>JAWUZG010000221.1:19629166-22160833 GCA_036785705.1 Acanthornis magna
CTTGAGGGCAGTCATCTGTGTATGTAACCTGCCTCCTAGGAACTGCACTTAAGGATACAGTTTAGCACATCTCATGGAAAATTTGCAGTGCACCTCCAACTAACAGCACCTTGCAGAGGACACTTGGCAGAAGAAAGAATAGACTTTGTCTTTCCTGCAGCATCCAGTTACCCAGGGTGCCAGGATAGGGTTGGTGGTGATTATAGTGAAAAGAAACAACTCATATTCTTTTCTTTTGGGGTTGCTGCAGTACAGACTCTAATGTCTTTGCACCAGGGAACTGGGGATTTGTAAGAGTGGCAGCGTAAGAGTGATATGATTACTGGGTACCAAGTGATCATATTATTACTGGGCACTGATATGAAATATGAAGCAGTCTCAAGAGCACTCTAGAAGTAAATATAAAGCAGGTCATTCTAGGAATATTTTAATATGGTAATACCACTGGGTTTTTTCCTGCTGGTGCTGTTTTGGAGAGGAGGATCAAGGAGACTGTTTTTCAGCATCCTAGATGTTTTGAACAGAATTTACCTGCTGTGAAGTCAAATATTCAATATATGCCATAATGAGCCTTTAATTTGAGTGTGATGACTGTGTAATACTGACAGTAGCTTAAGTAGGTAACCCAAAGGAACCTCTGTAAAGATTTCATCATGATTAACTCATTTGTCATTAACTGTGGTATAGAATTAATGTGGATTGAGGATTACATTGCAATTTACCAAAATACAAGATGGAAAATAGCTAGTAAGCCATCTGACAAGGAGTATCTATCATTGCAGGAGGATTAAAATCAGCAAAGCAAATGACATGACTTGTTATAGCTGCTGACCTAACGTTCTTTCAGGCATCTCCGAAGCGTGATAATTCCAGTGCAAACACAAGTGTGTGTGTTTCTGCATTATACATAGTTTTAAATTACCCCTCCCACATTTTAAAAATACTTGAATAGTTAACTTGCTGGCAGCAGAATTTCGAGCACTGTTTGCCATGGCAGCTGTTTGGCTAGGATGTAGCAAGGATGAAACCTCCAGCTTCTGGCAGGTTGGCAGCAGGTCCTGGCAAGGAGAATGAACTAAAAAGGGGCAATGACCATGTCAGCTCAGAGGATCCCACGTGCTAAACCCTCATAGCTGTGCAGTAGTTAACACTTGGTGTCTGCTGGCTGAAGGAGTGGAAAATGCAGGTTCAGTTTTCAAAACAGGCTTTGGCTTTGGGCATGTAGCAATTGGAAGCAGCTGGTCTGCTGTGGTTTAAGCTTGTTATGTTCAGTTTAGTTTCACTGTCTTGCCCTTTGGACTTGGTTATATCTAGCACACTGTCTTGTCTTTGGACACAGACACCCAGCACATCAGGATAAAAGACCGCTCTCTCACCCGTGCTTTCAGTCTTCCATACACTGTGGCTTTGATCCCTTCTTGAGCCTCCATTTGAAATCATTATGATTACCAGTGTTTAATAATAACCAACTTTTGTAGTGCTGGAGTATATTTTTCTCATTCTTGTGATGTTTTGTGTTTGCTCTTTATGAATATTCTTCCACTGAAAGCAGAAGGATCTTTTTATAACCTTGAACATACTTTTGGAGGCCCATGTATGTGGGGACATCATTACCAGGCAAAAATAAAACTTTAATGGGTGTGCAAACAGACTGCAAGCTTAAGCATCTGATGGGATACAGTGTGAAAAAAAAGGCCTCAGGCAGCTTGCAGAAGGGACATGTGCGTGCTCCCAAGTTTCAATTAAACCCTGTCTCCGATTTTGCAGTGATTTTCATTTGAATGTGTGATTTCACTTGAGTCTGAAAGTGATATAAATCTGAAAATAGGCATGTCATCTTCTAGTTTGAATAGACTTAAATGTTTGGTGTAAGAGAATGCTGTAGGCTTTCATACACTGATTAGCCTGTTCAGGAAGTGGGGAAGACTAGGAAAAATCAGCAGGCTGGAGATAATTTCTAAGAGTACAAAGTGACTACTAAAGTTTTTAATTTCCTTGATAGACATGAAAGCTAAAAAGCTGGGCTTGGGATAATTTAGCAAAAGCAATCACTAGATTTTAAAAAGAAGAGAAACCCAAGCCATGTTAACGTTACTGAAGATATGTCCATTTTGCAGCCATCCTACAGAAGAGGCTCTTTTTTCTCTTTTTCTTTTGGGTGCCGCAATATAAAAAAGATACTGAACTATCAGAGAGTGTCCAAAGGAGGGCAACAAAGATGGTGAAAGGCCTTGAGGGGAAACTGTATGAGGAGTGGCTGAGGTCACTTGGTGTGTTCAGCCTGGAGGAGACTGAGGGGAGACCTCACTGCAGTTACAACTTCCTCATGAGGGGAAGAGGAGGGGCAGGCACTGATCTCTTCTCTCTGGTGACCAGTGACAGGACCTGAGGGAATGGCCTGAAGTTGTGTCAGGGAGATGGAGGTTGGATATTAGAAAAAGGTTCTTCACCCAGAGGGTGGTTGGGCACTGGAACAGCTCCCCAGGGAAGTGGTCACAGCACCAAGCTTGTCAGAATTCAAGAAGCATTTGGACAGTGCTCTCAGGCACACGGTGTGACTCTTGTGGATGCTGCTGTGCAGAGCCAGAAGTTGGACTCAATGATGCTTGAGGATCCCTTCCAACTCAGCATACTCTATGATTCTGTGATTCAGTGATACTGTTCGGGATACAATATGGATGCTTAATATAATATTTACCTTGTATTAAATTTGATTAGAATAATCCATTGGAATTCTTATTTTCCAGGAAATTCTTCTGAAAAAAAGACACCTTTCAGAAGCAAACCTTCCACAGAAGGGATAAAATTATTTAGAAATACGATAATTTGTTCAGTTTCTGTAGGAAGCTGCAAACCCAAGACTTGGTTTCTTGGCTCAGCCCTTGTCTTCTTACTCTCCCAGGCCACTTGCTCATTGTTATCTCTAGTGGGAGTCAAGCAGTCTTGGGAGCCAGGACTTCCAGCACAGGGAATTCTTGAAACAGTGACCTGCAAGATGCCTCTGTGGGAGGGCTTTCCTGGAACTGCAGTCCCTAGAGACCTCAGGATTCATGATGTGGAGGCAGTCCAGATGGCAGGACTGCCTGGAGACACTGCAGGCTTTGTTCCCTTTCAGGTCACCAGCCAAGCTGGCAGGAAACCTGGCAGGCTTTTGATAGGACCTGCCCCTCTGGCAGCCAAGTCATATATTGATCATTGCCCCATTGTCTGTTCTGGTGTTTTGTTGTGTTTTGACCAGAAAATCTATTTTGGGACCTGAAAACCTTTCCAAAAAAGAGGTTTATTTATATATGGAAGTTTCCACTAAATTTTCCGGTTTCTATGAATTGGCATTGTACCTCAAACCCTACCAGACTCCTTTTTATCCTGTTCCTAGAATGGATAGCTGAATGAGCATCAGCTACAGTTCTCAATAGAGAAATGCCAGTTTCAAAAACTCTCTTTTGATCTGTTTGGAAATTAGACAGAAAGTAAAATCTGGGTCTGATGCTATCTCTGCAGATGTGTCTGCCTGACATCAAAATACTGACCTTTCCTGGTAAGGCTTCTTTCTTATGCTACCTTAAGTTTTCATACAAAAGCTAGCCCTCAATTTTCCTAATTTAACTTTCATATCTACTTTTTTCCCTGTCTTGTCTGTATTTATAGTGTTACACACACTTTTTTTTCCAAAGACGTGACATTACTACTACTTGAAGTTAGAGGTCAGACTTCTAATTGTATAAACAGTCTCCAAGACATGCATTTCAGGAAAGCAATAGATTTGGATTTTTATTTGTTTTCATGAGTGCTAATGAAGTTTTAAAGGTGATGTAGTAGTGTAGCATCTTTGGGATTTGCCCAAATATGAGAGTGCCAGGGACTGATAGTTTCTTTTTGTGAAATTGTCTTTATGGAGGTGGCTTCTAGCGCAAAAGCAAACCATTTCTGATGCTTAATGGTGCTGTGATGGTTTGCCAAACTGGATGTTGGAAATGGATTTTGTTGATTACCAGGCAGAAAAATACCCAACTGACATTTAACTAAAACTTGCTGCAAAAAAAGGTGATTGGCAACATGTTTTAAACAAACTCCAGAAAGATGACATCAGTGATCAATACTTGACAAAGAAAATGCTTGTTTCGGTGAGCAAGTCTTTGTTATGCCAGAGAGATTAACATTAAGACATTATAATTATAATCTGTTGTGGCAGCTATGTTTAAATCCATTCTTACTTCCTTCCTAATCTTTACCTTATGTATACTTTGTAATGAAGAATCAGGGTTCTGGGTACTTTCTTTTTGTTGTTGCTATATTTATAGAGAATGTCTGTTTCTATAGACATTTTTTCTGTCTTGATTTTTATATTCCCTTGAAATAATTTGTTGCTGTCCCTTAGACCATATACAAGTCTTACCAGGATCAAGAATCACTTTTTTGCCAACATGGCCAGCAAAGATTTGAATGTTCAGTTTTATAAACTAGTTTATGAACATCTTTCAAATTGGGCAGATGAACCTTACTGTTTTACTTTTTTATATATATTTTTAGGGCTTTTTTCAGTGGCTCGCTTGTGTGTGTTCTGAAATCCCTGCAGTACTTCTTTAACTATAACTGAGCATATTCCTCTTGAATTTATTTTAATTGTAATATTCTGAGGAGTGTAGTGGGATGAAAGAGCTTGTGCAGCAGGTTTTCCTGTCATACTTAATGAAAAGCATGTGACATGCACCTTGGAAAACTAACCAAATGGTGTAAATTCCCTCTACACTGCTATCTTTATTGCCCTTGTATGAGCCCACCTACCAACAGCTTCAGTCTGCTAAGATAGTTTTGGGTGGTCTGGGGAATACTGAAGTAACGTTCAGAGCATCCTGCAATGTACCCAGAAATACTTAAACCTAGTGCAGCAGCTCTTACTCTTTTGGCAAGTCTCAGGCTTTGAAGAGAAGACGCACATTCTTAGTCCCTGTTTCATCTTCCTTCCTGTGGTGCCTGTATTTCAGATTTTAGCAGCATCAGTCTTCCACTGTCCTAGGAATGGATTTCCTCTACCAGACCTTGCTGGTGCTATTTCATTTGCCAGATTTGCCTGGAGCACAGGATCCCAGAACTGAAGACAGGCTATAAGTTAGGGTGGGTCCCGAAAGGCAAAATATATTAAGTATGTCACAGCTACCATCACTGATCTCCACAGGGTTCCAGGGTGCACATTTTCATTTTCTTGGAAAAATGAAGACTTTGGTTTTCCTTTTGAGGTTATACCACCTTTAGGAACACATTTTCTATCATTTAACATGATCATTTCTATCTCCCCCACTGGGACAATGTTCCTGGTCAGGAATGGTAACAGTAGAGGACTTGAGGAAAAAAGTCCTACATGCCACTGCAAGGTGACATCCAGACTGTAACCAAACCAGCTCCTCATCACCTGTCTTGCATCGTGGGTGTGAAACACATTTTAGGTCATTTGCAGAGACTCACATGGTCTGGAAAGGTGATTTCAGAATGTGTTTCAGGCGGCTGTCACCAGTACCAAGCGTACCAAGTGGAGAGAGTGACTGCTATGGGTACACATAGTCTGTGCTGTGAAGTGTCCAAGGTTGTGCCCTGTACAGATCTGCAGAGCAAATTGTTCCTCTAACCCCGCAGATCGCTGTGCTCTCAGACCAAGGTGAGTAGGTTCTCTATGTCAGGAACCTTTTACCTGCCTACTTAGATACCAGTTTCCCTGTCCAAGTTGTGTCTTTCCCCATAACCTTTAGTCCTTCTATACTGTGTTACATCTCAGCACCCTGATCTTAACATAACTTTTAATTTTACACGTTCCTAATGACAGTATCTGTGCTTGCTAAGCTTAAATAATGTATTAGGAGTGAAACTGTCTTCAGTAAGCCGTTTGAGAAACCTTGCACCAGATCTAACACCCACTAGTCAATGGAAACATTTTCATGACATTTTACTTGATACTGATGCGGGCTCTTAGTAATTATGTTTTAAAAGTAAATGTCTATTTAAAAATTGAATAATCCACAAGGTTATGTTGTAGGAGTTGCTGTTTGTTTTACCAAAAAGTTAAATGTTTTCACTTTAAGACCAATTATCTAATACAATTTGTACACTGCACCACTGGTGCCATGGTGGTATCTCTGCCCCTTTGATTACACAGCCTGACCTTGCTCCCCTCATGCACCCAGGTCTCTCATTATATCTGTGGGAATTTCACACAAGAGACTGAACACAATAAGGCTATTCTTGAATTTACATTCCATTGTAATTCTTCGGCCATAAAAAGTTTTTGATTTAAAAATGAAACAAATAAGAATCTTGTAAGAGCAAATAGTGAGGATTAATTTAATCTGTAAAGGAACATCTCAAGATTTTATATGTATTACAGGCTCCACTTAATCCCCTCAGCAGTACATGTTAGCATTCTTGCTTTATGTTTGCTGCTGTGACTTACTGGATTTAATATTATCCTGACTCCAGTCTACTGTACATAATACTTCCAGGCATGCTTTCCAAGCTAATATACTCTAATGAAATAATTGCTCATGTATTTTCAGTATGTAAGATTTTCTTTTCTTTAAAATTGTTGCTGTTATTATTGCATATTCTACTAATAAGATTTGTCTCACACAGAACAAACTAAAAATAACTCCTTCACTTTTACAAAAATGGCATCCTAAAAAGTCTGAGTTTAATGATCTGAGGTAGAGAATCTTTTCCCAACACATGGGCCTACTATAGACAGGATTACTCAAAAGCCTTTTCTTTCCTGAAGGTCTCTTTCTAGTCTTTGCAGACACATCTCTTTCTCATTAATGGTCTGATCTCACAGTTCTGATGAAGTGTGTTGAAAACAAGTTTTCACTCATGTGCTTTTTTCTACTTTATTCTCAGAATTTTACATGACTTACTTTCCTTCTTAGATCCCTCCTTATGTTGTCTGGGCACCATTTATGATTCTTATCAAGGGTTGTTAAGAATCTCGTAGTCAGGTGGAAAATTCTTTCACTGACATCGTTGCCCTGTCCTTTAAGTTATGAACATTTTCTTTTTCATGTGGTAATGACTTCTATCCCATCAGATAAAACATTCTTTCTTAACACTGTAAACAATAATAATTCATGGAAGGAAATTAATTAATGCAGGTTTAAAGATACTGACAATGTCAAACACGAGGTGAAAGGAAGTGAAATGCAAATGTACTGGTTTTTATGGTGGTTTGTGTTTTTCTGCCTGTTATTGTGAATTGAAGGGAGCTAAGCATGTGAGAAATAAGCAGGGAATGCTGAATGAAAGAGTGTTGTTTCTGGAAGGAGGCAGCTTCAGCTCTTACGTTTAAGAACATATGCAGCAGGCTAAGGACACTTGAAGGGCAAAGCAGAAAGTGTCAAATAAACTGAAGCAGTATTGCTTTTGTTATCAACTGGAGTCATGCCTGGTGCTTCCTGTATAAAATAGAACATACCAAGTAATCTGTACTCTATGTTTAAAAATTGTTTAATTTTCTAGCATTGGGTAAAACATACCTAGTGTTTTAGATTTGTGGCAAATAAGAGACTGTAGTAATCTGTCAGAGCTGTTTGTATATTTTATAGGAACAGATCATATGCTGGACTCATAAAATGACTTTTGAAATAGGCAATGGTTTTTTATTAATTGAAAATAATAAAAAATAAAGCTAGAAATTAAAATGACACAATTTACAGATGTTGTCTTTGATTTTATGTATAAGGAATTTTGCTTAAGAACACTTGAATGTTTAAAAAACCTGTGTGTTTTCAGAAAATGAAAGCTTCCCCAAATCTGTTCAAGTTGTTCAGAGATTTGAAGATACTATTGAAGCTGATTGGAACCCCATTTTTCTGTAAATGTACAGGTAGTGTCCTTGCACTTACGATTTTCATGTTTTGTTCCAAGGTTACTGTGTAGTGAGATATTCCCACTGACAACATTTCTCATATTGTTGTAAGTGTTCATAGCTGCACCAGGAGAAGCTGTACCCAATTCACAGCAGTTTTCTCTGTGCAGAAATAACTAGCATTTTATAGGTCTGTATTCTTCCTTCATGGTCAAACACATTAAAGGACTGGAAGATGCATTCATCTGGTGCCTCATCCTTATGCACAGCTGTATAAATGTCTCTTTTTATACAACCTTTTCTGTTTGAAACATGAGGGACAGGAGGGGCCTGGCCAGTGGGGTGGCTGCTCTCCTGACTGGGTGTAGGCAGAGCACCCATGTTCAGAATCAAAGGGGAGGCTGTGGTGCTGTACTTTAGGGCAGAGATGTCACACTCTCTGATGGGGCTCTGAATTCAGCAGGCTCTTGGGAAATCTGGGTGGGATGAGTTGCAACATTATCTCATACCGTAAAATCCATTAGTTTGGTAGTTCTGCGGAAGCTCTGGCGGCATGACAACGTAACTAGCTGTCCCTTGCTGTTTGGAGGCTGTAGGTATTGCATGTGTCAGTGTTGTTGACAGGAGTAAAATTCCCCTAAACATTTGCATTGTTCCTTAAGGATAGAAACAAAATTTCATCATAAACTCTGTGGAAGACACATAGCCATGCAGAGAGGTGTAACTTTCAGAGAATGGGAGAAAGATGTTACCATCAAATGTTTCAAGCCCAGTATGCTTTTCCTGTGGATCAGATCACATCCATGAAATGAAAAATACCAGTCATGGTAAAGGAGACAAATAATAATTTAAAATTCCACTTAAATTCAGAGTAAATACTTTTCCAGTCACATGGCTAATTCAGGACAGAAGTTTTCAGTAGATTAGCAGCATCACAAATTTTTTTGTACACCTTTCCATGGCTTATGATTTATATATTCATTTTTGTGATTACAAATACTATGTCTTCTATAAATAGCTCTCTATTTTTTTTTTGCTTTCAGTTTCTTGAAAATAATGTTCTGTTGATAATATATACCTGTAAAATGTGATTTAGTTCTTCAGTACGCTTCTTGAAATCTCCATATGAACATATACCTTCATACCATTTTCATGTAAAACTTTGGTGTCAGTTATTTGTGTTGTGAAGCCAACCCTTGATATGTAAATCTTATTTGTGAAGCATCTGTTCTTCCTCTCTCAGGTACAGTTAAATAACACGGATCATCTGAAAAAAACTAAGCTTTCCTTACCTAGTTTATCAACAGAGAAGCTGCAATGCCGTAGAGAGTTAGAGAGTCTTTGCGCTGCCTTTCAAAACTTCAGTATTGTCATAGTTAAATTGTCTTTCTTGATGGGTTATTATTCCTTTCAGATGTAGATCTAAACAGAAACTGAAAGGAATATAGTCTAGCTCCCACACTGATTTTCTTTTTGAATACTTCATATTCTATAAAAATGAACACTGATGTTCTTTGTGGTGTTCCTACAGGGGAATAAGTACAATTGGGTCATCCAAGAGCAGTAGATGGACCATGACATTACCTATTCAAACAGTAGCCTGTGTGCACTTGCCAGCAAATCCTCTCTGCACAACAAACCTACTGTTTTAGGAAGTTACACAAGAGATTTTGTCCTCAGGTTTTGTTTAAAAGTTTCCTTGTGATTTATGTGTATGAATATTTATAGAAAGGCCCAAAGAGATACAGGAAATGTTCTGTAGGGATGCTCATTTTTAGAAGAGCATGTTATTAACTTAACATACTAATCAGCAGGAATATTCCACGAGTGACCTTCTTGGTACACAGCCACACAGTGAGTGGCCAAAACAGCCAAGCAGAAGTGTTGTGTTCCTTACCAGGGAGGAGCTGCCTCCTTCTTTGGCTAAGAGGGATTGTAGGACGCAAATAAAACTTAAACTCAATGACACCAAGCCAGTGAATGATCAGAGTGTGGACATCAAGGTCAGGGATTCTGGAAGACTTTTTAAGAGGCATTTTGGAAAATGAAGCTTGGACAAGAAAAGGTCTATTAACATGTAAAACAATATTGTGCAAAGTTGAAGACTTTGTTTCAGGCTAATGCATGTCAAAGCAGCATTTTTTTCACCTCACTGCTGTCAAACCTCTGGTCTCCTCTCTCCCAAATTTTCATTGGAGAGGAAAAAAAAGTTTTTCAATCAGGATAGTAGACAACTGCTGCTGAAGCTCCCCAGCTGTGGTACTGCTGTCCTGTCCAGCTCTGATCTCATTTCAGTCACACACAGCTCTGCCCCTCCTTACCCACCAAGGCTTTTTGCAGTCACTCATTCTTGCCTATTCCTACATTCCAGCCTCCCACTGCCCTAGGAGGTGTCTGGTAGGGACAGGTGTCTGCTCCTATGTCTTTCAGCAAGATTCCCATCAAACATCATTGCCAGGGACCAATAACTACTGCCTGTTGGCAATACACAGAGCTGCACTGTGAGCCATGGGGCTGCAGATCTCTGCTGTAGCTCTCTGCCTGCCCTCGCTGCTGTGCTGCTGTGTTAGCAGACCCTGTGTGTGGGCTGAGCCAGCACCTGAGGGCTCGTGTCCCTGACACCGCAGTCCTGGGGCAGCTCTCCCAGATTGTGTCGCAGGGGTGGCCAACTGGAGCTGGACTGATGGATGTGCTCGTGAGAGCTCTACAGCTGACAGCAGCTGCTCACCCTTCTCTCTGGTCTCCCTACCCTTGATGTGTTGGGAGCAGCTGGTGAGGGTGCAGAGCGAACAGCTGCAGATTTGCCTTTCTCTTCCATCGTGACTGACTCGGGGCACACTCACCAGGAGGGATGGAAGCAGTGCACCTTTGAGTGCTTGCTCACTCTCTTGCCTTCGCTTCTGTGATAGCCATCCTCTCTGCTGCCAGCGTTCTTCTCTAGCACCATTTCTTGGTATCTTGCTGATAAAATAGGAAAAAAGTATTGTCGAGTTTTCAGGACGTGATTAGATGAAAAAAAGCCAGAAGAGTATAATGCAAACTGCCTCAAAGCAGAGAATAGCTGAAACCTCCAACACTGGTTATTTAAAAGCTGGACTTTAAAAAGCTGTGTTTGGGGAGGAAGGCATTTCTTTGTCCACAGTGTAGTGTGGAGAAAAAAAAAGCAAGAGAAAGAAAAAGGTCTGTGAAGAAGGTGGTAGCTTCCAGCTGTTTATCATTGGCTTACTTGTTGGAGAAGAGTAGGAGGATCTCTGTTAATAGCTGAGACAATCTGGGTGCACCTTGCTCCTTTCATGCATCTGTTTCAAGGAAAGCATTCTTTAACTCCTTGGTGTTTTTCCACTCACTGTTACTGTTTGCAACATGTCAGAGCATCTTGGGGGGCTGGAGGGCTCTTGGTTTACAGGTGTAGGATCAGTGGGGAGCCAGGGGCTGCAGCCCCTCTAAGAAACAGTGCAAGGTAGCCATCAGACAGCTGTGGCTTGTAGTGGTATGCTTGCCTGTGCTGGAAATTGAGATGCTCACTACAGAGACCTTTTACCTCCTGTATTAAAATCATCATCGTGCTTACTAATGTAAAGTTCTTTGATGTTGGCTAACGACCTTGATCTTGCTTGTAGTTTAAGAGAATTGTAAACAGACATTAGCATGCAAAATAGGTTATAGTTTCAAATACTTCTACAAAAAAAAAAAAGAAAGGGGAAACAACAAGAAAGAACAACACCAGCAAAAGAAAAATTTTTCTTTTGCAAAAAAGTTGTAATCTGAAAACCCTCCTTCCTTCTATCTAGTTGATTTGCTGCAGGTTTCCTGACCTGCAATGTTAAGGGCTCTACTTTTTTGCCTAATGTCTCAGATTGCATTCATCAGATTGCACAGATTGCACCAACTTTTAGCACCTTTTTTTTTTTTTTTTTTTTTTTTCATGTCTGCAGGGGTCACAGTCACATTTATAATCCTTGGGAGTATATTACTGTCACTTTTCCAGGTTGTAGTTCCTCAGCCCTCCTGAGATATGGTGTCCCTTTGGTACATCAGCAGCTGTCTTCCATATGTCCGTCATCAGCACCTTAACACAGTGAAGAAAATCTTCTCACCTGCCTTGTCACCCCCAGGCTCACTGTGGAATAATCTGTATCACCTGCCTTGTCACCCCCAGGCTCACTGTGAAATAATCTGTATCTACTGAATCATATTTTTCTTTTCATATAATCTTTTCTATAGGTTAAATAATCTCATAAGTTAGTCTTTGAAGAACCCTGTTTACTCACTCTTTACCTATGCCAGTTTTGAGGTGTTCTAAATGTGGTTGAGCATTTTAGATTGAATGTCAGAAAATAATATATAACTTTTCTTCTCTATTATGTATGGTATTCTACTCAAAAGGAGAAAAAAAGCCAGAGACACACAATTAAAAAAAATTAATATCACAAAGCATTTGAACTTGCCATCTTATTGTTGGTGTGTCTGTGTACTAAGTCTTTATAGCTGTTTTCATATGTTCAAAGTCCATTTTTGAAATTTGCTTCTGATGATTAAATGCATCCTAATACGGAACTGTCCTTAGCAAATACTCTAAATATGGATTACATTCAGACATTACAATTATGTTCAGCGAATGCTGATATTTCTTAGCAGATGTAATTATTTTTCTCTTTAATACGTACAGAACTTAATTCAATAAACCTATGCCAATGAAATGTTTGATTTACATAGATGGAATATCTATAAGGATTGATAGTAAAAGGTGCTGATCCACTCTTGACTTCAGCCAAGGCAATAAAAGGTTGAAGCTAGATTTGGTGAAAAAAAATCCTACTGATTTCTCTAGTCAAATTAGCATTACCTATTGCTATGTTGTCCTCAAATATGCCAGAAATATGTTGGTAATGATGAGGAAAAGTGGTTTTGAAATGACAAGGATACTAAGAAATAGATAAATGCGCAGTCTCCAGTTAACACCAACTGTAACAGGAGCATTTGGGAGATGTTAAGCAAATTAGTCTTGGTGTGCTATGCATAATTGCTAATTATTTTTTTGAAGATAACTCATTTATGTCATTTTCTAATAATCTTAGGTCATTCACTTTCAAATGTTTCACTTTGCGTCTTTTGAAGGCAATGACAGAACCCCTGCTGATTTTGAGGTTAAAATCTAAGAATCAAAGAATGGTTTATGGTTGACACCAACTTGTGTGGCTTTCTCTTCTTCTAAGAATTTACTGCACTGAGTAGCGATCCATGGAGATTTCAGCATAAGGTATTTTGGCTAACAGGTGAAGGAAATAATTTCTTGTGCAGTTTTGCCCTCTGCCTGGATGGCACGTTGCTGAATGCTTCTTTTCTTTCTCAAGGAAAACTATGCTATAAATGAAAGCAAAAAAACCCAACCAAACAAAAAAGCCTTATAAATTGGTTGGAATGACGTGATTTATCCTGCTGGATAATTCTTGTTTATAGACATGTGTTACCCTGTTATGCTTGTCCTTTTTCTTACTTTCTTATGTGTCCCTTGCTGTTTCAAATAAAAGGTAATTACTACTGTATTTTCAAGAAAACAAAATTAGAATAATAACTACTTTTGTGATACAGTGTTTGATTAAAAGATTAAATTTATTTTAGAGCGAAGAAGTTAATCTTCTGTTTGTTATGAACAGCCAGCTATTGGTGTAGAAAGGCAATGTACTCTAAGAGTAAGTTCCACAGGTTTTCAAGTCATAGGAAATGAAATATAACAAGAAGTACATTATTCTAAAATAGGAAAACTGAGTTCCAGCTATCTGAATTAAAAAAAAAAAAAATCCCATGTGCTGATGGTTTTTTTTGCTCTGGTGGTATGTGCAGTAACTGTAGTAAGGTGCCTTACTCTTTACTTGTTCATGTGTAAACCAGCTGTTCGCTGACTTGACAAATTTTGCCTTTATTTTTCATGTCTGTACAAAACACAGAGATCTGACCTGAATATTTCATTTATTTCTGTTTGAAGGAACTGATTATCAAGCATTTTGTGTTTATTGAGTAATCCTCAGTGCATTTCACATTATTCTGAGTCTATGTTTGTCTCTTCTTTTTGTTCTTGTTCACTGGCATTTCAGCTGTGACTTGTCCACTGCTCATATGGAAGAAGTTCTTTTCCACCATCTTTCTGACTGCCTTCGTTTGTAACCTGCCTCACTGACTGCCCTTTTTTTGACCTCAGATAATTTTATTAAAACTGTATAGGTTTACTGCTTTCTTACTGTTGCTTGGATAACCCTATAAATCAGTGCCTTTAACAGTCACCTGACTATACATCTATTTCCTTGTTTCTTCATACATTTTTCTCATCCCCCTCCAGCAGCTGCCTAATTAGCTCCTTGTGAGGAGCTGCCTTGTTAGCTCCTTACCTATTCTTTACTAATTTGAGAATGAGATGTAATTCTATTGTGTTCAAGCAGAGTGCAGTAAATTCTATATCTCTCACTTGTACAGAGTGCAGTAGATTCTGCATGCCTCTCTTGTTCAGTGAGCTTATGGGCTTGTCTATGCCATCTTCAAGTGATATCGTGGTGACTTATGTCAAAAGTTCTTACCATCATACCCTTTGATCTGATTATTGTTCTTACCAAGTTGGACTCTCACCTGGTCTTTGTGGTCAGAATGATGAATTCTTTATACCTTGATGCAGACAAAGGAAAGAAGAGGAAATAAATAAATGTATACATAAGAGACTGAAATAGAAACAGTGGCCATCCCAGCTACATATTGCCACACTATGCACATATGGCAGCACACTCAATTTAGTAAGTGACACTTAGTTTTCCATAACTTGCACCCCTTTCCTCCCATTTTCTCTGTGCTTCGTAAGGAAACTGTGTAAGTATGCATTAACAACTTGTGCTGAGTTATGTGAAGAATGAAGTGCAGAAAGGCTGGGAAAAATAAGTGTTGTATTTAGCAAGAGATAAAAAGAAAAATCAGAAAATAAAATAAGCCTTGGGTAAAAACCAACTTTTTTTGCCTAAGCTTAGTCTTTGCTTTTTGGATTGTCTTTTATATAATTTAATAATATTGTATTTTGATTACAGTGTCTATATTGAAACTGTGGTGTACATCATAATTGTCAGCACAATAATTGTTAGTTGTCCAATATTCATTTTCTGTCTACAGAATTCCCCTCAGTATCCTGTAATTTCAGTTTAAACCTAAATTCATTCTGTTCCTGGTCTATAGCACTTGCTTATGGTACATGTGGTTTTGTTTTGATAGGTTTTTTTGAATGTCATGGTTGACTAATTTAAAATACTGTCACTTCACCACCCCTTACAAATCAATGCCAATTTCCTTCCCCCCCCCCCCCCCCACCGGGACACCAGGTATTAGAGTAATTCCTAAAATTTCTAAAATTGCCACCCTGTCCTCTGTGCTATCCTACAGTCCCAGAAGAGTCTGATTTTATCACTTCCTTCTTTGGCTTTTTGCAGCTGTCCAAGTTAATTTTTTCCTAAATTAGGAATACCTTTTATCTCAAGGACTCCTTTTGCAGTCCTTTCAGGTTTTCCCTACTTACACTTCAAGATTTACATTGTTGTAGTAATATTTCCCCTGATAAAGGATGCCACAAATTCCTCTGGTCTACTCTTGACTTTTTATGCATCTAGTAGTATGGTCATTATTTGGCTCCTGGTTTTAAAATGCTCAAGCCAATCAGAAAAGAAAACATTAGGGATACAATACAATGGGTGATCACATTTGTTAGTTATCAAGAGGATAGCAGTACATTTTTCGTGTTGAACTGAATACATCTTCTTGTCTATTTCTTTCCTGAATATTACGAACTTCAGAAAAATCTGTCTGATAATATCATAGCTTTTTACATGGAATTTCATGGATTTTTTAATTTTTTTTTTCCTTATATCTGGACATTGTGATGGCTGTCATGCTTTTCTGCTTATAATTTTAACATGTCTTGGTAGTTTCTTTGCTGTCTCATAAGGGGCTTTGCTTATAAGATGTCTGCAGCTTCTCTCTGTAGCAGTTTTTCATCAAATCTAGTAAGAAATCTAATTTTAAAAAAAGCATATTCACACATTGTAATGAAGAAGTTAATTATCAAGTCACTACCAGTGCCAAACACAAGCCTAACCATATGAGACTGTTGGGATTTCTTCTTGTATTTGGCCTTGTTATTGCTCTTTTCTGGACTCTTCCACAACAAGTGAGACCTTCTTCATCTCATCCAGTTAAGGAACTGCTAGACAGACCTAGACACAGCCTAAAAATTGGTCATTTTGGGTGTGGCAGGAAGGAAGTAGTACTTTCAAATGGTACATAACTTCTACCGGTAATTTTGCAAATTTCATCAGTACCTGGTAATAATATCCTGTGATTTCAACCTGCTGTTTTCAGTACATTAAAGAATGATTACAGATAAATCCACCCATATACATTCAGTTACAACAGTATATAGGGAAGAAGAAAAAGGATTTTTTTACTTTTCTCAGTCTCTAGGGGTTCGCTCCAGTGATAGAAGAATGGGAGGAAAATTGTCATCTTCTTGAAAAATCAAGGCATTTCCAGTGAAATGGGAAAGAAGGAAAGGGTGCAAAAGTTGGAGGAAGGGAAGAGAGAAAAGAAAAAGTCATCTGGTTCTCTAGAGGTCAACAACACTGAGTGATTGACTGAGTGATTAGATTTGGTTTGTCGCTGCTATCTCTGGAGCAAACCTCACATCCATCTTATAGGCAAGTTCATCTAAAAATTTATTCGGAGAAACTGCTCTGTTTTGTTCTGCTGTGACTCATGTAGCGAAAATTAGTATAGAGTCCTTCTTTCTAAGTATTTACATCTGCTGTGGCTCATCCCAGCTTCCTGATAAAGCATACAACTACCAGATGTTATCTGAAGAGTGGCTTGTTGGCAGCTGGATACTATGGCCAAGGTTTGATTGCTAAGCAGTATCACTTGTCAAAACATATGAGCAATGCCAGCATTACTCTGCACTCCACGTTTTTTGTCTGCAGTCTTAAACCCATAAGTAGTGTAATGAAGTTGTAGCAACTGAAGGAATATAGCAAGCTTTGCTGCACTGAACAAAAATGGCATAAATGGGGAGCATCTGCCATGTATTTAAAACCAGCAGTCATGGTGTTTTTCTCATTATTCGAATTGCTTTTGTATAGTTTTGCATACCTCTATCAAATCTTTCAGTTACATGTAAATTATAAAATACTAAGATGATAAAATCATTAAATGTTCCGTTGTTTGTGAGACCAGGAGACACTGGAAGAGTAACAAAATATTTACATGACGTGAGTACAATACAGTGTGTCAGTTCGTGACAGCAAAACCTGTTTTTGAAGTGTTCTTTTTTACTAGGTTATTGTAGGGAGCACTTCATAGGTGCTTTTTCTAAGTCAAAGTCTGAGCCTTGGAAATTGAGATATGAAAGCAGTGTCTGCTCTGAAATGGTGATCCCTAAATGGGTGTTTATCCTAAGAAAAAGAGCTATCCTAGTGATGGCTGACCAGTTCCAAGATCCTATTTAAGCAACTATGTAATTTCATTGAAGGCTGAATTTGTACAAAGCATGAAATTGGCTGTTTTCTCTCTATAGGGAGAAATGGCAAGGAATTTTTCCAGCAGAGCTAAATATATCTTGTTTTCTGACCTTGATTCTGTTTCATCTCTGTTTTTGCTAAGCTGGACAAAATCAAACACATTAAGTGTTTTATCACCAGGTTTAATACCAGCGCAGTCTTTGACCCCAGTCCAAGAGCATTTGTGACTCTTTGTAGACTTAAACACTGATGTAGACTTTATAGAACCACTAGAGCTGTGATTGAAAATGTTCCAATGTTACTTTTACTTCAGAGAAAGTAGGTTTACAATGCCCTTAGAGCTTGTCTAGATACAATTCCATAGTTTATACAGTCAGATGCTAAGTGTTATTTATATCTTTTTTCTGTTTTGAATTTTTGCTGGAGTTCAGTCAGGAGAAAATACCTAACATCCCCTTTTTTTGCGAATAAACAAATGGTACAATTTGTTTTGTAAAATCATTGACAAAGTAGTATTCCATCCTTTGGAGTCATTCCAGAAAATGAAGTCTTTCTTCTTTTCCTTACATTTGAAATCTTTTTTTATGACATGGAGAACCACCACCATTGTGGTTTCTTCTCTGTTTCTTCTACTCTCCAGCCTAGCAAAAGGTTGCAGTGGAAACAATGTGTCTTTCTGGCAGGTGAATCAGATTTTGGCTTCTTAAGTATTCCTATTGTGGCTTCCTTTTGCCTCAAACTCTGCCACTTTTCCTGAAGGTTCATCCTGTCTCTGCACTTGCAGTTGTCCATTGTTCTTATTTTCTTTAATGCTGCCCTTCAATGTGTCAGAACTTCTTGCTGACAGCTATATACAATGCTTTCCTTGTTTCCTTTCCATTTACACTTTCACTTCTTTTTCAAAACCCATAAATGATGATTACCCATGTAATCAAACCATTCTATAATTAAAAAAAAAAAAAAAAAAAAAGGGAACATGGTATTCTAAAATAAAAGGCCTTTGAGGTTGCCATCATCCAGGTGCCATCCAGGTGTCTTGAAACGTTTGTGCCTTTTTTCCATTCATTTGGAGGCTGTTATTCATATTTGACTGTCGCTGTTGAGACGGTCACAACAGGAAAAAAGTTCACCACAACAGCTTCTTGGTCAGAGAAAAGGAAGAAGTAACTCTTTATTTTTTTGTGAATAAACAAATGGTACAGTTTGTTTTGTAAAATCACTGACAAAGAAGTATTCCATCCTTTGGAGTCATTCCAGAAAATGAAGTCTTTCTTTTTTTTTCTTACATTTGAAATCTTTGTTTGTGACATGGACAACCACCACCATTGTGGTTCCTTCTCTGTTTCTTCTTCTTCTACTCTCCAGCCTAGCAAAAGGTTGCAGTGGAAACAATGTGTCTTTCTGGCAGGTGAATCAGATTTTGGCTTCTTAAGTATTCCTATTGTGGCTTCCTTTTGCCTCAAACTCTGCCACTTTTCCTGAAGGTTCATCCTGTCTCTGCCTTTTTATACTATTTTCTAACTTTCATGTCACATGTCCATTGGCTCTCAATTCACCACCCCACAATATCATTGGCTACCTACAGCCAGAACAACATCTTGGAAAAACACCACCTGCATGAAGTCGGCTATCTCTGTTTATGAATTCCTGCTTGTTTTGAACCAGAAAGCAACCGTGAGAATTTGGAACAGCAAACCGTTCTCACGGCAAAGTAGCTCTCACTACATGCCTGCAGTTCCCACACTTGAGCAACCGGCCACATATTTTTGGCACACAGGCTCCTGGAGAATGGGAAAGTGCCGTCCCATGCTGCAGGTGGGTAGGTGCTGCCCACGGACTTGCATAGTCCAACAATCCAACCAACAGAAGGGCACAGCCTAAGCTAGGAGGTAGCATTGCAAGCCTCCTTTGTCGAACAGTCCCATATGCTTCCCTGGTGATGTGGAGCAGTGCATGTACGGAGGGAAGAAATGAGAGCTGTGTTAGCCATGTAGACAGCAGCATTGTTCCCAGTTTGTCTGATGTCAGTATCAAGTCAATGGTTTGCAGCATTCAGGAGTCTGTCCTGTACCTTAATGCTCTTTATAAAGGATGTAGAATTGTAGAACATTCTGGACTGAAAGGAACCTTTAAAGGTCATCTAGTCCAACCCTCTTCTGCAGTGAGCAGGGTCTCCTTGAACTCGATCAGGTTGCTCAGAGCCCTGTCCAGCCTGACCTTGAAAGTTTCCAGGGATGGGGTCTCATAAGGGCAGAAGAGAGGGACAGGATCACCTCCCTCGACCTGCCACATTTGCTGGTGCAGTCCAGTACACAGTTGGCTTTCCAGGCTGCAAGCACATGTTGCTGGCTCATATCCAGCTTTTCATCCACCTGTAACTCCCAGTCCTTCTCAGCAGGGCTGCTCTCAATGCCTTCATCCCTCAGACTGCATTGATACTGTGGGTTGCCCTGATCCAGGTGCAGGACTTTGCATGTAGCCTTGTTGAATTCTCTCCCTTATTCCTTGCAGGATGGAGGATATAGTCTACCCTGTCACATAGATGCTACTAAGTTCCACCATCCTCAATTTTTACTATGGCAATTCAATACATAATCACATATATTGCAATCTGAAATGAGACAGATCCAAATACTTTTTTTTTCACATTTTGTTCAAGCTAAAATCAGAGATGCTATTTCTTCCATTTATGTCTGTCTGCTGAAAAGCATCTTTGTCCATTTCTCCCATTCACCAGTGTTTACTGAGATCCTCCTGGTTTTAACCACAGTGGGATGGTGAAGCGTGATGTTATTAGACATGGCAGTCTGTTTGCCTGACAGTACCACCAGAGATGAACCTGTCAGGAATGTCTCCACCAAAAAGTATTGCTCGAAGGCCTTTTTGTCAGATTACTTGACACTTGCTCATGAACTATGACTAGCATTGCCTCTTAAAACACTCTGTATGTTTATTTTATAAGCCATATGGCCCAAACTGGCCTAATGTTGTATAGGTGTGAAAGACAGTCTGGATAGATTTAATTACTTTGGACTTCTGAGCTTTATAGTAAAAAAGTTTCCATGGTAATGTAATTACTGTATTGTGATTTATATAATGTATCCCTATTTCCCCCTGGTTATTTCTTGATTTTTTTTCACTTTCTTTTGAAAAACTGTTTTCAAGAAAGGAAACCCAAACAACTAAATAATTAGTTCTGCCAAAGAATTGATGTGCATATTTTACTTAAAACCAGATATGAAATATGTGGCTGTTAGGAGCTGAGAGATTTCACCTAAGGGTTTTGCTAATGGATCACTGGAAGCCTGTGAATATATATCTTTCTGCTCTTGTGGGAACTTTGCAGAATAGTTAATAGAATCTGAATTAGTGATCCTCACTAATTAGTTAGACCCTTTTTCCTTTGTAGTCCTTTTAACACTTTGTAGCTGTTAAAAATATTATGTATACAAAATAGTAGGTGAGAACCCTTTCAGATGAATAAAAGATTTAAATATGGCTGGGCTATCAGTTTTCCTTTACAAGAGCTCTCACTCAGTGAAGTGTTGACTGTGTTAAGTATAATGCATGGTAAGCAAATGGAAGTATTCTCTGAGCACAGTTTTCTTAAATTATTTTTTGATACTATAAAAATATTTTACTGTAGTTCAGCTGTAGGTTTCTCACAGAAGTAGTAACCAAATTCTTGGGTAACTGTTCCTGGCAAAGTAATGCAGGAATTGTTCTCAGAGGATGCTGCAGCCTGGGTGTTTAAAATACAATGCAGGTCTGCCTTTTGTGTGCCCTTAATCTGAAACCGGGTAATGCGTCAGTGTACATTGACTTGTTATTCTACAGTGTGATAAATAATTGTATGGACTTGTTCTTAGTGATGCATTTTCTTAGGCTTTTTGTCTTACAATCAGTGATTTAAATGTCATTAGATTACATGCGCATAATCATGATGTAAACCGTGCAGAGCTTGCAGTTTTTGTGTCCTGACATAAATATTCCATCTGTGAAAAAGATGCAATGTAATACAAAGAAATGGTAGAACAGGAACATATCAAGGAATGTACACACAAGCATGTTTTTAGCTCAATGTAAATTAATCCATGCATAAACCGTGAGAGTCTGAAGATGGCTGTGAGTTCTACCCTGATTTTTACCTTATAATACACTGAAAAATGATCTGTGATGCTAAAAGATGGTTATTTTTGGCAACCTATATCAATTTCCTATTCACACAGCAACTGGTGGCAGCTAAAAATAATCCTGGTTTAGTACTAGCTAAAAATCTGGTCGCATTTGGCACATGAACAACGTGCACAAATAAAATTTAAGATCCCCTGTTCTGCTATTTCATTCGAGCCCACTCATCAAGCTTAGTTTGCTGCCATTTGAAAGCTATTGAAAAGCCATTAACTGGCAGGACTGTGAAAGCCGCAGTGCAGCAGCACACCTCAGTGCTGGAAGAATGTGGCTGCAAGTGCACACCAATTAAATCTTCCTATTCCTGGGGATGTGGGATTAGGAGCGGTGTCAATCAATTGTGCTACAATAGCACGTGCAGTAGTCATGGTTCAAGACGCACTGAGGTTTATCGTAACTCCAGCAGCTGGGTGAGGGTGACTTGGAAGCCTCTGCGAGATCGTGGAACAGAACCTACGTTAAATAATGTATTCTGAGGTGTACTGGATACCTGAGGAAGGGCTTTAAATAATGCATTTTCTGGGCATGACAGTTGTAGCAGAAGAGAATGCTGAAACCTGTAGCAAGACTACAGCCTGAGATGAAAGAATGTCTCATTACCATTTTATCAAATGCTGTAAGTAACAAAATGGTTATTTTGCTTTTAAAACTGTCTTTTTATTTTCTGAGGTGTGTCTTTTCATTACATATGCAAAAAGTCGAAGGCAGATGCTGCATGATGTCAACATAGTAGTGGGGAAGGGGAGTTGTTACTTTGCATGTGAATATATAGGCAGAGCCCAGTGTTTCTTTCTCTCCTCTCTTCAGAGGTAACTTCATTGTGTGTGTGATAATGCTCTCATTCTGAACTTCATAATGATCAGCTTGTAAAACTTTTGTTTAAATTAATCACCAAAGAATGTAATGTCCAAAAAGAAGAAATGTCATTCACAGCATTATGTTAAGGACGTTTTTAAGGACAACCTTGGAACATGGCTCTCACAGTTTGCAAGGGTGTACAAGTGGAAATGGCTTTATAATTATGAGCCCAGTTCATAGTGTACTGTAGATCAAATGCTTGTATCTCCTCCTTATCAGAATATTTAGCTATTTGGTGTGACATACTTAGAGAAATAATAATGAACTTTTAACCTTGAATCATGCAAGCTGCCTCCTTAAAGGCATCCTGAAATTGGGATCTGTGCTAAATGTATTTGATTCATTGCAGAGGAAATTCCTAACAGCATTTTTTTTTCAAGGTTGCTTGTCTTCCTAGCTGCACATTTTTCGAGCTTTTAGGATTTGCCTTTTATAGCATCCAGGGTCTGAGTGGAAATTGCTGGGTTTAGCTCAGAGAAATGAATTATTGTTTGGATACTTATTTTAGACAGCCAGCAGTAGTTTGATAGCCATAGATATTTTTTTACTGAAGGACTTAGAAAACTTCAGACTTTAGTGATTATGGCACAGTTTTTTGCATGTCAAATAGCAGACTGCTGTAAAAGGTTTTCTCTCACAATTGTGGTCTTTGATGATTTAAGTGTACCAAGGACATTTTGAAAACTATTTTTAAAACACTCTGTTATAGTTAATAAACAACTAATGTGCCTCTTGCTGTCTTAATATGAAATTAAGGTGCCCTGGAAGTATTTTAATAATTCAAGGAGAAATGATTTATGTGGGTTTCCTCTTGTCTGGATTTAATCGGACTTGTGTATGGACTGCTTTGATACTAGTGGGAGTTACAATTCCATGTTCATGCAGAGAAGCACAGATTCGTTTTACTGCACAGTTTTAAAGGTGCATTCTATGAATAAATCTTTGAGCTGGTATTGAGATTTGATAAATGCAAATGGGGAATTTGCAACATAATAACTATCTTGAAGATGTCAAAAAAGTATTGTTTGGTCTTTATTCACTTTCAAATTACTCTTAAAGTGAAATTGTAGCAAATCTATATAGGCATGTGAGTGTCAATAGCATAAAAAATAAGTAACTCTTCAGTGAAACTATAGGAGAAAGATGAGGATGACCCTGAGGTTCTTCTGTTAAAATGAAGCAAATGATGACTAATTGGGATGTTCATTGCATTGATTGCAGAGATGAAGGTCTAAAACACAGCAGAGAGAAAGGTGAATATACTGCATCAATTTTGTCAATAATACTTGTTTCCTCTTTTTCAGATTTGGAATTTTGATTAGTGATTTCTCAGTAAATCGGTGTTTTACCATACAGCTCTTTTTCCTTCCAAATATTGTGCTTTAGAAGATAACGGATGCTGGCTGGAGCCTGACAGGAGATTTTTTTACTGCCTGTGCTTCTCAGAATTGGCAAAAGTCCTTCCATTTCCACCTGTAATTAGTGAAGGAGAAGCACTTCCTCTGCGATGCTCCCCTGAGTGTTATTATTTGACTTAACATGCCAATATGTTGCAGATATTTGTGCTTGGCAGACAGCTGGGATCAAAGATGGGCCAGGGCTGCGTGCGCAGTTGCAGCACCAGCAATGTTCTGAGATGTGCTGAGAGCAGCTGAATCTCACAGTGGTTGGAACGTGACTCTTCACACCCCACTTTGCTTTAAATTCATTTCACGATGATTATCAGAAGGAAAAGACACTGACCCAGAGGAAGCATGGTTGCAGAGCACTGTCTCTTGATCTACTTTGGGGAGAGAGGAAATATTTAAAAGGCACAAAGTAATGGCCTTTTCATAAAGTTTCATGGTGTTTCATGAACTCTAGTGTTATGTACCTGGCTTTTGCATATGTTTGCATCTTGCTTTTTAATCTTTGCAGGAGGTGGGTGTGGAGATCTGAGCTGAGAAGGGCTATAGCTAGTCTCTTACAGTGTTAGCACAATTTTAATAATATTCTCTCATTTTTTCAGTGCATTGCTCCCATTGGAAGGCTGTGAAAATTAGATATACTTCACCATATAAGACACCATCTTGCCATAAGATCTTTCAGGCTGGAAAGACCCAACTTTGAAAGCTCCTCAGTCCACCATAGACTCATAAAATCACTAATGTTTGAAAAGAACTCTAAGATCATGGAGTCCAACCATTAACCTGACATTGCCATATCCACCACTAAACCATGTCCCTAAGCATCATATCTACATATTTTTTAACAGTTCCAGGGATTGTGACTCAGCCAGTTCCCTGGGCAGACTGTTCCAATATTGACCACCCTTTCAGTGAAGCAGTATTTCCTAATACCCAATCTAAGAAATGGCCCAAACTTGAGGCCATTTCTTCTTGTCCTGTCAGTTGTTCCTGGGAGAAAAGACTCACTACAGCCTCCTTTTAGACTACTGTAGGGTAATAAGATGTCCCCTGAGCCTCCTTTTCTCCAGGTTAAGCAACCCCATCTCCCTCAGCTGCTTCTCATAAGACTTGTGCTCCTGACCCTTCTCCAGCTCTGTTGCCATTCTCTGGATGCTCTCTCCTTCTATGAGCAGGGGTAGCTGCATGGTCAAACCAGATTTTCTGGGACCATGCCCAGTGAGGTCTTTCATCCCAGTAATACCCTGGAACTGCGCCTGCTGCAGCCATCATGTTGTCTTTAGCTGGCACCTGCAGCATTTAACACACAAGCCGAATGTGTGTCTGCCTGTTGGAGCAGCTCATGTTGTCACTAACTCGTGCCCATCTCCTTTTTGCAGCCAAGTATCTGCTGCTCAGAGCTGTCCCTGTCTGTGCTACTGGCTTATCCTTGGCAATCTGTGAGCATGAGTATTTAGAAAGGAGAACAGTGGTTTGTAGGAGAGTATCACATATTATCTGCCAGCTGCAGGGTACCATTTTATCTTGATGATTTGTGTGACAGATTGTACAAATGAATGTACTTTTTCAAATTAGGCAGCACCTTGTTGCTGTCTTTTCTCCCTTGTATATCTAGTTATGATATAAATGTCATCATTTACATGTTAATGGCAGTGGTTTTCCACCTGTGCTCTGGACTTCCTCTGAGGGATCTGCAAAGGTAACTAAGAAAAAATGTACTTTACTAAGGAGGCTTGAGTTCGTTGCACCAGAGTCTGATTTCCACTGCAAATGCTATAGAGATGCATAAGTGCAAAGAATTAAAACCTTTCTAGAAGGAATTATCATCATGTCAGGTGGAAGTCCAAGCCAAGTGAATTTATCCAAATATTAGGATCATCAAATCTGAACATCAGAGTGTACTTCTTTCTGGATTATCTCTATTTCCAATTCCTTTAAATCGTTTGTATGAATTAAAAAACAGCGAATGGCACTATTTTACAGACCAATACATACAGAGATCTGGGATGGAAATACTAATTAGATGCTTATTGACAAATTTAATTCAGTATTTGAAACAAGATATAAAAAAGAATCATAATAGTTTTTTTCAATATATATCCTGTATTACTTTCAGGACCTGATTACATGTCAAGGATAGTCCATGAAGAAAATTAATTGGAGTGGAAGAACACAAAGTTGTAGAATGGTTTGAGTTGGGAGGCATATTTAAGATCATCTAGTCCCAACATGCCTGCCATGAACAGGGACAACTTCCACTAGACCAGGTTGCTCAAAGCCCGTCCAACCTGGCCTTGAACACTTCTAGGGATGGGGCATCTACAGCTTCTCTGGGCAACCTCTCCCAGTGCCTCATGACCTCTACAGTAAAGAATTTCTTCCTAGCACCTAATCTAAACCTTCGCTCTTTAGCTTAAAGCTATACCCCTTGTCCTGTCACTCCATGCCCATGTAATGAGTCTCTCTCCAGCTCTCTTGTAGTGCCCTTTAGGTACTGGAGGGTCATAATAAGGTCAACCTGGAGCTCTCTTTTCTCCAAGCTGAACAACCCTAACTCTCTCAGCCTGTCTTCACAAGAGAGGCGCTCCATCCCTCTAATCATCTTTTTGACCCTCTACTGCCTCTACTGAACTCGCTCCAACAGGTCCATGTCCTTCTTGTGTTGGGGGCCCGAGAGCTGAGTGCAGTGCTCCAGCTGGGGTCTCACAAGAGCAGAGCAGAGGGGTGGAATCCCCTCCCTCGCCCTGCTGGCCATGCTGCTCTGGATGCAGCCCAGGACACATTTGATGTTCTGGGCTGTGAGCACACTGTGCTGGGTCATGTCCAGCCTCTCGCCCACCAGCACCCCCAAGTCCTCAGCAGAGCTGATCTCCTTCCGGTGAGCCCCAGGTCTGCATTGATACTGGGAGTTATTCCAAGCCAGGTGCAGCACCTTTATCTTGGTCTTGTTAAACCTCATGAAGTTCCCAGGGGCCCACTTCTTAATGTGCACTGAAAGATGCACTGAAAGGTTTGGCCTTTAAATTTCGCTATATCTTTGCTGTCTCAACTATGCATTTCTTCTTTTTTCTGCCTCCTAATGACAGTATTTAACAAGTCCATATACTACAGCAGTCTTTCCTTACATGAAAATAACATTCAGTCTTGACTTCAGTCTGCAGGGACAGAGACCTTAATCATATACATTGTCTTGAAAGGCAGGAGTCAGTGGTAATGTACTTACAGATGGTTTCTTGTGGGGGTTAGTCCCACTAAACTCAAGATTTGATAACAAGATTGCTGTTATATTTATGAATGAAAGAAGACTAAGTTTTGGGGGTTCTTTTTATGATTTCCATTTTGTTTCATTTTACACCTCTTTTCCATAGCTTGTAATTTCAATGCATTTTATGTTTCAATACAATTATTAAATACTAGAACTCTCAACATATTTGGATAAGCCTTTCACCCATGGTGGCTTCTGTTCCTATCAGCAGGGCTATGGGCCAGAATGCATTGGCACACTCCAGGATATTTTGGCAGAAAAAAAGTGCACTCATTTAGCACTTTCAATTCAGTCTGTGTGCTTTTCCCAGGGGATTCACCCAGAGTCTTCTGAGGTTCCAGATGTGCCACAGTGGTAGCTCTACCTGAACCTTATGCACCTTGGAAAAATTTGGGGAAAGATGTGATATGATACATTAGTTTCAGTTTTCAGAGGATGGAGACTTGAACTTGATTCTCCCATGGGTGAAGAATATTGTGGGTGAAACATGTGATACCTTCGTGTCAGCTTTCTTACTGTGAGACAGCCTGTGAAAATTTTATCTGTGCTTCAGCAGAGTGAGTTACTGTAGTTTAGACCAAATAAGAAGAGGAGCCTGAAAAGAAAAATTGGAGACCTGTAGTTGGTCTGTGACCCAGGAACGCTTTGCCTCTGTGGCAGCATGTGCAGGATGTGTGATGACCCAAGTAACAGTGACATGTAGGTGTTCTGTCACACAGGATGGTTAGTGACATAAGAGAACTAGCAAATTCTTCAAAGTGTTTTCTCCTTCCCATGAAGAGGATTTTTTTCTATTCCAGGGTTGGGCAGGAGGTGGTATTAATTTATTTAGTGTGTATTGTGGTGTCCCAGAGAATTCTCACATCTTCTTGGATATACCCCCTGCCTCCAATGAGGGAGGACAAATAGTAAAAATTATGCAGGTGGTGGGAATGAGAGCTGTAAACAGAAGCAGGATGTCTGTGAAAGTCTTTATTCAACACCTATCCCATTTATTTAGGCTGATAGTCATGATAAGTGTCTGCTAATTCTTGTGTCATGGTTTATTTCTGCAATAACAGAGCTAAGCACAGCATGGCTGCAGGGAAAAATTCCTTTTCCTTGTACATGCTTATAATACTGTGACCTGTGGCATGAGGTTAAGATTGTTACTGAAATGAGATGCTTAACGTGACTGAGTGATCCTGCCTGCTGGAAATGAGGCTGGGAGGCAGAGCCAGGAGTCATCTGCCCTGGGAGTCCTGAAAGAGCAAGAGGAGTGGCTCTGTGTAATGAACCACAGCTTGGGAGTTTTAAGGTCCTGTCAAGGTACATAAAGCAATTCTGGGGGAGTTAGAGATTTTGATGGAAGATACTTGTTTGAGAAGATTATACTGTAAAAATATTTAAAAGAATGCTAGTACAACACACAGTATTTCTTACTCCATTCTGACAAAGTGAATATGTCCAATGTATCAGTGATATGCAGTGCAAACTTTTTAAAAAAAATTATGTGATAATTCATATGTCATGAAAGATATATAAAAAGAGTTTTAATTATTCAATCAAGAACCAATGGGTTTTGTCTTACTACCCTTAATACAAATTGACCCACAGCTAGAATGTTTTTACTTCTATTACACCCTTTTTCTCTGTGTCTCTCGCTGTCATCACAGGATAAGTGCAGGCCAACAGGAAAACAGGAAATTATTTACCACCTATGAATGCCAGTACATCTGTACCAGGTGATGATTCTAGATGTATTTATCTATTTTTATGTTCCAGTTTCTGAGTTGAAGTGACAATGACTGAATCCCAACATAATTTTTTTAATTTGAACTAATTTTCGACCTCAGCTAAATATGAAAAAGTTTGAAATTCATGACACTGGATGCCAAGAAAACGGTAAAAAATAACTTTTTGTATCTGTATGCAGACATAGGAAGTTATACTTGGAAAACATATTTTGGGCTATCAATAAGCCAATTATATTGGCACTTTTGTATTACTGATCATCTAATAATTTTCCAAGTGCACTTTCAAGTAAATAAAACTTTCCTCACAGCAACAACTTTCCTAACAATGACTACCACATAGAATAGCATTTGGAAATCATGCAAAGTTCTATATTAAATTAGTATTTGGAAAAATACACTTTGAAATAACAGCAAGAGGAGTAATATTAACTTGGACAATTGAAGACTATAACATTCCCAACTTTGTATCCAACTAAAAATAGGTTCTATTTATAGCATTTTAATGGAAATCACAGTCATTCAACATTTTTTTTCATTATTTTGTTTGCCACTGTAAAAATCCTGTCAGTAGAGAGAAGAATCAGCACTTTCTGTGGAAAACTTCACTGTGAACTTGTAAGGTAATTATAAAGAAATCCCTTATAATTTTGGTATTTGGAGTGCTTTTTCCCTCTAATTCTGTGATTGGTAATTCTGTGAAGAACAAAGAAATATAGCCATCCTGAAAATCAGATGAAAGAAGATTATAAAGGTCAAAGTACCATATTTTCTCACCATATTGGCACAGCATGTGTGAAGCTTCAGATTCTGATATTACATTTTGGAGAAGATTGCTGCAGGAACAGAAAGCAGAAAAAAACCCCAAGCCAACAACGCAACCTCCCCAACCTCTCTATTTCCACTTATGAAGTTGTAGCAATATAGCCCCTTTTCCTCGCAAAGTTTGTGAAAGTTTTCAGACCAGAAACATATTTTCAATCATGAAGTAGCTTTTTACTCCAAATAATCACATTTATTTTTATTTCTTGTTTCATACAAATTAATGTACTGCACCATGGTGAATTTTGAATTAACACCTGCATCAAAATTGCCACAGCATAAACACGGTTATTTTAAAGCAAGTAAAATCTGAAATTGAACTAATTCTAATTTGTTCTTTAAAAAGTGAAAATAATAAGTAGCAGAAGTTTAGTTTGATTTGGAGCAAATAAATAGTTGTCCTAATGCAAGTTTTTTAATGTATCATAAAGAAGCACCACCAATTTAAAAAAAGAAAAACTATTTGATTGTTTATTACAAGATATATTTTCCGTTTGTTTGCTTTCAAGAAAATGCTTTCAGTGAAAACAACAGCAAGGTAAGATCTGCTAAGAGGAATCTGCAAGTTCTACTGTTTTGACTACTGCATATCCTTTCGGCCAACAGATGACTGGGTCAGTCTGTTGTCACTTGCAGGAACACAGATGCAAGCGGTATGGCCAGAACTGGTTTCCTTGCCAGTGCCATTCTTGTACACTGAAAGAGAGCAGCCCCTGACACATTGCCCCATCTGCAAGGTGACTCAGAGAGCCCTGATGTAGTCCGCTTTAAACCTCTTGCTGACCAGTGACATTAGGACCTGGCAAGGAATGTGGACAGGAGGGCACCACACAGAAGTGGAAGAGCACTTGGTCATTTATTAATAGCTTTTCAGCCAGCTAGAATATGGGTGTTCCTGTAGAGTTTCCACTTCAAAGTGTACTTTACTGTCTTTCTTTCCAGAGTTGATTTTAAAACAAAAAAATGTTATTCTTGGAAAAAGGGAAAAGATGAAATCTGGTATCTTTAGTTGTAAATCCTACTGTGATTGTCTCTCTGTGCAGCATGACATTTCGGAAGAGACGGAAGAAGTATTCAGAGCACGTAGATGGGCAGTAGATCTGGGCCATACCACCTCAGGTTGGTGGACTCCTGCTGTGGTCCCATTCGGTGCAAATCCTGTTATGAAGTACGCATATAAAATATATATGGGACCTTGTAAAGTCATCTGCAGAAAATGGAGCAATGTATTAAGGTCATATTTTGTAAGTTAATAGATAGCTTTCAAATGTGATCCCTTTAGTATAAAAGGAGTCAAAGCTTTCTCCTGTAAAAAGTCTTGTCTGTTGACATCTTAACTGAGGATGAGGAAGGAGGGAAGCAGGCATGTAGAAATTTCCTTTTATTCTCCTTTTGTGGGAAGAATATTATTTTTGTCTTTAGGTAGCTTATTGAAGGAGGCTCTAAGAAAATATGTTAAAACAATGTACTCCTTACTCAACAATCATTTTATGTGAGAGACATTTTATATTCAGATTTCACAATAGTTGAATAGCTTGTTTTTCAGGTGGTTTCCTTTCGACACAATTATTTGATTCTGTTAGCTGCAGCACTAAAGTTAGCTGCAGAAGTGGTATGTGTAAATCATATAGACATAGTTGTGAAAAGTAAGGCTCTCAAGGCAAACTAAATCACTTAATTCCTCTTAATAACCAATGAATATATGGATTTATTGTGTCTTTGAGTGACATTTTTCTGTCTTGTGAGCAGTAATGTCAGAGCTGCAATAATAATCTCTATTTGATTTCTACTTCAGTTTCTTCAACATCTCTGAAGCATTTTTTATATTCATCCAGTTGTTTCTTCAGTAAAAGTGCCTGAGAATTCGTGTAGAGTAGAAGTCCATCCTTTGACACGCTGCTGTTTTTCATTTGGTGTCGAGTTCTTTTTAGATGGTCAGGAACAAAGTGAACGAAGAGACGGATTTTGTATTGGGAACCGTCTATTGATAACGAAAAACAAAAGAAGGAAGTAACTGCCCCACTAAAGAGGGCTGGAAAAGACAGAAAAGAAGGAGAGAAAAATGGAAAAGGAACGGGGGAGAGGGAGAGGTAGAGATAGGAGAGGCGGGCGCTACCCCAGCAGAGCCGGCGGTGCAGCCGATGTCCCAGCGGCAGAGGCTGCGGTGCGCCCGCGGTTCGCTGCGGGGCTGCGCAGGGCTCGGACAGGCACAGCTCCACAGCGCGGCGGCCGCGGCGAAGGGCGGCCGGACACGGCTGGACACGGCTGGACACGGCCGGACACGGCTGGACACGGCTGGACACGCGGAGACGGGCGATCGACAGCAGTGCAGGACCCCGGACAGCGTCGCGGAGGGGAGCGGCGGCGGAGGCAGGTCGGGGGCACAGGGCAGGCGGCGGAGGAAGGGACGGACAGGCTGGGCTGGACATTGATCGTCGGCCAGGGACACAGAGAGGCAGGAGCACGCGGCGGCCGGGGCAGGCGAAGGAGTAGGGCAAGCCAGGGAGCGAGCCAGTGAGTGAGCCCCCCACTCAAAAGCCTCAAAAGCAAACAGCACGGTCTCCAAAAAGCCCCCCAAGCGAGCCCCCTCCCCAGGCAAGCCCCATGTGAACCCCAAGTTTGTGACGCAGTTTGTTTTTATCCCTCCTGGCCCCTCCCCAAGTTCGTCTGCTGGCAGGAGGCCATCGGCCCAGTCCAGCCTTCTCTGTAGTTCATTGATGGAGACCTTGGGTCTCTGGTTGGAGGAGCATCTCTGGGCTGCACATTGTCCTCTGGGAGGTGTTGCTAGACGAAGTCACCCCAGAGACAAAGCTTCCCCAGTCTTCTGGCTGCCTCCTTTCACGTGTGCACCCCTTCTTCCCACACGCCTCTGACAGCCAGTATTGAGACAAAGCAGATCTAGAATGGCTCCTCACAGCTGGTCAAATGAGATCAAGCTGTTCAGTTTCTTCTTCTTTCTCTTCTTTTTCATCTTCCTCTTCTTCAGACAAATGATCAACCATATTTCCTCATTTTAATTTAACCCAGAAATTACATTGCTGCACATGTTCACAATTAAGTGTCATAGGGGTCATCTTAATTTCTATGTTTTCTAATATGTACGTGCCCTTACAGCTGTCCTGTAGGAGTACATGACCACAAGTGTAATGCTTGATGGTGGACATGGAAGGTGACCTTGGACACTGTTGTAAACTCTGTTGTCAGGATAGGTGCTAAACCTGCTTTCATTTTCACTTATCTGTGAAGCTCAGACTAGCAACCATCCTTGCTCTTCTAGCCTTAGCCAGACTTACCTAGGACATACCCAATAATTACCACCCCCCAGTGCGAGGTAGAGAAGCCATTTAGATGCCAGTGGTGTGGCTTTACATGCCAGAAATTCTATGGGTCACTTCTTCACTTTACTGAGGGGTTCGTTTTACAGGGCAATTCAGGGATGTCAGAACTGAGTGAGGGAGCTGACTTGAGTGCCAGAAACGTAGGGCTACTGTGCCCATGTGGCTGCTTTTGTGTGGCTTTCCACCCAGTACATCAAACAAGGAATCCTGTGATCTTACCTGTTAATCTCATCCAAGTGTACTATTTTTATCTTAGTACTCCGCCTGAATTTGTATTATACTAAATTAATTTTATTGTTCCAAACTCTATTCATTTTTATGCTATATAACCTTTCTTTTTCCCTTTCACTCTTTAAATTTCTGTTAACTTTTCTCTCCTTAGTCACTGCTTAGCTAAGCTATGCATATTTAATTCTTTTCATCTTTCCTCATAAATCAGTCCCTTGGGCCCCAGAACCATTTGTGGTAGTTTCTTTTGAACTGCTCCAATTTGACTGTCTAGAATTGAATGCAATATTCCAGAGTAGTTGCCTTGCTGCAGAATAGAGGAGGGCCTGTTTCTAATCCGCTTTCTATTTGAAAACTGAGATGGCAGTCCCTTGATGTGCATGGAACAGAGACCAAAGGCCTACATATTGGCCCTGCTGCAGAATTTTTGTTAGCTCCACTGTGCTGTAAACTACTTTTCCATCTGCTTTTACTTTTCAGTAATCTTTGTAAATTATTAGATTGCATGTAGAACCACAGTTCACTTGGCATAGGATTTCCTTTCCTGTGTGCTTGCCAGTCTTTATGGTTAGGTCTGTGAATCACTGTTTCCTTTTTGACTTTTAACTCTCTATAATGCATGATATTCAATATCCTATTTGTCTTGATTCAGATATACCTTTACTAATTTTATATGTGCAGGTTTTTGCAAATTTTGATTTATCTGTTTTTCTCTTATGTTTTCTGTAATTCTCATATGCCGTATGACTCTTGAACCCTGGCATATTTGCTAAGTAGTGATACCTGACAATGTCTGTGATGAAAGAACTGCCCCAGATTTTGAAACAATCTGATTTTTTGTTTCTTTATTCAAGAAGTTGGTTGTTGCTGCTGCTGTTCAACTTTGTCAATATCTTTGAGATGTAGCAGCTGTGATTTTTGTCTTCCTCTCACTGTTTACCAATGTATTAATTCACTCTCCCATATTGCAGATTTACAAGTGTTAGCAACAGGCTTAGTGTTTTTCACTGCTTATTGTGGTAAGTATCTTTGTTATAAACCTTTTATATTATACTGTGATGGCAGGAAGAATTTTCCAGTGTGTCTGTTCCCAGGTGCATGTCCTCCCCTCCTCTCTGTCCTATATCTGAAAGTGTGGACTAGAGATCAATGTATTACTACATCTCCTTTTAATGCACCGTAAGGAAATAACTATTATCTTCAAAGCTTAATTGTCACTTCCTAAGTCTTGTATTACAGCCAAATAAAGACAGCTAGGTCTGTGCAAGTACTAGAAGGAGCTATTTTCTTCCAAAGGACTTCTCATCTATTCCTTCTTATCTTTCTTTATTGTCATTTGGCAAGCCCAGATCTTCTCTGTTCTCATTCTGCCTTCTGATTTGGAGCTTCTTGAGTTTTACTTGCTGTTGGTGTGATTTACAGCAATTTAGGTAATTCTAATATGACCAAATATTCTGATGCTATTTTCTCACAGGCTTTGCGAGTGATGAGCATTAATTAGTATTTTATATTATTCTAATAAACATACATTGTTTGCTTCTGAAAATGCCAAATAAAAAGTGACATAAATTCATGGATCCAAATGTTATAAGTGTTAGCTCAAACAGCCAGTATTTTTTTTCTTCTAAGTTGTCTATATATAGATATATATTAAAAAATGTGTTAGTGCAGTCAGTGTTAATCAGATGACTGTTGTTTTCTGATTGCTTTAAACTCTCTCTTCAGATCTTGACATATGGACTTGGACTATTTATTTTTAAAAAATTAGCTGTTTTATCATTAAACTTTGGGAAACGCATAAGCGTATTTTGCTTTGATCTTCCTAAGAAAACAAAGTCTTTGTGATTACATTACTTGTGTGTGTGCATCTTTTAGTTTTTCTCCCCATGATAATTTCCAAACCCGTTACCCAGTTGCAGGAAAGTGTTTCAAAACCAGGTTAATTAGGACACAATTTATTCAAACAAGTGAGTACTACATTTCCTAGTAATGTTGTACAACTGTTTCATTACTGTTAGAAATGATAATGTGGCTTTTCTACTATACAGATACCAGGTTTAGCTTAAAAGCCATTATCTCTTGTTACAGAAGGTTACCAAGTCATGTCAAGTATATTGCAAGGAAATTTAAGTATGCTGCCAGTAAGTTTCTTCTTCCTTGGAGTGTTTGTTTCAGCTGGGGTCGCTTTTTCTTCACACTGTCTAGTACAGGGCTCTGTTTTGGATTTGTGCTGGACACAGGGTCAATAATATAAAGACGGTTTTATGGTTGCTGAGCAGGGCTTACACAGAGCCAAGGCCTTTTTTTGCTTTTCCTACTCCCACACTGGTGAGGAAGTTGTTAGTGCATGGGAGGTTGGGAGTAGACACAGCCAGGACAGGTGATCCCAGCTGACCAAAGGGATATTCAGAGCATGTGACATCATGCTCAGTGTATAAAAGTGGGAGGAAAAAGAAGGAAGGGGGTACATTTGGAGTGATGGTATTTGTCTTCCCAAATAACTACTACATGTGATGGGGCCCTGCTCTCCTGGAAGTGGCTGAGCACTTGCCTGCCCATGGGAAGCAGTGAATTAATTTCTTATTTTACTTTTCTTGTATGTGCAGCTTTAGCTTTCCTTATTAAGCTGTCTGTATCTCAACCCATGAGCTGTCTCTTACCCTTCCAGTTCTCTCCCTGATCCTTCTGGTGGGGCAGTGAATGAGCAGCTGTGTGGGGTTTGGGGGCTGGGGTGAAACCACGGCACTTGGGTGAAACGCAGTGCCCTGCATACTTTGCACCACTTGCCTTGCTGCAAGCAAAAGAAAGATAAGGTGGCAGTGGGAAGAACTTCAGAAGGTGTGTCTGCACTTCATAAATAATGCAGGAAAGGCATTGGACCTCTGTTGTTCTACAGCACTGTTATTTAGCTCACTGGATAATTTTTGAACTGTCCCTACTAGCCCTCTCTATGGCAAAGGCTATGGATGATATCTAGAGACCTCTCCCAATAGACAGGGCAGATGAAACACCCCCAAAGTGTGTGCTCTATCCCCTGTCTAATCTTCCATGTATTTCAAAAGGCTTTGTAGTCTCAAATACTGTTCCTTGCCTACATATACTCTCCTGCTACTTACTAGAACATGTATAAACACCCTTGGGTTAATGTTGTAAAATATCTTTCTCCTATGTTGCAGTGCAGTCTTGACTTTAAACACTGTGAAATTTAGAAGCCACAAGAAAAGATAATTATATCTTAGAGCACAACAGCACAGCATAATCAGAGGAGAGCTAGGACAATGTGCTGTGCTGTCTAGATGTGATTCATTTGCTCTGCATGAACATTTGCTTGTGAACATGAGCTGGTATACACCATTTAACTGGCAAGCTTTTTTCCCTCTTTTTTCTTTTTCTCTCTCTTTTTTTTTTTTTTTTTTTTTTTGTTTGTTTGTTTGTTTGTTTTGGGGTTTTTTTTTGTTCTTGTTTGGGTTTTTTTGTTTAGTTTTTTTTACTTTTTTTTTTTCCTGTCAGGGAATACCTATATCTTATTTTTCATGGGTGATTGCTCAGAAGACTTACTTAAAGTCCAAAAGAGCAATAAGTAATGTTTCAACCTATTGTCTGAACAGTCATTATTTGAAGGTGCTATAATAAAGCCCTGAATCCACCTTGAGCACAGACTTTCATCTCCAAAAAGCTCGTCTGGGATATTCATGGGATGAATGAGTTAATGTGTTTCACTTATGTCTGAGACCGTGCAGTCTTTCTAGTTGGAAACTCCAGTGCTCCAGAGCAGACAATGATGTTTTAGTTCTGAAGGTTCTGATGATTGCAGGAGAAATTACTTGAAGTATGCTGTGGTTTGTGGGAATCCAGACTGCGCCTTTGTGTCATCCTCCAAGGGAGTGCAGAAGGATGATGGCAGTAGAGAGGATATGGAGATAGCAGCTTCACCAAAATAAACAGTGTGTGACCTTGACCAGATCGTGTATGTTCATTTTGCTTTCATTCCTGTAGTTTCTGGATGTGATCCACAGTTGAGGTCTACTGCTGTGAGATACTGCTGAACGCTTTCTCTCAGACCATTCATTTTTGTGAATTCCCTGTATATCAAAAACAGAGAAATGAAAATTATTCTTTTTGTTTCCAAAAAATGGGAATAACCCCATACATATGTATTTGAAACCTCTGTTTTATTACACTGAAGGCTAATGCACAGGCAAGCAGTTTGGCTGCATTTGTTGACTAAGCTGGCACACAGTTAATGAATTTTACCTAGAACATAAAATCTCCATATGTCACAGACTGCTACATGGCATAAATCACAAATGACAGTGCAGAGCCCCCTGTTATATTTCATTAGGTATTATTCAGACTCTCTTCTATCACTATGATGGCAAGATCCCAAAATGCTTGATTCTTTGATTTAAATATAATAAATTTTTAGAAAATGCTGCTGTAACTTCATTGAATTGCTGATAGATAGATAATAGAGTCTATTAGGAAGCGTGTAGAGTTGATAAATAGCATCTGATAAGTTACTTTTCCTTGGTATCAAGCTGGAAATTGATTGCGGTTCCTGCTTACCAGTCTAGTCACATCGAAAGGCTCTTGAAGAGCAGCGTACAGGAGTAGGGTTTTATAAGAGGATGGATGCTTGAATGTGCTCAGGATTGCTCTTCAGCAAAGACAGAATTGGGTGTTAAGCAGAAATTGAGGAAGCTTTGTGCATCATGTCATGTAAGAGCCCTAACTTTCTAATTACATCTAAAAGAAGCTCTGCGGAGCCAAGAATAGGAGAAGCACATCAGCTCCTTTACTGCAGTGTAATTTATTCTCAGAGGACTTGGCATTAATTGAATTCTTTACATTCTTTACAAGGTAAATAGTTTACATTTATATGGCTCCCTCATGATTATCTGCTTTTGGGGTGGGAAGGGGAACCAAGGAAAAAGAAAAAGGACGAAGTCCATTGCTACAGTGAGCAGATCTGTACTGACCTGATGGAAGCATTTCAGCTGTGGAAGTCAGGCTGAGTGGTTACAAGCACCGTGCTTCCCTCACAGCTTAATAAATGTAATGGAGAGGCTGTTCAAATGGTAAGTAATTTTCCCTGTGCTGAACAAAGGATTTTCAAATCCAAGTATTTTGATGCTGACCTTAATGTTTCAGTTTGAGATGGATTTAAATTGAGCTAGCCTTTTCTGTGGCTATCCTTAGTCACATTTCTTTTTGAAACTGTAAGATCAGTAGACAATACATAGTAACTTTTAATTTCTGAAGAAAGCACCTGTAAAAATGCATTGACCAGTGGTTCAGACACAATGACTTCAGTTATGCTGTAGTATTTATATCACTGATCTCATAAGGAATTCAGCTCAGCTTCATAAATACTAATAAATGCTATTTCTAATTTAACATAATAAATTTAAATAATATGTGTTGTTGGTAGAAGAAAATCCTCCTGTATAGTAATGTCATTATGTATAACAGCAAAGTGCATTACTGAAAGGGCCAGTGTTTTAATTTCTGTTCTGATTTCTGTTAGCAAACATGGAGTTCACATTAATGTAGCTTTTTGAACTGGATGAAGCTGCACTGATTTACACCATCCATGTATCTGAGTGTGTAAGTGCCAAAACGCTGCTCATTGCATGCCTCTCCCACATTTCTTTGTTAGTACTGTGGTTATGTTTAGCTACTCAGCTCTCAAAGTGTTGTACAATAATACTGTCGTCTTGAAAAAAGTGCCTTTTTAAATTTATTGAATGAATGCTAATCTATTTAAACTTTTACTGAAGTTGTTGAAGTTTTGAAATATTTTATCTTTCTGCAATTCAGGACAATTTCAGTTTTCTAAATCCAAATGTAGATGTTTAATTGCAGTTGTGAAAAGGGTCTGATATCATACCTTTAGCAAGAATAGACCAAGATAGGGGCTGAAATGTCAGAGGACCCAAACATAACACAGTGTATATTTCAGAGGTTTTTTTACCCTTTTTCCTTTAGTGAGATTAAATTGCTTATAGACTATTGTTTTGGTAGCAATCTCAAGAAGATACATTCTTGGAATCTCAGATTAACATTTTTCCAGGTACTTTAAACCCTCTACATTTTGTTTCCGTGCTATAAAGACCATAGTCTTTCAAATACTCGGAACTTTAATTATTCATTGTTTAAAATATCATAAAAATCAGCACGTTTGCATAAATAAATCTAAGCACATCTCTTCTTATTTTGAAATTTGTAATTTTAAGAATTATGCACCATCATTCTGTGTCACCTTATTTGAGATGCTTGCTGCATTAAGCAATGTCAGCAGTTTGATTGTGTCATTTGTTTGATGAAAAGTCACATGCAAATTCAAAATACAATACATATGAACAGAGAGGCGAGCCTGTGTGCACATGTATGTAGGCATTCACCTTCACATTCTGGAAATGCCTCCTGACCTGTCACCCAGCTTAGACAGGGGCATAATCACTCCCATCTAGTGTGAGTTACCAGCTGAGGTGCATTTCTTAGGATGACTAGTCTCCCAATTTAAATGCCAGAGTAAGTGACTAAAGTTGATTGACATAAGCCATAGGAAGCAGTATAAAGGAAAGCTGTATCATGGTTTCTGAAAAGAGGTATGGGAAAAATGTTCCTTCATACTGTAAAGTTGCTTGAGCAGAAATTACCTGCAGGAGACGGCAGAACATTTCTGTAACAATCACGTTTTTCTCTCTGTTTATATTCTGTCACCCATCCTGTGTGCTTCATTTTGTTCAGGGGCTGGTGCTTGTAGTGTCACAAAATATTCCTTCTCTCATCTTCACAGTGAGAACCAGTGACAATTCAAAGCAAACAGTTCCTCTTTGCTCAAAAATCTCTTGTTTGTACAGGCAGGATCAAAACTGTAATTTGTCTTGTGATGCAGTTGTTACTCTCTCTGATTATGAGTAAATTGCTACAGTTTTATGAACATGTTGCTCTCCTTGTGATTCTTGGCGGACCCTGTCAGTGAAGCAGCTCCTCCCTAGCAAGCATCCTTGAAACTTTGTTGGTTTTTTTTTCTGTTGGTTACAGTGGTAATGACTTTGTTTGTCCAGTACTAGTTTGTAATCAAGGCAATATAGTAAATTTTTTTCTGGTTTTGATATTTTAGGGAGGTTTTATATTGTGTGCTTATACAGAAGATGCAGAACTTAAAACTATATGCATACTGGCAATCATATTTATTTTAGTTGGTTTTGTCCAGATCATCCCATTAAATAAATAATAACCTGGTAAACCTTTCCAGCTTTTTCATGACACTGCCAATGTGTTCTCTGCTGCACTATACCATAGCCATCACAGCGACCTTATTGAATCCCTGCACATAAGGAATTTGTCATGCACTGAGGCAAGAACCACTTGAAATAATCCTCAAATGTGGTATCTTCTGTCATGAGATATAAACTCTTAAGCAAATAGATTCAGATGGCAACCTTTCTCCCTACCCAAAATCTTTCCTCCTGTTACCATACTGGCTCCTGACTAGCATGCTCAAAACCAGCACTGGTTGGGATCATGTTTTCCGTTGGTCTTCTGCTACTTGAATGGGGCTCATACAGTCTTCTTGTACCAATTCAGTGTGGCAGTTTGTGCCAGTTTTCCCATATATGGAGAAGAAAAGGATGGACAGACCTGCTGCACATGTGACCTTTTTAGAAGGCTCTAATAGCTTTGCTTTTGAGTCTGGCTGTGGCTGAGTTGTCATTCTCTAAGGAGTAATAGTTTACATCCGCCTAATAAAGTTGTGGATTTTAGCAGCTGTTTTTTCCTGGAAGGTTTCTTTACAGCAGAAGTTGTTGCTGCTGTTGGCAATGCTTAGTTAGGACAGAGTAGTTGGCATGCTTCAGATGGTAGAACTTAATCCTGAGGATTGGGTTGAGAGAAACTTTGGGCAGTTCAAGAGGGGAAGTGCATATTTTCATGCCTGAGGCAGACTAACCCCATACCTCGGTACAGGCTGGGAACTGACTGACTTGAGCTGCAGTCCCGCTGAATTGTGTGCAGGGGTTACAATGGACGCAAAGTTGAATGGAAGCCAGCCCTACGTGCTGATGAAAAATCAGGCAAACCACATAGTGGGCTATGCTCAGAGGAGTTTGGCCAGCAGACAGAGGGAACTGACTGTCTGCTGCTGCTTGGGGCTAGTGAAGCTGCTCCTGCAAATGTGTGTTTAGTCTTGGTCCCCCCAGTCTGAAATGGGCATTGAGGCAGCAGAATGAGAGCAATGGAAGGCTACCGGGGTAACTAACAGAAATGACAAAGCTGAAATCTTCTCAATAGAAACAGTAGAAACAAGGGATAATGGCCACCAAAAAGCCCAAGACATTTTTTATATAAGTCAGTGCAGCATTCAAACAGTTTACCCAGGCAACTTGTAGAATCCATTAATAGAGGTTTTCAGGACTGCTAGACAAGACAAAGTTATCTGATCCATGTTTCATGTGGTACTAAGCAATCCACAGAATTTCCTCCAGAAGCATGTCTGTAACCATCCTGTGTTTGAGCTGAGCTCGCTCTCAGTGCTAAAGAACCTCTGCCTCTTGTGCCATCATCAGTTCCCCTGCTGTGTAGGACCATAGAGCAGAGATCTGCCTGGTTCTAAAACTGGGACTCAATGTTGCATGCCTTAGAGATGAACACCTGAAAGATTAATTCAGGGAGTTTCCCTTGTCTGCATTTTGTACTATGTTTTTTAATCCTGGCTTAATCTAATGAGGTTGCTGACTTGTAGCTGTTAGACTCATAGTCAGATACTGATCTCATCTGGGAGGTTCCAGATGTGCTGAGAAAAGAAATTCCATATGCAATTCATTATTTCTCAGCTGCCACCAGTGCCCAAATGGACCAAGAGTCCTTTTTTTACTTGGCCTGAATTGTTTTGACTCCGGCCGCACACTGGAAACTGCTGTGTGAGGCCAGTTCTGGCAGTCAAGCACTGTTCTTCATAGAGCAAACAGACAAACACTCATACAGGCTGAAAGTCATCCCAGTGGAGAGGCAGAGGATTTTTAGCCAGGAACATCCTTCCTGAAAATGGAATCTGCCTGTGAGAGCATCTTTACTGTACTGTGTTTGACCAAGAAACTAAGCTGATTTGTTTAATTTCTTGCCCTAGATGAGGAGAGTACTGTGATGGCAAAGATGTCCTACAGCTTGCATCAGTCTCAGTTGTGATACGGCAGTGAACACTTCCCAGTTCCTCCTGAGAAGAAAGACTGCACATGAGATAAGCTGAGGAAAAACAAAGATACCATTAAACTCTTTGGTTAGCAAACAGTGTAGGCTTACAGCCCCGACTAGGACATCAGCCACAAGTCTCAGCCTCAGCTGAATTATCAAAATATAAGCAGTAAGTTCAGTTGCAGCCTGTTGGAGCTTGAGTGCATGGCTGCTCCTTCTTCCCTTCATAAAAGAGAAGGACTGAACAGAGCAGGGGTGTGCTCCCTGCTGCAAGCAAACATAGTTTAACACAGTGGTGGTTTTCCCTCTGTGGCTGTGACCCTTGCTGGGGGAAGTAGTGCCACATTTAGAAGCGTTAGCATTTAAGCTTAGGGTGTTACAAGCCAAAAAGCCTGTGCAGGCTAAAGGTGTGGCTACTGAAATGTTTTATACACAGCAGAACAATTCTAATAGAGAAGATTTGAAATTTGCTTGTTCTCCAGTCCTATCATGAGAGAAAGAACATGCAGTTGCAAACTACCGCAGGCTGAGGATGGTAAGTGTTGCTCTTCTATGGAATTGAATGCTCTGAACACTGGGATTGAAGCTGAGAATAAAGTTACATCTTCTGCAGTGTTATGGAGCTACCCTTTCATTTCCTTGTGTCTTCCAACAAGGAAATAAAAGAAATAAAACATATAATTTTTGCTGTGAAATGAAACATATCATTTAAGGTCAAGTGGAAAACTTTGTTTCATACAGCAGGAGTTGTTGGCTTTGACATGCAAGAAGAAAGGGTTTGTGTTTTGGCTTAATGCAAGCCAATACTTGCTTCCAGTTTTTAGTCTGACAACTCATTTTCTTCTAACTAGAGTGGCATGCTATGAAAGGAGCAGAAATTATAGGGAGAGAGTAGCCTGTGTTAAAAGTACTTGACTGAACTTGACCCGTAGAATTGTATTCTGTGTCTCTTTCTGTCATAGAGTTTTCCAACATGATGGTCTGGGCACTCTTTGGATAAATGTGTGCTTCTCAGTTTTGGGAAGTCTGGTTTGAGAAATATTTTATATTATAAAGCAGAACAATTCTAATAGAGAAGATTTGAAGTTTGTTTGTTCCCTAGTCCTATCATGAGAGAAAGAAGATGCAGTTCCAAACTACCTCTGGCTGAGGATGGTCTGAGTGTAGTTTGAGACCTTGGGTCGTAATGTATAGTGAATACATATAATATCTAATAGAATATAGAATATGTGATATATTATTTGTATTATCTGTAATTTATGAAATAATATAACAAATAATTTAGCAAATAAATAGATAATGTTATACGTTGAATTTATAGACTGATTAGCATGCAGACTTAAGACTATCATTTTGATAATATTTTATTATTGTGATACATAATAGTTTATAGAATACAATGCCTTTAAAACAAACCAGAACACATTAAGAAAAGAACATACAATTCTTGAATGGGACACCCCAAATTAGTGATTTAAAAAGAAAATAATTGTTTTTCAGTTTCTTTGTAGAGAATGCAGATAAGAATGCTCTGTTGTCCTTTTTTAATGGAAATAAATAAATATTTGTGATGCTTTTATGTGCTGTGATGATGTGAGCTTTGCAAAAGCCTGTCAGGAGATTGTTAATTATGCCTTCAGAGCAGGGTTTGAATGGTATTCAGTAGATTAAACATGTCAAACAACAAGGAGGAAACAAAGTGGTCATTTAGTCAACATTATTCAGGTGTGTCCTGAATAAAATAGGGACCCTTTGATGATATAACATCATAAAACAGGTCAAAAAAAAAGCAGGTCTAATTAAAGTTGCACAGTAATGCTTAATTTTGGTATTTCTTAGCTTGAAAGGTGAATTGAGTCTGCATTTCCTTCAAGATGTCTACCTTCAAACTATGGAGAGAAAACCTCCCTCCTCTGGGCTGCTGTCAGTCCTTAGAAATTAGAAATCTGAGAACCTAGCTGCAATATGAAGGAAATTCAGGTACATAAAGTAGAATATGAGAATCAGAAGTGATTGGGTGGTCTGTAGCCACCACATCAGAATGCTTTAGTGCAGTTTAGTGGGAGCATTGCTCATGGATGTGGGTTCACGTTCAAGGATTTGGGCAATAAAATTACCTGACAATCCACCAGCCTCATTTTGAGACATAACAACCCCTTGAAAAGTAATTAGCAGCACTCAGTCTCCTATGGTCTTCATTTTCAGTGGAAAAGAGAACACACTTGAAAAGAACATTAGTGTTATTGTAATGTCAGTAAAAATACCATATTTAATGATAAAAACAAAAGAGGAATCTGATTTAAAGGTAGTGCTGTGAATGCTAGAAATAACTGGTTCAAAGACATATTTGTGATTGGTTTTCTGCATGAAAATTTCAGTATCTGATGGTTTCATTAGAAGGATCAATTTTGATGGCTCTATACAATGAAAAAATTAAAAAAATTAGAAAAAAGTTGTACACATGGTTATGAATCTGAAACGATTTTGATGTTTTTAAGAGGTGGTTGCCTGAGTGCTCACTGCATGCTAATGAAGTCATTAAAATTAGGATATGATGATTTTTCTTCTCACTGAATACAGGAATTTGCCAACCTAAAGCAAGATGAAAATGAATAAAAAAGAATCATGGACATAAAACTAGCATTACTCTTGATAATAGTTCCTTGTTTGTAAGCAAATGTGAGCCACTTGAATTGTATTGAAATATTTAGGTATTTTGCCCATCTCATGTTTGAACTTTCAGACTTCTTCCTATTCACGTTTGTTCCCATGAACTGAGCCAACTTTTAAAAAATGCATCAGTGATTTAATGGAATGAGTTATGCGTTGTTTTCAAAAAGTAAATGATAATGACATAGACTGTAGAGAGAGTCTCTCTCGTCCTTGGTTGAGTAGGAGAAGCTCACATGACAGACTTACACATGATTAGAGCAACAAAATAACTGGTGGAGGTTCCATTGCACATTTGAAAGCAAGATCTAAGTTTGCTTGTGTTTAATTTCTTCCAGGCTGTTTCCAGCTATGTAATGTTTTTCGGACCCATGAGATGGAAATTGAGCAGTGCTTGCTGGAGTCCCTCCCCCTCGGCCAGCGGCAGCGGCTGGTCAAGCGGATGCGCTGTGACCAAATAAAGGCATATTACGAACGAGAAAAAGCTTTCCAGAAACGGGAGGGCTACGGGAAAAAGCTGAAACATGGGAAGAATCAACGAGTTCGTTTTAATCTTGCTGATATGATACAGGATGCAATCATACGTCATGATGATAAAGAAGGTACTTATTGATGTTGTACGATATTTTCCTTTGTACAGTAAAAGTTTCAGAGGAAAAGCTTTCTTGTTCTGTTCACCTGTCTTGAGGTAAAATATAAAGTACTAATGATGCAGTGATTGTCTCAATAGAATATACAGGCATGTATTGCATGCAACATGTTACAGCTTGTTACTGAAATGAATAAGGTGTGGAGAATAAACCTTCAGAAACATGATGAATTTATTTTGAGATTAATATAAATTAATATATTTCAAAACAAGTAAGGAATATGATTCTATGATTATGTGTGATCTCTTACATGCCTACATGAACTTTAGAATTTAACACAAGTTATTTTGAAAATTAGATTCTCATTTTTATCCAAAATCTGGAGTAAGGGATGGCGCTATTAGTGACACTGGTGTGTCTAGAGCAAAGAGATGGTGTTGACTCATAGTCACACCAGATAGGAGGTCATCTTTCTGTTTGTGAAATTATGTTTTTGTCCTTTTGAAATATGTAATGACCCTTTAGGGTTCTGTTTTTAGTTTCCTGGCATTGTGTGAATCCCTGGTGCAGCTGATTCTAACCTGAGGAATTTGGAATTTAGACCTCAGAAGTGAGCCAAACCTTGCAGTGAGAATCTTCCAAGTTTTAGAAGTCCCCAGAAATTCCCATACGGTTGTGTGGTAGGGAGAGACATAAGAAAAAAACTGATGCAATGTTATAGGCAACCCCTTTGCAAACATATTTTATGGCACTTCTTTGTAATCACATTAGCATAAAAAGGGGAGACTCTGAGACAGACACACATCATGCGAAGAAGTTGACAAGTTTCTCCTAATTTTTATCGGTTTGGTTAGGTCTGCCTTTTTTTACTCACTCCTGAATCTTCGTTTTATTGTGCATTTGCTCTAACTACCATTGCTTATCACTGAGGTGTAGTCTACACATTCAGATCTTTAGAGGAAATTAATCAAGAAGCTCTTCTTTTCAAGTGAGTTACCAGGGCATGATTTATAACTAAATTATAAATAAAATTTACAACCTTTCATTCCACTCTCCTAGTGTATGCAGGAATTATAAACAAAGATCTTCCTCCATGTTCCCATAGCTCCAACTTTCTTTAAAAACCAAGCACAGTACTAGGTATGACTTTTAACATTCTGTAAAAGTCAAATACTTGAGGCTATTTTTGACATTCACACTGAAGAAATGTAGGTTGCTTATTGCAGTGGTGGTGGGGCATCAAGAGTCTTGTGTTGCCTATACTTGGCCTTGAGCTGCACCTGAATCAGAATATAAAGTTCAGCAAGTGCTGAGACTGAATAACCTAAGCATAAAGGGAAAGTACCTCAGGCAGAGGAAAGTAAAGAGGAGGAAAACCAGGAATGGTGTCCTGCACTTGAAAGAGATAAAATAGGTCCCCAGAAGCAAGAAGCTCAAATAGCCTGCAGATAATGTAGCCTGAATTTGTTGCCTGTGGTCCTTTCCCAGGACTATGAAAAAGTGTGGTTGTTGTCTTTAGGCAGCTTGGGGACCTGCAAGTGCCTGTCTGCTGTGTTTTTAGCCAAATGTTCCCAGAGCCTATTTGCTTTGGGGTGAAAAATGCTATATTAGGAAATGTTATCATAAAAAAGAACAGCAAAGCAAACCAAAACAACAACAAAGTTTAAACTCACAGACATGAAAGCTCCTTTCCTACTATTGTTGCTGAGTGGAACATCCAGCCATGACACTTCAGTGAATATACCTACATTAGAATTTCTGTTTAAATTAGACATATTCTTCTGTAGTAAATATCACATCTCTTTAATGTGTTTGGTCTTGTTTTATGGAGCATGTAACTTAGATTCCTTTCAGGCAAAACTGTACTGGAAGATGTGGTCTGGAAGTTCAGCTAGTGCCCCAAAACAGTAATGAGTTTTCGATCCATAAGGCTCAGCTAGACACAGCCTGAAGTAATTCCACTGAAACATCTCTAGCTGGGGAAGTTTGACTGTTTCTGCCACCCATTTCTCTTGTCTATTTAATAATATTTTACAATGTGCTCAGCAATCAACAGCATTTGATAAGTGTAAAGAACAGCTAAGAAAGAGGTTCTGCAGTTCCATGAATAAAATGAAAAAAAATATAGTATAGAAAGTGGAAAAGAGGGCACAGCAGTACAATGGGATAGAAGTAGTTGGCCAAGTGAAGTCCAGGGACTCATTTTTTCTGGAGTATCATAAACTATATAGACTGGACAGCACATTTGAAGTTGTGCATTGTAGTTCTGGTTTGGTAGGTGAGATAAACTGGATACCATGAATATATATAAAGATGAATTTAAAATGTGGCTGGTGCAGAGATATTTCACAACTGAATATGATCAGAATTTCACTCTTACGAATTCATTGTCTGTGTTATTCACGAAAAATTTAATATGTCTTCTCCAAAATTACTAGTAGCAGCTGCTACTGAGCACAAAATACATTGCTGATACTGCATGTTAATAGGAGTGATCATTAGTTTGCTCAAAAATTAATTTTAGAATGGGCTTTGGGAAATTTTTACCAGTGACCTGCTTTGTCTCATATTTAGAAATGAAATATATGCTCATTTGATTTCTCATTAAGTTAAAAATTAGTGAAATGATGTATCTTTGCTCTTTTTGGAGACATTTAAAATTATTAACTATATTTTTTTATTATTATTTGTAACCTATTCTTTAGTGTTTTATTTGGCCCGGGGAGATTGAAGGGAAATCCTCCTTCTCTATCTCCTGGCAGCTTCCTGTAATTTCCCTGTTTTAAAGCAGGATGTTTTTACTGCTGTTGATGGGCCACATTCACCCACACTACTAGCAGTGAGTATTTTTGGAGATTCTGCCACTATTATTCTCAGTGTTGACATGTATAGAAGCAGAAGCTGATGAATAAGTGAGTGCACTCTTTTTTGACATTGATTTTGTACATCTTTACTGCTGGCCGGGGAATATCTTCAGTTAATTTTCCTTTAAATCCTATATATTTTTCTTCTGTGAGATATTAAATCCCTAAGTAAAAATGGACAGCAGGAAATTTGTCTTGCTGACAACAGTCATATAAATGTACTTCAAACTGGGAGATGTAGCCGAGCAGGCTTCTGCGTCCCATTCCTTCCCTCTGTAAGTTAGGCATGCTTGCACCTACACGTGGCTTTACCATGTGGTCTCAGATCTTCTCTGATAGACACAGGTCATACATCAGTGCTTGCTGAGCCTGCACATCAGCTGAGATTCACCTACAGGCAATTAGGAAATGAACCACGCAGTCAGGAAATAAACTGAGTCTCAGGCTGAGTTTCTGCTTCAAATACAAGGTAGTCAAATAGATCTTAGTATTTGGGCCTCTTGAGAATAAGGGGTATGCATCCCTCCTGAGGCAGTGCTGCAGTTACTGGCACTGACAGCAGGAGAAACATGGCAGCTTTGAAAGATGTGATCTTTTGAACGTGAGCTGATTGATAAGCTTGCTACAATGAAAACAATAGCTAGAAGTGCGTGACAGTCCTTTAACTGAAATCTAACATGGGGTGAAACTAAAGCACAGGCTTTAGTTTCTGTCATTCTTTTGGTGTATTCTGTAACCCACCTTAGTTATCCTGCAGCATTACTCAAAATGTAGGATTGTCAGAAAATCTTTGTATGTAGTATCTTTTGTTATAAAACCTCTAAGTTGTAATGCAGTCATGATGTGTACCATAAAGTCTGCCAGGCTGGCAGGTCATGGAAGGTCAGGGTACAAAGTGCAGAGAGCCATCAAATTCAGTTTTGAGACAAAAGAGGTACTCCTGTGAAAATCAGCATTACAAAAGGGAAATGCAGATTCCCTAAACCTATTTAAAGCCCATTTCATCCTTCTGATGAGCAATATGCTGATTCTGTGACAGCATTGTCATTCTGAATAGCAGCAATACCAGGGTGAGTGTTAACATAATACTGTGTCTTTAATAGTGACCCTTGGTTCTTTCCTAGTGACTCCCTGTTTCAGTCAGCCTTTCTCAACTCTGCCAGAACTTCTTCCTAACCCTGGAGAGCTGCTGGGGTGAGCCTTTGCTTTTGGCAGTCGGATGCTAGGATGTGGTGGCTGGGGACAGCCTTGCTCTCCCTTCTCTCACAAGGGTATGTCAGGAAAAGGTGATTTAAAAAGCAGATGATACCAATATCCTACTTTTCCTGCAGCATTCACTGCCAGGGGAGGTCTCCCAGGCCTGGGTCCTAGCCCAGCTGATTGACTGCAGAGCAGTTTCATAGTGCAGCAAAAAACCCAGGAATCCTATCTCACTTCCCCTCCCGTGATGCGAGTGTCTCTGGCTTTTTGAAAGATGTAATATTATTATGAGATTGGTAGTATCATGACATTTCAAATGGTTGGAATAATAAATATAATGGAAGGCTTTAGTAGCATTAGTTATTTTAATGAGCACTGTATAATATACAATGTTATGATAAATTTCAGTTACGTTAATTAAAAGGGTGTGTAAGTGAGCATAAAAGGGGGTACAGGTGGGGCTGGTGCTGAATTGTAATTTATATTTTAACAACTTTGGGCTATAAAAAGGGCTCAGGGGAGGGGAAAACAAAATCTATTCAAAAGAAGGATGAATCTTTAATTTAAGGTGGCAGATGCGTTGACCATTAGCTTTCCATAGTTAGGAGAATGTGTCAGAGATTGTTATAAAGATCCTTCCTATTCATGGAAAAAAAAAATAGAAATAATCTGAAAACTGAGGCTGAAACGGAGCTGAAATAAACCAGGTTTTTTATTGTTTCCTTGCCTTGTTTTCAAATCTAACTGACTTCTTATTTTTGCATCTTATTACATTAGGCTTTCTTATGCTTTACTGTCCTTTCTCCCATAGAAACAACTTGGTTGGTTACACACAAGGTGTTCTGGAAAGCAGTGCATTGCACTGACTGTCTGGCAAACAGGACAAACTTACTGATCCTCAGCACTCAGGTTTAACACTGCCAGCAGTCTTTTTAGAAAGCTGGAAGAACCAGGATGTGAGCAGTAGTGACAGGTTTGAGAGTGTGAGGCTGCATTATGTGAAACCTGTTGACAGGCAATGAGTGTGTGATTTATACCTTTATAATTAAGAAGAATGGGAATATGTTCAGGTAGTCTGTCTGCTGTTGGGATTCTGACTTTCAGCCTATCTTTTTAGATGTTCAGTGATACCTCCTCAGACTGATTGCAGGCAGCTTTTCTGATTTTTACCTGTTCCATGTGCTGGGATGAATGGTTAGAAAGCAAGGCTCTGAGTATGGTAATGCCTTGTTTTTAAAATTCACCAGAGCCTTGGATGAGGATTGCCTTTTTGTGTGTCAGAAGTTCAGAGGCATCTTTGCTACTAAAAGAGACTGAAAGTTAATATGTTTAGTGAAGACAGATAATTTCAGTAACAGAAGAGAAAGTAATAAAAACATTGTTATGCCTAAAATTTGGGAAAGAGGTGAAAAACATGTGTAACATTAAATGTCCTTATCATTAAGGCAGAGTTTCCTTAAATTAGGCAGACAGCCCCCCCATCTTGAGTTTAAAAATAAAGGTGACTCTGGAAAAGAGAAGGATCTCTCTGTGAAAGTTTAGATTAATCTTTGGTGCCATCCCAAATTACCATAATCCACTCATGTTTGCTTCCACCTTTAAAAATCCTCCTGCCTTGTTTCTTATGATTAATATTTGATATCACCTTCTTTCATTCCATCCTCCTCCCAAAGGTAATTTAATTAGCATTTCTTTTGTATAGCTGTCGCAGCTACAGCCTTCTGAAGAGACAGGGCTAAAATAATAATAATGAATAATAATAAATTATAATAAATGAGGAAAATTAAATGCATGGCATATTTACATTTCATATACACACACATACACACACACACATATATATGTAAATATATGTATACACACACACACACACACACTCACACACACACACACTTGTTATGCATGTATTATACCAAGGGCATAAAGGCCAGAAATATAAACACACTTGGTGAATGAGAATTCAGTTGTGTAATCTGAGTGAGTTTTCCCAGTTTTCTATGCACTCTTTTTCAGGAAACCTCACTTTTACTAGCTATTTCAGCCCAGAGAAGGATAAAATAGCAAACAGTTGTAGTGCGTTTAGCATGCGCAGGTAGCTTCCATGACAAAAGAAAGCTCCCAGATTAAAAAAATTAAACTTCGCTCAAAATCTGAATTAATAGGAAATGAGACAAATAACACCAGTTAGTAAGGTGCTGCATGGTGACATCATAAAAAAGGACACCCCCCCCCATCAATTTAATCAGATTTCAGTTTGAGGAATTTAAAAGGCAGAATGGTCAAGAACATTCGGAATAGAACTATGGGACAACTAAAATGTATTGCATCCTCTGTATTTTCTTACTTTAGCATGCTCAGTCCTTTTTCAAATTTAAATCCAAGATTTCTCAGATTTTATAGTGCTTTGTTTCAGAATTGTTCTAGCATTATTTAATATATTTTAATTTCAGATTACTATTTACTCTGAATTTAATTAAAGCCTGGTTTTTATCTTATGGGGAAAGCAAATGAAATTCATTATGCATGTAATAATAGGGAGGCTTCCCCACACAGAGTTATTTTGGATTATACAGTAAGTTTCCCTTGAACCAGAGGAGAAGAACGTACATTACACAGTAATCTAAAAGGGATTATTTGCAAATGTTGATTTGCTAGGAACTATTGTAGAAGAAATCACAATACACATGTATGATAATTTATACAATTTAATATTTATTGTCCAATCCTTAAGAGACACAAGTACTAGACACTGAATAGGGAAGTCAAGAGACTAATCAGAGGATATGAAATTAATGAAGTACACAAAAACTTTGCAAATTGGGGCTTTTGGAAAGAAAGAAACATATATACTATAAATTAATGCTTTCACAAGACAAATTCATGCATTCTGGACTGGGAATCATGTCTGCAACTTCGGATGACACTAACACAGCTGACTGTCCAACATGATGCCAGTGATTTAATCTGTCCTGTATGTAGGAAAAAGAAGCATCAATCAACCGCCTCAGTCCACCACCCATTGATGAAGCTTTTTCAAAGACTCACAAGGTAGAGACACATTTTAAACCAGGGCAAGGCTTCAATCCTATAAGTTCAGCACGGTTGTTAACTTTCTTTGGCTCCATGTGTACTGAATTCAGGAACACAAGGGCATCTTTTTGTTTTAAGGCAGGGAAACACAATGCCTTTAGTTATTGGGTAACAGATGTTTAGTAATTAGAGCAGCCCATTTCAAAAGCAATCATAAAATCACAGGGAGATGAAATTTGAATACATTTGAATTCCTACAGGATTCCATATGTGCTTTTTGTTCATGTGTTTACATTTTTAGTAATTTGGTAAAGCTGAGAATTGGATATTTGTTTATTAAATTATTTGTTGTTGATAAAACTATGTATGATTCCTCATATACAGTGCTTCTTTAATTAGAAAAAGTAAGACTCACAGAAAAAGGTAAGACATGTCAAAAAGTGAAGAGTAGACTCAAGGGGGTAGATTTAATCTATCCCTTTTGTTCTCCATGTGGACTGTCTAACCACAGGAGTGCTGCTGCTCTATGACTACTTTTCTCTTAGCCCTGAAATGTTCCTGGTTTGTTTCAACTGCAGTTTTTGTCTCTGCACATGTCTTCTGCCTGTACCAAGTAGGGAAATAGACAAAACATCCTTTTATTTTGGGTCCACCTGAGTAGGGAGATTAACACCAAGTGTAATTTATCTGTCTCTTGATCAAATGGAGCTATAATGTCCTCCTCTCCACAAAAACTGAGCTTGGAGCTGTCACCCACCCATTTTTGCTTGCCCACAAGTTTTGCCTGTGGGTTCCTTTGAAAGCCATTTTTTGTCTGTGCATTTCTCTCTCCCACTGGCTCTTTTCTCCCCTTCTGTCCACACACCTCAAGTATCTTGAGCAGTGTCTGGCCCGGCATGGCTTTCTCCTGGAGAAGGGGTCTGAGAGGCAAATTGGATCCATCTGGTCTCCCTTACAGTATAGTAAACTGTAGAAAATTGTATGAGTAGTAAACTGTTGTACGAAAATCTCACTGCCATCATTATGTCTGCTACTGTGTTTTGAAAATAGGAGTATATACTGGACTATTTGCAGTCCTGTTTCACATGCCTAAGCTCTGAATAAATAAAATCTGAGATGTGTGTTTGAACTTCGTGATTCCCGTTTGGTGGTTTTGGTTGTCTATAAGTTTATGCTGAAGGATTTGTTGATCATGTCTCTGAAGAGCATACCTTTTTCTTACTGATATAGACTGTTTCTAGAAGCTCAGATTTTAGATCTCTCTTTGAATCACAGATTTCTAAAAGGTAGGCACTGAATTGCTTTTTTTCTGTGTAGACAAGTCCATTCTTGAACTTCAACTGTATATATCCAAACAAAACCACATTTGATTAACTAGAAATCATAAATCTTGCTTCAATTGCAAATGTAAAACATAATATTTATGAGGGAACCTTTGTAAAAACACACATCTTCCTAAAAATTTTCTTTATTTACTTCTGAACACATTTTCAGAATTCTCAAATACTTACTTTGGTGGGCTATCATATGAAGCTTTTCTGCAGTTGGAAAAGTCAGTATGTAAATTATTCATGACTTCTAATCAGTCTTATTCAAAAGGCTTTTGCAAACTAAAATGACAAGAAAAAATATTTAGAAGCCCATTAACCCTAAACAAGAATCCAGCTTTTTAAGAGTGTAATCTGATCTGAACAGATAGAAGCATATCTGTTCTTTTTTAAATTTCATTTTAAACCTATCAAGCTCATTTATGTTCATAGCTTTTTTCCCACAAGATCTTACTTTACAGTTAATAATAAAAGGTTTTCCGCTTGAGCTTGTCCTGTGGTTTAACCAAACACATGGCCAGCAGCCAAGCTCCACGAAGCCGCTCCCTCACTCCCCCACCCGGAGGATCAGGGAGAGAATCAGAAGGGTAGAAGAAAACCTGTGGGATGAGACAAAGACAGTTTAATAGGGAAAGCAAATGCCACACACACAAGCAGTGAAAAACAAGGAATTAATTCACTGCTTCTCATGGACAGGAAGGTGTTCAGCCATTTCCAGGAGAGCAAGGCCCCATCACATGGCAGACAAAACCATCACTCCAAATGTCCTTCCCTTCCTCCTTCTTTCCCCCTACTTTCTATACTGAGCATGATATCCTATGGTTTGGAATATCCCTGTGGTCAGTTGGGGTCACCTGTCCTGGCTGTGTCTCCTCCCAACCTCCCATGCACCACCTTCCTCACCAGCGTGGTCAAACGAAAAGCAGAAAAGGCCTTGGCTCTGTGTAGGCCCTGCTCAGCAATAACAAAAACATCTTTATTATTGACCCTGTGTTCAGCACAAATCCAAAGCATGGCCCCCTACCAGCCACTGTGAAGAAAATTAACTCTGCCCCAGCTGAAACCAGCACAGCATGCCCCAGCATTCAAAAGTATGAAGAAACACAAGGACTAATCACTCACAAATTCACTGTCATGCCAATAAAGGTTCGTTAAGCCATTAGCAACCTACAAATTGGCACCTGGCATTCTTCCTATTCATTTGAAAGGGGATCCACAGTGGGATGCAAGACTATAAATTGGCAGCAATCAGAAGCCTATTCTCTATGTGAAAGATGGTGTCCACTGAGTAGCAGGTACTGCTGATATTGTCTGGTTATTGTTAGAAGTCACTGATTAAAAAGAAATAGTGCTGTAATGGCTGAAGATCCTAGTCCATTCTTGTGAAATAGAAAGAGAGCAAGAATAGAATATTTTCTATGCAATTTGTTTTTTATTTCCTTTCCAGTGTAATTATTGTGCTTCAGATTGATTTCCAATAATATTTCAGTACAAAGGGGAAACTTTTCTGTATCTATCTTGCAATATCGCTTACTTTAAAATGTTTTCATTTCAATCACAAATTACACTATGATAGAAATTAAGCTGGGCAACTACAGAAATCAATAGAGAATAGCCTTTTCTATTTTCTGGGGGTTTTTTTGTTTTTTAGAAGCAAACCTTTATATCAATAATTCAGTTCTTTATAAAAAATGAACTTGAATAAGTCCTTAAAATATTTTCAATTTTTTAATTCAACTTCAGAAGCATTTTTCTACCAGGGTATACTCTTAAATTGCTACACTGGACTGTTATCTGACAGCTATAGCACTAAATCCTTGAGTTAGGGGCTGTGCTAAATTCACAGATTTTAGCATTCACAACTATTGCTGACATAAATTTGATAGTTTTTTCCAGTCTTCCACATTTACCCATTGACAGTACAGAAAATATGCCTTGAAGTGTTCTTAAAGCTGGAAGTATCTGTGTGAAATTTGAACTACTGCTTTGTTTCTTTGTCTACTAAGGGGACATCCTAAAGGAGGATACCAACTATCAAACCTTTTAATAATGGTCATCTGAACTTCACTGGCTTCTCATTTCTATACAGCATGAATATTAGATTTCTTTTGCTTTCAAGCCTCTCCCTGAAAATGCTATGGATCATATGTTTAGAATTACACAAGTTGAACAGGAGAGGACAGATGTAAAGTCCAAATATATATAGTTCTACTGATGCTTCTGGATTAGTCCTTATCTCTTAGTCTTAAATTAGGCACTTCCAGTGTGGGGTTGTCTCTGGTTTCTCCCTGATTTATCAGCTCTGTGTCCCAGAAACATGTCAGATGTACTGTTTGAGCAAATGAGAATGTGTGGCGTTGCATATCACTGGGGAAATTTGAGGCTCTGTAGTTGTAGCTCATCACTGCAGCCCAAGCCTGCCATGTGTCTCCATGTGGACATGGGCTCATTGCTATGACTCAGAATTGAGAGCTCCCCTTTGTGTTAGGTGATGTTGGTTGCTGCTTCCCCTCGCTGGCATCAAGATTGAATTCACAGAGTTAAAAGATCAGTCTGGCTAGAAGGACCTCAGAAGGTTCAGTAGTCCAATATCATGCTGACTTTGTAGAGGAATGAGACAGCTTGGGATTGAACTAAGGCAGCTCTTATTATTGTAGTGCGAAAGCAGACTAAGCAAAGCAGAGAAATTCCTGTGGAGAGCAACTGACAATTCTACTTCAAAGCCAAATTAAGCCATCAGCCTGTGTGTCAGACTTTTTCTTTCTGTAAGCTAAAAAAAGACATGATTATAGCAGGTTCTATGTGAGTGTAATTTTGTCCTCTCCACACTGGCCTGTAACTCCAGTTCACAACGTGGCAATTCACACTTGTAAAAAATTAAGTAAAACATAAATAAAGCAAAATTTACTTTGGGTGGGTTTTGTGCTCATTGCTCCAGCTTTGTCATAATAATTTGGCTCTTCTAGCGGCTGACTGGTGTCAATAAGAGGCAGAGGGTCTGTTTTTCATATATCATACCATATATTCCCCAGATCATCAAATGCTTCACTGGTATACCCATGTAGGTTCACCTTACAAAAGATTGGTATGTAGATTTAGCTCTCTGTAAGCTTAGTGATATTGAATGCAGAACTGTTTGTGCTTCAAGTTGGTCTCTTTGGTCGGACATTTCTTCCAGATGAACTGTTATAAATCTGTCATTTCAGTCCCCTGTGTCCCTGTATGGTTTTTGCATTTCAAATACTGAACTTTGAAATCAGGTGAAGTCTACATTGCTGCAATCTTCAGCTGCCCAAGTCTGACAGCCCTGTGTCAAAGCAGATACATGGAGATGTTTTCCTTTGCTTATTTTGAGGTGGTTTAAGACAGTGTGAGCCGCAGTTTTCAAGTTTGATAGCTCTTTCCTTCCATGCTGGCTTTATACACATGATCTGTTGGTTTTGGGGTAATAATGTGTTCATTGCTTATTTTTCAATTGTTTTTTGTTGTTGGGATATTGGTAGTGGTGGTTGTTGTTGTAACCAATGTGGGAAAATGAAGGTGTTATCCAGAATGCACAGAAGTTGCAAGCCTCCAGAAACAGCTGTAGGAAAAGAGTCAGTGGAAGCAGGATGATTTCCAGGAGGCTGTCCTTATGCAGTCAGAGCAGCACTGACTGGAAGAGATTACATCTCCTGTCTGAATCTGTCTGTGGGCAATTTGCTCTCCTTGCTGGACCTCCAGGCCACCCATCAGTTATCAGGGAGACTGATAAAGATTCCAGAATGTATTAAAACAAATTTAGTTGAAACAAGACACTTAGCAGTGTCATTAGGACGCTTAACAGTTGTCTTCCGGTTGCACCTTTGTTGTAGTCACTACTGACAGAAGACTCCTAGTCTGCACAGAGAATACACAGCAGGCAAGTGTGAAAGTTAGTATTTGGGCCCCCTTGTCAGAAATAAACAAAGGTTAAAAAAGTTGTTGTGCTATATTATGAAATGTGACAAGTTTGCCCTTTGCCAAGTGTGAAAGAATTCCTTGCAGACTGGGAGTTTGGGAGCCAACATGTGAGAGAAGTTCTAGCTGTAACTGTCAGACCCTTCACATCATGGAAAGAGGTGAAAAATTAGAGAAAAATGAAGAAGACTTGGAGACCAGTGGGTATAAACTGCTTGGAATACCATTAGGAGGAACAGAATTCATTTAAAGAACGCACCAATTCAGCCAAATCAAATTTTAGAAAACAAGTAATGAGAAATGAAAACATCTTTTAGCTAGGTGCACAGGCATAGTTGTTTCTTTGAACACTTGGGGCAACTAGTTAACATGTGAAAATGTTCATATTTGTTTTTTGTAATGCACAGGTTAATAGAAGGACTTCATAAACTGCATGTTGCAACCAATGCAGTAAGTGCTGAATGGAAGTGTAAGGTAATACTTGAAGAGTTTACCCAAACTGAAGCATTCGTGCATCACACATGCTTTTTATATTCATGTTTATATGGGAGACTCGTGTGACAGGACTCCATATGCTGCTTTCCCACAGTAATCATGACTGTTTGAACAGTACAGATAATCTCTCCAGACCTCTCAAATCAGTTTCTCAGTCACGAATTCTTAGGAGAGTAGGAGGGGCTTTACACTGCCTCTCCAGAAGCTCAGTTTTCTGGACATGTCTCTCTGTGGTGATTCCGTTCCTGAGTTGATAAGGAAAGCAAACGCTATTCCATCACCTCCCATAGGAGGTGTCATTCTGCCCATATGTGCAAAGAGTCTTAAGTCTTTGCAAACCTCATGAATTGTGTTAGGAAAAAAAAAAGGAATTGAGAGGTGAGGGTGTGCATTGTGAAGTAGAAAAGAACCACTAAGGAAGAAGTTTAATATGTTATTTTCAGTTGGTTTTGGCAAACCATGAAAGACTGTGACAGAATTCTGATGTTGAAAAATGTGTGACATGAATACACCAAAATCCAACTTTGTCTATTTTAAAACTCTGTAAAAGTGAAGAGGGGAATGATGCCATTTGTGCACACAGTTTCTGCATGGCTCTTCACGTCTCTTGACCATCTCTGAGGTGTCTGGCAGAGGTTGTTGGTATCAGTAGTCTGAAGTGTGCTGATAGTTAGAGGTTAACCATACAGCAAGATGTGTCTCAACCAGAAAGTGTTTCACAGCACACCGGTTTTAATGTGCTGTGAAATGGCGCATATAGATAAATAGGATCTTAGTCAGAAAAACCTAGTTATGGGGACATTCAAATTGCCAAGGTAGAACAGCAGAAACTTGACTCTGCTCCCATGAAAGCTATGGAAATGTTGAAGGGACTGGAAATCCTTCTGGAGGTGATAGTTCAAATTTAATTAAATATGGTAAATGCTGTAAAGGCACCATGAGGGCCAGCTATTCCCAGCTGCTCTGGGGGCCACTGGGAGCATGTGGGGCACCCCAGGGCAGCTGGCCAGGGCCTGGCAGCCAGGGCCTGGTCCACTGCCCTGGCTGGATGTTATGGCAATGCTACATTTTCTAGTTCAGAAAATTTCATTCATGATTTTATGATACTGTTCCTGCCACCATTTTTACTGCAGGCTCTTTGTATCAGATCCAGCAATTATGTGGCTGCAGAGTATGTAATTTCAGCAAACTGATCCAAAAGGAAGTGCACCACCCCCTAAAATGAACAGCTAAATTCTGTGTCATCTCTCTGAACCAATTCAACTTCCTGTTGCATAGCTGATGGAGCTCATGCAGAAGAAGAAAGGAAACATTCAGGTGTCTTGGAGACACTGACTTGATTTTAACAGTTCCCTAAGGATGCTTCTAATACCAAATGACACTTAAAAAGTGTGTTTCTAAGCTAAAATTGCGGCTGCCAGTGGTTGCTCTCCTTTCTGTCTGGCTCTGATTCTGTCCCATCCTTTTGTCCTCCCATCTTTATGCTCGTCTTGGAGTGTGGCAGGGAGATGAACCATCTGGAAACTGCCTTTCATAAGGTTGATCTTCTGCTGGTTTAACTCTCCATCCCAGCTCATGGCAGCATGACGTGTGGCACTGCTGTGCAAGGATGAGGGCAGGAGTGTGTGAGTGAATGCATGAACAAGAGGGAAGCAGCTCTGGTTTTGACAATGTCAACTTGATCAATGTCACAGATCACAACACTGGGAAAGGCGGTGCCTGAGCCACATATGGCAAGTGGTGAGATATTCCTGGAACCATGCATTTCCCTCATAGTTTTGCCACTCATCTGCCACACACATGACTATTCTGGATAAGTGCACGGATCAGTAATGCCCCTAGTTTTTTCTATACTGCCTGGTTTAAGTTTGCATCTTTGTGCACTGCACACCCTGGGAATTCCTGGAGACACACAGGCTCTAACAGCCAGTGGTCTGCAGCTGGTAATTAGTACCATTTAGCAGCTGCTGAGTAGGATAGTAGTCTGTTATCCTTGAAAATCTCTAATACAAACTGTAATGAGTTGCTTACAAGGCTTCTAAACCAGCTGGCATAAACTTTCTCTGCATGTTATGGGAGTTAAAAAGGGACTGAGTCTTGTTTCATGAGGAGTATAAGTCAGCAGTAATTTGATTTATGCCAATTAAGTAGCATTGGCATAGGATCAACATAAATTTTGGGTGAAACAGAGGGGGTGTACAGTCTGTTCAGATGAAAATTTGTGTTGTATGCAAATTCTGTAACTGTTACAATTAGGGAAAAGCATGGGTATGACGATGGTTTTCAAATTAAGGTACTGACCACAGAGGGAGTTATTTTGCTGATGTGTGTTTTAGTGTTTATCATTTAATGACTATGGACTGGAAATATGAAAAATGTGAAATAAATTTACCTTATTTAGTAAAATGCTGTAAGATCTAAAGCATTTATTCAGTTCTGCAAACATTTGAACGTAAAATCAGGTAGCTGTTTCGGTAGCCCAAAAGTTGGCCTAAAAATTATACTACTGATTTAAAGAGCTTTCAGACGTATCTCTAAGGTGAGCCTAGTGGGTTGTGAGCTTTTGTAATACTTGTCTGTAGCCTGATGATAAAGTTCTTAATTGTTTTAGTCATCTTTATCAGGAACTCCAGGAGAATCCATACATGGGGTAGAGATAAAATATGTGTAAAAAATTAAATAGATTACCTAAATGCTAAGATATTTCATTCCTTCTTTTTTTTTTTTTTTTTCTTTTAACCTTGAAATAAATAAATCTCATTAACTAGGTGGAAGTGAAAGTTTTAAGAAAAGCTATATTTAAGTTTACTCTATGATCAACTACTTCCCCCTAAGGTTAATTTTAGAGTGTCCAACTTCTGGTAAACACTAAAAAACTTTGTTTTTATTGTAATTTTATCTGACTAACAGACATTCTGGATTCGGTCAGGTCTGTGCTACCAGTTTTTGTTGACACAGCTATTTTGTCCTCAGAAGTAGCTATGCTGGCAAAAGCCTTTCTGTGTTATTAGCTGTGATGACAGACCCAGTATTTTTAGCTAAGCTTGTGTTATTTTGTAAGGTGGTGTTGAATGATTTTAGCAGCTCTGTTATATCCACAGGTCATAGGTGCAGTGAGATAAAATCACAGCTTTATTAATGACTAAGACAAACCTTACTACAACAGCTCTCTCCCTCTCGCCTGGCCAAAGCTCTAAATGGAGGTAAAACCAGGGGTCACTACCGTTGCCTTTTGATCCTGGGTGTGCCCCCTGCAGCAATATCTTCCGGCCATAGAACTGAGTGGCTCCTTCCAATCTTCTCAAAATTACCGTGATTTACACCACTGTTTTTCCACATCACGCTAGATATTGTCAGTGCATGCATTTGGAAGTAAATTATGTAAATTAAGTTCTTTTTATTTGAAAGAATAACTGCAAAGCAGAAGGGAGTTGAATACCATGAACTGAAAAAGAATGAAAATAAGACTTTAGGAATGAAGGTTCCAAAAAAAAGAGAGAGAGAGAAATCAGATAGTTTAGATAATCAGATGTAGCTATTAGGCAAGGTAACCCAATAACTACTAAGTCTTGTTACTTTGAAGTGATTTCAGAGTCTACACTGCTTTCCCATGTGAATATCTGACATGTCAGGGTTGAAAACAGATGCTTTGCCTTCCACATCACAACTTAACTGAGGCGTGTCACATTTCACTGCTGGCCATTGTCACTTTTGTGTAAGGAGATAGGTTAATTTGTCACTGCCTGGGCACTGTAAGAGGCACACACTAGGATTTTTTAGGCCATTGGGTGTGTGGACTTAATACTTTCCAGTGGAGACACAGACTCCATTATATTTAATGCATATAGAAATGAAAGAGGGGGAATTTGCCTGAAGAAAGCAGTTCTTGAGTAACTGTAGTCCCTAACTCATAAATTATTCTGGCTATATGTACAATGATAGAAATGTCTGTCCCGTGTGAGAGCTGTAACTCTCCTCATGGATCTCATTGGAGTTTGGCTTAGTGTCTGTGTGGCCCAGAGACATAACTATTATTTTCCATATGGTTTTCCAGTTCAAGATACCTCAGATAACAGGAAGGCTATGCCCTCAATCTCCAGAGTGATAGTGCATGGCAGGAAGCTGTCAGGGCTGGTGAATGCCTGGCCATGGACACACAGCAGTTAATGGTGCAAGGCCTGGTGGGAAAGCAACAGAGGACTAGGCAGAAAGAAAGGGACTGCTCTTGTCACACGCTTACCTGTGCTGCTTGAAGTTCACTCCCACACTCGCGTGATCAAGCCCCTCAGCTGTTTCCAAGGCTGGGAAAGAATACCATGTATTTTAATATTCCAACATTAGATCTGGGAGAGATGTTGAGTGGGGCTGTGGAACTGCCTCTGTCAGTCTGTTTCATTGGTGGTGTGGTTTGTTTCTTTTAAAGGTAGTGTTGTGTTGACTGGAGCACAGAAATCAGCCTGACATTTCACATCATGCTTTTAATTTCAGAAGAGAATCAATGACCCAGTAGTTTTGGGATCATAGTAATATGACTCCTGGCTACCTGAAAAAAATTATAAGCTATGGGAACTCTGACAGAGAGAATGGAAACATCAGCCCTGTCCTTTTCAGTGCTCTGTTCAAACGGGACAGTACAGCTTGGATATGCAAGGCTAACACTCTCAAATTCAACCAGTATGGAAAGAGTAATTTTCCTCTCTTCATTTCTGAAGTCTGAATTCTGTGTGAATGACACTCTTATCCATCCAAATGTGCATATTTTGTTTATGGTTTGCTGCATTTAATCTTCATGCAGCAAAGATGGGAATTTATTTCCAAGAGTTCTCCTGAAAATGAGGAGATCTGAACAAGTCTGACAGATGATGCCAATGAACTCTGGAAATACTTTGTGTAAAAAGTAATAGGATTACAAATCAGTTGTTTGCAAAGCCCATTAAGGGCATGGCTGCTCTGAAAAACCACTGTCAACTGATGAGCTTGCTCTGAAGGAAAGCATGGGCTATTGCACTAGTGATAGTGTGGTGACAGCTGCAGTAAATGTCTTTGTTAGGTAAACAAGACACCTTAAAAGAATGATTAAATTACCAACAGTGGTACTTGGATTTTAAAATTTAATTTTAAGCTAGTCATAGCAAAGGCATGAGGTGAATATTTTTTCTAAGACTACATTAACCAAACATTTATGACATCTTACATTATGTCATTTGGTTTTCTGATTGAGAACTTACCAGAGACTAGCATTCATCTTATCTCACTCATATGTAGCTGAGTTGTGTAGCAGGTTCCTCATAAACACCATTGGTATAAGCTGAAAAGTATGGAGTGACTGCTGAGGAATGAGAAAAGAGAATTAAAGAGGTATGAAGCTGAAAAGAATTCTAAGTGATTAATGTAAACTTAAGAGTTTAAGATGCCAGTGGTGGACCAACTATCTGACTATGGAGGAACTAACGAGCAAAATATGATACTTAACTGGTGGAAGTGGAAGGAGCAGAAGGATGCTATTACCCATCTTTCAGTATCACTTCTGTTGTGATTCAATTTCATGGTCAGTTTATGCCCAAAACGCTTTCAGCTATTGGTGGAAAGTGGTGGCTACACCATTCTCCCTATTCATACCTGTTACCCAGTGCCACATTCCCAGATTCTTGATGTAGTTGGAAAACTAGTCTTTGCCACGTGCCAAGTGACGAAAACATGCAACCTTCAGTGGGAGAATGTGATAATCCAGTCCAGAAACAGCATCGTTTAGCTAGGCTTCTGCAGCAGTAAGTCGTGTTTATGCACATAATGAACAAGTAAAGCCTTCCAGCTGGAGTTATTCCTGCTAAACTAAAGAGAACAAAAATAGATGTTAACAGGAACAAAGTTTACACTTGCTGGCTTCTATTCCCCAGAGGAACAGTTAATACGAGCCTACACTGGTACTCTATATACAGCACAGTAGATGGCCAACTGTTAGATTTTGCATATGTTAAGCGCCTTTATTTTTGTCTATTCTGTTACTACTAAAACTGAGTTTTGTGTTGAGTTTGTCCTAAGTTTGTGTTACCATCAGTAGCAGATCCCTGGTGAGTTACTGATAGCCCTGGGCCCTCTGAATTCACCTTTCAGGCTCTGCTGTGACTTTAGATCAGTAGTCCATTTGTCTTCAGCATACATAAGGTCACAGATAGCTCTATACGCCAGTGTAGCTAGATTATATTCAGCACAGCACAGTGTAAGTGCCAGTTGCTGCCATGTATATCAAAATTCTTAATGCATTATGCACCACAGTTACACAAAACTAAACAAAACTAAAATGTGTTAGGTAATTGTCACCTTGTCATCAGCCAGTTACTATAACTAAAACAAAGCTCAAAGCAAGCCAAGACAAGCCCAGAAAAATAAGCCTTACAGTCCTAGTTCCACAGGCAAAGTTAGTACAAGACCTATGCCTGGTAACAGGTACAACAATAATGACTACTGCATTATAATGCTTATAATAAGTTATAATCTAGTCAATAGAGTCAATGGAAAGTGAAAAGGTATTCAGCTCTCTGGAATAATTTGGTTAAAATTACAACATCAAGCATACATTAAAAGCTCTGTTGATTATTACCTTTTCTTTCTGATGAGACTTCAGTGTATCCAATGCTTTCTAAAACACCTTTAGTAGATATGAAATTAGGTACGAAATTCTGTTCAAGTAGTCAATAATTTTGTGTGTCCTATCTAAAAGAGATTAGAGAACAGAGGGACCTGTTTATATACACACAGGAAGGGCTTCAGAGTTTGCTGAAATTCTTTTACTCTTCTTTTTTTTTTCAGGCAAATGTCAGCTTCCTGCCTTTAAATCAGTTTTCAGTTGGTCGCATCTTTTCTGTAAACTTTTTTTGCATGAAAGATTGCAACTAAAACAAGTTTTAAAAGAAAGTCTTGGGGAAGCATCCTTTAAATTTCATTAAGAGATATGTAGCATTTCTTAAATAGAGTTTTGTATTACTTTCTGTCCTCATTAGCACGATTAACTGCAAATTACTGGCAGTAGCTAGTAGTTAGTATCTAACTACTTCTAGCTAGTAGTTCTATCACAAGGAAAATATGAAGATAAAGTAAAGATTTTCATACTGACTAGTGAAGTCTTAAGTAAATGACCTAAGTGAGTTGCATAGCAGGAAGGAGGATTTTGTTTTTGTGATCTTTTTTTCTTGGTTATTTGACTGTGTTTTGAGGAGGGGATAAATTCAAGGAAAGAATTTTTTTTTTTACTTGTTTTTATATGCAGAGGAATGTAGCACCTAATCCTGATTCAGGACACAGACTTTTGCCCAGTTGAAAGGACAGTTTGCCTATTTTGCCCTGGTAGTCTGTGTGATGTGAATTTCCTGAAGCGCTGATCAAGCTAGGTGCAAAAATGAGGAAAAATACACCAGACCAAAAAAAAACAAAAACTACTGAGCATCCACATTGCCTAATGTTTTTGTAGGTGACTCAATAATTTGTTTATGGTCACAATTATTTAATATTCTACTTGAAGATCAGAGTTAACTTATTAATTCTTTATGCTGTAATCTTGGTCTACATTTCTGCTGGGAGAAAAAAAAATGGAGGCAAACCCGTTAATTCTTATGGATTTCAAACTCGGATCTCAAAATGGTCTGACATTTTTTGGTTTCAACTGCAAGGAGTTGCAAAATGGATCTGAAAAAGCATTACTTTATTTTGCATAGCTTCTCTATGAGAACCAAGTCTTTGGGGGGTTGATGGGCGGAAGAGATCCAATAAATTTCCTGTATTTTTTATACCTGAGTAGCCACAGTTTCTTTCTGTTTCTTGATTGCTATTTTAGGCTCCAGATGAAATTCTTGTGGAGTACTGTTAGAAATGCAATTTCCTTACCTGCTGACCTTCCCATGTGTCCTGATTCTGCCAAAAGAGGGAGGTCTTCCTCCTCTCTTTGCTTAGAAGGAGCTATCCAAAAGCCACTTTTGGTGATTCCAAGGCTCTTAATGATTGAGTTCATCTCAATGACCCAACAAGAAACTCCACATTTTATTTCTGCTGGTGTTGTTTTTGTGCCATTCCAGTCAGTTCCCACATGCAAAGGTAGTCAGAGGTAAAGGATGTGTAAGTCCCTTTGTGAATGGGGGAAGGGAACAGTCTCCTTTGGTTAATTCCACAGCTGTCGTGTTCCATCTTGTAGAAACAGACTGAGGATGCTATTTCATTATCAGTCCTACTCAATATAAGACTTCTGGCACCTACCCACAGTGTGCTTGCTCTGCCACCACATACCATCTGCATTTTTTTTTCCCCTGGAAAACAGGGGATGAAGGAAAGGGAACACTTTGGAGTTTTAATTTCTTCAGGTGAAATACTGATGGGATTGGGAGAATTAAATTATTTTCAGAGCCTTAAGAAATCTTCTGTGATATGGAAATGATACTTTCTGCCCTACTAAAGGAATGGCACAACATAGGAACATTGGAAATACTAAGTCCTAAGGAGGATGTAGTTGCACACCTATTTAAAGAGGGAGGATTTATAATAAGTCTTTACTCACTTTAAACCTGAGGTAGAGAGAGGATCTCCATATGTAGTCAGAAATTTAGGTATTAAAAAAAGGAAAGAACTTAGTTCTGAACAGTTTCTGAACCGAGACCTTTATTTTTTAATGGTTTCTCTCTGGATGAGGACAAGTGGGTTCTTTAGTATGAGATTTGTGGATCTGAGAGGCCAGAAAGGAATGGTTTGCTTTTTCGTTTTCATCCATTTCTCCCAAAGTTATGAAATTTTGTAAATACTTCTCTACCCTCCCACTCTGGTTCTGTGCTTTTCATCTTGCTTAGCAAGTGTTGTACAGTTTCTTTTATTCTATGTTACCTAATGTTCCAATTCTACTTTTGGTGGATGTGCTAAGGACAGCAGGGACTTCTAATAATGATTAACTTTCAAAGTGGCATTTGCCAGAACATGTAAATCTTTTACAGTTATGTAAATTAAATGAGGCAAAAAGACTTTGCTGAGGAGAAATAGCAAAGTTCCATACCATGGAACGATTCATAAAGTAAGAATTAATTTTCAAAGTTAAAAAAGCACAAAAGATTAAATGGATTTGCCTAACTATTGTAAATGTTTGTCCATTATAGCAGTGTGGTTTTGATATGATATGTTTAATAGTAATGATACCAAGTGTTTCACTCTAATTTTACAGGCTTGCAAATATTTAACTAAATATTCTTTCTTAGGCAAAATTTTTCTAGGGCACCTGGTCAAAAATAATTCAGCACATTCAGAAAACATTACTTCTATAAATCGACAATATTTGGGGAGAAAACTGACCGCTTTCAAATATGTTGAGTGTGTGAATGCTGTAAGAAGTCTAAATGTACAGTGAAAATGGAGTTGCAATATGTTCTTGAGAGAAAGAAAATACATACAGAAAATGCATACCTAGAGAAGAGGTGGTGTTCATGAGCCTCTTGACAGATTCACAGAAGAGCCTTGAGACAAATCTCTGGCCCTCCTGTAGGACAGACGCCTCAGTGGAACCCATTTCTGAGGTATTCGTAGCTTAAAATTTCTTTGCAGTTGTTTGCACAAGTTCATCCAGGACTTTTAACTAGGAATTAAGCTCAAGATTTCCAGATGATGGAGACAGAACCACCTGTGCTCCTACTCAGGAAACATCATTGGTAGTTATTCTCATGGAGAGAGGCCTTTTAAAAGGGTTCTTCATGCCAGTTTAATGAAGACAGGGTTGCAGTGCTGGTGTGGAGTCCCCTGGTACTGTCAGGCATTGCTGCTGTGCAGTTCTGTTCAAGGAATGAGTGCTGTTTCTGTGAGTTAGTCAGTGCTTTGATTCAGAGTGAAAAGGTTATAAAGGCAATAAAAGACCATGGGGGAAAAGTGCTGAATTTTCACACATGACTGAGCACCAATATGAAGGGTTGTGGTTTTGCTTGCACTTATAAGCCTGTTTTCATTTCAAAGGGGTTCGGTACATGTAACTGGGAGCAGGGTTTGGCTCCAAATACTGTTTTAAAGATTATGCTGCATCAGTGATCTGACAATGCACAGGAAAGGTTAAATTGAGTGCAGATCATTTAGCTTTGGTATGATGATTAATTTCAAGTGATATTGGTTGTGAACACTAGTTTCAAGTATTTACTGAAAAAGCTGATGTATTGCATGGAAACTTTGCAAAGTCAAATAGCACCATTTAACTGTGATTTTGCTCCCAAATGAACTAATCAGGTGATTGTGACCTTGACATAGCTCTTTCCTCCAGCTCTCCCCTCCCCTCTCCGATGTACAAAACTGATATGGTCATCTGTGCACTTGAAAAGTCCTTGATATTGTTCATATTGATACTGTTCATTATCAGAGGTCTATTGCTTTACAGGCTTAGCTATTAAAACAGGTGAGATGGCAAATGCTGACATGATAGTTTTGCACTGTTATATAAGAGGTTTGCATATATTATTAAATCCCCTAATGAAGAATGAAGCATCAGCCTATTAACAGTTCAGAATTAGGTATACTGCTGGTATATTAGCTATATTAACTCTTGTTCCTCTTTTCTTTGACATTTCAGTGCTACGGCTGTTGAAGGATGGTGCTGACCCTCACATGCTTCTTTCCTCAGGAGGCTCCTTGCTCCATCTGGTAAGAGTGATTGAAGATTAGCGTTAGTGGCTGTGGGTGAATATAGCGGGATAGTGAGTAGCAGATTTGGCATATTAATAAAAAAGAAAGGCTTAGCAATATTTTTTTTATCTATGCTGAGCTCCGCCATGGCTGGGATTGCACCCAGCTATGCTTTTTAAATAAATGGTCTTTTTCAAATTGCTTACAAAAGAATGGATCATGTCATAGGAGTGGTAGCTAACAAAGGAGAATGAAATGTTTTATTTATAAATTATCTGTGCAGTAAGAAAGAACAAAGGAAATATTGCTTGATTCTAAATACAAAATTATATGGTTCAGAGATTCACATGTCCTATATGAGAAAAACCCCATGATTTAGCATTTTCCTTTTGTTTTTATGCATATTTTCTTGCACCAGTTTCCTACATGTGGATATTTAACACATTATCTACATTATCATTATTTGCATAGCAATTCAGATTAAGTAACAGAAAGATAAAAGAAAAACAATTTGTGTATAATAACCAAAATGAAAACAAGAGGTAACGGCATGTGGAGGAAAGACTGACAGGCAGACAGAAAGAAAATACCATAGGAGTAGAATTTTGGCATTGCTGAAAGCCAGTAGCAAAACTCCTAATTAATTCCTACATCTTACGATCCTTTTCGTTGGTCTGTGATGCATCAGTTGCAGACATGCTGTATATTCGATGTGAAACTATTTAAAGACATTTGGATCCAACTTTGCACACTCTGGCTAAAAGAAATGTGACTGAGCAAAGTAACGAAAAATCTGCTGGCAGAGAGTTTCATTTTAGAACAGTTGGGCTGTTTCTCACAGTATGTATTCAAAATAGAGTAATTTATTGATGAAAAAGAGCCGCTGTAATACTACTGGATTCCAGCACACCTGTGACCATGCTCTTGCGAGATAAAGCATTTCCTTTATGTAATTAATCTGTGTTTTCCATCTTCCGTGGCCATGCTATTTACCAAGGACTTTAGAAAATGGAGGCCAAGATAAGGGAAGAGTGCAGTACTGATTAGGACAAGAGAAAATTTTAATTTTCTTTTCTCTCCTCCAGCAATTTGTCTGCTGGAAAGGTGCTCAATCACTCTTTAAAAATGCAGTCCAAATGGGATGTTATCTTTGGGATTTTTCCCGAAGCGGAGGCATCCCAAATCTTACCCTGTTCCAAAAGCCCTAGGAGACAATCATTATCTTCAGTGTGGATGATTTGACATAAGTGTCAGGCATTTTTAAATAAAAGAAAGAGAAATCCATCTTCAGGGATTTTAAGTTCCTTTGTCTAGTTTAGCTGATGCACACTTTTTAACTGCAGATAAAATCTGCAGTTGAACTGTGCCATTTTAGGTTTCTTGATCTGCATCATGCCCCAATTCACTGTTAGCATCTCTCAACTGGTGCTGCTGCTTCACAGGCACGCATATGCTTCCAAAGGAAGGAAAGCTTACTGCAGTAAGAGATCTACAAGAGAGAGCTGTGTGTAACCTACTGCCTCAGTTTAGTCAGAGTGACTTGTAAGTACTCATAATTCATTTACAGGGTAATGGTTGTCCTACTGGACATAGAGGCAAGCCTGAATTCAATGAAATTGGGATTTGACCGTGATTTGGAATCAGTACAGACAGAAGAGAAGCATGATACAGGGAAACAGATAAGCCAAGCTTATTTTCCAGCAAGAATTGAAACTAGTAGTTTGGCATGCACCTGTGTTATATTCTTAAAGCCTGCTCAGATCCATTCTAAGCACTAGTTTTACCACTGTGATTCTATATAAGCTGCTTTGTCCAAAGCAGAGCTTAGTGTTTATTCTTTCCAGTTGTAGGCTGAATGTTTTTATGCCAGAATGAATGGAAAATATATTTATCTTGACATTTTCCTTAAAATCTGATTCATTATATAATTCCTTTTTCTTTTTCTGTATCTGTTAACTTCCAAAATGTGATATAATTCTAAAAAAAAAATTAAAAAATCAAATGTGACACTTGATAAAGATTCCGTTTTTGTCTCTGTAGACAGTGTCCCAATATGGCTGAATCTAGGGAAGCTATGGGAACTTCAAAGGTATTCACTGAACTCTCTAGGTTTCATGAGAGGAGAAGCACAATAAAAAGTGGGTGCTTGCCTGAGCTGCCCATTCAGTGGGAAACACATGGTGTCATCAATTCACGCAGGCAATCATTCACTCCTGCCCTTATGACAAAGTGTTTGTGTAACAGTTTTGTTCTGGAACTTTAACTGAGCTTGTCCAAGTGTTTCACAAAATCTATTAAACAAGAATCAAGGAGTAGCAGCAAATCTAAGCTGCAGCTAATCACAAAAGGCTCCATGTCTTATTAATACACAAAATTTCTCAGTGATAACCTGTCATCTCTAGGTTTTTTTTTGGTTTTTTTTTTGCTTAACAATGCCTTGAAAATGTGGTTTGTGTTAGATTATGCTGATCTGTGATATAAAATGTCTTACGTCTGATTTGTTAAAATTTCAACATAGAACAGCTCAATTTAAGTTGTACTGATAGAATGAATGATACTGATGCAACAAAACAAAACTGTTTCTAGAGCTGCCAGATAAGTTGCAGGCTAAAGAAAATGCATCAGAACTTAATTTCTGTTCTATAATTTAATGGTCAGTATATTTGGAAATCATTAAAGGCAGGACTGCATTTTATCCTGATAGAATTTAATTTTCATCTTCTGGGTTATCTATATTTATGATCACAAGGGTGCATGCAGCTGCTGCATTCAGCTGAAGATCTCAGCTATATCTTGACTTTACAGTCGAATCCAGTTACACACTTTTCCTACTTGCTCACTTCCTATAGTGTTCTGGCTTCCATGCCAGATTAAAATAAGTATCCCTATAACATCTCGCCAATGGGGAAAGAGAGAGGATACTTCCCTAAAAAGTTACTGAGATGGTGTGTAAGGCCAGAGTTAGGATTTTAACTGAGGTGCCTTGATTGTCTTTCGAAGTATTATTGATAACCTTATGTATAAAAAGTCACAAATGTGACAGAGGAGTAAGGTCAAAACAATGTCTAGGCCATTTTCTTCTTTAACAAAATTAGTGACTGTGACCAGGGTATAGAAATACACACACACACACGCACACACACGCGTGCATCCCCCCACCCCACCAAAACACCTTTAGTGTGAAGAGCATTTATTTGGTAGAGAGATTTGAACCTGAAGTTAGTGGATTGGAAGTAGAAGTGGGTATGAAGAGGGGTGTATTATTCCTGTGAACTGCATAAAAGGCAGAAATTCATGTATGTGTGGACATATGTGGGTGTATATATACTTAGATGCCACTACTCATGATGTGGCCATCATGCACTGATGCCTGTGCACTGATTTGGAATGACAATATTGAACAGAAAAAACCTCATATTTATCATAGATTCAGCAGATTTCATGTAGGAAATAGGGGATTCTGTGAATCATAGACATGGAACTGGTAATCTCCACAGAATTCTTTCTATAGATTCCTCAGCTGTTGTTCCTACAAACACAGCAGCTTAACTATAGTGTGTCATCTGCCCAATTTATAATTGTCTGTAATAAATTTAGTTGTACATTGAGGAGAACACCATCCCTAATCTGCTCTTTTTCTTCTAGTGTGCTCGCTACGATAATGCATTTGCTGCAGAAATTCTAATCGACAGAGGAGTAAATGTAAATCATCAAGATGAGGATTTTTGGACATCAATGCATGTAGCCTGTGCCTGTGACAATCCTGATATTGTCCTGCTACTGCTACTAGTAAGTAAAGCAATCCAATGCATTGTGTGCTTGGAAAGGAGACAGAATATAGCACCCTAAGGTCTGAAACTGCTGTATGAATGCAAGATATTGCTACTAATCATATCAGTGAAAGCATATACTGTGTTTTTTTCTTAACATTGCTTTGGTGCTCAGGATTTTTAGAAGGCATTTTTGAGACTTCAATGAGAATAAATTGCAAACATCAATGTCAAGGATCTCCTATTTCTTCCCTGTGGTCAGGAGCTTATATCTCTGATAAGCACTCAGTCCCAAATGGGATATTCAGATAATTTCTTTTCTTTTCTCCTTGTCACTTTCCGTTAAGGGTTGAGTTCTCAGACAATCTTATAAAAACCTCCCTCGGAAAAGCAAGTATTGGCTCACTTATATTCAGCATTCATAAAAAAGTGCTTGTGGACACGGTCAAAATGCGACAAATATAATATTTATATAAACAACGGTGACTTTTTAATGCTGAGTTTGCCCAATATAGTAATAGATATGGCATTCAGCCTTTGTAGAGAACAGCAGTGTGCCCAGGTGGCCAAGAAGGCCAATGACATCCTGGCCTGTACTCAGCACTGGTGAGGCCATACCTCAAATCCTATGTTCAGTTTTGGACCCCTCACAACAAGAAAGACATTGAGGGTGGGAGAGTGTTCAGAGAAGGGCAACAGGGCTAGGAAAGGGTCTGGAGCACAAGCCCTATAAGGAGCAGCTGAGGGATTTGGGGTTTTTTAGGCTGGAGGAGAAAAGGCTCAGAGAATACCTGAAAGGAGGTTGTAGCAAGGTGGGAGTTGACCTCTTCTCCCAGGTAGCAAGCAACAGGACAAGAAGAAATGACCTCAAGTTGCACCAGGGAAGCTTTAGATTGGACATTAGGAAAAGCTCTATACTGAAAGGGTGGTCAACATTGGAACAGGCTGCCCAAGGAATTGGCAGAGTCAACATACCTGGAAGTATTTAAAAGGTGTATAGATGTGACAGATAGGGACATGGGTTGAGGGTGGACTTGGCAGTGCTGAGTTAATGGTTGGGCTCAATGATCTTAAATGTCATTTCCAACCTAAATGATTCTGTGGCTTTGTTTTGTACTTCCATTCCTAGGACCACAAACCTGTAGTTTTATGCATTGATATTAACGCAGCTCTCTCTCTCTCAGTTCATGTGATATTGCTCTTTAAAACAGGAGTGCAGAAACACTGCCTTACTTAAAGTTTTTTAATTTTTTTGTATAATTTTACTTTTTTCCTGTTTTAAATAGGTCACTACAACGTCAGAATTTCTTACCATAAGTGTATTTCAGTGTTACAAGTAAAAGGAAGAGAGAAGTATTTTTAGACTGTATACTTGATAATACATTTAATAAAGTCTCTTTGCGAGATTATTTAATCCATTCCTTCTATTTGGACAAGAGCTAGGTACACCAGCTTGCCCAGGACCAAATTTTTAAGCATAGAAAATCCACAAACTCACTGGGCAACATGTACACTAAAAAGAAAATTTAAAAACGCATCAGCTACATCTGATTTTAAACATTATTGTTACTCTTGGCAAATAAAGGATAAAATATCCAGGTGATGTTTTATCTCTTGTATTACCTTGATCTGTCCAATGTAGATACCTTTGAAGCTTGTGTATCCTTTGTATTCTGCATGTACTCCTAGACTGATAAACAAATTAGAGCAGAGCAGTTAATTTATAAAAACTCTTGTCCTACAGGAAACTCTTATAACTGGGAGAATTTTCAGAAATTCTGGATGCAGTGCTGTTGTTGGCATTAATAGGAACAGTTGAGATTATAGAGACCACCTGTAAAATTCTTCTTGCCTGTTTCTGCAAGAAGTTTGATCTAATTAAAGCTCAAGTATTACTATACAGGGTAATATCCAAAATAATCTTTGAGTGCCCATCATTTGAATGTTATTTGATTTGGTCTCTGTTTGTTACAAGCTGCCTTCATCTGAAGGTTCTAAGTGTTTTCTGATAACTTGGTATAAATAGGTTATCTAATATATTAAAATTTCAATATGCAGGGGTACACACATATGGATTTTTGCAGATAAAGTTTGAGTTGTCCATATTATTTGCAATAACTTCTGGTAAATTTGCCCACAATTTAGGTGGTCAGCACTTCTAAAGGCAGAATTTACTTCACTGGATAATTAATAGTTTTATATTCTCCCTTCTAAAGTCAAAATAAAGAGTTTTTTTAAATTTTGAGATTTAAAGATTTTAAAGAGGTGGCAGAGGAAGGGAAACATTGTTAGGTAAGCAGTAGTTTTTGAACCATGGCATTGATGCTATCTTTAATAACATTTGACAAAGTGAAGATGAAAATTGAGGTTGGAGAGACTTACTTTTCACAATTCTGAATTGCCTTTGCGTGAGCAATTCATATTAGAAATTACTTTGCCTTGAGGTTAAAGTGTTTCATGGACCATGTCTAATGTGTAGCATGAGCCTCAATAATGCCAATATAAGCTACAGTCAGCTTCTATTATGCCACAGTTTTCTGTTGGAAGAAAAAACAACACTTCTTGTACCCTCAGGAATTACTTTTAAATAAATATTTATTCTGGACTGACTTTATAGCCCAGACAATACCATATTTTCTGTTTTAAAGATGTTACCTAAAGGTAACAGTGTGGTCCTTTAATTGTTCAAATTCTGATTCCTGGAAAACTGTCACAGAAGCTAGCGGTGATTTCCTCAGTGAGAAAACATTTCCTGAAGGCAAAGTAGAAAAGAAAAAAAAAAAGAATATTTGGTATATGTAGATCCCAGAAGGTTATCACTGAAGACTTGCTTAAACATGCCCAGTTTCTGACTTTACCCCACTTTTGGTGGTCTTAATTTTTTTCTGGCTGAGACAAGATAGTGACCTGTCACTCATCATCTTGGCTGTGGTAACTCACAATTTCTTTGCTCTGTTGGATAACAAAGACACAATCAAAGCTCATTCACTGCAAACTAGGAGGGGCTGTAGCTGTTTGTAATGTGGTAATCAGCTCTCCTGTCCTGTTGGAAGGCTGTTGGGATTACAAGCACTGTTTTTAGAATAGATGCAGAATGAAATGCTCGAAGCCATTTCTTTCCATAATTTCCAACATTTTACCCTAGGTGGTACAGCTTTCCAGGGACATATTTACGTCTTCTCAGTTTTGTAGCTGTCAGCAAGGGGAGGGGGAGAACAGGCAGAAGACACATGCCGTGTCTGCTAAATAGTTGGTCAATGAGGAGCTCACCCCGCGGCAGCCGCTTGCTCGTGGAGCTGCGGAGATCAGGAGTGCTCCGTAGGGGCTGCCTGCCGTACATGCTGATGAGGTGGGAAAGGTCACATTCATCAGTCACTGCCTGACCGCATCAGCCTTGCGTGTTCTCCCCGTGGCATAGGAAATTGCTTTTCATGGATTTTGTATGAAGGAGGCTCCTGCAGCAGGTTGAAGAGGATTCTAGAGTGCTTTTCATTTAGGCACAAAGATGTGTAGGCTTATATATGTCTGCGCCCACATGAAATCTCTTAAGAGAGTATGAAAAGCAACCACATTCACTGGAGTATCTGCTCTGTCTTGCCTCACTGCCTTTTGAAGGCTCAGGACTGGATGCCCTGTCAGCAATTCTGTCCTGTTGGGGTGTGATATTTTGCATCATTTGGGGTGCATTGCAGCATTGTATTTTATATTAATTTCCTTCACTTGTTCTATATTGAATTGACACACTGGCCAAGATTTGTAACTTAGCATCCAGTGGGTTTTTTTTCCCCAATGCTACAAGAGTTACAGAATGTCCAAGCATCAGTACTTGGATGCTGCTCCTCCTTTGTTAGCTGTAGGAAGTGTTTAGTCCTCTCAGTATCCCTTTAAATGGCTACACCTTTTAACTTGTATCCATCACTTGCTGTCTAATTGTTCATCCACAAAATACAATTTTTAGCTTCAAATACTTTTAGTTGATACATAAAAGTGGGTAACCTTCTCTGTACTTGAGCACTATTCTGGCTACCTTCTTGTCATGACAGCTCAGCCCCACACAGTCTCTCATTCACTCCCTCCAGGTCGGGATGGGGGAGAGAATTAGGAGGGTAAATGTAAGAAAATTTGTGGGCTGAAAGACAGTTTAATAGGTAAAGCAAAAGCTGCACACATCAGCAAAGCAAAAGAAAAATAAATTCACCACGTCTTATGAGCAGGCAGGTGTTCAACCATCTCCAGGGAAGCTGGGCTTCATCACATGTAACAGTGTCTTGGGAAGACAAGTGCCATCACTCTGAACATCCTCCTCCTTCCTCCTTCTTCCCCCAGCTTTATATGCTGAGCATGAGGCCATATGGTGTGGGATGTCTCTCTGAACAGCTGGGGCCAGCTGTCCTGGCTGTGTCCCCTCCCAGCTCCTTTGCACCTCCAGCTAGCATTGGTGGGCTGGGGTGGGGTGGGGTGGGGTGAGGAGCAAAAATGGCCTTGGCTCTGTGGAAGTGCTGTTCCACAATAGCTAAAACATCCCTGTGTTATCAACATCCTCTTCAGCACAAATCCAAAACACAGCCCCATACTGGCTACTGTGGAGAAAATTGCTCAGTCTCAGCAAGGACCTGCAGACTTGTGGTAGAATAAACCTTCATACTGTTGCAGTTTTATATATTAACCATGGCTACTCAGGCAGTTGGGTAGGTAGATAACAATTCCACTTTGTAGAATTTTGCATTTTCTTTTTCTTTTAATTTTTGTTCGCTCTGACTGCATTATTTATTATCATGAATTCTGTGTTTTAGAGAATCATCATTGGGTCATTAAAAAGGCGAAGGAAGGCAAGCAGTTCAGCCACCCCACCTCCTCCTCTCTGTTCCTCCACTCCAAAAGCATTGGAAAATTAAATGGTAAAAATATGACTGGTTGAATTCTAATTCAAGTCTCTGCAATTCCATGATGTATTTATCTGGATACTGACCCACTCTTTTCTCTCATCTTTTGAAACATGGTGTTCAGGTGTTTATTAAAAAGCTTCACAGTCATATTGAGCGCCCATAGTTAGTTCTTTTTCTCAAGATAACTATGACTGTGCTACAAACTACAGGTTTCTTTATGACTTGCTGTTTATGACACTTTGATTTCAGAGCATAACACAGGCAATCATTATGGAGCTGTACAGTTTGGCTCCCACATTACATGTTTATAACTATGATTTTTCTTTTTTAATGTATTTTTGATTTTGGTTTTGGGGGTGGTTTGTTTCCCTCCTCCCAGCTCCCAAAGAATCATGAAATCTTTTGATGTTGACTGACCTGAGGCTGAGAGCAACAAAGAAGAAAACAGAGAAGCATATGTTTTTATTGTGTACTTCACTGTATTTTACTATGGTAAGGAAGGACCTTTTAGGGGACAACATGAATGTTACATTTTCACCATCTTCAGTGCAGACCTTGTCAAATAAAAGTAGGAAGGTGGAGATGGTATTTTAGTGTTTGTACAGCATGCTGCACAGCAGAGATTTATTCTTTTTCTTTCATAGAAAGAAAGCATTACTGTAATAAACATGGCAGTTAATTAACTAGAAAAGCAGAGATTAGTACTACATCCTCAGAACATTCTTAATACATTCTTTCTATTGACCTTACTAGGAAAAGTAAATGTACCTTCTGTCTGCCAGCTAATTAAATATGTTTCATCATGTACTTTTTGGAACCTATAACTGAAGCACAAAATGAAAATCTGGCATAGAAGGCTAAATATACAATTAAAAAAAAAAAAAGATGAGGCTGACTATTTCTTCTCTCCTTATTTAAGAGTTTAGGAGTATCTGTGCTTAGCAGTGTGCAAAAGGGAGTTACCGTAGAATCATTCAGTCAGCAGCAATAGATGAGCTGTGTCAGGTATATAATTCTATCCACTGTATATGTAATCCACTTCTGATTTTGGTGTAAAATCCCTTGTCCAAAATCAGATATATTTTTACTGGAAAAAAAATCACAGGGGCAGACTTCCTGGTGGGAGTAGAAAGGAGGTCTTTATGGGGCTGTAACTCTCTTTTCTGCTCCCCATATAGTTGATATGGCACATATCGGAAGTCATGTAATCAGACAGCAGTTACATAATTATTTTGCCCTTGTTCTTTGTTAGCAAGACTGTGTTAGCAAGCAAAGTCAAACGATCAAATTGCCATTATCTTTAGTACTTAAAGAAAGATCTTTCTATTTCATAGTTTCAGAAACAATTACTTCCTCAGAGGAAGCAATTCTTCCCTCCCACTCAATCTTGCTCAGTATGACTTCCTCCTTTGAGTCAGTATGAGAGGAAGCAGGGAAGGGGAAAGAATGAAGAGCAGTTAGAGGTCATGAGGAAACAGTGGCTAACAGTTTATAGTATAAATGATCATGTGGCCCGAAAGTAAAATGATTCTTCTGTTTTTCTAGAGGCACTTACCAATATTTGTAGTGAGAAACTTTAAATAGTAGTTTTTTTCTGTGAAAGCTGTGGGTTTCTATTGGAATTCACTTGCAGTTTGCAGAGGCTGGTGGATGTGTGAGAAGTGTAGGAGGGAACTTCCAGAGAGTGTGTACTACTGGCTTATAGCCTTTCATCATTGCTGGCTGAGCTAACATAGAACTAACCTAGATGAAGGCTACTAATTAACTAATCTAGGTGATGCCTTTTAATGAGTTGCTGAATACCAGATGGCAACGCTTGAGGGAAACTGTAGAAATATTAGTCTTTCTCCATAAAAACTGGGGAAAGGGATGAAGCTAGCTAGTGATGAAGTACTAAAGGTGGTCCAAGGAGAGATAAGAACAGGAGCCTAACTGTATACAACAAAATGGTCAAAGCATTTGACTGAGTACTGTCATGAAAGTAATGAGTTAACCTAGAAAAGAAATTAGGGTAATATAAAGAGAAAAGAAATAGCATTGGAACTTCAATTGACAGGAGAAATAACCAGTGAAATAGAATCTGCAGTTCACAGTCCAAAGAATACTAAATCAGGGGATAAATAAAAGCCTTTTTACATGGGAAATAACCACAGAAAGTAAGACTGAAGAGTCTGTAAATACTTACTTGATGTCTAGAAAACATACACGCACACTTTCCCTCTCTTCCTCCCTTTGCCCCTCCCCCACTTTCTTCCTCCCTCTGTACAGGTGGAAAACATTTGGGGTTGGGGATGAGACTTAGGACATACACCATGGCTATTAAGCAGCAGATCTGTGGACTGTGGAGTTCTTAGCATCAGATCATTTCCAGAAAATAAAAACTCCTGGAGGTAAAAGAGCTGTTGGGGAAAAAAAAAAAAGTCATCCCCCAGTTTTGGTTAGAGCAGGTCAGGAAAAGTACACTGAGAGATGGACAATGTGCACAAAAATGGGTAATTTTGGATCAGCTTTACTCCAATTCTCTTGTTCCCCAGAGAAAGAGGATCACAGAATGACAAGATAATGAAAATCAACATCTGGCTTTGATCTTCACTAAGCATAGTTTTGTGCTATGAAGAAGATGGTCTGGGGATGTTCCACTGCTGGGGGATATTTGTAGAAGGTGAAATTCATTCTTTATGCTGAGTGGCCTCTGCCTGAATCACTGGCATAATTATTCTGTGGGTTGCTCATGGAGTAGCTAGGGAATATGAGAAAAACTGTTAGTTAAATTGCAGAAGTGAAAAGCTGCTTGCTAGTGAGGAACTTGATAACAAGACAACAGCCTAGCTATCAGGAGGGAAATGGGCCTGAGAGTTGCTGAAGTTTCATTAGGATTGGTCCAATGATGTTATTTTGAGTTTTCAGTGATAACCTTGAGAGGAAAACTAGGGGTATGATAATGAAATATGGTGAAGACAACACTCCCATGTCTTTCTCTGTTGGGATGAGGATTGTAAAGTCATCTAGAAATAACAGGGTATCTTTGAACACTTAAATAATGAAAATGACTTGAAATTTAAGTGTATAAAGTACAAGGTCATGCTCTGAGAAACAGACATTTCTGTGATATGCTTGGGAACCATCAGTTGGAAATAAAGAAAAAGAACTCAGAGCTTTAGTCAATTTTAAGACAATTTTATGCTGCAAATATGTAACTGCAGGTGGAGAAAAACAGATTCTTGGGTTTGTTGGAATGAAGATGTTTCCAAGATAAAGGGAAGAGTGTTGTTGCCATGGTACAAGGAATGACAATCTGCAGTTAGCTATATACAGCCATGTTCAAGAGTGGTAAATTGTACCAAGGAAACCTGCAAGGATAGGCGTGGGAGTAAAAAGCTTATCTGAAGAGAAGGGAATAAAAATAATATGTTTAACTTAAAAAAAATCAAAACAGGGAGGTTGTAAAAGTTTCTGTAAATATGTCAGGATAGAGGAAGATGTAAAAAAAGTTTTTAAAGCCTGAAGTTACTGCTAGCATGAAAACAAAGTGTCCAGAAATAAACTTAAGACTGAAATTAAAGTAAGCTTTCTTAATGTTGGGAGACATATGCGGGAAAACAGCATTCCATGCAGGAGTAATAGGGAATAAAAAAAAATGCAAACAAACCCAATCCATAATTGGCTTTAAAATTGATCTTAAAGTTGTGAATGAGATTATGTGTTATGTGTTACCTGCATTGCCAAAGTGATGCTTCAGGAGATCCATTCTAGTACTATATTTCCACATGACAGCTGTTCAGAGGGCTCTGTGAATATGATTATTCTGATTATGTTCTTAAGACAAAAAAGTAACATATGGAAGATATTAAAAACATAATATTGTGAACAATAGCAAGTAAAGTTATGTGTTAGGTATTTGATGCCTGTCAGATTATGCTAAATCTCTATAGCTCAAAAACAGACAGGAGAAAAGTTCATGGAAGAAGACAGTTCAGAAAGAGAAGTTAACTACAAGGCAAACATACTATTTTTCAAGCATTTGAAATATTTGTTTGTTTGTTTTTAATACTGTTTCCAGATATTTGAAAGCAAAATACACAATGGCTAATTAGTATGAAATCAAAGGAGTAGAAAAAAGGGCTTTTCCTTCTCAAGAAAAGGATCCCCTAGGCCTCAAAAGCTAGATGTTTAGTCTCTGGAAGTAAGTTGAGAATGGCATTTAGATCTGTAATTGATTGTATGCCTCAGAAGTATTTGTAAGAGAAACTGCAGACTGGTTCCTAAACCTGAATATTACCTCAGTAAGGGGTATGAGAAGACCAACATATGAGAAATATGCCTGGGAAGGAGCTTGATTAATCAGGGAAATAGTTATAGAATGAAAATTGAAGTGCTGTAAGACAATCTCTTGGTGACATTTGCTTGAAATTATTTAGTAGTTACTGTTGAGTTCTACATTCTTACTGGCTTCCAGGTTTTGCCAGGAGTTGTGCAAATCTAAGAAATATTTGGAAATGAGAAAATTTGAATTGATGAGGTCTAGTTCTGTGCTCTTCCAAGTGAATACATACCCCAAGAGGTTCACAGGATGATTCATTTGGATTATTAGAATATCTATTCTTGTAAAAAATATAAGGGAGGAGCTAAGCTTTACTAATATTTAATGTATTTATTGATGCTGCAACCTCACTGCAGCCATAGGTCAGAGGGTTCTCTGTTCTGAACAGAAGGCAAGGTGTCCAGAGGGAAGGGGTGCTCTGCACTGCAGAGGTATTGGCAGTGATACTCTCATTCATCCTCTTGCAGTGCAGTATGATGAGTTGCAGTTGATGGATGCCTGGTTGAGTGGACTTAAGTATTTTAGTATTTAGTTTTAACTAAACTAACCCTCACTAAATGGAAAAGTGGCTTAAAAGATTCTCTCCCCATTTTTCTTTTACAGAAAATCAAAGGTGTCTCATTTGCTGACCTTTTCTGTGATGAAAAGGAGGACAGTAGTATGCCGACTTGCAGATTTTTTTTTTTTTTTTAATAAGCATACTTAACTAGTCCTTTCAAAGCAAAGGTGATGGTTTGACAATGAGTAGGGAAGTAACTGCTTTTCAAAAGAAATATGATATGGGGAGAGTATTTTGAAAAGAGATGTTTTGAAACTTCTCCATTGTTATATGACTTCATTGCTGAAAATTATTCATGTCATCTACAAAAACTCTTGTATTTGTAGATAAAAAATAGAATTACGTAACATTTTTAAAAAGCTTTCTGGAGTTTCAGTGGGTTCTGAACCCTTTTATGTTAAACATAATAATGCATCACCTTCCCATTAGTTGGCAAGACCAAGTGGCTGACATCAGGGAAGATGGAAATTTCCTAGCCAAACATCAATAAAAACATGTGTTTAGTTGGTATATAGAATTGGAATGGCAGTATAATTTAGTAATCATGGCAAACAATGCACTTCTTCCATTTGGATCTATATATCTTTGTCAGCTACCTTTACCAACTGTGGCAGATTTTAACATCAAGTATTGAAGTAAACCGAACTTAGAACCAGACCCTGAATCACCATATCATTAACATTTAGGCCAATTTTTTTAAAAAATGAAGTATTTATCCCAATTTTTCTCATTTAAAATTTTAGTAATAATAATATTAATATAGTAAAAAGTTTTTTGTACCATTAAGGAATAAAATAAAATTATTTTAGTATATTATTTAATATATTATTTATTTTGATAAAAGCTGTTCCCCAATGCTAAACAAAAGCCCCAAACTGCTCAAATCAACAGCTTCCCCTCTTGGTCTTTTATGGCTTTTAATGTATTTTCATTTTGGAAATACTGGGATGAAATATCACCATGGCATAGTTTGTAATGCATAATTTAGAAGGGCTTGGGAGCATGAACCTGTGAAAAAAGAACCATCAAATGAATCTCCGTGAATTCTTGAATTTCTAAGTGAGCTAGTAGGGGAAAATGCAGTACTGATACAATTTATCAAAAGTTCAAGGACAACTTATCTTGATATGTCACCATAAAGATTGATGTGTAAAGTCATTGAAAAGAAAACTGCTGAAGGAAAAGCTGGCTTACATATTGAAAACAGATGGTTTAGGTAAATTGTAACAGTGCAGGGTTAGTGGAGGCAATAAATGAGGCAGCATGAAGGTCATTAAAAGACTCACGTTTGCACATGTGCTTGAAGACTTTACAGTTAGAATAGGAAAGGTGGAGAAAAAGCATTGACTTTCCCAATCTAGAATAATTGGTGTGGACTATGTGTGGAAAAAGTAGGTAATTCAGTTCAATGTAGAACAATATAAAATAATGAGACTGGGTTGGATAGTGAAGTTAAAGCCATGAAAAAGCCGTGGAGTTAAGGCCATGAAAATAAAAATAATGGAAAGTTGGATGCATTTTATTTTTTCTGTTTTGCTAATGAGCTTGAGCAAGATGTGGTTGCTGTCTGCAAGGATGAAAGGCTGAAAAGATGTTGGAAAATGTATAAAAGCTGGCTTATGAAAGCACAGGAGAAAACAAGCCTTTATATTATTTCTAAGTAACAGCTGCATCTTCAGATATTTGGAGTCAAAGTTTATCAAATCAGACTGGTATTAATTTCAAATTACTCCCATTAGAAACTATTATATATTGTGTATTTTTTTAATGCAGTAAATAATATTTTTCCCAAATGTTAAAAAATGGGAAGTATTTGTTGAATTAAAGTGAATACTGCAAGATTACTGATTTGCATTTTTTGGGAAGAAGGATGTTCCTTAAAATTCTGACAGTACTGGAAGCTGGAAAAATTTATTTCCTGGAAAGAAGATCAGAGAATAGTAAGGAAATGATTATGTACAATTGTTTCTTGGCAAGGTGATAGGAAGTTGATAGATTAATGCCTATTACTTCATCATTGACTGCTAAGATTACACTTTTTGATCACGAGGAAAACAATTTGTCTGATAAAACACATAGATAAATCTTTGGTGGATGGCATAGCAATATGTCTTTGAAGTATTTATTTCAATTTTGTGTAAAATTTTGTCACTTTTCCAATATATGCATTAATCCACAGAGACCAATTATTGCAAATAAACCTGGAGTCTTATGTGTGGTTAATATATAAATGTCAGCTGTGGTTATACTTGTATTACTAGGATTTATAAGCATATGTTTTTCTTTTCATATAATCAATGTCAAAATTTGGTATGGAGTGTGTATAACCCTCACAGTTCTATCAGGGACTAATTTGCTGCAGTCCCACACAGCAAGTTACTACTTTCTATGACTGGAAGATTTTCATGTCTACTGCATTTTATTCGGTACCCAAATACAGGAAAATAATAGGGTTATCTGCTTCTCTGGTGAGTTCTCTAAATATACACGGATGTTCTGAGAAGCCAGTTTTGTTTTAAGGTGACTGGCATACTAAACTTCCTAAATAGATTTGGTATTTCACACAAGGAATTGTTTCTAGAGGATCTAGATTTAATTACTAACCAACAAGACAGCATCACCCTGAGTGCAAATTAAGATCCTGTACACTCCCTTGCCTGTACGCTTGGGAACATGTTGATGTTATCAATCAACACAATGGATCGGTCTCATAACAAAAATGTAAATTAACTGAGTTAAAATAACAGTTTTGTACTCTTACTTCCTTGCATGATACATTTATCTTTGTAGAAACTATACACTGTACACAGTTATCATTTATTACATACTGTTTAATCTCTTGCTTGCTGTACCAGAGACACATAGTACAGACTTCTCTTTATTTCACTGTATGTGTATATACATAAGCTTTGACTTTTTTTCTCTGCATTAATTAAATGGTAAGACATACACACACACATATATATTTGTGTGTGTGTATCTAATCTCAGGGTGGACTGGAGAATGAAAATCAAAACACTGAGCATTTGTATTTCCCAAGTTACACAAATAGAGACATGGATATGACAGTGTGCACAGACAGGAAGGGGAGATGGCTTCCCAGACCATGGGGATTTAAGGAGAAGAACATCATGTTAGACAGGGCCTTGAGTTTGGCCCCTAGTTAGACTTTCCACCATTTATGTTATTTACACTGAAACTGTAAACTACAAGCTCTTCAAGAAACTACTTCCAATCTTTACTGAGCCATCAAAATCAACTTCCTTTCTTTGCAAGCATGTGGTTGTTTCATTTGTTCTGCCCTCATCTGTGGTGGGTCAGGGGTGGAAACCGTTTTAAGTGAAGCTACAGGCAGAACTTTCTCCAGCAGTTTTGTTTGGAGTATGTATATCTATGTATATCTCTGTGTGTTATGACTACTTTCCCATATATATGCATGTATGTATATGTACATACACACAAACACATAGAACTTACTAGGAAACATATTGGTCAAACATTACCCTTGACGTTTTATATTTTATTTGTACTTATCAGTATTATAGTGGATATTCAGAGAATGCTTCCTATCTCCTTTTTGCCTGCAATAATGCTATGCCTTACTAACTGTTCAGTTTTGTACACAGTGACAGTTCTTGCTAACCCCAGGGAGTGATCTTCTTAATTCCTAAAGTATGAAATTTGTTAGACCTTATGTAATTACAATCTTGCTTAATGGTTATAACGTAACTGTTCACTCTAACTGTGGTGTCAGATTAAAAGACTTTTTGACAGACAATTCCAAAGGCTCAGTCCCTGCTGTGTGAAGAATTTCTTTCTATTTGTTCTAAAAATAGAAGGCAGTAATTTCAGAAAGTGACCTTTTGTTGCAGTATTATAACACAGGGACTGATCATTTTTCTCTGTGCCTGTCATAATTTTTAATGATTACAATTAAAATAAAATTAAAAGAAAGTGTGCTTCTATACTGTTATCAGAGGCATTCAGTGCTTGAATAATTTCATTTTTTCCATAAGCTCTGCTACTGATGAGAAGTTTGCAAGTCCCATGTGCAGAAACAGATGGGGAAATTTTAGTCTTTAGTCATCAATGCTCTTTGAAGTTTCCTTTCTAATTCCCTTTTCTTGCCAAATAATTTGAGAGCTGGCAATATCAAGTCAAGTACCCCTCCTTCTGTACTTCGCCTACCCTTTTTGTTGACCTTATTCTGATCTTTTGAATTTTTTCTGCAGTGTCTTAATAATAGAACAGAATGCTATTCCAGGCAAAGAGAACTTTTCTTTGTGATATATAAGTCCAAGTGCAAGTCCATTTTTCTGTAATTTCTTCATTGTCAATTCTTTAGTCTACCTCCATTTTCAATAAAAATACAAAATTTCAGTGAGAAAATATATTCAGTAATTTCTTCTTATTTTTTTTATGCTTCTAGATAAAATGGTTTGATTAAAAGTGTTATAAGTATGTCAACTTATTTTCGTGACATTCTAACAGGTACATCCAACTCACGTATTTATTGCAAATAATTTTTTTTCATACTAAGCTAAAAGGAGAAGTGTCTTCGTGCTGTTGGAGCCCTTCTGATACCCTAATGCCTCATCTTTTTGTCTCTTTTTTTGAGAAGCCCTCACTTAAACCATGCAACAGCAACAGGTATTTTGAACCAAGAGGTGTCTCCATAAAATAGGAAAGTAAGAAAGAAACACAGTTATTGGGGTTTTTTTGTCATGCTTGGATTTGGAGATGAAAATCATAAATATATAATTCTTCATTAGCTGCCCTTTAATGTAATAACTTTTTTAATATAAGGAAAATTTTTGGCAGGTAGCATATTGAAATACTGATATTACGTTAAGACAAGTGCGTGTCTTGAGAGTAAGACTCGTTCCTGTAATTTCTGTTCGAATAAAGCTTATGTGCAGAGACTGAGAATTGGATGTTTAAAGTGAAAGCTATGTGAGAGCCCTAGAATGGAACTTGAACATGTTCTGCCCATGGTCTGTCCCACCAGAAACTATAGATTCATTTGCCCTACAGTGTGGCTAAGCTAAAATGTGTCATGCCTGAAGACACATCTGGCCAATAAAAGCAAGAGAAAAAATATTGTTAATGCCTGTTGCCTCACAGGTATAAAACCAGCAGTGATTACATGTAAAGCCACACCAAGGCTGAAGCAATTTGTGTTCAGATTGTACGGCAAAATTTGGTCATGCATTCGAGCTAGAGATTTTCATTATGTTAAGAACAACCAGTTGAAGCTGTTTAAAAACTTCAGAATGAAGTGTGGAAGTTAAGAAACAGAAATGGATGTAACAAAAATAATTCTGTTCTTCCACTTTCTAGTCAAACTAGCCAGATGATTTGCAGCGTTTGCAGATACTTGTGTGGGAGAAGAGAGAAAATAAGAATAATTCCTTGAGGCAAACCTAAGTCAAGGAAACCAGACTATATTTACCTTAGAAATTAAGACCTTAGATTCCAAGAAACCTTGGTAGTTTGTGCTAGGATTCAGAATATGAAGAACCACCATGAAAGTCAACTTGCTCTCTGATAGGATCCTAGTACAAATCTGTATGCCTGTATGCATTTAGAATTAATAGAATATTGTGCAATCCTTGTGAATATTGTGTCCTAGTTTTAGGGCATGGAGATAGTGGTAACTTGAGAAATGTACATTATTTTTTATTTGATTGCTTCTGGATTAGTACATTTTGCCTTTTTATTTCCTAAATGCATGCTTAGTTGTATTTTACTTTGAAAGATGCTGTTGAAAACATACTACACTTCTGCAGTGTTATCAGAAGTGTTCAGTACTGGAACTGAGTGGGATTTTCTTTGCCTTTTCCATGCCTTCCAGCTGATGGGCAGAATTTAAGTCCCCATGGTGCACAAACAGATGGGAAAATGTTGGTCTTTAGTTTTCAGTCATCAGTGCTAATTCTTTTATCTTCTGAATGCATTAGTCAAACAGACTATGCCTGTCAAGCAATCTGTAATATGTGCCGTGACAGCCTTTTTTTTTTTTTTAACTCTACTGAAAATCTTTTCTGTGAACTGACATTGCCTACATTCTATTAGTTCGAAGAGGAAAATGATTTATTCATGAACTAAATGGTTGCCAAAATGGTTGTGGAACTTTGATGATTTTAAAGTAATGTTTTTATTATTTGTGTGAAGTAATTCAACAACCAAGAAGTACATTTTCAAATACAATTGGGGGTTTTTGTAGGCATGGGTGATCTTTTATATATTCAACTATATGATGTTTTTTGTAAACAGACACTGTATTGGCACATTCTTTTATCCATTCTTACCCAGCATGTCACAGAGACACATGCCTGGGATTTTTGGAACACTGGTGTTCTTTATGCACACTGGCATGCACCTATAAATCCTAATTTCTAGACTATAACAAGAAAGTAAGTCTGTTTTGATGAGCAGTTAAGTGGTATATTCAGATTTTGGCGCCCATTTTTGCAACATGGAACCCCGAAGTGCCATGAATTAAAGAACTTGTATCCACAGAGCAGCTGAAATACTTTATTTATGCAAGGATGAGTGAATCTCAAACTGCATTTATATGATCATTCCTTGACTGGTTTAGCATGTACCTATGATGGAAATAAGTAAGTAGTAATGGCATAACATAAACTCATATTAATACAAATGCATTTATTTTAGCAATTGTGTAATATTTAACCATTATATAGGGGTATTGGCATAAAATTTTCAACGCTGCATTATCTTCTGATTTCTTTAAAGTGTCTTTTTTGAGATATGAATTCTATCCTCTTCAGTTTATTTTATATGCCTGGAGGGCACTTATAAGGCTCTGAATTCAGCTTTGATTCTGTAGGCTGTGTTGTCACAGACATAAGGGATTGAGCTTTGTGTTTGTGTTTTTATGATGTGGGTGGGATCAGGCATGTCGAAAATTAATTCAAACCTTTATAATATCGCAAGTTAAGCTCATCCAGATGGCAGACAGTTGCTACTCCGTGTGAAAGAATAGTTTTGGTAATGTGACAGGCATGGGTTTATAGACAGTAGCAATTCTTACAGAGTTGAAAGCCCTGAAATAGAACAAATATTGCAGACAGATGATCATCAGTGTCTTCCCTGTGTGAGAGGTGGAAACTCCTACTGCAGTTAACCATTGACTCTGGGTTATGGAAGGAGTCCTGTAAATGATGCACTGGGCCAGCCCAGTTTGCAGAGCTGTGCTCTCTGCACGTCCATCTAAAAGGAAGTGAGAAGCCTTTTGATTTGTATTAATGGAGAATTGTTTTAATGAATATGCCTTTACATGATGCCTGACTATGAAGGAAATCAGCTGAGAAGGATTTGTTCCCTGCGTTTTCTCTATAGCTACACGAGCTTCTGTAAGGCATGCATGAAACGCTTGTAAGTGTACCAAATCACAAGCCTGATAGATGCAGTTAGACCTTTTTAGTTCTTACTTTGATTTGTGATCTGCCGATTTTAGTTCTGAATTTGTGTGAACGTGTGGAATTTGGGTACTTGTTCAGATTGTTTTGCTGAGAGACACTCTGAAAAGAAAGGAAGAAAATATTTTCAGTTTGTACACTCCTACTTAATAAGGACCCTGTTTGCATTTCTTCAATACTTTTAATAGTTCGGGTTTCAATAAATAAGAATTTATTCATGAAAACCTTTTATTTTGGAAAAGTTATGCCTAGGTCTGGTATCCATGATGGTTGAGGGATGGTGGTGTTTTGATGTGGAACTTAACTAACTGCAAGTAACTTAACCACCTGAGAGAAACTGTAGTTTATTATTTGTAAAACATAGTACTTTGAAGTTCAAGTAATCAGTCTGGAGTTACTGAAATTCCTATTTGATAAAATATCAGGTGTGTTCCCCTCAGACTGCAGTGATGGAAATTGCCCTATAAAGGATGAAGAATGGGATTTTAAAGGATTGCTTTTGTACAGATGAAATTTCCACTTACTTGCTTTTCTTCAAGATGTATGAAAGGAAGGAGGCTGCTAGGGTTGGCTGTGTAGCAGACATCCCTGTCTGGAGAATGATTTTCTGTCAGACCCACTCTTGTCTTCCACAAAGGCAGTATGTTGTCTTTTCTTTTGTTCTTTTCTCTTAGCGAGATTCATTAAGGGTCATTAAAGCCAAAACTGAAGCTAGAGCAGCTTTGAGGTGACTGTACTGTTTGCTGTGGACTGTACTGAACTTACATATCTTTGCAGATAGCTTATACACATTTATGATCCCTTTTCCTTTCTCTGTCAAGCCCAGGAGGAGGAGGAGTAAAAGTAAATATTTAGAAATAGGTATCCTGCATGGTAGACTGCTAGTCCTGAGTCAGCCTTTTTCATGGGTTTCTTTTGACATTTTGTTCTGGAACAGGAATCTTTTCTTTACTCTGGAGCATATAGAAATTGGTTATCTATCTCCCAAATATCTTAGGAATCTGTGGTGTCATGGGGCTTTCATAAAGGTTTATGTGGAAAAAAGTTAAAATGAAAGTATTAAGACTGCAATCAGTGTTCTGAGAGACGATATATGGATTTAGTAAAACAGTCTCTAGATTGTTCCATGCTCATAAAGAGAACACAAAAGAGGTAACTCAGCTTGTGTCTGTCAGTTTTCTTCTTGCTAAGGAGGTAAAACTCAATTATGATAGCAGCAGGTAGGGGAACTGTCAGTGGAGGATCTATAATTGTAATCGCTAATTTTTTTTTTTCCCAGCTCTTCTAGTAGCTATATTGTTATTTCTGTGAAATAACTTTCTGCCTACGGAAAATCTGTTGTTGAAATGAGTTGGAAGGAAAACATGCTTTTGAACTGAGAGCAGCTGCTCAATCTCACTTAATCTTTTATTTCTTTGTCTGTGGTTTGCTAATGTGGAGAAGACTTTAACTTTTTTTTTTTGGGCTTTGGCTTGAGAACTGTTCCTCATCTGTTTAGCATCGTGAATTTGTGGAAAGTGGTATCCAGTGCTAATGACCTAAACCACAACACTGTATAGAGCAACTCTATTCCCTTTGCTTTGTTAATGAATGAGATTCAAACAAGTCTAATAGGAGCGACAAAGAAGAGCCAGCTAGATTTGTGGGATTTTGTATCTTGAATGAAAATTTATGCAAGCCATTGAGATTAGAGAGCAAGATTGGGTGGCACCATGGACCTCATGAGTGTGTAGGATTTCCTATATGTTTCCTTGTTCTCAAACAAGGAGCATTATATCCTCATTACTGTTGCTTTCCTTTTAACTGATAGTGTACTAAGGACTTTGGGAACTGTGGCATACATGAGAACATGTAAATGTGTGTGTGTAAATTTTGGGTATCCTTCAATGAGCAAAACGTTTTCATGGAATTAATGTGAAAAAGTAGATCAAAAAAGAGGGAAAAACTGAACTACTCCTGTCGCAGGAAGTGAAATGCCACAAATGTTTTGTGAAGAACTACATTTGGTCTTGGTCTATGTCCATGGTTAAGATTTGATAAAAAGGAACAGCTTGTAAATCATGTCGTTATATTTAAAAAAAAAATATTAAAAAGTGAAGTGTTCAAGCTGTTAATGAAAAAAATGCTAGCCTTTCCCTGCAGGAAATTGATTAACATACATGAGAGAATACTATGTACATGTTTTTACATTTGCAGTATATAAGTGTATACTGTTATATACATATGGAGTATGTGGGATTGAATAAAAATAGATTACTACTATAAGAATATAAATAGATATAAAAAAGTCAGATTTTGATGGGTTTGACAGGTGACTGCACCATGTGCACACAGCTAGCATATTGTAGAACAATTGAACAATAGTAAGAACTGTGCAGAAGCCTGTTCCTAGGAGAAAACTTTGATTTTGGTGGGGTTTTTTTTTTTTCCATAGCAACAGGTATATTAATACTTTTTTCTGCCTTAGTCCTTTTATTTTTTCTTTTTTCTTTTTCTAATATCCACACATTCACATATTCATCAGGGTCTATTGTATTTCTGATTACCTTCATAAAACCTCATGAAGCCAATGGTGGTAATCATAGGTGACAGAGGCAGTTGCTGGATCATCATTTCTGTATTGAAAAGAATTTATAATGCACCTGTAACTTTCTACTATACGAATAAAGCTAAATTATTTAGTTATTCTAAGTATTTAAATAACCTTCATGGTCCGCGGGTTTGAGAGAATAATTTAAGGTATGCAGCAGAAGTATTTTAAGAATTTCAGTGAATCACAGTCAGATTTCAGGAATCTGCCCATCTTCAACCTAAAGTGGATTGATGCTGACTCTGGTTCAGAAAGCAGTTCAGCCAGGAAACCCTTCTGAGCACAGTGTTCTCTGGGTGCAAACCCTTTGGAGCACAATGTTCTCTGGGTAGCATCCTAGCTGGGGAGCCAAGCAAGAGGCAATGCCTAGGCACAAAAATGCCCAAATCTCTCCCAAGTCCTTGGTGAACCTTGGTAAATTAGGGTTCCTCAAACAATGCCTAGATCAGATTGTACTGCTGTCCATATTGTTGTGATGGCATTGAGTTTCTGGATGTACAACCTAGTGGTTAGACCTCTGTCCCTGAGTATTGGAGATGGTTGGAGAAGATCTAAACCCACAGCTTTTCATATGATTTTCACCTATCCTGATAAAGTTAGACTGCTGATACACAAAATATTGTGGATTTCAGTGGCACAGAAGGAAATAAATAATTTTAAATCTGTAAATAAGAACACATTCCTCAGAATGGAGATTCCTGGGTCCTTGTTATTTTTTTGAGTAATGGTAGGTAGATATATTTCTCATTTTGGAATCATAAATTGTATCGTAACACTGGAAATAAGAAAGAATAGGAAGGAATATTGACCAGATAATAAGTAGTACAGAAGGAACTTTTAAGACTTTCTAAAAAAAATTAATGCTTAATGAAACATTTGCCCCTGTGCATATTAAATTGATTTTTAGAATTCAGTTAATTCATTTTTTAAAAAAGAGATTGAGAGATTGGCTGTTGGATTCTGTGTTAATAGTATACTAATTAGGCCTTGTAAATGTAGAATATGGACTAAACTCAACTTTTAGCTTACCAGTGGGAATTTGGACATTGATCTGCTGGATACAGCTACAGCAACATAGTCTTAAGAGTTTGTGACTGCATTTATGCTTTGGTGCCTATGCCAAGGGGGAAGGGCTTCTGTAGGGACAGAGCACTGTAGAGGCCTGTTGACATGTGATGATGTGATGAAGTTACTAGTTCATGTAAATTCGTGCAGATCAAGATTTCCCGTAGTGCTTAGACTTCAGAAGCTATTTGGTTCTTTCCCCATCTTCTGGAACATTATCTGGGGAGGAAGAGTTCAGCTCCTATGGCATCCTGTTATGCAAAAGCAATGTTCTTCTCTGTACTATGCTAAATTAGCTCCAAGTTTAGCATACAGAGATGTGATAATGGGCTAAGTTGTAATGGGAATGTGCATTCCATCATGTACTCTGCACTGAATCTGAAGGTGTTCATCTCTTCCACTGAGTGGGAGGTCATCTCAAACTGCATCATGTTGGCAAAAAATGTGGGTATGCACATAGATTGATGTTGTGAAACTGTACACATCTATCCTACCTGAGGCTATATTGCTCCTGAGCTCTTTACTTAATCTTTAGGGTCACCACTTCTGCATATATGTGGAATTTAGCTATTCTACTCTGGTTTTCTGAAATGAAAGCATTGAAAACATAAGAGATTCTACAGATAGGTAAATAGACAGAAATTAAAACAGAATTAAAAATTGAAAAGTAGAGTGATCCTAATAAAAATTGAAGTATTTTGAACCATCATGGCAGGAGCTAGAAAGGAAATCTTACCCCTTCACTAGCTAAAGGTATTTTCTCTTCAACAGCAGGCTCAGATTTCTGATCATATGGGGATACTATGCAAATCTAATACTGTCTACTGACTTATTATTATTCACCTGACTTTAATCTCTTTTGCTGTACCTATATATGGATGTTGTTCTGCATAGCACAGATGCACTTCAGCTGCATTTTGCATTTGGTGTATTTAACTAGGTGTCTTTAGGAACATTTTAAAATAATATATTTAAAGATGTTCCTTCTGCAGTTTTGCTAAAATAGAAGCAATTTATCATTGTAGACAAATACTTTTCTCAAAATCTTTTTTTTTGTATTTATGGGATATATTGCATAAAATGTTGCAATACATTTATCATTTTTATTGAGAGATTACTTGAGAATGAGAATGTGTTGAAAATAAGTAAGCCAGTAACTTTTCACATACATTGAGCCCTGCATGCAGAATTCAAGTCAGTTGTATTGAAATGAAATAAATATGGAATAGCATTTAGAATATAAACAAGCTATGCATATAAATTTGAAAAATAATAGCAGCATGGGGACAAGTTTTCCTCATGTTTTCTTTGAGAGCTGTGAACAGAAACTTAGGAAAAAAGTAGGACTATATTTGGATAATCTGAATTCCATCTCCAGTCATATCTGGGTTTCTTTTTGTCTGGCCTGCAAGGTCATATATGTAACAATAGCACACAAGTTAATTTGGTACAATTCTGGCCATCTGAGTCTAAACTAAAGGTACAATATCTGTGATATTTGCTACCTGCAACATGTTCCACACTAGTGGTGTATCCCCTGGTAAATAGTGGGTCCAATCCTGTTCAAGGTCTTCATTACTGACTCGGAGAGAGACAGAGCACACCCTCAGTAAGCTCACAGATGGTGCAGAGATGGGAGACAGGGATGATACACTGTATTAAAAGTGCCTATTATTAAAACCCATAAAATATTTTTTGGAAGCAAAATCCTACTTTTAGATGTGCACCATTGTCCAGAACTGCTTCTTTACTTAAATTCTGAGAGTTTCGCATGCATTTGCTGCCGCCGTTTTCACCAGACTTGACCAAACTGTTTGGAAGCATTGCGAACATTTTTCAAGAAATTAATTAATATAGAACTACCCAATAAAAATTTCTTGGAGATGAGTAATTCCATATTATGTCCTTCTCTCAGTGATATTACATATTAGAAATTAATTAAAAGTGTGCTACCAAAGTAATTATCCTACTTTTCCTGAATTTGTTGTGTGAAAAGGTCCTTTGGTTTCCTCCCTCAAAAAGGAAGAAAATGTTCTTCAGGAATTGCCTGGAGATTATCTACATGTAAGGAAGAATAGATACGTGCAAGACTTTGTGGGTTTTTGTTGCACAAAGCAACAAGAGATGAAATTGTTTTGCTTCCATAATTCTACCTTCACCAGCAAATTCTCATGGGTTAGTGAGTAGAAAGCAGAATAAAAATCATACTTCTAGTAGTGGAACAAGTGCAATAAATAGTTGTTAAACCACCCTCCAAAGATACTATGATCTTCAAATCTACTCTTTATTTGATTTCTTACTGTTTTTTTTTTTTTTTATTTTATCTGTCAGGACAGAGAGTAGAAATGTATTTTCATAGCACTTACATTTCATAATGAATGTAAGATTTTACACGTGCAAGTCTCCTTCCATTCTTTTTCACTAAGCATGAGACTCAGCTCATCTAATCTAATTTAACAATTCAGAAGATAAACATCAATCTAAATTTGTCCTCTAGACCACCCTTATGGTCAGTGCAACAAGGTAAGACTAGAAGAAATTAGTGTATTTTGTAGCAGGACAGGTTGTTTTGCTGCATAGGTTATGATCTGATCTGAGCTGTTTGAGACAGCTGAGGTGAGTAATTTTTGATTCCTGTCCCCTGGTCACTGTGATGGAAACTCAGGAAATCACCTCATACTAACAGTTCAGCTTCAACACCTTGAGTTTGATGACATAAAGCCTTACATGAACTTGCTAGTTTTTCATGTCATATTTCACTCTGAGCCAGGAGCTGAGCCCATTGCAAGGTTTTCTTTGATTCAATACTTACAGAGAAAGCTCCTGAAAGAAGCAGTCATGCCTTCTATTAATATTTTCATATTACATTTAACCTCTGCTGCTGTGGTTTTAAGAAAGGCAGTCCTTGGTACTTCCCATTTTTATTAGCTGAACTCTTTATCATACAAGCTGTTAAGAAAAGTAATTAAATTTACCTGAGGTCACTCTTATTTCATAATTCCTTGCAGTTAAAAGCCATAGAGAGAATATTTGAAATTAATTAATGTTATGACCTCTTAAAGAAGATACATGCGAATTCACTAGTAATGTAACTTGTAGTGATGTAATACTAGTAATATAACACTAGTAATGTAAGCTTCTATGACCACCAGATATTTATGATATTTTCATGAGTGAGAGCTTTCTTATTAAAAAAAACTAAGATTTCCCTTCATAGTGCAAATTCTTACGTTAACAATATTTGGCATAGAAAATACAACTTTTCTTACCATGTGGTGGTTTCTTTTCAAACTTCTTATGAATCTATTAATTTCACCACGCCTCACCCCCAAGGGCTCTTCTTAAGTTGTCTGTCCTTTATATTGAATTTTGAATGAAACTTACAAAAATTTCAGCCAGGCTTCTTTAGGGACTACAGTTGAAATCATCAAGCTCACTTTCATTGTCTCCAGTTGGTGACAAATGGCAATTTTCTTTAGCAATGGATGGTTCTCTTTGAGGTTCCATTGATGGATGAGGCCATGAGAGGTCGGGCCAGCTGACAAGGTTACCCAGACCAGCTGTCTGCCCGTCCCTACTGCAGGGGTGTCTGTGCTGCCTGTCAGTCAGATTTTGACCCTCTGCTGGTTACTGTGGAGTGCTTTAAGGCAGACTGTAGTCAGTGACAGCTGACTTTAAAGTGTTGTGCTGCAAATGGCGATGGTTCCAAAACTCACCGATGAGCAGCTCAGACATCTGTGTAGCAAAGGCAGACTGGACAGCTACTGTCAGCTGTCTCAAACAAAGCCAGCTTGTTGATATTCAAGAGTCCTTCATTTTGTCTCTGCTTTTTTGTGTTTGGTTTTGTTTCAGGTTATAATCAGCCTGCTATCTAAGAGCCCCAGCTTTGAACTCTTTTTGAATGGGATTGTGTAAGAGCCCCAGTTGTGTTTTGAGATTTCACTACAAAAACCTAAAGTGCTTTTAATTCTTGTCTGTAGGCTGGAGCAAATGTGCTTCTGCAAGATGTTAATGGAAATATTGCACTTGATTATGCTGTAGAAGGGACTGAATCTAGCAGCATCCTTCTGATGTACTTGGAAGAAAATGGTAAGTCAGCTCTTCACCTTTTGGAACGCTTTTATTGAACATGTTGTAAAAATTATAAGGATGTGTATTGAATTTATATAAGTCACACCAAAGCCAGTTGAACTGTATTAGTTTGGGGATGAAGGGGAGGAAGATGATTTGGAGCCACAAAAGTTTTCAGTGCGTTTTAATGGGAGCAACAAACAAAGGTTAGTGGCAGTTGTCATTGTCAAAACTGCTTTTGACCTTTTGTATGGAGGTGTTAGAATGTAAATTCAAAGCAGAAAAACTGCAGCGATGCAGAAGCTTTTGAAACACCTAATTTAACAATTCAAGGACCAGGTGTCATGTTTTGTTTCATTTTCCCATCTATAGTCTCAGAATATGTTTTGAAGTGACAGACTGCTAAAAAAATAAATCTTTGCAAATCATTTTAATGAAAATGCATATGACACTTCATTCCTTATTAAAAAATATTAGTATTGTTTGTTTTTTTAAATTGTGAATATACTGTAGCTAGGTTTCTATTATGAATTATTCTTAATATGTTATGGATGACAGGACCTGTATTGAAAAACTGGGTTTGTGACTCATCAGTTCCAAACTTAGATAAGAGTTCCAAAGTGAGATTTCTAGCATTGCTTTTGATTATGATAGGTTGTCTTACCATTGTATGTGGCTCATCTTAACATTGAAGAAAATGCATTAAGCAAATACAATGAGCAATAATGTAAAAATGTGTGCTTTCAGCATTGTGTACATAGAAGAAATCTGTTTTAACATAGACTAAGCTAAATACTATTCTGTTAATGAACACTTAAGGAAAGTGCCAAGGAAATCACTCAGTGTCAAGTCCTATACTATACACATCCAGTGTCTTGCATAGGTATGTTTTATTATTTTGTTTCCTCAGTGCCTGGCAGTGTCTTCACAGCTCTGGTTTTGGATTTTTCTAATGGCAAAGTAGCTCTTAACTTCCAAAAACTTGATTGCTTTGAAAAACACACATATTTGTAGTCTAAATGTTCCAAATACTTTGACTCATATTTAATATGTAACATGTAAAAATGCTGTAGTGTACAAGATGTAGTCTGCTTATTTGCAATTGTTAATACAGGTCTATCAGAAAATGTTTCCTCTTTTCGCAGTTTGCGTCTCTTTTTGTTTGGTTGCAAAATGAAATAGATTTGGAAAAAAATTAAAATACTGGCTGGTTTCTACAGTTATCAGTGGTATCTCTTTTACAGTAGATAGGAGAGGCACTATTCCCAATTAAACAGTGAGTCTGTGAATGTGGGAAGTTACCACATTTAAAAACTTACATATTTTGAAGGTGAAATCTACCTCTACTAACTTTAGATAGGTAAGCCTAAGCTAATCATCCAGATCTTTCAGTCAACAGAGCGAAAGAGGAAATGCATGCATTGTTTCATCTCTTCCTAACCTGGCTAGGTGAGGAGAACTGGCTTCCAGGACTGTTGCTTTCTGCTGACTAATAAGAACTTAAGTTGACAAGTTTTAGGTTTAGACTGTTAGGGTGGATGAATCCTACCCCTTAACTGCAGCACTGCATGAAAACTTGGCCTTTGGGTGTGTCAAAATAACCATCAGCTTTGCTTGGTCTGCTGCTATTATTCTTGTAACAATAGGCAGCTCAAAGTATCCTTTTTTTGCACTTGGATTTTGAAATTTAATTAATACCTACTGCAGTATTTGTATAGCCTACCATGGTTAACAGTAATTGAGGAGAAGATTCTTGAAGGAAATTAAACTGTATGAATAAGTATGAATTACTTTGAATTTCCCAGACTAAGAGTTCCGAAGTTCTCCTCATGGCAGTAATCCTCATGCACACCTGCATACGAATACCCCAACACAGAGTAGTGTCAGGACTAAGTCTCATTATACAAGATCAGCTCATCTGTAGTAAATACCATCTTCAGCATGTAGGGTTGAGAAACACACACCTGTAGTCTCACCCTTTAAATACAATGTATAAGGAATATTTCCCCATTCTCTGAACTTTGCTGCATTCCTAAAATGTTTCCTAATATTCTCCATTCAGTTGTGCAGCCTGGTTTACAATGTTAAGAAGAGATTCGTGTGTAGAATAGACTCTAATCATTGCCTCAAATTGCAGCGTTCACAGAGAAAAATAAAATCAGGTGCCTTATGGCTCAGCGAATGAGAAAACCAGAAGCTATCAATTTACTTTGATGAAACAAAGTAAGATTGGAACAAGTAGATTCGAAGCCATGGAAGACTTTGTTAATTGAGAGCATTAGAGACCTTAGAAGTCTAGCATGTATATAATTTCTTACAGATTTCACCACTGTGGTAGTTCACTGTATCTGTTTAATTTCGCTACAAATCTTAGTGACTGAACTGCTCTTCATTGTTTGAAATAGCCTGATTTACTCTGCAGAAGGCCTGGAGCCATAAGTGATAACAGTAGCCATGGATGCCTTTAATGATTTATCTGTTTTAAAACTGAAGTTAGTTCTTTGAGTTCTGCTTGTAAATGATCTGTTAGGGCACACGAGTGACACAAGTACAAAATCTTGTAATCATCTACAGAAAACCTTTCATATATACTTTACTGTTGTGGAATATAATATATGAGGATGTTGTATGGAGATTTTATTACTGAAGTCTAATGAAATTACTAGTATTTCACTAAAATATTCTCTTTTCCTGTACTGAAATTAGCTTTCTCTGCTGTTACATTATGTTATGTAAATACCGGTACGTTGTATACTGGAAGTAATTATTGACTGAAGAAAGCAATTAGCAGACTTCAGTTACCTAAGAGAACACAAGTCAAGGTACATATCCTCCATGTATTAAAATCATTGTTTCTGTTGGGTAATAATTCTGGCATATTGTAAGCTTCATTTAAGGTATCCCTAATCAAGGATGGAAGGGAAAATACTTCATCCTGTTTCATGTTTAGGAAAGAGTTTGAAATAGCTTAACTGTATCATATTACATCATGTCCAGGGGCCACTCAGAAGCCTAGTGGGCTCATGAGCTCAAGGACTTTATTTGGGTTGATTTATCTAAATCTGCTGCCTGGTAGTCACTCTATAGCAAGCCCTTCTTAGAGCAAAAGACATGCTTCAAAGGTAGGCGTCTGTAGTGAGGCACCTGAATTATCATCTGATGTGCCTGCTTCTTTCCATGTGCTGTGAAGGGAGCCCAAAATGGCCAGCTGAGACACAGAAGTCTGCTATGTAGGATGACTATTATGATATTTAAATTTACAATTCTCTATACAGGTGCCTATTCAATAGTTTAAATTCCTATCACCAACAGTGCAGTTCTAGGAAATATTGCCTCTACAGAGCAGAAGGGTTATTCATTTGACCAGCTACAAGGAAAACGCCAGTAAAATCAGTTAAATTTGTTCCATGCCAAGATGTCATTGGTTTTCCATGTTACTGGTGTTCTTGTTCTGCTATGAAAACAAGTCATGACATTTAAGGACTTTGACTTCTGCCAAGAGAAGGCCAACTGAGAGTAGGCCAGGTAGGACTGGGGATTCTACTTCTCTCTAGGCTCCCATTGCTAAGCCGTCTTTATGCCATTTCTTTTCATTTGAAATGCTCTTTTTTGCCACTTACATCTGTAGCTTCATATCTGTTCATTGTTTGCTTTCATGGAGTGTCTCCCTCCAGAGGTGAAATCATAATGTAAAGAGAAGATGATTTTTTCACTATTTGTCCGGGTTTTGGTTACTGGAATCATCAGGAAAGTCCACCTGGCACTATCCATAACCTTTATTTTGATTAATAACTGCTTTATATTTGAAGGCAAATCTTTTGATTCTTTAATGGCATTTAAAACTATCAAAATTTAAATGACTGCCAGTGTGTTCTCCGTTTCTAGAGTCAGAATGTTCTGCTGTAGAAATGTGTCAGTGAAACTCTGATCATGGCATATGATCCTTATGTTTCCTTCTTTTCCATTAGGGTATTTTAAACACTTAATACTTTGAGGAATGCAACATTTTTGTGTATTTCCTTGCTTTGTATTTAGTTGTATGGTGGATTGCATGACTCAGCTATGAACTACAAATGATTGACAGATAGTTCTTGGTTTTGTGTTTGCCCAGTCACAGGAGGTAACGCATTCACTGTAATTCGTTCCCAAAAAAGAGCTGTTCTCTTTTGTTCTCCAGGATGTCAGGCTTCAGTTTTCAGTAGGATAACTGTGCATTCCAAGAACATCAGTCTTGCTATTTAATCTGAGAAAAGAATATTTGGACATTTACATATTTTTTCTTTTTTTTTAAAGAATTCTCTACTTATCACACACATCTGAAAGCAAATTTAATAGCTTTCTTTTCTGTTGTATACTGAGAGTTTATGCAGTAGCAGATCATTACAAAAGCAAAAGAAAACCATCTGTTGTGGTTTTAGTTTTTGAAAAATGGCTATATTTAAATATGATATATACCCAAATGTACAGATGGTATTTCTTCTTCTACTGTGATACAGGTACAGAAGAAAAAGTAGGTATTGCTTTTCTGCAAAGTATTTTATACAGTATTATTCACTTTCTGTAGGGCCAAAGTAATTTAAAATAGCTGGTTAAAGGTTATTGACTTTTGATGGTAATAGAGATTTCATGCACTTATGCAAAATCTATTATGCTATTCCAAGCTAGGGGAATAATGGATCTGTTTTTTTCCCTGAATATTAAAAGGATCATATTCAGGTGTCTCAGAAAAGTGTATAGAAAGCCAAAATCATCTGCAAGCCCTGTCCATTAAGGTGGTTTTGTATGGTTTAAATTAGTTAAAATACTGTGCAGATTTTTGCAAAAATAGATCATGGTTTGTTAAATTCTTACTAGCAAATGGATTAAACCTTACTCTCCAGCTGCAAAATAGAAGAAATAAATTTATTTTTCTGCCTTGCAGCAGTAGGTAGAAAAAAACAAGAAAAAGAAGCTATGAGTTAGTACAGAATCCTACACGGAAGACAGTTTTTAACATTAGCCAGAAGTAGCCAACTTGTAAATTACTACAATAAGGAGAATTTCCCTGAAGCCAACAGTTAACAACACACGAGGAATGACACGTGCAGGAAAATCTCATTTAGAAAGTAGTGGGCAAGGATTACGGAAAAATTTACTGTAAACCTCACACTTCACAGTAATCTAGAATGTGATAGGAGCATATACCAAAAAATATTTTTGATTCAAACTGTAAGTTAATTTGAAGTTATCCATAAAATCTGGAGTGAACCAAACTCCCACACATCTGCTCACCCATTCCCTTCCTGACAAGGACAGAGGGAGAAAACAGAACGAGAAAGCTTGTGGTCTGAGATAAATACAGCTAGATTGGTTGCCAGTTACTGTCACAGGCTAAACAGATTCAACTTGGTGAAAATTGTCGATAGGAATAGGTTCAGGTAGTGAGAAACAGAAACACAAACATTAGAACAACATTTTCCTCCCCTTTTCCCAGGCTTCACACCTTCCCTCCAAACTCTTCTAGTCTCACAAGCTGCACATGGATGTGGGGGAGCTTGAGTCAGTACCTGGCAGTCTCGCTCTCTCTGCCCCTTTTTTCTTCACACTTTTCCTCTGCTCCAGTGTGGGTTTTCCACAGGTATGGAGCTCCTTCAGGAGCGTCTGTCTGCTTTGCCATGGGTCCCACTTGGCTGCCAGGCTCAGCTGTGTCCTGCTGAGGATCTTCGAGAGCTGATGGGACAGCCCCTGGCTCTTCCCGCACACCCCATCCCAACAGCCCCACAGCTGCCAACACTTGGGCAATACAGCTTGTTGTGTGTTTCTCAACACTCCAGCACCTTTTGTGAGAATCAGATCAAAATGAAAGTCCCAGTTATGTGTATTTTTCATCAGGTTTGATTGTTACTAGTTAAAAGAAATGAATGTATACAGTAAATGTTTTAATGTTGAGGTTATGCCACAGAAACCCTTAAGCAGATCTAGTAATCCAATAGGAGGAAAAAAAAATCTTAGAGTTTCTTCAGTGCAGTCAAGAAAAGCAGCTGATATAAATCAATATAGTTTCAGAAAAATACTGGTCTAGACTTTAATTATTGCTAATATACTGCAATAAGAACTGACTAAAATGCCAACACATACAGATTGTTAAGCAGTAAAGTTCAGCAAGCTTCAGCAAAAACTAAATCCCCTGATATATTTTCTGTTTTAGAACCATATGCACCATGTTTTTCATTTATGCCTACAAATTTTTTTTCAACAATATTGATGCAGTAGGTTGACAGAAAAACAGGCAATCAAAACCAAACAGCCTCAGGGTGGCTCAACGTTTTTTCACTTTGATTCTTGTTGATTGGGAACCACCTACTCATAAGATTATCACACACAAAAAAATCTATTTTGTGCAGAGAGCCAGATTAATTGATGGTAGGGGTTAGGTGTTGGTGTTGCCCGTGAGAACAGAGGAACAAATGAAATGTTTCAGTAGGTTCCTTCAAAAAATGAAGCACATGGAAATTGTGGCACATTGAAAATGTCGGAGTTGAGAATGCTCAACTTCCTTTGGCCTTTTTGTTTTCTAATATAAGCGTGAATAAGCTACCTTAATTTTAAATTTTTTCTGGTTCTTGGGGGGCTGACTTTGAAGTCTTAGATTCCTCTTAATATTTTTGTGCTTCCAGCATGTTACCTATATGTTTCTATCAAGGGGAAAACCTTTAAATTCACTGTGCAGACTTTTGACACTGAAATCAACATTTAAAATTTAGCCAGTAGTTTATGATCTACTTTTCTAACAGATACTAGAAGGAAAACAGGCATCTCCTTGACTAATAGGCTTTGCTTAGATTTGAAAAAAGACCATGAAGAACATCAGAAACAGAAACCCTTTCAGTATCCTTTCAAACAAGTTATCAAGAAATAATTTAATTCATTACCATCAGGAGCATATTTTCACTTTTTAGAGAATTCATAAAACTATAACCATTATCAAGTTGGAAAAAAATGTCAGTGCCTGCAGTGCACCCAGAGGCCCTGTGACCTCTCCTCCACCCCTGCTCAGGCTTGGCTTCCTGTGCTCAAGGCCAGCTGTGATGGCCTTGTGACCTGTGAGCCGTGGGTGGGGAAAAGAGCTATGCTGTGAGGCAAAGCTGGGAGCAGCACTGTCATGATCTTTAACCCACCCTTTGTCTCTGGAGCCACCTTTAGTCACAGGTCCTTGCTTGAGGTAGCCTTGTGCCCAGCCATGATCCCTGCTGACCCCAGCCCTGCACCACTGACTTCCTACTTCACCCGATTTATCTGGATTTGTTGCTAGAGGCTTTTGTGGCAATCATAGGACTGCTGTTGTCCCCAGTTCCCATCATCAGACCTTCTTGATTTTCTTTTTTGAGTTCTGTGGGACTGTGCCCTGGTCAGCAAGGACGTTGACCTGCCTGGTCTGTATTCACCCTCAGCTCCTGCCTCCCTGGCATGTGTTGAGTAGCCTGCTTTGACTGCTCTCTCACCAAAAAAAAAAAAAGACCTATATTAAAACCTTGCAACAAAATCTGTAGTCTAGAAGTACCAGCTGTGATGATCTCATTTCAGACATGATATTTATCACAAATAGCCAGAGACAGTGATATACTTCTTTTGCTTCTGTGTTCTAGTATTAATATTACAAATAAAATAATAAACATGCAGTACATATCACAAATGAATGCATTAATATTAAGCCTTCAGATTGTGTCAGTCTCTTGAAATAAATTACAAAAAATATTTTTGTTTTCAGACAAGTTAAGAGACAGTTCACTTAACTAATTTTAGCTGAAAGGATCATCAATGTCCTTAATACAGAAGAGAGGAATAAAAGCATGTTTCACCAGTGTGGGAGAAAGTCACTCTGATATCTACATGAGGGGGAGGTGGGAACTTCACTTCTGAGAGCATATTCAGACTAGAAGGAAATAAATCTTATCAGCCCAGAAAACCAACTGTGCCTTGGACTTCATCCAAAGCAGTGTGGGCAGCAGGTCGAGGGAGGTGATTCTGCCCCTCTGCTCCGCTCTGGTGAGATTCCACCTGCAGTGCTGCATCCAGCTCTGGTATCCCCAGCACAGAAAAGGATGTGGACTTGTTGGAGTGAGTACAGAGGAGGCTACCAAGATAATTAGAGGGATAGAGCTCCTCTGCTATGAGGAAAGGCTGAGAGAATTCCTCTTGTTCAGTCTGGAAAAGAGAAGGTTTTGCAGTGACATAGTTGCAGCCTTCCAGTACCAGAGGGGAGCCTATAGGAAAGATAGAGAGCGACGGCTTACAAGGGCATGTAGTGACAGGACAGTGACAATGGTGTTAAACTGAAAGAGAGTAGGTTTAGATCAGCTGTTAGGAAGAAATTCCTTACTCTGAGGATGGTGAAGCACTGGCACAGGTTGCCTAGAGGAACTGTGGATGCCCCCATCCATGGGAGTGCTCAAGGCCGGGTTAGATAATGAAAGGTGTCCCTGCCCAGGGCAGAGTGATTGAACTAGATGATCTTGAAAGTTCCTTCCAACCCAAGCCAGTCTATGAAACTAAACATCCTTCACTAACCATATGTAATGATACCTTTAAAGGCAAAAAGGTAAAACCCTCCAGCAGTAATCAGTTGATACTTTGGCAGTGATTAAGAGCTATAGGCCTCAGTAGTTTTGCAAGTATACATTCTTTTGTGGAATCTGAAAATATTGGCTTCCCTTCTCATATAGTAAATGTTGCTGGCATGTATCTGTTTATATGCTGACCTTTGAAAATCAGATTCACATAATGCGGAGTGATATGCACAAGAGCTATTGACCAATGTAATCTAACCAAAATAATGCTGTTTACAAAGATATCTAATAAGCAGCCAGAAAAGTCTTTAGCTACATCTGAATATTTCAATGAATGAAAATTAGTACTTAAGGAATTGTACCATGACTTTTTTTTAAAATTGGGGGTTTTTTTAACGTGTCTATCCTATTCTATGCTGTACAGAAGAAAAATACAAATTCTAAACTGTAGTATCCCCTGAATTACAGAAGAGTAAGAGAGGCTCATCATGCATGGGGTGAAAAGAGCCTTGCTCTATCTACAGCTCTGTGCAGGAAGGGCAGATACAGACAAGAGTGAAAGAAGATTCAAGTATGAGAAGAGAGATTGGCTTCTCAAAGCTGTTGCAAGTTTTTAATGTATATTTGTGTTTGCAAGACAAGATGCTGTTGACCTCTCCATAAGAATGTTAAGGCCATTGGAGAATGAGACTTGCATGTTACAGCAAGAGCGGCTGTGGGAATGTGTCTAGTGGGTATTTGCCAAAGAGTGCTTCCATGTCTTGCTTTATATTGGTCCCAGGAATGGGTGTTCCCCTTGCAGGCTTCTTTGCACTGGGTATTTGTGAGGAAAAGATGTCTAATAGCAATCCTCAGTTCATGTTTGCCATGTATTTCTTTATCACTGAAACTTTTGGAAAGTTACTTTTGCATTATTTATCTGAGGTTTTTCTATTCCTTCTGGTTGTCACTTCTATAACCATATGCCAGAGAAGGTGAGACAGCCAAAGCATGTGAAATGGCCTTGTCAGGTGTTTTTCTTAAACAGTGAGAGGTAATTTATTTTGTGGCTTTTAGGTTATGCTCCTGCCTGTCATCAGTGCCGATACTCATCACCAAATGTGTGCCCTGCGGGGTCACTGCTGTTTTAACTGTTCCTGCTCCTGCTCTTATCTCCTACAGAATTCCTGAGTGTGTAGCTCTTCTGATTTTACAGGGTATTTGGAGTGTTTTTTCCATCGTATGCCTTTCTTTTTTTTGACTTTCCATTTTTTAAATGTGAATCTGTTCCCATAGTAGATGCCAATGTGTTTTTCTTCCTCTTTTTATTCATGCTGGCTGTCGTCCCATTTCAGCTGAATATCTAAACCGCATTTCCCCTTTGAAAAGCAACGTGAAGGTCATTCTTTGATTCAGGCAGTGAGAGTTACTTACTATATGAGTAGCATTTTGTTGTTCTATCTAAATTCCTGGAAAGTATCACTCCCTGGGGAGGGAGAGTGGACTCCCCAGAATTATGAACTTGATTAAGGGAAAGCATTTATTGACAAGGTCTCCTTGTTTGAGCCTCAGAGAATGATACATGTGCATGCTTGATAATCTGCTTCTCAGCTCCCTACCAGAGAAGTCTTTGCTTGAAGCGTAATAGCTCCTGAGTTCTTGGAATTCAAAATTACACTTCTAAGACTGCAACTTCGATTATTTTTACATAAATATATAATAATTTATTTTTTGTGAGGGTAGAGAAAGGGAAACTCTATTGTTTCTGTAGCATTTTCAAACCTACTCTGGGTATTTAAAAAATTATGTCTGCAGAACCATGTCACTTTGGTACCTCTCTTACTGGCCTGATTTACTATTTGTTTGATGAAATATGTATCATTCCTTTGTACAACTATTAGTTTAAAGCCAGTAAAGCTGTCTTGAATAGGTTTGGATTAACACAAACAGTGCCTTTTGTTGTACTGTAGCATGGTTTATGTGTTTTCTCTGAGCTGATGGCTGCATTACGTTTATGATAGAATGCTTATTGCAGTTTATGCCACTAAATTCTTTTCTTCATTTCTCCTTCCACATGAGCAGAGTTAATCTTTCAATTTCCAGGTTTTTTGTGGCTCCTGATAGGTCACACCAAGGTTCCATAAAAGGCTGTTTACAAGGAGTAAGGATCAGTATTTCACTGTTAATATAAGAACATACTGATACACTAATTCTCTAATTCATTAACTGGGCGTACTTAACTGGGTGTAAATCAGTAGTAAATTGCTAGCAAAGGCTGAGTGGACTCAGCTGGCCTCTGCCCCTCTGGCCCAGTAATGTAGGCATTACTGTAATTTACATTAAAAATTGTGAAGGAAATAAATGGATAATAATGTGTTTCACTCTCCGTATTGTTTTTTATTTTTCTTTTTTTTCTTCCTGGGAAAATCAGAAACTGGTATTTCTAATTTGTAGATTGTGACAATTTTTGTTTTTGAGTGTTTGAGGTATTCTCCGACAGAAGAACTAGTAGCTGAATTTTGATTTGCTTCCTCTCTCCTTGAGACTGAAAAAAATTGTTCTAATTGTTTACCAGACATACCAAGAGGAAGAAAAAAAATTGACATGGCTTCTGTCTGCATTACTTAAGTATGGCTGCCTTCATCAGGTGTAAAATGCTTCATATATTTTTGAAACTTTAATTTTTCTTACCTGAGAACATTAGAAAAATCTTCATCTGGACCAGTAAAGTTTCACTTTGCTCAGTCTTCAATGTCACATGTTCAAAATAAGTCAGCACTGAAAATGATAATTAATTTTGGATGTATATTGCCCTTAGGTATTTGGGAGGGTTATGTCACTGGGACAAGAATGTTAAACCATCAATTTACTGTGGCAAAAAGCAGGAAAGTAGTATAAACAGAAAGAAACAAAAATTTAATTGACATCATGTGGCATTGGTAGTCTGTAAATATCATCAGGTAGTTTCAAATTATTACTCTGAAATGTGACGAAGGCATAAAATCTTTAGTTCTGACAAAATACATTGATTGTTAGGAGACCCTGAGAACATTCTGTGAAATTTGCATTGTGTTCTGGTCTAGCAACTGTCAGGCAATAGGATGTTAAACACATTCTGCTTTGGAGACATCTAATTTAATTTTTATCACAGTATCATATGTGTATATATACACACACATACATATATGTATAGATGTATGTACAGACACACATATATATATATATGTTTGTCCAAATTACAATCACGTGAAAGAACACAAAGTTAATCCAGATACAGAAAACATGTCATTTTCTACATCTCATATCTGGATTTGTGATTTACATTTGGTTTTATTTAGAATTATTTAGGTGACAGGTGTAAAAATAAGAGAATAGGAAGGCAGTGCTCACATGGAACGTTTCACTTCAGAGCTAAAACTCTTACAAGTGTTGCAGGCAACAGTACAGAAAGTACAGTGGCATGTTAGAAAAAAAAATTGGAATTATTCGATCAGCTACATATGGTACACCTATTTATACAAGTTCCAGAGCAGATTAAAACTAAGAAACTTAAAATATGATTTTACCCTGAAACATGCTTCAGTTGTTTAGTGATGTAAAGAACTTTAAAAACTGTTCAAGATAAATACCTATTAAGTTAAATACATATTAATTAATTTAATTTAGAGTTCATTGCTTTTCAGCTCAGTGACAAATGTGGAAGAGAAACAGAAAATCATTTATTCGTATGGGTTTTTTTGCTATATCATGGCCAGGGCAGAGAGGAAGAATTTTTTACTCAAATTACATTTTCTATATATGGGTTTAAATAATCATGTAGAGCTAGAAGGAGAAGAAAGAAGCCCTGAATTTTGGTTATATATTCAAATCAAACCACAGCCAATTGCTAATTTAACCACTTCAAAACGTTGTTGTGTCCTGTTTCTAATTTTAAACCTCTTCAGACTGGAGACCATGCTTTCTTTTGGTTATAGACTGCCTTGCTTATCTTCTTTTTAATACTGTTCTTTGACAACTGTTCTTTCAGTAGCATTGCTGACACAAGCAATCCCATACCCTTCATTCCTTTCGTCCCCTTCTATTTGTTCCTACCTCCACACTACATTTCCTCTCAGTTTGTGGGGCCTTGAAGTGGTCTAGTCTCAGCTGGAGAACTAATCCCAGTTAAAAATAACCCAGGCACAGAGAAAAGTGTTGACTTTTAATGCCATTTGCTTGACTTCACAATCTCTCAAGTAGTTGAGCCACCAGATTTGAGGGACTGGTCTGGGAAGTGTGATGTATACACAGGGCTGAAAGAATGCAACCAAAAAAATTTAATTAAATGAGTCCCAAACACTTGAGTGGCTTGCTTAGATTGTTTAATTCTTTTCCCAGTCACAGCTATTTCACGCTCTCAGTGGGTTTCGTGATATTGCAGCTCCTGCAACTGCTCTTGCAGTCAATAGGAGATCAGGGCGGTTTACTGAATATTCCCGACTGACTTTAAATCATCCATGATCAGTATGACTGATAAGTATAGGGCTAAACTTTTTGGTAAATATAGGTACATAAACACTCTAAAAATATACACTAAAGTCTAATTAATGTTGATTAAGCTTTTAAAAACCCAGAACACAAAATCATATACCTGTTCTTTATTGATGAATAAAATAGCAGAACGTTTCATCCTTTCTTTTTCCAGGTGTGGAGCTGAATTCCTTGCGCCAAATGAAGATACAGAGAGCTATGACAATGCTCACAGATGTCCGACAGCTCATCTCAAGTGGAGGGAGCGTGAATCAAAAGAATGATGAAGGAGTTACCCTGGTGAGTGGGAACATGTTGTCATCAGCCTGGAAATATGTGTGTATTGCAACAGGTTTAGCATGTTTTCAAGGCAATTCTCTTAAGGAAAATAAACCAAGATTTTGGTTCTACATGGACTTTTGAAAATAGATGTATGTCAATTCCATGTATAATATAGATTCTAAAATAGAGTAGTGCAACATCTTAATGACAGCTTTTTTTTGCTCCGGGCCATTAAATATGCAACAGAAAAATTAATAGCAAAAATATTAACACCATAGGTTAAAACTGCAGGAGATACTTGTGGTCTCTGACATTCTGTGTGTGAGAGGGGCTGAAACTTGACTCAGTGATCCCTGGTTTTGGCTTCTGTCATCTGGCAGAGCCTGACTAAAACACTGTGTCATGAAACGATCCCATGTTGATTCAGTGTATTGAAGCATTCCCCATATATGTGGGCAAGTACTCCTACTCCCAAATTTGCATGTTATTTGTAGTCACTGGGTTTCATTATACCTTTCTTCTGCTAATAGATCTTCTATCCCTTTGTTTTGTCAGGAATTCTACTTCAGCTGTCAAATAATTTTAAAATTAATGTATTTTTCCATAGATAGAATGCATGTGGAATGTTCTCTTTGCAGGTAAAATCTTCAACACCATTATCAATCATCCAATAAATGGCAAATAAGCAGCATTAACATGTTGAATAACTTTTAAAAAGTACTTTGGTTGTTTCCTGCAAACCCTGTACTAATATAATTAGAACACTAATAATTATTACTATTGCTATCATTTCTGAATTTGCACTGAATTACATTGCATGATATTGAATTAATATACTGAATCGTTAGTAATCCATATTTTGATACCTGTGGAGTGTTTAAGCTATAACTGAAAAGGTGATCAGCCTCATATCTGGGGGTGGTTGAATCCAATTCCCAATTTAAATCCCCAATTTAAAAAGGGAGGAAAGCAGGGAACGGGTAGGAAGAAACAGCACAAGCTTTAGTTTATTTCATAAAAGCATTAATTTAGCTTCCAGTTTTCTGATACTTTTTATCTAAGCTGCTAAATCACATCACTATTGTACTTAAATTCTATTGCTATTTTAGTCAAAATTGTCTTAGTTAAACTGAGTTATGAACTCAGATAAATCTTTCTGTATAAAAAACCCTTTTCTGTAGGTAGCTGGAATAGTTGAAATATGTGTCCAAAAGATGTTTAACGGTACTGCAAATACTGGGAGAAAAACATTGTGGATACTTGTTTTGCTGTTTGCTTAGTAGGATGTTGACAAAAGGGACACTTTTGGCATGAACAGTTTTTGTGCTGAAAACCGATTTTTTCAAGAAGTAGATACAAAGCAAGTAATTTTGCTTTTCTTTGAGATTTCTATTGTGTGAAACTTTTGTTTGACAAACTGGTGGAAAATCCAGAATTTCTTATACAATTCTCTCTTTATTCATGGGTGTTGAGTCAGCCAGTCTGTGATAGCTGCGTGTATATCAAAGAGTTCTGGGAATAGTGTTTTGTTCCTCTACATCTGTACAAAAAGACAAGTATCTCAGTTGTAAGTCTCAAATTAGTTGTAAATCTTAGTTGTAAATCTCAAATTGACAGAATATATGTCTAAGTTATGTGTAAGTTATGGTGAATCAAGTGAAAAATCACTGTTGTAAATATATAAATACATTCTTATAGATTCATAACACCTACATATGTGCACATGCAATACAGCATGATATTTGGTAAAATTAATTTTTCTGCTGTATTCTCCTGTAATAGTTTTTCTTTGAAAGATTTCAGCCATAAAATATTTCCTATGAGTTTTTAAACTGCTTGAAAATAGCACTTGTCAAGTTGATGTCTGAATAGAAAATGTAATTTTGTCTGTTAAAACACACTTTCCCTCCACCATGAAGCTATGTCAAATTATAGGAAAAATTTGAGGGTTTCGTACATTGGAAATCATAGCATGCAGAATCGATGTTCTGCCCCCAGGGCAGGGGTGTTCTGCACCCTTTCCAGGGGAAGATTTTGGATGTTTTGTACTGTGTTACTTCCCTCTGCATCAAGCATGTTCATAGTGAATACTTCATTCATTCTCTGCATGTGCAGCTGAACCGGAAGTACTGGGTAAGGGAAATAATATCCCAGACTCTCATTTTGGTGTCTCCTATTCTTGCAGTGACTTTGGAACTACACAGTTGTAGTAAAAGGTTTATTGCAAGACGTTTTTATCGCTATTATCCATCCATTTCAATCACCAGAAAAATAATATCTTCAGCTAACAATGCTTCTAGGAGAAAAAGTCATGTAGTTGGGCTGTGGGGTTTGGGGATACAGATTATCACCTATAATCTCACTTCTCAATTTCTGCAATATTCTTATGCCCTATTCTTACTGACCAGTGTGAGTATTAAGTCCATCTGATTGGGGATGAGCAGTTATATTGTGCCAAATTCCAAATTCAAATCTTGTCCCCCTTGCTCCCAGAAGAGAAGGGAATATGTGAAATCACATCAGAGGACCATGAGTACGCCAAACTGTGACCTGGATCAATCTCATCATATGAAATATGTTCCTCAACAGTTATTCACACATGTAATAAACAATCTCCACCAAAACCAGCAAATTAAAATTTTCCCCTAATGTACGATTCCTTATTGCATTTTCTTCTTTTACTTGGTTATTATGAGGGAAAATAATTTTATTGCCCTATTATGTATTTTCCTTGTTTTTCTGTTCACAGGACCTGTTTGGTATTATATTGTTTTTGTATTTATTTTGCATATGTCTGTTGGGTATTGTTAATATAAAAAAAACTCGTCCTCTAAATAACGTGTAGTGGAATTGATTGCTAATATAAATGCCAAACACATACAGAGCTTTAAATAATAATACATTGCTTAAGATAATGTCCAGCTCCTCAAATCAGCCATTAACAAAGGTACTTTTGAGTTTCCTTTTTCTCTTTCTTGCCATTACAGTTTTCATACTTAATCACTCTCACTGTATTTGCTACTCAGAGTGACAAGCCATGAGCAAACACAGTTACATTTGAAGCTGTCCCTGCATTAGCAGCAAGTTGTGCTACTTGACCTCCTGAGGCTCCTGCTGACCTGAGTTCTCTCCGTCTGTTACTGCATTTTCCACCCTCCTTCTGTTCCACTTTGACTCTTAAATGAAGTTTACAGCTACAGAAAATCAGCTAAAATTATTTAAACATTTAGCAATTAAAATAATTAAGTATCTAGGGAACCAATGCAAGTATAGGAAATAAAATCTCTGTGGTTCAAAACTGAGGAAATATTTATTGTCACTAATTTCTTGCTGCAGTCTCAACGTGCTTGGTTTGATTATGTGTTAATGAATTCATTTTGGAGTAGTGTCAGCTTAAATCTGAGATATTTGAACTGCCACAAAAACAAGTTAGTTCTAGGCTCTCAGAGAGCTCAAGCTCTGTTGAAATGTATGGTTCTACCTGGGCTCATGAAGTCTTTGTGTTGGAAAGGATGTCTCCTTGAAATAATATGAAAAGTGATAGTCAGACTAGATTGTTTAGTACTTCACAATAAGCTAAAATTATCTTTTTCTGGTGCACCTTGTTTATAAACGCTAAAAAAGATTCCACAGTAGTTTTCTAGTCTATAGTTATCGCATGTACGTTTTGTATTTGCTGTAACTGTGATTTAGTAAAGATATGCAATAACACACCATGGATGAGTTCTTGAAATTATTAACATATGCAAAATTTAACTTTTATATTGCAGCTGCATGTGGCCTGTGCTAATGGATACAAGAATGTTGCATCTCTGATACTGGATCATGGGGCTGACCTCAACGTGGTGGATAATCAGTACTGGACACCCCTACATTTAGCTGCAAAGTATGGACAGGTAAAGCATGATTTTTTCAGCTGTTTCTCTTTTCTATATGGTAGTCTCCTGTAGCAATAACAAATGCTTTCAAGTCAGGGAGGCTATTCTTATTTTAATGTAGAAACCTTTCCCATTCATGCCCTATAGATGGCATCCCAAATGACAGAGATCATCTGGGAATGAACCTTATAAAGCTATAAAACCAATACAGCTCAATCTACCATCAACAGCAGTTTGTCTCGAGCAAAAATTAAATTTGCACTGACATCTGAAAGGAAGACAAAATAAACACTTTGTCTGTTATTTTTTCACAGTCTGATGTCAAAGTTTGTTTAGGTAACTTTTTTGCTGTGATTATTTCTGTGAATAAATGTCCAGGATTCACTTAGAAGTTGCATTCAAAGTTTTCCAGTCACTGAATTGTGGAAGTGTGACCTGGGTTTGGGATTTGAAGGCCATGCCTAAACATGACTTCTGCCTCTTAATAGCCTACCTTTTCAGTTTTCCTTCGTCCTCACTCTCACAAGACATTTTCAGTGAGTCTTTGTTACAGTTTGACCACTTTAGGAGAGTTCTCCACAACTCTCCACTAACCTCAGGGCTCACAAATCACCAATTACCCATAAGTATCTTCCAAAAACCTCTGTGATGCATCTTAGCTCAGACTTCAGAAAATAAATAATACACTTTATAACAAGAAAATAGTAAAAATATAGTAAAAGTAGTAGAAAAAATAAATGTGTTTGAGACTAGTTAGTTCTGCTGGGATATAGATTTCTCTTACTGAGATAACCCTGTGCCTGTTCTTTTATAGAATGTTAAAGTTCTGCATGTTTTCATAATAGATGAAGTAATTGGGTTTATATATATATATATGTAAACATACATGTATATGGCTTGAAGTGTATCCTCAATAATTTCAGGTAGTGTAAATTTAGAGCTAAAAATTTTCCACAAAGTTATGCTGAACCAAAGTTTTGTTAGCAATTGAGGTATCAGAGGTATTTTGCATTTACTGTAGATTTAATTTTCTTATCCCATCTTATCCTGTGTTGTTCTGAAATTCTGCTACAATTCTACTCTCACTGATCCCTCTGCACTCACTCTGCCTGTGTTCAGACTTCGTTAGGGTAAGAAAGCTCTTATTCAGAAGTCAGGGGATAGCAGTGACGCAGTCTTGAGCTAGGTCTCCTTATTCTTAAATTTTAGGATGGCTTGCAAGTTAGGGCTTTGTACTGCAACAATGTAGTTGTACTATGGTTGTACATTTCTTCCATTGTGAAGCTAAACCCGAGTTTAATTGAAGAGGACTTGAAAGAGCTCACTTGAAAGGACTGGGAAAGAACGTACCTTTCCTTACGGATGTGTAGCATGCGTATGTTTGCAGCACTGACACTGGATAACTTGAAATACACTTTTTCTCATGAAGTTAGGTATTTTTCTTTTTGAAACGGACCTGAACATATAAAGTTTGTAGTTTAAAGTGGCTAATGGAAAAAAGTCTTTCCTTTTGAAGAGTTCCTAAGAGCTCAGATTGCTACTTTGAGAAGTGATCCTTTTTGTTGGCGCTTCTGTTGAACTGTATCTCCCTTTATGTCCCAGATGACAATAGTGTTAATTCTTACTATTTCAGGAGTTTTCAGTGAGGAGTCAGGGACCAGCTGCACTAGTCTCTATAAAGGCAGTATGGGGACACACAAAGACAGACAAATGAAGGAACATTGTACTCTTCTTCACTAAAATTAGCCAAATACAGACCAAATATCTTCCCTTTGTAGTGTTAATAAATAATAGTTTAGAGATATCTCATTATCATGCTATATAATTTGTCAGTGTTATTTGGGAGATAAACACAGCTTTCATGTGATTCTGTTTGCAAGAAACAAGTAAATAATTTAAATTCCTTTATAAAAGGGATTTATTAGATATCAGGGAAATACATCTTTCAGTTAACTATGCCATCAGGGTGTTTTTAAAATTTCCTTTCTTATGATGATAATTTTGAAATATCTTTTAGCCTTAGAATGAATTCACATGCGTAACGTATTTATAATTCCATTTTGAGTAATGAATTATAGACTAATATAAGCATTGTTCCTATCTTGTGTAAAAGTAATATGGCAGAAAGGAAATAACCTTAAACAAGATATGATTTGGATAGTCCATTTTTAATTAAAATATATTTATGAGGGAATAGTTATTTTTTAGCCAAAAATATTAATGTTCCCAGAGAAACATTAAATTCTGGACTTGATCCCTTACAGTTTCACACTCTCCTAGCATGTATTTGTGGCATGTTTTTTTTAAAAAGTCACACTTGAAAAGCTTGCTACAGTGATAAATCTCCGTCTTGTACTGGAAGACTGTCAAAAAGTCTATTTGGTTATAGTTTTCTGTCCTTATAAGTTAGCAGGATGATTTCTGTCTTTCTAGGAATGTGTTTGAACAGCAAAATAGCCTGTTCTTGTCTTGTAGCTTCTCTAATAAGCAATGATCCTTTAAAGACTGGTCACTGGAATTTCAGAAAACCTGTTTGAAACCATTGTCATTGAATAGTTTGCTAGCACTGGTGCTGCACTACCTGCAACCAAATCCCATCCAATATAAGAATAGTATTATATTCCAGGAGTCACAAGGACTGATCATTTCTCCTGTTTACAAAACAGTTACAGGTGTATTTTTCCTTTGAAGAAGCTGCTCACCTTAATAAAATGCTATTGAATTAGCTATACAAATTACAGATTTAGTTTTTGAACTATTTTATATTATAGACCTTACATATATATATTTAGCATATTATCTTACAAAAAAAGAAGTTGTGATATGAAGAAATTGCTATACTATTTTAGAGTGACATCCAGACTCAGTTGAAGGGTCTGAGGTCTATACATATAGAGTTCTGTGTTTGCAAATACAGAAAATACACACAATGGGAAAAAGCCCACCACATTTGGCTATTTGTAAGAGGATAGCAATAATAGAGATGGTACTAATTTACTGTACCTGGGGAAAAAAAAAAAAAGAAGGAACTGCAGAAGTTTTAAAATTATAGTGAGAAAATTTAATTTGCATCTGCACAGGAGGAAACTTGTAAAGAATAAAAGCACTGTAAGCTTCTTGTTACAAATCTCAAGTTGTAAATTAAGTGGATTGTAAAAATCTTATTGCTCCATCTTCCACAGTAATTTATATGTGAATGAAATTACTGGAGAAAGATACATCAATCTGAGTGAGCTAAGCATGTGAAAGACATTACATCCACACCTTGTAATGAACCTGACTTGCAGAGATTCCTCGATAATGGCAAACCAACTTTTATTTAGGGTTCTTCTCAACTAAATTTACCCAACTAAACATAAGTACAAAGTCAAAGCTCTTTCTTGTCTAATGTGAAGAACAGTATCTAGAAGACAACTCAGAAAATTCTAGTGGGTGCATTTAAAATAGGGGCAATGATTCATTACTTGTAGGTCTGACCCTCCTTGGTTAGAAAGGTCATGGGCAGCTAGTATATGTTAGAGGTGTAATCTGGACAGTTTTGAATTCTTCATGACGAATCCAGATCTAAATGGGGGGCCAAAGGGTGAGTCAACTGCCCACTGCTCTTCTAGGTCTCTCCAGTCATCATGAAGTGGGCATGGAGTTGATGCCTTAGTTTTAGAAAGCATAAAGCTGCACAGAGTGAATCCTAGAGAAGGACTAGAGTTAGATGCTTGCAACAATACCAATCTTATCACAAGCAAAGCATAGCAGAATGCTGTTGCATTGTTTCCAGAGAGGAAATAAAGAAGAGTTTTGTGTCAATATGTGTTATCTGATGTTGAAAAAAAAAATCTGTATCTATCTTTACATATATTTTTAAAGAAAATCAGTTCGATGGATAAATTTACCATGTGAAAACATTATTAGGCTAAATATTGGAACAGAGCATGGGCAAATGATAAATAAATTGTACTATTAGTGACAGAGTGTGTAGATCCAGAGTAGAATATTTTTCTTGCCTAGGAGTACAGGATATTGCTGGTGAGTTTGCGGGTTGTGTACAGGATATGGCTACTGAGTACACAACAGGGCAGCTGAGGCTACTGCCTGAAGGTCAGTCTCTGTGAGACAAGAATCTGCTTTACAGGAACAGATTAGGTTATCAATGAGTGCTGTAAGCTGTTAACTGAAATATTGTCAGCCTGCAAATATTAAAAAGCAGGCATATTTTTAAACAATGTTATTCTGAGTTTCTAGGACTGTTATCATCCCCCCCCATAGGTATTAAGGCTAAAAGCAATTTTATGTTTTTAATGCATACTGAGATAATAACATTATACCAAAAAAAAGATATTATTGAGGTATTAAGATCAGAGTTGCTTACCTTAATAATTTTGCCTTAATAAAATGATGGAAAATAATAACCTCTACAACGCACATCCAAATCTGCATCAGTGACACACAAAAACCTCTTCAAAACAGGATTATTAGGGCAACAAAGCTGGCCTCAAGAAATTAGAATACGTCAGGGTTGCCTGTGTAAATTTCACAGGGCCTTTTGGACATACACATTTTTAACACCGTTTTTGGTGGCAGCTGGGGCTCCTTTGTCACACTGTCACACAGCAGGGGCAGTGCTGGTGTGTTTTGGTTGCTGTCTGTGCACACCAGCGCAGGGCACACGTCTCGCTTGGGTGCCACACTGCCCGTGCTGGCACCGGTGCCAACTGCAGAAGGGCAACTCGTATTTCTCAGGCTGGCCCCTTAATTTGAATTTAGCACAGCAATCACTTTGTGGACAGCTAGTAATCTGGCATTGGTAGTGCTGTCCCTGCTGGACATCTTCCAGCTGCTGTGATCAGGAGAGCACACGCTCGCCCTCCCCACAGTGGGAATAGGCTGCAGCTCTGACATTTGCCTTGGGTACTTTGGCACAGTTCCCAGGCACAAGCTGTTTCTTTGTTGTTTATCACAGAAATGTCACCTTTCAAACAGCTATCGGAGACATGCAGGTCAGAGCTGACTCCACAGTAGCTTAAACACTACCTCTCCCCAAATTTCATCCTTGGGGGATGATGCCTATGTCTAAACTGTTAAATCACTAAATAAAAGAGGGCTAGGGATTAAGCCAGGCAACAGTGTGGCTCACATTCATATTGTTTAGAGCTAGTTTCCTCTATAGGAGATTAGTCATGTTTGTAGAGAGCTGGTTGGAGTGGTCCAAAGGAGAGTCAGGGAGAGAGCTAACAGTTAAGCAGTGTGGATTATGAGGGATACTTAAGCTTGTTCCATTGCACTCTCTTGCTTAGTGAGACAAATTTAGCCTCTGGCTTTGAGGTTTAAAGGGCTTCATGATGTCAGAAAAAATGGGTAAGACATTTGTTCAACTGCTGACTGGATCTCTGCAAGAGTAACTCCTGTACTAGCAAGGATTTCTTCCCATCAGTAAACTGGAAATAGACCAAATAAATAAAAAATGTTTATAGATATCAGATGCTTACCTCGTGTTTGTTAGCATATTTACATACATCCTGTGTCATTTTCAAATGTGTGAAATTGTCATTCTGTAAGTATATTCTCCCTTACACACATTTTATTGGTCTGAATCATACCCCTTGATTAGTTAGTTCATCAAAACACAGCATTTCTTTCAGATTGTAAAGGGACCCTCCTCCTTGCTGAAGTCTCAGAGAATACACCCTCTTACTATGTGAACTAATTTTTTGCTCATCTTTACTGAAAAAGATTAGTCATTTGTCTCAGCTGTGACCTGTAGTTTCTTTTTTTTGAGTGCATGTTGAGCACAAAACAGAAAAAAATCTACATCTGTTGTTGGAATATGTTTCAGTGTATAAGGGATATATAAACTCATTGTGGGAAATGATACTTAATATCATCAAGTTTGGCCATTGCCATAGCACTTCCTTTGAATGCAGTTTCTGAACTTCTGCAGCCACACTTCACAAATGTTTTCAATGAGAAGTGCCTAAAGAAGGGGGTGCTTGTTTAGTGTTTCAAAATGAATAGCTTATAGTCACTCAGGGAATAAATATTTTCCCTGTCAAGTAGTTGGAGTCTTTAATTTATGGTCAGAAAATTCTCTAGAGAATGTTTTATCTAGGCCTATCTCTCCCTTTTTTCTTTAGTCTTCTTGTTCATGTTTGGCATGTGTGATTGTACTCAGGTGGAAGAGCCATATTTCCCTTCAGATCAAATTACACTCAGTTTCCTCGAACAGAGAGACCACTTTGGGATTTCTGCTTGTGATATGTTTCTTTCACTCTCAATATATTAACAAGATTTCTAATGCTAATTGTGGGGAGACAACATAAGGCAAGAAAACCTGGGTTCACACAATGCCAAATGATAAGAAAATAGTTTGAACTTCATATACAGTCTATAAACTATCTCAATTTACAAAATTGCTATAAAATTCGCAGTGTTTACAGGCATGTTTTTAAAGCTGAGGTGTGCACAGTCTATGCTATATACTTGCAGGATTATATACGCTATAAACTTGCAGGATTTCTCTGATGAATATAAATTTTATTTTCCTTGAAATAGCATTTATAGAGACCTTCTTATATGAGAGGCAAGCATGAAAAAAGTCTAACAAGACCTTTCAGGCACAGATTTTGAGAAGTGGCAGATTTATGATCTTCTCTGTACTGTAAATATATAACTTGTAGGACCATTTTCTCTGTCTAATTTCCTGATGGACTGAAAAGTAGAAATGTAAGTTAGCAGTCTTGAAGTAAATACTGATGAAGTTTTTACGCCAGCTGTAGAAAACCATTTTAGTGACCTTTGTCACTTGCTTTAATAGCTGAAAACAGCATTAGGCTTCCCTTTTTTTTTGCTTGAATTGTTCCAGAGGTTTAAAAGGCATACTCTTAGACCATATAGGTTAAACTTGCTGACTGCAGAAAGGTAGCGGTGACACTTGGGGAACTTGGGTTCCATTCTGGGTTCTGTGCATGAACAGACGCAGTATTTACGGTTCATTCCTCCCACACATAGCCTTATTTGTCCCATTGCCTCCAGTCTGTTCCATTCTTGTCCTTATTCTATTGCCTTATTGTCTGATTCATTTGCCTGGCTTCATGTCCTTTCCTTACACGTTTTATCCTAATCCTGATTTCCTTGCACAGTCAGCTTCTGCCCCTCCTCCTCTCCCTGGTTCTCATCCAAGCTTTCATTTTTTTCTCCTTTGACTTCATGCCAACCTTCCTGCCCTTCTGTCCCACTTGCTTACAGTCCCAATCTCCCTTGTTCAATCTCAGTGTTTTTTTCCTCATGTCACTTTTCTTCTTTCATTTTTCTGATTAGTCTGTCTCTACCTACATCCTGGCTCCGTGCCACATTTCTCTTCTTCCCTTTCACTTCATTTATTTCATGCTGTTAGTTCCAAATTCCAGCTTTTTATCTATGCCCACTTCTATTCCACACACCCCGCCCCCCACCCTATGCTTTCTACCCTGCTGCTAGTCTTATTCCCACAACCTACTTTTTCTAATCTGTTCCACTTTGCTGACCACAGGTGGTTATGGTCGCCTTTTCTCTGCACTGAAATAGAAAAAGAAATCTTCCTAATCTATATTGTATTAGGAAGGGAGATCTATAATAAGTTTCAGGCATCGTTTCCTGTGTTTAGAGCAGTACTGTGGACCTGATTTGCAATTGCAGAGGAAATGCTATTTAGCTTCTGAACATTATTGCTGTTTTTTAGGGCTTTACCCATGAAATTTTGTCTTTCAGGAACACACAGTTATCTAAGGATATCTATCTACCCTTTATGTAATGGAGAACAAATATATGTTCTTAAAAACAAGTTCACAGGAGCTCTAATGGCTTAATAGTTACCTTACTCCCTAATGCTGGGAGTCTGTGTCTTGGAATTTGTTTCACTCCCCAGTATCTTAAGGTCCCTAACCTACATTTTTCTTCTTTATATCCTTGATGCTTGGTAAGGTGCCGATTATCACCCCATTAAATTAGTTAAATAGTCTCCAGTGTTATTCTCAGAAGCTATATTGCTCCATGACTTATCTGATCTTATTTATTCGATCTATGGAATATATGGTTAACATTAAGCAACAACACTTCTAACAGAGAAGCTTAGCAATTATGATAATAACAGTACTAATAAAAATTGAAACTACCTTGATTTTTATTTTTTTATTGCAAATATTTTGAACATACAACTGTATATTGAAATAGAGCAGCTGTTACTGATTCTATTAACATGTAGGACTACAGTGGACTGTATTAGCAAAAGGGGGCTTCCTGATTTATCCATTATGGTAAGAAAGCTGTATTATAAGTATCATGTAGCTGATTTTTTCAAAGGTTTGAAACTTGGCTGTGTTTTGGTGATTTTCCAAGCAGATAACAAAGGAGCTCACAAGGACAAGTAAAATATTTTTCCACACCTTGCCACCAGAAGTGCTTCACTTTTGGTTGCTTTATTTTTCTGTCTAATTTTAAAAAATCCCAAAACTGAAAAATCGTAAGCATTCACAGGCAGCAGCCTTAGCAAACTGCCTAACAAAAATCACATAGTCAGGTAAACATGAACCTGCACTTTTCAACCCAGTAAGATAAATTTTAGTCATATGACCAATAGAAAACTTGTCTTTATGAGTACAGATATAGGTCATCTTACTCAGTGGTAAAGACTGCAGATTATAATGGTGTAACCAGTGATAATTCTTGTGTTCTATCTAGAGGTTTTGTTGGTTTAGTGAACATACACCTTACATATTAAAATAATACTTGGTGATTTTACTGTATTTCACACAATAGTGTGAGATTGATGGTCAAAAATAATACTGTTTTTGATCTAAGATTGTTCTTCCACTAGTTCCTTATTGTACATTGTTGTCTCACTGTGGATGAACACATGCTGGGACCATATCCAGCAAAAATGAAGTGGTAACCTGAGAAGTGACAGCAGGTAGAACAAAATTGCAGGAAGAAGGTGGTGAGGGCTTAGTCAGAGAGAGCTGAGGAATGGATGTGAAGAAGTGCCTGGGGAATAAAAAATGGAGAAGGAGGTTAGGAACCAAAAGGTTGATGGTGAACCGGGTCACTTGGTAGGATATGTGCAATTTTGAAACAGACAGAGAGGAGTGGAGAAGTGGAGAGAAATGTTGGTGTTGACAGGAAGGAAAGTGAAAGACTGAAGGAATTTACTGTTGAGGGTTCATGCAGATTGAATGATGCATATTCATTGCTGTGAAAAACAGCACTAGGACATTTGCATAAAACCTCCAGCTTTCTTAATTTACAACTTAAGCAGGTATCTCTCTGATGGTAAAGAAAGGGGAATAAATTATCTGAGTTAGTGGCTCTGGAACTTGGATAATAAGAGCTAAAAACTCAGCCAGAGCCAGAAGCTTATGCTTTCCAGGTGCTGCCACACATCTGATGTCCTGTACGTGGCTTCAGAGGAAAATATCTGACCAGATGAGAGAGGAAGACAGTTTTCAGGAGCACTGGTTCTGCTCTCTAGCTAATTCATTGGCAGTGAAAAATAACATGGTTTGAGAGCAGTTTGGAGCTGCCTTTGCAGCCTCAAGTGCATAGGGAGGTTCTTGAGGAATCTGTTACTCCTTCATGCCCCATATTTCCTACTCTGTCACTGCAGTTACTTTTCTGTGGCAAGTGGCCAACACTGGTGCTCCTAAGCCTATGTTTTATGAAACTCAGCATGGGACTTTTTTAGCTAACATTTAATGTGTGGTAAAACTTAGCCCCCTTTTTTGGCACTGGTCAATTTTATTTGAAGTGTATAATGTGCTTATTACAGTAAATTTATTTATGCTGCCTTATGTCACAGAATCACATAACGGTTCAGGTGGGAAGGGACCATAGTGAGTCACTTGGTCCAACCTCCCTGCTCAAGCAGCATCGTGCCAGAGCACTTGGCACCAGATGGTGTCCAGATAATTCTTGAATATTTGCAGTGAGGGACACTCCACAACCTCTCTGGGCAACCTGTTCCAGTGATCAGTCACTTACACAGTAAAGAAGTTCTTCCTCATGTTCAGGTGGAACTTCTGTGCGTCAGTTTCTGCCCATTGCCTCTTGTCCTACTCTTCACACCACTGAGCAGAGCCTGGTCCATCCTCTTGACACCCTCCCCTCAAATATTGATAGACATTGATGTGGTCCTCTCCCAGTCATCTCATCTTCAGACCGAACAGACCCAACTCTCTCAATCTCTCCACACAAGAGAGATACTCCAGTCCCCTAATCATAAGTATACATGTAAACGAACCAAAATTTCAAGGTACCTGCCTACCATACCAGTATTGTTGTTTTTTTAAATATCCTAATTGATCATTAATGGGGATGTGAAACAGGACTGGACCCAGTACTGATCCCTGGGATGGAGTGCTGGCCACTGGCCTCCACCTAGTCTGCTTGCCACTCATCACCAGTCTCTGGGCTCAGCCACTGGGCCACCTGAGTGGTGCAATGACAGCCCTGTCAAACATTGCACCTGTCAAACATTCCCTGTTTCTGTTTGGCAAGCATCACTTCAGAACAGGTTGTGAATGGATGTTCACAATGTAGCTTTGCTGATATTTTTGAGACTTCCTTACTAGTATAAGGTACAGTCTAGAAGAAGTGCAGAAATAGGTGTCCTAAAATGTATTAGTGATCGCCAAAGTCACAGCCCAGTGTGCAGTGGGAACTGGGGCCTGAATGCTGAGTTAGTGGGAATACATAAAGCATGAAGAGTCTAAAAAGTCCTTTGAAAATGAGGACAAGGAGCTTCTGGCTTGGTGAGAAAAGGAGGAGCCAGGGGAATCTAAAAGGTGGGACATTCAGATTAAAGGGGTGAGACAGGAAAATATTCTTTGCAGTAGCATTCTCAGGAGTCAAAGGGTAAGATATTCACTAAGAGATGTCAGAGAGAGATAGAAATATTGCAATTTGAGCAGAATACCATGAAAAGAGAGACAGCCATGCTTTATTAATAGCTAAAAGGTAAAAGGTACCTTTATTAAAAGGTAACTGATTTTGTATTTTGGGAAGGAGGTCATTCAGACATAAGATATGAAAGGAAAAAGTTAAGGTCTAAGTTGTTTCCTGGTGTTCTGTCAGAAGGTACTGAATAAATAATTAAAGGTATAAAAGGAGAAGCAAGACAAATTATATTTTATAAGCAAATATTTTAAATAACTGCCATTACTGTGGCATTTTCTGCACAGTGAGTCATGACACTTGTCTATTTTTTTAAATTTACATGAATTGGCAAAGACTACACTGGAGAAATTGGAATATATATATATAAAAATATATATATATATATATATACACAGACACAAATTCTATTCATAGGTTCTAAATAATTAATTAGATTGTATGTTATTTGTAACTCTGCAATGGAAATAGCTTTGCTTAGTGGTAATTTGCTGTAATTATTCTACAAATATTTCTACTGTTAGGCATGGTCCTGAAGATATGGCAATTGGATTTTAAAATACTCCTTCTAAAACATTAGTGAATGAGGTTAATTCTAGCACAGAGAGTTGTGTATCCAAAAGCAGGTTGTTGAAATTGTCCGTGACCTGAATACCTTAGTCTTGGTGAAATGCATCAAGAAATCCCAGCTGGAGATATTTCACAGGCAGCAGGAAGCGCTGATATTGGAGCATGGGATTTCTTGTGGTATAAATCCAAACCTTTGGTAACCCAAAAAGCTGTGTATTGTTACCGAACTGAAAATGCATTTAAAACCTCCTTTTTTTGATGGAACTACTAACACTTTTCAGAGATTATGCAGTAGCTCCATAACTAAACATTTTCCTTTTTTTCTAATAAAAAAAGACATATATATGTATATATTTTTATATGTGTTGAGCGTTCTCAGTGGAAAGCAGGGCTAATTGGATTTGGAAATAAACCTGTTATGGCTTCCCCACTTCTTGGAGTTTGCTGAATTTTCTGCTCTTACTGCAAGAAAGGAAACCCAGCATTAGAAATATGAGGAGAGCAAGAACTTTTTATTTTTATAGAAATTTTCAACAATATTTTCCTGGTTTTCTGTGATTAGAAGCTTGGGATTTTCTTTGCATTTAATGGATTCCTCATTAGCATGGTCTTTTCTAGTAAGTTGCCACCTGTGTACTGAATTCATATTGAATTTTTTTTTAATTGCAATGATTTCTTTCCTGCTTATTTATTTATTTATAGCTTGGGTTTATGCCAAACTACTATTCTTTCTCTTAGCTGACTTCCAATTCAGGTCTCATTTATCTCTAGGTCTGTTCTTCTGCTCTGAAGAATTCTTTCTTTCCTTCACAGATTTTTTTCCCTGTGCTCATTCTGGCCTCTCCTGTTGGTTACACTTACATTATACATTTTGTTTGCTTTAGCATGTATTCAAACATGGTTATAGTTCTCTCATTTAGTTGAGCTTTATATTCACATTCTAAAAGTACTTTTTGTTCCTTATGTAGCCTTTCACTCCTTTCTGACCAACCAATGTATCAGGACAGACTTTACTGCAGCCTTTGATGGGAAAGTGTCTCTAGAGACTTTGGTGAAGCAATAGAAGAGCTCACTAAGAGCAGCTCCTTGCAGGAATTAAAAAATACATTTTAGACTTTTATATGATACTCTACCTACCCTACTCTGTTACAGTTGTTACCTTTACTAATAGATTAGGTGGTTTTGGTAAACATAATATAAATGTTCCAATTTCTGTTACTGACAGAGAACAGATTTTCTTCCATGATGGTGACTGTGAGTCAGACCCCTTTGCCAATAGTGATGCCACACAGTTGCTGGATTAGTTAGGCATGAAGAAATATTTGTGATCTAAGTCATAACAGGTGGTGATGGAGTGGTAGGTTGTTTCCTTTGTGAATTTGTTTACACAGACATGAGTGGAGAGAGACTTTGGGGGTGGAGTTATGCTGAGGGTACCCTGAAATTGTACAAGAACTCTATTTGCTCTGCCGCTTGTGATTTATAGAAATGTGTTTAGCAGCTGCAGAAGGTGGGGGTTGGGAGGTACTGCCTGTGGTTTCTCGTATGATTTCAGATAGTGCAGGAAGGAAGGAATAAACTGAATGACAGGCACCTGTCCTACTTCTCCCATTTCAAACACCTCTGGTTTTGCCCATTTTAGACCAATCTTGTGAAGCTGCTTTTGATGCACCAGGCAAATCCCAATCTTTTTAACTGCAACAATGAAAAGCCTTCAGGTAGGTGAAAATCCGTGTACATAAGGCATGTATTCGCTATTTTGACACTGTCTTCTTTCCTTCCTGCTTTCCTAGCTATAATTTATTCAGTGTAGAGTTATATGTACATACATGTGTGTATGTTCTTACATAGCATTGCTGAAAACTGCTAGTAATGGTAATGCAGGATATCCTATCAAATGACAGCATGGTCTTCCACTTGTTTTGCTCCCTGTTTATTTTTAGCTATGTTTCTTACTTGAGTTCTTCCGTGCCTTGGTGGTAGTTGCATTTACACATCTTTGATGACTTCTCACTGAGTTCCTTTCTGTCTCAACTGATGATAGCACACAACCTCTTGAGTTGGAATTTCTATAGCTGTTGTCTGAAAACAAATTCAAAGTCCAGTTTTGAAGTGTAGCTGCCATTGTTTACCACAGAAGGCAGCTTCTTAAACCAGATCGCAACATCGAGCTGAAGCACTGGTTCTAAAGATAACAGGATTGTTGACTCTGTTGGGTTGGAAGGGACTTCAATTAGCCTGACACAGAGATCGTAGCAGAGCTAATGTCAGTAATGCTAGCTAGCAGTGTTGGACAGGAGAAACACATGGTTGTTCAACCTTCTATGCCTAGGATAAAATAAAGATGGAACTCAGTAATGTAGATAATAGAATCTTTCTGTCAGATTATGGGTGAAACTTTGTTTGCATAATAAAGCAAAATATGCTATGCTTAAGTGCTGTACTGCCTACAGTTATATTCACAGGGACCTTCATGGCACTTAACCTCAGAGAAGTTGTTTGTGGTTAGATGCATGCCGGTTTGTACTTGTAAAAAAGGCCGTGGACCAAACTCAGATAATCTAACAATACAGTTGGCCGACCACATTTAGTAGGTATTTAACACAGTCGAGTTAATTGTCTTTCTGGTCTGCAGACAGAACTGATTTCAACACTTCTGTATGTATAAGACATATAAATCTAGTTTGTAGAAACGTAAAACAAATGAAAAGGATGAAAGTGCATGTTTTCATAGAAACAAAGTGTTGAAAAGTGTTGTATTGTTTTTCCTGAAGTCCTGTAAATTATTGAATACTTTAGTTCTCTACACAGCAAGAATGGTTTTGAGGTTTTACAGATGACAGCTTGAGTCTGTACTGAATTTGCTTTGCCTTTGTTTTCCCAGTAATTTCAAGTATAATTTTATGATCAATATCTGAACAATTCCTTTCATGTTATCTAGCCACATGTTGAGTCTTAATCTGATCTAGAGATTTTAATTCAAAGGAGCTTTTCTGCACCATTTTCTTCTCTGATATCTTGGTGTTCCAATGTCTTAGATGTTGCAGCTTCTGATTTTATTGAGGAAATGCTTCTGAAGGCTGAAATTGTTTGGGATGAAAAAATGAAAGACCCTTTAGCTGTTTCTGCTTTATCTCAAGAAGAGCCATACGAAGAGATCCTTCATGATTTGCCCACAATCTCCAATAAACTGTAAGTAAGTGCTGGTGTTGTTACAGAGCAATTTACTGAAGCCAGATTATCGTTTGAACCGTATCTGTCAGTCTGTGAATCCTATCTGTGTGTCCTTGGAGATGTTCAAATCCCATCTGGATATGGTCCTGGGTAACTCTCTCTATGTGTCCCTGCCTGGGTGATTGTCCCTGAGCTGGATGATTGGACCAGGTGCCCTCTAGGAAGTCCCACCCCCAGCCATTCTATGCTTCTGTGTGGTTTGATGGGTCAAGTAACTCTTTGCCTTTTGGAAATCTCCTGAATCATCATTTGTGTTTGTATCTCTCATACCTTTTGTTCAATCTTAGTTTTATAATTATAAATTATGAATAATAAAATATATTATTATAATTGCCAGTAAAAATTATATGGGATTGCCTTAGCAGAATTATTAGAGGTTAATACTGTAGACTCAAACATTTTATTAAGGTAGATGAGAATAGGGTAAGTAAAGCTACCATTGCCTATGAGAGAAGCAGGAACAAGTCCTGAAAATAAAAATCAGATATGTGATTGCAGATTAAATAATACTGGTCAAAATTATAAATTTATATTTAGATTTGTGCTGCTTGAAATTCAAGTGCAATCAAGTAGAATTTTAAACAGTGTGGACTAAAAATATTAAAGAGTCAATTTGTGTCTTAAATTGTAAATTTTGATATTTTTGTATTTCCTTGTGAATCTTAAGACTGCCATGGGTATATGAAAAGAGATGTACAATAGGTATGAAGCACTATTGGCTGTTTTATGGTAGTTCAAGACACACTGAAATTTCAAATTCTTATTTCCAGATACTGTGATCCAGGGAATTTTAAAAGCTACAAATAATTCTTTTTTATACAGTGTGCAGTTGCTGTATATTTGAAGTATATATTTGTTGATTGCATAAGCTTTCAAAACATTGACATTAATTTTTCTGTAGTAATCACCAAGGAGTGTGTGATGAAAACAGTAAATAAAACATCTTATAAAGAGACAGATAAGATATATGTGCTTCCATTTCATAATAGTTATAATTTATGGTTGACAGAATGTGTTTTGATACATGAGAATTCGGAAGAGGTGAGCAACTGTCATGAAATAATTTGTTAAATTCAGAATTCTATGGGATATATTTTTATTTAGTAAAGTTTGCGTATTTCATGGGTGGTAAACACAATGTATTGTTTCTGCTTCATGACTTGTAGTCATTAATATATGTAGCTGGGTATATGATACTAATGTTTATGAAATTACTAATTTTTCATGCTTGTTAATTCCTTATGAAATAAGCAGTCCTTTAGTCTAAGCCACAGTTTTAAGTAATTTGAATCATACTCCTGAAATTCGTGTGGCCTCCAACTGTCTTTTAAATGAAAAATTTTAATTTTGAGGCATGAAACAAAGCCTTTAGCTTCTCAAATGTGAGTAAAACCTTTATTTTTAATTATTGGTATGTTGTAATACCAGAAGATAGGTCACTCTTGTAGCTATGTAATAATGCCTAGCGAAAGTTTTTCATAAAGGTTTTAGAGACTTTGAAAAATTTGTCATTGTTCTTGCATCTGTATGATGCATTTCCATGTGTTTTATATTCTAGAAGTTTGTACTGTGGTGCACATATTGTACTGGATACCAGTTTTAGTGCTAACACCCATTAACCTCTGGAAGACATAACTTGCACAAAATTGAAGTGGTCTGAAAATATTTTTTCTCAACTCTTTTCTTCCTGTAATACATAGATTAAGACAGCTAATTTCTGAGAGTTTTTTATATAGTGACCCTTTATATGACAGTAATACAGACCTGCCATGTGTAAAAACCTTCACTGGGAGTTTTGGAAAAACAAAGCCCACTGAATGGAAAAACAAAGAAAATGGATTTATGTGTGGAATTGCGATGATTTTATCTTCTATTGGTAGCTATATCCCAGTGTGGGACTGCATGAGAGCCCAGTACCAGGTGAAACCAAAGTCCTGTTCAGCTCTGTGCACTCACCTTGGCAGTGGTCCTTTGCAAATAGCCAGGGGGCCATTTTTAGGATACAGTAAGCTTGAAGTAATGCCACTTCAGCACGTTCTTCAGACTGTTGTCAGTCTTAGGTTTAGAGACTTCCTCAGCCAGAGCTTTGCACTATCTATCTATCTATCTATCTATCTATCTGTCTGTCTGTCTGTCTGTCTATCTATCTACCTACCTACCTACCTACCTACCTACCTATCTGGTCTGCTATCAGTGCATGAGAGTGTCAGCTGCCAGCCAGCTATTCTGGCATGGGAGAGTTCTTGGGAGGCAGAAGTATTGGTGTGTTTTGCCCATGCATGTCTCAGCCATCACTACTGAAAATGGAAATTTGCTGATGTACCTAACCACACAGAGTTCCATGTTACTTAGTAATCCTCTAATCTTAATTTATAGTGACTGAAAATCACGTGTCATCTCAAAGCTAGTTAGCTCTGTAGTATCAGTTATAATAGAATGCTTATAATTGTGAAACCCAAAACGTTAGAGTGTTATTATTCCAAATGATAGTAGACATATTCTTAAGATATAGTGAATTATCTTCCAGAGTGTCTCCATGCTGCCTGTTGGAGAGGCAGCCTAAATGGCTGGTTTCAATGATTTTTTTTTCAGTGGCTAATGTTGAAAACAAAGAGTTTCATCCTTCATGCTCTGTTAAAAGTCTATGGAGGGATGTGTAATATGCTTGGTTGAAGATAAATGTCTATGCTGTTCTTGTGTACCAAACCAATTTTTTAGTGCTGAAGAGGAGTATACAATAATAATCCACATGTGCCATTGCTTTATTCTTTATTGCATCCATTCTTCATCAGCTCTCCTGATGTGAGAAATAATGTTTAATCTGAGGTGGTAAGTTTTACAATAGTTACTAGTAAACCTGTGTTGTGGCCATGTTGCCTTGTGGCCATTTCTCAGAAAAAACAATATTCAAAAGCCGACTCAAAAATTATGAACACACAATTATAAATAGCATATGTTCTGTCAGCAAACCTAGTTTTACTGGTTCAAATTTAAATTACAGCATTAATTTCTAGAAGAACACTGTGAAGAGGTGAGTTGAAAGTCAGTCTCTATTCAGGTAGAGGAAACAAAATTTAGCAGACATTATATTTGAAATATGCTGTTACCAAGCAAACCTGATTTCCTTCATTGCACTCAGTCTCCTCAGTGAGGTGTGGGTGGCACAGGGCAGGGTTGCAGTTATTTCTCTCTGTCACTCCTCTTGTCTTGCTCTTTTCTTGTGCTTTACACACAACCTTCACAAGCTGCAGCACCTTTGAGGCTGTTGCTGCTCCAGCATAGTTCCTTGGTCATAATTGGTATTGGTCAAGTAAATTAGCTAAAGGACAGAATTGTAATAATGTCATGAAGTTACTTAAAGGTTGACCAATGCAACAAACCTAAGGTCTATGCCAGAAAGTTTTGCCAGTTTTAATTCTAATGGTAAAATCAGAAGAAAATTTGTTACTCCACTGGCAAAAATACCAGCACAGAATACACTAATTGACATTGCTTACAGTTCAGAACATTAAATTGGCCGTATCTGTTTAAAAGTGACTTTAGGCTCATGCTCTGGCTGCAGCAATCACCACTGCACTTCTACTTCAGTACATATGCCATTGGAACTTTCCTTGGTGAAATAGTCCTTGAATACACTAATAGTGCAGTCATCCAGGTAGTGATAAATACTAAAAGATGAAGAACTTATTCTCAAGGTAATGCTAACTTAATCATATATTTTCTGCAACATGTCTAAGTGAATATTAATTTTAGTAATGGATGTGTTTCAAAATCAGTGCACGACTGTAAAATAAAATAGACATAGGTGTGTTCAAGACAGCAAAACAGAAAAGAGATTCAGTTTTTCTTACATAGCATTTCCATGTAACCATTTATGTAGCACTTGGCCTTCAATTATCCTAGTGCTTTCAAACACTCTTCTAATGTTTAATCTAAAGTTTCTGTTATGTAACTTTAAAAAGTGTTTTAGGCTGAAATTTCAGAGATTATGCACTTTCCAGATGTCAGCTAGCTTAGAAATTATTTGAAGCATCTCAGAATTGCCTGTGGAAGGACTATAGAAATTCTTTCCAACAAAAGCTATAAACTCAAAGGGCCCATGAAAATACTATTGCAGATTCTGCCTTGATATAATTCTCTCTGTCAAGTTAGAAGGTGCCCTAGTGCTTCCAATACTGATGATAAAACTTCCAAATATTTGATTGTCAGCTCTCAGTTTTTCATATTTCTGTTTTTTTTCTTTTTAAAAGACAGGGTTGAAGATGGCAACTTATAGAAAACCATCTCAATTTATCTAAAAAAACTCACAATAAAAATACACAATACTTCAAATTATATCTATATATGATGGTTTCTTTGCATAAAAATTAAAATCACTATTCCTCCATATAACATTCAACATTTTTTCCAGCCAGATAGGCAGGTAGAAAGTCCTACTATGTTCAGATAAGATTACCCTAGATAACACTTCTTCCTGTCTGCTATGCAACATTATTTTGGCATAAGTCTCCCTTTGTGGTTAATTATCTAATAATTATCCATTAATTTTCATAAAAGAAGACAGTTCATGCTAATGTACTTGCCTACATTAACATAAAATCTTTCCTTGCACTGTCCTCTAGTTCAGCTTTTAGAGGCATTACTTGACTTAATCTTGTGACTAATAGAAATACTTTTCTAAAAAGCCAATGTTTTCTGGAAAGATTTTATTTCAGTTTATTTTTTGTAGTGTCTTCTTGAACCTGAGTCACAATGAACTGTTGGAGTAATTTAAGTATGTTTTTTCTTTCACAGAATCGTTCACATGTTTGTTGTAATATGAATTATATGTCATCATTTCCATCACTTGAAGTCCTATTAATATCTCATAAATGTGTGTAATTTATAGGCAATTCTCGTGTACATCAATACATGAAAATTGCCTGTTAAATTATGTTATTATTGTCCTCTTAAGTTCAAAATGCATCTGTCAAAACAATAGGCACCCATTTTCCCCCACACTTTCCTGTGATTTACAACCTACTTCTTTTTTGTGACACCTGAAAGGTTTATTTGGTTGTCAAGGAGTTTGTAGCTGCATTTTAAGAAGTGTTTCTGATGCGTGTTTTGTAGTTACCAGAAAAGGGGTAAGATTAAATGGGGAAGGTTCAACTTCACAGCAAAAATTCCTGGATCTTCACAATTTAAGAGAAACATCACATGAATATTAAGGAAGATATGAGTGGCAGTGCTTTGATTTTTAATACTTGAATTAATTTGGCTTATGCATTTCTTTAAATCTTCATTCTCTTTGTCTGTGATTAAAGAAATTTGAGCAGTTTTGGACAGTAGCAAAAGGCTACTCTGAAAGAAAACTTCATATTTAATTATGTTTTGTTCAATTCTGAATCTGGGTAAAATATGAATCAATATTAGTCATTGCTGGTTTTGAGTATCACAGGTATTTACTTTCTTGTACAGTCTAATCACTGATATGTCTTATTCTAATTGGCAAATTCTCTTCTGCAGTTCAAACCAGAAAAAAGGGGGGTGGATCTTTTGTCCATGGGATATTTGGTAAATTTATCACAAAATTATGTAAGGTGAATCAAAGCAGTAAATAGGCATTTTTATTTTTACCAGTGTTCCTCTAGATGTTTTGCATCTAAATGTCTGAAGCAAAACATTTTGAGGCAAAAAAAAATCTGTATTTCATTATAAAATGTTTAAACTAATTCTTTCAATGTTTGCAGACTGACAGTTTCATCAAAAGAAAGGTTTTTCTCATCAATCTTTTTTCAGTGGGAAACTACTCTGTCTTGTTTTCCAATAAATTCTGCCTAGAAGGCATTTTGTCCTTTGTTTCTAAAATTATGTGTGTATTTCAGTTCTGTTTCCAGCAGCAGTTTTTATCATGAGTTGCTATCAGTGTTAGCTATGACAATTCGAGTTAACTGTGTGTATAATTGAGGCTTTTTTACAATTAATAATGAAACTCAAGTAACTTAGAGTAAATATGAGATTTATTTTAACTAAGTTTGGGCTTTATTCTGTAGTGGAATGCACTATTCCCACATTCCCATATTGAGTCCACATTTCCTTTCAAAGACATTATGTACCCATTTTGGCAGGGAGCTGATGTACACTCCATGAGATTGTCTCATTTGCACTGTCAGAATCCAGACAATTATTTTTTAAGATGTTTGTGTTCTCAAGTCCTGTGGCTGATTCCTCGCTAATTCCTTGGATGTCCAACTCTGCAAAATCATCCAAGATTTTGGCATAGTTTTTCAGAAGTGTCATATTGTCTGAACTGTCAGTAGGTAAAACAGTTCCATGTGTGTAAGAATGGATTTAACTTTTATGTGGATGAAGAGTGCTGTATATTGTTGGAGTAATTTCAGGAATCTGCTATTTGCTTGAGTGTTTATTTTTACCTTAACACAAATTCAGAGCAGCTTCTGGTCATAAAATGTATCTTGGATATTGCCTGATTAAAAGTAGGCTAAAAAGCGATGGATGTTAATTTTAATAACTGCAATAGTAATATCTGTATTTAGTTATGTTAAAGCATACTATTCTTCAAAATAGTGTTGTGTAAATTAACTGTGTTTTTTTCTAATTCCGTTTCAAAATTGGCTATTGATTTGCCAGCATAGCATTGTCAAAAGCAGACTCATGCATATTCTCTTTGGCTTGCTCAATTCTCCTTCAGAAAAGATATGCATAAAGGTGAATTTTAAATCAAAGTATGTTGCTCTGTGTCTTTGGGAACAGACTAGCCTATGGGAACAGTTTATTTCTCACCAATTTCTTTTTACTACTTGGATGAAGAGCTTGTGTTTCAGCCCTGAGCTGTATCTCAGTTCTGTGCTTGCAGCACCCACATTTGATTGTCTGACATCTTCAGTAGGAGTCAAATGGCTTTATTGATTCTCTTTGTAGCAATCCCCTGGCTTTACCAATTGCCAAGCAAGACAGTTTGCTGGAGAAAGACACCATGTTCAAAGATGCAGCTAAAGCCTTGTGTAAGCAGCAGTCTCAAGACAGTGCATCTGAAAATGTCACTGTGAATACCACAGCCAAGCTTGAGCAGGTAATGGCATGCTGTGTCTTGAAATGTTTGTTAGTGCTTAGGTCTGGAAATTGTAAACTTTATGAAGCTGAAGGCCATAGTATTTTTTTCCCTCACCATAAAGCAATATCATTTGCACTATGGAGACTTGTCACCTTGATCACTCTCTGCAATCTGTCTGGCTGTGCAGAGTTTCCTCTGCAAATTGACCAGCTGCTTCCTGCCAGCTACTGGTGGCAGGTCAGGGGCTGTGAGGAGGACTCAGAGCTCCTCAAACTCTATTCATGGTTCACAACAGGGGAGGGACAACTGTTGCCCAGAGTGTGTGTTTGTTGCCTCAAACTTCGGGTTACAAAAAGAAACACAACCTGGGAGACTGAGAAAACAAAAAGAATGTTTAAGGAATATCAAGTTGCAAAGCAAGTGACTCTAATTCAAAGCTAGGAATTGCCAGATTTGCAGATGCACTGTTAACTCCCTTTCTTGTGATAATACATTAGATTACTGGCACCGATTGTTTGGATATCCTTTACAGTTTTCTCTACAGGATGAGAATCTCATTCAGTGTGTAGGATGAATTCTAAAGGAGGCAATTATCTATTGCTTATAAATCTAGCATGTCCCAAGTTTGAATGTTTAGGACTTAATTTTTGTTTCTTTGTTTTTGCTTTGGTTTGGTTTGTTTTTTGTTTTGGGGGGAGGGTGGGATGTTGTTCGGATTGTTTTGTGATACAAGAGGGTTTATTTTCTGTTGCATGCAGTTGGGAAACACATATTCCAAAATTATTCAGCCATTTAAGAAAAAGCTATTCTCAAATCAAGGGGATGGGGGAGGGGAGTATTTCCATTAAAAATAATTTACTGTGAATTTGAATCATAACAAAGGAGCAAGATACTGGTTTGATTTAAGCCATGTTCAGTTCAAAAAAACTGCATCACTTTCTTGGCAGAAGAATGCACACTCCACTGCTTTTTGTTTGGATGTGTTTCAGAGGAAAGGCTTGATCATACAAAACCAATCAGTGCATCCATATGTAAATGATATGAGTCAATCTGTGAAAGAACTTCAGCTTTGGAATCCTGTGGAGCACTCAGTTCCCTATTCAGTCAGAGGATACCACAGCATGTTTTGTGCTTGGCTTGCATCTTGTTTTCATGTCATACAATTTCTGGTGTTGCTGACTGATGTGATTTGATGGAAACAGTCATTCCAAGGGACCACTGCTGGTCAGAAAAGTGAATGCTTGCAACCCTGTAAGGAGGAATCCTCCTATAACTGTAGGAAAAGAGAGGACGTATTTAGCATAGGGTCTTGCCAAGACTGTCGCTTCTAGATGTTCAACAGAAGTGTGTACAAGAACACAGACACTTTTTTCTGCCTGATTCTCTTTTACTGTAAACCTAGCTAAAATTATTCAGGTTTTCATTGTCTCTAAGCTAAACTTTTACTTAATAGTTGGTGCCCTAAAACATGCACAGAAAATGTTAAGAATAAGAACAGCTAATCTTCCAAGTGAAAGTGAGCAAACAGAAGTCTTCATGCTGGTAATTTCATTTTACACCATGAGTTCAAGTCTCCTTGGGGCCCCAAGGCAGGTTTTCAAAAGCACTCCTGCTGTTTCACCATACTACAGTGGAACTTCCCATAAAATTACAATGCAAAGACAGGAGCAGACTTAAAGATGAATCTCTTTTAGCTCCATTATTTGAGAAATTTCTGCAGGAAACACTCTGAAATCCTGCTCTAAACAAGCTAGAAGCATGTATGTTACGTTTTTTAGAAGTAGTGAAAACTAGAAAATCTCTATAGTTGCTGAATTAGGAGTTATGCTCCCTAGCATGGAAGGATAGGAAGAGTCCTATCTGAGAAATCGTCACTAACAGGGGGTTGGTTAGAAATGGTGCTATTTTAGTGGGTTTTTAAATGACTGCTTGCATTAGAAGAGAATTAATACAACTTTTCAGTTGGCAAGGGCTTAATGAGCTTTAGCTCTTATGAAGGAAATAGAGTAAACTAATTTAATCACTTCAGGAAAAGGTAAATTTTAGTAAACTAAAGAGTATCTAGATTTTGTCAAATTAAAATATGCATTTTTTTCTTTCTTGAAGTAATGTAATTGTGATCATGGAAGTACAGGGATTGTATTCTTTAGTACTTGCCATGCATTCTGAACTGTAAGTATATGTGCATCATATCTGTATTTGTGTTAATAATATTTAGAGATTTGTTTTCAAAGATGATTGTCCATGTAACACTTCTTTAATTTTTTTTTTTTTAAATTTCACAACTCTGGAAGAAACTTTTTTTAAGTGCTGATATCAAAGGAAAGCTTTGAATAACCCCTTCCCACTGTTCCTGCCTTTTGGGTATCCTGATTCTAATGAGCTTCACTGTCTTTTATTCTTACCAGTTGCAGTCAAACTACACTCAAAGTAATCATGTTCTTTTTAATTTTTAATTTTTCAACAGGTTATGTGGAGTCATTACTTGGATTTTATGTTCATATATTATTGAAATATATCAGGATGATATTTCGTATGCTTTGTGTCAGAAATATCATACATTCTTAGGCAATATGGCATGCAGATTAGGCCTTTATTGGGGGATCAAAAAGAAAAAATTCATCCTAGTACATTTCAAACATGCATTTTTAATAGAAAAAGCCTGGAACTTTTTTGGTTCGGAAAGAAATAACGGTTCGAATTTATATATCGCTTCAGGTTTTTTAATTGCAAAAATGATGAAAAAGAGCCTTAAGAAAATATTATTTCTCGTGAAGGTTTTTATTACTTGAAGCATGGGAGATGGGGATGCAATGACTGCATCAGTAAAGGGCTTTGGACCTCTCTTGGCTTGTATTAGCTTTTGCTTTTTTCATAGGTAAAAGGTATTCTTTGATCATCCATAATGTTAAGATCTGTGAAGCCAAACAAAGAAAGCAGTATGAATAATTTCCAGAATTTTATCATATTCTCAATTTCTCTTCATCTCATCTGGGAAGGATATTTTTTGATAGCAGGTTGAAATTAATGGCTTGGAATTGAATTACGTGCTTCATGCTGCAAATAAATATAAATTAAATATCTTCTTTCTCTTAATTGGGTCTTTAAAAAAAATAAAATTTTCTTTTGGTTCTTGTTTCTCTACTGTTGGCCACATGAAGTGTGTGATAGAGTATTCCCTGATTCCCTTTTGATTGTTCCAGTATCAGTTTATGACACAGGCAAGCACATCTGTGCATAACATAGGATTACACATAAGAGCTGGGATGCACACATATTTCAGTGACACAAGTATTTAAAATATATATATATATATATATAACTAAAGACTATTTTATGAGCAGACTTTGAGGGTTGTTAAGTGTATGGAATTTAAAAGAGTAAATAGAAATCTTAATTGTAAGCATTACAAAAATCTAAAAAACTAATCACTTCCAGGAGCATAGTTATATTGAAATTTATGCTGTATGTATGGCTCTTTGTCTTTTATGTCTCATAAAATATACATCCTGCAATTAGAATGATAGCCAGATAGATGCATTGAGCTAAAAACCACATCTGTATACTCAGAAAAGTAGATGAGAGTGGGACTTCAAGGTGTCCACAAATAAGATATTAATAATGTATGTAACATTTACTGTTAAGTCAAATCAGTTGTGAGTTTAAGGGATTTAGAGTTTCTTATTTCTATGTGATTATTTGGTTGTTGAACTGTGAAATTTGGCGCAATGTGTCTGGTAAAAAATGCTGAAATTCCAAATCCTAAACTTTGTAGAAGAAGAGTTGAAAATATTTTTATTTCCATACTTGGAGTTTTACTGAACACTTCACATATCCACAGAATGAGCATTTCTGGCCATGCCTAGATTATGAAATAAATGCAAGTCAGGGCCTGTTTGCTGGCCTAGGGCTGCGTGGGATGAGTCTGTACACATCCGTAAGGCAAAACTGTTTTTTCCCTCCAGCAATGGGGCCATGCCCACATGACCTATGGGAAATGATTATGGACATGTGACCTGAATGATATCCAGGTTTCATCTGCATGAGTGCTAGCAGATAGGAACCAGGAATGTATGAGGAACTGTGCTAAAAGGTTCAGAAAATACAGAGAATCCCAGGGCAGTACTTTTATCCAAACCCTTCTTTTATTTACAAATATGTAGCAGAGCTTTAGTCTTCCTAGGGATAGATTAAAAGAAGCTCATTCTATGGCACAGATGTTCTGAGTTTTGATGGCACACAAGGGAGTGCAGTGAAGACCGATGCATGTTTTGTTCCTGCATGCCAGGTGAGCACACTATTAAGGAAAGGAGGCCACAGACTTCTGTCTCTCTGCTCTCTCTCTACAAGACACTTAAAAATGTTTTTGGAATTTTTTTTTTCTATTCAGATGTACATCATCCAAGACCAATGCAAAAAAGTAATTTAATTTTTTGTTTTGCCAAGTGGTACTCGTTTTCTAGTCAGCTGTACTTCCAACTTCCACTATTAAAAACGAAAAGAGCAAGAAATGCCATCTTCGGTGTGGCAGAGGAATCTTCATTCTTTTTAAAGGGGTGAGGGACAGACCTCTCCAATAGGTGGACATACACCTGTAAGGCACAGGCAGTGAAAACAGAGTATCATGTTTGCTGAGCTAGACCTTGAACCTATGGAAACAGTTGCAGTTTAGAAGTTCTGTGTCAGATCCCCAGTCCTAAACAGAAGTATCCTTAGTCTTTGGGTTCTTCCCTGTGACAGAACCATGCTCCATATTCCCTCCGGCATCTCCCAGTCTGCTTGCTGCCTCTGTCACTGATCTCCTCTCACTGCCAGAGGCGTAACGTGCTGAGGTTCACCAAAAAAGGGCAGTGTTTGCTTTTCTCCTGAGCTTTCATTTTAAGCAGAACAATAGAAGAAAGAAGTTTCATCTTCATTGTCCATCCTCAAAATAGATCCTGAGTTGTTATAATAAACTCTGAACAAATAACTTAATTCTGTCATTGTTCACATGAGAATTTTCTGTTCCTGGGTATTTTTCTGACATTAAAAAATGAATCAAACTACATTTTACATGTAGATCATTATTTATAAGCACCCTGCTTAATGTATCAATGTTTATTTTGTCTTTAATCAAATTTTCATTATCGCTGATTCTTTTTTCATCTGTCTCCTGTCTTAGTCTTTTGGATCTTTTCTTTTCTTATTAGCATTTACTTTTTTACTTACCCTTGCAGAGTTTATATTATTCACCCTAAATCTCAAAAGTGTGAAACAATTTCACTCAGCACTTTTGGCTAAAGTGGCCTCTTCTGATTATCTTTTGGTTTCCATGACAACGCAATTCCAATTTCTTACAAACTTACTTCTAATCTGCAGGAAAGTTCTAGTAGAATTTCAAATCCCGTATGATAAAGAGTAGTATGAGAGCTTTGTTAAATTCTGGGCAAGAAATACTTTACAGGTGCACTAACTAATTTCTTTTTCTGCTATAAACATTTAATGAAGAGAGCAGGAAAATTGCATTTGAATTGAGAATCTTTATGAGTTTAAGGACTGCAAATAGCACTCTGGTATGTTCTTAAGAGCCCATCAGACTCATGTAGTTGCACCACAACATTGATAATAATTTTTATTTTCTTCCCATGATTGAGATTGATGATGTGGAATTGTTCAGGAGTGACAACTTTCCAGTTTCCTAATGCAGTTTTTCCCCATAAGTTCTAGGGATCTAGGTTTATACTGTAAGGTAGAACATTATGGTACAGAATGATTCATTGTGAAGTTACTTTATTTCTCTAATTTGTGTTTTCTAGATCAAGCTAATGCCTCCAGCTCCAAATGATGACCTAGCTTCTCTGAGTGAGCTAACAGACAACAGCCTGCTTTATGAGATTCAGAAGCGTTTCAACAATAATCAGATATATGTGAGTTGCTATTCACCTATCAACAGTAACTTTTCAAAAAAGAGTAAAGAGAGAATAGGAAAATAGGATTACTATCAAAGCTACTGGATGGTAACCTGTCCCAAACTCATGACTCATCCATCCTGCCCAAATGGATGAGGGCATATGTGTGTGTGTGTGTAAGCTCTGCAATTCCACAAGTTTGTGTAGGAAAAGGAGAAATAAAAAATGGAATATCACATCAGATAGGTTTGAAGATAATTTATGCATATTTATTTCACAGAGGAAGTATGTTGGGAAATCTGATGAACACACTTATCACAAATGAGAGTTTTAAGGTTGCCCAGCCCATAGTGTGGCCTTGGGGGGTGGTGCATCCACCATGGTTTGCAATCTTCCTTCTCAAACCACTGAAAGATCCTTCCATTTTTTAAATTATGTTAATTTAATAGAGCACAATTACCAGAAATGTAAAAGAAATTTAGATGCAAAAAGCTTACAATTCAGCAGGGGAGATTTAATTAATAATTTCTTCCAACATCAGGGAAATCTTTATCTGTATTGTAATGTTAAGCATCTAGATACTAAAAGAAATTGTTGTAGCAAGATTTTGTAATGAAGGTTTTCCTGGTTGTGCCATAATAAGCACAGAAGGCATGCAGTTAGGCACTTGAAAATTTTTGCATCCCTGTCCATATCTTACTCATAACTTGTTACTAGCTTACTGAACAGCTGAGTGGAACGTAAATGTGAAACATGCATATTATTTTTAAATTTATAAGTTGATTACACTGGTTAGACTAAAGGAATATGGGGAACCGTTGTGTGGCTGTGAATCCTTTTGAAATTATGGGAACTTCAGTTTTAAGTGTTTTGGCATTCAATGGTAAAAAAAATCTGGGGCTTAGAATTATGGATCAAATCCTAAAAAATACTCATGAGTGTTTATTTTTCTTTATCTCACTTTCAAAGATACCAGATAACTTAAACTGAATTCATGACAATGCACAGAGGACATCTTTTAGTTTAAGATACAGAAGATTTCACCTGAAAGGATTTTCTACTCTGAAATTCTGTTAGCTTAATGGAATTTGTAGGCAGTCATCATTAATATTCTGCTCTACAGCAGCCACTGTGCTTTGCTAGAGTGTCAGCATCAGTGCTGAAGGTGCTTGCATCTTGCCTGGTTTCTTAGACTTAGAAGGAAAAGTCCTTGGACTCCAATTCCAAGCTGAAGTCCTCATTAGGACTAAACACTTTCTGCTTCATATTTTGTGAAGCCTTATAAAGTTTCATTCTGCAGGAAAACCCAGCAATGAAGTCAGGGTGGGTGAGAGAAGGGAAATAAATTGATGCATTTTACGAGAAAACCAGTATATTTACTATGAAAGACAATATTTTCTGCCTCCCCAAATCAAAATGCTTCATCTTGAAAAAGCCAGCATGACTGGAACTGTTCACATGATGCTTTGCTCTCTGACCTCTTCAGAGACAGAAGTCTGGCATTTTTTGCATTCTGAGAGAGTAACATAGCAGCAGCTATTTGTGTAGAGTGAGAAGTATAGCAGCAAGAGTGACCTACAGTCTTGTACTCAAGTGCATGGAATTGTAGAATGGTTTGGGTTGGAAAGGACCTTTAATATCATCAAATTCCAACCCTCCTGCCATGGCCAGGGATATCTCCCAGTAAAAGACGTTGAACTCAAGGCTCCATCCAGACTGTCCTGGAACATTACCAGGGGTGGGGCATCCACTTCCAACTCCTCTTCAACTTCTTCTAGTGCATCAGCACCCTCACAGTAAAGAATATTTCTCCTAGTAGCTAATCTGAATCTCTTCCCTTTCAGCTTAAAACCCTTCTCCCTCATTCTGTAGCCACAATCCCTGATAGGGAGTCTCTCCCTATCTTCCCTGTAGGCCCCTAGATTGGCTTTCTGGGCTGCAAGAGCACGGTGCTGGCTCATGTCCAGCTTCTCATCCATCAATAGCCCCAAATATTAAATATCTTGCCAACTTTGCAGTCTTGAGATGGTTTACTCTGTCAAATATAGTCAGGATAGTTTTTCTAGATGCATGCTTATGTGTTCATATACACATACAGTTGCATAAACACTTATATATGTATCAATTGCTTGTTTTACCCCACAAGCAACATATTTTAATGTATCAACTCTGGATAACCAATATAGCATTTTTAAATTATGTCATCTATTACATAAAAAATCACTTGAGGAGCTTGTTTATGTGGTAGGCATGAGAGGAGTTGGACTTGATGATCCTTGTGGGTCCCTTCCTGCTCAGCAGCTTCTGTGATTCTGTGACATTTTCGTAGTTTAGCAAGTGGTAAGTTACAAATTAACTTTAAAATAATCTACCAATAATATATGTAGTGCAATTTTTCTCTGCATAATTTTCAGCTATGAAGAACTCAGTTTTATTACAAAAAGTCTAATTAATTCTGTTCAAAATGTAAATTTGGATCTCAAGGTTAAACTATAGAGTTAAAAGCTCAGAATTCATGAATTATGTTTTAGCATGTTGTTAGCTAGATTTAAGAGGCTTTGCTGAGAGTTCTTTTTGGAAGAAAGCCATTAGCCTCCTTAAAAATTTAATTTATTACTTAATAAAGCAATTATATCTTCTTTTTTTCAGACCTACATTGGTGATATACTGTTGCTTGTTAATCCATTTAAAGAACTTCCTATTTATTCTACCATGGTAAGCATTCTCTTTTTAAAAGATTGTGGATATTTTTTCAGAATTCATATAATTCATTTGACAGGCCAAACCCTGAAAATTAATTAATTAACATATGTGCCCATTTTATGTGGGGACCATCTTAGTTTTAATATTTTAGCAAAACTTTTAAAATTCCTTCCAAGACAACTGTTTTTGCTGTGTCTTTTTGGTGAAACGAGACATCTTGGTAACACTTTGAAAGAGCAGAAGCACTTTGGTTGTTTAAAAACAGTTCCTGATGACCTTGGTGGTTTCTGCCAATGTCAAACTTATAAAAATAGATGCGTACTTCATACAGTGGTTGTTTCAGTTCACATCCCCTTGGCCCAAAACATGATTATGGAGATAACAGCCTTGGATGGTGCACAAAGGCTGCCCTGGGTCAGGCATAGGGCAGTGGCTTGTGCTGGGCACAGGCAGTGTTTGTGCAAGGGGGACTCGAGTAGCATGAAAACATTCAAACGTTTTGACCTCTCCTTCATCTTCACCCAGACAATTTAGAGATGCAGTGTTAGTATAACTGTTAATTTATCCTCTCCTCCCCTCTTATCTTCTCATTGACGCAATGAGGTCACAGAGATCAGTCTCCCTGATAGGAAATATTCAAATATGTTTTTATAACTTACAAGAATTATAAAAGGGTTAAAAATTTAGTAAGCAAATTGTAATTTGTGGCTGTTTGCTACATCATGTGGCTTTGTGTGTATCAGTAGTAAATCTGAGAGAAAGAAATGCTGTGACGTTCATGGTAGGAGCAGCAGATACCAAGTTGGGAGTCTGAATTTATTTCTAGAAATGGAAATCATCCATCATCTTCAAGGTTGTAGATGATGGTATTTTTTCCTGTCACTGTGTATTTTACATTAGATACATGATTTTGTGCACTGAGAACTATAAAGAGAAAAAGTTTATATATTAAAATGTTTCCTGAATGTTTACTGCATCTTTGCTTCTCTGTGATAGATCTGTTTAATTAGGTTTGTCATGGGATGCTTTTTGTCCTGTAATTGTTTGGGTCACCTTGGACACTAGTTGCTTTTACTTCATCATTATAATCTACACAATATTGTGTATTATGCAGGTATTTCCCAGATGATCCAGTAAACATGGTTGTAAAATCACTTTGTTTTGAAATGCTCAAGTATACTGCAGCAGCTTAGCTAGTGTTGTACTAAGGTTTCTAAGTGTTAGATGGTCTGTATATTAAAGTAAGAAAAAGTGATGATGTCAATTCCTCAGTAGATGCCAACATGCTATATGATGTGGCTCATTGGTTAGCATTTTTGTTTCAGGTATGTAGTTTGTTAGCTGTTGAAAAGGAATGCAAACATATTGGGCATGATAGTATTTTAAAAACAAGAATGAAGCAATGAAAAATTATCATAAGAGCAACATTTTATGTTTCCTTCTTTTTTAAAGAATGCTGATCATAACTTCTTGCCAAACATAATTTTGTTATCGTGCACTGACCTCCCACACTTAGTTCCAATAGAATATTACTAAAATATTTTATAAGGAATTTCTCACTCTGAGATGACATAATGCATCATTCATTAACACATTATAATAGCATTACACTACTAGGAACATGCAAATACCACTTTGAAGGTATCATAGTGACAGTGGAAGTGTTTGAGCTGTGGTCATTCTGCTTTGTTACGTTCCTGCAGAATTTACTTGTGCCTGATGAGGACAAATTTATTCTTGAAGTTCGTGTTAGAAAAATATGTAAACTTGCAATATTTTGCATTGAGTATAAATGTGTGAAGGTTTTTCTTTGTACTTTGTGACATTCTGAAATGATTCTTGGAGGATTGGTGTGGATTTAATCTTTTTTTGTCTGGTAGTCCTTAAGGCCTGACTGAGAATATATCATGGAAGATTCATTCAGCTACAGTGTTGTAGATGCCCCAGGATTGTATAGTTTAATATCTAAATAAATAAGACAGGCATGGGACAGAAAGGGGTGAGACCATCAGGATACCCTCAGGAAAAGAACAAAAAAGTGGTTTCTATAGCAGATAATTGGTTTCACTCAGGCTTCAAGGATAGTGTATGTAGCCAGCTGTGTGTATCAGAAGTTATTCTATGTTGCAGAGTATTTGTGGGACACTGCTCTGTCACGTAATAGTTTATAACTTATTCCTTTGATTTTAATTTTAACTTTTCATGGGATGTTCATATTTAATTTTGTAAATTTTCAAGTCAAGACATTCAAAAAATATAAATGTAAGATATTAAAAAGTAGCTTCCTACTTGTTCTACTTAATGCCCAAACCAGTACTATAAAGTTCTCTAGTTATGTTTAATTTTGTATCTTAATTAGACCTTCTGTGTTTAAAGCTCTGTTTTCTGTAATTAAAATCTTCATAGCTGTTGTAACATTATCACTTCTATACATAAAGAGATTCTGTTCATAATGCTTAGAAAGCTTTACAAAAGGCCCAAGATTAGGGGGGTGAAACATAATTGTTTTGAAATTTATCATTTTAATTTTCTACAATTTTTCAGGTCACCCAGCTTTATTTAAGTAACTCTGGAAAACTGTGTTCCTCACTTCCCCCACATATATTTTCCTGTGCTGAAAGAGCTTACCACATGCTATTCCAGGAGCAGCGTCCGCAGTGCTTTATCCTCAGGTGAAAATTTATCTTTCTATTAATTAATTTGTATGTTCTGCCTTTCAGCTGTTTCCCTTGGGCCTCAGCAGTTGAAATTTCCATTTTATTTTTTTCTCCAGCTGAATTTTTTTCTGTGGACTGATCTCTGTGTCATACATTAGAACAAAATAGAAATGAAAAAGGTTTAATTACATCTCAAATTCATGACTTCTCTTGGGGAATTGCCACTCCATGTAGCTGCATCTAATTAGGAACAAGAGTTAATGGTAAAGAATTCAAAACTGCTTTGTGTGTTTTCTAATATTACATGAATCAGGATTAGAAATAGAATCTGTTGACAATAAAAATTATAAGTCCTTGACTGAATTATAAACTTCTGCAGTGAGATGCCTGTATTGGAGCTTGCACTCTGCCTCGTGTTCGTGTGGCCATGAGTTTGTTCTTTAGCTCTCCAAGTTCGAAATGGACTTTAAATTGGACTTTAACCTTTAACCTTTATTCTTAGTGTTGTTTCAATGATAAATCACTTCAAGATTGTGAATAAATGCATTGATAATCTTCAGTGAAGAGTTTCACAGAAATATGCTGGTTTTATTATGGTGAAACTTGGCATTCACTTGGAACTTTTTAATCCCCGGATTTTAATCCTTCTTTTCTCCAGCTCTCTGATAGCAATGAGTCAGGTGAATTTGATGTACTCAGTCAAAGAAATTCGTTGCTCAGTCTTACCACTTTTCTGTCTTTTCACACTTTACCTACTTTCATATCTTCTGAGTCTTTAATCTTAATATCCTCCATGGGATTACAGAATCAATGAGACTGTAAAAGACCTTTGAGATCATCGAGTCCAGCCTTTGACTGAACACCAACTTGTCAACTAGACCATGGCACTGAGTACCATGTCCAGTCATTTCTTGAACACCTCCAGGGCTGGTGACTCCACCTCCTCCCTGAGCAGCCCATTCCAAAGTCCAATGACCCTTCCTGTGAAGAAATGCCTCTTGATGTCCAACATGAACCTCCCTTGGCTCAGCTTGAGACCATTTCCTCTTGTCCTGTTGGTGATTGCCTGGGAGAAGGGACTGACCCCCACCTCACTACAACCCCTTTTCATGTGGTTGTAGAGGGTGGTAACGTCTCTCCTGAGCTTCCTTTTCTCCAGGCTAAACACTCCCAGCTCCCTCAGCTGCTCCTCATAGGACTTGTGCTCCAGAACCTTTGCCAGCTCCATTGCCCTTCTCTGGACTCCCTCCAGCACTTGAAAGTCATTCTTGAAGTGAGGAGACCACAACTGGACACAGCCAGTGAGATGCAGCCAAATTTGTTACCGTGTTACAAGACTTTTTTTTTCCCTCAGTCACTTACCATCTGATCAAATGTTCCCTGACTGAAATTGAACATTTTACGAGAGGAAAGCATTTGGCAAAATCACTGAACAACTTACTATCAGTTATTTACAATTACTTTCAGATTATAGCAAGCCAGCTTTCCTCATGTATGCTTAACACCAGGAGCTGTCTTTGTATTAGCTTTGCATGGGAGTTACAGAATAAAATAACATTCTTAGTTGTGCTCCTAAGTAGCCAGTAGCTGGACTTTTCATAATTAGCTTCCTTCTGACTGCATTTTGCTCCTGCTTTTCAGGATATGAAAATACATTAAGCACTGACAAGATAAGTAAAGAGCTGTCTAGGGAGCCTAAATATGGGCGTTTTAAAAGCTAAGGATGCTTAGTAAATCAAACCAAAGATTTATGGCATGCTGATGGCTAATTTTGTGAGTCAAAAAGTCATAATGAATACATAAAATGAAATGTTGTAACTTACTAGCAGCCAGGAGTGTCAATATCCAATTATATTTTTGTGGTATAAATCACATTTTTAAGCCAAATAATCTGGAATGTAGAGAAATCCTTGTGTTTTACAGTGGAATGCATTGAAAGCTTTGTGTTTCCTCAGTTTAGCATCACCAAAGGCATCTGTTCAAGTTAATATTTATTTTTTGAAAGTATTATTCTATATTGTAAGTGCAGTGGGCTGCTGCAGTACAGTTATCTTGCCTAATCATATCTTACTACATTAATGGGAATTTGGAGTAGTAATGCTCACTTTTTAGGGTAGTACAATAAGAGATTGGTTTCAGAAGTTCATGCAGAACATCACCCCGTTTTCCTTTAAACCTGGTGGAAATCTTATATGAACACATCCTGTCAGCAGCTTTCCAGCATTTCTGAATGCAAGGGTTTTCTTTGTTGAGTATTCCTGTGCTTCTGAGTGTGGAACCTTTGGTCAGAATTGAAAATGAAATACAAAAAATAAAACCCTGTCATTTATATAATCAGAAATTACTGGTATATTGTTCCTTACAAGTTTTATATTTTGTCATATTTTCCCTAAACAGATGATTTATAGAATTTCTTTATACTGGGATTGTTGCTTACCAAACAATAATGATACAATAATGATCCAGTGCTCTGAAATAATAAAGGTATAGATAAACCTGCCTAATATGTAGAAATTGAGTACTTCTCAGTACTTGCAGAAAGTAATTATTAAAAATTACCTGGCTGTTTTATGACTCTTTTACCTGGGTTTTCTTGGCTAACTACTTCCATGTGATGGTTCTGTCTGTCCATCTCTAAGTTCCCCTCCATCCAATAACATTTGTATGTCTTGTGTTCTTTGCTTCATATGACTTTGTATTTTCACACTTTGAATTTGTCTTTTTCCTAACAAATTTAGATTTTAAGTTTCTTCTTCAAAACTTTAAAAAAAAAATTCATGAGATTTGAAGATACAAAGATTAGAGCTGTAATTAAGGTTGTGTTAACAAAATATTTAAAAAGTAATAGTAGGAAACAGGCCCTCCATCAGGTAGTTATAAAGGAAAGCTGGAAAGCCAAAGGAGGAATAAAGTGAGAAAACTTCATGGAACTTGCCTAAAGCCCTATGTGAGCATAGGACTTCAAATTCTCTGTTCAGTTTCCTTTCCTTTGGAGTACAGTGTTTCTAATTTAACCTTTTTTATCAGTGAAATAAGCTTTCTTTGTCTGTTCCGTAATGCCTTCTGAGGAAGTTTTAATGCAGAAGAATGCTTTTCTGCTTTGGTGCTAACTTACACTACACCTTTATAAGGCAGTCCAAACAAAAGTTATAAGAAACCAAAATTCATATTGTAAATAGCAATTTGAAAAATATAGTAATGAAACAGTTATTTAAAGGAGAAAACCGGAGTTGTTCACTGACCAGCATTAAATTGCTAGAGCAAAAATATTGCAGATAATGGTGACATTGCAAAAAATTTTACTCAACTTCAAATGAAATTGAGTAAACAAGATCTGATCCAAGGTGCCATCAGTCCACCTCTCAAGTGTGTCAAGGTCTCTGGATGGCATCCCTTCCCTCCAGCATGAGGTGTCACCCCACAGCTTGGTGTCATCAGGAAACTTTGCACTTGATCCCACTGTCCATGTCACTGACAAAGACAGTGAACTGTATTGGCACCAGTGCCATCCCCTGAGGGACACCGCTTAACTCTGGTCTCCACATGGACAGCGAGATGTTGAGCACAACTCTTTGTGTGTGATGATCCAGCCAGATCTTTATCCACCAAACGGTCCATCCATCAAATCTACATCTCTTGAATTTAGAGACAAGGACGTTGTGCAGGACAGTGCCAAACAGTTTACATAAGTTCAGGTATCTGCCCTTGCCCACCAACACTGTAGTGCTGGCATAGAATAGAGACTGATTGGTCTGTAGTTCCCTGCATCTTCTGCTTTCCTCTTTTTAAAAATGGATGCTAATATGTGCCTTTTTGTAGACAGCAGGGACTTCACCTGATTGCCAGGATTCTTCAAAAATGGTGGGTAGTGGCTGAACAACTTCATCTGCGAGCTCCCTCAGGACCCGCAGCTGAATTTCATTGGGCACATCAACATGTAGCCAGGTTGCAAACCATTGCAGTATTGGACCATAAACCTCTTACTGGTGCCAGTAAGAGTTTGAAGTCCAGTGTCAGCCCCTACCTTGTTACAGAAACATGGACAACATAGACAAAGGCAATTTGACACATCACATACAGTAATGACAAGATCTGTCTTGTCACATAAGACTAAAGTTTACCAGGCAAACAATAAGATATTCGCCAAAGCTGCATGTATGTCCCATGAAAGTTGAATGAGATTAAATGGTGCATATCCAAGTATGAAGTTCTTTTTTGTTCTTCCCTCTTTTGTTTCTTCCTTTTAAATTGATTACTCCTTTGAAGTGATATTTGAATAGATAAAACAATGGTCAGACAGATACTATATTTTGCTGCCTTCTCATTTTCAGAAATTAAAATACACAGATGATGGATTGACCAGTCATCACATCCACTCTGCATGTGAAAAATCTAACTGGCTGTTGTAGAAACAGCCTTTTAAATTTGATCAAGTTAATAAATTTGATCCAGTGAAGGAGGACCATCAAATTACATTTTATTTGGTTTGGTTGTCTGTAAAAAAAACAATGTCTTATAATTCAAGTAAGGAATTCTCACATGAACTTCTTGATCAGCCTTCATTAGTTTCATACTTTCCATCTCTTTTTTCCTTGTCCTTCCTTCTCCGTGCTTAAAGCGCACCATTGATTTTGCTTCCTTCCTCCATCCCACCACTTTTCTATTGTTTCCTTTCACCTTTGTAATTTTATTGCCTTTTGCCTTATTCCCTTTGGTCACTTTCTCTGTCAGAGATTCTCATTCTTTTGAGTATTTACTCCACATCACAAACAAGAAATCAGTGACCCAGATGGAATCACTAAGTCAGAGTGTATTGCAGAAACTGGCCAAGTTGTAAAATCAATCAGCTTTTTCTTTTGCTTTCTGTGCATTTTGTATTTTCTTTCCCTTCTTCCTATTGTATTCTTCACTTTCTGTTTCTTCTGATTCCCCATCATTACCACAGCAGTAATTTCCCCATCTGCAAAGAGAACCAGGCAGCATAAGTAAGCTCCTTTGCTGGACAAAAGATAAAGGAAAACATAAAATCTGTGCTATAAATACCTTCAAAAAGCCTTGAAAGCATTAGATTTGATTGGTTTGACTTGTGATAGAAGACAATGTATCTTGACAGCTCTGACAGCCCTCATGAACATAGACAGTCAGTCAGTCTATCTCCTATGTTCTGTTCTTTATTTGTCATCCATAAACCTTCTGTTATTTGAAATGAAAGTTTGACTGAGGTACCTTAAATCCATTCAAACAAAGCTAGCAAAGAATATAAATAACATTTCAATTGTGAAACTAACAATGATTCTGCTCTCTCTTCCTTGCCTGTCATCTTGCAGTGGAGAAAGTGGTTCTGGGAAGACGGAAGCCTGCAAACAAATAGTGAAACACCTCACTTGCAGAGCCAGCTGCAGCAGAAATATCTTTGAAACAAAAATAAAACATGTAAGTAGCATTCTGGTCTCTGAGTAGAATGAAGCAAAACCTTGGCCTCTTGGATAGGCAGAGATGTTTGAACTGTAAGGAAAAAGGTGTCTACTCTGTATCAATTCATAAGTGGCTTGTTTGCACCATTGAAGTTAAAAGCAGTTGTTTTCCCTGAATTGGAATGGGATTAAGCTCACATGGACGTGCTAAGAGGAATCTCAAAAGTGGAGGCAGTTTTGTTTTTGTTTTGGTGACTTTGAAAATCAGTGTTTCTGTGAATAGGAAACATTTCTGTGATAGGGAACTGTTTCTTAAACATTAAATTAATTGTCTTCAGTAAATAAATAAATTTGGCTTTATGGCATGATGCTGCTTTGCTGGGCTGTATAAGAAGCGTTGAGACATCTGAAGTAATAGTATGCAAGACAGAAACTGTAAACTTGAAGGAAATTGCAAGGATTGAACAGTTGTATGGCGCAATATTTGTGTATTAAGTATATTTGAGAAATAGGCGAGAGTTTTGAATATTTGTTCACTCATGTTTAATTTCCAAAATATGTATTTCCATATACCCATATTTAATTCCCTGTAAAGGTTCATACTGACATTTTAAACTATGCTGAACCCTGAACTGCCAATTCAAATTCTTTTAAAAATTACCTTTCCTGATGAAACTTCTCATCTGAGATCTCAGGTCAGGGACAGCTATCAATGGGTCTTAATCAATGGAGGTGGAAGAGAATTAATCACAAATTTTGATTATAGAAAGATCCTTTATAACTAGCTTAGATAACTCACTTTAGATTGTAAAGGTAAATGTATCAAATCTCACCCATAGGGAATAAAGTAGAGATTCTAATTTAGTTGCCTTTTGAGGTGCCTTAATGAACACAATAGTCTGGGTTCATTCCTGCAGTTATGCATAGCACCATTAAATTAATAAATCTGCACAGTTTAACGCAAGTGCTGATTTAGTCTAAAGAGCAAATACATCCTAAACAACACTACCGGAGTGAACTGGAAACGAAACTAGGCTGACTAGTTTTCTGCTGCCACCTACTGCACAGATGGCTGGTTTAATTAATAATTGTGAAGGGTTTGAGTTTTAAAGCTTCTGTCTTTGTGATTTGAATCACATGTTATCTGTGCCACTCCACAGACCTCTTGCCTCCCCCAACTAGGTCTTCCAGCTTCATGAAAACAGTTATGTCAGAACCACAGTGTATATGGACCACATTGCAATCAACTTCTAAGAATGCATAGAGGAAAGTTCTGAAGGGAATCTGTCAAAGGAGTGTAAGCACCTAATTGTCCACGAAAAAGCTAAATACAATGACTGTGACCATGAAAGTATAATATGGAAATTTATTAGTGAGGCATACCATAAAAATGTCTGAATCTGTTTTTCCCTCAGTTTTTCACTTGTGTAATCCTGAAGTATTTCTATTTGAAATCAATAATTTATGCCATTTCTGACATATAAAATTTGTGAATACCTTTGTTGGGTTATCAGTATTGACTGACTGTAACTTCATAAGGTGTCTGCAAATATTCTAAGATTTTTGCTAAGTGTGCCAGCTCCAGGAATATAACTCCAGTCACTCATATCCAAACTACTGGTAAGGACACAGCTCCCATGTGAAGGACTGTCTTCCCCTTTCACTTACAATGTCCACTATTCTGGCTTTTTAAAAATTTTTAAATTTATTTATTTTGAGCTGTCTTACTGTAATTTCTGTTTTTGAAAAAAAAAAACAAACCTGCCAAGTACTGTTTTAAAATTCCAAGATGAAAAATGGTCTTTCCCCTCAACCCCATTTATTAATCACCAACCTCACTGATGTTTCTTGAAATGTTTTCTTGTTTATTTCCTCTCTTATTGCTTCTTTACTATTGTTTTGCAGGTAAACTGTATCTTGGAGGCCTTTGGCCATGCTAAGACACCCTTGAATGATTTTTCCAGCTGTTTTATAAAGTATTTTGAACTACAGTTTTGTGAGAGAAAAAAAACATTAATTGCAGGTAAGTATCATTTAATCTGTTAATTTGGATATCACTCACAGAGTGTTAGAGTAGAGATCTCAGTGTGCCGCGCACAGAATTGGACAGCAAGGGCTTCAAAGTTTGTGAAAGAGGCAAGGGAGGTCAGGGAGTGTCAGAGGAACAGGACTTGTCTTGAGAGGAGCTCACTTGTCAGGAGTGAGCAGTGCCCTGTTCTGAGCGACCACAAGGTGGCAGGGAAAGACAAGAAACGAATTGACACCACTGAGTCCTCGTATTTCCCAGGAAATCATGTTTCTCTGTTTCCCAGATTAACAAATTGAGAGAGCTGTGTAGTGCAACATTGTGAAATAAGAGTAACAAAGGGATTAAGTTGTGCATTTGTACCTAATATTACATTAGGTATTTCAAGTATCCCTTAAATTAGTGAGTAATAATATAATCTGTTTAGTGAAAAAATAAAACCCAAGTATATTCTGTAATACTGAAATTGGAAGTAATTTATTACAGCTTAGAACATCTTTTAAAACAACTAGGAATCATATTGATATTTATTCTTGTTACAGTCAAGATAGTGTGAAATTTGTTCCTGCTTTCAGGATGAGTCTTCTAATCCCTAGTAAGCATTCATTAGTGAAAAAAAAAATACAAGAAAAAAGAACAAACATTCAGGTTGATTCTGAAAACTCTGCTTTTCAAATGCAGTCAGAGAGAGCTTTCATTTCTGGTCCACACATGTCATCATAAAGCTACTCAGTGTCAAAGCAAGGTATGTCTGCAGTGATAACTACACACAGACAGTTTCCTACTTGCACTGTTCTTTCTCGATGGAGAATTTGTATGGCAAGACACACTTTTGTTCCAAGTAAATTAGATTCCGTTAGCTAAATATTTCCAAATCTTCTCCTTTTTTATAATTTTAAATATTATTATGCTTTTGGAAGAGTTTCGTAAAAAAAAATATTCGTAAATATTTCATAGTGGGAATTACATTTTTTTGAGACAGTTCGCTATACTCTAGGAAATATGATAGTTTCTTCAGGGAAAATGTCACTGCATGGGAAATTACTAACACTTTTTTCTGGTTTCTTTTATAATTAATGTAGGATAATTGTAAAGGAAATTCAAAACTAAAAATGTGATTTTGTTTTTCATTTATAAGCTCTTGTGAGAGGAATGCAAAACAATATATACATTAGCATGGACTGAAGAGCATCTGAGTTGAGTTTGTAAAAATAAAGCTCAATCCCCCAAGCTAACATTTTATAAATCCTTTGTATTGTACATATTTAAAATGATTATATTGTGTTTGCTGGATGTGGGTTTATGAGCAGCTTTACCCAGAATTGCCAGTTTAATTCATAGCCATTGCTTATGATGGAATCAGTTAACCAGGTTCTTATGTCAGTTTTCTGGTACACTAATTCTATGTTTTTATCATTCTCAAGCCATAGGCATTAAATGAGAAAGTGTAGGGGTAGTAAGGTCCATTAATATATATAAACAAGTTACTTATCTACCCTACTATTCCCCAGTTATTCAGGAATTGTATCAATTATTCTTAACAAATCTAAGGTAGCCAAAAGTTGCATAATATATAGTCAAGAGTGACAAGCTTTATTACTGCAGTAGAAGTGGGTTTTATATTTCTGAAATTTGCATTTGTTCTTGCTGTTTGATTTGCATAGTAGATGTTGCCTTTTCTAGGCCACTGCTAAGCTTCACTTCTGAGTGAAATTGTCCCAGATTTAGTCCACTATAAATGAGAAAAGAATCAGGCGTGTTGTCTTTGGCAGGTTTAAATCCCACCCAGTGATTCTCTGTATTTATTAGGAAGATCATTTGCAGCAGTATTTACTGTCTTACACTGTTTAAACATGAATGAGAAATTTAAATATGCAGAGCACCTGATTTTTGAGCCATGATTTTATAACTCATTGTTACTAATGGGGCTAAATATGTCTGATCTGTAAACAAACATCCAAGTGACACTGGCTTGCCTCCATCAAAGGGTTTAGGTGGTTTAAACTCCTCCACAGACAGATCTCACTGATGGAGATCCAGAAGAATTTGCTAAGAGTGGGATGCAATGTACGTGTGTACGCTATTATTATAGAGGGCAAGCTCAAGGTGGCACTCCTTGAGTTTTGAGTGGACGTCAGTGAAGTTTGTGACAGTTTCTTGTTCATGCTGAAGTCCTTTTAGACCCTGGAAATGCTCTGACTTTTGTCATATAAGGTTTATTCTTCTAGCAGAAAGTTCAATATACCTAGATAACAGAAATATTTCCCCATAATTTTCATCATTAGCTTTGATTCAGTCTTTAGCATAAACTGCATGTTTGCCACAATATTTTGAAAACAAGGATGGAGCTTTTGAGTATGGTTCTACTCAAAACCAGTATGGTAAAAAATCTTATATTAGAACAAACACTTAGAATAAACTACAGGCCAGTGATTTCATTCTAAAGTAAATTCAGAACTGAAAGATTGATCTTCTGGCAAAAATTTAATATCATTCCTAGAGAAAGATTCACACCCACAGCATAGTAATAAAAGACTGATTTTTTTTTTCCAGAATAGTCCTTCAGATAAGTTGATTTAAGTCATCAGATGAAAATTAATACCTCCATAAATTTCCTCAAATTATTCAAAAAGAAGCTTAGGAAGAGAAAATAAAGTCTGAAAAACTTATTCTCCAGATTTTCTGCTTTGCTTTTCAGGCATTGGTTTTCTCAGTCATTCCATTTTGAAAATCAAGGACTCATTGTTTGGGGGTTTTTTTAAGTTGCATTGAAATGGACTGACAATTTTTTTCTTTTCTTTAGCAATAGCTGTGTTTAGGACAGCATGTTTTTTGAGAAGGAGTGATATAGTTTCTAAAAATGCATAGCTGGTAGACAGATTTCACTGGCCACACTTTCAATAAAGAATCTGCTTACTGACTGTGTAGCTGCTGAGTAGATCAAGTGAGCTGTTAAAGGAAGTACAAATTTGTTTGTGGCTGTTGGCACCATGACCATTGCACAAAAATGACAGACTTTGCTTTGGAACTCTTATTTTCTCCCTTTTATTTCACACATAGATCAACAAACGTATATCACTTTGTAGAAAAGCGTACTACCATGATAATTTTCTTTATGACTCCTTAGGACCGGTAAGATGGTGCTGTGTTTGATTCTTGCTGATTGGAAGCTTGGCTTTTCTTAACAGCTCTTCCCACTGCTGAAGATGCTAGTTGAGATGAAATGTATTTAGCCTTATTAAAGTGCAGGTGACTTGAAGTACTTGGAAAGGGGTGAATTAATTTGTGTCATCTCAATAAGTGATGTTGCCCATCATTAAAGTTAGATGATAGATGACCTTTGGTAACATTTTTCCTGCTTTTATTAATCAATGAATGATGAAAACACCTGAAGTGATAGTTATGAAAGCCTTAGTGAAGAATATTGCACACAAAAATGTGATTAAAGATTTGCAGTGGGCTCCTTTTAAATTAATTGATGGTTGGATTAGTTTTACTGAGAAGTAAGTTACAAGCACAATAAAAGACGGAAATCATTCTTCAGGTTCATCTATTCTGTTTTGCCCCGTAGGAATGGCAGCCAGGTAATGATTGATTCTGATGAAAGTGTGTGTCTGGGCCAGTTCTGCCATGATTGCATTGCTTCAGTTTATAATGTGTTGCAGAGTTACTGGAGCCAGAAACATACATGATTTCCCAAGTGTGCCTTTTTACTTCCAGCATGGGTTTGGGTTTTTTAGGTTGTTTTTTTTTTTTTTTTTTCTGTAATGTAGCAGCAGAGGATTAGATGGATGATATACACAATTTCTGATAATAGAGATTCCATAATAGCAACTCACTGCTACATTTTGCAGGATGATTAAATGGGCCAGATTGTGTCCCCTTGGTTCAGCAAGTCAGAGGTACAGCTCCTCTCTGTCAGTCCTACTGCCTCTTAGCCAGAATCCCAGGTGTGGTTGTGGTTGCCAGCACATATAGGCCATGTCTGTGCTGCTACATAAAGAAAGCATAGAGGGTGTCCCTGGCTAGGGTACCACTGACCTTCTGGACTCCTTGACTGTCCTGTGTCCAGGATGGTTTGGCCTGTGCAGGGTAGTTCTTTGAGAAGCCATGCAGTTATATTAAGTTCAAGGACAGAATTTAGCTGCTGAAACCTTTCTCAAAACATTATATGCAAGATTCACCCATTTTATTTCCCTTCAGTCTGCACTGTCTTTCAGCAGTATTCTCAAAGGCTCAATTCCCTCATACACACAATTTCAAGTAGCCTCAAGTTTTCTGTGTTTGATTCAACAGTATAGACAGAAACTTGAAGAACTTCAAAAGATGGGGAGATAGTTACATGGAATTTAAAATAAAATTACCAGACAAATGCAGATGATATAGCAATAACTAACCTAGCACTGAATGAGCTATTGTGGACATCAGCAACTGTATGGTGACAGGAACATGACATTCTGTCTGTTGGCCTGATCGTTAGGCTAATGCAGCTACCGTGCCTCTGATACACATTCTTAAACTGCATAACTTTGCATTGAGTGACACCTGTGAGTCCAAAACTGGTTCTGAAAATAATGCTTTAATCCCAGCCATCTAAAAAAAGGTAAAAAAAAAAAAAAAGGAAAAATTTTAAAAATACATGAATGATATGCATTTAGAGAACATACACTGCGCTGCAGGATGCATGCACCAATATTTTCAATTATTACATGTTCAAGAGCTACTTCTAGTTCATAAAGGAAGGAGCCCTGGATGAGTTGGTTGAAAGCCAGGCTATGGGAAGCTATAGTTTCTCATCTGCTTGCAGGATTTCAGTAATATAGCTCCTCCCTTGCTGAGAAGTGCACCTTATGCTGTAAACTCAATAGTCCTTTCCAGAGTGAGGATGATCACAAAGACTCTGTGAAAGCTCTGCCATATTGGAGATATTGAAAAGCCTGAAGCTGCAGCAAAATTGACTGTGTCCGTGTGGCGGAGGTGCTTGGTTTTGTGTGAAGAGACATGCTTCTGGTCTTTGCACCAGAGCTAGTATTTAAGTCATGATAAAGTATGCCAGCAGCTGCATAAGTGGGAGCTGGGATCAGGTTCCCACTGACTGGAAAGGCCCTGACGTCTACCTGCAGTTGGACATTCCCTTGTTCTCTTAGTCTCTTGCATCTGGAACCACATGGTGATGTACTCCCAGGGGAGAGCTGAAGAGCAGCCTGCCCAAAACAGTGAATATCCCTCTGTCTCTTCCCAGATACCTCTAAAATGCCTGTTACCTTGTGAACAGGTGAATGGATCTGAGGGCGCAGTGTATTTCCTTTGCTTTTGTGCTTTTCCTCTTTCAGAATCTTAGGGGGCCTGAGGTTATGTATGATCCTGTGAGGTGCATTTCTGTAGGCAAATCTCACTCAGATTCATCCTCCTTCACCTTCCCAGACTGTGCTGATGCACATGGCTTCTCATTTATCCAGGTCATCATAGCCCTTCTGAGATACTCATGTTTCCCCAGGCTCAGGTTAGTGAGCTTGCTGGTAACCAGTTCTGCAAAGGATTTGTCTCTTTGTAGCCATCTAGAAGCTAGGTGGCTAATCTAAACTATTAATCTCCGTATTCTTGATTACCAGAAGGGAAAGAAGAAATGCTTCCAAGAGTGGTTTTTTTTCAGATCTTGAACCTCTCTCCAGTCTTTCTGTTAAGAAGGAGGCTAGGATAGATGCCAGTGCTCAGATGGCTGCACTTTGGTGAGATGACTAATGGTTTGTCTCAGAAAGTCTTGCCAAATAGAGCAGCTGGTACAAATCCAACATCATTATCTTTATAACTAATTCATTTTAATGGTAATATAAAACAGTAAGTAATATGTTCGTTCCACCAATTTTAATGGAATTAGGGCTTTATATGTGATTTATATAGAAAAGCATGGGAGTATGGAGGGTAATACTATATTTTATATGCTCAGATAATTTTATAAGAAGCACTGTTTATTCTTAACTGTTGAAATGATGGTTTAAGATATTTAAGTTTAGAACAATCAGTATAATGATGAATTTATGTGCTTGTTTCTTAATCAGCTAGGATTTATACATACATGTTGGAGAAGTCTCGTGTCATTGTCCAGCCTCTCAACCAGAGTAATTTTCATGTTTTTTACTTCATGATGGATGGGTTGTCTGCTGAAGAAAAATACACCCTGTACCTCAGTAATTTGTCTGCACACAGGTAGGAAAACAACTTTATATTTAGAATTAATAGTTTTCTTATTTTAATGCCTCTCTGCTGTTAAGGTCCTTCTTCCAACAGTTAACATTTTTCTCCTAACTCTTCAATGAGCTCTGACACTATTTATTATGGAGTACTTGCTCATGAGGATTTAGTTCCAAAGTGTGTGTATACTCTCTTAACAAGATCAGTTTTATATCCACTGCTGTTGTTGCCTTAAAAGAGAAAAAGAAAGTAAATTTCTTACTTTTTTTTCCATCTTCTGTGGCTTAGAGTAAGTCTACTGTTTTTGGGTTTTTTCCCTGGTGAAAGGTTTGTTTCTTAAGGGAAAAACTCGTTTATTTATTTATAATTTTCTTATGGAATATATTGATTTTGATGAAATGTCACTAAATGCAACTAATTTTCATTTTGATATTTACTTTGCATCACATTAGTAAGAAAACAGAAACAAAAGTTTTGACTGCTTTGAAACTAAGGATAGGATTCAACACCAAACACCTAAAATTATGTCTTTTTGTGTGATTCCACATGAGCTGGTTGTCTTGGCTCGCATTTGCTGTCCAAGGAGATTGAGTCCCTACTCAGCTGTATATAGAGTTACATGTAGATGTGTGCTTTGAGTGAACTGAACTATATTTGTGGCTTCATAAACTGTGCTGATTACATGTATTATAATAGTAGGAGTTTAAATATAAAGAGTTGAATATAAACACCCAAATGTTGTGTGTCTTAATGTACTCCAAATGTTTACTCTAGGTGGAAGTTTTGGGGTTTTTTGAGGAAATTTTACAAGTATCTCAGAATTTATTAATTCAGATTATTTTAGAATGAAAGAATACTCCTCACTTAGGTAATTTACCTTTTATTCTTTAGTCTTTCCTAAGAAGTGTCACTGAAATGAGAGAAGCCTATTCAGTATTCAAGATCTTCTCTTAGAGTGACTACCTTTGAAATGAGTATAGTGAGTAACAGTAGAAAGACTAATAGCAATTAAAATTATGTAAGAAGAATGTTTTCAGTTTTTCACATCTAAGCCTTTTTCCCATGGATTTTTTTCCCTCAACTTTTTCATCTTCCACTCTGGTTAGTACTAGAATAAAATAGCAGTTCTAGATTTAGGATCTGTAAATAGAAAGACACCATATTAATTTTTGTGGAAAAAAGCTTCCTTGTTTATGATTTTTTTTCTTAGACAGAAGTCTTCAGACTACCATTGTTTGGTAATGTTTTAAGCTGTTATCATTTCGGTATTATACAGAATAGCATACGGTACTAGCTCTGGAGAAACCTGAGGCTAAGTTCGTTTGCTAAAAGTGATTCACTTCAAAGCAGGAGAAAGAAGAGTTAAATTATATATTTTAAATCCTTTGAAGACTTCGAAGACTAAAAGTATTCTAAGTTCTTGATGATTGCTTTATTCCTCTTCTAGTATAAGTTTTTTGGAAGCACATAGTTTGTTCAGAAAATTAAACAGTTTAAAGTCGCTTTGCAAGAAGCTCAGACAGGAAAGAACTTAGCATAAACCTGAATGATTAGATTCACGTGAACAAAGCTTTATCTGATAAGGTATCTGATAATCATCCAAAAAGAACAACATAGTATTTCAAATAGATGTCTGAACATTGCAGTACCAAAACATTAGAATTAATTTATAGCTGAATATTTGCATAAACCTGCTTTTATCAATAAAGCTTCGCTTTGCCTATGTTGAGTAGATTGTATCTTGCATTATTGAGAGTGTTTGGGCCAAATTTTTCTTACCTGAAGCTCCTGAGTGCAGTACTTCAGTGCGATAGATCTTTCTCAGCTGATAAAGTTAAATTAGGGATTAATTTCTGCTGCATCAAACTCACTCATGAATCAGGAAGGCAGGATCTGGCCTCTTTTATAAGTTCATTATTTCTGGCTTAGCCAAATTTTGATGAGATCATATCATTCTGGTAACATCCATAAGTGAATTTTTCATCATTTTCTTTAAGCAAGTGTAATCTTGACTCTAATAGTAAAATTAACTAGATGAGAGGCCTTTTGAAACCTTCCAGCAGGATGTTTCTGCCCAGCTGTTTTTTTTTGATAATTTTTTCTGTTCCTCTTTGTATTGTTTAATATTGTACTTTTGTGTAGAATATTCAACAGTCTTAGTAAAAAATGGCTATAAAGATCGCAAAGTACCCCTATTTTAATATTGTTTTCTTAAGCCTTTGCAATATAAGAAATGAGGCATTGAATTTATTTTTTATTCTCAATTTAGATAAAAATACCTCAAAGATTTAAAGTAATTTTGTCAATACTGGTTATTGTTAGACTTGATACTGTGAAAGGTGAGACATCGTTCATGTTTTATGTAGTATATAATCCTGGACTGAGAGTTAATGTAAGTTGCTAAAAGGGGGAATCCCTCCCCTTGGGGATCACAAAGAATTTCTGTAAGGCTGAGGTTTTGCCCCATTGTGTAGGGGAAGTTGGTTGTAAATCTCTGCTGTTTGGTGCTCTCCTGAGAGGGAACTTGAGCTCAGAAACTTAAATGTGTGTTCTTGCAAACATTATAATTGCTGAGGTACCATAAGAAGACACATTGCTGGACACCTTCTAGTGAGCCTTACATGCAGCTAGGATCTTAAAGTAGCAAGCATTTAATCTACCTAGGGAGGGATCTGAATGGATACATCCCCCATCGTATCTGCATGTGGATCATGATGGAAAAAGACAGAAGTAATTGCTGAAAGGTAAGATCATTTTTCGGGTCTGAGCAGGGGAAGCATGTCAGAAATGAAGAGTGAGTCTCAAAAGGGCAAGTTGAAGCTTTTAGATTGACAACTATTCCCATGTGTTCTTTACATTCAGAAACTGATTTTTATCAGCAGATCCTTGATTGAAAAAGTCCAAAATTTCTATTAATTTACTGTGTTTCAAAGAAATGCAGAACTTCTTTATCTTGATGATGATAATGATGTGTAATACAGAGAGATTAGGAATTTGAATTAATATTCTTAATTTGCTCTTGATTTGCTCTGGATTTTTTTTTTCTGGGTGAAGATACAGTCCATGACTGTAAGCAGTACTTTTGTGATCTGTGAAGTTTAGCCTCACAATAAAAGCATGTATAAGCTTTTCCAGCACATTTAGTTCAGCCTCCTAGTTGCACTAGGTGCTACCTTAGCAATGAATCTTGCAAACGAGGTGAAACAGAGAACAGTAAGAGAAGTGAAAGTGGTGACAGATTGGTTTTAAATGGTCTTCAACTCTGGTGAAGAAAAGGTAGGGGAGAAAAGGGAAGATCATAATGACAGAAAAGAAAATATATGGGGAAAATATTATAGAAAAAAGTAGAAAGACCTGCTTTTGTTGCTTTGGGCCAATTGCTTCATATTAGCATTTCTATTTCAACGCTGTGACATACAGAACAATGTAAGAATGTCTTTGTGTAATACATATGTGTAAGATACTCAAACATGCTGTCATTAAAAATCACGTCCTTACGTTTGCATATTTATATTAAAAATATAGCTCAAGGCCACTTAACTCTAGAAAATTATTTCAGAAAATATGGTGGGTTTGAGAGCTGTTCAACTTCATGTCACCATTTTCAGTTTAAACAAAGTTTCTACTTCTCCTAATGGGTTGTACTGTAAAAACAAGTGAATAGCTTCAAGCTGAGGAAGATGTTAATATACACATTCATGCAAGCTGAACTGTGGTCAGGGCATGCATTTTTTGTATTTGCATTGTCAAACTGCTGTTCCCCGATCTGTAAAACTTTCCTTTCTCCCATAGAGCAGTGAAGGGCACTGAACTGTGTGCTCTCTGCCTGTGATATTTCTCACAGCCCTTAAAAAGTAGTGAAACTCTTCTTCACCAACAGATGTAGATCAGTCCATGGAACTGATGTATCTTCTTTTACAGGATTTCAGTGCAGGTGCCCTCTTCACTGTCAATAAGAAAACTTGAATTTAATGTATAAAGGAGTAATTTTAGTATAGTGAATTAATTTCTTATTGAAGTCTAAACTGATCTGAACCTCGATCACCGAGGAAATCATTTCCCATTCTAAGTTAAAAGGTTGGTCTTCCTAAAAAAGGCTTAAAATTACAGTGTGGTAAAGGGAATGGAGTAGAAAAGATTGCAGTAAACAGAGCCTTATGTATGATTTTTTTGTGTGTTTTCAGTCATCATCTTTTCTAACAAGCACTATTACAATGTGCTAAAAATAATGATTATTCTAGTAACATCCATATTAATCCCCACTCTCCCTTTCCCTCATATATAAGAGCTCAAGATGTGAATTTTCAAGACTGTGAGTAGCCAGCTACCACAAATTTCCCCTTTTCAACACACTGAGGTGGCAGCCTCTCTATTTTTTAGCTGTTATAAAGCCATGAAGACACTGCACATTTCCATACCTTTTCTCTTTCCTTTCTTTCCTTGTATCTTTGGATGATTTTTTTCTTCCCCCAACCATTCGATTATTTTCTCATTTAAATTCCAACAGAAAGAAATTATAATCTTGAAACTACCAGTTTTCCATATCTGTGCCATTTACCTTACTGTGGTAGTCTAACAGTAAATTCATAGAAAAAAGTTGTTTGGGTTTGGGATTTTTTTTGTTTGTTTGTTTTTGGGGGTTTTTTTTGGTTTTTTGGGTTTTTTTGGGGGGGGTTTCTTTTATTGTTATTTTGGGGGTTTTTTTGTTTGTTTTGTTGTTTGCTTGGGGTTAATTTTTTTTTTTTTTTTGTTTAGGTTTTTTGGTTGTTGTTTTGGTTTTGGGGGTTTTTTTGTTTGTTTTGTACAAAGGACCATTTTGATCCCTTTGCTTCTCAGTTTGCCTAATACTGATATCTGTGTATGATGACTAGAGGAAAATCCAAGCAAGTGTTAGACTTAAGTTACAAAATTAGTTGGATCTAAATGTTGTGAATGAATGAACTAGATCTGTAAGAGTTACATCAAATTTTCTCATCCAGCTGGAATGATAATTTCTGTATGAAGTGCCAAGTTACATCATTTTATCAAATTGCCATTAGACTTCATGTGATGAAACTCAGCATAAGTTATTTGTACCAAAATTCTGAGTCTCACCCCAGTAAAGTCTAGCGTTGAGACTCCCTGAACTTCACTGTTGAGGATCAACTTAGTTTTAAAATCCTGCTGACAAAGTAAAGCTCTAGGCTGTCAGAAAAGTGGAATTAATTGTATTTAATTTTAGGAGGAGAGTAAAGATTGTACTCAGAGGTTCCTCTGCTGTATTCCACTTTTCCATTATGGGTAGTGTCAGCACAGGAGGAGAGACAAGCTGTGGCAGGAGATGTTGGTATCACCATCCCTGCAGCTGAATGGCCATGAAGGTCAAGTCCTTCTTCTTCCAAAGAGACCTTCTTCCAAGGGTCTCTTACATTTAAAACAAGCATTCAAATTCTGGTTGAACAAGTTGTACTTTTCTTTTGTTTTGTACAGGTTTTCCTGCCCTAACTTGCTTACATGCAGCACATTCCTTCTCTCCAAAAAGCCTGCATTTTAAGTCCATTAACACTTAAAAAACAATGCAGTGGTACAAGTAGCTGAAGCTACGTATAGTGGCATGCTTAGAGAGCAAGCAAAGGGTATAAAGACTTCTGAAACACATTTGACAATCTTTCTAAATAATGCAGTGCTGTGAAGATACACTTTCAAACACAAGGGAGATTTCAAAAACAAGGGAGTTAGGTCTAAGTTATTTTTACTGGAATTTGTTTCAATACAATAAGGGAATATGGATAGGTGAAACCCTAAGTAGAAGAGAAAATAGTTTGGGTTGTTGGTTGTTTTTTTTTTTAACTGTGAGGTAGCAAATAATGTAATAGTTATACACTTCCATCAGTTTACATCTTCCTGGTATGATTTACTTATATTTCAGCTCTATAGTGAAAAGCTTTAACTGTGAACATCTGTTTCTTGACTATATTCATGCAATTCTACTGTGAAAATCTGACTCGCAATGAGTAGTACTATTTTAAGGGCAAGATCTGTGGATTCTGAATGTAATGAGCCAGTTCCACTTGCTTTGATTCCAGCGAGGTCTGACAGCTAAACTAAACCAGGCTAGTTATCAGGAAGGTAATGGAGAGAGATATAAGCAGATGGATTTGTCTGAGATTCTGGGGCAGATTTAAACTTGTTTCATCAAGTTTTATACCTATGTAATCTGGAATATTTTCAATGTCAAAAGAATGGTCCAACTTTTATCTGTTGTCTTTTGTGCTTTTTTTGTTTGTTTACTTCTGCTGCTTACCATGTATTCTTTTCCTGTTACACTGTGTTTACTGATGTCTGAACTTTTAAACTGATTTATTATTTGAGATTGAACCATCTTAACTGCATGTAAGTCATATGCATATTCCAGCAAAATGTACTTTCATATTGTTCTCTTTAATGTGTTTTTTCCCTGCCCTCTTATAACTGCAGCCTCCAGTTCCCATTTATTTCAACCGATAATAGTCTTTATCCCAATACTCTTACCTTCTTCAGTTTTCCTTTGTTTTCCTCATTCATGCAGGTTTTCTGAGCAAATAGTGCTCATGAGATTATTCAACTTGGTTTATTCTTTATGTGAGCAGGAATTGAACTGAAAGGAATGTTTATGTTTTTGTGGGTTTTTTTCCTTAGCCTCTTTTTCTCCTCTTATTCTTTCCTTGAAGCTCAGGCTCCATGAATCTCTTGGACCATGATCTTCAAGCGTCAGTGTTGATCTTTGCACTTCAAAGAAGGAAGTGTTGAGAGACAACACCAGTAAATGACTGATGTGTGTGATTTGTTATGCCGGATTGTAATAATCATGACTAACTCAGTTTTATTGAGGATGGATGCCAGAAACCATATCATATGTTGTATTAAGATACAACTTCATGTTTCAAAGTGATATGGATTAACTAGAACTAATTTTATCTAATTCTAATGTAACATTTCACAATACATACTTTCAGATATATCTGAGATTAAAAAATAGAATGGAGTGTAAGTTTGGGGATCTTTTTTTATTCAATATTGATTTTTATAAGAGAATATTCAAAAATATTGATTTGTTACTCTGTGGTCTAATTCAACTAATTTTTTTTATTTGTGTGCTTTACTTCTGTATGGCTAGCCTTTAGGTTTAGTCTCTCATATTTTAGGCTTAGACTTCCATATTTTAATGAAAATTAGATGGAACCCTCAGGAGCCTATTAGTGTACAGTAGCTGAGAAATTTTTCAGTGTTTTTTAGCAGGGGAAATATGATGACTGGACCATGTAGACTAAACCTTCCTCCTTAAGATCATCACCATGCATGTTAATATTCAGGAAATAGCTGACAGTAATGTCATTGTTAAAATACAGTGTCTTTCTAAAAATTGACTACATTTCCTCTGTCTTAAACCCCCGTTCTGTGAGACATTTGTGGATTTTTGTGTCCTATAAGATACAGGACTTAGGAGGTTAGCATTGCAATTACAGAATATATAATCAGGATCACAGCTTAGGTTTTCAAAACAAAACTGAAATGTTAATTTTTGTCATCTGCTTTATTTTGCAAATTAAGTGGTTATTTTTCTATTTGCAGATACCTGCACCTTGTGCATAAGGTATACCTCTATGTTATTAATTTTATTTCACAATATTTGTTTTGAGTATCTGGCTGTGCAGTTGTTTTGAGTGGTTCATCTTGAATTCAGGGTTAGTTAAATACACACCTACACACTTGCATTCTAATTAAATGTCAAGATATCCAAAGCATTTTTCTATTTGGAAGCAGAAGTAGCTTAGCTTTGGATTTTGGTGATTAATTTATTTATTCCAGTTTCAACATTAACAGCTTTTAATATTACTGCTTTATTCCCAAAGGATACTTTAAAAAATTATACCTCCAGTGATGTTTAACAATCATTAGCTTACTTGAAATTCAAGAATTTTTATTTAGCAAGGTAGTCAAATCAGTCTGTGACTTAGCTCCAGGTCTTTGTCTGAAGTCCCAAGTGGAACTGCTATTTGTCTGGCTTTCAGAATAACTGCTGTAGAAATTCTGCTTTGTTCAAGAGTGTAAATCTGAAACTTATATTCCTCTGGGTATTTTCTTTCATTTGATGTTAACAATCCCCTCTTCACTGTATTATTCTTCATACATATTGATTGACTAGTGGCAGAGGATGCTCAGTCCTCTGCTGGCAGACTCTGAGAGGCAAAGAAATCATTCATTTTGATTACCTCTCCTTTCAACAACTGTTTTTCTCTCCACCATAATTCTAACAAGCTGAGCCTGTAAAACTATGCCTAAATGTACACATGATGTTTTCTTAGGAATGAGTTTTACATTTATAGTAGTACAGTAGAGCCAAGGCACTCTTCCTTGTATTTCTGTGTTGTCCTGAAGGAACTCAGATATCTGATAATACTTGGTAATTTACATTCTCTGGTGTCAGTTTGAAATAGAAGAATTTCCATCAGACCATATAGAATTGCTCTGGCTTTTGCCATTTTGTTGCTCTAGTCAGTTTACTTTTGTGTGTTTACTTTTATTCCACAAACTTGCATTTACTTCATTTGACTTGCATTGATACCATTTGATATTTCTTTGAGTGAGAGAGGCTTTGTCTTTCTTGTTCCTTTTGGTGTAAACATGATATGGAAACCGGTGCAGAAAATAAGAGAAGAATCCCCTGTCTTTCATTTCTGTGGCATGAAAGATAAAAATTAGGAGGCAAGAAAAAAAAAGAAATCTGTTTAATTCAAAAGAAAGAAACAAACTTGGTAATTAAGAACATGGGGATCTTTAGAGTATACTGTCTTAATTTTAACAGAAGACTGTACATACAAAAAACCATTGTTTAGAATAATTTGCTTTAAATTGGGAAAGCAAGTGCAAAAATAAACATAACATGTACCAGATGATTTTCCAATTTGTTGCAAATTCTGTTGATGCGTATCTTGCACCTTAAAGTTTCTGGGTCAAGTTCAACCTTTTGTTAGAAAAAAAAGACATCTCCAGAGATCTATGGAAATTACATACATACATACATGCATACACACACACACACACACACACACACACACACACATATATATATTTTCAGGTTAAATTTGGTACTCTGTTGAAGAAATTAAGTGCAGACTATTTAAGCAGACCACCAGTATTTCACATCAGACTGAAAATGCATGTTGCTCCAAGGGGTGAAATTGCCGTAGAAACCCTAGACTAAAAGTAGATGTGATTACTCACTTATATAAATGGTAGAAAAGTTAATTTGGCTCGTACTTTAAGTACAAAATATGTTTCTGCACTTTGCTAGGTTGCTAATCATCTCATGTGTGGCAGGAGATTCCATGGATTCAGCTCCTGAAACCACTTAGCTATTCCATTGCATAAATCTAGTGTGATAACACAGTTCTGCAATTTATGTTTCAAAAGTCACTCTCAGAATCATCCTGATAAAATTACTGTAGATGAATTTCCAGTCAGGAATGGGTTGTTCAGGAAATTATTATTAACATATGGAACCCCAGTCATTAAACCCAGCTCGTCTTGGTGTTAGATCTAGTGGAGATGATACCTCTCTCTGTTGTTTGAACTTGCTGTATTCACTCAGCTCGTTGTGCTGCCATGTATTTTTCATTGTCCTGGTAGCCAACTCTCTCAACTCTCTCTCTTTGGTCAACCCGAAGTGTAGCATAGTTTTCTTCCTCCAGTTCTTTCATTAACTGTAACTCAAAAATACCACTACTCTTAGGTTAAACCTAGTTGTGTCCGATTAGTGCCATTCACAGTTTCCTTTGATTACTGGACTTGCACATTATTTTTTGTAGTTAATTACTGAAACTGAGTTTTGTCTAAAGCTGACAAGTAACTAATTAAGATTTCCTGAATATGCTAGTTGAGTGCTAATGACCAGAGGATGTCAGGATCTTAGTTTTCTATAACTCCTAAGAATGGCTACTCTATCAGTCTGGCTTCTGAATTTATTTTATGCAATATAATGCAGGACAGAATGATGTGTGAATATCTTTCAGTGAATCACCCATCACCCAGATGATCTTTGGAACTTTTTAATTCTATGCATAGCTTGTCTATATCCAGTTAGTTTATAACACTTCTCTTGGAATCATGACACAAAGTGTATATATGTAAATACACACACACACACACACACACACACACACACACACACACACAGAGACACACGCACACATATATATATGTATATATAAAATGCACCCATATAGTAACCTATTGAACCAGGGAAAGCTGTATTTTTACCAAACCTGTGCAAACAGTACTCTGAATCAGACAATGAGACATGCTGGGGAGAGCTGAATAGGTCCAGAGTGTTTCAAGGAAGAAACAAGTATGAGGTCCTAGATTTTGGACTCAATGATCTTAAAGACTTTTTCCAGCCTAATGATTCTATGATTTACTGATTTTGATCTGTGACCTGTCTGTGATAATAATCTTATGCTTGTCTGATTGTAAGTTTAAACATTTCTTGAATAATAGTAATATGGGTGAGAAAAATTGCTAGAACAGATGCAGTTTGCACAAAGATACACAAATCAAGAAAGCATTCTGAAATAAAAAACCTTCTAAGAATTTTCTGCTGACTATAATGATAGAAAAGGACACTAAAAAAATGTAGAAATACCATTTGACAAACGAACTGTAATCATAATTGCAGAGAAGTGTAATGTATTGCTTCTGACAAATGCTGACACCTTCTAATTTCTGCTTTAACCCTTGTGACAGTTTAACCTAACTAAATTGTTAAATGGATAGAAATCAGTTTACCAAGCTGGCATTGCAGCTTAGTATTAAACAATAATTGCAGTGTTTATTTTGATGCTGGTATGCTGACACCAGTTTCATGATTTGTTTTCAACCAAGAAGAGGATTATGAAGACTAAGAAAAGTGCAAACCACTTGTAAAAATAAGTCTGTGACCTTTCACTGCGAACATTAATGATGAAAATAATAATGAAAATAGGAAAATAAATCATTTAGTGGAACAGTTGAAAAACAATTGGAAACTGTCCTATGTCATTAAAATTTTCCAGCATTGAATAAAAGACAGAGAAAGTCTGTATGACCTTTCTTTGATATAAACATTGCCACTCTGATCTAGTGGTGGCATCCCTGCCCATAGCAGGGGAGTTGAAACTAGATGGTTTTTAAGGTCCCTTCCAACCTAAGCCTTTCAATAATGATGATGATTCTATATGTTTTTCTATTGAAATCATTGTTCACTTGACTTTAGTTTTTTATCACTTTTCTGTCTCCAATAGAGATGGGTTAAAACCGTACTGCTAGAGCTTGTACATTTTTATCCTAATATTTCTGAACATTGCTTTGTGTTTGCTTCTGTATAACTCATGCCTTTGGTTTAGATTAGAGATGCATCTGTACTCCTTGTAGCTGCAGTCCTTTCCCCATTTTCAGCATGCTCTCTGATACTCCTTTCCCAGTATATTTTCAGCTCCATTATGCATATTTGCCACATTTCAGACCTAATCCTAAGTTTAAGCAGGACTCCTAAATAAGGTAGCAATTTAGAGGAATGGAGCAGCATCTATGAAAATATGTCCTATGATGAACTGAACTTCAGTGAATATGTTATGTAATTAGGTTGGCCTTTAAGACAAAACTGGAACAAATGGGAACATCTCAAATTCTTTGGTTATGTAGTTAATTCTGGAGCCTGATTTTAAACATGCAATTACAGTTCTCTCCAATCTATTCCCATTCCTGCTTCCCATATACCTTAGGGAGGAAAGGACTACTTTGAGGCATAATTTATTCTATGATCATCTTTCTTCTGTTTATTTTTAACTTTAAAAATGTATTTGTTTTCATTTTTGTTAGAAAGCAATGCGTTTGAATAAAACCTAGCTCTGCCCATCCCTGTGTGTAAATACAGTGTGGATTTTAGCCATAAGACCTAACAGGGAATCTCCATCCTATTTGGACACACAAACCATGGAAGTACTCTAAGTCTTCAAATTCTTGTGCTTTAGGAAGGCCAGTTCATTTCATACAGTATAAAGTCAGTGTAACTTCAGCACCTAAGTAGCCTGCTTAGATGCAACCTTTCAATCGAGATCTCAGTGTGCAACCTCTGAGGTTTACTTCAGATTGGCTGAGCTTCTGTGTCCTTGGTACTTTGTGCCTTATGAGAGGCAATGGAAGACACGGGGGGGGGGGGGGAGGGGGTTTGATGTCAGAAGGAGTTAATTTGTGACCTTTCATCAGCTATGATTTTATTGGGAGGGATGAAAAATGTGAGAGAAGCAGCCACACGCATCCATCCTGTTCACATTGTTCACATTTTGGAGTGTCCTGGAATGCATTTGGGACAGAAATGGGCCCTGAGGCAGGGGGGCAGAGCAGGTCTTGCTTTGGGAGCTGGTCTCTCATAGGAGAGCAGCCAGGGACTCTCCATCACTGAACCCTGTGTCCAGCATCACGTAGCTTGGTGGCTGTGTGGAAAGCAGACCTCTTTTCTTGCATTAAAGGAGTGGCAACTACTGATTGTGGATTGCTAAATAGATAACATATATAAATGCATATGAATTTGCTCCGTTTACAGTTGCAAGGAGAATATTCTTGCTTTGTAGAAAAAGTAAGTTACAATAAAGTTTGGTACTGCACCAAATCATATTCACGTATTGTGTGAGACTTTCTTAGCCCATGAAAAGTGAATAATTGTTATTGATTAATTAATAAATTTTATTAATACTTCTAAAAAAATTCTTATTCTTAAGTAAATAAAAAAATATATTTCCCAGTACTTCAAAATTCGCTAGAATGACTAGTGACTTGGGGGACCTTACCTTTATTTCTGACCTAGTTAAAAGTGCTTTAAATGGATCTTACTGTTCAGAATTATCTGTTTAATGTGCACACCTGAATACACATTGTCATACCTGCACATGCAGGAAAAAGGCTTCTTGTAAATCAGCTGATCTGAAACTGATTCATGAACTAATATCAGTGGTTATATGAAATAATTTTGAAGTATATAATCAGTATTTTAACTGGATGCTGGTGAAAGTTATAAACAGGTTCCCAAAACACTTTTTGTACTTTAGATCAGATACTGTGGCTCTTAACCCAGTAAGCTTTATTTAATGAATCAGCATTTTAAAAGTAGCAAGTGCTGGTGGAGAAATGCCTTTGAGGCTCATGAACTTCATGACATCTGCCTGGCAACTAGTGCCAAACTAAATCTGAACACAGGAATACAAAATTGCTCTTAGTTGTAGGAGCAAAGTTCAAACAATTTTTAAAGCATTCAGGAAATGGATCGGACCAGTTTACACTTGCGTGCAGACTGGCTTCTTGTTTTTGCCTCTGCAGCAGTGCTCTGTATTTGCTACTTTTTCATCACCATCAGCATTATGCTCCTTATTTAATGTATATTAAGCTTCAAAATTGCACTTTTGGAGTGATAGTTCACAGAATTATGATCTCATGATTCTGTCCTGTAAAATATCTGAATCATGAGTCAGACAAACAGTTCAAGGTATAGTGTCTATTAATTCTGGTATTACCATCAGAGGTGGGAAAATTTCTATTTTGAGTCACTCCTGTTGTGCATTCATTTTTTTTTAACGGAATAATTCTAAATTTGCATTTTTATGTAATTTTAGGAACAGAATGCTTGTGTCTCTGATTTCAACCTATTCCACAGGATTATCAATATAATTAGGGGAAAAAAACCATACCTGATGGATGCCTTTGGCATTTTGAGGATAAAGACCAAAATATATTTCTTCATTTACCATTTCAATATATCCACTGTCTGTAAAACTTACGTATTTCATAGTACCCGCAGTCTTTCTTACAAAATTATTAGAAATTTATTCTTATATCAAGGCAAAACTGCTTAAGGAATAACACACAGGCTAATACAAGCTTTCTGTGCTAAAACCAGTTTACAAAACACATATGTAACTTGTTATTTTGTTAGTTTAGAAAACTAAAAATAAGAGCTGTGTTCTGGCTGTCATCAAGTCTGTCTACAGTGTTTAGTTAATTAATATTATGCTGATACCTTATCTTTTGACATTAACAAAGCTATCCAGATTTTTTTTTAGTGCTGCTTTTGGTACTTTATTGCACGAGTTACAAGCAGAAATATGTGCACTTAAATGATAAACAGTAACTCCAGCTCAGTGCTACAGTGTAACAAGGTTCAAAAGGAATAAAATTTGTTCAGATTTGAATAGGCTTAAAAATTGGAGACAAAGGGGAAAAAGGCAGTAATACATGCCCTTTTTCCCTCAAAGAAAAAAGCCAGAAGCTATTCATTATCATGTTCTGTAAATGCCATTTACTTCATTGTTGTGAACGGTTTTGCTTTGACTTTATCTCATTCCTGTTTACGTATCAACCAGCGCTAAGTGCAAAGCAGCTTTTCCTAACTAAGCAGAATACATTGTCCTCTGATATTCACATGAGATATTAAAAAAAAAATGTTTGTTGAAGTTTCTTATTATGTGAGTTTGTAAATACAGTAGAGATTAGTTGAATTTGTTTTTTAAAGGTAGTGGCTTGGTTTTATATCCTCAATACCCTTCATCCCAGCACTTTTGAAAACAATTTTTTAAAAACATATGTAAAACTATGATGTCATTAATTTTCAGTCTGGCCAAACTGTTCTTTAGTTTTACCTAAATTGCATCTTGGGATTTAGTAAGTAGTCACAGGAATAGCTCACCTTTTACAAAAATTTTATATATTTCGGGGAAAGACTTCAGATACTCAATGTGAGGGCAGTAAACTGACCTAGTTGCAAAACTGGTTTTTAAATGCTTATATTTTGACTGTAACTAACCCATATCTGAGGTGTTATGATTTCTACCTGAAGTAAAAATTAACTGATCTGATAGTGTTGAATTTTTAGTGATGACCATTGTGCTTAATCAGGGCTACTACCCTGTACTGGGTGGGAAGGAAGAATGGGGACTGCAAAGGAAAAAGCCATACGCCTTTCACATGATTGTGCAAGTACATGGTTCATTGGGCAGCACTAATAAGGGGAAGGAAGGGATTTAGCTTGTTAATCCATGCTTCTTAATACAATGTCACATTAAATGACACCCACAACATGCATATCGATTGTGTTAGAGCTGGAACCTGATTATGAAATACTGCTTCATCCTCCTGTGACATTGGCTCTCTGGAGAATTTTCAAGCAACAAAGCATCAACTAATGAAGATTTTGTAATAATATTTTGGTTAAGACTTTATATAAGACAAGTAGGGGCAAAAGATAAGTCTGTGTGGCTCATTGTGAAGTGTATCACAGATACCCCAGATGGTGCTGTGCAAAAAGCACCATGGCTGTGTTGGGGCAGGGGTTCATCTGAGCTAAATAGCCTCACTTGCTGTGTTTTCTGCATTGTGCCTGGGTCATATAGTTACAGTTCAGGAATGTTTGTGTATCTTTGGAATCTGCATTGCATAGTGTAAAAGAAATGTAAGATAAGGTTATATTAAGGCCTAGAAATTATGTAAGCAGTGCTTGGGACAGCTTAAAGTCTAGGTCTGCACTATTTATAATTTACTTCCTCCAATCTCTCACACCTCAGTCTGCCTTTCCTTCTTTCTCAGTCAGCCAGAGCTTAACACAGGGTGTTCACCTATAACTTCCAGTTATTGATATTTACTTTGATATTAAAATCAGTAGGACAAGCATGGATTCAAAGTTAGTTACACAGAAGGGTTTTGCTGAACTGGGACAATACACAGTGGTAAAATAATTAATTTTTCTACTTCACAGTACATGTAAACCTGGCAAGAAAGTAAAAAGTCTTCTTTCTTGTTTTTCCAGTGTCCTGAAATCACTAAATATGATGTCATGATGGGCAGGGTCTGTGTCTGGTTTTAGAACAATTGATGCAGCATTTTATAGAAGCTGGCACTGAGAGCATACTTGTGTGTGCTTTTTAATGACACATTTTAATTAAGGTCAAGCTGTTACAAAAGCGTTTACAGCATTAGAAGTGTAAGAATGCTTCCAGCAGGCATTTCTGAATCCATTCAGTCTGACTGATGTGCTCTTCTCTAGGTTATGGGCACAGTATTTCCTACCATTGCCTATAAAGCTGACTCATGAAGCAGCTCATGCATAGCAAGTGACAAGTCAGTTCTATATCCTGCCTATCACGATTAGAAAGAATTTGGACTCCTCTCTGTGAGGTGCCCAAATTCTTGGAAATCATATCCAGGATGAAGGTGATGTTTTGAAAGAGCCTGGTTTCAGTGATCTGTTCTAAATTTCTTTAACTAGACAGCACATAATGGTTTTGGAGAATTATTGCATGACAGGTTTCCACAGGCTTATAGCATGATATATATTTTTTTAAAAAAAGGCAAAAAAAAATCATTCTGGTTTGGATAAATAAATATGAAGTATCAGGACCTCAGTTTTAATATTTTTCTTCTTTAAATATTTTGAATTTGTGGAGGAATATTAAGACTTTTATTTGTATGTCATTTTTGTAAAAGAAAGAAGGGCTTTACAGAAAAAATCCAGAATTTCTGATTCATACCATGATCTGCAGTGGCTTGCACTGCCTAATTAAGTATTGATAGAGACTCCTGTATTCAGTGATTAGTTTATCTTAAGTATTTGCTCCTTCTGTGTAAATTCTGTGCGCAAAAATTTTGAATTTCTTTTAGCAAAAAGTTTATATTGTGCTAGAATAGGAGTTGATACTATTCTATTTTTCTAGGGGTTAGTTAAGAGGTATACTACTAATACCAGAGAAATGGCATGTAGGGCAGTGGATCAGCAGAAGAAAGCACACCATGAACGTTTTAATTCCTTCCAGGAACAAGTTGGATGGGTATCTCAAAAAAGAACAGATTCCAACATTCAGCTCTTCTCATGTTCCCATGCATTTGTTTTCTTTTTTCTTCTTCTTCTTTTACCAACGAAAGGAATGTAAATAGGGAAAAATAATATTTTCCTTTGCCCTTGGTTTAAAAACGGCCTCAAGAGATCTGGTCCGAGCCTTTGTATCAAGACAGGATCTACTGTACAAACAGACAGGTCCTTTGAAAATCTGTTGCCACAGCGCACAAAAGAAGAAAACGTAACTGATTTGTAAGCTAATGCCAGGGCAGTTTCATCTGTGTTCTCATTCATGTTCCCAGTTCTTGTCACGACAATGATTCTATCATTCCCAAATCATTAAACTTGTGATTTTCTGCCTCAGGATGGTATTTGGAATAAGAAAAGTTTCTGTTGTGACTTCCAGCCTTATCTTTTTTTCCACTTCATAAGTGAAAAAGCATGAGCTAGAGTCTAAGTAAAGTGAGCTTGAGTTCATTTACTGTACACCTTCATCCAGAAGCCCAGCAGAATAAAGATCTTATCCTCCCTCAGTGATTACGTGCAAGAAAGGATTATTTTTCAGTCAGCTTGGTAGACTTATTAATAAATAATTTCATGTGGAAGGTACAAAGTTTATTGTCTAGATACAAAATCAAGCTAAGTTGCACTGACTTGGAGATGCTGTGGTGGTCATAGCATGTGTCCGGACAATTATTTTGATCCAGCTTGCATGAGATATCTTCATCAATTTCAAGAGTTTGGTCCTATGCCCCAGCTCTTTTTAAAACAACTGCTGGAAATTTTCTGACTTACCAGCAATATTATTTCTCCAGGTATTTTGAAGGTATTAAAAAAACTTAAAAGATGTTTTATTTGGTTCTTACCTCATAAAAGGTAATCAAAGTGTCTGGAAATTTCCTGATGATAAATTTTTCATAACATTTTTTTCTTAAAATTTGAGGCTAATTTCTATAAAATTATAGTTTTCTAAAATTTTTGAAAACAGAGATCATTTAGAAGTTGGTGTCAAAATATTTATTTTCAAGATCAGAAGACATTTTCCTCCTCATAAAATAATAATGCAGTGCTTCTTAACTATTAGCTAAACAAATGGAAATGGTTGCTGACCTGAGCAGAGGAGCAGAAATATTACCTTCCTATTGAGCCTCATCCTTTGGTAGGGGACTGGTGTTTAAGATTGTTCTGATTTTAGAACACTGTCATCCCTTCAGATATTGAACAATGTAAATTTCTGATCAAATTTTACTTGCCCTCAGATATCTTACGGGTCTAACACCTGTAGTCAATTTTTGCATTTTAGGGACTACTTAAAGGTCAAGGTAATGTTTCCAACAATTAAATACCTACCTTTGCTTGGTCTCCCACCATTCTGGGGCCAAAATTACCGATTTTATATGAGACCAAAAAAACCCCCAAATCACAACATATCTAAGAGATAAATATAATGTGTTTCATAAGATCACAGAATAATTAATTTTGTCAGGGGCTTCGGAGGGTCTCTACTGTACTTCCTGCTCCAAGCAGGACCAGCTGAGAGATCATATCAGGTTGTTCAGAGCTTTGTCAAGCCAAGTCTTTGAAACCTCCAGGTACCTCTGTGTCTTTGGAGCCTTCCCTTCCCTGAGCCTTGCTCACTCACCCAGCCTTGTACATCATGTCTCCACCCCTGACCACGGAGATGGTCCTGCCTTGGTCTCATTCCACTTTATCCATGTTTTCTGTGCACTGTGTGTGTATGGAAAGCTGGCTGCAATATGTAGGTGTGGTTCTAACAGTGAGGGCTGGGAAGGGGGAAGCAACCCCAGTATCCTGGCAGTGCTCTTAGTGATGCAGTGCTGGATGCTGCTGGCCTTTGCTGCTGCCCAGGCTCACTGAGGGCTCCTGCCAGCCTTGGGCCTCCCAGGGCATTTTCCCCAGAGTTGTTCCCAGCTCACCAGACCATATAATGGCAAGGGTTTATTTCTTCCCAGCTACATAGCTTTTCACTTGTCTCAATGAATTTCATGGAGTTCCTGTTGGGCCATTCCTTCAGTCAGGCAGCCCTACACTGCAGCATATTGCCCATTCCCCGTAGTGTGATGTCCTCTGAAAACTTGATGGGAATGCAGCATCACAGTCCAGAAGTGCAGTGGAAATTGTATCTCAGTTCTCCTACGGTACCTTCACATTTTGCATCTCCTTGAAATTAGGTCATTCCTCTAAAATCTTTCATGCTTTACTATGCTATTTTCGTGTGTCCTTCTGGTCAGCTGTGTAAAGTAGCAGGATTTCCATGTCCATGAGTTTGGGCCACAAAGGTTGTAGAAATTTTCCTCTTTGCGGTATCTTTCTCAGACTTATGTAGATGACATTTAAAGAACTGTTTTGCTCTTAAGTCTATTTTCCAATGCATTTTTTCTATTGCTTTTCTCTGGGTTTTCTCTTAATTGATTCTGGTTTCCCTGATATGGGAATGCCCCAAATCACACCAAATAATCCAGTTGAAGCTTCAAGCATGCCAAGTATTTCATGACTCTTATGTTGGCTTATGTAAATAAGGGTGATACATCTGATGATTAAGTGTTTGCATTATCAAGGCATACTTGACTCTCATTTAGTTTATACTAGATGCTGTTCTGATGATCCACTGCCTAATCATCCTTATCTGCCTTGAATTTGTACATTCAGGTATCCCTTTGTCTTATTCTATAATTGTTTGGTGATGAATTGTGTCTTTTTAATAGTAATTTCTGTTTGGCCTAATTCCTGCACAAAATGTGCTTTCAGCTGGTGTCTGTCACTTTTTCTGACCAATAAAATAGGATACCCTTATTCAGCCCCTTGCTTTTCTGTGGGATTTTGGTTGTTTGTTTTTGGTTGGGTTGTTTGGTTGGTTGGTTGGTTTTGGTGGGTTTTTTTGTATTAAAGATACGTCCTATGTTTCTGATCTGAGCACAAATCAGAATCTTCATAATACTCTTGAGACCTCAAATGGCCAAATTTTTCTGAGTATAAAAAATCAGGAAATTAAGCTTTTTGCCTACAACTAGAGGTTTTTTTAACTGAAGATCTTAACTGTGATCACTGAAATCTTTATTAGCACAACCAGCATTTGCTTCGCTATCATCTGTAATAAAGTTTCAAGACTAACTAATTTTGTACTATTTCCCTTATATCAAACCTGCTGTAGCCCAGAAAGCTGTACAACAAAATGCAGATGTGTCAGCACTCACCCTCCATCAGGAAAGGAGTCAAGTGGGAAGCATCTACATGCTAACTTAAAAACAACCCCAACCCTCTTTTTTTAATCGTAGGGCTTTATGCTAACATTTTTGTGACTTAGAACCACTTAATGATATAACCCTACCAAGAATTCTTTTAATTATTCATGACACAATATATTTACTTCGGGAAAGCCCTCTGAAAAGAAGTGTCCATCTGGCAAATCCACGCTTCTTCTTCATCTTTAACTGAAACATAACTCTAACTGTCCAGCAAAAGGGAATTTCTGATGAAATGGTCACAACCTACTAATCTCTTTTAGACGGTTTCACTGTCAGATATGACTTGAACCACTGTAATGAACTAGATATTTCTGTATCATACAGAGCAATATGTATATAAGTGCGTGGCATAAAATGGCTGCTCTTGCAGAATACTTGAACATTTTGGGTGTCAGATTCTACAAATTCAAGGTGATTAGGATGGTGTTTTGCTAATGCATTACTTACTCTCTTAGTGAAATATCTAAGTTTATTATCAGATTAAAAACTTGTTTATTTTTCTCCTTTCACAGATTTTTTATAAATGTAGCAGTTCTAAGAATAAACAGAAATTATATGAATTGCTTATGTTGAATGAGGCAGATCCCTTTGTTTGGTACTAAATGGTCTTGGGTTACAGTTCAAAAGAAAATAAATTAATGTAAATGAGGTATTGTTTTGCTGAGTTTCTGTCAGTGACAAACTCAAAACTTCTCTTTTTACTCTGTGTTTGTCTTAGTTAGTTGTAGCTTTAGTTTATTATTTGCTCAATCATTTAAGCAGAGGACTTATTTGAACAAAGTTTTTAACCGGTGGGGTTATGTAAGAAATTTTGAAATACGCCTATGCCACAGAAGTTCAGTATTGTTCAGGTAAGCTGACATACATATTTCTTCTTCATATTTGAGACCTCTGTACCATATATATAAATTGAATAATTTTGATAATGTGTGACAATTATAATGAGAATGATAAGGTAAACAGGTAAGGTAGTTATGGAATTATATGGGTGGTTAATGTTTTAGAATTGAATGTCATACTAAGTACTTTTTTATACTCTTGGTTGTACTAGTCACACCCCTACCTGAAAATTTGATCTATGTTGTCATTCTAATCATAGTTCAAAGATTGTATGTTATGATAGGCAATATACTAAAAAATTACCACCATTGATGTTTTCTTCTGAATAGTACCTTTTCTTCCTTTTAGAGACTAGAATAGATGAGATTGCTACAATGCTGCAAATTAGAACTGTTAGAAAAAAATCAGAAAGAAAAACTATATAGGCTCTTTTACATTTTCTCAAGAAATTGTCTGTCTAATGCAGCACTGTGCTTTACTGAAAGTGACTATACAACAGTTAGATTAGTTTATCGTCTTATAGAAAAGTTATGTGAATCAATAAGTTTCTTCTTTTTTGAAATAAATATCACTGATTGTGTCTTAAACACCTTTTTGTGAGCTGATAAACTGTTAAATGTACTTGTCCGATGCAAATGTCAGCATGGGATAGGATTTAAATGAATGGTTACACAGTCAGCAGAAAGGGGTTAATTACTAGAACTGTATAAACTCTTTGATTCATCACTTTTACCTGAGATATAAACATTTGTCTGAGTAGCTACCTTCAATTGAAAGGCTCAACTTCATCCAAAATCTGAGAATCTTTTTTTAAAGCTACAGTTAACTAATGTGAATGTGCATTTCCAAAAGGAATTTGCACACAGAGATATGCCAGTAAGACTGGTAAAACTACACTAAGCATGAAACCGGTGCACAGCCTGTGTGCATCAGCTGTTATGGAACACCAGCTCTGGATTGTATGGAAGTATTACCTCTTTCACTAAGTAGAAGTTTCAGCAGCAAAGATCTCAGGAGTCACGAGGTCTGGTTTATATTTGAACATAGACTGTCTTGTTGGAAACTGACAGGAACATTGCACACATTCAAGAAACATTGTAGGTTTTCATGGCTATAGTTCACCATAACAAAAGTCTAAGTAAAAGTAAGAACTGAAATCTCCATGGTAGGTTCAAAATATAAGTTTTAAGCAGTTTTGTCCCTCTTCATCACCAGCTATGCCATTCTGCCCAGGCTACTTGAACATCAAAAGACAAAAATGCACTATAAATATGGGGAAAGATACACATCCTGGGAAAAAGTTTACATTTTATGGTATTTGCAACCAAGGATTGTTTATTATTATTAGGGCTTTGACACTGCAACACACCTCTTTCCCTTTTCCTTATATTTGTAGGAGAGGGGACAATTTAAGATTTGTTCTGGACTCTAGTTCTTAAGCATAGATAGGTGACAGTAATAATATTGACACAAATGGTATCTCACACCCTTTAAGGTGGAAAGAAGGAGGTGAAGGAAATGCCAAGGAACTGTTCTAGAAGCAAAAAAAAAACAAACAAAAAAACCTATGTATCTAAATGTTACTATGTTTCTGAGGCAGAATAAACTTCATAATTAGGACAGTGTATGACTAAAATATGTTACATTGTATATTTTCTACATTTTGTGAGAGTTTTATGATATGCATCAGCAGTTCCAAATACTCTATACAATTAATCCATCCTTAATATGAGTATACTCTATATTATAAACATATAACAGTCAAATGTGCAAATCTTCAAAGCAATTTTTCATATTTCATTAGTCCTTAATAGTTTGGAAAATGAGTGGGCCTCATGAAATGTTACAAAATAATTTAATTGCTTTTAGACTGGGGAGACGAAATAGAAGTGCACCTTAGAAAACGTCCAACTGTGCATGCCTTTCCAAGAGCAGCAGCACATCTGCTGATTAAGTCTTCAGGATGCATATTGCTGGGAAAGTCACATTCTCTTCCAGCAGACAAGTCTCAGCAGATGCTGCAGTTTATGGATGGTTTGTCAGAGCCATAGGCACCTGGTTTGGCAGGTACCCATTTTACCCCCTGCTGTATCAGGAAGTGCTTGTGCTGAAGGCAAGAACTGACATGTGTTGTTTCATGCCACAGCTCAGCTCTTTCCTCTCAGAGAGAGAATGTTCTGCACCACTTTGCTGTGCTGCAGCCTGCTTTCAGAAGTGCTGGTAGAGCTCACACAGCTTTTTGCAACAACAGTACCCACTAACACTTCAACCATGCTAAAAAAGTGCTGCCTAAATGGGGTTGCTTAAAAAGGAGAAGTGTGGAGTATTCTCTTCACAGGACAGGAAAGACTACTCCCTGCTCAGTACAGAGAGAGACAAAGAGTTATTTAGGGAGAAAACCATTGAGGAGGAGGCTTTTTTTGCAGAAATGGCCATATGCTTCCAACTCCTACAACATTCAACAATAGAATATTTTGACAGCAGAGTAACTGTCGCTGTAAATCTCCTAATTATGGATCAAAAATGCCACCAACACATGATGCAGAACATGTTACTGGTGTAAGCTCATGCAGCAGTTCAGAAGAGTGGAAAATTTTCTGATGGATTAATTTTACACCAATAGGTTCTATGTCAGATTCAGTATCAGATGTATTCTGGGTTCCTTTTGAACATACAGGCAATGTAAAAAACCCCAGAAAAAAAATCCAACATAGAGCTGGCTATCCTTTGTATCATTTGCTCTGGCTGATTTGACAACTGTGCTATCATTTGTACCTACCTCAATCTGACAAAATTAATGTTTTAGTAACCTTGAGGAACAAGTGCTGAGCTCTGGCACTGATGCTTACAGTCCTCATTCTCAATGGTTGTGTGAACGACCAGCTTTATCCACTGATGTGAGAGGCTTGTTTGTACTTGAGGTATCTGCTGAGTTAGTCCTCTTGTGGGTTCAAAAGGCACACAGGCACACATTTTTAGCCCCATCATTCTTCTTCATCCCACCTGCTGGGGTAACTTACGCCTTTATCATTGCAAGGGAAATCCGCACTAGTAAATCTGGTATGGATTCACTAAAAAGGCACTTTGGTTTCATTGTGTGTACTACTTAAACCTCATTATCAGTTAGAAAAGTTCAAATACTAAATAATTCTTCCTACACATATTCATTTAAGAGGCCACCCTTATAAGAGCTACCACCCCTACTAGAGTGTTGCCAGACCTTCTGCGGTAATAGAAGTTTATTTTGAAACTATGTCTCCTCTGTAGTGCTATTAGAACATGATTGTAAACAAGAATTGTCAAAAATTAAGCCAGTATTGTTTCCCATGTTTAAGTTACAGATCATGGACTGACCATTAGTAGAGAGCAGAATAATTGTGGGGAATTTTTGTTGCAATTGTGGTGAAGGCTGAGGGCTGGAATGTGTGTAAATTGTCCACCTGTGTTGGTGTAGTGATGATGTTTGGGTAGAGGTGTGGAGAGTTCTTTTATCTGAGTGACATTTGTGAAGATTGCAGATGGTGTGATAATGTGTATTTTATTGATAATGATAATTTAATGTGATAACGATAAAAGAAAATGTCTTACATTTTCAGTGCGGTGTAATTAAAAGTCAGATTCTATAACATATCCACACACCTCATTCTTAGGGATTTCAGCTCTATGAAGATACCTGAATACTTTAAAAATACAGACTTGTTTCAAGAGGGTCAGAATAAAATGTTGTGAGGGTTAGATTGCTGCACTTTTCAAGAACCTGTTTTGTAGGAGCTGTAGGCACGTAGTGAGATCTACTTTGCCACGAGAGAGGCCTGCTTGTCCCAGTTCACACTATTCCTCTCTAGCTCAAAGCAAGTAGGAATCCATGAACAACGATAATAAGAGACTCACAGGTGGTGTTATTGCAAGATGTTGTTCTAACTATAGGTAACCAATGGCATTGTGGGGTGGTGAATTGGGAGCCAATGGATGTGTGACATGAATGTTAGAAACAGTATAAAAAGAGGCCTTGTAAAATAAAGAGTTAGTCCCTTTTTTCTGACCAAAAAACTGTTGTGGTGAACTTTTTACTTGTTGTGACCGTCTCAACTGTGACACTGTTATACTGTAATTTTTGATTAATCTGTTTTGTGTTATTACTCTTTATGTTGTTTCTGGGTTTTTTTCTTTCCCGAGTTAGCTGCTGCACTAGGTGTCTCTCTTTCTCTCTTGGAATCATTGTTTTGGGGAAGATACATGGAATTTCCTTTTGTTCACAGTGTGCAAAGCAGTACAGCTTCAGGGCTGTACACTTACTACTCTATGTACTTAGTTACTGCTTTGTTTTGAGAGATGTTGAGTTTACCTAGCACCCTCTCAACTGCTGGGGGAAGGAATGACCATTGTGTCAGTTAAGGGCTGATCTATTCCTTAGCCAGCAAGAAGGGAATTTAAAGCAGTAAGTTATCAGAGCTTCTCCTCACATCTTCCTTATGAAGGGGAATCTCTGGTACTGCAAGAATGGCAAAACTGGCAGTGGTATAAATCCAGTCTGATCTTTTAGCTTAGATCTAGGGATAAAGTTGGGGTTGGGGGCAGTCTTAAGCAAAAGTTTAAGAAAGAAACATAGAACATTCTGTCACTGGTACTGTTCCCTCCAAAGGCTGAGAAAAATCTGTAATAAACCTCTGGTTAGAAATACAAAGTTGGACTTTAACTTCTAAAGTCTGATCATGCAGCAGCCTTGTAAATACCATATATGCTGTTTTTTCTCTGTGCAGGTATCTAAGCCAGACTGTACCAGAAGAGATGATGTTAGCAGCCAACCCTCAAAATAGGGAGAAATTAACCATACTAAAACAAGCTCTAGGTGCGCTGGGATTCAATAGCCTGGTAAGTTACATAAGCTTACCTTATTTGTGGCTAAAATAAGCATATTCGTTGAAAGCAGGCCATAAGGAACTCTCATGGATAACCTTTTGTGGGGAAAAGAAGTGCGTTTCTGTCTTCTTTTTTTTCTGTTGGTTAAGACCTTGAAACAGCAGTAGTTCACTCCAGGGAAATTACTGTAATCACTTTTAATTAGACACAGAACCAACAATGTAAATCTTTTTCGTTCTTATAGATTCACAAAACAGCTTCAAGGTATAATACTCTGAACAATTAAATTACGTAGATAAAAAGAAGCAATCAAATCCCATATGACAGAAACCTCATAAAAGCCACGGAAATTTTTTCCTCTTCCTGATTATCTCCCTATCCTTTTTAATTTTGTGAAACACACATATGCTAACAGCACCTGAAAAGAAGTAAATACATATTTAGGCAAAGAAAATTAGAGATGGGTAACTTGAAAGAGCTGATTTAATTCCCCAAAAGCAACAAGAAGATAGGCCTGCTGTTTGTCTTTAATCCTACGAAACTAATGAAGATAATTTGGAAAATTAATCAAGAAGAGGTTCTTGGGGACAGAGATGTGACGGAAATCAGAAGACATAAAAGGGTGAATACAAGAACTCATGTAAACTGTGTATCCCTTCAGGATACTAAAATGCTTAACAAACTCCCCATATTTCCTGCAAATGTATATGCTACCTAGAACACTGAAGCTAGAACACTTCTGCAAGAGAAATGCATATGCAACAGTTGTTTTAGAAGGAGGTAAGAATTTACTTACCCCTGTACGATATCATTAGAAAAAAGGGGACAAAAAGTTAACGCAGCTCTGTGCTAGATTGTCATAAAAATGACAGATGGGCAGCAGTTGTAATAAAAATGGATTAAGGGCTATCAGCAAAAATTTGTGAATCTTCTGCAACTGTTATTTGGGTGTGAGGTAGACTTCTGTGCTGGTGGTGGTACATCATGGAGCTGCTTGGCATTCCCTAGTTAAGGTAGTAACAAATGTCACCATGAAACGTAACAAAGAGTAGGATTTATTTTCATGAATGTTCATGTGGCCATGTACAAAATTGACCACAAATGGCTAGATATTTGACAGTATTATTCCTTACTCTTAGTGGCCCAAGCTCTGTACCAGTAGGATTCAATAGCAAATGATCCAGACATTCCTGGATGTAGCTCAGTGTTCACAGTTCAGTGGAGCTCTCTTGCTCTTTCATTAATCTTTTCTGTTGAGGAAGGGGTTCAACCCATAAATAAATAATTGAATGCAAAATGAGTCACAATTCAAAAGCCTGCAGTAACTGTCTGAGAATGCCTCACAGACAGTATTCTTTTGAGTCCAGGACTTCATTTTGGTAATTTTGAATCATCTTGAAGGCTCTTCTGTATTCAGGCAGCATTAGAATAATATTTAGGAGCCAGGAAATCTGTGGAACTCTCAAATGCTGTGGGCCGATCTCCTGTGTTGAATGTTAGTGAGCAGTACGCAGATAAAACACATTCCTAAAATTTCTACCCCTTGCTTCTGAGGTACATGGAAAGGTCTGTATGTATTATTCCTTGACTACCTAGCCACATTTAAAGATAGAGTAGATAATCTTTTTGAAGAACTACATAAAAATTCCTTAGCAGTCATTAATGGTATCTTCCAAAGTATGTTAATGTTTATTAAAAACAATTACTCTTTTAGAGATGGGGGAACATTTATCTTACACAATGAAAACGTATTTGAGAATCTGGAATATGAAGCATACCTGAGGCCTTACCAGAATCAGCAGTATCCCAGCCCACTGCTGTTCAGTGCTGTTCAGTCAATGCCCCAAACCAGTCCTGAAGGAGTGTGCTGTGCTAGGGTGCCATTTCATCTTGCCAGAGATACCATCCCAAGAAGCAGGGTATAGCACCCTAATTTGAATGCCATATTAGCATGACCTCTTCTATTTTAAGAGTTATCTTGTTCAGACTTTGCCTGTATATATTGTTTTTTTTGAATCTTCAGCTTTCATACTGTGTAATATTAAAATATACTGTTGCCCTATTGACATTTATCTCATACAGTAAGAGATTGACATTCTTGCCTTAAAATGCAGTTTAGAGACTCAAACTTGCTTAAATAGCACTGGAGGTGCTATAGTCTATCCCAGAAAGGCTGTAAGCTTTTTTAATGCTCTTTGATGATTGGCATATTTATTAAGGAAAGGAACGTGAAGAAAAGAAGAGAACTTGAGAATAAAGAGGATGTATCAGCGAAGTATTTCGTTAGTAGTGTATTTATAATCTTAGTCTGCAAATTCTGATTAGTGAGAGATCTCACTGTCACTTCTGCAGTTTCAGTAGAAGTGGATTCCAAGTATTACTTTTCAAAAATACTTCAAGAGTTATCAATTAACTTTTCCCTGCATAATGCCATGTAATATTATAGTGGATATTAGGTTTCCTGTTTTACAATTTTAAGGAAGCACTATAGTTACATAACTGACCTTAAAAAAAACTTCCAAAACCACACAATACTTTCTGTATTTTAGGATTTAAGGTTCATATTTCATGGATCAGAATTTTTCTTGAATTTGAGAATATTTTAAAAAATAATCAACCAACCAAAAAAACTGAAGAAAGTTAGTTTTCTTCTTGCTGTGATAAAAATGAGGCCAGGAAACATCTGCCCCTAAAGATAACTACTTCACAATCTGAGACATCAGAAAAGACATCAGAAAAGAATATGCAATCCTGGAGGGAAAGTGTGAGGGTAAGAAAGGTTGCTTTTGATTCTTTCAGACCTTAATTACAGCTTTTAGTACCACGAACCTCCTTTAGTTTAGAGCTAGACACTTTGTTTGTGAATTCAGTTGGCTGAGGCAAAAATACCCTTGCTGTTCCCAAATAGAGAAATTGTCTCAATGGAAATTTCGTATGGACAAGATATGTTTTATTTCTTGCAGAAATAATGCATCCATTAAAGATATTTCAGTATTTTTATCACATTCTGAAAAACTTTCTTAACATGGCGGTTAATGTAACTTACATTAAAACAAAGGAAATAAAAAGTAATTTTGTTGGTTCATGTCCTAGATAGGTTCCAGTTTGATTTCAAATTTCCTGATAATAATTCACACGTGAATACTTTTCAACTTATCAAATGCCAATGATACAAACTAATAGAATTTGTGTTTTTATAAAGCATTGCCTTTCACTGGTGTGCCCAACAGATCTTTTCTTTATCTTTAATTCTGTAAAAACTGTGTGCAGGAGGTGGAGAACCTGTTTGTAATTCTCTCAGCAATTCTGCATCTTGGAGACATTCGCTTTACGGCCCTGACAGATGCTGAGACAGCATTCGTGTCAGACCTGCAGCTACTGGAACAAGGTCAGTAGGACACAACCTTGGAGCATCGCCTGCTTGGTCCCACAGCAGGGAAGTTGCGCTGTTCCACCGACAGATGGAAACACAATTCCAGGGAGACAAAAAAAATTACCTCTGAAAATTCATAAGTTACTGTGGGAAGACAGTATCCAATTGACCTGGATGTTTTATAAATTACAGATTTTTATGGGATGAAATAAAATGCCAGTGTTGCAAATTATCTAATTAAATGTCATATTTAATGCTATCGTTTGCCAAAAGAAATTGTACAGTGCACTTTGTGCAGTTTTCTTTTAAAATGCTTTTGCACTGCTTGTCAACATCTGAACAATTTGGCTTGAATTGAATTCCTTACATTCAAAATCTGTGTCTTAAAAGGGTCTCTTGTTTGTGTGCTTTGAAGTTTGCCCTCTTGGTCACTGACAAATCTCCTGCAAGTGGCTTATGGATACAGAATGTCAATAAGTAGCATACCTTAACTCTAATACCACAGAAATTCTGCCAAACCCTGGGGAAAGTCCTGAGTAATCTTTGAAGGGGGAAAAAAGCTGTAATGTAATATACAGATATATTCAAACTTCACAAAGTACTGATTATAGTAATCCGATTTTATGTATTCATTAATTTTGATTACTCCTATGACAGCACCCTTTTCATTAATGTTTTGATTCTTTCACTATTCAAAAAGAAATCTACAGAAGAAAATCAGATGTAAAAACTGAAATATGCAATATAGCATAAATCAGTCTTTCTTTACATTTTCATTTCAGTGGCAGGGATGCTGCAGGTTTCACCAGATGAGCTTGCTTCAGCCTTGACAACTGATGTTCAGTATTTTAAAGGTAATTTTTTCCAAGCTTACATTCCCATAGATCAGACCTTGGTGGCATTTTGATCCTTCTGATTTAAAAACTTTAAAAGCTGGTGATTTTTGTTTCTTATTTCTTGTATGGTCCTGTAAATGTTCCCTTTGAGGAATTTGTAGGCTTATCTGCCATGCAGTAAATCAGACTGGGCCACCAAATTAGAAATGCCTTTATAATATGGAGAAAAACAGTTTCACACTGTGGTGCTAGTGGTCTCCTAACTTGATTAATGTTATAAAAGTGTGTCAAGCTAACAGATTCAATATTAATAGAGAATATTAGTTAAAACTGTAATCAACAGGAATTTCTTGGGAAAAAAAATCTGAAAAAAATACTTTCAGTAAAATACTAGTTCTGTGTGGTACTCATACACATTTCTTTTGAACAAAGTATAAAGGAATGTATTTCCAAACCAAAAATCTTTTGAGTGTTGACAGTCTTCTTATCTTGCACTGGAGGCTTCAGAAATAAGCTAACACCATGTAAATGTTTGGCAAAGGAGAAGTAACTAACTAAATTTACTGTAACTAAAATTACTTAAGGCAAAGTTTACAGCACATTTTCATCTCCATTTTCTGCTTTTCCTCTTAGGAGACACGATTGTTCGGAGGCACACTATAGAGATTGCAGATTTTTACCGGGATCTCTTGGCAAAATCTCTATATGGTCGTTTATTTAGCTTTTTAGTCAACACAATCAACTGCTACCTTCAAAATCAAGATGAGAGTGGCAGGTAGGAGTGCCATTGGAAACTATTAGGTGTTCCATTATCTGTTCAAATTCAGAACCATAAAAGAAACATGATTCCATTAAATGGTGGAATTTAATGCACACTGATAAAGTTTTAAAGCATTTTATGATAGCATGACATGACACTTGGATCTTTAAAGCACTGGCCATTCCTTCTAGTTGTTTCTTCTGTAACATATTTGTTTATTTGTTTGCTTTTATAGGGGGCCATGGTACTTTATTCAGTAATCTAGATTGGTGGTTACAATTAGTAGCTTTTTAGGAGCTGACAATACAGAATGAACTGTCTTTCAACATGCAAAATGCTGCTTGCTGCTTTTTTTATTGCAGAACATGCTTGTTCTTTCTTCCCAAATAGTGACCTTAGCACAGGGTATTAAAAACAGAATTTTATTTAAAAGCCTTCAACTGAATGTTTAAACTTAACTGAATTAAATGTTCTAAGAATGTTCTCTAGGTTTGCATCTTCTAAATTCGATGCAGTTGCTATCCAGCGTGGTTTCTTGGAAAAATGAATGCTAATTAATGTGCATCAGTGGAGCAGTGAAGAAACAAATTAAAGGAACAACAAATAAAAGGAAATCTCAGTAGAATCAAAGTAACAAACTAAGACAGTAGACCTAATTAGATGATCATATGCATGTGACTTAATCAAAGTTCAGCAGCTCATATGCTCAGCTGAGCTTTCTTATGAATTTGAAATACAAGTGGCTTGGAATTATTGGTAAATGGTAATCCACAAATGACAGATGTGGAACTTTGATAAGTATGTTTTCTTCATATCATATCTCCGTGGCTGCATAGGAGAAATGTTTATGAGGTGCCCTCTTCTAAAGCTTGAGGACTTCACAGTCTTATTTTTATTCCTATTCATATACCAATTAGTGACAAATCACATTTCTCTTCTCTGGGTGTAGTTAAGAGGATAAAGTACTGTGCCTGAGTAACTCAGCTTTCTGCACCTAAAATCTTTCTGTCACTGTATATACACCACCAGAGTGCCTCGCTTCCTGCTGAAGGCAAACAGAAGTAACCTGGAATGATTTTACTTGTCTCTTTGTGACACGAAGCTAGAGCAATTTTCCAATCCATGTCCTAATTTGACATATGCTGTTTATAATAAGGAAGGGCAGTAGCATGAGGTCACAATCCTTCCTCATTCATTTCTGGGACTTATGGAACATAGCCTTAGCTCAGTGCATGTCTGCGACAGACAACAGCCCAGTTTAGGCATTTCTAATTATAGTGAGCTTTTTTTGTAGTGGCTGTTGAGAAAGAAATTTAGAAATGATATATTAAAAATCTATTAAAATTATTTGAAATAATTTTTCAGTGTGTAATTTTACAATTTGATGTCTCACAGTCTTCAGAATAGGGTGGTGTATATCTCTGTTGTTTATATAAACCTATAATTTCTAGATATCATAGGATCTTCAAATAATGAAAGTCAAAGTTGTTTGTATATTGTTTATTTTGTAATCTCCTTTTAGTGCAATCTCTTGGCAGAAGAGGTGACTTCTACCTTGTGAAAATATTTCTCAGTGAATCTGTTTCTACTTGTGGGTAACTTGAAGACTGTGTGAGGTTGTGAGTCCCAGCTAAAACAGGACAGTTGTTTGATGTATCAGAAATGAGGAATTTGCAATAGTCTCCTCTGGCCACATGTTATACCTATGCTTGAAAAGCAGGAGTTTTTCGTTTAGGCTGGTTTTAGAAAGCTAACCAGTTTAGGATTAATTGGCAGTACTGACAAGATACACTACATTTTAGAGAGCCAAGATCAGCTTCAGTTCCCTTTCCAAACTTGAAGCTAGGTAGCTTATTTTAAGTGAAAATTAAGTTGATCATCCTACACTGATATTTCAACCTCATTTGAATTAGCCCATGCCTCTTTTTTGATCCAGTCTAATCATATTGTTTAACCTAGAGGATTAAATCAAGGCATAGAACAGTTCTAGATGCAAGTTGGATTACAGCAATGAATTTGTGATTTGTGGGTCAGATTTACTTCAAATACATCTGAGTAACTATCAGTTAGCAGCATTATATCTCCAGTTTGGTGCAGTTTTAATAAATCTCTGCTTAAAGATCCACCAAGGACATTAACTTACGTGACTAAATAAGTCTGATACGTTCCAGGCCATACTTCATTCCCCAGTTGGAAACTGACAGAATTACTACTCATCAGATGGGATGAAGCCATCATCAGAAACCTGGAATAAGGTTTCTAACTCAGTTCTCTTGTTTTGTTGTGAGGCAGTTTAGTGGACTTCTGTCGCACTTCAGCGAGAATTTATGAAGCAATAAAATTAGATTTATTGGGTTAGTAAATCTAAGAGAAGCATTTGATCTTGGCATTTTTGTGGAAACTGGTTATCCATGTTTAACTTTTATGGTGGAAATACTTGATTTTAGTCTTTAATATTGATTTATGTTTACTGTGAAATAGCTTGTGACAGGTTTTAGGCAAAATAAAAGCAATTATTATCATTAGATCTAAGTGAAGGGGAGGTGATTCTGTGAAAAGCTGTGAAAAACAAAGCTCTAAAATTATGAAATATAAAGAATAAAAAGTGTTGCCAAAATCCAGCAAGTTCATTATTTTGTAATACTATTCAATAGGTATAAAGCAAGAATTTTAATAATGGTGTTAAGTAAGATAATACACCTTTAGAAATGTTGTTCTCTTTCATAAAAACTTACTTATAATTTGGTCTAGTTTTAACTAAATTTTAACCCTACATGCTAGTTTAGACTGGTTGCAAGATCTGAGGTTTGTTACTTTATTAATTCTGATATTAGTTTTTAAAAAATTGACTGTGGAGAAATTATATTGCCATAATTGGCCCCTAGAGTGGGATTAGAAGAAAGCTATTAACATTTCTCACAGGTGCTTATAATTATTTTTTTAAATTATTCATATTTATCTTCACTCATCTATAGAATGATTTCCTATTCTACTGATTTTATTATTATCAAAATAGTCAGGGTGAATTTCTTCCTCAGACTTAACTCTTCAAAGTTTACTACTGTTTTACTTCCATTCAGATAAGTATGCTGATTTTCAGTTTTGTAGATTCATGGTTGCCTTACTGTGGCGTTTCAAGGTAATTGATTGCACATTGGCAAAGTTGGATCTAGTGATCCAAATGAGTAATGAAAAGACTTAAGGTAATATTTTAACAATTCCTGACTCATTCTGCAAGAGGGCTTTTCCTTTATGGATATTTAAGAATGTCTGTGAACTCTTGTGAAATTTTGCTTTTCTCATGGAAAACCAGCTAATTAGGTATATGTGCTTGAGAAAATCTTGATACTGTGTTCCCTTCCTGCTAGTAAGTTGAAGACATGTTGTTTTATCAGCTAGTTAGCAAAGATTTTCTCTCTTTGTAGATCAAACCTGATAAAAAGCTGATAAATATTTTGTAGATAAAACCTGGCTGAACAGAAGGTCCCCGAGGGCCTGGGTCTGGTTGGAGGCCTCTCAGTAGCAGTCACCCTCAGGATCCATTACTGGGTTCAATATTGTTTAACTTACTCATCAATGACCTGGATGAAGGGCAGATGCCTCCTCAGCAGGTTCACTGCGGACACGAAGCTGGGAGGAGCAGCCATTACCCCAGAAGGCTCTGCAGCCCTTCAGGAGGACCTCAACAGGCTGGGCAGATGGGCAGAGAAGAAACATCCAAAATTCAACAAGGGCAAATGCAGAGTCCTGAAGCTGGGGAAGAGCAATCCCCTGCATCAGTACAGGGTGGGGGCTGATCCATTGGGAAGCAGTGCTGTGGAGAAGGACCTGACAGTCCTGGTGGACAACAAGCTGTCCATGGGCCAGCAGTGTGACATTGTGGCCAAGGCTAATGGTACCTGAGAGGCATTAGGAAGAGCATTGCCAGCAGGATGAGGGAGGTGATTCTGTCCCTCTACACAGCCCTGGTGATGCACATCTGGAGTGCTGCGTCCATTTCTGGGCTCTGCAGAAGAAGAGAGACATGGAGCTCCTGCAGCAGGTCCAGCAGAGGCTACAAAGATGTTTCAGAGACTGGGGCATTTCTCTTACAAGGAAAGTCTGAGAGAGTTGGGCCTCTTCAGTCTTGAGAAGAGACAACTGAGAGGGAAACCTCATGACCGTCTATCAGTATCTGAAGGGAGGGCGTCAGAGGATGGACCAGGCTCTGCTCTGTGGTGCCAAGCAATAGGACAAGAGGCCATGAGCAGAAACTGATGCACAGGAAGCTCCACCTAAACATGAGGAAGCACTTGTTTATTGTGGGGGTGACTGAGCTCTGGAACAGATTGCCCAGGGGGGTTGCGGAGTCTCACTCACTGGGGATATTAAAAAACCGTCTGGATGCAGTTCTGTGCCATGTGCTCTGGCATGACCCTGCTTGAGCAGGGAGGTTAGACTGTGGTCTCTTCCAGCCTGACCCAGTCTGTGATTCTTATGTGGCAGTGTTACAGACAAACAAAGAAAGCTGGAATTCAGTTATACTTTCTGTCTGTATAACGAAATCAGCCATAGATTTCTGTTGCATATAGAGCATACAGAATATTTCTAAATAGGTAGTTTCTGAAAGCTTGTATATTCTGACTGTATACTCTTATACCCATCAAAATTCAAATAGTGCCAAAGAGTAGCAGTAGGAACACTTATTTGGGGAAAGGAAAGATCTCAGAACTCTCATTTACGAAATTCTTAGTACACATTATCTGATTTATAGAACAAGAAATTCTGGGATAGAAATCTTCCCAGCTTCAGAAAAAAAATCAGAAAAAAACCCTGAAACATTTATTTATCTATTATTGGACTCAGTAGAAAGGTGCTGAGAGTGCAGGAAGGAAGGAAAGAAATTTTCTGTTCAGAACATGAACCTACAGCACAATGAGAATTGTTTCTATATGTGGAGTTAGGGAAGTCTTTAAAACAGACAAACAGTACAAAACATCCAATATAATATAATGCATAATATCATAATTCGAAATCTGCTTCAGTCTGGATAATTTCCAGTGTTTCATTAAACAAGATAATGCCAGTTTTTAAAGCACAGGGCAAATTTTACTTGAAAGAGCTGAGGAAGAGTATGTGCTACTAATGAAAGAGCTACAGATTTTTAGTCTGTTGGGAAATATACTTCTTCATTCCTGCCATAACTGTCAAGTCACTCAAAAAAAGTTTGTCAGATATGGAGCCAGTGTTTCTTTCTGATGTATCCAGCCACCATCTCTATATGCACCACTCACACCTGGATAAGGTAATATGAAAAGAAAAATTACAGCTGTTGAGCAAGACACCTGAGAGAAATGGCAACACCACCAAATCTCAGCAAAAATCTCAGACTATTGAAAAATCTCCCTCATAAGTTTCAGAAACTAGCTTTGTTTAGTAATTGTTTGAGATGAACATATCCAACTGGATGTATTCAGCCTATTCTGTTTAAAAATTGTGTTTGTGACAACAGGTATAATCTGTCCCCTGAGAATATTGAGGGCTTCTTAATTAGGATTCTGAGGGTCCTCATTTGAAGGCTAAGCTATATACTTCATCTAATCAGAGAAATATTTCCTCATTAATCAGTATTACTTCCAGTTTATCCAGATCAGACATAAGCCCTCCTCATTACTGGCAGAAGTTGGAGGAAGAGCAAGAACTGTTACATCCTGGGCAGATGAAAAGATGCATTAGATCACCCTCCCACAACAGATTCATCTCACTGCTTTATGCTGGCAGATTGCAAAAGATAACAAAAGGAATGAACCCTGTGGATTTCGTAGCTAAGAACTATCTGCAATGGAAAAAAAAGTCAACAAATAACATTCTGTAGGTTTGTCTGAAGCAGTGGGTCAGATGTACTGTAAAAGGATTTCTGTTCACCATGCCAGGAATGGCAAATGGTTCCAGAGCATCTCTTGATGAATGGCAAGGTGTCTGCCAAGGTGGTAGATTATCAGACAGGATGTCTTCTGTATTTGTATTGTTTTTAGGAGTTGCCAGGCATTTTTATGTAGTTTCTTTATAATACAGTTGGTAAGTGTACAAGATCAAAAGGGTATTTCTAGTCGATAAGGACATCTTTACAGAGAGGTTGTTCTGAGCAAAAAAGGCAAAACTGGAGGCATTGTAAAATAGTGCAAGTTGAAATGCTGTTTTGTGATTCAGAAAACCAAAATTACTTATAGTGAACATCCATGCTTGTTTTTAACTATTCACACCTGTGTGCTGGTATAAGAGATAAAAAAGTTCTTCAAGTATTGGCAGATTCCTTCTTTTCCAATTTCTATGCTGGTAAGTATTGTCAGTCCCTGTTAAAACTATAGTTATTTTAGTTATACATAGTAAATATTAAATATCTGAAACATAATGAAGAAATGTGTCAGTGATGGTTAGTAATCATAAAATAACAAAATAAAATAATGAAATCTTTCAAACAAAAAGTGCCTTTTCCTTACATTTGTTCTTTTAGACACTGGTGACATGCCCTTTCATTTGTAAACATGCAATCATTCATGCTTTATTTTGCCTTGGAAATCTTTGCTATGATTATTTAAGGAAAGTAATTTTGCTGGAATTAATATGATTGACAGCTAGCCAGTAAAAACATGTATGGACCCTCCTTCTGGGAAGAAAAGTGGAATGAAAAGGAGAAAGACAAGAAGAAAGATTAAAAAAGCAAAGTAATTTGCAGCCACATATAAAGCAATGCTTTTAATTTGGATGTTGGGCTGTCATGGTTGTAGAGATTTTGCACATAAATGGCACAATGTAATAGTAAAATGTCACTGTTGTAGAGGATACAGAGCCTTGTTCTGTTATACTTGCCCCCTAGGCAAGATATTAATTATGTAAAACCTCCAGCTCTTTTAATATAGTGTGTGCATCTCCTAATAATACTCAACCAAAATTATAAAGAAGAGTTCATAAAAACACTGAGACCACATAGTTTTCTGTCAACAAATGCATCTCCAGCAAGCTAGGGTATGTCTCACAAATATCACAGTTTTGATAAGGAGATTTATTTGAGGTAGGCAATAAGCTGGCTGCTAAGTCTTTTATTTAGAGTTTTAGAAACTAGGACTAGGATCCTGTTTTGCCTGACTTAATAATTCATTAAGTCAGTTTGTATTGGTCTTTTCCTTATGCAAATGTTTACATATTCCTTGAGGGAAAGTAAGAGAGACTAATTTGACAAAATAACAGTCATGGACTCAGCTGGGATGTAAACAATCCAGTCTCAAATCCATTAATTGAATCAGACAGAGAAAGGATAAGCTGTTGTATCTGTATTAAGTAGTTCTTAAAAACCATGAAATATAATGCAGTATTTTAGCTGTTATACAGTATTACACAACAGTTCGTATTTTGCCTGCCTATAAGGAAAGTTTTATATAAATGGCAAAAAAAAAAAAAAAAAAAAAAGAAGAAGAAAAAAGAGTGAAAACTTGTTAATTATTCTGAAATTCTGAAATTTCAATGTTCTCTTTTTTTTTCCCAAAACTTGTTTAAATAACATAATAGTCTGTATTTTCAATATTTGTTTCTCTGACGTTGTTTTTAAACATTTAATTCTTCTTTCTAGGAATGGCCAGGTTTTGTTGAAAACACGTTGTGACAAGGAATGTACACCCCCCGTCTCTAATCAGGAGCAGTTGTGAATGAGGCTTACGTTTTAAAACCCAATTTAAATTGCACTCATTGCTAGAGATGGAGGTGGTGATATAACTTTATGCTGCTTCTTGTAGAAATTCCCTTGGAGGCTAATCGACCTCCCGATAACCTCCCCTGCCCAACAAAGCCATTCTAGACTAGATTTATTATGTAACAATCCATGTCTGACATTTACGCACACAGCGAGTCCTGTGACAATCAGTAGTGCATTGAATTCATGTGCTTTTGAAATGAAGACAGACTTCTTGGGTATGATTTCTGAAAAAGGCTCTGCTTGCCCCTGAGGATTGTTTTTCCCAGCTTGTTTTGTAATATGCATTTTTTCAAATGATTTTACTTTGTTTGTTTGTTATATGGCAATTTATTCTGAGGGCTGGATCCTCATCTAATGACATGGTAGAGGTTACAATGACTGTAATGAAACTGTATTTATGTACTCCAACAGTGGTTCACCTTTTTCTCCTTTATATCCTGATATGCACAGAGGTTTAGATATAGGGGAACCTTAAAACATGGAGAAAAAATGTGGAAGGATCTCAGAACCAGCAGCCTGTGATATTATTGTTGCAAAGTAGGCAAGAGAATATCCCGAAATATTCATTTTGCTCACTGCAGTGAATTTAGTTTTTTCTCCAGATTAGGTTTACAATGACTCAGTCCCAAGTAACTACAAAATATTAACACCTCTGTCCTTTTCCCATTTCCCATTTCTCCTGACCAAAGGGTGGCTGCTCTGCCCTGATCCTTCCACTCCTTCCACCTGGCCGCAATAAAATCCCTTCCCTGAATGCATGCAGTGACACACGACAAATTAGATGCAATATCAACAAGTACTCTTTTATATATGTAGAGAAGAAACATCTGCCTTCTTCAGGCCTGACCCCTGACTGTTCTTTCCCCTGGGACATGGAAGCTCTTGGGCAGCCTGAGCCCAGAAATTCTACTTGATGCTGACACAGAGAGGACTTGTGCTTAACAGGTTTCCCTTGAAGTACATTTTGTAGAAGCAATTCTGGCTGCCAAAGAAATATAAACAGGAAAGGATAACTGAGTACAACCAAGCATTATTGAAATTTCTCCAAAGTGGTTATCCCTGATGTCAGAAAATGAAGACCAATATCCTTAGAAACTGGACTATAAGGAAGTTAAGATTTTTTCCCTTTTTTACAAATTTAGTTTTTAGCATGGATACTAAAGTAATCTTGAACCCTGCTTTTTTATTTCTGTTCAGTATAATAGCTTGGTGAGTAGAAATTTGATTCTGTTCTGTACATGGTCTGTTTGTGTATTTCATCCATGTTTTTGAAATACAGCCTGATTTTGTCCTAGGACAGAAATACTTCTGTCAGAAACAACAGATAGATTATTCACTTGCTTGAATTCTTATTATCTGTAATATCTTTTTTTTCCCCCAGTGACCAGGTGTTTGAAATTGGAGTATTAGATATTTTTGGATTTGAAGAATTTCAAAAGAATACTTTTGAACAGGCAAGTGTGGATGTTTTGCTGAATTTACTGTACCTGTTTTTAATTTTCTAATTAACCAGTTTTGATCAGAATACAAATATCATGAAGGTGACAATTTTCCCTTAAAATATTTTTTCCATTATACTTATATGTGTACGAATTACATGCTGGGTTTTATACAGTTGTTGACAATTTTAAAATAATGTAGTAAATATCTTTTGTGATTTTGAACTGAGGTAATATCAGCACAGAAAGAAAATCTGAGGGAGATAGTGTTGTTTGTTTCCATGCTTGTGGAAGTTATACTTCAGCTAGATCAGTGAGTAGAAGGACAATACACTGAATTGAAAGAAAGATCAAAAGGTCTTCAGATGCCTTGGAGAAAAAAATAAAATTAAAATGCTACATTAGGCTAAGTGCTGTTACTGGCAGATTCACCTCTGTGTGACATGTGACTTTTCAAAAAATTGAATTGCATCCATGAAAAATAAATTGAAATTTATGTCACTTCATGCTTTAAAAACCTTTTAAATACCAAAATTTCTTTAAGATGTTTGCCTATCCTCAACATTAGTCACTGACCACCAGAGCTCTTGTGAATTATGTATTTCAGAAGCATTAGGGGCTCTACTCAACACACTGAAAGAGGTGTTTAAGTTGTTCAGTTGTTCATTCATTCTGTAATGCAGCAGAAGAAAATCAAAGCATAGAACAAAAAAGCATAGAAAAGAATTGAGAAGGCAACAGCAGCAACAAAGGACTTGTTATAATTTGAAATCAGGATTTGCCCCTTTATTCCTGTCAATCCATTGGTTTATGGCTCAACTTGCTACTGAAACAGAAGTCATAGAGACACATTAGTTCAGCTTGTGTAGCATGTTTACATTTCTACCTAATTTCCCAATGTTTGAAAGCACGTGATGATTTTACCTGTACCTTCAAAAGAGCATGTGAGAAGGCAATAAAATAAATTCCAGTTTCCCTCTCACAAAATTATTTTTGCTGTTACAGTTCTACAACATTTGCTGGAATAAGGACTATTGATGTGTACCAATATTCATAGTCTTTTACTCATTGTGAATGCCGCCTTAGGGGGAGAATATAAAGTGAAAAATTAAAAACATTTTAATAGACTGAATATATGATAAAAAAAGAATTCATAAGCTTCCTGATTAATAGGTATACAGCATTCTATGCAATTTAAATACTTCTCAAAAGAGAGGGATTCATCTTGAGACTTACTGGTTATTTTCCGTTGACTCTGTTCTGCATTGCTTTTTTGTCATGAAACTCATAAAAGATCTGCAGTAGACATCATGAAATACCATGAATTCTGTTTTCTGGGGTAAGTTGTTTTCTGCTTAATAACTGCAGAGGATGCTTAAAGAGAAAATACAAGATCTAAGAAAAATGAGTAAAAAGGAATTTATTTTATGATTTCTGCATAGCAAACATGATAATTTCAAAGTCAAATTTGCATTTTTATTCTATTTTTTCTAAATAAGTGTAGTTCAAGAGACACATGCTGTCCCTTCACCTAGACTGAATGCATTTTGTTGAATAATATTAAGTAATAACCTGAGTCGTTATCTCAGAATCTACTTAACTGCATTCCTGAAGAGACAGAAGAGAGGTGAGAGGTTTTTTTTTTAAATTAAATCCATAATGCAATTAACATATCTGATTCCTGAAGTGATAGGTTGTAGAATCAATGAAGAGAACCAGTTTGCATCACCACGTGATACAACCTTATCATGCAGACTTACCCCAAACAGCCTGAGCTTCAAAGCTGGAGCTCTCTAGCAGTCTGTCCTGGTTCAGAGTTCTGCCTGGGCTCGTTAACCCTAACAATAAACAGTCTTGTTAGCCCAGACAGGGTCCTCATGCAAAACATTGCATCATCTCTGCAAACATGCCCAGTGTCAAGGCCTGTGATTGCAGAGTGTTAACATTAAATATTGCAGCCAGACAGTGGTTGGAGCCATATTTTTTTTTTATCACATTTGGATTAACATGTTTTAAAATGGCATTACAAAAGTAATTTTAGGGAAAATGAACCTTTTTTTCAAATTAGTGTATGATAAGGCGTTCTTTGTGATAGTTGTTTTCCTGTTTTCTTGGAAAAAAAATTACAACTGTTTTCAATAAAAATTAAAACTTCCTGATTGCCCAAAACAGGGGATATTCTAAGTAGCTGTGTGAATCTTTCTGGTGCTTTATATCAGGCCAGTAGACAAAGAGTTTAATATCATAATTAACAGAGCAATAAGATAGTAAAACATATGTCAGTTTTAATAAACTTTTGAGGATAGTTCAGGCAGACAGAGATGGATAAACCAGGTAGAATAACTTGTTTACTCCAGTGTATGTTTTGGAATGACAAGGCATTAGAGTATTGAAATACTAAAGTCAAATGAAGAATTGGTCCAGGAACAACTCATGAGCAATGCAAAGGAAAACAGCTGTCAAATGTTTAGAAAAGTAAGATGAATTATGTCTACACCAAGAATCTGATAAGTTCTGCAGACAAAGTGATGTGACTGACAGCTTGTTGAGAGAAAACTTTTGTAGACCATTGCAAACAAGAAGGCCTTAGAAGGCAAAAACATTATGAATTAAGTGTTCAGTTTTCCTTGTACTTGGTGAGCATTGGTTGTATAGAACATGTAAAATAAAAGTAAATAAGTGTGTGGAATAAGCAATAGTGAGGGTAGTTTTGATTTTTGGCATGAAATTTAAAAGCTGAAAGACTTTTAGAACAGTGTTTTTAGAAGCCACAGTCAGAAGCAGTCATTGCTCAATAAAGACTGAAAGCTTCTGAATTACCAGGATTCAGTGAGTTACTGCTTTTACTGCTCATCAGCTGAGTTATGGTAAATGACTACAGGACACTTTTGGGTCACCCCAATTACAATTTACAATCACTTCCTAGCAGTGATCGTTAGTTTGGGAACAGCATTTTCCTGGAGCAGCTGCATACCTGCTGTGCCAGAACAGCTTTGTATACAGCCGCACTGGAACATGGTCAAAAGTGAGCACAATTTCTCTTTCCTGTTCTATAGAGAAATAGCCTTCATTTTGTGGTCATTTCAGGAAATACAAGTGCTCTACCGAATATGTCAATGGTAGTTTCCATTGTTAATTCAGTGTTTTCTCAGGCTTCCCGGTTTGAAAGTCACTGTATTTGTTTACAATTTATTCTGCACCCCTTTAAAACTAGAAAATGTCTACTTCTAATAGAATTTAAAACTAGGTTAGGTCTTGTTCATGGCTCCTTCACAGCACAACTCCAAATTCTACAGTCAAGGAAAGCTGCAACCTTCGTACTTATGACAGTTTGATACATACTTAGGATTTTTTAACCACAAACTGAAGAAACTCATAAATGGAAGCCTATAGTCCTAGATGTGTCATAAAGAACAATAACGTAATAAAGTAAAATGGACACTAATAATCTTTTCTGTCTGATGTATAATTCAAGTGATAAACTGAGAAGATACTAGTTCTTGCTAAATTATGTGTTTAGCTCTTGCATGGCATTTTTACCTCTGTAGGCCTCTTTAATTTTGCAAAAGGAAGTATATATATATATATATTATTCTTTTTGTAGGAAATATAAGTGATCTATCTAAATCAGTACTGCAGGTCACTGGAACAGTCAAGTGTCTCTTGACTGCCATTCAGCTCCATACCCACCAAAGTATATGCACATTATCTGTGTGATGCAGTATAGCTCTGGGAGAGGCTGTGCCATGGAAACTCTGCGCAGCACATCCCCTGCAACAGGAGCTCTCTGAGAGAAGAGAGCATTGCCTGTCCCACTCAGGACTTGGCTTCAGAATCATTATGGTGAAGCAGAAGAGGTCATAGAACCCAGCTGTGTTGGAATTTTCACCTATGTTTGTTATTAGGCGTGATAGATTTTAACTTCTCAGCATGTTATTTCTATGGTTAACTCTGCTGACACTACATTTTTGTCATATAACATTTCCTAGCTAAAATAGCCGTAACAGATTATTTTACAAAAATTGCATTGTCTCACCCATTAGACTGCTAGCTGTCCAAATGTAAGGTCATGATGCCTGTTTTGAAGATGGATGAATATGAATAGACAGAAGTTACATGACTTAATTTTTCTGCAGTCGTTGCAGTCTCAGTGATAGTAGATGGAAGGTCACACAATCAGGTTTTGCATTTAGACAGTCTGAAAGAGCATTTCAAGATTTTATTTTATGCAGAAGAAATCAACCTTCTTTGGTTTTGCCTGTGCAGAGCATTGATGGATGGTCCTGCTTGCCTCTGTGGAATAGGCAGCTGCTGGTGCACTGAGCTCTGTTACTGTGTAAAGACTTAATGCAAAACCTTCCACTGCAGTTCCCAGTGCTGGGGTATTCCTTATTCCCCACAGGATGATGGGTAGTGCTTACCATGTTAATTCAGTCTTTAACAAGGAAACATGATGTGTTGTTTTTACGTCAAGAGTTTTGCTAGCCTCCATGCACAGGAAGGTTTTAACATCCTTGTTGTGGAGCAGCAAGAACCAGCTGATCCTTGGCACCAGGGAGCTTCGCAACAGGAGGCCCCAGAGGATGGCCGTGCCCTCCCTGATGGGCAGCATCCCTGGAGCATCCCTGGGCAGCCCATCCATGGGCAGAGCCAGGGCCAGTAACAGTGCTCGTCAGCTGCCCTGACATGGCAAGCAGCCAGATGGAGCTGGACCCTGTCACAAGCAGTTGGAGAAAGAGCTGGAAGCTGGCACTGCCATCGGGACTGGGCCCATTGGCAAGGAGCGGGTGGGGGCCCCAGAAAAAGCTGAGCAGGGCTCTAAAAGCCTATTCCTCAGGGGCCTGGCAATCCTGTGTTTTACTTTCTTCCTCAGCTCAGTTCTTAAGGATCTTACACTCTTCATGGCCTTGTCATGGTGTACTCCTCCCTCTTCCCTCTTAGTCTCTTGGGTCATCTTCCCAGTGCACACATTTTTTTCCCTTTATGCAGGACACTATTATATGTCCAGTGTTCCAGTCAGCCACTGGAAGACCAGTGTTACTTGGCTTTAAAGCTGGTTAATTGAGTACTAGACATTAAAATAATTCTTTTTTTCTTTATTCTTTTACAGTAAACACATTGCAGCCAAAAAAAAAATAATTTATCTCAAATTGAGATTTCCAGCTCAATTCAGTTCGTGATTGATTGGTGAAATACTGCACAACATTTAACTGATATCTTACTTTTCCACAGTAGCACCCTTTTTTTATCCCATACTACTTAGTTTCTGGCCAGCATTATGAGTGAAAAAATAATTTAGAACTATTTCAGTTTCAGAACAATTCCAAACTCTTTCAAGGAAAGACTGTTGTTACCATGTTTGTTTGTTTGCTTGTTTGTTTAATACTTTCATGTGTACAAAAACAGGTGGTGCAAAAACAAGGTGAAAAAAATTTCACCTTGATTCACTTTCAATTTTCAATTGAAATTGTCCCTTTCTACTTTGTATTGAAATTGTCCCTTTTTTGAGGGGCGTTTCAGACCCTCCTTTGTGGAAGGCTTCTCAGGTCCTTGCGACCTGTAGTAAAGTTTTAATAGCACAGGGTTTTCTTTTACGTTCTTTGAGGAACACAGGTCATGTGATGGAACTGATTCCAGAGATGACATGGACTCCCGTAAATTAAAGATACTCTGACAGAGGTAGAAGGACTATCTCTGAATTTGTGCTGGAGCTGCATGGAGAACAAGAAATCTGTGTTAGATCCTATTAGCCCTAAAAGGCAAAGGAAGAAATATAATGGTTCTGGTCTTGTTATAAATTCATTAGAAATATTCTGGTGGGTACTATGCCTAAAGAAAAGGATGTTGAAATGTTTGGGTAACAGATACAAAGGGGTACAGCACTCAAGATACTTCTGAAAAATTTGTGTCAAGCTTAGGTTTAAAAATATTTTCTGAGTTCAACCTCAAAAAAAAAGAAGATGATTCTGTGTTTCATTTCTTAGAAATTACATTTTTGTGAAATGCTAAAACAGTTCCTTACAGATTAAATTTGGCATTGTAGCTTCATCATCTCAGCCTATAAATTAGGGCCTGATAGCTCTGTTGAAAGGACAGCTGTAAGCTTTACTCCATGCTCTGAATACACATTCCTTGGGTGAGTTAATCCTTCTGCATGACCAAAGTATGTAAATGAGCTTTCCAAAGGGTCTGTGCATCCATCATTCGCTCATTGATTCACAGTCACCAAGTTTTTTTTCCACAAATTTCCCTTTTTGGTAGTGCCTTTTTCAAATAGGTGTAAGAGTAGGAAAAGTGAATAGAGTGAAGAGCAGGAAAATTTCATTAGTCGTGAGTGCTTTTCTGTCTTCAGAGCACAGTACAATTTTGGTATTGTACCTAAATTTTAATTTGGAATGTACTTAGTGATATTAACTGGTCAATGTGGTAAAAGAAGAGAGATCAAGCTAACGCTATCTAATGTGATGGATACTTACTGCTTTTACCAAATGCCACTGTATTATTTTCCAAAATTTACAATTTAGATGGTGCTGCAAGTTGTGGTTGTTTTAGGATTTTTTTTTAAACACTTGGATAAGAATATTTTTTTTCTTCTAATAATATTCTAAAAGGACTCCTTAGAGAGGACTTGGACAAATATATGGTGTATTTATTTTCACAGAGACTGATATTGAGTTAAGGTAAAAAAGACCAGTAGAAGGGGAAAGAAGACATGATATTGACCCCAAGAGATGCATATGAAGAACAGTTTAACAATGTTTTATGACAAAAAGTACCATAGGTAATATTGAGTAAAGCTGCTAGGTAAAGCAAATATAGTTCTTAAAGGTATTCCCCAAATATTTGTTTTAGGTTAAAATTTTTTTTTTTTTAATTACTGCTATATTTCCATTTAATTTACATGAGTACAGTTAAATGCATGTTTTTAAAATGCAGTTCGATGAACTTTTAAAAACATTGGACAGAAAGTACATCATTGTTTTATATAATACTCAGAAGACATGGAGCAAAAGAATTTTTTGGGTCACAGTGTTACTTATGTTGCTAAGGAGCACCCCAGTGTATGCCATAATACACTGTATATCAGTAGAATTCTAAAAAAATGGGCTTTTTTTTACCATCCAAGCATGCCATGTATGAATGTTTTAACAAAATACTATTCCTTTTATTTTGGTACTTAAAACCAACACTAGTGATCAGATCATTTTAAGATGTGTCTAAGGCAGTCTTTCCTTTGTCTCAAATTGTGTAGTTCAATGATTTTGCTGCACAGTCACACAGTCAGGTTCTCAAATACTTTTTAAATGCATTTTAAGAGTTTGGCTCATGATAAAAAGTAAGCTTGAGTTTATGGGGATTTTGACAGCTTTTCTTATTATAAAGTTGATTGACCTGGTTCTCTAATAAGTCATCTGCACATAAAGATATATACAGTGTGCATCATTTTAAGGCTTTACCATATCCTGCAAAGTATAAGCTTGTCTGCCTTATAAAATAATGTTAATAAGCTTCTGGAAAGATTTTGGAATTAGAATTCCAGAAGTGATCAGTAAAGCGCATTTTGCCTGCCACAGAGTTAAAAAAGCTGTCCTTTCCATAAAATAGGTAGATACTGGAAGTCAGTTTTATACTTTTATTGTTACTAAAATGAGATAACAATCTTAATGTTTATAAATCCCACTATAAATAAACACTGATTTTATTTGAGGCTGTCTTTTGCCTGCACTATCATGTATTAGAAAAGACAGTTAATAGTAGAAGTTTGGTTGTAAAATGAGCTTTGTCTCATTTCTTCTTACTGTTTTTCACACTAGTCTATTTCATTGTATAGCAAGTACAAGTTGACTATACTAACAGGAGGTGTTAATGGAAAATTCAGACAACTATTACACATTATGTGGGTTCTCTTTCTTCATCTGGATGTTAAGCCATGTAATTTTAGGATTGATCTAAGTATTTCATACTTTTTAATATGGCTTGCTGGTGGAATTGCTTTTACACACTTTATTCATGGAAGATAGAGTTAATGGCTGGCCAACACAAATATGGGATTAGTTTAGACTGAAAAGAAAAGAAAATGCGTGCAGGTATTCTTTATATCATTCCTTATATGAAGTGTTCTTCCACCCTTTTAGGCAATTCTGTTTTCTTAATTTCTTAGTCATAGTAAATGTAGCATTGGAGGAGGTTTTCAAATTTTCAACTAAAATCTCCACTTCAATGTAAAAAAACTCCATTTATTCCACAAGGTTATTAAATATTTACTTATTTTTACAGGTGAGCTTTGAATAAAATGCAGAAGTACACAAATAAGCTGCTACAATTCCCACCTGTTTTTAATTGAAAATCTGATTTCTGTGAATCTATTTAATTTTACGTCCTGTAAGGCAATCAAAGAAAATATTTGAGAAGCTTCTACACTATTTATCTCTCCAAACTTTGAACTTTTCTATGGAACACCATTTTCTTGCCAACCTTCCCTTAGAATTTCTATAAAATGGAGAGCAGCATCTAGTAAAATGTCCCTACGTGTTCTACATATTTTGGCAAAAACATGGGTTCTTCAGAGACTGCTTTAGACATCAGTGACATAGTATGTGGAAATAGAGTTTTGTCTTTGTTAGCATTGAACTAACTACAGACTGAGGATCTTAAGCAAATATGTAGGTTGTTTGGTTTTCTTTTCCTAAAAGCACATTGTATTTGTATAAAGTTCCTGAATATAAAATGCAGAATACTATTAAATGTACGAATTTATATGTAGAGTTACCCTACTTCATTCAATGGAATTTGTGTAGATTTGCACTGTATATTTTATAATACTGATATCTGATAATTCTTACGTGGCATTCACAATGAACTGTGCAAGCAGAAAACTGTATAGTCCCAATTTAATAGTAATAGCTGTTAAAATCTAAATTTCCCTAGGGTCTTCCTAAATCTGTTGACTACCAGGAGATAACATATTGTGTATTGACATTTCATCAAATTCAATATTAGACATGCAGTAAAACCTGTGTCGATGAATTATCCAGTAAGCATCTAATACTCTTTTTTTCCTCATTTTACAATAGCTGTGTGTCAATATGACCAATGAGAAGATACACCAGTACATCAATGAAGTGCTTTTCCTACAAGAGCAAGCAGAATGTGTACAAGAGGGAGTTACCATGGAAACGATGTATTCTCCTGGTAACCATACTGCAGCCTTGGATTTTTTCTTTCAGGTAGTTTTCAGATCCATTTTACACCATGTGTATTTATTCTAAGAAGGAAGTAACACAACTAATTTCTAAAAGATCGTCGATAATGGCTATTTTTGGCAGCTGAAGTACTGTTTCCTTCATTTCTTGTGGAAGAACCAGCCTTGAAGACTTACCAAAATATTTTAATCTTTTTTATTTTTTCTTTTCTTTGAGGTGATATATGTTTCTTTTTACTAAATTACAATCTGTTTTACTCTACAAGGAACGACTGAAATTTTATTGCTCCTGTATAAAATGAGAAAAGTCTATTTTTCATTTCAGAAACCATCAGGCTTTTTGTCAATGCTGGATGAAGAAAGCCAATCTTTTTGGTCAGTGGAACAGAGTCTTTCTAAACGCATTCAGTCTTACCTGGATACATCAGACACAAACACAGTATATTCCTCCACAAAAGATGGAAATGGTAACCTTGCCCCAAAGGATCTTGGCTCCACCTTCACTGTTATGCATTATGCTGGGAGGGTAAGTTGTTTGAAAATCATTTACATGCAGTTAATGAAAAAAGTAAACAAACCAAGATTTTACATGGCTTCTCCAACTCCTGGCTATAAATAGTATTTCACTGTCAAGTGATAGATTTTTAAAGGACAACTTAGAATCTCAATGCCATATCTAGTGTATGAAATGTGTAGCTTATATCACAGCATGCAGGATGCAGGCTACCTAATTCTGGCTCCTAAATTTTGTCTTCATTGTAAGCATTTCATGTAGAAGGGGGTGATTCAGATCTCTCAGCATAAATGTTTAGTGCCATTTTAGTTGGCTTCACTTTGCATACAGATGTGGTTCCAGAACAGTAGGGGTTCCCTGTAGCTCCTCTGCTATATATGTAGATACCTGGGTTACCACCATGAATCTGGTAAAAACATCAAAATCTCCACTTTTTTGTTTGTAGTCATAATAGTTTTCTTCCTGCAAAAACCCAGAACATGCTAAATGTCTTTCAATATAACTGTAACATTAGATTAATATTCTTTTTTATTCTCCTGCCTGTAGCATTCACAGGAAAAGTGTAATCAATTCTTTTAAATAGGCTTCTTACCCTTTTCTTTCCAACACTTCATTTTCACCTTGTCCCCACAACCATCCACAACTCAAAGCAAGCAAATCAGGTGTGTGTTTAAAAGGATAGTAATTTTTTTTTAGATAATCTGACAGCAGTATAAATGGGGACAGATCTATTTTGTGACTCCCCATTTGGAAATGAAGCAGCCTTGAGTTGTGTTTTGACACAAGCAAATTTGTTCCTGCCCAGTGATAGAAACGTGGTCATTATGGAAAGGACTATTTGCATAGTACTTAAATTCCTAACCTAAATAGTCTGAATAACTCCCTGTAGGTTCTTCTGTCATCACAAGACCTTCTACTTAGACTCAAATTTATTTGCCAAAGTTAAGTGGTTTGAATACCTCCACTCTTGGGACTTGTGAGTAGGAATGTGGGCACTCAGTGATTAGATAATAGTAAAACCAAGATTCTGTGAAACTTACTAGGACTTCAAGTGATGGAATAAAGAACTGACCATGAACGTCAGATGTCTAATTTAATTTATTCACTTTTTTTATACTTGTCACATAAGTATTTTAAATGCAGTTCTGTTTATACAAATTTATCATAAGAGCTAAAAAAAGTTCTGCACCCCAAAACCTGACATGGAAGCAGCATCAAGGCATCTGCATTAAAATCACAACCAGAATAATAAGCACATTTCTTCAAACTTAAAGAAGTGATTGTCTTATTCTCTAAAGAAACATTCAGAAGATTTTGTTAAGGCCAATATTTCAGGTGCCTAGGTCTGAAGGTAAACTGTGAGTGGTAAAGAGGACACTTTTCATTAACATCTGTTTTAGCCTTGCATGGTTGTTTAGATTTTTGTTTTATAACATAGACACTTGGTCTGACCTTTTCCTAATAATAGTAATGACATTTAATCTAAAAGCATGAACAAATAGACAACTCTCCAAGTAATGTAAATCCACACATTCTTTTGAAGTCAGTGGAGATCCTTTGATTTACATTGGCCAAGGAACTATTCCAGTCAGGTTGTTCTTTGCATCCTTATGACAGTGAAATGCTTGGCCCTGCCAAAGCAGAAAAGTCCTCTTGAGAGTGCTTAACTCTCCTTGCTTTAATAGTAATTGAGCTAAATCCTTAAAGACACTTGCATTTTTGGTATCTTGTAACACTGTTACCTAGCTATCACAGATTGAAATTTCCAGTGATTCATGATATGTATTTATATAAACTCCAATGATAGTATGACTGTACTAAATCACACGAAACGAGTTTATTCTGAGAATAGTATGTCTTCATACATTGAGAACCTGAATATGAAAAACTCAGATTTTAAAATTGCTGATGCTGTTCTTTAGATTGTGCTATTACTGCATTTAGTAGCTTTTTACAGGAGTCATTGGTGATATATGCTTTATAAAAATTGTTAAAGGATGAGGCTTTTAAATATGCTAGGATTTATTGGCACTCAAAAATAAGAATCTCATATATAAAATAACAATATAGTTTGGCAGGTTTTGAGACCCATTTTTATATTCTGATATCAATTAAATGGGTCTAAAGAAAGGGAAGTATAAAGTAATCTTACCCTGTATCATTACCTTCCGAAATCTCCAAGTGTAAAACCAGAACCCTTAATTTTATTCTCACTTACCACAATTTTTCACTGATTTTTACTCCTTTAACTTGGTAAAGCTTCTCATTATTTACATCAGTGTAACAGAAAGATGAATCAGACCCAGAGTAGAGAAGGAATTACCAGCAAATTGTGACAGGTAATCAAACATGGAAGTCTTTACTTCTAGCATTAATCGTTTATGTTCAGGTGATGTGTCTAGGCTGGCAGTTGAGGAGGAAGTCACACTGAAAGCAGCAGGCTCTGTGATAGAACATGAAGGCAGACATCCTGATTGCTCTAGGTAACAAAAGTTGTAACTGCAATGTAGTTCACAACCCGTGTTAAAGAGTTGCTACTCTTAGTCGTCTAGAGGAAAAAAAAAGCTAATATTCTATGTTGGCCCTTGTATGAACCTCTTATGACCCTTGTAATTTGGGCTCCTTTTCATCAGTAACATATGGATGTAGGTAAAAGTCCAGAATGAATTGTGTTCATTTCTTTACTTGCAGTAGCTATTTTAGCAACTCAGAAGTGCAGTTAAACTGGAAAATGCAGTTATTAAAATTACTTCCTCACTGAAAGCACCTATTTTTGTATATTTAATTGAGATTGACAGACAACTTTTTGTGAACAGAAGTAATATACCTAGCTTTATGTTATGAGATAATTACAGCTGATACAGAAGTGTCCATGCAGTTTTAAAGACCTCTAATATGTTCATATTTTCTGAAATTTTCTGTCAGGATACTCATAGAAAAAGTATCTTTTCTTCCACTATCAAGTCTTTTTGATTGATTATGTCATGAATTGGGAGGTATTGCCCATTCCTTTAAGTTTCATGCTCAGCAATCTTTCATAAGACTGAATATGCCATATTATAGATCCAAGCATAATGAGTGCTAGACCATTCCAGAAAAAGCTGTACTGAAAGAAAAAGAGAAGAGAGAATGGGTCAGAAGTAAAAGCAAGAAAGCACAAGGTTGAAGAGAGACAAAGAACACACATGAGGCTCAAAGTAACATGGGGAAAAATAATTTGGAATCCATTCTTGATTTTCTGGCTGTGAATCAATACTTCAAGGAAATCTGCATATATGATACCATTCTGAGACACCTTGGATTTTTTCTTATTTTCTGACTGTTTTGGGGGGAAGAAAGAGGAAACGATATGCACAAGTTAACTTCTGCACAAGGAAGAAGTCAGCTCAGGGGTCAGATATTTTGGTTAAATCTAAGAGTGAATATTGTTTACACAAATGTGGTAGAATGATCCAGTGGAAGAGAGAAAACATATTTTTCCTCGTTTCTCTTAATTTCGCTATTATGCCTGAACAAGATTAAATCTGTCCTTTTCTGCATGGGCAATATGATATATTGCTTGTGAACACACATGAACACATGCTTAGCAAAGGCTACTCTGAGCATTAGTACTTTATCATATCAAGTATTTTACTTGATCTCCTGGTTTTAATTTTACAGCTGAACAGAATCCTACAATGCCTTGACACATTATGAGTCTTTTCTAAGAGCTATTTAATGTCTTGGTATCTGAGTGCTGTAAGACAAAAAGCTTATCTGTTTTGTTCAGGCAGAAGGTAGAAGAGAATGATTTAGGGGTTTTATAACTAAAAAAAAAAAAAAAATCCTAGTGAAAGGCTTTATCTGAAGGTTGTTTAACACATTTCTCTGAACACTGGCAGTCTGATTTCTTCCAGAAAAATGCTGCTCATCTGGGCATCGCTTTGTTGCTGACACCTAATATGAATGTGGGTATTCTGAGATACTTCTCACAGAGACTGCCTGTGGGGGAAGAGGCACAAAGTACACCTTGCAAGCTCCCCTTGAGGTAGAAAAGTGTTTTATGGGTGCATCTAACCATCAGCTGAAACTATCCTAAGCATCTCTAACACTGCATTTCTAGGTTCTTTTATTGATAACATTAATATTTACATTGTGGACTCTCACTTAAGGAAGGGCTTCACATGAATTGTATCTTTGAACTGTTGGGCATATCAATAGCCATGATTTTTGAAGAATAACATTGCCATCATTGAGCTCTCTCAAGGACTCAAAGTTCTTTATTTTTAAAAATTTTGCAGAAGAATTAACATATCAATAAGTAAATCAGAAATATATTGTCTTAGCACAGTGCCAAGAGACACAGCTTTCCCTAATAGTGATATTTAACATACTGGTATTTGAGATTATGAGCTATTAGCCCCATACTTCATGTAATCTGAATAATACATTATCATAATTTAAGCTTTCTGCAGTTTAAATTAAACTTGAATTTACAAATTAGATAAGCCCCTTATCGCTGTTTGCCTCACCACTGTTTTGATTTATCATACTGTAATAAACTGATGAAACCTAAAGACCAACTTCTTTGCTTTTTAAACCAGTACACAAAATGTCCTTTAAGTGGAGATCAATGTTTTTCAATTCTCAGCTACGTGCATATCAAAAATACCTCTCAGCTGTCAGCTCACCTTCACCAAGGCAGTCTTCTCTGAAATGCCATGTATATCTCAGGCAGACTCTGAAACTGAACCTCTAAATCAAAAGACAAAAGGGGATGGATTAATCAATAAGGATGCTTTCATTTTCTCTATTTTTTCCCTAGGCTGAATCCCCAGACACAACAATCAAATCAATCTAGTCTAAGATGTACCAAGGCCTATAAAGGCTACTTGACAGAGATTCTGGTTTTCACGCAGGCAAGACAGTCGTGCTTTTTCTCCCTTTCTTTCTCTCTTCTTTCTTTAAGTAGTCTTGATTTGGGACTTTAACTTACAGGAGAAAGTGATAAAACACTTTCCCCCTACCCTTTTATTTTGTCTTTAAGTACTTCCTTGTTTCAAAACGCTATTCTACAACAGTGTTAGAATGAGACTTTACAGACTGTAAAGTTATTTACTTCACTTATTGCTTAACAAGGCTTGTTTTGGGAGGTTGATAAACCCAGTGATCCTTGAAAAATGGCACATGCAAGCATACCACCCACATTTAAGAACTGGCAGAAAATTAGCGACTGCAAGTGTCTCTCTGTGTGTGTACTAAATTGTCCTTGGACATGTTCTCAAAAATCTGTCTTTTACTACATAAACGGATTATTTTTTTATTAACTAAAATTTACAACACAGGCAAAACTGTGAGTTTCTGAGTTACATTTTACTATTAAAATAGTAAAATTTTCCTTTTTAACCATGAGTGCAGCCAAGTTATTCTTAATATTCTAGGTAGCATTTTCCTAGCTTGTTTTAGGGTTCCTGCCAAATCTGCCATTAACCATGATCTCCTTTTGCCTATCACAAGATATGAAAATGATTTACCAAAAGAAGAGTATTTTAAGGAATTGATGAAAATTTTTTGTAAAGGTAGTCCTGTTGATAAAGTATTTTGGGATATCCAATAAACTTGGAGAAGATCCCCTTCTCAAGTCAGATTATGTGAGAGAGGATACTTTAGTTCAGAATAAAATATGTACAGTCTTCTGATTTTCTGGCATAAAGATAATTAATGAAGCAAAGAGGCAAGAATATGTAAGAAGAGGAATGTGCAGTTCCCAAAGTTGTCTTTGTGTACATCTGGTGAGTGTCCTGTTTTCTGGGTGGTTTTTTTTACCTCTTACTTGTATCTGGTAATTCTCATGGCAGTAAAACCAGCTATTGTTTCTTAACCAACCAGAAAACAGGTTCAAAACAAATAAAATTAAGGGGTTTTTCTCATACTTAGTAATTAGTGAAACTTCTTGACACAGAGTCTTAAAAGATACTGGAAATGTTAATGAGATCTGGAAACAGAGATTTGAGGAGGAAATGTGAGTCAAGACACACTAAACAAAAAATGAGATGCAACCTGCAGGAGAAGAGCTCCTTCATGGGCAGAGCCCTGAAAGCTGAGAATGGAACTGGTGGCTGGCAGAGTGGAAATACTCCTCAACAGCTTTCCCCAAATATTCAGGACTAGATGAATATTTGGCCATTCCCACTACAACTTAGGTTAAGCTCTCTTCCTTTATGAACTTAAATTTAGAAGGAAAGCAAATTCAACCCCTTTTTTGTTTTAATGTCTCATAATGAAATAAAATGTCGTGTGGAACAGCACACAATTTTCTTTTTTTCTTGTTGTTTTCTTTGGGGTTTTTTAGGAGCTTGTTTTGTTTTGTTTTGTTTAATAAAAATAGTTCAGCTATTCAGATAGTATACAAAGGTCTTGTTTCCTTTGGCTAACACAGACATGTAGATTTGCGTACTGTCTAACCCAAAATGTTCATCATGTTAAGCAAGATAAAGCAAATAACTGCAATAAATAGAAGTGAGAATAAAGAGTAAGTTTTATAATACTGGACCCTTGACCTAAGTGAGTGCACATTTACTGTTGAAAGCATACAATATTTGTTTGGTTTTTGTCTCCCCGGAATAACTATCCACTGTGCTTGAGTGCCAGCCAGTGCAGAGTTTGGGCCAGATTTATTTTAGAAACCCAGTGGAAGAAAACTGAGGGAGATATACGTGCTTTAGGTGGCATGTAGTTTGGCATCTCTGATGAGGGCAGGATCAAATTAACAAAACTGGCAGCTAGAAGAGGACTTACTTATTTTTCTGTTTTGTGGGACTGGCAATGACTATGGAAACCTGGAGTGTCATTTCTTTGAGTCAGTTTTCATGTCTTTAGGCAGTGAATTAATTTAGCAATGGCAAAATTGTTAAGAGTGTTAGCAATTTCTTCATAAAAGGGAATCCTCCTAACTTTTATCTATTTTATGTGACATGAAATATATCTTACAAATATAATTCTAGAAGTGTGTGATGTATTATACCAGCATCGATACTGAAACTTCTTCCTGTTTCCATCTAGGCACTTAATCATCATATAGTATCTCCCACTGCTACTCTTCCCACCAGTACTAATTCTCTTCTTCTAATTTAGTCAATGCCCAAGACACTCAATTAGGAACTGGCATTATGGATTTGTCATATAAGTCCTGTTAATTACCTTTTATGGACCAATATGGTACAACAGTTACGCTGAGTACACTAAAAGCATTTATAGTATACTTAAAGTATTCTAATAGTTTGCTAACTGTGTTGTATGTTCTTAGGAAATGCAATTAGAAAATACACAGCATTGCATCTGTCATGGAAAAGAACCATAATTCTCTTGTTATACCTTTTTCATGTCAGATGCCATAGTAATTACATCATTTGACAATTACTCACTCTAACAGATGATACACATCCAAGTTGTATAATTTCTTTTGTGAGCAAGATAGCATTGCATAATTGTCAAATGACCCAATGGAAAATTAATGCACTGATTAGTATTATTAATCTTAATTATGTATTTACAGCTTTATTAAATGTGCGAGGATAAAATTTCCCCACGTACCCACAAGGGGTTTAGGATATAGATCCAGCACAAAAAATTAAAGAAGTCTTTAGATAGAAACATGGTCCCAAGGTAAATAAAACCGAACTGTATTCTAAGTTTCTATTAAGTACCTGCCTAATCCTTCAGGTACTGCAATCTACAATTTTCTTCCTTTTTAACTTAAAAATTCCCTTTGGGTTCTACTGCTGTGCACGCCAGGGCTGCTTATATCTAAAGTCTCTAAATTAACTGGTTGTTTTTCTTCCATCCCCATACAAAGTGAAAAAAAAAGCCAAAAACCCAGCTGTGGTCAGTGACTGCTTTCTTGTCTTAGTGCTCCTTTTCTGTAGAGTGTCTTCGGGGATGGGCTCAGTATTAAAAAAGACATTTGGTTGTATTTCTTCATTTTGGATGTACCCTCAGGACCTCTGGCTACAGCCTTGGATTTTGCTCAGTTCTTAGAGTGCCTGCCACATGTTACAGTTTTTCTGCAGTCAGTTGCAGGGACAATTCAACTGTCTTTTCTTGAAATGGTGACATCAGGCAACTGAGGTGACCCAAAAATCCTTATGGACATAGTTGTTAGAAACATAGACAGGGTCTGTGCATACCTATAGACTGAACTTGCCCCCAAAGGACATATTGATGGTTGGAACTTGTCCTTAGTGTGAGCTGGGACTCAGATTGCTTCGTCATGGTTAGTAGGGACAGTTTCCCATTGGCAAGGAGATCTGTGATCTGGGAGTGACTTGCTAATTCTACAAGGAAAGAGATGTTTAGGTCACTGTCTCCTGCTTTACAGTGCATACTTGATTCAAAGTCTTGCATTGTGGAAATGTTTTTAAATCAGTCCGATGAAATTTCTGTATAGTTGCAGAGGCACATAATGTTCAACAACAGCTTCTTCTGGTCAGTATTGTTGGCACTTAGAAAATGCCAAAAGATACTATCTGGTGCCAGCCTTTAACTGTTGATTGGAAAAAAACATAGCTTCATTTCTGCTGCTGTAAGATTTTTAAAAGATGCATTGGTCATTACTAATGATGTCACAATATTTTATTATAGGTTACATATGAAATTGCTGGTGCGATAGAAAAAAATAAAGATTCCCTTTCACAAAATCTCATATTTGTAATGAAAAGTAAGTAAATGCTTTTGTGATTACTGTTGTTAGAAATCAAGATATTATGACTTGATTTTCATTTTCATTTTAGTTTTAAGAGACATTTATATATATTTTATTTCCAATAAAAAAAAGTCACCCTTATCTTTATGAAGTATGTACATACAGAATTGTTTAAAATTTGCTCTAGTTTAAAAGCTTTTAGTTTCATTTACATAAGCATCTTTATCATGTGATGTGATGTGATGTAAAGAATAAGAAGGTTTAGTATGATAGGTGAGAATGACTTACAGAAGACAATTAGTATGAATTAAAGCAAAAATAAAACTCAGAAAATAGGGAATGGAAATTAGGCTCCCAAAATCACAGAGGCTGCACTGGGATGTCCTCCATTGCTTGAGTCCCTTTCTAAAAGCAGTAACTTGTGGGCGTTCTTATGTTTTTCAGTGAATAGGTGTAAATGTCCATTGAAATGCAAAATTAAATGCCTTTCCATGTGCATATTGTATAATTATGCCTAATAATAATAATGCAATTAATTAATTGTTCTTAATTAGTGATTCATAATTGGATTACTGAAAACCTGTATCATTTCCCTGTGCTGTGAAGAAAAACAAAACATTTTCCTTGGCTAAATGCCAGTGCACCCTGAGGTGTCATTTGTCTTCCCTCCAACCACTGTAGTGTCTTTCACTTAATATATACCTATATTTCTTTCCTTAGAAATAGAGGCCTGCTGTTAAAAGATATTGTGGTTTAGCAATTTTACTCTAAAATTAGCGAAGCTCCCTAGTAAAATAATTGATGCATTTTTAATGCAAAAAGTGTATATTCAGAATGAAAAAAGAAGTGAAAGAAATTATCTTGAATATAAGCCTATTGATTGTAGTTTTAGAGATATTACAGTTCTCACTACTCAGAATACACATGATAATCTGCCAAAGAGTCTAAGAAGGTAGGACAACTTCCAGTATGTTCGGCCAGAGAGAGCATTCTTCCATTCTCTCACATGGTCTCTTTTTGCACTGTCATGGCTATTTTGTTTAATCAGCTATGCAACTGTTAAAAGGGAAGAATGAAGGATTGGATTTGGATATAAAAAGTTTATTGTGATGAGAGTGAGTATATCTACAACTGAGGAGTAATAATAATAACAATTATAAGTAATGGAAAAATTCTGTGAGCAGAATATTTGCAAACATGTAAGTCATTTAAGAGCTAAGTTCCTTCTTTTTCAAGTGACTTAGGCTTAAAACCTGTTGATTGTCAGTGACATATTTCCTTTAGGGTCCGTTTCGTAAGTTGTGTATGTGTATATAACAAGTGCATGCTTCCTTTGATTTTCACTGAATTTCATTTCTTCAATCAAAACTTTTAACTATAATAACGTTAAATTAATTTGTATATGTGTGTAAGAATGTGGAACATACCTGCCTGAAAATTATCAGAAGAGACTATTGACACAGAATGTATCTGCTTTAATTTGAAAGACGTAATTTCTATGCCTTTCCTAGTCCTACTTACTACATTTTAAACATGTCCATTGATCGTGCTGAAATAATTTCAATTATCTGCTTCAATATCTTCCTCATAATTTTAATGTTCTTGTTAAGTAAGGAATAGTAATCACAGAAAAAGGGAAACAAATCTATTGCATTTAAGCATATAGTAAGAAACCTTTAGTTATAAAAAAGAACAAACTGAAGATTTTGACCTGCTATGCTAAACTATTATTTATGGAGCTTATTCCATTCATCTTTCTGAGATTTTTGTTTGTTTATCATATGATGGGTGTGATCATAGTGCCAGTTTACTAGTTCTTAAAAAAAAAAAAGTAACAAGAATTCAGGGTGGTTAAGGATGTATCACACAACAGGTTCTTAACGCTTATTGATGCTGTGGCCATACAAGCAGCATGTAATTATCATGTTCATCTTAAAAACCCCATGACCATAAATTCATAAAAGATAATTAGACTGAAATTAGGATAAAGTATACAATCTGTCTTAAAATTCAGGGGGCTTTTTGTTTAAAAGCACCTCTTGGAAGTATATTTATTTTGTACAAATAATAATACATATGTATGGAATTGTCTTTTTTTTTCTGTAAATGTTTTTGTCATCTTGATATAGAGAAGCCAAATTTTCTACAGTTCTGTCCCTCACCTTGCCTTTTTTTTTAATCCCTTATCATATTTTATGTGTATATAATTCTTTAGTGCAATGAGTGTCTATAATTTATTTCTGTCAAGTGCCTTGATTGTTTCTAAATAATACATGTTAGGAAATTGTGCAGAATTCATCTCTTACATTGCTTTAATAGATGGATAAATTGGGAGTCAGTAATGGAACAAAATTCAGAGGTGATGATCCCATAAGTAATTAAGTTTAGACAGGTCAGTCTGAAAGGTTTTGGTATATGCCCTGTATTTGTTCAGCACAGGACCTCAATATGTTTAAAAACAGTGTTATTATTTTCAGATATTGAATGTTTTTTGATAACTTGAATAATGCTTATTTTTTTGTTTGTCCATTTGTTATAGTTTTACTTAATTCTCTCCTACTGTATATCTTTTTATTGACAAATCCAATATACATAATTTACTAATTTGTACTTTATCTTCATGCATTGCTTTCTTTTTTGATTTCCAGCTAGTGAAAATGTCGTCATCAATCAATTGTTCCAGTCCAAACTGACACAGACTGGATCACTTGTGCCTCCATATCATTCCCTTAAAATCAAAGGATGTAAAGCAGCTTTGCTCAATAAAAAAACATCTGTTACCTGTGCAAGTGGAGAAGCAAAGAAGTATATTGAACTCAGCAAGGTAGGAATGTAGGATTTCTTCTGCTATTTTTTCCTTGAAGATTTTTCTGTTATTTTGTCATTTCTGAAGTCATCTTGTTCTCCTCTTCATTCTCTCTAGTCATTAAGCTATTAAAATAATTTAGTACTTAGTATCAACACTAAAGCATCAAAAGTGAGAAAAGGTTCTAATTTACAAACACTAATAATTGTGGTTCGAGAATCTTTCTTGGACTCTTTGAGCAGAAAGTCAGACAAGATGATGAGGTCCTTCAAGCCTGAATCATTCCATGATTTCCTGGTTCCAGGACTAATTAGCAATGAATGCCATCTTACTAATTTTTGGCTCTACAAGAACACTCCTTTTTTTTGTCTTCTTGACTGACTTTATGAAGAATAGTTGAGTAAATTAAGACATAGGAAGTGCTAAAATAAAATCTTAATGTCCTTATTATGTCAACACAAGAAGATTTCCAGTTTGCTAAATACAGTTTTGTGTGGTTTTGTATGACGATCAAAATGTAAATTTTGGCTGACATTGTTATTTTAAATAGTCTCTTATATGTAAATTTTCCCAGTCAATTTGAAATCAAATAAGGCTCTCCTAATTTCTGAACTTGTCTTGTTTCCTGTTGGCTAAGTCAGACAAAAAAGTTAAACAACAACCCAAACAAACACCAACAAACCACAAACAAAAACAAAAAAAGAGGGTAGCAGGAGGGAAACTTTGAAGATCATCAGAAAATTAATTGTTCATAACACATGGAACATCTCTCTTGAAGAGAAATAATGTTATTTACTGAGTTAATTCATGAGAGAGCTTTGGAGTTCATCCTTCTAGAAAAGAAGCACGCACTTCTCACAATACATCAGCTGCCTCACCAGGCTTCTCGAATCTTACAACTCTATTTTTGGCTTACAGCTGCATAAAATTGATTCTGTCACGGGATTAAGGAGCCTTCTCTCATGTGTCATTGTGGAAGGCTTTGTACATCCATAGAATAGCAATGGGACTTTCCTTATAGTCCCCCTGCTGATATCAGTATAATTCCTGACTACTGTTCTTGTCAGTAATCTCAGTGGAAAAACTTAAGTTGAAGTGAATGGTGTTGGTTTAAGGCTATATTTAGCAAACAGCTGAGCCATTACAAGGTGCCTTTAGGTGCCTTTCCACTGTAGTAACAGCTTCCTAGAGGAAGCTTTCGAAGGATGTGAGGAAGATTCTAGTCCCATACATGGGAGGAAGTATGAAAAGCACATCTAAGTTAGAAGCCTAATCACAATCACACCAGGACAAAACTGCACAGTTGGGATCTCTGAAATTATGCTGGTCTTGGCCTGTCCAGAATAGCTTTTAACCTGGAGTTACTCTCTTGAGAGATTGAAGGCATATTCAATTCCTTTGGGAAGCAAGGTATCTGAGGTCAGAAATTTCAGATTCAGTGTGAATGCTGTAAACATTTAGGTATTATTTGGAAGGTGGGAAGAACTTGATCCTTCATCTGTCCACAGAGACAAGGATGGCTTGGCTTCTCAAGCACAGGCTTTGAGAAGAGCTGTGCAGGTGAGAACAAACACTGAGTAGTTAATAGATACTAAGTTGGCCTAATTTGAGCAAGGTACAGTGCTGCCCTGCAGGACTAAAGCAGAACTTTAGGAATCTAAGCTGTTACAGCAGCAAAAAGCTACTCTTTTTTTGGAATAGGCACTCAATGCAGAGCTGGAAGTAGGTAAGTGCTTAAATTCTATTGTGGATCAAGCCCACATCTTTAACTGTGCTTTCCCAAATTATTTCTTCCCTTTTTCAATATAGCCTTGAAAATCCACTGTGATGGACTGAAATAATGTTGGGTTTGTTATTTTATTATTGTAATTGAAAATGCAATGTAAGTGGCTTTTTCTTACCAGTTTAGAATTAAAATTATTTTATGTTGGAAAATCATAATCACTGCATTTTTATTGGAGTTTATCCAGAGGTTAAAGGCAACAAAGAGAAGGGGAAAAAATTGAAAAGAGAAGGGGGAGAAGAAGGGACATTAAGGCAAAAATTACCAACCAGAGACTGACACTCCTTTTTTATCTGAAATTTGAGTCACAACATACATCACACTGTAGGCAGAGAGAAACATAAAGTAGAAGGTACACATAGTGCTGTGTGTGGTCGGTCATCTAGACTCTACTATATCCAGGGAAGGGAAGCAGAGAAAGTTAAAGTCAAATAGGAATTTGTTGTGAGTCCGCTCCTCTCTCCTCTTGTCACTGCAATCCTAGCTAATTGCTAGGTTATGTAATCATAAATGTCTCTACATATGGCCATGTATCTGTTTACCTTTCCATAAATGACTCTTGTCTTGATGTTGAGCATGCTGGCACAGGTAAGGAAAGTCTACCTCTTTGAACTGACAACACTGGCATGGTAGGATCCAGGACAACAGTGCATCCATTCTAAGACAGACATGAACAGATCTGTTAGCTGGCCAGAAGTTTGAAACGCATAAGGAATCATAGAAAGGAAAAAGTCGTATCCTTTTTCCTTAGCCCATAGGTGAAGATTGAAGATGTCCAAGTTTGGAGAGTTTGAATTAATTTTCTTTGCCTTTTTTCCTTTGTTTTCTCTCATTCTGAAGCAAATATTTCTTTCCCACTGGAAGATGTGTGTAACAGGACAGCAGGCAGGAGCTTTAGTGTCTTAAGTGTTGTTCCTGGATCTCCCACTAACTCAGGAAACAACCTTGAACTAGGGATTTAAATATGGAGAGGAAGGGGTGACAGCATTGTCTGTCAGGTGGAGAAGATTCCATTTCGGTTATATTCCTCAGTTTTTGTAAATTTTAACTGAAAAGTGTCATTCGCATGCTAGTGGTTCTTTTGATGAGAGAAACTGGAACAAGCAGATCTCTTTCACTTTTTACTTTTGATGTTGGGGATGAATTTGCCTTTAAAATCTTATTGCGTCCTAGGAAGTGAAATAAAAAAGAGCTCCAAAGTTGAGCACAGTGAGTAGAGAATTGCTTGCACTACAGTATTTTTAATGGCACTTGGCTTCAGTGGGCCAAACTGAGAAAATGTACGCTTTTTTGATAAAACTGGAGAAAGGAGTAGGCCAGAACATGCTGACTCAATAGAAAGGGATTTTATGGGGTAAGTGGACTGAAGAAAGGCAATGGAAAAATCAGAAGTGAAAAGGCTGTCATTGATAAGGAGGTTTAAATCTCACAGCTTTGCCAGATCCTGGAATGCAGTAATTTTGCCAGCCGTTCTGTAGAAAGTTTTTAACAAAAGTCCCTAAATTCTGGGAACACTTCTAGTATGATTATTGCCATTTTAGTCTCAAGGATAGGAAGTAGAACAGTGAAAAATAAATTCTCCCAATTCTGATGTATGGGGTAACATTGCTTCTAATGAGATAGGAAGTTCCTGATAATTTATGTCTCTAATGGGTGAAAATGTGTTTAAAAGAAAAGTTTAACTATGTTCACATGTGCAAGAAGAAATGAGAAGAGTTTTTAAAGTAATATTGTTCTGCTGTCAAAATTTTTTAAATGGTCTGCACTCTTACATTTACTCACTTAAATATCTGCCAAAGGCATAAGGCATCTTCTTACAGAGTTACAGAATTGTGCTGCTTCTAGGCAGACTCTATGGGATACTAACTGCACAAGACCTGATTCTGCAATAGAGTTCCAAAATGTATTGATTTGCCCAGTTATTTTTAAAAGGTATATTATCTTTATACTCTATGTAGCTACTTTTGAAATCAAAACTTACTTACTCATCTTGACTCTGCAAATGCCTGAGGATATTTATCCACTTTCCCATTTCATTCTGAAAATCAAATCCTTGTCTGTGGCAAAATGGTTGTATAAATGTTTGCCTTCATTAGTAAATTGTAACAGTGACAGTAAAGGTGAACTGCCCATCTTGCAATAAATGTGTTTTGTGTGTGCTTTTCTCTTCCACAGCTGTTGAAAAAGAAAGGAACATCCTCATTTCTTCAGAGACTGGAACGAGGGGGCCCAACCACTGTGGCAGTACAGCTCAGGGTCAGTGAACGTCTTATGGACAGAAATTTGCAAAAAAATCCCCAGGCATTTTAAAGGCAGATTACCATCTACAGACTGCAATGGAGGAAAGAAAAATCTTATGTTTGAGAAAGTTGCTTACATGACCTGGTCAACCCTTTTGAGAAAATGATGTTAAAAAGTTAGGAAGAGCATAATGTGTTGAACAACTGTCTTTGCTGCACAAGAATGATTGATAATTGTTTGTTTGTTTGTTTGTTTTTTCCCCAGAAATCCCTTGCAGATATTATTGGGAAGCTGCAGAATTGCACACCACATTCCGTTCATTGTATAAAACCTAATAACTCCAAGTTGCCAGATACTTTTGATAATTTTTATGTGTCTGCTCAACTGCAGTATATTGGTGTCCTAGACATGGTCAAAATTATACGACATGGGTATCCTGTACGGCTCTCTTTCACAGACTTCTTGTCAAGGTAAATTCTTTCAAGATTCATAAAACCTTTTTTCTTACCTATATTACAAAACCTTCTGTCATGTTCTGGTAGTGCTTGCAATGTTGTTTTGCTTATAAGTCTCTCAGACCTTTTTCAGAGAAAATCTTGTCTGCCTGCAAGGAGTGTAGGCCTGTTATTTTTTAATTGAAGGAATAATGAACTTTAGAAATACATTTATAAAGTTACAAAATTTATATTGATATGTAGAAATATATTTATAAAGATCAGAAGCAAAATTTATTAAGTTTTGAAAGTATGACATCATAAAAGAGCTCTTTTTTTTACAATTTATGCTATTCACATGATTTACAAAATATAAAATATTGCATATTGTCTGCAGGCTTGTTGAGGAGAAGATGCAAATAATGGGAAATTTGGAAAAGCTTTCATGTTCTGAAGTTTTATGGGCAATCTTTATATAGCCATTTCTATATAACTGAACTGGACCTTCAATGTCCACTGAACTATTACATGAGCACAGTGCCACAGTCTTTCCTACTGTTAGATCCTTACTGTGATTGCTGGCAGATATTTGCCTCCTTGACACCCAGCCTTTTTCACTGCAATTCCCAGATACAGGCTGGGAATTACCATAGGCCTAGGTTCATTCCGGGTGGACAATATGGAGGTTGTTACTCTGTTTTGGAGGGTAAAGGAAATTAACCATGCAAGCAAATTTAATTTTCAGTACCAGCGCTCTTAACTGTAGTCATGAGTCTGACATATTTTCTTAATTTTGAGAAGTTTTGTTAAAAATATAATTTGTCTTTTTCATTCACACATTCAAGTACCTCCCAAAGACAAATTTTTACATAAAAATCTAGAGGACAGGTGATGTCTCACAATAAATATTTATTTGCAGTAATGAGAGTAAAACAAGAATAGCAAAAAACCCCCAACAATATGATGCCAGTAACATTTATGTTATTATTATAAAGTGTTCTAGTTTTGTTACTCTGCATCTTTATCCGCTTTTCTCCACAATAAATCATCTTTACAGGTTCCTTGCATCTCAACCCCTGCCATTTTTACATATTTGTACGAGGTCATAATAATTTTATTGTTACACATAAAATGAATTAAACAGTGATGGGGCTAGCATAATATCACCAAAAATGAATTTCATTTTATAATATTCCCTGTGAATATGTATGTTGAACTTACTCAGAAGTCAGCAGTAATCATTCTGTATATAATCTCTCAATACTACTGAATTTTTAGATTTGTGTACAAATAGAAACACAGAACTCTTGGCCCAGCAAGAGTATTGAAAAAGACCATCAGCATTATGAGGCTTTTCATAGTGCCATCCCTGCCACACAGGCCAAACCTTTTCTTCCTTTGTACAGGAGAATATGTGAATTTTTCACTTTACTCACCATGAAAAGTTAACCTTCATATTCACAGTCAGTGTATTTGGATAATTCTTTAATAGTTTCACAGTGTGGCTACTTATCCTTTTGTTGGCTAAAAGTATGACATTTTTAAGCAGAAAAGATATTATTAGATTACATTTCAAAAGTACTGTCAGTTCTTAATGCTATGTGTTTTTTCAGCCAATAGACTACAGGTAAGAAAGAAATACATAATTCAGAGATTATGAGTTGCCTTTTCAAAAAGTTTCCTAAAAACTCTCACTTGTACTACATCTCTATATTGCCTTGGTAAGTGGACAGAATATTTTTGGAAACCAGAAAATTAGTTTTGGTGATTTTTTTGTTAACTGGATTAGTTTTGTTGGCTGTTCAGACAAGCTCTGTTCTTGTCTTACTATTCATTGATTGGAATGAGAAATGATTTTGTCATATTTCTAAATAGGCTTACAGACCTGAAGCTGATAATGTTTTTCACCTTTCAAATTTTTATTTCCTTTGCTGTCAAACTGGTATTTCTAGTATTCTAAAGAGAATTTGTGGCCCTGATCCCAACCTGAATACCCAAAATACTGTGGGGAATTACTGTCCTTCCCAACTCTTCCTACATTTTTTGTTCATTTACTTTTTCGTTCTTCCTTATCATATAGGCAGTGTGGTCAAATTAAAAATAGTAATTAATTTAAAAATTAAAGTTTTTTTTTTCCTGGATAATAAGAAGACAGAATGTTTGAATTAACGGATTTTGTGGTGAAGGGATGGAATATTGGAAAACCTGGATATTCTATCCGCAATCAGTGCATTCTTAATTGTATGAGTTTGAATAAATTTCTGTTGCTATCTAATTAGGAATTAATATGACTTGTCTTTAACATAATTATGAGTTGTATTAAGCTCCTACAATGGCTAAAGAGAGAGTGGCTAAGAAAAGGTCATGTATTGCAAGAGCATATCTTCCTGGGCTACAAAGTTTAATCATTATTTCTATTGCTATCCTTTTGGATTTACTGGTTCTGCTTCTGTCTTATCAAAGTAAAAGTTGACAGCTGTGAGGTGAACCCCTCAATCACCCAAGTTTGTTGATCAGAAGAGAAATCTTGTGGAAATTCTCATTATTAAATGGATGCTGTGACACTTACTCTCAATGAATATATGGTAAAAATGAGTATTCATAAGGTCAGATGCTATTAAATCCTGTAAAAACAGGGTCATTAAGAAATCATATATGTGATTTCAATGGATTTGCCAACTCCAGATGCAGTTTCTGCTGAATTTACCTGCAGTGTTGGCTCAATTTCTAGAACTCTGTGAGCGGAGAGACAGGGATCAGTTTTTATCTTATCTTAAATATAGAAAACTTTGAGTAACACGCATTTTACACTCCTGGGAATGCTTACCCATATATTTTGCTTAATACCTTTGGAACTGTTCTCAGTGGACTGTATTTTTAAATTCTAGCTTTGCTTTTTAAGTCAAGGCAATGGCACAAACAATTCTTTAAAGAGTTTAAAGTTTCCAATTTGCAGTCCAAATTGTACACATAGGTAAGGTATCCTCAAATAACATTTTTCCTGGAAAAAAGAAAACAGTAAAATAGCCAGGGAATTAGGAACTGTCTGCAGATGGTTGTTTATTTCCAGTATTTAGCGTTTTGATATCTTACTTAAAATTATATGTAATTTAAAATAATTCCATACAAGATATACAAAAAGCACTTTAGTATTAACAATGATTTATTATGGTTTCGGTAGTCGGTGCCATGGAAAAAGAAAAGTAAGTATCAAGTGTCTGCTCTGTTCCCAGTGCAGAACAATAGGGCTCAGAAACTCTCTGGAGCACAGAGTCTCGTTATACAAGCTTAGTATCTAGAATCTAATCTCTTTGCATCAATTAATAAAATGGATCCTGGCTGCCTTTTGTGTCATTCACCTCACGTGGTGCTCAAGGAAGACATATAAAAGCCATTTGGAATATAAATTTTTAAAAGTAATTATAGTGATCAAAGACCCATGAGGTGAGCTCAGCAAAGTACAAGAATACAGCTGTCCAGGCATGTTCAGGTAAAAATGAGGCAGTAAGATGCTGTGTTTCACTCCTATGAAAAATTTTATTTTGGTACCATCCTCCTCTACAAACTCTCCATGTCCTCTGAATTGAACTAGAAATTAAAATTCATTTTTCCTCTCTCTTTATTCTTTAATGTTGTTCACCAAGTTGCTGAACTATACCCAGTTCTTTTCTCTGTCTGTATTTCAGTTTCCTTGCCTGAGGAAGAATTTATGCACTACTAATTTAGAAACTGAGGTTCACATGTCCCATGTTTCTCGTGTCTGGGGCACTGCCTAGCAGTGCGACTGCCAGGTCTAATTGCACAGGTCCTTAAATGAGGCATCTGCATTAGCCTTCCCTGCCAGTTTATAGGAAACACTTAGTGCTGTTGAAGCTTAGGATAACCTCTCTGGGTTATTGGAACTGATAAGCAAATTGAGCCTTTCACTTAGCAGATGAGAATGGCAGGATTTCTTTGGCAAAAATCATGGTGTTCAGAAAGCCCAAATTCTAGTGTGCTGTTCCATGCATTTATTTCTGCACTTTTTGAGTGTTTCTTGGCATTTCTCCTGTCTCTCAGGTTTCTAGACAGTCTTTCCTGAGTTTAATTCTACCAACTCACCCTTGTGTTCTCTCATGGAGGTGCCATCCTGCCTTCTTTCAGGAAGAGCAGAGAAAATTTCATAGTGTGAAGGAGAACATGAAGGCTGTATGAAGAGATATTTCTTACGGTATTGTTGCAAGAAGAGATAAGTCACTAGAACGTTATGATTTACTATTTCTAATAATCTTTTAAAATTACCTAAATTGCACCAATCTAATCTTTAGTTTTACCTAGGCTTATGCAGTCATGAAGCTTAGATTCTAAGTAGTTATTTTTCTTGTTAAGACATTGTCAGATCCTGGCTTGGAGGTACAATGTCATATCTTTTTCTTCTCCTCCTCCTCCTCCTCCTTGTCCTCTTTCCCTTCTTCCTTCTTCCCTGCCTCATCTTCCTCCTCTTCTTTCCCTTCTTCCCTATCTTCCCGTCTTTTTCTCCTTCCTCTCCCTCCTTTAATAATCTAACCTTACTCTCCTAAATGAATAACGTAAAATAGCTAAATTAGCACATGTAAGCTTTATTTTTAAAAAGGAATTAAAGAGTTAACATTCTGATGATTTTTTTGTTTTAAAGTAACTTCAAAAGATGGCAAAACATCCATTCTAATAGGAAATATTAGGAAGGAAGAATATGGAACACAATGACAATGGATTCTTATGGTAATCGTAGCAGTGAGGGTGAAACAAGTATGTTCAAAGACTGTTCTAATTACAGGTTTTCCTCTGATTTTAGTATGAAGTTCCTCTTAATTTATTCTTTGAGCTACACTGAACTGCAGATCCTGAAATCTGTACTTCTAGTCAGGGGAGCATTCATTGATATTGAAATTCTCTAATAGTGGTCTTTACATCAAAACTTTAGTGCTTCAGAGCGCTAAATTGTTACCAACTCCTTCAAACAATTGACTTTGCTTAGAGATCATTCTGAGGAGATATCTTTTTTCTCAGGAAAGATTATGTTAATGCTGATATTGCTTTGTCGAGTTATGTCTGTCCTTTTCCTATAAAGCCATTTTTAATGCCTATTGTAATACTTTCCTCGAATTCATGCTCTTAGGTGTGTTGTTCATGTTTGTAAATCATGTGTGACTCATCATTATATATTTGAACTCCCTTTGTCCAGAAGTATTTTGGTGTTAACTTCTTTTTCTCTTTCTTTCCCCTCTCCTTTTTTTCTCTCTCTTGAAAACAGGGAAATTATAGTATTTTATAATATATCATTTTTGAATTTAGAAAGTCAGCAGAACATTTCAGAGTCTCATGAGGAAGTTAGGGCATTAGTGAGAATGATGTACAGAGCAAAGTGATGGGTCATCATCACACTGGCCCTTTCAGCTTTATTGTCTGCTATGCAATATCAGTAATCTCATAGAGCACTACATTGATATATGCCATGATACCTTAAATCTTTGCAAGGAGAGCAAGAAGTAATCTGACTGGTGCTACAAAAGCGGTATTTCATTAAAATAGATGTAATGATACCAATTTATATCAAATGAAAGTTTCATCATTCTGTAGTTTGTTGCTTCAGACCTAGAGCTGGATGTGATATTTCTGATTGAGGGTGATCATTTTTGTTTGTCTTTCAGAATGAAAGCAAAGGTGAGTAAATGAAGTATTTTAAAGTCATCAGTTTTGAGGGCACTTTAAACACAAATTCATTAACATGGTAATGACTAACTTCCTGTGAGGAATGCAGGTCATCCTTGAAGTTTAAAATGGTGATTTGCAAAAAGGCTTTGTCCTTGACAATTTTGGTAATTACTATAAAATTGTAGAACAGTTTGGACTGGACCTTAAAGATCATGTTGTTACAACGCACCTGCCATGGGCACCTTCCACTAGACCAGGTTGCTCAGAGCTGCATTCAGCCTGGCCTTGGACACTTCAGGGATAAGGCATCCTCAACTTCTCTGGGCAACCTGTTCCAGTGCCTTTCCAACCTCAAACCAAAGAATTTAATCCAAATATCTTATTTAAACCTGCCTTCTTTCAGTTTAAAGCCATTCCCCCTTGTGATATCATTACCTGCCCTTGTCAAAAGTCTCTCTCTAGCTTTCCTGTAGGCCACCTTTGGGTACTGACAAGCCACAGTAAGGTCACTCCAGAGCCTTTTCCTCTCCAGGGTGAATAACCCCAGCTCCCTCAGCCTGTTTTCATAGAATAGATGTTCTTGGCCTTTGACTATCTTCATTGCCCTCCACAGGACATGCTCCAACAAGTCCATATCCTTCTTGTTCTGAGGACGGACCCCAGAGCTGGACGCAGCAGTCCAGATGGAGAATCAAAAGGGCAGAGTAGAGGGGCAGGGTCACCTCCCTTGACCTGCTGGTCACACTTTTTTTGATGCAGCCCAGGATTCTGTTGGCTTTCTGGACTACAAATGGACATCGTTGGCTCATGTCCAGCCTCTCATCCACCAGCACCCCCAATAAAGCACTTGGATAAAGAAGTGTCATTGGTTAACCCCAGCTGGCAGCTCAACCCCACATGAATACTAGCTCACTCCTTCCTCAGTGAAGTGGGGGAGAGAATTAGGAGAGAAGTTAGAAAACTCATAGGTTGAAATAAAGGCAATTGAATAGAGAAAACAAGAAATGAAAAATAAAGAATTCATTCTCTACTTCCCACTGGCAGACAGGTGTTCAGCTATCTTCGGGTAAGCTATTTCATCATGTGTACGGGTGACTTGGGGAGGCAAACACCATCACTCTGAATGTCCCCTCTTCCTTTTTCTACCCCCAGCGTTTTTGTTTTTTTCTTTTCCTTTTACCAAGCTTTCTAATAGGGGAGCCCAGTTTAAGATAATGTAGAGCAGTCACAGAGTTAGTCTGAATTACCAATGCCTCGTGAAAGCTTACTGATGGGGTTGATTATACCGTAAGAGATGACCAGAACACAGGATGCTTTGACATTCTCCCTGACAAGCCTAGAATTGGAGCAAATCACCCTGGGGAATCGCTGAGATGTAACTAGGTATTTGGGACTGACTTAAAGGCCACAGACCATTTCAAGTCTACTTGTACAATGTGATAGTGTAGTGAGAATTACCAGGCTACTCATATTATGGAAATACTAAATAGCTCCTTCCACACAGTCTGACTGTAGATAGACTATTCTGTTTTGCCCCCTTGGAGTTGTTTCTTTCTGTTTGGCTTGTTTGCTCCATTTTCCCTGTTAAGTCCTTTTTGATATTTTAAAAACAAGAAGTACACAAGATATTTTCATATGCCTATGGTGACTTGCCTAATTAACCAGGACTTAATTTATAGGGTATAAAGAAAAGTGATCACTTTTAGTATGGGATTCAACTGACTTGTCTTAGGTTTATGCATTTTTGCAGGTATTTCACAGACTCCATTTAGCTCCAGTCTATGGCAAGGGAAAGAATTAATGCTTTGTAACAGACTCTAAAAAACTCACAGACAACATTTTGGAGTCGAGACAGATACAGTTTTTGAAGCTATACCATGGTATCATCAGTCCTGTAGCCCACAGCATTAGTATTGTAAATACAAAATATCCATCCTCACATTGCATGTTGCAGAGTTCGGACTGTGAGGATGGTAAAGCTGCTGTAGTTTCTGGGGCTTACTGACAGTGCACAAATGACTGAAAATAGTTTCTCTTTTGACTGGAGATTTCAGTGGAAGGTCAGGTACCTGACTTTATTTAGAAGGCATCTAGCTGTATTTTGAAAGCAAAAATAAATATCAGCATTGTTTGCTGGACATCTGCAGAATCTTACAATGCAACCCTCATTTGCTAAAGCAATTACAAATATGTGTAAATGTGTATAAACTATTGAAGTCAGTTGAATTATTCGTGTCTGTCATACACTTAACAGTTCTACAAGATTGACAAGAAAAGGGGTCCCTCGAGCAGGAGGATGTAATTAGGTCATTAAATACCCAGGTACAGGGAAATAAAGATGACATGGTCAGTTAAGTCTGATGGTTTCTAACTTTCAAGTGTTTGGAGTGCAGTCTGAATAATCTTCCAGCATTATCTATATTACATTTAGCAGAGAACACATAAAACTTACTTAGTGAAGCTTCTTGCAGAGAGTTTATTGTTTTGTGCAATGGAGAATGTCCTGGCTTTTAGGTTGTTTCAATGAGAATCTCAAGGTATTGTTCTCCCTCCGCTGTTAGGTGCACACAGCTATATTAGTTTCCTTAGGCAATCATAAATCTATTGGGCAGACACAAGGGTAATTCTGGCTGAACTGTTTCAGCAGTTCTTGTGGTTTTCTTTAAGATCTGTGAAATTTTAAAACGTTTATTTCATTTCTAGATTTAAGTGCCCCCCTTGGTACCTCTGGTTTCCACTAGCACTTGACATTTCTTATCCCTCAGATGTAACTAAGTGTTCATTTGATCACTAAATAACCCTGATAATCTTTATAAAAATCTATGCGTGTTTTACATCTGTGAATTTTAAAGCTTGTGCTATTTCTAAACATGGAGAAATGTTTTCACATTTCACATTAAAATACCTACCACAGCACTGGATTTCATCTAAAAACATGGATTATAAAAATAGATAGAGTTTTATTTGTGTACAAATAAGCATAATGTTCTTGACCCATACCTCACAAGCTGAGTTCCATGTGCCTATAACCAAAAACTAATAACTTTATTTCAGAACCTTAAGATTCCAACAAAAATGGTTATTGAGTACTTCATAATTTGCTGACATCACATAATGACAAAGATAATGGACATAGATTTACGTGTTGTAGTAAGAAGTTCAGTTAAATGCTTGCCATAGAAATAAACAATATAAAATAGTATCAACTACTATTTTCACTAATCCTTATACATTGAAACACTTCTAAGGAAATGCTTGTTAGAATTACTGGCCTCTTAAATGAATAAAAACAGCATCTATCTAAAACAAATATTTAAAGAAGGATGCAATACGTTAGTTTATGCCAGTGGCACTATGCAGAAATTTTGAATTACCAGATTAAGGTGCAAATTTTCACATAGATTAATATTACTGTCCAATTTAAAAATGATTCCTTGTTATTTATTTCTTAATTAAATATAAGTGCATGCTTTCAGTGCTTAGAAAAATATAAGTTGTTCTTGAGTGCTGCTTTTTTATGGTTATGGGACTTGTATAGGTCATAGGACTTGTATAGATTCCGTCCAGCTGCCTCACACTGAAAAGCAACTGTGACCTTCCTGCTCTTTCTTCTTTCCGTGGCTCTGCAGCTGTTAAATTCTTTCCACTCAGCTCAGATATTCACAGCACCCTTTTACTCCTTATCCATATCTTGATACTCTTTACAACCGTTTAATCTTCAGCAGAAGAACCTGGAATGACACTTCCTTAAAGCTAGATTTCCTAGTCAGGCTGAATAATAGTAGGCAGTTAATACTGGTGATATCTAAGAGCAAACACAAAATCCTATGCAAGTATGCACATAAAATCCTTTTATGCATCTTAATCATTGGATCTTACTTTGCTTCCTTGTTTAGAATAATGTGGCATTAATTTAACATCATCTGTTTTAGCAGAATTACTCCAGCTGTACTCCACTCTAATTGAAGCAGAATCTGGTCCACTCTTGGCACAGTATGCAAAGGGGACAACTTTAGCCTAGCTTGAAATACATTGTTTTTGTACAGTTTGTCTACTCATGATACAATCCAGAGCCAGGAGAATCCCTGTTACCTGGACTGATAGTACTCATTGGGTTCACAGGCACAAGGGAAGCTCCCACGGAAGAGAGTAGAAGCAGAGATGATCTCACAGAGAAGCTATTTTGCCGTATGGTTTTAAAAGGTCCAAAAATCCTTCCCCATAATCCCAATAAATGTTGTGTGGCTACTAGTGAGTATTGTGGGAATGATTTTATGTGTTCCCATTCCTCTTGGGCTGAGTACTGATTGCGTAGAAGAAAAGAAACCAAAAGGAATGAAGAAACAAGGCGTTATCTAGGTAGAACAGCAAATGAAATCCTATTTCTCTTTAATATCACAATATCCATTTGACTCTGGTTTTACTTTCTGCTTCTGCAATATGCATCTATCTTGGTGTATTTCCCAATGAGCTGGGCAGTGCTTTCTTGGCAAACAGAGACCCAGTGAATTCACAACCTCACTAGGAGACCAAGTGGGAATATTGTACTTCAGTGTTCCAATTGAAGAACTTTGGATTTTGATGCCCTGTTATCACATGGCTGTGATAGAGAAAGATATCTCTTCATGTCTGTAGAGAAAGAAAAGAAGCTTCACTGGACACCAGTCCTACAACACCTTTGTGTTAAACAGAATCAAATTAGCAGGTTAACAAAGAAATTTGAATTTATTCTATAGTCCACATATTCTGTGTACAGTGAAGCATTTTATGGCCCCATGTGCATGTTGGTGGAGTGCCCAAGCATGAAGTAGTAGTTAGCTGTGGAAAAGACCTACCTATCAAAGCTAAATGTTAGCATTTACCGAGGTAGAGTGAGATGTATATGTTTGTAGATGTAATAGAGCTGCTTGTTTGCTCAGTGCTAGCATATTTCTGAGATAATGTGTGATTTTTGCCAATTTTTAAAGTAAATATGTTTTACATTGCTTTATCAAGATGGAATGGGAATGTCAGCTTTAAGTAAGATGGTGCAAAAGTATTGTAATGCAAATCTTTAGCAGATGTTGTGAATTCATATTTTTTATTTGCACAGTTGAATCCACTAATCCCAAGAGCTGCACTATAATTTATATTCTAGTCGCTGTTCTGCTGCCACATTGTCTGAGATGAGGAAGCCTCTGCTTAATTACAGGAAGTATATGAATAAATATTCCAGGATTAAGACACACATATCTTCATTACTTCTTCTCTTCAGAAACAGAAGTTCAGAAAAGATTAAGGGTCTAATGCAAAAAAAAACAAAGCCTAATGCAAAAAAAATATAAAACTCAGGAAAAAATAAGTCTTCCAATTAATTTCTTTATCATCTGTAATACGGTAATATGTTTATCTGAGAAATTTGTCGTACTTTTTATTCAGTCTAAATTAAAACATCCCAAATGGACACTTCTGCAACGGTATTTTGTCATAGTCATGATCCTCCCTCAAAAATCTGTACTGGGCTCTACATTGGCCCAGTGGCTGACTCACATTTGAGTCACTGTAAAATTTTGTTCTGGAGATTTTCTGAATTTTTTTCCAGTTTTATTTCTTAGTCCTTAATTTTGCTCTTTTGTCTCAGTTACAAGCCACTTATTGTTGCTCTAAGTATATTTTCCTTTTTCCGCAGACATATTAAAGCATGCTATATATTTCTCTATGCCCCCTTGTATAGGAAGTGTATTTTTAATTGTTGAAGTAAAAAATCAGTATATTTTGCCAAAAAAAAATCCAGCAGTATGTATAAAAACATGGTAAAACTACAGTAACTGGTTCAGTTTACTTTAAGATCACTTTTAGCATTATTACTTTTCAAATTTCTTCCTGGCAGGAAATGTTTGTGTGCCAGATTAACCCAGAGAGAAAAAACTGCTTGCAGTCTTTCCAAGATCACTGTAGTTTTATTTTCTTCCTTAATTCTTTGGTATGCAAGTCTAGCCATTTAAGACTGTGTTGCTTGATATCAATTAAGATATTTTATAAAAACAACAATACTTGTATAGTAGGCAGGTACTTTGAAGTTTTGGTTCAATGCCATATATACTTATTGTTTCAGGTACATTGCACTTCATGCTCACCTTTACAACAATCTGAATTATTTAATTAGGTCATTCCTTCAAGAAAAAAATAATATAACAGAGGGAAGTGGAATGGTTGAATATGTATCCTTTGTGTAAAGGTAACATTAATCAATATTCCATCCTATTCTTTGCCGCTGACTGCTTTTATAAGTTTTCTACTGAAAATTTTGCAGGCACCTTTTTTTTTTTTTTTTTTTTACTTAAAAGAATTAGGTATCTCTCTTCAGTAGATACTAGATCTCCTAGATGTTTCAACTTTCGCTTGATAGACTTTTCAAATACAAACCTTATCTAACCCACTCTTCCCATCCTCACCAAATCAAAACAAATCTAAAAATCCTGAGTTATAAGCACACAGTGACAAGTTTGGCAAACAAAGTCCATTTCTTTCACATACTTCTCAGATACCAAAAATTACTGATTGTCAAAGAAAGAGAAAAAGAAGTACAGAAAGGGGAAAAAGCAGAATTTACCAACACAGCACAACCTGAACCATTATGATGCTAATTTTTAGACTTCTTCTAGCAGAAATGTAGGACACAATTTAATTTTGATTGTTGCCTTTTATTCACTGCTTTTTGAATAGATCTTACTAAATCATACCAGTTTACCTTGGCAAACAGAGTACATTGTAGTAAGCAAAAGAAAGAGAAAATGAAACTACAACGTAATTAATTACACTGACAGTAGTGTCAATCATTTTTCCTTTCGCAAGTTGTGTTTGGATAGTTGAAATTTCATAATTAAGCACTCTTTTAAAGCAGTTACCTGCCAGCCATATGTAATTTTTTATTTTTTAAGCATCAAGAAAGACATGGAAAGAAGGAGTTACCTTCAGGAAAGATTTGACTTGTGGTGTTAGAAACTGTCCTCTTACTGAGGGCATTGGCTTGCCGTCAGTAGCTACCTCTAACTTTATTATTTTTGGTATTTCTTTCTTAATTAAGCAAGAGAGAGACCTAAGAAAAAGAATAGCTAAACCAACCAACCAACCAAAGTAGTTCTGTGGCTTCAGTTCAAAGATATCTTTTATTAATCTATTGATTGGGAGCTGCTTGTTTTTATGCCCTTTGTACTTGCCGTGTTTTTCCCTTTAGTATCTTCTATCACATTGTGCTATTGAAATTGAGTGAGTCGTGTTTATTCCAGTGCTTAAAGATTTGCTGTGCATACAGAACTGGGAGTACAGCCCTGCAGCCTATTTGTGCACACTCCGTGTAAATCAAATAGCGTGCTGAGCCTTCCAATATTGCTGTGGGTTACTGTGCCATAACCTGAACTGCAGAATATTCTGTCTTGGGGAAAAACAGCCTGCTGGATCTTGTCAGCTGTGCACTTAGGGAAGTGAGAGGGAAAATGATTAGATAACATCCTTATCTGTGAAGACCCAAGAGAACTGAATTTTCCATATTCACAAGCTATTGGCAGCGGTATCTACTCCAAACAAACAAAAAAATTCCCTGATAGAGTGCATCATTCAGAAGCAAAGGAAAAGAGGTCAGAGCACATTTCTGTAACACCAGAGAATCCTGGCCAGTGTACATGCTCACAGTGTGAGCCTGTCTATCCAAAATGTCTTTCTTCTGTTTATGCCTGTGAAAATGACAAGTTAGGACAAGGAGCGTGATATGGAAAAAAGCTGGGGAAAAAGGAGCTTCTCGCACTGATGTCATGTGGATGGGTGTTGGCGAGACCCCCCCTCAGCCTGATAGTAGTGTTCACTGTCTCAGCTTGTAACTAGAAGAGGTTTTGCATTTACTTCATAATCGACACTACATTAGTCTTGACATGGCAGTGGAGTGATGTTGATTCAAGGTGTTCCTTTAGATCTCCCTGTTTTGTATTTTATTTTGGATCCCTTAGTGAATGAGTTGCTCTGGCTAGCCATGAAATAATGGGGTTTTTTAGCTTCCTGGCTGTGAAGGAGATTCACTTTATCTCATATTAGATGTCTAGGCTGGAGGCAAGAGCATCTTTACACTCAGTGGAAAGACATGATGGTCTTACAGTGTGCAGTTCATCTGACATATTGTAAAAATCAACATTACAGTAAGGAGCACTGTATTCTACTGAATCTACACCAGAATACTCTATTCTACTGAACCTTAAGAAAGTCTAGACAAGTAACTTATCAATCCAAGTTTAGCTGGAATGTATTTCACAGGATTAAAGACTCTTTTTTACCAAGGTAGCACCAAGTATGCTTTCCGGATTCCTCAGGATCCTCTCTAAAGCTTTACAAGTACACTCTGCATTATCTACTTGGGGCAAAATGTGTGACCTGTCAGGTGGAAAGAAGCCTGGTATGTAATTGGGTTTGTTCATTTACTTGTACACTAAGGCTGGAGTGGTAGGGGAAGAATTCTCTGTAAGGGAAAGTTTCAAAGACTCTCCAGATTGTATTTCCCCAGAAGCAAGCCCCGTTGTTGGAAGTAATTCAAGTTTATGTGTACAACCCAGCACTGTAATTTCAGTATTCTTATTACTAATTTCTGTGATAAATTCTGAGAAATAGTAAGTTCTGTCACTATTCCCAAGAATGATTAAATTTAAGAGGATATTAAATTATTGTGTCTACATGGAAACACAAGGTCAATCCACAGTAAAAAGTATCTGATACCCAAAAGATAGGTCATTTTGCATTTTGATAATAATGTCACACCTGTAAGTTTTTATTTCTTTCTTTGTATCTTGGTTCATTGTCAATTTATAGAAAAAAATTCTTGTATTTTCACTCATTTAAAACCAAGTACAGAAGAAAACATGTAAGCTTATGGTTAGACCACCACTTTCATCCAGGACAAATTTGGACTGCCACCAACAGGTGTAGTCCGCTTATCCCATTCATTCAGGAATTTCCATTAATTCCCTGGCAGTGACACTGGTATGTGCACAACTGGACTGAGAGTTGAATCAGGGAACGACTGTGGCTGAAAAATAGCTGCAAACTTTGTGTTGTTCTTATCCTTACACAAGACAAAAATGGTTGATAGCAGATGGTAACACAAGACCTAAAGGTACTGTTTAATTCTGGGTGCTTAGCCAGTAGATTTGAACCAGAGTGACAGGAGAAGTAAGGGAGTTCTCTTAGACCCCTCTGTTGGTTTCTCTGCAGGATGAGTAGCTCAGCCAGACAAGGAGGCATAAAGGAGCTTCCTCTCAGACACCCAAAATGAAAGCATCCAGTCTGGATTTCACCTGTGAGTCCATCTGTGGCCAGTGGAGAAAGGCACCTCCAGAGGGCAATGTCTTCTCATTTTATCAGAAATATCTAGAATGCATAGAACAAGTCACCCTGTGGAAATACGTGTCTTCCCAGACTGTTTTGAGAACAAGGTGACTAACTCAGGCTAGGAGCATAACATTTCAGTGTCTAACATAGGGAAAAGTAGATCATCTTCCAAATGTCCTGCTATGTTCAGAGAAGTTGGTTATGACAGAGTTAAATTTCCATAGTTAGCTCTTTGTCTACTACCGCAACCCATCTTCTTTTTCTAAGATACAGCTTGCTTTAATGGATAGAAGGAGATTATGAACTCTGATTAGACTTCAGGATAATGTGGTGGAATTTCAGACACTTTAAAAGCTGGAGGAAAACAGTGTATCATTTTTGTTTGGTCTTCTGTATAATACAGATTGTAAAAAATGTTTGGCTATCATTGAATACCATAATTTGCATGTCTTTAAAGAAAACTTTAGCCAAACATGGAATTTCAACCTTTTAAATTTTAATTTGGCTCTGTTTCAGGAATGAAATATGTTTCTTTGGGTTTCTGCTGTCAGGGAGTTTCAGGTTGGCCACTTTTGCAGTTGTTTCTTCATGCATTGTGAGTCAATGCTTAATCATCTTTGTTTCAGTCAGTAGTTGCTAAGGTTTCCAGCAGTTGTCTCTCTAACACTTCTGATTCCCCATGATTTCGAAGAAAACTCTGTTGATAGAAGTATGGAGACAAGGTGACCCCGACCTTAACAGAAGTCTGTAAAACAAATGTCATTGTGACCATACAGCTAGTGGAATATTGGGAAAGTGCTATCCCCAGTTTTCTAATACTAATCTAGTCTGTGAGACTAAATTAAATGATCTATGGTGAAGTTCTGGACCCTTCTTACCAGCATTCCTCCAAACAATTCCTGGACACAATTTGGGAACTAGGACAGGCTAGTGACCAGTCAAAGAAGGCAGCTTAGATGTGGCTACACTCTGTTGGAAGGTGGCAGAGTTTAACAGAGCATAGCAGATTACATATTATTAAATGTATCAATAAATCAGCAGGCTAGGGTTTTGCCAAACGGTTTCTATGCCATAGAAACAGTCCCTCTCACTTTTAATTTACTATTATACACTTAGCCATGGAGTCCTCAGCAGGACTACCAGACAAGAGAATATTTCCAGACAGCAGGAGCTGAGATACCCAAGGGTCTGTGCAGCTACACAAAACTAGAAGTCTGGGTGAAATTCAGTCCTAGAGTAGTTTACCTGCAGATGTTGCTCTAGAGTTGCCACAGCTTCTGGGACAATTGAGGTCCCTGGAGTCATTCCAGCACTGCAGCTTTGCCTGCCGTGGTGTGTGGAAGGGGTCCCAGGACAGCACAGTTTTGGGTTGCAGCAGAGATATAGATGAATACAGCTGTTAAATTTTAAAAAAAAAAAAAAAAAAAAAAAAAAAAAAAAAAAAATTAAAAAAGGCAAGAATTGTAATTAGCACACAAATTCGAAACTTATCAATTTCATTGGGAGTTTAATCAAAAGTTACATGTTTGCAAATCATATCCTTTCTAAAACCTGGCTTTTTGTAATGAAAAAAGCATTCATTCATTACATGCAGTCAGATCTAGACAGAGAAATACCTTCCAGAAAGTATAGTAATAATATGTAGCATTAAGATGTGTAAAATTTATCCATTTCTTTAGCAATAAGTTACAGTGAATGTAATAAGTCCACAGTTAAAATTTGAAGTTTATACTTTATTGGAATTTGTATTACTCAAGTTTCCTTCCTTGATACTTTTATCTGGTACATTGAAGAGCCCTCTTATATCCAGCATTTTCTGTCTTTGAAGGTACACAATGCTATAATCAAGTCTTCTCTTGAACTTCTTTCCAGTAGTGTAAACTGATCAAGTTCCTGGAAGTCTCTTTGCTACATGACTTTTTGTTCAAAATGAAAGTTTATTTCAGACTGATGAAAATCATTTCTGTCAATGTCACTTTCTTATGAATAACTCCTTAGGATGCATAAGTTGTATGACACATACTGGAAACATATTTTCCTCCTTTCAATGACCCAATTCAGTCCCAATGATCTTGACTGGTAAGGCTTTTCATTCCTTTGGCATTGATTTTCAGAGAGGCATCCAAAGAACTGACAGGAAACAAATTTAGGTTTAGGCATCACTTGTTATTAACCAAGGTCATGTGTAATAATATGCAAGACTTAGAGTGATTTGCCTTCTTGTTTTTTTCACCCTGATCAGAATCCCAAGCTTCCAGTTCAGATATCAAATATCTGAGAGTCAAAGGAAAACTGACAATTTCTACAAAGATGTCAACCAGGCCAACATTAGAGTAACTCTACTTCTGCTGATTTTTCTAGGTATAAAGATTTGGCTGATACAGCAGCAGGAGAGAAGAAGAAGTTGTCTGCCAAGGAGAGATGTCGTCTTGTTCTTCAGCAATGTAAATTACAAGGCTGGCAGGTTTGTGATCTACAAAGCAATTAAAATATCATTCTTTAAACAAGCTAGCTGAGTCATTTCCATTGGTGGCAAGCCACCAGATCCTTTGCAGCAGTGTATTCTTTTGACATTTAATATATGCTTGGATATATTATCAAACTGATTTTCAGAGTTTTTTAAGTAACTGTGATCATTGTGTCAAAAAAAATCAGTTTATTCTTGTGGGAAGAAAAATATTTCAATTAAGCATGCATACTATGTAAATTTGTATCCAGATTTTTGAAGGTATTTGGTATATACATTTTAGTGGTTGCATGGTTCCTGAATGACCCTACATATTTTATTTCTTTAAAATCCTACACTAAATGCTCTTACTGTCATAACAGGGCAGGCTCAAAACAGGTAATGAGGATTCCCCAGGTAGTTAGTGCATTTGTTTGTAGGTGCCAACATGCTGATCCACAGATACACCAGAGAGCCTGAGGCCACTGTACATCAAGTAAAGTTGTTTTTTTAAAAAAGTGCCAAACACTAAACAGGAAATTATCAACTCCCTATCCTGTCTCTTTATCCTATTTATAGCCTAGTTAATTCTCATCAGCATGAAGACTGCAAGGTGCCGATCTCCATTTGTCCAGACTACCCAGTTATCTCTTTTGGGTAGCTTTGTAATTGAGCAGGATTGATTTCTTTATTATGTGTATTTTTAGAAGAAAAATATGTTTCCTTGCACAGTGTAGAAGTTACTGTATAGAAATGAAGCTTTCTGTAGCTTCACATCCATTCCTGCAGGTGGTGTGAGCTTCAGATTCAGGCCTTTTTCCAGCCTAACAGGACTGAAATCTTATCACCCAAGAGAGCATCCAGACCAATTTCAGGGACAACTGTGAAGTTTAGGGATTGGCCAGTGGTTTAAAGGATGGGGTCTTCTAATTAATGTATGACCTCTAAGTATTAAGATGCCCAGAAAAAGTTTCTGCAACTGTTTATAAAGGACGAAGACTAAGCCAGACTGTGTGCTGTGGGTGTTTCTCAATGGCCCAGATTCCTTAGTAATAACAGGAACAAATCCCCCACTGGGTTGGGAGCACAGATGCATGATCATCTGCACTCAGACACATAAGAAAATTTCTATTTCATCAAAATACTGTTTAAAGCAATGTTTTAGTCACCAAATGAAGTAGAGGGCACATATAGCCCCTCCCCCTCAATAGCAAAGACCAAAAGACTGAAAAAGATAACAATATTAAACTAGACTTGCATTTCCTACCCAGGTTTCTTAAGTCTGCTCTGGTTCTGCATCATCACCACAAGGTTCCTTATTAAAAAAAAAAAATCATTAACATCTAGAAACTTTATCTTCACTTACAAGTACCTGGAGATGAGAGTACCTCTCACCTTTAGAATTTACATGGGGATACAAGTTTGACATGGGACAAAAGCTGTGTAACAGTTATTGCATAGGGTGCTCCAGCCACAAAAGACAAAGCATGATGCCTATCAATTTTAGTTCCCCTGGAGCCAAGAACCATTGTTACAGCACAAAAAAAAACAAACAGTTGGTCATCAGTGAAAGCCTAGAGCTCAAGAACAGTACTTCTGTAGTGATTGGCATTTGAAAACAAGCCTGAAGGCTTGGAAGACAAAAATGTTAAAAGCAAAAAGCAAAACAGAATCCTTCCATCATGCAAAGGACTGAAGCTTGTGATCTCAAACACATTTTAGAAGCTCTGACTCCAGAATCTCATTAAGACCAGGAGAAGTCAGGTGCGCAAAATGCAGCAGTGCATAATGCATTATATCTCAGACCAGAAAGGAACAAACCTCTTCAGAGACACTGATAAGTTAAATAGAATAGGAGGGTTTGGGGGTGAGAGTTACACCATTGTCACTCAGTGACTAAGAAGCACATGGCAACAGACTAAACTGAAAGGAACAAGGCTTGAAAAAATGAGTGACCTTCTCTGCACATGCTTTTCAAGCCACAGAGAGCTGTAAACAAAAAATGGAAAGATAAAAAGCATAGAAAAAAAACTGAAGAAGAAAATTCACTCTAAGTCAAATTTCTTAAATGCTGAGTGAATACGAGCTTGGTACCAACATATTTTGTATAGGTGATACAAAATCACCCAACTATCAGCTGTAGTGACTAATGTCTGTGTCACATAATCTCTCTCTCAATTATCTTTTTGATTCATTTGACTAATCATGAAAGTTGAACTTTAAATAACAATCTAAATGAAGAAGCTTACACAATCTGCATTTGTCATGGGTGCTCTCCTCTATGCTTTTACAGCAGGGGACTCTGAAAAAAAAGAAGAAAACATATGAAAAGGAGAAGGGGGGAGGTGGAAAAGAAAGGAAAAAAGGAATTAGGAAGCAAGGATGATGTCAGTTAGCAAAGTCAGAAGAAGAGAGTCATCTGTAGTGCATCACCAAAAATCATCCAAGAACCAGGGGGTTACACATACACCAGTTTACTCAGCCACTGTTGCCAGCAGTAACTACTTCAAATGAGTCACTGCTGGAACTGAAAATCTATTTGTTGCAGGAGTTCATGAATAAATAAAAAATTGTCTTCCCCAACACTTGTTACATGCACTTCCCTGAAGAACTGTTGCAAATTCAGGTAGATAAATGAACCAAAAAGGTAGCTAAAATAGACTCATCAAAGATGATGATGTTTAGGAGAAAGGAACACAGATCTGAAATCAGCCTCCTGCATATATGTCATCATCAGAACATGAAGTTGCCAATAATCTCCACAGGAGAGGGGGGGAAAGATCTTGACTTTTTAGCTGAGCAAATCTGGATGATACTTTATTTAACTTCCTTCTGATAACATACCTCACCATCCCATTTTGAGAAAGGTGATATTAACCTGGGAGAGGGGAAAGTGTTCTGAAGTAAAATCCCTGAAAATGAGTAAAGAATGTAGTATCTTTGTATTTATTTCCTGCTTGACAATTTTTCTTTTCCTTCTCATGTAAGTTGTGTTTGGAGGGTGTTTTATCAAACAACAAAACAGTAAAGCCCAGATCCTACTCACAGAACATGTTCTTTGTTCTCGTAAATACCGCAGTCTGTTTTCAAATAGACAAAAAGTGCAGAAGATCCAATACCAGAGTCCAACTTTGGTTTGTCTTCTGTTGTTTAACACAGAATAAGAGCAAGCACAATTAGCTGGCCAATGTCTTGTGCTTGATTCAGCAGCTTATGTGTTATTATCATAGAATAATTAAGGTTGGAAAAGATCTCCAAGATCATTGAGTCCAGCCTTTGAACACCACCACATCAACTAAGCTACTAAGAGCCTTGTGGAGTTGTTTATTGAACACTTCCAGGGATGGTGACTACACCATCTCCCTGGGAGCCCGGTCCAATGCTTAATCATCCTTACAGTGAACAATCTGAACCTCCTCTGGCACAGCTTGAGGCCATTTCCTCTTGTCCTGTCACCAGTTGTCTGGGACAAGAGGCAGACCCCTACCTTGCTACAGCCTCCTTTCATTGTAGTTGTAGAATGATAAGGTCACCTTGGTGTTGTCTGTAAACTTACTGAGAGTAACTCAGTCCAAACCATTGATAAAAATATTAAACAGAACTGGTCCTGAAACTGAGCCTTGAGGAACCCCTCTAGTGACCAGCCACTAACTGGATGTGGAACCAGCCACATTTACCACCAATGTCCGGACCCAGCCATCCAGCCCGTTTTTAACCTAGCAAAGATTGCTCCTGTCCCTGCCATGAGCTACCAGCTTCTCCAGGAAAATATAGTGGGAGGGAGTATCAAAGGCTTTACTGAAGTCCAGGTAGACAAACAGCCTTTCCCTCATCCACTAGACAGGTCACCTGGTCATAAAAGGAGATCAAGTTGATCAGGCAGGACCTGCTTTTTCTAAACCCCTGCTGTCTGGGTCTGATTCCCTGATTGTCCTGTATGTGCTGCATGGTAGCAGTCAGGATGATCAGTTCCACAGTATTCCCTAGAACTGAGGCTGACAGGCCTGTAGTTTCCCAAATTTTCCTTCAGGCCATTGTTGTAGATGGGCATCCCATTGGCCAAGCTCCTGTCGTGTGGGACCTCTCTGGTTAGCCAGGACTGATGATCAGTGACGGAGAGAGGCTGAGCAAACTCTTCCGCCAAGTCCTTCAATACCCCTGGATGGATCCCATCCAGTGCCCTGTGAGTGTCTGAGTGGGACAATAGGTCACTAACTACTTCCTCTCAGATTACAAGGCATCTATTCTGTTCCCTTGCCCTGTCTCCAAGCTCAGGAAACTGGTTGCCTTTCTGTTGACGACTGAGGCAAAGAGGGCATTAAATACCTCTGCCTTTTGCTCTTTGCATCCAATAAAGGATGGAGATTTTCCTTGGGCCTGTTTTTGTTGTTAATGTGTTCATAAAAATGATTTTTATTATCTTTCCCAGATTGAGTTCTAGCAGAGCTTTTGTCTTTCTAACCTTTTTTCCTACATGAACTAATGACATCCTTCTACTCTTCCAAAGTTGCCTGCCCCTTCTTCCAAAGATAAACTCTTTTTTTCCCCTGAGTTCCAGCAAAAGCTCCGTATTCAGCCAGGCTGGTCTTCTTCCCTGCCAGCTTGTCTTTCGTCATGTAGGGACAGAAGTGTTGATAGCTTTATGAAATGTTGCTGTTATTGGGTAAGCTGAGCTGGAGATAACTAAACTAGGACAATAAGATAGTTGTTTAATTGAAGCTGACATACCATGCAGTGTCAGTCATGCGCTTAACTTAAGTACTGGAATTATGAAAGTGCAGAGCTACTAATGAAAAGCAATTTTTGCATCTTGACTGTGTGCAGTCTTGATAAGGTATTCTTTCAGCTTAAATATATACTTGATCACTAGAAGCTTAGCTACTTGCTGTGACTTTTAAGCATATCTGATGTAAGGGGAATTTAGATTTCTAAATCAAAACAAACCATTCCTACTTCAGGAAGAGTGAAAGTAATAGACTTGTTTAACCCCTGGAGAAATCAGTGACGTGATGTTCAGGAACTTTAGCATTACATTGAGCAGAAGTACTGGCTGGTCTACGTAAAGAAGAAAAATCTCCTGTCCCCCAGAATATGTGAAGGTCTTTATATTAGGAAATCTCCATTTTCAATGCTGTGTTCATTTATTGTCATGCAGTGATGCATTAGCTAAGCAAAACCTACTGTCCCAATGGCATGACTTAATTTGCAAACATTATCATGCTTTGGGAGAAGTATGGGCACAAACAGTCCTTGGCTCTTTTTACTGACATAAGGAAACTTTCATTTGTTTGGATTATCATTCCTCACACTGTTAAGCTTGCAAATATAAATTCAATAAAAGAGAGTTAGCTCATAGCTTACTGGGCTTTCTCATCAAAACTTGGAGCTCTACATTTTGTTTAGCTAAGGTCAGTAGTCTGCAATTAACCCTTCCCAGTTACTTCAGACAGAGCTTGCTGAAATACAAACAGCTAGTATCATACCAGAAGAAAAACAAAACATAAATTTGATTTGCTTTTACTATAAAGTGCATCTGTTAAATATAAGCACTGCAAAGGTCAGACTTCACTGAAAGTGAATATTTCAGCCTTTGACTGCTAGAAATGCTTGTCTGGTTAAAAGATAGCCATCCTTAAAAATGTGTAATAAAATATTTCTCTGAGTTTATCTTTCTAATTTTTTACCTGCGTCTTCTAACCCACAATGATTCCTTCTAGTCAGTCGCTTTGAGTTCTGGACACAAGAGATCACTCATTTGTCAAAGAATAGCACAAGTCTTAAGTTTCAAATGGGATGATCCAAAGACTCATCAGGTATGAAATAAGCAATACAGGAGAGTCAGTCAGAAGGTTTTAATAAAGCTCCAAATGAGTTTGTTGCATAAGATAGATAATGTGTTAGTGCCAGTTCACATTTCTACAGTTACAAACTTTGTTGAAGCTGTTTCAGGAGCTAACAGTGTTTGTGGAGAAATGATCCTCGCCAGTGTGGAGCTGTATTATCAAACTTGCACTCGAGACTGTTAAAGCAGAGAAGTCCTCAATAAAGAGAAATCCCGGAAGTTGATCTAGAAATTTTTAATTCTTCTAACACTTCTAGAACTGCAAAGGGAAAACAAAGTCTGATCCACAGTTCCTACCAGTCAAAGAGCAAATCATATTTTCTTACTGTTCCATGGGTGTGTTATTTATTGGATTTGATAGAGCTTTCTTTAAGTATTTTTTAATTTCAATATATTTCTATGTAATATTAGCATACTATGGTCCTTTTTAGGAAGAAGTATATTTATGATTAAATAGCAAACTGTAGAACACAAGTGGCATATGATTAAATCAGAGGAATGAGAAGTGTATGAAATCATACATATGTAAATTTTATGCTTAGTACAGAGAGTCTTTCAAGTTATTTTTTAAACAGAACTGTTTATTTTGGCTTAAAATTAAAGTGGTCATGCTATACCCTTTGTACCTAATATGCTGAAGTACTGGAGTACTTTGCAAGCAATCTAATATATAAGGGATTCTTAACTTTTTTTTTCCCTCAAGTAGGAAAACTTTAGTGCTTATAAATTGTATGCCAGTTCATTAATTTGTTATTAATTTTGACTGTGATGGAAGTCAATTTCCTGTTTGTTTTGAATATCTTACTTTGAAAGTCAGTTTTCTTTTAGGCACTTAAAAAAAAAATCCCAGGGCGGGTTTCAGATTAACAGAAATTATTAAAACACAAGCATCTATTTTTCCCTCATATTTTGAATTATCTCAGTAAACTGATATTGTCCCATTATATTGTTGTTTCATCTTGTCACCCCATTATATATGGGAAATAATTTGCTAGTTGCAGAAAGCACCAGAGAGTGCCTTTTGACCTCACCAGTACTACTAAAAGACTGGCCTGGCCAGACACTGCTCACACACACTGTAGGTTTCCCCTGCTTAGTGTTTCTAACATGTATCTTATATTTTCTGATCAGTCTTTTCCTTTAAGGCAGTTCTTCATGTTGCCTCACAAGGATGAAGGACTCTGAGGTTTGCACAGTTTATGGAAAAGGGGTGACCATTATTCTGCCCTTTGCCAGAGACCTGAATTACAGTTTTTCCTCCCTAAAGTCGAGCTCCTGACAAGAACTTATATAAATGCTTGATGTCACCTGCTTGAATACCAGACTACTCACATACTTTATATTAAGGCCATATATGAACTATGCTAAAATGTGGGTTTCTTCAGTATGTACCACAGTGCAAGGTCACTAGTTTGCAGAGACAAAGGACTTTTAAAATGTATGAAGCAAAGTAGAGAGAGTAAATCTTTAAAAATAAAATTTCAGTCCATAAAAATTACTGCCCTGTAAATGTGTCATTATAACATTTTTGTAGACATGTGCACTGCAAGAACACATTTTACAATAGTATTAAGGCTTTTTTCTAAATTTCATTAATGCTCTGTGAAAATGTGTGTCATTGTGTAAAATATCATTAGATTATAGTTCTCTGTCTTTTGTAGGTAGCTATTTTGAAAGTACTGCCAGAAACACACAGCACTCCCACAAATTGCCTTTTTTAAACTAAAGAACAGCTTTACAGATTCCCTTGACACCTATTAAGTATGAGCTAATACTGCCTCCATGCCACCTACACACCATCTCAGCATCCATTCCATAGTTTTGAATGTCTGTACTTCTACATCCTACACCTTTTCAGTAAAATTTAAAAAAAAAAAAAAAAAGGGGGGGGGGGGGGGGAAGAAAGAGAAAGAACAGTTCCCTCCCATTCTTTCTCCTTCCTTCCAGGAAAAAAAAAAAAAAAAAGAAAAAAGAAAAGTAAAGGAGGTCTGTGGCAGCAATTGAAGCTTTGGTAGTCATCAATGACAATTTTACTTAGTCTTTAAAAAATGTGTCATTTTGAAAAATAACATTTTAAACCCTAATGCTTTCCTAATTAAAATAACTATGACTGTAATTCACAGATGGTTTACTTTTACAGGAGTCTCAATGACATTAAAATTTCAGACTGAGATGAGAGCACTTTGCAGTCCAGAAAAAATATTGAAAAGTGAGTGCTTTAGTGGAAGAACATTTGAACCTTTTTTCCCATAGGCAAGCAGGAAACATTTTGTGATTAGAGAAGAGACCAGAATGAAGACAGGTGGCAGCCTCAAAAACTGTTTTGATATGACATGTGAAATTCCAACATTTTTCATCATTATTGCTTTCACTGAACACCAGAACTGTATGGAGGGCAGTGAGACTAGCTTGTTTTCTTGGTCAGCCTTCGAGGCTCTCAGATTTAGTTCAAAGACTAAGCAACAGAGATTTCTATCTGTACTAACATAATCAAATGTGTAACAGCAGTTTCTGCTATACGTGCTTCTGTCTAGAGCTCTGCTCTCTGTAGACCTGGCATATGATGTAAAAATCTATAAATAGCTTTTATCTGAATGTTAAAATGGATTTGTATTGACATTTTGTATTTCTTCATTCACTTAAAAATTGTAGCAGGCTCCTACTAATGAAGTTCATAGCATAAGTGATGCTGCAATAACTCCATTTGTATTGTTCCCAGGGTGTAGGATGAGAGAAAAGAGCAGTAAGGCTTTGCATGTCCCCTAGATAGCTTTGTGACTCTGAAATGCCAGGCACTTTTAGCTAAACCGACACAAGCTTCAGCAGTTGTCTTGACTGTGATTTTATGACTGCACACGAAATTGCAACTCAATGTTTAGTTACGTTACACATTTAAAATACAGCCTAAATGTGACCAACCAGTGTGTCAATGATGAGACTAATTTAGAATGGGGTTATTAATTTTGCCATGAGCACTGCTAGTAATAAGGGCTTTTTTAAGGTTTGAAAATCATGCCCTTTTCATATTTCATCTTTTTCATCCCCTTTTCTACTGTCAAAGTATCAGAATATTGCTGTAGTAAGGGGAGAAGCCAGCACTCTGAGTAACAAAGGATAAAGGGCAGAAATGGGGAAAAAGTGGGTGATTTGGCAACGGCCTGAGACAGGGGAAGAAAGAAGACTCCAGTGTGATGTAGAGGGTTTGTGGAAAGGAAAGGTGGAGTATAAAGAGAAAATGTAATCAGAGTAGAGGAATATAATTTTTTTAAGTATTTGTGTTCAGGCTTTGTCTGAGTGCTGCTCAGATGAAATGGTAATTATTATAGCCACATGATAATTTAATTACAGTTAACCATATGAATAATAATTCAGGGGTTTTTTATGGAAGAATTCTGTATTTAAGGCAATATAAGCAAGAAGATTAAGATATTAGTAGCCAAAACTAGTAATAAGGCAAGTTCAGTATGTGGTTTGACAAGATGAGTGGGAAAAAAACTGTTCATTGAGCAGTTTTTACATAATTTGCAGGGTTTAGTGACAGAGTAAATGTGGTGGGAAGAGTAAAGGTCGAGTCTTGGTATCCTGGAAGAAAGTTCAAAATACAAAAGTAGAATATTTCTTGGGAAGACAGGAGAAAATTGACAAGGTTTGCTAGAGAAACATGAAAAGTTTGCTTATTCATGATACAAGATTAGATGTCTAAAAGAGAAGCAAATTTAAACCAAAGAAGAAGGTGCCTGACCTCTGTTTCTTAGGGTTTTTGATTAAATAAGGGGAGAAAGGCAAAGATTCCTAAGGAAATTTAGCAATCCCTGGGGAAGAAGCAGGTGCAGACTCCAGAACAGATGATGAATGAAGGAGGAAGTCAGAGTGTTAAGGTAACCAGGTGAAGACAGAATTTTGAAAGCTCGGGAAGAAAAGTGAAAACTTTCGTTGGAAGTCATCAATCAAGAAAATGAAGATGAGAGTATGCCACCAAGAATGGTGTGAGTGCACAGCTGGATCTCAGTGAGGTTGCCTCAGATGAACCACCATGCAAAGAAAGCCTATTTTCTGTTTCTGAGTTTCTACAATGGCAAGACAAATAAAACTTTTTTTTTAATCACCTTCCACACACTTTGCTATAATTCAAAAGGGACTCTTTTATTGGGAAAAGGACAAAAATTTTCCACAGTAATTTCTGGATTAAGTTAATGGAGTTTAGCCATGAAATACATGTTCTGGCTTTCTGTTGTCCTACACTACCAGGATGTACATCTGACAGTATTTGGATTAAAAACAATTATTTGGAAGGGTGTGCAAATAACCCTCCTGATTCCTGTCTCCCACATCTAAACTAAAAAACATCAGTGGAACAGGATGGTTCAATGAGAAGAGAATGAGCTTGTAAACTGGAGACAAACAAGAGTTGGAATGAATTTTTGCCTTTTCATCCAGACTTGTATCAATTAATCTGTATGTCTTTTAGCCATAAAAAATTAATAGTTAGGCAGAAGCATGAATTTTCATTGCATGGCACAGTTTTCTGACACTGATCCTTTTATTTCTATGAAGTGAAGGAAAGTTGCTTCTACAAAATTCCTGAGAAAAAAAATGTTTTATTGTACATCTTTTTTTTTCCCAGTTACTTGCTGGTTTTAGAGTTGCACAGTTGTATGTGGGTTTTAGAGTTGCTAGGTTGTTTGTGGTTTTTTAAGTCTATTAGAAAGGAATGCTTTTGAAGACGATACAGAAAAGAGTTTTAAAGGACTGTTTCAGCTTGTTCAGAAGGTATCTAAAGAAAGGTGTTTTCTTTTGGTCTAACTAGCTAAATTTGTCTCTAAAGGAGTAAGAGCATCTAATGACTGTTATTTCAAGAACTAGATCAATTAAACTAAGCTACTACACAACACCAGAATCAATACTTAGGAGATTATTTTTCACAAATGAGTCCCTCTGTCTCAGACTGTGTAGCCTTGATTCTGAAAGGAGAACCACAGCACAGCTTCAGCAAGCAAGGCTGGGAACTAGGAATCATAATTTTACTGGATATTAGGAATCATTGTCACTAATGACAATGGTTTCTCCAATCCTCCAACTGCACTTCAGCTCTTCCAGTTCTACAGAAAGCAGCTATCTCACCATTTTCTGTTCCACGCGGGTTTGTCTTGTCACCTTTCTCCATGCACACAACCCTCCGCTTTTTAAGAGCTAAACCTTATTTTCTATTATGTTGTCTAACATATTAATTAAATTCAGAATGCTTTTTTACCCAAGTTGTATTTAACTTGATGATTGTACTATTTGTACTGGATGTTTTTGGAACTGAAGTGAAACTATCTGTCTGACAGCTTGTTCATCCTTTACAAATACATCTTTTATTCAACCAAGTGTTAACTGCATTTCTGTCCAAGAATTGGCATTGTACTGTTCCTAAATTGCAGATCTTATTTCAACCCTTAGCTGGATTGTTAGCTATTGCTATTTACCTGTCATTGTTTTGGCCATTTTTGTTGATGATTTCTCTGCTGTTTGTATTCTAGATAGGAGTCCGAAAAGTGTTTCTTAAGTACTGGCAAGCTGACCATCTCAATGATTTGTGCCTTCAGCTTCAGAAGAAAATTATAACCTGCCAAAAAGGTAACAATTACAGAACAAGTATTCCTAAGGTGTTGCTTTGTACACTGAGCAGAATATTGTATAGCAAAGAGATTTTCTCCACCTTGAATAGTTGCTGTATTTTATGCATTTCCCTACATATACAGATTTTTTTGAGATGATATTAGCATTGGTGATTCTTGCACTTTCTGTCTGTCAAACATAATTTTATGACAAAGTATTGATTGTAATTAAAACTTAGAGGATCTTGAATATTTTCTTTTTAAAGTATGTTCAGTGATTTTTTTTCAAGTGGTTTTTCATTTATATCACCTTTAATTTCTTTTTACAAATCAAATATTGTAACAGTGATACAAAATTAGAATACTTTCAAATAAATCAACAGTAAATACAAAGCTAATAATTTTGTATGTTTTGTAGTAGTGCTTATTTTTCCCCTTTTTTTAGAACTTTCATATTTGACTGCTACTTTTTTATGTTTAGACATTTTTCTCCCTTTTATGCCTGCATTTTTACTAAGGCCACACTGACATTTTTTGGCACATTTTTAAAAGGAGGTAATATCCACTGCCTCCTGATTTCCTCTTACTTGTGCTCCATTTCCTATCAAAATCTCAAATAACTGCTGCAAACGTGAATATTGCTTTGTTTGAAGAAGCTTCTTTCACACCCTTCATTATTTATCTAATTGGCTGATGTCTGCAACAATTCCCATTTTCACCTATTTAAAGGAAATTAAAAAGACAATGTCTTATCTTGTGAGGATTTTTTTGTCAAACACAATATTGCAGACTTAAGAAATATAAACCTCTTTCATTTTAATTATCTGTTCCTCACTGTAAGTATGTAGTGAAAAAGAGGAAACCAAGAGAAAACCTGAAGCAAGGGAAATCCAAATAGTAACAGTTCAGGAATGAATGTGGAGAATGGCAGGTAACAGACACCACAGTTCAGCTGAGTTTATAACTTGGGCTTGATTTTTTAATGCAAATTACCCTATTGTTTTTATGCATTTTGAAAAGCAATAACAGTTTATCCTCTTTCCCTTCTTATGCTGACTTATCAAAGAAAGGAAATATTTACCTTTCAGAATCCAATTTGCAAACAGAATGCTTCAATATAATCCTACACCAAAATGTAAAACATCCTCAGATATGTCCATGTTTTGCAGAAATAAGAGAACAGATCTCCAAACCCTGCCTGAACAATGAAGATAATAGGTCTTCTTGGCTCCTTACAAATTTTTTTCCTTGGTTTTGCTTTTAGCCTCCAATTAGGATAACTTGAAAAGTCATTTTCACCAAAAGTGTGTGTTTTTAGCTATGGCTCATCTGCATGGTTTTTATGATCTGGGAAGCCTGAGAAAACGAGGAACTTGGATGAGTAAGCAGTAGTTAGACATCAGCCTCATGGCATTAGTTCATGAAAGAAGCTGCCTTTCGCAAACAGGCACAACTGAAAACTTGTAGAATTAGCATGCCAAAGAGCTCTGGCAGATTTGGAATGGACTAGGGTACCAGTGGATTGTTCTTAGGTAATCCTAAAATTGGGATCCATATACTTGACACTGCCATAGTGATGCTTAGTGAGTAATGGTGTCAGTCTTGATGCATATCCACACTTTTATTCCCTTGCCCTTTAAATCCAGAGGATTTTGGAATCTAGATCTCTCCTGATAACATATTGAATTATAGCCAAATATTCACAACAATCACAATATAAGAAAGAAATAAAGCTATTAGAAAACATCCAAAGGAGGGCTATGAGGATGGTGAAGGGCCTTGAGCGGAAGCCATACAAGAAGGGGCTGAAGTCACTCGGTCTGTTCAGTCTGGAGGAGACCTCAGACCAGCCTACAACTGTCTCATGAAGGGAGAGGGGCAGACACTGATCTCTTCTCTCTGGTGACAGTGACAGACCCCAAGGGATTGTCATGAAACTTTGAGGGTGATTGGGCACTGGAGCAGGCTCCCTGGTGTCACAGCACCAAGGCTGACAGAACTCAAGTGTTTGGACAACGGTGTGACTCTTGGGGTGTCCTGTGTAGGAGCAGGAGTTGGACTTTGATGATCCTTGTGGGTCCCTTCCAATTCAGGATATTCTGTTTCTATGATTCTAATTTCTGTATCAGGGTTCAAATGTAGCATCATATACCTAGATAAGGGTTTAAGAGAAAATAGGTCTGGCCCAAAATTATTATCAACTCATTTTACTTTAATCTAAGTAGCAATCCATTCCACTAAATTTTGGGGGGAAAAACAAAACAAAGCAAACCAGATAAGTTCTTTCTGGTATCCTGAAATTTATCTTACACAAGCAAAGAAAGGGGTCAAACTAAAGTGAAAGCATGTGTAGAAACACTCTTACTTAAAAATGGATCTGTGAGTTTAGAGACTTTGTCATTTTTTTTCACAGGTATGAGAACTACAGATGGTACTTTTTGAGCGGAATCACTGTGAAAATTCTTTGTACCTGTAGGAAGGGCAATCATGTTGAAGTTCTTCCATCAGAGTTCATATAAATGCGGAATTGAATACATTGTATACACAATAGTTAATACATTTGTCACACAACACAGATCCATGGTCTACTGAAATTCTGATTATTCTAATCCTTATCCTTAGATGAACTCTAAAGAAGTGGATATTTTTCTGCCCTGTGGGTGCTAACCTCAATTATTTTAATTTGCATAAGTGAGAATTATTTTAGATCTACATAAATGAGGAGCAAATTCACAAGGCAATCATAGTACCCAATATCCACTGTAGTAGATGAAACTGAGCAGTAAAGGTCTAAGAGCTGACAATTTCATTTCACAGCCGTTTTTTAGGTTGTAAAATTGTTCTCTGTTGAACCAAGACCAAAATCTTTCAAATGCTCTCATAGAGAAGGAAGTGTGGAGAAATGTCTGTCATTTAATGAAAAACCTGAACTACTCAGATCATGAAAGTGTGTGCAGAAGAGGGATGTCTGTCTACCAGCCCCTCCTAATAAAGCTTTGTTGAATGTTTCTCCTTGATTTAGGTGAAAGTGCATAATTCAGAGTAGCTGTACAGTCTCTAAATGTTACAGCTAGCTCTACTGGATCTCATTTTACTGGACCGTTCTAGCAGGCTATTCTAAGCTGCTCATTCATGCCTGCTAACAATCCTATCAGAGGACTGATCTCTGAATTTCTATTTCTTTGTTTAAACCAACCTTGGTGGTGTAACCAATTTTTTTTTCTCAAGTTAAAAGCATGCACATACATACAGACTCTAGTGAAAATGTTACTTTAAAATACAGGATTTTTTTCCCAAAGTCACCAAGGATTTAATCCTTAATTATTTCTGCTCTGCAGAAGATAGGTATAAAGAGAATATTTTAGAAAAAAGCAATTTTTTATTATTAAGCTCTTTTGAAATTTTCATATTTGTTAGCAGTGAACTCTGATAATGTTCTATGCATGTATTCATTCTTTTTGCAACAGTGACCCTTGGATTCAGACTCAGTAGCATCTCATAAAATATGAATATGAGAATACTCATAAAATTGTCAATAACTATACTATTAATTTCTTTTTCAAGTAAATTGGGTAAGTGCATTAATGTTTCAGGGTTTAAAGAAGTCAGATTTTATGGAATGTAGCTAAAGGCGTTGATTGGTTATGACTATAAAAGTATAAACCTTCAAAGCTGTGTATTATAAACTGTTATTAGAAATTATTTCACAGTACCTAGACTTGAAGGTTTTCAAACCCAGTGAATTTTGAATAGAAGCAGTATTGATATGATAACATTAGCCTTTCTTATGTCTTGTCAGCTGGGCTCTGAGCAGCTCTAAAAAATAAATCTTATTTTTAGTATCTAAACAAGGCACAAGAAGGTGATAGAAAGTACCTTACATTACCCTATGCTTATTTTATTCACTAACATTTTATATTCAAAGAAGACTAATTGTATCTTTCTCTGTTGACATTTTTCCTTTAGATTATTTCAGCTTGACTCATCATCATTTAATGTTGTTCTGTAGTGGTCCTAAATCTGAAACTTAGTTATGTTGTTCTAAATACCTAATGCATTTTACCTTTTTTATCTTGCAATCTTAACATTTTTGGTTAAACAACAAACTCAAACAAACATCTTATGCAGGCTATTGTCTGCTGACTTCACATATGAAAAACTTTCAATGGACCAGAAAGACAGTAACCATAATAAACAATGGTGAAGTTTGACCTGGTTTTGATACATGTGTAAAGTGATGTACTGTACATCAGTATTTCAGGCAACAGGCAAATAATTCTAAAACAGGTTCTTCCCTGTGAGATACACAGCAGTGGTTCTAGATCTGTAAAGAAACATCATCTTGTGGAACTTAAAAAGAACCAAAACCATCCACACAAATACAGTACTTTCAGTTAGCATATTTCTTCCTTCTAAGCCAAAACATAGGTTCAGAGAATACTAATACCACTTGTTGCAGGCCCAGGGATTAAAATGGTGCACAATTGATCATGGCCACAGTGGTCTCTGTGCCTTGTGTTTCTGATCAACTGTGTACTTCGGAAAATCCTGGGCACTGGGTGGTATTTGGGTAGGATTTGTTGTAATGAATGTATGTACATATGAAAGTGATACAGAAGGCTATTATAGGAGATGCAGTAAAATCTTTTCCCAGCATAAACATGACAAAGAGTGTGAAGAATAAGTCTAATAGGTGCCTGAAGCTGATGCAATGTAGATGAAAACTTTTAACTGAAAAATGCAGACATGATGTGACAGATACATTTGAGAAATTTGCATTAAATTAATCTAATTGTTTTAGATGAAAGGAAATGAGCAGTGAAAGGTCTTTAAGTAAAAAAAAATCTTGTGTTGGTTTTTATTTTGATGGGTTATTAGGTAGATTGAAAGAATTAAAGCATTTTTTAAAGCAGACCAACAGCAATCATTTAATTCCTACTGCATTTAATACAATTAATTTATCCAGGCTTTTATTTTGAAACAAACTATCTTTTGACCTTTGCAGTGTAAATGTATGCTTTCACAATCTGTAGTATGCATCTATGTTTCAGTTGTAATGTAATAAAAAATAACATTCAGTGAAAGTAAACATTTTGAATTCTGATAGCACAAATTTATTAATTTACTGTCACTACTTTAAGTACTGGCAGTAGAAAAGGGAAGGAGTTCCATTTTACTATATTATTTATATGCCATCAGATTTCTTTCTTAATTTGTATAAGATATTAACTGAACTTGGCTTGCTCATGTTTACAGCAGAACACACAGTAAAATTAAGTTAATTCCCCTATTAGTTGTCTTTCACTGGTCCATGTTTTCTCCTTCTGCTATGGTAGTTGTAAGAGGATTTCTAGCTCGCCAGCGCTTGCTGCAGAAGATGAGCATCAAACAGCAAGAGGTCACCTCAATCAAAAGCTTCTTGCAGAATGCTGAGGACATGGGATTGAAAACATATGATGCCTTGGTTATTCAAAATGCTTCTGACATTGCTCGGGAAAATGACCGGCTCCGCAATGAGATGAATTCTGCTTACCAGAGGGAAAAGGTAGAGGCTAGAAACAGGCCAGAGGACGGCCACAAAAGGTGAGATGGGAAACACCTGCTGTGAAGAATTAATGATTCTCTTCAGTTTTTGTGAAATCCTTGTCTGCTTAGAAAACCATAGAAATGACTGAGGGATTGCAAGAGGGTTCTCAGGTATATGAATATCCCTAATCAATATTAGGTCATATTTTCCCCCTGTATATCAGGTAATTAAGTCTGGAAACTTAAGGAAACTACCATATCCTATTCAGGGGATACTGAGCATAGAGGAACATATTCAAGTCTCTGAGACACTTATTTTTAACAGAAATGCTTATAATTCTATGATAAATAGATTATAGTTGAACTTTCATCAGACCAAACAAGCAAAAGAAAAATTTCTCTAACTTAAAATATCAACATTGAGAAATTTCCAAGGCAATGAAAAATAGCTAGGAAAATGTTAAAATACAGTAAAGTCCAGACTAAAAAATCCTGATTTCTCACTGAACCAAGCAGATTGATTGTGAGGAGGATCCTTTTATTTTAAAATAGGCAAATGTTTTTTGTTTAACTCACATCAGAGTTTTCAGGAATACCTATTTTACAAATCCAGTAAATGCTGGAGAGCCATTCTCTAGGAACTGAGTCCCTGATTTCTTCTCTCTCAGACAGCTGAATGAGTAGAGTTAGCATTTGCAGTTAATCGGTATGTGTCAATAGAAAGAATGTGTCTATAACTTGCTGGACATATAAATGTTTATTTTTCCATAGGAACTTAATTTTCATCCAGAACAACTCCCTTTGCTATCATTGCTTTTGTCAGTGACTTTTATTAAAGTGAAAATGGCAGTGCATCTGCTTAATTAGCTTCAAATATCCCAATGATTACATATTGGAGGAAATGCCTTTGTAGGAAAGACTGTAATTAAACATTACAGTGAAAACAAATTATCCACTGAGCACCATGCTTTCATCTTTTGCTATTTCATTTACTACATGGGCAGCTGGCTATATCCTGTGCATGAATTTCAGCTCTGTTGGTGATTTGCCATGCAGAAATACAATTTAAAAAGACAAATGCTTGGGGATTTGTTTATAAAATAGCAGTATAGACATGTTCTATCTAATATATTACTACTCTAAGTGAAAAGGGTCTGTTTTCATTCTTGGAGGAATAAAATTTTAGAAGAATTTTTGTTAAAAATCAATTTGTTGGAAGCAGCTGGAAGATCTCTCAATATGTATTCAAATTTAAAAACAAAAGGAAAAAAAATAGAAAAACTTAAATTCCCAAATTGTAATTGAAACAACTAAACATAACATCACAATAATAAAAATTATTATTAAAATTAAAAACAAATAATTATGTAGAAACTGGAAGATATATAGATATCTGGGTGGAATTGCTCAAGCAGCCAATGTAGCTGGTTAAAAAGGTAATCCAGTGTTTTAAAGATTTGCATTATCTAAATAGAATTTATAGTTGTCTTTTTAGAAAATAATGATAAAGGCTCAGCATTTGCTGCCTCAGTAACTTTCTATTAAAATGGATTTCCCAGAAATTATCATTCAGATTGAAAACCCAGCTTTCGATTGTGTGTAGCAATCAAAGTGTGAACAATTCATTCAGTGAATGTCTGATCAACAATATGAGACTGCTTAAGCAAGGCTGCATTTGTGTGAAAAAGGGCCGGTGTCCTGATTTATCATGAAACAGGAAATGGAAGAAAGCTAGCAGCTTGATCTGGATTTGTTTGTCAGAAGATTACTACACACATCCCCTCCACGCAGCAGGGGAGTTGTGAGATTGTTTACCAAAAAGCTGTTGTTACGTTTGCATGAACAGGTTCATTGTTATTGCTTGAATAATGCATCTGGGCCTCTTTTCTGTGTTTTCAGAGCTGAAGACAAGGGTGGGAAGGTCTCTGAGGACAGCTTTGCCGGCTGTCGAATGTCGAAGCACTTTCACTCCAGCTCTGTCCCTGTCCCCATGGCAGTGGATGGCTTGGTACATTCTGTGGCTGGGTCATCCATCAGATCCCCCTCCCTGCACTCTGTTTTCAGCATGGACGACAGCAATAGCCTGCCATCACCAAGGAAACAGCCTCCTCCCAAACCAAAGAGGGACCCCAACACACGACTGAGTGCCTCCTACGAGGCTGTTAGTGCTTGCTTGTCGGCAGCTTCTAAGGAAACCGCTAATGAAGGTTAGGCATAAAGGCAGAGACAGTCACAAATGTTACTCTGAGTTATTGATTTACTCTTTTCACTTTGATCCTTTTAAACACAGCCAAATGCCTTTGAGAGGTCCTGCTTCCTTGAAATATTTCAGTGGCAGTAAATAAAATCAGCCAATTTGTCATTTATTCCCAAATCAGCAAATAATACTCATGTGTCCTAATTGTCTAGTTTGTCAACAGCCAACACCTATATGTAGAATTCCCTCTAGAAAGAAATAATCTGTCAACATGAGCTATTCTACCCCACTGACCATTTTATTTCACCTTTTAAACTGTTAGAATATCTTGCGTCACTAAAACAGAATGCTTAAATCATTAATTTCACCAACTTAAACATTCAACTTCCTTGTACTTTTTCTTTATGCTCACATGAATAATTTATGCATTCAGTGTTTGTTTGTTTGTTTGTTTGTTTGTTTGGGGTTTTTTGCCATAATTTGGTTACAGTGATTTTTATTTTGTTTAGAACGGAAGTGCTGCAAAAGTCCCTAACTTTCTCAGTGCATTACAGTGCACATAGCATGGTTTTGAGTTCACTTGTTCTGTTTTCCTTTGCTCTTGAAATGAACAATTAGAAGATGAAGGAAAGGAATGCATTCTGCTTTCCTTGATAAGCCTGACTTGTCATTCTTTGTGTAAAGGATCCTCTAGGTTTATCAAGGAAGATCCTTCAGGTTGGGTTTAAAGCTCTATACAACCATTCCCTAGTCCTGCATACAATGGATACAAATCCTTGCAGCTCCCTCCTCAAAATAATTACTGTTCTCATGTCCAGTTCAATAGGTGAAAGTCCATTTTGCTTAACCTTCTCCTCGCTCATTCTTAAGATCTATGTTAGGAGACATGAGCTCTGTTCAACATACTTTTAAAATAGTATGGTTTAAGGAGGTCTGTGGTGGTTTTATCTTTCTGTGCCCAAATCTGCAAGAGATTACTGATTCAACCAAAAAGATCTAGCAGAGGTGTTTTGAAAGAACGACAATTTATATATGTATATATGATCTTAATTATATTCACGTGTACTCACAAAACAATGTTGGAGTTCTTATACATATGAAACAGTATGGCAAGTTTCTCTGACGTATACTCATTTTCCAAGAATTATGGCAATTTCCTGAGTCTTTGTCCAAAACCAACTCTGATTTATACCATCTAATTTTGATCTTAAAAGACCAATCATCTAGGTATCTAGTCTCTTCACTCCATACATGCCTGGAGGCTATGAAGAGACATCTAGTTTACTTAAATGTATACTCCGTTGGGGATTTGCCCTTAGGCAAATGGGATTCCCTAAAGTTATAAATTATTTCCACACCTGCAGTACAAAAGAAGAAGAGAGGGGCATAATATCATCCTATAATTAGAGTTTTATAGATATTACATAAAAGAGGGATATTTCAGTTACTGTCAATCACATATGTGTCAGAGTAGCATGCCACTCTCCCTTGGAGCAAAAGGAGAAACAAACACATATTTCCATGTGTTAAAGATCTTGCAGTGCACATTTGGATTCAAACTATACCTCCTCAGGTGTGAGTTCTCATCTTTTAGTGGCAGTAGAGGTTACCAAAGCAGATCATATGCCCAGGTAGCAAAGGCCTGTGGTTTGGTAGCTGAAAATTCTGCATTTTATTCCTATAAGTATTTATGCTTTTGCTTGAATTCCTGTGTTTGTGACTGCTGCTCATTGCAAAACTAAATGGGTAACATTTGAGGGCTTAAAGCACTAGACCAGTTTAAGAAAAAACTGACTTTAACTTGTTAGTAACACAGACCTTTTTCACTTTCCTAGTATTGACCCGTCCAAGACCACACAGTGATGACTATAGTACCATGAAAAAGATACCTCCCAGAAAACCAAAACGAAGTCCTAATACAAAACTTAGCGGCTCTTATGAAGAAATACCTGGCCAAAAGCCTGGGGATGTAAAGAAAGCAAGCACAATAGTTAAACCAGGTGTCTATGACACTGTGACAGTACAGAGAGCAGCTTCTACTGATGGACCACAACACGGCGTGTTGAATCTCTTTATGTCACAAGAAGAGGAGGAAAATGAGCCTGTCTATATTGAAATGGTAGGGAATGCAATGAAAAGCAGTTCTGCTGAAGCAGAGAGTCCAGAACAAGGAGAGTCTGTGTATGAAGAAATGAAGTATTTTCTACCAGAAGAAGGAAGCAATGGCAATGGAATAATTCCAGTAGTGACTGGATCTCCTCCTCTGTTGTTTGAAAGCAAAAAAAATGTTAACATTGAAGATGGAACATTGGATGGCAGCAGTCAAGCATCTTTGATCTATAAAGACTCATGTGACATTCCAGCCCCGTTCCCTAACTTGCTCCCCCACAGACCACCACTTCTTGTATTCCCTCCAACCCCGGTCACATGTTCACCTGCTTCTGATGAGTCACCTTTAACACCACTAGAGGTCAAAAAGCTTCCTGTTTTGGAAACCAACCTGAAATACCCTGTGCAGTCAGAAGGCTCAAGTCCATTATCACCCCAGTACTCCAAAGGCCCGAAAGGGGAGAATGAAAGACCAGTATCTCCAGGCCTGATTGTGTTCAATGTTGCCACCAAAGTGACTCCTCCTTCCACACCGCCTCCTCCTCTGCCACCACCCCCTCCTCCTGTACCACCTCCTGTTTCCTACCGGGCTTCCACACATTTTGCATCTCCCCAGGAGACTTGTGCTAGTTTTCTGATTAATGCAGGGAAAACAGGTACAAACTCAGATCTGTCAAAAGTACCTCAGAGACCCAATCCTGCTCAGCTTGGATGCTCACCTTCTCCATTCTCCAAACTGCCTTACTCCCCCAAGGTGGCAAGAGCAGATCACAGGAAACTGAACTCAAATTCATCATCTTCATTTCCATACAGCCCTACAAACTCAAGGTCATTGACCAGTCCCCTTGATGAGTTAACTAGCTTGTTCAACTCAGGACGGAGTGTGCTACGAAAATCTGCAGCAGGACGTAAGATTAGGGAGCCAGAAGGTAAGACAGTTCTCTGTGCTTCTGTTTTGTGAATTTTTTCTGCATTAAAACTTTCTTACAATTGAAACTGATAGAGTGGGCAAAAATACAGAATGAAAACTTTGATTGTTTGGGGTTTTTTTAAAGAAAGGTCTGTTGTAGTCATAAGAAACACATGTAGAATATACATTGCATCTAAAAATTATACATCTTCAGGTTTTGGCTGAGATATCAACTTTTCTCTTACCAAAATGTTTGTGTGATGCACATTTCAGTGTTCTTTTAACATTCCAGCTGTCTCAGTAAAATAAACACAAATGTTACATTGCATGAAAAATGAGCTTATGTTATCAACCTATAAAAATACTTTGAATTAAATCTATGGCAAGGTGGCTGGTAGATGTACTTTAATTTGAAACCTGTCTTTTAAAGTTTCATAATTTAATTTCTGTGAAATTTTGCATTTGGTGATACAGTCTTTGTTGCTCCCCTAAATAAAACTTGGACAGAGAGTTAAGCAGTGAACAATATTTAAAAAGTTAAAGTAAATCCTGGTTCTTCATCTCAGTTACAACACTGACTCCAATCTTCATGTTACTTTTCTGATTTTAAAAAAATATATTTCTATTGAAAATATTCGATGCACTTTTAATAGAAATTTCTCCCCATACTAGCATCTCCTAAACACAAAATTTTGTAAATTTAAAATTTAGTGAGAAAATCTCTAGACCGTTTTCTCTGCTTCTTCACTTCTGTCTGTCCAAACAGCTTGTCTTAATCAAGAGCTGTGTGCAGCACATTCAAAATCGCAATACAAAATCACAGAATTAGGTGTGAAAGGAATGTTAAGATCGAGTCCAACTGCAAAACTAACAATTTCCATTATTTCAACTATATCATAGTTTTCCAGCTGCACAGTGGCTTTCAGCTCTTCCTGTTTGTTGCCCATGCTTCATTCATTGGTGTAGATGTGCTTTCATTGGTTTATTGATGTGCCGCTTTTTGGGGGAGAAGCCCAAGTTGTACTTTTGAAATACAAAACAAAACAGTAGAGAACGGGATAGATTCCCTTATTATTCATTGTCCATTTTCTTAAATATATACTGCTCCATGGATATTAGTATCATATCCTGATTTACACAGCTATACTATAGCAGAAGCAGGTGTTTGTTCTTGGTCTGTATACATGTGTGTCTGCATACCACCCTACCTCTTTGTTCCTAACAACCTTGGCCACCTTCAGCCAAAATTGCTTTCAAACAAATACAACAAGGAGATAAAGGTATCAATATTAACTGAGATTTTACAGGCTTCGTGAAAGTTAGCATCTAGGCAGAGACAAGGGACATTCAGCTATCAGAGAAACTGTGGTGGACAGAATCCTTGTGAGTCCTTCAGACCTTGAAAAAGCTTTAGCTGGACCTTACTTGTTCTTGTGTGCTGAATTCAATCCTTTATGTTGAATGAGCTGTGAACTGAGACTTCATCAGTTCTCAACCTCAAGAGAATGGTTTCTTTCTTATGCTAAGTATACAAATTAATGAACTTGGTAAAGGAGTTATTGCAGTAGTTTTGCTTTCTTTGACAAAATTGCTCAGTTACATTCACTGCCTGTAAATATATGTAGAACGTTTTCTGTGGGTTTTTTGATGGTTTTGTGGTTGATTTTTTGGGGGGGTTTTTTGTTAAGTTGGGAGTCTTGTTTTATTATGCAGGTACATTTTTATCTGCTGGGAAGTAATTATTAAAGGTAAGTTTTTTGGATGTGTCTTCTCAAGGCTCTCTCAATGTACCTGGTGAGGAAGTGTTGTAAACCACTCCAACCAAGTGAAAAAAAAAAGATCTTTACCTTAAAAAAACCCAAAAAATTGCTTTGGGGTGGAAGATTTTTGCAAATGCAATGATCAACTAAATGTGACCAAGACAGAGTTCAGCTTGGGTCTCATGTGGGTTGAAGCTAGTGCATTAGCAGAGGATACCATAAAAAACCTCTAAATTTACCTTTCACATGGAAAATGTACTTCTAAATATTTCATCAAGGCAGCACTAAGTATGAAAGATCAAAGTTCAAGAAACATATACGATAAAAAAACTGAATCAATATTTTATGAGCTAAGAAACTACTGTATACTAAGTGCAGTTACATATGAATAGTTCAATGGTAAGTGTATGGATTGAGAGTAACTAAGAAATTCAGGTGAATATATGTGTGTTTTTACAATTTGCCTTTCTTTCATGTACTTCATGTGTTCATCTATTTGCTAGGATAACAGCTGGAAAAAAATTTATTTAACCTTTCATGCAAAGTAATAAGATGGCAGTCGTCAGAGCAGACTCTTTACAAGTTATGTAAAACTAGAAACTGTCATATGTTACCTTCTGGTATTTTTATCATCTGTTGCTTAATGCATATTAAGCTCCTGGAAGACTCTTTCCTTGCTTTTTGTCAATTGTAGTATTTTATTTATCAGAGATAATATGGTGAAAAAAAAAGAATTCAATATAATTTCATTAAAGTTGAAGACATGGCCTAGAACAACACTCTATAATGTGCAATTTCCTATATTTTCAGAAGTTATAACCTGCCAACAATCTTAACTAAAACTGGAGAGTAAAATTGTGGGCCATTTTGAAGACATGGAGAGTTACTACCTATGGGAATCAGGGAGTTTCTGTATGGGATCATCAGCCTTGGAGATGAAAGCCTCCTTGCCAATATAAGTGCAATACAGACAGATCCCCCAGCATGCCTCCATCCAGCCTGGAGGAGTAATTTCAAAGCCTGAGAACACTTATGTCCTTTTGGCTCCTGACCTCTTTGTGAGAAAAGCTCGTCCAGAATTGCAGTAGAACACATTTGTGGTTTTCTGATGAGCTGAAGAGTTATTGTGAAATGAACTGAGAGCATTCTTCTTTCAGAAAGGCAACAACAAAAAAAAAAAAATCAAATGGAGAAAACTTTCTTTACCTGGTGGTTGAGCCTGGCCTTTTTTTTAATACAACACTATCATCTGCTGGTTCAAGCAATGATCAGGATCATGTAGTATGCAATTTCATGCAGAATACTTCACATGTAACAAGAAAAGTTTTTTGCACTGAAGAGTTTATAGTTCAAATAAACAGAACTGTAACAGGTGAGAACCTAGATAAGGTGATTTCTCCAAGGTTGAAAAGAATTGTTATTGAAACTGCAGCTGTATTGTTACACGGGGATTTGTTTTTACTCCATATAAAATGAGACTTGATAAATGACAATACACACATACAAAATTATTCTATTACCCCTAATTTCTATAAGTGAAAACTTTAGTTTGCAAGACAGATTGAAACTGAATCGTCATGTGCAGAGCCCTTACTCAAGTATTTCTAGACAGGACCTGAGATTTGAAACAAGCCTCATGAAACCAAATTCAATCCATTAATCACAAAACTGCACTCCACAGCAGGACATACAAATATTTTTGACTGTCCAGTATGTAAGACATTGCTTATATAAGGAGAAGACAATCACACGTTTAAAGTATTTAATATTAAATATTTATGAGCAAGGACAGAATTTTCTGTTCCTCAGTGCGGAGGAATGATACTCAGATTTTGCTGGATCGTGATGTTATTTCTCTTAATAGGTACAGCTGATATTAAATTATTCCATGCAAAGGGGAATCATTTCACCTTCAGAACAAAAGGTAGAATAAATCCTAACCAATTGCACATACTTAAGATTGTCAGAGTGAGTATTCATGTGGATTCTAAAGGAAAGGAGCAAAGGAACTATGATTTTACCTTAACTTGGGTGAATTTCTTACCATTAGTCTATTGAGAAGAGGGCACAATGTTTTCTCTCCTTCCTGCTTGTTGGGAAAAGATTGACATAGGGACTTAGCTTCTGTGTCTGAGCAAAAGAATATATGCAAGCTTGCAACCCCACATCTGGATGCTTTAGAAATAAAAGTAGGAAGACTTTCTTTTCCTTTTATGTATGTCACCAATGTGTAGGCTTTAAGTTCTGTGAAATATCATTAGTGTTTCAGTACAAGTAAATCTGTATATTCAAGTCTACCCATCCTTCAGTGACCTTTTCCAAACAGTTTGGTAACTTACATGGTAACAACAGCAAAGGTGGGCAAACTTTAGATTCTTAACAATTTGTTGTTACCGATATTGTTATTGCTTATCCAATATCCTTGACATCCATTCACTATGTGAATCCCTTCTTTACTTACTTCCTAAGTAACATTATTTTCAAGGCAGGTAGCTTCAATTATCAGTGTCTTATTCCACGTTCTCCGGTTTAAGCATTGAAAGTCACAGGAAGATAGTTACAACTGGCAAATAATACAGATATTTAGATGTACCTTGAGACTAAGGCTTGCCAAATACTCTCTATTGAGATGGACTCAAACTTGGTGAACAACGAAATGTAATGTATATGTATGAAAAGTACCATCCTGTCAAAGGCAGGTATCCCTTTGGCAGCTAGTAAATAATTTTCCCTTATCATCAGATTAGAGCAAGCTATTGTGCAGCTAACGTCTCAACAGTGGATTGCAAATTAAATCCCTACTTGTGTTTCTGAGATGAAATCCCAAGCCTTTACCCTCTAAGCCACTCAGCTTTTTGTCTTAAGCAACTTAATAAAGATAATAATCCTATCTCCATCTCACTCCTATTTGTACAATGAAATAGATATACTTTCTTTGTGGCAAAAGGTAACAACTTACAAACCATTACTAATCCAGAAAGCGGTTTTCAGCTTTTATCTTTTACCTGTAAATGCTGGAGAAATGATTGCATAAGGCATTGAACTTCTATATCTTTAAAGTAAAATTCTCAAATCATTAAAACTTTAATCAATTAAGCTTCACCACACTTCTGAGAAAGAGATTAATATCTGTTTATATAATAGCCTTAATTAACAGGGAATGAGGGTGACTTTCTGTGACTGATTTTCAGATCAGATATCTAAACACAGGAGAGTCATCAACCTCTGATAGAATATGTGGAGTTGGAAGGGACCTATCAGAATCATTGAGTCCAACTCCAGGCCCTGTGCAGGACATTCCAAGAATCACACCATGCGCCTGAGAAAGTTGTCCATACACTCAAAGTGAAAAAGGCTTGGTGCTGTGACCACTTCCCTGGGGGACCTGTTCCAGTGCCCAACCACCCCCTGGGTGAAAAACCTTTTCCTGATACACAATCTAAACAATCCCCTCCATTTCCTGGCTGGTGATGCTGTGCTTGATGCCCCCAGGACAGGGCTGTCCCTCCTGGCTGCCAGGGCACTGCTGGCTCATGTTCACCTTGCCATCGATCAGGACCCCCAGGTCCCTTTCCATGGCACTGCTCTCCAGCCTCTCATTCCCCAGTCTGTACATCCAGGGCTGCCCCACCCCGGGTGCAGAATACAGCATTTGTTAAACTTCATAAAACTGTTGATTGTCCATCTCTGCAGGGCCTCTCTGCCCTCAAGGGAATCAATAGCACTTCCCAATTTAGTGTCATTGGCAAACTGACGCATACACTATGAACTATTTGCAATTCTCAATCTGAATCTCTTGCAGTAGGTGCAGAAAAATGCGAGGAAGCCAAAGCACTGTGAGTAAGAGTTCAACACAAGTCATTACAAAAATGCCATTTCTGGCTAGCCATAGATGCCCTGTACAGAAAAGTGCACAGAACTGCTGGCAATACAGTTGCCATGCAGCCGATGCTGGATGATTTTTCTGAGGAAATAATTGTGGTTTCCATTATTGCAACAGAAAAAGGTTAGAAGAGTCTAGGGAAAGTACACTCCACTCCTGTTTTTAGAATATCTGTGGACTTTGGTGCAGCCTGAAAGATACCACCTTAATCTGCAGTCTTCTCATCTATAAGTCTGCCATTATCTGGACAGTGTATCAGGACAGACCTGTTGTTTCAGGATAAACACAATGTACCAAGAAAAATTTTCCATTTCAGAATATCTAAAAATTAGTATATTTTACTGCTGAAGACTGTTCTGGGTTTCTGTTACGACTTTTTTTTTTTCCAGTAAAGCATTTCTATTTCTGGTTGACTTCACTGCTTGCTGTTACAGCCTAAAATCGCGTAATATGGAATTTGCTTTGATTATCTGTTCTGACATGGGAAAGAGGCTTTGTGTGTGATTACCACAAACAATTTAACCTGAAGATTATTAGAAGAACAAATCAAGTCTAATTTTCAGGTGAAAAGTAATAGATATTGTCATAAAAATTCCTAATTATTTTGCATTTTAGATGCTTCTGTTGAAAATAAAATCAATCTTTATCATTCTTCCATGCGTTTCCAAAAGCTGTGTCAGTGAAATAGAGGTTGAAGGAGACTCTGCAGCCCCAGGATCACAAAGGAAATACCACTGCATTTTTTATTTCCTTTGACCTTATACTATAACTACCTATGGCTACTGGAAAAGGATCGTGGAGTAGGCAGCACCTTGGTCTGACCCAGTGCTGGCTCTCTTACATTCATACCTAGTCACTGCTTAAGAGGAGGAACACTGAGAAAAAGTAATTGCACTGACTTTTCTGTTCCTTTTATATGGTTCGTTTCTGAGAACTTCAGGCTTTGCTTTTAATGTCTCTGTTTTGCATCCTTTCCATTGAGCTGGATTTGCTTTGTGTCCCTTTCATCCTGTCTGATACTCAGATACAATAACTACACTGCACTGTTTCAGCTTAGTGCATTTCAAACCCATAGTTTTCAATAATATCCCACTTTTAATTGTGACTTGGATCATTCAGACATTTACAGGATTATTATTTGCATAGTAATATCTCTTCTTGAACATCTGATGTGATATGATTCCAAATTCAGTAATGGTTCAGGAAGCTGTCTCTTTACTAGCAATGTTCTGGGCTTCTTTGAATAGTAAGCATTTTATTTGTAATTCACAACACAGAACCATAAATTGCTTTCTTTAGGAACCACTACATCATTAATTGTAAACCAATTGTGAGAAATTAGCCATATCTAAGAGAAGGAAATTGATTTGTAGCGCACGTTCCTGATACCAAAGAAAAATCTGGGTATTTGGCAGTAAATGTCATGTCGCTTCATTTTACAGGAATTCAAACATTTGGAACACAGGGAAGAATGAAATATGGCCACACATTTTAGTGAAAGTCTCTAATTAAATTTTCAGCTTGAGTGAGAAATCTCTTCAGATGTTTTTAACTTCTTTACATCCATCTCAGTATTAAATTATCTTTTGCATAGAACCTCAGTAGAGAACAATAATTCTATTTCACAGAAAATGTCAAGATTGTGACATTTCTTTTTGTTTTGGCCTGAAATGAAAATCAAACATTCTAAAATTCTGTGCAGAAGTAAATAATGTTTCATGTCCAGGCTTTCAAAAATGTTTGTAAAGTACTGAAATGGTCTGCCTCAAATACAGTAAAATGTTTCTTAGTGAAAATGTTAACAACTAAATGCGTTGACTTTTTTTTGCACCTCGGTAAGTTCAAGAGCAGTCGTTTCAGCATTGGTCGGGTTGGCATTTAGGGCTATGACTCCACAATAACCAATATGGTCTTAAAAAAGAGCCAAGCTATTTCTGAACTCTTGGACTCAGATGTCCAAGAGCTGTGCAAACTCCACACCCTCGGTGATGACCCAAAGTTATTGGCAGGACTCGTACAGCTCATCGTGAAACTGAAACTCTGTAGACCTGGACGTGTGGATCATATTCCAGTTCCAGCACTGGCGTTTTGTGGGGCTGGATGGAGAAGCAAGAGAAGACAATTGGATAGAGACTGATAAAAAGACTTGGTCATAAACATGAGGGTACCCTCACCCTCATGCTCTCTCCACACTGCTAAACTCTGCTGTGCGAGAGTAGTAGAGTGTTCCAAAGCAGAGTAATGGAGTTGGAGGAGTAGCAGTTTTGGCCATCTGCCTTCTTCCTGGCACCACTAGTGAATGGGAAAATACAGAAACCTTCAAGTTCAGTACTCTTTTGGCTTGAGTTTTCATTCTCTTTTAAAATGAAAAGCATGAAAATTAGTTTTATCCTTTGTGTGGTGAAATTTTTAAAACAAAAAACATTAAATTAGACCTGACGTTTTACATTTCATTATTTCTCTTAGCTCTTTCCCTAAGGTCTGGTTGTAGAATGATGCTGACATTCTAGTAGCATTTAGTGAGAGTTTTTACTCACTGATTGCCTGTATTTGTACACAGTATGGATATTTGTCTCACTGCATCTGATAGCCATATGTTCTTGCTTTGAGGTTAACAAAGGTGTCATTGACCATAACTCTGTCCTTTCAAAATGAACTTAGAGACAAGCTAAAGAGATACCTAAATTGTCTTAGAAGCTTGCTTAGAAAGCAAAATGGAATGTTGTCTGAGAAGTTTTCCTGAATATCTGTCTCTAATTGGTGGGTAGGATTACAGTACAGGTGAACTAAAAATATTCCTTGGAGTGCCCTCAGGATCTGCTCAAACCATTTATCTGCTCAATGCAGTCACTTATGCCAAGACTTCTGTGTCGCCGTCAGTGCCAGAGCTGGTATGAGCGAGATCCTGAAAAATCTCTGTAGAAGCATTCTGGGAAAAGTAAATAGAACGGATGTGATGCTGTTGGCAGCAGCAAATCCCTATCTGTTTGTTTGTTTGTGTTTTGTTTGTTTATTTTTACAATATTTGAAACTGAGTTTGAGGGGGAGGAAGGCTGAGACAGTGTCTCGTCACAGTTTCTTTCCACAGCAGCTAAAGCCCAGCAGTTATGGCTGTTCTGTTTCTGAGATACCACACAGAAATGTAAACAGACTTAAATGTCTGCCTTCAAGAAGAACTGCTGCATCCACACAAGCTTGAAGAAAACAGTTTAAAAAAAGGAAGCTGTGTTTCTCAGCAAATTGCTTCCTCCTTTTCCATCACACCAGCAGATTTTTAAACACACAGATACAAAAGTAGACTCTTTGGTCAGCCAATTAAAACACCTAACAGTAAATAAAACCATTAACAGAGTAAAATCAACTACTTCTTTTCCATATTAGACTTGAAAGGTGGGGAACAAGGGAACGTGGAGGGAATAAATGTTTCTTCTAAGGCAGGAAATTGTCCGAAGCACTGCTCCCCTCCTGCTTGCTCTGTGTGGTTTGTTATGGACCTCAGAAAGGCCTGCAGAGATCAGTTCCTAGAGAAGATGGGATGAATGAAATCCCAGTCTCTGAAACATGTGCACTGGCTGGAGTCTAGCTCACTTGCTGCACTAAAAAGGTGTTCCAAGTTCTTGCTCAGATACTATCAGGCAGGAGAGATGGCAGCCTGTCCAGATATTCTTCATCCTTTACTAGTGTTTGAGAAGTCATTTTTCTCCGCTTCAGAATGGTATTCTGTGTATCATGTTGGGAAAAACCTAATTCAAACAATCCAGAGTCCTCCAGACAGGGAAAAAAGGCACTTAGGTTATCTATCCTCCACCAACTTGAGAGTTTACCTGATCCATGGATATTCCTAACATTACTTGTAGGAAAAAGGGGAAAGGTTTGTAGCTTATAATGATTGACACTGAAATAAAAGTAAAATAAGAGCACTGTCTTTCTACCAACACAAATCCATTGGAGAAGAAAGCAGAAGAAACCTGCTTGTTCTCGGTGTGTGCTTTCCAGAGCTGTGATTTACAAAATAATAATTGAATTGATGACTCTTAAGGGCTGAACCAGACCTAGGAGTTCCTGCAGCTGCTTCAGCAACCTCCTTCTTTCTGCCAGCCTCATCCTCTGAAATTTGGCTGATTGGAGTCATACAAACACAGAATTCTTCAGAGGAGCTCTTCTGCTCCAGCGGAGTGAGTTTTGTCAATATGCTTCATGGCCTGTGTCTCCTCTCTTTTCTCTTCAGTGTTCACACAAAGCTTCCCCAAATGCAGCTTCCCAGAGCAAGTAAATGGCCTGTTTCTGTATTTACCTGCTCCAGCAAAGAGTGTGGCTTCTGGAGTAGCTTGTAACTTCATCTGATAGCTCCACTTACACAGCTCAGAGAGAAAGGATGCTGGAAGTGACAGTAAAAATTCATTGCTGCTATCCTAGGAGCATCACTGTTGGGGGGAGAATCCTGGATATTTGCCGCTGTAAGGGTAGGCTTTGTGAGGTGAAATAAATCAATGAATAATTATTGCCTCTGATGGCAGTGGCAGCCAGCAGCACAGCTAAAAGGGTGAGACAGGCAGCACACGCTAATTGGTTGGGGGAATCCTGTCTTGACAGTTTTCAGCCTGCTCCATTTCTTTCAGCAAATAGGATGCAGCTGTTTGCCTCCAGCGCTCAGCAGACAAAGTAAACAGTCATGTTACAGCAGGTCACGGTGTGACTTCGTGTGAGTAAACTGAGCTACTCTGAAGCAGTGTGCATTTACCCAGCAAAAGGACACCCAAGACAATATGTGCTGAGGGTAGCTAGCAAATGCCACAGACAAGGAATGTCTCAACAGTAAGTCAGAGCAAAGCAGGAAACACCAAGTGTAATTGAAAAGGTACAACAAAACATAGGGGTAAACATTCGAACCAAAATAAAACAGCCTGTTCTTATTTAAACTTCCTCTACTTTTCCTTCATCAAAAAACACCTGCAAAATTTCTGAAATCACCATATTTTTTTCCCCCGTCATTTCACAATGTCCACTTATAACAGTAAATTAAAAAAAATATCCGGGGTCAGCCGTTAGGATTAAGTATATTCGTGACTTGCCCAAGAAAGAGTGAGAGCACAGAACAGAAATCCCTTCTGTCTGCAACGTCTTGTCTTTTATATGTTGGTTAATAGGGTCCATCAGTTCTCTCTTATTCACGTGTATAATGACAAGCTGCTGGATTTGAAATTTACATTTTGCCAGCTACCAGCCCTAGGTTTTAAGGAAATTGAACTATTTAGCTTTTACATTCCATGGTAGCATAGGTACAAAAAGCTTCTCCACCTGTACTGCATAAATTTATCTGCCGGAATATATGTGTCTTCCTGTTTTCATAGTTGCTGATACAGAGAGTATAGCTGTGGATCTTGATACCTAAAACTGTGTATTGATCATTACTTACAGAAAACCATGTTTTCCGTGAATGAAGAAATAACATTTGATGTTATACTGAGATTGTTTCAGCTTTAGGACTGCGATACATCCTGCCTAGCTTGTGAGACTGAATTTCCTCAGCTGGAAACTCATCCTTAGCTCTCTTTTTACTTAAGGAAAAGAAATGTGTGCACTGAAAGAATAGGCATGTCAAATCAGACTGAGAGGAATGTATGACTTCCATTTACACGAGAGCAGAACTAGGGAGAGCCTGCTCTCCTTGTACAGTCAGGATGAAACCTTTAAATGTGGCTTCAACAGAAACTGTGCAACCATTCAGTAGTCCAGTAGCCCTATATGACTCGAGGCAGTTTTTGTCCATATTTTTCCCTTTTTTTTTCTTTCCCCTTAGATAGATTAATATTGACAACTGATTTCTAATTGTCGTAACTAGTTAAAGTGAAGGGCTGTATCTGTTTTACTAAATGAGCCAGTGAAAGGAAATGTCCTTGGAATTTCAGCTCACTCCTTTGCACAGTCAAAGTGCAAGGCAATCTCCACTGTCATTTGCGACCTGGCAGGCTGGCTCCCTTCCAGACAGATCTGGGCATGGTTCAGGAAAAGACAGAGCCCAGGGACTATTCCCAGTAGATGATTTGGATGCAACCTCTCTGCTGTGGAGGGCAAGGAAAGTGTAGTAGTACTGATATGGGTCTCTTACCATTTGCCTCGGGGCCAGAGAACAGTTGTGATCACATTTGAATAACCAGGACAGACAAAGCAAGAGGCTCTCTCTATTTACCCTGTTTTATGAGCCCCTTGGTGCTTTGGCAGTGTTGCACAAAGCATCCAAGGTAAGCACGAATGGCATGCAAAACCCACTGAAGGCAGTGGAGGCCTTCTGTTGTTATTAATGAGTTTTCAATTAGACTGTAAATGAGTACTAAATGTTAAAAGGAGAAGTATTTGAAAAAGAACATATGGGGACATATGTGTTCATATACATTGTGGATATACCTACATTTAAAGAAAGGAGAGCAAAATAAGGGATTTGACAAAAAAGTAAAATACAACCCAATCAGGTGAGTTATTGCTGGGCTCTTAATAACATACTGTTTTTCATATCTTGCTGCACATAAAGTCTATGATGATTCCACTGAAATGCTGATATTAGTCATTGATTTATACTTTGCTTTAGACTTTATAAAACAGGCTAAGTGTGTGATTTCTTTGGAAAACTAATAGTTTCTCAGAATTTTTCGGTATTGCATTTTAATCTGTCATATGAATAGAGCTTATACTGGCTCATTTTCTAATTTGGTAAGAAAGCATTAATTCAAGCCTAAGTACTACTTATGAAATAACTATGATCTTAGGATCATACATTTTATGTTTGAGGGGAAAAAAGAGTTTTATAATAGGATATTTGGAAGTCATAGCTCAATTAAAAGAGTTTTAGTCATCCTTTTGCCAAAATAATTTAGCATGTAGCCTTTCAGTATATTGGTTTCTTTTAAAAGTGAGATAGTGACTCAAAAAGGGGGGGGGGGAGCAAATACATTAATTTCCATAATTGCCATACTCTGAACTTTTTTTACAAAATAAGTGAAATTCTGTCCATCCTGTGCCTTATGACCTTGAGTTTTAAACTCAGTCTTTTCCAAGAACACTAATAGCAAGTAACTGGATTTCATGAGCTGCCTCTTTTGCAAAGTGTTCCTCTTGCACTTTTCAAGTAATCTTGATGTAATTAATTGTGGATTTGTTGGAATATGGAGCTTGTTTGTAAGGAAATAACTGTTACACTTTGATTTGTCATTCTCTGATTAAAATCACTGTACATATGCTTGCTCCCAGCTAGTAACTATGCTACAGCTGAGGGACAAATGATGCCCTCAATCCAAACATCTATACATCGTATTAGTCCATATATCCTCATTAACTGCAAGATTAGTCAGAGTAGAACTTTACTGAGTCAGAGATATCTTTTTGGCAAGGTCAGTTTACTGAAATTATAATCCAAATACTGTACACTTTTGCAGACTCTCTACGTTTTCACTTAAAGCTTGTTTTTGTTTTATAGTCATGAACTTTCACCATGCTCCTACAGCTGATGCCTCTCTGTGGTTAGTCTCTTGCAAGTAGGCATGGATGACTCTTCAAATTTATTACCAGCTGAAAACTGTTAAAGATGTTATCACTTTAAAAAAATTAATATTGAAACCTGGTAAATAATCTGTCCATCCAGTGAGAACAGCAGAGCACAAATCTGAACAAAAAGCTAAGATTCACCATGTTGGTGAAGATGTTCAAACGTGGGAACCATAAGGAGTTTTTCCTGTCTCGTAAAGCATTTCTGATAGTTTCAGAAAGTTGATAAGGGATGAGAGAGCAGTGCATACTTGTATCTGCAAGGTTTGATGGCAGCAGGATGAAGCTGACATTAATGTGGAGAAAAGTCCAAACTTCTACGTTAGGTGGCTAAGAAAACATGAGGGTAAAGTGCATGTCAGACCAATACTTAGATAAAATAGGAATCAGTAGGAATTTTAAATGGAAATATTATGATAAAATGTGAGTCGACGCCTTTGTTGTGCTCAGGGATATTTTGAATACTGAGGAGGCAGGACAGAGAGGGATAGCCCTGCGCAGAAAATAAAGTCAGAACCTTCTGGCATGTTTAATGAGAAAACAAATGCGAAGTGCTTTGTGAAAGGTACCGTGAAAGGTATTACCTCCTGCAATGATACAGGGATCAGGCTGTCTGGGGAGCAGCCCTGGGAAAAGGGTGCTGGGGGCCCTGGGAGCTGGACAGGAGCCAGCAGTGAGCCTTGGCAGCAGAGACAGTCAGCAGCATCCAGGCCAGCATCAGTCATTGCTCCACAGCACTCGTTAGACCGTATCTGGGTACTGTGGCTAGTTTGTGCCTCCAGGTGCAGAAAGGTGCTCACAACCTGGAGCGAGTTTACTCCAGCAATCTCGGATTGTTAGGGTCGGAATTGACCTTTGGAGATCACCCAGCCCAACCCCCTGCCAAAGCAGAGTCACCTGAAGCAGGGTACACAGGAACACATCCAGTTTGGTTTTGAATGTCTCCAGAGAGGGAGACTTCATGAGCCCCCTGGGTAGCCTGTTCCAGTGCTCTGCCACTCTCAGTGTAAAGAAATTCTTCCTCAGAAGATGGAAGGTAAAACTTCTTGTGGTTTAGTTTATGGCCACTCCTCCTCATCCTGTCGCTGGGCAGTGCAAGAAGAGCCTGGCACCATTCCCTTGACATCCGCCTTCGAGATGTTTATATACATACTAATGAGATCCCCTCTCAGTCTTTTCTTCTCTAGACTAAACAGGCTCAACTCCCGCAGTCTCTCCTCATAACAAAGGTGGTCCAGACCCTGAATCATCTTTGTGACTTCCACTGCACCCTCTCCCGTAGCTTGTCTGTCTTGTACTGAGGAGCCCAGAACTGGACACAGTACATGCTCAGGGCTGGAGTGTGGTCCTGTGAGCAGAGGCTGAGGCAGGGGGAGCTTGTCCAGTGTGGGGCAGAGCCGATTTCAGGGGCACTGCTGAAGTCTGGTTGAAGTTTGCCAATGTACACAGTTAAATTTTTCTGGAGACTCACATAAGTCTGCTCCAATGAGGAGCTGAAGATGCCTATATATAGGAAATTAGTTCAGGTACCTTTATATAATCCAGATTATTTTGGAATAAAATATAGGCTTCTTTCCCACCCCCAAGATCAACTAAATATAAGGCACTATGAAATACATTTTTTCTATATAGTTTTCTGTTTATAAACTGAAGGTGTGCATTTTTTACAATGACTGAATACAGCAAATGGGATAACAAATTTCTGTCTAGATAGCTGTCCCTAAAGCTATGCTGCATATATGTCCACTACTTATTTCTGCAAATTTAGGATGATATTCTAGCTCAATAGTAGCTATCCACAGTTCTTTCTAATATTTCATTCTGTAGATAAAAAGAAGAAAAGGTAATTTTTTTTCCAAGAGCCCTTCATGAATGCCCTGAAAAGATATCAATGTACCTATGAAACAAAAGTCTTCTGCAAACAGGAATGCAAGAAAAATTCTTTCTACTTGCACATTCTCAAATGAATTACACATGTCAGGCGAATCAATAAATCTTTCGAATATCAGCCACTTCCCCAAGAAGCTTTATGTAAAAGGTGGCACAATAATTATGTAGGTGGATTATGATCTATAGGCAAGTGCACTGACTATTAACATCTAAAAGTGACATTTCCTTTTCAGACAAATTTAAAATGAGCTGCAAAGATGCATTTTGCAGTCAACTTGCTTGTACAAAAGCTAAATCAGGCATGCTCTTATAATTGTACTGTATGCATTTTCCATCTCAGACTTTGGTTCTACCGCCTCTCCCAAGTCAGTTATTGTGGGTAGAGCTGGCCTAATTTTTTCAATGCATAGCACATTTGCCTAAAGATGCATTTTATGAAACAGTGTTACTGAAACAATCCTGTCAGATCTGGCAAAAAATAATGATCAGGGAATGAAGGCCAGGGAGGGAGGAGAAAAAACCAAACAAACATGGAAATGCTATCTGACAGCTTGAAGATGAACTTTTTGACTTTTCAGGACAGATTTTTTTAGACAAGAAAATATTAAGAACTATTCGGAGTTAGATAACTGAAAGCTAAACAAAAATAAGAAAGACCTTTTCAATTAAATATTTTGAGGTAACCAGAATGGATTTACAGTTTTCATTTCATTATTAAATTTTTTAATGTTGGTACTTTTAAAATCACGTGGATTTTTTTTTTCAGTTCAGGCATAAAAATGAAAAATTGACTGCACAGTCAACATTAGGCAGGAAAATCATCCGGTTAAGTATCTATTACCTGGTGAAAAAATGTTTTTCCTTCCTCTTGAAAAATTTTCATGTGCTTGAGATTTATAAAAACATATCACATCTTTGGGAGAGCTGAGGCTGTTATTGGAACTATGGGTGAATGCTGTAATGTTGGTTTTAATAGCTACTCTTTTGACCTCCATTGGTTTTTGCTGTCATTATGACAGAGCTTGAATAGACACAACCAAAATCAAGGAATAACTCTTTCAGAGCTCTCATAGAAGGAAAATTTTCATTTTAGACTGTTACAAGAGGACCTCTGCACCAGGGTTGGCCATAATACATGAGCCCCTCAGCTAAGGCCAGCTCTCAGAGGGGGCAGAAAGAGTTAGGAAGACTGAAATGGAGAGAGCACGGAGCTCAGCTTTGTCTTCCATGAATCAAACCTGACTATGGCGAGGAAAGAATATGAATATATGTTCAACACACACCAACCCCCCGCCCCCGAAATGCAAAACAAACAAACAAACAAACAAACAAAACAAAAACAAAGAAAGAGAAATTCTTTTTAAAAATGCATAACCTTGCCGGTGCAGGATTTCATCAGCCCTGTCACACTGGAGTGTAGTGGGGATAGCCAGGGATACAGAATTGCAGTGGGGTCCCTCTGCCATCCCCATCCCTCTTCCAGCCCCTGGCCCCTGAACTCCAGGGGGGAGCACCCCTCAGGCACAGCCAATGACTGAGCCCTTGTCTTTGTGGAGCACTGGGCTGACAGAGCCAGGCAAGCTCAGAGCCAGCTCCAGGCACTTTGCTGTGAGCTGTTCTGCTTTGCATGGATGTGCAATCAGTCAGAGGGGGAAGAAGATAAAGGCTTTGTTCTGCCCTTCCCTTTGAACAAATGCATGTGCATTTTACAGAGCTTCAGAACTCCTACAGGATCAGACCTCCTCTTGATGTCTTGAAGAAATTTAACTAAAAGGCTCTGACATGAAAACCTGTCACTTTATAGAAAATGACAGCTGATGGCTGGAGAGCCCTGAGGCTGGCTATACAATGGCCATGGGGAGGCTCTGCTGGGAGGAATATTGCTACCATGGTTTAATCTCAAAAGCCATTTTGTTTCTTGTGCGAGGTGGTAAAAGAAAAAGATAAAATCACATTGTAACTGTTGCTAGTATCACCTAGTACAGTGATGAAAGGGCATTGCTGTGATGACTGTGGTATGTAAACTCATGTGAAATAGAATCTAAAATAGAGGCCATACAAACACTTGGTGAATTGTATGCACTGATATTTGTGTGGAAAGAAAAAATACAATTGAAATTTTGTAATGCCTTTCACTTCCTTAAACTTCAAAAAGCTAGAACTGGAGCAGTAGCCAAAAAAAAACCTGCAAAAATCACTGATTTAAACCTTTCACATTTATCACTGGACTTGTGAATTTAGTGATTAATTTGATTGATGTAATAAAGTAACTTGGTCTCTCTGTGTTATTTTTCTTCTACATACATTTGAAAAACACTAGTTAATAGAAAGCTGACAAGCATTTTCTCTCTTTCTGTCAGGTGCTGAAACTAATCTGAACTTGAGGAGCAGGGAAGATCCGAATACATCAGATTCTGGATCAGAAACGCAGGATAAAAATGCAAATAACCATGGAACTCAGTCATCTAATCCACTGTCCAGTTCTGTGTCTGCTGAAAATGGAAATTCAGTATCAAATGGTAAGCAGTTTTTAATCCCAAAGCTCTTCCAACATAAAATTGCTGAAGTGTTTCCTTGAATGAGCTTTGTAAGATACAGTCAGGCTGGAATCTTCTGAGTTGTGAAATATCTGTTTCTGGAACTGGCTTAACTTTGTATGTGTGAACTGATAAGCCCCTCTCCAATAAAAGCTGAATATGAAGAAAGTAAAACAGCCTCTGTTGAGGAATTTGTAATTAGTTCAGCTCCAAGTCTATAAGCAGCCTAAGGCATGGAGGACTGAGATTTGAGATTCTGATCCTATAATCAATACAAATGGGACGGAAAATAGAAAATCAGGATCTCCCTTTGCTATAGGTGCCTTACTAGTGAATGAAAAATTGTTTATCATTGCAATACAAAATGGTTTAAGAGCAGTGACAGAATATCTTTCAAGGTTCTAAAGGCATTAATCCTAAGGAAGTAACACTTCTCTGAGTTCAGATTTTTAATAGAAGTTGCTTTTTCGTTTTGTTTAATAAATATAATGTATTGCTCTTCTTTTTTAATTTATTTTTAATAGGAGGAGTAGCACCTTTCTACAGCTCTATGCTATCAAACTGTGACTTCCCCACCACAAAACTTCCACACTTACCAGAGTTCTTAGTCTGAAAGAAAGAGCCTTTTGCCAACACAGAATCAGAAAGCCTTTAATAGGCTTTTGCATTGCAGTGCTGAAAGTTGTGATCCTATATCACCCAAAACAGTACCACATATAATTGCACCAATAATGCATAGGAAACCTAATTTTGCCCAAAAATTGCCAAATTAAACTTACCTTTGATAACTTGAGAACAGTTTCAGGAAAGCCCAATCCAGATGGTTTAGTTTGTGCTCCGGACTGAACCCCTGATTAAGTTAAGTTCTTGTAATTTTGCCGCTGGCCCAATTAAACTGATGCTTCCAACCTTGGACTGAATTAAACAAGGTCTTATTCAATGCACAGCTGTGGTAGCCTAATATTTACTTAGGTGTACGTAAAGGAAAGCTTGTAGTACGTAATCAACTACTCCATTTGTCTTTCCAAACTCTGCCAAGCCTCTGCTTGCCATGTCTGTGACAATGTGCTGTTGCTGTACATGGAAAATGTACTTATTCAATAAGACCTCTTATCAAAGTGCTTTTTACAGAAATAAACAGAAAATCATTGATAACATGATTCTTTGCTCAAGGCTGTCCTGGACAGTTGATCCTAAAGGGTGTTAATATAGTGCAAAATCAATATCATTTTCAGACCATACAGCTTGACCTAGGAAAGTATTTTTTTCATTTCTGGTGGTCCAGAATTATGCAAATACTTTCCATTCTACATTCTGTTTGAATTAAATGAATAGCACTTACTTTTAGAAGGTATTTTGTATTAAAATTTGGATAATTTTCTGGTTTTTAATTTAGATGTATCCAAACTGAATCCACATAGATTAATTATTAATTCAGGAAACTATTTGAAAAATGGGGGTTGTTTAGATTTTTTTAGAAGGAAATTTATTTCAAGCATTTAATTTGATCAAAAATTTGTCATCTTGCAAAGGGAGAATTTTAAATTGAAGTACAGAGAATTTAATGTAGGTAAGAAAGCAATAGTGGTAATGTATATAATTTACAAGGCTAGTAGTATACTAGAGGCCTTGGATGTCACACCTTGCCCATGTACGTACCTAATATATCATTGGCCAGCTTCAAAAAGTGATAATCCCACCTCAAAACAACATACAGTCCCAATGACTGTGAGAACAGGGTCAGATTCCCTCTGCAGCAAGCAGAAAAGAACTGTAATGCTGGACTCTCTCAGATTTGATCTGGCTTTTGAGCTGCAAACAAGGGATTCACCTTCATTGCTTGTGTGTTCAGAGGAAGTCCAGATGATATAGAAAAACATCCATATTTATGAATACTTTACACAAGCTTTATTCAGAAGAACAAAGAAAACATTTTTAAAAAAAAAGTTGTCTCGAGTTACAAAGTTGTGGGAATGCCCTGTTTTAAGGGGGAAACTAAAAGGAGGTTAGCGAGACCAAAAAGGGGTTTTAAGATTTGTTTTAATGGTCATTTTCCTACTCTGATTTTGACTGGTAATAAATAAATTCAGTTCATTTCCCATGGCAGTGACTAGTGAGTGATCTCCCCTGTCCTTATCTCGACCCACGAGCCTTTTATTATATTTTCTCCCCTGTGTCCATCTGAGGAGGGGAGTGATAAAGCTGCTTGGGTGGGCACCTGGCATCCAGCCTGGATCACCCCACCACAAGCACAGCACAATGAGGACTGCTATGGGAAAAATGATCTCCAGCTCAGCAAGACCGTCCACACAGACCTACCATGGTGTCTGTGATTCTGGCTTGTGAGGTGCTTAATCATGCCTATCGTGGACTCCTGCGTTTCTGCTTCTGCCTTTGCTTCCTCTCTTCCCACCCTTCAGATCCTCCTTGGTGCTATGTGAATGGTATTCCCACACCACAGAAATCATGGAGAAACACCAAAAATGAGGCTCTCTATAGGATCACTTTGCAGAGGTGTTTGTTTCTCTTGACTACAGAAGGAGACTACCGGGCTCTTTTACACTGGAGGACTGTTTTTTACACGGCCAAATTTTAAACAGCTTAATCCCACATCGAAAGTGCACAGTAATTATAAGACTTACAAAAAACATGTTCTATACTGAGGGAATGAAGTTTTGAATCCTGGACCTAATATTGACTTCCTGTGTGACACAGAGGTATTAATTTGAGAGCAGACTGCTGCAGGCTTGTTTTTTGTTCCCTTTGCATTGCTTCTGCCATGAAAAGGAGCCAGGGAAAGAGGAGCCAGGGATTTCCGCATTGCAGGAGGAATCCCTGGCCAGTGTGTAGGTGAAGTGTTATTGCAGGCTCTTTAATTACCATTGCTCCTTCTTGTCAACCAGCATGCATACCTATGATGCTATCCCTGCTTGGTAAAAAAGACTTGTTCCAGTTGCGGTAAGCAAGGAAATAGTAAATATACAGGCAAATGTATGATTTCTTTTTTTGTTGTTTCTTTTTTAGTGAAATATATCAAGGTCTTTTGAATCTTACTTTGAAATCAACTGATGCATAAATTTCAGATTATAAATTAGTATTCTTCTGCTTTAGGTTTACCAGTGGAAAATGAATATTCAAGAATGTCGGCCAGCACTACAGCAGGCTCATCGATTCAAAGGCACAGGGAGAGCCACACTAGTCAGGTGAATATTTCATTGATGGTCTGCTAGAACCACTAGAAGAGAAAAAGATCATAGTAGGTGCATATAGTAGGTTGAAAACTGTCTCTTGATTCAAATTTGGATATTGGCATTGAAAAATACAGACTTCTTTCACAGGTTTGTATTGAACTAAAGGCAATAATTAATTTGCTAGTAACTTTTTTTTTGCTGGAAGAATAAGCATCCTGAAAGGTTCTTACAGTGATTTCAAAGTTTGTGAAACATACTGTTGCTGGCTGTGAGGATGCTATTTTCAGGCAGGAAATATATCTCTTAACCCTGAAATATGTCTCATAACCATGGTCTTAACCAAGACATTTTCTCTCTCAAGATATTGCTTCATTCATACCAGAAATAATTGCATGAACCTTGTAGAATTAAATGCATAATTATATAATCCTTTTGTATATAAAAGCAATGAAGACTTTAAAAATGATCTTCACTATTTTTGTACAAATACCAATAAGTAATAAAATCAAAATATCTATCCATTAAAACAACAATGGGTACTAAGGTAATATGAAGCTTGCACTGGTTCTCTTAAAATTTCTATTGAGTTAAAGTAATTTTAAAATTTCAATGCAGAATTAAGTTTGATATGCACTAAGTGAACAAAAAGGCATAAACTTTTTCATAAGATATTTTATTTGCTTTCTTCAGCATTTTGTATCTAATGCGAACCACTTTACTTTTTAAGTAGCCACTTCTGGCATAAGGGCATTCAAAAATCTTTTGAATTTTTTTTTCTTATTATATTTTTTTTCTTATTATATTACTTCACTTAAATGGCAGTAGTGTATTCTATTGTCATTATGTCTTCAGTCCACTTTTCTAAAAGGGTAGTCCCAAGTAATTTTTTTTTTATTTGAGATGACTGTAAGAAGTTTACAGTAAAGCTCAATATTGTCCAAAGAGGAAACAAGTCATAGCTGAGAGGGCTTTTCTCAACAGGAACCTCTCGTTAACCAATATTACTATTTCCAAACTATTTTATCAGAAGGCAAGGGAATTGCTTTATCATATTAGAAGTTACTTGTTGTCTGTGGGGGATATTTCATAACAAAAAAATACTGACCCTAGCCAAGTTAAACAAATATTTGGCCATTGACTCCAGCAGGAGTGAGATTCAACCTTCAACATCATACCCGGTCTTAATGTAACTTTGAAAAACAGTAAGTTTCAGCTGAGTAAATATGTGAGCAAACTAGTACAAAAGTCTTCACCTTTTGTTTTTCTGCCTTACTGTCAGGAACATGTAACTAGAGTGCCTATTCTGAGTTGAAAAATTGTGCCAATAAAGCACTCAGCACTACACTTATCCCTTAAGTAAGGCTGGCCAGAGCTGCCCTGGCACACTTAGGAACATATCCATCTTGCACACAATAAAAAATTTTTGCCATAACCATATCTCTCCAATTCTCAAAAATGGACTTTGACCCTATTGTGGAAAAAGACTGAGAGTTCTACTGTCTCCAGATGACTATCCTGGATGAGGATGTTTTCAGTTGTTTCTGTTACATTTTTTTTTTTCACATCAACCAAGTACTTATTAGGTATGAGAAAGTCCAAATCCCTGACACTGTTCCAGTTACAAACCTTGCACAGTGAGATGCTTTTGTCCTGGAGCACCTCACACCTCTGTTGCTGATAAGCTTGGCTGGGTCAAGAAGATAATGTTTAAATTACTACATCAGTAAAGAGTTAAATGAACTAGTATAGGGGAGCCATTGTCTTCCTCTTTTCTTTGAAAATGGGAAATGTGAAATTAGTCTGCAACATTTAATTGTTTTATTTTAGAAGCAAGTTGTTAACCATTTGCAAACTTGTATTTTTTGTTTTTCAAAAAATGCTTGCCAAAACATGAGCACAATTTTATTTCAGTGTTTTGAAATGTCATTTTTCAGTAAATAGATGTTTTGCCAAAGTGTTCCACAATTTTTTTAAATAGATTCCATGCAATGTACTCAGAATTACATGCAGGGACAATCTTTAAATGCAAGCTCAGTGAGACCTGTGACAAGTTTAGAGAAGAAACCTGTAGTTCTGTGATTTTTGATACATTTCCTTTAATGAATAAACATCTTCCAAAATGATGTTGCCAAAAGAAAAAGGAAAAAATCTTCTTCCCATAAAAACAAAAAAACCCAAACAACAACAAAAACACTTAAAAAGTTCTGTGCTCACAGGGCTGAGAATTCTTAACTGTGAAAAGCATTCCTTGCCATTGCCAAAGCATGGCATATATTTGAGCATGATGGGGTTTAATTACTGTTGACATTTCTTAGCATGCTGCTAGTGACTCTAGCAGCGTACAAGCCGACTGTAAAAGTCTTTGCCAGGCTTCACTGTAGTGACCTTATCACTGAAAGTAATTCTTGCACAGCTGTAGGAAGTAGGACATACTTTTTCAGAGGTCTGTGGAGGTACTGACTGACTAATTGCTCTAAAGAGAAAAATGTAGGCCCTTGGATTTCTTGGCAAATACTGTCACTTCTGCTAAAGGAAGGTGCTTCACTAGCTTTCAGGGGCTTCCGACATTTATGGATATCTTTTAGTATCTCCCTGCTAGTTCCTTACTGAAGGGACAGTAAGGGCTAGTTCATTTCATTTTTGTCACAGGATCTCAAGGCTCCTGTACATCCAGTTAAGTTTAGACATTGTGGCTACAATGCCATCATGTTGTCACATCAGGTGCTAATTACCTGCATCACTGCCTGGCACATCCTGCACACTGCAAACCTGCACACTGCAGAGATGATTCTTCAGGGCAGTATCTGTCCACATGCAGCACACAGATCAATCTTTTAACAAACATTTCTGAAAGTAGTTACCAAGCATAAAATACCATCCAGATGATCATCTCTAAAAGGTAGTCTGCTGGGGGGGAAAAAAAAAAAAAAAAAAAAAGAAGAAAAAGGTTCACTGTTGGCCATAAATGATAATTTTCTAGGGCAGTGGTTACATAAAGGCTAATTTTTATTGACTGGAAAAGGACAAAAATTGGAAAATTCAAATACTAATGAAACATTTCTCATTGTAAAGTTATATAATAAAATTCTACTTCCTTCTGTTAGAGAAAGTAGAAGAGTATTAAAGTTTAATTTATGTCTCATCAGAAATGAAAGAACATACATCAAAAGAAATAAAAGTCTTGCATGTCACAAGAACAATAAACCACAGGTTTTTTAAACTAATACCTTCTTCTTCATATTGTTTTGTGGCTGTACAGCTGTAGGTTTCCAAGTGTTCATAGCAATAGGTTGCAGATAATACCACATAAAAACATCAAGAACCTAACATCTGATACAGCACTGTCTCTTCATTCTCTGTGAAGGTGAAAATTGAACTATGAATTTGGGGGTGAAACCAGTTATTAAAAAGTTTCGTGTGCTTTAGTTTGTTCAGACAGTAGATCTTCCAGAATCTATTTGCTAGTAGAGCTACACATTTTCTTTTCCCCAGCCCAGCACACTCCCTTTCCTGTGTTTTGTGCTTTCCTTGTGAATCAAAATATTCTAGTCAAGGAAATCTTTAAAATTTGGAACCAATAATCTACAGTAAAGTGGTACTGCAAGAAGCAACATCCTAATCTACTTTTACAAGAAAACTTTACTCTTAGCAGCTAATCCTACATGTATCAGCTGCAAGAACTGTATCTAACTCAGCTTCTACAGAAAACATTTTGGTAGCCTCTTGCTTGCCAAACAGTAGAAAGCTAGGAATCTTCCTTTTCCAAACTTGATTTTAAATTACAGATTTAAAATTATTTAAATAATTACTGTTTCAAATTGTTTCAGTGATTTGTATAGTTTGACAGTTCCAAATGTGCCTGGATCTGTAGTCTGGAATTCTTATGCCATAATTTCCTTCTAGAGGCAAAAACCTCACCAAAATGAAAGAGATATTTCTTCTCATCATTTTTGCCATAATCTTGCTTAGGTAGGAAATTCTGGTATGACTAAGAGTCATTTCTATTCAGTCACACTCGAGGAAGTGATCCCAAAGCATACTGGAAACTCCACAAATGTTGAAATTGCTTAGCAGGATCTAAGCCCCAAAATCTCCTCTAAAATAAAAAAGCCTTATACAATATTTATTCTGTGCTCTTTTTCTTTTACACAAAGCATTTTTCAGTTCCTTAGCCAGTCCAGTAGGCTCTCTCCGGACTGTTTTTAGTGATTCCTCTGTTCTAAAGAGCTGCTATGAGTGGCTATGTTTAAAAGACCAAGCATAAAGACCATTGAAATATATAAATTCTTTGGAATGTCAGCAACAGCAGCAAGATGAAATGGAGTCAATAAAAGCAAGCCTATATATCTGGTAACTCACACAAAAGCTAAGTGACCCTGTCTTTTTTTCACGGATCCAGAACTGTGGGGTTTTTTTGGTTTGGTTTTTTCTTCAATGATATTTTAAAGTTGTTATTACCATTCACTATGAAGTGGGAAGTGGTATGAGAAAGATAGAGTGGAATGAAGAAAAGCCAGCCAGCTAAAAGATTCCTTTTTTTCTTATGTGGGCAGCAAGAAGCAACGTGGTCTGTCTGTAACAGGATGAGATGGACAACCTGGAGATAATGAACAGATGGGAAGTGAGGGGCAGATTAAAGACTGGAGTGATAATAAGCATGTGTGTGCAGCAGGAGTGGGGAGTGAACCAGGCACGGATAAAGGATGATTCTAAGAAATAAGTTTGGAAGAATAAATGACTGAGAGAGAAGGCAAATAATGAAATGGAATAAGGGATTTAGAAAGCCAAAAGAAAGAAGAGCCAGAGGGCAGGAACCGACCCAAAGAAGTGAGGGGGAAAAAAAGCTAAAAGGAAGATAAAACAGAGAACCTAGAACAGAGCAGAGGGTGATGGAGTAAAAAGAGAGGGTGTAAGGAGAAAAAAAGTAAAAAGTCTGTGTAATGTTCCAGATATGATACTCATCTTCATACACATATCAACATGATCTTTTTTGTACCATAAAAAAAAAATTGTAATGATTGCCTACATTTATCGGATTGCATTCTATGCAAGTTGGGTCATTGTCATAGTCTCCTGAAGATTCAGTTATCCCAGAAGAGAGGTACAAAATTTTCTATTGATAGATGCAAAGCCTCTTTGTCCAATTTAGCTTTGAATGGCTGAATATTTGCTTATTTGTAACCAGATGATGTCACATGCATTCAGTCCTATGGAAATGCTGGCAGAACAAGACACAAATACACAAGCAGCCTGCCATCCTGGTAGGTTAAGTAATGTCCAACATATGACATACCCTGGTGTAGGATTTTGGTTACCCAAATACCCAAATCTGAAATACGTTTTATCTGTTCAAAGATATACGTTTATACGTTTTATGTGTTCAAAGAGGTGAGATAAAAAATTATGGTTATTTTTTCCCATATGGTTATATTAAAAAATCTGCAGTCTTATCTCTTCTATTTTGTTTAAACCCCATGGTGCAGATTGGCAGATTACAGTAATATAGGAGCCAACATCTGACAATGTTAAATTGGAAGTGTCTTTTCATATTGGTGAAGTATATATTTATTGTTTCATTACAGCTTAAGCCATAGCTCTTACTTCATGAAATCTCATTGCTTTCAGCAGTCTCTTCCCTCAGAAAGAGCTGCATATTCATTATGGTTTCAAGGGTCTTCTTTGTTCCTACTTGATTTAATATTTGTTGCCAATCACTTCTTTTGTTGACTGTTCAAAAGTTAAAGAAAATGAATAGTCAAGAATGTGTTGCAGTGTGTTGCTATCCCCCACCCATTGTCACAGTTCTAAACACTGGGCTCTAACATTCATTATTGTTGTCTGTCATGTTTGCCTATTAGCTGGAGGTAATCTTTGATCATCTCTGAAGCAAAAAGTGGCAATCAAGCAGGTCTGGTATAATAAAAAAAATACTAACTTTTTTTAATGTTTTTATAAACACATAACATCCAAGAGAAGACATAGAATGTTATATGCTCATCATTGATCTGAATCAGTATATCCCCCTGCATTGTGTTTTATTGTTTTGACAGTAATGCCAAAGAATACTCTTTGTAATGTCACACACAGTGACAAAAATTAGGTCTTATAACACATTGTGGCTTTATTTTTAGAAGACTTACAGTCAAAAGCGTGTGCCTTACAGATTAAAAGGTATGAGGTAATGCATAGTGTAAATTCATCAGTAAGTACATTATCTTGTGTTTATGTTTGAAGGGCCTTAGGAGGGCTGATGGTCCTTTGCTAAGCAAGTATATTCCAGATCTGACCGCTGTGACCTCCACAGGTGAAAGCACAGATCCTCCTCTGAACCAGCAGAGCCACAGGCCGCTCCCTACGCATTTCAGGCCCCTTTTCTGTCTCCAGTGCCTCATCCTCACTGCGTTTGCCCCTTCTAGATGAGACTGTTGAAGAGAAGGGAGCAAAACCTCCTCAATATCCCTGTGCCCTCTCTAAGCCTAGGTGTTTGGCTAAAGGGTGTAATTATCCCCCGTGGGCTGCCAGGTGGCCAGTGGGTCACATCAGAAGGCTGATTCAAGTTTGAGCTCAATGGGAGTGTGATCCCTCACCCCACTGACAGCCCCTGTGAGTGACTGCACTTCTCACTGAGAAGTGCCTGGTGTGAGAGGGAATAAATTTGTTACTCTGCCCTTCATTCTCTTGCTGTCACACACTGCCACATGCAGATAACAGAGATTTAGATTGGTAACAGACCATAAATTATGTTTTCCTCTAACATTGTTTGACCATAAGTGTAGTGTTGTATACAAGAAGGGATGATACCCGGCAACAGCAAATACGAGTTGATGATTGTTTCTGTAATTGCTTTGAAAGCATTGTGGCAAACATAGTCTCTATCTAGTCAAATAAAATATCTCCATTAATGCCATAAAAAGGCAGTGATCAAATAAGTACCAACATGACTTAATTTGTCAGATATTCTTCGTTAGATTATGTACAAAGTGGTATCAGCATTGGTAGGTCAGCTGTTTCAAAACCTCTATGATAAATTATTTGTTTTCAGAACTCATCTTAAGAAAGACACAGTTGCTGTCCTGAACATACTGTTTTTCTCAAGCATCAGAGGCACATTAGGAGGATGCTCTGAAGGTTTTAAAGAGCATTGTATAATCAGTTCATCTGGAGATAAATATTACCTTAGAGAAAAAAACAACAATATTTGTTGATGGTTGATTATTTTAGTCACTCTGTCAATGTGTCACTTTTTAGTTGATGTCAGAAATTTAGAGTTGAAAGAAACTCAACCAAAAAAAAATTAAAAATTGAAAATCACAAGATCCAAATAAACAAATAAAGTACACCCCTGTTTTGAATGTTTAGACTTGTCTAACGCTAATCCCAGCTCAGGTAATCAGTGTGCCTGATGTGTGCTGTCATTTATTATTGAACATTGCCTACATTGTGCTAATATTTTCTACAAGATTACAGATTACAGTTGTACTCAGGATTTGTGTGCTGATTTTATTTTGCAAAGATATATTACCTTTGTCTGATTGCTGAGATACTTTCAGTCTGTATGGAAGATGAGTAACATAATTTATTGATAATACTGTGATATAACTATTGATATATTTTTGATAATATTGATATAACTACTTCACTGAAAGATACGAAAGTATAGAAGACAGGTCCTGCTTTTGTGACTAAAATGTATTACTTCAAATAATAATAATAATTTTAAAAAATTCACCCCAAACCAAACAACCACCTCCCTCCCCCTCAAATCAAACAAACAAAAAAGATCTATGGGAAACCACAACAGTGTGGCAGAAAATCAGACAACTTCCGACAGAAACAGAATTGCAGTTGGATGAAGAATGTAAAACCTCCTGCCCGAGGCACCGTAAAGGTGTGTGTAGCCCAAGATTCTCTTTCTGATAGAAACAAGAAGGCTCTGCTACCCAGGCAAGAGCGATACAAAATGTGCTTTTTGCCAGTGTGATCTCAGTTTCCAGTGGTCTGTGAGGAAGGGTTCTGGAGGCAGAGCTCATTTTGTAGATAGCAATCCTTAGTATATTTTTCTTTCATTAATTCCTCTGGAAAATCCTATCAAAAAGTGAAACCACAGCAAACGCTGGAATTAATTTTTTAGGATGAAGTTTGAGAGCTTTCCAAGTGCCATGTGGTAGCAGAGGGCTGGACTGGGCAATCAAAGACATCTGTGCCTGTGTGATCTCTGCCACTTCCAGCATCATTCTACAACCGATGTTTGGAAAAAAATTGCATCTTTCCCTTGAAAAAAAAGCCAACAGATAGACATAAATTACTTGTCAGAAAGGAAAACATTTCTTCCTGAATCACGTGGCGATGCATTTTTGTTCATGAATGTATTCCCTTTTAAATTTTATTTTAAATACAAAGTTACTTTTAAGATTATCCCAAATTTTTGCATGTCAGCCAAGTTACTACTTCCTTTGGTATGTCATCCATGTAACAACACCAGTTCTAAAGGAAGTTTCTTCTTTTGATGTAATAAGAAATTTTAACCGAGAGAGAAAAAATACTTTCCTGTTTAGAAAAAAGCAAATGCAATGTATTTTCAGTTACAGATGTCATTAACTCTATTTATGCTGGCATACTTCCTCCAGACCAATTCCAGATTTGCACCAGACAGAGCCTTCTTTGCCATTTTCTCCTTTCCAATAAATCCATTTGACATCCATTAAGGGCTTTATTTTTGGACATTGTAAAGTTGCTCCAAGACAAAGAAAAATCATCAACAGTTTAAAAGAACAATTAACTAAAATAATTTTATTGTTGTGTATCACATATCAAGTTATTACATCCAGTGCATCTGCTATTGTAAAAAAATACTCACAAAGCACTCACATGGCAATCACAGGAATCAATTTGGATCCCAGTGTTATATTTGTATTTGAAGATTTTGACTGGAATGTTGAAGCATGTAAGCTCATTTATCATAGCTGCTCCCTGCTGGGGTCTTACATGGCCAATGCAGGTTTCCCAGTCAAACGCAGTTTTACATATTGATTTGATTTATGTTGAATGCTTACCTAGGCTTCTTAACATACCCTTGGCTTACTGTGTGCTTTCCCCTTATAGATTAAAATATTATTATGTTGGTAAATAACTTGTAGAATAACAGATTTTTAATTTTTCTTGATTCAATGGTTGGTGGAAAAGCAATCTTTCTTGTTTTCTGCTCTTTTTTAACATAAAAAAACCCCAAACATATTGGTTGGTATCTAAAGGGTTAGGATTTTAGGAGAGGTTGCAGTGTGCTTGTTCTGTAGTTTGGAAATAAAGTTGTGACATGCATGTCAGTGTAGGGGCTTATCAGATTTTTTTTTTAAAAAATAAACCCTTAAAATGAGTTAGAAACATTTTTTTTAGAGTTGCATACAAGTTGAATCAAAATATTTTGCTCTTGCTAATAATTACATGCAGTAAGAATTATTTTCTGAATTACTGAATGAAATCGTGTCTTTAAGATGGAAACAAGAGGTGAGAACATCCTTATCATTATTGTCTTTAAAACTGCCAATCCATGGAAGATCTGCTGAGGTCTGTGAACTGCTTTTGAGGACTGTAAAAAAGTTAACTGTGAGTCACCTATTGGCTGAAATTCATTTGGCATTCATATTTAGGCAGTCTATAAACTGAAAGAGATTGTAAGCATGGTTTTTGTCAAGGCAGTTTCATTTCTAAAATCATTATGATAATTTATCATCAAAATTTTACATTTATTGCATAATTCACTTAGATCCTGATAAAAGTTTAGAAAGGTAAAATCATTGCTCTTCTGAGCTCAGTCTTCCCATGGATTCCATGATGGGACTTCAACTTCACTAACGGAAGAGAAAAATAAATAATGTTGCAATTAACTGTAAGCATTTACTGACAGTTACTTTAAAGCACCAACACTGATAAATCTGTTGAAGAAAACAATTGGCATTATTTCTCTAAATAAAAGTATGAGCTAGCTACAAAATGCAAATGTGTCAGGAAAACAGGTTTGTATGCTTTGCATGTTCTGAAATAGTGCTGTGATTTTTAAGATCTATTTTCTGTTGTGCTTATATGTCTGTAGTCAGGACTTTTACTAAAGCTTAAAGAAGCAACTAAAACCAGAACTGTAATAAAACATGAAATGCTAGATTTTGTGCAAAGAAAATTATTTGTATATTTTAAATAATATGGAACTTTAATATGTAATTAAATACTTCATTTCTGGTGAATAGTAGTAAAATACAATGCACTCACAAATAAAGAAATTACTAGAGTAGTATACTCATATTTTTGAAAAGGTAAAACCTACATTTGGTCAGTGAGGGAGCATACTGAGGTGAAATACTGAAAAGAATTTATCAATAATAAATCTGTGTCAGACTGTGTAAGGATCCCTTTAGTCATAGGTTGATGATTAAGGCTGTGTTGCATTTGACACACAAACAGAGAAAATAAGTTCTTTACTTCTGAATGTTACAGAACATCCTCTGTAAAGTTATAGCATTTGATCTTTTAATGCAGAATGAATTTCCTGAGGTTCTAGAGCCAAATCTCTAAATAACTCAGAGTTAATTTTAAATGGGCCAGTTAATCATTTTATCTGGCATACTTTTTGTCACAAATTATTTAAAATATGAAACCTGCTACTTTCTATAATTAAAAACTTGCTGAATTTTTAACTTGCATATGAAATGGACTGTAATTAAAATAATTTATTGACTTACCTTATAGCAACTCATCTTGATTCTAAGACAAAGTTGAAATCCAGCATGTCTGCTTTGGGCTGTAAAGTGAAATCTAGGCAGAATTTAGAAGCCTAAATCCAGAAGGCAGTTCAGGGCCTCATTCTCCAATGGCTATGCAATACTAAAACGTATATAGGCAAAATCATGCTCTGAGAATTTCGTGACTGCCAGCATATAACCAAAGTGCTCTGTCTCCAGTGGGTTTTTGTGCAGTAAAGCCATAAGGGACTCTCTCTGAAGGATTTGCTTTAGCACACTAATCTGACAGCACAAAGCACAGGTGTCAGAGTCCTGCTGTTCACTCAGAGTCCACCCCTTGAAGTTGCAGTGTCCTCTCAGCGTGTGGGATCTTGGTCTCTTCCTTAACCTGAAAGAACTGCAGTGAGTTGACCCTGGCTGGACACCAAGTGCCTGCCAAGCTGCTCTGTCACTCCCCTCTGCAACAGGACAGGGGGAAGGAATAAGATGGAAAAAAATTTGTGGGTCAAGATAGAGGCAGTTTATTAAAGCAAAAGTGAAAGTTGTGTACATGCAAGCAGCAAAGGAAAAAGAAAAGAACAGAAAAATATTTTATTCTCTGCTTCTGATCGGTAAGCAGTGTCTGGCCACTTCCTGGGAAGCAAGGCTTCAGCATATGTGGAGATTGTTCCGGAAGGCAGACTTTGTAAATAATGGATGCCCCCCTTTCCCCTCCTTATTCTTCTAGGTGTGCAGATGTCATATGGTATGGAATATCCCTTTGGCCAGTTTGGGTCAGCTGCCCTAGTTGTGTCCCCTCCCAAGATCCTGCCCACCCCCAGCCTACTGGTGAGGTGGGGATGTTGGAGAGGCAGCACTGAGGCTGTGCCAGCTCTGCTCAGCAGTAGCCAAAACACTGGGGTGTTATCTACTGCTTTCGAGTTACCAATGCAAGGAGGAAAGTGATCTTCAACTCAGCTAGCACCAACACAGAGAAGCTGAGTCCACATCTTCTAATTTCCCAATATGCTCTAACTTCTAGAGAGTGATGAAAGTTCCATGCATGTTGTGATGGAACTGAGTCATTGGTGTTCTGTCACTAACCAAAATCCCTGATGGCAAGAGGAGAGCACTTTCTTCTACACCCTGAGTTTAGGCTGTGATGTGGAAAGAATGAATCCTGAAAGCTCCTCCTTGGGCTGCTCATTACAATATTTTTTTGTTCATCTTGGCATATTTTGCTGTGGAAAATATGGATCTTGTTTAAATCCTTCAATCCATTGCAGTTCCGTTTAATAGCTATGGTAACTCCACAAGCTCTTATTTTGTATGTGACTGTCTTTGACACTTCAGCTTTTCTTGTTTGCTCAGTAAGGACTCTGGATACCAAGCACAGGAATGGTGTTTCCACCAAATGGCAGAGCTGTTTAATGCCAAGTATTCAAATATTATATATTCTGTGGGTATAGCCGAAATGCCATGTTTACCATGTCTGATTGACCATTGACTTTGAGTAGGAAAATCCTGATCTACAGTTATTGTCACTGATACAGTTGGTTGAAGTTGTTTGTTTAGTGTCCATTAAAAAGATCAGTAGTCTTAAAATAATTAATTCCTACACACATCATTCACCCTTCACAAAACACCTGCTCAGGATAAAGAATAGTAATGAAGAAACATAGCTTACTGTTTTATGTTGTGCTTCATGTAAAATTATTCAGCCAACCTTTTCTATAATGAATATGTATAGTAGATCTTTAGCTTGTCACAGGTCTAATCATAAATGGAAAAGAGAAAAGGTATGATGTTATTCAGATAGATCTAATTTAATTAATTGGTTCATTTAGGGCTCTGCCACTTCTTATGCATTTTCCCCCATTTCATTTCAACTGCAGTTTCATCTCATGTCCTTCATCCAGGTTGTTTTCCAGCTTATTTACCATATCAGTTTCATAATGAATAAACATTTGAGATATTTTTCCATCCATGTTTAAGAAAGTATGGTAAAATATGTACACGTATTTGTGAACTGGACCAACTTTTGTCCGCTATGCACTGGAAAATGAGCTCTGTAGTGAAACTCTTGATCCAACATTAATTTATAGCTTGCATAAGCAGGGTCAGTATAATAAAGCTTCTTCAGTGCCTATAAGCTATAAACAGGATGCATCTGTCAATTCCTCGCCCAGGCAAAATGTACTCACTTTTCACCCTGCACCTATGTGCCTTTATGTTCCTTGGAATAGCAGTGGCACTGTGTCTTTTCAAATACTCAGTCCATCTCTCAAACTGAAAATTCTTCCAGACTTCATTAGTCATGCTACCAAACTTTTGTCACCAGAGCAGATCCAATAACACATTTCCAAAATACCTATTTTTTTATAACTATATTTATCTGCCAGTGTTCGGGTGTGTCTTTAATCAATTATCTCTGAAACTCTTTCATATGAAACTCTTACAATGACAGCCTCGCAAAGCTTGGTTCTTGTGTGTTTCAGCACCTCTCTGAGAAGCATGCCTAGTGCAGGTTCATGAAATATCTAAAATTTAGGTACAAATAAGGTGTCCAAATTGGGAAGACTGGATTCCAATCTATGTGTTTTCTAAATTGGATTATGCTCATAATTTTAAACACACAAAAAATGACAGAAACTGGCCATGAGTGAGTAAGCCATGGTGACTCACAAACTATCCGGCTGTTCTATATGATAAAGTCACCTGACCTCTCTTTCGTGATAAGTTGTTTTGTAGTGCAAACTTTAATCTTCTAATCTTTTATACACCGCTGAAAAGAAAAAAAATAAGTAGTGTGTTTTGTCTATGGTAACCCTCTAGCAATACCTGTGGAACATTTCTTTTCCTCTGAGTTGCTGAGATACCCTGTTGCATTTTGTGTAAATATAAAAGCAAAGAGGTTTTTAATTTTATAGCGATACGCAGTTGAGACACACTTCAATGTAGTCATTCAAATATTTTTTCTTCTTTTTTCCAAAAAAATTCAGAGCTTTAAACTGTACTTAAAATTATACCTGTTATTAAGACATATTATAGGTGAATGCCTTTCTCTTTGAAGTATCTACCAACCAGAAAGTGTTCATGTACCCTTAGATGACATAGGGGAGTTTTTTCCATTTGTTTCAGTTTTGGCAGTTGCTTCATACAACTTCAGACATTGCGACTTCAGAGTCTGTGACTTTCAGACATGAGATTGCACTAAGGCAATCCTAAATCACTAATGTTCTTTATTTTCAGTGTAAAGAGTTTTAAACCCTTTTGGAGGACAAGGTTGCTTCAAATTATTTACAGGCTTATTTGATCTGTTTTCTTTATCCACCTTTATTATTATTGTTATTATTATTTTCTTCCCACAGGTTATTCATCAGCTTAGACTTTCTGAGAATGAGAGTGTGGCTCTACAAGAGCTTCTAGATTGGAGGAGAAAGCTGTGTGAAGAGAGGGAAGACTGGCAGCAAATATTGCACAATACTGAGCAAAGAATCACAGCCCCACCTCCACCCCCTTGTAAGAAGCCGACGCTGCTGAAGAAGGTAGAAGATACCTCCTGCAACAGACTTTCTTCAGGCATATGGGATACCACCATATGATTCAGCTGTGTGTTTGCAGACTGTTAGGCATGAAACCATCTAATGACTTCAATCTGCACAATCAGCAAGTTTTCTTCCCTTCACAAAATGTGCAGGGATTTTTTATAAGCACTAATTCAATAGCACAGGATGGAGGAGCTGTTTAGATCTGTCACGTGTGTGTGTGTACATGTGTGTTTGTTCTTTTCATATATATACATGCATACATATATGTGTGCACCGGTGAGTATATATATGTATGCATGTGTATACATATATGGAGACAAACTGCACTATAAGTACTTAGTTTAATACAAAACAGTCACTTGGAGTTCTCCCGTGGACAATGAAGAAACTATGTCAAGCAAATGATGATGGGAAGAAGTGACTGACAGACATTTTAGAGAGATCAGGAAAGTCTGTGTGCACACTGTACAACTGTTTTATACAGTACAAAAAGATGTTTCTTGTTCCCTAATGAATGGGTTTATTATATTACATGTATACATATATATATATTTCTTTGTAGATGTCTGTGTTCCATGGAGATTATTTACATGTTTATTTCTGGTGTTTTATAACTTCATGCAATTGGTGCTGTCGTTCTTTCTTCAAAATACAGGTAATAAATTCAGTAATTGCATTTTTCTTTCATAGTTTATCTTTAACAACGTACCAAACAGTTTCAACACTGTGTTGTTTCTTCCAGAACTGGCAATATCTTTTCTAAAGTCCAGTCCTGAAATTCTTGCAAAGCTCCTGTGTGCAGGAGTGATTTGGTGCTGTTCACAGTCACGAATTAGAGACCATTACTTCTTTTTGATGGACCTGCATTTCTGAATGTGTGAACTGTGAATTTTGCAGTTACATCTCAAATCTCATTTCATTCTGGGTTATGTAAAATAATGAGGCACTCATTTAGATGATAAGTGCGGTTTGAAATTCATACCTGGTTATATGTAAGGTCATGTGTCAGTGGAAAGATACATAATGGTAATGAGGTATGAAAATAGGTCTGTGATTTACTGTTACAAGCCAGAAGGCTTTGCAGAGATGGGTATATCAAAGTATTATGTCCTTATTATGGTAGCACAGTGATGCGCTTATACCTCGAATTTCATGTAATGAAATGGTTTCAGAAATTGCAGCATTTTAGTTGGCATACATGACTTCTGAGCAGTAATGTTAATTTATGAAAAACATGCTGCTGGGAACTTGTTAGTTATTGCTCAGCAGTCTTTGAAATACTGCTTTGCCACTAAAAGGTGTAATTTATATATATTTAAAGGTATTTTTCTGGGGCTACTTATTTAAGTTCTTGGAGTATGTAGAGCCAGTGTGGAACCCTTTTCTTGGTTGTTTGTCCCATTCCTATTAAGATCCAGGATAAAGTGTTTCCAGTTTTGCAAGTGGATATAAAACAAATATTTTCAAATGTAAGCTAGGTCTAAATGGTGAGCTCACTCTTGGTTGGAAGTTGTTGGAAAAGGAAAAAATCTGTAGAGGTGTAGGTTTTTCCATCGTGTTTGGCAGAAGTTTCAAGCAGGCTGAATAGCAAAAAGCAGTCACATGCTTGTTTGTTTGTTTATACAGGGAAGCAGCAAAACTTAAATTGTTCCCAGGAGTATCATCAAGCCACAGGCAGAATTAAGCACCTTCTCTTGCTGGCAATTAAAACAGACATTTTGAGTGGACAAGGAAGGGGAGACACCAAGTTAGCTCAGAATTTTGCCTTGTTACCATTACTGTTTGCTTCGTAGAAGTCCTTTATGTAAGATTACCCATTTCTGTTTCATGGAGAATGAGGAGCTCTAGACTCCAAAATCTTACCTTTGAGTGATGTTATTGGTCACAAATAATGACTTTATCCAGGAGGGGCAGGTAACCCCTGTGAGTGAGGTTATGCAGAAAACAACTCTCACCCGCTGCACAATTATGTCAGAATGAGGCTGTGCCTGGAAGAACTGAGGTTTCTGGTTCTTCGCTCAGATAACCAGGGATGCACAGTGATCCATCCCTCTGTGAGTGTGAAATCAAACAGCTCCAGAACTTGATGCAGGAGAGCCAGTTAACCTGACCTTGCAGCTCTGTTATCCCTACACGGCACAGCATCCCTATCCATAGCCACAGCAGCATCTCCCCAGCCAGCCCAGCGGTGCTGAGCACCTCGGTGCACTGAGATGTGCAGAAATGCCCTCAGGCTTAGCGCTCCCCAAAGGGGTCTGGCAAACAGCCCTCTCCAAGCTCCATCCTATCACTAGCCCTAATGCTCACTAGCTGGCTCGGCCACTGCTAGCAATCAATCCACAGCAGCCTGGAAGTTTAAGACAAGCTGTAAAAACTGACTGAGAAGCCAGTTTAGATCATGCCAAAATCCTGCTGCTGCAGTGCGCTTGCTCCCAGTCACTGAGGCATTTGTAAGGTGAGCCTGTGTGTCTCAGGATGACACTGTTGTCATTGCTGCACTTGGAATGCAGGAGTACCCAGAGGGGAGAAAATGCATTTGTCAAATGGAGTTTAAAATGGGAAACAGTATAAATATACATTATCCTACTTGCAGTCCTTACTAAAAGTTGTGTTGGAGCTGTGAGCAGCCTCAGCTGCAGGAGCTCAAATGGGGTCTTAAGAAACTTTTCTGCTACTCGTTCAAAGTCCATATTGTGCCCTATTACAGCAGTAAGAACAAGTGTGGAATAAAGGTTTGTAGATTTTCTGGCAATTTCATCAATACAGCTACATGGGAGAAGTGAGTACACCCCCAGTTCTGGCAATCTGATTCTGCAGACAATGAGCAAAGCAGATTATAACCCCCTGTGCAGAAGGCCTTTGTGCTATTTTTTTGCAAACTTGGATAAGACATATATTTTCTGGGGCTGTTCTTTAAAGCGTGTCACCACAGTGCAATATGACAAACTTAGAAGCCTTTTTTTGTTTTGTTTCAATTTTGTTTTTAATTCCAGGTTACATAATGGCTAACTTTTTACTTGGAAAGATTTTTCAGGTTATTCCATTAGAATATAGTACTGTAGGAATAAAGTATTTGCGTTGAAACATACTTTAAGTATTTCTCTAATGGCAGTAAGACACTCTAGAGTGTGACTTATGATGTCATAATTCACACCTAGTGTGTTCATTGGTCCCTTGGCCTTTGGCCTCATGCCTAACAATGCAGTTGGTAGGGAATTATTATACCATAATTCACACCCTACTGTGTCTTATTGCTTAAATAACCATACCCCCAGAGGTGTCTTAAAACTACCATTAAAGTTTATATTGTGTATCAAAATGTGTTTACAGGGCTGGGAAAATATACTATTGACATTTTGAAATGTTGAGAAGTAGTTTTAGCAGAGCTGTACAGTGCTTGTAAATTAATCTCCCCAATGGAGTACACACCAGCCAGTTACAGTATTTCTTGAGTATATTAAGTCCTGTCTTGCACATTAAAAATAGCTTAGACAAGAAGAAAAAAGCCTTATGAATTTAATATTCTGAAGGGGAAGATTAAACTCTATGGGCATGCTAATGCCCTTACTATCCAGTGAACAATCTAAAATATGTTTATATTTGCAATAAAGCAATTTCAGGATGCTGGGATTATCATCAGATAATCACTCCTCCACATTGTGCCTTATTGCTTAATTTTTAATATATAAAAAAACCGAAACGCCTAACAAATCAACCTGTCCTTCAGCATAAGGTAAGAAGAATCAGATACGTTTTACACTTTAAAAAGTCATCGGACTTAACAGCCAAGGGAATTCTGAAACCATATTAAGCCACAATAAAAGAAAAACAACATCTACTGGCATGAGAAATTTTTTAAAGCTTGTATACCTTACTTGTTACTCCTGAAATAGCATTGGTGTTTTTTAGTTGCTGTAGTAACATTCCTATTGCAGATTTTAAACAAAACTTTGTTTTTAAAAACTGATTTAGACGTTCAGAGAAATACATGCACCGATATTTTTCAAAAGATCTGTGTACAGCATGAAGTGATAAGCCTTTTAAAAATTTGTATTGTTTACAAAACAAAAATATGATTGTTGAGTAAGTGAATTGCATTTACCTTTCTTTTTTGCCAGTGATCCTTTTTTATTCTAAAATGTTTAATTACTTTCCTTAATAATTTTATTACACTGCAGATCCTTTGTGTGTGGGACAAAGAATTTCATTAACTTGCTAAGAAAGCGTAATAGATTGTAGCATAGTTCTAAAGTGATAGTAATAGCCATATTAATTGTAGCTTTTAATTCTGCTGTATAGTATTGGCATCCCTAGTAATCCTGTTATTCTTATCTCTATAAAGCCTGCTAATATCTGAAATGCTCTGAGGAACTTAAAGTAAGTTTTGCCATTCGCTTGTTAAATAATAAATGTAACTAAACTCTGTACAAATCAGTTTTCCAGAATGGTATTAAACATTTCATGGCTTTGTGTTCTAAATATATAATTTTTAAAAAGAAAACACCACCTGAGCTTAACTATTTGACAGTAGCTGAACAAAATAGAAGGAAATGCTTTTCTTCCAGTTCTGCTGTTCTCTGTATACTCAGGATTTTCCTTTTGAGAAGAAATAAATAAATCCCAGTGTTGGCTTATACTGTGGCTGTGAGAATTAGATCATTAGCAAAGACTGTCTGTCCTCCCCACTGTGGTTTGGCCTTTTCACCAACCCATGAATGTGTGCTGGATCTGCTCAAATCATGCATTTTGCTGTAAAGTGTCATAGGCCAAAAGTTCAGTCAAGTCATGTTTTGACTTTTTGAGGGTTTTTGATTTATTACAGTAAACAAAAGGGCCTCATGTTGAATTAGTTAGACATATTTATTTCAACCTTGAGTAGCCTAGTTTGGTTCTCATATATGTGAATAAAGTCCCCTCTTAGGACTTTCCTGTTTCCTTTCCTGTCAACTTAGCTTAATTTTCAACCAGACTTTTATGATAAAAAAGAAAATGTTAAATGAAATTACAGCGTAACATTAATGATTAATTTTGGAAAAAAAATCCTTTGAAATACCAAAATAGAATATTTCATTATTTCAAAATGTTTTTCACCTTTTCTAGCTGAAATTGTTTGTTGGATGCAGTCTGAATTTACACATTATTTCAACTCTTCACAAACATATATTTTCATAAATCCACTCTTCTCTGAAAAGACTGCACTAATGGATATTTGTTTTGAGATGCTGGAGAACTGCTGAGGTCTTTTGAAATATCAAGAGGGAAAATTTGACAACCACAGGTATACTGCTGTCATAGCAATGTTCATGTGACAGTTATTAGCTAATGGTTGTGCCCTCACTGTGTTTTATTTGGGCTCTAGCCCCTTCTCAGTCTACCTGGATATGTAGTCACCTGTCTCCTGATACTCATTAAAGTACAGAGAGAAAAGTGCTGAATCTGTCATATATTCCCGGAGAAAGGGGAGAAATGTGTTGCAGACTCTTTCTAATTAACTCTTAATATAAATTACTTACATGTTTCCAAAAAAGAGTGTTGGAATGCAACTTTCTCGCTGTCCAAATGTGACCAAACAACTAGGCTAGAAAGCTGTGGCAGTGAAATAGCCACAGCTATTAAATGAATCTTTATACAGATATAGCTCATCTGTCTCATAACATAGTACAGCTCGGTGGTCAGGAAGTTATTTCAAAAACATGGGGACCTGATTTTGTATCCTTTTGGAAAGACCACTCCATGTGGTTTGTTTGAATTAAAACCATCTCTAGTGGGTTTTAGCGCAGAACCTCCCTAACAAAGTGGTCTGAGCCTCACAAATCAGATAGGTGGGCAAGGAGTTGCCTAATCTGACAGGACTAAGGCAGGAAAACATTAATTGGTGGATGGGTAAGTTTGAGTAAGTGCTTTGGAAATTTCCAGATATCATGACCTTCCTCATGGTTCTGACCAGTAGCCTAAATATAGATTTTGTCTAAATTCTTGCCTAATGAATCTAGTCCAAATCCGTCCATGCAGTTAAAAATATCCTGAATAGAAATTACTCCTCTAGTCATCTAAATTTATATTTTAGTAACATGATTGCTGAAAATACTTATTCACATCTAGCTTTTACTAACATAGCTCCCATGTCTGTAATATGAATTTAGCATTTAGAAAAGGGAAAAAATAAAACACAATATGGAAATAAGTACCTTTGAAACATATCTTCTACATTCATGCTGAGATTGAGGCTCCTTGGACCTTAGAATTATCACAAATAACATGCTAGATGCCATACCATCAAAGATCGAAACAATACCCCAAAAGTAGCCCTCAAAGTTTAAAGACTTCCTTCTGCCTTGAGCTTCCGTCCTGTGTAATCCCTGAGTTCTCATCAAGCATGAGTAGTTACCAAAGCCAGACATCATGCAGCCTGAAAAACCTGCATCTTCTGACTCCTGGGGGAGACAAACATCCAGACCTCAGCTTCTCTGCTGCGGGAAAGACATACTAATTAGTAGATAAAGGCACAGTGATGGATGCTTTATATCAAATACCTCATGTAGGTGTGCTTGCTTTTCTAGACCAGATATAACTCTGTAGCAAGCTTGTCTGTTCAGCATAGATGTGGATTTGAAGCAGGGGAATGTGGGTCTAATTTAAGTTCATGATTTAAAGATCTTCAGTTAAATTCAGGATTTGACCACAGCTGATTTTTATGGCCCAGAGATGATTTACTTATTTCTGTGTGTGTACAAGAGTCCTGCCAAGCATTCAAACAAGATCTGCCAATACAAAAAAAAAAAAAAAAAAAAAAAAAAAAAAAAAAAAAAAAAAAAAGTGTATTTATCTAGTATTTTATATAATCCCTGTATAGGAATAAAAGGCCAGATCCTGATGAGGATTCAGTTCCCATAAGGAAATTACACATGACCTGCCTTTTAGGTGCCTTGTCTCTGGACAGGACTAAACTGGGTTTCCATATTGCCTGTTCTGGGCTTCCAGTTCCTGACTCCGTCTGACTCTATATTTCTCATGATGAAAGAGGCACTGTACTTAAGGGAGCAGAGGAGAATCATAGAATTGTTTAGGTTGGAAAAGACCTCTGAGATCGAGTCTGACAGTAAACCAAGCACTGCCAAGACCATCACTAAACCATGTCCCTTAGTGTCGCATCTGCAAATCTTTAAGTACCTCCAATCTAAACCTCCCTGGCACAAGTTGAGGCCATTTCCTCTCATCCTATCACTTGTTACTTGTGAGAAGAGACCAACCCCTACCTCGCTACAACTTCCTTTCAGAGTGTTGGAGAGGGTGATAATGTTGGCCTCCTTTACCACCAGGACTATTGAATCTTCTTGTCCCCATGGGCAAAGCTGCTTCCTGTCCAATCAGCCCCCAAGCTCTTCTGTTGCGTAGGGGTTTTCCACTGGGGATCCAAAATTTAAAACATTTTTTGAACAATATTAATCTTCTGTCAGCCCATTCCTTCAGGCTGCCAGCATCCACTGACACATCAGCCCTGTCCTCCAGAGATTTACTGAAGCATTGACTCCTCTTCATCCTGCTGCATACACAGCATTTGCTGTCTATTATGCACAAATGCATTGATTGTACAGCTCATTAATAAAGATACTATTTTCCCCGGTATTAACCCTGAAGGAAAGCTACTATGTGGCTGACAACTGGACTTTATGCTGTTGTAATACACTTTGAGGCCAGTGGTCCAGCAAATTTTTTACCGAACATTAAGTCCACCTACCTGAACCATATCAGTTAGATTGTAGGCTGCTGTCACAGACAGCAACCTTGGTTCACAATAAAGTAGATAAAGAGATGGTTAAAAATAAGTTCCAAGAATGCAATCACTGGCAAACTGGCGGGAAGCAGAGATTCCACACTGGATCTCTTCTTAAGAGGCATCAGAGATCCACTTCTTTCTGAATATTTGTTATTTAAATAGATGTCTGAGCAAGAATTTATATATAACTAAGGATGGCACTAAACTCGAATGAGCTTGTGAGTATGCTGGAGTAGAATTCAAAGTGATGTTAAAAAACTGCCAAAGGTTCTCCCACAGTGTGGGAAAATAAGAGATGCTCATTTAGCCCTCAGTGGAGAAAAGCATGCCCACAGTCTGAGACACAACAGGGCTTCAAGACTCAAAGCTCTCCAGATAGGTAGGGAAAAAAATCAGTTTTGGAAGACCATGTCTAGGAATCAATATACTCTGGAGTTTTTGTGTACGGTGCTGAGACAGTGATCTATGGCACGCAGCAATTGGCATGAAAAAAGTTGTATTGTCATAAGTGTGGTATTGCATAGAGACACACTTTGTGAATGTGTGTGTGCATGTGTCTCTTTTGATGTCTGTAAATTCAACATGTACTCCTTAGGTGTTACTACAAATAAAGCCCTTATAGGAACACTGGGATTTTCAATTCAAGCTTGACAAAAGGTCTGCAAACGCTATTCCATTTTATGTCTTCACATGTTAGAAATGTTCTCCTTTCCCTGTAGAGTCCATGCATGATAGCTCCAAATCCTGTTATTTGGAGAAGTAATACTTCCTATGTCTCCCTCTGCTTTTCATACATGGAAATAATAAGTGGGTGAGAGTTCTGTGAGAAGATAAAGCAAGACTTAGCTCTGTTTGGGTACAAGCAGAGAACATATCAGAGGTATCACTGGACAGGAAAGTAGTTTCACAAGATCATGGCAGTTGAAAATTAGGAAGCAAGTGATTTTGTCTCTCTCCATGTTGCTTTTGTTTTCACACATTTTTTCATACATTTAAGTTACACACAATGACATACTTAAATTATGGCAATGAATCTTAGAATAATAGAATTCTTTAGACTGGAAAAAATCTAAGAAAAAAGGTCTTGAAACTGCCAAGAGCCAGGAGTCATCTTTTTACCCAGATACTGCTATTACAAGATCCATTTTGCTTTGTTGCAGCCTTGACATGAAGGTACATGAAGATAAGATTGAGAGGAGCCCTGAGGAGAAGGACTTGGGGATGTTGGTTGACAAGAAGCTCCACATGACCCAGCACTGTGCACTCACAGCCCAGACAGCCAACCATGTCCCGGGCTGCATCCAGAGCAGCGTGGGCAGCAGATCGATGGAAGTGATCCTCCCCCCTGCTCTGCCCTCCTGAGTCTCCACCTGCAGTGCTGCCTCCAGCTCTGGGGTCCCAGCACAGGAAGGCCATGGACCTGCTGGAGCGAGTTCAGAGGAAGATGGTCAGAGGGCTGGAGCACCTCTCCTACGAGAACAGGCTGAGAGAGCTGGGGCTGTTCAGCCTGGAGAAGAGAAGGCTCCAGGGAGAACTTACAGCACCTTCCAGTGCCTAAAGGGGGCTTAGAGAGAGCTGGAGAAGGACTTTTACAAAGGCCTGTAGTGACAGGGGTAATGGCTTTAAACTGATGGGGGCAGGTTCAAACTAGATATTAGGAAGATATTGCTGTGAGGATTGTTGAGATGCTGGAACAGGTTTCCCAGAGATGTTGTGGATGCGATCCCAGGGATCCCTGGAAGTATTCAAGGCCAGGCTGGATAGGGTATTTGTGCTCCCTTGTCTAGTGGAAAGTGCAGGGGGCTTGGAACTAAATGACCTTGACAGTCTCTTCCACACCAAACCATTCTGTGATACCACATTTCAAATATGATAAGGTAAACCTCTGTAACCATTCAGCTTTCAAGGTCAATGAGATTGCTAGCTAAGGGTGAGCTGTCATAGCTTTCTAGCAGGTGATGAAGCCATGAACTCATTTCCCCACATGATTTCAAACTGCCAACAAGTTGTAGCAAAAGTGCTCACTTAGTTTGAGCATTGAATGTTGCCCTATATATAGAATACAAAAGACATACTTCTGCTTTCATGAATGTTCTTCTGAATTATAAATGGTTACTTAATAGATATGAGAATGTCTCTCACCTTTACTGAGATTAGTTGGTCTTGAAGAGGCTACTTCATTATCAGAAACAAGTGGGAACCACCATAGAAAATCTTTCCCACAGCTTGTCGGGGTCAAGTGACCAGCTCTGAGAACTCATTATGGCCTCTAATAAAAGCACAGCTCCTTGTTTCTAATTGCAGAACCTAGTTCAGGCAATTCCTAATTTAAACACATGTAAACACATAGAGGGATATAAAACCCACAGGTTATGACCCAAGAGCACTTGCAACTGGAAGAGGTCGGTCAGACACATAGAAGTTTCTGATTTCAATCTGATCATTGACCTCCATAGTAGTGAACTTTATGCAAAGTGTGCCCTGAAAAATTTTGTAGGCAAGACACTTGTGGTTTTGGAAATTTTACTTTTTTCCCTGATTACAAAGTAAGAGTCAGTAAAATAATCCAACATTAAAAATGTCAAACATTAACATGAAGTGAAGTGCAAATGTGAAGAGGTAAGCAATCAGTTCTGGCACAGACAAAGATTTGATGGAAGTCATGGGTGTTTTTGCTGTAGATTGTGCAAGACTGGCTGAAAATGACTGCTGAAGGATAGTTTGGTTCTGAGAGCTGACAGGAATCATTCTTGCTTCATAGATATGTTTATTCCATATGTTTAGCTTTACCTGCTCTTTTCAAGACAAAAGACCAGTTTAGCTACTTTTAGAACTCCTGAACAGTAAACATGTAAAAAAATAGCTGTGCAATAATTTTTCTACTTGTGCTTCATCATTATACTTCAGCTCAGTTGGATTGCTGAGATTTTTTTGCAGAGCAAATCAGGATAACTACTGATCAACAATTTATACTCAGAAATTGAAGTCTGCATGTGTTCAGTAAGTTAGTCTTGGTTTTTGTGAAAAATACTCCTTTTATTCATCAATGATCTGATGCAAGACAACTTGTTCCCTTCATTTGACTCTCACCTCCTACCCAGGCAGAAATAGTCCTACTTCTCCTGTGCTGTTCCTAGTGTACAACAAGATGTGCTAACATTTTTGAGGTACCTAATGAAGAGTCATAACTTCTGTAGCATCATTGGTAACAGTAATAAATTCACAGCTCTGTGATTGACATAACCTGTTAGTACACATTATATTCTGAAGCATTGTGATTAAAATGAAACCTCTTTCCCAGTCATACAGACCACTGTGCACTCATGCTCATCATGTTATGAGGAATAAGTTTCAAACCTGTCATCTTGAGACTCTGAAACTATATCGTCGCCTTGAGATTATTTGTGATCTTTCAAGGGAAGCTTCACTGGCACCTGAAGGGAAATGTATACTATGAAATAAGAATAGAATAAAATTAACCACAAAGTTTATTAGATGCAAAGAAATAGGCAAGCAAACAAATAAAAACCACTGGGAACATTTCTGCTTTAAAATTCTTATCACTTTTCATTCAAATTTAAGTTTTTCCTTTCAGTATCAGAATAAAATGGAATTGAAGAAACATTTCTACTTCATTATGTGCAGAAAAAAGGACTGTACAATAGAGAACAATTTTCCATCTCTCATGTGGATATGGTCATTATTTATTGGAAACTGTTTTGTAACACAATGACCATCTGTCAGTAAGCACTGAAAACACTCAATCATGCTGGCTGTTACTGTTAAAATGCCACAATCAGTGACTGCTGTGAGGGATTAATAGATTTTTTTTGCTAAGAACAATTACATATTTAGATGGCTAAAGTAGCTCTCAATAAAGTTGGTATAAATGCTGAACTGCTCCACTGGAATCCAGGTATCATCTCTAGATTTATAGAAGGGTAGCAGATGTCAGTCTTTGACCCAGACCTTTAACAGCAGGATGTCAGGGAAGGAGGCCCTTTTCAATTTTGCAGTTTTTAAAATATCTGTTACAAAAAAAATGTGCTTAACTTAATTTGCATAATGAAAATAACTGGGACCGTTTTCTTCTTCCCACATTGAAGAGATAGCTCAGAGTTATGATCTGCTATTCTGCAGAAAGGTACATACAGTTGTTGTTTGAGAGGTTCCATTTACAGTTGTTTATTAAGCTGTACATTTGAAAGTTGAATCTCATTCTTTGTGCTCTTGCTTGGGACAATAGATGCTCAAATGAACCAGCAGCTGCAGTCAGACACACAGAATTACAACTGGGTGTAATCCTGCACAAACCAGAATAATTAAACCCTCCAGGGAAAGTCTGGAATGAGATTCGTTCAAATGCAGCCATGTGATTACAAGTGCACCATTAACAATATTTTTAATATATATAAAGGGAAGCAGTTCCCTCAGGGTGGCAGAATGAGTGAGAAATATGGCCTATACATTGAAGGTCATATGCTACACAGGGGTGGGAAAATACTTCTTAATTGAAAACCCCCCTCTCCGTATCATTTATTATGACCAAGGGTTATAATTACTGAGCCTATTAAAATGCTTAACTCAGTTAATGATTTAGTTAGTAAGATCAGACATTTCAACTGAAGGAGGAACAGAAAGGCAAAAGGAAGAAGGGATGGGGGAACTCTAGTCTTGAAAGAAATTGAGTATCTCCAAGAAGTCTTTGGAAATACCCAAGTACCTTTTGTTTCTTGGGCTACTGAGGATCCCATGGGTGCTGAGCATTTCACACAGAAGGGTCTGAGATGTAAGGGAACTAGTCATTAAGGTTGCTGCCCCATAAGCCGCATTCCCTTGTTGAATCCCATCTCTCATTTCCCCTTTCTCTTTGGTGCCTCCTGACAAGTGCTCCATGGCACCCAGACCTTTGGAACAGGTAAGCTGCAGGCAAGGCTAATGCTCCCCACTGATCCAAAGCCCCGATCACCCCATCACAAGGGGGTCAGACCTAGCAGCAGGGGGCCCAGGGAACTCGTGGAGTCACCATGCCTGGGAGTGTTCAAGAAACAGCTGGACATGGCACTTAGTGCTGTATTTTAGTTGTCAAAGCTGTGTTTGGTCAAAGGTTGGACTCATTGATCTTGAAGGTCTTTTCCCACCATGATGAATCGATGATTCTATGTGTGAGACAGTAGGCAAGGCATGAGCATAGAAGGAACAAGAAAGGGAATATCCTAGCATGCAGCCTGGCAGGAAGGGCACAGTCCTAGGTGTTCCTTCCCTCATTTCTTATATGCCCAGCATGGAGCAGGAGGAGGAGGAGAGAAAGAAATGAAGCTGTTAATATTCTGGGGCCTGACAAAATCATGGTCATTGTAATGGCACTTGCCTGTACTCACAGGTAGCTCGGTGTGAGTGGTTAGATGAGCAGCCGTAAGCATTTACTCTGAAACTTGCTATGTCCAGTTCTTCACAACTTATCAGTCCCCAGAAGCAAAGGTCTTCTGAAAGCACCTGCACCTGCACCTGCCCACCCCTCTGCCCTTGCCTGGAGAAAGCATGAAAACCACTCTCCCAAAAGACCTCCAGGTGTCATTTTGCAGCTGCACGCAACTACCTGTCCTTAGAGTATTAAACCTTTGCTGTTTTGGCCACATGCAACCTTATTGAAACTCTAGCATTTTGTGGGCTGTGTAGACCTGGAGAGATTACTGAACCAGTTGGTAGGAGGAGTGTATCTTTTGCCTGACTTCTTTCCCAGTTTATGAGATGGCTCATGATAATTTATCCAAACCTGTGTATCACTCAAAGTTGTCTGTCAGCCATTCATCTAAATGAATTACGTCCTGTGGCAGTCGAGTTCCACAGTCAGTCCTTTTTGGAAACATGTGACTGGTCCCCTAAGTCACAAGGGATTGCTTCAGTTTCCCACACAGATGACATAAGCTTTATAAATACAAGCCCGATTAAGTTGCTAGGTTTTGAGTCATAGGCTGACAGAAGTAGGAGCTTGATAAGCAGGGCAATCCCACAAGCAGAAGGCAAGGACAGGTTTATTGGCCAGTTGCCCTCAGGTGCAACTTTCACCTCAAACATGGTAATAATTATTCAGGGAGTCCTAAGCAGCAGATTTTCAAGGGTTTGCAGTTCTGAGTACTAAGAAGAATTCTTCAAAATATTTGTTAACACTGAGCAAAATGATTTATGGAAATAACAGTAAATAAACCCCAGAGATTTTCCAAAGAAATTATGCTGTATCTTTTCATTTACATGAATACTGCTTTCAACTTCTTATGTGTCTGTTAACTGCCAAAATAATACACAGGACATTGTGTTTACTGTGCTTTTGTTACATTACACATAATCTGACAGCAGTGGGGCTGATGAGCTGTCTTAGGTTAAGATGTGACACTGTATGACATTTAGCTTTTGTGATATGCTGAGGTAATGTGACATGACATGAGCATATGCCATGAGCCAAAGGTCAGAATAGATTCAAATGGATACACCTGCTTTCAGCCTGGCCAGTCACTGTCAATTTGTAAAAAAAGTCTTCCAGACCACGCACACATTTCTGACAACAATTGATGGTCGTGACATAGATGTATTAATTCACCGGCAGCAAAGCTTACCACCTACTTATCCATAACATCTTTCTGTCTAATGGAAATTGATTAGAAAACATTTCTTCTCCTCAGAAGCTTTACTTACTTGCATATTTAATTTTGGGCAGCTGCCTGTGCCAGATTCAGAGAGATCATGCCTGTACTGAAAGGCAGAATATCCCTCTTTCCGTGTCTGCTAGTGGCTGTGCAGGAACAATGAATATATTGTCTCTACACATATGGCCTGAGGGATCCCTTACTCTATGGTGCATGTCCTTGATGGTACCCTACTTCACCCAGTCCTGAATCTCTCATTCATTTAGGAGATTTGTTGAAACTTGCTGTCACTGTCTTCTTGTATGCCTTAATATGCTTTGGCTGAAGATCATAGCCTGAGGAGGAAAGGCAGATGGTAAGTGACTAGATTCTGTTTCAGGGATGCAGAAGCTGGCAGGCACTTTCACATCCCACAACATCGGCAGAGCCAAAGGGACTTACCAAAACTGGGACTTGCACAGAACACACAGACACCCAAGCCTAAAGCTGTGATCCTGCTCAGCTGTTCAAATTTTGCTAAATTCCATTTCAATATTTCAGTTTAAAGTTTTCCAAATACATTGAGTAACACCTCAGTTCCTGCACAGCCCTGCTCAAGTCTTGGCAGATGGGAATAAGACAGTCTCTATTCTGCAGCACTGGTGGAGAATTATAAAATATGGCTGGACCTTGTCGTATGTGTCCTATGGAAGCTCAGGGTTGTTTCAAATGTAAAGAAGACTTTTCACAATATTGTAACAAATAAGGTGTCAGAGGTCAGCGAGCCAAATCATCCTCTCATGCACTGAGTCAGGTCCAATAGGCTCTACTGTCTGCAGGTTCACTGAACTTCACAGAATCATGGAATCACAGAATCATAGAATAAACCCAGTTGGAAGGCACCCGTGAAGATCATTGAAGCCATCTCCTGGCCTTTCACAGGACAACACCAGGAATAACATCAATGCCTGAAAGCATTATCCAAGCACTTCTTGAACTCTGTCAGGCTGGTGCTGTGACCATTTCCCTGGGGACCCTGTTCCAGTGCCCAACCACCTCTAGGTGAAACAACTTTTCCTGAAATGCAACCTAAACCTCCCCTGACTCAGCTTCACCCCATTTCCCCAAGTCCTGTCACTGGTCACAAGAGTGAAGAGATCAGTACCTGCCCTCCGCTTCCCCTCGTGAGGATATTGAAGACTGCAATGAGGTCTCCCCTCGGTCTCCTCCAGGCTGCACAAACCAAGTGACCTCAGCCCAAAACTGCACACAATATTCAGGGCAAGGACACACCAGTGTGGAGTAGAGCAGGACCTGCTATTATATGCCACCAGTATGTTATACACTGCTACAACTCATTCCCTTTTCTATAGTTCCACCCTTCTCACAAGTAAGTGTTTTCCTGGTGCCCAAATAATTATTTTTTCTGTAATGAGGGTGATTTCCTCCTGTTTTCCCCTGTGACTACACAGGTTCATTGCTTATTTTCGCCTTTATATGCATGTGTTGTCATGCTGATGCCTTACTTGAGTGAGAGGATGGAGAAGAAAAAAATAAACCAGAGAGAGGAGATATTTCAGGAATGTGTCTTGCAAGAAATGCTCATGGATTTGCATGTTTCATCACAGTGTCCAAAGCTACTGAGTTTATGAACTGTAGCTTTTTGAAGCCGCATCTCTCAAGGTAATACCACTGACACCAACAGATGCTTTTGTAGATTTGGATGTCAAGCTGTGATTCCTCTTATTTAACTGTCTAACAGTGGGATGAGCACTTCAAGCTTTTTACACCAGCTGAGAAGCAAGCACATTTAAAGGACAATTTATTTCACCTCTTTGGATACCCGCCTTAGGCATCCAATGTTTTCCCAACAGAATCAAATTGGACAACAAGCTTAGATTATACTCAACTTTTAGCTTTTAGATGTGAGGAGAGATTAACCCCAGCCCAGTAAGTTAATAAAAATATTTTTTGAATAGATACTTCACAGCTGATAAACAAAAGGACAGTGTTCTCAGAGCTCTCTCTGCTAAATATCACTGAGAATTGTACTACTGGACGCCCTAAATTTACCCATTTTTCTGAGTTTTTACTTTTAATACTAAAATTATCCTCATTTTCCTAGAAAGCCAATGAATCCTCAAGACTAGTAACATAAGAAGTCAAAGGTAGAACAGATATTTTCATTATGCTAGTCAATTGTCTCTCATTAGTTGCTTTTAATTACCTTGCTTATAAAGTCCTAAAAGGTCTGGTCACTGCCTTATTGTTTAGTTTTTTACACACTTGTCTGACCCAGTTTTAAATATGGACCTTTTTCTTGATGTAAAAGGTTTTATAGCAGTCAGAGCACTTTGATCACCTGGAAATGTTAGGTAGCAAAGTAGCAGTTAGGTGAATAAATAAAAATGCCTCTGCATACTTGGTGTTAGAGTCTAACCTCAAGAATTTTGACTGAAATATTGGTTAGGCCCTTAGCTGTGGTCTGAATTTATCCTCCACTCTGCTGAGAAGAAATATTTTTCTTATTTTCTCTGCTTCCTTAACCCTGCTCTGACATATTGCTAAATCTGAAAGAGGCCTTAAGCTGCCATTTTTGTATTCATTGTTACTAATTATCCTTTCAGTTCTTTGATTGTGCTTTTGTTACTTTGATTCTTGAAACTGAAACTGATTATACCAGCTTCTTGTTTTTATTTTTATTTTACTCTGACATAAATGAAAAATGTGGTGTAAGGCACATTCTCAGAGGAAAAAGAACAGTATAAAGGAAACTGATTATGAGAATGTTTTAAATAAGTACAATGTTCTCAGGATCAAATGTTAGAGAGAGGAGTCAAAATTGGTTTTGTTTTTCTCTCTATAATCAATTCAAAGTTAATTGGATTCAGGATATGTCTTTTTTTCCTATTGATTTTTGTGGTATTGCTCCTGCTTGATTGCTGGCTTTCTAGCATGTCCCAGGCTTTTTGGATATTATTTTCTTCTTTTTTTTTTTTTTTTTTTTGCTTATTCCCATTTAGCTGCTTCTGAATTATTTTCAATTAAAAAAAAATAATCACAGACATCATATTTTATCTAACTTTATAAGCACTTTTAATTCTGCAGAGCACCAGAATGGTTGCTGGGTATGCAGTATCCTCTTTCTTTTAAAAGGACCTCTAGGGTCAAACAAGGTTATGTGCTGAATTCATATGCATGAACCGTACAGATGAAGGTCACTTTGGCCATCACAACCATCACAGAAGAGCCTTCAATGAACACTCCATTTGCATGTAAAAAAAAAAAAAAATTTCACCTTGCAAGCTGAGGCTTCTCTTGACTAAACAGATCTTTAAATACTCAGAAATAGAGTCTTCAGGAAAGCAGAGTGACGTGCAGACACAAGATTGCATACTCTTTTTTTGTGTGTCTGGACATCTGAGCCATGGTCTTCTGTACAGATTGTGCGTGCTCTGAAATATCTTAAGAGCTATATTGAGTGCTAAGGCATATAAAGTATTGGTGTTCTCCTGCTGCCTTGACCACTTGCTGCCCACCTGCCAGCTGCCTTCTGTGGGTTTGCTTGCTGTCGTGTTCAGGGGTGTAGAATTTACATTCCAGTCACAGGGAGGACTGGGAACAAGAGAAGAGGTGGAAACATAGCACGGATACCCCCTCCTGTTGTTATGCAAACCCTGATTCCTCTGATACCCCTGTGACAGCTTCTGGATATAGATAATAATTCTGCACATTGTTAGAATATTTAATATAATCCTAAATGACACTCCAGGACAGTGAGTTAGTCCACCTTATTTCCTTGACAATTTTCTAGATTAACACTTGCTGCAGGTACTATTCCAAAAGTAACTTTCTGATGAGATCACTGTGCAAGGGTGACACTTTATTTGCTGGAAGGCACCACGGCAAAATCTTGGAATGTACCATGAAAACTAGATATTAAAAATGTACTTTGAATATGTTACTTTTCTTAAAAACAAAGAGCCTCCAAAACTAACAAACTGAAAATCCATACATGTCATTAAGCAACTTTACAGTCCTGTAATATATGCTGCCTTATTTTCCTTGTTGTCAGACAATGTGAAGAGTGGCAGAAAGTAAAAGAGGCAAAGAGCCTTATTGTACAATGCCATGCACAAGACTAAATCTTGTATCAGCATTTCACAAATCTTCTTGATGCCTGGATACTTGGTTTATGAAGAAATTAAGTTCCTTTCATATCTACCAGGAAAGTCTGGCCTTTTGAAGTTGATCTGCTCAGTGGTCACCATCACCAGCGTGTTTTGGAAAGCCTCTGAGCCACAGAGTCCTTTTTCTGCTGCACTGGCAAGGGCCTGCACATCAGCTCCGTAGCTCCTGACACTCTGAGACAGACCTCATATGGTGTTAAACCTGCACATCAGTTGCTCTTTTCAAAACTGCCCTGTAGTACCAGGCATCCGAATCGCTTCAGCAGCAATGCAGAACTCAACTTCTGCTCTTGGACTAGCTTGTGCAAAAAAACTGAAGCAAAATCTCAAGGAGAAACTGCATCAGAGAGTTCAGATCCAGTTGCATTCAAGCATTTTTTCATTCAAGAAGAAAAGTAATGTGCTTCTAATGAAACAATCTTAAAGTGAACACAGAAGCACTGCTTTATCACATAAATAATGAGTAGGACTCTCAAGGTAATTTCACACTGAGAGAAAATGAAATAATAACAAGAAAAAATTGATTGCTTCCAGAAAGCAAAGCTTTTGCATTTGTACTACGTTCAGCTATGAACAAAAAATGGGCATCTTCTCCTTCTAAATCAAAACATGGAAGTATTTAAAGGCAGTTAGGCTAACTTAGGCAATTTTTTCTAGGCTCTTAAATCTAGAATGGTGATGTCAGGTCAGGGGATGAGGGGTTAGGTTGTGTCAAACACCACCTCCAATAAGCTGTATAAACACAAGTGCGTGAGGTTTGGTGCCTTAGATGTTCTGCCGGTGGGCTATACAATTTGATTCTATCCATAGCAGAATCCATCCATGGGAAACAGCTTCTGTTAAAAGGTGTGGGAAGCCTTATCTTGTACCATCTGTCCCATGGAGAGAAAGCCACACAGGCTTCAGAGAATAGGAGCTGCTGATAGCTCCCTTTCTACATCAGAGAGAAATGATTACCAAAACTTTGAGTCTTCCCTGCCACCCCATTGCTAATTTATGGTGAGACAGCATCTGCCCTTCAAAGGGTTACCACATTGTAACAGATAACATTGCATGGAAAACCGAAAGGGACTGTGTGGATTACTGAATGCATATGCCCTGAAATGCAGTGTTATTTCTACATTTAACAGGCACCATTGTTCTAATCTGCAGATTCTCCTTTTAAATTGGAGGACAAGAGAAGCAATCCTTTCGTTTGGGGTACAAATAAATTTATCTATCAGTTGTTACCATACCTCTACAATTTGTCAATGTTCTTTAACCCTTCCTCATAGCCTCTAGTTTAAAGTGATTTTGTTTTAGCTTTCACACATCCTCTAAGCTTACACTGGCTGCCATTTAGAGAGCATACACATGCTAAGCTGCTCTGTCTTGAGATACAGGGATTTTCTTCCTAAACCTGGAGGGACTAGGGGCGCTAACTGGTAAAGTCTTACTTCTCCAGGAAAAAAAGTTCTGCCAAGAAATGCAACATTGATAGTGTCCTAGCCCATAGCTACAAAAACATTTTAAACTGCGTAAAGCAGTAGTGCTGCAGGCAGAGGCAGTTCTGTCTATCTTCCTCCCTTCCCTCACCCTCCTCACCTGCACCCTGTGCACCTGACCAGAGCAAACTGGTGTGGCTGAGAGGTGAACAGCAGCAGGCACCAGGCTTGAGCTCTTAAAACAGTTCGTTTCAAACTGGATCAATTCCCTACTCTGCTTTTCCAAGACACCATGTGGATGGCTGTTTTGGTGCCAGAGCTAGCATGGTGCAAAGGGCAGGAACACATGGGAAAACAAAGAAGGTGTAGAAATGAGGGAGTTGCAGCTTGCAGGAGCATTACCACCTCACAGAGGCGCTAGGAAAACCAGAAATTAAAAAAACTAGTCTTGGAAAATATCGCTAGACATCGTCCAGACTAAGGCAATTTTAGAGATACTTGGGTTCCCATCTAGTGACAGAAGGGCAGATTTTAGGAAGTGGACAGCCCTTGCTCTAATAATAATAAAAAACGGAATTACTGTTTTCTGCTTGGCTTCTTAGGCCTGTCTCTTTGCAGGATTTGGCCTGCTCTTAGCTGTGTCCTAGATCAATCTCATGGAAGACACGATATCATTGACTAGTTCAGTGAGACAGATGATAAAATGAATGGACATTTATCGGAAGGTGCAATGGTTATTTCTGTACAAATAAGATGAAAAATAATGAAGCAAATAGATGTTTTTACCTATTGAAATGTATTGATCACTGTCGTAACTCAAGAGGGAAGTAAATTTAAGATCCTGCCTTTGCCTAACACATTATTGATTACTCAGGTCTATTCTGTTTCCAACAGATAGAGACAGAAACGAGGGTTAATGTCCATCATCTGATCCAGAGTAGAAATTCCAGTGATCTTTTTCCTGGGCAAAAAGCGAATCCCTTTTAAAGTGACTGCAAAGGCCCCAAAGGCAGAAAGATCTAAGAAGGAGTAAATAAAGTAGAAGAGGGCAGCCAACTCACATAGTTTCCATGTCATATTCTCACAGTCTAACATTCTGTTCTCTCCAAGGAGGAAATAACAATATAATGTACAGCCCTGCCACTACTGCTATTAATATCTTGGAATGCATCCAGAAGCACATGGGTGCAGGAGAATATGCTGTTCCTAGTAATCACATAAATGTTTAGATGTTTTTCTTTACGAGGCTGAGTTTGGATCTCTTTTGTATGCTGCACTGCATAAGTCCTTATTTTCCAGCTCCTCGAAGGCTGGGCCAGTCAAGCTTCCCTTTTTAAAGTCAAGTTGCAGCATAACAGAAGTACTACGAGTTCCAAAACAATGTATGAGCTATTTTAGCTATTTTAGTGAGCTTAAAAAAAAAAAAAATAAAAAAAAAAAAAAAGCCATGAGGGAGGGTGGAAAGTAAAAGAAAAACAGAAAAGAAAAAAAGCAAAGCAAACCAGGGCATAGTGAAAACAATTTTTCCCAATGTTTAGCAGAATATCCACAAGCAATTACCCTAGGAAAAGTGTTAATAATTTAAGATTACATCAACAAGGTAAAGTTTCTTCTCAATACACAACTACATACATTTCACATATTTCTGGCATCTGAAAATTCTTTCCTCAGAGGTTTTGTGGGGTGAACTTCCCCAGAGTAGCCTGTGTGATTAAGGCCTCAATGGCCAGCCGGGGACCTCCACTCCAAATGCAATTGTCCATCATTAGGGACACCTGAGCTCTAGAAGGACACTCTAGAAGGCTGACTTATACAAGATAGAGGTGAAAAGTGACCTCCAAGCACAGGCTATAAATAGGAGGCACTGCTTTGCCCATGCTGTTTGAAATTCTTCCACTAATTTAAAATTGAAACCTAATGGAGAAAGTGAGAGAAAGCCAGGGGGCCAAAACACTGCATCCAGTGCCCAGGTAACATCCAGGCTGTCAGTGTCCAGCTGAGTGTGGCTGGTGAGCCTTGACTTGTCCCAAGGGCACCCACACGAGCGATGCTCCTGCTCGGCCCAGCTGTGCCTCGGCTGTGCCGCAGACGGAGCCAGCTCTGCCCCAGCAGCACTGCCTGTGTCCTGTGCTGCTCACACAAACACTGCTTTGGGTCTGCAGCTGCAGGGCTGTGCATGAGTGCAGTGTCTGTGGCTGCAGCCCTGCCCAAGCCATGCTGGGAGGAGGCAGTGCAGAGCCTCCTGCGCTCATCCATAGCCACACTGCTGTGGAACCACAGGGTCACACTGCAGGGCACACCTCCTTCCCTAGGGAAGTCTCTGGGGAGCTGGGACACTGGACCAAACAATTTCCTGAAGGAATCTGAACTCCTCTCGAGATCCTAGGCGCCTGTGAGCCTATAGTAGATGCATTCCACTACCTGAGCAAGCTGTTCTGGAGCTTCCTGAGGCATTTCTACAGACACACTATTGAGAACAGCCCCAACAGCCTACACTCATTCAGCTGCATAACCCAAATTTATTGTTTCCTCATAAATTCTAGAAATGTATGGAAAGGATACAGCAAAAGCTTTATTCCCGCTAATATTATTGCTATAGTAAGATACCTGAAAACATAAGGATTTATGTTCAGAGATGAGCTTCCTCTGAGAGCTCTAGCTATAAAGATATTAACCATTTTGACACTTTGGGCTAGATTTTTCATAAAATCATTCCCAGAGAGTGTTCAGAAATCTCATTTTGCAGTCCAATGAAGGTTGCATTAAGCATTAATGAGCTGGCAAGATGCTCAAACATGGTTTTGTCTGAAACAGAGAAGCATATTTGGTGCTGGATAGGACTCCATAAAGCAGAAGGTACTGTGTTCCTGGTGTCTTCCACAGGCAGGTAGAAAGAGCCTGGGTTAAACATCTGAATATTTGGCCACTTATCAAGGATACCAATTGAATTGTTCATTTTGACTTGTGGTTTTGTTTTCTAGATTGGTGGATTAGTTCATTTGTTTCTGACATAGCTGAATTTACAGTGACTGGACTACTCAGTAAATGTGAAACAAGTATTCAATGTATTCAAACAAGATGCAAATATATTAACAGATCCACAATCAGTTCATTGTAATTCTGTAGGGAAGAGAGGGAGAAAGCATTGCTTCCATGACTGTGGAAAGAGACCGCTCTGATTTGCTATTCCTGACATCTTAACAATTAGAAAGGAATCAAAAGGCAATTCTGCTCAAAAAATATGGCCATGGAACACACGATGCAGTTTCCTAGCCTCAGTATGTCTTGCTCCATCTTAGGAAAAAAATTGTGTGAAATTTATTTATTGAATAAATAAACTCTTATTATTTGTGGACATTTTTAAGTAGGATAAAAATATCACAGATTCCATTATCACTCTATCTCCCTTTATGTGAAATCAAAGGGTCACCATGGACCTGGCAGACACATATGCATAAGGACAGCACAAGGTCAACATTCCTGACAGAACTTACGCAGATCACACAGAGGTGACAGACTGTGAAAGAATTGTGTAGACTCCCAGTGCTCACAATCACAGACATGTCAAATAAGTGCATGTAATTAGGCCTGAAAAGCACAGTCCAAGGTATCAAAAATTTTACTTCTGTTTAATACACGTATTTCATATTCCTAGGAAACATATTTAAATCTTCTTGGTCATAGCCGCTAACATAAATGGATGGAGAAAAAAATGGTCTTGCTTATAAAACATTACCCCACTTCAACAGTTCCCCCTCTACTAGGATGAAAAGAGAGCTGAGAACACTCTCAAGGGCAGAGCAGAAAAGACTGAAATGGTAATCTCTTCCAAGATGGCTTGATGAAGAAGAAAAAAGGACAAAACAAAAGAAAAGAAACATTCAAGCAGCAAAGCACTCTTCACACAAAACCCTGAGAACTTGTGCCTCTTTTTACCTGCTGCCATGGTTTGGAGGTGGATAAAGAAGACACATGAGCAATTAAAAGAAAGCAGCAAATACTTGTGCCTTTTCAACATACAATTACCTGTTGCAAACACCCTCAAGTGGCTAGTGCCCTTAGGACCATCTGTTGTTGTTGTTGAAAGCCTGTGGGCATTTTTGTCCACAAAATAACAGTGCACACTCAAAGCAAGTCCACAGTCCTCAGCAAAGAGTAGATCTATCATTCTGTTCACCCAGTTTTGAATCCATCTGGGCTGAAGATAAGAAGCCTTTTACATTGATTGCTCTTCTAAGATCCTGGATACAGTTAGCTCATCAAGCTGAACCAAAAAAACGTGGAAATGCAGAAAGCCAGAGCTCCAGTCAGCATCAGTGTAGCTAAAACACACAAGAGAGTATCAAGTACAGTCGCCTCATTAGCCACAGCACCAAGCAGATTGTACTTGGACCTAAGATAAGTCCCTTTCAGCTCTGTGACACCAAGTGGCTGAAATTGCCATTGGAAAGCGAAAGCAGTAAGAGCAGTACTTCTTACAATGTCCTAGGAGTCCTCTTAAGGAGATCAAACCTCTAATACAAAGCAGCTAGAATCACTGCAGGAAGGAGCAGGTATGAAGATGATCTATCTCTATTAAATATGTTCACTCTGGTGGAAGTGGCCTTGTGCTACAGAAGCAGCTCCTTCAGAGGAGGAGCAGTATTTGTGATGAGCTGCTCATCTCCTCAGCATTGTGAATGGGTCACTGTGGACCCTTCAGATATATTTCTGTGGTGCAACCACTACTGTTAATGAAACAGCAGCAAAAACTTGGAACTACATTTAAAATAGCTACTCATGGTGAAAAATGTTCCAGTCAGAGCAATACAAATTTCTTCAGCAGCTAAAGAAAGGACACATACTTAGGCCCAGTATGCTCTGAATGTTGCAGTTACAGCATTCATAACTACTTACAACTATCAAGTATCTCTGATTTTTTTCCAGTTTAGATGCATCTCTAGACTTCACTGCCAACTTTTGAAGGTCCTGGAGCTATCATTACAGTCTGCTTGTGACTTGTGTAAACAACATTTGAATATGAACCTTACAAGTCTCACTAAAAGGAAATATAGACCAATTGGATGTGAAACCCTTGTTTCTAATAGCAAACACTGAATTAAAATAGGGTCTATTGCCTATTAGGTTTTTCTAGGGATAATCTGAACAATTTGGAGAAAGCAAAACTTTATTAACTGAAAACTATTTACAGTTAAAGTGTTTATGGCTGGTTTGCCCAATTAGGAAGCAGCTGGGAGGAGGAGTATCTTTGATGAGTCCTTTTTCTTTCCCAGGCATGGACGGAGAGAATTTGTAGGACAAGTTGGAACTATGCTTCTGCCCCTCATACTGTATGCACGTATCTCTTTATGCATCAGAAGGATTCAAAGCTAGACATAGGCACTCCTATGAGACAACATTGACCTAAATTCTTTATGGGAAAAAAAAATATACTTTGCAGTAAAGTAACTGTCAGAGACTGACCACAAGTTTGCAATTTACCCACTAAAATGAATGCTTTTTGCAGTGGCTCATTCTCTACTTTCAAAAGCTTGTAGGCAAATTAACAGCAACTCCTAGCTAAATGTATCCAGGTTAAGAAACTTATCTAAACTCTCCCTCATCATACAGCAGAGCCCCTCAGTCAAAAAATCTCTGTGCCACTTTGGCATCTAGATACCAACAAATGAAGACTCCATGCCATGGTGAAGAAGCTTTTGTGATTAGTTGCTTCAGAGGGGATTGTGGTTGATTGCATGATCCTACATGGAACAACAGCAGGAAAAAAGTTATTTTATGTAGATATTAACATAGAGTTGAAGGAAGCAGTCAATGAGTTTAAGGTCTGAACTTTGACAGAAGTAATTGAGCAGCTCAGTAGAGTTAGAGTGATTCATGTCAGGTGTGTATCTGATATTATCTTTGATACTAGTACTAAATGTCCATTCGGTTCACAAAAGATGAAAAGAACCTCAGATGAATAGCACTAACTGTGCCAGGTGAAATACAATTCAAATAAACATACACATGAACACCAGTTCAGATACCTGCGCTGAAAGGTAAAGAACAATCTGTGCTTTCTAAAAGATCTCAAGGTTCTGGATCAGAGTAATAATCTACAAAAGCAGGCTTATGGCTCCTCTTGTATCTACAGAAGGCAGAATTTGCTTTCTATTTTCAGAGCACCTTAGATGCCATTACAGAGCAAACAGTACCAAATGAAGAGTCAATTCTCTCAGTATTGCCTTCAGGTTCAGAGGAGGAATGAGTTGATGGATCAGAGCCCCTCACCACTCAATGCTATTTGACATTTTTTTGGCAGACTGAGGAATCCCAGGCAAACTGTCAGAGTAGTTAAGTATGGATTTGATTACCAGAGCCAAAAATTCTTATGAACAGCTTATGAAGAGGGAATCACATCTTTTTGCTCAAGAGACAAAATTAATCTCTGAGTTTTGGAATCTGAGAAAATGAATATCCACATCTACATCCAAAAAGGTAAATTTGCATGTCTCTAAGTCCCCACTCCTGACAGTATAATTCACTTACACCAAAAACAACCCAAACAAAACAGGTACAGCATGGATGGACAGTAAATAATAAGATTATTTGGCAAGACAGAAACAACCAGTGGTTAATAATGAAAGGACTCAAGACCACTGAGCTGTGATTGACCTCAAGTTCAAAATATTTTGTCATCTGCTACAAGAAAAGGGCCATGTGACTGTGCATCATTACACAGCAAAATTCAGGCTTGTTTATGCGATGGCTTCCACTTTCTTTGTTGCATCTCAGTAGTCAGTGATTAACTATGAGTGTACACATTGTTAATGCTAAGTCAGACAATATGCCATTACCTTGTAGAACAAAGGGGAAATTTCATTATCTTTTCTGGAATCTAAATAAACCATTTTGGTCTGGCAAGATGTGTTTTGAGCATGTCTACTCTGAATAAATATTGTTCTTATTTTTTAATTCATAATTATTTTGTCACTGGTATACTTACTTGGTGGTCAATACAAAATGCCTATGCATAAATATTCCAAAATCAGTTTTAAACCAATTACCGGAGGTACAGAAACAGCCATGAGAATTTTGGGGTGGGATGTCAACTCCGTCCTTAACCAGGGGTGTCAGTGAACCAGATGGGAGGTTAGCCTGCCCTCACCTACTCCTAATTCAGATGCAGTTGTGTGTGTACACTGCCAGATTTAAAGACTGTAAACCCTGGCTCAGTTTTGGGTCAGCTGCAAAAAAAAATTTATAAGACCCATATAACCAAACATATTTTTGATGAAAGAAAAGACATGTTAAAGTAAGCCTCTTGTCTTTTCATATGATACAATGACATGGTATTGTTACTTGAAAAGACAAATTTTTTTTTTTTATTTTTCTCAGCTCCATCAGGTCTTAAAGGATATCCGTGTTTTGAAGCTAAAACGGGGTGATTCAAATGTTTGCTCTATATTTCTACTCCCTCAGACTCTGTATAAAGTGTTGGAAATACTGCTGTGGTGGGTTGACCCCAGCCAACAGGCAAACACCCACCCAGCCACTTGCTCACTTCCCTCTCTCACAAGACAGGGCAAAAAAAGAAGAAAAGCAAGAAGACTTGTGTATCTAGATAATAGCACTTTAATAGGGAAAGAAAAAGCTGTGCTCATAAGCCAAGCAAAATATGGAATTAGTTCACTGGTTCCCATCAGCAGGCAGATGTCCAGCCAATTCCTGGCAAGCAGAGCCTCAGCATGTGTAATGCTTGCTTGGGAAGACCAACTCCATCACCACAAATGTCTTTCTTTCCTTCTCCTTGGCCTGAGCTTTTCTTCCTGAGAGTGGCATCCCATGGTATGTTTTTGGTCACTTTGAGCCTGCTCTCTAGATCTGCTACGCTGTCCCCTCTCAGTATCTTGCCCCTCAACCTACTCACTTTTGGATGTGTGCGGGAAGAGTGCAAACCTTGATGCTGTGCAAACACTGTTCAGCAGTAGCCAAAACATTGGGGTGTTATTAAGACTGACATAGGATTCCTGAAAGGCAAAGCACAGCACCATACAGGCTTCTACAAAGGAAGTTAAGTCCATCCTAGACAGACCGAGCACAATTGTTAAAGTTGGTAAAACTATTCAGAGATTAAATGAATGCAGATCACAGAAACAAGTGCTCTAGAGCATTTCTAGCATGGATGTAATCTTGATACTACAGAGTCATTCTGAATTCACCCATGTGATCAATCTCATATCAGTTTTGAATACTTTTATTAATGGGGTTTTGTGGGTTTTTTGGTCAGGACTATTATTATTACTATTACTATTTTACAATTACTGTGTTATTATTTTATTATTTTGTTATTTTGTTATTTTGTTATTATTTTCTTGCCCTTAATGTTACTGATATTTTCAGAAATCTGCACTTCTCTTTTATCCTGATTACTAAGCTGGACTTTGTAAGCAACTGCTTGAAATGAGCAAAATGGGGTTGTTCTAGGAAAACAGGCCCTGTAGGCAGTGTACTTTAATAATATCACAGGTATTTTATTTGGGTTTTTTTCAGTTCTCGTGATTGCTAATCATAAAGGTCATCCTGACAGATGATAAAGCAGTTTTTATTTTCAGAAGAGTGATTTTGGATTTGTTTATTTGCTATTTTAACCATGTCAGCAGAAGTTGAAGACAGGCTTGTATGTGGCAAGCCACTCTGACTTTTCACTGTCAGATACTTTATGAGCTTGTTTGCATAAACACAGGAACATATGACTTTTCTGTGTAGATTACTCAGGTTTCCTCTTCACCAGTTCTCCCTAAGTGCTTCTTCCTTTCTTGGAAAACAGCGCCAAGTCAAAACAACTGAAACAGATGCATGGGGAGAGACTGTTTCTCAGTGTCTTCAATTAATACAAATTTATCTTGTGACACGTGAGACATACAGCAGGAAACAGCATTCATCTGCTTTAGTGCCTCTGTATGGCAACTGGAGAACGCAAGATTGCCACAGGTGATGTTTTACGCAGGTAAGTTACAGATTACTTCCTTTTGCATGCAGGTTTTCTTGGTGTGGCTCTTAAAAAGACACATACTTTTACTGTGTACATAGATGAGATATCTTCCAAAATACTGTGTAGCTGATGTGAAGGTAGCATATAAACAAAACCACCAGAAAATAAATTTAAAAATCCTCAAATAAATAACCTCAAACCATTCAAAAGCAGCAGTTCAAAATTAGGTTTCCTTATTGACTTGACCTCTCATTATTGTCAGCTTTTATCCAAAGGTGGAAATGTTTTTTTATGGTGAAACCAAGACCTTTAGAAATAATATCTGCTTGTGGCTAATTGAATTTAAATGTTCATATACAAGAACCTAGGCTAAAAGTGTCAGGATGGCTATGTAAGAAAGATTAATTCAACAACAACAATAACAACAAACCCAACAAAACCTCCATTTAATATTGCTACAGAAAGAATGCGATCTGCGACAGTCACTGGCAAAACCCTCCTGAAGAAAACTTCACCTCAGATGGCCCTAGCTGAAGAAACAGATCACAAGGCCTAAAGAAACCTTTTTAAAGTTTTTAAAAACAGCTGGTCAAAATTTAAATACATATATATGTTTACATGTATACAAACATTTTAATGAGAAAGTCCCAGCGAGGGGTGGCAGTGGAAAGAGCATGTCTGCTGACTTGCCACATGAGGATATTGCACAGCCTGATGCCTAAAGCAATTCTGTGGGTCTTCAAGTTGAAAGCTGATAAGTCAGCCTAAATAAGGGAAGTGATTTGTGCCTTCATCTCAGTGTGAGTGCTCTCTAAGGTGGTATGCTGTTTGCTAAATGAGAATTGTCAAAAGGCAGTAGCTTTTATCCTGGTGTGGAATGGAAAATATTTTGAAATTTCGAAGTTTTCATGGGAGAGACAATATGCTCTGGTGCTCTCTGTGTGTCTAATTAAACAGTGAATCACATAGCTCAGGTAATAACACATAGAGAAAGCTTTAATATTAATAACAAGTACTGCAACATTACTAGTGTTTGTCAAGTTTAGCTTCCTGGGGATTTTGTTTGTTTATCCTGCTATGGAACTTGAATTCATCTCCATGTTATTATTTCAGCTATTTTCAGTGAATGATTCTATAACAATTTCCATTTTTGTTATTCCATTCCAGAATGGAAAAGAAAAAAGGTTTTCAGAACTGTTAAATGTAGAAAGATGTTCTTTTTCACAGCATGGTAATCTCCCAGCTAAGACCTAACCTAACTAGAGAATTATCTTTCTCCATAGAGTTGTGTTCTATATGTTAATACATACAGAGTATCAATTCTGCCCTAGGCTTGCTACAGTTCAAACCAACAAATTAAGTTAAATACACATTAGGCTATTGGCAATAACAACTACTGTATCATACCAAAATCAGTTAAAATACTCTCAGTGAAAATGTCAAGATAAAGGCATATAATTATACTAAAGAGGAAAAAAAAGACCAAGAAATAACAGTACAGCAACTTGTATACACATATATATACATATACACACACACACACACACACACACACACACACACACACACACACACACACACACACATATCTATACATCTATATCTATATCTATATCTATATCTATAAAAGCTAGTTTTGGCATGTACAGAAACTTCCAGGACAAAATGTTTGCTCAGGAGCAGAAAAAAAATATGTAGGCAGCTTCTACACCCTGTGAACCATCCATGCATAGGAACTCCCTTCTGGCTTGGAGAGAGGGTGATATCCTGGCCACTGCCCAGGTTTGAAGAGACTTTAAAATGGCTGATAGAGGAAGAGGACTCAGACCGGTGGCCTCAAAGGAAGTGCTATTCCTAACTCTGAGTATCCAGACACTTCTGGCCGTAGGAAAACACAGGGCCATTAACCCATCGGAAGGTGTTAAGGACCACAGCAGGGTGCTGACCAAATTAGACACATCTATATTTATAATGGCAGCTAAGCAGGCGTTTTTGAAATCTCCAGTTTGGACTTAATTAGATTGCAGCATCCGAGGACTGCTATAAGCTTTCTGGGCATTGTCTTGCAGGCAGTGGTAATTAGGCCCACAGAAATGTCAGGGCTATCTCGATGGTTAGGAATGTGGTTGACTGAACAAGAGAAGCATGGAGGGAATGACAAAAGCTTAGCACACCAATCATGCAGAAAGACAGAAAGAAGCAATGGAAATTAGAGAGGTAAAAAGATTGAGAGAAAAAGGGAATTTTCTTTCTTCCTTGCTTTCTTGCCAACACCCTGCTTTTTCAAATGCCTTTGACTAAGTCATGGCTAACATCTCTTGCTCTTACCCAAAATGGGGTTCAAAGCCTTTTTTTCTGAAGGCTAAATACACACTCCCTGATGTTTTCAGGGAAACTGTTCCTGGGCACTCCTGCAAGGATTTAAACACTTTTGCTGATCTCTGGCTATTAGAGATCTCAGTCTTTAGCTTATTGAACTGTCTGCATTGTACTGCAGAGAAGAGGCCTACTAATATTTGAATCCAAACCTTGTGTTTCTGTAGGTTTAGGGGTGGTTTGGAAATGCATGTTGGCTTTCAGTGATAATAATGGCTTTTTTCATCATGACGTCCAAAATTGCTTGGTGCACGAAGGAAAAACAAATACTGCTGCAGCGTGTTGGTGACGAGGTTGGTAGGCATCAGAAACTTCTCTTTCCTGGTGGAACACTTGCTCTTTTCCATCCAAGAGGCACAAGTGTGCACAACTAAGTTCTCTTAAATAATGGACTAAATTAATTGAAGGAACAGTCTGCAAGTATTTTCTGCATTGGAATCTAAATGGGTAAATTATGACATTATTTGTTTTTTGCATTTTTTCTGAAGATAATAAATGGACATAGTTGCAAGCAACAAGTTTTTATAAGTAGTGATATGTAGTAGTGATACATATGCAGTGACATTAATAGCCCACTTCAAAATGTATTCAGTAAACTGAATTTTTTGGTAAACAAGCACTTAGAAATTATCCCTAGACCTAGTTGTTACACACTACAAATAAATGTATTATGGTGCCCCTTATTTGTTCATGTTTTTCAAAGATAGATTGCCTACTCATTGTTCTTTAGATGGGTGTCTTTCAATGCACAGTATGTTCTGTGAGTCAAGCTTGCATTGCAAAGATGGTGTGAATGCTTTCTTTAAAGCTGCTGAAGTTGTTCTGCTCTGAACAGTGGGTATGCAGAAACAGCAACTCCTTGTACATCTGATCTCCTCTCTATGTTTACCCCAGCTCATTGAGAGCACACTATTAATATTGAACACACTTTTTCTGCTTTTTACTGCTTTTAAATTGTAGAATCAGGTCAGACAGGAAGAATAAGGTTATTTCAATTCACTCAGATAACTTCACCAAACATACTACCAGTAAAATGGTTTGTCAAATTGAAACCAAGGCTACTTGTACAAAACCATTCAAATCACAGGAGTTAGAGGAAGCATCAGCAGGAATACATTTTGCAGTCAGTGTGATGATAAACCTTACATTTTTCTATGTGAACTGTTCAATAAATATCCGCCTAACACCAGAGACAAGTGAAACTGCAAATATATTGAACCAATTCTGACAAAGGAAGTGTAAATCAACTTGCAAAATTCTGACAATATGGGCTATTCTTATACTGAATCACTAGAAACAAATCTCTTTTGAATAATGATCTCAAAATTAAATTCTTTACTTACTTTTAAATGGGGTTTTGATAACACTTCATTAACAGATGTGTGTTTGAAATATATTTTGTTTTACAGAATTAATTTGAGCTATAACCAATATATTTTGTACAGATTTGATTAAAATTGTCAGAGTTAAAACATTTTAAGTAAGTCACAAGAAGATATTTTAAGAAAGCACACACCATAGCAATTTTTTCACATTTATGGTTTTCTTTTAAAATTATATCAATTAGTAGATCCAGATATGCCAGTGTGAAACCATGTGTTTATGTGAAACTAAAGGTTCCAAAGGCTTCCTAGCTCTACCAGATGACCTCATGACCTTTACATTTTTGGCTGCATATTGTCAATGCTCTGTAGCTTGGGGCTTATTGTAAATAGCAAGCAGAAGTGTTATTTTTCTCTGTCCAAAGTTTTCTGTTGAGGAGTGCTCAAATTAGTGTTTTATCAAAAATGTGGGGAAGTGAACACTCTGCTTTCAGATCAAAGCACTTGTTTTTAATTAGTTGTGTTAGAATTGCTAGGCACCATCTGAGCTTGGCTATTGAACTAGGCCCATGAGGAAACCCATATACAGGGATATCTAGATTTTGAATTCCAAGTGACCACATAGGGAAAGTTAATCAAGATGGTCACATTTGCAGCAGCCTTAAAAGTAAATGCCAAAGACTTAGGTGAGTTCCACATTGAAAACTTCAGCATCTAGGTTTCTGTCCTCACAGACTCAAGGTGATGGACAGAAGTATTGTCAGGCAAGTCTTTTCACGCTGGTTCCTGTCCACTGACTTTTCAGTCCCCATGAGCTGGTTGTCAGCTTCCTTCATCTGTTGGAGACACTCCAAAGACTGAGTTATGTGTGTCTGAAAAGGTGCAATCTTCTCCTGAAAAACAGGAAATTGCAACTTGTCCAACTAGATTTGAGAGTACAAAGAAGTAGAATATGAGAGATGTGCTGCTGAAGGGGAAATTCAGCATCCTGTTACTGACAGGTCATATTAAATATGTTTAATGATAATGTGGTACTGACAGCTCCCTGTACTGCAAACAGCTCTGAATCAGCAATTATGCTTCTCTTGTACGTGTAAAAAGCAATAGACACTTGACTTCTTGTCATGGTATTTTTCCCCTGTCTTGGAAGATAATCAGGAGCACTGCAAAAATAATTCGCACAGACCTTGAGGAAAAGTGGAAATAACAAGCGCCTTTCTTTGTTGAACAGTGAGCTCTAATGCTGCAATGCCCTCAGAGGGAGGTTGCATCCAGCCTTCCAAATATTTACCCCTGTTCTTTTCAAAATGTAAGTCTTCTGAGATCAGTGAATTCTTCTACAGATACTAGATTAACAAAGATGAGTAATCTATCTCACTTCACATGTGGTACTCCGTTCCCAAGTCACAGGTGATGCATCCAGTTCAAAAAAGAAGAGGATAATTTTGTTCTGAAGTGAATGTCTGGTTCACAACAGTTAGCTTTAGACTTCCTTTAGCAGAAAAATGTATGTCTGAATTCAATTTTCTTATAGATTTCCCCAATGGAGCAACTGAAGCCAAGCATGAAGTAAATATTCAGCAAGTGAGACCATTTTAAGAAAAATCATTACAGCACAGTAATATCCAAACAGAAAGTCAAAGCAAACCAAAGACAAGAAAAGCGAAGAAAATCCATAATGCATTAAAATAGCAATGCTTATTTTGTCAGTCTTTTTCAGGTATTCTTATCTTTATTTTCTATCCACACCTTTCACGTCTTCCAGAGCAAGACTCGAGGAAGTGAGTGGACTTTAGAGTACCTAGGGGAATCCACTTTTTCAAAATGCAAACTCCCTGCACTGACTGGAGCGAAGCTGTGGCTTTACTATATCATATCAAAACTGGTATCCTGGCTTACATGCACTGTGTATACATAGTTATGTGCATAAAAACAGGATGTGAGGAAGGTAAGGACTAGGCTTAGGAATCAGGCAAGGTGATCTTCAATACAAGGAATGTTTGATTTAATCAATATTAAATTGAATGCTTAGTATGAAGCTTCTTTTAGAATTGTTATTTTTCTATTGGAGATGACTTCATGAAAGGCAATTTTCCTTTAAGGGTACATGTGCTCAAAATCAAAGAAAACTGAATGAAAGTAATACTGTTTGTCATCACCTTAAGGCTCCTTCTTTGTAATACCGATGAACAATCTATGAGGAGATCATAAGTGTTTGTTCTGCAACAGTAATGTTGAGACTGCTTGTGAACAGTTTTCTCTATTTATGCAATGCCTGATATTTGTTTTTCTCATTGTGTTGATTAGTTGTGACTGGTCAGACAAGTCATATGGTGTTGTTTCTGTTCTCAGATCAGAAGAGTGCACAAATTCTCATGTGTCAAGAAGTTTTGCTAATAATTACTCAGGCAGCTTCAAGGCCAAGATTTATGGTAACAATCCATACTTTTTTTTTAAATGAATACAAAAAGAGAAAAAGCACAGCTGAAAAGAAAACAAACCCTGAGCAAACAGTCACATAAAACTGTTTGCCATGCTTGCCTGTAGAGCTATACACATGAATGTTCTTTTGTTTCTTGTTGAACATGAGCATGTGCTAGGAACCCAGCTCGATACTTTTGCTCTTGAAAAAGTATTTCAAAGGGATCTTTTGTGTTTGCTTTACTTCATATTGTTAGTTGGTTTGATGGGCTTTTTTTCATTTTTATTTTAACGATTATAAATCCATACCAGGTTTTGACACCTAAAAACTTACAGCAGGATCCTGGGCACTTCTCTCTGAAGTGCTAACAGCTTCTATTGAAAGGGAGAAAACATTCACTCCAGAAAGGCTTGAACCATAGAATACAATGGACGTACTTTCTAACCACATCTAGATTCACATCACATCTGAAATCTTTACATCTTAGCTCTGATAAGGAGCGCTGGCTTTCCAAGAAACACTGGTCTGTCTCAAATCCTTCACAATTTCAAACACTTTTTTTAAAAGATGACATTTCCCTTATTACTGTTATGAAGGTTAGTTTTGTCCCTGAGCCGCAACATCTGCAATAATAAAAATATGTTTTGTAGGATCTCCACAATTTTTATAGAAATTTATTGTTTACATATAATTGTGCAGACGGCTAAAGGTTTTGGGAAAACATTGCACCATGCAGGCTTCAGAGAGCCTATGTGGAAAGAAATAGGCTAGGGGGTGGATGAGTGTAGCTGACTTTGAACTGGTTAGCAAAATGGAGATAGGAAAGTGATCCACGTACTGTACAAAAAATCCTCCTCACATCGGCAGTGGAGACTAATGGGACATGACACAGCGTGGGGAGCAGGCTGAAGGAAAGCATGAGGATCCCCTCACTCCCATCTCCATCAGTATTTCCCACAGGCTGGCATAATAACTGTTATCTTTCCCAGTGATTTTTTCCAGGCTGTGGTGCTTCCATGAGCGCCAGGTTTTGGTGCTTCCATAAGCACTTCTACAGTAATTTGCTTCTCTGAGCAAAGTGTAGGGAAAAGAAGTCAGAGCAAACTCCAAGTGGGAAGCGACCAAATGGCAAAGACAAGACAAAGACAAGAGACAAGGAAAGACAAGAAAAAGTTAAAGCTAAAACACTTCACAAGACATATTAAACAGACCTGAGAGCTGGACTAGATAATCTGGTGGAACTGGATGATCTTTAAAGTTCCCTTCTGATATGAACCATTCAATGATGCTATGATAAGTTTAATAACAACTTATTTAAACTTACAAAACAGGAACTAGGGAAGACAACTTACTTTACTGTGAAAAGTACAGCCCAGAAACAGGAAGGTATTTAAGCAGTCTCTCATAGTTGCATCCTACTTGAAAGCAACAGAGATTTTAAACTATTTTGCATGCAATTGTAACAGGTTTTCTTGAAAATTCCAGGAATTAGTTTTTCCTATCTTAATAGATGCATACTGAAAAGAGAAGAAAGTTGAGTATCTTTAGATAATACAAAATCTAGTGAAGGTTTGCATACTTGTTTTTACCATTGCAGGAAATAAACTCAAGAAGGTATTTGTGATTTTTCTTTTATTTTCCTTCATTTTAAAACTTTGACACTTAATGCTTAAAAGGCTAATTTTGGGAGGGGTATTCTTGTATTTGAACCGTGACCATGGAGCATGCGACCAAGTTTAACTCCTGGTTGTACTTCCACCAGTTGCTGTTGGATATTTGATGTCAAGAGTTTAGTGTACTAAAAATGGTTGTATTACTAATACTGAACTCCAAAATATTTACCTGAATTGTACAGAGTTCCTCTGCTGGAGACATCATGGATTCACAGGGTTCATAGGAGCCGTTGGAATGCAGGGTAGAAGGGACATATGGAGATTCTACTCAAAAGTCACAGTGAGAGTAGGCTGCCATTGGGTCACGTCAGCCCCAGCCTTGTTCAGCCAAGTTATGAAACTCACTAGTAATGTCTATTTCACAAATTGTTTGGGCAACCTGCTTCAGTGCTGTAATGCCCTCTTTGTGACAGAGTCTTTCCTGAACTTCTCTTGTGGTTGATGGCCCTTCTGTATCACCTGGTGCTACAGTGCGCCTCATCTCTCATCTTTGAAGCTTCCCTACAGTTATGGATTAGTTCCTTTAGATGACCTTTAGCTCATTTTCACCAGGTTAAAGAAGCCAGTCTCTCTCATCCTCTCTACATCATGTCCCACTTACCAGCCTTTAGTCAGACCCTCTTCAGTTTTACCTCACCTCAACAGGGAGGCACAAAACTACACAAAATATTCCAGATGTAATCTCGCCAACCACAAGCAGAGGACAAGATCTACAGATCAGATTGACATTCCTTAACCATGGATTAGCTCAGCCCATGATTTTCCTTTCTCATGAGAGTGAGCTGACTCGGCTCAGGTTCCCTTTCAGTGTTACCCCTTCTTGATCGCCTGGCGGCCAGACCATAATAGTGCGCAGGGCTGAACGACCTGGCACACAAAACTTGATGCCTCTCCTTGCTGAATTTCACAAGGTTTGTGCTGGTCCCATTCTCCAGTTTATCAGGGTCGGCTCTTAGTTCTGGTAATCTTACCCTTTAATTTAAATCAGCTGAGAGTACATGCCAAAATCATTCAGGTCTTTAATGACTATGGCTAAACAATAAGGGCCTCAGAATCAACTTATGGTACTCTGGTACTCTCCTGGCTGCTGACCAGCAGCCAGACATCAGACCATTGGTTATTACCCCCTGAGCCTGACTTTTCTGACATTTTCAACTCACCCAACAGTCTGTATTATTTCTTGTATTCTCCAGAGCTTGAAAGGCAAGATTATTTTGCTCTCAATTAAAGTAAGATGTTATGGAAAAAAATTACATGTGGGTGCTCTTCCGTCATGCCTATTCAAAAATAGCATCCTTTAATTTGAGACACGTAGAACCAGGCCCTTCTTTGATGAAGCTAATGGAAAATGTGTAAGGAAATGGCAGTAGAGTGGAAGCGATCATGTTATTGTGGCTAAACAAGTGACTGCTTCTCTGCCAAGCTGTGATAAGTGAAACACATTAAATCAAACCACCAGTTAAACCACAACTCCTTGATGGTGATTTTCTTATGCACAGTTTCTTAGTGGTTTAAGCTAATGGATTTTACTCACCAAATGGATTCTACTATGGTGTGCACTTTGCCAGTTACCACAGCTCAGCTGTTGACTATAGCAATTCAATAAGGCAAGGTAATTAAATAGTTTTTGACCTTGTAAGTACATCATATATAAGGATAGATGTTGATCTCATTATTAAAAACTTTATTCAGAAGATCAGATACAATTTTTCTGTGGATGCCTTGCCATGCTGATTCAGGGTGAGAAGGGGTTGAAAGCAGAAAATGTTGGAGAGTTTTAATAATAAATGTTAGAAGTGCCATTCTACAGATTTAAATTAGAGACATAATCAGTGCATGGCAGAATTAGTATAATGGCAGGACTGGCACACAAGAATTTTGAAAATAAGTAGTGTTTTCACTGCTTTTATTTGCTACATACTTAAGGATATAGCTACTATGATATATACCCTCTGCAAAAAAAAATAAATTCTATTCCCATGTTTGACCTATTTATCAGGTAATTTTTTTGGTTTTTAATATTTATATATGATTCTTCTTTTTTTTTTTAATTTTATTTTTGTATTATCTATAGTTAACATGATGTAATGTTTGCTCTCCTTTTCATGAGATATCTTTTTAATTGTTTCAATATTGGAGTATTCCAATAACATTTCTCTGATCATAACATTTAGCCTTGTTGTTTGCCTTTTCAGAAATATGATTAGGATATTTTAAAGGAGAGTGGCATGATTTAACAATACATTTTTAATATAACCTAAGATGAATAGTGAAAACATGTTCCAGCTTTGTGCAACCATTGATTAAAAAAGCTCTCATGCAGGAGTACTGTAATTAAGCCTTAGGAGTGCAAGACTTTTAATGTATTTTGATAATGCCACTGTACCATGAATGGCATGATTGGCTTGCTTCCTAGAGATGGAGACCTGGAGAGGGAATGTTAGTCCAAAACATAATTACTGGATAGACTTGCCAAATAATTAATCTGTAGTGATCACAGCCCACTTGTCTTGCTTATAGGGATCCATTTTATTCAAGTAAACAGTCCATAAAATCACACACTTATCCTCCCACCTCTCCCTTTGGGCACAAAGATGGAAAGGAAGGTAAGAAAGTAAAACATGCATGCTGTGTTTTTGTTCCTGGAAAAACTTTTGATCTTTTGCTGAAATAATTTTTTCTTGCTAGCTTAAAAGGATTTTTTGGCTGCTACAAAAGTATCTTTTTTACTTCTTTTATTTCCTAAAAATCTACCACTCTCTTTTTAAATAAATAGCTTTAAAATGTTCTTGAGCTAACGCCTTTCTTTCTTTGTATGATTGTTATTGATATTTTTATGCCTTAGAAGTTTTGCCAATAGAGTTCACAGAGTTCAAGTTAAACTGATTCTTATGCAAAGGGTACATTCAGGCAAGTTGGAATGAGCATCATAAGGCAAATATTTTGAGTCTGTAACATTAATTTGGGGATCTCCTGGACAGGCTTCTACACACCCTATGTAGAAATTGTTATTGAAGCAAAATGATCTGTAGAGTTGAGCCCATTAGGTATTTTGCAGCACTTTAGTAAAATTTTAAAAAAAAATCACTTTTCACATTCATTTGTTATCACATTAGGAAAAAAGATCACTGTCTGCTAGTCTTGCTGCATGTACTGTGCCATCTGTGCATGTAAAAGTAATAATAAGCAATGAACTGCATATACCATCTGTAGTCAGATCTTTAATAACAATTAGGTAATAATAATCCCCAAGAAATCACTTGTTAACTGTGATAATTGATTAAATGTAATTATTTTGTATAATAAACTCTAATCAATGTTTTACAATGCTGATAATGTCGTTTTTCACCCCCCTTTCTTTTCCATAGTAAATTCCCCAGCATGTTTGAGCAGCTGTGCAGGAAAATTACTGATTTTCCTGGGTTAATGACTGATTTTCTACCAATCAAAATCCAAGACACAGTCCGCTAGGTTTATAATCAATTCTTTGGTTTTTCTTATGAACAAGGTACAATGTAAATATAAATTAACACTTGGCAAAATCAATTACTTCAGAGTAACTCCTTATAAATTTAAGGATGAACAAAGATTGACCATTCAAGTAAAATTATATTGCACTACACTCCAGTATGCGTATTGCTCTGTAGCAAAGGTGTTTCCCCACAAAACCTGTGGTAATAACCCCAAGGCACAGAAGGCGGTCGGTTGATTTGGTTGCAACTCCAATCCTAAAGCCCCAGTTCTGCAAAGATTTAGATCTTAAATCAGGTGAGGCAGTCCATCACTTAATTAAGTCCAGTATGTGTCTGAATTCCAGCTCAAACTTAAGTATGAATTTCAGTGCTCTAGTAACCTGAATCTTTACACTGATTTCTGCACAGATGAGTAAGGTCTTGGGCTCTTATGGCATATTCATTTTCGTAAAGCCAAACTGAAGCAACATTTGTGAGATGAGGAGCTACATCTGAACTGCAATCTGTAGAACGTATGTCCCCAACAAAAAATATCCTAAAAAGTGTTCAGACATGCCTCTCCAAGAACAAGACCAAGTATTATATTAACATAATCTACTATGGCAGTATAAGAGGGAAAAAAGAATCTTGGGTTAGTTACTATGACAATACGAATCTCTTCTGTATGACTAATGTAATTAAATTACATACACAGCTCTTAAAAATCTCTAGGAATTTTTTCACTTTAATTATGAGGGATGCATTACAGAAGGAAATGCAAGACTCAAAATCCATCTTATAGCAGTCAGCAAACATTTATTAGATAGAAGTGATACTGATTCTCTGCAGTGAGTTCAAACTGGTAGCTCAAAAGCAAACCAATAATAGAGGAGCATGTGGTGCTATAAAATTAGAGGCTAAATTAGAGATCTGCAGGCAGTCACAATGATAAAATATCATTGGAATCACAGAGACCTAATGGGATAGCTCCCAAGGCTGAAGTGCTGCAATCACAGGAATGTTTAGGAGGGGACCTCTCCAGATTACTTAGTCCAGCCCAGTTGCCCAAGCAGCGTTAGGCAGAGCCAGTTGCCCAGGACTGTGTCTAGTTAGATATGAAGTATCTCCACATATGGAGGCTCCACTGCCTTTCTGGGCAACCTTTTCTTGTGTTTGGCTATGACCAGAACAAAACATTTTATTCTTGTGGTCATATTGGATTTCATGGATTTGATTTGTGCCCATTGCCTTTGTCCTGGCATTGAGCACTGCTGAAAAGAGCCTGGCTTGCTGATCCTCATTTACACACTTTGATAAGATACCCCTGAGTCCTTTGTTCTCCAGGCTGAACAGTCTCAGCAAGCAACTACTTTTGGTATACAAATGTCATATAAATGCTAATAAAATTATATAATTTCCAGTGCTTTTCAATTCAGTGCAAATATTTCTTACCCTGTGCTTAATATTCTTTACATTTAATATTATTTATTTCTTATGTTTTCATGGTTGTACAAAATAAAGAGGGGAAAGTGAAAATTTATATGTAATGTTGACATAGATTTCCACTTTTCTGAAAATGGTTATTTTTATTTCAAAATACACAGACAGATTATTGCTTGTGATTCAAAGTCAGTCTCAGAAATTAACTACATAATAGGTTTGTTATTGGAGCTTACATTAAAGTCTATACCAGCATCATTAACTTAAGATAAACATAACAGTCAAAATAGAAAATGCTCAGAAAAAAATTATAACACAAAACAAAGAAAAGATTGTGGACCCACAATCAGTGCTCTTCTCTAGACAATACACAGAGTACTATATTGCAAGAAAATGAAGGTAGAGACAGAAATAGATGAAGAAGCATGAAGGGTTTTTTGAGAAAGTTTTGTCAGTTCAGCTGAAAGTAAGACACCAGACCACAGCGCAGTTTTTACCAACATGTTTAAAACAGATTGCCTATTTTCTTGCTGTAGCTACAATTAAATTCCATATATACACTTCCACAAATGCAAGGAAACAATGACGGCTTTCCCATATTGTAAAACATGCTGCTTCAGCAATCTGGCACCAGAATGTATGAGCCTTTTTCCCAATAGCATAAGCCAGGATAATTAGTAGCATACCTGTCAGGACTATGGGAGGATTAAAACAATATTTTTACATTTCTTTGGAGCATTACCAGTATTATAAATAACAATACAGACAGTTTGTTCCCTTGCTGTAGACTTGCAGTTCCATCAGGAGCTGTACAGTACTTAATGCTTAATAGATAGAAAGGAACCAATTTGCATCATTTTCAGAATAGCCCTTTAGCTGTCACAGTGACTGTTGATCACCTTGCACAGAGGCTCAGCCACTTGATTCTCTTGGCCTATAATTGCAATATGAGGTATGTGTTTTCCCTGGCAGATCCACAGTTTAGCCCAGTATGTGTTGAAAATTATGGCTTTACTTTGCAAGATGGGTAATTTCAGAAGGACCCAACTGGTTCCCACAAAGAATAACTCATCTGGATATTACTTTATGGCATGATTTATGTACTCCAGAGCATAGACTGGCCATCAAGGAGTTTTCTAGTGGTGGCTCTCTGTTTTGATAGCTTTATTGTTGTTTTACATTAACATAGATAACATAAATATTGAAACACTGATGGCATTTTTAGACTATAAAAAGTTTTACAAAGCAGTGGTTAATAGTACTTTAGCTCCCTATCTGTTTTTAATTTTGGAGACTTAAATCTTTATTCCATTAATAAGGAGGTTCAAAAGACATTCCAGCTTGCACTTACTCATTCTTTTCCCTTTCAGCCATTATGAATTGTTGCAGACTGAAGCAGCAGAAGAAGACGACGCGGCAAAGGGTGGTGGGAGGAATGCTCCTGCCCAAGCTCTCCTTTATTAGGGTAGTGGGTTCTTGGTGGTCGGGAGGGAGAGCAGGGGAAGGAGGGCCATGTCCGTAGGTGGCATGAGGACAAAATGGCAAAATGGCACCAAGTGCCTGGGAGCACCCGGTTAAGTAAGGAAAGGGTTGACCAATGAGGGAAGAGGGAGAGGGCGGTGCGAGCATACGTGAACCAATCCGAACGCAAGAGGGGAGGGTACAATTCAAATCAACCTATGATATACATAACGGTAGGGAAGAATCTAGAGGGATGGGCGGATCCAGGCCCTAGGCACGCCTCAAAGCCCGCCCAGGCAAGGCCCAAAAAGAACACAAAAAGGCGTCGCCTAGGAGGCAAAGGGCGGACCCAGCTCCCGCCCAGGCAAGGCTCTCTTCCCTGAGGGGTGAGAAGATAAGGAGCTTTGGCCTGGGAGGAAGAGGGGCGATCCTCCACATCTCCCCCTTTTTTCTTAATTAAAAGAAAGGAGAAGGTGTCCCAAAGCTAAAAGTTCCTCTAACTAACACCGACCGGGGGGAGGGGGATCCCGACGCAACCATCGAAGCGCATGGGGGTACCCGCCGCTCAACCCGACGCATACATCCAACGACGCGTTTGCCCTACTTAACCGCTAATGCAGGTGAATTCCCCAAACCCATTCCAAGGGAAGACAGGGACCCCCTCCACTGCCTCCCGGGGAACCCCGCATAATCAGTGCCGGTGGGGACTCCCTCCCGTCACCGCGCACCTCCTACGTGTCCGGTCCCGATCGCACACGGTGACCTGAACACGACTAAGTGTCCGACCCGGAACCCCATCGGTGTCGCGACACGTTATTGGAGGGGCCCTGCGTGCTCGGTCCGGATCGCACACCGCGACCGCCGCAGTCCCACTCCAGGGCAAAGAGGCGTCCGCCGATGTCATGCTCTTAAATTTGGGATGCAGTCGAATGGTGCGTGGACATTCTTCAACAGGATATCGGTGCGGAACTGTTTCTTCCATGCTCCAGGTCTCTGGCTTGTGGACTCTTCCTCCGAATCTACCCATGCAAGGCCCGAAACACCTTGTAAAAAGCGTTGCCTGGGAGACGGAGGGATGGCTTCCGAGCCTTCGTCCTTTGGGCCTGGGTCTGTAACTTGAAAACCTTCTCAACATAAAACAGGAGTTAGAACAGCAGGATTGCTGGCCTCCGGACTTATCGCCACCCGCGGTGTCCTGGCCTTCCGGACTTACTGCGGCCTAGGGCTTGCAGGCCCCAGGACTTACGGCCGCCGGACGGACACAGGCCTTGGGACTTATGGCCGCCGTAGACACAGCAAAGGCATGGGGTAGGAATGCAAATTAATATTCTCGGCTTCCCCCGATCCCCGTCTCGGGACGTCCTACAAACCCGGAAGAGGGATCGTGGGAACCGGAAGCTCCTCCCACTGGGGAAGGGCCAGGACCGGAAGGGGTGGAGCCCCAGGATCCGCCCCGGGACCCGCCCACCTATCCTGGGCCCGCCCAGGGGGAGTGGACGGGGAAAGGAAGGAGGATGGGATTATGGGAAGGAGAAGCACATGGCCAACGCCATCTTGTGCCTCGTGGCGGCGACCCTCGAGGAGGCGCCATCTTAGAGGCAGCAAGACGATCGTCGACTAGGGAAGGAGGGGACAAACTGGGGAAGGACAACTCAATTTACTAACAGAATGCAACTTACTAGTGTAAGTCTCAAACGTAAAACCGACATCAAATCAATATTTCGAACCGAAAACAGGGAGCGAGACAAACAAAATGCATCCGGTTAGTGCCCGACTCAAACATAAAATCAGACTACAACTGAAAACGGGGAAACTGGGGAAGGGGCCACAGGGAACCACAACTTGGATAACTCCCACTTTCTTTCCAGAAAAGCCGTAGCCCCTGTTTGGGCTTTCCTGGAGAGACACCCACCCCAGCACCTACAAAATGTAAAACTTAACAAAGCGGAGAGGGAGCAGCCAAATCTCTGGGGCGCGCCTTGTCCCTTCTGGGTGGGCCCCAGTCGGAGGGCGGATCTCTGCTGGGGAACCTCTTTCAACCCTCCGGGATCCAGGCGCCCACGTTGCCCCCCAGAGATCTTCCCGCGGGGCGCAGGGGTACCCCCTTCCAGGGCCAGTCCCCCTGCCTACCCCCGAGGCATACCTCCATTCCACTCCTCCTTCTCCAAACAAAGGTACCAGCGCTGGGTCCATGTCGTCCTTCCCGGATCGGTCCCGTCGATCTCCGGGATGCCCCTCCGATCCGGCGTCTGCAGCAGTCCTCATGGGGCAGACCTCTACCCGGTGGTCGTGGAGCCGTTAGACCACGTTGGGCGCCAGTTGTTGCAGACCGAAGCAAAAGAAGACGACGACGCGGCAAAGGGTGGTGGGAGGAATGCTCCTGCCCAAGCTCTCCTTTATTAGGGTAGTGGGTTCTTGGTGGTCGGGAGGGAGAGCAGGGGAAGGAGGGCCATGTCCGTAGGTGGCATGAGGACAAAATGGCAAAATGGCACCAAGTGCCTGGGAGCACCCGGTTAAGTAGGGAAAGGGTTGACCAATGAGGGAAGAGGGAGAGGGCGGTGCGAGCATACGTGAACCAATCCGAACGCAAGAGGGGAGGGTACAATTCAAATCAACTTATGATATACATAACGGTAGGGAAGAATCTAGAGGGATGGGCGGATCCAGGCCCTAGGCACGCCTCAAAGCCCGCCCAGGCAAGGCCCAAAAAGAACACAAAAAGGCGTCGCCTAGGAGGCAAAGGGCGGACCCAGCTCCCGCCCAGGCAAGGCTCTCTTCCCTGAGGGGTGAGAAGATAAGGAGCTTTGGCCTGGGAGGAAGAGGGGCAATCCTCCACAATGAATGTGCTGGAATGACTTAAACGTCTCCCTCTGGGCTCCACAAGCAGGTTGGGAACTAAGAGATGACCAGAAGTGAATTGTTCTTCAGCACAGAGGGAAGGAGAGGTGAATAGACTGACCCCGACAGAGGTTTAGAATAATAAATTGGAATAAAACAAGGAGTGGATGCCACTGGAAAATGCTCAGTCCAGTAAGAAGCTTCTGGCCAGCAACAGGAGGATACAGTAGAGGTTTTTCACTTTTTCACTTTCACTACTGTAGTAGAGGCTTTTCACCATGGAAAAGAAAACAGCAGGAAGACTTTTTTGTGGTAGCACTGAGAGCCCATTTGATGTTGTCAAGCAGGTCAGTGCAAACATAAAAATCTCTGACCCATTTTTTGGGTGCCAGGGCACCAGGCCAGGCTCTTGGGAAAGTAGCTGGTGCCCAGGGCTGTTGGAGTGCACAGATACTGAGAGGGGTCCGTGTCAGCTGGAAAGGCTTTTCCACAGCCTTTGCAAAGTGATGAAGAGAGATGGTATGGCAAACAAGATGCTGAAAGAAAGCAAAAGAGTCTTCAGACAGAAGAATCTCTAGAAGATTTAAAAGGATGATACCTTCCTTAAAATAAGCATAAGATGAGTGATGACATGATTCCTCAGAACTGGAAGAAAGAAACAAAATGTGCTTTTTGAGGCTAATTTTCCTGGGCTATTTTCCTTTTTCTATACAGTTTTCAAAACTAGTCTTGAAAATCAAGCAGCGATGCTGAAAAGCTTCCATGAAATTGTGGTGCTAAAATTACAACACTGATCTGCCTCAGGGGATAAATTCACAACCTTCCAGAGAAATGGTAAACCAGAAAAGTCAAGAAGGCAATCATAGTGAGAGCTGCTAGGGAGAACCAACTTTTTATAAAATAATCATTGGTCAAAGTACTTTTTTTTTCCATATATTATTATATAACATGCCATGCATTCCCTGTCTGAAGATTCTCACAAGGAATGAAGACAAAATCATACTACACACTTGCCATGAAATTACATCTCTTCTGAAAACTTGAAAGAAACACTTCTCCAAAATTCTACATATGCTGAAGACTTTTTTTCTTTACTCCTCTTTTCACAAAATCAGACTCTCAGATATCATGTATCTACTTCAAATACACAGAAAAAAATATTTGTGTAGTCCTGGATTTCCAGTCCTTCTCTAGCAATATTACTTTGTTCCCCCACCCTTCTTACCTACAAAAGTTGCTTATAATTCATTTGCTTCTTACATATTTTTTTCAAAAGTAGAGTTTGAGAATGATTTGCAGTTGTGAATGATAATTTATACACCAGCTCTGGGATGGTTTTTAAGGTAAGTAGTGTATTGTGAAAAAAACATAGAAGTTTAGATTCAGAAACTTGAGGAAGCTGAAAATGCCAAAGGCAATGAAATTAAGAGCTAAGACTTCAGGGGAAGTCATGCTTTGAAATGCTTTATAAATCTGGCTAATGCCAAATCCCAGCCATCCCCTCACAGGAGAGAGTGGCCCAAAGGACAGAGCTGAACCCATGCAATGGTGGTTTGCCACAGTGTTTGAGGGCTCTCTGTGTTAGGAGAAACGAGTGGTGGAGTCAGATACTTGTTTTATGCAATCCTTGGTATGGGCAGAAAAAGTTCATATGTCCTAATCCCCCTAAACTTTACAGCAAAATCAGTAGGATGCATTGCTTTTTCGTCTGTTGCAAATCTTTCTCTGCAAGTCTTTCTCTACAAGACTTTTATTTTTTCAGGAGTGCTTTGAACTGCTTTTGCATTGTTTCTACACCCTTTGTGCTGATGGTCTCACCAACATCCAGTCCTCCCCCTTGCCTTCCCGTCAGCATGCTGGTACTTCTCTGCCTGTGCTCAGTATCAGAAATGCTGCTGTCTTTCACATTCACATTCAACCAATCCCTCTTACTTCACAGCACCAAAGGGCAGTTGTTAAATTGTATTAGCTACTCCCTGCCCACTCTTATGTGGTAGCTTCTTTTGTTTAGGTTATTCTTAACCTAAGGGGAATGAATTGCCCCCTCTTTTAGCCTGGAAGTATGAAATGGAAGTATAACCACACAAAATGAATGCACTGGCAGATCTGGCATAAATTCTAGGTAAAAGCAGATTGTCACAGAAACAAATTATCTAGCTGCAGGGACAGCGTGGAAGGGTTGAATTTCAAATTGAACAGACTCAAAATGTATTAAAATCTACTGGATTTGTAAACACCAGTGGAAATTTGTGGCTGTACCTCCACAGGAAGAAAAGCATGGGTTTGTCTCAGATACAGACTTCATGTGTTTTATGACAAAATGTTGAACATAATCCAATATATTATATCCATAATTCTCACTTTGGTGAGAAAAACTTTGTGGCAAAAGATATGTTAACTGCTCTTGCTCTATGAAAAGAGTATGTATTTTTTGTTAATTTGGTCATGGTAGTCAACTTCGTGAAATACAGTATTTTTTCCACCCTACTGAAGGTTTCTGTGGAAGAATATCAGACTGCTGGTATGCAGTCTGTTGGTCTGGATTTTCCCCATGCTCTCCAAAACAGTCTTTCTTGCAGATAAATAGTTGTCTGTCTCTATGAAGGCTGGAATGAAGGCTGTAACTGTAATACTCACAGTAGTATTAGAGCAATGAATAACAGCTCTTAAAGGAGGATGATTATCACAAAGACCACAAAGATGAAAATCCGGGCATTGATTTAACTGATACGGCAATTTAGGACACATTCCCTCCTCTACATTAGTGTTCTGATTTGAAGCAACAGTGCAGTTTTGAAGGACGATTTCCTTGATTGCCCCTTTACATCAGTTGGATTGGCAAAACAGTTTTCTTGCATGAGTGAGACTCTCTTCAGAAGAATGAAAGCTTGTATCTTTGTTCTAGATATGTGTCTTCACATTAAAACCACAACAGAATGACATAGTCCTCATTGGGAATTGTCCAGAGCAATAACGGAGAAAAACAAATCTGGAGATGGAAAAGCCTGGAGACTGTCTAGCAACACACCTGGAGAATCTGACCCTCTCTGGAGAGCCCATGCTCCCAGGAAGACACTGTCACAGCATCTTCTGCACAGCTGTTTCACAGATTCATCCTTTGAACCCCATCAGGTACCTCTGAGGCCCAGCAATGAGGATTTCACTATCGGGTCTTACGCTGTGGTTTTCTTCCTTCTCATGATTTGTGGCCTAATGTTCCGATTTTTGAAATTGCTCATTTTCGTAGCCTCTGGATGAGCTAAAATCTCATGCAAAATTCAAACAAGATTGATTACAAGACTCATCAAGTTTAGGACATTCAGGCCAAGCTGCAAAATAAAATCAATGCCAGTTGCTGCCTTTCATAATCTGTTTACTTCCTGACTCTGTGATGCTATTAAAATGCTTCATCTCCAAGTAATCTTATTGGCCTTTGCATTTATGCTATGGCTGACAGGATTAGCTCTGAAAAGCACTTACACATTACCTGTGATATAAACAAGGAGATTAGCGGATGGTCCTTTGGACTGAAGCTATTATTTTCTTTGTAATTTATGTACTGGATTCCAGAGGCAGAACATATCTCCTTGTACCGTTAAAATGTTTGTCATACAGGCAGCAAAGAACCTACTCCTCCTGTCAGAAAGCCTTTTAGAGCTCTTTCTGTGTGAAAAATATCTTCGCCCCTGAATTTTCTGCAACAGACTATTTGAACATCTGGTGCCAGTGTCACTTGTCCAGCAGCACACTCCAGAAGGTGCAAGGAAACAAATAGGCAACAACTGACATGATTTTCACCCACTCTATTTGTCTAGATGGAATGTGGGGCCACATCACAGTATAAATTTTAATCATGTGCTAAGTAAATTTTGTTGGGGACCTTAATTTGCCATGAAGAATAAAATCCAGGGATTAAGGGAGCTACTGTTTCACTAAAGGTCACAATGAATACTTGCTAAACTTGAGAGAAAGAACACATTACATATGTGATACATGATACATCATTTGTAATATTGTAAATATATACAGAGAGTGAACCATTTCTTAATTTTTTTGTTATGTTTATCATCAGAGGCATATTCTTTAATTTAGGGTACTATGTGATGTATGAGCATTTGTTTCTTGTGACCAGGTCTGCTTTCAAAAAGAGGATATTTATTTTTCTGCAGTGTTAAACATTCATCCTGTTGTCACTTCCTTGGCTTACATTGCTGAGGTTATTTTGAGATGAATTTTCATCTCCTATTTAAATCATATTGCTTCTGGTTCAAATCCAGCTTGGGTCAGTAATTCTGCCATATACATGAAACAAATTCTTGGCCTGAGCCAATTATTCCTGCTGAAGAGGTTGTCATGCTACAGGGAAATAATAGCAGCTCCCTTGGCATTTATCCTACCAGCTTCACTAGAGACATTACTGAAGAGGTGTACAGGATGATCTCTTCAAGTTGGGACCAAAAATTGTGTTGCCCTTAGAAAAGCACTGTGGAAAATAATCAGCAGGCCACTCACTGCAAAAGTGAACGAGTTGATCTACATACTAGTACTATTCTTATTTGCTTACAAATGCAAATATTTTAGATTAAATTATCTAAATAACAATGGTGACTTGTCAGGCATAAAAAGTCATTAAGGAAAATTAGAAGTACTATAAATAAAAAGAAGTACTTAAAAACTTTCAACGTTAGCTGTGATCTTCTTCCTTAAATGTTTCCTTTCTTGCTTAAAAAAAAAAAAAAATCATTTTTCTACACTGATATTTTGGTTCCAACCAGGTACAGTGACAAGTGGGATCTGACTGATTTCTGTGCTGCAGGTGATTAGCTAGTTAATTCTGACAAGCTTTGTTGCATGATTGTATTTAATCTGGAAGAGTCTTACTCTCAAAGAAAATTTTAATCTTGATAACACTTGCCTAGGCAGCAGGGAAGCCCTTTTTTTCGGATTCATGCCCCAAATTAAACCCATAGATTTTTCTTCTTTCCTAACATGAATTTCCAGTACATGCCTTAACTTTCTACCCAGGTGTGTAGATTTGTCACAGTGACACCTGGCAGTGGGAACAGAAAGTCGCTAGCCTCTGCCTGAAGGTGATGGTAATGCCAGGCTGTGAAAGCAGCCCTGTGGGGCAGGTGGGCAGCTGGCACTGGTGATTCGCCCCAAGCAGGCCCAGAGACACTTCAGAGACAAACTCAAAGAAGTGGTTATTTGCTTTATTCGGTGTGCCGGGTCTGGGGAATTCACTCCTCCAAACACACACACACCAGCGCTTCCAACATACCGTGTTGTGGGTAACATTCATGAATATTCATCACGTTCCCTGGGATAGGAGTAGTTATACAAATTATTTCTCGGAAATCATTAATATCATTAGCATGTGTGCCATTCATGCGCTGTGTGTCCTGGTGGTCTTTGGGGGTCTTCTCGTGATGAAGATCTGGTAGTCTTCATCACAGTGCACTTTTCACCTTTCTCTCTGGAGCACGTGTAGTCCTTGGTGGGTGATTCAGCAGGTTCTGTGCTGGCCTTAAACAGATTCTTGTCCCTTTTATCTTGACATGATTAAGGGAATCTTGTTTTTCTCTTTAAAATTCACATATTCTGTCTCTCAACAGGTAATCTCTGAGCGGCCCCGGCACGCCCTGCCAGGAAAGCGCATCCCCCTCTGCTCACTGACAAAGCAGCTGCAGGGTGCACAGGGACAGGAGCAAATCTTGCAGCATCGAGGGCTCCCTGCCAGCAGCCAGCCAGCAACCTATACCCGAGAGGGGCTCTGATGCATTTCGGTGAAAACGGGGAAGCTAAGTGGAGCTGATAATCTGCCCTTTTGCATCACACTCCAGGAATTACCTGGATAGTCACTAACTTGAAAAACAACATGGGATCTAAATAAATAAATAATGAAATAAGCCTTGTACCATTTATAAGTAATGAAAATGGAATGTGCTTGATAACATGAGCCCATCAGTAAACAATAATGCTTCAAAAGGACACTGCCGGAGTCTGTAGGCCACAAATTTGGACTTTTATTCTTGTCTCTTTGTGAGAGCATGTAGATCTCTGAAGATCAACTTACATGTTTGGAGCAACCTTATCATTCTGTAGCAAAGAAAGCAGTGTTGGTTTTGTAAGAAAATAAAGAAAATAGCATTAGCATTGCTGCAGTCATGAGCTTTCTGTCAGAATATGAATAAGGCATAAATCAGCAAACAATATAAAAAAATTCATATCCAGATTTTTACTGGAACATTATGAAACGTCCAAATAAAATGTCTTTTCATGTTTTGAAAAAGGACCTCAGGTTACTCACGGAGACTGTAATTTCATATTTCAAGCCATGTATATACGCCCATTCTGAATCTGATTGATGAAAGAAGGGGTGGGGTTTTGTGTCTTCACAAAAGAAAAACACTTCATTAGCTGTTGTCTCCTGAATCTGATTGCATTCTGTGCAATCGAGTTGATATCCTGACACTTTCTAAAGGCGTCAGAATCTGCAGATGAAATATAAAGACCAAAAATATAAATAAGGAGAATTTCAGGAATATGTGATTAATTATTTAACATCTGAAGTAAATAGCACGAATTTTATTCCTACCACCTCATAGCCTGAACTTCACTGTAAAGTTGAAATTTGAGACAGAAATTTGGATAAATTTGAATATGAATTTTTCCTTAAAAGGAATAACTAGATTAGTCTGGGGTAGGGGGGGAGAGGTGTGTTATTTAGGAAAAATAGGAAGCATTTTATAACATTTTATCTGATTTCCAGAGGAAGTAAAAAGAGACCAATTCTCCCTTCACACAACTTCTTTGTTAAAAAAATTACTGCAAGTATTTTGTATGCAAAGACTCTCTTAGTCATTCTGCTGAGAAAGAGAGGTTTTTAATAGGTATGCTTTGCTGGCTGTAGCGATAGCAGAGCTATTGTTCTGTTAAAACAGGAAATAAAAATTATCACTATTCAATAAAGTTTTAAACAGGATCACTAATGACAAAGAATGTCAAATAACCTTTAAATTTCTGAAAATGAAAACCATCTGTCCATTACCCTTTCACTGAATCTAGCTCAATGTGTCATTTTAAAGTGTTCTATCAAGCTACATCAGTCACTTTTCATTACACTACTCCCACAACATCCAGAGACATGGCAAGCACTTCCTGGAATTGTGCCTGCTCCAGCTCAGCCTTTCTACAGCTCTTTGAAGGACCAACTTTCCCTCAACATCTATAGTGTATGCTAAATTAGAGGCCTGATCCTGCAAATCTTATGAATATATTTCAATTTTAAGGACTTTAATAAACCCCTGTTCTGTCAGTTTCCAGGCAAACTACCACTGACTTCCAAGGAGGCTGCCTGACAACTGATTAAGCACAGAGTAAATCTGCAGGGTTTAGTCCACTATTTTCGGTGTGACTAATAAGAACTATTTACCTGAATATGGGAAAGAAATACATGGCATCAGATTGTGATACTGCAGCCATTTGTCATCACACCTGCAGCTTACAGCTGGAGCTCTAACTCCAGTGACAAGTCTCCAATCATTCTCCTTGCAAGTGTTGTTTTCATCTTCGAATCAGTCCTATTTAGGAAATTATTAAGGAAGTGACATATTTTTCTGTCTTCTTTTCAGAAAAAAAGGGGCTATAGCGTGAGAAAACCTGAAATGTCTTGCAAGGCAAAAAGGAAGCAAGCTCCAATGAAAAATATCTTGTTGGAAAGGTCTAATTGCTATGCCAGAAATGTTCTTGCTGCAATATTTTGGTATCTCTGCAATATTTCTTTGTTTTAAGCAGAGGATGAGGTATATTCTCCTTGCTTTTGCACAGCAAGAAGGTTTCCATGCTTCTGATAGACTTTGAATGAATTAATTAATTAAGGAGAACAAAACTTCTTATCTATGCAAGATGAAGATTGATTGGATTACTGATATGCCATATACACCTCCCAGCTTTCCTGGGAAACCTGAAAAAGAACAAAGTTGATTTAGCAAGGTTGTTCCTTTTGGTTAGTGCAGTCATCTATTTCTGCTATACCTTTTCCAGGAGGAGAAACCTTACCATGAACATTAAAGATAAATAGTCAAAATGTTATTAATTTATCCATGATTTGTAATTTTATGTTAGATAGTAGTGAGACATAATTATTTTAACAGGATAGATAAGTAGCTACTCTTAAATTGCATGCCACACTGTTCTGTCAACTTTAACAATTTTTCTTAAAATTCATTAAAACTCAGGTTGCTGCATTTTTCACTACCAGATAGGGCACCATGGAACAACATTGATTAGTCTAGAACATGCTGGATTATTTTGGGTAGTAGTATAATTTATAAATTTTTGAGATTTTGTGTACAGTTTTTGTGTACAGAGGGAATTATTTTAGACTAGGAAGTACTTGAAAGGTCCAATACCAGCTCCAGATAAGAAGTCAGTGAGGTCTTTCTAGGGAAAAAATAATTTAAAATATATATTTGAGTATTATATCTGATCATCTACATAGACTGAAGACTGGCTTCCATATGTCAAGTTTACAAAGACAACTGTAAGAATTTAAGGATGATTAAAATATGTTAAAAACACTCCTTGGTACACACTATAGTGTCAGTTATCTGGAAAAAAAATTCTAACAATTTACAGGAAAGAAATTCCTGTTCTAGAATTGTAGGCAGTGAAATGTCTTTTTCTTGTTGCCTTTTTTCTCTCTTCATTGTTTTGCTAATGCATTTCAAGTCCTTGAATAAAAAATAGTTTTGTCTATTATTGCTTCTTGCCAACTGCAAGGATCGACTAGTTCAAACACTTTGAATTTAATAAAAGTGATGTTAGACAATGGAACTTGGTGAGGGATATTTAAGACAAAGTTTCTTTTTTTTTTTTTAACCCTTTTTGCAAGCAGCTGTATTAATCTTTATTTCCAATATAAATCAAAGGATTATCAAGTCATGACTTAAAAGACAGTTAACCAGGATAAAGACTGGGAAAGAAGTACTGTGCATTTGGAAGAATCAATCAGCTCAGTGCAGCAAAGTAATGAGAATTCCCTTTAGTCACAGACCAGCAGGCAGTAGTATTTGAGAAGCCACCTAAAAAAAAACTTGCAAACTCTTTGTTTAGTGTCTTTTAAGTATCTGACCATTACAACCACTTTTTGAAAACATCTTTATACTCATGAAGTACACAGAGGACATATCTTTATAAATGAGTGTGGCTTAGTAGTTGTCCTAGGTTACATGGAAGGTGTAACCAAAAGTATGTATTCTATTACCATCTCCATAAATTGTTAAAAAAGGTGGGGCAGTGCTCTTTGTGTTCAGCATGACCCAGCCCTGATAACACCATCGGGGCTATCTCTGCTAATGGGCCATCAAGGACTGTGGAAGTGACCCAGCCCTGATAACACCATCGGGGGGCTACCTCTCCTAATGAGCCATCAAGGTCTCCGGGAGTGACTCATAAGAGTCCATCAGCCATTGTGAGATGCCCCGCCCAAAGGGGAGGAACTGAACATTCCCACCAGCATATAAGAGAGAGACTGAAACATTGGGCTACCTTTTCCACTGGATTCCCAGAGGGGAAGAGCTCAAGAGCCACCGCTGGACCTCCAGAGACCAACGAGATTTTTCTACAGGATCACCATTTCAACAAGACTACATCCATCACTCCAACAGGACTGCAGCCACCATTGTTAACTGGACTGCTAGCACCACCATAACAGGGTAACATGTCGTATTCTAACTTTATCTATCTAAACTGTTGTTTCTGTATTATTGTCTTGCTCTAAAGTTTAGTGTAAAAACTGCTATTCCTTCTCCCATATCTTTGTCTAAAAGCCCTTGATTCCGAAGTTATAATAATTCGGAGGAGAAGAGTCACATTATCCATTCTAAGAGAGGCTCTCACCTTCCTTAGCAAGACACCTGTCTTTCAAACCAAGACAGTAGTTTGAAAGTGAGATCTTCCTTCTTGTAGGCTCATCTATTTGACAGTAAACAACTGTCTTTTGCACAAAATGGAAAAAGATTGCAGAAATGATAATTTAGTCTGACCAAACATATATATCAGATTGGATGATTCATAAGTTTCTTAGTCAAAATTTCTGATTGAACTATAGAATATATTGGTCAGAAAAGGGGTCTGCAGCCAATTTGAGAACAAGCAACTATAACAGAGAAGCAACAATACCCACAGGCAAGTTCAGGTCATGATTTATTATCCCCACTGATACAACCTGCATATTAACTCCAATTTGAATTGCAAAATTTCATCTTCTAAATACATATATCAAGACATTATACAGGCTCACAACATTAGCTTTGATTTCCTATCTGGACAACTCAGATTGCAGCTGGCCAGACTATTCATTCTGAACCGCCAGCAGGTATGCCTCTTTCCACTGTTTATAGGTTAACATTGATAATGAATTTTATTATAAAATCAGATAAAGCTTGGTGTTGGGAGGAACCTTAAAGAGCATCTAGTCCCACCCCCTCTGCCATGGGCAGGAACATGTTTCACTAGACCAGGTTGCTCAAGGCTCCACCCAACCTGTCCTTGAACTCTCCCAGGAATGGGACATCCACAATATCTCTGGGAAATCTGTTCCAGTGTTTCAACATCCTCATTGTAAAACATTTCTGCCTTATATCCAACTGAAATCTAGCCTCTTTCAGTTCAAAATTCTTACCCCTCATCCTATCACTGCACTCACTCCCTGGGTCATAATGAATTTTTCATCCATCAATACCCTCAAGCCTATCTCTCAGGGCCGCCCTCAATCCAGTGGTCACACAGCTTGTGTCCATGTCTGTGATTGCCACGACCCATGTGCAGGGCCTTGCACTTAGCCCTGTTGAACTTCATGAGGTTTGTACAGGTCCACCTCAAAAGCCTGTCCAGGTCCCTCTGGATCTCATCGCCTCCCTCCAGCATGTTCACCACACCACAAAATCTGGTGTCATCAGCAAACTTCCTGAGGGTGCACTCAATCCCACTGTGCACCAACAGTGTTAAATAATGCTGGTACCAATGCCAACCCCTGAAGGACACTACTTGTCACTGGTCTCACTCAGACATCAAGCCATTGACCACAACTCTTTCAGTGTGACCAGCCAATTCCTTATCCACCAATATTTTTATTATCATTAATTTTTGTGGATTTGTAGTAATTGCTTAACACATGAGAACCCTGGACTTACTTAAACTGGATCTCATCATGCGAATTCAGATCTTAGAGTATTTTTATTCACCAAACAGTTGCAGTATCCTCATATATCACGGTGTGATTGGCCACATCATTGTTTATTTTAACAAAGATGTGAGATGCATAAATGCTGTAATTCCTGCCTCAATGAGCTAATGTATGAGTCTCCAATGGGAATGTCACTGTGGGGCTTGACAAAACAATAGACCAGAGCAAAAACAGTAAGATACAGCATGCAACAGGATGGGTTATTTCTGTAGGTAAATTAAAATGAATGTGCCAAACATGGGGCTGCTTCAGGATTTTACACACCGATTTGCAAGAATAAAAATTAAGGGGTTTGGTTAACATAAAGAAAACACTATCATTTGGGGAGTGTGGAAGAATAAAAATAATTTTCAAACCAGTCAAAAAAGAGACTGAATGAAAGCTACCATCTTCAGTGTGGACTGTGCAAGGGTGACGTGATAAAAAGCTGTCCATCAATAGCAACACACAGTGTACAGCAATGAACAGTACATAGATAAATTGCCTGCTGACAGTCCCTATAGCTCATAGTTAGAAAGGCCCATAGAGAGAGTGTGAAGTGGCTACATTCCTAATTTAGACACCCTCAATAATCCCATAATTACAATGATGAATTCAGAACCTCGAGCCTTTTAATAATGCAGGGCTAGCCACAATTTCACCCTGCAGGCAGAGAGACACAGAGTCTGAAGATCATTTTAGACCTCAGCACACAATTTTCAGCTGTTCTTAGAGGCTGATCCCTCTCCCCAGGTATTGTACCATGCTACAGGCACATCATGCTGCCTTTTGATGCTGAAACACACTAAATGTGTCACTGGGACAGGGAGTTTGCCACTACACCATCACTGTCCTTGTGTTACACCACCTCCCTTTGCCGTTCCTGCCTGAGCTGGGTGAGCTATCTGAGGTTCCTTGAAAGCCACTGGCATTCACATTTTCTCTTCTTCTTATCCCAGAATATCCACATCCTTAACTCGAGCAGGCAAGTGTGTATCTCACTAGTAACTCACCCAGCCTGAGTGAGGCTTTGCATTGTTTTGTCAGAAATACTGTCTTCACACATGAATTTCCATCGCTGTTACAATAAATGCACTCCTCCAGGTGAATTAAAATTGGTTGCCTGAACATTCCTAGACAAAGGAAAAGCATGAGTCTACCCACAAGAGGATGAAACATATTTGTTTGCAAATAGATTTTCTTAAATATTAACCCAGTCCCTCTTTAGACAATAGAATCATCAGGTTTGTTGGGGTTTTTTCTCCACTTGTCTGGCATTCCCTATGTGATTTTCACTGATGTGTCCCTCATCACCATGGTCATCATTGTGCTGTGCCATGCAGTACTGGCCATATGACAAACATAAAATTGTCCTTACGTTCCTGTTTCATACAGAAAACTTTTGTCAAATAACTTGTTGAAAGATTTTGTGAATATTTGGGGCAAAACAAGGAATTAAATACATACTTCTCACTTTCACTGCTGGTGATATCTCCTCAGCATTCTCCATGGCACTTTATTCTGCCAAGGTAAAATTTTAAAAGTGCATTTTTACTTTGTCCTACCAAAGGCAATGTTTTATAACACTACAGCCAGAGTTATTGTCCCAGGGCATACAAGGAACAAGTATGCAGATACTGTGGTGTGCATAGAAAATATCAAAATATGTATATATTGCAAGGAAGGGGAGAGGTGCTGAGATTTAAAAGCAAGAGGTGGTATGGAAACAGCCAGAGGTAACTAAAGCAAAAGAGAAGAGGATGTAACACTGTGCTGACACTGCAGCCTTTGTATGGGGAAATAAAACTACGAGCAGGAATCATTGGAAATCAGGCTTCGTCCCTGCAGTGTATACAGAATTATTTGCTAGGAAGTGAGGTTCTTGCACATTCTTCTAAAGAACTGATTAACTGAGGGTGCTGATCTAATGCTTTTGCCTTGGTTCTATGAAGGAGAGTTAATAGTACACATTCTAAATGCAAATAAATGTGCTGGCTTCTTTCTTTCTTTCTTTCTTTCTTTCTTTCTTTCTTTCTTTCTTTCTTTCTTTCTTTCTTTTCTTTCTTTCCTTCCTTCCTTCCTTCCTTCCTTCCTTCCTTCCTTCCTTCCTTCCTTCCTTCCTTCCTTCCTTCCTTCCTTCCTTCCTTCCTTCCTTCCTTCCTTCCTTCCTTCCTCCAAAGTCATTGTCATTGTTGCTCAGATAAGGAAGGCTTTGCCCTTAACCTGTAATTCACTGCATTTTTCTTGTCTTTTCCAGATCACTCCATAATAGCAAGGCCCCATAGTTCTCAGTAACTTGCTTCTGACAGCTTTCTGGCCTTTCCTGTGACTGAAAAAAGGAGGTTTATTTTAAAGGAAGGAGAAGGTGATCTCCAGTACCCACAACTTGTTCACAATATTAAAGCAGATTAGGGCAAAAAAGCAAGAAATCCATTTCTCAGTTATGCTAAGAGCAGGTTTGAAGCCACACGTATGCAAGGTAACAGTGGTAACCTCTACTGTCGATAACAACACACTCAGAACCATAGCAAAGAATTTTTTTTTAAAGTCACAACATAACAGTGTGTGTAAAAGGTGTCATGTCATATTACACTATTTTTAATGCATATTTTCATAAGATTGCAGAAACACAATTCACCATTGTAAATAAAGTAGGTGCTGAACCCTTTGTTCTTTTATAATGAATTAGTCAAATAACCCAAGAAGCTGCCTTGCCCTAAATGGAGTGCTCCTTAGGATCTCTGACAGGTGACAGCAATTTACAGATTGATACCTGACAGCTTTTATTTCCATGAGAATCCATTTTTCCCATGAGCAGTTCCAAGAATAGTTTGCAGGACAGAAACATCTTACAAAAATAACAATGCTTAATCTAAAATAGCAAAATAGCTAGATTTTATTTTGTTTCTCCTCACCTACAAATTCTTCAAATTATAAAGAATCATTTAAATAGAGTCAAAATAATGAATGGATCCATATCATTTCAGGTTTCTGGAAAATAATTTGGAATTTTATAAACACAAAATCTAAACCATATAAAACCTTGCCTCCCTTGGCTCTTGCCTTCTTTGATCATTAATTTATTTTTAAAAAGATGGGCTCACTATTACATAGATTGTTTATATAAGCTAATCTGAATTCAGCTACATGTCCTCCAATGAACAGATGTTTTTTACTCTACAATGTGGATGAGAGTGCTTATCAATAAACAGATAGATTTATTAATGAAAAGTGGATTCTGGCATTTGTTTTGTCAAAAATAATTAAAGCAAGTCATCTTTAATTTGAGGCCAGTGAGGGGGTTGTTTGTGTGGGGTTTAGATCTCATTTTAAAACCCTTTTTCTTGTACTAAATGGAATTGTTTCAAATATGCCTGTCACAAAATGACAGACTGTTGTAATACGTTTCTAATGAGGGAGTTAAATACATTAAATAACTTTCTGATGGATTTTTAGGTGCTGGTGGTTGTTGTTGTGGTTGGACTGGTATTTGTTACTGTTTTTCTTTTTTTTTTTACCTATTCAGTTCAAATTGGAAAACAAATAAACTAACAAACCCTGAGCCCATCAAATACTAACCCCATGTGAAAAAACCTGCATAATGTAGGGGAAGGAAAAGACAAACAGTGCTTTTAAAGATAATTACGAGCAGTCACCTCGACATTTCTTCCCTACTTGACTGAAATAGTCTGTTTAGAATGTATTATGGAAAACGCCTGACCTGTGAACTAAACCAAACATGCTGTAAATGTAGTGGAATCTTTATTAATGTAAATTAGAGAGCCCGAATATTTTGTTGCATGGGGGTCAGTTGGAAACACTGTAATCTAATTACTCTTCAGTTTCATTTATGTGCACAAACATTTGCTCCTGTAACAGGGAAGACTGTTTCTTTTGGCAGCAGCGATGATGTGGAAGCCTCCAGTATTTGGAGGCTGATAATAAGACTAATGTGCTGGCGCCCTGACAGAGGGCACAGGAGGGCATGCTATTAGATAAGTGTTTCTGCTACATTACCCAGACAGCATTGCCCTTCACAGAATGTTCCAGCCATTGTGCAGTTTGATATCACACAACTATAGAATGCTAATGCCAATGCAATTATGTATTTTGGCTTTCTTTTTAGCAATAGTCTGTACTTAAGCAAAATTTAGTACCATCTTATATGTTCCTACAGCTGGATAATTAAAGGGCATTTCAGTTTCTTTAACACGGAACTAATGATATGAAGATCAGTGGCTATTTAAAATGTTATTCACTGTGCTTAAAGAGTCCTGACAATTAGGCCTGTTTTCAGGAACAAAATGTGATTTGGTAGAAAAAGAATGACAGTTTGGTGCAATTTAGTCAAATTTATTTCTCCTGGGTTAATGTGTGTGTCACATTGGCTTCCTTGTATTTTCCCTCTTATAAGTAGAATTTGCAGGTGCAGAGCTTTAGCTTGAATGTATGACAAACATTATGTGATAGAGCTCCAGGAAGCTCGGAATCAAGACTGCATTTTCGCAAAATGACACAGACCGGTAGTAAAGGAACAATGAGACACTTGCTCCTGTCCCAAAGGAATATGATGTTCTCGCCAATCAATTTAAGGAAGTCTCTCTGCAATACAGGATATCTTAAAATGAGATAAATCTGCAAAGAAGGTGAAAGTATTAACTTGATTTATAGACCATTTTTCTGACTTGTCCTCATGGGTGCTCAGCTATAAAGTTATTTTCAATTCTTATCTATTGGTGAGTATCAGCATAGAGTTGTGCATGGGACACAGCTGGGAACAGCAGGTATCTTATCATGCTCTGAGCAAAACACGGTCACTAGAAACTAATTCAATCCTGATAGATGACTTGGCCATGAAAGTTTAAAAGAAAGCCTAGGAAGGATTCCTGTGTCAAACTGAGTGGAAATGCAAAGAGCAGGACTAGAGTCACCATCACACAGCTTTAAGATTGATTTAAAAACATTAAATTACCATCAGTTTAGCAGCACATGGGATTTCTGCATGTGAATTGCTGCATTCTGAAGGAAGAACAGAGGCCATATGTGTTTTGAGTCTGCTTTTCCCCACACAACATCAAGGGCGAGATGTGTCGGCATCGCATTGCTTGTGAACATGTGGCATCCACGGCTGCTCTCAGCACCAAGGAGGAGCTGCCTGGCAGTTCCCCTCCAGCCTCGCTCCTGAGCCTTGCAAGCTTCCTGGGGAGCCTCTCTGAGGCCTTAGAAGGTTTCCTGGCTTCAAATGAGCTAAGTAAGCTCCATATGACAGCCCATCACATGAAGCAGCTGCTCCTTCCTGCTCCCCTCAAAGGCTGGCTCCCGACCCCAAATTCCAGCAGCATTCTGACCCTGTGGTGTTTACATGGAGGGAGGGCTGGGAGCACAGGGACCAGGGTACAGCCAGGCTGCCTCTTCACCACCATGGGCAGTGAGAAGGGTGGCATGGGTTCGGCACAGAATTGTTTGCCTGGTTGCAAAAGGAGTCATTGCGCTCAGCTCCTCAGTGGCTCGGTATCTATTTAGAAAGCAAATAGATAGCATATTCCTCTCTCCCACCGCGAAACTAGATCTGCAGCATATGGAGGTTCAAGTGACAAAGCATTCCACACGGCAGGGTTTGTATATCCTGTATTTGGATCTGTGTATTCACAGCTATATTTCGCATGGAGATTTGGTTGCGAAAAATCTTAAAGAGCTCTTTCTCATGCAGAATTATTAGAATGCCATGGTATGTTGGAGGTGGTGTCCTCAGATCTCCAGTGTTAGAGAGAAGCATCTAAAATAATTGCACTTCTTCCTTCTTCTCCATTAGGCTATATAACTTTTGATATATGGCTTATCTGAAACAGTAAAGGATAACTTATCAAATAAGCTGTACCTAACCAAAGATTCTTAATTTTGATACCTAAAGGTTGTTAGTGTTATGAAGCTTATTTGGCACTGATAGATGGAGTAAAATTGTGAATCAACATAATTTGATTATTTAAGAATCAACAGTAAATTATTTTATAATTGTATATTTTTAACAGGAAATCATGCTCATGAAATCCATTAGAAAGGGGAAATCAGTAAGTGATTTCCTCATTCTGATCAGTAAAAATTACTAGGAAAGCACAGAACAAATGGAAACCGAGACAGCAGCCAGCAAACCCTAATGAAATACTGCTTCTAATATTGCTATACCAATGATCAATTTGCATCATGCTTAATAGCAGTCAGCATTAAAAATGGAAATAATCAATTAATGTATATATCCATTTACAAACCTATGCTTCTGAGAACACTACAATATGAAGGATAATTAATTTGGGACCAGAGAGTATCTACTTTCTAAAGTTTTGTCTTGTGAATTTCAAAAGAAGCTTCACTTCCCTGCATCTGCAGCCTGAAGAGGAAAGGAACTGTGCACAGTGACAAGGGCTGCTTCAGTCCTAGCAGCCACAGGAGGGGCTCCTGTTTCCTTCCAACACCTCTCCCACTCCTGTTCTTCCCTGCTCCACTCCCCCAGTAAATCTGCTAGCAAGTATAACCCTCTGAGCAGATGGGTAGTAAATACAGAGCTGGAGATTATGTCTGACAATTAAAAGAAATGTGTCTGACTCGTCATTATGAGTTACATTAGCTAAAGACCTCGTACCAGGCTTCTATCTTAAATGCACACATTTTCTAAGGATACGCATTTTTTTCCCGACTAATCTTTTAAGACAATGCAGTGTTTAGAGATACCTACATTTCAGGGTGCCAAACCTGACACCATGTAAGGGTCTGTTTTACAGACAGAGCCAAGAGCTCTGCCTCTCAAGGTGGCCCCTTGCTGTGGCCCCAGGGTGGGTACTGACGCCCCAGTTCCCAACCTGCATTCCAGCTCCCAGCTCACACTTTATCTGCTCCAGCAACTGGCTCTACACAAGTGCTAGGCAGTACACCTGCAAAACCAATTGGTCTCTATAAATTTTACAAGCGTGAATTCTAACACTTTCCTGCCCCTCTGTTGCTGCTCCACTGCCTTCAGCATTTGCTCATGCAAATCACAGGGAGGTTCAAGTGTAAAATTTTGCCTTAGCACATTTTTGTGCCAAAAATTCTACATTTATGCCATTATTAGACCTCCACACCTTGCACCATTCTACATGGATACTAATAGTGCTCATTCTGAATGGGTGTTAAGCAAGGGAGGTTTGCAAGCTTTTTCCCAGATCTCATGAGGTGGAAGGTATCACCACTGACAGAAATTTTGTTTTTGTTTTGTGGTTACTGAAAACAAGAAGTCTGTAAACCTTAACAGAAATCAATAAGATTTATCCCCAAAACCAATGAAATGTGATGCACTTATCTCACAAAAACTCTTGGCACTATTTCATAATGAGGTATGTCACCACATTTTAGGTTTCCGAGATGTTTTGTCTTGTTTTCTTTACTGACTTGATGTTGTTCTAACACCATTTGCATATGACAATGTTAGATAAATTTAAAGGCTATATGACTTGGAAGTTACATGATATAATTTTCCCGAACTGATAGCCATAAACAGAATTGAGAACAGGAATAAGCCTTTTATGAGAGTATAATCCATACCTGCCAGCCATCTGAAACTGGGAGCAGTTTGTTCCCAGATTTAATTTTTTAATTGGATACAGTTTGAGCAGATGCCTGGAAAGAGCTATTACAGACTAGCTACTTAGAAGGACCCTGTGAGTCATTGGAGTGCTGCTACAAACAGAAATTCAAAGGGTTGAAGTCACAGTTTTAATAGATAAAATATCCGTAAAAGACACAAATGCAATTCTCTGCGTATCTTTCCTTTTTAAAAATAAAACCTAGAAAATAAACTACCTTGAATTTCAGCAATATTCAACTCCCTTTTCTGCCAAATGCCTAGCCATTGAAACCATCTGGGAGAAGTTCAGCACTAGATAACTTCCTCTGCTATAAGTGTCTTTGCACGTCCTTTTCTGGCTTCTTGTTAGAATTTCATCATTCAGTCTACAGTGGTAGTATCTAACCCCCATTGCTTTGCCCCAGTCCCTCTAAGTTTCTTTTCCTTCTTCAGCCTTCCCATTCTTAGCTCTCTTTCTCTCTCATTGAACATCACTAACTACTCGTTGGGAAGTTCAGCATACACCTGCTGTTGCTGCTTTTGTCCTCTTCAGCTCCTTTTCTAACTCTCTTGTGCCTGTGCATGTTCTGATATCTTGACTTCCCCTTGTTGTTCACAGTTCCTTCCTCGGTTTTCTGCTCATCACCTTCTGATAGGATTCAGGACACCTTGTCTTCTACCTGCAAGGTGCCATCAGTTATAACTATGTATTGCAAGAAGTCTCTGGCTGAAGGAATCCTTTGAAATGCTGTTTCCCTTCTACCTTCTCTTGGCACTCCATGGGGCTTATACTATGAACTATCATCTAAATTTAGTCTGTTGTCTATTGTTCCTTTCCTAATTGTAAAGATGTTTAATTCGTAATCCACCTCCATAGTAACATACCCCCAACATGGTTATCTCATTTGTAAGCCTGATTAGATTTAAAAATATATATATATTTTTTAGAACGGAAAAACTTCCCACATAAACACTCTAACATACTACCTATATGGTATGTTTACCTTTGCTCTATTACAGTAAATCAGAAATGTTCTGCTGCCTGTCATAAGTACTATGGCCTTGAGTTGCAAACAACAAAGGGTGTTCACCTTATCTCAACTGGCAGAGGTTTGCTGTTTGTAATCTGTTCCTGCTCTCTCCTCAAAACTCCCTCTTCTGCTGATGACACAGGTTTGAAATCTTTGTATGAAAAAAAGTTTTGAAGACTTTTCTCCTGATGGCTTTTGCGCATTTGGATTTCATGTTTGGCCCAACCTTATCACATCAAAATAAGGACACAGTCAGGTACTGTCTCAGCTGGGGGGCAGAAACCAATAGCTCAGAGCTGATAAGCAGCAGCTTCTTAAACTACCTCCTACCTGTTCCTGAGTCTCCAGGCACTATTCCATCTTGAAGTCTAACAGCTCTAAAGAGACAATTATTTAAGCTAATCTGTTTGCCTTTCCACTGGATCAGAAGGGACAGAAGGAAAGACTCACAACTCAACACTCCTGTGCTCCATGGGGGTGGACAGCTGCCATGAGGAGCATGCCACCGTTCCCAGCCAGCCCTCATCCACAGGGTTTCATTTCCAAGGACACACAGGAGCAAGCTGGAAAAAGCTGGTGTGCAGATTTGGCTTTGGTGAAGAAGTAGGAGTTAGGATATGGCCAGAGCACATACGCTGTCTCAGAAACATGGAAATGTTCTCACATCTGGGAATGCAGGTGTAAATGTAGCCTTGAAATCATCTTAGCTGAGGTACAGGAAATCTTGGCAGCACCAAGATTTCAGCTGTTATTTTCCATCTCTCCCTCCAATTTTCTTTCACTGGTTCAAGGGGCTCCAGCTAGGCTATACCATGGGAGGGTTCGCCCTTGGTCAGGTTGGCTGGCTTCCTTCTGATTGCCATCCTCACAGATGAAGAATTGAGAGAATAAATAGTCAGAAGGGCAGGACATGCACTGGAGGTCGTTCTGGGTATAACTGACTACCCAAGCACCCAGGGAATGACACGGTTGCTGGATGACCATCAACTTTTACAGCATTTAAAGAGGGTCAGAGAAGACCTGGGATATCTGCTCCGCTGACTGAAACACATGTTAGCAGTCTGAAACCCAACATATGATTATGAGAGGGCAGTCAGGGCTTGTGTGACTTTCACAGCTGAACCATGCCAAACTGAACCAGACAGCAGGTTAAATAAAAGGAGGAGACTAAAGAAATTCCAACATAATCTTCTTCTGGGAAACAATAAGCTTACTTTATTACATTTTGTACAAGTGACCTTGCAGAACATTTCTATATTGCAGAGAGCAAGATTTTTTGTCATAAAAACAACCAAAAAAGGAACAAAGGAAAAGGAACTAAGTTTTGCCTGGGGTTAACTGTTACTTATGAAGCTGTGCCACTTCATACTATGATTTTGGACAGTGTTTCTCTTAAAATCTAAAAAAAAAAAAAAAAAAATTAAAAAAAAAAAAAAAGAAAGAAAAAAAAAAGAAAAAAGAAGAATAAAGAATAAAGAGAAAAAAAAAAAGAAAGGCACAAAAATGGACTGAAACCCCTCCTCAGCAGGAGACAATACATCAACGTAAAGTTGATCTCTCAGTCCTCTCAGGTTTATTCTGTAGGGAGCGACCTTTGCCATCCAGGGCATGGATTGCATGACCTAAAATGCCTTTTCCTTCTATTTCGGTGTTGCACAGTTATTTTAGCAGCTTCGTTCCTTTTCTCCTCTGTCGGGTAATAGTATTAGTGGCGGATCTGCCAGAGGAAACCAGGGCTCGCCGAGAGTTGTAAAAATAGCCCGGCGCACCCGGAGGAGGCGGCGAGCCCCCGCAGCCCGAGCCGGGAGCAGGGCGGGCGGGAGCTGGGGCAGGCTGCGCGGTCCCCGCGGGGCGGGGGCGGCCGTGCCGCGCTGCGTGCTGCCGGGGCCGCTGCCGCCCGGCGCCGAGGGCTCGCTGCTTCGCCTCCGTTCGGCAGCGCCTCTGTTTGTTTATTCTGCGGCATTTATGGCTATCCCCCCGGGTATCTGAGGAATTGCATTAAGGACTCGTCTATCTTATCGCGGGAGACAAGCTCTGCGCTGCCGGGGCTCCGTGCGCCGGGTGCCCGCAGCCGCCGGGGCTCGGGGAGCGGCGCTCCGCGGCGGCAGCGCTGCGGGCTGCGCGCTTAACTCCTTCCTTGCGGAAGGGCTCTGGGCCAGAGAGGAAACAGCAGCCCTTCTATCCCGTCTCTCCCGTTCAATTGCTGCAGAAGGAGCACTGGAAAACCAGGCAGGACTTATTTAAAGGCAGGTGAATCGGGGTGATTGCCAAAGGCGGAATCTTAAAAGGTAGTGAAGGAGTGCTTCAGCGGTGGATGGATGAGAAAAGCCTTTGCTTCAGACACTGCCACTGCTCCCAAGTCTCTCCCCAGCTCTGAAAAGAGACAGTCCTTCATGCTCTGATTGATTGCTGGTACAAAGCCAAAGGGAGTGAAAACTGCAAACCTCCCTCTGTCCAATGACACGTCCCAGACCAGAATAAAATCAAGGCTGGACCTTTTCCTGTGGTAAATCTGCTTATCTCCCTTCAAGCACCTGACTTACACTTAAGAGAAAAGTATATATGGGCTAGCGTGCAGACTGCACCATCTCATCCTTATACGCTGCTATTATCAGGATATGCAAGATTATGTGAGCAGTTTACACACACACGCAAACACAGCAATGCAATTGCAAGCTAGAGTGTGTAACGCAAACAGATGAGCCACCAGCAGAACTGGCAGAAGGCAAATATCTGTTTTAGCTGTTGGCTCTTTTCTGAAGTACCAATAGCACAGCCGTCACCCAGCTGAAGCAATGGAAATAAGTGCGTGATCCACCTCAGTGCATTTCTCATGTGTCACAGATTCTTCTCTATCTGAAATCAGAGGGGCAAAGTATCCCAGGAATCCTTCTGAAGGGGCTGTCCTTGCATAACAAAAATATCTCTGTTTGGACTATGGAATAAGCTCTCTCATTCTACCTGGGAATTTACTTTGAACGTAGCCAGCCTGAGCACGACTGAATTCTCTGCTACAACTTGCAGTGATTTTAAAGGCATAAGAAAAAAAGACAAAATATCAAAAATATCCTAACTTACCAGCTGTTTAAAAGAAAAAATGGGGCTGAAGTATCAGAGAGATGCTTTCTTGTAAAACAGAGTTGATCCGTTAGGGTATGATTTGCACAGAGCTAAAATGGCTTGCTTGTTTACAAACACATTTGTAACGTGCAAATGTATGTAAAAATAGAAAAAAACCCAAACCCTGTAGGTTTACAAATGTGTTTTATTGGACAACGCAAACAGCAAGGAACAGACAGCCTAATGCAGAAATCACCACCATTTTGCAATGGTAGCGTGACCACAACCCCCACAGCTCTACTGTTTGTGCAGGGAGGGTACTTGTACCTGTGCAAAACTTCTCCAGTGCCCAAGTCCTGTTTGGAACAAGAGCCCTGGAGATGTTTTCCTTTGTTCCAAAATTGTATTTTTAGACAGCATAAAGCATGCCATAATAAGGGAAACTTACTCCAGTTTCAGCTATGCTGAAGGATATGCCAGTTCCCCAGCTGAGTGAACAGATACCCTTTACTATTGGAAGAGATTGGGAAGATTGCTGATGTGCAGCCCTTTCCCAGTGCAACCTTAAGCAAACAGAGTTTCATTAGATCAATAATAATCAAAGTTACTTTGGGAAGAGAGGACTTTCAGTTCCTTTAATGGTCATGAATCCACTGCCTCAGAAAGGAAAAACAAAGCAGAAAAGGGAAAGTCAGGGGATTTTTGCCAGCCCTAATAATTTAAAATAGTTTTGTTGTTCCCTTAGTTCAAAACTCTGGGTATCGTCACAATAGCTCTTTGATATTGGATACCGATATTGATCTGGGTGCATCTGTCTCGCTCAGCAGCTGATAATGACAGCACACGTGATTTCCTGTTATTGAAGCTCCACAGACATTTCTGGATCCAGAGCTTGGCAGCTCCAGGGACCCTTTCCCATCAGCAGCCCAGTGGCCAATGCTCTCATTGCCTTTCAGCCGATGTAAGGAGGATACACTGCAGCCTCGCTGAGTTGTAAACAACTTGTTTACCTCCTTCTCAGTGTAATCTGTCCCTGCTTCTATTGGCTCCTGTGGCATCAACAGAGCATTAGAACACCCCGAGCTCATAGGCTGATGTGCAGAAAACAACCCAAGGATCCTTTCCAAGCTCTTGTTTTGTAGGACACGGGAAGTTATTTATACCTGTTGTTTCCAGCCAGCCAAAGCAGCCCTGTTCTTACATGCGGTTAATTTTGAAGAAAACTAGGTTTTGACGTTCCTTCAGCAGGGATGAAAATGTAAACAGTGTGGGCCTGATGCTGCTCTTCCTGCAAAGCTTCATTTGGGTCAGACAAAAAGAGACATGTATCTTTTTCATATGCTGTTTACATTTGAATAGGAAAAGTGAAAGATATGTGTGATTTATAGATCCCCAAATTCTTGGGGAGCACTAATCAATACTGCAGCAGAAGGCTGGTTGAAGGATAAAATCCCTATGGATTTTAACCAGCACGTGGAAGAAAGGGAATCGGAAAACATCCGTCAAGTCTTTAGTCTGTCCCCTCCGTACTCCTGACCGGGACTTTGGAACAACTGCGCAAGACACTGACCCAGAAACAACTTCCCTGGGGTTTAGTGCATCGGGCAGTGAATAGGAGTGACAGGGCTCCCGGTATGAATGCACTCACTTTGTATTGGAGGTGCAGAGCAGCTCTTAAGCACTCTCAGAGAGCATGATCCTGCTCCTGTTGAAATCGAGGGTAAACTTCTGAGCAGATTTGGGGATTTTAAGAAGCAGATATTCATGCAGCACAGTTTCGAGGCTGTCTGCGGTTCACATCACTCTGAGCCCTGACATCTGAGACCCCATCACACACCTGTGGGGGGACAATTTTCTTGCCAGCCTCCCATCTCCAGAGCACACACCATCAATAATAGGCAACATCTTCACCAGTGATGTTTAATTACATTTGAAAACTTACAGGAAGTGTCTGCTCTTAATATAAAAATATCTTTCCTTGTGTTTTACAATACCTGCTTGTTCAGTTTGGTGAAGAACTTGAAATATAAGAAAATAAAAGAGTTACTTTTAGGGCTTGTGCTTGAAAACAGAAACTTGGTTCTGCCACTGTCAGCCACAATAGTGTCAAGACATTTTGATATTCAACTTGAAGTGGAGCTGTTGTAAGATCAAGACAATGTATTCAGCAGAATAGCCTGACCAAGGTGTTAATCCAGGCAACCTCATTTCAGCATTGCCTTATCTCAGGCAGGTGCCCCCGGAAGAGGGTGAATGTTGAAGGGGAAGGTGAAGAAGCATCTGATCGGCCTGAAGGGAATTGCCTAAATTCTTCAGTCTGTCAAAATGGAGATGTGGAAACCAACAGAGAGGGTGCCCATGCCTCTCTCTTTGATCCCTGGTATTGTCTGTGCAGGCAGCTTATGGGGCTCAAGAGTATAGTCCAGCCAGAGGTTAAACATCTGGCTCTTCTGTTGAGGAAGAACTTGTACTGGATGAATATTATTTTTATCTCTTCTCTTAAAGCTTAGCCACTCTTTTGGCAGGTATGTAACTGAAAAGGAGAAACGTAAAATGCCTTTTGCCAGGGTCTGGGGAATTGGCTGTGAATAAGAACAGATGTAAATCCTCCTCTTGGTTTTCATCCTGTGTTCAAGTAATAAGTGCAAAAGGTAGTACCTCCTGTAAATCCCAGTCACCTGGAGGGCTCCTCAGGATGAAATGGGTATAATATTGCTGGCTAAATCTGACCACAATACGCATGTCATTGAAATGGGCAAATGAAGGTAGATCTTAATGAAATGAGGCACTCACAGGTCTAGATCAGCCCTGGAAGGGAATGGACGTGGGCATTAGATGTTTTTTAGGCAACATAGAAAAGGTTTGACTAGAAGTATGAGAAAGTGTGTGAACATCACGAAGTTCAAAAAGGCCAGGTGCAAGGTCTTGCACCTGGGTTGGGGCAATTGAAAACATGGATGCAAGCTGTGTAGTAAGTGGATTGAAGGCAGCCCTGGGACAAATTTTTGGGGGTATTGAGGGATGAAAAACTGAATACAAGCCAGCAATGTGCACTCGCAGCTCAGAAAGCCAACCATATACTAGGCTGCATTGAAGGCAGCATGGCCAGCAGGGCAAGGGAGGTGATTCTGACCCTTTGTTCTGCTCTCATGAGACCCCCTCCTGGTGTCCTGCACCCAGCTCTGGGCCTTCCAACATAAAAGAGACAGGGACTTGTTGGAGCAAATCCAGAGGAGGCCACGGAGATGACCAGAGGGCTGGAGTATCTCTCCTATAAGGAAACGCACAGAGTTGAGGTTTTTAAGTCTGGGGAAGAGAAGGCTCCAGGGAGACTTCATAGCAGCCTTCCAATAACTGAAGGGGGCTACAAGAAGTCTGGAAAGACACTCTGTCAGGGAGTGTAGTGATAGGATAAGGAGTAACACATTTGAACTGAAAGGGGGAAGATTTACTTTGGATATAAGGAAGGAATGTTTTATCATGAGGGTGGTAAGCTACTGGAAGATGCTGTTCAGAGAAATTCTGGAAGCCCCATCCCTGGAAGTGTTCAAGGCCAGGTAGGATAGGGTCCTGAGCAGCCTGATCTAATGGAAAGCGTCCCTGCCCATGATGGAGTGGGAGGAGGATGGGAGTGGAATTAGATGGTCTTTAAAATTCCCCCCAACCCAAATCATTCTGTGATTCTATGAAACAGAATTTACCACTTTTTCCCCCCCATAAATTCATTCTGCTCATTTTAACTGGCACTGAAACATTGAGGTCTACTTCAACTAAACTTATTGCCCACTGTATGGCCTAAATTACAGTTAACTTCTGTGTATTACCTGAGGAAAGAGGAAGTTATTGTCTTCCTCTGGTTTCAGTGTATATAATAAACTAATCTATGGGGTTCAAGGCCAGGTTGGACAAAGCCTTGAGCAACCAGGTCTGGGGGGAGGTGTCCCTGACTACAGCAGGAGGGTTGGAACTTGGTGGTCTTTGAGGTCCCTTCCAAACCCTTAACATTCTGTGGTTCTATGGATCTGTGACTGAACATACAATTAATTTAGTTACTTTAAAAAGAGCTAAACATGGTTGGAAAACAGTTTTCACCTTACCTTTTCCTCATTTTCAGTATGATCATATAGTCATGAAAAAATCACAGAAAGAAGTGCCAGGCTAAAGGTAGAAGAGTACAAACAGTAATAACATTTTCAGAAAGCTCAGAGTCATATGATTCCTAAATGTATTCTGCTGCTAGTTTCTAGATAATAAATCATTATTTAGTCAGATTGTGAATAGCGCAAAAAAATTTTCACTCTTTGTTGTTTATAATAACTTACTCCATGCTGAATCTGCTTCTTTAAAAGAAAGGAAACACATTCAGTTCTTAAGTTTTGTTTTTCATTGTGGTTTGGAGTGATATGGTTAGAAGAGGTACATAATAAATTAATGACTGGAAATTGCAGAATGGGTCAAGGTCACTTTGTGCATAAATTGGAGGTCTAGGAGTTGTACATTTTGTGCTATCTGTCTTATACCACTTTATTGATTTTTCACTCTGAGAAAAAAGAGAGAAGGTCTTTAATAGATTTTTATATCCTCAGTCTATTCTAAATCCGCCTGTGTTCTGATCTTCCTGATGTTCCCACACTTTTATGGCAATAGCAAAGTCCTGCTAAACTGCAGTGCTGTCATAACACAATGACTCAAAAACCAATGGTGATTTTAATCTCCTAAAAAACATTTGCCAGAAAATTCAGAGAGACCTGTAGCCCATGCAGCCCAGAAAGGATGGACAGGACAGTTGAAGGATGGACTTATTTAACCTTTCATCTGATTAAAGAGCAGAAATCCAGTATCACCTGCTTTCTCCACCTTTCAGCATCCTTATAAAGCAAATTGCAGTGCAGTGTAGAAGTTTGATTACCACACCCACAGGTAGAGCTTAGCAATAATTCTGTATCATGAACTGTTTTAGACAGAATTGAAAAATAATTCACAATGTGGTCAAGGTAGAAATGGTGAGTCCGTTACAATTTCCAAAGAACAGAAAGCAGCCCTGTCACTCACCATTGCTGGATAGGAATGAACCTTTATACCTCTACAGCAGTTTTTGACTCTTGGAGAGATCAGTTAGTATCAGAGAACTGATGCAAAATGAATTCCAGCAATCAATGGCTACATGGGAAAGAGAAGATGCCATAAAATCAGTAGACAGGTTCCTCAAGGATACAACCAATAAAGAATTAATTGCTTTATATTTAAATAACACATTTATTAGAAAGTATTTTTGGTGCTAAATGGCTAGCAGGGAGGGTGTTAGTATGATTACTCATCTGAAAGCACAGTGTCAAACCCTAGCCTATGCCAAGGGTCGAATAACATTTTTATTTAGCTCATGCAAACAAGCAAACGGATTTATTGGTCTACAGGAAACTAATGACAGCAGTTGAATGGAAAACTACTTGTTAATAGACTGGAAGACTTTTTCTATTCTTTTTATATATTTTAAAGAAATGAAAGCAAAATACATAGATAGTCTATCTTGAGTGTAAGAATCTTTCAATCATTAGTTTTTTATTTCTGCCTGTTTTCTACAAAATAGACTTATCTTCTCTGACTGCTCTTAAATGCTTTTGTTCAAGCTGGTTGAACAATACAATTAAATTCCTCTTGATCTGAAAGGAAGCATGTGAGACCATTTTCTAACTCTTGTAACAGTACACCAAAACCATTATAGTGTTGAGACAAAAAAACACATGCTCCAATACTGGAGTTCTGGAAATAGCTGAGATAGCACCTGAGTAGGAGATAGCACAGCTCCTCAGCCATCCTACCGTCACCACACAAGATGAAGGATGAAGGAGGTGACTGGGGATGAGCTGGGTCACACAGCAGTCTAGCAATGTTAGTGAGAGCTGCCACTGCTGCCACTGCTCCTCTTGGGAGTGGGAAACAGGGTTACCTGGCACAGCAGCCCCACTGCTACTTGCCATACATGGTATCAAGAAAGGAACAAAAATCCCTGCATGGCCCAACAATCAAAGTTTGCCTGTCCTGAGCTCTCAGTGAAGAAAGTTCATCCAAGAGACTGGGTTGCAGTCCTTTCTGCAGTGTGCACTGTGGTGTGATACATTGCTTTGAGTGAAAGCCAAGATTTCTATCTCCTGTCAGGCACATAAATTCCTATTATGTTTCCAATGAATTTTTGTTTATGAATGGAGAAACTGGTCAGTGGAAGACAGCCATACAGTATCACCCACAGACATCTGCATAGTTTCCAAAAGCTGTGCAGATATATTGGCAGAGTACTGTGTTTTAGCTAAGCAGACTGTCCCTCAGTTCCACTGGTGATGTTTGAAGGATCTCCATCTAGCAGATTTTCTGGAGGTTTATCGGCTGTGCTGACTTCCTCAGATAAAATACCAACAAGATTTTTCAATTCCTGTAGACAAATACAAACATAGACCTAATAACTGAACATCTTTGGCTAATGGCTCACCATCCTACACAATACTATTCTTTCAATGTCTTTACTGGTGAGGAAAAAACTGTCTGTCCCCTTCTGCAGACAAATTTCCTTCAACAAATTGCCTCCAAAGCTGTTTATTCTTGCTCTAAATCTTGTCCTGCAGACTGCTTGTGCACTTTGCATTTTCAGCCCCCTGCTGAAATGTACATATTATGTCAGGCTCTATCAAGTGAATGTCTTGGGATCTAACCATGCTTCCTCCACTTGCTCTGTCCCTTTCTCAGGAACACGATGAACACACTTTCAGTTGAGTGGTGGAGCATTTCTGTACTCCGGACTCGTTCACTGCTTTGTGGTTAGGACAAGTCTATAATGAAACAAAGTCATAAAATTCCTTTCTCCCATTCCAAATCCTCTGGCCACAGAGCTGTAAGAGACAGGCACAACCAGCTAACCCTTATAATGAGATCAGCTGCTGCTCTTTTTGCCAAAGACATTTCACATGGCAAGGGTACGATGATTTGGGCCTCTCTGGTGATATAGGTGGGGGGCTGTGAATTTCAGCCAGGCTTGGGCAGGTTCTGGGTAGAGGATACTCCATTCAGCTGAGCTAATACTCTAAGAAAGTCATAGCAACCAAATCTCAGACACAACAGCTGGCAAAAGGAGCAAGTGCTAAGGTAGCAGCCTGAAGAAATCTCTTAGCCCCAAGAGAGCAAACTCTGACTAATCAACAGCTTACATCTACACTGTTAAATTCATCTGCCCCAGCAAATGATCACCTCTCCAAAACAAGGGCTGCAAGAGAATGCACTCCCACCAGTGCCAGCATTCCCTTTTGTAGAGCAGATTGCTGCGTGCTCCCTGCCTGCCGCTAGCCCTGGGTTGTCTCCTGTGTGCTCCTGCTCCAATGCTCAGTGTTGGGAGTCTGAGGAAAACAAACCCAGCCTAGAGTTTATTTGGGAGTGAACTAAGTTGGGTCTCTCCAAAAGAAAGAACACACTGGGACTGGCATTTATACAGTGTGATCATCAGGCACCAGGGGATGAGCTGAGCAGCTAAATTATCTGATAACATAGACAGAGTCTCATTTTAGGATATTTTTTTCATTGTTATGGCAGGTCCATAAGCATTAGATATCCTCAATAATTACATATACAGGTGAAACTTGAGCAGAAAGCAGAATAGTATTTTCTGGACTAAATTTTTTTGAGGTTATCCTAAAGTGAGATTCTACCCACATACTTTCCAGCTTCTCTTTTCTGCTGGGAAGGGTCAGAGTACTCAAGATTACTTTGAGAGCAACATTGTCCAGCCACTGCTTTTTGGCTGATAAACAGAAGGACTACAAAAATTTCACAGAGGAAAGATGTCTTTGATATCAAATTGGTTTTAAGACCGGTGTAACTAACCTATTTTTTTTTAATTTGTCCAGGGCTTCATCCTATCCTGAGTTAAACCCAATGGCTCTTACATCATGAATGCTTCATTTGGAAGAGTCTAATCCTAGTTTTATTTATGCTGAAGTTGAATATGTAGATTCCAGAAGTTGTAGAAGACATTTAGTACAATTATGTATATTTTTTTAGATAGGAATTACTACCATTTGTTTGGGGTTTTTTTGTTTTTTAAAATTCTATAGACTGGAGGGGATTTTTAAGCATAGCAGGATTTTGGCAAACTACTGGATCTACCTACACATTGCTTAGATGTAACTAGACTGCACATTTTAATTCTGTTGCAAAACTACCTCAAGGAAAAGCAATTGGGATGCAGTGTTCTCCTATACAGTCAAAGGATTTCAACAGAGCTAGTTTTGGGTGGAGACACCAAAAAGTTCCAGTATGTTTTTGTGTGAAACACTGACAAGGTGTAGCTCTGGGCAATGACAATATAGGAAGTATGACGATATAAGATTGGAACTGCGCAATTTTCTTTGTTTATTGGTAAAAAATTGTGTTTTCACCATCGAATTTTCCAAATTAAATATGGGTTGATTCTGTCAAATCTTCATGTTTTGATCTGCCTGTAAAATCACTCATATAATTGTGCAGTGAATATTTTAGTTAAATCCTTATACTGGAGTGTTTATTTGAGTCATGGGTGTTAGTTCCTGTAATTCCAGATGGAGAAAAAAATAGGTCCACTGAATACAAAGGATGGTTTTAAGGCTTTAATTCAAAACAGAGCAAACAGCAAAGGGGTTTTTTTCCTATACGTTTTCAACTTTCATGTACAATACAAATGCTAGAAATGTGAAGCTTGCTTGTTCTGCATTCTTCATCTTCTCTCTCCTATTACCATGCTATTTTTGCAATATATACTGTAACTATAGCAACATTATTTAATGGATAAATAGCACATTAGCAACTGGGCTGATATGTGTTTTTTTGCAAAAACAAGCTCAAGTAGAACAGTTTGTCAATTTACCTTCTCCTTATATAAAAATATATGTGTGTGCTATAGCAGCAGAATTCAGGACTCAAAGTCATTATGTATCATTTTATGGCCATAGTAAGTATATTTTTTTTTCAGGTTTTACAGCTTTATTTCTGTAACATTATTAAAGAGTGCATGCTGTGTCATGGGAGAGGAAAAAAATTGCTTTATTTATTGAGTCTTCACTTACAGAATGTTTTTGTCCTATATTTTGCCCTATTTGAAAGTCACTTTTTTACAAGCTTAAATAAATATGAACCAGTTTTACATGCACATTTTTATTAGCTACTTAAATATCACTGATAACAAGTGTTAAAATATTTACTTTCTGCAGATTATGCAAACTAAGTGGCTGGGTTTGTTGCCATTGAAGGTAATGGGAATTTTGCCACAGACACCAGTGGGAACAAGGTCTGGCCTTCAGGAACTCAAAAATGTAATCAAAGTAAATAAGTGTTCTTCTTTTTCAAATAAAACTGTGATTAAGCTATGGTTGTTTCTATGCTGATAGGAGTCTTCAGAGTAAGTCAAAGCAGCAATTTTTCAAGGGATTGGTGATACTATAATCATTTGGGGTCCAAATCTGCAGCAAGTTTTAAATGCTGAATGTGTTGAGACTGCAACAGCAAGGGATTTCACTAAACAGCCACAGGACAGCAGTCTCAGATCAACCTGCTTCAGACTCTGAAAGAAGGAGGAGAATATGACTTTTCAGGAACCACAGACTTCACATTGCCTCTAAATGTAGTAAGATACAAGAAAATTAGCACAGAATGGTCTGCCATGCTATTATATTACTATTTCCTTGGGCATCCAAGTTGCTAGGGGTTTATTCTTTGTCACATCACCCACTAGCTTTCTGAAGTTTTCTTATGAGGCAATGGTGTCTTTGGAAATCAGTGGTATGGTGATAAATAAAATAATGGATAAACCCATCCCTAATGTCCTGAGCTGGGCAGGAAAATGCATAGATACTATTTTGCCAAAAATTTTAAAAATACATTTTTATTTGCACTTAACTTCATCATCAGTGAAAATGGCATGTCAGATATTGAATCTAACACACATTTTGCCATTTTCCAGTGCAGGTATTTCTGGACATTACATAGGAAAATGTGCCTGTGGACTTTTAGCAGTTATAAATATCAAAATCTTTGTTTTAAGTGATTGTATCTGAAAATTAAAGGGGTGTGATTTGGTTACAATGGAAACTTCTTTTTAATAAATAATATCCCACAGTTGTCAATGTGTTAAGAGCATCAAGTCTCCATAGAAGATGAATGAGGCTTCCCTGAAAGTGCCCAGGTGGAATCAGGCTGGCTATGACAAATTGTTTCTCAGATTCTTTTGCAAACATGTTACATATAACGAGTAAATATGAGCTGATTTTTGTAACTGTAGGCTGTGCCACAAAATCTCTAATTAGGAAATGCAGTGCTAACAGCTTCTAACTCATTCCAGGAGGGAAGGAGTGAAGGAGTAGCTAGTTGAGGAACACAGGCCAGGCAAGTGAGAAGTGGCATGGAGCTGGGCTGAGTCAATATATTCCCACAGCACATTAAAACAGACATTCTCCCTTTTCTCTTAGGGAGGTTCTGAGTCACAAAGAACCTACTCGCCTATTTCATCTATTGTGTATCATATTGCTTGGAGGAGGTTGAAAAGAAAAGAGGAAGATGAGAGGTAATTTGGAAGAGAGGAACCATATCAAAATATTTCCTCCACAAGCTTAACATCTAACCCATCTCTTTGTGTTACTCTAATTTTCTTAGTTTCTTAAAAGATGTTAAGATACAAGGAAATGTTCTTGTGCCGAAGTACTTACTGGGAGTAGAGGTGTCAGGAGGTTGGCATGGCAATCCTATAGCTCAAAAAGCTGTTTAGGTCCTGAGCTGAGTTGTCAATACATCAGCCTTACACAGGGAAGGGGCTTCAATATCCAGAGCAGATGTCGTGAAGAAGAAAAATGTCTGTTCGCTCTGTGCGTGTACATTTTGAAGGAAAGCAGCCTAAAATTAAAAGGATCATTATAAGTTAGTATATGTGATATTCATCACCACATGATATGCCTGCTATTGACAAGGTATTATTCATTGACAATTTAGCTGATACAGATAACTGAATGGACATAATGATTCTCTAATTTCTTGGGAGTTTAACTTAGTTAGACTTAGTATTACACAATATTTTGATTAAAAATTAGCACTTCATAAAGTATGCATGTGTGAAATAAATTAAAAATCAGCTGAGACTCAAAGAACATGGGGAGAAAATATTAATAAGCATAATTGCTTATCTCTTGCTGGTCAGTTTTCAACCTAGTTTCTCTTTTAATATTTTTACCAATGACTTTGAAATTAGATATTAAATTGCAACCAGTGGGGGAAAAAAAAAGCAGGTGGAATAATGCTTGATTTAATACTCTTTTACAGCAGGTTACAATTACAGAACAACTGTCATGGTTTAACCCCAGCTGTCAACCAAGCCCCACTCTCCAGTCAGTGGGATTGAACAGAGAATCAGAAGGGTGAAAGTGAGAAAAAGCTCATGAGCTGAGGTAGACACAGGTAAGTAGGTAAAGCAAAATTCACATACACAAGCAAAGCAGAACAAGGAATGCTGTCCACTCTTAACCCATGGGCAGGCAGGTGTTCAGCCATGCTCAGAAAAAACAGGCTCCATTGTTTAATGGTGACTTGGCAAGACAAATGCCATTACTCTGAATGTCTCCCTCTTCCTTGTCCTTCCTCCAGCTTTATATGATGAGTATGGCAACATATAGTGTGGGCTATCTCTTGGGTCACTCGGGGTCAGCTGTCTTGGCCGTGCCCTCTCCCAGCTCCTGGTGCACTCCCAGCCTTCTCACTGGTGATGAAGAGAGAGGCAGAAATGACCTTGACTCTGTGCAAGCGCTGCTCAGTGACAGCTGCTTCCAGCACAGATCCAAACCACAGTTCTGTATGAGCTATTGTGAAGAAAATCTCCCTACCCCAGACAAAACCAGCACAAGATGGAGACAGTGAGGATTTCAACACTACTCAAAGACAACCAAACAACAGAGGGGCTAAGATCTTCCCCCTTCTTTGTGTTTACATTCATAAAGTTAGAAAGAACTCTTGGGAGCATCAAAGCACTATTCCCAATCCCAGCTGCAGTAAAGCATTCAGTTATCATTCCCAGTCCTTTGGTAGGAAAAACAATGTGTGTGAGCGTAGTCGAGTAATGGAGCCTTTCCTAGGCTCCTGCCCAGCTTCCAGGCCTTCTGGGATCCTTTCCATAGAGGTGTTCCTTGGGTAGTCTCTTCCCCAGCCTTTATAATTTCAATAGGCTCTTCCTTCTGAGGTGCACAACTTTTCCTCTCTGAATTGCACAGCTTTCCTGTGGTCCACCCCTCCAGGCTGTCTAGGTCCCCCTGGATTGTCAGTCCTATGACCTCAATTTCATGTCATCTGCAGACTCAACAAGGGTATGCACCCTTTGGTACCTCCTTCAGGTTATTAATAATGATGTCAGGCAGCACAGGTCCAAGGACAGACCCCTGCAGTAGCTGTCTTGTTGCATCCTCCAGGCAGAGCATGACCCGTTTGCCACGACCCTGTGAGCCAGGCCTTTGCTGCTGTGGGTTTTCCTGACGGCAGCCATGTGGGTGCTGGGTCAGACAAGCTGCAGGGGTACCCTGCATGAGGGGACACCCGCACACGTCCAGGATGGAGGAGGAGACCCTGGGTCAGTGAGCCAGCCAGTTCTGTCAGGTTAACCTTCTGAACCTGCCCTTATGCAGCATAATCCTGTGTTTTACTGACCCAGACATTTGGCTTCTGAGCATCAATTGGCTGGTTTTTCAAAAAGACATCCCATCTTACCTCCCTGCTGAAGGTGTTGAAGGTCAGCCCTCCGCTCAGGTAAATACTGAGATAATCGTATCAGTTGGAGCAACTCACTCCACATGGGTCAAAGAGACCAAATGAAGCAGGAGATACAATCTGAAATGTCATGAAAGGCCAAAATCAGAGAGTTTCCAAGTATCATTTGATATTCAGTGAAGCCAACAGTGTTTTACATCATCAACCACAAAAAAAGAAAAGCCTTTTTACATGGATGTGTACATAGGCTTCTATATATGCATGTACAGATGCATATAAATTTGTGTGTGTGTATTTAGCATATACATTATTTAGTAGGATTATTTTGTTAGGTTCATTTGGTTTGCCAAGCATTTCTTCTTTCTGCAAAGCCTTTATTATGATTGCATAATGGTAATAATGGTTAGTGAGGCTTAAAGATTATAAAAATATGAAATATTTTAAAGAATAAGAAGCCATCATAATGGTGTTTTAAACTACTGTTTATCACAGAAAATTTAAGCTGATCTCTTTGTTTTCATTAACCAAGAGCAAAAATACAGTGTTCCATAAAATATGAAATAAAATAATAAAGGAGAGAACACAGCTGGGGAGTCTGCATGACAGAAAAATCATGAATAGCAGAGTGTGAGGGGGTGGGGAGAAACAGGAAAATGATGATTGTTTTCCAGACTGGCATACCACTAAAATAATACAAATTAGAACTAAGGAGCATCTTCTCATGAACATGATTTTTAAATTATGTTAAAATTCTCTTTCCCTCGTTGAAAAAGTGTTGTGTTTTTTTCAAGGGACATGATACTAGCCATTCATAGTCACCTTCAGCATTCAGATATATACACTGATTATTCCTGCTGCATTTACTAGCAGTGATGTGCATAAAACCCCATCTATCACCCTGCAATGCTCTCCTGAAACATTTGTTTTTATTACAGATGCAAGAGAATATTCAGTGGGTTTACTTATCCTGCTCTCATCAGTGTTGTCCTCATTTATAGGGATTTTAAAATCTGGTAAAATTTATCCTTTAGTTCAAAGAACCACAAGTGCAATGTTGGTCTTCATAAACAGTTTGGAGAACAGTCACAAAAGGTATGAAAAAAAGAAAAAGGCACTCAGGGACACCGCCAGGGAACCTTGCATACACTCAGTGAATTTATTCACACATTAATTTATCAGAGCTATGAATATTCTCCAAATAAAAATAATAAACAGCACTTTTATAATCTTATAAAACAACTTGGGGAAAAAACTGATTTGATGCTGATATTTTTAATAATTCATTTTGGTGTCTTGAAATAGTGCCTTATACAGTCCTAATTCTTTCTTTTTTCCTTTTCTTCTTTATTAGTATTTTTTTTCTCCTTTTCTCTCTTTTCTCTCTTCCTCCCTTTCTCCCTGCCTTCCTTCAGGACTGCCATGCAAAGCCAATCTATATCATGGTAATTGCCATAGCAGTTAGCACTGCAGTTTCCCTGGTTTTGCTCCCCATCCCTGCCATGGCTTGGTACTCCCAGCAGCCTGGTGCTACATGAATAGCTTGGCCTATGGGGACCTTTCTGTCTGAGACAGTACCATTCTGCCCAGACAGGGAGAGACAGGGCTTTTTTGTTCTTCAGGGTGAAAAAAAAAAAAAAAGGGAAAAAGACAGACCTTGCTGCAGCACTTCACTTAGGATTCCTCCTCAGGAATTCTAATTCCAGCTGCATGCTCCAAAGGGGCTCATGACAGTGATTATTCCAGGCATAAATCATCATTCAGTAGCTTTGTGTTCACACACCAGTTCTTCAGGGATTTCTTTTTTTTTTTTTTACTTTCATATTTTGTACTGTACTATTTGCTTGCAAATCAAACTCTAACACAGCAATTGTGAAGGCATATCAGAATTAGTAAACACTTTGTTTTAAAATAATTGCTGATTTGAGAAGTGCCTTTGAGATATTATGTACAGCACAGCTGTCAGTAGTAGCAATTATTTATGTATTGAATGAATGAGTTCGTGTTTTATCTATATGGAAAGGCATTTTACTTATCCATGCTTCCCCTTCTCCAGGAACATTCCCATCTGCAGTTTTGCAGCTATTTTGTGACCAGTTCAGTGAGAAAAAGTTTGTTTTACAAGAAGCTTGTTTCTTAAAAATAATTGTCAAAATAGGTCCCCTAATTTCTGAAAAGAAAAACCCAAAGGTGGCCTAGAACTCATTGCTTTGCCCAATAAGACATTACCACAGAGCATGCCCTAAACTCTCAGTTTTCTTGCAGGGCTGGGTCCGGATGTCTCAGCTCAGAATCTTCATAATTATTATTTCTTAAGCAGCTACACTTTCTTCCATCTATATAAAATGAACACCAAGAGCTTCATCATATGGAGGTTTTGCTTAATCAGAATGCTAAATCTGCAACTTTTTGTTACCAAAGATTATTTTCTTGAATGAAAACCTTTCATAATTAACATACATATAGCTTCAGGTACTGCACGGTCTTCATTTACCTATAATCCAATATCCATAACACTAAAAATAAAATCCGTGCTAAGCACTTCTGCCAACTGCATTTCACAGATTAAAACACAACAGGCAGATAATTATTGTGTTGCTCTTTAATAAACTGAAGGATATCACTGGACATTGAAGAATTCACTGTTATATATGTGTATACATTGTAATAGAAGTAATAGGGGTTTTTTCTGAATAGCAAGGCAACATACCACACATCTGATAGAAAAACGTGTCCAATGAACCTAATTAGCTCATTGTAAAGTATGAACAACTGTAGGGAAGCAAATATATTTCTCATCTTCACATGGACAGTATTTTAAATCCTATTAAACTGAGATAGGCATTCCTGGAGAAAGCAGCAGATGTATTCTACCCTTTCCCCTCTTCTCCCAGTCACCACTGCCCACTTTGGGGTCTCTAGTCTGCAGGGCGGGGAACAGGGGAGCTGCCCCATAGACCATGCCCAGGGTCCCTCCTCTTCAGGACTGCACCCAGCTCAGTACTAAAGTGCTGTCTTTTCAGAGAGTTAAACACTCTCTGCTTCCCTTTTGACTGGCCAAGATCTTTTATTAGAGCCAAAGCTACACATGCAAGCTGCCAGGCTTCCAAAATATCAACTCTGTTTACCTGATGGGCCAGCCAAAACTGCAGTTCAGGGAAGGTAAAGTGTACAAAAAACTTGCAGGGTTTTGGCCTTAAGTGACACACCAGACATCACAGAGGTGACCTCTGGTGTGGCAGGACAGGTATGGGGATAGTCAGTTTATTCTACTGAAAAATCTGATCAATCTTTGCACCAAAGAGAATTGCCGCACTGGTACCTCATTACAGTCTGTCCTTTATTCAATCCTCACTGCAGATGCCATTATGCCTTTGACTTATTTTTGCAACCTGTGCACAGGGAACTGTGAGCCTGGGGAGCCTGTCCTGGGGAGAGAGGGCCCATGCCCAAGGGAAATCTGTCTAGTCTGCAGTCACTCACCTGGCTTATGCACTGCTTTGTCTGTGCTGCAGAAGAACTTCACAGAACAGAGAAACCTGCAGTCTAGTTTTATTTCTAGTACAACGTGTGTGCAAAAATAAAGTATTGCTTGAGAGAAGAGAGCATTGGGAATACAACCAAAGGTCTGAGTGTACAGCACCTGACATCTGCTGCTGACAGTGCAAGAATTCACTGGTTGATAATATTAGTTTACATGGCTATTTAATTTTTCATTTGACAGAAAATTATAATGACCTTTTCAGGTAGTAACTGCCCTTTCTAGGAGGATACTTATGTTTCCAAGTGTTTATTACAAATCCTTAAATATTCTTAGGAGCTCTTAGGTTAATAATAGCTTTCCAGATTCCAAAGTGAGATTTGACGTATAATAATACCTGAGAATTGCAGACATCATGTATTTTTATTGGTACCTTTAAGGATGAACCTACTTGGCATATAGCCAGAAGGAACTTCCTTTTCTAGTACTCCTTCATGCTCCTCCTACTTTTGGGAGCTGTCATGATTTCAGATTGTTGATTAATTCAGGTCTCTGGCAGTGCATCTAGATGTACACTGAACTCATATTGGTTTTCTAGCCCTGCAGACTATTGGCTATAAGTGTGACATGGTGTCTGTCTCTGATATTTCTGTTTTCCTATTACACAGAGAGACAAAACATGAGAAAAAAGAAGCAATTGCTGCTGTGCTTGACTGCCTCTCCCACCAACTGCTGGCTCTGTCACACTCACTGTGGCCTGCAATAGACTGCATCACACACTGGTGCCCGCTGTGAGGTGAAGTCCTCACCCACTCTGTGCCACAGATCTATTAATGACATTCCCAGTAAACAGAGTGGCTCATTTTTTCCATGTCTATACTCAAAGAAAGTGATGCAGTGTGCAGAGAGTAAAATTTAGGACAGACAGGCAGCATTGAGTTCAGCAGCTCCCCATGGGAAAAGAGTTTAAAAAAAATAAAGCAGAGTTTAGAAAAGAAAGCCTGTTCACTACTACATACACAATGATACCTCAGAAATATAAAGTTGATAATAGCATCAGGAAAAAAGGTGTACCATTATCCACCTCTATCCCCAACTAAAACTAGATTTGGAGTGGTTCTTTCAACTTGAGTTTCATGAAGACAGTCAGTGGCAGGATGCTGAACATGATCCCCATAGAAATAAAAACAGCTGAAGCAGCTGAGTTAGGAAGAGCACTTGGCTGGCTTGGTAAGAGAATCACAAAATTGTTGAGGGTGGAAAGAACCTCTGGAAGTCATCCGATACAAACCCCTGCTCAAACAGGGCCCCCTGGAGCCCAGTACCATGGCCAAATAGATTTTAATTATCTCCAAGGATGGATACTCCACAACCTGTTTGGAACACCTGGGTGCTTGGTCACCCTCACAGTGAAAGACAGTTTCCTGCAACAATTGTGCAGGTTCCTGCATGAACATTGTCCACCTGCGTTTTGAAGGACTCTACACACCTTAGTGGTATATTAATGCTACACTCCAGACCCCTCCCATTTCCTCCTTCTCCTTTCCACAGCAAACCCACGCACCTTCACTTTAATTTGGAAGTTGCCTACAATGAATTCTATCTTCTTTTTTTTCCTTTTGTGCCTCTGGCACTAGAAAACCTCTCCTTCCCTGTCTTTCTCCAGCAGGAGGTCTTCCACTGCAAAGCATCTAGTTTGTTGTTTTGTTGGGGTTCTTTTTGTAATTTTCTGCCCTATCTTCTTGCTGCTGGAGAAAGAAGCACAAAACTAATTCAAAAAAGTTGACGTTGAGCAAAGATCCCACAAATCTTTGAGAGCAATTGAAAGGGAATCACTGTCTTTGAGGAAATGTCCAGGGTGTTGGTTTCTCCTCTTTTCCTACTGGCTCAGGACAAATGTACCAATGAAGATGATGGTAACAGTAATAGCAATAATAACAAGAATAACCTACCTTTTACTTAAAAGAGAGTATTCTTTGTTTGCCAAATTGCTGTCTTTAAACTTTTCTCCAGTCAGGTCTACTATTTCTTGTGCTGTTCACTGTTACAGTAACATTCTGCTGGAGCAAGTGTAAAGTTGTCTTTCAAAAGGAGACAGAAAGTATGATTAATTTCACAGCCAGCTTTAGGAAGTTTTCTCAGTCTGCTAAACCTGAATCAAACTTTTCCCATGAAAGCTGTTAGAAATTCTGAATGAGGAGAATTCAGCATGTTGTTCTAATTGCATATTGAGTAACTGTCCTAGCTCTAATAACTGCAAGTTTCTTTCAGGATTGTGAAAATTTATTTATCATCTGTCTTTTAAAAGGAAAAATAAATAACCATGATCTATGAGTAAGATGTGAGGTCAAAGAAATTCTACTTCATCTCTTTTGAAATCAACATCCAATTTCAATTTTGCTTTAAATGATGAGTTTAAAAAAAAAAAAAAAACAGTTTACAGCAGCTTCAAATGGATATTTTACAAGTCTGTTTGTAAACTAGCCCTGAGCCATGAATTCTCACACAGAACTGCAATGCAGAACTGGTAATTGTTTTGCATTCAAAAATCCTATCTACTGGAGCAGAGGTGTTCATGCCTATAAGCTTTGCTGTCAACTGCATCACTTTGTCATAATGTCTGACAGAAATAACCAGTCACACAAGAGGTTATTGACTAGTTCTGCTGCATTCTGCAAAGTATCCTTTGATGGCCACAGGCCAGCTCCAGTGAAAGGGATGCAGATGTCTCTTCCCCACAGTAATGAGCTCACCTAACCTCTCTGCATGGCAATTTGAAGATTTTTAAGTCTTGAATTCTGACTACTATTTGCTGACATTTCCCACTCCACTGGAATCACATAGTGTCACAACAACGTTTTCTTTCAGCAAATAAAAATGTCTGTTACATGCCTGCTTCCAGCTGAAGTTATCCACTATTTAAAAATGAATTATGGAAAGGTATTTAAGTGCTCAGAGTTGCAATCATGTTCTCAAAGGGGAATCCACCTTTTTATTTATTGCTGCAAAATAAACTCCCAAAGCTAGACATTTCAACTGCAAGTGTCAAAATACATGTGATAAATAATGGGGGAAAGACCAAATTGGAAAAAAAACAGAACAACACCCCTGCTACCCAATAATTCCATAAAGGTGTTGCCAAACACATTTATTACTGTAGCCTTCGTGTAGGAATTAGAGCCTAATCACTAACAGCTATATAATTTTTTATTTTATTTTGATAAACACAAAGTGGATTGGTAGAATATGAGAAATTGTCATTCGTGATTTGTATTTTGATACAAGGAGAGAACTTTTAAACACCAATTTTTCCTGTGGACAGCAAAGTGTTAAAGCAAAAGAAGCCATGGACATGATGGATTGCTTTAAGACCAGGACAGTTTTCTCTTTTTAATTAAAAAAAAAAAGAAATCTCTCTTTTCCCTTACCCCAAGGAAATTTGCATATTAAAAATCTGCAGAAATTAGGCTTATATTTATTCTTAATGGCTATGAGGTGGATGAGAGGGCAGTTATTGTTCAACATTGACATCAGCCTTAAAACTGCAGACTGCAGACGTTTACAATAGAATTAGACTTTCGTGTTGCATAATGAGATTCATTATAATTGACATGCATAATTCCAATCATGTTCTGTGTTGATTCAGCCTTTTGTTGTCAAGACAGCCTGTTATTACATACTGAACTAACCTTACTCATATACAATGATTAAAACAAAACATCTTCAGAGGTTGTTGGTTTGGGGTTTTCTTTTTTTAGATGAATGCAAGGTACCCCTTCCCTCCCCATGCCCACCTCCCCTGCAGGATTTTCTCAGCAAAGCCAGAAAATCCAATGTGTAGCACAGAACAATCTTTTCTCAGTGTGAAAAACTATTCTCAAAAGGTAATCCCCTGAGAGTCTGATGAACGTTCTCTCTACATTATAGTGTAAGGAACAACACTATAATAAATATACCAATTAATAAAGGAAGATATGGGTCTGCAGTATTCCCAGAGTGGAGAAGCATGGCAATTAGTAAAGACTATCAAAGCTTTTAATGTTCATAAAGTGTCAATCAAGGTCACTCAGGGGTACTAATTCACTAAAATAGGCAAAATCAGAAGGCTTGACCTTTTCAGCTGCTCTGCTTTTTTTTTTTTTTTCTTTTTCTTCTGGAAAGAAATAAGGAAAAGCTGGCTACACAATAACACAGATTTTTGCTACTGATTTATTTGAAACAATATTGGTAGTTTTACACTAGTTTTTTTTTCACAGCTTCTTACCAGTAGTACTGATAGCAATTCATACTAGATTTACAAAGGCAACTGAGATGCCTAAATAGGCAGGTCTCAGAATCACAGAAAGGTTGGGGTTGGAAGGCACCTCTGGACATCATCTTTTCTAACCCACTGCTCAAGCAGGACCACCGAGACCCCATTGTTGAGGATCATGTCCAGATTGCTTTTGGATATTTCTAAGGATGAGGACTCCACACCTCCATGGGCGACCTGTGCCAGTACTTGGTCATCCTAACAGTGAAAAAGGGTTTCCAAATGTTCAGCAGGAACCTCCTGAGTTTTAGGTGGATCGCATTGCTTTAGTCCTGTTCCATCTTTCAGTAGCTACAAAGACACTCACAGAACACTCACACTCACTTATATTTGTAAACCAATGGAGGAAGCATTCACCTGGCCAAAGACATCTGTGATGGAGATATCAGTGTCTGAGTTAGTCAGCATTCTTCACAGCTAATAAAGTAGGTATTTCAAAGGACCCATTCATCTCATTAAAAAAAAAAAAAAAAAAAAAAAAAGATATCTAAACTAAGTCAAATTAATCACATCTGCAAAGCATCCATTTACTCCACAGACTTCCAGGGAATTCTAAGGTGACTTCTTATAGGTGAAGACATCTGTGTGGGGCCACACTCTGGTGCTCTTTCAAGGCCACATGCACTCACAAGGTCATGGGGACATGTGAACAACTAGGGATCTTCAAATATTGCCGCAAGGAGTCTAATTTTCCCTACTATTTGGCAGGATACAGAAATCAGATGTTCCTTCATTTGTCCCATTTCCCACAAATGCAGACTGCTCTGGTCACAGCAGAACACACACCTTGGAATAACAGTCTGTCCCAAGGAATAAATGTCCATGTAATTGTCACTGTGCCTGTCACTTAGGAGACACTAATGAAGGGAAATCAGGCTGGAAGCAGAAGGGTCATATGCCAGTACTTGCTTTTCCCACAAAACAGTTGAAATAATTTCCTTTCACTGGGCAACAATTGAAAATTAGCTGAAAGGGAAATGCCAGCGTCACACAAAGTTCAGTCTACAGCTCTGGCAGACAGACCAGAGAGATTTCAACAAGGTCCGTATTGACTGTTACTATGAAATGAAAATGCAGCTGCCAGTAAGGCAGTCTGTTTGATTGCCAATTAAGTAAATTAATCACCCACTACCTCCCCTTGCCATGAGTATGCCATCAAGAAATAGCACCCACATCAGAAGGAATGGCTGTGAGGAAGCAGATCATGAGTAGGGTTCTCAGCTCAAGACCAAGGTGAGAATCATGCCTGGAGAGGCTGTTAAATGTTAAAGCCAAGGCAGGCAGGAGGGGGCTGGTGCCCACTGGAGGCAACTCTTCATAAATCTCTAGCAAAAGGCAGAGGATTGTACTTGCTAGGGGCCAGTTCAATTTAATGGAGACAGACAACCCCCTGCACAGCTCTGGAGCTGCTGGAGTTACTTCTCAAGAGTTGCTAAAAAGCAACCCTATAGCTATTTGTAAGGTTTGTTTTGAAGGGCAAATTTAAGTGGAAAGTCCTAGCCCAGAAGAATGCCATTGTTCATCACGTTGATTGTTTTGGCTCAATAATCTGAATATGCACTGTAGCCAGTGAGTTTGGGGGAAAATTCGAGACTGAGGCTCAAATAAATTAATCCTGAAGACAGGGTGATGGTCAAGACTATAAAGAAATATTTTTTCATGCTGGCTAACTACCAACTTACTCTTTGCCTTTTTATTATACTCCCATTTTTTTTAAAAAAGGGATCGCTCATGGGATGCTGTGGCTTTCTGCAGTGGTTTTGCTCTGGCTTCAGGATCTCAGCTTTCATGAGAGAAGCTGCTTGGTTAGCTCTGGGATTGGCAAGTACCAGCACCCTCTGCACAGGATCCTCACTTTTGATTAAAAACTTTTATTGGCACTTTCTTCTGAGTTGGGACTTCTATAACTCTTCTTCCAGTTATGGATTTCAAAGCCTATGAAATTACATTGCAGCTTTCCTTTAGTCAAGAAGCCAAATGAAATGGAACAGAACCAGCAGACAGGATTTGTAGGACTCACATCCTTCTAGAGCCACAGTGAGTAAGCAGACAGTGTTTACAATGTCATTGACATTAGGCAATGGTATCCCCCATTTGGGCTGGGATTTAGTACAAATTCAGGCAGACTTAGCACTGTAGAGCCCACTACAGTCAGTGAAGATCCAGAGCTTGATTTAGTTGCTCTTTGTAATTCATAAGGTATTTGAACCATCCTTGTGGTAAGATAAGGGCTTGCTGGTCTTCTGAAGTGGCAGCTGAAGGCTAGGAGAAATGCATTAGGGCATCTCGTGTGGCACTGGGTGTCTATATTTAGACAGGTGACTCCCACTTCAGATTGTCATTGACTGTGGTCTGAGGCAGTGTCCGGTGGAAAAACACAACATATACTGCAAGATCCTGAAGGAAGGTGTGTACTATTAAGCTAAACTCTGATTTAGGGTATCTATCTTCAGATTGTTTTGGTTTTGTTTTCTTAATTAGACTTTTAGAAAAATATATCTCTTTGAGATCTTAATCTCTGTGCCAAATCTGATAAAACCAGGTACCAAAACCAATGGATACTAAAGCTAACACAGTGTGAATAGGGTAAATACCACTAAATACTCAGTACTACAGTAACTCCTAACAGAGAGCACATAGCTTGTTATCACCCAGGTTCCGATCATTCCCCAAAATCCAAGATGTACTGCTCCTTTCTGGCTCTCTAAGACTGTCCAAAAAATCAGGAAACCTGTGTGACTTCTGGCCATGTCTATCTGAAAAATGCCACAGATATAAATTACTTTCTCAAGAGCACAGCTACAGATGTCACAAAGATGTTTGGAAGCCTGGAAGAAAACAAAGAGCAGGATAAAAAAATAAAAATAACTGCAAAGTTACAGTCAGCACCAAAAAAAGGAAAAAATATTTTCATGAGCTTGACAATACATTGTCAATAAAATGATGGCATCTAATGATTAGATACCACAGAAAACCCAGGAGTGCATGTAGCCCTAGGACGGCTGAAGGAATGTTTGCAACAAGCAAACAAAGTGCTCCTTCTTCTAGTTTTGTCTGTGCAGAAAAGAAGGTAGTTCAGATAGGCACTTTACTTCCCAAAGCAGCTCCACACACTTCTTCATCAGACTATATAAAATTTTATGGCTATCATTTAAGGTATATTAAAATGTTTCCCCTTAAGCTTTCCTGTGCATACATGTGTGTGTGAAATAAGGCACACAACTAAAACTTTTTATTGTCACTTGCTTTAAAAAAATTGAAAGCTTTTTTCCCCCCAAAAAATACAAACTAATCAGAAGATGGCATATGTAAGAAACAGTAAAGGGGTTAAATTGCTGAGATAAGTTAATCTTCAGTAAACTAACCATACCTCAGAGACACTCAGATTCGTAACCTGAAGTGCTACATATGGAAAATTAAAACATTTCTGAAGGTTTATAGAAAAATAAATATGTAAAAACCAGTTTTATTAAGAACAAAACCATCAGAAAATTCATTGTCATTATATAAGACTGGTAAGACTAGAGAAATACTTGGGGGAAAGAAAAGAGGACAACAGGAGGGAAAAAAAAGAAATTATGCACTTTTTTTTAATAACTAGCTGCTGTACTGATACCCTAAGGTGAATGTTATATCATACTTATTTATAAAACTATTTACCAACTAATACTATCTAGGGTCTGTATTAGCAAACAGCTGAAAGTATTAACATCTGTATTTCCATTCGATAAAAAAATCAAGGTATTAAACACCTTTGTTCATCTATTATTTCTCAGTTTCAACTGAGTAAAACAATTTTAAACCTCCACATTCAACTCATCATCTCAAATCCGTTCCTGTGTTTTTTTTTTTCTTTAATACAGATCTTGAAATTCACAGTTTGTTTCTTTATTCTAATAAAATCTTCTCAAATGTTAGAGTTTCAACTAATGTGAAAACCTGCTAGCAGATTAATAGTAAAAAAGTGTGAAGAAATGCCTTGACTGATGAAAGTTATCTCGGCTGACTATGGTATATATCTGCATGCATATATGTTCTCTATTGACAACGTTTTCTCCTTTGCTTCCAGAGCTATCCTATTAATCAATGACAGCTCTTCAGAAAGAGTTTAAGTTAGACTCATTAGCTGAATTATACATATCATCATGCATATACAAGAAATATTTTAAAATCATTCTCATTTCCAGTATACTGTTGAAATCTTATGCTGTGGAGTCCCCTGTTATGGCTTTATAAATTCTTTGGGACCAACTGAAATAGGAAAAATGCCCTTACACAGAGAACTATTGAAAAAAATATTGTGGGTTTTTGTATTTTTTTTTCAATTTGGTTTTGAGTAAATATCAGACCTTCCCACAGGGACAGCTTACACTAATAAATGAGTCCTGCAGCAAATGTTTGTTTGAGTACTCCTTCGCACCAGCTTGGCAGTGCAGTGACATCTTCTAGTGGAAGTACATGTACATTCACTTGAAGACCTCTGTACTCTTAGAGGAGACAGTTCAGAATCTGGCTTTCAGTGAAGAAACATCTCAGTTCTACAAGGTAATGGGTACCCTTAAAAGGTGTTAATGGAAACTGAGATTGTATAGTATCTTACAGGTTTTTGTCTTCATCTAAACATATGCCATTTATGAAGACAGTGTTTAGGAACCCAACAAATTTTATCTGACTGACAAGTAGCTTTCTGTAAGAGGTCACATGCATGACTTAGAGTCTCCAAACCAAAAATGTCTGTCAATGAATACATGAATCCATTTATGCACAAAGAGGTACTATACATTCTTCCTCTGCAGAAGACACAAATGGACTTTAAGGCCTTAGGACTGTCCTTTCCCTAATGACTCTCTAAAATATGAACAGCATTCATTGCTGCTTGATGATAGTAGTGACCTTATAATAGTTTCCATGGAAAGAATTCTGAGATCATAAACAGTGACAAAGTGAGTTTGTTAGTTACCAAACATACACATTCCAAAGGTACATGACATTTAATTCTAATGTATTTTTAGAAATCATAGGAAAATAAAGACAAATTAACTTTTTCCAGGAGAAGCACTTACATTGCATTTCCAAATACAATTACAGAGAATTTCTAATTGACTATTATTAGAAATCAAGTCATTTCTATTACACACTCTAAGCCCTTCTCCAAAACAAGGTATTTAAAAGGCAGCATTTATGACGGACTCAGTGAACTGAGTCTCTGAGTCAGATGACCTAAATTCCTCTAAGCCCCTGTGCCTAATATTTTGTGTTAGATGACACTAGGGTGGTAGTCATTCAGCACCTTACTTAGACTTTCTGATTCCACTTCATATTATGGTGCAATGTCTTCACATACAGAGGCTAGAAAGTATAGCATTGTGTCTGGGACTATCATCTTTCATGTGAAGAGATATTTACCATTTATTGCAGGGTCTCTGATCCCTATATTGTGACCTTGTAGAGCAGTCTGCTCCCAGAGAGCACCTGGAGCAAAAGAACTGCTTCCATTTTAGATGAAACTTTGGCAAAAGCAAAAACCATTTTTTTTCATGCACCTGTCCTTATAGACAGTGGGAGCATATTGAATGCAAGTGTAATTCTCCCCTTTCCCGTCACTGTGGAGTTCTCCAGCTGTTTCTCAAGAAATTTTCACATCTCCCAAGTTTCTGTCAGTGGCATCTGATAAAAGCTGACAGCAACAACTGAGCTGATCCAGTGCTTTGCTTTAGAACACAAAGCAAATATTTTTGTACCTGAAGAAACAGCCCTCTCTTTTTTCATACCCTTTCTTTATGTCCACAGGCACATCTCTCTGACTTTTTTGGTTGTATACTTAGAAGTTTTGCCAGCTTAACTTTACTGTTTTGAGACATGTAGTGATAAAGCTGTGCTTCACTAACATGGCTGTATGGTTATATACTCTTACAGACATGCAATTATACCAGCAATAATTCCTTTAGCAAAGATAGAGTGCCCCCCATTTGGGGGGTCTGCTAAACCTACTTCTGCAGAAGAGTCCTTTCACCTCTGTGAACAACTTTCTCTGGGAGTGGGAGAGGCAGGTAAGGGTTAGGAGACTTATGTCATGCAAACCTTAAGAAATACAGACAGGCCTGCCATGACGTTCCTTCTGGATGGAAGGTAATAATTTTCAGCCTGATAGATTATTGTAAGGCTAAATAAAGATAAGGGAACGTGTCAGGTAATGACCCACTCATAAACCATGCGAAAAAGGTCATATAAGCATCTAGAAAGTAGGAACTATCATAGAATGCTTATAGGGTAAAAGCTGAAAATAACTATTGCAGAGACAGAACTGCATTGGATATGTATGTATTTTAGTAACTGGAGCCTTTATTTAATCTGCAGCCTCTATATAACACTCAAAAGCACTGAAAATTCACCAAAAACAGTACTAGTTCCAAATGACAGAGTAAGTTTTAAGAGGGAAGGCACAGTCCCCATGAATTCTAGAATTGTGCCCAGCAGGAAAAACCAGCAAATTTTACATTATGATATCGCGCCAGAGAACCAAGAGCCACTAAGTAAGGACAGAACAGTTGGAGACTTCTGCTACATTTTCTTTGCTTCCATCTATATGTGAAAAATGGAAACTTATCACATATCCTTCCTCTGGTGCCCAGGAATACCATATATGTTTCTCCCTACACACTGAGAAAATCTCACCTGTGCGGCTGAATCCAAGCACTGCTGCTTCAGGCTCTTGTCCTACTTCAATCAATCTTTAGTGGTAGCAACTTCAAATCAAAGCTGTAGAACTGCTTTTATGAAGGGATTAGGGGATAAAGTGCTTCCTCCTAGTTTTTGGCAGATAGAGTCTGGTTTCCGTGGATCAGTGTTTTGGTGTAGTCATATTTGTATAAGAGACAATGAAGACAGATTTTGTTGAACTTCAGAGGGTGTGCAGCTCACACAATGATAGCTATCATAGCCTATCTTAAAATGCTTTACAGTAGGATGACATGCTAGGACGGGAGAATGCTTTATTGTCAATATTAATAAACACATTGTATTTAATTTCCAAAACAGAACCCATAAATCAGTTATTTGAATTAACTGCTGGGTTTTTCCAAGGGTGGGATTATTTCTCTTCTTTGGATGCCTCTTTCACTACAATTAAGTATTTGATACATTCAAATAAGCTTCAAGTGCACAGTGGAAGAGCTCCTAAAGGGAAAGAAAGTTGGGGGTTTTAAAGCTGTAGAAGTCCTACAACATTTGGCTGGTAGCTTGTTTTATAAATAGTTCAGTAAACCCTGATGCTCACTCTTCTCTGAAACATCTATAATTAAAGGGTGATGGGCCAGATTGTGAATGCTTTATTCAAAGTGAGACTGCTCGTGGTACAAAGTACTCTCCAGGGTGAGTAAGTGCATCATAATTTGAGCTGCCGTAGTCAGAGTTTAGTAATAGACTGCTATATAAATAGGTCTTTGGAAAGTACCAAAGTGTTCAAGCCATTGTAATTGCATTAATACAGCTGACAATAATCAGTGGGGAATATTCCGGCATCTTCTGGTAAATTCTGATTGTATCTACACAAAGGTAACCCTTGTAAGTCTGTGTCCCACTGAGAAGTGTGCGCAGCTTGCATTAATGTTTCTGCTTAGAGGTAGTTGTGCAGAAACACAAAACCCCCTTACATTGCTCAGTAGCCTGAGAACCCAAAGTCTTAATTTATTGACATCCTTCTGATGAAGATGGGAGATACTGACTTTTACAGCTCTTGTTGCTGTCAGACTTATTCATTGTGTATATGTTTACTAGGCATGACATTCTCAATGAGGTAGAGAGTTGTTTTACGACATTTTCTTTATTTCTATTTCTTCTGTGAGATTTGGTCTACACAAAACCTTATCTCCATGTAATCTTGAGAATTTGACTCTGCAATGCTCTTCACCTCAAATTGTTTTATCTCGTCTAGCTTCATTTCCTCATTAAGCAAAAAAGAATGTTGATACTGTCTTTGCACATTGCAAATAATTGCAGTATTTCAAGTTTATTCAATAAATAATAGAACTTCATAATAAACACTTAGCTTTCAAAAGCTAATCACTGCTAATCGTTTTTAAAATCCTAATAAATTATGATACATTGGATACATTTATGCTAATTCACTGGCCTCTGGCTTTGAATTATGTGCTCTGAAGCCTCATTTGGTTGCACGTCTCTCAGATCCATTGGTCTCTCTGGTACCTATTCTGGTACTCTTTTTTTTTACCCTTTTACATAAATGGGATACCACAGCACAGTTGACCTAGATCATCACAGTAGTTTTGAGTGACTGATTAGCTTAAGCCTGTCTGCTCCCATGCCTGTAAGATCATGGATCATGTGGCAGCAGATGCAGACAGTCACTACACATGCAAAGATCCTCAAATCTACCTTTAGCTAGGTCTTTGCCTAAGCTAGTACAAGAGTTATCTACATATTGCAGTAAAATAACTGTATGCATTTGCTTGTCCCAGTTTCATCAGTATTCTTAAATATAATTTACACAAATACTCTGCTCAGTCAGGAGTTTATAATCCTTCTTCCTTTCTGTGACTCCTTTCCCTAATTATGTTGTGTATGTGCCTCCACTTTGCAATCTGTTTCCTTCTTCCTTGGCTAATGTAAAAAGTTTCCCTTCCATTTTTATGGATCTTTTCTTCACTTCTCTACTCCTGATTTCTCTTGCTCTCAGTCCATCAGGTGCTATGTTTTGTGTTTTCCAGTGCTAGTATCTCGAATGTTTGCTCTTTTGGCTGAACTGTCCATGTCACCAAGTAACAGAGCTTCAGTCCCCAGAGACCAGGATAACTGGGCTCACTTCTGTGCTGGTTAGTGTTATCCGGGGAGAGCAGCCACCCCTGCACTCTATGGCTTTTCCCTTGATCCACCTTCGCCCTTCTGGCCTGTGATACAATTGTTGCCTATTAAGAGAGAAGCGGTTCTGTTCAAACTAGAGGATAGTATTGGAGACCACAGGAACAGTGTTTATATAATGAAAAAACAAGAGTACATGCTCTGTCTTTGGGACACATGAGAGCACATGACAAAACACAAGGCCCACAAGGTGTCAGAAGATGATGTAAAGCAAGGAAGACAAGCCTGTGGCAGTTGTGTCCACACTCATTTCCAGAAGCGGTCTTGGACGTCAGTGGAGCTAAAGACCATGTCCAGGTATTGTGTGCAGCTTGCTGGAGCCATTGAATGGAAAACACAGATGGGGAAAAAACAACAAATAAACTCTGTGAAAGATCAGTGGCCCAATACTTGCATTCATTTCCATACATTTTTTTTAGGAACATAAATGTATCCAAACAACCTAAATCCTCACATCCTGCTTTCACAGTTGTGTAACTTCATTAGCTTCAAATGAGGCATTCCTCATTTAAATTCACAGAAATTCACATGAGATTAAGACGTAGACGTTTCAGTCATCAGAATTACTTTAATATTTATGTTTTATTTTAACAGTAATAGTTGTCAAATTTTCACCCACCCCGTAGCCAGATTTGAAGAAAAAAAACAACATACCATGGCATCCCTTGTAGGCACTGTATTAGATGGAAGACTCACTTGCTCTTAATGGTATTTTGGATGCTCAATTATGACCAAAATCTGGATTTCACTTCTGTCAGTAGTAGTGACTACTTTTATTTCTTTTAAGAAATGTTTTCTGAGATCTCACCTCTGAATTTTTAGTATGATACAGAACACCACCCCCATGACTCACATGTCTACAAATACATTTAGCATACCTAAAAATGACCAAATTGCCTCCTGATAATTATTCCAGGTTCATGCTAGCACTGAGTTGTTCACAGAAATGTTTTGGACGGATATTAGTTGGCTTAAACAAAAACAATGCCAAGGGCTGTTCAAGCAACTTATAGCATAGAGAATTTAATTTAAATGTCTGTCAAAATTTGCTGATACTGTTTGATTTTTGTGTAGATATAGTCGTTGTGGACTGGATAAGACAGATACAGTTGTATTACATTTACACATTTAAAAAAATAAATTAGAATTATAAGTATTTTAAAAAACTGTTAAAATCCATAAAGGTTCTGTATTATACACAGAATGGATGAACAATGCTATCTGTGTACTCTGAATACCATATTGTATTGACAATACATATTGCCTCTTGGCTCCCCGTTAGTTCAAATCAAAATTAATGCAAAGGAACTGCTTCCTAATAAAAATAAACCTAACCAGTTTATCTTCCATAATGAAAGAGAAACATGCATGCTGCTTGTATTTAGGTTTTCATAATTATTTATGTTCTAATCCCACATTATAAAGCATTTTTACATTCCAGAATTTGTCTTTTGGAAGCTGTGTCTTCCAGGCCTGTCTCCTTGAAGATCATTCCACTTCTATTTGCCTTCCAAGAAAGAAAAAGAGTTTGTGTATAATGGAGGTAATAATGAAGTGTAGGCTAGTCTAACTAAACAATTAAGGGCTTTGGAGCATTGCAAATTCAAGTTTCTCATACTGAAGACTTTTGATGGGTAGGTCTTTTGAATGTTATAAGAAATTAAGTAGATTCTGAAAACAGCATACCTGACATATACAGGACGGTCTGTATTTTGTCCCATTCAGTTACGGTTATACCAGACTCCTTTTCTACAGCATTTCCTGACTCCTGACTGCACAAAAGTTTATTCCTCTCATCCACATAACAGAGTCTTCTTGAGATTCCAAGGTCTAGTATGTTGCATAACTGATCAGTATCTTCAGTGTGTTGATTAAGTGTTCTGCTATGAATCACAGAATCACAGAATTATTTAGGTTGGAAAAGACCTCTAGGATCATTGAGCCCAGCCTTTGATGTATGACTATGCTGACAACTAGACCATAGGACTAAGTGCCATGCCCAGTCATTTCTTCAACACCTCTTGGAATGGTGACCACACCACCTCCCTGGGCAGCTCATTTCAATGTTCAACAACCCTCCCCATGAAGAAATTCTTCCTGATGTCCAACCTGAACCTCCCCTGGCATAGCTTAAGGCTATGTCCTCTCGTCCTGTCATTAGTTGTCCAGTTTGACCCCACCTGGCTACAATCCCCTTTCAGGCTGTTGTAGAGAGCAGTAAGGTCCCCCCTGAGTCTCTTTTTCTCCAGGCTAAATAACCACAGCTCCCTCAGCTACTCCTCATAGGATTTACCTTCTAGACAACTCTAGAAGGTAATCCCAGCTCTGTTGCCCTTCTCTGGACATGTTCCAGCACCTCAATGTATTTTTTGCAGTGAGGGGCCCAAAACTGAAAATGGTACTCAAGATGTGACCTCACCAGTGCGAAGTACAGAAAGAAAAATCCCTGCCCTGGTCCTGCTGGCCACACTATTGCTGATCCAGGCCAGGACTCCATTGGCCTTCTTGGCCACCTGAGCACTGCTGGCTCGTGTTCAGTTGCTATTGACCAGCACCCCTGGGTCCTTTTCCTGTGGGCAGCTTTCCTGCCACTCTGCCCCAGACTGTGGCACTGTCTGGGTTGTTGTGACCCAAGGGCAGGACCTGGCACTTTGCCTTATAGAGCCTCATATTGTTGGCCTCAATTCACCCATCCAGCCTGCCCATATCCCTCTGCAGAACCTTCCTGCTCTCCAGCAGACCAAGTCAACTTGCTGTCATCTGAGAACTTTCTGAGAACGCATTAAATCTCCTCATCCAGATCATCAACAGAGATTTTAAGCAGGACTGAATACAAACATATATCCAGCATACAACACAGAGTCATGTTATGCAACTGTATCATTTGGTAAATGAAATCATACAACATGTGATACATTTTAGAGTGGAACAGTGATTTTGTGTCGGTTCTTTTATAAAATAATACTGAGTGGCTTGTGAAATGAAAAATACCTAAGCTTCCTTCCTTCCTTCCTTCCTTCCTTCCTTCCTTCCTTCCTTCCTTCCTTCCTTCCTTCCTTCCTTCCTTCCTTCCTTCCTTCCTTCCTTCCTTCCTTCCTTCCTTCCTTCCTTCCTTCCTTTCTCTCCTCCCTCCTAATGTACACTTGATTCCTGTAAAAATGACACAATCATAGAATCATGCAATGGTTTGGGTTGGAAAGGACTTCAAAGATCATCTTGTTCCAACCGCCTGCCGTGGGTGGGGACATCTGTCACTGGAGCAGGTCACTCAGAGCTCCATCCAGCCTGGCCTTGAACATTTCCAGGGATGGGGCATCTACAACTTCCCTGGGCAACCTCTTCTGGTGCCTCACCATTCTCACAATCAAGAATTTTTTCTAATACCTAATCTAAACCTACTCCCTTTCAGTTTGAAGCCATTCCCCCTTCTCCTGACACTACATGCTTTGTAAATAGCCTCTCTCCATCTTTCTTGTTGGCTCCCTTCTGCTATAACCAATAGCAGAGGGTGGATGAATCATCAGTGTAGAAAGTCCCATGTTTGATTTTCTTCCAGACACAGCTTCTAAGCTAGCCATGTAAGCCTGTGCAAACATAAAGTAAATTTGGAAAATTTTTATGTGGATTACATGTTAATTACCATCTCCACTAACAAAAGCTCTTTTTTTTGTCTGTTTTGAAAGATGAGTTGATATTGGATTACTACTTAAAACATCCTACATCCAGTGAAGCAAATCTATTCCAAAAATAAAAATAGCTTGGAGAAAATCTTGCCCCATTTTCAGGCTTGCTAAAATTGCAATAAGCTTGGTTCATGCTTTGACTAGCTGGCAAACATAGGTTATGAATTAGTAGGAGGACATGTGTATGCACTTTCAATGATAATGAGAACAGCTGAGAAACTCTTTCATTGTGAATCTATGACTGAATGAATGTAGAAATTCAAAGCCCCAGCAGTAACTATCTCAGTTATTCTGGTCATTAAGGTATTAAAATTTCAGCCAGCCAGATTCTGCACCTATTATATGGCTTTTATTCTGTTACCTTGTTGCACTGTTTGATACTAGTCAGAGGTGCAGGAGAGAAAAGAAAAACACTTTACTGGAGAAACTGCAACAAAAAAATAGGTACAGAAAAATGTCTCTGTTCTTACAGTGGGGTTGAGATGAAGATCAAATTAGCACAAAAATGAATTCCTCTTATAAGTGGCAAAAAATTCCCTGTTGTCTGCAGATCAAAACCAAACTGGAACACAGAGGAAGTCAGAACCATAGCTACAAATAACAACTTTCCTATCAGACTTTTTCTTGGGGTTTGGGGTTTCTTTTGCTTGTTTGTTTGTTTTCTGTTTGTTTTGGGGTTGGGGTTTTTAGGGATTTTTTGGTTTTGTGGGGTTTTTTTTTTTTTTTTGTAGTGCTGGTTTAGGTTTTTTTCAGGAGGGAGTGATAAATTTGTCAGCCTGTTCATTATGCTTCAGTACTTAAAAACAAACAAACAAACAAAATGTGAACACAACCTTTAAACTAAATGGCTTTTTTTTCCCCTCAACATCTAAGTCACAGTCCTTTTTCCTTTTCATTTTTTTTTTCCCAGGACCTAATTTCATGGGCCACTTTTATATCTCAGTGTGATTATATATGAATGAAGTCTCTGTCACATTAAAAGGACAAGGTCAATACAAATGAAAAATAGACACAACAATAATCTTTTTAGAAAGGAATAATGGCATTTATATTCATAATGGTAAATTTTAATCAAATAGCATAAAAAGGCCCAGGAACACAAAGGCTAGATAGCTACTGGAAAGCTCCTCACTCAGTTATTCTTGGTAATAATAATGACAGCATTCATCATGTGTTTTTAAATGTCAGAATGAAACAAGTTCACACAGCCATCTTCAGAGGGAAAAAAAAGCTAAAGGAATGGGCTGAGTTTCATTTGACGCCCTTAAAAAATGAAGGGGTAGGGGGGTACTGCAGGGGGAAAGGAAAGGGGACAAAGGGCTTTGGAAAGAGACAAGTCAGAGAATAGGAATTCATTGTCATGAAAAGTGTTCTTAGTGACACTTGGAATGAAAATCTGACATCCTCTGAATTACACTGCATGTTTTGCAATGGTGAAATCCTGTTATATCCATGTGGTGTCACTGGGTTTTCAGGTGGCTGAATGGGGAAAAGTGAAAGCATATCTTAACTGCTATATAGCAGACTGCAGTTTTTAACATTTGCTTTCACTGGGACTAGTGCTCTTTCCCATAGTATTTATAGTGACCAGAAGAGAGTTTCAGTGAGAGCTGAGCTTTTACTATTGTTTTGGTTTTAGCTGCCAGGAAAAAACTGACCTCTTAAAGTCTTCAGTAAGTCTGGCTTGTGTTTAGACGGATTATCAACTACATTTAAATTTAAGTGAAAATAGCTTTATGCAGAAATAGGTTGGAGGCAGCATCCTGGACATTCAAGGAAGGAAGGACTAAATAGCTCCTTCTTCCTCCTATTACATGGTCAGCATAAAAAGGGGTATTGAGAACAGTACTTGCCTTCAAGAGAGGAAGGATCGCTTCCCCTGTGGAGTGCCTCATGAGAAAAATGGGTGTGGGGAGGGAGCGCAAAAGAAAAAGCAGTTGCACTTTTGCTTCTATTCTGTTGCTTCTGTGCCTGGTTTACTGAGGAGGAGAGAGTATGCCACATTCATTAGGAGGTTCTAGAAAATAAATGCCCAGCACTTGGGGGAAATCTGAATTTGTACTGTGTTTCCCTTGTGAACAACATCTCCTGATGATCCCTCAAGGACAGTGTTCATTCTATACCTTCTAACCAAGTGCCATCTTCCTGAAAGGCATCTCAGTTTGTTGTGAAGTGCTAAATGCATAAAATAGTAGATAAAACAAGATATAAACTCAAAGCAATTTTATATAAGCCTGGGAAAAAGACTTAATTTGCCTTTGTTTATGAATATTGTCTAGTAATTTACTATGAGAGACATAAGTCTCTGTGCAAGAAACAAACCAAAATTGGCAAAAGCTTTCAGAGGACCTCAAGAAGGAAAATAAATGAAATCTATCAATATGTTTTCTAAGATTGATATGTAAGCAAATGTTAGGAGACAAAGGAATGAAGCATATTCTCCTCAAAAGCAAATGGTAATATTAAACCAGTACACTGACAGTATGCCTTTAGTGTTCTGCAGTGTCTAATCAGTGCCCAACTGCACAGTCCCATCCACAGGTGAAACATCTTTGACATCATGTGGTAGCTCATGATCACATTTTTGTGGACAACAAGGTAAACTTGAATGTAAGGCAGTGAAGTAAATATCTTAATGCACACAAATGTGTGCAGTGTCGAGAACAAAGGAAAACTGTTTTCACAACTTCATTTCAACTAGTCTCACAAACAGTTTCATGAGGAATTAAAATGGATTCTGCATGCAGGAAAATTTTCTTGCAAACAATACTCTCAATTCTCTTAAGACATTTGAAGGCAATCGTGTGCCAGGCCTCCAGGGTTAAAATCTAAGAAAATCTTTGGGTTCAGATTCAAACAAAGGAGAAAATAAAGAAATAAAAGATCTTACCAAAAACCATGGTTTACTTTGTTGCAGCTTTAAACTTAATGAATAGTCACACCTAATTATTTTCTATTTTGAAAAAGAAGAAAAAAAACCCTTACACTTAACTGTTTTCCAAGGCCATCTGCTTTGTTGACAAGCTTTAGTCTCCAGTCAAGCTTTATGGCAAATGCATAAGCCATGTAATGTTTGGTTTTAGAAAGCTGGCTGACATAGCCTTTTGCTATGGTACTCACTACCACAATAAATGAGCATTGCAATTTTGATTTATGGTATCACAACAGCTTCGTCTACATTCCATCAAACTCACTGAGTTGACTTGACTTCCATCAAACTCATTGACTTGAATGAAAGCCAGATCAGACATACAAAGGAGATGGGGCACAATCTTGGAGAGGTTAACTCGGAGCTGAGATCAAGGACCCAAAGATCTAAATAGATGGAAAGATGTGTTATTTACTCTTTCCCCTTCTCACCCTCCAACAGGTCATCTGTAAACTAAGCAGGAAAATTTTATGTATTTTCGAGGGCTCATGTTTTTGCACATGGTGCAAGGAGCCATCCGGGGCCTCTGCCTTTGTTCAAGAGCACTTACCAGGATTTTGCAGATAGGAAGTAATTTCATTCCAAAAAATGGCATCAAAGGATGCCATGGAATGCCATTCCATCCTCTAAAGTATACAGGAACCACGGAGAAAGGGTAAAACTGAATGAATCAACACAATGCTCCAGCAGTGTAGCTCCTTTGTGAAATCCATGTCAAGGCCTAGAATCGCAGAATCTCAGAATCATAGAAAATCCTGAGTTGGAAATGACCCCCAAGGATCATCAAAGTCTAACTTCTGACCCTGCACATCCCCAAGAGCCACAGCATGTACCCGAGACCAGTGTCCAAATGCTTCTTGAGCTCTGTCAGGCTTGGTGCTTTGACCACTTTCCTGAGGAGCTGTTCCAGAGCCTAATCACCCCTGGGTGAAAAACCTTTTTCTAATATCCAACCTATACTTCTCCTGACACAACTTCAGGCCATTCCCTAAACTCATGTCACTGGTCACCAGGAGGAAGAAATTGCTGCCTTCCCTCAGCTTCCCATTTTAAGTTGTGGGCTGCAATGAGGTCTTCCCTCAGCCTCCTCCAGGCTGAACAGACCAAGTGACCTCAGCCGCTCCTCACGCAGCTTCCTCTCAAGGCCCTTCAGCATCTTCATGGTGCTCCTTTGGATGGTCTCTAATAGCTTTCTTTCTAATAGTCTTTCTTATACTGCAGTACCCAAACTGCCCCCAGCACTCGAGGTGAGGCAGTCCCAGGTCAGAGCAGAGCAGGACAATCCCCTCCCTTGCCCAGCTGGCGATGCTGTGCCTGATGCCCCCAGGACAGGGCTGTCCCTCCTGGCTGCCAGGGCACTGCTGGCTCATGTTCACCTTGCCATCGACCAGGGCCCACAGGTCCCTTTTCATGGTACTGCTCTCCAGCCTCTCATTCCCCAGTCTGCACATCCAGAGTTGCCTCATCACAGGTACAGAATCCAGACCTTTCCTTTGCTGAGTTTTATACAGTTGGTGATTGCCCAGTCCTCTAATTTGTCTAAGTCTCTCTTGCAGGGCTTCTCCAGGGAGTGGACACCTTCTCCCAGTTTTGTATCATCTGCAAACTTACTTAGTATACTTTCCAGTCCTGTGTCCAAGTCATTTATGAAGGTGTCAAAGAGCCCAGGGCCAGGGATGGAGCCCTGTGGAACCCCACTAGTGACAGGTCCCCAGCCTGATGTCACCCCAGTCACTGTAACCCTTTGTGCCCAATCCATGAGCCAGTTGCTCACCCATCCCATGATGTGTTTATCCAGCTGCGGGATGGACAGTTTTTCCAGAAGGATCCTGTGAGAGACAGTATCAAATGCTTTACTGAAATCCGAAAAGGTTGCATCAACTGCTTTCCCGTGATCAAGCAGGTGGGTGACCTTGTCATAAAATCAAATCAGGTTTGATAAACAGGACTTTCCCCTCATGAAGGGTGACCAATGACTGGGCTGTCTTTCTGGTGTTTTTCAATATGTCCCACAATAATCTTCTCCATAACTTTACCAGGCACTGAAGTGACACTGACAGGTCTATTGTCATGTCAGATCATAAAACCCCACTGCCTGATGTGAAGGAGACCTGTTCTCATAGAAATAATGAAGAGGCCAAGAGGGGCTAGTAGGTTAACCTGTTTACTTCTGTGCAACTAAATTTCAGCTGGAAATCTGCAAAGCTAAGGTTGGCTGTCACCGAAACTTCAAAACCATGTTGTTTGGTAAATATCACAGAGAAAAGGATTTTCTCCTTCTAACATTTACATCCCAAGCTATGCAAGAGCAGTGGCTACATAATTGATGCCCTAGGGTAAAAGTATCACTCCCTTGTTAAGTTGACTCAGAACTTCAAAGCATTTTTAAAAGCCTATAAATTCTATACAATCTTCACACCAAACGCTACAATGGAATATGTTTGTTATCTTTTGCAGTTAGGCTCTCACAGTTAGATTTAATATCATATTCTATCAGTGTCATCATATACCAATTTCTTTGCAATGATTCCCCTATACTTTTGTCAGAGCATTCTGATATTCTGTTGTTACATTTGATTTTAATAGTGTTGTTGTTCAAGCTTTGTGGTTAAAAAAAGCACCTGGGATAAAATTTGTATCATAAAACTTCTGCCATTTTAAGGTTCATACAATGACTGTAATAGCATGGTTTTCTTTCTGACAAATAGGTTTCCCATCAAATTCACACCAACTGTAGATGAGGTTGTTCAAATGGAAGGTAATAGAATGCATGTGATGGGTGAGAATCTAAAATAGGCATAATGAAACCAAACATATTTCATACCTGACTTCACAGAATCCAAGAATGGTTTGTATTGAAAGGGAACTTTGAAGATCATCTACTTCTGTCACTATGCCATGGGCAGGTATATCTTTCACCAGACATGGTGGTACAAAGCCCTGTCCATTTCAGCACAAGAAAATATTGTGCAAAATTATATCAGAAAGGATTTAACTCCAAGACTGGAAATAAAACAACAAAAAAGTAGCTGATTTCCAACTCTAGAAGTCTCTAAAATGTCACTGGCCATCTAGTTTTCTTTGTCAAAGAAATTAACCAAAAACCACAACTGGGTGGAAGTCTGCCACAGAAGACTCCATGCAGTATCTAAAACAAAAAAGGTTATGCTAGGAAAATAGCTTTTTTAAGATTTTTTCACAAATGGAAAATTTATGACCAGATGAAAGGTATGTTTTTCTGTTCTATGAAAGAGTACCTAGTTGCTGTCCAAAAACTACAAGTCTATTAAATTTAACCAACATTACCATGTGCTTTGGTAGATAAAGTATCCTGGGAATAACTCCAGGAATGCAAAGGTTCACTCTCATCTTTTTTTCTTTTTTTGGAGCAACATTATTTACTTGTAAGAATCTCATAGGAATGTAAATGACTGTTCCATCACCTTGCCTCCACCATTACTTCAATCTGATGCATACCTAATAAAATATTAATTTAGTTTGTGCCTAGGGTAAAATATACAATAAGGACACATGACAGTGGCCTGTGTAATCAACTTAAGGTTTCTGTTCTTATGCCAGGAAAAGTGCAGATGTAGCAATTCTCAGGCCTGTCTTCAGACAACTAGCAAAGAAATATCTTTCCCCTTAATTCACCATTAATGCTGTCCACTCTTATTGGTATTGGATTGTTTTCAAATAAAAAGAGGAGCAAAAAATACATAGCATTTTAATCCAGTATAAACTAAATTATCGTATTTATTTTTACTCAGATTACAATTAGATATCAATATTTCCATGATTCATATTAAGAAACCATCTCTTTATGTACTTGACTGATTTCCAGTCGTGTTCAACAACCAAAACTCTTCCTGAAGAAAACAGAAGCTAAGAGCTCTCTGTGCTTCTAGAAATATCAAGCTACTATTTCTGAGAGTTTCAAGGTGCATTTAACCACCTCCTTTCAAAATATGAATACTATGCCTAGCAACTACAAGATGTTACCCAGTTAGAAAGAATCTTTGTATTTTCACTAATCAATACCTTTGATTATTCTTTCCCACACTCATTGTCTTGTGGCAAAAACAACACTAGAATTTGAGCATTTTTGGTTTCTGTTCCTAGTAGGAACTTCTGTTCAGACTAGTAGGAAATATCTTTTTAGAGAAGAAAAACATCAAGTGTGGGCTTCAGGACTTGATTAGAAGGCTATTCTGAACCAAGGCACAGATTCCTTCATTTCCATTTCTTGATTCAATTCTGCAGGTAGGCATCCACTCAGAACTAAATTGGAATTTCCTGATTTATTTCTTATTGTTGCTTTCACTTCCATCCATATACAAAACTCCCTCAACTTCCAGGACACTTTTTGTTTCCATTTTCATCACGTGTTCAGTATGCAACTCAAAAGTGGGGCATAGCTTTTTCCCAGCCTGTTTGCTCCTGGTCCCTCTAACTGTTATAGTCTCATGCTTCCTACAGCTTCATTCATATACTTAGGAGACAGTGTGATCCCCTGGCACAGACCGCAGGGTGAGTGAGTGTGACCTCCACCATCCCAGGGCCCACTGCACCAGTCAGGCAGTAGCACTTCACTGGTACTCCTTCCCCTGGCCTCAAGTAGGTGCCACTCTAGCTGCCTTGGCAGGACGTGCTGCTGCCTGAGGGTCTGAGCCTCATTCCTTCATGGGTCTGATTCTACCACAGTCTTTGCGAACCAACTCGTTCTCTCCTCCCTTAGGTCTTCATGTTGTGTTGACATGTTCCATCAGGTAGGGCTTTATGTGGACTATTGGAAAAAGGAGGGCATTTTAATTTGCCCATACAGAACAAGATGGCATGTAATTACGAACTTATCTATATTTATATCTGAGAAGGAAGTACTATAGGAGGCTGCAAAACAGCCTTGGAATTTGGCCATATGTTCATTCGCATAATTTTTGTCCCAGACTCAAATTCATCTCTTGCAGAGATGAAAACCAGTAGCTGCAGACAGTACCCAGAAAATTATTGCAACAGTTCATTCCAGGAAGTCTAGAAAATGATATCAAGTTACAACTGCAGAGGGCATCTGAAGTAGCAATATATAATAATCTATTTAAACTCTAAACTATAATTTTGCCATGATTAACAGATCCTACTTCTGCAAAAGTATCAGTGGACCATTCAGCCAAGTCCTCAGCTTTACATCAACTATCAAATATTGTTAATAGTGCTTTTTATCACACTTGTATCCTATTCACACAAACCGCTATCACCACTCCATTCTGGATGTTTAGTAAAGCACTCAGCAGAGTAGATTTCTTTAGCAATGAAAAACTGGTTAGTATAAGCAAGCAGTGTTTTTATGAAGACAGACATGTTAATCTCCAATGACATGACTGTGTCATGGAACAAATTAAGTAAATGACTGTATTCAAATTTGCCCCAGAAGAAGACGCCAGCTTTTGTTTAGCCAGAGGAGGAGTGTGCCAATCAGTCCCTCCAGGCCAGTAGTGAACTCTTTACCGTAATCATTGAGCAATTGTTCACCTTAGTAATCCTATTACTATATAATCATTTAGTACACCCATGTTTGGACCACAGCAATGGTCTTCTTCAAAAAATTGTTTATGGGTGTGAGCAGGATTTTCACGGTCTGGTCCTTTGACATCTGTATTTCGTGTATGGGGAAGGAATCCTTCCTGTTAAACAGCCTACACACATATTAGTGCCCATGTATGCAATACCCACGGGTGGGTCAATCACCACTGCCATTAAAGTACATTCATCATCTATTTTATGAAATTGTCTTTCTCACAGATGATAAGACACCAAATAATTTTCTTTAAATGCTACAGTACACTAGAAACTCTCAGTATTTCCTACCACCTACATTTTTAGATTTCTGGATGACTGTCACAAATCTTGTGGGCAAAATATACCACTGAGTATATATTTAAATATGTTTAAACAACAACAACAACAAAATATACGTATACAGACACATGTAAATAACAACAGAATTGACTGATCCTGTTTAAACCTCCACATGGCTAATACGGGCTAGAAAGACACATAGAGTAATGACAAAGGGCAGAGTGCAGGGTGAACCTGATACAATTTTGTGTGGATTATCTGCACCTGCAAATGTTTTCCATCTGTAAATATTACAACTATTCATTTATTTATGAAACTTCCTGCCTACATGGTTCTGTTTTACACATGCATATGTGCGTGTCTATATGCAGAGTTGTAAGATGTTTTTGTGTCGGGTCTGCGCCCACTGACGTGTTTGTGATACGGCCAGCCCAGATGCTTTCCTCCTCCACACCCAGTGTGGGTGTCCTCTCTGCTGGGCTCATTTTCAGATACTCCTCCACTATTTCCCTTCCCACAGCCTCTCATGATCCCAGCCAAGCATTGTCATGACTGTGTGTGTGTGTGAGTCTGAGTACAAAACAGAGACTAGGAGCTGCTTATACTGACTAAGAGGGAAACTTAGCTGGTGGTTGGGATTTCTGCTAGACCTCTGCAAAGGAGTGGCCTTTTTCCACACAGATGTGCTGCGTTTGGTAACACTCCAGTTTTACCCAGGGAGTAATCCTAGCATGGGTAAAAATGTTTATGGTTGTCCTTGGAAACAATTCCTTTAAAAATAATGTTTGCATTTGATTTCATACTGTCCTTTCAGAAACTGTAAGTTCTTGAAACAGAAAAAAAAAAAGAAGCTGTGATTAAAAAAATAGACACATAAAGGACTGTTTTTGAAGTTATCCTGATACATAATGGTACTCAGCAGTACTATTATTATTACAAGTTGCTCAAAGTTTCCACTCACAATCACTTTTTACAGAATGCAATGTCCTGGACATTTCAAAACATATTTTGGTCAGACTTGATATACAAGGCACCTATAATCTCTACAGAGCATTTTAAACGTACCTTATCTGTTTGTACCCAAAAGTTTCTTGACCCTGACATTTGTATAGCAAAACTCTCTTCTCATCAAGAGGGAACTGCCATAAACAGCTACAGATAAAATGAAGGCTTTGGGTTTCTTTCAGCTTTTACATTGACAGGTTTGTTTACCAGCGATGAAGAGCAGTTCACAGAGAGATGCAGAAAAAGGCCGTGAAAGGTTTGGGATCTGAAAGGCACTACTCAATATAATCAAATGGTTACTGTGTTGGAGGAGCTGCACCCTCCTACCAAGAAACAAGCAGCACCAGATCATTAGTCTGCCTGAAGGAGGTGTGTGGAAAGAATTAAGCAAAGCGGTTTGATTTTTGGCTGGTGGGAGGTTTGGGGTGGATTGCAGAATGAAGTAGATGAGACACACGAAGCTTTAGAAACCCACTCCATAGATGGAGATGGCAAGCCACATACTAATTGCCTGCCCACACAGCACCGGTGGCAAAGCAAAAACGTGGGTGCTGCAAGTGGGGGTGGCTGCAAATACCGAAGGATGAGAGATCTTTCCCAGGCTCTGCACACTGGCAAGAAGTGGTTGAAACTGAGATGGTTTTGGGGACAGGTGAAAAGAATAGATTGCGGTTAACATATTCTTTAATCCTGAAGGCATTCCATGAAATGAGGCTTTGTGTATTAAGCACGGGCTTAATACACCAGTGTTAAAAAAGGATTTCTATGGATCTAACCAAAAAATACCTGGTGAGGGGTAGCAAACTGGATATTCAATATCAAGACATTCTTCATCTTTATATACTGTGGATGATGCAGAAACATTCTATATTTCTACAGTCCTTTGCCATGAAATTTACACTTAAAAAACACCATCAATATCTCAGCACAAGGTACAGGAATTGAAGAACCATAATAGGACTTCTGGGTTTTAATGTCTGAATATTTGTTTTTGAGTGGCATAAGATAAAAGAGGAAGTTGAAGGAAACAATACTGCAGTCAGTGGCCCTTGAACCCTTGCACTAAGTTTTGGAATGATGGCCAGACATGTCTAAAGATTTAATTTAAAGAATCATCTGTGCATTCATTTTCTCTAAGGTTGCGCAAACTCTTGCATTCCAGTTCTCATCATTTTGCAGTCTTCTAAAAATCAGCATTATAAAGGAGTAAGGTTTTTTCCTGCAGCATTTTTTTTGACATGGCAGAAGGGCAACTTCAGAGGGCACTGTTTCATCCACCACTGTCATAATTTCTGTTTTTTTACAACTGGCACACTGATGAATCTAAAACCTTTATTTTTTATGTCTCTGGAATTTTAGGTATCAATGAACCATCTGACCTATTTTTTACGAGGTCTTTTGAACCTAGTCTGTTTTCCACTGCCACAAAATTGAAGTACTTCATAATAATTTCTAATTTTCATCCTAAAAAAGTTTCTATCATGGTAGTATAAAAACCTCTCTGATTTACACATAGGGAATGAAGATACAAGAAGGCTAAATGTAACATAATATTTAGAAAGAAGACAATTAAAACCAGCTCTTTGGCTAACACCCTGGGACACCCATACAATTATGCAATTCTCTAGAATTCTCTTTTTCAGGACATGCACGTGCTGAAAAAAACCAATTATTTTTATCTTTCTTTAACTTTGAGGTGTACAGCTGGTTTACTTAGATGTGCAAAAAGCACAAAAAGCAAAATTTAGTAGTGATCTGAGCTGTTTAGCTTGATCATGGTTTCTCAAGAGTGTGACCACTAGGGCTGTAGGTCACATCAGGTATCCTTGGTATCTTTATGTCCAGTAAGTTATAGACTTTCTGGAAAGCTGATCCTCCTTGTATTCAATATTATTTCACTGATGGTGTTAGTATCCCGCATTTTGCTGAAGGCTGTTCTGAGCATTCAAAGCCCTTGAGGGCTTAAGGAAATTTTTCATGTTATTTCCTGCAGATATTTGGGGCCTCATCCAAGTCCATTGGATCACACCCCAATCCACACTTTTGTGTATTCTCATAGAAAGCTTTTATCTCTTAATTGCTGCCACATCTGTGTCTCTTTAAAATTTATTGTAATAGTTGTTGAGTGCCTAATAAAATAAAGCACATACTGTATTTGTTTCTTTTTTTATTCAGCTCTAATGACTTGCATACTGACAATATTTTTTTCTTTTGGGAATTTTGTAGGTTTGTGATTTTTTTTCAGTTCTACAAGAAAGCCATCTTTCTGGAAAGGCACTTGAAAAATCATCCCACCTTTGAGTTTTACACCCACTTATGCATTTCAAATATTAAAATCTTAATCTATAATGACCTCCTCCAGCTTTTGGCCAGCTTGACAATGCCTGCTCCCCTTGGATCTGTGTTAGACTGCTTCATTTTTTCAGCTATAATTTTTGTATTATTACGTTTACCTAGTGAGATTAGCCTCAGGGCTTTTCTTTTGGGCACTTCAAAATATCTTTTTTCTTTTTAACTAGCGTAAAATAGATCATGTTCTGCTAGTTGCAGAGGTATTCTCACTTCTGTCATTACCAGAAAGAGGCATTTTAAAACTCTTTCAGTATTTACAATCTATGGTTGAAACTTCAGTCAAGAAGATGAAAACTCTTCTCTAGAGTCAAATATTCTTGGCACCAAAAGCTGAATCAATTCATTTTTAGACCCTTGTCTTTTGACAGACACTTATTCCTATGGCATTCTTCTTATGAACTCTCTTGGAAATATGCCCAGAATTATTTTTGTTTATTTGTTCCAAATTCCATTCCACTCATACTAACACAGAATTTTAATCCCTGCCTGCTGGCAGTGAGGGGGTTTATTATAATACTAGAGAAATACGTTAGAGGATTTTTCTTTTTATCCCACCCATCAAATTCCTGGTCTGCACCAGCAGTTTGAAGGGACACTGTCTTTGCAGCTCATGCCAAGGTGACCAAGATCGACAATGTTTCACCTCCCTTGAAGATCAAGTCCAGAGAGACTGGGAGAGTGTAGGTTTCCCCTCTCCCTTGATACAGACAAGCTCCAAAGCTCAAGGAGAACTCAAACTGTGCAGTGCCCACTTTTTTGTTAGGATGTATATTTGGCTGGGATGCTTCTAGCTCTTTGAAATCAAAGCTTGGTTGTATAGCTAATCTGATTCAGGTTGGCATTCATAAGAGTCTCTTCAAGATGTGTTTGCAGCACCACATGTAAGAACTCAGGCAGTCTGTGCCTTCCACTCCCTCACTTGTTTATGCCAGTTTATGTCTTGGATTACCTCTGGGCAAAATAGTGCCAAGCCACTCTGTAAACAAACACAGCTATTACAAGGCACTCACGCAAAGAAATGAACCTGACATTTTGCTTGAGTGGTGGCAAACTGCAAATGTGCCTTCAGCTCTGGGATTAAGTGGTGCCCCAGCCAGGGGTGCTGTGCCGTGTGTGGCACAGAGCTTCCCCTGGGGGCTCCCTCAGCTGCAGCATCCCCATTAATCCCAGCTGCCTTCAGGGGTACAGGAAAGGATTCATTAAACTTTTAGAACCAGCATCTTGAAGCAATTTTGAGCTGCCAGCAGGAGCCAGGGAAAGGAACAGAGCTCTGGTGTGGTGTTCTGTCTGCCATCTAATCCTTTTAGGAGGCAAGTTGCTGCAGGCTGAACCAGTTACTGCTTTCATGTGGCTTTCCACTTCATCTTGCATAAAAAACAATTATATTGGGGTTTGATTCTTCACCTGACCTTACCTGACACCTCTCTTGCATCTGCCTTTTTTGATGATGAGACATCTGTTACTCAGATGCTTCACTGCATTATTGTTATTACACTAGGTAGACATATCTCCCTTCCCCATCACCAGATAATGGTGAAAGTACAAGACTCTATGTTCATCAGATGAAAAATCTGGATCTTATTGCTGAGATTAAGCTCTTCTTGATGAATCACACAAATAAATGTATTAGACTTCCATAAAGTCCTTTAGCAAGGGCTGCCCACCTGCTAATCTAAGATATAGCAAGGAAGGACCCTGCCAGTATCCAGAGGGGTGCAGAAAGGGTCTGGGTGTTAGAGTTTACCCCAGGCAGGGTGCTGATTTGCTGATTTAATTACAGTGATGATGATACTTGGTGACAATCTTCCTATTTACAGAAATTTAATGGATATCTTTCTCTTTATCATTATCTGTCTTATCTTGTGCATCTAAGAGAGACTTATACCTTCTTCTTCATGTTTTATTGACCTAAAGAGATGTGTAGGCACTTTCTCACTACTGATATTGAATTCTGGCCCTCCTCCTAATGTGTTCCAGGAAGTGTGCATTCCTCACTGTCAGAAATGTTCAATGAGCATGATTCCTGCCACCTTCACTCAAAGAGGAAGCATTAGGTAGAAATGTTTGTCTTTTTATAAGGAGGGATTTTATTTTTCCATCAACAAGAACACATTGTTCTCCTGGAAAGTTCAATGTGTTAAGGAAACTCACTCCTTTTAAGATCTGGATTATGCATAATATTATTAGTCTGCTAAAGAATGGGCCTAGATAGCATTATTAGCATTTTCCTCCACTAAGTGGAACAAAATAAAGAAACTGAGTATAGCTGTGCCTTGATCTGGTATACAACGTGATGAGGGACAAAGTGTTCTTGACCGTAACTGTTTATTGGATCACTTTCGTATTCTTTTCACTTTTACTTTAGTGTTAAAATACTTTAATTTGCCTTGAAAAGCCTTACAAAAGCTATGACATTTACATAACCTCCTGTCATCCTGCCTAAAATTCAGAATAGATGGGGAGGGTTTGTTTTTTTTTTTTTAATTCTGAAAATGTCCTGGTTCACAATATATATGCCTCAGGTCAGACTCATGAACTACAAAAATCATCTGCCCGGAGAACCTTTATTCTTATTACCCAATGGATAATAATCAAGATTCCTTGTAATGGCAGTCTTAGAGAAGCATGAAACCTTATTTTGTATGTTGTCTTAGAAATTAGATGCCACCTAAAACTGAGGTGGAATTTCATAAATTATGTGTAAAGTAAGAAGGTGCAATGGGGTCCTGAGAATGACAGCTCTTTGATTTTCAGAGTATATATTCTGTTGTTCATCACTCATTTTTGGCTCAAAACAATTATTTGGTTTAGAACTGTTCAATGGGTAACCTTGATACCTTGATCCTGAACTGTTTCACTTCCATATCTGTGACTTTTTCTAATTTATTTGTTGCTTAAGAGATGTCGGGCTTTTTTTTGCAGGGGGCAATCCTGCAACTTAGTCGGAGTCTACCTATCACTCTGGTTGTGTTTGCATGCTTAACTAACAATGGATGCATTTTCCAGCTGTAGAGAAGGATACAAGATGTCTCTAGTGAAAATCGGACTTTTCCGGGGATGAGATAGGTGAGACTGTGAGCAGCAGTGCAGATAATTTCTTTCCTATTTTGTTTACCCTTTCTGACTGTCTCCTATAAGCCTGGAGTAAAGGATATGTGCAGGGCCAGGAGTTGGACTCAGCTCTCCTTGTGTGTTCCTTCCAGCACAATATGCTCTGTGATTCTGTGATTCTGTGATATGTAGATGAAAAATTGTCATAATTGTCACTTTTTCATGAAACGGTGGATTACCGTGTGCAAAGTGTGTCCTGCAAAGAGAAGGATGTGCAGCTTCCCTGGTTGGGATGCCTCATTCTTCCTTTTTAAGTGCCTCATGATATGACCTCAACAAGGACATATCAGTTTATTTCAGCGGAGGTACCTTCCACAAAAGCAACAAAAGGAGGGCTGAGGAGAAACTCCATCCTGCGTGGAGTGGATGGAAACAGTGGATGAAGAAAGGGCTGAGGTACTTAACACCTTCTTGTGCTCCAATACCCAGCCCCTTGAGCTGGAAGACAGACAGGGAGCAGAATGGAGCCCCATAACCCAAGTGGAAATAGGCAGCAACCTGCTACATCTCCTAGACCCATAGAAGTCTGTGGGGATGGATGGGATCCACCCAGGGGTACTGAGCGATCTGGCAGAAGAGCTCTTTCAACAATTTACTGTCACTCCTGGTCCAGTGGGGAGGTCCCAGTTGTCTGGAAGTTAGCAAATGTGGCACCCACCTACAAGAATGGCCAGAAGGAGGATCCAGGGAGCTATGGCCCTGTTAGCCTGACCTCAGTGCTGATGACCAACGAAGGGCAACAAAGCTGATGAAGGCTCTGGAGCAGAAGTCTTGTGAGAAGCAGCTGAGGTAGTTGTGGTTGCTCAGCCTGAAGAAAAGGAGGCTCAGGGGAGACCTTATCCCTCTCTACAACCACCTGAAAGGAGGGTGCAACCAGGTGGGGGTCAACCTCTTCTCAATATAACAACAAGAACAAGAGAGGAAATGGCCTCAATTTGCACTAGAGGTCTTTTCCAACATAAATAATTCCATGATTCTATGATTCAGCTGCATCCAGAGGAATATCTTATTCACCTAACACAAATTTGTATCTAACCTTAAGAAGATATCTTTCACTAGCTTCCACCTTTGATTTTTGGTTTTATTTAATCAGTTGAATAAGAGCACCTTTCTATCTCTGCTAACAGCATTTTGAATTTTGGCACTTTCTTTAGGCAGTTTCACCAGTTCAGCTAAACTAAGCACCTCCAAATCTGGTCCCCCCCAGAAGGACTCCTAAGAAACTAGTATTCCTTTGCTTTCAGTTTAGGTTTTGAAAACAGTATTCTCAAAAAAATCAAACCAACAAACAAACAAACCAAACAAACAAAAAAAAAAAAAAAAAGGAAAAAAAAGAAAACCCCCCACATTTCCTTCTGTAAAAACGTAACAATTATCCATTGAGTCATCACTAGTAATGTAGAAAGCTCTGTCCAGGATACAAAAACATCCTTCAGTTTGCTTACAATTAACACAGGCAAATAATTTCCAAAGGTTTTTCAGCTTTTATTCACAGCTGACTCTTGTTCTTCTCTAGTTTTTTACTGTTTCGCTTTGACTATGCTATGCTAATTATTGACTCCAGGGCGTATCAAGTTTTAAAAGAATGAATAGAAGATACCAGTACAGTATGTGAAGTGTTTCAGGGCAGGGGGGAAGGGGAGGTAGACTATGATAGAAGGCACAAAAAAGGAGTCTAGTGAAAGAAAAGATACAGAAAGGTGTTAGTAGACTGAATGAGATAAGGGAAGAGTAGTTGGAAGTGAAGAAATAGCACATTTGCCTCTGAAACAAAAGCAGAACCCTACAGCTGTATTTGATCATTCAGATAGGAACTTGCTACCCTTGAACTGTGACTTTCTGTCTGGTGAGATCTTAGTGTAAAACGTATGAGCACAGAAGCTTTGTTTTATTTCCATGAGATGCGCTTTAAAGATAGTAATCACAATTCATTAATCAAGTAATCAAAAGTAATTAATTACAAAATAAATTAATCAAATGTCTATATTTTATACAAGCTAAAGCGGCATAAAAATTGCAGGAATATCAGATTAATTTCACTGTATTCTTTGCTTAGCTGTCAAAATAACATGAAAAAATCACTGTTGATGTATTTAAGGATAACATTGCATAGAAGTTGTATTTCTAAGATATGTTCTTCATCAGAAAGGCAGGGGAAAAATGTTGTTATATGACCCGTTCAAATGTAGTACCATGTAGAAAGTAAAGCGTTTTCTTAGCTTGGCTTGAAAATCACTGCCATGACTTAATATAATTTAATGACAAATCTTATATTAAAAGTCAGATTTCAGACTTAGCTGCTCTTCAAATTATTTAGCTTAAAGCCACATGGCCATCCTCATGTTTTAAAAATGTTTGTTTTCTACTAGGAATTCTTCTACCATGATTCTCCCCGACTTTTATTATCTCTCTAACAATACAGCAGGAAGACCTATAAGCTCCCAAACTCACTTGATTAACCTGTTGCATGTAAGAAAGAGATGTGAATTGAAAGGGAGTGAATTTCAGAGGGGGGTGCAGAGCACAGGACTGTGATGATGCATGGGTGTCCTTGCTCTTGTGAGAGTATCCTTATTCCACATGCACAGCCAGCACACAGCCTGCAAGTCTCTGCTTTTTCATTGAAACAAGTGCATGTTAAAAACATATGTGAATACTGCATCAGAAAGGACATTCCATCTCAAAAGTCATGTTATAGTACAGAGAGAGAGGTAATAGATTGCTTGGAAAATATCTGTGAAACAAACTACGAAGTGAAAACAACAAATAACACTGCCTAAAATCCTGTCTCTCTAATACCATTTGCCACGTCCTGTGATCAGTGATGCTTCTTTTACAGAAACAGAGATTTTGGAGTATTTTAAAATATAGACATCTGGTTCTGTCCTGTGACACACTAGCCATGCTGATCTGATCTAGCAAAGCACTCTCATGCATTCCTAGGCTTCACTGAGTTTTCTTTGGTGCTTAAATTGCACTCTTCAACACTTGTTTGATTTGTACCAGAGCTTTCAGCACCTAAAAGGGCAAACCTTGAGTGAACTTAAAGTGGCTCCTCCTACAGCTGTTAGAACACAGAACAATAGCCAGATTTGAAATCTTCATACTGATTTGAACATATTTCAAGTAAAGGTGTCAAAATAGAGATGCCATCTATGATTTGGAAACACAGAATTGATGGCTGGCTGATCTTTCCTTCCTAACTATCCTCCCTGATCATTTTCCTATACTTGGAAGATGTAGATGAAAACTCAGACTTGCCATCTCTCCAGCAGTCTTGTGCTATCCAGATCACAGGCCCCTTCCTGCTCCTATGTCTGGCTTTGCTCCCAGTAAATACCATGCCAAAAGAAATGATGAGGAAAATACAGTGGGCATTTTTTGCCAGAATATACCCAGATGACATATGGCACTCCAGAACTACTAAGGATTCTTGATTTCCATTTTTTAGCAATGAAGTTGACATAATTTTTGTCATTGACTTAATACCAGTTGAGAATTCACTGTGTTTCATTTGTATGTGACTAAGCATGAAATGCTACTTTAAACTTCCGTTAACTTTAAAAATTGCAGAGCTGAAGTAAATTTGGGTTGTCCTGTTATGAAATGTGAAATAATTAGTAAGCTCAGAGTGAAAATGACGCATTACAAAAAAAAAGCTGACTGAAAATATCCCACTAGACTAGTAGGATAGAGAAGAGGGGGGAAGCAGGCAAATCTCAAAATGCTAAACAGCTATTCAGGGTTATAGCACCACTTATGGTGACGGGCCTGGAGCTGGAAGCACAGGGAGGATGCTCTGTTAAGGACAGAGCATAGAAGGAAGGTGGAGGGAGGACAAGACAGGCATCTGTCAGACCCCAGGTCTGGTGGGAGCTCCTCAGTGGGTAAAAAGTTTCACCTCCACCTCCTCCTGCCCCACCCCATCAGGCCCAGGACATGCTCAGCTCCGTGGGCAGTTGGCCCTCAGGCCCAAGCGAGGAGTCACCGTTCTGGGTTGGGCTCAAGGACTGGGCATGCTGAGGGCTGCAGGAACCTGAAGGAACATGACTCTGACTGTGAAGTCCACAGCCGGGTGGAACTATCTGTAGTTTTCACACTAACTTGAAGTGACAAAGAAGTATGCTGGAAGCACTGTGAAATATGTGGACTGGTTTTTAAGCATACCTTACAAACAGTTTCAGTATGATGCCTAGAATTTTTTTTCAGTCACTCCACAGTTAATCCAGAGCACCTTTGATGAAGTTAGTGACGTAACTAATAGCAAAATTTGGTTCCCTGTGGACACGTCTCCCATCCATTCATCCTGTCTGCTACTGCTCCACCCCATCTCCTCTGAAATGATGGATTTTCATTAAATTGAAAACATCTCTCCTCATGGTGTCATCACAAGCACCATAATGTGCATGTGTTCTATTGCCAAGCATTGCTTAGCAACGGGACCCTGTGTTCTGCCAACTTTCTTTTCACGCTGTCAGTCTGAATTTAACTGAACTTGCTGTGTTGTGTTTCAGAGGACTGACTACATGTCAGTAACGTGACTGATGAATGCTCCAAATATACAAACAAAAACTGGCACTGACCCCCTGTATTTAATAAATAGAGAGTGTGAATTTCAAGAAGTCACTTTATATTCACATTATTCAAAGGCAAATTGTTTACAATCATGATAATTAATCTTGATAAATCCTCATAAAACACTAACCAATTGGAAAGTATAATTAGACACTTTCAATTTTGAAACTACATTCAATAGAACTCTATGGCTCAACCCCCTACAACATCTACCAATCAAGAACTTGTACTAAAAATCACCAGTCGTTTATCACTTTGTTAAATAAAGTGCTGAAAATTTTGAAGGTTTCCATTTGAAAAATCACCTAATCACTTAAAATATTGCCTGTTAAATACATTACATGGAGTTGGAATGAATGGCTCTGGAGAATCTGATTATGTGTTCCCATGCCACCATGAGCAGAAGACTTCTCTTGGCAATGCTCAGAGCACTGTAAAACTGGATGGAGATGCAGATATCCTGGAGGACACTAGCTTTTGCAAAATTGAGTTCACTGCTCACTGCTTCAGTCTGGTTGAACAGCTCCACATCTAGCTCAACACCTTTCAAGTTCAATAGATTTGAGAAGCCAAAGCTGCTCTTAATTTAATATCATATGGTTGAACCTTCTGCTGTTAAACTGACCTGTTTCAAGTTATTCTTAGCCAAATTTCATTGTCTGAAAATCTGAAAGTTTGATTGTGAAAGGTTTTATCAGAGACATAGAATTAACATTTATATATTTCCATTTTTACACCACTTAGCTTTTTCAATTAATCTGATGGAGAATTCCTATCTAGTTGTTTTTTAGAAGAAAAAATGAATTACACACATGCATATAAGACAAGGTTCATTGCTGTCATGGGCACAGAAAAATGGGAAATGTTACTAGTATAGCAGTCATAAAAGAAGATTCATTACAAAGATAAGTAGCAGCATACTCATATTTAGGTATCATCTGTCAGTTCAGTCAACTAAGCATTGGGGCTGTGTCATCTGAAATACTCTACAGCCTGCAAAGCAACCATATGAGGCTGCAAATCTCACAAAAAATGAATTTTGCGCCTTTCTGAAGGGGCTGCTGGAGCCCAGGCAGGATTGCAGAAAGCAGATGTTTAGGCTAAAATGAACGTCTCCTAGATATCTACAGGGAGAATATCTACAATAGACCCACAGAAGATTTAGATTAAGATCTTTAATTAAGATTTTTTTGTGTGCTTGTCTATACACCTTTACCTATTCATAGTTATCTTCATGCAATCCAGAACCTTCCTACAGTACTACAGGAACATGTAGAGTGAGGCTTAGTTGCCCAAAGGCAGGTGCCCCTCTTGAAAGATGTGGATCTTCCTCATCTCCTGTATCATCTAGCTCTGTGCAATTGTCTTGGATACCCTCAGACATCCAAAACAGCATATGTACTTGTGTTTTGTCAAATGAATCCTATCTTCTACATCTCAGGAGTATTAGTCCACCCATAATGTTTGCCTGCTGGAAGGCTTTTCTGTCAGTCACTAGGTATACTCTATTAGAGACACACTTGTGTGATGGAACAGCTTTTAGTACCTCTCCTATGCCTCCTTAGAAAGTGAAGAAAAAAAAGCAATGTTGATGTATTCTAGGCTTTAGAAAGTTCAGACTAAAGGCTTGGGTAAATCATGGATGGGAATGCTTCTGGTATGTTTTGGAAAACCCTTGTGCTGTTACTAATTGCCTGTAGTACAGGCTCTTTAGAGACAATTATTCAACTATTTAATTCACCAATTTCTGAAAGCTCCAGGGGTCAAAATTCTAGAAACCCAATATTGCTGCTGGTGCAGGATTAAAAGAGAAATCTGTCAAGGAATCAAAAGCTCATGGGAAGATTTTGAGCATACGAGGAATTTGTTGTTGCCAGTTCTATTTCTCCCAAAATATGTTTTCAGGGCTTGTATTAACTAAGATTAAAATACAGATGACCACTCTCATATATGAAATTAATTTGTTCATTCTTGGGAACTTACCTAGACACAAATTAGGAATATGGATAAAGAACTTCTGAGGAATAATGACTAGAAACTGTCTGCTAGGTCTATTTTACTTTTCAGGCAGGCATGACCCAGTCTGCAAGGAGCAAGTTAGGCAGGTGTGCTATACACCATGAAAATTACAATGACGCTTTGGTAAATTCATTGGTATGCTAAAGTGTTCCTACATCACCCACCCATTGTTTCAAAATGTGGTAATTTGTTATTTTGGCAAGAATACCTTTTTTATCAAACATCCCTTGCTCACTCTTACCTTCCTGGAGCTTTTTCTGCAAATATTACCACTGGTAGGACTTTCTCCTTTCCCAGTTGTCTCACATTCCTCCAAGTGTAATATTTTTGTGGATTCTACTTTCCTGGAACAAGTTACTGTGCTACCAAGTGTAATAATTATAATGATAATTGTGTAACTGAAGAAAGTCTGCTTGTACATGGAACATATGAGGTGCAATACTTACAAGAGTACAGGCTGTTCAGAGGCAGAAATGATGATCTCATAATATTTCTGACTTCTTGTACAGCCTTACAGCTTTCTGGGAACCCAATATGTTATAAACTCACACCTGTATCTCTTCAAAGACTTTTATTTGACTCTTAACATACATATGTACTTTGCTTGTTGGTTTCTTTTTTTTCTAATTCTTAACTGCAAAAGTTTGGACTATATTCACTGAATTTCATTAGATTTCCATTCAAGTGCAACTTCAGTTCAAAACTTACTTTTATCTCCTCTTATGCTGCTACCTCATTCTAGTTGTGTTCACACTTCTAATCATGTAGGGTTTTGGTAGAAAAATTCTCTAGGCCCCTGAATGCCCTAAATTGCTTAATGTATGTAGCTAGGTGTGTTGGTTTTGCATGGCCTGGGTTTTGGTAGCAGGGCAGGACACAGAGGTGGCTTCTGTGAGAAGCTGCTGGAAGCTTCCACCATGTCCAGCAGAGCCAATCCCTGATGGGTCAGAAGATGGACATGCCACTGGCCAAGGCTGGGGCAATTAGGGATATTGGTTATGCCCCTGTGATAACCTCTTTAAGAAGAAAACCAAAACAAAGGAGACACAAGATTTTTTTCTAGCCAGAGAAGAGCAGGAGGTGAGAACATGTGAGGGAAACAACATGGAGACACCAAGGTCAGTGGAGAAGGAGCTGGAGCAGCTGCTCCAGGCACCGGAGCCGAGATTCCTCTGCAGGCCATGGTGAGGGCCATGGTGGAGCAGCTGTGCCCCTGCAGCCCATGGGGTCCAGGGGGATGCAGAGATCCACCCACGGCCCGTGGGGAGGTGCCCATGCTGGAGCAGGTGGATGCCTGGAGGAGGCTGTGATCCAGCGAGGAGAGAGGGCCCTGCTTGCAGGCTGGAGCAGCCTGTCCTCGGGGGGCTGCACCCCGTGGATGAGGGACCCACACGGCAGCAGAATGGGAGGAGTGTCTGCCTGTGGGAGGAACACATATTGCAGCAGTTTTGGGAGGGCTGCTGCTCGTGAGGTGGGCCCACGCTGGAGAGGTTCACAGAGAACTGTGTCCTGTGGGAGGGACCCCACAGTGCAGCAGGGGAAGGACTCCTCTCCCTGAGCAGTGGAGGAAGATCCTGGTGATGAACTGACCAAAACCCCCATGCCCTGTCTCCTTGAGCTGTTGATGGGAAGGAGGGAGGGGTTGGGGGGGAATAAAAGGTGTTCTTTAAGGGCTTACTTTGCTTCTCATTACCCTCCTCTGATTCTCTTAGTAATAAATTCACTTTGTAACTCTAAGTTGAGCCTGTTTTGCCTTTGGAGTGTTTCCTCCTGGTCGTTATCTCCACACATGACCCTTTCCTTATTTCTTTTTTTCTCTCCTCTGCCCAGCTGTGGCAGGGGAGTGTGAGTTAGCAGCTGTTGTGGGAGGCTGGCATTTAGCCAGTCTCAAACCATGACACTGGGCTTCTAGGTCTCTTTGCACTTTAAGCAAAAAACACCCATTTCATGCAAATACTGTTGAGAATGCTCTATGGAGCATCCATCACTCAAAATGCTTGCAGGCATTGCATCACATTGCATTTCTGAGGTGCCTAACACTCTTTGCAGATTTTTTGCAATTGGCCACTTCTTTCAGTATTTATTAGGTAGGCACTAACAGGTAGTGTGATCAGTTAAGTTCTACGTCATTAGAAAACCAGATCAGACATTTAGTAAATCTAGATACGGGCCTGAAAATATCCCCCATATCCTGGGGATGAACATTCCCAGAGCTTAGTAAAATCTGGATTCACTTCTGACATTCACAGCCAGCTCACAGCTTTATAATAAGCTGAACAAAAACTCAGAGTTTGAATATTTCCTAATTTGGGACCACATTTGCCTATGCCAAATGCGTGACTCAGACAATTTCTAGTTAATTCTAGGAGTGGAGAATGTTGTCATTTCTTTCATATGGCCATGTGATGTCCAGAGAGAAGCACAGAGACTCTATTTTTCCTGTAATTGATACACACAGAAATACTTTAAAGTCCAAAAGTAATATAAATGGAATCTAAAGAACAGATAAAGCTCGATCAATATTCTTAAATGTTGCTTACTACTGCTGACCTAAGCATATGCCAGTAGGCTAAGAAACCACATGCTAATCCATCAAAAGCTGAATTAAAGAAACATTTCAATTTCATAGCAAGCACTCAGAAAATTAAACAAACAAAAAAGTCATCTCGTCTGAAAATTTCAACCTTTCTCTGATACAAATGTACCACACAAATGGTGACTTATTTCAACAGTCTCTTACACGCATACATACAAATATCCCTTCCTTTTTCACTCTTTACTAATCTGAATTTAAAGTGGGTCCCCAAAACACCTACTCTGCAGTGACCAAAGCACTATCTCAGCTGCAATAAACTAGTTTGTGTACCTATATCCATCTTCTTGCCGTACCACTGAGCTTTGTACAAGCTAATTTACTCCATTTTTCAATGACAAACAGAAGCTTAGGCCCCAGAAGTGAGACTGACTGGAATTTAAAACCTCTGTCAAAACCTTAGGAGCACAGGCTGGAACTGGAGGACTGCAGTCTGGGTCATAGACTCAGCAGATATCTGGGAACAGTCATCCATAAACATATCTGACCTTCATAAAATCATAGAATCTTGGAATCATAGAAATCACAGTATCATAGAATCATAAAATGATATGCATTGGAAGGGGCTTTAAAGATCATTTCATTCCAACCCCGCTGCCAGGGACAGGGACACCTTCCACCTTATCCATGTGTAGCCCTGGAAGATACATTCTCTTGGACTTCCTGCCTGAGTCTACATTTATGGAGGCACTCATTTGTCCTGCCGCTACTCCCTCATCAGCTGTGTTCTGAGAGGAGAGGGGAGGAGAGGAGAGGAGAGGAGAGGAGAGGAGAGGAGAGGAGAGGAGAGGAGAGGAGAGGAGAGGAGAGGAGAGGAGAGGAGAGGAGAGGAGAGGAGAGGAGAGGAGAGGAGAGGAGAGGAGAGGAGAGGAGAGGAGAGGACTAAAGCTTGAGTTTTGAAAGGAACTCTGTGGGTGTGGTCCTCTGATTTCTGTACACAGGTAGAGAAAATAGAAAAGGCGATATTTCAAACTCATTTCTGACCTCCTGGGAGGTGCTCACACAGTTTTCTAAGCATAGCTCCTCAAATCCTCCCTGAAATGTTGCCCAGGACTTAGACAATACTCCTTTTAAGCTAAAACTGAAAAGTCATTAAAACTTTATTGGGTCTTTCCCTGAAACTCTTTTCCTAGTCTGTAAAGCTTTGCCGATATAAAAATTTTTATGGACCCATGATGCTTCCATCTGTGGGACAAATTGGAGTAAATAATTTTGCTTTTAAAGCACAAACTAATTGGTACAGAAGGCCTCCTTTACTGTCCCAATTGCATTAGCTGAGCCTGTAGGCTGGTGGTGGCAGGAAACAGATAGAAGATTTTTGTTGTGCTGAATGGGAATAAACTAACAATTTTCTGTGTAAAAACACAATTCATATTTGATGCTGTTCATCTTCTCGTGAATGGCATTCAGATATATGCATACAATAGCTTACTGGCAAGTCTGTAGCATCAACCATTCCTAAACACTGGGTGAACTTGAACAGCTCAAATAGTCATCATACACACCCTCAACTGTGTCAGTTTATAAAGGAAAACCACAAAATGTGATCATGTAACAGCATTTTGACTTGACTGGTTTTATACAATCCATGGGAGAGGCATTGTTTAAACTTTTCTTCACAGCCAAATATTTTACTGTGTTTAAAATGAAGTTGTTGGGGGGAAAGATACTACTACTTGAGAACACCCATATAAGCTGATTTGGTGTTTACAGACTTTGTCACATAGCTATATTAAAGCACACATTTACCTGAAACATGGAAGATAGCCAACCTTTTAAGGGAATACATAGTTAAGTAATTGGTTTTTTACTCTAAATAAACTCAGAGGACTGCAATAGCTCCTTTTGCAACTCTTTCAGAAGTTAGTAGCTTTGCAAACATTTCTGCAGTGATTAGACTTCATCAATCTGTGTCTTGTTCATGTGATCGTTTTTCTGAATCCTGTTTTATCTGATCCTAAACAGATCCTGATGGCTAAAGTGTTTATGTATTTTCCATGTCTTTTCTCTTTAGCATGTTTTTTAGCTGTTGATGGAAGTGCAGTGGTCACTTTAAGCTGTTACCTGTTCAAAGCACTTAAAAAAAAATTACTTCTACTCTGAAATGCCCAGACCCCCATGTGTAATCATATGCAGAAGCCGCTGCTTCAGAGCATAGCTCTCTCATCATGCACCAGAAAGGGGCACCTGTCTCACAGGAGACAGAACTATAAAATTCTACTGACTTAATCAGAAGAAATATTTTACAACTGGATCTTTCTCTTTTCATTCTTGTGAACATGAGATTAATTTTTTGTTAGTGTGAGGTCAACAGAAATTATACCAAAATGTAAAAAAGAAAACATTTCTACTGGACATCTCAAAATAAAAATAAGATTTCAACAAGCTCTTGTAGTATCCCTATGGATAGCATCACATGGATGCTGTTCCGTAGCTTTTTATAGCATGAAGTGTAGGAGTTATGGAATATGTATGTTTTTAGTAGCCCATTGCCAGGAAGAAGCACTGTACAGTAGAGCTTGGAATAAACCCGAATAAAATTCCTTCAAGAAGCCACACATAAAAAAATTTATGTCATTACTCTCTCCAAAATTATCATGTATTGATTCATAGTATAAATGCAATTCTCCACAGGCACATAGAAGCTTAGCATAAAAGCCTAGGGCGCAAGTTCACTATTTTACCAACTGGTCGCTTTTACACTGGTGTAATAAACTAGACCTCACAGAAATGTGACTATTTTCAGGTGAAAATGCTGAAAAAAAAAGAGCCTTTTAGTTTTTAATTTGAAAGCAAGAGGGATTTTACCTAGTGTAATAAAATATAAAGGAAGCATATGACCACTTCAGTGCTGAGTTACTGCACCCATTTCATACACAAACTATTAACTAAATTAAAGGCATCTGAAGTTCTTGAAATCAGTATAACAAAAAACCCACACTATTTTAAAAATATTTTCAAAATGTAATAGCTTCCAAAGTTTGTGCTGAATCCACTGACTCACCTCATCTTTTCATTGTTTTCTCCAAGTCTGGCGTTTTAACTGCTTATGTCTTTTTGTATGAGCTTGGATCATTTCTCTTTAAGACAGTGACTGGTGCTTATTTCTGACCTTACTGACATTGGAATAGCTCTGTTTTCTTCAAGTTACTTTTGATCCACAGAGCTCATCTTTTAATATATTCTAGAAAGCCCTCACCAAACTGCACTGACTGAATGAATGTTTTCATAACCACATCTTTTTTTAAAAAATAAGTTTGGAGATTTTCCTTAACCTATGCTCTCCTACACTTAACTTCAGCTCAGATCACATTTAGGGCCATTTTATAATCCTCTGATCAGTGACAGATTGGTACTGGCATATGTCAATACTTGTCTGAAAAGGACCTGATAGCAGATGTTTCAACGATTCTGCATTCTGCTCATTGTCAGGAGCTCAGCGTCACTCTGAGCACCAGTCACAATCCCAGTCAATAACAAACCCTCCATAAATATGGAGATTGGACAAGGAGCAACATCCCTTCTTGAGAAAAAGGGCATTTTTCTCCAGATAAGCAGCACCAGCAACAAATGACAAAAATTGACTCAGGCAGGATGAAGCACCGGATGATTGTGTCACAGGAAGGAGAGTCAGAGCGCTGCGTCAGCTTCTGTATGTAGGTGTCGTAGGTGTTGCTGCAGAGAGAGAAGTGAGGTCAGAGATGGCTGTGTCGTAGCAGAGGATGACTAAGATGAGTGGGGAGGAGCTCTCCTTTGCAGATGGCTCAGCAGAGAATAAGGACAGCAAGTTTTGATGGTTCTGTGGCGTGTTGCATCTTCTGCGGAAGAAAAGACCTAGCAACTCCTTGTAGGAGCTGATAGGAAATGAATGGAGGGAGGTGTCTTTGGCGCGTGGGAGGTTATGTGAGGAGCTGTGGGGGAACAAGGAGAGAGGAGTCTGAGGCAAGCAACGTGAGTCACAGCACCCACCACGAAGAACGTGAAAAGGCAGTAAGCAAGCCTAAGACTACACATGAATATTCACAGGGAGGAGGTGGGAGAAAGAAGCTGAATGACTAAACTACAAGTGTTTAAGATTTGCCAAATGCAGTGTGCCATGCCTCAGCCCAAGAATTTTATTTTTTGTCATGAGTTTCAACACTCAGTGTCTTAATCTGCCAGCAATTTTCACAGCTGCACGACATTCTCGTAGGGGCTGCCTGGAGCATGCCCATGGAAGCATTTCCCCATTTTATTCTATGCACAGATCCTTTTGAGCATTCTCCAACATTATTCCCTTCTGGCGTGTCTGGGAACAGGCTTACTTACAACAGAGATGCAGTGGTTGGCTGGCAAAATGGTATGTCAGAAAATACATCTCTTTTGGTAACACGGTGAGCGGACTGTGCTTACCAGGTATGTCCTCACTCACCTGGCAGGAGGCCCTTAGTGGGCCAAACAGCTTAGCAGATCAAAAGTGTTTTTCATTAAAGTTTTGGGGGGCTTTTACCATCCTGGTGCTTACTCATCATCTCAACCAGATGGATGGAAGGTGAAAGCTGTTACAATCTGAATGTTACTGTTGAAGAGGGTTTTGTGAAATGAGCTGGGGCACTCAGCCAAGCTCCAAGTGAAAATGTGTCAGCAGTGCAATTGACACCTGAGCTGTTAATCTTAGTTGCCAGTGACTGCAGTGTATTTTGCATCATGGTGTTCTTTCTGCTGTAAAGAAATTTCTGCAGCACAAAAAAATCTGTGTACAGAAATCCACAGTTTTCACTGACTTTATTCATAATCAGAATTTAAATAATAAACATCTTTATAGGAATTGCATTTATTGCAATATGTAGAACAGAAACTCAACCTACCATTTGTTTTTACCAGCGCGTAGATAAAACCATGCCTCCATATTGGGTAACTTTGCTGAAGCATGCAATCTTTATTCTTCAATCACTTATTCAAAAACTGGTATTCTAATCCTTAACAGAACTAGGTGTAATGCTACAGTCCCAGAGTTAGGCATCTTGATGCTTTTCTTTGTACAGGACTCAGATGTACTCTACTGAGTTTACTATGTGAAATGTTACTTAGAGCAGAAATGTGTCACAAGTAATTCAACAGACACCATCCAGCACCAAAACCATGATGTAATGAAGAATCAGGCCAAATATTTCTGGACAGACCAATTATTTGGAAATCTTCAGGAAGAAAAAGAAAATGTTTGAGGCCAAAACCTGATAGGCGTCATCTGCAAGAGATGTTAGAACACCTAATTCTGTTCATTAAGCTAACATATTTCTGTGGGATTCTATATCATATGTTCTATGTTGACATAATTTTGGCTAGTTTTAAAAGTATATTAGCCTGTCCAGTCATGCTTTAAGGATTATCTCAAGACTATTAGGTATTCATATTTATTTCATCTTATTTGTCAAGACCATTATTGGTTGGTTAAACTTACAAGCCTAATCAGTATATAAAATTCACATATCTGTAATAAATGTAATTAGTATACAATGGAAATGTTTTAATCAAGACAGCCAGCAGTATATCACTCCTTTATTGATATCTTGCTATTAATAGCTCTGTTAACAGCTCCAACTGTCAGAGACATTGAAGTTTCCATAAAGTGAATCCATTTGCAGAGATTTAGCAGCATTTATCTCAAGTGCCATTCAATCAGGTCAAGGCTACAGAGCAGGTGGGTCCACACCTCTGCTCTCCTTTTCCTTCTGACTCTGCTTTGTGTATCCTTGACTGCCCTCATACAAGGGCTTTCCTCGCATGGAAGCCAAAGTGTTGGGGAGGACTGACATGCACTCAAATCTTACTCTGACATGAATTTGGGATGCAGCCAAAGTGACCTCGGAGCTGGGACTCATTCCCAGTTCCTCAGTAAAGGCACAGGCCCCGTTAGCTTTCCTTTCAATTCTTTGGTTTAATCTTCTTTTTCTCATTCTTCCACATGCTTTTCTAGCTCATTAAGACATTTTCCCAAATTGTTTTCGGCATATTCATTGTCCCTTGTGGTAATCTACTCCAACACTTTATTTGTTCAACTGTTCAGACTTGACTGCATGTTGCCATTTGATACAAGAGGGGATATAGATGGGTTCTTTCTCTTGTATGTGTGAGCTTAATAGCTGTTCTTTCATGTGTATTCCTCTGAGATTCACTGTTTTTTCAAGAGTAAATCATACCCTGCATAATGATCATAGCTGTCTATTTGGAGAATTTCAGCATGATTGAAAAATGTGTGCATTTCTGAGTTCTCAGTCTTGCCATTCAGCTCCTTAACCTCTTTCTCCCCCCTCCAAAGGTCCTTCCTCTCCTGGAGCCAATCCATTTTTTCACCTCCACATTGCAGAGCTTTCAAAATCCTTATCAGAGGAGGAAATCTGAGAGTTGAGAATATATTACTCTGTACCATGTACAAAATACACACTGTAGTTCGTTCACCAAGGGAATTAATTTGGAAAGTCGGAACGGGCTTTGTACCAGGATGGATCTTAGAATAGTATTTTCTTTCCAGTAGAAATCTCATCAGTGCATATTACAATAAAAACTCAGCCACTCCGTCTATATTCACTACAAATTTTAGTTAAGTTCCTTTTTATTTTCAGTGAAACCGATGTCAATATGATTTTCATATTCTCCAAAAAATGTGTTGCAGGAATATGCAAAGTAGAAGTTAGGCAACATAGTGGCCAGTGCAATTTGCAAGGCACAAACACTGCAATTATACACACTCCCCCATGTAGACATACACACATGCACAAGGAGACACACTGCCTAAAAGTAATTACAAAGCAACATTATTGACTCCGTAAACTCAGGGCTGAGAATAATTGACACAGAAGGAAATGAGACATAAACATTTCTCTGGTAGTACTCCAGTATTGCAAAGAGAGCTAGTGCAGTCTCCTCTCTAATTCCCCAAAAGGTGGCTGCTTTGTTCCAGATTATTTTAATGAGCAGCAGTAGCACACACCTTGCTGGATTGCTTTTAGGCATCAGCTTTGTCACAGAGGTTAATCTCCAACATCAGGACTCCTTGAAGAAGTCTCTTGCCTGGTTTCATCAGAACTCCCTCTACAGCTCCAGCTCTTTAAGGAAGACACTATATAGATTATGTGGTCACAAGGCCTCAGAACCCACTGGAAGAAATTAGACACAGCAGTAAATCACTAGCAACGCTGATATTCTGATAGCAAACTCAGATTGCAATGTGAAGACATAAGGAATGCAAGATGGATGTCTAATGGTTCAGACCCTGCCATCTACAGGGGCTTTCAAGATTGAGAAACTATGAAGACACTCCTGAACACTCAAATAAAGATATTATGTTTGCTAACATGAAAACAATACATATAAGAATAAATTTCTGTTGATTTGCCCATGTTACAAGTTCTATACTTGTAATATTCAGTCCATTCAAAATGAGAGTCAGTCTAATATCTGTAAAATAGGTTTTGCATATCAAGGCCAATTTGGACGGAGATTTAAGCAACCTGGTTTACTGGAAGGTATCCCTGCCCATGGCAGGGGAGTTGGGAAGTTGGAACTGGATGATCTGCAAGGTTCCTTCCAACCCAAACCATGAACCATTCTGTGAGTCTATGAGTCTACGAATTTAAGAGATAAAAAAAAAAAAAAAAGAAAAAAAAGAAAAAAAAAAAAATTTGTGGAATTTCTGAAGACTTTTGCAAAACATGACTGGATGACTCAGGTAAAATCTTCTCCCCCAAGAATTAAGAGAAAGATTTTCATTGAAAGACAGAACAAACAAAAAGGAATACGAAAATTAACTGCCAGGACATGAAGAAAAGAAAATAGATGGTGAATGGTGTCTTGAATATTTCACTCCTTTACTGCTTTTTCCAATAGCATTTTACATACACAATAGAGAAATTGCCTGGCTAAAGCAAAATGGATTCCAATAAGACTCTTGGGACAGCCCTTAGGACCCTGCAGACCTCTTTGCTGACAATGTTTTACCATCCTGCTTTTCAACTAGCCTAACAGGAGGAAATATGTTTGTTCATTGTAGCTCTGGACCATTTCTTGGCTACAAGTTATTGAGTTAAATCTCCTTCATCCTTTAATTTAAACTCTTATTGTTTGCAGTTCTCAGTGTTCTAAATGTTCTAAATGTTCTCACTGGTTGCAGCTTTGGCACTGTTTGTACCTATTGCACTATGAGGACAATAAAGTCGTGTTATGTGAAATTACAATGCACTTTTAATTTTGCCTATCAGCTAAAGCCCTGCTGTAGTATCCAAGAATAACACAGAGCAGATGCCTATCTGATGGCAGACCCTTCACTCCTGCAACCCCAAGTGCTGAAATAATCTGTGCCTTTCAATCTAAAGATCCACAATATTCAGAATTTGTGAGAGCACACAAGTACAATGCCTCCTATAGATCTATACCTCTCCTACAGCCAAAAATACCTTCAGAGCACAACAAAAACCAAAAATTCTCACTCTTCCTTGAAACAGGTGTAAAATACATTCTTCATACTGAGTTCTGGCAGCAGAAACAGTGTTCAGGATGTCTTGATAGCTTCTATTTCCCTGCTTGCAAATTTTTGGCATACTTTCCTTCCCTTGTTCTCACAGCTGTTGTGTAGAAAACAAACAGTAATCATTTGAAGATGGTGTTATTTAGCTATCTCAAGGCTAATGTCTGCCATCTACTTCTAAATTTCTAAAAGGTGCACTCCAGTCTCACGTCACCTCTGCCTAGACTGCAGATGGAAGCAATTCTTTCCTAGAAAAGCATACTCAGTACAAAGTTCTTCACCTACAGTTATAGATGGTAAGGAGGGTTTCCCAGATAAAGAAATAAAAGAATGATGATATCAATTATGTTCACATCTTTTACCACACAAAGCAAATAATTTTGTTCTCACTAGATTCCTAGAAAGTCTGCTATCCCATTACTAAGAAGTTTTCTTGTGCATCCAGTGCACATGTTAGGAGGTCTACCTATCTGGTCTTACAGAACAACAGGGAACAAACCTTTTGTTCCACACTCCATGGAAAGCAGAAATTAAGTCCTTGCATTTCCTTTCACACAGGGAGAAAAACTGGTCGTGCAAAGCCATCAAGAATTCCCTGAGAACATGTAGACTTCAGAGCCTTTTTAATAATGTTGCATATGCTCATCTGAACAGGCCCTTGATAGTTATCTTGGGTTGCAAGTTTCCATATGGAGAATTAACCTCTCAATAGTGAATAGAGATGTTGCATACCTGGTGACAAAGTTGAGAATGCAGATAGCTTACTAATGACTGTTGATTGTTTAGGGATATTAAATGAATGAATAAATAAATAAATATGATTTCTGCAGAAATTAACCATGAGAGTATGAGAAAAGAATTATGCAATGTTCTAAAGGGTATTGTCATCCCATTTTTGGCTAATTTTCCCTGTCTAATAGACTATGTACCTTGGAAGCAATTCCACAGGACTGAGGGTGAGAAGTATAGCATGTATATATTCACTCCTAACGCCGAAATCATACTTTGGAAGAATTCATAATATGAGGAAGCAGTGGCCTAAAGTGATCAAGAGCAAGGTACTTCTCTAAAACAACTGATTTGTGACAGTTTGTTCAAAATTTTTACTTAAAGAATCTCTATAAGACATAAATCTCTTTGTGCTGTCAATTTTGAGCACAGAATCTGAATTATATTTGCATGAGTAAACCTACATAGTTTTCAGAGAATACCCACAGTGCATCTGATTTTTTACTTCTTTGGACCTTGTACAGTCTTCTAGAACTTTATTTGGTGGTCTAAAAAAAAGCAGCTAGCGGCACTTGAGATATCCAAGGTAGTCCTGCCTAGCCCCCTGCATGGTCTGCCAGATCAGATTGAGATGGCAATTTCATAGGCCCCGTAGCTTCCAGCCCCAAACGACACTATACCCTATGTTTATGACCTTGTCAGACTGCCAGGTTTAGAAAAAAGAAGGTACAAAAGACAGAAAAGTCACATATTGTTATTTAGACTTATATTTGTAATTTAAATGCAAATAGCTACATAAGGAAATATGGTGAAGAAACACATTCAGAATCTATGTTGTATTTAATTCTTTTTAAAAGCACTAATACCCGTCCTGCTTACCATTAAATAAAGAGCTGATAACAACAGAAATTATTATGCCAGTAGGATATCATTAAGGCTGAAGGCTATTTCTGCGGCTACTAAAGTGTCAAGTGCCACCTTTGCCCTCAAAGGCACCCGCTTTCAGTTTTAGATTGTTTTAATCCTTCTAGAACATGCCAGAGTAGTACTCCCTGGGAATAAAACATTTGCTTCATTTCTGCCTAAAGGTGAGATTGAAACCATTTGTTTTTAAACCTCACGCTGTCATTTATAATTAATGGTATGACCCTGACTACAGAGCTTGAAAGGAGTATATAAATTTTCAACTGCAGTTCTCGTTTTGTTGTTTGGCAACTAGCCAGTTTCTTAAGCTTTTATCTTTGAATACAAAAGGTTATTTCTAGAGATTGAGTGCTTCATTTATTTTCAGTACTTTTATTATTTTCATCTGCTAGGAACAGTAGTGCATAGACTTTTTCCATTTCAAGCTGTTTGTTAAGCTGGTGTCCCCCAAATCAGAGTAGGGAGATCAATTTTCCTTCAAGAAGAATATATGCCAGCAGGTCTTCTGCCATCTAATTTTTTTTTATTTTAAAGTGTTGGCATTGCAATTTTGCCAGAAATGTAAAGGGCCATTCTCTCATGGTAGATATACCAGCACACCAAAACAATACCCTTGTCACTCTGAAAGTCACAGATCTAAAGGAAATTGAGGCTTTGTACATACGGTAAATATGAGCTATGCAATTAAAGTAACACTTGGTGGTTGGAAGGAATTGCACTGCAATTACGTTATTGTAATATGTGTTTGAACATGCTGAACTGAGTTGAAAAAAACAGACATGGGGCACAAGCCTATGCTCATGGAAGTCACTGGAAGTTTTGCTACCCACTTCCCTGGGAGGCAGAATTGGTCCCTACTTTATAAGTTTTGTTTGCAAATATGATATTGTCCACAAAATATTGCATGTATTTCTCAACATCAGCATTCTCTCAAATGGAACAGCACTCCTCAATACTCCCAGATGGTAAACTATTAACACAAGAAACTATTTTTTCCTGCATGGCTCATTCCTGTCCATAAACATAGATGTCACAAAGTGGAAAGACATAGACTTGTGTTTTTAGAGCTGCATGTTTGTTGTTCCCTGTGCCCAGCTGGTGGACTAGTGATTTAAAAGAACAGGAACGAGCTCAGACCACAGTTACCTGAATGAAGCAACAGCATGTACAGTCAGGATCACATTGCCCTGAGCATGGCCTTTTCCCCCAATTCCCAAACAATGGCACCACCAGCTACAAATGCTAGGAAACAAGACAAAAATTGTGGGTGAAATTAATTTGTTGTATTCATTTTCATTGGAGGACCCCACTAAAACTTGAAGGTACAATTAATTTCTAAGGAATATAAAGTTAGTGAAGACACCAGAGAGGACCTTGTCTTCCCACATGGAAAAAACCACATGGGAGATGAGTGGTTTAAACTAGATACCAGTATTAAACCCCTAGAATTGTAAATCCAGGCAAAATGCTGAGGCCTAAGTGAAAGTGAAAGACCTGCTTGTCTTTAGACTCATCTTGCATCTTGCATGTAAAAAGATTAAATAGGCTGCAGAGAGGAAGGAATAGTTTTATTTTTTTCATCTCTGTGCACGCCAATCACTGCATTTGTACAAGACACCACATAGATCAAATAAGATAACAGAAATATTTTATAGACCCCCTGATTTTGCCATGTTGTTTTTTTTTTTTTTTTTCCCAAAAGACCTTCCCAATCAGCAATTGCTCTTTTCATTCTGGAAACAGAGAGCAATGGAATAACTCTTTCCTTCCATAAAGGGTGTGATAGGTGTTGTGTCTTCACCTACCAGTAAGGAAGGTCTTGTCCCTATTACAGCAAGGATTCAATTGAGAATCATGAGGCTTCACAGATGCATCCCAGGAAACATATGACACAAGTATAAACTTTTAAAATTAATTTCATGAGAGGGGAAAAACAAAGCCCTCATTTATTAAAATAAAGATACAGTGAGGGTGATTTTAAATGTCATGCCTAAGTCTTTTCAAATGCTCTTAATTTGACAGAAACAAATTAATGTAATTCTCTAATTTCCATGTAGCCCAAGGGCCTTTCAACTTATAACTAAGCTTGAAAAAATATACAAAATACCCCCTATTATTATCTTGGTTGTCCTAGGGGGAAAAAAAAGTAAAGGGGAGGTAATTAGTTATTATACATGTGTGCATGTCATTAGACATTTAGTGTGATATGTAAAGTCTGTCTGCTAATTCCACTGGAAACAAAACGGTATTCAAAGATAAACATGTAGGGCCATAAGTTACGCACATTTCTTTCTCTCTTAGAGATCAAAGTTTCAATGTGTTTTGAAGGCAAAGACTCCATATATTTTCCAAATGTTTTATGCAGGATTACCCCAAAATATCACTATTATCAATAGAGTCATAGTTTTACAGGTTTATTAGCTATTTGCTGATGGACTCACGTCGTATGATTAGTCTGACAAAAAGATAGGAAAAAAATCAAATGTTTTGGCCCATGAAACAGAAAAGAAATTTTGTGGTGTGTATTTTATCTCTCTTATGTGGAAACTCAACAACTAAGTAGTGAAGGTCAAGCATGAAGCATGATCCAAACAATACCATTGCTCAGTTACTTATAAAGTAACTTAAATCCAAAAGTTGATATAGGACTCTTTTCTATTATACACTGCGACAAAAAAATTGTGTAAGGTTGAAACACGCATCTGAAGAAAAAGAAAGAAAAGAAAATACATTACCAACATATTTTTTGTATTTCAAAACACTAGGATTTAGATGTCTGTTCATTAAATCACCGTCACAGGTTCATTTTGAGGAGTTCTTACAATACAATAATTACTTTTACTCATGGAAAACACTTAATGATTTCCCAGGTCTGTACAAATTGTTTTAGAGGGGAACATCTACTTAATGAAACCATTTTGCCAAATATTTGGTAGTCAACCTTGAAAATAAAGTGTTTAGTTTAATGCTCTCTTTGTAAGATATCGTCTGATGGGTTCACTCTCAAATCAGGGCATGCTTTGGTGGTCAAGGTTAACTTTCTATTCACTTTCAATTCATTGGCTTTTCCAGTTGTTAGTGTTCATTAAATCCTTTTTTTTTTTGACAGAGGAATGAGAGTAATAGACAGTATTGTCCAAACAGAAGCCCTGTCTGCCTTTCCAAGGACTGATGCTTCTGCTTTCTGAGAAATGGGAGCTTTTTGCAGGCTTAAACATCACAGACTCAAGCTCAGGGTCATTCTATTCAGAATATCCCTAGCTTGATCATGCTCTTCTCAGGATGATATTTTCTTGCTTTTTATGCAGATGTGAAGGGGGAACAAACAGGCAAGAGGGAAAGTTATGTATTAAAGACAAGGGCTACCACTGGAGAATGAAGGAAGACAAAAAGGGGAGAAGAGATGGAGAAACAAAGAAGGAAATAGCTTAAGTTTAAAGTAATAAGTGTGCTTTCCATTGGGTTAATTGTACATTGACTTACTATTTTCAACTAAACAAGCAGTTGGCAAAATATCCATATACATCCTTCTAAAAAAATTTAAAACTCTTGAATTTGCTTCTGGTACACTCTAGTTATAGTTCCTCTTTTTTTTTTTTTTTTTTTTTTTTTTTTTTTAATTAGGCTGGAGGATGGGGTTTAGGAAAGCAGATTGTAATTACTCCACCAGATTAATTTTCTTACAGATCAAGTCTTTTCTCAGCAGAATGAAATATAGTCATGATATCTCATCACAGTCTCTATTCCTATCACAGCGAATAATCTCATTATACTCCATATCCAATTTCCTTTCATGACAGATCCTCAGCTTATGCCACGTGGTATAATTCTGTGGAAGGATTAGACTTATGTTTATATTAGATGTGTAAATGTTCTATAAAAGAAATAGCTTCAGATTTATAGCATCTTGAAGCAGGTATTATAAATTTAAAACATTAAAAAACATATCCTATTTAATTGTAGTTTCACATATCACAGCAATGTAACTTCTATCACTTCATGTAAGTCCATTTTGATTAACACCAATACAAATTAAATGAAAATCAGACCAACACTTGCAGATATGTAGGACTTCAGCTGTATTGGTCATTTTACTGCTGTGCTCAAACGTATGTTTTCCGCACACAGCATGTAGTACATTTATATTTGAGGATCTTGGTGCACTTTATGAAGACTAATGGGTGATACTTCACAACAAGTGTATCAAGTAAGGATTACTGCTACTGTTATTTTTCATCTATTGAAGGTTTCAGTGGATTTGGGTTTATTGATTGATGTGATATATGGCTTTTTCTCTTGAGCTCAGAAATTGAATGGGTGCCTTTGTTGCCAGTTGATGCAGTTTAAGGAGTAGAAAAAGGTATTCTCTGTTTTCATTTCTCTTTTGTATATTTAAACAAGAAACATTGGTGGCATGCTCCTTTACTATGCACGTGAGAATACCAAAGAAATACTAGGAGTTGCTTTTTAATGTCTTTTCTTTATACTGAACCTCTACCATCCCTACTCATGATATCTGCATTCTTCCCTTGTTTTTCTGTTACCTCCCACACAGCCCACTTAGCAGCAGCACATGGCTGTACCTCCCTCTGGCTACCAACAGCATCATTCACACAAGAGTTACAGTCCTTGTCAGCCTGAAGACATGAAGACAGAGGAATTTTTTAGCCACACTCCCCAATGGATTTTGTAGTGGTTTGACAATGAGGCATAAGTTTAGTAACATATCTGTATTAAATGGGCAATGACAGAAGTACAGGACCAAAGCTTACAATAATGGTAGTTGTGGAAACATCATCTGTCAGCTGTGAGCACAATTCCTGGTTTCCCCTTAAGCACAATGATTTCAGCTGGCCTGATGCACATGTCAAAGCCAACAGCTTTTGAAAACGTGACACTATTTCCTTCACAGCTCTTTCCCTTGTAAATGAATAGGTTCAGCATGTCATAAAAAGCTATTGCTTCCATCAGGGAAGGGATGACAAGTCAGCTCAGGTCGGACCATCGTTATAGCACAAGTGTTAGCCTGACTCTCTGCTCAGAGTCATCTTAAGGCATCAGCCAACACCCGAGCCCACACACTGTGACTGATGATGCAACACATGCATGGTACAATCAGACTTCACATGGCAATTTCTTGGAATGGAGAGTGACTGTGGAGAGTGACTCCTCATATGTGCATGGAGCTTGTAACAAATCTATCACACTCTGCATTTGAAAATACAAAACTGGCACAGAAATGGACAGGAGATTTCTCTCCATGCAGGATCAAGTTTATTTTTAAACTCTGTGTTGCTTTGACCACAGCTGGCACTAAAGCCCCACACAGCCGCTTGTTTGCTCCTCCTTTTTACCAGTGGGATGAGTGAAAGAACTGGAAAAACAAAAGCAGGAAAGCTTGTGTGTTGAGAAGAAGAAATAAATGGAGGAAAGAGGGGTAGAAATAAGTGATGCAAAGGCAATTGCTCATTGTCTTCCCCAAGCAGATCAATGTTCAGCCAGATCTGAGCAGTGACTGCATCCCATACCAACCACTCTCCACAGTTTTTATGGCTGAGCACAAGGTTTTAGAGCACGGAGTATCCCTTCGGCCAATTCAGGTCAGCTGTCCCGGCTGCTTTTCCTCCCAGTTTGTGCATATCCCCAGCTCCCTGCGGGGGCAGAGTGGGAAAAAGACAAGTTTTGATGCCATGCAAGTACTGCTCAGCAACAGCTAAAATGTTGGTGTGTTAGTCGTACTTTTTAGTCACAAATCCAAAACACAGCACCCACCACGTGGGCTGCTGTGAGGAAAACGAGCTCCAGCCCAGACAGATCCAGCACACTAGGCTATTGAAAAAGAAAATCATGTGTGCAACAAATTACTGATAACAAAGAAAGACAATAGTTTGAAATGTCTTCATTCTTGCCCAAGGTAACAGGCCACCTACCTAATCACCACCTGCACTAGATCTCAAAGTAGTTTTTTCTGCAATACCAGCACACACCTAAGCTGTTCATCCTCTCTTAATTTTCTGCCATGTCTCCCTTGAATTTTCATTGTCTTTTGAGTAACAACCTGAAAAGGTCTTCATCCCTGTTTCAGTGGATATCTCAGTCACACTATTACAATGATGCTAGAAAAAATTGAATGTTAAGAAAAATGGATAGTAAGCCAAACCCCATTTATTTCAATACAATTATTCTCACTGTAATGCACTGCTGTTAGTCAGATATGACCCTGGCCTTACATCATTAGCTTTTCTGGAATTCTATAACATAAAAAATTGTTCACTGGTAACCAGGAATCCATTTTTTTTTTTTAAATAAAGGGGGGGAAATGTACTGCTTCTGGTAAAAAATTCAGGGGATCAACACTTATCTTCTGATAGTTTCACCAGAGATGTTAAAATCACATCACAGTTTAGAGAATGAAACTTAATATTTTGACCATATTACAGATATCCATTAGCTTCTGCATACAGTGGTTTGGGACATTGGTGTAATTTACCAGGTGGTCCAACAATGTTCCCCTACATCTCAAAATAATTTATCCATATGATCCATTGCCAGTTCCTGGACTTTTAAGGTTAAGGACTTCCTGAATATTGTAGCACACTTCCTCCCTTATCTTGTAGTGATGATATTTGCATGTCAGGCTTGATGCATTATAAGACAGAAGCACTGAAAATTTGCCTTACCTCTCCAGAGTATTAGTTTGTGTTCAGCTAAATAGGAAATTAAATTCTATAGAGCTGTCAAGTTGGTAAATTCTACCACTAAAATAACTGAATATTTCCTGAATCTATTTAAGTTTGAATATGATTCATTAATTCTTTTCCCAAGTTCTCCAGTTTGCCATTTCCTTAGTTTTGTGGGAGTTTGAGGAGAAAAACAAATGCTGTGCTTGCTGTTCTATTAACCTTTTCTACATATTCCCTAAAAAGAAGCGCCCTTTGTGAATTCACCAAAGGCTTCGTGACCCCAGGGAAGGTTGGATAGTACCTTATTTATGGAAGTCTAGAGAATTTATTAGTCAATGCCATTTTCCTGAAGTCTAACTCAAATGTTGCTTTTCACAAGGTGAGGAATTCAGAGAACTGCCAAGCAGCAGAAGACTTCTAAAAGTTTATGCTCTCAAGGGCAAGAGACAACCTGGGGGAGCAGTCACTGGCATAATTCTTTGTGCCAAAAACTCCAACATTCACACACTCAACAGCAATGGAAAGCAATGAGGCCTGAGACAAGGAACTGCTTGTTTGAAAATGGAAGTTGGTTTCTGGATAGCCACCACCATCTTCACAAAATTTAATATGACATTCCAGGAAAGGGTGTTTATCAGTGCTTAGTGCTTCCTGTACCTAGACAATGTGCCTTATGACAGTGACTTTTAACGGTAGGACTGTTTCCTAGGATTACCCTAATTCAATCCTTTATCAGGTAAAGAAACAGGTTTTTTAACAGTTCCATGTATTATCGTTGTTATAATTTAATTTGTACAATGCAGTTACAGTCCAGCCAATGGTGCTCTGGACATGTAGCCAAGTTCTGAAAATCTCATTAAAAAGCTTGGTGTTTTGACTTTTAGACCATTTGCAAGGTTAAAATGATTCTTGTGCTTTATATATGGGTGAGGATCCATGTTTGAATCATTTGAGTAAGATTCTTGAATAACCAAGCAGTTTAGTGTACTTTCTAACACTCCTGTTGAATATTATGGGATTTTTATGGCCCTACAAATTCACCTCGGGAATCTCCATGGAAAGAACTTTTTCTTGGTTTTTTTTAGGGACATGGTTTCATCACAGTTTTTTGCAATATATAATGAATGTAGGTTTAGAAGGGAGTGATGGATTTTAGGTGCAGTTTTCCAAGGAGAATAGTTCCCAGGATATTTTACTGCAAGGTTCACACTAAATAACATTTTTCTAAAGTTGCAGCTGCTGGAACGGAGACCTATAGGAGTGCATAAAAATCTCAGCTTTCATTTTAAATAAGTTACTTCCTAGAAATCATGATTATTGAAAAAATGTGAAACTGAAACCATTTTACTTCTCAAGACTTACAGAAACAGAAGGAAATACAAAGAATATGGCATTAATTTGTTTAAATCTTCAGATATTTAATCCTTGCTATTACTTTTTTCAAGAGTTACTCATGATTTTTAACTTGCACAATTAGTAACACTTATTTTCAAAACCGGAGTTTTGAATATCAAAAGTTATTTAGGCACTGCAGTTATACACATTCAGTCTCAACTGTTTTTTTTATCTGGGTTACCTTGGCAAAATTCCTCTTTTTGCTATTTATTTACATGGAAGATTTCAGACTAGTCTGAAAACACTGAAACCTTAGGACACTCCTGTGCTGTTTTGTCACTTTATTCATCTTTAAGCCCTGAATTCTTCATCCAAGTACTTACCTATGGGAAGAGTCACAGATCAAAGGGTCATTGTACTCCGAGAAAATCGACACCCTTTGATCATTTGGCAGTTGTTTTTCTCAGGCAGTGCGGGCCATCCTCCCCCTCTCCTGCATTCCTCCTCACACACATGCAGCTTATTCCAAGCAGATGTTAGCTAGTGCATCTGCCACTTTGATTCTCAAATGACTTTCAGAACCATATCTGCTGTGTATGAGCTAGCCACCTTTGAGGCTTTCTTCATGTTCACTTCTTCCTACTGCATGTTTTCATCCTTGTCCACTTCCCATATCCCACATCTCCATCTCTTCCTTTTACTATCCTTCTTTATCTTCCTGTCTTCTGTATGTCTTCTATACTGCTGTCTTTTTTTTCCCTCCTTATTTATTCTCATTTAAGAAAATGCTGAGCAAGAAGGCAGTTTAACATTTGGTAATTGTAGATAAGGACAGAGAGATTAAGTGATTTGCCCAAGGCCACACAGAAATTCTGCGGCAGAAAGGTGAATTGATTTTAGGTCTCTATGACTCAACAGACTCATAAAAGAAGTCTTATTTGAAGAATATATTTTAAACATCAAATCAAAGTTTGAGTCCAAATGAAAACAGCTCCAATTACAGGTCTACTTTTATCTACAGTTCCATCTCAGCACTCTTAGGCACATGGGCTGTGTCTAGACTTCCCAGGTGGGGCATGCTGCAGTGCCTGTCTGACTCACAGGCCTGGCTTTGCTTTCCTTCGCTCTCATTTACAGCACGGCTGAGGTACACACCCAGCCCCACGAGCTGAGGGCTGCACACAGATGTACACATATAGGGTGAGTGTCAAAGCTCGTGTTGTCCAAGAACTGTCTCTGAAAAGTACAAAGTTCTCAAGGATTTGGTTCCTGTCAATCTAATCATTGAAACACAACGGTTTTCTTCTTTTCCTTTTTAATAAAGAAATTATTTGTTAAAATATTCCTTGGTGCTAGAGACAAACCACCAGTTTTCCCAAGGCTTCATTGGTATGGCTTCTAGGTAGAGAGTAGGTGTTTGCTTGTATCAAATTTCTTAATGGAGTGATAAACAAAGCTGTTTACTTATACCCTTCAAACCAGAGTATAATGTTGTTTTCTGCCATACTCCAAGCCTTAACGTCATTATCCTTGGCACAGAGCTACTAGATCATTTTGTCCGCCTGTCCACAAAAATTAGCTCAGCGGTAGCATTGAATTCTAGGGGCTAAGCCAGTGCTTTGGCCTGCCACAGGGTCACTCACTCTGTTTTGCAGCCACAAGAGAAAGTTCTCTTAGAAAGAAAACAACAACGTAAGTTTATGATTCACTTTCAGACTTTGTTCGCCTAAATGACTTGTTTGTGCACTGCGGAGGGAAAACAAGAGATTCCAGGCACTCACACACGCAGCATGTCCGTGTTTATGCCTTTTAATTATATAATAAACACACACATAAATATGTAAGGGAAGGGCCAGATGATCTTTCAGGGAGGCTTTTCAAGTTAACTGTCTTTTACACTGAAGACAGTCAGCTATAAATGAAGGTTTAGTATCTGAATTTAGCATTAAGCTGCACAACAGAGGGAAATTGTGCAGTTTTTTGAGGTTTTTTTAAAATTTTTAAATCCTGAAACCTGATCTGAACTGAAAGCATGACTGCAAATGTGAGTTGTTCAGGGAAAAGAATCAGAAAGGCTAGGAATTCAAGACATTGTTTTTTCCTCTGAGGTGTCTAGTTCAATGAGACTGTACAGCTTACCAATGTAAAACAGTTTAATGTTAAACAGTTTAAACATCTGTTTATCTCCAAATTCCTACCTACAATGCAAAGAAAGCCACAGGCTTGCATCAAGGTGTCCTATAAATCTGTATATCTTTTTAATTCAGATCAATCTTGTGCTGTATTCATTCTGCCTCTGTCATGTCTGTGCTCTCTTTCCTGCCATTTGAGGTTTAATGAGCAATATCCACTCACTCAAAGAGACTGGGTACAGGAAAAGATAATTGACGATGTACAGAAGACTGAAATCCAGACTAGAAAATCAGAAACTTTGAACCCTGCCGAATTGCAAATACATTATGACACTTCCAGTGAAATCAAAGTAATTTTGATTGGAAAAATGGCAATAGACTTTTCCTGGCAAAGTTTCAGCTAGAGATGAGTAAAGTTCATGCGGTTGTTGTTTATATTATGGTAGCACCCAAAAGTTCAAAAACACAAAGGAAATTGTTTATTATCCCAAAACACTGATAATCTGAGATGAAGTAAAGTCTCGTAACATGATATTAAGGATGTATGAAGAGCTCTTCAGGGACTTTGACAGAGACAAAATATAAGTGAAAAATAAGATATTATTGAAGATCAGTATAATAGAATAGTAGAGGTACAAATACACAGTTTTCATGGAAGCTTTTACAGAAGATGAGGGCACAACAAGCAGCAGGGAAATAAGAGTAAAGGAAAAGAGCTCACATAGAACCTTGAGTAGGTAGAGGAGCACATCACTCCATTAATGGAGCAAGTAACAGCTAGTTTCATCTCTTATTATAAAAAAAAAAAAAGGGAGATAGTAAACAATAAAAAGATTGAATTTTAACGAAGGCATAGGAGCAGAGGCTGGAACAGGGAAAGAACAAGTTACCAAATATACTGGATGTACTCATGTTGATGAAGCCTAATGAAATGCGCTCAAGAACGTGGAAGAAGTGAGGCAAAATGATTTCTGATCTGTTCGAAAAGTCCTGAAGAATTCATAAGAGGCAGAAGACACTCCAAAGAAGTGAAGAAAGGGAAGCAAAGAATGCATTGCTGAGAAGTGGAAGGAATTTTGAGGGAAATGGGTCAGTTAAATTGCTTTAACATATCTGAAATATCTAAATACATTATTGAATAGCCTATCTGTATGGAATGAAAAATAATCAAGGGATAAACCAACATCAATTTGTCAGTAACACATTAGTATGATTTTCTTAACCATGACAACTCACCTATTAGATAAGAAAATAATTCAGAATTAATTAGAGAAACCATTATATGTGATTTATCTAGCAATGAATTTCAAACTACTCTGCATGGAGAAAACTGGGAAATATGGCTTTTCTTAAATCCATGTCATAAGATTGGTGCACACTGCTTGGGAAGAAAACGGACTTTTAGGCAGTTTCCTAGCTAAACAATTGTCTGGAAGGTATAGAAATAGTGCCCTCCTCTACATCTTCTGATCTTGGTTTCATCCAATATTTTTAAAGTACTGTTTTGGGTAGGTGCCTGAGTTCCTTCTGTCATCATTTTTACTGTCTAGTAAAGTGGTTCTAATGTATATGCTGTCTCACCAGAAGAAAAAATAAAAATCAGCTGCTTGAAAGGTCTGAAGAACAAGAACATGGGCAGGCACAGAGGATCTTCTTCCAGATACTTCCAAAGGCAGCTATTTTTCATCACTGGCTAGTGATAACATAGGCATTTATCTTAGGAGAATGACTTTTCTAAGCATCTAAATTGCAGATGTTTAAATCAGGAAAGCTGGATTCAATCCCCTGATAATGAAATCAAATACACTTCTAGATTTCTTAGTTATTTTCAAAAGTGAGAGTTACAAAGCAGTTGGAGGAATAGAAGTTGAATGATCTAAATTAATTACCAAAATTACTCCAAATTGCTAGATGATATGCAATAAATATAAGTGTACAGATTGCTCTGAGGAAACACAACTCAATTCTACAAATAAAAAACAAGAAATATGTTTAATTGCCATGCTGCAAGTAGAAAAAAGAAGTGAATAATAAATTGAATTTATTACTCCTGCAGAAAAAGACAGCCCTTATTCTGATTTTAATGACTATAAGCATTTAATAACTACTTAGACAAACATCTTTCAGGGAGTGTTTGAGTATTTGCTGCTCCATGGGGGGATGCTAAAAGATGTGTTTGATAATTTTGACTACTTTACTCCTTTGATACAGTAAATACACTAGGAGAAATAGAGGATATGAATCAAAAGCTTTATTATTCACATTTGAGGGATAGGAAATCAAGCAATACAAACAGAAGGTAACGTGGCAATATAGAAAGTCTATGGCAACAAGCCAGGGATGGGATGCAAATCTGTTAAGTCCTAGTCTGGAATTTAACCACAAAACCATCTTTTCTGTGGCCTTTGTATTCAATTTAGACATATTCAGATGTCTGGATATTTATCCAAAGCCTTTCAGAAGTGATCTTCCCCTTCAGACGACATCCCTTAGCACAGCAGGCCTGACTCCCCCTCCAGAGGGAAAGCCTAGCAAGTCCTGTCTCCCCTCCCACCCACCATCTCATTTTTAATACTGGGGGGGACTGTCATTGCCCTGCCAGGCCTGTCTGTCTCACAGGCTCCTGCGTGATAATGGAGAAATAAATCCCTTTGCATTTTGGATGGTGTTGGCCCCAAGGTGCATTTTGGGTCAGTCAGGAGGGTCGAGGGGGGAGCTCGGGGCACTGGCATGGGCAGGCAGAGACCCCGGTGTTCTAAACCTGCTCTGCTCGTGTTGCAAGAAGGCTCTGTGAGGTTTAAAATCTGCATCTGTCAGAAACTTCCCGTTCAGACAAAAGCTAACCCAGTTATGTAAGAAGGTGTTAAATGTACATGGCAAAATGATGCTTTTCCAAGAAGCCAGGCAGTGATTACATTTTATAAATCTGCAGTCATTTTCCAGTAACAAATAAATAATCAAAGACAGCACATTCTGTGAAGAAAATAATAATGTTGAGCTAAAGGAAGCAATTGCCATTTCAAATCAATAAAATGTAGTTCCTTGTATTTTCATGTTAAATAAAAACAAACACTTGCCCAAGGAAAGCAACAGCTAAGCTGTTTGTTTTTATATTCACTTGAATCCTCACATCTCTTCCAGGCAGACTTGTGGATAAACAGGTTTGTTTACGAAAAATCTGCTCATTACTGCATCAGCTCTATCTACGGCATCTTGGTTTCAAATGAAATTACACTGAAAACAATTGTTTGCTTAAAATTAGGGGGTGCACAGCCTAACAGATAAAAGCAGGGGGCTATGTTGCCACAAGTGGGGTTCTTGAGTAATTCTTTCAAAGCTGTAGGCTCATCTTGAAGCAATTCAACTTTAAAATCAACCCAACAAAAAAAATCAATAAACATTAAATATGTAAACCCTTTTTGTCCTTCTATTTCCTGTTGTGTTTGACACCATTCCAAATGAAGGTTGCTAACATTGTTTGCACAGGGTTCCTGAGGACTGGTGAAGATTACCTCTTGATAACCCTCTGCCTCCCACCTGTTTTCAAAAAAATCATCTGTTCCAGGGCACACAATTTGTCTGTAATGCTGGCTTTCCTCTGTCTCACCTTTGTGTGAGACAGTGCTTAATTTAACTATTTTAATTAGTTTCTAGGACTGCATCCATCTCTGAGAATATGTTGCCCCAATGCTTCCAGGTAAATACTAAAACGTGTTTTGCATAATGATTCTGTATTTTTATTTTCGTCATCTCAATAAGGAAGTTAATTGGGCGGGAGGAGAGAGACTTGGCAGACAATAGTACACAGCCATCCTCACCCAACTGACAACTGTGTTAATAGGCTTTTCAAAAAATGTGTTACACATCACCGACTTGACATAGAACAGCTGTGTCCAGACAGAGAACAGTAAAAAATACCACCTGGTAAATGATACATCCTTTATGGATAACAACTAGTCTTCGGAAGACCAGAGATGTCACTTTTTCTGCTTTGTTGAAGATTGATGGCCACCTATTGAATGAGAAGGTACTTTTAAATTGCAAAGCATCTTATTCAACTAATGAATACCTTTATCCTCGTGTACAGCATAGGCAGAATTAAAAGTCAGATGGTTTTCTTCAGTTACTGCAATTCTCTGCACTACCAGTACAGTTTGGGGGGATTGTTTTGGGGTATTGTTCTTCAGTGGGCTTCTTTTTGTCCTAGCTGATATGCTAACATTTCCTTTTTGCAAGTGGACTTATGCAAATTATCCTTTCTCTGTGGGGTTTTGGTCATCAGTCATAGTGACAGGGGACAAAATGGTCAAAATACTGCTGAAAAGGAATGTGAAGTTGATCTGAAACAGAAGGGTCTGGTGATTTCCAATTAATGTCCTCTCTTCATGACAGGACACATATGGATTTTAATTCAGGACAACTTGCTTCTGTAGACTGCAGTGAACAACCTTGATGCAAAAAGAGATTAAACTGAAACCCCATTTTGTGAAACCAGCAGTCATGTGCTGACACCGAGCAGCAGCTAATCACAACCAAATGTCCTTTGGTTGTGCAGCCTACACAAAATTCTCTTTTCTTATTCATAATATGGACCCTATTATTATTTCCCTCTTTCCTCTTGCATTCATATTTCCCCAGACTAGGGGAGCACTATTATTATTTCACCCTTTTGCCATTGTCTGTACAGTTTCTATTGTATTGACTGCCTGGAGTGTCTTTCTTCTTACCTTCCTTCAACATAGGCTGCAAAGCAGCACACTGCCTGGGCTTTCTTTTCACTATTCATTTGTGAATTTGCATGCTTTGTAGTGCAAACTTTAATTGGAAAGCACTGTCCTTTTTTTAAAGGGCAAGTGTGAAAGAGAATCCATTTTCAATGCACTAGTTCTCCCCTTCTTTAGAACCATGAGTGTTTTTCTAGTGACAGCACAGGGCCCATTAAGCAGCACGTAAATGTTCACCCATTTACTTCTCATTCTCAGAATTGAACAAGAAAATAATACTCAGGAGAATAATTTCCCTTCCTAGACCTCCAAGATTTGCTAGTTTCCCTAGGGCTAGTTTTTTCCCTTGGTAATAAATATATTGCATGTTATAGAGCCCAGATCCTTAATAACTATTATTATCAATTCTTTTAATTAATTTTCAAGTAAAATCATATTTATAAATATCCAGCTTGTATCGGACAAGGCTGATGGTGAACTTACATTAAAGTCATACTATTAGCTAGTATAACATCACAGTGAAGTCACCACAGGCCTTGAGAGTCTATTTCCATGTTTGCATGTGAGAGAGCATAAAAATAGAATTCCTTTAAGACTCAAGTTTGCAAAGACACCCATTCCACCACTTACACTGACTTTGCATTTTTTAGTAAAATATCGTGGCCTTCTCTTGGGATGCACTGTATTTTCTGGTCTACATTAAAAGGGCACTTTTGTCTGTCTGCTGATTAAGAGAACTGTAGTACATAAAGACTCCAGGTAGCAAATACAGCCTTGCTGTTCAAGGCAATCAGATGGATTTAGACCTAATAAAGACCAATCCAAGAGTGACTAGGGCTTCTAACTTACCTGTGTTGTACTGGAAAATAGTAAAAATAGCGTGGGAAATGTGGTTTTATGTGAAAAAGTGGATATACCCATAGATAATGGGATAATTCCCCACCTGGAGGCAAAAAATTTATTTTGCTGTAAATTAAAAACAAACAAAGCAAAATTATTCTAACCACATATTAATGAGGTTAAGTACAATGACCACCTTTACTATGCCAGGCATAATCAAGTTGTCATTATAAATTAGTAAGTTCTAAAGGAACTTTTGAGTATTTGAAATAAAGTATTAGGAACCTTTTTAAAGTATATAGGGGGATCTAGGGGGAGCTGCCTGGAGACATGAGCCAGTCTGGAAACTTTTATTGCCAGATATGGAGATACATGCACAGAATCTCACCTGTGTGTCCGGCTGATATGGATTTGGAGGAGACACAATAGCAGTGTCTTCTTGATGAATATGGGAGATGTCTTCTCTCCTGTGTTTTCTCCGCAGTGTGTGCTTGAGCCAAGGTCACACCAGACTCTGGCACCATCTCAGTTTTCAGAAGTTGGGCAAAAGAGGGAAAGGAATACTGAGGATACTGAGGGAAGGAAGCTTATTACATAGTTGAATAAATGGTGCTGAGTTGCTCATTCTCATGACTGGCAGGGCTGTATCATGCAATATTTGGAAATTTCTAGTTTATTAATGGTAATCTGGGATCAGTGATGTATGCTCTAGTCCACCAATACACGTATGTATAATAGTTGAGGTACATCATCTTTCAATTCTATTTCCTTTTCAATTTTTTTTTTTTTTTTACTCTTGAACCTCACTCAGCACAGCTCACTGAAGGCGGTTTCCAAGCGGCATTGCTACAACTGTCTCCTGCCATTTGCCGTGGTTCATTTTCCTGCTCAGTCCTGCTCCCTAGTGAGAAGCCTGGATGCAGTGTGGGTTGCCCATCAGCCACGGGCCGCACCTCTGGTCACGGCCACTTCTCTCCTATCTGTACTCGCCAGGCGCACTCAGAAGCAAAGATCGTTCTTGCTGTGCAAACAAACCTGCAGGAGTAAACACCGTGCCCTTGGCTCATTGTGCTGGTGAGTCACTCTTTGTTGATGGGTGGTGGTTTCAAGTGTGGGATTGTAGCAAGGAAACTGCTTTGTTTCTGCTTTGCGTTTGTTCTGTGAAAAGAAAATAACTACCATACTTAGCATTCTCAAAGCTCTGTACAAGCTAATCCTTGCAACATTCCCATGAGGTAGGCAAATGTAATTAACTATATTTCAAAATATGTGGAAGCCAGGATATAAAAAGGTTAAATCATTTGCTCAGGACCTAGAGGTAAGTAAGGATCTGAATCCAGAATAAATATCTTATGTCAGACAAATTGGTAATGGATTAGACAAACTTCTTCTTAAGGCCTTTCTCAATCATCCAGTTACAAAAAACAGGACAGTTAAAATAATAAGAGTAATAAAGGCTGTGGATCCAACTGAAGCTTCAAAAACAATGCCTGCCCTCACATTCAGGGACATTGAGGCCCAGAGCATAGAGCACACTACAGAGTTCAGCTTTATGTCTTGTTCTGATTTTATGGTAAGATGCTGCTAAAATTTACAGAGAACCAAATGTAAGGAAATGGCATCAAACAGCTCACAATCTTATTCATTCTGCACTTGCTTCATTTGTCAGCCTGGTCCTCACCCACCACTATCATCCTGCACTTCTTGCCTCAGATCTCCTTCCACTGTTAAAACTTTCAGCCACTTAACCTTTTCCCAGCCCTACGAAACCCTCTCTCAACATCACCCACCTCCCTTAAGTCACTTAACTGATCCCACATGTGCCTATTTGCTCCTCTCACCACCTACCCACTAGGGAAACATCTCGTTTCTCCGTTGCCTGAGGCATCACACATCTCTCCCAGCCTTGCTGTTCACTCTGCAAGCACCTGACAGTACACAAGAATTTATCTGCCTGCTTCTCAGAGTATCTTTCCACTTGTATTCCTACAAATAAGGTCAAATTGTCTACGGAAAGAAGAGGAAGGGGACTGTCGATTTTGTCTGAAATTGATGTACGAGGGAGTTGGGAAATATGAAGCAGACCATACTGCATCCTAGGACAAACTGGTGTGGCTTAACTTTTGTCAGGGAAAAGGCAAATGAAGTTGACAAAAAAAAAAAACACTTGGCTATCTTGACCCGTTTTAAATTAAAACTGATCATACCTGTTTTTGCAGCATGATTCTGCCTAAGGATGTCATTCCGTTTTAGAACCAGAGGAGATTGTGTTGACCTTACAACTATTTTGTGCAATTTTGATTATATATTTAATGCCAAAGCAAATTGATTTAAATTTAGTATATGCATACACAGTAATCTAGAGAAAGTGTAATACATAGAAAGCATAAGGAAACACCAAGCAAATGTTAAAAGCCGTGTTAAGATTACACAGAATTTCACTGAATGTTTTGGAGTGTCTCCCTTTTGTTATACACTTAAGAATGACTACTTCATTTTTTTAGAAGGCAAAAATATGTGATATATTAATTATTTTTACAAAAAGCATGTATAGATGTGCTTTCATGCATGATTATGCATCTGCATTTACATGTGTGTTTTTCTGTGTGGGGAGATAGATGGCATAATACTTGTGGAAATCATCCTGTTTTCAAAATCTACATTGTTAGTATTGAATAATTCATTCTAGAAGCCTCGCCTTCACAAAGAGTGAAGTAACTTATCTTTCAGTAAAACTTTTCCAGCTTTCTCATTTAATTATGAAATTGAAACATCTCTCTTTCCAGATATTATTCTGGCAAGGAATATCTATTCACTAGTTCCCAGGCAATCACCCTAAGCCTGAATCAACAAATGGGTTCAGAAGGAATGATTGCTAAGGAAGGTCGATGTATCTTTGACAGCTGGATTACTGCTTTATACCTGGCTGAGTGTGTTAGCCACTGAATGACATAACTTATTGCCAAAGCAGCTTTTTTCATTGGCACTAAATTTAACTTTCTTGAAACATTAAGAAAAAACAAGTTTCTGAGTTCTGTCATAATTTACACTATTTCAATGAAACAGTCCTAATGATCTCCACTTTCATTCTTTTCAATGTTTTCTCTCTGTTCCAGTAATCTCCTAATTAATGGTTTATTTGGCCTAAGTTTGCAAGGCCTTTGCAAATGGAAAACCAAACTGGCTGAAGAAAATACTTCTGAGAAGTATAATTCAGAAGAAACTAACTTCACAACTCCATCTATGAACTGCTTCTCATGAAAGAAGCAAAATGACATTCTAAATGTGAAAATCTCCAACTTTAGTTATATGTATGTGAACCTAAATTATGGACAACTGCTCTAGGAAGAGATCTAGATGGGGCTATGAATAGGCCACTGGGAATGTCTTGAACTCATCAGTCCAAAAATCCAACCCACAGCTGAGCTGAGCTGCAGAATGCCTGGTTATTAACACTGTAGTATAAACCAGGGGGAATGTCCATGCCTCAGGCACCTGCAGCAGCAGAAACATTGAGAGACAGGAGAGAGACAGGGAACAAAATTAGAGAGAGAAGATGGTTAGACACACACAGGCCACACAACTGCTGCCACAATCAGCAGTCTGAAAACAGCCCACTGGTGCTCCAGCAACCGGAGGAACAGCAGCAGCTTCCCTTTGAAGGAACCAGCACGGAGAGAAAAAGGAAAAGGGGAGAGCGGAGGGATCGGGAATGCAACAGTGATAAGCAGAAAGATCTGGAAACAATGCTGATGAACCGGCTGTGAGAGCGTGGAAGGGAACGGGGAGTGAGACCGTTTTATCTAAGTAATTAAAACTCAGAAAAGTTTAAAAAAAAACAAGAGTAAGCGACTGGCCAAGTTTCAAGGCATTATTTTAAGCCCACTATCAGATGTAGGTTATTCAAATAGTTCAAAGTTTCTTGCTCTGCCTCCCAGGTCACTCCCTGGAACTGCAGGCTGCTCTGTTCAGAGGGCTGCATTTTATTCTCCAGATATCAAGTTTGTAGTAAACAGAAAAACTTTCCACATAGTAAGGGCTATTTAATTGCAACATATCAGCAACAGATAAGTGCCTACACAGATATTTCCATGCTCACACTACGGAAGCATTAACTAATTGTGTTAAGTATTATTACCTCCATTTTGCACCAGGGCATTGGGCAGAGACAGGAAATACCACACCCAAGATGACAAAGTTCGAAGGGTTCAGAAGCCTTTTGACCGTACTACCTTTGCGTTTTACAGATCTGTTTACTAAAAATACGGAACATTTTTATTTACGAAAGAGGAAGATTAATAATTTACCTGGGCCATTAGACCCTTTGTACCTGGTGTACAGTAGCATGTACTGGAAGTATTTAAACGTTTTAAAGAGAATTGACAAAGCTGGAATTGGCACGCGATGCCTCAGGCCATGACAGAGCCATGCATGACCCCCGACTGGCAAAGGCACAGACATGTTTGGGATACCTGTAAGGGGATGTTAAAAACAGACAGAAAACTTCAGTTGAAGTGGAATTCCTGTCCCAGGTATCAATGGTGATTGCAGACGATGTAACTCAGTGATCTGTACCATGGGAGGTTCAGCTGGGCCTCTCTGCTGGGTGAGGAGGATTATGAATTTAAACATGCAGCACCCTTTTGCTTTCTTCTTCCAGCTTTTTACTGAAATTCATGCAGAAGCCAGTAAAAGCATCTATTTCCAGTTATCTGTGTTAAAAATGCACTTACACTGTGCATCGACTGTATTGAAACAAACTGCTTTATTTCATTACCACATGCTTCTCCATCAATAAATTGCATCTTAGATCAAAAGAACAGGGCTGTCTTCTGTTTTCTGATTCATCTACTTTGCTCAGGCATTTGCTTTCTTGAAGTCTGAAAGGACTTCAATAGTATAAATTACTTGTATATTATTCACTCTTCAAGAGGCCAATATATTCTAGTCAAATGAGGACTTCTGATGTGTGTATATATATATATATATTAGTGTGCGTATGTGCAACAAATGACTCTACAAAGGTCATTTTTATTATGGAAAGTAAAACTCTAGCCTTTTTCTTCATTACATCCTTTTTTCACCATATTAAATCCTGATTTCAGTAAATCTTTAGAAATTCCAGCTTCCTACAGCCTGAAATGTGGCAACTCACCTGAATTCAGCTCCTCCAAATCTGTCTGTTTGAAGTCATTCTGAAGTCCTAGATGTTTTCTAAAATCAATAGTTTTGAATAGACCTCCTTGAATTTTAAAGGCTGTGTTCCTTGCCCTCTCAACCCGAAAGAACAGATGTCGCATAAGTTTTTGTTGTATTGCATGTGGGCATTTTCATCAGGTTCATTCTTTTTCTATTCTCGATGCAATCTTTTTCTCTCTTCTTATTTATTTCTAAGGCTTATAAACATAGAGGTGAATGCTGACCTTTTTTGTATTCTAGCTTTAGTAAACCAGCACTGGCAGGTTACTGAGTCTATCTTGTGATGAGTCCCATACCACGATGGTGAGATACCCATTCACAACATTATTTATGCATCACAAAATTGGAAGAGGTCCTAGTGTGTAGTGTAAGAAAATGGGTAGGAAACAAAGCAAACATCTTCCAGGCTCCAAAGTTTCTCAGCTGTGTAACTTTGAAGATGCACATGAGACTGTACCTAACCTTTAGTGATGGCCCTTCTGCAGCAGCACTTGTCTGACAGGTCTCCACATTTCATCCTACACAGTAAATAGTGAGTTTCTGACTACAACTTACTAACATGTTGTGAGCTGCTGTGGAATTCTGGAGTTCTGAGCAGACCAGCCTCAGATGGAAGGGAAGTTCACACTGTGCTTTGGAAATTACAGGTGCTGGCTAGTGCTAAGTTTAGGAGGCTGGTTCTCATGGGATGTTTTCAATGTCTATGTGTGTGCACATCCACAAAAAGGGCCCTTCTCCCTATAAAATCAGACTATTACTGGTTATAAACCAGCTATTCACAAGTGGAACTGGTTGAATACTGAAGTAAATGTTTGTTTGGAGATTGTGATCAGATAAAAAAAGAGTAAAAATTGCTACCTGAATCTTTACAAAAATGTCAAATAACCTCTACACTAAGAAAATTGTGGTGCATGACCACCTCTGATGATAAACTGCCACAGTTACCTGAACTTTTTAGTCTTACAGGTTCATATTCATAATACTTTTCCTCTATGCTTGATTTTTTAAACCTAATTCACAGTGGCAGGAAATACATTTCATTAAAAAAATAAAATCCTATAATTAATTTCTCTCTTATTATAAAGTGAAATTCATTGAAGTAATGATATCTTTTCCATCAGATACACCTAATAACTGAATGTTCTATATTACAAAAATGATACCCAGCCCTTTTACCAGGTTTCTGTTCAGGATACACCAGTGAACATGAAAATACGTAAATCTCAGCTGTTCAGTGTATGTGAGAAGTGAGTAAACTCTCTAATACCCAGACACAGAAGACACTCTGGTTTTAATAAGCTATGTTCATGATGGAAGGATGCTGTCTGAACACAATGGCATTCTTAATCCTTGGCAACAGCACATTGATATCCTGAAATGGTTACACATGTTCACTGTTGTTGACAGTCTCCTCTCACCCGGGAAGCAAGTGGTCTTGAATCCAGGGGACTTATATGCAAAAGGAAAAACACATTAGCTTTTCATTTTTCCACCTATGTACACAGATATTTTAGTGAACTTGCATTGATCTTCGTGCAAAATGTTTGCCTTCCACAAGCAGCTGAAATACTGAGTAATCTTTGCTCAAGAAACCAGTCTGTCCATAATAAAGAGAAATGGTGTCACCGAAAAGCATTAATGAAGCTCTATAAAAATTTAAAATTGATGGACAAGTGCCAATAGATTTGGCTCTTAATTTTGACTTCTCAATTCAAGCAGATTGGATAAAAGTTAATTTTAGGCCTTTTCAAAAAAAAGTCAGTATTTTCTTGAAATACTTGAACAGCTTGAACATACTATAATTTCTGTTCTACATATCAGCAAACAATTTAATTTTTTAGAAAAAATTATTTCCTGTTCTCAAGTAAAGTGGCTAAGGAGAGTATGTAAAAACAGAAATTAGCCAAGATTTAGGGGTTCTGGTGAATGCAGGTGTCCTCGCATATGAACATAAAAACCTGAAGAAATACAATGAATAAACCATATTATGAGTCTCTACGAATGGTGTACATGCTGCAATTACTGCTAAATTTTTTCACCTGAACTATTAATATAATTTAACTCACTCAAATGGTCCATTTTCATGCACAGAATATCAATGTCAAAAGTCCTTTTCATTGCAGAGGTTTGGCCCAGACAAATCTACCAAAATATAAAATCAGGTTTTCCATACTAAGGCAACCTTTATAGAACTGGCCACTTTTCGGATAACAACTTCTATTTCAGCACTTACAGAGATTTAAAACAGAAAACAAGAACCCTTCAAGTTTCTTTAATGTATATTTCAAGGCTTGGGCTGAAGGTTCCCAACTTCTTGTGTAACAGAGGATCTCAAGTGAGGAAAAGGCTGGAAACAAATGCAATTAGCATTTGCTATTCAGATGGAAGTGTAGTTAAGTGAATGCAGCTTGTGGATGCTGAATTCCTGAGGAGCAGCAGAGAGAGCACAGGACTCTGGGGCCACAGAAGGAAATTAATTAATCTGCTTTATTTAAGGTTATTTGCAAATGAGAGAAAAAAATCCACATAGCAGACCACCATAGCTCAGCAAAACAAGACTTAGTAAATATAGTGCAAGGGTCCAGATAAATAACAGCCATAAGAAATGAAGGATTACTATAAAATATGCAAGGCATTATCCTGCTGCAGGTATTCTCCTGTTCCCACATGTCTGCTGCATACCATAGCTACAAAATATGTCTCTCTATTTCCATGAACCCACTCATAAAGGTTTTTGCTTGGCTGATTTTTCAAGTTAATGATAGTCAAGGCACTTGGGAGAAAGATTTATGTCAGTGATGCACAGGTTCAGCAAATTGTCAAAGAGTTCTGCTGTGCAATTAATCATCTTTTCTCCATTACAATTTGTAAGTGCCAAGCATATACACAAAACCATTTTTATAATATAGTTATCATGGGTACATAAGTAGTATATGAATCATCTATAAAAAAATACAAAGAGTGCTAGCTACCACATGGATTTGTAAATCTTTCTCTACATAAGACAGCCCCCCAAAAATTGTGGAGGCTGTCTCATTTAACAGTCATCATTTTTATGACACTGCTTTAAGCAGATCTGCATCTCTGTTATATCTATGTTCCCCAGGCAGCTTCATCTAGAATTATCTACATTCGGTTTTTGGGATTTTTTTAGAGGGAAACCATTTCTAGTTAAAAGGAAAAAAAAAAAACAAAACCAAAAGCAAATCAAAAAAAGGAATCACCTGGAGTATTTTTTTTTTTTTTTTTAAATAAAAGTGAAACTGCAGAAAGAATCTGCATAGATTGAAGAATTGATGGTGCCTATAAGACCTTTAACAGCAGCTCCACTCAATCTTCTCCAGGTCACCTAGCCAGCATGATGTCTTCAGGGTCCAGCACGGAGGTTGTCGTCTCTTCTCTGGGCTAGGGCTGCTGCACTGCCAGGAGCAGCCCTGAAAGGTTCCTTGATACAGAAGGAGCTGAGTGTGACCTTTCTTCGATGGTTTCTGTGACATACTGTGGCAACTTTTTTTCTTTGAGAACCAAAAGAAACTTTTCTCCTCTTTTCAGGAGAGGTAGTTTTATGGTTGAAGCCCCAAAACTAGACTTCTGAGTGATGCAGATTCTTGTGTCAACTTAAGCCACCTGCCTGCCTCTGTTTCTCCCTCTTATAAATATTCTCAGTCAAGCTGCTTGTTGCTCTAAAACAGTATAGGCTCAGAATGCAGTTTCCCATGAAGTATATTACTAAGTAAAACTGCAGACTGGATATCCCAACAGTCACAGAGGAATTCCAGGGGAAGCAGATTCATCTCCAAAGGTGTTGGTGCTGTGAATGCTCACATCTTACTCTCTCCCATCAGTTTCCCTGTTCAAGGGATTCTGTGAGAGCTATGTTCATTTTAGAAGTCACACCCCCCAATAAACTGTTGCAATTCCCACATGCAGTTTCTTTTTTGGAACTCAAGAAAAAATATCCGGATTATTAGTGTTTATTGTGCCAATAACTTTTAGAAGTCAGTTTTATAATGTGCATACTACAACATTCCACTCACATCAAAGAAAACAAACTGCTCTAATTGGGTTTTGAGATCAAATACTCCAAGCTTTACATTCACTGAGCTACATGTGGCTTAAATTATCTATATTGTACACTCCTGGACTGCATATTTTGTGCTGTACAGTAAATAGAGAACATGTGGTTTGGAATGTGTCTACCGTATGCGTTAGTGCTCATAGTAACCAACAGGATCACCGAAATGCACAGTCAAGAGTCTGATAAAAATTGATTGTGATTTCCAGACTCAGACCTGATGTGGACAGACAACAATTCATTGGGGTCTGTGGGTGCTAAAAGCAATGTTAAACCTTTTATGTGAGGTTTCAAACACAAGCAGACAAAGACTGACATAGCATAGGGCAAATTCTTGCCTCTCTCATTAATGTATTAAATTACTCTGAATTATGTGAGCAGAACAGATATCAGAATATGTCCATGCATGGATATTTAGACTAGAATTCCACACCTCTTTGCTTTAGCATTTTTTTTGTACAAGAGAGTGTTCACACCTAAATATGGGTGGAGTTTTATATTAATGCCTCTATAATAAAATGACAAGCCCCATTTTGAATGACTATGAAAATTTTTGTTGATTTTAGTGGGTAAATAGAGAAACCAAAAATTATTTTCTTGCATTACACCAAATTTTTTAGAACATATTTCAGGAAGATACAAAGAGATCATCTTGAAGGAACTTGAGTACCAAAAGATGTCTGAGCTACCTACAGAGATTAGTATTCCTATTTAAATTTCTTTTTTCTTTTTTTTTTTTTGGTAGCTATTTCTGTTCCTCCTGAAACATATCAATTTGGCCAAAAAGTTGCAACGTCATTTTGAAATCCTCCAAATGAGTGATATTTCAGATATTATAGGAAATGGTTGAATACTAGAGGAAGGCAGTATGTAAAGCCTGGCACAGACAGAATATGAGTGCATTTAACCAGTTTTCTCACTTCCAAACACTTTTGGCACCAATAAACCTGAAGGCACACTTGCTAGAGAGCTGTCACTAACTTGTCTCACAGTAACAACCTTCACAGCTGACTGCAGTGAAATTTTTTGTCAAAGCTTCTACTGACATGTGTTTCTCGATGATGCACTGTTTAGAAAGAAGTGTGACAGCAACAGGAAGGCTTGGGATGTTTTTGAAGAGGGAATACAGAGGGGATGCACAGCTGTAACTGGACATCTGCTAGTGCAGCAGGGTAACATTAATGTGAGAGATAACTCCTCATTCTCTCATGGTGCATTATGCAGGAATCAACCATACAACCAGCAATGCAAAAGGACAAAATAATATCCTAGGTCATGTTGTCCAGTCTGTGACCATTAAAATAAAAAATAAATAATAAACAAAACAAAACAAAACAAAAAACCCAAATGCAAATGAAGCCCCACAAAAACAAACAAACAAAAGTCAGAAAATTGGTGAAATCTTTCTTGAAAAGAGCTTATTTTTCATGTATTCTTATTTCTGAGTTAGCAAAAACCTGGCAAATAGCAGTTTTCCCATACTTTCTGCAATTTGAGTTGGAGGAGGATATTATGTAGGAGGTTGGTATGTTTAAAAGTGCAGATACACTCACCAGCAAGCAGGCTTGATTTTTCAGAATAATCATACCAAATATCTACTGGTTTCAGTCGTGATAGAGGTGAAACATCCGAGTATCCTACAAACAGCTGAACACTTTGTGCCCTCAGGCCTGAACTGAGACAGCACTTCAGCATTCCAGCAGGGCCTAAGGGATTCACCTGGAGAGGACAGAACTGACCAAAGCAAACACACAACCGCTTTCAATAGTTAGGGATGTGCTGCTTGGCTGCAGTATTAGTTTCCCTTAATTCAACCTGCTGATGGCTTGTCCCCTCTGCTGACAAGACTTGGATAAATCATCCTTTCAAGCCATGTGGACACACCAGAGTCAATAAAGGACTTCATGGTGGACAGAAGGAAATGGTGTTATTTTCTGTGGCTGTGTCGATGGTGCCAAGTGGAGAAATCCACAGCACTGAAATCAAATGTCCTGGGCTGGCTCATGCCCTTGCTGTGTAAGGCTCTCTCTCTGTGCATATCAGCCTGACTTCCTCCACACACACAGGAACTGGCCCAGCATCCCTTCTGGCTCTTCAGTGGTGTCTTTGGGACCCTAAGGCATAAATGTTATTCCAGTTGTGTCTATTAATTCCAAGGTTTTTTAAATGGTGTGAGGGCCCTGCTGCAGCCTGGCAGGGTGTCTGGAGCTCAGGGTAGGTGTTGCTTGGCTCAGGGTGTAAGAGGAGAGCATACAGCTGCTAGAGACTTCTGGAGTGGTGTTGAGGGACAGACTGATCCATAATGTTTTGTTTTGAGCAGCCCTAGGAGCACACGGTGACTATTGCCTTGGGACAGTTATCTGGAATGGTCCAAACCAGGGCCAGAGGGTGAGCTGACAGTTAAGCGACCTGAAGGCTCACAAGGCTTGCGCTCCAACACACTGCTTCACCTGCTTTTATTCTGCAAATTTAGTTCGTTCAGTAAAGAGCTGAACTATACCCCAAGTGTCATTTAATGACTATAATACTAAATAAGGAGGGCAGAAGAGCTCTTCAGTGGCAGGCAGGTGGAAGCATTTGTAACTCAAGAACGCAAGCAGACAGATATGGCTAAATTATGTAGCCCTTTTTCTGCCATTTGCTCACAAGGGATTTATTCTGTCTCCGGAAACACTTACGTTAATGCATTCTTCTGTAATTCATCATTGTATGTATTTTCCATACTTTCTCTCCTATTTTATTTTGTTACCAAAGGTTACTTACATGGAAACAGAAATATTTTGAGTGTTTCTATTTAAATTTTTCTTTCTTCCTACATCAGTTTTTTTATGCTTAAACTCAGACTCTTTGGTTATCCAAGCTGGATTGCTTCTGAGCAAGAGCATTCCTCACAGACAACTGTCTGACAAAGAACAGGACAGCTCAGCTGTGACAGGAATATTTACAGAGGAGAAGCCGAACGCTTGGCAGCAGCAGCATCAATCCCCCTACCTGAATGGCATTTCCTGCATGTGTCTGAAGCCTTAGAGCTCGAGGAACACTTGAAATTCAGGAGAGTTTGTCCAAACAATTTCAGCAGATATGGACTTAGCAGGTGGTCCAGACTTATTTGGGAGTCCTTTGCTTCTTCTCCCTTCTGCTGCAGCTGGAGAGAGGCCAAAGCAGTATGCAGTTAGGTGGGGGATGTGGGGGGAAGGAGATGAGAGAGAGAATCCACATGTGGATCTGCATGTACCTGGTTCTGTTCTCCAGAGAGTTAATTTTGTTTTGCAATATTAGGCTTTTCCAGCCTTGTTCCCCTGCTCAGGTAGAACTGCACTTACCCCTTGTTCGTCTCGTCCTTTAGCAAAGGACAAGAGAAATGGTAATGTTCCTTCCCTGACACTTGCCCCTTGGCTTGGATTCTATTACAACCCCGCGTTAATATATGCACCTACTTTTCCTTGTTCTTTTCTACAGCGAAGATTGAAAAGCACAAAGTGTGCTAGGTCGAATGCAGTTGGGAGCAAACAGCAGTGCAGGAAGTGCATCCAGAAAAGCTGCAGGAGTCACACTCAGACCACCTACCTACCGTATGCGTCAAAGCTGCTGCAGCCTATAAATTCAGGCAACAGTGTGCAGCTCCTACTGCTGCTATCCACAGCTGCCTGCTGTAGGTCGCTCTTGTCTGTAATTCTCGGCTAGGCTTCATACCCTCTGAATTTTTACTGGTGTTGAATTTGCCTTAACTTCTATAAAAGTTAAAACACACTAAGCTTCACTTTCTTTTCTCCAGTTTATATTTTCATTTTATTGCTTTATTTCTTCTAAAAGTGAAGAAATGAAAACACACCTTAGCTTGATTTGTTGCAAAGAAAATATTATCAGTTTTCTTTTTTTATTTTTCTCTTAGTTAAAGTTTAAGTGTCTTGAAAATAAATGTTTCCAATAGTAATTTTTTAATTAAACTTTTTTTTTTTTTAACTTGTAGAGGCTTACTGCTTCAGTTTTAGAAGTGTGACCTTGTCTACCAGCAGTTTATTTTAGGAACTCTGAAGCATGGGAATGCTTCAGTGAATCCTGCTACCTTTGTAGTTAAACAGCTTATAAAAGCTTAAATTTTAGCTGTCTAAAAGCTCTCCTTACAGTCAATGAAAAAAAAAAAAAAAAAAAGCATGTCCAAAAGACAATTCACATCTCTATCAATTGAAGAAATAGTAGAAGAATGTCTTCTAGACTATAAACCAAATTTTTAGTTGGCTGGAAGAGACCCATCACTTTATAACAATTGGACAGTACAGGAATTTTGAAAACAAATATTAGGGAAAAAAAGAGGTTGTTTACTGAAGAAAGGCTCTGATTTAAAACAATTGCATGGGATCTGACTGCAGTTTTTAGATTCATGCATATAAATTTCATTATAAATAAGTGATTTTGTAGGAAGAAGGAGTTCCAGGAAAGAGATCCAGAAAGTCCCATGAAGGTCTCTTGTATCCCTGAGATATTTGACTACACACAGAGGAATTCCTCCTCAATAATGTCCCTCGTCTTTTGTTTCCTCTCCCAGTACAAGGTAACAATCCTAAACAGGATCATGGCTGTTGCGGAGGTAGGAAGATTAACTTGGGATGTTTCATGCTGCAGTCATCCTGAGATTTGGAGGTCATACCAATGATCAGTTTTCTCTGTCCCTACCAGAAACATTTCAGAATTTCTGGAGCAGTAAATTGCTCCCTTGAGCAGTACAATCAGAGACTTTCCACAAAGTAAAAGGCTGTGCAGCAAGTGCAATAATTTGTTTGCTGTTGTTAATATTTACTTGTTGTCCATCTGGTTTTGGCCCTACCTTCCATCATGCTCTTCTCTCTCCAGTCTTCCCATAGATACTGGCTCACTGACTGTACAGATTTGTGCCTGGCCCTGGAGCTCTGTGGTGAGGAGATACCTCTGTGCCACATTCTAACCCTTCCCGCATCTGTGCTGTCTATGCTGTATCTTTCTATCCCTTTGTGCAGGGAAGTGTGAAGTACAAATGACAAACGATACTTCAGGAAAGACTCAGCACCCAAAAATGTGCCTAACTGTGTGTACTCAGTCCAGAGTTAATTCCTCAGCTATTCTTGCCTACCCCACCACGGTGTCTTCTGACCTCAGAAGCCCCAAACATACTGAAGTATTGTCAATCCTTTTTAAACCCAGATCTACCCAGCAGCAACATGAGATGTTCAAGAAATGCTATAGGATCAACCTCATTCACAATACTTTGCTTGACATACCACTTAGGCATAAATAAAGGGACAGTGAACATTCTAGAGTCAAATAAACAGAAATTGCCAAAAGAAATCATATAAATGGTACGCACTTTTGTATTTGAATGGTAATGGTTTCATTTCTAGTATGGGAATTGGTTATGCAGATTTGATTTATTGTTAGTTCAGCTCAATAACATTGATTTAGGTATTGAGCATGATATGTGCCACAGCAGTTATTGTTTCCCTGAAATAATTTGGTTTGATATATATACATTGATTACATTTTTACTGTTTTAATGATACCAGTCATTTTGGTCCTAGCATAACACATGCAAACACAATATGCTGGTCTTTATTTCCTGAGCCAGTGATATGTGATGGGTCAGGGTTATCAGAGGCTGTGCTTCTTACTGTTGTCTACCCCGAAAGTCAGCAGTCAGCATCCACTGTTATACCAACTTCTTACTATTTTTGAAAATCAGATGGAAATCACATTCATTGCCACCTGATACAGCCAGTTAATACAACCTGATACAGAGCAGGGAAGACAACTTGAGAGTATCAAATAAGCCAGTGTTTTCACCCTCTTGCAGAACACGTCAGGTAAATAACACTTCAAAATCCCAGGTCTCCTCTGGTCTTTTTCTGAAAATGCTCCCCTCCCCGACCTGGCTATTGTCAGGGAATCTGTCCCCCTGTACATGTTGGTTATTCATGTCCTTTTGCGTTTTCAGAGGCTGGGAGGGAAATGTGATTTTTACAGGCACTTGCACAGTGTTCTGGGCAGTAACACCAAACAAATTGTCAACTTTGGTATCTTTCCATTGTCCTCTCATTATCATATCTATGAGACGAGAATGCACAGCAGCTATGCCCACATTTGTGGGTCAACTGAGAGAGACATTATCTTAACAGATTGCCAATTACTCTGTCTTTGAGAACTAGTATTATTTGTACATTACCTAGAACTATCAGTTTTAGCATGAAGGGCAACCAGCTTGGTCAGATACTCCTTGTCTTCTGATTTCCTCACATCACCAGCTTTTGCAGCCACTTTCCTCACAAGGTGGGAAATCATCAGATATTTTTTTCTTTTGAGACAAGTCAGAGACAAGTCTCTGAACTGATGGTCTTTGTGATATTCTGCATATGGCTTTCTGGTGATTAGCTATGTCTTTTCCGTATTCAGGTCAAGAGTGCAGGGTTTGCTTGGGATTTTCTGGTTTTTTCTTGGCAAAACTTCAGGGTTTTTTCAAAACGGAATCACTTCCTCTTGATGGCATTGTGCACCTGCCCTCAAATTTATTGCAAGCAGGTATTTACCCTTCTAGGAGGGGAACTTTCTGTCATGTTTGTTTTCTTGTTTTCTGACTCAGTGTGTTTTCATCAGCTGTACCTTAACTGTTCTTAAGCACTTTCACTTTAAGGAATACAATCTTCGCTGCAAACCTGCACTTGTACCTGTTCTGAACAACATCGTGTCCATTTCTTGCAGGGAATGCTTTGCTTTGATCTTATTGCCAGTTCTAATGCTTTTAATTTGATCTGTAATTATTCCCTGTAATAACTGTTTCAGTTCATGTGTCTCAGCTTTAATACAGGGGTGATTAAGCACTCAGTGATCCTGCTTGGCAGCCACCTTCTAGTAAAGAAACATACCATTCCCTGACAACATTTTTACAGGAGTCCAAGTGCTCTTAAATTTTACAATTATTTTAGGAATACATATCCTTCCTCATGTTCCCAGGGTCTGAGGTCTAGCTCACCACAGTGCTGACCCCACCACAAATACCAGTGTGAAACACTCCTGCACTTCATAATCGTGCTTACTTTGCGGGGCAATCACTTTTTCTTGATCTGTTTTTCTTAGTTTGTTTTTAAACACTAAGGAATGGTTGTGTAACACAAGTGCTCGTTTAGAGAGAACTGTGTGTCCTGTTTTTCCCAGCCTTTGATGGACCAAGATTGCTGAAGGTTATGGCCCTCTCACAAGGCATGAAAACCTCTACTGCCTTTTGTAACACTATTACATGCTATAGATGGAATATCGTAATGAATTGAAATAATTATAATTTGATGACTTTGTCAGAGCATGTTTCTAGAGTTGTAGCTGATACTTTACTTTCAACATAGAATACACATTTGTAAGTTACAAATGGGAACTGAATTTAGACAACTTTTAGAAGGCACAGAGCTGTAATTTAGAGACAAAACTGATTCTTATTTTCCTTGCCTTATTATCTGGAAAGTGTTTCATCTTTCAAAAACAGAGAGAGAATTTGACTTTAAGGTGTTTCCCCTTTCAAGATTTGGGAAAATATAAAATTATTTTACTTTAAATTATAAACCAGAAACACATTTCAATCAAATATATACTTATGCATATCATAAATATCTTTATGCAGAGCTACACCAAATGTATAGATAAAGGTATTGATATGCATACATATTTTTTAAGAAATCATTTTTTATTTATAATCATTCTAAGGCAGATCTCACTGGATTCACATTGACTCTATACTCTTTACACAGAAATAATTTTTCTGAAAGCTGCAAATCTTTTTGCAACTGTATTCAAACACCATCAAAGGAAAAAGCTATGCATTCTAACTTTGATACAGTCTGCTTTTTTTTTTTTTCCAACCTCAGCTGCAGCTATTAATTCCCTCTGTTGGTAAACCCTTTTTTTCAAACATGTCCAATGGAAATCAGAACAGACACATATTTCAATATAGGTTTATGTGAGTGTGATAGGTCAAGACAAATAGATCTAAACAGGAAGTAACATTGGATTAATGGCACCTGTTCTCACAGAAGAGTTCCATGTGTGCCTCTCGGAGATCAAGAAAAATTAATCACCTCTTACACATTCTAGACATTTCTACTTGTTCTTTTCAAAGGAAGTCAACATTTATTGTTATTTAATTTTTTCATTGGTGCTGAGTATTTCCCTCTGTGAAGACTGTACAGTGGGGAGAGTTTTAAGTATAACCATGAGCAGTTGCACCTGCTGCTTTACCAGAACTCTTCATTACCTTTATTCTTGGACTCAAGGACAGCAGACACTGTGCCTTTGTGGGGCTTCTGTCTATCACCCCCTTCCACAGCCAGATGATCTTCTCCATGTAAGGCAGGGAATCCTTTCCCACACCCCGCTGCACTCAGGAGATGATCAGAGGTGTTGGAGCTGGCTGTGTATGGACTCTTGACTCAAAGGTTTTGGGGCTTCACAGGTTGCAGCAAATTAGAAGGAAGAGGGAAGCTACATCCCAAAGAACAAATACAGGTTTCAGCCCCTTGTTAAGGAGAGCAAAACACTGAAACTCAGAATTAGAGCCCACTTCAGCAATGGAGATCACTGAGAGGAGGTCTTGTCACTGTGTTCAAATATCTTAAGGGCAGGTGTCAAGGGGATGTGGCCAGACTGCTTTCAGTGATGCCCAGTGACAGGACAAGGGGCAACAGGCGCAAAATGAAACACAGGAAGTTCCATCTGAAGATGAGGAAAAACTTCTTTACTGTGAAGATGGCCAAGCACTGGAACAGGCTGTCCAGAGAGGTTGTGGAGTCTCTCTCTCTGGAGACATTCAAGAGCTCAGGTGGACACGATCCTGTACAACCTGCCCTAGGTGGGCCCACTCCAGCAGTGGGCATTGGACTGGATGGGATTAGAAGTGCCTTCCTCTACCATTCTGTGATTCTGTGTGTAAATGCTGAAATGCTGGAGCACACATTGTTTTTTTAAGAGGCAATTAGATGCCATGCTTCAAGGCCATCTCTTTGTTCTGTGTTCCTATGGCTCTCAGCACAACAAAGTCCCATAACAGGAGCCTGCAGAGGTAAGTCTGCTGTGATAGACACGAAATTATTCTCTCAATTTTAGTGCCTGAATTGTCCCATTGGTTTTCCTCTGAGTAAATGCACACAAAATGTGCTGCTCCAGCCTTTCAGAGGCATGGTGTCGAGGGTAGATAGCACTTGAGAAAGGATTCTAAAATGTCCAAGAGGAAAAAGAAGTGTGTTAAAGGAGATGCACAGGACAATTTAAAGAGCAAGTAAAGATCATGTCTTGTTGGTTTTGGTTTTTACAAGCTTCATGTAAGAGCAGGTATGATGGCCACAGAGTTAGCGCTGTATTGTGAAATAGTGGCACATATGTAAATATTTCCTGAGAAGAACTCACAGACTCAACACTGGCTGATATTTAGAGGAACCCTCAGCTAGTCTTTAAATTTCACTTTTGCAGTAGCTGACTGGAAATCTCATATCCATCTCTTTGGTAAACATCTGGATTTACAATAGTAAACTTTTCCACTTCCTTGGGAAATTTTTGGGTAAACTTTCAGAACCATCATGTATGGGTATGTCTATTATTTTGACTAGGTTTTCCCTTTCTGAAAGTCCCTCTCCTATTCTACCTTCAGCTCTTTTTTAAGCTTTATAAAGCATATCTTCTCTTCAATGGAAAAGAAAGGAATTCCAGTTCTCTTTCACAACTTTTGTGCTCCTGCAATCTTTTCGTCCCAGGCTCTTGCACCTCACCTTCCCATTTATGGCCTGTTGTTAAGTGTCAGAAAGGAGCCTGCTGATCTATTTTCAATACTAATTCAAAGCTTGTTTTCCCTAGTTTTTATAGGGAAAAGTATAAAAAGTATACTTTTCCTTCTTTCCACATCAGATTCAGGTTTCTTGCTTGTGTCTTTGAGGTCATATGATTCTGTCCTGTGGCCAACCTGGTTTTAATTTTTTTCTCCCTTTCCCCCTTTTTCGCTTTCTTAGTCTCCATCCAATCTGCTCTTCGGCTTGTTCATGCTATTTTCTCATGTGTTACAAATCATGTAAAATTCAGATGGACAGGAATTTTGTCTTCCTACAGTTGTAAACTGCTATTTACAGATGGAGATGTAAGAAATGTATTTATTAATACTGCTACCTATTCATCACCTGCATAACCAAAGTCTTCTGTATTAGCAATACCAGTAAGTCTTGTTCCTCTTCCAAGAAGCAAATAAATCTAGACCATGATAAATTTTTTTGTTCTACAAACCTTACAAATTTAAACTTCTGAATTTGTCCTAAAGTGACACCCTACATTTTGACATCAGCTTTGCCAGGTAGAAACTGTAATTGCATACATATACAACCTGAATCAAGTTTCACTTGTCATGAATATTTTTATTTTCTAAAGTCATCCAGAGAATGTGACTTTTCCAAGCAACCCAGCCACAGGTGTCTTTCAAATGATCCTTAATTGCTATTCAAGTGAAAATTCCCAATTCTTTTTTTTTTTACAGTAGCTGTCTAATGTCAATGCATTAAATTTAAAATTGAGATGGGTATGGGAAACAGCTACTTCTGTTTAAAAAGACAGTAATTTACTTGTTTGAAATGGCTGGTTTTTGAAAAGTTTTTACCAAGTTTTAGCCGGTGTCTCAGAGAAAACAGAGTATGTAGACATTTTCTGGTTAATAACTTTTTTTTACCTTTTTATATATGTGCATAAACAGGCAAATTTGCGATGAGCTCACAGTGTGCCTGCAAGCCTTCTTCTGAAACGTATGGACCCAGTCTGGGATTGCCTAACAACAAGAGGAATAGTCTTGCAGCTAAATGACATCCCTAGCATTTTACTAGCTGTCTTTCTAAATCTATATTTGGTTAATACCGATGCCCTCTTGAAACTGGCAGAGAGTTTTCTGAGTGGGCATAATGCCACCCCAACAGATGGTCACAGGCAAAGGCATGCCAGAGAACCAGTATGTGCTTCATGTTTGAGTATTAAGCGATGGATTTCCATCCAAGAATGTCAAAATAGCAGTCAATGCAGAACATCTGAGCCTATGGCTAAGGGGATATGCTGACTATTCCTGCTCAGAGCTGGATTAAATTTCAAAATCATAATTAAAAAAAATAAACAACCTTCTCCAGCTGTGAAATTTTGGCCCTAACAAATGAGGAGTAGAAGGAAGGAGAAGTATTTACTGAAATATTTTAACAGCTTCCTACACATTATGCACCTGAAATGTCTCCAAGTAAATAAAAATAGCCTTCTGAGGCACAGCTCAATTTCCAGGGAATAGTCTGACTGATGCCAGAAGCTGGACCTGCAGACCACATCATGGTAGCCCATGTCTGCTTTTTGTTAAACAGCCCAGTCCTATCCAGAGTGCGTCACACATTGTGTCAGTTTGAATTGGCACAAACTGGTGCATAATACTGTGATTGTGCCAAGAAGGTTCTGTTCATTTCTTGTACTGATCTATAATGGAAGTAAAGGCCTGAAAGGAAAGAAAGGAACATACTGAGTATTTTCAGCTGGATCAGGGTTAACATTTATTTCACAGAATCACAGAACACACTGAGCTGGGAGGGACCCACGAGGATCATTGAGTCTGCTCCCAGCCCAGCACAGGACAACACCAAGAGTCACACCATGTGCCCGAGAGTTCCAACTGTCCAAGGCTCTTTTCTTGAACTCTGTCAGGCTTCATGCCATGACCACTGCCCATCAGTTCAAGGACTGATCACACTCTGTGTGAAGAACCTTTTTCCAGTACATAAAGACATTGCTAATAAACAAATTGATTGGTTCGAAGGATTATATTGTGAAGGTAAAAGCTGATGATGATCAGAGAGAGAAACACTAAGAAAGCTGGAAATTCTTCTAGGTCTTGAAAGAAAGGTATTTTTAAAATTTATTTCAAAGTCAAGTCAAATTTGTGGGTAAGAGAAGATGCTGAGTACCAGGAGGAGAAGCAGCTGACATTAACTGCTACAGAGGCCTGTAGTCATTGGGGAAGGGTGAGTAATGTGCATCCTCTCAAGCTATCAAACGTGTGTCCCACCTGGCCCATTTTGCCTGGTATCTCTGACATTTAATCTATATCTATACAGAAATGTCATGCTGATCTGTTTATTTCAATCCAGTTGTGGCAGCTCTACTCAAACAAACTGTTTATTTCACTTGGCTCCCTAACTTGATCTAATTTCCTTGTTAATCAGAGTGTCAATGAAGCTTTGTGATAATGCTTCTTAAATGCAAGTCCTTTCCTAAAAAAAACAACAGTAATACCATTTGCTTCTCACAAAAATCACCGTTTTGTTTTTTCTTGCCCTTAGCTGTACCATGGGTACCAAAAATTATTCAAAATCTGAGGTAGAAACTTAGACTGAAAAACTTCCCAGTTGCCATTATTTTTGCCAATATAATTTCTGAACTCCTGAATTGTAGTGAAAAAAAACACTGCCGAATGTCATCATCAGCATAATCATTGTATAGACCTGGATAGAGCCTTTAGGCCTGCTGAGAGCATGTGTTTTTGCTAACAAAAGGCAGAGGTAAAGTGTTGCTTTTTCAGGACTAGCCTAAACAACTAAACAAGAGCAGGATTCAAGGTTTAAAACATAGGAGGAATATGGGGAGAAAGACAAAAGACTACTTGCAAGCTTCTGTCTTTAATATATCTTTCTCACTATCCACAAGGTTAATGTTTGGGGATGATTCTAAAATAAACGTCGTGTAGGACAAGTCTATAAGGTGTATCTCCATACCATGCAGGCTAAAGTAAAATGTACAGTAGGTTTTGTCCCATGCAGGAAAACGTGCTTCAAACCAACAATTTATAAGTCTTTTCTGCCTCCAGAGTGATGCAGGCATTTTTCACCTTTTCCAGATTTGCTGGAAAATCATCCCTTCACAACTCTGCTTTCACAGTTTTCTGCAAAAATGGACACCAGAGCTCTTCAGTTACTTTGCTTCTATGCATCTTTCTTTCCCCTCGTTCATGATGCTTTAGATGCTCTTTACATGAAGATGCTCCTCTTGCACAGGCTAATATGGGAAGTAAAATGGCAATGGAAAATGGCAATGGAAAAACTAGTAGCCCTTCTAACTCCTGTTCCTGGGGAACATTTGCATTGCAGGATAAGATGCATTTAGAGATGGTGAAGTAGTTAATACAGGTGCCAATTTCATGGAAACACTTCATCCCAGCAGTCACTCTCAGCCAGGGTGCAGATAAGATTTTCCTCTGAGCCCAGTCCCACGCAGAGCACACTGAGCTGTGCCCATGTTAGCCAGGTTACACCAACAGCTGCAGAGCACACATCTCCCTTGTCCTTTTGCTGTGATGACAGTTTTCATTTCTATAGAATCCAGATGTGGCCATTTCCATATTAATTCTCTCAAGATAGATTAAGCACTTGGGAAATTCTGCTGATTTTATGTAGATGAAATAGTTGGGAAGCAGCAAGACAGTAACTGCATACATACAGACATGTAAGTTCTCTTTTTGCAAGGAGATATTTGTTGCCAAGAAAACGTAAAAAGATTCAAACAAGACTTTCAGCTCTCCCCAAAATAGTCTGAATGTTTAACAGAAGTAGTTTTGCTTGCAGTTATGTTGTGAAATAGCACATAAAAAATGTTCAAAGGTTTCCTTTGCATCAGTTTTTACAGATATTTGAATTTTCATATTCACGCTATGTGAAAAATGGGGACCACATAGCCTTTGTCCAGTTGTTTCCTGCTGAAGAGAAAGATGAAAACTGCTGTGTTATGAATGTCTTCCAGAAGAAGAGAACAAAAGGAGATGGCTAAGAAGCCATGGGAACTGAGCTGCAAGAAGGAGAAATCTATTCTGGGTTGTGTGTGATTGCCTGTATGCAATATTTCTGCATCATTCAGAGTTGCTGGGGATGTGGTTTTTAACTGTGCTGATAAATTCTCTCCTATTAGATTCCCATATTGAATAAACAACATTGAGAAAGCTGAGGGCAGCTTGTTGAAGCCAGGCATTTTGCATTTTGCATGGGGTGCTGACTGCTGTCCCCGTGTCCCTATCACAGCACTCTGCTTTGCAGATGGCAGTATCTGCTTAAAAAGTCCCCATTTTCTCAAAACAGGCATTTTATCAGAGCTCCTGGTCTTTCCTAATACTTATCTGTCTTTCCTTGCTCTCTTTACAAGCAGTGCCTAAATCCAGGGGCGCTTCCATATACAAATTTCCTTTAATATGGCAGCATCCACAGCCTACAGACTCTGGCCCAGATGGGACTGGATGAACAATTCTCAGAAGCCTGGGACTTTCAAAATGCACTACATCAAAGCATATGGGAATTCATTAATGCATTGTATTAAAAAAAGAAAGGGTTTCTGGGAAGTAGGGGAGGTAGTTGGCAGCTGTACATTATCTGTGAGTCCTTCTGAGTTCCTTTCTTTTTTACCAGTTGGTACGTATGCTTTTTTTTCCCCCCCATTTCTACTCAAAACTGAGTACTTTGCTGTAAAAAGACTCTTGAAAGAACAAATCTTGAAGGTTCAAGAACTGGTATTTGCCTTCTGAAGCTTTTTCCAGAGATCTGACTTGATAAGGACATTGTCATCAAATCAGGTACCACTCTTTATTTTTCCAGTGTCCTAATGTGGAACAAGCAAGTACAACTCCAGAGAAGTGCCTGTTTCTGGAGAAAAAGAGTGAAAAAAGACAAATGAAAATGGAAGAGTACACAGAGCTGCAAAAGGGTGATTTCAGGGTTCGTGTCTGAGGAGGTCAGAAAACTAGGGAATGGGGCAATTGTGTAAGTGCTGTTTTAATTGGAATAATGGTGGTTCATTTTTCCATAAAGAATGAAAATATCTGATATCATAGAAACACACATCTGTACACCTTGCTTTCACATTAGATAAGAAGTGAACCTAACTCGCTACTGCAGAGTTCCAGTTTTACAATAATATACCTCCACTAATTTTTCCAGGAGCTGATAACACCCTTGAGTAAGACAGGTGCAGAACAGATTCAGAATATGTATTATTTATTATCCAGAAGGGACTGAAAATGTCAGTGTATATATCCTTGAGGAGAGTGGGGCTGAGTAAATATTTGAATAGTTTTCGTAACATTTTCCCAGATTTGTTTTTCACCTTTAGGGATTTTTGCCTTTGAGCAAACATTCACAAAATAGCAAACTGCCTGGAAGTCCCTGCAAAGTGAAAAGATCATTTATAATGATTTAACTGGAGAGCTGACCCCCCCTCCGCTGGACATGATCCAGCTTTTGAATGAAAACTATGCAAAGGTGAAATTTATTTGCAATTTGAGACAAATTCCAGTATTCTCTATGTTTGAGAGTTTCGAAATTGAATCTGCACAAGTACTTGCCCGAAAAACATGCTTTTTTATTGATCAGGCTGTTTACTTGATTGCCCTACTCCTATATTGCACCTACTAACACTATTTTCACTACAAAAGTAAGGAAAAACATTGTATCTATCCTTTATTTGTAGAAAAAATATATAAACACGGTTGTGCATCTCTACTGGCTGCATTCTTTCCCCCAAGACTTTTTGTTTGCGAATTTCTGAGCCATAATGTAACCTATTCACAGCACAGAATCATAATATCTAAATCCTGATATGTGAGAAAAAAAATCACTTCTAAAGACTTAAAGTACCAGCATGCATGAGGGTGAGGAAAACAGTACGGGTCCAGCGATTTAAGGGATAAGAGAATTTTTCTGGGTTAATAGGTAGTGTACATTTTTGTTTCCAGCATTATATGCCACTTGCCAGAACTGTTTGATGCTGTGAATTAGTTTGGAATTTTAATTTCATGAATAATTCACAACTCACTGCAGTGATTCCAGAAAGTCATAACACCTTATCATACATTCGCATCAGTGCCCAACACTGAAGGGAATATCATTGTGTTTCTAGAAAGTGTTGTGATGTCTTGGAGAGTAAATGCAGTTCAGCTAAACATTAATAAAAATTCCTGTGTGCTTACATGCATTTTCTTCCTTCTAATCTTCAGTATAACCCATAGGTAACATTTTTTTAGCCATGACGCCACACCCAGTCTGAAGCTGCTACATGGCCTGTGCCCAGGATTTTGTCACTTGTCATGTATTTCAATGGCATTTTTGTGAGTTATTGGAATTTTGCCTTCAGGGCACCAAATAGTCAGGTATTGGAGTAGCTAAAGTAGATTTTGCAGATCCCATCTCAAACTAAACTGAACTTCAAAAAATATTGCTGCCACCTTTCCTTGCAGGTTCCAACAGAGAATAAGAGACCAAATAAGAAGACAGTATAAATCAGGAGAGAAAATGATCCTTAAGTGGAAGTTTTATCACTCAGGGGGCCAACATTTTACCTCTGACAATAACGGCCTGACCTAGTACAGGACAGGTCTTCAAATACTCCAACAACATTTTTATTTGTGAGATACAGAAAATCCATGCTCTTCCCAAGCAGCAGGACAGGACAGGATGCATCGTCAGAGAGCACGTGTGAAATGCAAACTCGCTAAATGTAATCACAAATCAGAGAGAGAACCACAGAAATGTGCACTCCCACAATACTCATTTGTACAATATCTTGGACAGCTCCCAGAGTAGGGAAGCAGAAACCTACTAACTTAGAGCAATTCCCAAAGTGATGGCTTCAGGGAGCACAGATGGGGCTTATCCTCGTGTGTTGTGACAGATCAGTTCCCCACCACAGACTGCTGAGTTCACAGTAGGTCTCAGGAGTCTGAAAGTGACAGAGTCAGCTTTCAGCATTCAAAGAAAGATTTGTTTTCAGCTGTACAGAGTAAGAAACACGGATCTGTCCTTCCACAGTACCTGCAAATTAGGGTCAATAGGAAAAGTACAGAGGCTAGATTATCTGCATTTAGCTGAATCATGTACAGCTCAGCAAAAGGAAGTTAAATGCAACTAAATTGGAATGGAAATATTTCAGGCTTTTTTTGCACTGGTGCCAAAACAAAGTTAAAAAAAAAAAGTTTTGGTCCAAAATATCTAGCTAAAAACCTGAAATCGTTAGTACAGAGTCTCAGAACTTCATAGTTATTCTTTACTCACTGCTATGCATAGCCTTTTGACTGTTTTCCGTGAAATCCCCTGCACTCAATGGCCTTTGAGGAGCTAAAACTGCTTTAAAGTGGTATGATGTAAACACAATAAAATAAGGAAAGTTGATGGAATTAAATTTGCCGTCGATGGCTATGAATAAATTAGCTGCTATTTGGAGCAATAAATATCATACTGGTGTGTAAATATTAGTGAGTTTCAGAGTCCATATAAATTATTCAATGAATAATCAGGAGTTGTATCATGTTTATAGTCAAACCAGACATAGGTTTGCTTAAAAAATTCAGAAACCCTAGGAGAAATCTTCCTATAGGACTACAAAACTGTTCATTTGAGCTAACAAAATCGACTGAAACCAGCACAAAATTGAAGTATTATTTATTTGAAAATAAAGGATTAGAAACTTGTGCACCCAGATGTGGTTTCAGATGGAACAGAGAAAGAACCTGGTTTGATAGACAGGGAAGGGAGTGCCTCTCTGTTCCTGACTCTAAGAAGTTAAATAAGCCCCTAGAAAAGCATTCACAGCAGGTTTTCTCTGTGTCTAAGACAGTGATAATGATGAGAATAATACATTTCCCTGGTAGGGTTCCACTTAGAACACAGCGTTCTGTTCTTGTCTATTCAGATTAAACAAGACATTGCAGGATTTGAAAAGTATAGAGTGAAAGTGCAGCGAGCTAAGACAGAATTGTAAAAAAAACCAAGTAAACATGTGTGACTTAAAGGTTCAGGGGAAATAAACAACATCTTGAACATGTGTACGATAAATCTGACAGGTGTGATGATACAGCTCCAGTAGCCATGAGCAAACTTACCCACCCTTATTGTTCTTTACATGTCATAGACAGAAACTGAATACTAATTAAGTCTAAGGTTGCCAAAATAGTCATAACAAGATAATGTTTTCAGTGAATTACTAAATGAGTCATTCAGATATAGAGTATTATGGTTTTTATTTTTCAGACATACATTATACTTTTGTCCCATGAAAGTATTGGGGCACATTTCTGCTAAGGATTTGACAGTTTTCAAGAACAAAATCATGGAAATATACACTTTCCCTACTTAGAAAATATTTTTAAAGTCATTTTACTGTCAATCTCTAGTCTCTTTCATGTACCTCAGAGTGAGGGCTTGAAACACATTTGAGTTGTTCTGCTATCTTTTCCTATCCCCAAGAAAACTTTCAATGTAATAAAAACATTTGGGAAATTTTGATTTTATGAGGACTACACTGAGTTGACGAGGATTCTGATGGAGTTCAGCAGCTTTGGATTGACTGAAGGGTCCATTTTCATTGAGTTTTTCACTACAGGTCTTCCACATGATCAAACTGTTTGAACTTTTTCACAGAGCAATGTTACCTCTGGGATCACTCGGAGACTTTCACCCACAAGGAGTGTTGCTGTGCTCAGCTGCAAGAGGCAGACCCCGATCCAGAGTGAGCTCCCATTCCTCCTCCTCTCGAGGCCGGCAAGTGTGGGCGAAGGTGGGGCTGGAAAAGAGGCAGATGAGCAGCAGGAGTCTCAGAGCAGGTGAAGATCTGCACCTGGAGATGTGAGCTGGGGCTGGAAGAGAGGCAGGGAGGAAGAGTGGAAGAAGGGCAGTGAGGTGAAGAGCAGGAGCTGTGTTCAATGACCATTGGATGGGAGAACAGGGATGGAGACCTGCTGTTTGCATAGCAAGGATTGCCTATAGATTGCTCATTTTCCAAAGGAGAAGCTGAGCCCAGAGGACACGTCTGAGCAGTGTATGGCAAAACACACTGCCCTACTCCATTCTGATCTAACCAGCTGCCTAAATAGCCATTGAGGTCTCACAGTTGCTGCAGTCTCTTTTGTTAGATGATACAACCTAGAGAGCCAGTGGTCTGGACCCTGCTTAGTAGATCCCAAATCAGAATCCAGTATTATTCTGGGAAAGGGGCTGCTTTTTCCTATGGGTGTTTTATCTGCTTATTTTTAGGTTTTAAAAAACCCAACCAACCCACACCTTAGACTTTTTAGGGAATATTAAGCTTGCAAAGTCTATTCAGAGGTTGAGAAAGACCAGAACAGACATTGCTTGTGCAGTCTGATTTTTTGCAATATCTTTAATTAGAGGATCACATATTATCTTTTACAGAGCCCTTGTCTCAGTCAGGATGGACATGATATGTGGATGAACTGGGCTCTGTGGGGATTGAGTTATGGTGCCATTAGTGTCTGAATGTGGATTCAGGCTACCCAGATTGCAAAGCAAAGGACATGCATTTAAGACACTTGCTCTGGGACCTTAAAGATCCTCAGTGATCTAAAGGGCTAAAGGGTGAAGATTAAGCCAGCGATGTATACTAGAAACCATTACTTAATGGCAAGCATTTCCATATTTGAATTAAATTAACAGTGTATGTTTCAGTTTTATCTGCAGGCTGTCTTCCTGACCATCATTAACTACCTCATTTCCAGAGCCACTCCGGCAGCAGTTCCTATGCAGAATTTTTAAGACGATATCCCATTATACAAAGTAAGAAATGTCATTAAGTCACTAATCGAGAAAACCTCTATCCAAATTGCTCATTTCTCTTGAATGCACTGTTTCACCGAGCAGATCCAGAAACCTTTACCCAAGATCTGTGTGTATAAAACATATTTTCTTTTCATTTGAAATGGAACTCCAGGAGCTAAGTTCAGGTCCCAGTTTTATTTTCTAAATTTAAAAAAAAAAAATCACAAATTAGAAGATGACTCAGAAAGAAGTCTTTTTTGTCCCTTTCTATTCACCCAGCTGTACTCACAGCCACAGCTTGTATAAAGCCCAAATAAAAGTTGCTGCAGTGAAATGTATCCATTTTAGTGGAGTAGCTTGTGTGATTTCTCATAAATGCTTTACAATAATGACAGCCACAGCTCGGAAGCTATCATGGTCTTTTTCCCTGGAGAGCAATATGTGAGCCATACTTGGCGTTTAACCTTTTGTGAGAGGGCAAGTGAAGCAGGAGTCAGGTCATAATCAAGAACTAGAGGGGAGAACTATATAATCAAATTTTTTTTCTTCAAAAATATCATTCAAATAGTTTGTTCTGGTCCTTTGTTTTGATGGGGGATGGGGGGTCAGAGAGATGGACACTCATTGTAAAAGCACTTCATGACAGATCAAAACAACCAAAGCTTTTCCACACTAATTTTCATGTTGTCCAGACATTTACCTCACCCAGCTGAATCAGAGAGCACCCTTTTGGAGTGTTTCCCCCCAGGTGGGGCAAAGTGAGGATATCAGTGTCGCTCACTCACATGCCCCCCACCTGCACGTGCCCAGGGTGCCACAGCACACTGAGGATCTGCTCACACATTTGGCCTTGCGACAGTGAAATCTGCAGCAGCTCTTGCAAATGATCTCGGTGGGTGCAAGGTGAAACCATTCCTAAGGATGCAAAACACCCGTGGACATCCCTAAACGTGAAAGAAACAGCTCATCCCCTAAAAAAGCAATCCTAGATTCATTTGTAGTGTACTATAGTATATTACATTAATGGTAGTCTGTCTTTAATGCTGAGGAGCACACACGAGTTTCAGATCAGAATAGAGATCCTTTATTAGCTTACTAGTGAGCATGAGCCTTTGCATCTGGAGAGCAGCCAGATATATATGAAAGACCTTTGTGCTATAATGGCCACTGCAAGTGTATTTTACCCTCTCAAAAAAAATCAGAGGCATTGCTGTATATTTAGCATGTTACAAATACCTATCTCACAACTAATTTGACATTAAAATCATTGCAGTCTTTGTACTGGGGGGGATTTTTTTTTTTTCTTAAGTGCTAGGGAGGTAAATGAGAACATAATTACATTGTCAAAGTCAATAATAGCAAGCAGCCTCTGTCAGGTCTTGCTGTGCTCAGCACTGTTTCACAGGAACTGCTGGGGAGTTCTTCCGCCACCAATCCATTTGGCTCCATTTAAGAACTGAGTACAGGAAGGTAGTTATTGTACAAGATTAGTTTCCTGTATGCTGCAAACTGGCAGTAGCAGAAAAATACAGGATGAATTTATTAGCTTGCAAGGTCAGCTAATAAAAACAAAAACAATGTAACTCAGACCGTTGTTTACTTTAAGTTGAATGGCTTATTAGACTTCATTCAAAATTCGAACTAGTTAACTCCTGCATTACCAGCCTGCAAAATTGTCAAAACAAAACAAAACTAAACAAAACTAAACAAAACAAAAAAAAAAAACAAAACAAAAAAAAAAAAACAAACAAACAAAAAAAAAAGTCTGGATGTTCACATTCAAGGAATTTTGCACGACTACTGTGTCCTGCTTTTAAGAAAAAACAAAAACCCTGTGCTAAATATACTGACCTTGATATCCACAGGAAACTGTACCAGTTATATTTTGTCACTATTACAGAAAGAATATGATTATAAAGAAGATCTCATAATATTTAATTTGTGCAATGAGCACTAGCATCAAGTTTTAAACTTGGGAGAGGTTGTTACTAAATGAGATTAAATTTTTGATCTAAACACCATTTTTAATTGAAATTCAAAGAAAAAAAGCCCATAATTTTCAGACAAATTATAGGATTTGATGATGATAACAGCATTGTGATGTGCCTCAGAAACAATGTATGATGCAAATTTAGTTTATTGATGCCTGCCTTTGCCACAGCCTGCAAAGGGACCATAATAAAACTGTGACACTGTTTCAAAACTGAGTAACTCTGTGCTTCAAACAGAGGATAATTGGGGTCAGTTCAGCTTCAGTTTTCTCTGGAGTGTGAATCGGCAGAGATACTCACACAAGAGAAAAACTTGTTAAAAAGAGAGATTTTGAGCTCTGTTGTAACACCTGTACAACAACCTTGCTCCAGATTAGCAGTCAGAAATTCTGAGTACTTAAATTGTTTAACTGGATTTTTTTAAAGCTCCTAAAAAAGTTGCATAGTCACAGCACCCAATTTATTTTGGGAGCACTTTAAAGCAGGAGACACCCATTCACATCCCTCCTTTCCTAGAGGAATGCCTTAGGCTGAAGCCTTTAGGGACACCAACAGGGGCACATTTTGGCAGCTCAACAAGCCTGACTGTGCTCCCCACCCAGGCACTGCTTCACCTGCTCTTTGGACAGCAGGACACCAGGATCTTAAACTTCCTAAACAGCCAAGGAAGGATCAGCAAGTGCTTCTTAGGAGCACCGAATGGAGATTCAAACTGTCCCTGTTAACCACCGGCTTCTTGCTGCCGGTTGTAAGGGAGAACAATGGGACCTTTGAGTCCTTCTCGGAGATTAGCACTCAGATCTGTTCCTTTTAAATAAGTAGGTCAGTGTCTCTGCCTCCTCCCTAACACAGGCACATATCCTTCTGCATGTCATTCACCCCGAAAAGAGCAGCGGTTAGAGTTTTGACAGGAAGATTTTATTTTTTTTTACTAAGAATTAATGTAGTACCCAGGATGCAAAGTTATTTAATGCATGTATATTTAATACACAGTTTAAATATACATGTTGTGGAGAGGTAGGATCAGGATCATCAAGACCATCAACTATGAACTCTGACAAAAGGGTTGCTAGAGATGCTGCTTTGTGGTGACCAACTTTGCAATGGCCAGAGGCACTGACTGTTTTTTAAATGAAAGGACAAGGAATGAGTACTTGCAGGCCTAAAATGTTGACTGGTAGAAATCTTAACAGTATGAGATCTGATTTTGCAATGCCCTGGTGGTCTTGTTCAACTGATCTTACATCAGATGATTATTCTGAAAGGTCTCCTGAGCCACTGCACATGTGACACCAAATACCCCGAGCCAGACTTCAAGAGCAAGAATTTCCCCTACCTCTTTCTAAACAGAACCCTCCAAACAGTCCATCATGTGCCTCAGAATCTCACTCCTCCTCAGATTTAATCAAGTCAGGGAAGGGTGTAGGAGGGAAAAATCAGGTCATGATGACAATTAGCAGGTCAGAGTACTAAATGAAAGCAGTAGATATTATGGGTTATTGTACTAGGCATGCTCTTCAACATTGTGGCAGACTGAGATTTTCCCTTCCTGGGGCCCAAGTCCCAGCACAGTGTTATAACAGGACTCAGAGCACACTGGTCCTTCTGTGGAAATGGAAAGCTGGGCCATTACGTAGCCGAGAAAAATGAGGTCCAAGGCAGAGTAGGGAAAGATGAGGCTTACTTCCAGCAGGAAGGGGTAAATCCAGACTATAAACCTGTGTTTTGTGGTCACTAATATCAAAATAATGCAGAAAAACAAAAGCAGACATTTTCGTGAGAGCAGGAAACCTCTCCCTTTCTTGCTGTGGAAAGCTGAGGTTTCAGTTGCTTACACAGCTGTCTGCTGTTCTGCTGTTCTGCTGTTCTGCCTACCCCCAGGAAATAAAAAGAGTCATGAAATGCAGGTGGACAATGGCAAAAAGTCCTCTGTCCTGATTAAACACACTCTTTCTAGGCTAGCACTTTTTTACAGTGAGGGTCATGAAAGACTGGAACAAGTTATCCAGAGGGATGATAAGGGATGATAGACACCCCATTCCTGGAAACAGTCAAGGTCAGGGTGGATGGTGCTCTGAGCAACCTGATCCAGTTGAAGATGTCCCTTCTCAGGGGTCTTAGACTAGATAGTCTTTAAAGGCCTCTTCCAACCTAAACTATTCTATGATTCTATGACTTCCCACAGCTGATGAAGACATATAGTCTTCCTCCAAGGTAAATGTGCAGCTTTTGCTTACATCCTAATGCTGCTCACAGAGGTTCCCCCCCAAAATAAATGAAAACATTTGTTTGAGAGTTACCTCTCAGAATGAGAGCTGCCCACAGCCTCCTGTGTGCCAGGGTGGTGTGCAAGGCAGAAAGCTCTGGAAGGCTGGAGGGCAGGTGCCTCCGCCTGCTTCTTGTTGTCCCACAAAGTGAGAGCCTTGGAGCAGGAAAGGGGAGAGTGTGCCCTTCCTTGCCCCATTCTATCCCACAGGGAAGCGAGGTTCCGTCTTGAAACCATACCTTAGCAGCCACGAAGACATTCAGGATTTTAACCCCTAATTTAATCTGTGTAAGGTTTAATAATGTAGCCAAGCTGGCCTATGGCAGGAAGTAGGGTGGGTCTGCCTTGAGCCATGATGTGCAACAAAACAATTCCTGGTTGGGGCGAGAGGAATTGTTTTTATGACTGCGTCTGTCAGATAGGAGAAAGAAATGGTCTTGCCTGGTCTCCAGGATGGTCAAGTAATTGTCAGCAAGCCACGACATGATGCTGAGCTAGTAAGATAAGAAGGAACAGGTTTGTGTTCACCTGAATGAGAACTACACAAACTTCCTTTCTCCTGTGTAGTTAGCTTGGTCCTTTATAGCTAAAGGAAGTGGAAACACAAAGTCTGAGCAAGCATGAACTTGGTTCCGTTTTTAATCCTAACAGAACCTGACTTCTAAATTACAGATTAATCCATGTTTTATCAACCTCTGCCTCACAGTCTTGCTGAGGTTTTCACATTCATTTGCTAGCAAGTTTAATTAGAATTGCAAGGCTTTCGTGTTCAAGGTGTCCACTTTGAACCAATGGGGTCAGCAGAATTCAAAGGAAAGGATTAAAAACTTCCAAAGTCTCAAACAGAAGCAAACCCCAAGCTTTATCCCAGCTTCACAAATGCTGAGAAAGTTTGGATTTGGAGGCAGAGATTACAGGTCGAGTTTGCAGGCAGAAGAGAGTGTTATGCCACCATGGAGCATCTCCACATGTTGTGAAGCTGATCAGCTTTTCCACAAATCCTGAGCCAAAAGGGCTCCTCCAGAGATACTTAGTTTAGAAAAAAGGATATTCCCACTTCTCTTGCTTGCTTAGACCACCACTAGTCTGAAGATTTACACCAGGAGAACTGTTGCCACTACTGAGGTACCCAGATTTCTGAGGTCACATCAGGCATCATACGTGAGAAATGTTAGTGCTATCTTCTTTCTTGGAATTATAACTTGCCATAATTCCCACCCCCCCAAAAAAAAAGTCTAAGAAATCATTAATAAATAGAATGCAAATTTAAAAATACCTTCTACAGTGTAGTGCATGTTCAGTGACCTGTGTGCACATACATATCGAAGTTGTTACAAGTTGCATGTCTGGTTTTGAAATTTCTAGTGTTTATAGAGTAACAAGGGACATGATAAACTCGGGTGACAGCATTTCTAGTATTATTCAAAGAATGGAATATAAAGAATTATTCCTACCCACCAGTGCAGAAACACAGAGCTAAATGAATAAAAGAATGAATACACACTCTGTAAAAAACCCTCTTCCCTCCAGGCGAGATTAGATGTCTGGTTAAACTGTTCTGCATGAAGTCTGTCATGCGTAGCCGTGCACATTCTGCACACAAAGACAACAGTCTCCCTGTCCCAGCAAAGATGGGGCTGAACACTACCAACAGGGTCACCACCCAAGAGAGTCAGGTTGGGGAGTTTTCACCCATTCCCAATTTAAAATTCCCTGCCAGCTAGAAGGGAATATCCCTTGTAATTACCCTGAACCAAGGTAGTAGCAAATGTTACAGTGGAAAAGTACACCTCAAGTGTACTGGGGTCAAGTCTAGCCAGGATCATTTTGTGTATGCTCAGTCTTTTTGTCTTTTCCTGGTTGACTTGCATCTGTCAGATATAACACTTGTGCTGCCACAGGTGGTTAATCTGGCTGTTACCTTGCTTAAAGCAGGAGAGCACAAGTATTAATGCCTTCTATCTGGAGGTGGGGAACACCCAGAAAGCTTCAGTACAATTATTGTCATCCCAATTTTCTTCATCAAAGGCTGTGTAAACTCTTCTAGTTTGTGAGAAGGAGGACACTGAGAGGAATGCATCTCTTGGCTCTGAAAACATACACAGCAGCCAAAGCCCAAGGAAAACAATCAAAATACTAAGGAAAGATGCTGATTGAACAAGATATTGAGGAATATTTGGAACAGCAGAATGCTGGCAGAAGGGAAAGTAGAAAAACTCTTGTCAAAATCCAGACTATAGAATCACAGAATGATAGAATCATTTAGGTTGGAAAAGAACTTTAAGATCAAGTCCAGCTACTAACCCAGTACTGCCAAGGCCCCAGTAAACCATGTCTCTAAGCACCATATCTCTCCCTAAGAACACATATTTTAAATACGTCCAGGAATGGTGACTCCACCACTTCCCTGGATAGCCTGTTCCAGTGTTTGACAAACCTTTCTGTGAAAAAAATGTCCTACTGTCCAATCTAAACTTCTGCTGGTGCGACTTGAGGCCATTTCTTTGCTTGTTACACATGAGAAAAGACCAACCCTCACACTGCTGCAACCTCCTTTCAGGGAGCTGTAAAGAGCGATCAGGTCTCCCCTGAGCCTCCTTTTGTCCAGACTAGGTAATCTCAGTTCCCTCAGCTGCTCCTCATAGGATTTGTGCTCCAGACCCTCCGCCAGCTCCATTGCCCTTCTCTGGACACTCTCCAGCCCCTCAATGTCCTTCTTGTAGTGAGTGGCCCAGAACTGAACACAGGATTTGAGGTGTGGCCTCACCAGTGCCGAGGACAGAGGGACCATCACTGCCCTGGCCCTGCTGGTCACACAATTGCTGATCCAGGCCAGGCTGCCACTGGCCTTCTTGGCCACCTGAGATTCTTGGCCACACTGCCAGCTCATGCTCACCCCCAGGTCCTTTTCTGCTGCGCAGTTTTCCAGCCACTCTTCCCCAAGGCTGTAGGGATGCATGGGACTGACGTGACCCAAATGCAGGACCCAGCACTGTAAAATAAGACCAGTAAAAAATACAGATATAAATGGTATGGGAAAAAGGACTATGGCTTTCTCCCTTTGAATCTATTATTCTCCTTCTCCTTCCTATGTCCCTTCTTTCCCCCTTTTTTTCAACAGAGTAATGTTAGGATGTAAAGACACGGATGTAAATTTAAATAAAATGTCAAATCAAAACAAGGTTTCAGTAACTGTAGAGTTGATCTATCCTGTTCTGTGGAGAAGGCCGTGGTAAGCTGGCCCCTACCAATACTACCAAGGGCTGTTTCACTCTCACAAGCATTGGCTGATCAATGAAAACTTTGAGGAGTCTTTTGTAGGTATTTGTGTATGAGAACATGTGCATAAGAGAGACAAAGAGCAGGAATGTGTTGCTATTAGATACCTCACTGTGTCCTGATGAATCCAACACGTGAAGGTTGCACTTACTCTGCACTCTGGTAGGCATGCTGTGTTATTCCCCTGGTACAATTGTTTGGGTCCTCTTATCAGAGTGTACATTAATAGCTTTATGCTCCTTACATTGAGAGCTGGAAATTGCTAAGGATTTCAAAGCTCTATCAGCGAGGAAATAAAAATGATAGAAGCCCCTGAAACACCCTACAGAGAGACTTAGCTCCTGGCTGCATTTTTACCTTTAGTCTGTTTTTTCAGGCACTTGCTATTTTGCTTCAACCTGCAGAGACACCTATTTTCAGTAACTTCATTCAGTGCAGGAAAAAAAATGCTATTCATGTTCACCTACATTAATTAACTGAGAGTTAAATCTGCTTCTGAAATCACATCAAATTTGTAGAGCAGAATAACAGATTAGCCTGAACACATCAAAGTGCTGAATGAAGCTTCTCAGCTTCTGTAGTAAAGCAACTCATATGCTTGCTTTGTAAATCACAATAAAGAAAAAAGTGATTTGTTCAGTACTTTTGGCAGCTTTTGTTTCTCTCATATATTTTACCTCTTGATTCCTCAGTCACAGAATACTCTATTCCTATTATTGAAGCCTTTAGAATAATGAAATATGTATCAGGAAATATCAGGAAATAGAATTTAAAATTACAGAGTTGCATTAGAGCACACTTTCTCAGAGAGTTAATGCAATAGTGTGATCTGCAATGGCAGATTTCTTTCTGCCTTTTCCGTTTTCATGCTTCTTGACACTGCAAAAATTGTCCCCAGAATAAAAAGTTCCTTCCAAAACTGATGAATTTGTGAGACTCAGAAGTTTCACAGACACATGTTTAGAAACACAGTACCATCTAACAATGTCAGCTGATGTGATATGGAAAAAAATCAGTTAATAATACCATTTCTGCTGGATTTTCGAAAAAACTGGGAGGCACATGAATTCTGTGTACCTGTGATTGCATTGGATAAAACTGCTTTACATGCAGCTTCCTTGCATAGATTACTTCTACTCGGAGCAGGGCAGACTTTTTAAATCAGGACCAGGTAGCCTGAAGTCTTTGTTCCCTTAGCTGTCCTTCATAAGCTACTGCTTTGGCTTTGTTTTCGAAGGTATGGGGGCAAAAAAAATCCATCCTGTTGGAAGGCAAAAAATGGGGTGAATTTCTATCTCTGTTGAGTTCATGCTATTTTACCAGAAATCTTTGACCAGGGTCAGCAGCAAGAGCAATTTGTCCTCTTTTAGGAGATGTCAACACAGACTATCAAATGAACCCTACTGGGGCCAGATCCAGACAGTTGTGTCTTTGATTCGTTGTCCATATTATTCGACACAAGAATAAAAAGACCACATCAGAAAGTGCTACAGAAGATGGATGGGTAATAAATGAAATGAAAGGGGTTGCAGAAATGTCATCAGGTAAATCTGCACCTGAATATTAATCTCCACCTATAAAAAATCCATATGTCCTCCACACTCAATAGCAAAATGCATTACTTCACTGCATTTTGGAAACTCCATGCAATTCCAAGCTTTGTGTCTGAGAAATGAAGAAGCGCCCCAGGAAAAGTTGGCAGAATGAAGACAGGAACTGGCAAGGGTGTGGAAAGACTGCTCTATAACAGGGAAATAAGTTGTCTGTGGCCTCTCACTCTGGGAAGGGAGCAGAAGAATATGACAGGAGTCTTAGGAGAAAAGAGTGTCAGGGAGGATTGAGGAGTTGTTGTATGAGCTGTTATATTGTTATAATACAAAACCTATTTTTTCTTCAAAACAAGTGAGGGTTTTTGGTTTTTTTTATTTCTTTCATGTGGCACATAATTAAATTATGGGCCTTTTGGCCTTTGCAGGATGGTGCAAAGCCAAAAATATACATATCTTTAAAGCTAACTTTGCAGCCTTGCAGAAGGAAAATCTATTGTAAGCTACCAAGAGGCAAATTTGCAACTTTGTGCCAGGTGGGCCTGAGCCCACCACCATAAAAAGGTGTAAAGCTAAGGAGCATTCATCACACTCTGCTTGTTCTCAAGCAGAGACCCTCCCCTCCTCACCAGGTACTGAGCCATGCCAGAGACAGGGCAGGGAGCCTCTCAGACCCCCATGGCCTGTCCCAGCAGTTTGCTCCTTACACTCTTACACAGGATATCTTTATAGTGCATGAGCTAAGAGCCAGCAGGAACCTGTGTCAGTAAACATAGTGAATGACCAGGAGGCACGGCTATACTTAAAAAGCCACTTCTTTGGCTCCCACAGACAGTCTGTGAAATAGTCAGAGCAAAGCAAGTGGGAGGATATATGTAGGAGATATCAAACTCCATTTTGAGGGGCACAGATTTCAATGAGAGTTTGGAGTAGGAGGAGCTACAGCTTGGAACTTGTAAATAATTTCATTAACTGCTCTCTCATTGTGAGTTGGAGAGTTTAGTTTGTTGAATGAGTATATTTTCAATCAGTGTTGATATCATATCACTAAGAAAACAGGACCACATCCTGAGAACATGGAATTCATCACCAACACATTGGCTAATTTAAGTCCACTTAACACCTATCTTCATCCATTACCCCATCTGCAAGAATGAAAGAATTGTTATATCTCAGTGTGACACTCCTGACCGGTTTAGAAAATTTTGAGATTTATTGTGTTTATCACACAAAAGCATTGAAAAAAGCTTCATATAGTGTAAAATAACTAAGAAAGATGAGAGTTCAGAACTTCAGAAAAGTATTTTTACTTTATTTCGTTCTAATAAATACTATGATAGATTTCACATAAAAAATACCTTAGTAATCTCCCTGTTCAATTCAATTTTCTCCAAAATTAAAAAGCACCAGAATACAGCTGAGAAAATAAGCTCTGGCTAGTTGTACTTTGTTTACATTTTATTTATGTGGATCAGCTGCAAAACAGAGTGTTAATGCTATCCCTCTTTAATGAACCTTTGTACTAAGGACAGGCAGTTTATGAAGACTAAACCCTGTGAATAATGCTGGACTTCATAACTAAGTCAGCACAGTAGGACTAAAATGCTTTATTGGATCTTATTCACAAGAGGTTTATACTATACTGCTGATATCTTCCATTCCACTTAATCACTTTTATGAACACAAGCCAAGCCCCTACTGCAAATTGCCAGCAGAGAGCTTAGGAGTCTAAATGATACTCCACTGAAGCTTCAGAAAGTCTCTTTGTTCTGGAGAAAAACACACTAAATCACAGCAACCTAACCCTCTTGGTTTCTTATTTTCTTTAGAAGGTATTTGTCTCCACTCTTCTTTGGTGGGATCATATGCATGAACAAAGGCATTATTGAAATGCATCTGCCATTTATCTGTATTGCCACAGCCTGCACTGTCTGTAGGTAATTCAGTAAGCACAAGGACGTTTATTTGCATTTCCTCAGGGCAAGAAGTTTAGTAACAAGGTTTTGTAACCTAGGTGACTTCATATTAGTAATATTATTACATTCGTTTTATATTCTATAGACACCATTATGGTACTAGTCATTGTCACAAGTGTCAGTAGTTATCTCCCAAGTTATGACAGTAGTTACACCTTTAAACGAGTTTTTACTTACCCAAGCACTCCTACACATCAGTAGCAACTTGAATCCTTGTGTGAGCACAGGTCTGAGGGATGTGACAGGACACCATGTCTGCAGAGAGGCATTAAACATGCCATGAGCTGTACTCTGGCATCCACATCAAGTGGCCATAACTGATTGTGTTCATAAAGCTCCCAAGCTGTTCCCAGAGCCTGGAGGAGTGCCAGCTGATTTAGGCCAGAACCGAGGCAGGAATCACCACAACAATTCATCAGGGCAAGCAAACCTACAAAAACATGGACTTTGGCTGTCTGAGCTTGTGCTTCAGCTCTCTGTCAGGGATAGCAGCACTTCACTGGAGCCTTTTGAGCCTCCAAATGCTGAAGATCATAAGGTGCTCAGATACAATATTAATGGGAAGAGGCAGCAGTGGCATAGAGGGACCAAAAGTAAGATGTTTTTCCATACTGACAATAGGCGCACTAAGCATAGTAAAAGTAATTGAGAATATCAATACTGCCAGCTTAGAGCTTCTTGGTAGTATAATGAAAACATCAGCATGTTTTCACTTGCACAAGGATGCAGGAATGCATCTCTTAGAAGCTACAGTGCATTCAGACGACAAAGGGAATACCCCATGCAGTGAACCACTAAAGAGATTTCATTCCCTGTGGAAGGGCAAGGAGGGAAAAAAGTCTACACTGTCATAAAGAGAACCTTCTTCACAAAAGTATTCATTTTAATTGGATTTTTTGTAGTCATCATCTTCAAACAACACTGAAAGTGTCTTCTGACAGTAGCCAAACTGCTCCTGCCTTTATTAATTGATGAGAGTAAAACAGAAAGTAATTAAAAATTCCACAAAGCCATTCATTCTGACCGTCCCATGTGTAGCAAGACATTCTTTCCCACTGTGCTAAAATTAACTGTTTCAGAGAAACATATAACCAATATGAACTACAATCAATAACATCTGTCAGCAGCATTGCAGAGTGACAATGAATGCAGAGTCCCAGCACTGGGACTGACTGCCCAGATTATTTTCAGTTCTGGTGATCAATACAAATATTTAACATGCACCTCCTGCTTTGCTCAAGCACTAACAGGGCAGACTGAAACCAGTTTGCTGCACAGGGCTCTCTCATCACTGCATTTATTTGGTCATGAGCATATATTAATAACAAGAATTTCCCAAGTTTGATCCCCACATTCCTCTGATTTTACAGGGAAATAGTTGGTGAATTCCCTAAATAAAATACTCCCTGTGAGTGTTATTATCATATATTCTCAATATATATTCTCAAAGCCTGATGTCTTCTTTTATGGGCCATGTGAGTAACTTTCTCTTTCTTTCTTTCTTTCTTTCTTTCTTTCTTTCTTTCTTTCTTTCTTTCTTTCTTTCTTTCTTTCTTTCTTTCTTTCTTTTTCTTTCTTTCTTTCTCTTTCTTTCTTTCTTTCTTTCTTTCTTTCTTTCTTTCTTTCTTTTTCTTGCTTTCTTTCGCTTTCTTTCTCTTTTTCTTTCTTTCTTTTTCTTTCTTTCTTTCTCTTTCTTTCTTTCTCTCTTTCTTTCTCTCTTTCTTTCTTTCTTTCTCTTTCTTTCTTTTTCTTTCTTTCTTTCTTTCTCTTTCTTTCTCTCTCTCTTTCTTTCTTTCTCTCTCTCTCTTTCTTTCTTTCTTTCCTTCCTTCCTTCCTTCCTTCCATCCTTCCATCCTTCCATCCTTCCTCCTTTATTTATTCATTTTATGAGCAATCCCATTACCTTTTCTACTGATCAGGTCAGTCTGAGTCTGCCCAGCTGATTAGCTATTATTATGTCAAAATACTTAGTAATCCTCTCTGATCTCTTCTTAGCAGTGTTGCCAGGACTGCAATACTCTCATTTGAATATGTTCAAACATGCAGTCATAAGAACTACACAGCATGCTTACCAGTTTTTTATTTTTATTTCTTTATGTCCAGAACCACAGGCAAGTCTAGAAGGTATTTGCTGCTTCTGACTTTCCACGGGGGCAAGGCAGACAGCCAGGCTGCTCCAGAGCTATGTGGGGCAGGAGGAGAGGAGACTCAGTGCTCCCTGGGTCTCTGATCCTCAGCTGCCCACATCTCCTTTCCTATTAACAAATGGGAGATGCTACTCATTCATGTATTCCCTTGGGGTAGAACTGGGATCCTGCTCTTGGATCTTGGATGTGGGAGGCAATCTTTGATTCCCTAATCCTCAGTGCTTGTATTTCTTGTCCTCCTGTGCCTCAGAATAAGTAAAGTAGCAGCTGAACTGCCTGAAAGTTACTGATGGGTAGCTGCATCCTGGATTTTAGCCACAACAAAAGACCTAAGAAAAGGGGAAGAAAACAAACAAAAATTAATATTAAATCCAGAAAGACAGAAACACTGCAGTGCCAAATTCTCCTTTGGTAACCCAGTAGAGATGCATTGTTGTTTACATCAACTAAGCAGAAGAATGGAAACTGCTGACAGAATGAGAGCTCAGGGGCATGTGAGTCACCACTCATTGAATTTCCATACTCTTCTGACCCAGTAATGTTGTTGGGGCATTCAACAGAGGATGCTGCTTAAGGTGCTTTTTCAACTCAATAAATGAATTTTTGCATTCAGGCTGCATACAGAACATTTCCAGAAAGCTTTTTAATAGTAAAGAAACAATTCAGAAGATCAGCCTGCAATCAGTCAGCCTGGATCTCAGGCAATAACAACCTGCCAGGGGGACTGGCTGGGGTAAAAGAGTCTCCTAAGCTATGGAAATTCCATATCTTGACACATCACAAGCCGCCCTGGATAAAGCACTAGTACGTGCATAAGAAGAAGCAATCCTGCTTTCCACAGAGAGATGAGTTCAAAGATTGAGCTGCTGAGATGCTTTAGAGACAAGTGTGATGTGAGCTCTAACATAAACAGAGCACTTCATTGCCCTATCAGTAATGAACTGTAGAGAACTATCCTGGTTGTTGTGTTTTGCCAACAGGGCTTTATCCTGTAAAATACTAAACAACAGAAATTCTTGTTAGAGACAACATACAGCCTTTTCTAGGGGAAAAGGAGAAATAACTCAGCAATTAAATTTAAAAAAAGGAAAGAAAGACAACAAAAAACCAAAACCAACAACAAAAAGTAAAAAACCGAAACAAAACCAAAAAAACCAAACCAGCAACAACAAATTAATTTACTTATGTATTCCCACTTTAGAAAGATAACTGAAGAGCAAATACACAAATGGAAAATCTACCAACTAAACAGTCTGTTATTCTAAAAGACACTTCTCCTTAGTGTACATTTCAGTTGCCTTCATATATGCAATGCAATTACCCTTGGTTTCAGCATATTACTTCAAATGTGAATTATGGAAAGTATGAATATATTTCAATAGCTCACTTTAATTGATTCATGAAAATTCTTTCTGTGTGAAAAAATTTGCTCTAAATTTGGCTCAGCATTCACCATTTTTAGTAAGTCTGACTCTAAATACCTCAATAAAAGCTTTTTCTGATGCAGAAATTGGAATAAACATTCCAGCCATTTCAAAAAATTAAATGAATAGAATTTGAAGGTAGAATATTGGACTGGTTCCTGAAGTACTTGCCCATCGTTGGCAGAATTTGTGAATGTAAAATATTTATCCTAAAATCAAGAAATCCATATCAAGTCATCTTCTTTTCTATTCCTTCATTAATACTCGTGGTTGCCTGAAATACCTTTCAAGGGACATGGGAAAGACAGACCAACATAACTTTTGCTGTAATTAAATGTGAAATCAGGAACTTATGTACTAATATACACATGGGAGAGAAATCCCTTTCCATTTGTTCTGCTTGGTCAAGGCTTTTCTTTCTACAAGAGCAGCATTTCTGAGCAAAAAAAATTATCAACAGCTCTTTATTTAAACTTATACTTCATCTCATAGACTTGGGCACATACAAAGCATATTCTTTCACTTTAAAATTATAACATAATAACTTTGAGCTAAAGCTCATTATTCCTCTGATTGTGTCTGCACAACTTTTTCTGTGATGACATGGTGCTGCAGTTGCATCAGTAGCATATGGACAAGAACTATCAGTAACAGTCCTGTATTTCCATGGCTTGAGGCATCTGTGGCCACAGAAAAAAAAATTTAAAAAACAACCAACAAACGAACCAAACAACCAAACCAAACTAAAAAACAAGAAACAAACAAACAAGAGAAAAAAACATAAAAATCAAAACAACAAAGTTTCAAGGAAATTTTTAATTCATTTTTTAATCAAAAGAACACTAATATAGTGTTTGCGGTACATAAAGGCTTGTCATAAAAAGATGAATCATTTTAGTCGTACACAACACTGGAAAGCTAGTTCTTATTTTCCATCAAAATCAAGTGATTTAGTGGCAAGACAGTGGATGAAAATATTTTTGTTGTCTTTGCAGGAATAAAAATGTTATTTACTGTATTTTTGTGGTTTTTGCTATAAATTTTGTCCTCAATTTCTTTTGGAATCATGTTAGTCTTATTTTTATCATCTGCTCCATTTTTATGCAGGCCTTGAAGAGACAGACTGCTATAACTGACAGAGACACCTCTGTATATGTTGCGATATCTTTTGTGGTAATCACTACAATCTCATCCACACAAAATCATTTCTCTCCACCTTCCACGAAGTTCCATCTTCTGCCTTTTAGTGGGTATACCACTGCCTCTTGTCAGAATACAGCCACTGAGTCTGTGGCCAGTCGCCACCCACAAGAGACTGTGATAAGTCAGCCAACTGAAAATACAGAAAATGTGCCTCAGTCCAGCCTCAGACCCCTGACACTTTTATCTGTTTTGCATTGCACAGGACCAGCTTGTCTCAGATAATACACATACAGAGTGCAGTGAGTGCTGTTCCCAAACAGCAAGTTTTAGCCAGTGTTAGACACATGGAAAGTGGCAAATTCCACATATCAAAAGTTGAGATTAGAGGGGAATCTAGTCACAGTTCTCCTGGGCACTACATTTCTAGTTTAACTTTTCATACTTCAGCAATGATTTGATCTCTTCTGGGCATAGTCTGTAAAGAAACATAACAGGTTTTGGTTTTAAAGGAGTTACATAACATCTAAACTGCTACTGGCTGATATCAAGTATATAGACCTTGATTTCAAGCCATAATGTGGCTTTGATAAATGAAATGTCATTCAGCAAAGGTAACTTAGATCAAATCACTGAAATGCTGCTCTGAGTGAGCGAGTAATCCTGGTGTCTCCCTGGCTTACTCTCTATTCCCAGCCCTGCAGAAGCCAGACCCTTCAGACTTTGAACAGCATGTCAGCCTGGAAAATGGGACGTAATTTTACCCCTGTCCTCTGTCACCCTCCCCATGACACTGCCCAGACCTGCAGGGGAGCCGATTTCTCTCTCCACGGCACCCAGAGCTCCAGACCCAGTGAGGAGCTGCAGTTCTGCTCTAGACATAAGCTACTGAGCCAGCTGAAGACATCCAGACAACTCCAGCAAAGATCCATTCTTAAAACATCCCAGCTCTGACAGAAGAAGCTGTCTGGACCCCACATGTCAAAAGTGTATCTTGTACCCAATACTCACTAACCCTCACCTACCTGGGAGTGTCAAACATTTTCTCTTTTTATAGCCATCAACTCTTTTTTTCCATACGTTTCCTTGTTTGCATGAAATTTCTTGTATGGATTGCAAATCAGAATTGTGAAGCAATATTGTGCTTTAAGCAGGAATCTTGAACAGGAAGCCAAATCCATGATTATTTTTTTCAAAGCATTCAGTTCAGTGTAATCTTCAGACAAGACGAAAAGAACAGCCTTATTTCTCCCAGGCTTGGCAGTTACTTTTTGTTAAAGGATTTATCTAGGCTGAATTTTGCACTTAAAGCAACATTTAATCAAAACTTATATTCCTTAGCATTGCACTGTGAATGTCTGATCATCTGACTCACTAATCTAATCTTCCCTTTCCCTGTGCCACACTGAAACGTGGGGCTTCTTTTGGAATGGAGGAAGGCCCCTGAAGGGCCCGGTTTAGGAGAAAAGTCCAGGCTCTTAACAGACACGACCAGCGGGCACAGAAGTGGCTCAGCTGGAGCTCTGGAGAGCACTACACACGAAGTAGGCACAATGTCCCTGGTGCCACAAGCAGGCACCTCTAGGAGCAGCATGGAAGATGTGCTGTCATTGTTCCTTGGCAGCCTACAAGCCCCTGCTGCTGGTCAGGAGGAAAAGAAGTGGGAGAGGCCTCTTACCCTGCCTTCTCAGTCTTCTCTCAAAGATGCAAGCACCCACTGTAGCCAAAGACCCCATCATGGCTTGCAGATTGCAGTAACACAAGACGAGCTTCTGCCTTTTCCTCCCCTCTCTATGCCACGACTTCCCAGCTGACCTGGCCTAATCTGCCTTCTGTAGCCACATGGTGCTTCTCTTTACCTGTTGTCACTGCAAACAGGACTCTTCCTGTCCCCACAGAATGTCTGTGACAATCATTTACTGTCTGTAAATCATTTTGAGTTCAGGAAGAAAAAGGTACAGTTTAAGCATAACAATATATCTACACAAAGCTCTACCTAACTCCGCATATCAACTTATTTAGATGTTCCATTTAATGCTAGAGTTCATGTCATTTACAATTAAACAATTCAGCTTGTCTGCCTTTCTTTTACCCAGGCAGTGAATCAGAGGAGCACTATGGAGTGTTTTGAAAAACTGACAGACTCCCTTAGTCACACCTCGGTATAGGCACACAATTACAGAATCCCAGACGTAGGAAGGGATTTCTGCAGATCATCCAGTCCAAACCTCTGAGCTTTGAATATCTACATGGACAGATTTTCCAGTCATCATGATCCTCCCCCAACTGCCATGATCTCTCAAAGCTGACAGAGAGGGACCTCACGATGACACCAAAGAGCTCCACAATGCCCTTGGGTGCTTCCTGTCTGGTCCCATGGACTCATGTATGCTCAACTGGCTTAAAGGCTCTCTGGCCATATCTCGCTTTGTGTTCCACTCCTGCAGACTCTGCAAAGAAAGGAAACAAATGTTTCTTCGTTATTCCTTATAACATAAAATTGGGAGGACAGAGCTGTGAATGGGTTCAAAAACAATTAAACAAAGTCATGAAATAAAAATCCATCAGGATACTGACAGCACTAGCTCATACCAGGCAGTCCTTATTGTAAAGATTGTGTCAGACAGATGCCAAACACAGGAAACCTCACAATATGGTAACCACATCACTTTCCTTTTCCTTGTGTCTGGTCACTATTCTTGTTGGCTTACAATGAAGAAGAAAAGATCTGACAGACTTCCCCACTACCAGACAAGGTCCTGGACTAAAGAACTTCAGGTTCTACCCAGTAAATTCTTGCCCTGTATGTTTAATGTTTTCTCTCTGCAATTTAAAATGTAAGGTTTAGTTTCCACCGCTGCTGAGAGCAGTATATTACAAGCACTCTGGTGATAAAGGTCTCAGCGTGAATGAGTGGTCATTCAAATGAGCAATCCTGGGAAAAAATGCTTTCACTGCTGTAGCTGTCCCCCAGCACAAGCATCATGCTAACTGGACTACAGCAACAGAGAGCTGAAAGCACTCTAAAAATAGGTTTTAAACAGCCAACATAAACTGCACTTGCAGCACTGACAAGCACTGAGGCTGTCTGGGGTTAGCAGTAGCCTCTTCTGCTGATTTCTCCTACTCCAGCAAGGCTTCTCAAGTAAGTGCTATGAACCCTTTCACGCTAGGTAATTCCAGGGAGATCTTGAGTCTTTAAGGCAATTCGTTGATTCCTGACCTTGACAAAACCACACAAGATTTAAATCTATCTCCACTTTAAAATACTATCATGCCCTCAAGCAACAAGTGGGGGACTCTGCTTGTCTCAAACTGGTGTTTTCGTGAAGATGGCAGAAAGCAGAATATGAGGTTGTGGTTCATACAGATGATTCTCTGAAGTCATACTGACCTTTCTTGAGAGCAGCACTGAAGAATAAAAAAGCATAATATAAACTGTGCATCCTTAAGAGAAAGCAAAAGTGCATAATGGCATCAAATTTCATTAAATACTAGTAGATCCTGTCACAAAGGGGACAGTTACTATTAAATAACTAGTTCAGTCTACTGAGTTATTTTTAAATCTAAAATTCTGCCTTAGCAGTAGTTTTCTTACAAAAAAAAAAAAACAAAAAAAAAAACCAAAAAACAAACCTATTACTTCTGATTTTCAGGATTTTTTTTTTTTTAATGTGTATGTTTAAAATCTCATTAATATTCTGAGGGAAGTGGAGGTCAGCAAGGGACTGTGCTAGCACTGCCCTCTTTAATATGTATATTAGCCACTGGTGGTTGGGGAGATTGCTAAGTGTGCAGCATAAGCAATTTGCCAAAGCCACAACTCTCTGCTTCCCTGCCATTGAACGTAGATGAAACAGGATTTTTCTTAACCCTACAAAACAGACTCTCTTCGAGACTGGAAGTCAATTCAGCTACAGGACAGGTATTAGAAAGATGCAAAGATAATGAGAGTGAAATAAGTAAAATGAAAACCAGAAAAATAGTACTAGTGTTAGTCAGCTATATGTTATTTATTCTCTTCAGTATAGGTTTCATCGCAACATTGATGGAATACAAATTGACGCAAAATTCATGTAAATTTATGTAAATGCATATATAAATGAGTTGCAGCCCTCAGGGTCCTGGCAAGTTGCCACCGTGGCTCTGAGCAGAGCAGAGACTTTGCACTACTGTAGTACTCTGAGAGGTGTTATTGTGAATTGGAGTGTGGTTTTCTGGGAAACATTAGTAGTTTTATCAGTTTCTACATGGAGTTTGCCAGGGGCGAAAGAAATACCACTTTGTGAACTTTTGGCTTCCTATCTCAGTTAGTAATAGTACTGAGCCTAGTCATAGTTCATGTGTGACCATTACAAACCCTTTAACTTTCTCAGCAGAGTTTATAGGTACTGTGAGACAAAAACACGCAGCTCATGAACATGATAAACTTCACCGGCATTTCCTTGGAATCTGTAATAGCCATGAACTCAGAAATAGCTGGTTCATGACCATTATAAACTCCTTTGCCTTCTCAGTGGAGCCTTTCTAATGGCCATGAGCACAGAAATAGCTGGTTCACAGCCATTAAGATCTTTGTCAACATGCCCGTTGGGAATATAATGGTTGTAAGCCTAGGAACAGCTAGTTCACCATTTTTATACTTTTTTTTTTCACTTCACCATACTGAAAGACAAGCTGTGAAGCCAATATTTTGCCAGTAACAAATAATGCCATCATACAGGCTTACTTAACTATTCAGGGATAATGCAACAGAATATAATATAATGCATTAGGGTAAACAACAGGACTAGATTTAGGTAGGTTTCCAAAGCTTGTGGCTTATGACTGATGAATTTCTACCTGTCATAGTATTTAGCCCCATTGGATTGGCATTCATAGAAGCCAATCCCATGTCCATTCATGAGGGCAAAGGACATCTCACAGGCAGTGTCAGAGAAAATACCAGGAGCGAGGGTGGGGTACTAGCCTGAAAGTATGAAGGGCTGTTCAGGGAAGCAGCTCTTATTTTCCTATAAAAATATCTCAGGTTGAATATGACACCTCCCTGTCCTGTCTACAGAAATACCTGTGGCCGGGTCCATAGAGACACTTGCTGTATTTTCTAACTGAGGATATATTGATTCTAGCTGGTTGGTTGTTGACCATATAGCCCAGTTAAGACAGCTGACGTGGTAACTGATAGCCTGCACACAAACTCCCACCTCAGCTCTTAACAACCCACACACATGAGCTACTCTCAGCCTTGGCATGATGAGAAGGAAATGTGCTCACAGCCCTCTTCATTTTCTACAAAAATGAACTTTCCACTTTGCAAAGAACTTCTTCCTTTTCACAAGTCTGCTAGAGAAAGTCTGGAAGATCTACGAGCTCCTCACAGGTCCTTTGCTAGAAGTTTTGTATATTTACAGAATACCTACATGGCAGTTGATTATCATTTGCAGGCTATTCCAAAGGAATAAATTAATAACGAGTCCCAGCTTCTAATTCTCAAGATAAAAAGGAAGCAGGGAAATAGTTTTCCTCTGTGACCCTCACCACAGCCTCTGGCTCCACGCCATTTCCTTCAAATTCCCAAGAGCCCTCTCCTTTCGAACAGCTTGCCACTGATCTCCCAGGGCTCTCATCTGTAAACATCTCTCTTATCAGAGAGAATCTGTCTGGGGATAGAAAAACTTCTCTTTGTGCAGCTCACCATAAAAAGGACTGAGTGAGGGAAACAAAGCATAAAGGTACTGGTGGCACAGGGGAAAGCATTTAGCATTCATATGCTCTTCACCCTAATGCTTTGGGGAAATTATTATTTCTTTTAATAAGGAGTGTTTGTGCAAATCATCCCCTCTGGGGCCTTGTAGTTGTAATCTCAGGACCCAGTTCTGCTCCCAGTGAAGTCAGTGACCAAATCTCTGTTGACTTCAAATGAAGCAGCCCTAGGCTCTTTGGTGTTTTCTCCATATTTCCCTATAAGAAATCATTCTCGTTAAAGCTCTGACAGCACATGATGCAACCTGCTGTAAAAATTATGTTCTTGGTGTGTACAGATGTTCAGAAATAGAGAAGGGATTTTTCAGTGATAATGGTATTTCTCTGTGGCACAGCAATCATGGGAGCTGAATCATTGCAGGATAGAAAGTCTCTGGAGAATGCATGCACTAACACATCAGGCTTCAGAGAGGAGATCATGTTCCAGCAATTAAGCATACGACAAATCAACCATTTTAAATAATTTTACCTTAGTTTTTGCTGTTTAAAAACCTCCAACTTTGGAGGATTTGGTACAAGGACAGATGGGACTTTCAAGAAACTGAAGGGATGAAATGAAAGATTGAATGGGCAAACCTGCAGGAAAACAATATGAGCAAGAGCTGCCGAGGAGTGTTGTTATGCTGGTGCTGGGAAAGGACATTAGCCCCAAGAGAAGAGATGAGATGATCAAGGGCCTGATCCCACAAATCTTTATTTGCTTATGTGAATGATCTCATTGATCTTAGCTGGACTCTGTGCCTGGGAAACTATTTGTGGAATCAGATCACAAAGTGTTAGAGAGCAAATGCTACCTCATTCATTGCCTGTCTAACCTGTAAACATTTATCCAGAGGGACAATCTGGCAGTGGAGGGAGAAGGAGGAGGAGGAGGGCATGTCAGAGTAAGAAGAGACAGTAACACAGCTGGACAGATTTCACTCTGGTGTTAGCAGAGTGATGCCATTGATGCCACCTTTTCACCCCTTGATCTGAAAGAACGAGGAGATCCAGATATTTGAAAGCCATATGGATGTGGCACCTGGGGACGTGGTTCACTGGTGGACTTGGTAATGCTGGCTTAATGCTTGGGGTTGATGATCTTAGAGGTCTTCTTGAGAGTTTACTTAAGAATGTATTTTAAAAATTAAATGCAGTTCCTGGTTTGATGTTTACCTCTCCCAGAGCTTATCCCAAAACTGCTAAAAAATAAGTACCTATCGAAGAAATAAATGTGTCAGAGTGAAATTTGTGTTAAATATTAATTCTTGTATCTCCCTTCTACTCTTTACAGTACCTGCACAGTTCCACATTCTAAAAATGCATTTGAATGCCTGATTCTTACTGAAACTAGAAGGAGTTAAGGACTGAAAGGTCTGAGTGCTTAAGTTGTAGTTCACTAAAGTTATAAATGTAACAGTGCTCTACCTGTTTTCTCCTAATAATGCTTCATCTAGTTTCTGATTGTTTATTTTGTTTCACAGCAGTGCTAGCACATTAATAATCGGTATTTATACACAGGAGCTATCAAAAAGTGCTTTCCATTAAAAAAGATTTTTATTTCCAAAAGCTTTGGACTAAGTAATAAGTTACATACACATTAGTTAGTGCAAAATAATTGTATTTACAGCAGTTGTATTTTCCCTAGGACCACAAACCTATACCTGTTACTAGGTGCTGAGGTGCTCCTGTCCTTGATGGCATAAAAGGTAACTTTACCAGCCTTTAGAGTAAAAGCAAAAATGTAAATGCAATGTCTTTTATTCTATTGCATAACCTGCTGCTAATCACAGAGAAGCTTAATTGCTGCAGTGAGAAAGATAATGCTTTTAGCTCTAGCATTACAGACACTGGTGTTTTTCAGAAAACCTTAGGAAAAGGATTTTTAAAAATCTAAAACAAGAATAAAATTATGCAGGAAAATTGCTTAATTTGACTGTAAGATCTACTGTGCAAAAAATATGTGAATGGTGAAACAATTGCAATCATTTGCTTACATGCAATCAGAAGAAATGGAGGCAGAACAAAACTATCATCTATTAATAGTTTTGGGAAATACAGAATATTTAATGCTAATCCTTTTTGTGTTGTAGGCAGGTGGGAAGGTAGAAAAAACCCAACATGAAAACACAGGGAGGTGACAATAGAGATTTCTTTTAAGGTTCTGAGCAGCATAGAATAAATATCTATTTTTTCCCCTGCCTGCGTTTAGTTTCAGAGAGAAATAGCTCAATAATGACATTATGCCAGAGAAATCTGTCCTTTCACCACCTGTAGTGTAGTTTAATCTGTCTGCAGCCATAAGAATCCGATCTATTTTTAGTAAACACACTGCTAAAAAGTTTTCTTTGCTTTAATTGAGCTAATTGGACTAATCACTAAAGATAGGAGATCAAGGCACAGTTCCTTAAGAAATATGGCTGTAATAAACATTGACAGTATTGGCAATCTTTTCTAAAATAAAAAAGTATAGTATTATTGATTCTGATCACTCCCTCAATCTGAATGAAACAAATGTAGTTCCATGGATTCACTGAAGTTTCTCCACATTTAGCCCAGCTTTGGTAAAATCAGGAGCAGGCTATTTATTCACCATTCTGAAGAAAATATCTAGCTTTTCACAATGGCAGGGGTTTTTTTTAACCAAGGTTTTTGTGAACAAACTTCTTTCATGAAATATTAAGGGTCATAATGGGAGGTGAAAAGTGAAACCCTAAGACCCACTAAGGGAGGACAACAGCCCTCATTAAGATCCCAGACCTAGAATCATATATAAGAATAAGAATCCCGTTATTTCATGTTATAAATGGGTATAATTGTTAGGATTTCTTTTTTCTTTAAGGTTTTGACTATTCTGACTCAAAATTGACTAAATGCATGAAGTCTGAAAAGACCGCGCACCAAATTTTGACACGTTTTCTTCCCTTTATCAAAAGTTCTTGTCACGACATGATTTTTCTCAAGCTATATTCTTAAGGTTTTCTTCATCTCAGTAATCTCTTCCCCCTTTACTCTTCAATAACATAAAGACTTTCCAAAGGGCATTTGCTCATGAGTCCTCCAATTTATCAGAGGATGCCCACCACATAAACAGAAAACAGCACAGACTTGTAAAAGACGCTCTGGGAGTAGTAAGGAGGAGTGGGTACACAGTTGTGGTGGTTTTGCTTGGCTCATTTTTTGCAAGTGAGTAGGGTGGGGTACAAAGATGGCTCCTGTGTGTCCTGTGTGAAGGTTCTGGAAGTTTTTCACCATGTCCAGCAGAGCCAATCTCTGATGGCTCTGAAGATGATGGACATGCTGCTGGCCAAGCCTGGGCCAATTAAAGATGTTAGTTACGCCTCTGTGAAAACATATTCAAGAAGAAATCAAAACAATGTGAGCACGCACTTCTTTTTAGCCAGAGGAGGAGGAGGAGGCAAAAATATGTGAGAGAAACAACATGGGGGCACCAAGGTCGGGGGAGGAGGTACTCCAGGCACCAGAGCTGAAAACCCTCTGCCGGCCGTGGTGAAGACCATGGGGGAGCAGGTGGTCCCCCTGCAGCCCATGGTGTCCAGAGAACCATCCACATCCACCACCCAGGAGCAGGTGGATGCCTGGAGGAAGCTGTGATCCAGTGGGAGTCCCAGCAGAGACTGAAAGTTGCAAAGGCCTTGCAAGAGAGAGAAAGGCCTTGCTCCCAGGATGGAAACAGCCTGGCCTCGGCTTGGAAGTCTTCACCCTATGGACAAAAATCTCGTGCTGCGGCAGGTTTCGGGTGGGCTTGCTGCTCATGAGATTGGACTCATGCCAAAGAAGTTCGCAGAGGACTCGTGGGAGGGACCCCATGGCTAAGCAGAGGACTCTTCTCCCTGATAGACTGACCCTGACTAAAGGAAACCCCCATACCCTGCCCCCACCCTGGAGCTGTTGGTTGGAAGGAGGGAGAGGGTGAGCTGAGAAATGGTGTCTTAATAGGGAGGGGGGTGAGTAGAGAAACAGTGTTTGTAGCAGAAGAATAGTGGTGATAGACTAAGAGAAAAAAACCCCACACCCTGCCCCTACCCTGGAGCTGTTGGTTGGTAGGAGGGAGGGGGGTGAGGCGAGAAATGGGGCTTTAAGAGGGAAGGGGGGGTGAGTGAAGAAACAGTGTCTTAAGAGCTTATTTTTACCTCTGATTTATCCTCCAACTCTGTTAGGTTAATAAATCACTTTGCAACTTTAACTTTCCAACCTGCTTTTGCCCTTTTCTGTGCGTCCTCCCACCAGTGGCTTATCTCAACTCATGAGACCAGTGTGTTTGTGTTAGTTTTTTTCTCTCCTCTGCATAGCTGTGGCAGGAGAGAGTAGAGAGAGCAGATGTCATAGGTGCCTGGCATTTAGCCAGGGTCAAACCTCGACAACAGTAAAGGGAAGGTAAGGGACAAGGTAGAGAGAGCCATGGCAACAGAGCAGCTTGCTGTTACATTTCTGTGGAGGCATCTCCTGTGGAGGCATTGAAAGGGAGAGGTGGTTCTGGGAATCCTGGCTGGGGTCAGCACAGCACCACATTCAGCACCAGTTGGAGGCACAGAGCCAACCTCCACATTGTTGCCACAAGAAGTAGGCACACCCAAAGCACCCCTTTCTTTTAGGCTGCGTAAAAGGCAGGACAAAAGATGACAAAACCTGTGAGTTATACATAAACAGAAGAGTTGTCCCTTGCCAGTTATATTGCAGGTGACGTGGAGCATAAAATCTCAGATTAAGCCAAAAAAACCAAGAACATTGCATTTTGATAGTCAATATAGTGACACATTGTGCACTGAAGACAAGTGCTGGGAACATCCATATTTTCAGCCATCAAAAACTTATTCAGATGCTTGAAATGTTGTTGTTCCACATGTCTAGAGGGGCCACCAGTGTGGTGATGACTGACATCTTCTCAAAGACTTTGGAGATTACTCGACTAAGCACCAAAGTCTTCTGGGACCCAATCCAACCCCTGCCTACATGTCAGTCTTTGGCTGTTGAGAGGAAAAAAATAATATTTGTGTGTTTTCTTTTTAATAGTCAAGCAGGTCATTCAGCCTTGTGGCAGGAGATTTGGTATTTTCAGATTCTATCTAATCAATACTGTTATTCATACTTATTAAAATAATCTTGTGATGAAATGACAGAGAAAAACTTATGATCAGCAAGAGTCTCCATCTTAAATTAAAAGTATCTCATTCCCTCTGTGTGCTGTATAAATCTGGCATGTATTTTGGAAATACCTAATATGTGTCACTTCCAGTTGAAACTTAAATTGTAAATCGGCATAAGAACATTTGGCAGATAACCCAAATTACAGCCTCGCCACTGCAATTTCATTAGAAAGGATATATTAGAAAACTAATCTGCTAGGAGGTGTGGAACAAACTGACACTTGCCTTTAAGCTCTTACAATGCCTGAATTATAGAATTTATTATTATTATTATCTTAAAATATTTAAATTAAAGTCAATCAAGTATGTATCTGAACTCTAGAATGAATTATTATCACTGTGTCACTGAATTGAAATCTGTTAATTATGTAGGGAGAATCCATTTGCAGAATTGCTGCATAGATAGAGGTGTACCAAATGCCTGATCTGAAAATGTTCACCCATCATTTAAAAACAGATTAATCTCTTGCATTTCAATACGTGAGTGCAAAGTCATGAATCTGAATGAAAAGATTCTAAGGCAAACTCATAATAAAATTAAATTCCAGTTTCTTTTTCTGAAGGGATATACAAGTCCTTGGGACATTAGCCACTAGAGAAAGACAGGAAAGCGTCTACTTAACAGTGAAATGTAGGACATTCAACAGGCTAAATATATTCAGGGTGAAATTTTGACTCCAGTCAAGTCAGCAGCAAAACTACCTAAGAATTTTAAAGGCCAAGATTTTCCCTTATCTCATTATAAGTGTCTTTGAGCCCAACTTTGTAAGATGGTGAACACCCAGAAGTAATGACTATTCACAGTGACTGCCAGAATCATGACTTAGTTTCAGTTTGGGCATATCTGAAAGGTTTCTTCACACCCGATAGGAGAGATGTTCTGTACATGTGGGAACAGGTCTTTCATAAACCAGCAGTAAAGACTGTCTTCCTTATCAGGTTATTGTTTAGGGATGCAGAGAGTGGAACAAAGCTTCAAAGGAAGAAAATTCCCCTGCACTCATTTCTTCCAACCACCCTCTTCCTACCCAGGAGCAATGAAAGAAGTCCTTTTTGTTACCTCCACAAAGAAATTTTACCAAGAAGATATATTTTGAATTTTCCTTCCTATATTTAGAGTTTTCCTTTGACTAAGTAGAAAAGGAACCAACAAGACAATTTACACATTGGTTACCAGCCTCCCAATTAAAAATAAAAACCACAGGACAGCAGCACAGTAAGGAACAAGGAAATAAAGCAGAAAGGAAAACAAGCAATAAAACGCTCCTATTGATTTCATACAACAGTCCAAATTGTTCTTGGAACCTGATTGAGGGTCAATTGTGAGTTATGGGAAAGGGAAAAAGGACAGTGTTCTAGTAACAGATAGAAAACTGTTTCAAACATGCTCTTTAGACCTTGGGAGGAAAAAAAAGAGATAGTATGCAAACTGAGAAATCATGCTTTTTATTTAAAGGAGAAATATGATGGATCAATTTCATTCATTGTTTATATCCCTGGATTAAGGCAGAAAAATTCTATAGATATTAATTACAACTCACACAGAACCCAATTTCAAAATCTGGGGTTTTTTTTACTAATTAAAAAAATTTCTCAATAATATTGTAATTTCCTGCTAACAAGCTCCTGAACAACTTCTTCAAGAAGATGTCTAAATGGACTACAATTTTTCTACATTCCTACTCTCACATCTACATCTGGTCTTATTTCCTGAATGTTCAATCTTATCTCTACCTGCTAAATCTTCTTATCCCTGTCTCATCTGGGGATTTATATTCACAACAAAAGCTTTCACTTAACAAGGTGTCTAACATGGAATATTTATAAACACAGGAAGATGTCAGCTAGAACTAACCATAAAGCTGTAGTAGAACCTGTTTTGACCAGTTAACAGCAAAACATATCACCCCAGCGTTCTAGCACTGCCTCTTCTGCAAAACTATCTCCAGTTACAGACCTTGCTAAAATCCTGCAGTGAATTAGGTATCACCCAAAGTAACTAGGTGTGTATCCACCTGGTTAATACCTGATTTCCTTCCAGGAAAATGTTGATTCTATTACAATTCTATTGCATTTCCGCACAGGGCTGGCTGATGTGACCCCATAATCCTGTAGCAAAAACAGACCTCTCCGTCAATGGCAGCAGCCTTGGTGTTTTACACCCTTTCCTTGTCAAAACAGAAGCATTAGGAAAATACACCTCCTGTGAACCCCACAGCTGCACCTGCTTTTTTTTTTTTTTCCCTGCTTTGAAGCTTTGATAGCACATACTTTATACATTTGCTAGCTTTTGGTGATGGCTTGCAAGTTTTTTGGAGCTTGAAAAATAAGTTTTCATAGCCCCAGGATGGCTACAACAGTTCAAAGTGGCAGACCATACACATATTTAGAAAGAGCCAAAGAAATTCTTCCAAGAACATCTAAGGCAGATGACATCTGTTTTTCTGAATTCTACCTAGATAACACTGACCCTAAAGCATTAGAGTATGCATCTTTCATCTTTTTTAGCCTATATAATGCCACTGCTGTGGTTCTATCATTCATAAAAATCACAAACCTTATTATTACTCCTTGGAAGCTCTTGTTTTCTACAAGAAAGAGCTAGACAGACCTGTTCAAACAAGAATAAACTGAATTCTAATCTCCATAGAAGCTTTCCAAAAGGATTTTCCCGAGGTTCAGATCAAAATTTTGATTTTGACTCTTTTAATAGACTTTAGTATATTAAATAGTGTAAGATAGAATCAAAGAATCAGAGCATTAGAGTCTGAGATAATGACATTGGTACCAGCTTAGCAGAGCACGAGCAGCAATTGTGAACAGCGTGTGCCTTGCTTAGCTTTAGTCATGGTAACAAGAAATTAGAAGCCTGGAAAGCATCAGTAGTGAGAACATTCATATTTTTAAAGCTGAATGAGAGCTTTCAATGGCTGAAGGTCAGAAAGCAGCTCTGATTGTAAACAAAGGAGACTTCTATCCCCTCTGGCACTGAACCTGCATTCCTGATTAGAATCCTATCTGCACAGGCCCTAAAACCTTCTTGAAACTCTGAGGCTGAACTGAGGTTAAGTTAGGTAGAATGCATCCTAAATGTCATACACCTGAAGCAATTTCTAGAATAACTATTCTTCCTTTTCATTTCTTATTCACACGATTACACGTCTAATATGTTCCCTATTACTGTGTTATATTCTAATAACAGTTGGCTTGTGCTGTATTACTCTTTATTAACTTATTTAATGCATTTGATATTTTTTTTAAATATTTACCCTCCTACCATGAGAATATGGTTCATCTATGATTCAGTTCTTTGAAATATCTTGTTTTTTCCAGTTGCACCTAGGGTTCATCTCTTGTATCAATGAAAGGCTTTGAAATGCTGACTAACACTACTTATTGAAAGATATTTTATTTACAGTGATGCTCTATATTTAAAATAATTTTTATAAAGGAACACTAACTTTTCCGTCATCCAAAATATGTTCATATATTCACTGTGGTGGTGACACAGAAAAGAAACAAACAATCCAGGATTTAAGGATCAACACATCCAGAGGAAAAAATGCTTTGGTGTTTGAGTTACCCTCAAATCAACTTTATCCCAGGACAAACTCAAAAAATAGGTACAGAAGTAGATGTAGAAAGTTATGGAAACCAGCTACTTATTGTGGCTCAAATAGTTGCACACTGATTACTTGGTTTAAATTAAAATTTCACAAAATAAAATAGAGAATAATGATTATATGTGTCTGTACTTTCGATCCACTGAAAGACATTTTACTTCTTTGTTTCAAATACTGATAAAATGCTCCCAAGCACTCTCTTCTCAGGATGAAACTTTTGATCACAGAAGAAAATATTGTTGAAGGCAGGCTGCTGTTGAGCTCATATTCAAGCTCAAACCTTTACCCCATCACAGACACCTGTGATCTGTAATTTAATCAGACTGATAATTGCGACACTTCTCCTGAGGGGTTATTTGCTCTCTCCATTTAACCTGGGGACTTACTACAATCCCTTTCAGGTGAAGTCTTCTCCCCATAATTGGAAACTTGCTAGGAACTATGTCTGTATTTAATATAAACAAGTCATTAACACCCTGGAGAGACAATGTTCCCTCATGCCTGGTATTCAAAGAACTCAGTGTATATATTCTTTATAAACAAATAGTGTATATATTCTTTAAAAACAAAAATCTGTATCCCACATAGACATCTAAGATGACGACTGCATTTTATACAAGCCTATAAATTACAGCAGGAGGTCCTCATTACTTATTGTTGATTGAGGCTGGATGTAACACTAGACAAAGATCTATTAGGAAATAGTAGGTTTGAAGGTTTCCTTAACCTGGACTTTGCAGGATATGATACTGTACTTAACATTCTGCTATGCCAAGCAACCACAGCTGTGATGATGAGCGCTTCTTTCATTCCAAACCTAGAAAATGTTCTTTATTATATATATACTCTTAAGTATGGGTCAGTCAGGTATAACAAATAAGGCCCACAGGCTCCCACAGCAAAATTGCTTCTTTGTTAAAGCTGGATCCCAGGAAAGGCTGAACTGTTCCCAGCTGGCACCAGTTCTCAATTTATATGATCAAAGCTGAAAACACAGCTGTCACCTTGAAGTCCTTAGCCTTTTGTTTTCACTGTAAAAATTTATACTTTACATCGGTGGTTAGAAGTTCTGCTTCATCTGCCTCTGAACATTACCCAGTCCTGTTCCCTGCAGCCTTCACTGGAAACAAAACCTAAATCCACGTACCTTAGACATTTGTTTTCCCTAATGGCAAAGTAGTGCAAAATGGTTTCTTGTTTCTCTGTTTCTGGACATTTGGTTCCCTTCTTTGCAAACCCACCTGGTTCACAGCTGCAGCTCAGTGCCCTCCCAGCTCTGCTGACTGAAAGGGCTGCAGGGCTGCCCTGGGCTCTTTGGGCTGCACTCTGATCACAATCAGTAGAAGGATCAGAGGTGAGGGATTTTTATTCTTTAAAACTACTTTTGTAAAGGGATTTTGATAATTTTAGTGATCCAGTTTGCAGCACACATCTACAAATAGTTATATCAGCACAACTAAGAAATTAGTAGGAGAAATATTGCAGAGAGTGGGAACACACAGAGGAATAGGAAAACCAGAACCTCTTAAATGGGTTTTGGTGATAGGAAAAATATCACTAGAGGATGTCACCGGGCTGAAGTTTTTGGAGCATGGCTTTGTTCAGCAGGATGAGCCATAACTGTTCTGCCACAGGAGAAGAGAAAGCTTGCACACCTTTGCCATGGTGCACTGGACAGGTGTGTCTGTCGCATACCTTGTGCTGTGCTGGTTGTCTGGCAGAACAGAGGGACAACCAAGAAATTTATTGAATTCTGTTAATCAAAATGATATAAATATTCAGTGGAACAAAAAATGTAGGGTTGTTGGTTTGGGGTTTTCCCCCAAATTAGGGAGTTATTAAAGGGGAAGGGAAGGGAATTAAGCTTGTAAGTGGGAAAAGAAATAAAATGTGTGGAAGAGACAGGGCAGGAAAAGCAGAGAAGCACAAGGATGGAATTTGATCTGTTCCTTCATGGGTAGGAGTTATTAATTTGGTTCAGAAGTGTCAGGAAAATTTGCCATTACTCCTTTTAAAAAAAATAGCAGCACTAATAAGAAGATAAGCATTGCAACCAATAATAGTTATTCCCTTGCAGCAGGCTTCTTGTATATGAGAGAGAAATGGACCATCATTACTAAGCCAAACTCCTCTGAGATGCTATTTTCACAGATGTGTGTCTGTTCTACTGGCACTTCAACAGGTGGAGGCAAGGGGCTGCACCCCAGCCTTGCCAGGCTGGACTTCGGAGCAGGGAATGCAATAAAGCTGTAAACATGTCCATTGCCTGACATAATTTTTTTAACTGCCTGAGAGGCAACTTTATGAAATTGAACCGTCTTTCAGGGACTCCTCTTCCTTCCAGAGCCTCCCAGCATACAACCTGCACTTCCTTCAACTCCTCCTACACTTCATTTAATCCAGCAGTACTTGTTGCACGTTGCTCCAAAGCAAGAACAAAATAGAAGGATGCCATTGCCAAAAGTCACTGCAGTGCTGCTGTTGCAGCAGGTTTTGTCCTCTTTGCATTACCTACATGATTCAAAATAAGAATAGACCAGTCTCTTTTCAAGAGTAACAGACTTGCAAAGAAAAAAGGAGTAAGAACCCTGAAAACAGTGACTTCAGTGACAAAATGATGTTATCATTTGTGGGAATCATAGGTACATAGTAAGAGTTACTTCACCTTGAGACCAACTTGTTATTCTCAATTCTCACAGTAGCTCTATGGTTCAAAACAAGCAGGAATTCATAAACAGAGATAGCTGGCTTCATGCAGGTGGTGTTTTTCCAAGATGTTGTTTTGGCTGTAGGTAGCCAATGATATTGTGGGGTGGTGAATTGAGAGCCAATGGATGTGTGACATGAAAGTTAGAAAATAGCATTAAAAGGTTCTGGAAAATAAAGAGTTACTTCTTTTCTTTCCTCTGACCAAGAAGCTGTTGTGGTGAACATTTTTGTGTCCTGACTGTCTCTGATAGCAACAATCATTGATAAGTTACTAAAATCTCTGTCTGCTACATACTTGCTATTATATGAAATACATTTTCTGATTTTTGCCATTTTCCTAAAGGAGATTTTGGTTTTCAATGGTATACTCAATTTTTGTATTCTGTTGCACTGGAGTTAACTCTTGATAGAGCAAACAATAATCAAGCACACAGGAATTTAGCATGGCGTTAGGAAATCCAAAATAGATGACTGAATCCAGACAGCCTAAGAAACGAACCAGTTGGGGTTTTTTTTCACAAAGAAGCAAGGTAAACAGCAGCAGTGCCAGAAAATTGCTTTAACATGACTGTGCAAAAAAACCCTTTACCTATTGGCAAAATTGTGCGTGCGTCCAGAGTTCCTCGCCTACAGCTTACTAATGATAAATCAGGGACTCATTCCCCAAAGTACTGTCTCATCCTGCCATTGAGCTGGATTCTGAAAGATTACCTAATTTTTTACTGACCTCTTTGAACTTGGGGTGATCAGTAGTTTTCCAAAAAGGGCCATAAGCTGGGTAATTTCAATGGTTTTGCTGCAAAAAAGTCTGCCTTCTGATTATTATTACTATTGTTGTTATTATTATTATTATACTGCATCCTTTTAAAAGATCTTTTTCTCCCTGGAAAATGTACACAAACCCCAATTATTTCCTCTGTTAGGAAAAATATCTTCAGTCTCTTTTGTCAGCACACACCTGACTGCTGCTGTCTGACACCGATAGCCTTTGCTCTGTTTACTTTAAAGAATAAACTACTGCTGTTTGATTTAGTTTTTCATTTTTAATGTGTAAGCTCTCTCTTGATCCTGCATTCCAGAGGAAAGGAGCTAGAGTTCCTTTAAATATCATGTGAGGTGCCTCTGAAGCCAGAGTTGTAGATGTAAATCCCCCTAGCAAATTTATATAACTGAGATTTATAGGGGGAAAAGGAAAATAACAACAAAACAATCAAGTGAGCACCGAGCTCCCCTGGCAGCATTAATGTGACAGGTGTACCTCAGCCCAGCCAGTCACTCTTTATTTAACTGTCAGGACACTTGTTTAATGCTTCTAGCTGCATTGCACCAGTATTGCTTTTGATTCTAAAGGTCAGCCACCCACACCAAAGTTCAAAAAGGCATTTAATGCAAACAAAAAATCAAATCAAAGGTGGCTTTCATCAGACCTGGCTTGAACTAGCTAGGCAAGATAAAGTGCATTAATATGCAGGTTCCAAATTTTAAAGCAAAAAATTCTTGTCAGGGCCATATGAATTGCCAAATGAGTAAGCTATAAAGAGCTGTGTTCTTCCTTATGTTTGTATTTGTTTAAAGTACTAAAGCTATCAGTTACCCAAGGAGGGATTTGTATACGGAAGGAAAAAACCACTGAAGAACGACATTTAATATTTCATTCTTCAGGGGTTCATAAGGACCCTGATCTTCTCTCAGGAAACTCAGTGTAGTTGATTAGGGTGGCCAGAAACTGGTTTGAAATAACTGATTATGAATCCCCAGTCCCGGATCCCTGATCTTGAAGGCACTCCTCAAGTCACCCCACTGGAAGTGCCGAATGAAGCTGTGATGGCCACTCAGCATTTAATATCAAAAGAGTGATTGTCAATCTGGAGCCCTGCTCTTTGAGGCTGCCCCACATCAGCCCTTCCTTCCCCTGTGCCCCTGAGAGAGGCACAAAAGGAGTTGCAAGGGCTACGTGAGATGTCAGAAGAAGCTCTCTCAATACAGCTCACACAAAGACAGTTGGAAGGGAAAGAAATCACATCCCCTTCTCTCTCCCTTCCTTTCTCAACTCTGGAAGATGGCAGAGGAAGCACAGCAGCGCTTCCCAAAACCCCGTGGTCCCACTAGGCAGGAATATTCCTTCCCTGGCCAAGCTGCCTGGGCTTTATCGTGACAGATGAACAAAATAACCAATATGTCCAAGACTGGAAACACAGTAACAAGTGGGAAATTAAATCGGGGGTTGGTTTGGGTTCATACAGGACCAAACCACAGCAGCAGCTGCTCAAGATATAAACATAGTTCTCTTCTGCATGAAAACCACTTACACAAGTTGTTTGAATTGGATGATCCTCAGCAAGGGAAACATGATGTTTATATAAATCCTACACTTCATCCCAGATAACAACATAGAGACATCTTAATCCAAATGACATGGGGCCTGATCTTTTAGACTCTTTGTGTGAAGACTTTCTGATGAATTCCCTGCATCAGAAACAGGTTACTCATCTATGTTCAAGTGTATTTGTCTGATGCAAATATTTACAGATCTTTATGGAGGCAGCTCCATTCCTTGGACATTTTAACAGATTTTAAGATACCCTAATCTGCATGGTGATCTTGGAAGTACCTCTAGGGATGTACAGCAATCCCTGACACATATCTGACTGTGCTAAGTAAAAAGGAATAGGTATTTCAGGTGGGCTTTCCAGTACTTTAAAGCTTATGCAGTCATTCACAGCCCCAGCAAGAAGGGATTGCAAACTCGCCTTCCGAAGAAGAGAACAGTCTGAACAAACCTGAATGTCAAATTCAACCATGCTGAACATGGGGAAGTGGACTCTGACTCAGGAGTCACCATATCTAATCTTCAAAACTTTCAGGCTGGTTTCTATACCACAAAACATGAAAAACAAACAAACAAAACTTCATATTTTTTTTGTCTTCATTTTCACGTAATTTTTAATTCAGACCTAGGGTCAATGGTCTTAGGTTTTTTCCTTCCTGAGTAAAAAAAAAAAAAAAAAGAGTCCAGCTAAAATTTGCATAATTTTTCATGTTATGTGACAATTTATAAAACTAATAATTATTCCTGTTGGAGGCTTGGCTTTGAGGAGTTTATTGATTTTTTTTCTTGTGGAAAGTCAAATGATTTTGCTATCACTGGAAAAGACATTTCAAGTGAAAAGCAACTTCTAGTGTAAAAATTTCATCAGTTCCCTTTTGAATGTAAATCTTCAGAATGTTTACACAAGGACTCAGTGTATTTCAAGGTACATTCATACTTCTTCACCTCCTTCACTGGGGCTATGCAGAGGCTTAACTTTAAGGGTTTGTTCAAGTGTTTTGCTGCAGAGGAGCCCCTGAGCCCTTGATGCAGAAGGCATTGTTGTGGTGATTTCAGACCTCCAGGCGGGAAGGAAATTGCATACGTGGCATCTTTCAAAGGACAGAAAATAACACTGGCTTTTTCGGAAATTGTAAAAGTGCGTTTTTCCTTGGATTCCTAATGGACAAATTAGTGGTCACTGGCAAAGGCAAGGAGAGAAGAAAAATTATACAGAAAGTGAACAGCAGAAGAATAGATGTCTTTCTCCTTACAGAATTACCAAAATGCTTTCAAACAAATGCCTTTGGACCAAGAATTCCTCAATTATTTTGAAAAACAAAGTAGAACTACAAATGAAAGCAACACTGATACTAAAGGAGATGCTTCCCAACACAAATATAGTAACACAAAAGGTCGCAGAAGTAGGAGGGGAGGAAGAAATGCATTACTCTATAAAAGAAAACAAACAGAAAGAGGTTTTTAAAGGGGTGGAGAAGGCTGCAAAGATGGGAAAGCACCTTTTTTTCCTGGTGTTTCAGTGGTACTTACATATTCTCAGCATTTCACAACTATAATATTGACAGTGTGGTTGATTAAAGAATTTGTATTTTTATTCTACTATGCCACTATTTTTGCATATCAATAGAAATGTTTTCCTCCAACCTCAGATATCCATATGTTGGTCTTATTTAACAAGGATTGAGGACAAAAATAGTCTCCCATTGCTGTACAGTCCACCTAGAGCTGTCTACAGAATCCAAAGATCATCTGCAATTTGCAATGCTTTCCAACATATCTCCCCCAAACAGCTGAGGTGCCTGCACTTCAGCTGAGCTGCACCAGGCCACCCTCAGCCTGGTTTTTTGGGGGCTGTCTGCCACCTCCCCTTGGCACTCTCATGAATGGAGACTCCCTTCGCTACTTTCTTAAGCCCTTACACAGCCCATAAAACCCGTAGTCCCTCCCTAAATGTTGGGCATCTGGACTGATATTTTCTAATTGGGATTCCTGAGTGAGAGATTGTGCAATGTTTGGAAGACTTCAATTTTTGTGCTGAACTGCACATATTTTCATTGAGGACTACTGGTCATGTTGGACCTTGCTTCATACATGGTTACCTCACTCAGACACATTGTGCAAACAGCTTCAGTCTAAGTGTGGGGCAAGAGCTGCTCTCACACAGACATAAATGCCACTGGTAAAGCCAGCGGGTGCCTGAGCCATCCCATACAACCACCTGAAAAGGTGTCTTTTATTGCAGACCGTTACATTAACCTCGTCTGCCTTTTGGATTGGAAGACCATGGGAAGAAGCAGCAGCCAGCGCACCTTTCCGAAGGGCAGGCACCATTCCTGCTGCTCTCTGGTTGTCTCCTGCTAATTACACACATGCAAGAACACCACAGCGGAGGCTTTGTGCCTGGAAGTACCAACGATCCCATCAGCGACTGCTGGAGGGCACTGCTGTCATGGAGGCAAGGGAGGCCCCCCAGAAAGTGCAAAAATGTGTCAGTCCCTAATACCTCAGTTTGGAGTGCAAGCAACGGGAGTACAGCCTAACTCAGACTGGAAAAGACTTGCTGCAGTCTAATAATATGCAGTCTTCATATACAAAGTTACACAGAAAAACAAAAAAGGAATAGTTTTATTGCCTGTATTCCAGGAGCCTGATGGAATGGATGCTGTTTACTGTTGACCAGAGAAAATTCTCAGCCAGAATTTTATTCATGGTTTAACCACGCAGAACTTTAATTTCACAAACACTTTGGTCCAACACTGAGGCCAAAAGAAGCAATCCCATTTTTTTCTGATTCAACATTGCCCTCTCCCTTGTTCTGGCATTCAGAACCTGAGTGTCACTGCAGTGGACCAGAATGGGGACAAGACCCATGCTTGAGCTGTCCAAGCCCCTCTTCCCGACCCAGCTTTCTCCTGGCTGGGTTTCCCTGCCTAGAGCACTGTGCTGCTGCATGAAACCTCAGGTGGCACCAGGGACTGCATAAGTTGGAGGGGGAAACCCATGACAGGGTGTTGGAACAAGATGATCTTTAATGTTCCTTCCAACCCAAACCATTCTATGATTCTAAATATGCACAGGGGCAGGGAGAACGTAGGCCTGCTTATTCCAGTGGCAGGGCTGTCTGCTAGTTTAACTTGGCTGTGAATGACTGTGGCATCAGAGTCATTCCTTCTTGCTGCAGCCTCCAAATTCACTGACCTGTTTTGGAAGTACATCCTCCACAGCGACGTGCTGTAAATGTGTTAAGAGGATGTTACTTATACAGGATATTTATTAAAATGACGGCATAAAGCTTACACAAAGAAAATATACAGAACATGCAGCATACATATATTACAAAAGTTTATAAATGGTTTTAACTACGCTAATACTGAGTATCCACATCTAGAACTCAAAAGGATGCATTTTACAAACACTGGCATAACAACACGTGATTCAAAATGGGAAAGGGACCTAAATTAGGACTCTTAAAATCTGTGGCTACCAATAGCTGTTGAAAAAGACCTAGTGAAAAATAAATGCCAAAAGAATTAATCTGATTTTAACAAGCAGTTTAAAGAAATAATATTTGTTTTTCTCAGCTGGGTTCTGGATAGTTTTTAATAAGGGGAAAAACCCAATATTTTTCTGGGACCAAAAAGCAGTAGCTCAACTGCTGGCAAGAGTGCCTGTAGAGTACACAGAAGAAGAGTGAGGAATTAGGCTGTGCTGTTTTAAAAGGCTGCTTTCATTGACTGGAACTTTACTCATTGGGCTGCAGCACTTTAACACTAGGAGGTATTTTACCTTTTCTTCAATTCTTAGAATTTTCATATTTCCTAGTACCAGTCAGACTGTAATTAAGTATTTCCTCTGTGATGCTGATCATTCTTCTGTGCTTCTTCCTCTTTCCAGGATGGATTGATCTATTGACAAGCAACTACCTGGACTGGACTGCTTGGATTTACACATTGCCATTTGAATCACCTCCCTCAGCCTGCTGGCCACGCTGCTTTGGGTGCAGCCCAGGATGCAATTGACTTTCTGGGCTGTAAGAGCACATTTTTGGCTCATGTCCAGCTTTTCATCCATGTGAACCCCCAAGTCCTTCTTTCGCATGGCTGTTCTCAATGATTTCCTCTCCCAGTCTGTGCTCATGTTTGCGATTGCCCCAACCCAGGTGCAGCACCTCGCGCTAAATAATTAATATGTCTGTTTTCCAGACAATGGGATTTTCGAAGCAGACCACTCTGGAGTAGAGACAGGAAAGTAGCACCATGAGACCTGCACCTCCAGCACCTGCTCTTCTCCTTCCTGTCTCCTCCTCTTTTATCCCCAACACTCATTTTCTCTCTCTCAGCCCATTGCTTACTAAACTCCTCACAACCTGTCTTTCTGCTTTTCTCCTTTTTCTGGAAACATGATCTACCTTATCTCCACCAGTCCCTCTATCCCTAAAGCTCTGGTCCTTTTCCAGACTCATCCTAGCCATGTGACTAGCACACCACAGAACAGAGCACTGGTGCTGCAAAGGCTACACATGCATCAGCACCTAATAATTTTGGCACTACTGGATACCATGTGTGTTTAGAATTGCAGCAAGTTGCCTAACACTTAAGGAAATAGGGGATGGGAGGAGAATTGTTGCTCTTGTTTGGAATTTTTCCTGTATTCTAACTGGTTTTTATCTTCCCTTGTAGTGAGTAAGTAGAGTGGTTACTGTACCAAACTTATTTATACAGTGGTCGCTGTACATAAGGCAGACTTTTAACTGACAAGTAGGCACACTGAATCTGCTTCTTGTCCCCTCAGGCAGTGGTCCCAAATTCTTCGCTCAGAGACAATGCTGAACACCAGATTCCTCCGTGTTACTTGCTGACATCAGGGAAAGTGGAGCACAGCATCACACATCACTTTTCGTGCGCTGCTTCCTCAGGACATTAGCCCAGGCTGCTGGAAGTTGGAGCTCTCCACTTAGGATTAGACACTGGGCAAAAGACATCAGAAAGAGAAAATAACAGAAGATGAAAAAGGAGTTGGATGATCACAAAAATAATCTTGTCCAGTGCGTGAAAGCTCATCTTTTCACTTCAGCAGGCCCTCAGATAAAAAATACTGGGTAATCCTTTTCTTTCAGTGCCTTCCACAAATTTCTTCCTCAGGTTCATGAGAAGATAGACACCATCTCTGCACTGGTTATGGGCTCCTTGTGCCATACTGTATTTCATGGGGTAACTGGGAAAGCCACATCTTTGTTTGACACAAAAGGAAATAAAAAACCCACACAAACAACAAACTGAAAAAAATCTGGAAATGTAAGAAAGTAATTGAAATCAAACAGAGCTGTTCACCTGGCTTGGGATGATTCTTTCCATCAGTTCATAAAGAATTATTTTAAACAATCTGAAGTGCAGACTGGCCTCACACATCTATTTATGTTTTAAGTTTGAGCAGAAAAGAAAATTATCCATTAAATGCTAGTTAGGTTGCAATGCACTGCTGAACCACAGCCACTGACAGACTGGAGATATTTCTCTGCTATATTCAAGTATAATAATGATGATGGAAAGAGGCTACCTGTGCTTCTGGTGTAAAGGGCAGCAGCAGTAATGCCTATTCAGCAGAAATGAAGGACTGTTCAAGCAAAGAAGACGAGTTAGTCTCACAGGTAAAGTAATTCTGGTGAGCCAAACTTGAAGTGAAACATGCATTTATGGACATTATTGCAAGCATGCATGTGCCTGACACTTTCCAGATTTGGATTATAAATTTTACACACAGATAAGTTAATTCTCATCACTGTATAACCCAATTGTGGCTAAGAGAGATGACCTTAAGGGATGTTATCTTTGGATCTCTACTCCACATCCAGAAACACTCTCCAGGCAGGGCTAATACTCTTGTATAGGTCATCTACGTGGAAGAGGAGGAGAAATGCCTTCACTGCAGGTAGCCTGCAGCTACCTCTGTTGGGTCACTGGCTCTCTTCTTAACTGTAATGGGCTACCTCAGGTTCACCTTAGCACACTAACAATGTGCTCTCCTTCCCACTGAGTAACTTTTTAATACCCAGCAATCTCCCTGCGTCTCTTACTTGTGCTGCAAACTGAGTACCTGCAAGAGCACAGCTTGCCTTGCAAGTTGCCAAGGCTACCCTGGAAACTCTTCCCTCCTTTTCTCTGCTTCGTGTATCCTTTTCTTGGTACGCAAATGTCAGCAGTTGTAACCTACTGTAGGGAGGCATCTGGCAGTGATGGCTGCCACAAAGGAGGAGGCTCTTACTGAAGATGCTCTGCCAGCAGCGTTATGCAGACTCCCCTTCTCAATTCACATTTCTTGGCACCTACACCCCTGTCTGACTGACTTTTAAATGGGCAAAGAGTCAATCCAACAGATGGGCTAAATGGCAGGCAACCAAGATGCTATGAATGTACATTGTCTGGGTGTGGAGAGTCAAATTGCCAGTCAGGGATATCCAAGTTAATGCCCATCACACAGCTATGTGACGACAGCACAGAGATATGCCATGAATAGCCAAGTTTAAAATGTCTTCCGTAACAGCAGCATTCATAGACAGAAAAAACACAGTAAATGGGTGTCGCAGCTGACCACACTTGGGAGGAATCCAAGAAGGAATTGCGATGGAGAGGCGAGTCCAGGGAAAAACGACTTTCCTCTCAGAAGGAACAGTCCTCTCAAAGTGACCGTTGCCATCCTCTGTCATGATACCTTCCGGCATCACAGGAGAAGATTTTATACAGCACAAGGCAAGCAGCACAGAAGGTTTATCTTTTGTCTCCCAGGAGTTCTTTAAAATTAGTACAAAAAGTCTAATGCATTAAAATGTTTTTGCTAAACGGCTCCATAAGCTTTGTATAGAACATGGTGGCCTCTACACGCATGGTGTGAGCAGACCAGCCTAACAAGTCTAGTTACCAAGGAAACAGGTTTTTAAACTTGAAACATAGGTATTCATGGTGATGGAGATCTTACACTTTTTTGAAACATGTCTCTCTGTTGAGGAGTGATCGTGGAAGCTGGCTTTTAAAATCCTCCTCGCTGTGGTCATGGGACCAGTGGAGAATGTTGCATTGCTGACCCTGACTCACCGGTCTGGCAGAATTGGAAACAGAATAGGGAACAAAAGATCATTACGCATCATCGCCTAATGCTTTACCTTAAAAGAAAGCAAATTGGAGTGTTAATTAGACAAGGACTTCCTTTCTTTGAGGGAGCCAATCAATCACATTTTTTCCATCCTGAAAGGAGGAGATTTATTTTTTTTTTAACATAAATCTTTTAAGCCTCAGTGCTATGGCTTTATAGGAAGAGGAAATTGATCTCAGCCATTCCCTGACAGAGTGGCACCGAACAGAAAGTGTCTTTCTTCCAGAAAGTATTCATTAGTTCCTTCTCTCAATCTGACCTTGAATGCATTTGATTAAATGATTAAAATAACTCCATCCCAAAATGAGTTTGTAGGACAAACTTAATTAAGCTCCAGGACTGAGGAATGGAAAAGCTTGTGCTGTGCTTCTTGCTTTGTATGAACTCCTATGCTTAAATAATCACATGAGCACCATTGTAAACCCCTGCAATATGTTGGACATCTGGCTTCCCCGATTCCTCTCTACCTGACAGGCTGTCCGAGCCCAGGCAGCCACAGGTTACTGCTCCCCGCCTGTCTCACTGCCTCAGGCACCGCTCCCTTCCCTAAAAGCAGAACAGTGTCACTCTTCAGCATCTTCTCATTTTACAGCCCATCAAGAATACACAAACTGACCACAGAAACCTTGAAAAATCATTTGATGCATGTAACAAGAAGGGAGGGGAATCCACGTACTTCATTGTTGTCTCATCAGTTAAAAATACAAAAGAAAATGTTACACACTCTGTAGAATAGTGCAGTGAAAGTCATGAAATTACTACCTTCTCACCACTTTGATGAGCAAAAAACCTGAATCTGATTTCTCTGCTAAAATAGCACCACCACTTTTGGCAGTAGTGTAATACTAATGCAGATAAATATCTTCAGCATTGCTTCTTTTGAATTTGTCAGGTTGTCTTATCCTGGCAGTTTAGAAATACGGGGCTTCATTTGCTAACATTCATATTGCATCTAGTCTTTTTGTGGGGCCATTGGTGCTGGCAGTCCTGGATATATCACATAAATACACTCTTTATTCAAGGCTTGAGAGAAAGTTACAGCAGGCTGAGTATGATGCTCAGTTATAACTAAGGAATTCTATTGACTCCAGTGGGGCGGCATAAAAATAACTGCTAGCCAAACTTGGTTCAGAAACTTAAAAACTTTTTTAAAATCCTTTAACCACAAACAATATGCAGTTCATTTTGCAAATAATTACTGAACTCACTAATATATTAATGAAAAAAACAAACCTCTCGTATTCCCCAGCCAAAAGAAAAAAAAAATACTAGGAAAGCAAAATTGCCTATGCAGGGTAAACAACACACAAATAAATTTGAACAGGAAAAACATATTAATGAATCTTCTTTTAAGAGGTAAACAAAAAGCTGGCTTCTCGCCAAGGAGGCATGCATGGAAATCAAGCAGGGGATCCCTGAAAGCACAGCAAAGCAGCTGACAAAGCCTCTTTAGCGCTGTCAATGAGGCAGACACAATGTGAGAGATGGCTGTGCCACACACACAGCGGAGGGGCGAGGGGGGAGCTGCAGTGCAGCCAGCCAGGGAGGCTGCCGGGGCCACCTCCCTCTGCAGCCGCCTCGCAGGAAGGTGCTAAAACACCTCGAGGGTCCCACTCTTGCCCTCTCACTGGGGAGAGCATGACAGCAGAACCGGCCAAGGCTGATGTTTTGTGACATTCCCAAGTGGTGGGGCTGGTTGGAGTGGGAGCAGCTTGAGTGGGAGCAGTTGGAGCGGAGCTGGCAGATGATGCATCCATCCCATCCTTCCTCCCGGTCCTAGTGGCCGGGCAAGCTGTATAGATAGAGTATTCCACCGCCTCTGTGCCCACCGCCATAAAGGTTTCCTGTCTAATGATGCACACAGCTCTGTACTTAGCTGCAGGGGTTATTTCTTCCCTTGTAAGGCTCCTGAAAAACCTGAAATGCGAAAGCAAATACAAAAAGTCCCACTTCCCTTTGGCTCAAGTCAGGCATCTTCCAAAGCCTCCTTGCAGATTAACATAGTGAGACAGGGGTTCAAATTGAGCTTTGCAGAGCCCTTGCCCTCACTACATCTCAGTCACACAGATCAATGTGATGATTTACATAGACACACTACGAGAGGGGCACAACCTGTGTTTCAGTCTCTGAGGCAGGAAGATGAAGTCTGGTGGCTGACAAAAGCTGGAGGGTCATTTGAATTATCATTCAGGGGACATTCAGAGATTTCACCTTGTGGATCAACTGTGCTTGAGGGCAAGTAAAATAGCCACCCACTCATCAGCAAAACAGGACAACCAACCAACCAACCAACATCCTCCAAATACACGTCAATGGTGCACTGACATCTGACAAACTATATCTGAACACACACAAAGCATGAGATTTCTTGTGTAGTAACAAGTACAATTAGGCCTTTGTCAGCATATCCATTGATATCCTTATGCTGCTGCTGCACAAGAGGAGAACCACAGCATTTTTCTGAACAGTATGGGAGAACTTCACACACAGTGTGATGATGCACCTCAAACTGAGGTGGTACATCACTGCTTTATGCATCAAATTGAGGACAATCACAGTGTATGACAACAAAATTTCTGGAATGTATAATTTGTCACAAGAGAGGGAGTTCAGGGGCTGGAAAATATAAAGACAAGTCCAAACATATATGAAGTTCTTCTGTCCATGGCTCCTGGACATTTCTCCTAATCTGCATGTCTGTAAATGAGGAGCAAAGATCATGGAAATAAGCTGGCAATGGTGTACTCCAGGTACATCACATAAGTATGATTGTCCAAAAACAAAAGAGCAAGTTTTCAAAATGAAAATTATGCTGTCTTGAATTTCTTTGTGGTGCCGCTCCTCTGGTTTTGAAGGCAATGGACTACGGCTGCTAGATTAGAAACTTCCTTTGTTTTTTATTCCCTTAGAACAGAAAAATCCTGGAGTCTGTTACCATCTGAGAAATGCAGGCATAGTCAATAAAAAAATGAAATGTTTATACAGTGGAAGTCTTTCCTGTGAAATATTAAAACCGTTATTTGATTAAAATAATATAGAATCCAGCACTGGGATATTAAACATGATGCATCAAAGGCAAAGAAGGAAAACATTATTCCTCTTCTGTCAAGTCTGTTGCTAAGAAAAGACTCTATTCAAAGTAGAAACACTTTAATACTTGTTCTTTAGATAAATGAGATTAAAATTTAACCTTTACTCCTCTGAAACCTTTAGAGAAGCATTCATTTATGTGCAGCTGAAATTAACACTGGATTGCTTTATTGATTCATTGGCTAAAGGCATAGACTAGTCATGAAAATTCCACTCTGCTTCCATTGACACATTGAACCAGAATTTTTAAAAATGTCATTTAAAAGCAGTTTGCCTAGAGAAAAGGGGCAGTCATTGTGAGGTTTGGCCTTCTAGAAAAAAAATATTCTTCATGTATCCCACTTAAGAACCAAGATATTTATATGGAACGGCTTGATAGACATGATAAATAATTTACTATAATTACATTTCCTGAAGTACTGCTCAAAGGCAATTTTATACCATTGCACAGAACTGCCTTTAGAGGACATAAGGTTTTAAAAAAAAAAGTATCAGAAATACATAAACAACCTCCCAAATGACTCTGAATCAGAGCTGCAGTTGCAGTAAATCACCATGAGTGCAATGGTGGCATATTCCTAATCTGTGGCCACTGGGACCAGGGCTCCAGAGTTTATCTTTGTGCAACAATTTGTGATATTTAGACCACAAATTGGCAGCACTAGAAGGGCAACTGGCGGTCATCCTGTGAACTTACACAGTGTCTGTGTCATCACAATACCTGATCCCAAGTGTGAGATAATTTGAGGCAATCACTGCTCCATAGGGAAGGGGTAAACACCTTATAGTTACCTCTGGATTGGATTAAGTAAAATAATAGATATGGCAATGTTGCTGCCTTGTATCCCTTATTTCTCCTTTATCTAGGTAGCTGGTTTAAGTGCATACTCACGTACATGAAACATGACACCTTCACCTATGTTTACCACACAGCTCAAGTAATGGTATAATACACGCGCTGTCCCTGCACTTTATCATCCTTTTGCAGGATGGTCCACTCTCTTCAACATCTGCATCTAAATCAACTAAATTGTCAGTAAAGAGCCAATGATACATAAATTACTTTTCCCTCCAGGAGTAACTGCTCTGTCAAATACAGTTGTAATGTACTGTAGCATCAGGTATTTACACTATGCCTTGGAGACCTTACCGGGGTACAGGAACATCTTTCCACAGTCATTTAGTGTACAGATTTGTTCAAAAAACCATTATGTCTCAGTGAAAGGAATCTTTTTCAAGTGATTGGGTGCATAAGAGCACATATTAACTCTACTCTTTTAAGGTCAGACTTTTACACAATAATCCAGTGGAGACGTACTTAATTGATCCCTTATTCATTAGTTTCATCAATTGATCTGATATTTTGAATTAAGCATACACTTCAGTTCACTTTTTGGGGGGAGAAATCTAAGTCATATTACAAGATCTAGGCCTGGACCCTTTTGCTTGAGCAAAATTTCCATGTTGAAGTTTGTCTGAGGTAGAATGGTAGGCCTGGATGTTCAGCGCTACAATATAGCTTACTCGCACCAGTAAATGAATTGTTCAGTACACCCACGTTTTCAGACAGGATCATTATTTAATGAGAAGAAAAACTATTTTTACGAGCAGTAGCAGAAATTTTAAAGGTTGAGACACAATAATATACTAATGTCTAACTCCTATCAAATGTGGGAGTTCAGTTTAACTGGTCCATCTGCAGAAATCATGTTTCCAACTAAAGGAATCCTGTTCCTTTTCCTAGTCCCTCCTCATATTTATATTAATGGATGTTTCAAGGTGTGTCTAATTCCATCTTCTGCCTCCTCCATTTGAGACATGTAAGCACAGCCTGATGTTTACATCCTCTTCTTACGTAAGAGCTCCTATTTTAGCGGTAGTGCTCCTCACCTTCTAGACATACCTTCTACATTCAGTTTAGCACTTACTGATGCATTTTGATTATTGTACTTATTACTCACTTTAAGCAAAAGGGAAAAGAGAACATAAAAAGAGAAAACACAAGGAGGAGTAAAGAAATACTGGGGATCAAGTGGACTTTTCAAAAACTTTTGGCAGCCATGCATTCAACACATGACACTATGTTGCCTAATAAAATGAAAAAAATGAGGCCATAGCTCAGATGAAGCAATGTTATGGGCCATATCCATCCCACAGGCCATAGTTTCCTCATCCCTAGACTGAATATTATAAACCATATGTTTAGTCTGATATATAGATAAGACTAATCACAATGATAAATTTTTTTAAAAGTTGAAAAAAAAACAAAACCCCAACCAGGATCTATTTTTTCAAAAGTGAATGACGGCATTTTCTGTCCCTATTTACATTTTTGCTCTCTGCAAGAGTTGGCTGGAGCTGAAGTTCCTCAAGGTAGAAAAGCCATCTGGAAAAGACTGAAGCTGTAGTAATGTACTGAAAGATTTGGTCAGTGATTTGCCTCCCACAGAGCATTAAGGCTGGCACCTCCAGCCAAATTTGTTCCCTTTACAATGGCTCTCCCAAGAGCAAACTCCACAACACTCATAAATTACTTTGGAATTAGCACAGCATGGACCTAAACCCTTTCCTACTCCCACGGTCTCTGAGAGTGGAAAGCAAGTGGGGTGACACCTGGACACATATCAGCCCTTCTCTGAACCACGCATCACAAAGAGTAAATGCAGGTTCTCAAGGAGGCTGGAAGCCATGGGCTCCTTATCTTTGAGAGGCACAGTCACTGGAAAATGACTGAAGAGTACCACTTCCAAGTCAGTGCAAATGTTGCTCTGTTTGAAAGCATCCTACATCACACTAAACTGCTGCAGGGAAGCAGAGTAGCTGAAGGTTTCCTTTATTTTCTGATTATCAGAAATTGTACCTTCCAGAGAACCTGATACTGGATTTCCAGATGTCTTATCAAAGACATTCTTCTATGGTATTGCCAGGTACCACTCTCATACCCTGTTGACAGCAAAAAAAGGAGGAGGTTCTTTAGGATAGTTGTATTTCTCCAGAGCAATTTCCAAGACTAAAACAATTTCTTTTTCTTACCAAGGATGCAGGCACCACGAAATTCACAACGTCCCATTTTCTCTCCCCTAGAAAAGCCTACAGATAAGAAGGTCAGGACAGATGAGAGGAGGAACTGAACGTTCTCTCTTGGGGAGCATATACATTGTCTGTGATTTATTTCTGCTCTTCGTGGCTTGTATGGACACTCCAGCAGCCATAGGATGATCCTACTGCTACAAAAAAAGAGAACAGCTCTTTTCTATTCACACCACTTTCAGAGAAAGGCTCTCACCATAGTGAACCAGGTTTTGTCCTGTAAAGGCCAAGTTGTATGAGCACGGTCCTTCAACCATCCCCAAAACATCAGGTAACCATGAATGCACAGCCACTTAAGTGGCAGATGTGGCCAGAAGAATACAACACACATATCCCAAGGCAGGACTTCAAATGAGTTTAAACACAAAAGACGGTGAGATCATGTCTCCTCCTTGCACCAGCAGGCTTTGCATCTCATCAAAGACATGTCACTCACTCTTGAGCAAAGGACTTCTCAGCAAGACTGCTGCAAAACAGACACCAAACTTTTTATGAAGCTACTGCTGTCCCCTGCCCCTCATCACCACATTCCCTGTCATGAGGCCATGACCCACAGACATCACTTTCCTGGGTTCAAGGAACATTGAAAAAGGGTCCACTGTCAGGTGTGAGAGACATTCCTACTGACCAAATCAGGCTCTGTGGTGTCTTTGACTGCAGCCCAGGTTCCCTGCATGCAAACCAGCAGCAGGAGATAACTACAAATAGCAGGAGGCTCCCACTCACCTTGTACCAGTGTAAGGGACTATACAGCTTCTGCAGGGCAAGTCTGTTCCCATGAAACAGGCTGCCAGAAGGACTCCCATAATCTTCCACTCACTTTTAAAACTGGAATTAAAAATTAAGACCTATTTCTGCTCCTAGTTATTTCCTCAAATACACAAACTTCACTTTTATAAAACCAATCTTTTTATCCTTAAACAAGATTTAAATTATTTCATGATGTTTCAGGAGTTAAAAGGAAAGCAAGTACATGCAGTGCAGTAAGATTTATTCACAGAAAGCATGTTTCCATTCAAAACAGAGAATAAACTGATTTTTTGCAAACAATCAGAAGAATCACTTCACCCCTAGAGAAAATAGGCACACAAATACTTTACTCCTTTCATAAATAACGTATTTTATTGCATATGGCTATTAAGGAGAGCATCCATGATCAATACAGACTAAATACAATACACTACTCTAGTTCCATTTATTCTGGTCTCCAGCAGCATCACATTTATCCTTATATACAGCGTGTACATTGGAAGACACAGCAAGATAAGTTAAGTCTCTTGTCATATCACAATAGCAAGAAATATATTTAACATCTTGATATCCAGAAACAATACGTACCCAAAAAGAAAACACTGCTTAATAACTGTTAAGGTTACATAGCAAAAAATATTTTAAATTTAAGGTAAGTCAGGCAAAATGTACAAAGACCCAATATACATTGTGAAGTTTTAGCAAACATAACATTTATACATTTTGGTTCCATTCTGTAAACTAAATTAAGAATGTAAGTATTGCATATGCCTTTGTGAAATATACATGATAGAGGATAATTGATTATTTTGTCAAGTTTTTTTTTTTTTTTAAGTTGCTGTATGCAGTTCAGCCATTTGTTTTAGTGGCATGATTTCTTAATTGATACAGAGGGACACTTCAAAATAGAGACGTTCAAAACATTGAATTCAGCAGGTACCACACTCAGTGCTGGCAGGGGGGTGGGGAGGTCAGACAGAAAATGTCAAAGGTATGTGGGGTTTTTTAGTTCCAGACTTGAACAAGCAGCATTTTAGAATGTCTTAGAACCATTTATAGAATTAGTATTAGAAAAAACCTCAATGAGATCAAATATTTAAACTGATTTTAGATTTAATATTTTATTAGCCTATGCATTGCTGTGATTTAAGACCCCAAAAATTACACTGAAAAAATAAAGTGTGCCATGGAGTAGGGAAGGAATTAGTTTACATTCATCTTTGTCTTGTAATACAATCCTCAGTTCTAAAAATTCAGCATGTAAGCAGGAAGACTGCATTGCCATTCATTGTATTTGTAAGACATTGACTCTTGTCTTCCTCAGAAAAAAAAAATCCCAAAAGAAGATAATGAATCATTAATAGTGAAGTACAGGTTTCACCAAGCACAATGATTAAAAAAAAAAAAAAAAAAGAAAAAAGGTCTCACATAACTCATAACTTACTAATACTTATAAGTCTATCAGAGCAGGCACTGGGGAGGTACCCTTAAAATGTACACAAACACTTCAAACAAAGGAGAAGCAAGGTGGCATGACATTCTGCTAGTCTGGTGCAACAGTTGTATGTGACATTTGTGACAGTAGCTGCCACACCACTCAGATTTTCAGGCCACTGGAAATGTGATGCACAGTTAGCCTTGAAAAGAACTCAGGATAAGTGACTGCAATGGTTCTTCTTCCCTGTAATAGTGCCTGCAGCTACAATGGTGCTTTCCTGGTAAAAGGCAAATATCAGGACTTTATAGATGGCAAGATAATACTGTGTTAACATTAGCTCTTGAATCTGCCCGATACCCATTATCATCCCTGCATTCCTAGCATGCCTATGTGGATTTTTGGTTACAAGAAATGCAGCTAAGAACAGTTAGCTGACAAAAGTGAGCTTGTAAATAGAAGAAAAGGCTTTTGCAATCTGAAGTACCTACATAAACACCTACATAGAGAGGATTAAACAAGTGTGTCAAAGGTACAGAGATACCCCTAATATAGTTTGATGTTTTTAACTTATGTTGCTTCAGTTACACATTTTATACTTTTTAACTACTCTGAATCCTCTGTCCAAGTCTGACTCCCAGAGTTTCATCCCATTTTAGACTTTTCAGTGCCCTACTTCGGCTTTGTCTGAGAAGTAAACCCTGCAGCTAGTGATTCAAAACCCAGCAGCAGCAGCAGCTGTACAAGATGCAAGTTCAGTAAGGCTGGCGACCATTCTTGAGAGACTCAGCACAGAGATAAAGGAGTTCCTGTCGTACACCAACACTGCAAATCCGGCTTTACTTTGAACTGAGGTAGTACTGTCGTAGGCTTGAAATTATGCCAGTAAATACCAGATCTTGCTGCTTCAGCAGGTGTTACAGAATCCCCTAATATGCCAGAGAATAAATACAGTTTGTCTTTGAAGAAAAAGAAAATGAAGGCATTGGCCATTAGTTAAAGAGGCCGGCAGAAAAGTTCTTACGATTTAAAGAGCATCTCCAACTTCTGTCGAAACAGCAGCAAAATGATAACATAGATGCCATGGACAGGTAATGAGTTAGGCAGGTTGCTTTCCCTTCCTCCCAGATTTGTTGTACAGTTTAGCCCAAAACAGTTAAGTAACTGTTAGGACCAACAATAACAACAATAAAAAGTAAACGTTAAGCAGCTTCAGTTACCAAAAACAAAAACAAAACTCCAAAAACAAATAAACAAAAAGGTATATGCCAAGCAGCTTCTTTGAATGTTGTACTCTGTTGTTTGAGGTCATGATGAGAAAACTAACTCCTTCACTCTGAAAAGAAAAATGAAAGAAAGTCAATAAAAGCTGCAAAACCTTTTTCATATATATGATATAGACAACACAAAAAATACCATAGAGAGATTATTCAGAATGGGGTTTCATGTGAAAAAAAAAACAGCTGTGCAATAATTGCTTTCATGTTTGTATACATCATAAGGTAATGTAAAGGCAATAAAGGGAGTATTCCCCAATCCAACATCACTCTCTTTTATTAGAACCTTTCAGCCAAGGCTCAAGGTCAGCAAACTACAAGATACAGAATGGGTTAGAAAACGTGACACAAAATCCCCCCAATTCCAGTTGTGACCATCACAGTTTTTTGCACCAGTGCAAAGACATGGAGTGGAGGAAATAGGCACACGCTTAACTCTTTCCTTTTTTGTCAGCTGGATGTTACAAAAAGCTTTCCATTTCCAGACATTAAAAACAAGTTTGAAACTATCTTGTCCTTAGGGAAGGAGTCTACTAAAAACATAAGCGAAGTATAGAAAGAACCTTCCTTTAACTTAGTTATTTGATTTACTAAACAACTATTATTTCAGAAGTAAAAAGATGAGTAGGTATGTAAAAGGAAAGAATCTTCTCCAATTACTAACTACAAAGCTGCTTTAAACAGTCAAGGTGAATTATGCAGTAAAAAGAAACCAATTACAATGAGACCCATTTTATTTTAAAGAATGCAGCTGACTCTTTTAGTGTTTCTTCACTGCAAAGAATTAATAGATAGTATGTGCCTACTCCACAAAGGGACATTATTATATTGATTAACTCACAACATTAAGATGGTTTGATAACATGGCCATTAAAAAATAAAAATGCATTAGTTAAAGCAATTTTCTTTGTTGTATGTTGTTCCCAAGTTTACAAGTTAAATGAAAATTTTAGTTAGATGATGTATTACACGAGTTTTTCTAAAAACTGTAGTTATTTGGAATATTTTGGGAACAAACACTGTTACTTAGAAAAGTCTACAGTTTTGACTGTATTGATACAAGAAGTCAGTATTCCTACATATTTTAATTCCTTTGGGATCATAACTCAAAATAAATTAGATACAAAACATGGATGTCAAAGTAAGCCCAGTGCTTATCTGTGCAAGTTTGAATCCATATAAACCTCTGATAAAGCAATACAAAGCTTTTCCTTCAAGTTTACACAAAAACAAAGGCTGATGTATCTTGGCATATATATAAGACTTTCTAAATTGCTTTGAATCTCTGAGAGCTAAGGTTTACTTGAAGAATTAGTCCCACTGGAGTCAATTGGAGCCACTAAATGATCAAATGCTTAGGATATTACTTGGGATTTTATTACATGCCACATCTTGACATTAATTAATTGATTATGAAGACCAAAAGGAAAGAGCCTCATTGCCCCCACCCACTGCCATTTACTTGCTGCCACTTTCCTGATTGGCAACTAAGTCAAATCTATCCATTCAATCTTCAGTAAATGAGTTTTCATTGTTTGTTCTGGAAAGGTGTTTCAAATTAAGAACTTGAGATGGTTTACGATGTGTCCAGGGATGGAGATCCAAATCTACCAACATCATCCTGAAGGGCTGCATGGCTGAACATGGGGCAGGATGGACAGCTCTCAGATGTGAGCAGAAATTCCTCAATTGAGAAAGAAACACCTAACAAACCACTTTGCTCCCATTTTTGTTCAGGGAAGCAGCACAGATGCATCATGTAAGCAAACAAGCGAGCGTTTAACAGTACATGCTAACTCTGTGTTGTTGCTTTCCTCCTTGAAATGGAAACCAACACAACAACTAAATTTACATTCCCCACTTGATAGTGAAAACCAAATAAAGTATTCAAAAAGAAAAAAAATCCTGATCTTCAGCTAAGGATGCAAAGGACACAAACAAGTATGTTCCCAGAAGTACAACAGCCTGGAGCAGACTTGAGGGAGGATTATTAGCAACTGAGTAAACCTGATATTGTTCTTACAGTACAGCAGGTACTGTCCAGTCAGAATTAAACCAGAGTAGGTGAAGTGGCTGATGCTTCAAAGCACTTCCAAACTTAGTTTGCATGGTCTTGTAGATGGATGATAGGGCTGTGGGCACAAGCCTAAGAGCCTATGATGCAATAAACACATCATCCAATGAGTCAATAAAGATGACTTCTAACTCAGAAAACCAGCCCAAACATAGTCATCAATAATAAAACAATTTCCTCTGACTTCAATTAGCTTTGAATCATGTTTTGAACAAGCTTTGAATCAAGAAAGGAAAAATAGCTACTGCTACCTCTTGACCCATGTAACAGCAATGTCAGCTTCAGAGGACGGCTACTTGGTAGAAAAAAATCTGCAAGTTCCATGCCAAAGTAAAAACAAAAACTAACCAAACAAAAAAATCAATATAATGTTAATTTTTTACTTCAGTGATTAGTATCTTTCATTTATTTCAAGCCTCAGGTCAACATTCCACTCACACAGCAAGTCACACCAGTCTTTATCCAGGAACTCAAAATTCCTACAGGACACAAACATATTCTTTGGTAGTTTCATGCCCCATGGGCACACACTTCTCAAAATACAAAGTCCAGCACTGTGTCAATACTGAGGTTTCCTCTTGGTTTTGGGCTTTATTAAGAAAAGCATCCATGATCATTGCCGAGTTTCCAAAACTACTTAAATCATCTGATTATCCCAGTGCTTCTTGGGGAATAAATCAGAGAATAAACACACACACAAACTGCCACGAAACTACCAAACACTCATAGACTTGCTAAATATACTGTGAAGAGAATACAGCGGTTAGTCAATTAAAGAAGACTCACTCTGCTTATTAATTTTCAAAGTCAGTAATCAGCAAACACAATTTTTTTTTAATTCCTAAAAATAATTCTCATCAGCTAACAAGCACACAGGCAGAAAAAGTTATTCATGTGGCTTGTGGCAAAACTCCTTGCTGGTTATTCATAATCAGTAAATTTATTCCACTGGCACTGTGACTGCCAGAGCACATCAGGCACTGGACACAGAACGCCCAGCTCTGCTGCAGGCTTCTGCCCTGACTCCAGGCAAATCACTCACTGGCTTTACCCCTTTGTTTCTCCTCCCCATGCTGTCTGCCAAATCGATTAAGGCTGTGATTCTGTTAACTAACTTTTCCTGGAAGAGCAATCCTATTGATACAGCCTGGAGGTTAACAACACATACGTCTGCAGGCATCAGGCCAGGCCATCAGACAGCACAACCCAAAGAACTGAACCCCACTCACAGGGAGGTTCTTTGGCATGCCAGACACCTGAGAGGAGCCGTAAGACCCTGGACAAGGAAGCTGGCCACCCAGAAAAGGCCAGCACATCCCTCATCAGCAGGTTATACTGCCCTCCCAACCCTCCAGCTTTCTCCAGAGACAGCCATCGTGCAGGCTGGGCTCCCGCAGGACATGGGGCACAGGCACCCACCCAGGCTGGAGCCCTGACAGCACCATCCCCATGCCCACAGCAGGCTGTGTCTGCAAGCAAGGGGAGCAGAGAGGAGGGCTGAGAGTGGGAAGGAACAGCACAGGGCCTGGTGGGGATAAACTCCTGCTGAGCAGGCACTGACAGCAGCGAGAGGTGGTCAGAACCACAGTCCCCGAGGGCTGCCTTATGGGAGCCATCACGGGATGAACACACACAGCCTAAGGTCACAAACTTGGCCAAGGATCCAAACGCAGGTGCAGCCTGACTGCTACCCAGGATACCACTGGGTAGCAGTGGGAACCAAACCCTGACCTGGCTCCAACTCTCATAAAGTAATGCCATGAATACTGTACTTAACATTATAGGTAACCCTGCTAAAGATAACAGAACAACTCATGTGCTGAGCTATCGCTCTCCACAAGTCATTCCAGGGAACACGAGTTCCACTCAGCAGGACTACTCTTACGAAATAAAGCTGAGTAGAGACACTGTCAGAGGATCAGGTTTCAATCAGAGCTTAAACATTCACTTTAGCAGCACTTTGCAGGAAAACATGAAGTAGCATGCTCTAAAAGTTTACAAAGCTCATGAATAATACCCATCCAAAGTAAAATGTTTCCACATTTGATGAGAGAAACAAGTTAAACCATGAAATGAAAAGGCCATGTTATTTTTATTTTTTAAACAAGTCATGGTTGATCATAATTGGAGACATGCTGCCCCAAGTAACTAGGCTCTTTTGATAGGTTCTTCCACTAAGAAACAGTACATAATCTTGTTCAGATATGTCTCTGTTGTTTTATGAATTTAAAAAAAGTGAGCATCTGGTCAACATAGATTCTTCATGACAAAAAATTTTAAAAATCACTAAATTTCTTTAAAGTGGTAAAGGGGGGATTTTGCATCCACAGTAATCTATATTAAAATGAGCTTCACGGTACTTTTAACTCTTGTGTCAAATGGTTAGAAATAATATCACCTTGAACTGCATTAATATAACCATGGGGAAAGATATTATCTTTTAAAATGGTAAACAAAACACTGGATTATCTGGAAAAAGATGCTGCATGTCAGCACCTGCAAATACCTTTTGGGTTTTTATGCCCAAGCACACACACAAGAGGTTAAAATGTTCATCTGATGTCATGGAAAAATCCCCCAGAATTTATAATGAGCATCAACTTTTAACCAAAGGTACTAAAAACCAAAATAATCTGTATTTGATGCCATATATTTACATGACAAATACTTATTTTACCTATAATCTTGCACTGGAGTTTAAGCAGTGGAGTCTATAGCAGAAGTACAGATGAGAATGTGGGCTATGCTTAGTTGACTTCAGAATTTGTTATAATTTGTGTTTCATATAATTTTGTCAAGCTTCTTATAGATTTGTAGTACTAATAACTAAACATTAAAATGTAATTACGTGGAAAATAAAGGATTAAATTTACAAATGTCATTATAATGAATTTATAGTGCTAGTCCAGAAATACAATTTCCATATCAATTATAATAAATATAGGCACTTCTAATTTAAAATTAAGGAAGTAGACATGCTCATTTTTCCCAGGATTAATTTAATACAGCTGCTATTATATCTCTTAATTTCAGAGCTACAGCCACTATGTACTATTAAACAAGTTTGTATAGCTGTGATTTAATCCCATGATTAGGGATAAAAAAAATTAGACAGAAACCCCTCAACATAGTACTATCTGAAATATGTTCAATTATCCTCTCCCTTGCAAGCTGGGTACACAGCCATTCAAAAGCATTACATGAAATGAAAGAAAATCAAGCAGCTTTCTCCGTACAAACAAAATGCTAGAAAATAAAAATGTTTAGTCCTTTCGGCCTTCCATTGGGAGCTTGTAAGAAGGACAGAAACACACATGCAGATGCAGATGTGGAAGATACACAGAAAATTTGCCACTGGAGAGGTTTGTCTGTGGCAGCCAGCCAAAGAGCCACTCCACCGTACACACACAACACTGAACCATCGTGGAACAAGAAGTCACGTTCTTGGTTCATGACCATTATCAAACATGCAAAATTGCCTCCCCCTGACAACCATCACAGTATTCTCCTATCAGTGCAGATTCAAGACCCAACACCACAAACATGGCCTCAATGAGGCTGTTAGCTTGATTTTTACAGCTCCATTCACTACACCAAGGAGAGAACACAGCTTTTCCCAGGTGCAGCCTGCCAGCAAAGTGGGAACTCCAGCTATACCACTTGCACATAAAGTGAGGCTGGAAGTTTCTTAAGAGACAGAATTTTTGCAAAACAACATGCTCACCATCCCAGTGATGAAGGGCGAAGGTGGAAGGGTTTGGTAACTAACACATTGAACCACCTGCCAACCCCACTTTTGGGGGTACAGCAACAACTGCATTAGCATGCCTGCCCCAAAAGCACACATTAGGCAATACTCAGCTAAATTCTATCAAACTCTGTGCGTACCTCTGCATTTCTGACCTACTCACCCTACAAGGAGCTTGCCATTCCAACTCCTTAGAGTCACAGAGAAGAAACAGAGACTTCTAAGCAACAATTCTTCAGCCCTATTTCATACTGGGCTCTGATGAATAAGAGTTCTGAAGGAGCTCAAACTCTGTGAGGTATACAACTTGGAATTCATTTTAGGAACAGAGATCATATCCTTTTACACACCTTAACAATTGCTGGGAAGTTTACTCAGCTGGGATGTCAAAGGCATATTTGCGCCTCTTCTAATTTATATCAGTAGTCATTAACAAGGTCAACAAGTTTTGACAAGGAAGAAGAGCTCTTGTGAAGCAGAGCTTGATATTCTCACACAACTGCCAACTGAAATGCCATCAAAGTTAGTTGTCCTATTTCCAGCAGGTAACAGTGAGGTGGAAAAGAAAAAGTACAATCAGACTTCTGGTTCAGATCCACAAGTGAGAGCTTGACTGCCATTCCAGGTATCAATGGACAATACCATAGTTCAAGAGCTGCTCCTGAGCCACTAGGCTGAAAACACATGCCTGAAAACACAACATCAGAGTGTTCTCAAAGAGCTTAAAAGCATGCTTTTTCCCTCTCGCACTTGGGATAAAAAGCAATCTTTTCCACTGGTTAAATTGAAGAAATATTCACATTAAAAATTTAAATATCCATAGGAACAGGGATAAGGACTCATGTAAGTTGTGGGAAGTCATGTTCACGCTCCCTTTCCATTACAGAGGATATCTAATTATTCCATGAAAACAGCTGCAGTAAGAAAGAACAAGAGCACTCTACCAAAGAATATACAGCTAAGACATGCCATAAGGTGGTGAGCGGGTAAAGATGACTGAGATCTTTTTCCAGCCAGAAAGATACTGGACACTGGTCAGTCCTGAGTAAGTGCTCTTGCCTCATAAATATTGCGGGGAGGGGAACAGAAACACTTCATGCAGGCACTCTTTCAAAGACTAATCCCTGCCTCCATTGCTGCCAAATAGGCTTAGGCACCTAGTATCAAGAGGCTTCAGATTTACAAGAGCATCCTAGAGGAAGACATTCATCTTCCAGATAGCAGCATGTTTTAAAACACAAGGCTCTCCTCAATTTTCAGAGCCAACCACCCTCCTGTTTTGCAAACTGACCTTCAGACAGCTTACCAAGGAGACTAAAACAGCCCTGGCATGACATACATACACCTATGCACCTCACCCGCCATCTAAACACACTGGATGGTCACACACTAAATGTTAGCTGACTGCTGCAGCTCTTGGACTTTCAGGTTAGGAGATACGTCCAGAGAAATGCATCTCCTTGCAGAAGAGATACACAGGGAGAGAAGGGAGAGAAAAAGAAATCAGGGAAGGGTAAGAGTAACAATCTGGCATGCACAGGAGAGCAACCTTTTCCCTACAGCTTTCTCTTGTTGCCACATCCTCACTTAAAACTCTTGAGCATCCGGAAGTAGGATAAAGATTTGAAAAGACCATTTTGCAATTCCATCAATGCTTTTCTAGAAATCTTTTGTGACCTCACCTTTGTCAATGTGAATCTGTCAGTAACAGAGAAATGGGGAAAAGATGAAGCTAGGCAAGAAGTTTCCTCACGTTGCATGATGAAAATACACCACTACTCCCAACCTCCCTGAAACCATTTAGTGAAGTGAGAAATACAGCACAAAAGTGCTGCACTGAAGCAGGTTAAACTCTCCTCTAATCCAGTTTCCTCTCTCTGACAGTGGGTCAAAAGTAGCTGCATACAAAATCTAAGACATGCAAATGGAGATACTACCCAAAGTTCTTATCTACTTTCTAATGATTTACTTCTAAGGACGAGCCAGCTGTTAAGGACCATGAGCCAAGCTCTTCTTAACTTCCTTGGTACTGTGGACTAGCAACCCACAGCAGCACTTAGCACAGTGGATACTTTCCGAAAGCCAGATTCACAAATTAAGCAAGGTGCCCCATCCTTTTTGATTTCAACACCTTCGCCTTCTTGAGCCTTAATACTTATCAACTCTACAGAAGCCCACTAACTCTCCTCAAAAACAGCCACTATAACACAATCCCCCAGCAGACATTTCCCACTATTCCTTCAATAAATGGTCAAACAACCCAGTAATCAAACCAAAATGTTGTCTCAAAGAATGAGATTTATTATTTACAGATTTTACTCTATTCTCCCTTGCATCAAATACGTTGCTGAGAAATGCTAGAAAAATAAAATAGTATTTTTATGTTGCATTTTCAAAACAAATGAGCATCTGTAACTTCCTACTCTAACTTTAATCTAGAGATGAATTAGCATTTTTTTCTGAAGCTGATATGGATTTTATTCCATACAGAACTTAGTATTATATTAAGACATGAAAGAAAGAGATGTATTTTTGTCACATGAGCATGATAAAAACCATCTACATATCACTCCTGGAGGCTAATACTTATACTTGGTTGGAAAGCAGAGGCAAAAAGCTTAGTGAACTGTTCAGAAAAGTAATTTAGGTGGCTAAAATTTATCTTCTGAGAACACCAGTTTCAAAACTGGAAGCTGGTCATAAAATAATTTGTGATAGCAGAAAGCATATAATTATCTCCTCTTTCTTACTCATATTTTACTTTCTTTCTCAATCAAGAAACACAGATTATACTGAATGAATGTGATTGTTGCCAGCTCCACTGGATGCACCTTGAATCCTCCCCATTTAATAGTTTACTGCAAAAAAAGTGAAGCAAGTCCAGAATGATTTGTTCTGTAAGACCAAGTAGATGCTAAGGCTTCACTTTTTAAAGAAAGGTAAAGGTGAATGCAAATCACCAAGTTTTACCCAACCTCAAGAAAAAGAATATCTGAGACATGCAATCAATCTCAGTTTAGAAAACAGAACTTATTTCATTGTTTTTTCAGCCATGACATTGCAGTACAAAATATTACCTTCCTCAAGAAAAACAAACAAGCAAACAAACAAAAAAAACCCAACCTGTTAAAATACGGAAAAGACTATGGTGCCAGAGTAGAGTGTGCTTTCACAGCACTTTTCTCAAAGCTTCAAATGGATTTCTTTTAAAAGACCCAAAAAATTAGCATCAGTTACATGCAACATTACTAGCTCCAGAGCAAGACGCACTTTCTTCTGTAAGAGTGCTCAATAAATATTTACAGAAACAGAGCTGTACTCTACTGTTTCACCAGTATTTTCCTCCTCTCCCAAGTACACCTACACAGGTGTCTTTGTTTTGTTTTATGGCTCCCCATATTTGTTGCCAGCAAGTATACTTATAAGCAACCAATTACACTTAATTTTCTAAAAAAGGCTCACCAGTACTTAATACAGCATTTTTTAAAAATAGAGTTTACTAATAGCACTATGTCTGACCACACAGCTATGTAACTGACACTGTCATCTTTTTGAAAGTGTATTGCGTTGCCAGGACTATTTCTATAAAACAGATTAAAACCCATCTTTGTCACTTAAGATGGAATACTTTTGAATTTGGCTCTAGTTGCACGATCCTTAGCAGAGAATTCCCCAAAACTTCAGGGAGGATTTCCAGTACATCAAGACCTAGTGCCAGCATCCCAGCTCTTTAAAGCTGCTCTCACACCTCAAATCACTGTGATGAACACCCCAGGATATCATATTAAGGAGCTATGATTTCCTGTAGGATACCATGCAGTAGCTGAGACTTTATAAAGCTATGATGCAGTTCTAGAAGGATGCTCTGAGGAGGACAAAAAGATCACAGGCAATGCCATGAAGAAATGCTTTGCAAAACACGAGTACTTCCCCCATGGCATCTGCACTTTTAAAGCCTAAGTTTGCTCGCAAGTGCCAAGGCCCTGATACTGTTGCATATTTCACATATTGTGATTGACCAGGAAATACATTGAAAAGTGCTCAGCCAACAGTGCAGCAGCTGCACAGCTAGAGAGAACACAAATCCCTTTTAATTTCACATTTACTGAACAAGTACAATACATCATCAACTAACTAAAGTACAGTCCAGATCAGGCAGGAACACTTAGCTATGCCAGCTGATCCACGTACAAATATCAGTCTTATTTCAAGTCCTTCTGCTTGAAACAGACTCTCCACAGCAAGGTTGATCTCACAAGCTGCAGATCTCTGGAAATGAGATGTTCCATTTATGCCAAGGGTATAGGTTTCCTCTGTGGTCAAGGAAGGTGGTTTTGTGCCAATCTCCAAGGTTGGCTTTGACCAGCCTCTTCAATACTTAAAAGGCACCTGTATCCTTCTAATGACTACTTACAGAAGACAGATCCTTATTTAAAGAGGAGTCTTTTGGTAGGCTCCTAAGGTACAAATGAGGGGATTACAGACTGGACCAAACCTCTCAGTTCTGCATAAAGTGCACAAAAACTGGCTAGATGAAAAAACACCATATATCTAGAAATCTGAACCAGGAACATGGACCCTTAGGACATACTGGAGACATGTGAATTGCAATCTGCAACACAGAAGACATTAGGTAGCTTCACTCAGGACACATACGTGAAGGTCCCTTAAGATTCCAATGTCCGGTGGTTAACCTATAGCCTCTGCCTTTTAATTAGAGTCATGTCCAACAGACAAAAACAGGATCCCAGCACAGCTGAATTTCACAAAACCTATTAAAAAAACCACAGATAAATAGCCTCCTCTGAATATCCTCCCTCAGCTTGCAAATAATCCCATCCCGTTGGTGCTAAACAATCCTACCAAAACATTTCCACAGCAAACACAAGCTGCTTGTTTACAAGGAGGAAAAAAACCAAGCAACCAAGCAACCTGAGGCACTAATAAAGGATACAGCAATTTTGAGTGTCTTTCACTTTGATGCCTCAGCCTCTCCAACTACCATCAGAAAAAGAAAAAAAACAATTCAGATTTAATCTATGTTTCAGACAAGAGACCACAAATACACGTTCCTATAGAGCAGGAATAAGTCTTGGACAAAATCATCGAACCATGTCCATAAAAGACATATAAAATAAACCCAGCATGAACAGGCTGTAAGTTACTGCTTTCCCTATATCAAAGCTTTCCAAATTACAGTACAAAATCTCTTGTAGACTGTATTAGAGCTCCTTATTTCCAGTAGCTATTTTTAGCTAAAGTATATTGAAAAATTAATTGTAGCAATTAATTATTACTATTCCTGAAAGATATTATGTGGTCACAAATGGCCAAAAAAAGGACCTAAGACAATCCAAGAGAAAGAAGATAAATGGTTCTGAGCTCCCCTATTAATATCTCATCACTGCTATGAAAAATCTTGGAAACCTCTGTCAAATTAAAAGTTACCACATTCCAGAAACAGAGAAGTTAAAGAATAGTGTCACCATACGCACCAAGAAAAATGCACCTACTAGGAAAAAAACTCCAGCAGCACATAACTCAGTGAAGAAACAGGATTTCAAACTTAAAGGACAGATAGTAAGGCTGTTCCTTCCAACCATTCCAGTGATAGCCACTGTATCCTGTACAAACATGGGTACCATTTATTTTCAACGTTTTTCCTAAACTAAATCATGGAATTTACACAAGTTCCTCATGCTCCTGAATTAATTTACAATTACCAAATATAATTATTTTTGGCATAGTGTTTTTCTCACCTGATGAGACAACAGGCTTTTATGTATTAAATGCAAACAAGGCTAATTCCTACCTGAAATAAGAAAATAATGTGTATCTGATGCAAATAATAAGTTAACTTATTTTGAGATGTACTAAAATGTTTGAATGCAGAATCAAAATTAAGATCTTACTCAAGTACACACACGCAAACACAGCTATACTAATGAATAAGATAAAGCCACTTCACAGCCCAATAAAACAATGGGCTTACATGGTAAAAAAAATAAAAGATTGCCAAGAAATTTAACATACAGATTCAATAAAAGAATTCTTTGTCCACTGTTTTGATATCTTCAACAGAACTCAATAGAACTTTGTCTTCAGAGTAGAGTCACCTGCTCAGGTAACCCAATAGAAAACAAATTGGAAGATCACTCAAGAAGACAGGCAAAAAATGAGTGTCTGATAAAGGGGTTAAGACACCTGACTAAAAACAGGATATACACACTTCATTCCACTACGGGTGGAGAGTTTAAAGTTGTCTCCTGTGCATCACTTCTCAAAAGAGCTCACTATTTCCTATGAACATGTTCTAAAGTCCCAGCACCTTTTCTTTTTTCTTTTTTATAATTATAAACCCTTCTTTCTGTTTCTCCTATGCCTTATTAAGGAAGCAGCATAAGCTGCACTAAATCAATACTATTTTTCAGCAAAGTAGAATAGAATACTTCAGCAAAGGAAGTGGAATACCAACCCAAGTCCACATGACACAAAACATCATGGAAATAACTCCCAGTATGTTTTTTTAAAACAGTATGGTTGAAATGCTGTCACCTTGTAAAAGTGAGAACAGCCAATCCATGAGTACACAGAAAACAGAAAACATCTATTGAGGAGTGAGAGGAATAGAAAATATTGCAGCATTTTCTTTTAATATGACAACATAGCATCCACATGGCCAGTTTGGCAAGTTAAAGCTTGCCATGTTCATGAGCGATGAAGCAGGCTCAAGACCTAAGGAATCATTTCAGACTCAGAAGACTCTCTAAATGAGCCCTCACAATGACTCCATCAAACAGCAGCCGGGTATCCAAACATCCCACACAGCTCATTCTCAGTATGGTCCTGCTCTCCCTGCATTCAGGCACACCGGTTCCACTGCGCTCACTCAAGATGCAAGATCTAAGCTGTTGTTTCAACTTCCTCACACAGTCAAGTGTATATTTACTAAAATAAATGTCTATCAGTTTATTTCCTGACGGCTGAATCTGACTTCTACTAAAAATCAATAATATTTCACTACTATCAAGTTCTGGTCTTTTTCTTTTTTTTTTTTTTTTAAATAACATATACTATCTCATGTTACCACATCTTACAAGCCTTTCAGTTTACTGTCCCTTGAATATTCACACTAACTGGGGGGGAAAAAGAGAGGACCTACACTTACAGTGCTGAAATACATCAGTGCATTTGTATCTGGAAATCATCCTATTGGCTAACATTCAACATCCAATATCATCAATTTATTTATTTCGAGCCCACACATCTACCATTTATTTTAAAATACACCAATTAAGGTTAAAGTTAAAAGCTTGTTTTTACTGAATTTTTATTTGACACTTGAAAATTAAAACGGAACACTCTAATAAGTCACCTTTCTGTAGATATCCAGAAGAAAGCAATATTATCCTAGCACTCATAGAGCATGTTAGAGTCTCTTGCTGGTATTTGTGAGAGTAACTGCTAAACTATTGGGATTATAAAACAGTATATACTAATAGCTTTAAATTTATGGCCAATTCTTTCAAATATTCTGTGCATCAGGGTCACACATATATATATATATATGTGTGTGTGTGTGTGTGTGTGTGTGTGTGTGTGTGTGAATATATGTGTGTGTGCATGTGTGTGTGTTTATTCCTAATGGTCCTCCACATAGTTAATTTTCTGTAACTATTGCTAAAGTTGTGAGCACCAATTCTGTAATTTCAACATTCAGAAAATTATCTAACCTTGCATTGTTATACAAGATTGATTCAAAATCCAAGCATAAATGTTCAAAGTCGTATGCTAGATTAAAACTAATCAGTTGTAAATAATTTTATAACAAAGTGACTTTCCATAGATCACAAACAACTTTCATAGTAATCATCAAGACAAATCTTTATCGTTTCTGTACAGGATTGTTACAATGAAAGTGTAAGTTTTCTTCTTGTTATGTTAAAGAGACAGTATTATTACAGTTATATTTCATTACTTTTGGCAGAACTATTTGCTCAGAACTGAAAACTGTTGTCAAAGATGCAAGTCCACCCTTCTATAAACTTTACCAAATCTTTATGATGTAAGAATGAATGATGCTACAGCACAACTGAGTGCAACTGACTTTCAGAAGAACTTTACCTCCACCTTCCAGTTCCAAATCTCATTATTCCATTGCAAAAAGTCTTTTTTAGGTATAAGTGAAAATTTTGATTACACACATCACCTGATTTTTGTTTGGTCTTTTAAAGTAAACTAAAAACCACTCACTGGAGTTTTTGAAAAAATCACTATCAGAGAAACTAGTAGAAAGACTACCTAAGAAACTCACACCATAACTTCTCAGTAGTTCAAGCATGAAGAGACCACGGTAGTTGAAGCAGTCTATTTGGGGATGTAAAAGTTATGCATTAACTAGAAAATGGATGAGGTTTGTATCCATTTGTCAATTCTACTGTTATTCTTTTAAATAATGCTAAAATGTAACTTCACCAGTTATTCTAAGTAAATTCCTATAGCCTCAATTATCTCCATCAGTGAAGGCAGAACTAAACCAAAAACATTATTGCTTTCTTGTTCTTGAGCAACTATTCAACACCACTGCAGTCTACGTAAGAGTTAAGCCTAGCCCTACCCCAAAAGGGTCATATGTCTTGTTCAATCAATATCGTGACTTCTGGTGAGAAAAACCCTAGATTCAAAGCAAAACCAAAACAAACAAAAAACATCACAAACAGACAAACAAAAAGCAAAACAAAACAAAAACAAAAAAAACCCCAAAAACATCAACAACAACAACAAAAAAACAACAGAAAAAAACAATACAAAAAAACTAAACAAACCAACTCAAAATTTAAAAAAGTCTTCATAATTCCAATTCCATATATTACCTTGGCAATGCTACTCAAGCATTTAACGAGATAGACTTCAGGACTATCTTAAACACTTTTTTTAATAATACACTGCCTCAGAGGACATAACGTAAGAGACAAATCTAAACCAGCTTAGATCTTATTTCACTGACATGATTTTCCCACTGTTACTGGAATGATTTACTGATTTGTCTTTGACTGAAGAGGATCAAAGTCCTCTGCCTCAAGTTGCACTTACAGAGCTGTTCTTAGTCTACTTTAAAGTATCTGTGAAACAGGTTTGGAAATTGAAACTCACTGGAACAATGAGTTTTATACCTTACATTCAACATCACAGCACATATCAAACAAATTTTACTAAAGCATCACTTGGAGAAAGCTTGGAAAATTCTCCAAAGTGCTCTACTGTTTCTAAGAAACTTCTGCTGTTTCTGATTATCAGCAAGTTTGCTATTTGGCATCACACTAAAGCCCCAGTGCCTCCATTTCTGACCCCTTCAAACAAAAACAAGCTGCTCAACAATGTCTAATCCGTGCGTCATGTAATCCTGCTTAATACCCTACAAACTCTGGGTAATATTTGGGTAGTTTTTAAATTTAGCAAAGAACATCCTGGCCTAGTTCAAAGATACCCTTGCCTTGGGTAGTGTCCCCTAGAAACATCGCCCACACTAGTTTCAAAGAAGAAAAGCAAACGCACACATATGCAAAAGAGAAATGAACAAAAAATAAGAGATCGTGCTCTACTATCATAATAAAAATATATAAAATTACAAATCAAATTATTGAAATAAGAACGCATTATGCAAACACCAAACACACCACTCAAACAGTTAAAGGAGACATTCTGACTTCCTAACAGCGCTCATGGCCCCATTTACCAGCGCAAGTGCATCCGACTCCCTGCTCGCAGCGAGGGCAGACTGCGCCGCAGAGGACAGTGGCACAGGCACTGGAATCACGCGAGCCTTCCTCCCATCAGCACTGAGCTATTAATACACGTCAGCTATTGCTCTGCCAGAGAAACAGAAAATCCCTTCCTTGAGACAGTTTGCTTTTTGAAGCATCATTATCTTACAAGTGGCTCATACTGCAAACACTAGCAAAGAGGTCTAAACCAAGTCCCATTATCATTTTTCAGCATTTTTCCTACTGTCATGACTGTCCTACCTAAGATCTCTCAGACCCTCGCTGAAGGACAAATATGTTCCTATTTTGTTTAGGCTGTCAGGCAGACAGTCTCCAATCATTAGCCTCTTGTCAACAGCGATGCTGGGGTAGATTACTACTGTGTAGTGCTTGTAATGGCAGGTGCATGGCCCTGGGGCTGCCATCTGCCAGGAAGGAAGTGTTCTCCTCTAGGATGCTGAAGAGATTGACAAATAATGTAAACAAAACACTGAATCATTCCTAATCTATGCAATAAAGATATTGCATTACTCTTCTGCAGTGTAGATGTTACCATCAGAGGTGGGGGCTTAGGTTTGTGGCTTGTGTTGTTTTTTTCCTAACTATTTTTGTGATTGATTTACTGAGATAAAAAACGCACTCTGAAATAACTTTTATTTAACTGAGATGGGCAATTCTGGATTTGAAAAAAACCAAGGAAAGACCCTAGCATCAAAGATGCTTATTTTGGAAAGTATTTCCCCACTGTTCACTTGTAAAAAACCTCTTTCCAGAGTGTATTTGCCCTGCAGTGTGAGCAAAAATTTGATTTTTTTTAATTACTATTTTTGATACAGCTATACACAATTTGGGGTCATCATCACTGATTAAAAAAATGAGAATGTTCTGAAACATTATTAAAGTAAAAATAGTAACAGAACTCCAAGTATTGTCCTTGGTCTTTTAAATCAATTTCTAAAGGGATTTCTCATCATCCAATTGAAAATCTTGCCTAAACAGTCCTAGTTTAGTAGCCAATTTGTCACCTGAGCTACCAAGCAATAGCACAACTCCACGGAAATAGGCAGGCACTTACCTATTCTTCAGGAAAGTTACTCATTACTGTTTAACTGGCAACACAGAGATTACAAACTACCACTGTCTTTGAGAGAGCCTCAGATGCTACTAGATGTGTTAGTATTTTAACACTCCATGAGGAGCATTAGGTGTTATTTTTAGGTGACCCTCTGAAAAGATGTAAGCAATCTTTGAATTGATTTTTCTGTGGTTTGCATCAGGCTTGTAATATCTAAGTCTTAAAAGCTTGCGTTAAGTACAAACACAGCCCCACAACTGAGGGATTCATTCTACCTGTATTAGCGCGGAAACTGCAAATACAATCTAAACCAGTAAGCCTGGTCTCCTCCAAAGCTGACAGAGATGCAGGGGGAAGTGCACACTACTTTATAACTTGCATTTAAAAGACAATGGGAGCAGCCACCTTCGCTGGTTCTGTTTACTGCTGCTGCTTCCCCAGAGCCCTGGCAGACTGACTAATCCTAGAAGCCCACATGCTGGATAGCTAAAGGCAGTTGACACAAACACAAGTGTAGAAAAAAAACCCCAAACAACAACAAAAACAAACAAACAAGTTATCCTGTGAAAACTCTGCTGCAGGAGAGGCAGCCTTTTCAACAACCAGCAGCAAGGGCACTATTTAGCTGAACTTGGCTTTTCAAAGCTGCCACTCTTGACCCCTTACATACATATACACAAAACTTTAAAAATAAACTTTAAAAATAACTACATGCCAGATAACAGACACACAAAGAAAACATATCTGAACTTTGGAGGTCTCTACATCATCTTCTAAAAACTCAAGGGATAATACTGATTTCCATGCATACACAGATCACTTCTAAGCAAACATTGTAACAAACTACAAAAAAACCCAGAGAGTTGTGAAACTCTCAAAATTTCACATCCTATTTTATCAAATCAGTCAACCTATTCACTTTAAATTGCTATTACACATAGTGCATCAACTCAATGTTAAAATTTCCACAAAATTTGATATATCATGTCTAATACAATGAACACAGACACAAAGAAAAAACATATGGACAGCCAGTATTAAAAGTATGCTATATTTCAACAAACACAGAAGAAAAAAGCCACAGCTATAGCTTTTTTTTTAGATGTTTATTACTTTAAAAAGAAACATAGTAATGGCGCTTTTAGAGAAAAACTGATACAGTCAGAAAATACCTAGATGTAACTATGCTGCTATTTAACTTCTGAATAGGGAGGGAAGTTAGATTACATACAGGAACTGGCTAAATTTTTCAGTGGATGCTTGCTGTGTTTCAGCTTAGAAACCACTTCAGCATTCCAGTGAAATTAATGATATTTAAAAATAAATCAAGTGTAAAGAAACCCATGTTAGTCTCTCCTTTAAAAAAAACCCCAACCCCACCATATAAAACATGTCCTAATACTTTTTCTGTTCAAACACTCCTTTATTCTTTTTACTTACAAATGAATGTTAGTGTCTGTAGCTATCTTGAAAGAAATCAAGTAATCAGAAGCAATCATCAGCCTAAGCATTTCCTCTGCCTTGAGCAATGACTGTACTGCTTCATTTTAGAACAAACCCACCATTCAACTTGGTCTATAACAATTTATCTTAAATGACTCAAAGTCACCATGACATTCTTTTTAAGAGCAGTATAGCTAAACATAATTTAAAGCATGAAGCAAAAAAAAAAATAGTCTAATAGATGTCATGATGTTCTATCTGCTTGTAACACCCATATAATCAACATAATTTAAAATATCAAAGGCTTCATTTAATCCTAAATAATTTCAGTTCACATTTTCTGTTTCATGAGTGGCACTGCTAGGTTCAGATCTGACCATTTTGGTTTGGTCACCTGTAAAGTGCCATCTGAAAAGACAGTAACTGAATTTTGAGATGTTTAAAAGAAAACTTCAAATTTTTAATTCTAGGTCAAAGTTAAAAACTCAAGCTATGTAAGTTATTAAAAGTAGCTCAGGTCTTTCTGCTGTTTGATGTTCTTACAGAACTTAACAGTAAGAGAAGCTACTACAATGGGTTTATTAACAAAATACTTGAAAAGATATATAAATTTCTAACATAGCACATTGTTCTTTTAATACTTTTAAGAAGTCATTTTAAAATGGGCATGAATTTTGTTAAAGAGACAAACATTCTCATGTCACTCTGAGAACCAAAACTTTTTGGCAGCTGGCATATGAAGAGGAGGTAAAAGAACAATTTAATAATATAATTTATTGTGCAAAGTAATCCCAAAGAAAAAGGAAACAAAGTTTATGTTCTCAACAATCTAAAACGCCATTAGAAAGACAGAGGAAGAGATTTCTTAAGATAGGCTTTTTATTGTTTAGGTGCAACCATAAAACCGTCACGAAACTAAAAGCTAATTGACAAGGCAAGTGCAGGGGGAGGATCATTATCAAAAATCACCTTATTACCATCTTAAGCAGATGCATTACAGATGATGGCTTCTTCAAACAAATCAAGGCAAAAGAAACTGACACAGGAGGTAAAGAACCCTCAAAGTTTTTTGCATTATTACACATAGTATCTGTTCCATTTTAGAAAACTAAACCAACTACTAGAAACATTTACAAGCTAAAACTACAGAGCACTCTGTGAATGGAAAAGAAAACAAAATTAAAGATTACCCACTCAAGTCTGGTGACTTCGATTAAGGAAAATTCCCTATTATACACCCACTAAATTTAATGGTAATCTTAATTAAGAGTTCTGGGATTACACACACAGAGTAAAATCTTAACCCCATTGAGACAGAGCCAAAATTCCCATTTGACTTCAACAGAACTAAGATCCACTATAAAAATCACGTCATTATTGAGTGTAATCTGTCATAAATATACTGAAATAAATAATTCACACTATAAGAGAAAAAGAAGAGTAAACACCTCCATAAATAATGAAATCCATACAGCGTTCATATGTTCTTAAGCAAAAAAGCAGTCATAATTTAAGAACAAAGGCTAATTATTAGCAAGTAACAAGTTTTAACCCACCAATTACAGTATTATTTTATTTACATATCAGATGAAGGCAATTGTTTCTCCAATATTGTTTCTCTTAAATATTTGCACATTTTCAGAACACAGTAAAACTAAATGAAGCAGTAATTTCAAGCAACCTTTTAACTGTTCTGTTTTGACAGCAGTTGTGGATGCACTCCATGCTCTTGCCATGACAGGATAATGTGGACAGAGATTTCCGAAAGCACAGCACTCCCTACAGCAGAGGCAAGTTACTGATAGCAGAGAAACACACTACACGTGAAAGTCAGCCACCTTTAAACGATACAAATAATTTCCCTTAAAACATTTACCCACATGAAAATACAACTACTGCTACAGACCTTAAGGAAGAACTTATACCGGTTTTTTACATGTATTTTGCACAAATCAAAATCCTTAAGGAAGAACTCAATACATGGTTTTATGCATGTATTTTGCAGAAATGAATATATTAATTTACTGAGAAGGTAATTATAAGGAGCTTGTTTGGATACTCTGTATCTCAGAGTCTCCTATTCTAAATATTAAATAGAAGTGGATTCTCCACAATGTTAAAATTACTAGAGACCACTCTTGGTTTTTGAAGCAAAACATATCACTTTTCTAATGGAGTTAAAAACAAAGTTTGAAAAAAGTGCAAACTAAACAAATAACGCTGATTATATAAACTCTCTCTTGAAAACCATTATTTTTTCCAGAATTAGATTTTTTCAAATCTACCTGAATTACTACTTTTAAAATAATCTTGCCTATGTGCAAAATACTGCTTTCTTTAAATGGAATATGTTTCTCAGTAAAGCATGAAATTCCTAGTAGTCTCCCAAATCATAATGTTTGAAACTTAAATACATTAGCAAAATGCTGGGTGACCTTTTCAAGCACGGGCAGGAGTCCTTCCATAAACAAACTTCAGCGTGAAACCCCAACAAAAACCAAAAGGGAAACTAGGAAATTTGCAAAAGTTTATGCTTTGATTAAACTTACACCAATGAAGTGCTTTGTGATGTATTTCTCCTTCCCCATGCTGTGACTTTCCCAGTTTGGCTGCCACAAGTGCAGTTAACCTGATGCCCCGTTTTTGGTACCCAGCCCACTGTTGGCAGAGGATGTTGGTGGCGTGAGGTTCTTCCTTACTACCTCGACCTGACTCTGGTTCGATCCATCCATCCCTGCACCCCGTACCTCTGAGTGCACCCTACAGGCTGCACCCTTCTCAGGGAAGCGAGGTGCTGGAGAAGACAGCCCACCTCCTACAGATAGGGTCAATCCCAACGAGCCTCCCCGCACCACTCCTCCATGTGATCTGCGTTTAGAAGCTTACGGGAAAGAGGAAAAACAAACACACATGCAGATTAAATATTAAAATAAGGCAAGCCTATAACCGTCCTTGGACAAACACACGCAGCAGCAGCAGCACTGAGCCCTCTCTCTCCGCCGTAAGCCGCGCACCACATTAACACGGCTGCGTTCAGCGCATTATCCTTTTGTTTACCGGATGGGAAGGATGGCGGTCGTTTCCCTCTCCTTATCTGACCGCCCGCCGCTCCCGCGTGCCGCCTGCTGCCGCCCGCAATCCCGCGCCGGGTTTTCCCGGCAACCGGGCCCGCCCCCACCCCCCCTTAGGGTCAGCAGTTTGGGGAATGCTGTGGAAATCGCTCTTTCCCAACACCGGGCTTCATTTGCAATTGGGGCTGTAGGTGGCTCAAGACAAGCTCCTCGTTTCTGTGAAAAATCCGTTTGCAAAGCAAAGGGGCGTGATTGTCTGCTGGTGCCCGGGACCGCCATCCAAGGCCGGGCAAGGAGAGCGGGGGCTGCAGCATCCGCACCGGGCTCGGGCAAGCCACAAGGATCCTGAAAGCGACCCCAGCAAAACTACAAGCAAGAGACAAATAAGGCTCCGCCCTCAACCCTTCCAGTCATTCAGAATAAGCCTTCATCTTTTCAAACTCTGACATTGCATTCAACAATCCTCTCGTCTTAATTAGGTGCAAAGCTTGCTCTGCAAACGGTGGATCTCTCATCTTTTCCATCTTCCTGTACTTCCTATCAAAAGAGAAAATATTTTCTTCTTCAAAATCAACTAGCTACTAAGGAAACACAAGAAAAAAAATTGCAAGTGGCTCTTAGAGGCTGCTGCTGCTCACGTGTTATCGATGCCTCCATCAGCACTGTGAACAGAGAAGCAATACCTATTCCCGTCCAAGCAACTACTTTTTCATGGTTTGTCATTTCACCCAGCTAAACACATAAACACACATTACAGCTATATATGTATAAGGGTTTGAACTACCATGTCTTGCATAAATTCAAGAGCCAAGAGAATCCTTACAGAGTCTCATCATTAACTTTTACTCCTTGACAGACTGGCTGTTCTGTGCCCTCCTCAACCAACCCCCAGTTGTGTACAAACCCTCACTCACTGAGAGGAGGTGGATTACTATTTTGGGGAACAAGGGAAGGTATTTGTTTCTTTTTTTTTTTTTTTTTTTTTTTCAGCATAACCAGAACCTAATTAAAGAAACAGCTACATACCGAAAATCTAAATTCTCTCTCACTCTAAGTTTCAGATTTCTTCAGTTTGACACCCAACATTTGCAATCCACGAGCCATCAGCTGAACATTGTTACACACTACCCCAGGGTGCGCCCTTAAGTGAAATATGTGATACAACATACAACAGTTCGAGCATATAGTGACTTGTGGAAAGAATTATAATTTTTTTAATTCACATTCCATGCTCACCATGATTTACTGTTAAAATTCTGCAAGAGATAAGGTATTTCAAAACCATGATAATAAATTTATCCTTCTCATTTTGATATTACAGACCTTCACAGCTAGAGAGCCGAGGATTGTTTTTGTAATCTGATGTCCTCAGTCAAACAATCCTGTTTTTAACGCAATCATTTTACTTTTTTAAGTAGTACTTAGAAGTTGCATTAACAAACTATTTTGGTCACATTTTCCAAACACTTTCCAAAATCTTACATAAAAAAACTCTGAATACAGCCCATAGTAACTGTGTAAACAGCAGCTTCTAGCGGGGTACCCAGAAGTATATACTCATAATAACAGCACGGTAGTATTGAAAAGTTAAGAAATATTACAAAATTAAACCTTTTTTCCTCATACAAAGAGCCACCAAGTTCCTCCAGGACTGGTTATTACAGGACATGTAAAAAGGGATAAAAATGATTTTTAAGGAAGCAAAGAGGGACAGTGCTCTACACGACAACACACAACCCTGTGATGGTAAACACAAAGCACAAACACGCATAGCACGCACTATCAGACGAAGCTACTCACCTTTCACAGCACTCGCTTCTTTCAGGTTGTGAGACAGAAAGTCTATGCTGGCATAGGCGCTCATCTCTACTCCATTGATGCCCCCATTCAGGAGGTGCCTGGTTTTCAACCTGGATTTGTCACAGTTTGCTAGGGACCCATCCACCACATCAATGGCAATGTAGTTGAGGCCATTCTGGAAGCCAGCCGAGGTCTCCCGGCACATGGGACTGCTACCCTGCTCCTCCTCCAGGCCTTCGCTTTTCCTGAGGGACACGTTCTCCACCGAAGCCGAGTTGTGTCGTTTGGGGTTGTGAGCGAAGGAGGGGGACACTGGGGTCACAGTGGTGGTGGAGGAGAAAGTTTCTGAGCTGTGCCTCCTCCGCCCCTGGGGATCTGCCCGGATGACTTTGGCCCCCCGGTTCGGGTCTGGGGGAGGGCTGGAGAGAATGAAAGCCTCCACCCCAGAGAGGGTGAGCCTCTTCACCCCAGATGTGGGGCTGGTGACCCGGGCACTTTCTGGTTTCTGAACGATGGGTTGGGGTGGGGTGGTGGCCATGCCAAAGGTCATCTCGGTGTAATCACCACCATCAGATGGGCTGGATGAACAAGCCACCCCCACAGCCCCCTTCAGATAGCGCCCATTGGGCTGGCTGGTGCTGGAGGAAGAACCTGGCGAGAGAGCTTCCAAGGAGCCCACTGAGACCGTGCCTGACTGGGAGGGCGACTGTGACCCAAAGTCAATGTTCATGTAGTCAGAAAGAGGGGAGCGCCTCTGCCCCGTGCCTGAGCCCAGGGAGGAGGCTGGGCTGTCAGCAGGCAGTGAGGGGGGAGAATAGACAGCAGCATCCCCGAAGTCAATGTTGATGTATTCACCAGGGCTTTTGGGTTCAGGCGGCAGAGGGTGCTCGTTCATGCTGGGCAGCATCGTCCGCAAGGTCTCCAAAGAGAGGCGGCTGGGCCGGGCCACCCGCTGGCATCGCTGGCTCAGGAAGCTCTCGGTCCGGCTGTGCCGCAGGGGCGAAGGCACCGTGTGGCTGGAGGGGGCGAAGGTGCCTGCAGACAACTGGCCCACGCCACACACCGCCTCCTCCGGGATCATCCTCCCCGGGGAGTTCATGAAGACATACTGATCGCTGTCCTTCGCCAAGCCCTGGCTCTTGTAGGAGCGGGGTAAGGAGCTGTATGAATAGCAGCTGGTCTTTGGGGGCTCACTGGACCCATGCCCTGACGGGGCGAAAAAGAAGTCTGGGGGTGTGAGGGAGGGTACTTGGGGCCCATTCTGGGGCTCCCGAGGGGACATATTGATATAGTCACCGTTACTCAGCCTTCCATCTGAGCTCTCCACAGACAGCTTGGAGCCGCACCACATCCGCATGTACCCGCTGTCGTCAGGGGAGCTCTCCCCAGGCGAGCTGGTCTTGTAGCTGCTCCCGTTCCCCGGGGACCCGCTACCCACCCCTGCCCGGGGCTGCAAGATCTGCTTGGGGGCAGACACGCTGGTGGGGCTCATGGGCATATAATCATCGCTGCCCCGGCTTCCCTGCCCTAAGGCTGCGGCCACACCGGGGGTCATGGGCATGTAGCCGTCATCATCTCCCCCTCCTCCCCCCCCTGCTGGCGGGCCCAGATTGGTGCTGCTGCTGCCGGAGCTGCGGTGAGAACCGATCTCGATGTCCCCGTAGTCCTCGGGGTAGGGAGTGTAGGTCACTTTGGGGGAAGCCCCGGCTTGGCAGGAGGGGAAGAGGCGGCCGGCGCTGCCGGCGAAAGTGGCACGCATCAGCGTGTACTCGTCGAGGGAGGCGGAGGAGACCTGCGGCGCGGCAGGTCGCTGCCGGCAAGGCGTGGTCAGGGAGTAGGTCCGCTTCCGATGGCACCTGTCGCTGGCAACGTCGGGGCAGGGCCGGTAGCACAGGCGGCCACTCGGGGGCCGCTCCATCGCCATGTAGCCGTAGAGGTCGGTGCCGCCCCCCGGGTCCCGCACTGGGGGGGTCTCGGCCACCGACTCGGGGGTGTTGCTGCGGTTGCTGGCAGTGGAGGAGGAGGAGAAGGGCCGGAGGTCTCCTCCCGGGCTGGAGCCGTACTCGTCGAAGGACATAAAGCCGGCGTCGCTTGGGGAGCCGGACACGGAGGCGCTGCCGCTGGACGGGCGCTGCGGGTGATGCGGGTGGGCAGGCTCGGAGCCGAGGCCGCTGCTGGAGGAGAGGCTGATGGGGCTGGTGGCGGAGGGGGGCGAGTGGGAGGCGGGCATGGACATGGAACGGCTGCTCTGCAGCCCGCCGCCGCCGGCCAGCACCGGGAGCAGCTTCCCCGCCTGCCGCCCGCCGCCGCCGCTGAGCGTGTGAGAGCGGCTCAGCGGGGTCCGCACGGGGCCCGGGCTCATGGGGCTGCCGGCCGCAGAGCCCACCCGGCAGCCGTCGCCCTCGCTGGCCGTTCTCACCCGGCACGGCGTGCACTTCGTGCCGGAGCCGGCGGCGAGGCTGTCGGTGCGGGAACGGCGGAGGAGGCCGGTCTGGCTGGGAGGAAGGTTGACCAGGTGGTGGTGCCGGCGACCGGGCACGGTGATGGGGTGGGTTGCGGAGACGCCGCTGCCACCGGGCCCTCCGGCCCCCCCGGAGGAAGAGGAGGAGGAGGACTGGCTCTTGCTGCGGGGCCGGAACTCGGACAGCTCCTTCAGCGCCTTCATGGCCTCCAGGATGGTCTCGTGGATGTTCTGGGCCACCACCGAGTCGTCTGCCTGCATCCAGAGCTCGCCGGGGCCGGTGGCGGCCGAGCGCCCCACCTCGATGAAGAAGAAGCTGTCGGAGTGGCCGCAGCGGCGGATGTTCATCAGCTGCAGCGTGACCGAGGGCAGCTCGCAATTGAGGCGCACAAACCCAATGGTGCGGGCCGAGAGGCAGAGCCGGTGGACACCGGTGAGGTTTTTACTCTGCCCCAAGCCCTTGGGCTTCAGCGTCACCTGCCAGACCTCTCGGTAGGCAGCGGTGGCCGGCGCGATCAGCCCGTAGTTAAGCTCTTCGCCGGCGGCGGCCAGGGAGGCGGCGGCCGCGCCGCAAGAAGCGGAGAACGGGGAGGCGAGGTGGCGGTGGGGGGACCCCTGGCAGGCCGCCTTGCCCTCGTTGAGCAGATCGGTGAGAGCCCTGTACCAGCCCTCCTGCTCCTGTTCGTTCTCGGCCGCCACAGCGAAGTACTCGTCCTTGGTGTAGAGGGCGATGAGGTACTTGTGCTTGGCGTCCGCCCGCTTGTTGATGTTGAGGCAGGAGTCCAGGGCGATTACCCGCTTGGGCGCCCCGGACTTGTTTCTCCATTTTTTCTCGCTCTCGTAGTACTCCAGCCGGGCGCCCCCCGCCTCCTCCCCGCCGCCGCCCGGGCCGCGCAGCACGAAGAAGCGCTTGTGGCCGTGCTTCTGCTTGCGCAGGTAGCCGCACTTCCTCACGCCCTGGTTGTTGTTGTTGTTGTTGTTCAGGTTGGGGCCGGGCGGGGAGCTCAGGGGGGGCAGCAGCCCCAGCACAGCGGGGCTCGCCATCCCCAGCCCCGCGGCGGGAGCGCCGCCCGGCTCCTCTCGCTGCTGTCGCCGACGCTGAGCGGATCCGGGGCCCGAGCGCCGCGGGGAAAAAAGAAAAAAAAAGGAGAAAAAAAAAAAGGAAGGATGGAGGAAAGCGGCTAAAATAAAGTTATTCCTTCGTAGAAGAGCGCGGCTGCCCGGAGCCGCAGCAGGATCCTCCGCTGTCACCTCTAGAGAGCGGGTGCTGCCGGCGGCCGCCCGGCGTCCTCCCCGGCTCGAGTACCGGCGACGCCGCTAAGGCTCCCCGACCGCCGCCGCTGCTGCCGCTGGTGCTGCCGGCGCCGGCGGGAGTTTCGCCGTAAGTAACACATCGCGCACCGAGTGCCCCAACTAAAGAGCAAAACAACACGTGACCGCCGCCTCACCGAGGCGCTCACACACCGAGACGGGGCGGGGCGCCGCCGCCGCCGGCACCGCCCCGCATTGGCCGCCGGGCCGCGCGAAGGACGGCCGCGGCCCTCAATGGGGCGGCGGGGCGGGCTCTCGGCGGCGAGGCGGCGCCACGCCGTTGGCCAGCGGGAGCCTCGCCTCCCACCCTCTTCCCGCCCCTCCGCGTCCCGCCCACAGCCTCCGGCTCCCCTCGGGCGCAGCGGAGCCCGCCCCTGCTGCCGCTACCCTCCGCGCACACAGCGCAGAACGTGCGGGGGGTGCGGGCACGGCGGGGAGAGCCGGCACATCCGGCGAGCCCCGGTGCTGCCCCTCGCCATCTCTCGGGGCACGGCGGGGCGCCGGCGGAGCTCGCCGAGGCCATATCAGGTGCTGCGGACCCGCCGGGCGGAGCTTCCGGGCCCGCGTGAGCGGCGGGCGCCCCCCGCGCGCCCCCGCACACACGCGCGTGTGCGTCAGCCCTGCCCGCACACGCGCGGCGGCTCCGCGCGCGCTCCTCCGCGCGGTGTGTCACAGCGCCCACGCGGCGCGCGGGCCGCCCCCGCCCCCCCCCCGTGCGGCGGGGAAATGCCACCCAGGGAGCCCCGCGGGGCAGGGGCTGCCGCTCCGAGTCCGTATTCATTAAACAACACTAATTTATCCGGGCGCTTCGCCTTGGTGGTGAATAAGGGCAGCGTCCGCATTTCCTCTGGAAACGATCCGACCCCGTTGGGGGTTCGCGGCGCGGCGATTACGGAACGAGCGGCGGCGGGGACAGAGCGGCCCCAGGGCCCCCCGCCTCCCCAGGGCCCCCCCGCCTCCCCGCTCCCCCGCCGCCGCAGCTCCAGCTCCTTCACCGAGCGTGCGGAGGCTCCGCGGGGCGGGGAGCGCCGGGGGCGGGGGGTGCGCGAGGTGTCGCGCTTGTTTACAGGGGACCCGCACGCTCGTCACCAGGCGGGCCGCGACCGGGGATCAATGGGCGCCTTTCTTTCCCCTCCACCGGAGGGAGGTGAACGGCGGCGGCGGCGGAGGGGCCCCGGCCGGGGTGGGCGGCAGGAGGGGCGGGGGTCTGTCCTCCCCGCATTTTCCTGTGTGAGGCGGGAGCGGGGAAAGGAAGGGGGAGCGCAGGGGCCCAGGAGGGGGCTGCGGGGCGGGGATGCCGGGCTCTCGCCCCCCGATGAGGGCGGTCGCGGCGCGTCACGAAGCGCGCAGAGCGGTGCGGGGAGGACAGCGATAGTAAAAGTCGAGGGATGTAGGGAAGAGGCTGTACTGAAACCGTCCAGCCTGTTCCTAACCGCAGCTGCATCTCCGCCCGCCTCGGGAGCGGCTGGGGAAGCCTGCCTTTGCACATGCCCGGGAGGGAAAGTGAGGCTGGGGTCACGCAAACATCCATCCGTGTTTTCCCGTCTTCCCCTTGAGTGCCGTCGGGACACGCTTTCATTTGCGCCGAAGCTGATGCAGCCAGGTTTGCGAGTAAAGCCGAGGGAAAAAACCCACGAAAACAACACCACAAACGAACAAGCAAGGGAAAAAAAGACGAAAGTGTTGCGGCGCCTCCAGTTGCCGCCGTGCGGGGCCGTGGCCGAGCTCTCCCCGTGTTCCCGGCGAGGAGGCGGCAGGGCCGCCCGCAGCCCGCATGTATCACTGTCGCCTCTCTGCTCACTCCAGCACGAAATTCGCCGCGATTTGGGTCATAATAACTCATTTAGAAATCAACAGCTGTAACAGGGAGGGAGAGGAGCGTGAGTGGAAAAGACCTCTTCACTGTAAATACCGGTATGCTGCAGTAAAGCAGCTTACCGAAGGAAGACCTCCCGTCATCTTATGGGAAAATATTAACATTAACATACAAGGCAGTAGTTACCTGTCTTTATTAAATGTTGGGGGGGGGTAGTGGAGTTAGAGAAGTAATTTGAGATTAGAGGCACTAACCTCTCCACAGAAGCAAAAAGAGGGTAACTTTAGGCAAGGTACCTGTGACCTCTCTGTACCTGTGCAACTCCATAGAAAATGATGCTGGCAATCTTTACTGTCCTGGCAATGTGCTTTGCTTTCTGTATCTGGCAAAATGCATAGAATTGAGAATTGTAAATTTAGATTGTATGTAATCATTGCGTAACAAATCTCAGTGAGGACAGCTTCATATGAAAACTTGGGAATAGTTGATTTTCTGGCTATGGCTGTAACAGGCAAGACTATCTCCTGTACCCGCACTACCAAAGACATAAGGGAGTTAGTTATCTAACTAAAAATTTCTTGCCTCTCTGAGTGATCTGAGCCTATAAACACAAACTTTTGTCAGCAAACCCCTTGGGAATTTGAAAAGATTTTTTCCAGACGTTTTTAAAACATGCTTGATGACCTTGAGCAAGCATTCTTAGGTCTGAAATGAAAAAAAAAAAAAATATTATTTCATCTACTCAACATTGTCATATATATTGATCATGTGGGCAATACCCATTCAATATACTGGCTGTAGCAGCAGAGCTTTGTTTGCAAACAATTTCTGTGACAAAGACATGAACGTAGACTAGAATCCAAGGTAGCAGTTTATAGGTTTTTTTCTGTATTGGCATTGATACATCTTTAGCAGCTCTATTTTAGCAGTGGCTTATTCATGACAAGCATTATTTTTCCATAATTATGTTTGAGGTTTGTTTTTTTAATGCATAACTGGGGTACCAAACACAAGAAGTAGGACTCAGGCATGTGTAAAATTCAGGTTAGAAAGTAAATCATCTCATTACCTACACTCTGGAATGAATGATCCCAGTTTACATAGGTGATCCGTCTTATTTAGAGTTTTCTCTGAACTCCTCTGAATTGTTTTTCAACACTGTATCCCTTCTGAAAAATTTTCCCAGTCATTTCAGTGTAATTACAGGGCACTTATTTACAGTGAATGCCCTAATACCACTTCCCACCTTTCAGCTATAATTCACTGATTCTAAAGGCTGGCATGTCTTATGATTTAGCTATTCCTATGTGTTGCATAGCATGTTAGCTTTAATTTCTGAAATAAGTGGGTTTTCAGAGATACAGAGGGCTGTGAATTGGGATGGTTAAGCATAATGCATGCACCCTTGTTCCACCAAACAATTTCAGGCACAACACAGGGGTGAACAAATAGGGACAGCAGAATTTTTAGTAGTGCAACAGATTTGTCAGAGGATGTTGGCTTTAATCATCCCAAAAGAAAAACTTACCCTGTTTTACCCTCCCATTCCTTTTCTTCTGTCATATTACCCTGCCCCAACTCTATTTCACCACATTCACCTACTCTGAGGTCTTGACTGGAATGCTTTGCTGGTATTTAAGTACACCAACCAAACAGTGCTAATATTAGCTTCTTTCTTGCCCGCTAAACTATGCTTTTACCAGCATACAAGGATTCAGCCATCTCCTTTTTCCTCCAAGAAAAATAAACTGTGTTGGGTAATGGTCAGGTTTATCAAAATATACTATCTATGTGAGGGGCCTTCGCCATCAGTTATGTCAGTCATAAAATATTACCTCTGTCCACCCTAAAATGACAGAGACATGACTAGAAAATTATAGACCTTGCTTTTAACAATGAAGTTTAGATATAGCAAATGCAGTTTTGTCAGCACAGAGCCTACTGATTGCATGCATTTCCATGCTTCAAGTGTTGGGGTTCCTTAGTTGTATTTTAAAAAAAATCCAAACAAACAAAACAAAACAGCAAAAATCCACAACAAAACAAACAAACAAACAAACAAACAAACAAAACCCAACCAAAAGTTGTGATCCTTTAATTTATGTATAAATGTATTTAAACTTCATGTTTTCATTACTGAGCTATGTGGATGGACGCTAAGCATTGGCCAACAACACTGTTTTGCAAGCAATGAACTTCTTAAGCCATCAGTGAAGAATAGTTAAATGATTGAATTTATTACTTCTAGGGACATACAACTGGTTTTAGTTACGTCTGGAAGCTTGATTCTGCAAGCCCAGCACACACAGGATCCAGTTGGGGTTTTTTGTTGCTTGTTCCCTGCCCCTCTCTCCCCCACTTCCATTAAGGGGATCGAAGCAGGAGGCCCTGTGAATATGTAGGTTGAATTTCAGAATTTGTGACATTATTTAAAAACATATTTTTCTTTGTTCTTATTCTAAATATAATTTTGAAATATCATTCAATATCAGGATAAGGAGTAACAATTGAAAGGGATGTGTTTGATGTTTGGCTTGGCTGCTGCCTTCTACCTGTTGCCAGGTTCACAGAGCTGATGGTAGTGAAGCCATGGGAAAAAGGTGTAGAGAGAGATTATGTGCGTCAGCAACATTTTCTTATACTATCAAGAGTACAGTTATCTGTTCCAACAAAACAGAGTGATTTATATTTTGATGTCCTTGAACTTCTACATAAACAGGTGAAGTCAGTTCATTCCCTGGTGCATTTATTTGCATATTCCTGATACAGTGTCATTCTGGTTATACATTTCATAACCTTAGTGTAAGAGGACGTGAACTCCCATCAACTTGTTTCTCTCTAACGTTTCTCAACTCCTTTGAGAGGTAATGTACCATGACTGTGCTACTATCCAGTTGAGAAGTCTGTGTTATTTGGGAAGAAGGACAGGCCATCCTTCCAGGTAGTTTTACAAAAGACTTTGTTGATACTACTAATTTAGTAACTCCTAACAGCAGGTTTTATTCCTTTATAGCAAGAGTAATGTTAAGTGATACAGTTGCCCTTAAGTCAGGGCTGCCAGATTTTTTTCCCCTTGGTCCTGTGTAAACAACCATGGGTGGCTTTGTGCAAGAGGGAAAGATATTCAGAAATCATAGACTCTAAAAATACTTCTTTCTTAAGTAAAGGTTACTTGCTTCAGTGAATATCGCACCCACAGTTTTCCAGAGAATTCCGGGTTAAATAAATAGGGGTTACAGTTATGCAACTTTGTGCATATTCAGTATTCTTTAAGCAAATAATACTTTTATTAATTATTTGAAATACATACTGAAATAATGTTGATGTCATTAACTTGTACATTCTTATATGGGAGGGGAGGTTAAGCTGAGGAAGATCTGGAGCATGCCTTATTTACAGTTTATTATTTTTTGCTAAGACTTGGATATTTTTCTGCGTTTGGATCATTTCCTCCTCAAAATTTGCATCTCCATCGGCAGGTTCAGAGCCCCGCAGTCCCCAGGCAGGCCGATACGCAGGTGGTGTTCGGGGAAAGCCCAGAGCAAGTTCCCGGGCTCTGAACCAGGAGACAGCTCCTCTTCCCGTGACAGGTGAAGCCGCAGCAGGCCGGTGTGGGGCCAGGTCTCGCTGAGGCAGCGTGTCCCCGGGCCGGCGGGGGCTCCTCGGGCCAGCCCCGGCCCCTCCCGCCGCGGGGCTCCGCCGGCACCGCCGCTCCGTGCGGGGGCTCCGCGCGTTCGGCGCCTCCCGCGGAAATCGCCGCTTTTGGTAAATCTCCCGGGGCGAGCCTGGGGGAGGGCTGGGGGCGTGCGGGGGGTGTGGATCAGCTCCTGCCCCGCTCCCGCCCCTCCGCTGCCGGTGCGAAAATTACGCACTGGGGGCTGATATGCGTCAGCGCTTCGCAATCACCACGATTTTCTTCCTGGAACATCTATTTTTGTTGGTTGCGGGTTTTATTTTGGTTCGGTTTCTTTCTTTTTTTTTTTTTTTTTTCTGTATGTATGTGCGTGTTTTTCGTACTGTTGGGTTTTGTTGTCGTTCTACCCCCCCCCCCCGCCCTTCTTTCCCGCCTCCCCAAGGCGCTGGTGGCGATGGCGGAGCCGCAGGGCCGCGGGAGAAGCCTCGGGACGCGCCCGCGCCGCCCCCGCCTGGCAGCGCTGCCCCGCGGCGGCACCGCGCCAGCGCCGCGGGCACGGCGGGGGACAGCGGGGACAGCGGGGGGACAGCGGGGGGACAGCGGGGGGGACAGCGGGGGGAACAGCGGGGGACAACGGGGGACAGCGGGGGACAGAGGGGGACAGCGGGGAGGACAGCGGGGGGACAGCGGGGGGGACAGCGGGGGGGACAGCGGGGGACAACGGGGGACAGCGGGGGGACAGCGGGGGACAGCGGGGGACAGCGGGGAGGACAGCGGGGGGACAGCGGGGGGACAGCGGGGGACAGCGGGGGACGGCGGGGACACAACGGGGGACAGCGGGGAACAACGGGGGACAGCGGGGGGGACAGCGGGGGACAACGGGGGACAGCGGGGGACGGCGGGGACACAACGGGGGACAGTGGGGGACAGCGGGGGGACGGCGGGGACAGCGGGGGACAGCGGGGGGGACAGCGGGGGGGACAGCGGGGGACAGCGGGGACAGCGGGGAACGGGGGGGACAGCGGGGACACAGCGGGGGACAGCGGGGACACAACGGGGGTCAGCAGGGGGACAGCGGGGACACAACGGGGCACAGCGGGGACGCAGCGGCTTGGGCGCGCTTCTGGAGCACCAACGCACAGCTTCCAAAATACTTTTTGTTGTTGTTGATTTGTTGTTTTCCGCGTTTCGTTCGGATTTTCATTCCCCCCGGGGGAAATGGTGTCTTTCATTCCTTCTGGAGTGATCAGTGATTTCAAAAATATTGTTATTTAAAGAAAAAAGCCTGATAGAATATAAGCAGTTCTGTCCTCGGGGGCGGGGGGGGAGGGTGGGGAGTGTACGTGAAGCAACAGAGCCAAATATTTTCAAACAATGCTTGAAATCAATGCCCCTCTTGCCTCTGAGTAGAGCATGTAAATATCTAAAATAATTGGAAACAAAGCCCTTTCTGCCTTTTTTTTTAAAGGTTTTGTAATGTACTTCTCCAACCTGTATGTATAGCCAAGATCTAGGGCCCTTTAGGGTGTTTTTCTCTCCAAGAAGAGAATGGGTCATAGAATTCAATATTTCTTTGATGCAATGTTTACAGAAAATTTGCAAAGCCTTATTTGCCCAAACACCATAGGACTTGAACAGAAGAGGGCTTGTTTGTTTGTCTGTTTCCTGCTTTTCCTGCTTTTTCAACTCTGTTTCTTGCTAGGTAGCATTCTGTTTGAAAATCTATTTGTTTACTTTTTTTTTTTTTTTCCTAGGCAGGTTACTCCAGCCACTTTTTCTGTTTTTTGTAAATGCTCTTGAAGGCTGTTCTCCAGCAAAATCGTTCCAGGCATTAGGCTTTCCCCTCTGCCTTACAATTCATTTAGCTATTTGCCTTAGTTTCATATGACCTTTGCATCTGCTTTAGGTAGTAGCTCTTTATCCTTAAGCCTTAAAAAAAAAAAAAAAAAAGGAAAAAAAAAAGAAAAAACCAACAAAACTTCAGAAGGTAGCCTAACTTCCTCCCTCATTTATCTTGACATCAGGATAATTTTCCTAACAGCAGGGATAATGCAGTTCAGGAGTAGACTGTCAAGGAATTTTTATAGAGTCTCTATCACTGGTGCATTTTATGCTGCACAAATATTTCTCAGGAATGACACAAGTACGGTTGTCCTGACTCAGGGCAGTGTGATAGTCTAGATGATCTCATGTTTACTTCCAGTCCTATTTTGTTGGATTTCTGTGATACATAAATCTTATAAATAGCTCCAGGATTATTACTGTTGAAAGAGAAAAAAAAATCTTCTCTTTCTCTCTCTGTATTAATTTTTTTATTTCCTTTTTTATTTATCGACTTATTTAACTGTGCAAAATAAAGAGTATAAAACTGTGATTATGAATCATCACTTACTGTTTGGAATATGCTTTTGGTGCAATTCTTACTCGTGCAGATCTCATTGGTGCATGCACAAGACCACTGGGAATATGAAGAGACATTTGGGGAAATAAAGACACTACAGAGGAAAACCTTGCCTGCTTTTCTCAGTGTACCCCTTCAGTAGAAGTTTTATGAAGAAGATTTGCCCTCATACTAGGCTGAGTGCTTTCAGAGAAAATTATCATCTATCTGCATTATTTAGGCAGCGTCTGGGAAACTCACTGGAGCCTCAGGCTTCCATTGTGCTAGACATTGTGTAGATGGGTAATTAATGGTGGGCCTCCTTCTGTTTTGTTTAATGTATATATTGTACATATGCGATTACTTGAGGAGGATTGCCAATGTGGAGAATCAAATGCAATTCTGCAGTTCCATGAACAGCGTGGCTGACAAGCAGCGGCTTCAACTCGCCCATTTCCCAACCGATGGACACTGCAGGCATGCTCAGCATGTAAAGAACTAAAAAGTGTCAGCCTTCCATATTTTGATGGGCTCATATGCATGGGGGAAGCACAAAGGCAACACACGTTCTGAGGGAAGAGGTGGAGGATCTTTTTTTTAAATACATTTTTGGAAGCATGTTTTTTCAGATATGTGCCTTAGGTGCAACTATTAATTTTGGGAAAGTTAAGCATCACAACAAGATGAGTAAAAAACTATTAGCACCAGACATATATGCAGTTTCATGTGCCTATGAGAGAGGTTGAATAAAACCTCCTCCTAGGTTTTGGGCACCATGGCTCAAACACCCCACCCATGCTAGAGACTCTCTCAGGGATTGTGGGGCATAAGAAGGAGGAGTGGGCATCTCCAAGATACTTCTTGTATCAAGCTCTGCCATGGTTGGAGGCAATCTGCAAGTCTAATAATAATAACAACTTGATTAAAGCATTGCTGTCAAGTAAGTTCCATGAAAAGGAGAAAGAAAAGATTCATGCCTCTTCTGCTGGGTATTCATGGACACAAAAGGAAATGGTCACTTAATGGTTTTTAAATATTCATGTGAACATGACATGTTCATTACTAAAGTGTGAGACCACAATATGAAATACAAGTGAAGAGTGTGCTTTCCATTAAACTGCTGATTAAGCAAAGGAACAGCATATGTAACAGAAGAGAATGAGGTAATCATGGCACATGAACATGTTTTTAATTTTATCCGTTGCATTTAATCATACAATAAGGGAATGTTTCTGGGTGCCTCACTTCATTCCTACACACTTCTTTTTTGAGAAACTCTCTGCTGACTTGTAAAAACTTTCAAGGTTACAGAAGCAGATTTTTAAAATATTAATAACTCCAAATGCAGACATTGCAAGAGCTGGTGTCACCTCTTGAATGCAGCTGGTATGGAAGTGGATCAGTGAACTAAGATTCAGTTCACTACCTTGCAGTGACCAAACCAAAGCAAACCTTTTCTTCAGTGGATTGTATAAGGACCTGAAAGATGCCTCAAAAATGAAGCCTCCTAGGGGTATCTTTTTCTTACACCCTTCCAGTGAGCTGAAAGGACCTTTCATTTCTGGTGCAAAGTGTTCTGAGTTTGTTTGCTAGGAAAAACTTCTGTCCCAACTAAATTGGACCTGGTGAGAGAGATCCCTGGGCTGTACTCTAGTTTGGCCTTTGGGTTACCCTGGCTAGTATTTATTTACAGAAGTTTCCTCTGCAAAGAGAAGGTATCCTTCTTTGTAACAAAATGACCTTTTTGCTTTTTTTAGGAATGGTTAAACAGGACCAATGTTCTAAAAATGCAACTATCACACCAGTATAAATTACACTGATACAATTTATGGATTGTGGAAAGATCAGATAGTTCTAAAATCAGTGGTTGGCTATAAAGTTGTTAATGGAACATTTGCTGAAAAATGCCTATGGGGAAGTAATCTTGTTATTCTTGCAAGATAATCAAGCGTAAAAACAACAGTTGTTGGCTATATTTAAAGAAATACCTACAAGTTAAAAATCACAGTCCCCAAAACATTCACACTTGGAGACATCCTTACATAACCAATCCTTTAGGCTGGTAATACTGAAATAATTTTACAACACAATTTAATGACTTGTTGATTTAGTGGCTTTTTGTACTTTCAGATGGGAAAAAAATAGTGGGTTTTCCTGTTTCTCACTTTTGAAAGATCTCTGTAATTAATTAATTTTTATTTTCTTCTTCCAAGAGCAGGTTCAACTTTGTAACCACACTGCATACACACACAGCAAATTAATATGTTACTTTAAACATTGCCTCCACTTGGATTTTAATATTCTGAAAAACCTTAAAATGTTACAAACCAGTCCTGACTCACAGAATCACAATGTGAGTAAGGTTGGAAGGAATTACTGAAGGTCATCTAGTCCAACCCTCTTGTTCAAGCAGGATCCTCTAGAGGAAGTTGCTCAAGATCGTGTCCAGATGTCTTGTGAATATCTGCTGGAAAGGAGACTCCACAACCTCTCTGGGCAACCTGTTCCAGTACTTTGTCACCTGCACAGTAAAGTTCTTCCCTATTCAGGTGGAATTTGCTGTGTTTCAGGATTCCTGTGTTTCAGTTCCCTCTGAATTGTTTCAGCTAGACTGAGGAGCACACATCAATTGACAAGGCTCCCTTCTGCTTGAAACCTCACAGAACTGACAATACTTTATCTCAAGTTCATTAGTTTCAGTAAATTAATTTCCATCCCTCATTATAAACTTCCAGTGCTGAATAGATGTCCAGTTTTTCTCACAGGTGTTCTCACAGGTGGAGGCAGAGCTTAGAGCTGTGTGTGCTTGACTGGGTTGCTATTCTATACCCTGCATGTCATCTTGGGGAGAGTGGCTTGGGGGGAAAAAAAAGGAACACACTGGAAGTGGGGCCATTTTGTTCCGTTTCTTCCTCGGGGAAGTCTCCAGGACCACCACTGCGGACTTTGTCCGTCTCTCGTGCCCACCCATCCCTTCCCATCCCTCGGGAAGGATGCAGCTCCAAGTGGCAAGCACAGCGCTGGTGTGGGAAGCAGCCGCAGGAACAGAGCAGCGGGGCCGAGCCGAGCCTGAGCCGAGCCCAAGCCCAGCCGATCCCAAGCCCAGTGGAGAAGAGCTGAGCTGAAGACTGCCCACCACAACTGAGTCCAGCAGCCCAGAAAGTGCGTGGCACAGTGCAGACGGTCCAGCTCTTTGGGTGTCTGTCCATCACTGTTTTTCATTGTCTCGGACTCAGGGACAGGGAATGCTGGCTGAGGAGAGTCCTTGCCATCTTGTCTTTGTCCCCGCGGCCATGCGGAACTGAGTTGAGGTGGTGAACACCTCTGTGTGTAAAGCACCTTTTCCTTGGTATACTTTCGTTATTAATGGTGTTGTTATTGTGCGTTCATATTCCCTGGCTGTTTGTTTTCGGTAAATTGTTATCTCAACCCACAGTCTCTTCCTTTGTTCCTCTCTCACTGAAGCAGAGGCAGGGGGAAGGGGAGCAGCTTATTTGGAGTTTAATTTGCATCTGGATTTAAACCACCACAGTAGACCAGGGGTATATTACAGAAATGCAGCAGCTGTACTCTGTATTTCCAAAAGAGATGTTATATCTGAAGAAAACCATCACAATCCACAAGACCTATTTTCTCTCAACAACCTCATTCTATTTTATAATTTTATAATTTTTTGCAGGCTTAACAAGTCACTTAAGAATAGATAATCACAATTGAAGTTGTATTTGTTATACCAGCATGAATTTTAAAGCTTACTATAGAGTGTTCAGATCTGATGTCCTCTGCAGCACAAACAACTTGTGATCAAACTTCATTATGATATTTAAGTCTTCCTAGACAGGCTGTGAGGGGCCATTAGGTTATGTCCATAAGGGATAAGTGGGATATAATAATAGTGGGATAAATTAAGAGATGTTGTTAACTCGGCTGGATTGACTGTCCCTGCATGTTTGGTGAGGTGGTGTTCATCTCAGCTAACCCTAGCTATCTAAAATTTTGATGACTAATGCATTTTAGCCTCTGGAGTTCCTCCAAAATCATGAAGAGAAGGTTAATAATTTTTTCTTCGGACAGTTCTGAAGTTTAACATTAGGCATAGTGAATCTGTTTAATGTGGTTTTTAATAATGGGGGAGATAACGTGTAGCTATATTATGCAGGTGTTGATTTCTTCAATTGCAACTACTAATTCAAATTTTTTATGAAGAATTAAGACATTAACTTTGTACCAGGAAGCTTATGTCTGGACAGATATCATCCCCTCTCAGCATGCCACACTTCACCTTCATGCCAGTTAGGGCATTTTTAGAGCTTCTGTAGCATAAAACCCTGATGGACTCAGTGTTGTGTACTCTGCTCATTTAACAGAAGCATTCAACTTCCTTTGAAAGACTCTTATGCTTATTTGTATACAGTTTTGGTGTCAACAAACAGAAAACAAAGCCTTAAAAAAGGTTTGACATACTTCCATTAGAAAATAACTGCCCTCCATTTGCTGTAAAGGGACTCTAGAGAACTAGCTAACACTTGCCCCCTCTCTTTTAAAAGGCCAAGATGAAAATATGCATTTGATTGCTTGCCTGCATGGATACCATGTGACCACTTCGGAATTCATTGGAAATTTTCAGGAAACATTTTAGGTATTATGTGGCACAACACAGATGATTTTCCTGAAAATCAGGAAACTGGAAGACATTTGGACTTTAAGGTTACTCATTGCTCCCCAAGTGCTGTGTGACAGCTGTGGGACAGATGCTTAGCCAGCAAGGGAAGCCAGGGGAGAGCAAAATATAGACATTTCATTTTTTCCCTCTCCCTTCTCACAGATGGTTTGTTGATGATGGTAGAGAAAGAAGGAAGACACCAGCTGTTGGGTCATTGTTATAGAAAGGGTAGAATTACAGGCTATTTAGAAGAGGGATTAAAACAGAAGCCCACAATATCCTTGATGGTGAAGATGCTGAGGGGCAGGGATGTTGTTCATCAGTGCTTTATTTATAACCTATTCATTTTATCCCTTTTCATCTCTATTGATCTTCACATTCCATATGAATATCAGCAATGACTAGATTAGATTAGATTAGATTAGATTAGATTAGATGATTTTTTGGACTCCTGCATTCTCCCAGCACCAATATCAGTCCTGCCCCACATTTGCCTCTCAGTTCCCAATCTGTCAAATCTCATACATTAACAATGAAATTCGTATGCTTGCTCCTGCCTGACTTCTCTCCGTTTGGCCCACATTGTGCTCATTTTTGCTGCAGGCTCTTCTTCTCCATGAACTGATCTATTAGAGGGTTGTGTGTCAGAGCAGAGAGAAAAGGCTGCAGGGCTGAAAGGCAGTGAGTCCCCAAAGATCCTTTGCACCCTTAGGTGTGTGGGGTATGTGCCTCTGTGCAGGGCAGCATGAGGGCTGCTCCCTCTCAACATGACCTGATGCACCAGTCTGATTCCCCAGCACATTATCAGCCATTGTTTCTGTCTTATCCACAACACTGAGTAACACCAAGATATGCATCTCCCCATTTTTTTTTCTCTTCAGCTTCACCTCTGCTTTCCTACACCAGCCTACTGAGCTCTCCCAGGTTACTGAATCCCAAGCAGTTTCTTCAAACTTCAGGTTTGACTCCATACAGAAATGGAACCTAAACACTGAGTGTTCCCTTTTCCTGGTCCATGGTTTCCATCTAAAACCCTGTCCCTGGAGATTGGAGAGGACTAAGAGATCAAGGTCCCTTGGCTGGTGGCATGCAATCTCCTACAGCTTCTCAAACCCAAATCAAACTTCTTTTATATATGCTCTCTCCTTTCCAAACTTCAAGAATGAGGTGAGACCTGCAGACAGTCTGTCTTTATCATCTTTCTCTTTAAAAAGAAGCTGGGAAGGAAAACAAGGAGTGGAAAACTAATGTCTTTCTCTGGCGTTCCTGGAAAAGAAAGACTGGAGGAAGAGGGGTAGCTGTGGATGGTGTGTGTGCGTCTGTGTGCCACAGACAGCTCTGTCCTTCCATGCCAGGGAGGCTGTCCAGGGAGGGACCAGGAAAGAGTTCCAACTCTTACACAGCAAATCCCTGGGGATCAGAATACAGGGAAATAACCAGGACACTGTCAGGATAGGTTTCCCATTAAAAATCTTGAAAATTTCATCACAGCCTCAAGCTTCTGGATTCACTCTGAGACTTGTTTTGTACTTACTAAAATCAAAAAGCCCAAACTAAAACCAAAAACACCACAAGGGCTAGCAAAGTTGTGCAATCTTATTTACAAATAATGTAGCCAAAGTCTGGTTTCCCAAACACAACAAGGAAAAACTCCCTGCTGTTCTTCTTGTGCTTTATTTATGCAGATGTACATAACCCCTGCTAACTATTTCTTCATCAACTATTTCTGCTGTGTTTGCAATATATTGCAGGGAAATTGTTTGGTTTGTATAGTCTAAAACAGAGTAATATGCGTTTGTAGGTTGGTAGCTTTCAATGCTTTTGCCTTTCTCAATGGAAGGCTTTATTTGGTCTGATACAATAGCCATAAGAAGACCAGTTCTCATCCCTTCCAGAGTGAAACCATGGATCACATTAACCAACTTAGTGCTGTTTTACACTAAAAAATTAACCATCAACCATTGCCTACCCATTGTTTTAGACCCACTACACTCAGTCCTGCAAGTGTAATCTCTATGTCCTCCTCCCAAAACAGATTTTAATTGGCAATATTTATACCCATATAGTTTCTACTTAGCTACAAAGTTGTCTAAATCATTTCCTGTTTTTAATCTGACCTCACAATTTCTGTCCTTTTGCCATTTCCAGAATTTGGACATATTATTACAGTTTATGGCTTTTTTTTTTCTCATGCCATAGGTGAAGGGATTTAATAACAGTGTCTAATGCATAAAAGAATCTTCATAGCAGCACACTGGTGGTACTTGGTAAATTTTAGTTAACAATTACACATTGAATTTCTGAGTTCTATGGTTTAGTCTCATTTATTGTGTGTTGCCTTGGTTTTGTTCTGGTGTAACATTTAATCAGTGTGTCATGTGGTATCAATGCTTAACAGAAGTCTGAAAGACATTGTTTTGTCAACATAGTTACCTTTATTAAGAAAATCAAATAATCAAAATACTTATCTCATGAAAGTACTATGCAGTTTGTTTAACTTAACCTGGTTTGCATAAAGTCATGTTGACTGGCAGTAATTATGTTACCATTTTCTATTTCCTTATGGACAGAGTCCCATATCAGCTGTTCCATTCTTTCACACGGAACCAAGGTCAAGTTAACTCATCTACAGTTACTGTGGTCATCCTGTTTACGTTGTTGAAATATCAACACAGCATTAGATTTTTCCAGGCCTCTTGGACTTCTCCAGTATGCCAAAGCTTTTTGCCAATGCACAGCAGTATAAATCTTCTTAAAAATATTTTAATCAAGTTATCTGGTCCTGCCAATTAAAAAAAATTAATAGATGTTCTTTACCATCTGCTTTAGAGAATGTCAGAATAGATGATAGTTTGGCAATGCAGACACTATTTTTCTTTCTAAATGCAATGCAGAAATATTCAATGAATGCTTTCTCTTTTCCCCAATTAGTGATGGAACTATGTCAGCACTAAGATTTCTATTGTGCTAAATAGTCTTTCAGAAATTCAGAATAAAATAAGGACATGTTCTTATTATCTTTAACCCTACATTTTCATTGATATATTTAGTTTGCATACCAATATACTGCATTTATCAATGTATGAAATTGCAACCGTTATCTGTAATTGTCTTTTAAGTGTTCTATTAGCACATATATACACACATATGTGTATATACGCTAATATACTGATATACTGCTATATGCAGTAATTATAATACACATACTAATCAGCACTGAATTCTGTGTGCACATATTTAATTAGATCATTGCTGTGCACTTCTTGGCATGTGTTTTAAGTTCAGTGAGCAATCACTTTCACAAGTCAGAATGAAGGATAATGCAGTATTATAACATGCTTTTCTCTGGGATAGAGATTTCAATCTTTAAATTTTATAGGATCTAGGTCATTGTATGGAATGTGGAACAAGAGCTTTAGCACATATCATTCCATTAGAAACCCTTTTTTATAGAGGCAATGTTTCTGTCTTTAAAGATATTTATTCTTGGTCACAAAAGTTACATGGGGTGGAAATCATCTCACCTTGGTAATCTAAGCTAGTGATTCCCCAGGGTGACCATGCCTCTGTCCATAGAGAAAAACAGACATTTTAGAGCTCAATGAACCTGACCTATTTTAGATGCCTACATTAGGATGGTATGAATCATGCCTTAAAGTGCTTTTTCTTTCTCCATTTTTCCCCCCACAGACAATAAAAGGAGCCCGTGGTGATTAGTCCTGATCCAGTTCTTTTGCACAGCAGACTTCTACATCTGGACATCCATGCAGCATTTCTCTTTTCTCACTGAGAAAAAAAAAAATTGTTATATAATCATGAGGAGAAGAAGCAGCTGAGCCTCAGAACCTTCAAGATACAAAATTTATTTTGAACCATTAATTCTCTATGCCAGCTTTGGAGCTGAACACTAAAGTGCCTCAATGTACAAGACCTCAGTCCCACTTATGTAAAACAACTTTTTGATAAAGTCTGCTGAACAGCCCTTCATTACTGCTACCTTTCTCTCCCGTTCTACCATTTACACCAGAGCTGTGCAACCTAACGAGTCTGTGACCGAATGAGTAGAAGGTAAGTTAATTGTTACAGCAGGTACAGCATAGAAAAAAAAGGATAGAATAAGCATTCTGGCTTATTTTTATTATACGTTCAGCTTTGGACTGAGTCGTTACAAAACACCCAACTCTGAATACACAAATATTTTAGTAACTACAGAGAGTCTCAGTATTTCATATCTTTAGTGATGGCAGAATCCTATTTATTTAACAGATGACTTTTTACTGACCCACAGGCATTAAAAAAGAAATCTTCAGGCAAAGATAGTTCTCTATTTTGAATGGATATTGTGCGATTAAGGAAAGAGCTATATTTTATAATTTTTGGCACAGAGGCCATTTCTTTGGTAATGACTACCTGTACCTTTTTATCTTTCTCATCCATGCTACATTGCAGCAACCATGGCTGCAGGTGCCTACACGGGATGAACATCTGTCCAATCTACGCAGAAAGGAAAGGAAATCAAGGGGTAGCATATCTACTGATACTCTGTACACAACAAAGTGATAAAATTATGGAGAAATGGAAAAATAGTTAAATTTAGCATGATTAAGAGGAGACAGTGAGAGAGTAGAGGAGAATGGTCATGATCCTTTAGAAACAGCTTTTGGAGGAGACAGACAGCAGGTAAATCTAAATATGCTCTTTTTCAAAGATAAAATGCATTCTCTAACAGGTGAGGTAGCATCTTTTCACAATAGTTTGCAGGTACAGGTTCTTCCCTCCACATTCCACATTGCAAAGCCACAAATAAAATGTGCATAGTGTGGGACTCCATAAACTTACTCATCTGCCCAAAGGGATTGTGTATTTCTGCAGTTCCATAGAACACTTTCTGCTGCTCTCTTGCCCTAACTTACACTTTCTGAAGTGATTTTCCTAAGCTTTCTTGATTATATTAAAAGCTTTGCAGAGTTCAATAAAATCCCTGTTGTATGATATATTAAAAACCTTCACGTGTACAAACTTCCCTACACCTGCCCCAAGAGGGCAGGCATTTTGTTCACAAATCTTCACTAATTTCACAACTTAATTTTAGGGCATCCCTGACTGTAGTCTTTCTGATCAGATGGAGGAGTGCACCATCACTTCTTTCTTTGCTTCTCAAAATTTCTCAATGTTTCTGTCTACTTTTCTGTGAAAGAATCTGCAGAACACAGAGAAAATAATTTTCGTGAGGCAGATATCTCCGATCAAGTGTCCAGCTTTTGAGCATTTTATTTATTTATGCATTTATATGCATTTATTTTATATTGTGCATTGTGCATTTTATTAATGCACAATCTAAAATCACCCCACTTGGTTGAGTGTAAATGAGCTTTTCTCTCTTTAAGCATACAGTGAAAGTTTCCAAAACCAGGGGAAACATGGGTATATGGGTATGCTCAGTCTTCTGAACAGACAAGAATGGTCATAGCATTATTGGTTTCTATATTTGCCCTTAATGAAAAATATAGCCTTAAATAGTCCAGCATTTCTAAAAATGTAGTTTTCTTGGACCTACTCATCATGTCATTCTAATATTAGTAAGTTTCCCGCAGTGATCATCTGCTACATCACAGGAAAATGCCTTTGTGAGGTAAAACCTGAAGAGAGAATAACCTTATCTGTCACATTAATTGTAGAATCAGGGAATTACCTAACGACCTTACAATAATTAACTAATTTCAAATACTTAAACTCATCAATAAATTCCTATCTGTTGCCAACTCATATAAGCCAACCAGTTTTTTGACTGTTGCATATAACCCATTCACAATAAACCTGACCATTTTCCCTGTGGATTTCTCTGCAGAAATGGTTACCAAATGAGAATGGTGAATCTACAGCAGAAAATGGGTGAGTGTATTTTACCAAGCCAAGATAAACTCATTACATGTTCCATTCTTACAGATGTGGGGCAATTTCTCCATTTAAGGCTCTTGAAAGTTAACATTCCCAAACCCTATTGAAATTGCTGACTGTCCCTGTTCTGCATCACTACTGAGCCTCACCATTTAATGAATTAGTTCTTAGTTCTCTGCTCAGCTTCAGCAGTGCACGTGTCTCTGTGCCTAAAAATATGCAAATAGCCCCAGGAACATCTCAGTGGTCTTCAGTGCGTTTTGCCTGATGACCAATAGTCCTTAAAAAACAGCTCACTTCCAATACCGTGATAAAACGAGAGAAACCACAGAAAATACTCCACTATTTTCTGTCCTGGAGTATTCCCAGTGAGCAAGCAGCATGGAAAAAACCAGAGGGGCAAAGCAATAAACCATGGAATCTCCCAAGAATGTGAAGTAGCAATGTTGTAACAGCTGTGTAGACATAGGGATTCTAGAGCACTGTGTGTAGACATGATTATTCTAAACTCAAATTGCATCACCAAGGATAATGAAACACTCTGGACATATTGTTCCCTGTTTCAGAGACTTCTCATAGATACCGATGTCCACAGCAAATTTCAGTTGCGTGTAGAATTTAGGTGTCTTTGATAAGCTTTGTGCTATGTGGAGAGTTAACTACCGAAATGCTTCTGAAGTAGCACAAGAGCAGATTACAAAGACTGGGTTTTTGCTGCTAAAAAAAATCACAATATTTTTCCACAAAAATCTCTTCGATATATCAGATATGCCAAACTGGAAACACAGCCAAGTGCTCAATCCTTTACCACAAGCTTCCTTTAGCAAGGTCTTCTTAGGCTGGGACTGACCTTGGAAAATTCACCTCAGTCTAAAATTAAAGCACCTTATCTTGACTGTTTTCAGCGCAGGAGAGCTGACACATGTTGGTTTCTCTAAGGTTAAAAAAAAAAGTTAATCTTTTCAGCAGTAAAGTCCAAATCAATAGAGACATCTTCAATGTGTATGTCTGCAAAATCAGTATGTTACCACATGTAATCATGTGTTAAGTATGTTCTTCAATGTGCTCACCATTGCATCAAAACTTGATTAGCAACCATGGTATAGATACAACAGTAGTCTGTCTGGTGGTGTCTTTATGCAGGACTAGTCTTGAAAATGTCATAAAACGTGGTATAAAATAAGGTAGATGTGAATTTAAACAGACAAAGAAGTTGATATAACAAGTAACATTGGTAGCCACACAAATGGCTAGCGAGGTGCTTTGTCTTGCATCCTTTTTATACTGGTAAAATCCCAAGGGGAAACTCACTTATTGTTGCACAGAAATGGTACAGCTTGTTTTGCACTTTTCCACTGGTGCACGTTACACAGGTAAAGCACTTTTGCTGCCCCCACAGGCTCCCCCTGTTATAAGGGAGCTTTCTGGAAAGGCTGTTCTGACAAATCTTTCCTGACATGGATTTGGCTCTACTTTTGTAACAGAGCAAACTTTTATGTGTACATTTTTATGACAGAGTAAGCAGGTTTTTTCCAATTTATTTTGAATCCATTAATGACAGGTTGAAAATGAAAAATACCCTCCTATACCAAGAAGGTGCATAACAGGAACAGGCACTACAGTAACTGTGCTGGCTTCAAAGCTTATTAAATTTACCTTAGTGTATCTTTTCCCCATAGACAAACACACAAGTGCCAACCCTGTCAATCATTGCCTCACTCACCTTCTTGACCTATCTTTAAAACTAGAAAAAAGAGCTGATCATCTCCTCTCCATTTCAATTTTGTGCTCCCTGTCCTGAAGATTTTTTATGTCCTAGCTTCTGGCATGATGCCTTCCAGTCACTGGTCAGATTCAGCAGTGGCAGCTGCTAGCAGAAAATCCTCCTATTCAAGAGATGACCTTATGTGCTCCAAGTGCTGCTTTCTCATTCTGACTAAACCGCTTCTCCATGTTCAACATGCCTGCACTAACACCATGATGCACATAGAGAGGTTGCAAGTGTTCTGGAACAAAAGGTATTATTTAAAAGGTAAGAGATTTTGCATTTCAAATTCAAAGTGAATGTGAAACAGTCTATTTTTACTAAAAGAAATCAACAGAATTTCACACATAGCATCCAAATTTTATTTTGAAATCAATGCCACAGTATCAATCCTGATTTCCTTCTGAAAGATCCGCTGTAAAATCCTGTAAAGCCTTGCGAATAATGTTAGTGATTCACTCCCATGGAAATCTTTTATTTTCCAATGCAAATATTGCATAAGGGTGGCACAGTACTCTTAAACATGAACAAGACATAAACCAATTTCATTCAGATTATGTTTGTGTCATAAATAAGGCTCTGTATCCACTCAGTTCAAATCAGCCTCCTTAAGCAGGCTTGCACTCGTTAAATCCTGTCTATGACCTCAGGCAGCCTGTTCCAAATGCAAGACGCTTGCATGTGAAGAGAGGAGCTTGGAAAATAAAACTGAACTGAGCTAAGGCTAAATCTATTTGGATTAATTACATCTATGACTGGACTGCCTTTGTAAATAACACGTATTTACATATGTTTTAAGAACTGTCAGGTTTGCATATGGAAAAGAGAATCACAAGAATATGAAAAACTCATTCAAGTTTAGGTGACCCACAGCCACAAAAAAACCTCTGGGTGCTCATCCCTCACATTTTACAGAAAATATAGTCAGTGCATGCTTGCTAAAATTACTGCCTTTCTTCCATCCCTTTCTTTTCCCACACCGTGCTTTTTTTGTTTTTTGCTCATCATCCTAGATTGAGTATTGGGTAGATTTTACATATGCAATTCACTGCGTGTGTGTATGTCTGAAATGACTACTATTATTGAGGGACAAGCCAGAAACTTTAGGAACTTTCCACCAGCACAAAATACTGCAAAGTAAAAAAGAGTTGCACGCAGGAAAGGGACTGTTTTTAAACAAATGTTTTGTGATACTTTTCCTCACTAATGCATAATTGTCAGGCAACAATTTTTCTAGATGTTAACCTGGGTTTAATCCTATTTGAAGAAGCTTAGTTCTGTTAGCCATTTAATTTTAAAAAAGGGCTTTTTCCTACTTTAGGCTTTGCTTAGGAGCCCCAATAAGGTGCCATAGCTAGAAATCTCTTGTGGTTGTGCTGACACAATTACGGGACTTGACTCATGCTCACACAGGACTCTGACTCAGGAGCTAGAATGGCATATGCTGGTGTGGCTGTAATATTTCCTGTTCACAGTCATCTATTTTGGTCTAGCTTTCTCCCCTCTTCTTGAGTTTACTCACACCACTGCAAGACAGGCTAGGCTCTTTGGGAAGGAGCCATAACCCCAAAGATTTTAGACTTGTCAAAATAAACCAGCGCTGATATGAGGTTCTTTAATTCACGGCCATTAGCAGTTTGGTTCATTACTTAGTCAGCTTGCAGTAAAGGTGGGGATGGAGAACTGCACCTGGGAAATGCTCCCTCTTGCCCGGTTCTGGTCATGTTTAAGTGACCATTTTAAGACATTTGCTTATGGACATACATCTTCTTCCAGTGTTGTCCATGGTATCTGAAATTACTGCCATCCATAGATGGCTAACACAACCATCATTGTCAGGTTGAGTTAACCGAGCCAGTTTTACCCAATAGAGATTAAAAGGGGTAATGGGGTAAAAGAGGGGGTTGTCTGTCCTGAGAGGAGACTGAGAATTCAGTATATTAAAACATTATCAGAGTGTGCTGCTCTTTCCAAAAAGTCCCTTATAAACAGTATCATAACCTGTGCAACATGTGTTCAGCCAGAAAATCACCTCCCAGACAGGAGTCAGGTGGATCAAATACAATTCCACGTGTTACCATGTTGGCCCAAAACCTGACAGTTTATGTTCACCTGTATGAAGTTTATGCTGAGCTCCCTGACTCTGCTGTAGACTGGCTGAGGATCACTCACTGTTGTGTGTTGCCATTTGCTGAGGCAGTTGTAACCTTGGTCAGGGAAAAAAGGAGAGGTAGAGAGCCAAATAGCTGCAGGTGACAATCTCTTTAGATGCTACGATTCACTTGTCACTGTTCTACATTTTCAATAGCAAGAACAGGATCAGATGGGCATCGTGAGACTGTGTAGAGGTCCTAACTCACACTGCAAGGTTGGTGTGCAAGGTCCACCCTCTGCTTTGAATGGAGAGTGGAACTTGCATGTAGGACATGGTTACACCAATGCAAATAATCCAGTTTGAATTCTCTTAGCCTAAGGGCTGAGACCCACTGAAAAATTGAGAGGTTTTTTGCCGAATTTAATAAGAACCAAATAAGAGCTTTGGTCCTAAGTGTAAGCTTAGAGAAGTCAGAATGGATTGGTACAGTCTAGAATTAAGAGTAAATTGGCACCCCAGGTAACACTTCTTATTGGAAAAGGTAACATATGACCAGGATGGATTAAAATTGCCAGGGAAGATGAACCAGATGACAACCTCTAGAAAATGTCAATTATAATCTTGTTCTGTGTCTTGTTTTTTGTCAATTTACTAAGAAACAGACCTTTTACGGGTCTGATCTTCTTATGAGAACATAGCAACCTTCTCAGGAAGAGGCTTTAGAGCTACTGGCCCTGAAGGAGAAAGACAGAGGAGGTAAGAAAATAAATGTGATCGCTGTCTGAAGGTGAGCTCTTTGTCCAGGTCACCACACACACACCATTTGCCACATGAAATGCTGGAGACCAATCCTCAGGCTCTTTAGTGCTAAACTTAATCCTCAGAAAAGAGTTAAGCAAAAGGCTCTTTTCTTCATGAACAGCACAATCCAACTGCATAAGGGTGCCTTAAAGTACAGTGACACCAGAAAACCTGTGTTGATTCATACTGGAACACCTCAGCATGCAGGGCCCCAGGCTCTGCTGCACCTCTCTGTGGACACTGCAGTGCCCAAAGCAAAACCAGTGTGTGTGCTCCCCAACCACACCAGCCCCCAGCCCAGCACAGTAGGTTTAACTGGGACTGATGGCCATCTAAGCCAGTCTGCCAAGCTTGAGGAAGTGGCAGCTGAAGAGCAGACCCAGTGCCTGTTCTCTCGGGTTTGCAAAGGGGTAACGATTTCTTCCAGAAGAGCAGAGCAGCCAGCAGGAGCTATGAACTATTCTAGGTTGCCCCAACTGTGCTCTTTTTAAAGCACAGCTCTTCTTTTATTTGCTGCTATTTTGCATTTTCAGCTGATATCACTTACTTTTCCCAAGTGATACTGTAAACACAGTTCCTGCTATTGCAGTTGGTGCAGCCGTGCCCCAGCCAGAACGTGGGTCTGGTGCTCTGCTCTCGGTGTAACCATAGCAATGAGAAGCTGTGCATCTGAGACACCGCAGAAGGTATGCTAATATCTTCTTCCCTAGGAGTCAGTTGATAGAAGCTGAAGTACAAATCCTATGTCCATTACACAGTACTTTTTGACTGAGAAACTCGAGGAAAACACTAGGTTTCTGTAGCCTGTCTGTAATTACTGTGTTGCCTAGATTGCATCCACCTCCAAACTGCTGTATTTAATATGTTTCAGGTGTTTTTTTCCTTCTTCATTCAGAAGATCGAGTGCTTTCCCCCAGTTCTCTGGATAGGAGCATCACTTTTTTTTTTTTCTCTTCACATTTAGGACAGGGGAAAGTTTTTAGCCAGGTGTTGCTTCAGAGAAATTAGGAACCTTCTCTAAAACTATCAGGTGGGTTTCAATCAATTGATTCATTTCAATTCAGTTCAATGGATTGACAGTCTAGGAAGATAAATAAAAGACTCTCTTTGCAGAAGTCCTATTACCTACAGGAAAAAGGCTCACCGATGCATCAAAACTCAATTCCTCATATGACTGAAGAAAGTCCTGTTACCACATCAAAAGCATAAAGTATCAGAAACATTTAAGCCAGTTTGAGCAGTCATGGCCACTGATGGAGTTAGTTCTTCCCCCTTGCCCATGACTACATGTGCTGCTGTTCCTGTCATGTTGGCACCCGAGGTGACATGGATCAGTTTTCTGATATCACTAAATGCTGATCTTACTAAGCATAAAGTTTGCATTTCACTTGGATCAGAGAAGGAGATATGAAAGCATCGTCAGGACAAAATCACCATTTTTTTTGAGCAGTGCAGTTTTAGATCACCTCCCCTATACAATGACTGATTAGTGACTTCATGTTCAAAGAAATCTGATCTCCCTGTGGCTAACAGTTCTTTTGAACACTTTTAAGGAAAAGACTTGATGTAGTCAAGTTGCTTCTTATAACTCCTATGCTTTATAATACAACAGTTAGAAAGCTTATACAATTTTCCAAAAGTTGATAGAATTCTAAATATTCTAAGTATTGGAGTATTTATGATGTTTTTCCATGTTAAGAAATACTACACCTTCTGTGAAGGAGGTGTGATTTATGTGAGATGGGCCTGTGGTCCTAATTGTTGGACTACATGGCAAAAACAAAGCGACATTCAGGCTGACTTTTATGCATGTGTACTGGCTTTATCCTAATTGTCAGAAATTAGCTTATACAATTAACAACTGTTAAACTACTATCATATCAATACTGAGCTCCTAATTATACTGGTAATTTCTCTGTCTAGCGTATCTGTTGCCAGGATGGTACTTCAGTGTTGACAGATCAGAATTTCATGACAGGATTAACCAAGTTAGGAGTTAGGCTTATCATTTTGGCCCCGAATAAGGTTGGCCAAAAATATATTAAATCAATAATATATTACTCAAATTCATCTTTAATTCACAAAAGAAATGTTTAAATGGGTTTTATAATTGCTATTTTACCATCTGAACATTGTTTGGATTCTTGCTGTTAGTCATTGATGCACTTAATACTGTTTGTTTTGTGATTTAGAAACTTTTCTAACATATAGTCTGCTTGAGAGTATGCATTTGAGTTAATTTTCCTCACTGTAAAAACTGTCAGTATAGACATGGGAATGGAACACCTGCCTGTGTCTTGTTGTCAGGATCCTCTGGCATCACAAAAATTACATCATGGTTTTTAGGTAACACTGTCACTGGTTTTACACTGGCATTCTTCTTCAAAACAGTGTAGGTGATTAATCCAATTTTCCGCAATGGAATATTGTTCCAGAGCCTTATTTTTCCAATGGCCGTGATAATTGTTTGATTTCATGAAATGGTGAATTTTAGCACATTTCCTGTTTCACTGGGGAGATATTTCAGTATTTGTTTTCTATGATGAACATGATGACTTCTGGTTACCAGAGAATTATAGGTGAAGTTTAGCTACAAAAGAACTGCAGCATGAGCAAGACCTAATGTTCTCAGATTGAAAGATAACACACCCATCAACAGCTTTTTTAAAAAATTATTATAACTGTTATAAAGTTAAAAAACTTGTGAATTGTTCAAAACAATGCAGGCATCCATCTTGCATCAAGTTCTCTCCTGAAAACCAGTGCTCATGTGGTGTAGAACTATCGACAGAGGTCTTCTTTTGCCTAACATATGGCTGAATTTTTCACTGGTAAATCACAGTGTGCCTGGATGGCTGAAGGTATAATGGGGAATTACATTTCAAAGTTACTTTAAAATTAGTTATTTCCTTTACATTTTCAATCATTTAATTACTAAGCACTTAAATCTTCAAGTGATCATTTGTATTTCGTTACCCTTTTCAGTACTAAGTAAGAAATAATTAGAAACCTATCTTCTTTGTGGATCCTTTCATTTTAAAATAATACCTATTATTAAGTGCGTAATCAGAAATAGAGTGGCATAATTTTAAATATCTAAAATTAAAATGAACTTACATCTCATAGATAAGATAAATTAGAAAAGGAAAACTATGACTTTTTGCAAAAGGGTTTCTTAAAATGACTCTAAAATAAAAAATTTATATTAATTTTGCTCTGTATTTTATTCTGTATCTTGTATTAGAAACTTGCCTGTATACATTTAGGTTATTTTTGTCTTATTAACAGGAATGCTACAATAAATTGTAGAAAGAAAGTAATAAATTTATTTGTGTATCTCATAAATATATTCTAAAACACAGCATTAAAAAAGTCTTTTTGAGCAGCAAGGCTGGGAGTAGTTGTAATTTCACATTTGTGAAATGGAAATATTTTGTTGAAAACATATTCTAGTTTCAAAATGAATGCAGAATGATTTTTTTGTATAATTAGCACACATACTTGCAAAGGTTCAGATAAAATTAGAATTCAGTCAAGATGAAAAACTACTTAAAATGCACAAAAAGGGACCCACAATTAGAGACTGGAAGGGGGTTAGGCACAATAGTGGGAATACATAATTCAAAATGTCACTCAGCACTCTACTTTGGAATAATATTAGTTGTACACTGATTCTCCTGTTTGGCAACTCAGAACATACTTTGGCTCAAAATAGGAAAATAAAAGGTACTTCACATAGTTCACATGCTTCACATTCAATGATGGTGGAAAATGAGACATTTTCTGACTGTTTCAGGAGACATCCTAATCAAATTAAATAAGGTTGCTGCCTTTCACCTGGTTATGACTCAAAAACATAATTTACCCATGCACAGAATTTAGTGCAGATTTCTTAAAGTCCTCAACATATCTACCCTGACATGTTAGCTCATTAAGCAAAAGTAATGCAGCTTAACATGGGCTAGTTTGAAGCACAGGGAAAAAAATTAAAAGTGGGTGGGGAGGGGGGAAGCAGAGGAAGCAAGTGAAATGAACACATTCTAGACATTTTAAGTCTTTTCAGAAGTCAAAAAACCCCATGCAGTTAACTTATTCCTACCTTGGAGTTTTATTCAGATGTTTCCCCAAGGCTTTCAGAGAAGAAGTACTGGGAAAGCGAAAAGAGCACTGGGTAGAAGAGCAGGAATATATAGCAGAAAGGACGGTGTATGGAGCATGAATGGTTATGGAAAACTGGCAGATAGTGACAGAATAGTCAATGGACAAGAGCAAGTATCAACATAAAAAAAATCAGTATTAAGGCCCTGAAGCATGGAGAAAAACGTCTACACACTAAACAAAATTGTTTACTTAGTTTTGATTTATAGGCACTGCATTATGAATTTCAGTTGCTGCATAAGACATTTCTCTTCAATCCAGATCTTTCCGGTAAATGAAAATATCTGATTTTCAAGCAACCTTTCAGAATGAGAGTATTAGGTAACATATGATTGATGAGTATCTATACTGTTATTAAAATTAATGTAATCTAATATACTCCCTATGTCTAATAGCCATTGAGTTGTGTGTTTATAGACTGAAGTTGCATTGTGCACATGAGAGCAAGGTAAAATTTAATAAATTAGCAAAGTAGTGTAAATACATGTAGTTAATGGCTAAGGGAGGGATTGTACAGAAGCCTTTGTCCTCATTTTCTCACATGTGTGAATGGATGAGAATATAAAGTGCCATTGCGTGTTTTGGACATTAAACATGTAGGGCATACCTCACAGACGTTCAGAAAATTACAAAACAAATTCCATCATGTAGAAAGTGCCTTTTCAGCTGACTGTCTGATGTGGTCGGGCCCCTGGGACATGGGGAGATGCTCACTGCAGAACACATGGACTTCAGTATGTGTTACTTTCTAGCTGCTAAGCATCAACTCCCTATGAGATATCATTTCTATGGCAGAACAAACTATGTGAGTATCCTTCGTCAACTGCAGTGCAAAGCCACTTAAACAAATTTAAGCCAGCTTTTCACTGGAGCAAATGGGGTGTCTTTATGTAGTCAGTTCTAACATAGCTCTGCACCAAGCTCCAATAAAATTTTCAACTATTGCAAGTGGCAAATTTTTTAAATCAGTCCATTGAAATTCTTTTCTGGTTACCTGGTCTAGAAATGATCACTTCCTACAGGTCACTGCAGAAGTCTAAAACCAGAATTGTCTTAGCAATAGCTAAAAGTAGGCAATTAACCTTTTTGGCAGTTCCACCTTTACTCTTATCAATACCTGAGATGGCACTTGGAAGCCACCTTGACTTTTATTTAGGTGACTTCTAAAGCCATATTGTTGCCTTTGGTGAGGTCTTTGATTTAGTGATTTGTTTCCAGTACTGATTATAGGATGCAGTAGGCCTTAGTGTAAGCATGTGGCAGAATAGTTGCCTGATTGAGGATACAAGAAACAGGAGTGTTTAGGAAATAAATAAAACAAATTAAAGGACCAGCATAAAACTGCTATCTTGAGTTGCTGTCAGAAAATAAAATGCAGAACTTCACCTACTATGAAAATTTTATAGAATGAATATTAATGTTATGAAGAGAAGTAGGGTGGATTTGCATTATGTATTTGACTTGTCCCTGGAGTGCAGAGGCTGACACAGACTTGTAACTGCATTAACTATAGCCAAATTTTAATTGAAGATGATTGATTGTTGAGCTTTCTGTTAATTAACCTCTTATTCTGCATTTTGCTACAGAATATGAAATGCCCTTTCAAAATAAGTTTTTAAGTTTAACCATCAAAAATATGGTCATGAATTTCACTTACAAAAGATGCCTTGTAACAGCAATGCTAGGAAAAGAATGCATAGCAAATAAAACACAACTGGATTTGAGCTCACAAAGGGTTTAATGAAACAAAAAATTATTTAAATCTATGCTAGTTACTCATCATTTCAAGAAGCCCAGTCCTCAGAAACTCATAGGAACCTGGTCCATGTAATACAGATGTAAGCTCTCACAGATACGTTTTAATAACAGAAAGACAATAAATTAATTTTTAAAAAATTATGCCTGAAAACGTCTTCCCACATCTAAATGCAACCATGTTTCCTTTGAGCTTTTCTTTCCCCCCTTTGTCTTGGATTTAAAATTAAGTACATATTCAATCACAAAGTAAAATTTCATCATTGGCTCTATATTATTTGCTAACAGGGTTGTGCACTATGTAAGATTCCTCATCCTGGCATAATACAAAGGTCAGATTTGTGGTATGAATGATTAAAATAGTTTGCCCAGGGTAAGGAAAGATACTTGTTTCCTAATGCAAAATAACTTCTTTCTAAACCACACAATTCTTCCAGTTGTCTGTACTATGAAGGAACCCTCTGCATACAGTGGTATAGAGAAAGGGAGGAATTTTTCTCTAGTCAATACCAGTGAAAGCAAAAACAGCTGTTTTACATCTAATCAGGCATCATTCCATCACTCTCTGGCTGCCCCACAAATAGCATCTTTGATGCATCTTGTCAGTGACAATCTAATGCAAATTTCAGCACCTTTACTTCTCAGTGCAAAACAGATCATGATTCACAGAAAACTGGAAGGAAAACAAGGCTGTTAAAATGATTTACCTGTTTTGGGATGGCACACTGTTCTGTTCAGATTGAGATTTAGGGTGGGATTAATCTAAACACTGAAGTCATCTCAGCTCTGGAGGACTAAGCCAAATTGTTTCTCTGCACTCCATCAGTGGGTGTCCGGGAAAAGAGATAGACACCACCAGACAGTGATCACCTCATTTTAACCCAGGTGTCAGAGGTAGTGTGATGAATTGCTTCCTAAGGTACCTTTCTCTTTTCACTGACTGCAGGGGAAGCACAGACTAGACATCCTGTTTTATAAACTAAAATTAGGTGGCATTAAACTCAACAAACTTTGTGGGAGGTGCAGAGAGCAGGATCAGGAAAAGTTGAACAGAGCACAATGAATGGATAGTTGTTCAATATTTTTGTTTAGACTCACCTCTCAATGTGTGCCCTATCCATTATTTACTCTCTCCATCGAAATGCTGTACTGAATAGAGAATCACTCATTTTCTCATGGGCTTTTCCATAGTGCTGTCATTGTAGTTCTCGACTTCACCGCAAATATTAATGCATTTATCTTCCTGACACCCCGGTGGTGGTGGTGTTATCTTTCTCTTGCATGTCGTGAGTGAAGGCACTGAAAAAAAGACACTCTAATGCTGTTTCCCCCATGTAACATGCCTTCCAGCTGGATTTTTCAGAGAACTTGGTGAATTCAGGGTTTCATAAAGTTCCTGTTCACTTCTGCTGCAGTTATTTGCCCTTAGCATTCAGCTGAGTAGTCTCTAGGTGTTTTAACGTGGATATCCAGAGAAAAATGAAGGGAAAGCAGGCACCCCAATTTCAAGCTCTCTGCCATATTCATGACATGCTTTCCAAAATTTGCAACCAGATTTGGACCTTTTTCACTGTTCAGCTGTTCACTGCTCAGCTTTGGCTCATTCCCTGTCTGAATGTGCTTCCTGTACTTCCCCTCCTGGCTGGGAGATCTGTAGTTTTTTGGGCTGTGAACAGTTGGACTCAATGATCTTAGAGGTCTTTTCCAACCTTTATGATTCTCTAATTTTATGCTTCATATATCCTCAGACATAAGCAGTCATGATCTAAGCCACATCCCAGGTGCCTTGCCAAGGTGAACTCACCCTGTAGGACTGTGCCTGGGCAGAGCAGAGCACGTGTGCTGGGCTGGGGACAGAAGGGGACATTGACAAGTTAAAGATGCCCATAAACATGAGCATTGGACCCCTGGCAATTGACGTTGCTGGCTCTTCCTCCTCCAAAAGAAGTTCCCAGGTGAGCAGGGGTAATTATCTCTCAGATGTCGAGGCCACGGCAGAGATCACAGGACAATGTGCACCCGGGCACAGACACACATCCTGCTGGCCGAGCTGTGCCTGGGCAGCGTGGGAATAAACCTCTCAGTGCCACTTGGTTTCAGCAGCAGGAGATGATCCTTGATCTTCTCATTTAGCACAAACACCCCTCCAGGGCCATGCAGGGAGGGCATCCTGGCTGTAAAACTGAACGTCCTGCGGAAGGGTTTGTCTGTCCGCTTTGCACAGCTCTGCTCCACAGCGTCAGCCTTGGAATATGTGCATTGAAGAGTACAATAACATTTTATGAAAACACTGGTGGTAATGCTGTAGCTGAGATGTGCTAAGACACAAGAGCAGCAGAGTTTGCAGGAAGAAAATTTTTTTATTAATTATGGAATAATGAATAATAAATTTTTAATGACCTGGGTCTAAACCCTGCTTGTATTTCAAAACCAAGGTGGGGTTCTTTTGGTGTTAAACAGCTCCAACCCCTGAAAAATACAAAAGAAAGCCTTCTTTGTTTATTAAAGGATTGCTGCCAGAAAAATGTTTTTCCCAGTGCTGCGATCTGTCCCGGCTGTGTGGCAGGGGTACACCAACTGGATATGTTAACTGAGTAAGCTTTATTATTTCAGTGAATTTCAATTGCTCTATCAAAATAAAACAGGCTGTTCCTCTTAGGAGTAAATTAAAAAATCTTGCAGGAAAAACTCAGAATTAAAGTCATCAATACCATCATCTGATTTTAATTTAATCAAAGTTAAGCCGTGATAAGCACAAATGGTAAATTAAGATAAGAACAAACAATGTTTATAAAATCAGCATAAGTCTTGGCTTGTAACATTATATGAAAATAAGAAGTGAATAGGATATTCAGTACTGCCAAGCTAGTAGATTTCCAAAGCTGAACATAGGATTAATCAGAGTCCATTAATCTTAATTTTCCATCTGACCAAATAGAAAGAAATTTTACTTTTTCAGCCTCATTGATCATTTTTACAATTTACATTTCGTAGATTGCACAAAACACTCATATATTGCTACATTCCTGCTTTCAGTGGGAATATTTTCTGTAAGAAACTGCGCAAAAAATAGATTTGACATTGCACGGCTTCTGTCTTCACGAGTGCTTCTTTATCTTCGTATCCATTAGCTGCCTGTTTGCTATATGGATTTTTTTCGGTCTGCTTCTTACACGGTCAAGGTCTTTAAATGAAGTTCTGCCCCTGTACATGAAAAGACTTCTTAATTTGCAGTTTCACATTATACAGAGATTAACAGTAGAAGGTTATTAACAGTGCAAGGTTATTAAAAGCATGTATAATATTATTTGAACGATAGCAGAATCCCATGGAATCCCATTTCGGTATAACTTTATTAGCAACAGAAGTATTCTGTGCTTTTTCCTAGAAGGACTGATAATAAATTACTGCAAATCAGTATGCCTTCTAATCTCCTTTTCAGCTAGCAGTTGACAATTTTGTGGTCTATTAGAGGCCATGGTTGCTCAGAGTAAGTGTTGAGAAATGAATGTACTTTACCATTGGCAAAGCTAATAATAGTATCACTGTTATTTCCAAGAATTTTCTTTCTGGTTTATTTAAAATCATTGCACATACATTTGGAAATTTTGGAGTTTAAGCCTAGCATTCAGTACGCTAATTTCCTAAAATCTGACAAGAGCCAGATCCCGTAATGTCTCACTTCAGTGTAATCCAGGAAGGAGAACAGGGGAAGCACAGATGTTATATCAGCTAATTCGGTTTGTAAGATGCTAGAGGTGACAATTTCTGGATCTAAATGGGGCTTACAATTAGGCATGCGATTTGTTACTAACCCTCAGCAGAATATCTTTGCCCCCTGAGCCCAGCTGGCACCAGGGACAGCTCAGGAGTGTTTTCCCCTTCCTTGCACCCCCATGGCACCACAGGCACCCACAGAGACAGCAACCCAACCCGAGCTGTGCCCAGGAAACCCTTCCAAGACCTCTCACAACACCTGCACTGATGGTTCCACCATCAAAGCACATGGCAGGTGTAAACATCTTAAACTGCCTTGGCTGTTTATAAAGCAATCATAAACTTCATGGTGAAACACCATGGACTTGGAGGAGTCAGCCACTGAATCAAGAGCGTACACCTACACATACCAAACAAAACTCTTCTCCAAGCCAAGGCAATACTTTCCCTGTAAAGTTTCAAAATCTCACGACTGTTCTTAAGTCTTATTCCTGCATTACTTTCTCATAAATTTCTTGTGAAATCAAGCTAGGTGCACAAAGATGCACTTTAAAAACTCTTGTTCTAGTTTTCCACTAGAAAAGTAAAGGAATGATTTGCAGTTGAAGGATAGATGTATCATAATTTTCTAACCAAAACATCCTTAACCCTAGGAGCCTTGTTTTACCAGCGCTTGGTTTATTTAAAATCCCTGTTGTTACACAGCATCTGCAGCATGTCCTGTGGGATGCTCATATAGATGAGCCCCTGGCTGCTATCAATGCTTTTAATCTTCATATTGTCCAGCCCTATTCAGACAAGGGCTGTAGTGCAGTTTCAGACTTCATGTTCTCTGGTGACAAAACCAGTTTAATAAATTTTGGTTCTTTCTCATCCCAGTTCCCTCCATGTACCACAATTTATCACCTCCTTAGTTGTGCCCACGTTGCAGGACAATGTGTGTTCAGTGCCATGCTCTAAATTAGATTAGTGAAATAATCTGTGTTGAAAAGACCCTTTTTTTTCCTTTCTGGAGCATATTTCTTAGCTTAGAACATTTTGTTGATCCTATTGAGTAAAATCTTATCAATGACTCCACTGACGGAGCTGAGGAGATAAATATCAGTGAGGGAATGGAAGCAAGCAGTTTGAGAGAAAAATTTTGTCAGAAGGAAAATTGTTCACAGACCTCCCTCCTTAGAGACTGGAGAACCAGGAATGCCTGTTTTCTATGATATGGAAACCCTGCAGTGAAAAAAACCCTTGAAAACAAATTTAGTCATAGCTATGAAATCCACAGTTATCAAGAGCTCTTAAAGTCTAATGAGTACTTTGGAATTTTTATTCAGAACAGAAAATTGTTATTTGTTTCCTAATTTTATTGTCTGTTCAGCTCTCTGCCTGGTTCCTGAATTTGCAGATCTGTAAAAGCTGATTTTGCATTTCCCATTTGAAAAGCTATTTTTTCTGATTCAGAAGAAAGTTCTGCACCCACATCACTTACAGCATTTTTGTTGGATGGCTTCTTTTTAGCTGAGAGTGTGCGGCAACTGCCATGGAACAGACAAAGTCTTGAGCACATAACCTGTGAGATTTGTGAAGCACACAGAATTTCTGTGTACAGTGCAGAGCAACAGCCAAGGATTCCATGGCTGAGATCCCAATAAATAATGAAAACCCGGGAGACACCTCACCTTTGGGCTTAGGTGATAGGTATGTAGGGCATCCCTGCCCAGCTCCGTGGAGCCCATGGCCGTGCAGGGCAGGGCTGTGGGAGCTGGGCTGGGACATCACCAGGGCAGGAGCTGGCAGTCCCATGTCCTGGGCCCTGGGCAGGGCTGGGAGCTTCTCCACACCCTTGGGGCCAGGAGAGGCCATGATTCAGGTCAAGGAGTGCTGGGGTGAGGGACGATAGTGTCATATAATAAATCTGCCAGAATGCATTTGCCATGGGTTAGGTGAGAAACTGCAATGAAAAAAATCTAGCAGATTTAACAGTTTGCTGAATGCAATTTGTTTGATATTGATATAGAAATAAAACATACTCTATGCCTCCAAGCCACTGAAAAGCAATCATAAAATTACTGCAACCAATAAACATACCACAATGGAAACAGAAATGTAAAATAAATTTTTAAGGCCCTGTCTTGCCTCCTGTGAGAGGAGGGGAGTCTGCTCTATTGTTAAAAAACATCACAGAAAAGATTTTAGACAAAAGTTATTGCAAATATATTTTCATTCAAGCCTGACTGATCCTGCCTCCTTCCTGCTCCCACTACATTCCTGATTAAAAAAAACAGGGTTTGATATGTGGGTCTCTCATTGCTCATGGGCTCTCATTTATCTCATGGGTTTCTGTGGGATGTTATTCCCCAAGGGGAAAACAAATAGTTTGCCCCTTGTTTGAGGTTTTTTTCCTACCTTGAAGAAATGGTGTTCACCCAGAAGGTTTTCTGAAGGACAGAAAGTGCTCTGCAGCTTTGTAACAGGGCAGTGCGTTTCAGAAGGGCAGCATCCAGGTGATGGGGCAGGAATGCACACCCCTGTCCCCCCAGTGCCCCTTCCCCGCCCGTCCCACCCACACCTCAGCCACTGTGGGGCAAAGGAGACTGAGGAACCACACACAATTTACTCACAATGTTACATCAGCTTGTCTCTAACAAATGTGTCCACCTACAAAGCTCTGAATGGGAGGACTTTGTCCAGAGAAGCACTGAGATGTGGGAAGAACCTGTCGTACCTGTTACACGGCTGCTGGCTTTGCTGGGCTTTCTTCTGAGTTTCCTTCATTTCTGTTCTTTCAGCAAAGAAAACCTAGTCTCATTTTTCTCCACTGTAAACCCCACTGTACATTGTTTGGAAATGGTTATGAGAAGAAGCACTTGTTCTAAACTATAGGGTTTAACATTTTATTTTGAATTTGAGTAAGAATGGGTCCTTTGCAATTCTCTTACTGCTACTTTTGGACATTTTATATTTTATACGAGGCTGGATCACATCAAATAGCTGCAACATACTTTTTCCCTAGTGATAATTTCTAATTACTGCTTAACTATAAAACTGAATGAGGAATTAGATGAGCAGTAGAATGACAGAGTTCAACAACAACATTCAAAATGAAAAATAAACTCACTCGGGAGTGGGGGGGAGGAAAACAACAACATGTGCAACCCATTTTATAATTCAGGACAGCCTTGAACATTTCAGCTATTGCTTCAGCTTGGCAGAACAAAAGGCAGAACAGGCAGATTACCAGAACACCCCAGCTTTAGGGTTTGTATGAAGACAAGGTGATTTATTTTGTTGACTTTCTCTACTGAGATTTATGTTCTGATTTGTTGATGTATAATTATGATAATAGTTCCATAGGTCTAATGCAAAAAGTCTTTCATTTCCAGGTATCACTTTCAAGCTGTCATTTCGCAATATGCAGTCCCTAACCATTCATTCCTGCCTCCCCATATTATAACACCTCCACAGTTGTGTCAACACAACTGTTTGTGGAACTGCAATCTACACTGGATCACTGAACTGATCTGGATTACAAATAACATTTGCTTCGGAGGGGACAGGGCATGGGAATGAGCAACTGGGGGCAGAAAAGGGCCGGCTGAGATGGAGAGGAGGAAAAAGAATGGGAACTCATTAAACTAGTCTCACCACTGAAACTAAACTATTGTGAAACTGTGAACTCATACTCACTGTTTAGCTAGCACAGCCATGCTTTTCACCTAGTATTAATCAAATTAGACATATTGAATTCTTCTTCCTGTTACATTTATTACAAACAAGAGGATAAATTCCATGAAGAGTTTATGAACCATCAGTCAAGGCTATGTTAATCCCATGTACTGTTCCTACTCTACCAAGTAAGTCAGTAGCAAACATTGCTACTGCAGAGTCTAACCCAAACCTCAGGGAGTTCAGTGAAGGTACACCTGGCTAAATAAGCAAGAGCCAGGGAGTGAGTTCTAGCCCTGATCTTAATCATTGCCACAGTGACTTCATGTTCACTCCCCAGCTCTGCACTGGCCTGTCACATCTTGCTTGTTGAGGCAATTCTTATACAAGAAGAACTAACCTGAAGCAGTGAGGCTACAGGTCAGAGGAAACACGTGGGCTTCAGGCCAGTTACTCATTTTATCCCACTTCTGTTATGCAATATCAAAAGACCTGACTGTCCTTCTTATGCTTTCAGAAGGCTTCAGGTTGGAATCCAGAAACTGGATTGCCAAAAGAAGTTATTCATTTTTGAATGAATACTGAACACTGAAAGCTGGAGAGGAGCTTTTTACAAGGGTATGTAGAGATAAGACACATAGGACAGTGGCTTTAAACTGAAGGAGGGTAGAATTAGATTAGATATTAAGAATAACTTCTTTACTGTGAGTGTGGTGAGGCTCTGGAACAGGTTGGTCAGAGAAGCTGCAAACCCCATCCCTGGAAGAGCTCAGGGCCAGGTTGGATGGTGTTCTGAGCAGCCTGGGCTAGTGGGTGACATCCCTTCCCATGGTGGGGCTGTTGGAAGTGGATGATCTTTTAAGTCTCTTCCAAGCCAAGCCATTCTATGATTCCATGAATTTCACACGGAGAAGTGTAAACAACACAAGCACACTTGCAGCCCTGTACATTTTGCTTAATATAGAACTGGAACTAAAGGAATTCAGGGACTGAATTAGAATCTGATTTAAGGAAAGGATGATTCCGTCTTGTAAAAATTGCCCAGTGATCACCCAGTGTGATTACCCAGTGACCTGGAATAATAATTTAATGACATCAGTAAGTTAAGTAAACGATTTCACAACCAAACAGTTGAGTGACCTACATGCAATTCCTTATTTATAGCACAAGTATCAACAGTACATAAAATTGTAATTAAGCATACTAGATTGTTTCTCATAGGTTGATCAAAGAGCTGCTAAAATAATTGCTAATATGTCATCATCTTGAATAATGATTATGTCCTATCTTAAGATATTATTTCATGGATTTATGCCAGCTTTCTCCTAAAGAACAATCGTATCCCCCATGCCCTATCAATACATATAAATAAAAACCTAAGAAATTTGCTAACTTGTAACGGTGATACAACACTGTAATAGTTTGAACAGTAATAGTTTGACTTTTGTTATCAAAACACTCTTGGGATTGTGGGTAGCAGCGAAGTGCCTCTCTTTAAAAGAAAAAGATAAGATCTTATGTCCTCTTGAGAAGGAAATCACAGCCAGAAAATCAGCATTTCCTAACTTCCAAGTAATTATTATTTGACTAGCTGTAGACACACAAGTAGTTGTGGTTTGCAGTCTAGCCTGTTCTGCACCAGGATAGAACTAAGTACAATCTAAGTTAAAATATCAAAGTCATGCTGAATGGAGAGAAAGAAGTCAAGATTATGATTTTTCTGAATGTCTGCCTGTGAACACTGATGATAGTGGATAATGTTTATCGGCAGAGACATTCATATGCTCTTACTTAATCTTGTTTAAATAAGGGTTATTTTTTGACAAGATTATGATTGTCACAGTCGTAGTCTAATTAGTGCCCAATGTATCATCTTTTGACAAAAGTGCTGTGTAATTCCTCATGTATTGTCACTCCCATTGGAAGCATTTGACAGCAAAAGACCCTCCAGAAATATTTAATCAAGCTTGAATTTACCAGGAGAACTACAGACACAACAGGTTTCCTTCTAGCACACCGTGCCATGGTATACAATTTTTTCCTCCTGTATCGAGGTGGAGAAATGTGACTGTCCAGCTCCTGCTTCTAATCATGACTGTCTTTATCCTGTTAAGAAAAATCATTACTTTTCTGATTCCAATTTCACCCACAGCTAACAGACAGATAAATAACAAAACCAGAATTTACAGTACAACAATCACACTGCAATTTTTTTGCACAGAAGAAATTGCCAAATTCTGATCAGATACAGCCTGTATCCTTTTGGAGAAATGAGTTTACACCCTCAGCCTCAAAGAAGAGTTACAGAAGGGAATGACAGTCTTTTCCTGCTGGCAAATGTCTCCATATTTTTATTAGATCTGAACAATGCGGTCCCAACAGAAGAGAAGATCCAGCGAACAGCAGCTCTGTAAGTGTGCTGTATGAGGAGGCATGTATGAGGAGTTCAAAGACAATAACTTCACTGACTCTTAGAAGTGGAATAAACAGAGCAGGATGATTTTCCAAATTCTGGAACAGGAAGACCTGCGCTGTCTAAAGTGACAAGAGATTTCTGGGCTACGGTTTCACACTACAAAGAGTTTATCTGCAAGATTTTTAGTTTTGTGTTCAGCCTCACAGTGTGGTGCCACAAATAATTTTTCAGCAGAGCTGAGGGTCTGCTTTCAGCCTCATGCCACAGTGCAGAACTGCAGGAAAAAAATGGGGAAAAACTATCTGAAGCCAGTTTTTTCACTGAGCACTTTATGCCATGAAAACACATCTTGGATATTAATATCTTTCAGATATTCACACTAGGCAAATCAAAAGACTGGAAAACACAACTTCTTCTAGAAAATGCAGACCTTTTAATAACAGCTCAGAATAAACTGTCAATGACTAAACACAACGAAATTCATTAGTCACAAAAAAAAAATTCCTAAAGGTAAAGTATGCCACCCCAAAAATATAAAGATTATTCTTTACAAATTTTGGCCTGTCTTAAGCAAGAAATTGTGTTCTAATTGCCTTTTCTGATCAGTTTCTTCTTGTAGGCATTAAAAAACTGTAGAAAAGTGGTGGGTTCCATAAATAAAGAAATTAAAACCTACAATACAATACTGACAAGTCTGAACAGAAAGTTTTTAAAGCTGTAACTGAAATCATTGCAGATAACAGCTGAAGTTACTGCAAAATAAATTAATTGTTGAAGCAGATGGCAGAAATTGTATTCCTTTATATGTGGAAAAACGAAGTGAGAATTATTTGTTACCTAGAAGCAAAGTGAGGACTATTTGTTACCTAGAAGTTGTGGATTTAAGCCAGTTTTCCAGCAACTTCATAACTAATAAGATTTATACAAAGCATAGGATATCCTGTGTTTCTAAATCTGTAACTAGAAAAAAGTCAACAATACTGTCCAAATACATATATTTTACTCCAAAATTTAGCTGCAAGGTAATACTACTGGTTTAGATTCAGTTTAAAAGTTACTTTAAAAATCTCCAGCATGCTGAATGGGGAGCACCATAAAACCCATCCAAGTATCAGTGAAAAGCTCAACACGGTTTTATTAGTCATTAAGAATAGCACTCTCATTTTCCCTAGTGTGTCATGAAGCCAAGTAGGCAATTATGTAAGACAGCTTCTGGTAAGTATAGAATGAAATAAAATAGATAATTTTAGTTGCAAAAACCTCAGACCACTTCATGAAATGCTATGTTGCTTGATCCTATCAGCTTCAGTATTAAGCGTTGTCCGTATCTCAAAAATTAGGGCTTGTTTTGCTAAAAGTTGTGTCGATAATTTTTATAGTCAGATTACTCTGCATTGTTAAAATTTATCAGAAGTAAATTGCAAGACACAAATAAGAATCCAGGAGAACAAAGGGAACAAGATGCTCAAGGACAAGTTTCCTGTGCAGTGTAAATCAGAGGAGTTTCTAGGTTTCAAAGACTTCCTATTAATCCATATCTGCTAAAGATTTAATTCTGTAAAAACACAGATGCAGACAACACTTCAGTGAATTTATTTTTCTGCTGAGGGTCTACATACAAATTCCTGCTCATCTCACCCATTCCCATTTACAACAATCTGCATGTTCTGAACCTACCCAACGTAATAAAGAGTAGGGAAAACAAAGTCCTAAGTTGTCAAGGATCAAAGACCTGGAACTCTGGGAAAGGAATTTTTCTTCCCATGTTTAGTTGCACTTGAGGTCTTAACTATTGAGAGTATTTTTCCAGCCTTCAAGCAGGAAGTGGAAGTTTTCTCTCGGAGGAGCAGCAGGTTGGCCATGGTCCCCTGGCAGCAGGAGCATGGGAGCGCAAAGACAGCCTCAGCAGCCAAACCACTGTGCTCACTTCCCCATCACAATGAATTGCCAGCTGAAACGTGCCAGATCAGCAAAACTAGAAGTTCAGGTAAACAGTGGGCTAATAGGAAAGCAATAGCTTTTCACTGCTTTTATAAATATATCTGGAAGGAGATGGTGGCCGTGGATATCACCAAAAGCTGATTCCTCGCCAGCAAATCTGTAGAAGTATGGCTACTGGAAGAACCAATATGAGTTTTGTGTCTGAAGTTTGGGATACAGAGTAATGACAAGGATGAGCTTAACTGTTAAGAAATGTATTTCAAAGTATGTATATTTCAGACATGAGGTCGCTTCACGTGGGCCTCACGAGTAGCTTGACAGAGTAAGTAACTTCATTGGAGAAGGAGGAGAGAGAAACCTAAAATGACCTGAAATATGTAGGTAAGCACGCCAGATGTCTTCCCAAACTAACATCTGGGGAAATAAAAAAACTTTAGCGAGAGTCTGAGAGAAGTGATCCCAAACTTTTAGGATCTGATCTGTCTGTTCTTAACTCTTCAATTTTATTTCCAGACTGCCTTATGCCCTTTTATTATGAAGGTTCATGGCAAGCAGTTTAAATGGTTCCAAGGACCAGATGCAGACAACTTACCACTGTCTTTCATTACACAGTCTGTGAATGGCATAATTTTAATCTACTGTTCATTACCATTTAAAAATATTTTATTTTACAGAAAACTTAATAGACTATTTTCAATGGTACTGAAATAAAACTGGAGTGATGGCTCAAGGTCCAAGTCTTGTATAATGGTTCATGTGATAAAGACCATCTCTACAAGGAAGTCTAGAAATGCCTTCCTAAACCTCCTCCTCCAAACCACCACCAGGTTTGTAGCTGACCAGGAATTTTATTTCCTGTCTTTGGAGCTCAGCAGCTATTTTAACACTATTGCTTAAATTCTTAATAATTTTAAATAGCACTTCACTAAATAATTCTTTAAAAAATGGCTTAGCTATCCACTAGATGAGACCATCAGAGGAAGTTTTATCTCTCTTCTCCCTTCTTGGCTGAAAACTGACAACAATTAAGAGATAAAGTGAATTCTTATGAACATTTCCACTTTGTTATATCAAAATTTCTCTTCACATTTGGTAGAAAACGAATTAATTAATTTAGTCATTATGAGGTGGATTTTAAAAGGGAAAAATGCATACGTTTGAGAAATTGCAAAACAAAATATATCACTGAAACTCAGTTAAAGGGTGCCGATGTCACCCGAGGCAGAGGAGCTGGTAGGGGACGCTTTGCATTCTGCGTCTCGTCACCTGGCATGTGTCAGCATCTTCAAGGTTACCCCTCGTCACATGAGAGGCATCGCTTTCCACTGAGCATGGGAGCTACGGTTACAGCAAGCTTAAACCCAGAAGGCTTGTGCTCCCCCATTCGCAGCAGTGTTTAAAGTTGCTGTGCCCATCTCATAAGCGTTTTCTGGCCTAAAGACTTTAGCTATTTTACAGTGCAGGGTACAGTGTGTGCTGTGCTCTGGAATATCTACTATCTGTACTTCACAGACACTTGAGACATGAATCATTCCATAGTAAGTCAATTACTTACTACATTACAGATTTTCCCTTGTCTATAGATTTCTTTCTACCCACGTTAGAATAGCTAAATCTTTGTGTCTACTTTAATTAAACCTAAACCTTGCAGATATTTTGCCTCAATTGCCTTATATATTTTATATTAAACTGAGGTATAATAACTGCTTTAAAAAAACTCTTTTATCTTTTCTGAAAATTTATGTTCCCTCTCTCCCTTGAAATATACAGCTATTTAAGAAACTTCCAAACATATGATCTTGAAAGACTTTTGGCATACACTAACAGCATTTGAACTCTGAAACCAAATCACCTTACAAAGTCATAAATTATTGAGTATTGACATTTGTATCACACAGCCTGTTTCTGAAGCTCCAACAAACAGGTCTGTGTATCTTTTGAACTCATAGATCTTTTCACTATCTAGTTATCATAATAACAGTATTTTGGGACAATGACTGAAGCGCAATAAATCACAGATTTGCAAAAAAACCTATCTTATTTTCATGTCATTATTTGAAAGAAGTCAACGGGCTACTTTTCAATGGTACTTACCACCTAGCAGCACCCAGTCCCTCTGGGCAGAATGGAAAGATCTTGCATTGAGGTAAAAATACCACTTTAGAAGCAAGGCCTTCTCAGTACTAATGGTAGGAGACCTAGAAAAGGCAAATATATTACTGTGCACATACCTAGGTGTGTATATGTTGGTTTTGTATTATGCCATTTATTTACAAGAGGTATAATATATATTATAATATCATCATTAATAGAACTTGGGAAATCTGTGGACTATATCACATATGCAGGCATCCTTGTAAGGCTGACACAGAATGAATGAGGAACACAGAAATGCAGTCTGTGCTTCTGTGTTAGTGATTTAATGTGCTAGAGAAATATGCACTTGCCTTTCTTTTCTGCTTAGGGATGTGATGTAGAGCAAAGCACATCAGTGGTGTTCAGAGCAGTTTCCCTTCGGAGGTAATAAAGGTTGAAGAATCACAGAGGACCACCACTAAGGGCAACTCACCTGAAGTGTGAGCTCAAGATCCTCCAGAAGTCACCTGCCACCCACGCACTGTGTGTGCCATGGGCCATGGACCTTGCTGTTGTTCTGGGTACTGCTGAAAGGCATTTAAAGAATAATGTAATTATCAGGAACAAGTCAGTGTGGGTTCACAAAGGGAAAGTCCTGGTTAACTAATTTGATATCCCTCTCTAATAAGCTAACTCATCCAGTGGATGAATGGGAGGAGGTGAATGCAGTTTTTCTTGATTTTAGTAAGGCCTTTGATAATTGTCCTTCACATCATCTTTCTGTAGGATTTCTCCAGCTGTGGGATGAGCAAGTTCACAGTGTGCTGGGTGAGGAACTGGCTGAAGAGCAGGGCCCAAGGGGTTGCAGGGAATGGGGCCACATCTGGCTGGTGTCTGGTCACCAGCAGTGACAGCCACTTCTGTTCAATGTATTTATCAACAATCTGGATTCAGAATCTGAATGCACTGTTACCAGTTTGCTGATGATACCAAACTGGGAGGTTCTGTTGACTCTCTTGAAGGTCAAGAGGACTTACAGAGGGAGCGAGATGGACTGGATAATTGGACAATGATTACTAGGATTGAATTTAGCAAGTCTAAATGCCATATTCTGCACCTAGGATTGGAAATGCCACATACAGGTCTGAATTTGGAGAGGAGTGGCTAGAAAGCAGCCCTGCAGGAAAAGATCTGGGGGTGTGGTTGACAACAGTTTTGGTAGGAGTCAGCAGGGAGCCAAGAGGGCAAATCCAGTTCTGGGGTGCATCAAACCAGCTGCTCCAAAACCCACTGTGATTATCCCACTGATCTCAGCACTGGCTGAGCTTCGCCTGCAGTACTATGGGTAGGTCTGAGCTTCACAATTTAAGAAGGATGTGAAGGTCCTTGAATGCATCCAGTGGAGGACAACAAAGCTGGTGAAAGGGCTGGAAAGGATGTCCAATAAAGAGTGGGTGAGGACTTCGGACAGGTTTAGTTTGGAGAAAATGAAACTGACAGGTGACATTGCTCTCCACAGCTTCCTCAGGAGGTGGAGAGGGAGGTGCTGATTTCTTCCTGGGGCCCAGTGATAGGATGTGTGGGAAGGGCTCAAAGATGCATCAGGTTAGGTTCTGACTAAGTATTAGGAACCCTTTACTTCACCAAGACAGTGGTCAAACCCTGGAACAGGCTTGCTAGAGAGGAGGTTGATGCCCCAAGCCTGTCAGTGTCTAAGAGACATTTGGACAGTGCCTTTAATAACAGGGGTTAATATTTGGTCAGGCCTGAATTGTTTAGGCAGTTGGACTGGATGATCACTATAGGTCCCTTCCAACTGAAAGATTCTGTTCTAGTCTACATTATATTATATTCTTTTCTGTTCTGTTCTGTTCTGAAGATGCAATGCAGATATACAGTTCTGGCATATACAGTAGACCTCAGCAAGACAAAACTCAGTTCTTCCACTTTGCATTGCACCAGCTGCTAATAGAGATGTACCACAACCATTAAAAAGAAATCTAGAAATTAAAAAGAAAGAAAAAAAGCATTCTTCTGAAACGTATGCCCATTATTTGGATAATACATTTCTGACACACTTATTTGTGCATTCTCACAAAATGCAGCCTCATCATCTGTAAATAATGGGGTCACTCCAGGTTTATTCCCAGAAAACATTTATTTCACAACCTCATGTATATATGTACGGAGAAAATAGGCAAAGATTTAATATATTACTTAGACAAATGTTGTAAATACCTAATCATTAAGTAAAGGTAGTCTCACAGTGATTTCAGTGGAAGTTAAATTTGATGTATAGAGCCCTTATACAGTCACTGACAAGCAACTAGTAACCCACCATCCAAAGGAAGTATATGAATTTACACAGCATTTTTCACCAGTATGGAATATATTTTCTTATATTGCTACTTTTATCAGGAATTTTGTATCTTAGTTAAAGGTCCATAGTTCACATTTAAATATGGAGGTGCTTTGAAAACCAGCTGGTGAAAAACTAAAGCAGTTTATTTTACTTATTTCCTTTAGACAACAAAAGAGAATGCAAAGAAAAGTTTCTGAGACATATTTTGCATGACTCTTTAACAATTCTGCCATGCTATGGCCTACAAATTCCATCATTTACGTTTTTGTTGGTAAATGAATGAAAGATCACTGAGCTGTGATAGTTTCCAGTTCAAACAAACCAAAGGCATTTATGTATGGGATGTATCCATGGCTTTCATGCAGTGCTTTATCAGTAGGAGTTAACAAGGAGAGCCATGGTTTCCCCATGCAGAGCCAACATTCCACTCATACCAGCAGAGAGTAATGCTACTGAGGTTACGGACATCTCTTCTGATGTTTCAAGCTTCAATTAGAGATACGGTTGGCAGGCAGTAAAAGCCTGAGCAGTATAAAAGGCCCAGAAACTGATATAGGAGCTTAAATTAATAAAGGGTTTCATTCCGTTGTATTAACCCCTCCTTTTCGCAGTGAATTCATGGAGCTCCCTGTTGCTGCAGTGACAGACTTCAGCAGCAAAACTGAGCAGACACTCTTTGTGTACAATGTGCATCAAGTTTAAAATGAATTACATTATAGCACAAAAATCAGGAATTGTCATGAGATACAGGAATGGATTTATGTGGAAGCAGGAAGATCATTTTGGCAGCAAGTTTTATCTGTAACCCAACCACAAGGTGATTAAGATTAAACACATTTGTCAGTAGCCATTGATGTAAGCCAAATATGGTATTTCTTAGAGAAGATATGCACTTGGACTGCTGACAACAGAACCCATCCTCAAGGAAGGCTGCATTTAGGTAGCACACCTGTGTGCAGCATTATGCCACAATGCTGAGTAACCTGGCAAATCTTAGTCCCTTTTCCTCTCCATGTCTGCACAGACTTGGAATCAAATATCTTCCCTGCTGGTGTACATGTTTTGTGCATTGTATAATTTTAGTACTTGGCTGGTAGTATGTTCACAGCAGTAGTAGTATTATAAACAAAATAAAAAGGCCACCTTCCATCTCAGACAAAAACAAAACAAAAATACCCCGAACAATGAGTATGAGGTGAAACAAATTCTGCAGACCATGAAGACACTATTTGTATGAAATTACAAGTGACTTGACGATTCAAAAGCCTATTCTCCCTAACTTCAAAGAGCAGGTGTAATTAATGTCAAAATACTAAGCATACCTTCTAAATCTGTTGTCCTTATTGCAGCATATTGACAGAAAAATTAGGGAAGAAAACAAAAATTAAGACTTCTGTAATTGTCATGATATGAGAATGCCAAGAAGGACAGGAACAGCTTGAAGTCAATAGATTTCTGAAATAGACAGAAGCTCTGTCAAAATATCATAACTTAGATTTAGATAGAAAGGGAGAAGTACCTCTGGTACAGAGCGTAAGAGATTCTTTTAACCAGAAAAGGCAGTAGTCAGTGAGAAATGTCTTGTTAAATTAAAGATTTCTTCCCTATTTTCCGTACAAAGTGGAAATAGAGCACCAGATTCCTGTCCCTGCTAATGTCTGATTGTACAAGCAGCAAAATATCTATCGGAACTTCAGCTTGCATGTAATGCTTAAGGCCCTTAGGCCTCAGAAGAGATGCCAAAGGAGGCTATTGCTCTCTTCACTTTTTGGACATATTTTGGCCTATTCCTGCAGTTCTTGACTCAGGCAAGACCCCTGGTAGCTCCAAAATGCCAGCCGTGCTCATCCTGAGGGCTCAGCTAAGGTAGGTCGGAACAGCTCCTGTCTTTGGGGGATCCGGTCCCCCTTTGCTAACAGAATATGTGTGAGAGATAGAACATTTGCCTGGGGAAACAAAAACTTTCTTCCTGTCATATAAACAAAGTGGCAGCCGCCAGATATCACCTTAAAAAAATAATAAAATGTGAAATGCTTGGAGACAAAACAAGATTAATTACTTTTTTTGGGGGGGTAGGAGAGGAATAGAGGTAGAAATGGACTGCAGAAGGCTTTTAAGCCTTAGCATCTAGCAAATAATTGGCAGCAAATGTCTAACAATTTATATGAGGGAATAAAAATATTCATTGTGTGTGTATGTGTGTTGGCTTTGAATACCATGGTCACCCTCCAGCTAAGGAGCTGTTTACATCTGCCAGGCAGCAGCCAGACACCAGCGGGGAGCTGGCAGAGCCCTCGTGGGCTCATTGTGTGCCAGTCCAGCCAGGGAGCAGTGCCAAGGCTCCTGCTCCAGCTCTCCCCAGCAGCCAGGAGCAATAGCTCCCTTGGAGAGCTAAAAATTATCTCCCAACCTGCTGCTGAGCCCAGAAGGGTGCTGAGCTCAGGTTCAGACAGGTGCTGCTCCACACCCTGCACAGACTCCTGCCTGGCTCCTATGACTGTCAGTGCATGGTCTGCTAGGGACTCTTGGACAAAATCTGATCCATTTCACTCAAAATTTTCAATGCCTCACAGTCACACCCTGTGATTTAGTAGCTTTTAGTATATTACTACAGTCCTTACACGCAAAGCAAAATAAAAGTATCAGAAGACTGTCTCCTGCTATTGTCCCAGAAGAAAAAAACTAACAACCAAAGCCCTGAAAATGTGGAGGACTTTTTTATTATTATTTATAGAAAAGAACAGCTCTTACTCTAGGGAAAAGTTAAAAGCTCTGTCTTGCAGGGCTGTAGCAGAGGTAGAAAGGTGGTAGTACCTGGAGGAAAAGATGCTCAACTCGGTCCACCTGGTCCAAGGACTCCACTGGACAGTTTGCTTTGAAATATTTTCTTCCAGTGAGAGAGAGGGAGTTGCTGGATTTGCCACAGCCACCCACATGTGGGTTATGTAGTATGGTGCAACATGATTGCCACTGGCCAGCAGGGAATAGGGGAGAATCGATGGAGAAAAGGCCTTCTCTTGAGCATGGGGCAGGAAGCTGGAAAAGACCTGCTCATTCTCTGCCCTTCGGCCACCCGAGGCATCTGTATGGGGTGTGTGAGGCAGCACTGGTGAGGAAACTTTCACAGCAAGAAAAGCCTGTTGATCAGAGCCCAATTTCAGCGACAGAGCCCACCACACCAGCAGGGATGTGTGAATGAATCTCCCTCTTCCTTTCCCAGGGCATGTTAGAAAAACCTTACTTTTATCTACCTGCAAGTCATCTTTAGATGTTGCCTATGACCACAAGAATTCGATCCGTTAGCATAATTATGAACTAAAGCAATCATAAATATAAATAGGTTGTACCTGGAAATACAAAGCAGCTGGGGTCCAGCTCTGCAAACATGAATGCATCTTGTCAACAGATTTACAGTATCATAACATTCAGAGTGACTGACTTACCTCCTTCAGGTCACTAATACATCGATCCTAAGCAAAGATGACTATTCAGAAAGCTGTGGCACATGATGGTTTGCAATTCAGATGTGTGATCTTTTAAACAAGTCAATGGGACTATATTTGCATTTTGCAAGTGGAAGATGAAATAGTGGCATCAAGTTCATAATTAGCACTCTCTCCATTGCTTGACTCAATATTCCGAAATTTGATTTTTGCTCTCATTTTCTTAAGTCTCAAAAAAAAATTCTCTTGGGCTCTAATATGCTGTAAAATAATATTTATACTGACACATTTATTTTATTCAGATAAGTACTGTGGAAGCAAGATATGAAAAATCATTTTCAAACTCACTAGAAAATGGGGTGGAGAAGGGTGAATTACAACTGAAATTTTTACAACTTTGAAAGGATTTTTGTATTTAGAACCAGAAAAGAAAAAAATAGGTTAGATTTCAAGGCTATTAGAAGAAAAGGGTGAAATTTTAATGGGTTTTTGTATAGTATTTCCAAATACAGCAGTCAAGAATCAGGCAAAAATGAATGAGATTTGCTTAAACATCAAATTTTACCTGTGATAAATTCAGAGTTCTTTGTATTTATGTCTGTTTTAAAGCCTTGGGCATTTTAAATAATGATGATTGTCAGGGAACTTCTAACAAAAATTGGAGAATCTTCTATGTCTAAGGGAAATATATAATGTTATAGAGAAACATAAATTTACTAAGCTCTGTAAATTGAAGCATTATCTAAAGTTTTGGATTTGTGGAGTAAGTTGAGCACAAGAAATTTCTTTGTGATAAGAAATAATTTGGAATGCTCATCACCAAAAATGCTGATGTTGGATTTCAAAGTCTAAAAAGTTTCATTCCGAAAGTTTTGGGGTTTGTCTATAAAATAACTTAGAGCAGGGTACACTGCAGAAAGTGTTTGAGCTCAAACATGATTAATAAAAAAGTGTTGTGATTTATTTTTGTGACTAACCTTTGTGATAAATTAAGTCTGGTGCATTTCAGAGCTCAGCACATGCTTTATAAGTGTTGTGAGTGAGAAATCTCATGGAAGCAGAGAAGTTCATCCTGCTTCTATGGAGTTTTTGATGTTCTGATGGCAACAGGGAGGAAAATAGAGAAGGTCAAAAGCTCTTTGCCCTGAGGCATTTCTGGAGAGTAAAATCTGTGCCAGGAGTAAGCTCCTTCCAAGTTCCACAGGTTTCTGCCCCTTCACCTCTGAGAGAAAATCTTCCAGAGTGCAGGAAAAACAAGTTCAAAACAGAAAATAAAACTCCTTGAGCTATCTGAATATTTAATTCAGAAAGTGGATACAAAGATAATTTTTAAGTAGGTAATGGATGACGTTTGCAAACGGATAGATGGGAGCAGATGAGTGATGAGACCATGAGTAAGCGAGGAAGGAATGACAGGTAGGTGAGATTTGAAAGGACATAGCCCAGAGCTATCTTACAGCCTTAACAGGACTCTCTAGGAAAAGGAAAAAAGAAGCAGCAGAAGCACCCGGGTCACCTGCACCATCAGCTGTTGTCAAATATTTCACTGGTTTTTTCTTTCTTTTCTTCTTGGTTTTTTGGGGGTTTTGGGGTTGGGTTTGGTTTGGTTTTTCTAACATCAGCATCTTTGATGCAATGACTGTACCAATTAGGCCCCTGTAACGTACTGTCAGCTCTAATTCCAGTCCAACTAGAATTTACCTACTTGCTTGTCTGGAAATTCATTATTTCTGAATGGAGCTCCTAGATACACACATGGACACCTCCAGATCCAACAAAGTTAAACTCAGTTTCTAAAAAGGCTCAGGCTGTGTTCATTGGCCAATTTAGCTGGGATAGATGAGGCAGCACTCACAATTACCCCGTCCATGTCCCAGCAGTGGCTGAGCAGGACAGACACCTGACTCAGCCCTGTTTACAGTTTGTCCTACAGTCTTAACTGGTGGTGGGGGTATGTGAATGCTAATCACACAGTCATATGTTATTCTGGAAATTACAGCAGCAGAGGATTGGATGTCAATCCTGTCTAAACTTCTTGTTATTTTGGTTGAACTTTGAGTGGTGTGCAGCTGGGACAATGGCCACTTCCCAGCTAAATCTATTTCTAAATGCAAGTCAAAGCCCAGATTTAAACAGTCTTCAGCTGAAGTCAGTACACTGAAATCTTAATACATTTTCAGGCTGTTTTGTGACTGAGAGGCTTGTATATTACCACACATGGCAACAACCACTTAAAAATTATTTGAAGTCAGTTTTTAAAATATCCTCTGGAATATAATCCTGTGGGACTGGTAGTGAAAATAATCCATGTTTATCAAACATTCCCATGGGAAATCTGACTTTCATTTCAAGCATCATTTACCTGTATTTCTAAGTATTGTGTTACTTACTTGGGACGGTAAAGAAATGCATCAGAACACTATTTGAAAAGAGGGTGGCATACTGAAAATGTCCAATTCTTTCAGTGATTTCCAATGTACTGAAAACTATGGTTTTTATCTTAGCCTTGTTTTTCTTCTGTACTGTTGACAACCTGAAGTAGAGTGTTACCTCCTTTATAGCTGTATAGGTTACACAAAAATATCTAAAGTACCCAAATGATCCAGAAATTCCACTGTCAAAGGTAACACCTCTCCCTTTTGCCTCTAGGTCTGATTTAAGGAGATTTAAGAGAATAAGATTTCTGTATGAATTTGGGAAATGATACACAATGAATTTAAAAACAAAAGGAGAGTAACATTTAGTTAAAAGCACTTTGGGATAAGACTACTTGTTTCTTGATGCCCATGACAAACTCTGTCGTTTGGCATGTCTCCTTCTGTGGCTGCTTGTAAGATTTCCATAGGTAAAGTGGATCCTGGCGAATGATTATACAGGGTAACAGCAAAACACCAGCCACAGAATGTTGTTACAAGAACTTAAGCAAGAGAGAAGTCACAAAGTTTTTCTTTCATTCCTATCTTTTGGTAGCAAAGCAGGAAGATACACTAAAGGGAGAGAGAGAGAAAGAGCCTTTGTTGGAACAAAGGGAGAAGAAAGGAGGACACCTACTCAGCTACTCTTGAGGGGGAAAAAGGGTTAACTGCATTTTGAACTGAACACCAGATTAAGCAGCAAGTAATACATGAGTATTATATACCACAACATAAAAGAGGAAAAGAGATTTTAAAATTATAACAATACATGAATGAATAAAAAACGTTTGCTACTCAGGACAAAAGTTAACATGAGATGCTCACTAATTCTGAAAGTAAAGATTTAAATCGAGTCTGACAAAAAACCCCAAACACAACACTGTAGACTAGACTGCTTGTATTAGATGTTTTGGACTACCACAAATCTTTATAAAGGATGGGGCAATAATACTGCACAGAGGTAAAGTGAGAATGAAATCACAGGTGCTCCAACTCTGTTACATGTTCAGTGGTCTTCGATAACAGTGGCTGCAGATGCCTCTACAGAAAAGTAGAGAGAAAAACAGGGGGAGTTACTTTCTTCACATTGATCAACAGTAAAATTAAAATCCTTAAATTGCTCACTTTTGTTGATTTTTATGACCTCATTACCTCACCAAAGCTTGCAATAGAGAGTACCATGCAAAGCATAGTTCCTGTCTAGAAACAGCACTGTTACTCAGGTAAGGTGTTTTCTTAAAAAAGCCAGTCTGGCAGTCACCCTATTGCAAAGCATTCCAGTGAAAGCAAATAGAAACCCACAGCTCACCAGAAAAAAAAATCCATTCTGCTACTTGTGCCCTGCTACCTCCATAAGTAAGAAAACAGAGTACGAAATGAGTCTTCTTGTGACGCACAGCTCAATATGGTTGAAGTGTTACAATGTGCTGCTTGAGTCAGAACTGACAGGGTGCCAGCCTTACATTTGTTAGAGCAAACAGAGCTCAGCTTTAGATTTCCATGCTGTTACACAACCATGCTATTACTTAAAGGACTTCTTGTACTCAAACAATAAAGACCATCTACTTTCCTGTTGCTGTGCTGATATAATTGTCTCTACTACAGGCACATTTTCATATACACATATGTATTTAAATACACACCTACACTGCAGTATTTTAGCTGTTCTAAGGGTGTGCTCACTCCTTGGCCTCCAAGGATCTTTCCTTGTTTTTACAGAAGTATGAGATTTGAGATTGCTGCAGCTCGTGAGGGAAGAGGTGGTCATTTAGTCCAGCTAAGCACGTGATTTAATTCCCTACCAATCTCAGCAGTCAGCAGGATCCACACACTGAAATGTCAGAAAGCAACAGCCATATTTGCTGCTGCTGCTTTCTCAAAAGCTGGTGCCATTAAATTAATGGCACTTCCATTAACTGGGCATTAGCACAGTCATTGCACTAACCAGGTCTCTATTGGCTTTGTGGGAGATGCCCACTGATAGCAGAGTGTACAGAAAAAATACCTGCAGGAACATTCTTTGGAGGACTGTTAGCAAGCACATTACTACTGAGAGTGCGCTGGGTTCAGGTTTCACTGGACACTGGGTTACCTTGCAGTCTCAAAATGACAGATCCAAGGGTCTGTCTCCTGGAAATCCCAGGAAATAGCTGTACCTGGGTGTCAGCAATGCAGTCAGAAGGCAGGACAAATGGACAGAGCCTCCTGAAACCCAGGGAGGGCTGGCCATGGGGCAGCTGGCAGCCTTTCAATGCTGCGGCAGCCAGCTTACTTCCTTTCAGAGCCTGAATCAAGATAGCAGTGCTATTCTAGTTTAGTTTATCAGAGCAAATCATATGACTAATGATTAATCATTCAAGTATTTATCACTTCAGTATAATTTCTGCATACTATTACCGAGGTTACACCTTCTCTAGTGTGGCGCAGGCATGATTGGATCTGACACTTGGGGAGCATCTTTCAGCAAAGAGCTTAAAGAGCTTGAGAGGCTGAATACTGACAACAGGTGAGGCTGCTGTTGGCTTGGAAGCAAGCAGAGGAACAAGGCACAACAGCTGTGAGAGAAAGCAGAAGCAACACAATTTGATATCATCTCCAGGCTGCCCCTTGAGGTCATCCCTGCAGAGCCAGGGCTCTTCATTCCCCATGATAGGAGAAGGGAAGAGGGCTGGTGGAAGGGACTGTGGGCAAAGGGCCTGAACTAGACTGCCCCGAGGCATGTGCTGCTCTGGCAGTGATGTGATACTGCTTGTACAGCCCCTGCTAATGTATTCCTCAGGTGGCTGTGCTCCAGCTTTCCACCTTACCTTATGTTTCGCCATGCAAGCAGCACAAACACTTGTGACGTCTTCTTTCCTCAAGGAATCCACGGGAGTTTGTGCCTCACCTACTCCAACAGGACAGAAGTGAAGTATAAAGCAAGTTGGAAGGTAGTCAAATGATGGTATGTCTTGGCTCACAGCATCCCAAACTCATTTTTGTCCTTTATGTTTTTCAATCCAAATGCGGGTAGGCAGAATCTCTGAGATGATTGTGTCATAGAACTTTTCCCCTGCTTCAGTTTTTGGTGGACTTTATCTTTCACCTGATTTTTCTTATGCTGTACCTGCTTGGGGACAGTCAACTCTGGGAAAATTCTGCTATCATACCAGTATTTCTGGATTTTTCTGCAGCCTTTCCATCAGCACAGTTGTCTCTCCTAATTAATTTTTGTTTGGTGGTCTAGGGAAGTGAACTGTAATAATTTCTCCAGTCCAACTCCTTCCCTGGCCTTTTCCATTAGTTGCTTCTGGTTTAGGCTAGAAGACTTTTGTCCTACCAAATGTGTGTGAGGGTTGGGGGGAAGAAAGGTCTATCCTTTCTCAGTTCCCTAAGCCAAGTTGTGATTCTGTCAGCTTACTTCAGGGTTTTGGTTCTTTTTTCAGAAGTTGCTTCTACTGGTCTCCATGAAGGCCACAATCTGCCTTTCCTTCACCTCACTGTGAAAGGGGAAGCAGGGGCTATCACAGATGTGGAAGGACTGGAGACAAGAATGTAATACAGACAGAAGAATTACTCTTCGGCCTATTGTTCAAGGCACAAGAGAGTATTTTTGGATTCCAGTCCCTTCTCTTAGTTTTGTGTTTTTTAAAAAATAGCCACGTGTTCACATATAGAAATTGTACTGGAAACAGGAACAAAGCATTCCATGCTTTCAGGTCAAGGCAGTACCTGAATGGGAATCTAAAATTGTAGGCTTGGTCATATACATCTCATTTTTTTGGAGGTTCTGATGCCTCAATCCTGTCTTATATTTTAGCCCAACTTTTAATAGTGCTTCCCTGTGACTCCTGTCATAGAGCAGGAAGTTTCTACCATGTTTACTGTTGACCAGTTTTGTGAAAGTGTGACAATGAACAGCACAGCAAATATGAAATGGCAGTAAGACCCACTTACTGTTGTAAGAAACAGGTTAGATGGTCACCAAATAAGCAAGAGCAATTCATACCCCTGTCTTCCAGCCCTACCATGTGTCTGGGAAATCCTTGGCTTTCTCTGCTATTACTGATGTCTCATCCTCACAGGAGGAATGCAACTTCAAATTCTAGCCCATTCTCTTGAGAACTGAGTCTTCTCTACTAGATAATCTAATGTCTCATACCTTTGGGTCACATTCAGACAGCTGCTACAAAGTCCACGCTCTCAAAGTGCCATGTGGCCAGAGGGCTGTCTTTTCCCTTCAAGAACCCCCTACATAAAGACAGAGCAGGATCAAAGTCTACTGGTATGATTTAAAGGTCAGAAATCATCAGCCCTGTGTTTGTGCACAGATAATCTTTTGCCTGGACGAGCCAACACGATGCACATCCAGGGCACTGCCATGGTTACTCTCCTACTTCAGGCTACAGCTGGCATTTGGCATTCATTAGCTGGAAAGGAGCCAATTATTTAGCTACCCAGCTCTCATTGTGCCTCCACGGGGGATCTCACAGAGCAGCAGCACAGCCTTCCCTTGCCTCTCACCCTCCCAGCATGTGACACACGTGCCCCGAGATGCCCCCACACACAGCAGGCACATGACTCCCACCCCTGGAGCACGGCCACCCATCACTTGACCCTGTTCATGGTATCTCACAGTCATGGCACTAACCGCACAGCCTGTACTCGCATTCCTGGGCACACTGCTCAAGCTTGTGGACAGCACACATCTCACAAGATATGGCATGTGCAGTTTCTGCTGTTCAGGGTATGTGTACATATTGAAATAAAGCTGTCTAGAAGTGTTTGTGTGTGCTTGTCTGGGGATAGCTCTGTGCTGAACCAGGATTTAGTCCTAGGGCAAAAGTAAGAGAAGCACTGCCCTGTGGGCATTTTAAAAAATATGACTCTTAATAAAGTGATGATAGTCCTATTTTTAATTTGGCTTCTGTGTCTGCTCAGTAACGATTTTTCATAACGATTTATTGGCCCTGGCTTTTTACTGTGGTCTTCCTGCTAACACTTTAGGAACGATAAAAAGCCTTGGTACTAAAATATAGTGCTTTGTAGATGTCTTCTGGAGAGAAATATCAAAAAGTGTCGTGGGTTAGCCAGATTTTTTTGGCTGTCTCATTTCTGCTTGGCTCAAGGCTTACTTATTAGACATTTTCACGTTCTCATCCCTGGCAATGAAAGAGCTATACATTCAAAAATTTGGCACATGCACAAAGATGTTCACCGACATTCACAAAACATTTCCTAAGGTTGTAGCTGCTTGAATTTCAGCTCCTTAATTAACCAGATGTCTTTGAGAAGACATTCTCAGGGTTCTTTTCACAGTTGACTGTTCTATCTTACAGGCTTCTCTGAAGATTAGATTTACAGCAGGGCCAGACCTGATATATCCATGTATTTCCAGACTGGTTGTCAATTAGAAGTTCTGTCCTGGTTGAAGAAGACTCTGATTAGCAATGAACAGACATTTTTGATGCAAAAGTCAGGCATGAAGTAAAGCCAGCACAAGCCAGAACATGTTGGCCTTACGTCTGGGTAGTCAGTCTGACACTATCAAAAAAGCAATGTTCTTAGTGCATGTGCAGGGATAATCATTAGGTCTGCCTTGTCCCAGAGGCACTGTCCTCAGGGTGCTTGTTCTGCATGGTGGGAGTGCAGAATTTCTTGGAGACAAATACAGAAGCCTTCCTCCATCCTTAAAAGGTTTTGTCTAGACAAGAGAACATTTTTGGCATAATTATCCTCTTGCATTTTAATTTTGCATGCAAATAATTAGAACTGTGGTGTTATAATTTCAAGCAGGCCATGCTACTTGTAGGGACCTGAACCAAATTCTGAGAGGCCATTCTGAGAGGCTTTTTGGGAAAAGAAGCTAAAGTATTGAGAAGTTAGCACAGTATCTTATAGGAAAAGAAAATGAAAGCTAACGTAGCTTTAAACACGACACTAATTAATATATGTACTGAAAGCTAATGAAGAAATATGACCCTGTTTTGCAACTGTGCCTTTGGACTGATTGACAGCAACTGGATATACACACATGCTCACTCATCTTTGCTTTGGAAATTATTCATTACCACCTTTAACAGCAGAAAGTTTTCTACACTTACATAAAGCAATGGAAGGCTCCAACAAAATAGAAGGAAGATGGGTTGTTATTGCCAGTCTGCTGTTCATTTCCCTTAGTACACCATGTGTGGTACAACAGTGTGAGGTGCCAAACAAGGCCCCCAAAGCAGAGTGAGGAATTAATACAGATTAAAAAGGTGTATTTTTTCTCAGTGTTTTTCTGGGTTATCAGTTTCTCATCCTGGTTCACTGTGCAGCTGTACAATGGGAGAGCATACGGATGGGGAGATATGACATGTGAACACACTCTTCCACAAAAATAAGTGTTCAACTAAATGGGGCCTTAGTCAATTTATCATTCAAGCAAGTAAACTAGTTCATTACATTGGATGTGCTGTACTCAAACTATAAAAAAATCCTTATCTCCATAGTAAATATGCAAACCTGGGAACTCAAACTCGATTTATTTTTTACTTGGTACAAATACATCTGACATAACCATCTAGCTTTGTAGATGTGCTCACACACTCTAAATGGCTTTACAAATGTAGAAATATATGACTTTTTACAGAAATTACTGACAGCAGAATTATATGAGTAATCAAAATCTTCACACGCTCTACATACTTCCTTGCTATTCCTATATTACAGAATGACTCTTCTATAAAGAGAGTCTAATTTGGAATAGAAATTATTTCATTTTGGGATATTTACCCTGCTTTGTAAGTAGAGTAATTATTCTGGAACATGCTCATTTACATTTTGGATGAGTGCCTGCAGAATGGCTCAGAGGAATAATTAGTTTGGAAGAGCTATTCTGATCAATTTCTGCATCTGAGGCCCTGCAGACCGTATGTGTCACCAAAGGCAGTCCATAACTCCACAAAGTACTGATTGAGGCCTTTGACTTAAAAGACTTCAGCACCATTTGATGTAATATTTAGAATTAACTATTAGTTGTGACGAAAATAAAGTTATCACACTCTTAGGACACTATTTATAAGACAGCTAAGCACAGTACCTAATCATTAAGTGTCTAGTCAAGTGCAATACAGAGGAAATGTGTTTGCCTACAATATGCCACTAGCACATTCATGGTGCCCATGTTTTGTGCTATGACAAGCTGGATATCTGCTGCTAAACTAAAACTCGGCAGAAAGACTAAGCTGGCCCTTGGGTGTCAGCACCAGGCTTTTACTGGGGTGGTCAACAAGCTAAGTGATAAATCCAGACCAAGTTCTTTTCTTTATCACAGCACCCCCAGGATGCCAAGCTAAAATCCCCCAGTAGAAATATCCACCAGTGCAGCACCAAGGGTAAGGGACTTTCTGGGCTCAATAATGCTCCCTCGTCTCCTGTCACTCACTGCTATCATCACAGTCTTGTATCTGTCAAGGAACAAGAACAGTAGGATGATTCCTAGTTTATTTGTGGTGTTGGAAAATGATAAGACTTTGTATAAAGTGTATCTCTTCATTGCTGACATGGTTCACATCATTTCTTCCCACAGGAAAAAAAGAAACCAAGGTAACATATGCTAAGAGCAAAAATCTCCCAAGAGATGTTGTGGAGAACTCCTCTTCCCATTGGGATGAAAGAAATGCTAGTCCTACAGGAATAGTTGTGGGTTCTGCCCCAAACAGCATGCTTACCAGAAGCTCAGGATTTATCCCAGTAGGAAGGAAAAATCAGAACCTATTCATTAGTTGTTCCATAATAGATTTAAAAATACAAACTTGCAAGGTCACTTACATAAAGCCTGCAATACCATATGCTCAACACATTCCAGAACACCAAACACATGAATCACTGCAGTTATATTCATAAAAATACTCTTCTACTCCCCCAGCACATCACACAACGATGTAGTTATAGGAACTTTTTTTCAGGTGGCAGCTGATTTAAGAGGTTCCTGCATTTGCTGCTTATTCTTGCCCCATAGCTTTAACTGATCACTTCCTCAGCTGGGCTGGTTTAATTCTATGGAGGTGAGCCAGCCCCCAAACTGGGTTTAAAAACCTAAAACCACAAACAAACCAATACATAAAGTTGTTTGAAAATAACTCTTAGGTTATTTCAGTGATGTATCTGTTGCTTCAGCACTGCTGAGGGGGCAGTGACCTTCTGTTCAGCCACAGAAGTGAGCAGCCAAAGGTGGGGAAAGGAAGAGCTCTTAAACCAATTTTTCAGCCTGAGACTACAGATTGATCAAGCTGGATTCTTAAAGAACAGTGAGAGAAGGGACATAACTGAGCATGCCACCGGAAAGTGTCCTCCTCAGAAACATTTGCATGGTTTTTAAGCAGTAAAGAAAATCAGTAGCTGTATGAAGACATCTGCATAACAGAGACAAACCTATGAATGTCCCAAGTCATCCTTGGGAGAGATGCATGACTTGGGCTGTGGCCTGCATGCAGGGGCTCTATAGCATCTTTAAGTATTAGACCTTCTGAAAAGTCTTTTTTAAAAATGTGTAATAATAAAAACACTAAAGCTGAATATTATTAAAACAATTTTTATTAAGTCCAGCTTTTTTAACCTGGACTTTTCTGAAGTGCAATTTTACCCTAGCCCTTTTAAAAAGTTTTCTGTGCATGTTCTCTGTGTGTGTGTATGTATTTATAGATGTATAGTTATAAATGGCATGAATCCTCATCTAGGGTTGCATTGTTTGCACAAGCCTTCAGACTCAGTAAGCCTGTGGGGTTTTTTCTCACTTTCGCTGGAGTTAGACAAGAAAGCCTCAGTGGAACTGACAGAATAAGCCATTCTTAAATAAATAGTGGTGAAAAATGAAGCAAAACCTCCATGCCTTGGTATTTAAAATTAGGTCAGTTGGCAGAAAAATTTCCAATTTAACTGACTTACTAATCAATACCTAAGAACTTTTGTTTTTTCCACAAAATGAATTTCATTTGCTTAGGGAAGTTAAGTGTTCTGAACACTGAATTCTAGAATAAACAGGGGTGTGTGGAAGATGGAATGCAACTGTGACCAGTGTGTTTGACAGAAGCTTCTTCAAGCAGATAATGCTTCTTCAAGGAGAAATATTAAAAAAAAAAAAAATCAATTTTATTTTGTATGTTTTAAGTCTCTCAGCTTGTGAGTGCATTTTGACTTACAAAACTGGAAATGAAAGAAACCCCTCCCCTCAGAAAGAGAAAGAGCTAAGGTATGCGCAAATCAAAATCTGGTGTAACTTACTTTTCACTGAAGGACAGTTTTTTGGAACTATTTTTTTTTAGAAATAAACAGCAGGAAATATGGGAATTAATTGTTTTCTTTTCCAACCATTTGATGGAAAGGCTAGCAGTTGGTGTCCTGAGAACTTGCATCTAGAATAAGAACTTGGTCATCAATACAAGGGCCTTGTTCTTCTGTTACAAGAAGGTATCAGTCTACAAACTGAACTCCCTAGAAGTCCTGTTTCTGTAAACACAGTGGAAGAAAAAGATGCTATTTCCCCACAGGCAACATTATGGGCTCTGATTTTACTAGTGGGGATGGCATGGTTGAGGATGGCTGATGTGATCAGACGCAGCCCCTGCCCTGCTGCTTCCAAGGGCTGTGTTTGCTCATCCATATGAGAAGGCAAAGAGCATATCTTACTGCTGTCTGTAGCTGCTCCAGGGAAGGGTCTAAGCCACCCTGGAAGCACTGCTCAGCTGGTACTAGACAGCTGGTCGCTGTCTGGCTTTGAACTACCTGAGAAGTTTAGGCTGAGGGACTTCACCACCCATGTGATAAGTGGGCTCAGGTTGAAGTTCACTGAGCATCAGACTGATGGCTTATTTAGATCTCCTCGCTTATCCTCTCTTTCCTAGTCACTTACAGCTCAGAAAGGTCCCACTCATGTCTCTTGTCGTCATCTTTTTCTCTCTCCAGGACTCTTAACTGCTGAATTGTGGATGAGTTTTTTCAGTGATCTTACATCCAAGCCCACAGTGTGAACATATACCAGATAACAAGAGAAGAGGTAAGAAAGCTGATTTATCTGTAGGTACTCTTCTGTCATCTCTTTGGCCTCAGAGCTCATTCCCATTTGGTCTGATGCCTTCTGTTTTCCATTCTTACAGATGAAGTCTGGGCTGTTATTACCCTGACTGCCCCAAAGTCCTCTTCTCTGGCCTCAGCAAGAGACACTGACATCTGTGCAGAGTGTCACTGCAGAGATGGCTTTGATTTACCACTATGATAACATCATCCTTAGTGTTACCTCCCAACTCGACTTTTGCTTTCTCCATTGCATCAGTCACTAAGCCCTCATCTGCAAATCCCATCTACAGAGAAATCACTTGCTCCACTGCTGAGCGGCTTAACATTTCCTCCAGGATGGACCTCCAGCAATGAACTTCAGGTTTGGGAGAGGAAATGAGAAGTTATAACATACACAATGTTAAATTAGGATGGATATGCATAGGTTGAGTGTAATAACCAAGTAGGAATGGAAAAGTTTCTGAGAAAGATTAATTGTATTATTACTTTCTGACATGTTAAATTTTCTCACTGGGTTTTGAGACTTATGCAGATTGGAGGGAAACAGGGATGAAAGGCTTTTATAAAATCTTCTGTGCTACTTAAACTCATAAGTACCTCACTTGACTCTTAGAAAGCCACTGACTGAGCTGCATGTGACCCCAGGAGGGATATAGTACTGCACAGTGGCAGTAAGCCTTAGACATAAAACTCTCCTTGAAATACTGTCCACTTACATCCTGTTCTGACTTCAAAAGCTAAATGTTACATTCCTTTTAGTAAAAGAGCTTATAACTGAGACAAAAAGGACAACAGCACCTTCCAATTTTTTACAATGATATGCATGTATGTGCAAATTTCTGTGTTTATTATGTACCGATACAGAAACTTGACAAAGCATTAATTTTGTATATCGCACTTCTGAGCTGTGCTTGATGTAGTGTTGCATTTGGCTACAATTCAAGATGTGGTTTGATATTTATATGCTATTTTACATTGAAATATGATTGCATACTTTTAGATTTACAAAACTCTAGTCTTGCCAGGAAATTCTTGCCTGTAAAACTATTTTAGGACTTTATCAGTTAAAAGGCTTAAGAGCTAAATTTTTTCTTCACATTGACTTAAATGGATACTGCGTATGCATATTCACAGGCAAGCTTTGGCTTTAACTTTGATTTAATTGTTTAGCATGGTTAGAAATACATACTTAAAAATCCAGGGTGATTAATGAGACTGGTAACAGTTTGAAAACTAAAATTTCTCTGATGCTTGGAAAAAGCTCTAAATTTCTTTCTCTGACATATTACACAAACAATATCTTAAATCCCCATGTGTGTTCTATTTGTCACAAATACAGATGATTTAAAAGTTTTAATGAAAAACTGACTTAGAAAAAATATTTTCATATAGCATATTTCCTTCCTTCACTTTTTCTTAGGGACCAGTTAAACAGCTGAAACTGAATATTTTATTCAGAACCAAATGGTTTTAGTATCACACAGAAAATTTGAAATATACCTTATTTTATTTGTTTTTCCCCTCAGAAAAAATTTTGTAGCTCCTTAGTAAAATTCTGTGGAAAATGTTTACTGTTTCCTAACTGACCTGGAGACCTGAGCCAGAAGAGCATAGACTCTTGGTCAGTAGCAGCTCCTGGCAACCATTACACAGTTAGCAGCCTATTGGAATCCCCCAGGAATCCAAGTCTTAGCATAGGAAAAGAAATGTGTTTTCAAACATAACCACTCCAAAAAACACTGAAAATATGAATTGGGAGTAAATCCATGCATTGTTCCATTAGTGACTGTGCAGACAGCCTGAAATAAGGCCTGGAGAGATGAGGGTGACTAGATCACAGTAACCTACTAACTCAAAATTCTAAAACAATCATTCAAGTCTTAACATCAAATGAATCATAGCTGTTTATCATTTTAACAGCAGCATTCCACTAATGTGCATGCATTATGATCCTCAACCAAATGTCAATCTTCTCTGTGTGAAGACTGCCAGAACCTCCCCCAAACCTGAAAAACATAACACATTGATTTTTGTGTCACTCAGAAGTCAAGTCACAGAGGCCTTGTTGCATAAACTGCTAATTAACACCAAACAAAAGGCTAGTCTCTGCCCTAAGGAACTTGCAGCTTAATTATGACTGGAGTCAGCATGTAAATACCAACAGAAAATAAATGAACATAAGGGTTCACTTAAGATTTCTCCAGGGAAGCAGGTTTAAGAGATTCCCATCTTCTTTCATCTCAGCTCCTCCTTTGTAGGATTGAAGAAGTGTTTGCATTTGAAAAATACCACCACTGCTTTTAGGGCAGGACTGGGGTGGGGGGGGTTGGGGGGTGAGGGCAGGGGCGTTGCTATTAGATGGATTTTTTCACTTTTTGGGTCTGGAGTGTAACCCTGAAGAGAGTTGGATCAGCAGACCCAATGGGATGGCAAACAGTGTCCCACAGGCAGTGGGTGCTTCAGCCTGAGACCTGCTGGTGCAATGGAGCTGCTGTCTTTGGGATTGCAGCAGGAATTGCTGCCAAAGCACACAGCAACACAGCAGGGTCATGGGGCAGCTCAATGAGCCGCAGTGCCAGTGCGCCAGCTCCAGGGAAGAGTTTCAGCACCATGAGGGTGTGCTTGCACAGTGAAACAGCAGCCCTGAAAGCACTTAGTACTTGCTTGAAGCATAACAGGTGAAGCTCAGAGTGTTTGACAAAGAAGAGGTGGGAGCCAACCACGTGAGGCTAAAGACGAAGAAAATCGTTCCAGTCTAGAAGACAAATCCTGGTCAGTTAGGTACTGCCTGCATATTAGCCACTGTCACTACACGATCTCATGATGGCGAGGTGAAAGGGGCAAGAGCCGAAATTCTGTGTCTTTTCATCTTAAAGATATGAATGTGCATTTGTTTGAACACTTCAGAAAGAAGGAGCGCATGAAATCAAACAACAGAATTTCCCATGTTTTGCAGCAGAACGGGGCAAATTTCAGCATCATGATATATGGCAAATTGCACCTATATTATAATGTCCTGACTGTGGGACAGGATACCTACTTTTATCTTTTATTGTCACACAGATAAAGGAGCAGCACTGTCTTCTCATTATAACATGCCTGACTTAAGGGATAGTTGTTATCACAGTGACATTTTCCTGTCGACTTTATACATACAGTAGCTATTATAAAAGGTAGAAAGAACTCCTCTCTAAGTGTATTATCTATACACACCAACCGGGCTTTGCTGAATCCCCCATGTAATGGTTATGCTTTGTTCAGCTTATAAAAAAACCTCTACAGACCACCATGAATTTATGGCACATGTCAGCTTTAAACTTGTTTGTAAAGGTTTAAAGACAGGAGTTGAATTCCCTGGATTAAAATTAATTTTAAATGCTTTAATGGGGCGAGCTCTCTTATTGAAGACTCATGTGCCTGCAGGCTTTATAAAACACCAGCATTCTAGGATGCAGAGATATTTTCTGAGTCAGGTTGCTAAAGGATATCACACACCAATGGCAATTACCATTCTCCCTTTTGCGGTCACATACAGTGCCATTAAAAGGGCCCCAGACTTCCTGATTTAATTGCCTGGTTTCTTTTCATCTCAAGCACAGGGCAGAAGAAATGCGTTTAGCTCACCCTTGTAGAATAGCACACATTTTCTTACTGTTATGCCTTTGAAATATCGCACATGACAGTGAATATTTAGCAAACTTCATGAATGAGAGACTTGCAAGCAGCCTTGTCCTGGGGATATTTATTGGCACAAAGCTTTGGTGGCATCATGCTTCAATGGTACTGAAGAGGTAAGACAAGTTTGTGCTGGTGGATGTAAGTGTGTGCAGACTTTTTGCCTTTCAGAAGAGTGACTCCTCTCCTAGTCTGGATACCTCAGGATCATGCAATTCAGGTGAAAGTCAAACATTTGCACACTTTTCATTAGACTGTTTCAAATGAAGAGAGATGATAATGCCACTTTGTAGCACTATTGTCTTATTACAACTTGACAGGTGATACAGGTTCTGGAATCCAGTATGATCTTGGACAAATTGCTTCATAGAATGGACAAATTGCATGGTTTTGCCTCAGTTCAGCTGTGTATTAGGAGGAGTAGAAATTACAGAAATCCTGCCATCCCCACTGAAAATAGTCAGAGAATATCTGATGAAGGTGCTAAGCTCAGGTGAAGCATTTAGTATTGTTATACAACTCAAAATTAATGTAAAACGTTGAAACTTTTCACTAGACAGTGAAAGATGTCAGGAGTCCTAAGAAACCTCAGTGACAAAGACACTACAAAGATGTCTAAATGATGTCTAAATCTCTATATGATGACACATAGTGACTGATAACAGTCACTCAGCATACGATGAAACAGGAATGGTATAAGGCAGGTGGGGAAAAGATGAGGAAAGAGGAAATGGTCAGAGAAAGGAAATAAAATTGAGAACAAAGTGAAGTGAGTCTCTGCCCTGCTCCAGCCTCTTCCAGGAGAGAAACAATGTCGAAGTGCAGGGCAAAGCAGCTCCAGCTCAAGCATCAGATTGCTGCAAAGCACTGGGCACTGCACATCCCTTTTACCTGGCTGTGACCTCTGCTCAGAGGCAGACAACCTCCAGGGAGGATTGTTCTGCGTCTGTCAAGCAGTGCCACCAGCACTCTGCCTTCCCTGCACCCCTGTGCTGACCTGCCAGCCCATCCCCAAAGCAGAAGGTCACTGGGACCATCACATGCTGCCATCGCCTGCCTGCTCACCTCCTTTCTGCAGAGCCATAGCAGGGCCTGCAAAATCCTGCTCTGAAGGTACACTTATTTTCTCTGTTTTTTTCTTTTTTTTTTTTTTTCCAGAGGTGGTAAGCAGGAATTTTGGCCTTCCAATTATGCCTAAGCTGCCAGCTTCTCCCAAGGAAGTGTCTCCCAGTCTCTGTGTAGGCCTGCCCTTGTGCTAGTCAAGCAGGAAGAAATGTGGGTTCCTCTGATCTCCAGGCAGCAGGATGTCAGTGACAGCTCCTACAGAAAAAAAAGGAAAGATGTTTTTTAAGACACACATTTGCACACCTCAGACAATAAGGGTTTATCTGTTAAAAATTATGAAATAGTGTTTAATATTTGTCCATAATAAGATCTGGACTGAAAGACAGATTAAAGAAATCATTCTTTTTACCCATTTGGCTTATGAAAAAAAAAGTGGAGAGTACACACACAGAAATAAAGATACAGGGTTTTAAAATATGTAATCACTCTGTTTTGCACAGAATGAATGAGTCAGAAGCTCAATAAGCTGCAGAAAAGAATTTCAGGGGGAGCATGAAAACAGTCCTCCTCCATAGCTGGATAATTTCACTTATGCCTGGAAAAATAAAATCTCCATGTTCTAAGATTGAATATTTCCTTTTATATTCCTTCCTATACAAATTCTTATGTCAGTTGCCTAACACACATTGCCACTAGACTACCATTTGTTGTTGTGCTAAAAAGGATTCAGAGGCAAAAACCTTTAAAAAAGAGGAGAAGACAACCAAAACCTTCACTGATTAGGTCACCACTCCCTGTCTGTTAGCTGCAGGGGGAAGTGATGAAGAGCCTCCTTTCAGGGCTGTCAGTGCCAGACTGCTGGGATTTACTGTCTTAGGGACCTGCTAGCTGAGCTACTTGGATAGTCCCTGATCCACATCCATCAAAATGAGCTGGGTTAAAACTGAAACAGGGTAAAAAGTGCTAGCACAAGCAAATCTTCACAGGGGACAGTGGTAGGGATTGCCAAGCACCCCCACTCAAGGTATTGCTGCTGTCAGAAGAGGATGTGTGGTCGGTTTCTTGGAGCTCAAATCTGTAGGGAACTAACAGTCTTTAAAGTGAAGGTTTCTATTACTGAACTTGTGCTTTGCTTAGCCTGGTGGTACCTAACAAGCTCTACCCCAAGGATGTGAGAGAACACATGCAATTAACTCCTCTTGGTGATATTAGCATAAGGGAGCAGTTGCACAGATCATAAATGTATATTTTGGGGAAAGCTCAGCCATGAAAATGTGACTTGTAGTACTTAACCTACCTGATGAAAATAAGAATGATAATTCTCAGTCTAATTTTAGCGTAATAAACTAGGCACAGAGCGCTAGCTAAAACATAAATGCTCTGAAATTTCTGTGTTTCACTGTAATTAACTCAAGAACTGATATCTAGAACAATCTTTTGAGGAACTCATTTTTGCAGTTGAAGCAGCTGAGAAGCTTCTTTAGGATTTTGTATTTGTTTATTTGTTACAATTAATATTGCACTCAGAGCCTAACTGTGCTTAGGGTCATTCAGATGCTCAAGTCCAAGAAGAGCACTTGTCATAGGGGCATAGGTCCTTAATCTTGAGTTTCTAAATGCCGAGCACAGCTTTACTTATATTGCTGCAGAAGGAATGGCCAACAGGTATGTCGGGAAAACCTAAGAATATGTTATATCTTTTATTGAACTAGCCAGCAAGAAACAACCAGACTTTTGGATAAAGATGCCTTTCGCAGGCCTGAAATCAAAGATTTTATTGTCTTCAGTAAATGTTATGTCAGGATTGGATAGGTGTGGGAAGTTGTTTCTGCCATAGGTGAGAATGAAAGACAACTGATTAAACACTCATCAGTTCGCAGAACAAATCCCTACAGAACAGGGTAGGAGGAGATTTGATGTGCCTGGGGGTGTGTCCCATCTCTTCCCTAGGTGTTTCCCCCAAGTAAAAAAGTATGTGCATTTATATGTCCATATATATATTTTAACTTCATTATATACTTGGTATCTTTGAGGGTGATTTTCCTTTGCAGTTCAGAGTAAAAGTGAAATATTACAAATCATATGGCACGAAGCAAGTTGTTAACTTATGAAATATGTCTGGTGACTTATTGAAGTGAAACACAGGGGTCTATAAAACAGGCTCATGAAGTCTTATTGATTCCAGCACATGATTCCCACTTTCCCCACCACTAAGACCCTACACCATAAATTTATGCACATTCTCTCTTCTATCTGTATTAGCTGGTCAGCCTCTTTTATGGTCAACTGGACAATTGTACTAGAAACACAAAGGAAAAAAATATATATTCTGAAAAATTCAAATCCTCCCAGTCTCATACCAAAGACTCTCCCTTCCCAATACTCGTGAGTATGAGGGATCTTCCAATTCTGCGAGTCCAAAATGCAGAGGAGCTCCTGTCATAGGGACTAATGTACAACACCTTTTGTAGTGGGACAGAACAGACTTAAATCCTGCTGAAAGATGGTAAGAGCTACCAACAGGTAGAGGTGTGCTTAAAGCTGATGAATACACTAAATATCCTTCCTTCAGTGTATATTGAAGCAGCAATTAAATATTCTTTTGGTCTGTGGCAGCTGTAATGCAGAGATAATGCCCAACAAAGCAAGAGCAAAACAAAAGCTATGTGAACTGATAGGTTTCCCAGGGGCCTGCTTGCAGAAACAGGATCTGGTAGCACTGTTCTATTTTGCAGCTGGGTGTGAGACAGTCAAAAAGTGAGAACAATGCCAGAAGGAAGAGAGAAAGCCAAAAAAGTAGGTGTTGTCTTCAGCCAGTAATTTTTTCGGTAAACACTGTTTCTTTGGGGGGTGAAATACTAACAAAAAGGACATGTCTGAATCCTTGAAATAGAAGGTGCCACCTTAATATTACACAATCAGGAGAAGAGAGCTTTGAATTTTTTTGCATTTTTTTTTTGGTGTTAAATATTTAAAGATTGCACCAAAGAAATCCCCTCTGCACAAGTGGCTACTTCTGAGATAAAACTATTCAGAGAGTTTCAAGTATCAGCACTGGGTGCTTGGACCAAGAAGTGAAACTTAGTTTCCATGGCAAATAGAAGCCTCTCAAAGGCAACTAGGATGCATTTGTTCAACCTGTTTTGCATTAGCAAGTTTGCAGGGAGTGTGCCACAGAGCCACTGTGGTTATTCAAGCCCTTGCAGGGCACACAGCTGGCATGGCAGCTTTTCTTTCATCAGGTTAATTTTGAGACAGGATGAGGGAGATGAAACTAAAGATTTTGCAATTTTTAATTAAGAAATTGTATAAGTATATGAACAGCCACATGATGAACAAAGTAACCAGACATGAAAGAGTTTATGTTTACACAATATATACAGCAATAAAAAGAGTCATATAAGGAGTGTGATACCTCCCTTCAACCTACTAGAAAACAGTGTATCCTGAATTACCTCTCCCGATGCTTTCATGAATACCCTCTCATTTATCAGCAGCATCTTTATCAGAATTACCAGCAGAGCTGAGCCATACAAAATTGTTGATGAAAAAAAATGAGGACATCGTGCATTGCAAATGGTATGGCAACTTTCTGTCAAATTAAGAAAATTACATGGCCATTACATGCTGATGGAAATGCAGAAATGGCTGGAGGAAGAACTTGGAAGTTTCCATAGGATCTTTATTTCTACCCTAAAGCCCGTGAACTTCCCAAGCCAACAGCTGCCTGGCTGCCCATCGCCTGCAGTGCTGCAGGGCCAGGGCCAGGCACAGCCCCAGGGTGGCACAACACAGAGGACAGGGTACCATTAGTGACACCATTCAAGATTAATCTGCAGCAAGGTGGCAAGTTGCACTTTACCTGGCCAGCCCATTAGCCTTTCTTTCTGAGGAAGGACTGGCTCTCATCAGCAAAGGTGGACTCATGGGGATGGGGAAACTTGGCATTTGAGGCAAAGGAAGGTGGCCTGATTTGAAAAGCACATTGTATTTTAACCAGTGAGAGGATGGAGGAATGACAGGAAAGCACCATGCTTATGAAGCAGATAAGCTTATACACAGAGATACAGTCTCCGATTATTAATGGTGATATGGCCAGACCTTTATGAAGAGGCATGAAAAGAAATTGGGAAATTAATATCTCTACACCTTTGGTTCAGAAACCATACATGACTTATTTTCACAGTGTTAACATGTAGCTGCAGTCCATGTAGCTGCTGCTGCTCTCCCCCTTGTCCTCTCTGTGGATCTTTTCTTCTTTTAGATTTCTTGGCTCAGTGGAAGATCGTCAGACTACATTTGGGTAATGAACACTGAAGAGAAGTCATGAGAATGGAGTATGTAAACAAATTATGTTCTAAAAGAAATTGAAAATGTTTATTTAAAAGACATGTTCATATGGCATTTTAAATGACTAAAAGAAAAAGGTATTTTGGAAAATAATCAAAGCTTTTTGATAAAAACTGTGATTCTCTTAGTGATGGTGAGCAGTTTCTTATTCAGTGAGATCAGTCAGACTACTGACAGGTTAAGAGATATCTCTAAGTCTATTGTAACTCAAGCAATAGGAACCAGCAAGTGGCTTGAGGCTTACTAAAAGTGGTGATGACAAGGTAAACTTCATTCCTTAAATTTCAAAAGCATTTCCAAGAAGATTAAAAAGAATTTGTTTCACCTAAGAAGAACAACTTGGAAGATTGCAGCTGAGTGAAAGGACAACTCTTGGGCAGATTTTACTCCAAGCTCAATTTAAATCTTCCTTGAATTATTTGAGGACTAATTCCAGATTTAGTCTGGTTTCATGCAGTGTAATTGAGATTAGAACAAGGTCAGAGGACTTCTTCACACTGCCTCATTGGCTGTTGAATAAACATGAGCATATTCCCTTGTTCATTCACTGACAATATCATGGATTAACCTGGAATTATTGAAAGGTTTCTCCAGTGTTAAATATGACCAGTAATATTATTAGTATTTTTTCAAAAAGCACCAATTTTTTTTTTCTCATTGGAGTTATCTCAGTTTGTAAAAAGCTGTTTCTCAGAAGATATTATGGTTGTAGATTTCTATATCTTTTAATAACTTCCTATACAGATGTATTCCACCTGCTGTTTCATCAGAAAACACCACTGCCAATGACAGCTATGTCTTTAAATTTTGCTTTATTTCAGTTACTTCTGACTGAAAATGAGGGTACCTGACATTATTCAGCCACATCAATTTGTAATTGTATCATAAAAGAATCTCTGTATCCTGTTGCACGGAGCTGGTATTGTGATCTCTGCCAGTTGCAAAACATGCTGTTTACTTGAAACATATAAATTGGACAAACACAGAATGAAAATTGTTGAAAATATGTAAGCAAGAAAAATAAATCTCTGATATAATATGGCATATTGGATGTCAGCTGCAAAAGTAGAGTCCAAAAAATATCCATGAATTTTCATACACACATTCCAAAATTCAAGTGCTCTTTAAGAAAGTAGCAGAAATACCCAATAAATAAAAACTGAATTTTAAAAATAATTTATATTATTATGGAAATGTTCAGAGAAACACCAAAGTTACTTTTCAAAAATTTAAAGATGTCATGTTTTTCTTTGTGGATTTTAAGCCTTGATCTGTTTAGAAACATCCGCATTATGTTCTGTGTATGACTGGTTTCATAGGCTCTGGATGTATCTATCAGATTTCATTTAGTGAGGAAAACAATTTAAATAAGTCATTTTATGTTCATCTGATTAAACCACACATATCATCTCTATGTATCCACATTTTAAATTTTAGAAGTTATTTATAATATTTTGCCCAATTATTATGACAATTGAGAATTATATTACATTGAGATTAGAGTTCAATGTAATTTATTTGTTTATTATATATAAGCCATGAAAATACTCTTTTATAAGTTATTGTATGAATGTAAGTATTTTTAAGGTCAAACATATGCTTTCAACATTACTTTTACACTGTAATTTTAAGAGAAAAAATTTTATTTAAAATCTTAATTAGCAAAGGATTTAGGAATAGAAAAATCTCTTCTTCAGAGGATTGAAGAAGACAGTGTACACTGTTACTGCCTCTAGGCCTGACTACAGAAGAAGTATGAAATATTGAGTGAACAGAGCTTCTCAAATACTACAGACTGAATTTTTCAAATCCTACATAATCTTCTAAGAACAATACTAAAATAATGGGTGGCCAGACTGCTGGTAAAACAGTCAGCAGAGGGCTATATCTAACCTTATCTCATCCTTCAGTAAGACCCTAAGAATGACCCACAAAGGGCATACAGTCTTTTTATATGTTTATTGTAATCTACTTCACAATGCTGGATGTAATTAGGCTTAGCAAGTGTAGTAATCTCTTTTTTTTTAATTTTCACTGCACTTTTAAAAATAATTTCCCAGCCTTTGTAAAAAGACTAAAATTCTTCTGTAACACTCAACTGATTAGCATCCCACCGTTATTGAGAGTAGGCCAGTTTGTCAATTCTGTGATCGTAGCAGCACTCTTTGGATGGCAAAATCACTCTAAATACTGCACAACTATGGCAAATGAATAGAAAGACTCTTCTCTATGGGTAGGTTTCCCTGAAAAGGTAAAAGAAACTTGTTACACAAAAGTAGAGAAATTCATACCTCACTGGATTGGGCTGAGAGCTATAACTTTCTAATCCTTTTAAAATGGACCAGTTCAGCTCTGAGACTGTCTGTTATCAGATCAGTGATTTCTTCCCAACCCCCAGTTCCAGGAAAGTGCTACGGCCAGTCCTCAATTCTTCTGTGAGATGAAATTAAAAAACCACTGTTCTTCTTCTTCATTGCTTTCACAGAGAAGACACCAAGGGCTGGAAAGGAACCCAGGGACCCAAGACCCCAAGGTGCCATGCGACACTTCCAAGATCATGAAGTTTTCAACAACTTGGCACATTTTCTGAAGGGCAGAGCAAAATACTGGTTTTGTGCATGTTTCAGCCTCTCACGGACCTCCCAGATGTAACCTTACCATCTTTATGGCATTGTAATTGCCATTTGGCAACACAGCATTGATCCACAGAAATGGTTTGTCATCCTAAGTCTGACAGAAAATGTTTCAGAAAAAGGTGAATGAAAGCCCAGAATGAATAGGTGCAGAATAACCTCTCTGTGAGGGTAATGTCAACCTAACCTCCACTAACTGGTAGTTCTCTTATGCTCTTGCAAACCATAAGTATATCCTGTACATTACTTATCCTGTCTAATTAACTATGAATGTTCCTATTATCTGTATCTAATCATTTTTTAAATCCTGCTAAGCCCTTTGCTTCAATTATCTTTTAGCAAGCAGTCGTAATAGATAATTACACAGTGCATAAAGAGCATTTCCTTTAAATCATGGTTAAATATGTTGTTTCCCAATTTCACATGCTGTCCCTTTTCTCTTCTCTTCTGAGACCCATAAAAGGAGTCTCCCAATTTACATTCCCTCTATTTAAATTTCCAATATTTTGTTTCTGTCACTCAGTTTCTCTTACTTGTCTCCTTCCTAGCATGAACCATCTCACACTCTCATGATGCAGAGGTTTCTACATAATCTTCATGATTTTAGCTCATCAGTGTGAAACTTCAATTTGGGCTTTGTTTTGCTTTGTTTTTCTTAAATGTGACTGCCATCATTTGGCATACTCTCGGTTTACACAGCCATATTCTCCTCCATCTTCTTGCCTAGCATTGTTCGATTTTTACTACTGATGTTGCATATTATGAGCAGAGATTTTCACTACAGTTCAGATGGGGGAAAAGAATGTTTTTCCTGTATGCTGACAGAGACGTTTGTTTCCAGCAGTCCCTAGAAGCTCTGTTTAATCCAAAATAGATAACATTATTTGTCATACATAGCTACAGTTACAAAAATCTTGTGACAGGCTTTAACAAAAACACTTTGGGTCTCAGGACTGTGTGCTTATCTATTAAGGATGGTTGGAATTTTTCAGCAAAACATTTTTATATTGAAATGTAACTTCTATTTCAAATGTTCCACCCTTCTAAAGAAACATTCAGTGGTAACCTTTCAATCTGTGTTAAGTTCACATGAAATTGTGACAAAAATAATTGTGTTTGTGCGCGTATTCACGTAAGAAAAAGAAAGGGGGGGAGGAAGAGAGGGAGGGAGGGAGCAAAGGGAGGCAGGGAGGCAGGGAGGTTGCCAGTGCTGTAGAGTTGGGTCTGTTCCCCAGGAAGAAGAGTGCTGAGACTCAAAACTCTGTTCTGAGTGCTGAAATCCATTGATGTATACTTGGATTTCCTGTCTACCAGGACCTCCTGGCATTTCAGCAAAAAAGTTGAAAGGATCCAAATTGCTCAAAGGTCAAATTTTCATACAAAGTGCAATTCTCTTTTTTTTTTGTCAGTCCCATCCTTTGGAATCTGCTGTTATGATGACACTTTCAGAAATAGACATTTTCTTATCAAAGGCAGCATTTATTTTCCGCTATTAAATTCATCACAGTATTTTATAATTCTGTCTACTGGTCCAATTAATTTACTAGTTAATGAAGAACGGGTTTCACTGGTTTTGATCTCATAACCATGATATTTTTAAAAGAAAGATGTAATATTTACTGACATCATATTGACAGGTGCAGAAACTGATTTTAGTACTTTGTGTCATTTCTACCCTTCTTTTCTCATATACCTCAGAACTGCTACCCCAAACCTAGTCACAGAATAGTGTTAGATCTCATTTAGGAATGTTAACTGTTATTTGTAAGAAGAACACAAACTTCTTCCGGCAAGCTTCTATTTTTTTCTGTTAGAGATATATTTCAATGGACATTTTAATTTTTATATGCTTCAGGGACCGGAGGGACAATTTTTTTTTTTTTATTACTTCTGCTTTGTGGCTGGCTAAATAAGAATTAAGGGAAAACTGGCAAGGTATGCGAGTTTACGGCCATTTGGTTGGAGGGGTCTACATGGAGAAACAGTACAGCTGGCAGCAGAACTGACATGATTCAACGAGTGCTGCCAAGAGAAAGCTCAGCACCAGGGATGGCAAAAGTCTGCCCCAGACATATGATACCTTTCAAGCAGGAAGTGCCCTGAGAGGAAGGGGTGGGAGGAGGGCAAGCAGCTGCTGAGAGTTAAGAAATTATGGATCAACAAGCATATATAACTCATGACACCAGTTGTCTGGGGGTGGTCAAATGTTGATGGAGGTGGGTCTATTATAACCTTGATTTGCTTTTGCTAACAGCCACGCAAAAAATATCTGTAACTGGAACACAAAACAATTTGGAGTTGTGCTGCTGTGGAAACCTGAGGTGTCCCATGATTTTTCAGATACCTAGGCAGTACTTCACAAATACATTTAGTGTATGGGCTGTGTAGACTCCCAAATCCCCTGAACACTCCCAATCTGCACACTTAGGAATACTTAAGGAAATCCCACAGTGTTTTTTGAAGTTTCACTTGATAAAGCATGAGGGCACAAGCTGGTGTTCACAACCCTACAGGGTGTAAGGCACCTCCCTCTTCCCAAGGGTTTTGTCACAGGATGGGAGGCCTCCTTGAGCACGGGCTCAGCAGGTTTCACCTGCTGCATTCACGTGGTGCATTGTGCAGGTTTTTAACACTTGTGTAACAATACTACTGTTCAGCTCTGACCTGTCAGGGCAGTTCTGTGTGGACAGATGAATGCCATGCTCCCTCCATATCACGTTGGGATTCTGTCCCACAGCATTATTCTCTAGCTCTCAATAAACCTCTGCCCTCAACCACCCCAGATTTTGGCAAAACATGTTTTTATTGTCATAACAGTGGTGACTGTTCTCTCATCCTTACAAACACACAAATGCATGCTTAAGTTGAATTTTGTCTTTCTAGAGGAGAGCTAATGAAGATTTCATCTTCACTGATGCTCTGCTTGCTGATCTCACTCTTGAAAGCGAGAGTGTTAAAATGAAGACATGAGAAGGTGAGCGTTTGGGTGCTCTGTGTATTATAACCAGCACAAAACTTGTCTAAGTGGACTTCAGAAGCCGAATCAGCCAAGTTTTGGAGCTGCAAGCCCTCATGTAATTTGATAGGAACAGACCATCCTCTAAATTCCAGCCTTTTCAGGTGCAACCGTACCTAATCCCTGTGTGAACGGCAAACCAGTATGTTGCAAGTGGACACAAATTCTGGATACCAACAACCTTTACACCACCTTGGTGCACTCAGGATCTGCATCTGCAGTGCTAGAAGGCCTTCTCGGGTGCAGATCTTCTGTCTGTGCTTCCCTTGGTGTTCCAAGCTCAAGGGTACATGCGGCTGAGTTTGCCAGAGCAGAATCTGTGGTTCTCTCAATTGCTTATGCATGAATCTTTCATGGCAGGGGTGAGCAAGTCTCAGCTTTAATCCCTGATTAAGTCTGGCAAAGTGACAGAGAAGAAAGAAACCTAAATTAACTGGAATTTGCTGACTTCTAAAAATCATATACATATACATATACATATACATGAAATTCTAAAAATTCTTTTTATATAAAGCACCAAAGAATTACTGCAATTCTCCTAGTGTAGCTTTTGCTCTTTCTTTAAGTCAGGACCTCAGATCTTAGAGGATGAATCCTTTCTGTCCATGCTCTTCAGCCACATCTGGAAGGTGTAATAATTGCTCAGGTATTTTCTGTGCACCGTCAGCGACTGCATGTTCTGGCCATTAATGAGCACTGTTTGCCTATTGCTACAGTTTTAAATAAGGAAAATAGAACAGGTGCAACCCAGATTTTGAGAGCAAAAGCTGGGGATTGCTGTAACATTAACACATGAAAGTATCCCAATTTTCCTGCTGAAATGATCCATCCAAAAAACCCCTTAAAACAAATGAAACTTTTTATTTATTTCCAGGTAAGATAATTAAAAAGAACAGTAGGATAGTGGCAAAGAAAAGAGAGATGTATGCATTGAATGGAAAAATTACATGGGAAAAATCTACATTACTTTTTCAGACATCCAAGATGTGTGAATCTTGGATGTCTGAAAGGTTCAATTTCCTCCTTTGTCTGGAAATATTTGAACACTTTTCTCTCCATAGAGAAAAAGTACTCATTCACTTATTCAGGGAGAATAAAGTCCTGGATGTTTTAGAAGGAGTTTATGCATGGCTTCAAATAATAGGGTCACTGAATGTTTCAGGATCCCATATAGATAGGAGAGCCTCAGCTCTCAGCCTGAGAGACACATCACTTATTTCAGAAAATTCACTGCTTGTGGAGCTTGAGGTCTGAGTGCAAATCCACTTAAACAGACAATAGAGCCAAAGATCTCACTCCTGGATAAGAAGTGAAAAATCAATCAAATGCCATTTCTTTTCCCTTTTGCGAATATGTGAATAATTAAAAAGATCAAGGCTCTTTTTTCGTGCTCAGATACATTCTCCTCATTTTTTAAAAATTTATTTTCATTTTTAACTGTAGGTCTACTTATGTGTGTAATGGAGGGTTTTTTCCTCCATTTCCCACAAGAATATTAAAATATGATTTTTTTCTGTCAGTTATTCAGAAATGAAGACAGAATGGGCTCTTATGTCAAACTGGATGTTGGCTAGTTGTGCAATAGTTTCCTTAAATACAAGTAATTTCTGGGAACACCAAACTTCTGCCATTTCAAACAAGCTACTAGTCTTCTCCTGGAATAAAACAAAGTCAGCTATCTTAAGTACCACTATTCACCTGTAAACATGCACAATACTTTTACAAAAGAAAAAGCAATGTTTCCTTTATAACATCATAAAGGACCCAATAAACAGCAATGACGATAGCAGGGCTGCCAGAAGGTCCCAAGCAAGTGAAATGTCAGAGTTTATGAGTTCTGGGTGATGATTGCTAGGGTGGATATTCTCAGGCATGTCTGCTAGTTGCTGCCTGCAGCCTGGGCACTTTTACTCATTCATTGACTAAACACAGCATGAGTCATTAACCTTTATATTTACACACACACATACATACGTATGTACACACACACATACACACGCACATGTGCACACACCTACCCTCAACAGCCGGGCTTCTAAACACTTTGAGCTGTAGACATTGATAATTTATTTGTTCTGGCAGCTACAGGCACTATTTCCTTCTAAGTATTTCATAACACCTCCTGAAAACCTTGTCCTGGCCTTTCCCATCAATGGCGATTGTCCTGCAGGCACACCCACGCACGCACGCTCACACACACATACGCAAACACACGCAGAGTAAACTGAAAATAGCAAATATGCCATTCAAGAAGGCTGTCATGGAAATAAAGTTCCAGGGCACCGGGCAAGTATAACAAAACAACAAAAGGTTGTGCTTTTACGTCGGCTGCCATGTCCCAGCTTTTCTTGCTTGCTAAAAAAACCAAACATACAGAAAAAGGATAAGCCAAAGGAGGTGAAATAGCTTGGGAAATATTGGTCAATTCAACTCTTTCATTAGGGAAAATAGTTAAAATAATTATTTTTTAATGTGGAAATACTTTTCTTGGGAAAAAAAAAAGGAAAGGAACAGGCACCTGACCAGCTTTGATATATTTCAGCTGAGGGCTTAGATCAAACATTAAACCTTCAAGTGTCTTGTTTCACCTAGGGTGGTAATGCATATTCAACATGGATTAGGAACTGCAGATTTAAAGGTATTTGTGTGCTTAACTCTTGTGTTGTCAGGAACTCATATACTTTGAAAAAATGTTTAAAATTGAAATGAAAAGTCTAAAAAGAACTAGGAAGCACGCTGAAGGGCATCTCCCTGCCAATTTTAGCATCATTTCTGAAATCACTGCAGGGTAATTGGTTCTCCTGTCAATAGGAGCTGGACAGTGTATTTGGATGATCAAGAGTCATAAAGTACTCACTTCCAAAAAGAGGAGCACAAGGGCTACTCCCAGGAGGAAGGAGGGTGTTTGACCAAGGCCCTCATTGTTTCACCATGAGAAGAGAAAGAGATGTGAAAGGCCAGGGTTGGAGTCTGCAGCCTCCTCCCTGCCATCAGTTCGGCATTGCCCTCTGGCCTCAGCTCCTGCATAAACTCAAGCATTTAGTGTTGTTCTTACATGGGTGTCTTCTCAAAACTGCCTAAGAGCCATGGGCAGTGGGCCAAGCTCAGAGAGAGAGAGAGGGACAGAAATAGAGAGAAAGAATATCTCCTTTAGTAGGCAGCTCATCCTGTCTTCATTTAGTGTTCAGAAAGGCTCCTCTTATGAGGCTGTGCATAGCCTACATGAATAATTCCTGGTATTTTATTAGCTTGAAGTCCTCATTCTTTTTTTAACTGGTTAATCTATTTAAAAAAAAATATGAGAGTTGTACAGAGGAAAGCTGCACTGTGTTTTGGTCATTGTTAATAATGATGTAGGTTTATACTTCAGCATTAATAATTGCTGTTGTTATTGTTTATTTGCAAAATAGAGAAGGCAACCGTTTCCTGTCTCACAGGGGTGCAGTAGCACCTAATGAATTCTTGTGTTGCATTTTTAGCTGCAGGTTAAAATGCTGCACATACTGAACCAAGATAGCAGTTTCAAACACTTTTCTGGAATTCTGAATGTTCTTATGGACCATTGTTCCGAGAGGACCCTAGGGCTGTGATGGTGAATAAGCAGACACTGGAGGTATAGATGTAGATGGAAGAAAATTATCAGCTTTTCTCTTTTTGCCAAAAAGCAATGTTTCTTTTATTTTTCTCTTTCAAAAATCCAGATGTTATTGCTTCTATCGTTCTTTAATGGGTCTCAATGGCTATCACTCTTGTAGGTTCCAGTTTCTCCTACCAGGCTGTATTTTCTCTGGTCACAATTCTAACAGCTGATAGATGGATGGAAGGAAACATAATTTCTTCTTACCCTGCCTGATGTCTAGTCTGTGCATCACCATGGATTCACACCATACACCTACTCTTTTTTTCACTTTATTATGTTAGGTAACTAGTTGAGTCTACTCTAAGCACTAGCTCAAGGGACCAGAAAGAGCAGTGATTATTTCTAAACAGGATTGAGGAATTTGGCAGACATTAAGAACATCTGTAGTTATGCTTCTCTCCCCGGCTTGATGCTCAAATTTTTGCTGCCTGTGATTGCCTGGAGGAACAGGAAAGCCTCCATGGCACACACCCAGTTTATATCTGGTCAGATAAGTTTCGATGCTTTCACTGTGTTGGCCACAGCAAGAAACATGAAGACTGATGGGCAATTTCTGTAATTGCACGTTTCCGTGGAACTGTTAGCCAGCGAGTAGGATTCCTGCTGTTACAAATATAACAGGGGCAAGAAGTCTGCTGTCAAAATGAATTAAACACAGCTCTGGTTTAATTAGCAAAGTGGACTGCACTACAACTGTCCAAGACTTTCTACTGAATATGCACTTTAAGTTGAACATTCTAAAATAGAAAAAGGCCGCTTCACTTGAACAAATGAATATGCAGGCCCCAGCTGGATAGAGCAGAAGCACGGTACCCCTGCCAGACTGCTCAGAGACCATATTTTGCTCATCCTCACTTCCAGCCCACAAGAAGAGCAACAAAGATGCCTTGAGGAGGGAGCTTACTGCCGGTGGGCATCCTTATTCCTAAAGCCTTGACTGCAGAGGCACAGAGGCTCCATAGGGAGTCCCTTAGGTGGCAAACCCCTCAGACACTGCATAGAAATTAGTGGCACAGGGCTTGGGAAAACATCTAGTCCTGGCATGGAAAAAATATTACTGAAGGCTGTGTAAGTACCTGTGCACCCCTACATTTGTCTACAGCGTTCTACAGCAGTACCTTGGAAGAAAGACTCTTCCCACCACTGACTTCTGTATTGTGCCTAACTGTAGTTTTGAATTTTGTCCTTCATTAGAAATAAAATAGTGTCAGGGTCCATGTTTCAAATGTTTATATGGGATCTTCCATAAGACTTCAATTGACTTGAAGGGAAGTTGTGGTTGAGTAAGTTGTCCTCTGATAATTCACTCTGATATGCTCTGATTTTATAACATGGACTGTGTTTTGTACTGCACGTGATTCAAGGATAGTAAGCATGCATTTTGTTTTCCTTTTGCACCCATCAACTTGCTGAATGCGCCCATCAAAAAGCTAAATAGCAGAAGGTGTCAGATACATAAAAAGCAGGAAAAAAAGAGAATATTCATTGATAGAATGATAGGGAGTTGAACCGTATAAGCAAAAGGATCTGATTAAATGAAACTTTGGTCATGTGAGCAATTCAGATCAAAATAAAATCAGCCTTTTCTTCTTTAGTTCACTACTTCATGGAGAGCAATTAATGAGGCACAATGTGCAAACATTCCTGAGTATCATTCATCACCTGGCTAATCTGTCTGCCAACCTGCACGGCCATACCTTTCCACTAGAAATTTCCTCTCTCTCTTCCTACCTTCCTTCTCCACCCTGACTAGATCTCTTGTTTAGAAGAGTGGATATAGTGGAAGGAAGAAAAGAAATTAATAAGGAAATGAAGGAATAGTTTCCCTAACAATGCAGATGTATTCATTTAAATAATCAATCAAGGTATGATTGATGACTTCTCATGGATTACTTTTTTTGACGCCATCACCACAAAGATTAATCCTAATGTTTTCATATGAAGAAACTATTTCCTATTTTCTGTTTTATAATTTCTGATCCATCCTAGAACATATTTTCCAGATATGCAGAAGGACAGGAAACTTTTTATATCACTCTTGGATCAGAAAAGAATGCCATCAGCGACAATAGAAATGATCTCTGTGGACATTTGGATGTTGCTTTTCCTGAAGTATCTGATATTGGCTGCTGCCTCTTAAAAAATGATCCATTTTAATCTGACAACTTTTTAAATCTCTCTGATTTCTCTGTGGTATAACATTTTCACCATTTGTTTTCCTCACCTTATCCCTAGCCAGGTTATCTGAGAGAATAAATGGGAAATGGTTAATATTCAACTACATATTTGGAAATACTCTTGCATTTGAAGCACATTGTGTATGATAAGGGGTCTGAAAGGAATCAGAGGAGGCTCAGATGCACAAATGGTTATGTCAGTATACTCCCACACCTCAGAGAAGCACGTAGTTATGTAGAATATCCCTTTATATACATGCTTACTTACATTCCATACACATCTGATAACATCCTATTTTAGCATAGGAAATAAAGGAGTGTTACAAACAATAGGAGAAAAAGAAGGATGATGAGCAGATTATTTTTAAGCACATGACTTAATGCAGATAAACTATAGGAACCCAAACCAAGCAGAGCTCCATTTCTTATTCACTAATTAATAACAGGAATACCCACTGGCATTGGAAGCTGGTGGCTTGCCCCCAAGATGTGGTACAACATCGTAATAAAGGTGCTCAGGGAGGAGCAGGTAGAAGGCAGCTGCATGAGCTACACTGCAGATGTGCTCCTTAACCTGTTCAAAATGGGAGAAGAAAAAAAGCAAGGACAACAAAGATGACTTACCAGCACAGAAGGATAGCACATGGGGTTTAAAATTGGAATTGCTTTGATTTATCTCTCCTATTGCTCTGCCAATCAACCAACAGCGCCTGCATGCCAGAAATGACTTCTTGGTGTCCCAGGTGGAGTCCTTGAACTCTGTTTGCCTCAATGCACATGTGGCTGGACTTTGCCAGCAGCTTCCTGCAAGGCCTGAAGCTATCAAGGGGCTCTTCACCCCAGGTAGTGCTGCTAACAGGGGAAAGAGAAGGCGGCATGCAATCCTGTTCCTCATCTGCCCTTCTGAACTGGCATTTACCCCTCCTTGTTTTGCAGAACATCATTCAGGCCTGCCTAATACCTCCTTACTTTACCCAAATATCTGTCTATCTGGTTTTCTGTCATCCTTCTGTTAGCCCAGAGATTCTTCTAGCCTACATCGAAATGTGACTTGATGACCAATTAAGGATTAAACAAGTCTGACTGTAAATATCTTTGTCAGGCATTTCAGGACATTTTTGATGCCTCGTAGTTTGCAAAATCTCAGCAATTATTCCTCTTGAAATATTGGAGTATCTTGTTTCCAAAGTAATGTATCAAAAGAGCAAAGTTAAACAAAAATTTCCTATTGATCATCAAACAATAAATGTAAAAAGATATATTTAACTTGAATATTTGTGCTTAATGGTTAAAGTAGATAAAACTCTTAATTCATGCTCCTGCTAATCCCTCAGGTGTTAGGAAAAAGTTCGATGTGATCACACAGCTGAACCTCAGGCAAACATCTTGTGATGAGTCTTTGATGCTAATCCAACTGGAAGATATGAAGTAGTAATGAGGAAATGCCAGACACCAAATTGGAAAGCTTTAATTTCATGTTAAATTAATTATAATTATAATTATATGTCAAATATTTGCTTTTAAAATATACTTTCTAAAAAAAGGTAACAGAATTGGTTTAAACTAGAGCCCTTTCTTACATTTCAGTGAAATAAAAAAAAAAAAATCCAGTTCATTTTTTTCTCCTTTGTTCAGTTCCAAAAGTATCATTTAAAGAGAGAAATTAAAACAGCACATAGGTCCAATGGGATAAGTTTACTGTCTCAAATTACTTTGACTACTTGTGTTCAATCTTTTCAATACTTCAGGACTTTTGGGAGACATCTTCTTGGATTGTTTACTGCCAAATTAAAAAAAAAAAAAAAAAAGAAAAAGACCCACTACGTACAAATAAGAAGGTAGGTTTGCCATCAAAGTTGGACTTTTTGGTCACCATAGAAGTCATCCAGCTTCAGTGCAGCATTGTAGGCTCAGGGGAGGCAGCCTACAAGTCATGTCCTTATTACTGACCTGTAGATGCTTCCAAGCTCCCAGGTCCAGGTACCAACTTTTATATTGCTGTGGGTCAGATGTTTAAAAGCATCCCTATACCTAAATTCCTCAGAAGAGAAAGTGAACATAGAAAATAGGTCAGGAATCCTGTAGGTATTGCATCAACCTACAGTGCCACAGCTCAGCTATAAGGGCAGGACACCAAGGTAAAAAAACCTTAGCTTGCTTCCCCTCATCCTCTGAAGACTGAGAAAAGACTTCTACATGGACACTGTGGCTTGAAACAGTTTTGCAGTTTTGAAGAGACCTCCCTGTTGGCCTCAGTTCCAGCATCTTGGTTCAGATGACAGTGTGATTTTGGTGCACACAAGTTATATTCCCCTTGGAGAAAACTAAAATGAAATTATCATTTCACAAGTGTTCCAATGCTCCATGGAGACAGTGGATTTTGAGCCAGGGTGTGGGCCACATTGCCACTAGGTGTTATATAAAATATCTGTGCTGTGAGGAGGCTCTTGACTCTTCCACAGATCCCATAAAACATCTCTTCTGACATTCAAATGAACAAGTGTCATCTCTGTCTTTCTATTTATCAACAACTCTTATGCCTCAGCTATTTTTGCAAATGACACTACATCTTCTACAGAGGCATCTCTGGGTTTGCTACCTTTCCTTTAGGCTACCAGTCCAACCTTGCCACAGTTTCTTTCTCCAATTTGCAATCTTTGTTTGTCTGTCAAAGTATCAGACACCTGCCCATTCTCCTGGAAGATTTATATACACTTGATAAAATGAAATCTTTTATCAAACTGTGAGATGAAGAGGCTGAAAACTGCTTGGACAGTTGAATAACACAATGGCAGTATCATCAGGTTGCTAGGAAATTTGAGAAGATAAAGGTACTTTTTCTGAATAAAATAATCACACTGGGAGGACAGCGGAAGGTCTGTGTCCAGTACAGATAGCTTTAAAATTTTGTGCCTGGGGGTCCACCACAAAGTTGGCTGCTCATTTGAACCTCCTTAGCCCTGTGTCACAGTGTCACCAGGCCAGGACTGACCCACAGAGCCCACACCCAAACCTTGCAGAAGGCACATGAGGACATTCTGAGGGGCTTTAGCTTTGGTCACTCCCACCATAACTTGCAATAGTCACCCTCTGTGCAGGTTAATTGGAGCATGGGTACAGTTTCATACTCACATCTCCGTGCTGGGAAGAGTAGCGGTGAACCTCTACCAACTGTATTACAGGTGGATATTTGTAGCTGTGATTTAGATATTGGTGCTCTGACCACTTTGCAAACTATTCTTTGAGGTCTAAAATCTGCCAGAGTACTTTTTCATGCAACAGCTGCCTCTATATCCAAAACTTTTCATCCAATGCCACCCAGCAGGAGCATCTAGCTCAGTCCAGACACCCAGGAAAGCTGGGAATACAGCAAGAACATTATGGTGATTCATCTTTTTTAGTTTACTGTAATTTTTATGGTGCCTTCCTGCAGGCACTGTACTATCACCTGAAGATGTAGTGATGGTTCCATTCACAGTAACACCACTGCTCCCACTTCTGCCCTCAGTCACGAGACTGAAAATACATGCTGAAAGGCTTCCCTGAATTTACAACACAAATATGCTACTGGGGTAGCAGCTGGCTACCACTCCTCTCCATCTTCCACATTCCCTTGAAACAGCCAGGATTTCAGGAGCAGGAGAAGTGACAACAACAGCTCCTTCACCTGTTTTCAGAGCTTCAAGCCGAGGTTCCTGGGAAGAGAAGAAGGAAGAGAAAGGGACTTAGAGAGGAACCTATACCCAGCAGTGTCAGGTAGACAGCCTGATGGAGAGAGAAAAAGCTCTGGACAGCACAGTGACTGCTTCCCTCTTTCCAGCAGGCAGTTACAGGCAGTGTTGCCATTTTTATTTGGCCATGTTTACCATTTTTTACCAACGTTGTCCCCACTGAGCTGTGTTACAGCTAACAAACAGTGGGGACTGTTCCCCAGGGGGATGTTTGTACTCCTGGATGGGGTTTTTTCCCCCTCTTCTTGCATCTCTTCTAGGTCTCTCTTTCTCTATCTTTGCTCCTAAGTAGCTCTCTCTTGGCTGTGTGGGCTTTCCCACCAATTTCCTTACCACACTGATGTCCTCAGAAGTGACGTGGCCTGTAAGCTCAGAAGGTGAAGTCACCTGTGCTAACCCATTTCTGCTTAGATACAGGTATTTCACGTTGAGCTAAAGCTCTGGGTCATCCTAGAATATGCCATCTTTATTTTCCCCATAGGATAAGAGCAAGGTGCCTGAGAAGAGACTGTGGGTTGTAGGTATTGATGGCCCATCATAGCGTGGGAAGGGTGTAGTGATTCCTTGAAGAGCTGTGTCATTGTGGAAAGCTTGGTCCCTTAGTGTTCATGAGCAGGAGGGCCAGCACACTAAGATGGGACTCCAGCTTGAAGTGCCTCCAGGGGAAGGAACTTGGGCAATTTGTGAGGCTGGAAGGGCTCAGTCTCTGTGAATCAAACATCTGAGGCAAAAGCCAAGGCACAGAACAGATAGGAGATTTTTTCCTAAAATCTGAAAAAAATTAAGAAGACAGAGTTCTGTCTGACATGGGAAGAGAATCTTCCCATTGAGGGGTTCCTTCCTACTGCTCAGGACCGGCTAGATGTACTACTGCAACATTTGCTGATTGTCCCATCCCCAAGCAGCTTCAGCTAGCAGAACCTTCAACAAGCTTCTCTCCCACCACTGTGTCGCTGCCAGCTCCCTGCAGTGCAACATGCAAGCAAACCACCCTCAAGGCCCTCTTCTCCTGTCAGATCTTTGTTAAGCAGCAAAAAACACACCCACACACCATCCCTTTCAGCTGAATCCCATGTATATTCTGGCTGCTACATCCCCCAGAGCAGCTACTCCAGGAAAGACCTGTGAGGGCAGGAGACTCAGATGAGGAGAGTGAGGGTGGTTTCCTGAGACTTACTGAGTCAAAGCACAAACTGATACACAGAAAAAGTCATAGGAGGCAGAAAGCTAGAGAAGACTTAACTAGAGTAACCATATTTGCTGAAAAGGAATAGTGTACTGGGTGCCACTGTTGAGAAACTGAAGCTCCACACAAGAGCTACAGAAATCCTCTGTAGCCTCTTCCAGAGGACAAGGAGGACTAAGCAGATCTGAAAGACACTTTGGGATTTTTTTTGTTTGTTTTTAAACTTTATTATTTCCATTATGAAGTTTAATTTCTGGAAAAGATGGGGACATGTAAGCATCTTGTTTCAGATGTTCTCCATCAATGAAGGAACAGAGCAGACAGCATTCCTTGCATGCATGCCTTCATAGGTGTTTCATGTGCAGAGTGCAACACATTGTGCACAGTTTTCCTGAAAAAACTGTTCCTCAGTTTTTGGTGACATCTATCAAGTCATCTTGGCCTGCCTTTGGCCTGAACAAATGGTTGCAGCCCTTGTAGTTTCGGTGATCACAGAATGCTACCATGCACTGGGAAGGAAGATGGAAAAGTGCCCTGTCCCTCTCTCCACCAACACACACAGTGATGCAACCCCTGAATGGAAAAGGTCTCAGTGATTTTGCTTATGTCAGTTATTTGCTCTAGATGTAGGAAGCAGCTGTGGAGAACGGTCTTGGAGAGCTTCACTGCACCCTGTCTGTGGTGGGCTTGTCCTTCCCACGCTGATCAGCCACACACCAGGCTTTGAAGTCTGTAAACTTCCATGGGGTTACAGCTGCCATTCTGAATACAGACATCAGCTTGCAAAATTACATGTCAGTGTGGCAAGACACTGAAGCCAGCTCACAAGAGAGATTCTTGGTGGTGCTCCAACTGCAGTGGAAAGTTTCATACCTGTGACTGATCATCCCAAAGGTGATGCAGTCCCAGTAGTCTCAACATCAGTCAAGCCTGGGCAAAGTCATCAGACAGAAGTCTGGGCATGCAAGTTCATTGTTGCTGTCCTGCTGGGTACTGGTCTGGGTACCTGCTGGACTGGGTACCTGCTGAAGCCGCAGGATTCACTTCTTGACTGCAGCACAGAGCAGCAAACCCCGTGAGGTGGGAAGTGGATGGAGGTGCAGGTGGTGTCTTGCACAGCATGAGCAGAAACAGAGGTGATACTTTCGTATGTTTGACATTAGACAGATAATACCAGGAGGAAACTGCTGTGAGCAGTGGCATTTATCTGCATGAGGCAGACAGTGTGGCACTTCCTAGAGGAACCCATGAACCAGGAAGAAAAGGTCTGAAGCACAGATTTCCTTTGGAAAACTTTGAATCGCACATGCAGCGGAGGTATTCGACTGAAATAAATCATATCCCAAGTAAACTCCAAGCTGGCTGTAAAGGATATAACACAAGAGTCTCATCACTGACTGCTTTTGCCTACAAATCCAGTTGTATTACTGCAATTAATTTGCTGATGTAGCCACAGCATGAGTCTATTCCATTAGCATCAGGGAGGATCTAGTTAAGCTTTCAGGTACACTTGTATGAGGCAAAGTAGGTATAAACAGGCTAGCAGTAAGTTATATCGGGAGAGTAGAAGGTTTCTAATCTTGCAGTGAGATCCTGTAACAGCTTTCCTGTGTGGCAGCAAAACAAAAATCATTGCTAGCTGCAGTTGAACAGGCGAAGCGGAACAGGAGTTGTGACTGACTGTAATATCATGAGACTGAATTATACAGCTCAGGCAGACTCCTTCAGGTCCGCAGTGTCCGGTACAACTGAGAAAACCCCAAAGCCCGCTTTGGAGTCTTCCATCCTGGGCCATGGCAATGGAGGTACTTAAGGGAAGAGAGTATATCCAGCATCCTTCGGCTGCCTAGGAAGACAAGGTCCAAGTGACAGACAGCAGAAGGAGCAGGAGGTCGAGGCAGCCTCTGGAAAACACTTGTGTTCTCTGAAGTTGAGGTGATGCACAGGTGCCACAATGTGTCACTGCACCTCTGCTCCCTGTGCTAGCTCGTGGTGTTTTATAGACTGGGAAGGGGAGACAAAGCAGAAGCAGACAACTCCATTGTGTGTCTGTAATAACCAGGATGCCTTAGTAGTTGGCAGAAACACAGTTTCAGGAGTGGAGTTTGATAAGTGGTTTGTGAAAGCAATTCCATGATATAGTTTATTTTTAGTTCTCCGTATCAGTGGGAAAATCTTCCACCAGTTCTAAGAGGTTTTAGTGTAAACACAGCATAACTGTGTGTATTGCAAAGAAAAACAGAGAGTAAACATCCTCATAGCTATGTTCATTAGTTACCTTTTCAAAGTGTAATAACTAATTAAATGTATATAAATTATTAATATCTTTATTGTGCATATTTATAAGGAAAATAGTTCTCCATTTTCATTTATCTTTATTTCCTGAGGGTTGACAGAAGGAAATATATCCATACTAGGGTAGATTTTCTTAACCTAGCAAGACCAGCTATGAGACTGCTGCCTTGCTTTGTAGATTTTAAAGACAATGTTTAGTCTTCTCTTGGCCATGGTATTTTAGATCATAGGACCTCTACCTGGCTTGTTTCAACGCAGCTTCTTACAAGCAGCACCTCAGCTATGTTCGCTAACGAATACACTTGGCATCTGTCTAGCTTCATTGAGTCAGAGGCAGAGAAAGATCATTATATCATCTAATTCAATATTTGTATCTATGTGTACACACGACAGAGATGCTGCTTGTCAGGAAACCTTCGAGTTGTATTTCATTCTCTTTCATTTATCTTTTTTTCTTTTTTTTTGCCACTCCATGCACTGCAGAACCAGCTCTGTTCACATGCTCATTATTAACATCTTTCCAGTTTAAGCCTTTGGGTCTAATCTTGCAAAACCTTCCTACATAGCTCTTACTCAGAGCTATCTTATTTTAAAAAATGAGAATATTTTCATTGGCAGATTGGTCCAAAGATTTTAAATTAGTTCTTTAAGATGGTTTCCTGTTAATTAGAGAGGAAAGAGCTCCATCTAGCTGTTTTGGGCCCAAAGGTGGAGGCTGACATGAATTTATGCCAAAAGAACATAGAAATATTAAAAGAAGGACAGAACATACCCAGCTCTGACATCTCATAACTCTATTTTGGAAAAAATTAACCTCTCTCCAGACACTTTAACAGCACTGCATTAGGAGTAAAATAATACCAAGACTAATAAACAAAGCTACTTTCAGAAGATATTTGGAGACAAGGGGAATCTTTCCAACCACAAATGCACATAATTTGCTTTCATTTTAAGACATAATTATCCCCAGAAGAAAATGTTCAATAAATTGAAGCAAAACAGTCCACAGCTCATTTTGTTTGCTGTCTTTTGTTGCATCACCTACTCTGCACTAATAAATAAACATCAACTGCACAGTGAATAGTTTTCAAATGATTCAGCAGAAGTTATTAATGATTCATTATTATTTCTATTGCAGCAGTGCCTGAAGATCCCATTGGGGAGTTGAAACAAACAAATAAGGGCAGAGCTGGTCTGTTTGTGTGGAGCCATGTCTGGAGCCCATGCCCACAAGCCCAGACTAACTCTGGACGAGCAGGAGTGATGTTGCTGTGTAGCTATGGCAGCACAGCTCTCAGCCTGGGTTGTGCAAACTGCGGGAGAAGCTGAATAAATAACTGGAAGTGTAGCCTGCACTGAACCCAGTGCTGCCTCAGCTATTTGTGGGGCTGTGTCCAAGGCAGCGACTCCAAAGTATGCCCAGATCCATCTGTGCAACCTGCAGTGGCAGCTCTGACTGCTCTGACAGATGATCATGTTCACTGATAACTGCTGAAGTGACTAAAGATGTTTTGGGTCTCCTCTGTTCTGTACCTGCTTTTCTTCCTGCTGGTGGCCGCCAACAGTGTCACAGAAGAAACCCTGCCGAAAACCTCATGCTTTGCCCTTTGCCATGTTAATGTGAATCCACTGCCATCACTGCTTCAGTGAAAACCAGAGCAGCGAACGTGTGGGGCCAGGCTCTGTTCTGCTCGCCCTCTTTGGGGAAATAACTTCATGGAGGCCTGGGAACATCCAAACCTAGCCCTACCCCTGAGCACCTCTGACACAGACCTTCAATGACAGGGGAATGAAGGAGTAAAATGGGAAAGAAGAGTGGCCTTTGCCAAAAACAGCCTTTGAAGGCAAAGCATATATTGTAGGCAACATAGAGTGTTATTCTCAGAACTTGTAAGAAAACATTTGTATAAATATTTTTAAAATATCATTGAATAAACTCCTCTTTGAGCTCCATCTGGGCTGACAGAAGCAATCCATCCCTACACCTTGCCAATAGCTGTTGATCAACCTCAAAGAAAACAAATACACAGTTATCATTCTCAAAGTGTTCCAGAGCATTAAGCATGGCAGTCACCTTTTTCCCCCAGGTATTTATACACACACACACACAAACTGCTGTCCTCAATACAGCTGTTGTAGATGGGAAAAAACAGAATACCCATGAATGCAAGTGCTGCAGTATTGAGACACAGGAAAATACAGGCAGTACAGGTGGAAGCTGCACTCAAAGGAGGCAATTCTGCCCCTCTGCTCTCATGAGATGCTACCTGGAGAACTGCATGCAGCTCTGGAGTCCCCAGCACAGGTAGGACATTGACCTGTGGGAATGAATCCAGAGGAGGCCCACCAAGATGATTAGATAGATGCAGTGTCTCTCCTGTAAAGAAAGGTTAACATAATTGGGCTTTTTCTGCCTGGAAAAGAGGGGGCTGTGGGGTGACCTTATAACAGCCTTCCAGTACCTAAAGGAGGTCTATAGGAAAACTGAAGAGGAACTATTTACAGACATGTAGTGACAGGACACGGTGGAATGGCTTCAAACTGAAAGAGTGCAGACATAGATTAGATATTAGGAAAAAAATCTTTACTGTAAGGGTGAGACAAAAGAAGAGGTTGCCCAGAGAAATTGTGGATGCCCCATACCTTAAAGTGTTTAGGACCAGGCTGAATGGGTCTCTGAGCAACATATCAGGGGGCTGGTACTAGATCTTTACGATTCCTTCCTTCCCAAACCCTTCTACCATTTTATTAAGTTCCTCATAACACAAGAAGGCAGAGATGGCAAGGATGGCAAGGATTAGTCATCTGCTAACAAGGAACAATTTTATAGAAGAGAGTTTTTTAAGCTTCAACACAGAATTCATTTCAGATTTGTGAACAAGCTGAAGGACACAGGTGGAAGATGATGAGTGATTGAGAGATAATGTCTGTCTTCTGCAACAAAGCTAACTGAGAGAACTCAGCCACAGAAACTTTATGGGAGGGCTGAGACAGTTCTGAGACAGTTCTAGTGACTTGGTTAATTTGCCACTGAAAAAATATCAGAAAGCTGATCAAATCTCCAGCTGGCGTTCAATGAACTCTAAGTGTATTACAGAAAATTCAGTCTTCAATGCAGCTACTCTCTTTTCTTAAAAAAAAAAAAAAAAAAAATTAAACATTACTTCTCAAATAGATTTCCAACAACACACCTATCCTATGCACCCTTTAGAATATAAATTTTCTACTTTTCCTTCTCACAACAAGTGGAAACCTTTTGATCTTGACAACCATGATAAAAAAGAGATAATAAAGGGTTGTTTAAACCATTAAGGAAGATTTTAAGAACTTTTAGAGCCTCTTAATTAGTCCCTCTGAAGGGCGGTAGTATCTTCATTGCACCCTCTGACCTGGCCATGTCTCCATCCAGTGGAAGTACGATGTAATCAGGTTTTGTGTAAAATGTCGTAGACAAAGCTTTACATAAAGTTTTATATAAAAGAGTTTTTTGTTTCTTCTTGAAGCATCTGAAAGATTGAAAAAGTACTCAGGGATCATATAAATATTACTGTAACTTCAGAAAAGGTTTGAAATTGCTGAGAAGCATTTGGTAGTTTACATGTGAATTCTCCCTTGGTGGTATTCATATGCTTCATGTGGGCCAGAAGAAACAGAATTTAAATCATAAAAGAAACATCCTGGCTTATATGAGGTGGGTTTCCATGGCATCTGGATGCCATAGGGATGAATTATATCCACTTTGGTGCTTTCTAATATACATTCAGAACAGCACCAGTGTTATTCTTGTTCCCATATATGTCCCGTTTGAAGTGTGAATGGTGACCCTACAAAGAGTGCTGCAACTGCTCCTCCTCCTCCTTGAAAACCGAAGCTGGGAGGAGGCTGCTCATCATACAAAACATGCCTGTGCAATTCTTACAAGTCTCTTTCCACTTGCAATTTATATGCAAGAGAAAGGTTATTAAATTCTTTCAAGTAAAGGAGCTGGCTTTCCTGAGCAAAACCAGAGTTACTTCTCATTTTCTGAGGTCACTTACTCCTTGGCTGTGTTGCTGAAATGTTTTAGGTGACACTGTTTCTAGGTAGTGGGTTTTGCTCTGGTATATGTTTTCCTATTCCGACCACTACACATGCAAAATAATTTCCTTCTTAATACTAATTTTACTAATTTCCTCTTCCACACTCCTTTTGCCATTGATCTCTAAGTTCTGTCTTGTCATATAGTGTTTCCAGAACTTCTTTACAGATGAAAGGAACTATTTAAAAGAAACTGTGGATATACTTTTAAGTATTTTGTTAAATTTCCTTAGATTAATGTGAGTAAATCTGTAAACTGTAGGTAAGCCTGCGAACTGAGGACTTACAGACTGGAACTAGGTTCCATTTTTAGAGCTATTTCTGAACAAATTGTATTGACCTTCATTAGTGTTATGCAGTATCTGGCAGGGATTTCAACTTCTAGTCTGGATGAAATGCTTCTTTGCATGCATTTGCCTTTAAAAGCAGATAGGCAGCACTGAAAGATGGAACCTTGTACAGTGTCTCTTGCAAAATTAGCGAAGTATCTTTATAAAATGAAGGATTGCAAATAACATGGAGAAAAATAGCAAATTTAAATCTTTAAATCAAGATTATCAGGGTCGTGTATATTTCATGACAATTTTAAATCTTGAGGAACTCTTGTAAAAAGTTTGGCTTTTTGGAATCCATTTTCATCTTCCATTATGTTACTGTTTTTTTACGAGGACACAAAGCTTAATACCCCTCTGCATCATCCAAACAGTTATATGGAAGTGCCATAAAATCTTTAGATGGCCGTATCCTTTTAAAGATGGCATTATGCCCACACAAAAAGCATGTTTAGTTTGAAGGGAGCCCTTTGGCTTCATGACAGTGATATAAGGTACTTATGCCCTACACGGATCACAGAGCAGATGGAGGTTGTGTGAGTCATGCTTATACACACCTGGGATTTTTAGAAGGTCCAGAAATGCAAGGTAGAACAAGAGATGTGCAGGTGGATGTAACATCTTACAGAACCAGAAGAAAATTCGGGGTTTATTTTAGTCTTTTAACAATTATGGACTCAGGCTTATCAGTCAGCAATATATTGCTAAACAATTGCTAAACCCTACTTTCATGAGGGTTAACAAAATATCTGTTACTTAACAAAATACCTGTGCAATACAAAGATTATTCTTGTCAAGAGCACAGCTCTGCCCTACTCTCTTTTATATTGTCTCAAAAAAGACACAACCATTAATGAAGATACAATCCCTTCAAAATCTTTCATCAGCATTTTACCTCCAGTCCTGCAAAATATTGTTTCCTCCAATGAGGCTAGAGCAGGAGATTGTTAAAATGAGTGCACCACAGTTTGGACATAGCTAGGACACCCAAGGTTTTTTTGGGGAAGTTTTTTGTCTTGTATCTTGGGATGAATACATGTTGTTCAGTTGTCTTCCTCAAAATTCAGATTCCCAAATGTTTCCCTCGCCTTTTTTTTTTCAAAACTAGAGGAGATGAGGATGATCGTACCTTGTCAGATGCATCGAGAGAAGAAGAGGGCAATGTCAGCAGTGTCCTCTCCCAGCCAGGTGCTGTGGCTTTCTGCCTGGCTCATAGGCACTTGAACCCTCTCCAATATGAGATTGTTGAAGAGAAGGGCAGGGTACCGGCATGGTCTGATGGTCTGACCCCAATACAGGCACTGAAAGGTGAAGTGCACAACTTCTAAGCCCTTTTGAGGTCTCAGTGTGAGAGTCTGAGAAGTACTGTTTGATCAGTGTCTTAATTTCTGTATTCTTCCCCAGAATCTAAAGTTATGTCCTGAGTTTCAGAAAGCAAAGAACTGAAATATCCAAATTACCCTCCAAATATTAACAGGCTGTTGAGAACAGGAGGTCATGCCAGTTGCCACTGTAACTTTTTGGACTGATTTTGTAGTGTGTAATGTCTTATCAGCTTCATACTGGCAGTTCCTGAAGGAGAGACACAGTTTGTCAAAAAGACAATATATCAAAATAGACATGATATTTGAAACTGATAAAACATTATCTACTTTGCCCTTTTTTTTCTAGACTCCAAATCCAGTCTGTCTTGCACTGACTAATTTATCCTAATATATATTAACTTTATGTCTGATAAAAGATGTCAGAGGTACAACCCATGATGTACAATCATGGAATGGAATGGTTTGGGTTGGAAGGGACCTTAAAAATCATCTAATTCCAACACCCCCTGTCATGGGCAAGGACAACTTCCACTAGAAAAGGCGGCTCAAAACCCCACCCAACCTGGCCTTCAGCACTTCCAAGGATGGGAAAGATATTTGATCCTTGAAGAAAGGATGGTGGACAGGAAAGCACTAAGATTAGTAGGGACAATAATGGTCAGAGCAATGCCTGTGAAGTCTTAAGAGGGAAGAAGATTGTGCTCGATCAAATAGCCCAGGCTCAGCTCCTCCTTACCACTGATCCTGCTGGAGTCTTACTGACAGAAGCTGCTCAGTCAAATGAGATTGCCAGATTCTCATATACACTTCAAAAAGATCTTTACTAATTTAGTTATTTTTACTGGAGTGGTTTTGGAGTGTCCACCTAAGCCATTTTGGTAGCTGACTGGAACGACAGAGCAAAGAAATGGCACGCTCCCACTGCATGGGAGTATCACTGCATGCAACAACATGGGAAGGTAACCTTTTCCACTGGAGTATTTTGATCTGAGAAATGACATCTGTCTCCAGGCTATCTTGACTGCCTGTAGAGGTAGTGAAGGTACTATAGCAGTCCAGGATGTGTAGTAATGCAATCCAGAAAAAAAGATTTTTCAAAAGATTGTCAAAAGATCGCCTAGTTCAACCCTTTCATTCCTTCCGCTACCCCCCTTCTAATGTTTCTTGGCTGACGTTTTTCTAACCTGCTCTTTAAAATCTCCAGATGATCAAGTTTCCAGCGCTCTTCCAGTGCTTGTCTCGCCATACCATTACAGTGTATTTCCTAGTGTCTCATCTGTCTCTCACTTAACACAGTTAAAGATCATTCCTTCTTGCTTTTTCAGCCATCAGCTTGGAAATAGATAAGCATAGCTGCTTATTAGATATATGAAAACTATTATCATTTTCCCCCTCTCTCTGCTCCTCTCTAGACTAAACACCCTTGGTACCTTCAGTCGTTTCACATGGGTTATGTTTTCTGGACCTCTACTCATTTCTGTTACTTTCCTCCAGATTCTTTCCAACTGGTTCACATCTTTCCAGAAATGGAGTGCCAAAAAATGACCTTCCAATATCTGACGTTCAGACTTGTTTGTATGAATAACGTAAATTTGAATGACAAGCAGTGTCTGAACCTAATAAGTCAGTAAAATTTTCAGCATAACACAAAAGTGGTTCAAAACTGGAAATGGAAAATATGAGCTTGGTTTTAGTTTTAGCAATACAGAAGTTTCTGATGTGTGTCTGGAATACTGTTATGAGTATTTGTGTGTGTATATATATATATACATGTACACTTTTCTAGTAATTAATGCAAACATTGAGACCATAGCTGCTGTTGTTCTTCCTGTAACTGATCTGGATCTATAAATAAATATTTGAAAAGATGAAAGATTAACTTCCCAGCAGTGAAAACTTTGGCAGATCTCCCTGATTGTTCACATATGTAATTACATTCAAAAGGACAGTTTCCATTACTGCTGTCTGAAAGAAATCGACTGTAAGCTATCATGCAATTTTCCTCCCAATGAGCTTATTTTATTGCTGGAGAAAAAAAACAAACCTGAATTTAATAACTGATCGTTTTTGTAGATTTTTTTTAAATTAAAGATTTGTTTTCTTATAATTAGGAATCATATTAATTATCAAAATACAAATTTTCTTTTTCCTAACTTAAGGAAGCAATGACTCTCTGTGAATGGTAAAGGAATACTAAAATGGACACAAAGCCATCATTTCACCCTCTAATATGCTTGCCACTATCAAAGAAGTAAATACATAAAGAGTGTGCAGGACTATGTGTACTTTTCCTTTCACACATTGTCGGTGGAAACTCCCCTCTACAAAATCACTGAAATTACGTCAGACTGTAAGAGTTTGATCCTTTCATGGTTTGTTTTATAAAATTCTCATTCCTACATGTGTGCTGCTTATAAAACGTCAATCCTGTTTGTGGAAGAGTGCTGTTTATGTAATGAATACAGTTTCTGCTTGTATCATTTTGGTTTCGTGGAATAAATTGCTATGCAATAATGTTTTATAGATCAGTAATAGCCACTCAACCTTTAAAGGCTCTTAATGCTATGGCTGCAATCCACAGTGCAGTGCCAACTTCAGATATACGATCCATCATTAAGTGATTCTCAAGAGCCAGTTTGCCAGCCAGGCAGCAGATTAGAAAGCAAGTTTGCTTTCTGAACTCAACCCACGCGCAGCACGGACACTGCAGGCCTACACTGAAAACCAGAGCAGGTGGTCTACAGCAATCCCTAAAATCTTAGAATCATTTAGGCTGGAAAAGAGCTGTGAGACCTTTGAGTCCAGCCATTAACCCAGCACTGCCAAGTCCACCACTAAACCGTATCCTTGAGTCAGTGCATCTGAAACACTGTTGGGTACCAGATACCCACCTCTACTACCACAGTTTCATTGAAAATACACACGCACCACAATCTGAATTTAAGTATAAAAGTTAATGCAAACAGGTCCAGGGTGGAACCCAGACGAATGAGGTTTTAGGAGAAAGAGGTATGAAGGACAGTGTCTTCAATGCCAGATCTATTGCTCAGATTCTTGTTCTTTGAAGAAAGTCAATAACAGTCATAAAAGCATTGTTCTTAAGAAAAAATGCAGACATTGAGTTTTTATTAGCAGGAACATTTGCAATCTGCTCATGAAGAAATTCAAAACTGGACTGAAAACTTCAAGTAATTAAGATATCTAATCAGAACTACAGCTTGTGCTTACAGATAATTTTGAAATTTTGTTATGATTCCACAGATTATAAAAGGTGACATGGTTATCACATCACCAATTGAAGGAATAAGTTTGGAAATTATATTTCAGGGGAGGTACATTCTCTGCACATGTATAATTCCCTGATAACTGATCTTCCTTAATGGAAGAACCAGAAAAACTCATGTTGTGTTTAAGTTGCTACAGACTTTATTTGATGGATGCAATCCAAGAAAAACTCTTCTGATTTTTCCTGTATTTCAATACTTTTATTTTTTGATGACTTCAACCAAATTCATTATCAGAATTTTTCAGGGCAGAGGGAGGGAAACAAAAACATTTCAAGGCAGAGGCAGATGAAGATTATATGGAAAAAATAGAAACATCAACCCTTTCAATATGTACTTGGATTGTGTTAATCATCTACAATTTCTGAAGAATCAAAAAATTGATAGCAAAAACTAAGTTGATAAAAGTCATCCAGAAGAAAAAGGAGGTGTCATATATGAGTTAAATAAACTCCTGACATTATTGTCCTTGCGGTTGTGAGATGATGCAAAGGAACTCCAGTTCCAGGTGCCAACCTGAGAATAATGGTGCTCAAGCTGTCGCAAATGAGATCAGCATTTTACTGGTTTGATTATATTCTGGATCACTAAGATTTAGCTGGGATTTGCTTGTATTCACCATAGTTCCTATGTGGCTTCAGCTGTGAGGAGTATGAGCATGAGTGGAGGCTGGGGATTGACATATGCTGACTATTTATTCGAATTACTGTTTGCAAAATCTCATCTGCAACTCCACTGATACCGTATCTCTGTCCCTTCTATTACATACTACACTTCAGTAAGCACAGAACTCTTAGCAACAACAAAATCTAGAGCCATGAATGAAGCTATTCTTTCCAAGTGGCAGTTTGGATATGCCAAGATAAACCTTGAAGTTCTGCTTCCAACAGACATTTCCTGAATAGATATATCTATTATGGAAAACCACTAGTCAGTTTCTCCTACATCCCAAATGAAATGTCAAGTACAGCTGTTTAGTCATTAATACTTTTCAAAAACACATAAAGTCTAGGGAAAAATAGTTTGACTCAGACTTGAAAAAGATGTAGCCCTCAATCAAATCTCAAGTTTCTAAGATAATGCCAAGAATTAAGGGGGCAAGTAAAAGCCATTGAGAGAATTCTGTGAGCCCACTGTGGTAAATGTGACTTCAAAAGCCAGCTTGAAAGCTTTTGATGAGGATTACACCAGCAGAGAAGGAGCTGGTGAGGAGAGATGTGGATTGTCATAGCTTTTCCTCGCCCACACTTAGACTGTGATCATTACTGTTGCTTTCACTATTTAAATAATTATTCCAAAATAACTTTATTCACCTTTTTATTTGGCTCCATTAAGAATATGGTAATTGCAAGGGATTATAACACAACATTTACCCTCTAACAAAAAAAACCCCCACCAAACCACCAAACCAACCTAAACCCACAGACATCACACTGTGCAGCCATTGCCTCCTAGTCCACAGTGTCTTCATGTCATGAGGTATTTTCCACAGATACTGATTTCTGAACAGTACAGCTCTACCTGTGCGCAGCAATTAGCAGCACAGGTTCCAAACCTGGCATACAGGTGAGCTGCTGAGTGGCATGAAGCAAGGCAGGGATGGGGTTTGTGAGCATGGCATCTTGAAAGCATCGCTGAGACAGCAGCCCAAAGGTCCTGTGAGAGACAAGAAGTACTTTGCTTTCAGTGAGAACTCCAGGGAAACCTCAGGGGGTTTACATGGCATGTCCAAAGCCTGGCACATTGTGGATCTGTGGTGTGAGAGAAATGTCTGACTTTCGATTTGCTATCTCAATGTTCCCAGCCAGGTACTAGAGCAGTGTGCCATTACCAGCTACCTTGCAAAGACAGAGGAACAGGATTTCTAAAACCATCAGGACTTTTCCATGATCAGTCCCATGATGGATTCCACCCGCACTGCACACAAGGCAATTTCATTTTGGTGGTTTAAGCACCGATGAGAAGTCAAATGACCACATGTACATAGGTGCAAGCTATACATGAAGCCCCACAACAGCAAATGCACCTTAGAAAATATGGGCCCAAGATTATGCAGAGTATTTCTAAATGAATTCTTGCAGTGTAAGCTGGAATAATTTAAGAGGTTATTACTCTCACCTGCCTGCCCACACAGGCAGGAGTTACAGCCCAAAAGCTAAGTCTTATTGCAGTTTCAGTGAATACACCAGGCTTTGACCTCTGTAGCTGAGAGAAGGGTATATCACCCTTGCTGCCTCTGATGCTGGGATAATAATATCTGGCAGAAAAATAGAGCAGGTATTTTAAATCATTCCTACAGGAATAACCAAACTTCATCTTGAGGTATTTTCTGTAAGGCCAAACTAGAAAACCAATGTCCTTAGTTATTTGCTGGATAATACTGGAGTCTGTGGAGTTTTTGCAGAATTTAGAACCTATCAATTAATTCAATAAAGTCTTGAACACTAGATAGATAGTATTAATGTGGGAGATAAAATTCATATCTTCAGTAATTATCCAGGAAACGAAAAGCAGGTAACAATAGATGAATCGCTTATCAGGCGTGAAAGGGAAATCTCATTTTCTGGAGAGTCTTCCAGCTTTCACATTCCTCTGGAACATCCAACACATCTCGCTTTTCAACAGAGTGGTTTTAAACAAAGAAATGCTCTAAACTAGAGCCAGAACCGCAGGAGATCCAGCAGGCTTAGCATAGGTCCCATTTACATGCCCCTGATTGTATTCAATTCTGTAGCTCAGGCTTCTTATCTCTGTTAGTATAACTGCAAATTAGCACAATATGTTCTTTAACCAACCATGTCAGCAGACCCCACATTGCTTGCCAAATAATTATCTTCAAACTTCAAAGTCACCCTTGGAGGCTTTTATGTATAGCACTGTATCTTTTAAAAATAAAATTTTATATATTCTGAATCTAAGCAGTGATTAAACGCCAGCTGATAGAGTTAAAGAATGTCCTCATGTGAATGCACATACCAAAATAACTTGCTTTGCAGAAGCAGGGTGATGCCTAGATGAAACTGAGACGTGAGAGCATTATTTTTCAGTCAAGATACTGTCAGAGAAAAGAAAGAGCCTTTTTCTGAGTGAGACAGTTGACAGACAGAAACCGTCCCTCAAAACACTAGCAACACACAAAACACAGGCAACACACAAGGCTGGTCAGAACTCAGGGAGAGATTATGTCTGATGTGACAGGAATGGAGGTAAAACCTGAAGAAAAATTCAATTTAACACGAACTGTGAGTTATTTCTGATATTTCCCATTGAAAAAAAGGGACTTCTTGAAAAAAGCCTTCAGATGTTACATTGCATATTTCAATTGACAATTCTTTCTTAGGTGCTCTCAATAAATGCAAAGAAAATGATGAGTTGGAGTCACGACACTGACAGAAGGCTGCCGGGAAGGAAAATCCACTGTTATTGGGGCATGTAGCAGGACAGGCATCTAGACTCCAGCTACGCTACTGCCCAAATGCACACCACTACAAGCAGGTTACAGTCAAAATTGCATGTTTTATTCAGAGATTATATCAAGAGGTCATCTGCATCATGCCAGGTAGTGTTTCTCTCTGGGTGATGTAGCTCCAGATGACTTCAGTCCAAGAATTCAAATCTACAACTCCCTGGGGTCTCCACTTCCACTACAGTTACCTCAACAAAAATGAAACCACATGTTAACTAAACCAAGACTTTCCCGATTATCCTTCCTCCCACGTCCCACACTGCCTCCAAATTTTGACGTGACTTGAGCAGCCTTCCCAAGACAACTGAGCCCACATGTCATAAATCAGGTGTCTTCTCAAGAAAATAAAATGATCCCTCACTTCTCCCCGGAGACTCATTGCGGGGATGGGGACGGGTTGGAGACAAGGAAAGTACCGTCTGATGGAGGAACAAGTGTGTAATGTATTGCAAAAACCCTCACATGAGCAGGAGCACACAGGGATCTGATGGACTGCAGAAAACAAGCACTGAAGGTGATAATTTATGCCGAGGATGTGGTCCTGACATGAAGCCCAGGGAAAACTCTTTGCATGGGGTGTTGCTGGAAGGTATTCCCAACAGTAAATTCTCCATCCAATTTCTTTCAAATTTGTGGCAATAGTGATCTCCTAGCAGTTTGTCCTGTTACCAGAAACATCCTGAATAATGACTAACCCTTGGTGACAAGCAGGACAAGAGAACAAAGTCTGGAGCATGAGTAAGATCTGTGCTCCCCAGGACTGTTACGCAGAACTGGCTCACCATTTGCCTTTGCTTAGGTAAATGTCATATGTGCTAAATAAAGGCTGTGACTAACTGATTTCTACTGGGAAGGAATGAGGAAAAACAATTGTTTTGTTGTTGTTTTTATTTTTAATACATCCAATTACTGTAGACTAGCAACAGTTGCCAGGACAAGCTGTTCCAGTTTCATTCCCAGTGCCAGGGAAACAGACCATTTTAAGGAGTGGTTCATACGGGCAAAGAAGCAGAAATACACAACAAGCTGCACTGTCTATATACAATAAACCATGTTTAAGAAAGCTGGCAAGCTACTTGGGTTAAAAGCTCCTGAGAGAGCCTGCTGAGGTGAATTATTACAGATTTATTGTAGTTCTAAAGTTGCAAACAGCATTTGAAAGCCTGGCAGAACATCAGCAGGACTTATCTTAAGGGGGTCTCCACAGTGATCTAACTTGTGCCATTCACAGTTAAATTGTTGAAGAGTTTGCAGATCTGCCCTGAACTTTCTCTGGCCATGGCCTAATAATTACTTTCTAAACCACAATAAATAAGAAATTATTTCAGGCATAGGATTCAGCTGGAAAGATACAGAGCTTGGCCAGCTAGTTTCTTGGTTCTGTGAAGTAACGAGAAGATTCCTACAAAAGAAGAAGCTGTGATGCTGCATCCCATTTTTCCACTGATCTTTAGGTCTTCCTTTGGAATTTTATTTTATATGTAACCTTTGTGCAGGAACCAGGAACCACACAGTACTGCCCTTTTGTTCTAGATGAAAAGAGGTGGTTTCTCTTTCAAAGTATTCTCAGCAGAAGCATTTTAACCATAGCTAGATACATGTTTAGCATAATAATAATAAATGTGTATTAATTATTAATTATATTAGATAATTCATTTAGGCAGGATTTCATTGCTTCTTGAGTTAAGAGTAGTCTCAGGACAAGTTTCTCTTAGGTTTGAAAAATTGTTCAGGCAAACTTACACTGCTAAAGTAAGCAGCCGTATATTTATCTCTGTAACCTTTTAGAGTCAGCAGAAGTTGAATGTGTTTGCCAGGTTATAATTCTTTGAAAAACAGCCACAGATTATTAGCAGTATTGTCAGCTCCAAGTATTTAAGAAACCAGTCTCCTCTCTTCATCCTTTCAAACTACAAATCCCCCACCCTTCTGGCTCCTTGATGTCTGTTTGGCATGAAGACAAGTGCCCTTACACAAGGAAAAGACAGAGAAAACCAATGAAATGAAATTGCCTCATGAAAATTTGTTGTGAATATCTTTTTGGTGAAATATTTCTATTCCACTGGGAATTAAAGAGTATTTGCTGCACATTCTTCTCTGTAAATAATGTTTATTGTTTAGACTACATCTTCTGTGAAACACTATATGGTGCCCTATTAGAAAGAGATGAGATTGCATCAGTGGGACTGCAGTTCAGTCCATGAAGAGTAATTACGCACAAAGAAGAAAGAAAACCTAGAACAGCCTAACTGTAACTTTTACAAGAATTCAGCAGAATATCTGAACAGAAATTTATGGCCAGTTCTTACCTAAACCAAATCAGATCAAACCAAGAATTTCTTGTGATATTTTTTTCTTGAAAACCCAAGTTTCCATTGGAAGCATTTTTTAAAATGTACAACTAGTAATCTATCTGACCCTGTAAGCTTTTTTCTGAATTAGATAAATTCTTTGTAGTTAAGATTTATTTGTGCTATTTGTTCTGTGCAGTACTCAGAACATTTAGAGTTCCCATAACAAACACTTTACCTTCCAGAAGAACAAGTGTAAATATCTAGAATTCTGAACAGAAAAAGCCCTTCAACAAGACAGAACAATTCCTTCTTTCACATGATGACATATGCCAGCTAATCAGCCACATGGGACACTGAACACTGCAGAAGACACAGATGGCAATTTGAGGCTGATAGTCCTACAGCAATGGAACAGCACATTGTTTGTTGGCAGAATATATTGCCATCTTTGTGCTCATGTTTGTGGAGTAATCATAGCAGTTCTTGGTCTTGGTAGTTACAGCTTCTCTCAGAACAGAGTCTTAGGAACTAATTTATTTTTACTTTCTTTAAAGTTCATCTTCTTGATAACAAAAAATAAATACACTACCATTGCATAGGACATGATGGGAAGATTTGAGTACTCTTCAATTCACGGGTCTATGCAGGTATTTTGGCTACATCCTAGCTCCATTTTGCAAAGAAATGTACAATTCATGTTCCCTTTCATAATTCCCTTTTGTCTGAAGACCATGTAAAGGATAGGGCATGTGGGGTAGATACACTGTCCAACTATGACAGCAGATTAGATCATCAGCACACCATGCTGCAGGTTACTCTGTGACACACCAACGCACAGTACCTGCTCATTTCTTGATAGTATAGCAAAATAGTCATGAGAGCTTACTTTAGTATTTGGGGACAAATCTCTCTAATCTCTCTCCATCATGAATTAACTGATCTCTAAATATTCGGGGTCCCCAGAGAAGGGGTCTATCCTATACTTAAACTATCATCCCTACGTCACCTTTTTTAATGTATTTTAAAATTAATTTTAGAATTATCACAGTGCTGGCACCATCCTGAAGGTCTGCTGGTGACTTGGCACCCCTGCCAATTGGCCATCATCACTCTGATAGGGGAAACTGGGAGAAACCATCTCTAAGTTCATTTTTGTGCAGGTTTCGGATGCTGTTCTTATTCATGTCAGGCACAGTGGAAAACAGGAAAACCTACACAGCCTGGAAACATCCCTTCAATATTTCACATTCATTTTCAGACCTAAAAATGACTGAAAAAAATTCTCTTCATCAAAACATCCTTCTCACGCTTGTTTTTGAACTTCAGGGCACTTTCATGTGTTATGAGTTTCCTGGAAAACGAAAATGAACCAGGGACCAGCCACACTGTTGGTAGGCTCCCACTCCTAGTTTAGGCTCTCCCAGCCAATATGCAAGCATGATTCAAGGGTGAGCAGAGATGAAGGCCTGCTGCTGGTAGAGTCAATGGATAAGGACAGTTTATTTGCTTGGGAGGAGAAAGTGAAATGCTATCATTTCACTGATGCTTGAGGGACCAGAGAACACACATTGCTTTTTCTTTTTTTCAGTGGGATACATGTATCTTCAATCTTACCCACTCCAGTTCACTCCAGAACTGAACAAATTTGATGGGAAGCAATGGCCTCACCATTTTGTTCTAAGTGCACCAACAAGGTGTTGCATAATACTTTTAGGAAGATGGGCTTACAGGTTGCCTGTTAGCTTGCCCCAACATAAAAATCCTTCTGTTTTCTGGTCCAGAGTCCTAGAAAGAGAGTGCTCCCCTCGCAAGCCCCAACGTCCTCTTGCCCCCAGGCCAGAGCTTGCATCACTCCCTTCAATATCACTTCATACTACTCTGCCAGGCTTCTCCCTTCTGGAAGCACTTCTCCTCACAATCTCTTTCCATCACACCCCTGATATTCTTCCAGACCTTCTCTCATTTCCTGGCTATTTTCCCCAAGCCTCTGTTCCTCCTTACCTCGTCTCACATCCTTTCATCCTTTTATCTGGCTTCTCTTTTATTATTCTGGTAGACAGATTATTCTGAAAGCCCATGATGCCAACAATCTCCCTCTGAGATTGCATTGCCCAAAATTTCCTGTTATTAAATCCTCAAAGAGAGGGCTCATAACGCCAGTTCTTAAGAGCTAGCATGCTCAAGTTTGATCACAATCTTAAATTGCATTGTCACTGTAAGACTGGCAGAAAAAGAAGGACTCCTAGAAAGGAAGAAACAGATCACTTTCTGCAGGAGATTTTATGTTTAACAGCATATGACAGAGAAGACCAAGAAGGCACCAAAGCCAGACCTAGCACAAATCTGCTGCAGTGCTCATAAAAAGAGGAAATGTTGTTAAATCTGTTTCAACTAGGTGTTTTTATGGCATGTTTGTTCCTGCAGCATGGAAAGCAAGCTAGTTTTCCTGGGTCTCTAAGCCATGAAATGTTACCTGCCTCCTCCCTCCAGAACCCAAAGAATCACATAAACGGGTTTTGAATACATTCCAAAGGCTTGGAAAATAGTGTGGTGAAATAGACTGAATTTGATTAACAGAAACTATTTTAAGTATGAGCTAAACAGGTGCAAACACCATAGAAATCTCACCTGCTCACACAGGTTTTGAATTAAGTACTCTTTAAGGAACACCTTACAGAACAGCAGGTAAGTCACTCAAGCAATAGATTAGATGGAAATCCATATTTGAAGACAGGAAGACAAGCCAAAAGCTATTTGCAAGTTGTTTGCTCCTGCTGGGGATTTGCAAGAGAGGACAATCCTGAAATGCTATTAGTAGAGCTCGAAACATTGTGGACATAATTTTCAGGCTTCATAAGTTTATGGAGGGAAAAAGAATAACTTCTCAGGATCTGAAAAATCCTGTGTCTAGAGGAAAAGCTTCATTAATAATGAATTTTGTATTCCTACTGATGTAGGGAAAAGAGATAGAAAGATGTTCTCCAGAGCTAACAGCCATTTAAAATTTCCAAGGGAAACTCAGGCCCTCACAATAGTACATTGCACGCCTGTTAAGTATGCAACTGCTTTTCAAATTCCAGAGGCCAAATATATTAGTGAAATGTCATATGCTTATGGATCCTGTTACCTTTATTCAGCACCTCACTCTTCCCACCTCCCTTCCTCCGTCATTACTACTTGGTTTGTACAGTACGTCCAGCACACAGACCTCATTTCCCACTGGTGCTGAAAACAACTTGGAACACAATTAGCCTTGTCAAGTCCTTCGCTGGTATGCCATATAGGGCTGTCAGCTTTCCAAGCAATTCAATAATCCCTAGAGCACTGCCGCAGGGTCTGCGATTAACAGAGGTGTTTACATGTCTGAAAATGTACCAGGCTAAAAATAGAAGTCATTTTCTTAGCATCCTGTGATGCTGGGTTTGTTCTTTTCTCTTTCTTTCCATTCGTCAGATTGACAAATGAAGTGTGTCTGCTTAATTCCTTCAACCGATATAGAAGATCAACAACAACAAAAGAGCAACTTCACAGTTCTGTGGTGGTAGAGGAAAACAAATCCCAAATGGAATATTTTCTGTTGCAGGCCAAAAATAGAAAAAACACCCGAGAGTGCTAGCAAAAACTGGTCTTTTCTGCAGCACCAAGCACAATTCCGGACTGGGGTGCCCAAAGGAAGGGGTCAAAGAGTGCGCTCACTATCCCCACACAGATATTTTCAGTTTGAAGGCAAGGATCTGCTGTTTGCAGGGGGAGAAGCGAGAGGCATAAGCAAGTATCAGGAGTGTTTCTGAGCTCCTGATGTCATAAAACAAGTATGTAGATTCACATTTATTTCTCTTTTGGTGGATCACATGGGATAAAAATCTCTGGGATAGAGGAGTGTGAAGGAATATTACTCAGGGATCTCCTGGATGGCTGGCATCACTAAAAGAACACATTTTTTTGTACTCTTTTCTGAAGGTTAGTTTGCAGAAGACTAGGGACAGAGCCATTCTTCCTCATACCTCTTCTAAGGCAACACATCTCTTGGGAGTCACAAACATAGGCACTGCTGCTCAGCAAGAGGAGAAGCAAACGAGTTCAACTCCTGGAGACTCGATCATTCCCACTGCTTGGCTGCTGTTTCAGGGGGTTCCCATTTGCCCTTGAAAGAGCAAATAACATCTAGAAGCACCAGCCCTGGATTGGGTGGACATAATGCCATCATGTCATTAAGCCTTGGGCTGAGAATTTGTTACAGAACCTCTTTTCCTTTGCAACAGAGACTCAGCCAGACCCTCTTCCCCGTTTAATGGCTGAAAACAACTATTGTAAGGATAAGATCAGCTTTTGTCCTTGAAGCCAGAGCTCTGAAACATTTGGAAAACTTGTGCCCACTTTGTGCCATAGAATGGGTAGGAGCAAATCTGTGCTCCTCATGAATTTCACGTGAGCAAAAAGAACAAATTTCTTTGAATTAAAGTGCGTGAAGTACACGTCAGAACCAATGGGCTTATAAAAGCCACAGATTCCCAAAATGAGCAAAAAGCCATGGCTAGTATTAGCATGAGACAGTACCAGACATATTAGGATGACAGAATTCTCCATTGAGCTCAATCCAGAACAAGATCTAGTACGATGCAGTTTGGGTCAGCTCTGAACTAGGACTCGTTTAGAGCCTGGCGCTGGTGAGCTTGAGCTTATGTGTTCTGGGTCACTATAGCCAAATGTGATTTGATCATAGGAGCTGCTTGTTCCAGGATCTGTGCCCACCTGGGCATTTTCAGACTTGTCAACTTTGTAACTTTGGGCTTATTTATACCAGGAAATTTAACTTGAAAGATTTCAAATAAGTTGGTGCTTCTGCTGATGTGCTTGTAAAATTTGCAAAAGGCTACTAAAAGGCTACGAACCCAGACTCTGCTAAAAGGTGTTGCAGATTCACCTGATGTATTTATATGCTGCATTTAGCATTTGACACTCATAGCTGACTGAGAAGTAAATGCATTCACATGTCAGTAGGTTACTATAGGTCATTTCACAGTTAGGGATATTGAAAATCACAGGTTGTTCCTGTCAGCACAAATATATGTGTGTTTCAGGTGGTAGGTGACCTCTACACACATTCCAAAAGACATTATCATCTTGAAAAACTGAAACTTTAAAGAGGGACAGGTGTAGCAGGTACTCCTTTAATCATAGAAATAAAACAAAATTCAGGAAAGCAAAGTGAACAACTGAATTTTCCCATATGAACTCATTGCTTCCAAACATCCAGGGCTCACAACTCAGAGTTTTAAATGATGCTACACGGGACAAATTCCTAGAGAAATCAGTGTAAATTTTATCCCTGTAAATAATTAATGGAAAGAGGACTTAAATTACCTCCAAATCATAGTCCACTCTCTATCTGTTAAAGTCATCACTTCACCTTGCCCTGAATCTCAGCAAAATTGTCCAAGCATAATGTTATATAAAAGAAGATCATCTGAACACTCTTTTAATCTGGGATATCATTAACAAAATGTCTGTCTGACTTTTTGTTCCAGGTTTCAGTATGGACAGTTGCTCCCTTTGGCCCCAGGTGTTAAGCAAACTTAACACAAACTGCACAGTAAAAGAAAGTTGTTCTGCCTTCCAGGCTGAGGAAAACAAGCATGTATAGTTTCTCTACATTTGACAGAATGGCCAAATGGGAAGCAGAGGTGCATTCAGATACTCTATAAGCCAGTGCTTCTTCTGCTGTTTTTAGTGTCCTGAAGTCTGCCTCCTGCATGGCAACAGTAAAGCAGCAATTCCCGATGAGTTTGCTCCTGAGTGAACTCCATCAAAGCACTTTTCTTTCTAGTTGGTACCTGTGGATAGGAGACACAAATTTGACCAGCAAGACTGGAACATGTGAAGACTATAAAGACTTTTAAATATGCCACAGGGAGTGCTCACATTTTGACAGGCCCAGTTTGTAAAATGACCCTTTCGCTCTGGCATCTTAACCCATGATTTCTGTCACTCAGCAGCTACTCCTTAATTGGGGGAATGCTTCAGCCACAGGAGTGGCCTCTACGTGGCCACACAAGGTCTGATTACTCACGATGATGTCTGATGTGACCAGTTTCCATCTCCAACATGAGCACAAATGCCCCTCTTCAGATGAGAGTGTTATTTTTATTTTGTGCTTCTGCCCTTTCTACAAGAATGTACGTGGATCATACCTGCTAACAGTCACTTTGCCACGATTAAAATGTAATGCAAGAGCTACATCCACACTGTTGGTGTGTAGGATCAACAGCTGGGCTTCCTACCGTGTAAGAAAAGAGCTGGGGACATTTGGAAATGAATTGAAGACTGTATGACAAATATAATTTTCTGTTTCTATTCTTTAGTTTTTGTAATTTCGTCTCCTTTCAAACAGCTTAACAGGTCTTTCTCGTGGCTGTAACATTGCTCTTATCTAAACATATTATTCACATTTTGGATAGATTGTTAAGAAGATCACAGAACCTCTCATCTCTCTGTCTCCAAAATCTGAAACGTATCTTTCATTAACTGAGTGTCAATCGTAGGAATGATATCTTGCCACCAAAAATATTTGATTCCCAATTACAGTTGTTATATAAATAAATCACTAAAGGAGTCACTTTAATGGGTGATCTATAAATGGTAGGCAGAGTGCTCTGGATCAAAAATGTGTCTGTTTAGCCATTATGGCAAAGACCACTAGTTCACAACTGTGGAAATACTGAGGTAACTCAGCTTTCCTAGATGGAAGTGCAGCATAATGGAATGGGAACTTAATCCCATATTTATAACCCTTGGCTGAAGCTGTAGACATATGTCCTCTTCCAAATCCATCCAGGTCAGCTGAAGATAATATCAGCTCCCCTTCCCTCCCCACACTTTTGGTACCACAGCACAATCTGCATTAGGGGTGCCTTCTCATACCTCCCTATCCAGGGCTGCCTTAGAAATTTGAAAATTTGACTATAATTTGTGAATATAAGCTTGTGAATGTCTTTGCCCTGACTTCTACAGTTCTACACAGCTGAAAATTGCCTGTGTGCCTTGTGACCCTATGTCACGTCAGACTCAGTGCATAGCTGATATAAAACCATAGAAAGAAGGTATGAAAGATCTGACACTTCCTGGAGTGCAGGTGGAAATGTCTATATAAAAGAATCTTTACAAATGAGTATGAACAGTAAAAATCAGTACTGTGTTTATTTCAGTCTTGACTGATAGATTTCAGTTTAAATTATAAAATCCAGATTGTCTGTCCCAGTGCTGCTAGTTGGCAGGAGGGAACCAGGCTGAATCAGACCCCAGAATTATACATCAGGCTGCTTTTGAACTTACCTTGAAGAATATATAAATGGGATGTCCCAATTCCTTTCTTCACTATTTGTTTTTCTCTAAAGTCACTCATATTTAAGTATATTGAAGGCTGTGGTAAATGAAGCTGAATGTTTTGACCTGTGAACCATATTCGCTGGAGAAGCTCCTAGAAGAACGTGCTTTAAATATGATATTGTGTGAGAAGTGGGATAACGACTCTGTGAGTTTCAATCCCCTTTAGATTTTATTTCTGCTCGGTCAGATTCCAGTGAATGATGTGTACTTGTTCGAAGTTCAGTGACTTATAAATAGCAAATGCTTTCAAGGTTTACCTTACTGGTTTTGACCTTATTGAAATCCCTGTTGTATGCACAGAACATAAAGAGCAAGCCACTTGATTCACAGTCCATCTCAGTGTTCAAAGAGGGTGTTTTATAAACAAATTTATATAGACATAGTTAATGCTAGTCTAATTTTAGTTTTTATCATTAAACAATAACCAAGACTATAATGGTATAGATTTTAAAGCATTTTGTGTAATGTGTAGATCAAACATTTGGTTCTCTACTTACTTTGAAATTGAAGTTATCCATAATGAAGTGTGTTCTTCCTATTACTGTATGAATAGAAACTACTGAATATTTACAATATCATGGCTCTTGGGAGATACATGTGAAATTATTTATAGAAGATAGTATAATACGTTTGGTCTTCTTTTTAGGAATATAAGCAGAGCTAATTCTATGTGAGAGCAGGTGTTGGAATACTTTTCTGGAGTGTTAACAGTATGGCACTCAAGATCATTCTGGTACAAAATTAGCACTTCAAGACTCTTGAAATCCACTTGAAGGAAATAGATGAAGATATCTTTTTTTAGTTAAACCATTCCAAGCCATTACTACCTTACCTGAAAAGCTAGCTACTAATATTACATTCAGAGAGAATCTGTGCTCACCTTGCCCTCCAAACTGAGCATGCTGTCATGTTTTATTTAAAAAAAAATTAAAAGGAGAACAACTTATGTCGTAACCATTAACACATGATTCTATCACACGAGTAATGGATTGCCTAAGTAGCAGATTTCTGGGAGTCACTAAGCCTGAGATGGCAGAGCATCCTATGTGTGCAACTTTTTTCTATAAATATCTTACTCATAAGGACCTCAGAATACATGGCTTATTTAAATGGTCCTTCTTCTATTTGTGGCCAATTTTCATAGAAAATTCCTTGTCTCCTTAAAGGTTTCCTGTATTGCCTTCTCTGCCACACCAGCACTTTCTGTTGACTTGATCCTTTCTTTTGTGTACCTTGAATCTTTCCACCTCTTCTGGTTAAGTTTTTCATCCTGTGATCCTGCTTCGCAGTAAACATCTCCAAAATTTAACTATAAATATACTAGGGAGATTTGAGATTTAATTTCTCTCTTGTTGAAAGACACCAAATAGTAACAGCAAAATACTGCATGACTTCATCCCTTGAAACATCTTTGATAAATTCTGGCTTATTGTGCAGGGCCTGGGGCTCCTGTAAGGGAATTTCTTAACCTTTCAATGGCTAGAGCACCATGTAAGCCTGAGGCTAGGAGTTTCGGTTTGTTATGGAGCTTGGTTCTTTCTCTCCACTATCACCAGTTTAGCCTAATGTAAATTCCTTTTCTAACAGATGCTGGCATCTAGAAGCAGAGCACCTTCTCTTAGATACAAATCTCTATGCAAACAAACTCAAAAGACATGCAGACAGCCATATAAAATATCCTTAGGTGTGAGAAATATTTAGGCTGGGCTCAGCTGTTGTCAGATTCTCCACCATCAGCTGAGTGGCAGTAATCCTGCATGTGTGTGTAATCTTGCAAATGTGAGGTAATTGGATTTAATTGAGCCTGCAGCAATAAAGAGTTAAGATAAGCTGAATTATCTTGCATTTACTGCAGACCAAGAGCATAGGAAGGCAGCCACCATGGCAGCTGATGAGTGGCAGCTTGTTAAGCTCTGGAAATGAACTTTGTGGTATGTTCGAGTCTGCCGTGGTAGTTTTCAAAATCTGCAGATAGGACTACCTCCTGTGGTACTAACTATGCCAATGGACAATAAAGCAGGGGAAAAGTATTAAAAAATCAGCCTTGTAGCACATCTGAGTGTGAGACTGGCTATGCCATTGCACTCTCCTGTGCAGGCTGTGGAGCAAGAGCTGAGGGCAGAGGGCAGAGGGAAGGCCAAGGCGATGAGAAGGGGTCAAGGTCTGACTGCGCTGTCCAGTGAGCCGAGTGGGTCTGAAGCAGTCAAGCCAGGCACAGATGCCCCAGCAGGCACCATGGGCCAGGGCTGAGCAGAAAATGGTCCCCCAGGCCCCCAAGGAGGCTTCTCACAACCTTCCCACCACTAACAGGCCCTACACTGCTTCACAAACGCTTGTTGAAGTAGCCATGCTTTGAAAGGTGGCAAAAGCAATGTGCTCTGTCCATATGACGTGAAAAGTAAAGGAAACTGTGAAACAAAACCTACATGGACAGCAGAGAGGCATGGGATGGGAGGCATGCATTTTTCTCATTTTTCTCATTCACACCTGGAGTTACCAGACAATTTGGAAGGGGCTGCTAGACGTCACCAGTTTGTCTCTCTCTTCCACACCAAAGGTGGGGAAACCAGGCCTGTAGTCAGAAAGTGATCAAATGCTTGGACTCGATGATCTTAAAAATCTTTTCCCAACCTAAACAGTTTTATGGTTCTAAGGAAGGCACATGCATTTCCTTCCTCTGGCTAACTGAAGGCTCAGGGTTTCAGGGAGAGGAGTTGTAAACAGGTATACAAGCAGCATAAGGACATCTAAAGCACTGCAAACAATAAGGAGTAAAATGGAAAAAAAGGTCTGAAGTCTATGACATCTCTCATATTAAATATGTTAGAGGCAGAGAAATATACTGGATGTCTTCATGGGTTATACAACATCCACCACAAAATACTTTTTCTCCCTCTTAACATCCTTTCTGGGAAAAACAAGCCTAGACATCTTTCATTACACTAATTTTCTTGGTATCTCCCACTCATTTCTCTTAATGGTTCTTTCCCCAGTGGTAAACATTTTAATCAGGAACATTTAAATAAACTCTTACATCCATATGCCTGTTTGTGTCTTTTTCCTCTGCAAAATCAGAAATAGAAGAAGCAGTGCCATTGAGACATGGTTTTAGTCTTTGTACTCTCACCCTTCTGGGGGCCTGACCCCATCTCCAGCACAAACTGGGACACTTGCAGTGCAGTGCATTCCAAATCAGTCTCTGCAGAGCAGAGATGTTTCCTAAAGCCAGAATAAGGTGTGTTAGACCGTGCTGGCCGAGACCAATCCCTCTGTCACAGAGTCCTTAATACAAACTATTTTGAAGTTCCTGCTTGGCTTTGCTTCTTTTCTCCCTTGGACCAGCATGTAATATGCAAAGCGACCACAGCTGAGAGCAGGTTCTTCCCTCACCCCTTTTCTTGTAAAGACCTGCAAAACCTGGAGGTGCTGAAGGTAATCTGAGCTTGGGTTAGCCTTAACAGACAGCACCTTCATGGGTGCCAGTGGATGAGAAAGGAGAGGCAACTCTTCTGGGGTGACATGAAGAGGAGCTCTCTCTGTGGCACTCTGAGATTTCACCACAAACCAGCAGGTCAGAGCTCATCCAAGGGCTCTGGATAGCTTTTTACTTCTCAAACCAGTCCAGCATGGTAAAAATGGTTCCTCGTTTCCTCTTGCAAAACAGCCCCACCTCTCCCATCCGCCAAGCCGAGTTTGGGGCTTATTTTGGCACCTGGCACCAGCGGCAGCCGAGCACACACACCCTGGGCTGCGGCTGCCAGAGGGCTGCCAGCCCAGCTGCAGCCCAGCCAGGACAGCCCCACGGTCTGTCTGGACCTCTGCACAGCAAAGGGCTTCCAGAGCAACACAGATTAACCATGTAGGGTCCAGGAGAGCTACTCGGACCGTGCTGCACGGCTCTGCACGCTTTACAACCACCTGAGATGCATGAAGATAGCTGAAATCCCAAACAGCATCTGCTTAAAGCTCTATATTCTATTAGCAAATGGTCTATTAATTGCACCCCAGTGACTAGTTGTAGAAGCAGTATCCAGTCTCTCTAGCTAAAGTAATAAAAATAACCTAATCACTTCTCCAGTTTTCCCACTCAGAAAGCTGCTGTGCATTAACTCAATCCATCATACAAAAGATTTCATTTTGTTTCTGCATTTCAGCCCTAAAAGGAGGCTGTCAAGCTTTTATGATAAAAAAATAATTGCCTCCTTCAACAGTGGTCCCATTTAAATGGATCTTTTAAAGAAACATCTTGGGTGTATTTTTCCTTTCTTTCACCCTGACAAGAAGAAATAAAACATTCCTCAGCCCATTATTCTCTCCTTCTTCCAAATTCACTTAAAAAAAAAAAAAAAAAGCTGGCCATGTTTATTATCTCTCATCTTTTATAAGCAGTTGTTTGTTCAGACAGAACTTGATACAAAGCTAATGGAAGTCAATATGCTTTTTGAGCTGTCTTAATTAAGTCTTGGATGAGGCGACAGGAAAACACAGTGTCAGTGTAACATTTTATTATAATGTTCAGTAGCTGGTGGTTTAAATCAATAAATGATTGATTTTTTTTTCTCTATACTAGGTGGGATTTGTATCAACTCCTTTTAGGAATCTAGCCTGGCATGTTAATTATAAGATAATGATATGATAAAATTCTTTACAAAACTGCCCATAATAGGAATTGCCAACTTCTAACTCCATGTATGAAAGGCTTCAGATTCAGGTGGACCTTGGATGATGAATAGTTGTGGAAAATTTGACACGGCAAGATCCAGCCACCCACAAGAGTGAGTGTGGGGAAAGAATAGTGTTTTGTACATTTTCTGAAGCTTCTAAAACCCGCTCTTAAATCTAGTGGTTCAGACAAGTCACTTGAAATCCAGCGGGAGATGAGTGGCTTACATGTGAAAAACCTCCTGCCTTTTTCCATCCAACATGATCCACTTACAAGCCTTTCAAAAATAGTGATTTCACCTGTTTATAAATCGATAACTGTCTAGAAATTTCACCCTTCCGGCACGTGTTCCCGGTGGAAGCTGCAGAGGGCAGAACAAGATTTCCGTTTCACCCGGGGCACAGCAGAAAAGGAAACTGGAACTGGAGCAGCCACGTCTGGGAAAGGACTCCAGGGTGAGGGTGGGAAGAACTGTGGGCAAGGGGAAGAAGCAGCAAAAGAAAAGACCTCGTGTCTTTTCCTGCACAGGAAGAACAAGCCTGTGAAGGGAGATTTGGTGCTGACCAAAGGCTGGAGCAAGGGAAAGGGAGGCGGAAAGGTGGAAATGGGCAGTTTGCAAAGTGATTCCTGAAAAGGTACAGGGAACAAGAGTGGTTAGGGAAAGAAAAAAAAGATGGGCAACCTGAGGCTAAAAATGGTGAGATGAAGATGCCAGGGGTTATCCTTTCCCACCAGACAATCAGTGTATTTTCTAGCAGCCACAGAATCATGGAATCATGGAATGGTTTGGGTTGCTAGGGACCTTAAGGATCATCTAGTTCCATCCCCCCTGCCATGGGTAGGGACACCTTCCAATAGAGCAGGTTGTTCAGGGCACCATCCAACCTGGCCATGAAAACTTCCAGGTATGGAAGCTTCTCTGGACAGCCTGTTCCAGTGCCTCACCACCCTCCCAGTAAAGGAAATTTTCTTAATATTTAATCTAAATCTACTTTTTTCAATTTGAAGCCATTTGCCCTTTCCCTATCATTACATACTCTTGTAAATACTCTTTCCACCTTTCCTGTAGTCTCTCCTCAGGTACTGGAAGGCTGCAATAAGTTCATCCTGAGGCCTGCTATGAGAGCTTGTCCAGGTCACCCTGGACAGAAAATACGTATTGACATGACTGAATTTAAGAGGAACACCCCTGCATAAATAAAATAGAAAACTATGCTCCAGTATGGGATTCAAACACAAGCTTCAAATCACATGCAGGTTTCAGGTCTTATGTTTCTCTTCACCTTGCCATCTCTAGGAGAAAAAAAACATCACTGAGCTTCCTGCAGAGCTCCAGAGTGAGTGGCTCTGCGGTTCTTTTTTCCTTACCCTTATCTAGTGCCGTCTTTTCTAGCATTGGAACAGCAACAGAGGAGAGTGGTGGACACAGCACAGGGATAGTTCTGGGGAGGGTGCCCAGAGAACAGGAGCACGAAGGGAAAGGGTTGTTCTGAGCAAAAGGGGAGAGCGTGAGAGCACAGAAGTTGAGAGATGCTTGGAAAAGGGTCAGATTTGGGCACTGAGAGTGCACATACCTACACAGTGTGCTGCAATTCTTCCTGGGATTTCCCAAACAGAAAAGTATGTACATATGTTACACAGTTCAGTGTTTCTGGGAACTGACTGACTGATCAGAACTTGCGTAGAAAATCTGATTCTTTCCAGAAACATGTATCTCTTTGGGTTTTTCAGTTACACGACACTGGCTGATGTTTCTGTGTAGTGACTATAAAATAGGAGACAAATGTGGCTTAAGAAAAAAGGGACAGTGTCTTCTTCAACATTACTGAGAGAGTTAAGAGTTTATGTGGCAACAGCAAGCAAACTGTCTTCATGTGAAGTGTCTGAAGTACTCAGATGGTTTTGCTGTTGAAGACTAATTTGCTTTTCTTAATAAGGTACATTTGTGTCACCAAACAGCATAGAATATAGTATGAAGAAAGCCTCATTCCAGTGCTTCAATTATTTATCTGGCATTCTCCTACAAATAACTGCATTTTTAAAATCCTGGTTTAAAGGCATTGGTATTTAGCAGACTGTTAATTACAGGGTATTGCCAAGCAGCCAAAGCAATCTTCATATCAGCAGCTACACGAACAACACAGTGTGGCCATAAAAGGAAAATCCTCTATAGAATTGACATAACATGTCACCCATGTGACAGAATTCCCAGCATAGCTACATACTACCAGGATGAAAACCAGAAATCCTATGTGATAGCTGTATTCCTCTCCGCTTTCAGTCTAGTGTTAGCCTGGTTTTTATAACTAGCCTCCAGCAATGCTTATTGGAGACAATTTGAAGTAGCGAACTGTATAGCTACGACTTTATTTTATTTGCAAGTGCCATTTGCATTTTTGCAAAACTAGAACAGGAGGAATCTGGGGAATAGTCACGAAGAGGGAGTCAATTCACCCTGTGCAGCCGAGGAAGCTCCTGTAGGTCTGCTGTAATCAGTAATAGAAGCTCTTTTGCTTTGAATAATGACTCCTATGTGCTGCTACTCTGATACTGGGCACTTCAACAAAGCTACTTTTATACCTGATGAGCAAATGCAATTAAACACAGCGACAACTCTACTGTGGAATATCACAGAATCACAGAATGGTTGAGGTTGGATGAGAACTCTTCAGTTCATCTAATCCATTCCCGTTTCTCAAGCAGCATAAGGTAGAGCTGTTTGCCCAGGACTCTGACCTGATCGTAGATGATTCCAAGGATGGAAACACCACAGCCTCTCTGGGCAACCCATTCCTTCATTTGACCGCTCTTGCAGTTTTTGTTGTTCAGACTGAATTTGTTTTTTTTTAAATTTGTGCCCATTGCATCTTGTTCTGTCCCTAAGCACTGCTGAAAAGGTCTTGTCTCCCTTTTGTTCATGGGCATTCATGCACGCTGATAAAATCCCACTCAGCCTTCTCTTCTCCCAGCTGAACAGTCTCAGCTCCCTCAGCCTTTCCTCACAGGAGAGATGCTCCACGCTTTTCACCCCCTTTTTGCCTGTTGGCTGAACACTTTCCAGTGTGTCTGTGTCTCCTGTACTGGGAAGCCCAGAACTGGACCCAGTACTTTAGGTGTTTCCCTACCACCGCTGAGAGAGAGGACCATTTCTATCAACCTGAGGGCAATGCTAATGCTGTCCTGTTGGCCTTCACCACAAAGGCACATTTCTGGTTCATATTCAGCTTGCTGATCCTCACATACCTTTCTGCAGAGCTGCTTTCCAACTTGGTGCCCCCCAGCATACGCTCAGTGTTATTCTTCTGCAGGGACTTGGCATTTCCTTTGTTGAACTTCACAAATCATCTTTGCCAAATTCTCCAGCCTGTCTAGGTTCCTCTTAATGTGAGCCCACCATCTGGCATACCCAGCACTCTTCCCAGTCTCGTGTTGCTTGCAATCTCATTATGGGTGCACTCTGGCCCACGGTCATTAGTGGGGATCATTAGTGAAGATGTTGAATATTATTGGTCTCAGTATTAACTCCTGGAATACATTTCAAGTGATTTGCCTCAAACTGGACTTTGTCACAATGACTGCAATCCCCTGGGTCTGACCATCCTGCCAGCTTTCAATGCACTTCACTGTGTACTATCTAATGTGCATCTGGTCAGCTTTTCTATAAGGATGTTGTGGGACACGGTGTCAAAAGCCTAGAAGGTCAGGTTAAACAATATTCTCCCTTTTCCCCTCATTCATCAGCCTAGTCCCCTCATGGAAGAAGACTGTCAGGTTGGTTGAACACAATTATCCATTCATAAATCTTTACTGGCCAATCCTGATCACCTTTTTTCTCTTTCACATGTCTGGAAGAGGTTTTCAGGATTAGTTGCTACATCACCTACCTAGGGATTGATCTGAGGCAGACCAGCCTGTAGATCCACAGACCCTCCTTCTTTCCCTTCTTGAACATTCCATTACCTTGCAAACATAATCAAGGGTGGCTTTACAGTGACATCAGCTAACTCCTTCAGTACTTGTGTATAGAACCTCTCAGGCCCCATGAACTTCAGGATGTCTGGTTTGTTTAAGTGCTCTCTAACATGATTCTGCTTCACCAAGGTTAAGTCTATCCTGTTACATACTTTCCCACTGCTCTCAGGTGACTGAGATGTTCGAATATTATTTATTATTCACTATGTAAATGAATACACAGACACGCACACACACACACACACATATAAAATGTTTCTTTATAATAAATATTGGCTAGATACTAAAAGCTATATAGGTGTTTAATTTTTTATTAAAATTATCTACTTTATCCAATGTATCTATATCTCAGCAGGGGGATTGAAATTAGGTTTTCTGTTGAGTAAGGAATCGCTAAGAGATGGGCTGCCAAAAGTCTTAAAGACGCATCGGGGAAAAGCCTGAGAGCATGAGCAAGCTGTGAGAGGTAAGATCTGAGTTTCCCTGCACTGCCAAAATAATAAGAACTTCTTCAACCACTTGACATGAAAAAGAAAAAGGACCTTTTGTTGTTGTTACTGTTGTTACAATCACCTTTCCTTCATTTATTTCCATGGGCTAGGAACAGAGTTCTTTATACACTCATTAAGCTCAGTACCTTCAGAGTACGGGCAGAGCTGACCAGGTAATGCACCGTGATTCAATCCAGCCTTTTGGAAATTCATATTTTCCAGTCATGTACTGACAGATGCATTTATGAAAATGAAAATTTTCAGCATTAGTCTGGCATTTCATAGTAGCAAATTCAAAAAACAATTTTCAGTCTTATTAAATCATCTTCCTATCCTGCAACCTGAGATGCAAGGCAACAATATACACCCTTCCACAATGCCACTGATTTCATCTGAGGTTGTCCAAGGCTCTGGAGTCAGGTCACATAAATCAAACAACAAGATCAAAGCCAATGCTGGAAAGTCTCAGGCTATCAATTCTGATGAAGTAAAATAAATTGAGGACCCACTGACTTTTCATTTTAAAACACACACATAATTGTCAGGGCTCAGTGACATGACACTATCAAAAAGTGGTGTGACTGTTCTGAAAAGCATAGCTGCTTGGTTATTTTTCCCCCTTGTGAGTTGTTGCATCTCTCAAAAGCCCTGAGCTTCTTTCTAAGACGTTGTTTCTTCTCCCAGCATAGAAAGCAGCTTGTTTGTGGACTGCCCTTCTAATTAGAAAAACAAGCCACAGATGTTCTTGAAAGAGCACTAAATTCCGTAACTAAGCTTCTACTCCCTGAAAACATACCTCGCCTGGAAAGGCAGCAGGAGAACTGTGCCACAGCTCAGCTGTTTACAAGCAGCCCTCCATTCACTCCCGTCTCTGGGACCAGATGTGACAACAATACCACAGGCGGCTTGCTGTTCTCTGCTTGCCTTTTGTGCTCACGCTCCCAAGGTCCTCTCTTGTCACTTTTGAAGCTCAAATTTGTGCACGACTGGCTCCACCCCAGGGCCACAGTAAGTACTCCTCACAGCAATGAGAAGCGCCTCATTTCACAACTAATCTTTTTTTTTTTTTTTTTTAATTGCCGAGCAACTTGCTATTACTATGTGTCAAGTTTTTACAAGACAGCCGCCAATTAATCTTGGATTCTGAGATGCCCAGTCAGTTCAAAGTGTGCTGAAGTAATTTCAAAGGAATAATGGCAGTGGCAAATTCAGGCCTTAAAAGAACATATGTTTAACACAGATGGTATGTATTCAAACATTTCATATGTACAGTTGAATCCACTTTTAGAGTCGACAAATATAGCCACCTTTTACATACACTGTAAGAAAGTCAGATTTCCAGATTTCCATTTGCACATCAAAACAGTTATATTATAGCCAGGCGTCATGCATATGATGAAATTGTTCTGTTTAAAAACAAAACCAGATTGTTATAATGGGATCCCATTGTATCTGTGAAATTAATCTGTCTTAATACTAAGGAAGAGCATCTGTTTTTAATGGAACAAAAATACCTCAGCCAGTATAGCAAATAACACTGTAAATTTTTCAGACTTTCCACAGAAGGGATTCCTTGGTAAAGGTGACTTAGGCTTCCCATGTTTCCACATCAAAGACTGTGATTCAGACATTTTCTGGAGGAAAATAATTGTAATAGCTTTGTGTTGACAAACTGAAATGTTAAAAAGAAAGGAAACAGTAAAAAAGCCTATACTAAGCAACTTTAATTTAAAGTTGCATAGCTGTAGGGCTCATGAAACAAGGCACAGCAAACTAGAAATTGAAAGATTGTATTCTCTGCTTCCTTCATGAGACCTGCACAAGAGCCTTTTACATAATTATGCATTAGGTCCTTGACACACTATTCCCTGTTTGAACATCATTACAGATAGACATCTTGAAGCATATTTGTAACCTGAGGATAACATAGGTCCTCGTCTGACCACAATCCCTGCTGTCTTCAGAAGAAAGGTCACATCACTGTGAACATAACTGGCCACTGAGTGTCACAGACATTTTAATAGGATGAAAGATTAAAAGTCTGTTCAGAACACTCACAGTAAGACCTGTTGCTAAGATCATTATGGTTTCCCGTAAAGAAACCTTCTAGTATGGGTCCTATATACCATGCAAGCAACCAAGGTTAAGTCCCTCAAGTGGGAAGTGGGAATACTGTATCCAGACCCTGCTTCTGCAAAAGCTGTCAGACCTAGCATTACTTTTAAATGTTGGTCCATTGGAGTCAATGGGATTATGACAATTGTCCTGTTGTGCACAAGTGTTTGCAGGATTGAAGGCTGCTGATAATGGCAGCAAAAACGAGAAGTTTTGAGGATGAAAGCAATTTCAAGGGACATCTTAAAATAAAATTTCTTTAAACCGACAAACCATTTCTACATACTGTCCTTTTAAATGAAACATCTGATTGGTTTTCAAATAGAATGCACATCTTTCAAACCAGCAGCATTTTCTACTGCAGGCACTTGCAAATATTTTAATGCTTTATGAGTATGGAGCTATTTCTAAACTTTTTTAAGTGCTTGGGATACTTTATTCTTGAAAATGGAAGTGAATTAAGCCGTGTGTTCAAACAGGCTGTTCAAAGACATATTGAAACAATTTGTAGCAAACAAAAGGCTCACAGTGAAATAAAAAGCCCTTAAGTATAAAAACACAAACCATTTAAAAACAAAATAAATGGAGCCAAAGTTTTATCATCACTATTAGACAATCGGAAGGAACTTAGATGAGTACTTCCTTTTACTACAATTGTCCATGATTTGACTTACCTCCCCTGACATCAGTTTGACCAGCTCTTCTTTCCTTTCTCTTCTTCTGCCCCCAGGCCTTTGTCTCTGGAGCGAGTGAAATGTTGTAAGCTATGCCACACAGGCACACTTACCCTGGAACTGGTTTTCCCCAGCCTCCTCACCATGCAAAATTGGAAAATGATCCTGGAATAAAAGTATTCATACCATTATGAAACCATTCAGATAAAGTTGCACCATGAATTCCAGAGAAAATTTGTTTTTCTTCTCTTGACCAGACCGAAATTTTGTCCATTCTTCTTCTGGGACTAGTATCCTACCATGGGTTTCACTTCACCTGGTTTTAGATGTTTAGAAGCCAGATATTAAAGTGCAAGTTATTCAGGCTTTCCTCCCTTTGTAGCTAATTTTTAATAGAAAATGTCAGAGAGAACCAGCAGATAACCCCTAGTATCAGCTTGAGTAGGATTTTCAGATAACATGGCTCACCTTCACTAGGAGCCTGTTTATAGGGACACTCATGAGGGTAGTGAAACTCTCTAACTTGGAACAAGCATCTATATGGGAAATAGAGCAGGTTTAAAACACCTAAATTTACAAGAACCTGGAGACCATCCTAGAGGCTCATTCTAAAACAATCTCAAGACTGTTTTCAGCTAAAGACTCAATCTAATACTCAACTCAGCTAGTTCATACGTACCCCTAGACAGAAGTGTTCAGCATCCTTTTCAGATGCAGGCAGTCACCTGAGACTGGCAGATAAAATACAGACCTGTTTGCCCTACTTGTGTCAGGAGAGGCAGCTGTAGGTCACATGGCACAACCTAGGACATCTCTATTGGCATTAGATGTCTATGTTTAGACTGCTGAAACATGCCCAAGCAATGTCTGCCGAATTCCTTTCTGGATCCCATTGACCTAACCTCTGTTGACAGTAGTGGGAGCTTAGATAAGTGGCCCTTGGGTGACATCTACATAACATAACCACAATTTGGGCACTTTAGGGTCAAACTGACTCCCACTTACCACTTTAGAGGTGAGATTCTCTCCGTCCCTCAATTTGATCTCAAATGTTAAGATCATCTTGACCATATGCCTGAGGATCTAATTGCTTCCCCTGATGTCTGTATATTTCCTACCTTGACCATGACATGCTGCTGCTTAAATGAGTTCTTCTTACCTTTCCTATTTGTCATATCTCTGAAAACTTTTGTCCTCCCAATTTCTGTGGTGTGGTTCGAGTAGGTCCTTCAAGAATAAAGCAGAATCTGCAGAGGTGTGTAGTGGTATCAAGGCACGGCCTCAGTCTCATTAACTAGGCTGGGGTCAAGGCCCACAGATGCAAAATCGTGGTGAAGTCTGGCCTCTAGACAGATATTGTGCTGGGGATAAAAAGGTGTGGCTTTCACTACATGATCATGCCATCCAAAATCAGGGCAAACATTAAACTTTTCTGAACTAAGCTCTCCAAAGTAAATCATAATGGAAGTAGGGGATGAATATGTTGTTGACCACTGGCGTGCATGTGCCTTTGCTTAGGGTTTTTCATATTACCCATCTTAGTTTCAAAACCTGTCTCTTCACCTGCCTACCCTAAAATCAGCAGAGACAAAGTGTGGCTGTTGTCTTGCTTTCTGGCTTCCTCACAGCCCTAGACTGCACATCCCTCACTATTCTGTTTCACCTGATAAAAAAGTATTCTCTCTTACTTTTGTTCATTACATGGTTTTGCAACTCTGAGCTCCTTTCCACTATACACATACTTTAAAAACCACTAACTCATATACATAGCTGAAGTAGAAAAATACATTAAGTCAGTAAAGCCTAAAAAGGCATTCTTTCCTCTGTTCTTTCACCAAAAAGGTTTTCCGTTTTTCTTTTTTAAATCATGCATAAAGTTCCATGCTTCAGACCTAATCTTGCAAATGCATACGCACATGAAAAAAACGAATCATATCACAGCTCTCATTTGAAATCAAAGAGATCATTGATGTGTTTGCAAGATTACAGTTTTCAACTTCTTACACAAGTATAGAATCATTTAGGTCGGAAAAGAACCATAAAATCATTCTTGAATAGGTTCACCCTCTCATTAGTCTACAGAGTGCTATCTGCATTTTGAAAGTAGTTCAGCACCTGCAAGATTTATCTTACAAAACTGTCATCAGTGGAAAGGACTTTTAGCTCAGCAAGAGCAAGTTAAAACGAATACAAATTGAGATGCAGTAGTTGTGATTTCTAATCAGCCCTGATGTGAAGGAGTGAATTTTATTCCCTTTCCTGGCATTTGGCAGTTTTACCTTGTGACTGTGTCTTACATAGTTAGCAGAACAGAACGGCAGCTTCACTTGTGAAGTTATTGTAAATGTTATTCATAACAAGCTAATTTGTTGTTGTTCTGCTAAAATGGAACTCTTGCTTCTCAAGGGCATTTATTCATTGTGATTGTGATCTGTTGCATTCATATTTTATATTTGGTTAATCTAGTGAACACTGCAACCTGACTTGTCCTCTTTGAGAGAGTGGTGTGATCATAACTCAGCCCTGAAGGGTGGGGTTACAGTCAAAAGACTCTCAGAAATGAAAAATACATGGTATTTACCACAGACAAAATCACTGATTTTATACCACTGATGTTTGGCTTAGTACCAAACAAGCCATGAAGAAGAGAATTCTGGCAAAAAGATTGTTAAAAACCCAAACCAAACAACCTCTCACAATCCGATGTGTGTGAACATACCAATGGAAACAGAAAGGCAAAGCAGGCATGTGAAGATCTTAGAATTATCTTGAGAGTTTTTCTGTGATTTGAAACTGGCTGCAAAACTGTACTATTAAGCAAAGCTATTTACTTAGCAAAGTCTCAAGCCCCATGAGAAGACAACTTATAATCTCTATTTAAAAAAAAAAAGGCTGCTGCTTATTGATTTTATCAGTCATATAACTGCATAAAACTAACTTACAGTGGACCTGTGTGACATGATTGTGTATGTAGAAGCTAGAAGTGAAGCAGAGGAGTGAAGCCAGGACAAAGGATTGAGTGAGAAAGACAAGGGTGTGGAGCAGGGAACTACACCCAAAGCCTAAGAATCAGTCAGATGATGGGAGCCTCATCCAGCCCTCCCTTATTTCAGTGGGTTTTTTTTTTTTTTGCTTTGTGAAGGGGTTTTTTGGTCCATTTCAAAAGAAGTCACACAGTGGCACTTCTGCAAATGTGGGTGGCTCTGTGCACTCTTTCACACTGAGAAACTGAGACTGTCTGCAGAGTGCTGTGAGCCAGTAGAACAGGCATGACTGTCCTCACGCTCACTAAAAATATGAAGCAACAGACTGCTGAATAGCTAAGCACACTGAGTTTGCTTTAAGCTGCAGTAATGAAGAACAGCAGATATTCATTTAACCTGAACTGGTTCTGAGCCCAAGGATTTGGCATTAAAGAAATCATAAAGGTTTATGTCCTGTGACAGACATTTCGGGCGTGTCCCGTCTGCATGTAGAAGGGGTCTAACGAAGGCAGGCTAGGGCTCAAGTGCAGAAATAACCTGCTTGCTCCTCTCTGCCCCATCAGAGCCAAGGGCTGGACAAAGGCTTTTTGACTGCACGTCTGGCTCCAGCGACAGCAGCACATTACCCCAGCCTGCAAGGAACTTAACTGGCTTCAGCTGGCCTGCTGAAAAGTACCTTGAAAAAATCATTCCCAGTGCTTTCTTTTCCCAGCTAAGGATAACAGAAGCGACAATGACTACATGATGTCAATGAGATATTTATAACCAGCCTATTAGCCAATCTAAAGAGCAGCCTCATTCATGTGGTTCTTGCACACTTCCAGCCTGTTTCCTGGGCTGGAACTAAAGACCATCATTCAAGTAGAATGGGCTTGGTGTGAAGAGTAAACTCAGAACTAATCCAAACCTAAGCACCCCCCACTTCCCCAGCTTGCCTTCAACTCACACTGTGCATACGAAGCAATTTTGGGCTCACTACATGTTTATAGTCATGTCCAAACATAAGTGTGGGAGTATAAACAAATCTTTGGTTTTAAATCAGCTCTTTCTACACATAGCTCCAGTTTCACTGTGGCTTGGAGATCTGGTTTTCATGTTGCAACCATTCCTGTGTCTCTCGAAGAAGTTGGAGGGAACAATCCAGAATTTATCAGTGTAATTTTAATGCAGATTTGTATTGGGCCTGACCATCCTATCTCTTCTAATCAGCATTTTATTACCTGGAATCATTTTCTACCAAACTGGGTTTATTTGGTTAAATACATGATCCTTTCCAACTGACTGGATTCACATCCATAACTCCTGGCTCCTCAGTATCAGAAAAATTATTCAAAATCCAGGACAAAATTGCACTTGGGACTTAGTGAAATAACATGTAAAGGAAAAGCATATTTCAGTTGTACAATCACCTGATTTAGCTGCAGTGTCTTTTAATAAGACGATAAATTTGCTGGGCGAAAAAGGTTTTAAAACATGGACATAGGGCTTTTCCTATTCAGTATACTGAAGATATAAAGATCAGTACTGTTTACTAAGGATTTTTGAAGGTAAACCAACTTAATTTGTTAAGACCTCAGATTTAGTAGGACTCACCCAAACAATATGGACCTAGCAATTTTAGAGATTTGTCACCATGTTATTGTATTTAATAGTAATTAGGTTTCTACAGCTAATAAAAAAGTAACTGTATGTAATAGCTTTTGAGTTACCAAGCAATTCTAGCAAATATATAGTGATAACTTCATTTTTTACATATCGATGTACATGTGTCTCTTGTAGTAACGCCTTGTTTTGAGTACATACCCCTGGACTGCCTCAACTGTCTGAAGTAATTCAAGTCAGGTGGCTCTACTTTGTAGTTTCAGGGTGAAGGTGGACACGAGTAAGGGCTTTTGATACCCTGGAGGGAAAGGGGTGGCTCAGGTGTGTGCAGAGGCATCCTGGGCTATCAAAGCATGGCATGTCTCCATACAGGAACAATGGCCATTGTCTCTCAATGTTTTTCCTAGAAAGTTGATGAGGAAAGAAGTCCTGCATTTTGCAGTCTGGACCCCAGGTCTGTAAGAAAAAGAAAATCAGGCTAAGGAAGGAACGAAAAATTGTGCAACATCACTGTTCAAGGGGATGCTAGAAGGGCGAGATGAAACTTGAGGGTCTTCACAGAATATTTTTATTCTTCAGAGTGCTATGTTCTCCATTCCTGGGTGTGTTTGATTTACTCCCATGCCATAGCCCCAGCCCTACATTTAACTAGAAACCAAAGCTTTGCCCTCTGACAGGGAAAGGTGTCCTGGCAATTAGGGGTCCAGAAAATCTGTGGCACCAGCATTGTGATCTAAAGCAGTGAGTCTATGGATCCCACTGGCAATCCAGATATTGCAGCTGAGCCTGAACCCCATTTCCATGATGCTGTCCAGATTTAAGGGTCTTTGAAGTATACAGGCTTTTGTATCCCATTTATAATGTACTCACTGAGAAGCATTGAAAGAATGATAGGGTAGATGTCATAAAAAATTGGAAGCACTGAGCACAGAAGTACATACTGAAGGTACAGCAGGAGAACTCACATGTACAAATAGTACCCTGAGGTTGGAAGGGATCTCTGGAGTTCATCTTGTCCATGTTTTAGCTGTATAGGAAACAATTTAGGAACTTTTACAGAAAGAGCCTCATGTTTTTAGATCATGGCAACAAATAAACTACATAGATGCTTTTCATGGGAGTCTGAAAATGTGCTAGTGGTTACATTTGGGTGAAGAGTTAGATAAGGTAACTACAGAGACCCTAAAATATTCATAGAAGTTGGCAATAAGAGAGTTGCCATGTTAGAGCTCATTTTGCTGGACAAGCATATATTCACTGCAGATTTAGAATATTTATGCTTGCCTGTACATTAATGATCATGATTGGGTCAAGACAGTCCTGCTACTAATCAGTGTTATATTTTATCAAGTTTTAAATAGCAATTCTTAAATGTTTAAACTAATTGGCAACATTATAGACTGGAATGTATATATAGAGTGAGAAATGCTTTCAAAGAGCACACGAGGAAATGCTTAAGAACTAGCTCTTGGATGCTAAATAAAGCACTGTGATTGAGAAACCATAAGAAATGCAATGGATTAAAAAGAAAAAGATGCAGAGAGATAATTAAATCCTTGAAATAAAGGTTTAGAATCTGAGAAGAAAATATTTTTTTAAAAGTCAGTGACCACAGGTTTTAACTTTAAAAAAGAAGGAGGTTGCAGGAGCTGAAGGAATGAGTGAAATGTCACCAGTCATAGTGGATGATCACTAAAGTTCAAATTTATAACAGAGCTTTCAAAAAAAAGAATTAATTGGAAACAAAATACACTCTCTAAGTCTGAAGTCCATCACAGGATTTAGTGGTGAATTGTAAACAGTAATAGAAAAAAAAAGTGGAACTCTTAATTTGGCTCTATATTTGAGAAAAAACATTGAAATATTCTGTTGACAAATTTGCCATTCACAGTAAAAAATGAGCAAAAGTGTCTGCTACACTTAAATTCTTTTGAGTCAATAAAGTGTAGGTTGATTTATGTAAGTGGTCAAAACACCCGAGACCTAGGTGACTGTCCCCAGGCAGGATTTATCACCAGTGAGTATTTAGATGCTATTAGCAGCACAATGGGAATAATACTCTTCATGCTCCTACACCGAATATTGTTGGTGGAATAATGGAATCATAAAGCAGTTTGTGTTGGGGGGGACCTCAGGAGGTGCCTCATGCAGCGCTGCCCCAAGCAGGGCCAGCTGTGAGCTCACACCAGGCTGCTCAGGGCTTTGCCCAGCCAGGTTTCACAATCCCCCAAGGATGGAGCCTGCCCAGCCTCCCTGTCCTCATGGAAAAGATTTCAGAGCCTGAAGCCTCTCATTTCAGCTCCTGCTGCCGTGCCTTGTCCCCAGCGGCTGTGAAGGGCCGGGCTGCCTCCTGTCCCTGCCCTGCCCATGGCTCTGGGAGTCCGTGAGGTGTCCCCAAAGCTGTCCCCATGGCTCTGGGTGTCCCTGAGGTGTCCCAAAGCTGTCCCCATGGCTCTGGGTGTCCCTGAGGTGTCCCAAAGCTGTCCCCATGGCTCTGAGTGTCCGTGAGGTGTCCCAAAGCTGTCCCCATGGCTCTGGGTGCCCCTGAGGTGTCCCCAAGCTGTCCCGGCCCAGGCTGGAGCAGCCCCAGCCCCAGCCCTGCTCACAGGGCAGCTCAGCCCCGAGCCCTGCAGGGTGAGCTCGCTCTGTGCCATCGGTGTCTCTGCACAGGGACACTGCTCTGGGGCTGCCCGGGGGCTCTGACAGCGAGGGCTGGGCACAGGGGACCTGCCCCGAGCTCCTCAGGTGCTCCTGCTGCTGCAGGTGCTCCCAGACGCTGCTGCCTGTCTTTGCTGCCAGCTCCTGCCCAGCTCGCTGCCCCACAGCCCCTGCCCCAGAGCTGTCCCCAGCCTGTATGACTGCAAGACATTCTTCCTTCCCAGGTGCAGCTATTTGCATTTGGTTTCTTGAAACTCATAAATTCCTGGTGGCCCATCCCTCCAACCTGTCTAGGAGCCTCTGAAAAACAGCCCTTCCATGGAGACTATTGGCTGGCCACCAGCTATTTGATATTATCTGCAAACCTGGCGAGAGTGTGTCCTGTGGCCTCTTCCAGGCCACTGAAGCAGCACAGGTCCCAGGATACACTCTGTGGTAGCCACCCTGTAGCATGTTCCAGGCAGAAAAACGATCCCCTGACCCTGACACTCTGATCCTGACCATCCTACTGGTTCCTTACGGCTCTGATTGTCCTCCAGTCCAGACTGGAACACTGCAGCACTGTCAAATGTTCATTTGTTCACATGGATATGTTTTTGATAGCATTTCAGGAATTCACACAGGTCATAGTTTCGTGTCAGTGTTTAGTCACAACACAGTTTAAGGTAATCCCACATACTTCCCTCCCACATAACCTGGCTTCTGAAGAGAAGGCTTCTGGTTCACAATTTTGGTCTTAAGATATTTCATATGTGCCAGAACTTCATACTTCCATGGGCCATGTCCTCAGGTATCTCTGGGTCACAAAGAGCAATTTAGGACTGACCTTTTGGCACTTCATGGTACACTGGTAGTATTCTTATGACGTACTCAGCAAACACATGCTGTGACCAGAGTAGTTTTTTCCCATTTTGAGGGATGTGTCTCTTCTCACACATTTTTTCTTTGTAGAGCATTACAGACGTGGAACCATTTTGTCCAGAATTCAGTTACTCGAGCACAAGTCCCCAATATGCCTATCAATCATTCAGAAAACACTCATGATAAAATCCAGGACTCTACTAATGGCACAAAGACTTGACATGATTAAAATGGAAAAGAACAGAAAGCAATGTAAATTGAAAAGATATTGGGTATTTACCTCCTTAAAGGTGTTTTGCTTATGGAGTACATGAGTATTAGTTGAGTTGAATACTTTGCTATCTACTGATGGTTAATACAGTACCTTCCAGGCAATGTTTTATTATTTTTACTTTTTCCATCACTGACCCTGGCTACTGTTCTCTTCTTCTGCACTCCATGAGCATTCCTCTGGGTAATGGACTTTATTGGACTAGATTTACAGTGACAGTGACCTACAAGTCATGCTGATGGAAAATTCATTATGGTTTGGGATTAGTTGCTAATCTTTGGGTTTATTAGAACTATACCACTTGGACATTCTTGTTTTTGTTTTAATTGCCAGAGTTATGAACAAAGGGCACAGCCAGTCTAGCATCTGGTGTATGTGTATAATTTCTTACGGGCATTGACAGACAAATAAATATGAGCTATTTTCAAAGTGACCTTCTCCTTCCATCCGTATTAGAATGTTCTGACAAAATTTATAATTGACTGAAATCTTTTTATAGCAGCAGTGAACATAAAGACCAGGGACAGAGTTTCCAGGCTGCCACGTCTCTGCTCAGTGTCCTGTCATAGCTGTGGCTCCAGTTGGGCTACATCCGATCAGGGTAGCGCCTGTGCTCTGGCAAAGACTCAGCAGCCTCCCTCCACTGTGGGGATTTGACTTCACAGCGGATAGCATTTCTAGCTGGAATAACGATGCTTTGGAAATATTTAGTAAACCCCAGCTGGCCATATGTCCTATTGTTCACAGAACGGAGATTAAGCCATCAGCAGTAGTCAATGGACAGTTTGTTCTTAAGTTCTAGAAAAATCCAGCTTGTTCTCTTCGTCACGGATTACTAAATGATATTGATTTTTAATACAGTTTATCATTCTTGCTTCAGCCTACAGTAAGAAGAATCATGAAAAAGATTTAACCTATATTGTGAGCTTCCTGGCAATTGCACCAATTAAAACAACTTCTTGCTACTTCACTATATTACAACTCCCCTTTAGTTCCTGAGGGCAGTGAAATACCTTCTTGCCTTCCAGTTCCTGGAACACTGAACAGTGTAATAGGAACCTCAGCCATCTGCCACAAAGAACGAAAACATAGGACAGGGAGTAGTTTGCAATTTAACCTCTTTTTTTGTTTCTTATTCAATGTGTCATCACATTCCCCTGAAGGTATCTAAGGACTACAATACCATCTAAGAGGATAATGTGGAAAGAAAAGTTTTATTTATTTAAAAAAAAAATTGCTCTTCTTTGGCAATATGCCAACCTGAGACAGAGTACAGTCAGTTGTAAAATCATTAACACTCACAGTGGCTTGGTCGATGTGATAGTTTGAATGACAAATGTCACTGCATTCCTAATGTACTCTTAGTAACCTACACATATCTAATAACATGTCTGATTAGGCACCTCACCAGCATTCAGTTACCTAGGCACAGAGAAAGAAAGTAGAGCAGAAAAAGTGCGTTTAACATTAGCTAGGATTGATTTGGGGTAGGTACTGCAGCACAAAATATTCTATAAATGTAGTATTATCGTATGGTCTCTTAAGATGCTTTGACAGGCTGCTCAGAGAGGTTGCAGATTCTTCTTCTCTGGAGATATTCAAAACCCACCTGGACACGATCTGGGACAACCTGCTCTCAGTGAGCCCCCTTTAGCAGGGGCATTGGACTGGGTGATCTCCAGAGATCCCCTGCAACCCCAGCCATTCTGTGATTCTGGGAACAGTTCAGAAGGAATGGTTTTATGCAGCTGTAAAGTACTGGCAGTAACTGGCAGGAACTGTAGACACAAAGACAGCAGTGCCTGTGGCCATGGCCTCAGAGTAGGCACTGTGAGAAAAATTTGGGCTCCAACTCTACTCCCAGCCCATGGTTCCAGTGCATCTTTGCCTCAACTCCTCTGCCTGTGCGAAACGGGGATGATCAGTCATATTGGAAAGGCATGGAGCAAATGGCACTAGGTAAGGTTGAAATCCTGACATTTGATGACATTTTTGCATTTGTAGTGCACTTTGATGTGGCCACTGAGAAAGGACGAGAGCAGCAGGTAAGGAAGCAAGCCAGGTGCCTTCTCAGAACACCCAGATGGCAGTATGTGTCATGTCACTGATGTCAAGAGATAATATATTTCCTACTTCACAGGAAAATCATTCTTCCAAGGAACTTTTGTTCCATGATGTTTAATTGAAGTCCATTTTGTTTACAATGTCAGAAAATCACTTTTGTTACTGGGTAAAAGTAGTTATTTACAGAACATAACCCAAAAAGCTATCTTGAATGTATACATTTGTTATACTTCAAAAGACTTCTGGCAATTCTTGACCATAAAGTAGTAGATAACAAGCCAGAAGAAGATCTAAAAAACTGAAAGATTAAAAGTAGTTCGTAGAAAGCAATTTGACTTCCCCACATATGAAAAAAATTCAGTGGGAGGCTTTTTGCAGACAATTCCCTGGAGATAAGGTAAGAAGCTCCTCAATTGCACCTGGAAATTTAATGACATATTCCAAGCTAGGCTGTATTTTTTAAAGTAAAGGCTTTTGTTGTTTGTTCTCACTATTTAAATCTTTTTCTAGCAGACTAAAAGGACACAAAATTAATTCAACCAGGAGTTTATAGTTTGCCCTTACAAAAGAGACAGACTTTGTCTATATATAGCAGAGAAAGATAAGAGTAGAGAGCCTTACTCAGCAGCACAATTCCTGCCTTTTTGTAAAAAAAGCAAGATATTTTTGTATCTTTTTTTGTGGAGCATGTTACTTACTCTTGTTCTTCCACCCAGGTGTACATTTTACCTTGTCAAAAGAGAATTTCTTTTGTTGCAGAAAATTTTCTCAGACCCATTGTTCCCAGAATTAATTTTTAAACAGGACCAGATGAGTATGTGTCCCTAATACTGACACACAGAGGTTACACCACTCTGAAACAAAACAGAGTAGGCATTACATGCTATGGTGGTGTTTGAATAATCTGTAAAGGACAGAGCGAGACAGAGGTTTGGGCTAACACATGGACACACCGAGGAGAACTAGACTTCGTTGGGATTTTTAACCGTTATACTGATAACAGGCAGCAAAGTTCAGAATAGATGGTGGCTGAAAAGGAACAGACCTCCTCAGTTTGCTTTCCTTTCATCAGGAAAACACACTGTTTGTACAATCAACCAGAGCTTTCAACAATGGACTGGCTAGAGATGAGTCACTAAAATGAATAATCCTTTTTAATCTCTATGAAAAACATCCTGTTAGCATTGCCATATTCTAGGAATTGTTATAACAGGAGCAGAAAAAGGATTAAGTGCTTAAACCTGTCCCATCAGTACAAGTTTATTGCAGTAGAATCTCTCTGTTGGTAATGAGTCTTTACTTCTTACAAAAACAAGAGAATATTCCTATTCTGTGTTTCTTTTCTTCTGTAACAAGCCCTCCAAGACCCACCAATAATATGGCTATTTAAAAAAATTAAAATCTAGATTAACTCACAGCACATGCTGAGTATGACATAAAAGTAAGGATCACAAGTTCACCAAGATCATGCCAGAGCCTGTTCTCAGTGCCTTTCAATGAGAGTATTACACTTCTGCCCAAATCCTACAAAGATTATGAATACTGTAGACTCACTGTTGTTTTTTCTGTGCTTTGCAGCACAGTACTGTGCCTCTTTCAAAAGGGGAGTGATTCTAGGAAGTGATTAAAATATGTAGCATGTTCTTGGTAGCATGAGGCTGGAGCCTGTGCTTTCAATACCAAATGCTAAAAGGCTGTGAGCTGTGCATAATGAAAAAGCTCTCCAGCTACCTGACAGGAACTATTAGTCTCATGAGCTATGAAAATTGCTAGAGGAGGCAGATGACTACTTTGTTTTCCCCAAAATACTTAAAATGGCAAGCGCTTGCTAAAATATTTAGTGTTAATAGAAACTGATAACAAGCTTTTACTGGTCTCATTTCCAGAAGTGAGAGTTCAAGAAGATTGCCTCCTTTCACTGCCTCTGTCACATTAAGGTATCTGAAAGACATTGAAGGTGATACAACACAGAACCCAGGGAGACATCCTCACTTAATCTCAAATAAATTGACAAGGCTTTATTATCGACAGGTGGCCCAGCAGTGCTTGTTTTGAACGCCTCTTTTAAAATACATCACAAGGTGCTTAAGCCTCCCCATCTCTCCTCCCACAGACTAACACTGACTTGAGCAGAAGCAGAGTAGGATAACACCAGCTGTATTTGCAGGGTAGTGCAGGTGTTGTGTTTTTAAGTCAAGGACCTTGGCCATATCCCAGCCACGGAGCATATTTACCCCACAATGTATCACCAGTCCTGATGCACTGACTGCCCACACCATGAGCAGGCCAGAGCTCATGCCCAGCTTGTCTGCCCCTTTGTGTGTGTGTGTGCTGGGCTTCTTCCCAAAAGCAAACAGTTCAGTGTGGGAACAGTCTGCACCTGTACCTCCCTTCAAGGTGGAGCTGAGCCAGAGCTCAAATTTGCACCTAGAGCTCTCCAGTTCTTGGCACATCTTCCACCTTCACTGAATAATTAACAACTACTGAGCAAGACTTCTTAGTTATTACAGATTAGGTTTACCCTTCTGTCAGATGAAATTTAATAATGTTTGTGACAAGTAGTACATGGGTTAATAGTCCTTAGATGTAAAATATATATAAAATAACTGTATTATTATTAACCATAATAAGAATCTCACCAAAACATAGAAGGGTAGTATCTGATAATAAGAAACTACAGATATGGACAAGAGCTGTGCATTTCTTTTCGGTAATTGATAACACAGCTTGGGATGGTGTAGTGGTTTAGGCCCAGGTGGAAATGAAGCACCATGCAGTTGCTCACTCCACATTCCCCACCCCCATTTTTACACTTAGAACCATTTTAGTGCTCCAGTCCTGCCAGCCCAGTCAATCCCACCAAATAGCTATGCAAATTTGTCAGGCATTAAAGCTTAACATTTTTGTACCCACATTTTTATTGAAAAAATAGCTTCAAGTCTTCAGTTTTTGATGGTTATAAAGGACTTTCCTGGCTGATGTTTCAAAGGTCAATTTACATCCAGTTTACCAAGTCCTTTCTCTATTAAATAGCAAGACTTTCCAATCCCCTCCTTGAAACTGTGCGAAGGAGTTGTAGGCTTCTCATCTTGAGAAAAGGACAGCTAGGATGGATCAAGAGGACACTTGTAAAAGTCTGTATGTCAGAATGCCTGGTTATGCAGAGTAACCTCTCCTAGTGATTCTTTCTCCTTTTATACTGACTCCTCATGGAGCCCAAAGAAAAACAGAGTAAGTGATATGCCATATTTCCTGAAAAAACACCTTTCCTCATTTTACTTACCATTAGATTACTTTGGAGGCTCTGCTTTGAATACCATGTTAGTGATTTTCTCCTCCTTCAGGAAAGTGAGAAGCCAGAAAGTGACCCTCATCAGGCACCTTTCCTCAGGTTATTTGACATCTTATGTACAATACCCACATATCCGACTCAGCTGTCATTTTAAAACCACTGCAACACTTTGGAGTCTGTGTAAAGTTGTATAAATTAAAATGTCTAGCAAGTGCAATGGGATATTCAAAAACTAAACAAGTATTTCATCACCATTCAGGAGTGCCAGACACTTGGGGCAGACCATGACCCCTCAGGGATAGACATGGTCCAGGAGTTTAGGACTGACTTCCTTTCTAACTAACAACAAGTCATCTCACTTTCACGGGAGCAATGGCATTCATTTACGATTGTAAACAACTTAGAAATAACGAAAAAAAATCTTGTATACCAGTTTATTCTAAGACAAGGTTGAAGACAGTACTAAATTCCTGTGGATTCATTGTATAACAATGTACATAAACATAACTTTTGTCTGAGTTTGTGACATTCATATGTTAGTATCTAACATATTTTTGTTCAGGAAGAAGAAAAAAATCAGTTGTCACAAGTCTATGCAACTATATAAAATTAGATTCATAAGAACCCATAGGAATGATAAGAATGTCCTTCGCTGAACCTTGGTGCCTCGTGGAAGACTTGGCCACATGTGAGAGGAGGTAGATGATCTTACACATTCCCTCTCCACTGCAGCCACATGATGAGTTAATATTTGATTAGACAGTGCTGTATCTATGACACCTGTTCACCAGGGAGACTAGGCCAACAACTGATGTAATCTACCTTATTATATACTTAATGATAGAGGAGAAGCGCTGCTTTTTCAGCTTCCCACGTCTGCTTTTCATTTCCTCTCCTACACATTCCTGAGGGGTCATGTTCAATGCCTTGCAAGAGCAAACAAACAACTACAATTTTTTTTTCCTCTCTCCCTGTGATTCTCTGCAATTTGCTTGATAGCGGAGGAAAGCTTTAAAAATTTCCTCTCTACTGTGTGTTTCAGGGAAGAAAACTACTTCTTGAAAATAGTTAATATACCTCTGCTGGCAAGATTTCTCTGATTAAAACAGAGGAGGACAGAAAATACCAAAAAATGCTTTGTATGAAGGCTACAGGGAGGAGCTCATAATTTTAATAGTGGTGGTTTACAAACTTGGCTGTTGCTTTCAGATCATCTTCACAAATGTCCTCTTAAGACAACCTTGCCCCTTGATTAGTAGGACCTACTCAATTTTTAGGTCAGTTTTCTGAAAAACGAGTGGCTGTTAAGGGCCATTTTGCGGGGCTCCAAAGCACCTCAGCTGAGCAGATTCCCAACTATTCTCCCAGTTGTTTGCACCTGTGATTCCAAGGTCGCAGCAACTTCCTCTAGGAAATGTGCTTCTGGTTTGCACCACTAGCAATCCCAGTAATCTTCTGCAATCTGAATACAATTTTTATTTCAAATGTGTAAGGTTGTGTTCAGAGGACTTTTATTCAATTCACCCTTCACAACTCCTGTAGCCTTCCTGTTAAGAAATCCCCATCTCTGCAGGGAATCCCCCAAATTCTCACAGAACTATACATGATTATAGCATTTCAGATATTGTCTTTCTTACTGTAACTGCTGTTATGATGTGCATATATACAATCTAGGGAATAATTTCTCAAATTTACATTTCCAGTTTTTCTTTCCCATTTTAAAGAGGTCATCATGTTTCCCTGAAGTAAGATTTTCCTTTGAGCAGAGGAGAAGGAGAAATGCAGTGGGGGTTTTGCTTTTTTTTTTTTGCTTGTTTTTGAATTTTTTGTGTTTTGATTGGTAGGCTGGTTGGTTGGGGGTTTTTTTATGGTTTTTTTTAAGGTTTTTTAGGGGTTTTTTGTTTGTTTGGGGGGTTTTGTTTGTTTTTGCTTTGTTTTGTTTTGGGGTTTTTTGGGGTTTTTTTTATTTGTTTGTTTGTTTGTTTTTTTGAACACCAGAATTTCTTTTTTATATGGTTTTTTATTGGGAAAAGAAGGGTTGAGAATAAGACAGGGTATATCTTTCACTGCCCTGGGCTAGGTCCTTTCCTCAGTTCAGGGACAATGCCAAAAGGCCTGGATAATATTAGCTTTGAACAGAGACAGTTAACTGTTCCCAAATGATCAAGGGTAGTAAAGAAAATTTGCGAAAAAGTTGTAGCCAGTCTATGTGGAAGTGGGAGCAAACAGTAATTTTATTTGCAGATGTTGAGCTACCAGGAGTCTTCATTCACTTCTGCCTGGTTCTCACCTTCTTACTGGTCAGAGTTCCCACGGGCACTGCAACACATCCTTGCCAGGGAAACAGAAGCTGGATCTCAACATAACTATAAAATGATGCGCACTGAGACTGCCCTGGGAATTAGTATTTCTGTGGGGATTCCCAGACACATTATTGGAAGTGGTACACAGAAACAATTCTTGACATGGGATTCATGTGACTGCATTTCAAGTCCCGATGATTTTGTTGACACTTTGATCACATCTCTCAAACAGGTTCATGTCCAAAATTAGGCTGGAAAAAATGCCGCTATAATTATTTAGAGGAAATAGGAAGACGAGAACATCTTCCACTGCCAGCTACTATGCCCACAAAGATAACAAAAGCTTTGGCAGAAGATAATACCGGGCATGTTCTCACACTCTCCACTTTGAACCTCTTCCAGGAACCAATGGTGAGAAATGAGCACTATGGAGCAAGACTGAGAGGTACGTTTTAGCAAAAACACACTATGGGTTATACTGGTCCAAAAGCTGTGCACTAAGAATAACAAGAAGGTTTGATCAATGCTCTTTAGACTGTTTTACAAGGACTCTCTCCTACCCAAGACACTTTACATGTTTATTTACTACAGTGTAAATTGAACTTCACGGGGTTGAGATGACAAATGAATCCTGCCACAATTCTGCATGAAATCTAACATGTTTTCTTAGACGAGACAGGAGTTGACAGAGCATCAAATGATCATGTTCCATCTATAACTTTCACTCTGTCAAGTCTTCTGTCCTCTGCACACCAATTATAATAAATATAATTGACTGCATATAGCCAGAGGGGGGAAAAAGGCAGTTCTCTAACATATGTAAAAGATTCAGACATTTTAAAATCTTTTGAATGTTTATACACTGTTCTCTGGTTTGAAGACAATGAAAAGGAAAGGAATGTATCTTCACAAAGCAACACTGAAAAGTAAGTAAGAATATTCAGCTCTGAGTATCATCCTCTTACAGTGTGAGCTGAAAGGAGAAGGTGGTGTCAGAAAGCCTGACTGGGTAAAATATCTTTACAATAGAAGCATTCCTGTGTTCATGAGAAGTAGTAGTGATTTATCCTCCCACAGGTACTAACACCTCAAGCAACACAACAAGCTTATTGTTTGCCAGAGAGAAACAGCCAAAACCCACACACTCCCTTCTGCATTTTTTGGAAGGACTTTCCTCTGACACTCTGAAGAAAGAGAGCTGTTTAAACATTATTCTTCCAGGAATTTTTTTTTGAGGTTGTTCTGTTAGCACATCTTTCACAAAGAACATGCACTTCTTGTTTAGCTCTTAGAGCTAAAAATAAGTTCGTGTCTTTTTTTTATTTATTTATAATTATGCTGTAGAGACATCCTCAGTATTACAAATGCACAATTATTATCCATTTCATACTATACTGTAACTAATGGATGGGTGGAATTATTTCCTTCTCTCTACCATCTTACCTCTGAAACAGACTTCCATGTAGCCACTGGATACTTCTTAATAATGATTAATGATATCCCAGACTATCCATCACTGGTCTCAGCATTTGCCTGAGCCCGAAATATGCATTTAATGATCCACCCTGGTCTCTCATGTTCTCACCATTATCTAATTTGGAACGTGGAGATCATAAGGAAGATAATTTCTGTACGAAGAGGTGGAAACGCAGTGAGCAGCACACCGCTTCCACGACGTGACCAGCAGAGAGAGATAAGCTCCACTGCAACCTCTGAAAAAATGCTGCCAGTCTCCTTCCAGAAGTCTCAGTGTTCCATGGCCAACCACCTTTATAGAGCAAGGGATGGAGATAGAGGCAGATACTGAGATAGCTGCCATTTCAACTAGTCAATGGTCTTCCTTTGTGCCACGTGCTGTATTTTCTATTTAGCTGGTGCTCTGAGACCCACCATGGGTCCCAGCCTGGCCTCATGTTTACATTTCACTGTATGTAGTTAGTGTAGGTTATTCCAGATTTATAAATCCTGATAAGTAAGAAAGGAATTCTCAAAAAGTCATGCAGCTTTACAGTTTCAGTCACGAAATTCTTTTCTGGGAGCCTAGTATGGGGATATTGCTCTCAGGAGTCCTGCTACATAGAAAAAAGTGTATTTCATCAAGGAAGTTACCATGATGAAATGGATAAGAGATATACTTATAACCCTTTATAAGAAAAGACACACAGGCTAAGAGATCATTTGTTTCTAAATATATATTGGATCATTTAATTATATTCTGTTTTGCTATATGTATAGAATTTTTTTTAACTGAAAATTGCTCCATTCCTATTTCAAAAGAAAAATTGCTGGTGACTAGAACACGTCAGAATAGAGATGGAGACATGGGAAAACAGTCATTTAGTCAGTAGTGTCATGTTAGCAGATTAGAGACCAAGGTATTTTTTTAGTGTGAAGTTGTCCATCCCAATGTTACCACAAAGAGAGCAAGGGCACCACCTGCTGTTTCAGAAATGTATTTATTTGGGTCATGACAGCAATTCTTCAAGTACTGCACTCAAAAATTTTCTCCTGAACTTGAAGCTTTTGCAAGATGATTTGAATAACTAATGTGTTTGCAATTGCTGGTTCACACAATGAACTGTATTGTTGCCACAACACTTGCCATACTTCGCTGAATACAGTGTACTTATGAGATTTTTGAAAGTAAGGCAGTATTTCATATGGGCTCTTCCTCACCCAGGGTATTAAAATCTAGCGTTCACACATTTTCAGTCGATCCAACTGATATTCAATAAGCACCGAAAAGTTTACTGACTGATTTAAGAAGAAATAGCATCTTTAGCATGAGAATGGTTTAGGTCATTTTATGATATGGAGGTGATGGAATAAATAATTACGGTTAGATAAGGAAGACATCAAACGACAGTTCAAGCAGTTTTCAAAAGTAGCAAAAGGTTCTTGTTTCCAAATCCTCCCAGTTGAGAAGACAAGGGTTCATACACATCCCCAGCTGATTTAAACATATATGAAGGACTTTACAAACTCAACTGTTTGGCAGTTATAAGACAATTTGACCATAGCAAAATAAATTCCTAGCTGACCAGGAGATAAGCTGCAGAGAGTGAGCAACACTACTGTTTGGATCCTCTCAGTTGGTGAAGATTGAATATCTGCTTAATTTTTCCTATATGCCACAAGGAATCACCTCATAGTCTTCTCCTTTTCTTCCGGATATCAAGTGACACTTTAGAAAACCCTGCATGAGGCTGCTTAGACATAACCAGACTGACTGTTTTGTTTTATTTTATAGACTAGCAACCAACTTTCATGAGGACTGCTCTTTTATAAATAAAATAACCAAGTGTCAAAACTTCCATGAGAGTTAAGAATCATTGCTAAACAAAATAGCCAACTTCTACACAGAAGCCTTCAGACATTTGGTCAGGGAATGTCCTGAAGGATTTTAAGTGAAAGCCAAGTTCAGAACAGCAGCAGCAGCTGCAGTGTCCTCACAAATCCGGGAAAACAACATGAAACTTTAACGAGTTATGAGCTTTTGCCAAGGAAAATGATAGCATGGCCCATTTTCTCTTCAACCAGAGCCAAGATTCACCTTGCCACTTACAAGAAAAATTATATGAGATATTTTAATTTTTATCCTGTATAATTCAGTTCTGATTTGTGCATGAAAAGTTCGAAGAGTGAAAAATGTGCATAACTTGATTGATTCCCATGAGCTGAGATGAAGTGAGATTTTTGAAATTTGTTTGTATCAAACATATTTCAGTAATAGATGTTTCTCAAATTTCATCTATCAATTTCATGTCTTACAAGATAACAACAGAGGTGTCAGTACAGTGCCCTATTTCCCCCTTTAGAAGATGCTTTGTACATCTGCAAGATGTGCAAAACAAAAATCATCTAGGATTGCATCAAGCTTGTGCATTTATTGGTGGCTTATTAAAAATTAATTCATTGCTGTAAATGAATGCAAACAACAAATCAGTAAAAACTTCTTCCTTTCTTCTGTTTTTTTTTTTTTTTTACACAAATACTTTTATTACAAACTTGAATTCTTAAGAAATACACATGTAAGAAATTACACAAAGGCCTTGGCATTTGCAAAAATCTTTTGGTATTTGCATGGTAATAGTCCATAAAACATTTCTGGACACAGACGTGCTCAAACAATGGTATCATTGCATAGAAATTCTTTAGAAATATTTCTGAGGCCACTTTGAAGAATTTTTTTGGCACAATATTAACAAAATTAAGGCCTTATACTTTTCAAAATCAAGTCATTCAGTGTGTGAGTAGTGTTTAAAACCCTGAAAAATTATTAAATACAGAATAAAGACTATAAGCTCAAAGCAGGATTTACTAATATAAACACAAATAGCTATTAACCTGGGTTCAGTCTCTGCAACTTCAGCATTGAAATGGCCTATGTAAAATGAACATTTCACATCATATTTTGGCATTTGACATCTAATTCATGACACTGAAAAGAAGAAAAATTTTGTAAGCTTCTTTTTGAAATTATAAACTCAGAGCTTGATTTGCCTAATGGTTGATATCTATATAAATTACTAAAATATTTATATATATACTTTTTCTTGACCATTGCTGGATCATTCTTTATTCCACAGGAAAGTTTGTTCTACTGCACAAAGAAGCTGCATAGTACCAACATAGCAGAAACACTTACATGCCTATTTGTGAAGCCAATTTGGCAATCTCTTCCAGATGTAGACCCATTAAAACCGACAGCACTAAAGGCTACAAACAGAAGCAAAGGTTTGCAGGATGGCACTCTATGTTGTGAAAGATGGTTACATGTTGCTTAACCACAGTCTGTAATCCCAAACCTCTTTTTTACATTAGTATTTCTTTGTACAAGAACAATAAGTACATACCCACGAGTTTGGGATTTTAAGACACCTAGATAACGGTAACAAACTTATCTGGGGAAAAAAAATGAATCTAAATATATAATACAACAATGAGAAAGGGGGGTCAAACAGTATAAGGCAGAACTGCATACCTCCTAGCACCTTTGCATTTTTTTTCTGGATAAATGCTGACTTCTTATTCTATCAGTGCATTGCATTTATATAAAAAATACATATACTTTGATCAAAAGTGCCACTTGGCATGTCAACATTTGAAGCTTATCTTTGTTGTCTCTTTTCTTCTTTAGCAAGGACAGGGCCAGTAAAGCAGTGTGTGTTAGTTATGCAAGTTCCTAAAAGGCACTTTACTGTTTTCATATTGGACAACAATGAGGTACATATGATATATGTCTAGGCTTCATTGCTGTTAAACGAATAGCACCATATTGTGTGAAATTAGTTGAAATTCAAAAGTCATTATGTTTGTCTCATACAGACTTGACAACGGCTAACATTTGAGCGTAGATCCCCTGCTTTCAAAGTTGAGGGAGTTGGTTTCCTGTTGAAGAGAAAGAAATGAAAACATCCATTAACAATTGCTGAAACAAACAGATGCTTTTCACGTTTAAAACTGACAACACCAACTTTGAATGCAAGTCCCTCTTCCAGCCCATGCTGAATCAAGAAGGTGATCCTAAGTTCTTCAGCATGTAATCACTTCCAAGTTTGCTCACAATCATATGATTAGTTTTAAACATCACACACTTACAGTTACTGAAGAATTCAGCTCTTTCATGAGGCAAAACATTTTCTCAACCTAAAACACTATCTGTTAAAGCAGCAGTTTGAAAACAATCTAGAATTTGGGCAATAAAATAAAATTAGGCAAAGAAGCTGACATTTGACTGTTCCTGAGTTCCTGCTAACCCTTGTGACTTTAAAGAAAAATGAAAAGCTGGCAAAGGAAATTATGCGATGCCATATAGAAACACAAACCAAAGCCTTCAGTCTCTAACCTATAATAAGGAATTACTCGTAGCAACTAGAAACAAATGATTTTCAGACAACAGTGTGTTTGCATTTAACGCTTTTCATTAAAAAAGATGATGAGTTTACAGGAAATTGAGGAGTCTTTGTGATTTATGATAGCAGGGCGGGTGCCCTGATCTGGGATTATTTTATTAATCTGAGGCATAGTTTGTAGCCAGAAAAGGGTATGGAGTTGAGAGGTCTCTGGGTAGGACTCAATGAATGGAAACAGTTCATTGAGCAATGTAGTGCTCACTCTAAATTTTCATCTGACCAGCTTTCTTCTCTCCTAGGGATCCCAGGCGTACCCCAGTTAAACCACAGGTGGGTGGTTTTAACAGTTTTTATGGCTGATGAGATTGTCATAGCCCCCCAGTGATACTCACTCCCAGTACTCAACTTTTCTACCTACCCTGTTGACAACTATCTGATAAACAATGAAAACTGGCTAAATAACCTGCTTCATTCTGAGACAGGCAAGGCAGCATTCACAGATCTAGAAGACATGAAGAGGTGAAGGGTAACAACAGCAGCAGTCAGGTCTGTGGTAGAAGAGGGCGCTTGCCCACACTCCAGAGGAATGTCTGCTGACCAGTTAAGCTATGCAGTCATGGGAACTGATCTATATGCTAACACACCAATAAAATTCATATAGAGCAAATTAGCCTGTGTTGAAAAATACTTATGTGCAGGAGACCAGAACAAAGCCTACTACCACCAGCTGAATTTTACTCAAACATACTTCCTCTAACATTAGGGAAAGGTAAATAATAAAAAGGTAAATAAGGTTCAACTCACTTAGTTCAACACCTGTACTAATTGCAAGTGGTTCTATTATATGTTAACATCCGTTACAGGAAATGTCATATTCTAATCTAATTTCAATCAGTATGTCAGCCTATTCCAGTTACCACTCAGTGAATATAATCAAACATAGTGGAATTGTGAACATTGTTAGATTATCCTGAAAAGCAAAATAAAGGTAAAAATGACACATTGGAAACACTAACTGATGATACATTCACTAATTCCCCTAAAAGCAATTAATTCTTTTTCCTTCTGTTATGAAAATAATGAACTAAATAAATTAACCGTGCTGGTGGACAGCCAATACTTGAACCTGACTTACATTCAAACAATAATTCTTTTATTCAGTGGTAAGGTTCAACTGAGTCTCAAAAAGTGATCAATAAATAATGAACTTACTTGAACATCTCATTCCTTTCTATAGTGGCAAGCCAGAAGCTGTAAGCATTTGCATAATAATTGCAGGTGCCCCGGCCATGGCATTCAATGAAGGGAGCGCTGCGGAACTCCTCTAGGCAGGAACCAGGGGACGCCAGGGCCTGGCCAGAGCCCTCTGCACCAGCACTGGTGTGCTAGAAAAATGCAAAAGCATTGGTCAGAGAGGGACTCTTTACCTCTTCTGCTACAACATCAATAAACTCTCTCACACAAGTATTTCTTCACACTTCTCTCCTCGTCCCCTGTTCTGTCGATCTACTGTTTTGTTGCTCAGCTCAAGGAGGAGCAAGAAGGTAGAGCTGAAGGTTCCAGAGATGGCATTGGGTTCTCTCACTTAACAGTAGCACGACACATCAGCAACATCAACTTCAGGGCAGCTGTATGCACAGAAATCCTTCAGGACAGACAGCAGGACCCAAGCTATCTCTATGTAAGCAACATGCCAGGGCTGGCTCTTGGCCCAGAAGGCATAAGGACTGGTACAGCTTTTATCTGAATAGCTTAACCCCATTCCCACCCCACATCACAGTGGTCTCTCTCCCACTGTCACGTGCTAACAGCTCTGGATCCATATTGTGTCTCAGAACATGCCCAGGCCTTGCCTGGGAAAATGATCAGATTCTTTTTGAAGTCGCTAGAAAGGCTGGAGGTCTAAAGCCCTCCTAAAGCCTGAAGTGACAGAGTCAGATATAAATTTCCATAGATCAAGACCCTGAAGCAAATGCTTTCCTCAGCTCAGAGTATGTCCCAGTGCACTTACCATGACAAAGGAGTAACCAATCCAAAGTGAACTCCAGCCTTCAGGACACGGTGGTATTTGAATTGTTTGACTGTGAACAGCTATTACCATAGCAGGAGCTTCACACACAGAACATCTAGAAAGACCAAGACATGAATGAGCTGCATGCACTTAAGGATTAATACTTCTGTATTCAGAAGTTATTTTCTTTATGGTATCTTGAAATGGAAAATGTTGTCACATTCAAAAACACAGAAAATCACAATATTTCATTTAGAAAAACAGTAAACTGGTCCTTTTTTTTTTTTTTTTTGGTTAATTTCTAATTAACACAATTAATTAATTAGTTTTGTTAATTTTTTTTGTTAATTTCTAATTTCTTTTGTAAACTTCTAATTTCTCCCTTTCTTAGAGACAGTTTAACTATTAGTCTTATTCCTATTAGCATTCCTATTAGAAAATAACAAGAGACCTCTTATCTGAATATTTACATGTATTTGTCTTTTTCTAGTCCGATTTGTAGTGCAGTTTCTAAAAGTGCTCAATGTCTTGAACATGGGAGGCAAAGAGCCAAACACTGTAACTCAGCAAGTATCACTTAAAAGTGGTCTACTGTGATCAGAAACATATAACAGCAATTCATCATCCTAAACTTAGCTCTAATTTCCAGAGAAAAAGCCATCTCTCTGGAAAATGTCTTACAAAGGCAATCACTGCTAATCAAATCTAATGCAGACTCTTTCCCATGCATTTTACTTGAAAGTGTTTTTTATTTACATTTGTGGTCTGTATCTCCAGTAAGAGATTTCTAGCAAAGTAACTTGAACAACAAACTTCAAAGCAATTCTTCAGAAAAGCATGCAGCACCAGTTCTTTTACTTTAGATAAATTCCCTGTGTCTCAGAACTGCTAGGCTACTGAATAATCCAATGACCTATCATGCCTTCACAGGAAAATTGTAAAAAACCAATGAGTTTTGTTGGAATTTTAATATGGGGCCTGGTAATAAGGAATTTGGTAGATATAATCCTTTTTTCTTCTTGTACAAATCCTCAACTGGCTTCTACAGTTAGCAATTATGAAAATGATTCAAAACTAAACAGTCTGATTCCTGTTACCAGAGCAGTGAAAAGAATCAAGTGCAAAATGGATTAAGTTGGATTCTGGAAAACACAGAGAAGCAAAGGCATTCAGAATGAAAGCCTTCTATTTCTGCCTTGTGAAGACTGCTTTCATACCTACTGCCTTCATCTTTAGTGCAGAAGCAAGACAGTTATTTTAAGAAACACATCAATGAAAGAGTAAGTTAAAAGAAGGAATGTAAAGCTGTCTCTATTCTTGGAGCTCTGCTTTGCTTCAAGAGATTTTTGGTATTTCAGTAGAAGGCCTTACATGAAAAGAAGTCCTACGACTCAAGGCAGCAAGTGACACTTCTACACATTTTCAACTTTTGGACAGGGAAAACTGTTGGTTAAAAAGCATCAACTAATAAAATTAATTGAACGAAGACTATTTCAGATTCCTTGCTAATTTTCTAAAATTAATATTACAACTATCTCACTCATTGCTATGGCTAAAGAGAAAAACACATAAGCATGCATGCAAAAATACACATATGTAATGCACATACACATGCATTTTTAGGGTGCAAAAGCTACTCCATAGGCCTAAGATAAGGCAAAGTGTTGGTTTGTACCTCCTTTGGCAAGAGTTTCAAACATGACTGTTAAAGGCTATTTTGGGTGCATTATATGGGATTGGCATAAAAAGAACATGAATTTCAGAAGCTGGTAATTTGAATTTTTCTGAAAGTCAAGTCCCTTCCATTCACATGCAATGAACAACCAAAAATGTAAGACCAACAAAAGCTGTAGTCTCTATTTAGAATCTTGTCCTCAATATGCCCACTCATTTTCAAGACATACCAATTTCTTTGGCACGAAACCAAAAGTAAGAATACAGAGTACAACTGCAGATACAAGATGGATCTATTATGCAAAATAAATATCAAATGTTTTCCAGTAGAGCTGTACAACTTTTTGAATATCCAAGATATCCAGACTACAACCTACTGATGATTTGAATTGTCCTTTCTCTTGGATGTACCTGAGAAGTCATTACCAGCAGTCTCTACTGCCATTCGCTAAATATGGCTGGAAAAGGGATCAGCAAGAGCTGATACAGATTAGAATCAATGACAGAAAGGGCAGAAATGCCTGTATCTAATAATTACCACTTAAGCTCTAAGTCAAGGATTGCCTTGTCAGATTCATATCTAACACTGGGGCAATTTGCCACACTTTTGTTCCACAGCTCTGCCTTCAGCACTGGATGCATTAAGCTAGGAGAGCTTTTTTAGTGGCCTTAAAATTTAAAACGGACAAAATGTTGTATTGATGCAGAACAGATATGTCTCTGATATAAGCACCCATGCTATCTGGGAATCTGGATTTATTAAAAAATAGATGATTGATTTTGCAATTGTTTAATTCAGACAATAATGGCAATATTCAAGCAGAATGTCCAAAACAATGGAAAAAGCCTGGCAGTCTACTGTATGATAAAAATGCTACCATTTTCAAACAAAAGGAAACTGAGCCCTAAAATGCTTCTAGCCATGGTTAGTCAAAACACAGAAGTGTTTTGGACAAGAATTGTGAAAAAATACAAAACTTTTTCTCCTTCAAAGTACATCATAGCTTTTGCAAGACAACATTTCAAAGTAAATCTTTTCATTTCAATTATACTCAAAATAGACTACTCTATTTGTTTGGGTTTCCCCCAAAATGGATTTATTTTTGATCAAAGTCAAAACTGAAAACACACACACTTTGAAACATTTCATCAAAAGAATTCGAACTTTAAATTTAAAGGCAGGAAATAAAAATATACAAATTAAAAGCCTTGACCAGAAAAATAAAGTACCCTATGCTCTTTCCACAGGTTTTTTCACTTTATAAATACAGCAGAACCAAAACCATACCTGCTGATGAATGGTCTGATATTATCACCAGTGATGGGAGCCATATTCATTGGCATGGGCTCAGGAGTAGACAGCCAGTAGGAGTAGTCATTCCTTGATGCAAAATTACAGACGTTGTTGATATTGCAGAATAAGAAAGGCATGGTACTAAATTTACGAAGACAGCTTCCTGCCGTGCCTGAAATGTTAAGTGAAAGGTTATTTCTTAACACAGTTTTGTTAAACCACTGCCAACTGCATAACAATTATTTCCAGGAGCAACTAAAAAGGCAGAGAACACTTGCTCTGGAGGGCCCAGTTCTCTCAGAGGAAGTGACTCCTCAGCTTCATGAGAAAGGAATATGACAAGGCAAGGAGTAGTCCAGTCTTGCCTGTTGAATTAGGGAATGCGTTTGGTTGGAATAGACCTCTAGAGGTCATCTATCCTACTGCCCTGCCAGTTAGATCTGGTTGCTTGGGTTCAGATTCAGTTGAGTTTTGAGGATCTCCAAAGACAAGAAATTCAACCACCTCTCCGGGGTTCTGTTCTAATGGTTGACCATCAGAATGATAAAAAAGCTTGTATTTATTTTTCACTGGAATGTATCTCATACTTGTGTCCTTTGCTTCTTCACTGAAACCCTCTGAGAAGGGACTCCATCCTCTCCACCCTCCCTGTAGACAGCTGCAGAAGGCAACAAAGGCCTCCCCTTAAATATCTGCTAAGGCTGAGCAAGCCCAGTTCCATTAGACTGTCCAGACCTCACTAAGCATCTCAGTAACTAGCTGTTGTATTCACTGTGGTATAGCAACATCTGCCTTGTTCTGGGATGCCTAGGTGTTGGGCCAGAGTAATTACACACTTTTGTTCAATACAATTCTACAAATGAGAGAAGCGTTTGATTTGTAATGAATTCTAATTGCATTCTAATTTGGTCTCTACTTACCCAGATCTTGGCCATGTGCTCTTTCATTGCCTTGTACATAAAGCAAGGAGTAGCCATGGTAAATCAGCCTTGTTCCAAAGGGACACGATGGCTCTTCAATGGTTTGACTGTGTCTGGTAACAAGGAAGCCGTGAGCAACAGACGGTGCCCCAGGTGGGCCCATCGCCCCCGGCATGCCATCCGGGCCAGGCGGACCAGGGAATCCTCTGGGCCCTACAACACACAGAGGCTCCTTTTATTTCTGCAGACAGCAGTACTCTCCCCACATAACTACAGAAGTGAAATTAGATACATTCACACCTAATATCATATGTTATTTTTCCCCAAAGGAATCAAGTCTTTGAAGAATGCGTGGACTTACCTGGGGGACCATAAGGACCAATTTCTCCTTTCTGCCCAGGCTGACCATCAAATCCTGGACTACCAGGTGGTCCAGGAACACCAGAAGGTCCTGTCACCCCTGTTGAAAAGTAAGGAACAATTATTACTGGATATTATTTCATGTTAGTTCTGACTTTTTGGCTCTTAATACAGTACAGCAAAGGTATACCCCAGCATAAACTAAACTCATGTAGATTCAGTGCATACAGTTCCACATCTAGAGCCCATATGAGGGTTACTGCAGGCAAAGTGATTATATATCAGAAGAGAACAGAGAAGTAAGGAGAGAGCATGCTTCTAAAATAACTAGTATTCGCCTGGAATATGAAAAGGGAGGGCAGCAATCTCTTCTCTCTCTGCTTATCATATGACTCAATCAAAAATAGACCATATAAAAGTAGGGTCATGAACAGTGGGAAAATGGGTATCCTCTTAGCTTCTTCCCAAACAAGTTTTTGGACATATTTTATGTCTTCCCTCTATCAATTTTTAGGGATGCTATGAATCCTACATAAACTCAGCAAATCTGACTTTGGGAAAAGGAATTTAATACCATCAGCACCACGGCAACATTTCTGTGACTCATCAGAAGCTTTAGATGCTCATAGCTTTCCTTCTCCTGATCACCCAAAAAGCAATATTGTATTTATGTACTGAATTGACTACTAGTGAAGAGCAATGGATCCCATACAAGAAAACCCATGCTGTGTTCAATCACTTCAGACTATTTCATAGCTATTTCCTAAAGGACAGCAGTTGCAGAGTTGTATCCCCACCTTCAAGAGAAAACTTTCATATCTACCGTATTAACTAGGAATAAGATATTCATTATATTCCACTGTAATTCCCCAACAAATTAACATAAATCATTCAGGAAAAAAACTTTCTGTTAGAATCTTAACGCCTGAGCTTCCACTGTCCATGTCCCATTATTCTGAAGGACATGTGTCCTTGTGCCAGCATTTCATTTGTCCTACCCTTTGCTTCATTCTCTTACTTTCTAATATGTTTAATTTTTGCAGTTCATCTACTCTTCATAAAAATTGCAGTATCTGGACTAAAAGAAGAAATCTCGGACCACAGAACAAGCTTCCTCAGGAAGCACTTTTCACTCCAGGATCAAGTGTTTTTCCTCATGCTTGTCTTCCGCCAGAGACACACGGTAATTAAGTTCAGATTCAAGACTAACAACAGAAGATAAACATGACAAATACATTTTGGGGAAAGGATGAGCAGAGTGCTACAAATCATTCTGCTTACTGCTGATCTCAGATACTGATGTGATGACTGCGGAGTGAGAGCCTATAAAAAATCACCAGGAAGGCATCTGTTTCAGATGAGCTTCAAAAAGGACTCTCTTCCTCATCATTGACACAATTAAAGTGGCTTACAAAAAATTGGATAATATTATACCAAAAATCTTGTAGTATCTAGCCTACCTTTGGTCTATTTTTACATTCCTTAAAACGTATTTCTACTGGCAAGTTAGAAACTCTCACCTTGCTGTCCTTTGGGACCTGGAAGTCCTGGGAAGCCCTTGAGACCAACTGGTCCAACAGGGCCAGGTAAGCCAGGATCCCCTTTAATAAGCTGGAAAGGACCTGGTGGGCCTGGTGGGCCTTGTAAACCTGTGAAAGTTAACAGAGAAAATCAGCATGTATTTAGTATTGCACAATAAAAAAAAGTGAAAAAACGTTACCTTCTATTGCCATTTATTCAGTCAGAGACTAGAGGCTCTCACAGATAGTCATGAGATATCAGTGTGTCCTAAATTTTACATGTGACTTAAACTGCAAAGCTTCCCAAATAGAAGCCAGTCAATGCTGGTGTCTCCAGCCAAAAAGACACCTCACAGACTCAAACAGCTGTCCACACCTTAGGGTGCACAGAATTTTCTCATCAAGACTGCAAATGGCACCAAGCTGAGTGGTACAGTCAACATGATGGAGGGAAGGGATGCCGTCCAGAGGCATCTTGGCATGCTTGACAAGAGGGCCAGCAGGAACCTCATGAAGTTCAACAAGGCCAAGTGCAAGGTCTTACACAGGGGTTAGAGCAATCACAGTATCGGTACAGACTGGGGATGAATGGATTGAAAGCAGCCCTGCAGAGAAGGTCTTGACAAACACAGGTAGATGAAAAACTGGATGATTCAGCAATGTCTGCTCACTACATGAAAAGAAGAGTGGCCAGAAGTCACGGGAGGTAATTCTCCCCCTCTGCTCTGTTCTCATAAGACCCCACCTGGAATATTATATGCAGCTCTGGGGTCCCTTGTACAAGAAGGACATGTACCTGTTAGAGCAGGTCCAGAGGAGGGCCATGAAAATGATCAGAGGGGTGGAACAGATTCCCTATGAAGACAGGCTGAGACCAGGAGAAGAGAAGGCCCAGGGAAGACCTCACTGTGGACTTTCAATATATAAAAGGGGCTTATAAGACAGACTGAGAGAGATTTTTTACCAGGGTCTGGAGTGACAGGACAAGGGGCAACAGTGTGAAATAAAGAAGTGTTTACAGAAAGAGTGTAAATTTAGATTGGACTTAAGTAGGACAATTTTTTACTGTGAGGGTGGTGAGACACTGGAACAGAGGTTGCCCAGAGAAGCTATGGAGGCTCTATCCCTGGAAGCATTCAAAGCCAGGGTGGATGGGGGTCTGAGCAACCTGGTCTAGTGAAAGATGTCCCTGCCCATGGCAGGCAGGTTGGAATTAGCTGATTTTTAAGGTCCTTTCCAACCCATACCATTCTATGATTCTAATCTGAACATTCAGATGCTGATACATGATACCTGGTTTCATATTCTACCTTTTTACACAGAACAAAAAGGTGATGAAGTTATCCATTGATTAGTCACAAATAACCACAAATTAGTCACAAATAACCATTTTACCAAAAACATCTTTGGGAAAAAAAAAATCAAGTCTTTATATTATACCTTTAGATCCAGGAAGACCTTGGTCACCTCGCTCACCCTTAAGGCCTGGGAAGCCAGGAGTTCCTTTTGGACCTGAAGTCAAAGGAAATTTTTTTTCATGAAAATTCAGTAATTTCTTGATTTGGAAGAATATGTGCAGAATAATCATGTATGACCCCATGATCCTGAAAAGAGTGTGACTTCATTTGCGCAAGTACTTTTTAACTGCTTGCAGAAACATGATACAAACAGCACTAAGTCACCAAAGAAATTATGACTGCAAACAAATTTGTCTTATTTTTTCTCTTACTTCTCTTCGAAGTTCTATTACTTTAATAATATCATTCTTTAGATTAAAAGCATTATGTTTTTTCTGTTAATAACTGTACTTTTTATAGACAGGATGGTTTTCTGTACATGATGGTGACAGCTGCAGGAATATAATCAACAATGGACACAGAGCCCATGTTTCCTCACATATAGCTATTACATTTGCCTCTTCAATTCTCAACAATATCTAACAATAATAATATCTAACAATCAATTTTATATCCATCTTTTAAAGGAAGTGCACATTTAAAACTTTCAAAGCAAGAACAGCCAAAAGGCAAAAAACCTTGAGAAAAATCTCAATGTTTTTGTAATGCTTTTTGACATAGCTTTCCATGTCCTGTTCAGTAATTTGTAACATAGAGTCGACATTCTTTGAGCTTCTCTTTTGAGAGAGGAAGGATATGAAAGACATTTTTTGCATAATTTTCAGCAGTATTGTAAGTGTTCTCCTCACCTGGAACACCAGGAACTCCTGGAGGTCCAAGATCACCCTTTGGACCGACACCTCCTGGCAAACCAGGACTACCCTGCATGAAAGAAAATGTGAAGCATAGTTATCCTACACTATTATGATATGACTCTCAAACAGGCTGTGCATTATTGGAAACCTATGAGAAAAAATATAATATCAGAAAACCATTAAGTTTAAGGAATGGTCATTATCTCCCATGATCACAGGAGAAGCTTCTCCTACAGGAATGAGTGTGACACCTTCTTCTTTCTAAACTATCTTTTGCCTCACAAAGCTACCAGAACATAATAAGGTCCTACTAGCCGTGCAGCCCATAAAAAGATTCTCAACCACAGACCATATTATTATGAACAACATCAGTAAGCACAAATCTCAGCAAACACTAATTTCAGTGCAGTCCCAGCAGGAGGTTGCTAGCTAGATAATTAAATGCGGTAATTCTAGACCACAGCAGACTTGAAAACTTCTACATTTGCACATGGGATGAAATTCAATATGCTCAACAATTTATAATCCTCTGAAGATTTTTACTTTTCAACAGGGCTAAAACACTCGAGGACTTAGAACACTTCAAATACAATGGGAACTCCTCCTTCTGCCTTCACCATTCCAAACTGTTCCCCTGAAATTAATGGTAATAAGTTGACTGTAGCCTTGCTTCAAGGAAAACCAAGCCCATATTTCAAAAGACACTGTAAATAGTCATTCAAATGGCTGCCAATTTCCTTTTCTTCTTTTGTCTGTTGCAGATCATTGGCAAAATGCTTGTAAGTATAGAGTTTCTCCCTGGCTGAATCGGTATGGCAGTGATAGTTCACGATATAAAAAAACGTGGAACACAGGTGGAATAAAGAAATAAAAATCCCTTTGCTAAGTAACCTACCAATCAGAGGCTGGAGATGTGAATTGAATACACAGTGAAAAATAATACCAATAGTAGGAGTCATCTTATCATATTTGCAGAGCAATAGAATAGGCACACAGGAGTGATTTTTCATTCAGTGCAAGTTAGATGTTTATATTAAGGTAAGAAGAATGGCTTCCTACAAATGCCTAATTTTTTCCACTGATTATAAAGGGACAAGAGATGACTAGTTCAAAAATGGATGTTCAGAGAGAGACTTCCAAAGTCTCCAAAATTAAACAAGAGAAATGCTACCCTCAAGAGTGCTAAGGGAGGTGTGAATAAAGTAACACTCCCTGGTTTCCTTCAGTCACATAGTCACAGTATGGAGGATTGTTTAAAGAAATGGCTGTCTCTTTGTATCATAATATGTGAACTTCTGAAGCCCAAAACAGGAGGGCAAACATTCATTCAGAAGACAGTTATGAGTCAATCACATTAAAAGAGGAGGGGTTTAATTTTTTTTTTTTTTTTAAGGTTATAATTATGAAACAGATTTATAAGAGGAGTTTATTGGAAGCTTTCCATCGAAATACTTTTTCCACAACGGTATGCATTTCTTAAACTTTTTTTCTCATCAGATATAGCTTGGTAAACATCTTTTTTGGATCTGTTCCAAACAACAAAACAAAACTGTTTCAGGAAAATGTTTCTTCTCTCATTTCAACACTAAAATGAACAGGAAAAAAGCCATGAAATTTTTATTTCACAGTCTGATATCTGTATTAACTTTTTTTGGATAGGATTTTTGGACAGGCTGTGTCACTCATGTTGTAAGAAAATCTCCCATCTGATAACCTGTATGCACAATTGAGCCATAACTGGGGCAGGAGCCTGTCACATTGCGGGGGATGAAGACATTAGAAACTCATCTTAGCACGTATCACCAGAGGAAGTTTAATATTTAATATCACTCACACTGCAGCATTTCACACCGAGTTAACAACCCACTACTATGAACCGTGGCTCAAGGATAGTAAAACATATTTTCTGATTGAAGGCATGGAATCAAAATCCTTAGGCATTCCCCATTCTTTCTCAGCAAATAGTCTTAGACTGGTGTATCAGCCAGTGCAAAACTTTAAAATTTCCTGGGGTATAGAAATTTAGCCCTCTACAGAAGTACTCCAAATTCTTAAACTAGGGAAAATATATTGGAGTGTTATGTTTGAATTTACTACCTTTAAAGCTGGTATGGCATGGTACAGTATGGTATCAAATATAAAAAAGTATGAACACAGAAGCAAATCCTTAATGTCTCTGTGAAGTGACTCCTGGATGCAGAAAAAGATACACTAGATCTTTGCATTATCAAGAGTAAAGTGGACTTTTTGAAGTCCTCCATTTCATATCATGACCTTATTCCTTTCTTCCTTTGGTACACTAGGTATTTTCTTACCCTTTTTCCTTAAATATTATTTTTGTTGTCATTATTGTCTTTTTTTTGATAGAATCATTAAGATTGGAAAATACCTCTAAGATCATCAAGTCTAACCATTAACCCAACACTGCCATGTCCACCACTAAACCAAACACCTCAAGTGCTATATCCACACATTTTTTGAACACTTCCAGGGATGGTGACTCCACCACTTCCCTGGGCAGCTTATTCCAATGCCTGACCATCCTTTCAGTGAAAAAAATTTTCCTAATATCCAATCTAAGTCTCCCCTAGCATAACTTGAGACAGTTTCTTCTTGTCCTGTCACTTGCTACTTGGGAGAAGAGACCAAGCCCCACCTGGCTACAGCCTCCTGTCAGGGAGCTGTACAGAGTGATACAGCCCCCTAAGAGCCTCCTTCTACTTATACTTCTATCCTGGGCTAAACAACCTTCATTCCCAGTGGATAAGAAAGAAGAAATGGAAAAGTTAAAAATTAGGGCACATTTTTCGTGTGGAAAAAGGCATCATACACTCTGAGAGAAAGAATATAGAACACCAACTATTCTGGGTGACCATCCTATTCAACTTCATTCTTGCTAATATACCCAAAAGGGACTATTTTAGGCCAGGGAGAATGAATAATATATTACAAAAATGTATTAATAGTATTGCCTGTTAGTATTTCTAAATCAGCAGCTATATTTCATCACTGACAGTACTGAAACTGCACTTTATTTGAGAGCTTCCATAAAAAAAGCAAACAGTTCAGGTATTTTCAGAAGGCAATTTATCGTGAAATATGCAACCTTTAAAATTAACTACTAATGCATTTGTGGGATTTATGGATGTGCTTCAGCCATCCTGTACTGTTAAAACACTGTCGATTTTATTTTGGGTGTTGTATGTTACTACTCACTATCTATAAATTTCTAGTAAGTTCATTAGCTCACTGGGGCAGCCTTTCCAAGGAGAGAACTCGAATGCTTTCAAACTGACTTTACATCATCAGCAGTGAGTCCAAAGGCACTTTGAGCATAAAATATCATTATTTTGAACAAGAAACTCTATGATTAATATATCCATTAATTACAAGAACCAGCTTTCAGCAAATCTGGCATGTACTGAAAGTAACTTACTGGCAGTCCCTGGAAACCCGGATCACCTTTCATTCCCGGACCCCCAGGAGTCCCGGGCCAGCCATTGCTTCCTTGCTCTCCTTTGGCCCCTTTCAGACCTGGAGGTCCTGGTGGCCCTGTTGGACCTGGTAAACCTAAAAACCAGAAGAAAAGAATATTTAGTGGCAAAATCAGTTTAGAGCAGTACCTGATGGAGGACAAACGGGGTCTACAGATGGACAGAATCAAAATAATTGCTGTAACATTTCAAGAAAATAAGAGAATCTGTTGCAGTGAGACTCCTTAGCCCATCATCTCTCAGCTTGTGGCTGATTGAAAATAGAGGAAGTCTTCCACATGTGCAGAACAAGCAAGTAGTACATCCTCAGGCATAAACATGCTAAAGGTATTTTGTAGCTCTCCTCCACTCTCCTCCTTAGCCTTAGTAGCACAGGGCTACTGCCGTGGAAAGGCCATACTGGGCCATTTTTAAACATATTAACACTCCAGGACATAGGAACATAAAGCCCTGGAAGCCTCAAAACAGTAAATAAAGTCCATAGGGAAACATGGAAATGGGAGACAACCTTCTCAACATTGTAAAGATTTCTGGACAAAGCCGACTGCCTGAGCACATAAAGTCAGCCTGTTCTAGGGCATAATGCCAAAACTGCCTATGAACAAGGCTTTTCTCTGACCTGTGAGAATAAATAAAGATATGCAATATTGACTGTATTATTAATTAATTAGGCGAGCCTTGATGACAGCAATACTAAAGACAAAGACAAAGAATTAAGACAAACACTAATACTAAAGATAAAGAATTACCTGGATGACCAGGCTGGCCTTGAGGTCCTCTGTCTCCTTTAGGGCCTTCGATGGCACTTCCCGGCAGTCCCGGAAGGCCTTGGCTGCCCTTAGGGCCGGGTGGACCTGCATATCCTGGCTCCCCCTTCAGGCCTGGGATCCCTGGGCTTCCTGGGGACCCTGGAAAACCCACTTCGCCCTTTGCACCTAAGATTGGAAACAACCACAGAACGTGATTAGAGAGAGGATCACAACCACTGAAAGCTTCTGCCTTATTATCCACTCATAGTAAGCTTTATTCTTTTTGAAAACATTGACCTTAACTTTATACATTTCTATAAAAATGCAAAACTTCAGGAAAACTGTATTATTCTTCACATTATGATATAAAGTATGAGGAAAGTAGTTTGACTGACATACCTTTTCTTATCTAAACTGATCAATGCACTATTTTTAGTCACTCTTAAAATAGATTAACATTCGGCATCCCTCTATCATTCCTTACACAAAGATTATAAAGCCCCCAAACCCTCAGTCCACAGCAATTATTATTGTCATAGTCACAATGGATGTTGTGCTTGACTAAGCACAAAAGGACTTGCTCCTGCAGAAAAATGAAATACGTTTTTTACTAAGTTCTAGATTTAGACCTGTTGTACTTACTTTCAGGCTTCTACAACTACTTAACAATTGCAATTCAATCTAATTTTAGACTGAGCAAAAGAATACAGAATAACTGGTGTAAGTACAATTATATAGAGAACACTATCCCTGGCTCTCTGCCTGAGCAGAACAAGGTTTTTAAATCCTGAACTTGTTTCTTTGGAACTACAATACATTTAGAACACAAACTATGTAAGATGAATATATATTTGCTCTAAACCCAGATATGTTTAAATGAGCTGAGCTACAAAATGAGAGATAGGGAGGTGAGAGAAGTGTTCTCATAATCTAGTATTCTACATGCCTACCGAGCTATGATTAGACAATTTGCCTAATTTATTAAGTTCTCTAACATTAGGGCTTTAACAGCAGTTAATGACTGCTAATTAATCTAAGATGGTAAATAAAAAATAATCTGAAATTCTGGTTTATCACCTTGGATTGTCCAGACAAGTTTCCTGTATTAATAGAATGAATGAGTGAGGTAGGGCATTGATACTTAAAGCTATGTAAGTTCTTCAAAATCTGCCATGTCATGTTAATTTCATGGATGGACTAGTTGAATTTTGTTTTCCAGATGATTAAAATTGAAAATTCCCCACTTACACACAATTTATCAACAGCAGTTTGACATTTCTTCACTACTTTATGTATTGCAGCCTAGTGTCTAGAACATACTTATTTCATAAACTGGAGCATGGTGCATTACGAGCACTGAACGAGCACTGACTCGAGCCAGTCACACCATTCTCACAGCACAGTGTAGTGACACACTTTTCAAAGAACATAAGGGGACTTGAATCGTCATAGTTATGTGGCTGTACTTAAGCTATTTATTCCTGAGCCCAGGTAAAAAAAATTTTAGTGAGATCTCATCAGGACTCTGCTATCTTCTGCATCTCTGCACCATGTGCCTGTGCATAGCTTAGACTTGCTCTACTGAGCTATAGAGAACAACTATTTTAGCAATTAATACATCTGGGCTGCAAAAGAGATTCAGGCAAAAAGTCACTGCAGTATCCTGGCCACAAAACTACTACCTATACCTGTCTGGTGCACAGGGTCTCACTAAACTTTGATTCTTGCAAAATTAGTAGGAAAACAGAAATACTTGCAGTCAGAAGCACAGCACACAAATACAGGAGTTATTTATATTACCTCATCACAGCACAGCTTGCAGTAAATTCCACACTATGAATAATTACCTATTTTAGGGTATATCTAACTCCAAGATGTTGCCACTGTAACAGAAATTAGTATTTGAACCTCTCAGAGCTTCTGCCTGCTCTGAGAAGGCATAGCATGTAAAAGAATGAAGTAGAAAGTATGTCTGCATTACAGAATTATGGTTATAGTATGTTGGGAAGGAGGTTTAAAATTGTTTAAATAAGTGTTTTACCTTTATCACCCTTTGCACCAGGAAATCCTGGAAGTCCTCTACCTGGAAGACCTGCAGTACAGAGACGGCAAAAAATTAGAAGTTGGGAAAGAATTTACATTTAACCTGTAATTAATAAAACTCTTTTATGCAAATACAAACTCCAAATAAATGGCTTATGCAAAAGCACTTCAGGGCAGAGGCCGTTTCTGTTATGTACTGGTATTGTATTTAGCACAATGGGTCCTGTATGACTGAAAACCCTACCCTAAGAAAAGCCAAGGCTGCTCCACTATTTCACAGCTAAGCTGCAGGCTGAAATTAATTTCAAAACACAATTCTTTAAAGTATTGCCAGCTTTTGTGAAAGAAATTCTTTCAAGATTACATTGATTAAACACAGTTGCTCATCTAAATGATCAGCTTTACAATGACAGATGACAGTAAGACACCAACACGGACTTTATTTTCTAGGGTTTCATCCAAAGGACTCAAACCCAGCCCACACCTTTACCAGCTGCTCTTATAGAGCCTGTCTGTGTCCATTTTCATGTCACAGGAATGGAAGATGACAGTCACCATACCTTGTTCACCCTTTGCACCAGCTGCACCTGGAATCCCATCGTAACCTGGCTCACCCTTCTGACCAATGGTACCAGCAGGACCCGGAACACCAGGTTCACCTGAAAAATCATTGACATTTTCATTTTAACTATGACTTTGTTTTTTCCTCTCAAGAAAAACTCAGCTTTTTCTTTTGCTCCCACAAAGACCAAGCAGACATTGCATGACGATTTCAGTGTGACTTTTCTCTGAGTTTACTTCTGAATTACATCAGTCTGAGACAGGGCTCAAGTATTAAAGATTTTGACATAGCTAATTATCACGAATCTCAGTGAGTTTAGAAAGCAGAAACTCCAGCAAAGACTTGTGAACAGCACAGTCCATTGTCCTGTATGATGATGAGTCCTGCAGCCAGAAAACTGAGAACAGAGGGCTCCAAGATCAAAAATGTTGTTATATTCATAGCAACAATGGACTTACTCTCCTCCACACTCTATTTCCTCTTTAACATCTGTGTAATGATGCTAATCTGGTGATTCAGGTTTGGACATAAAGATCAATTGAATTGTTTTTAAATGAACTCAGAAACAACAGAAGTAATGGCTGTAGCAACAACCAGTCTTGTGGAAGGTGGAAAAATCTATTCCTCAAACAGTGCAAAAGAAGTATTAGCCCCCTAGCACAACAACTCCGATTTATCTGGAAAAAGCAAGGTCTTTTTTGCTTATGAAATGAACAAATGCACTGCGAAATATGAGCCAAAATAAAAGTACAATGCAACAGATTTTGTTTTGGCCACTGCCTGGAAATGAACAATATTTTAAGTGCCATTTTGGTGGTTTGTATTTATTTTTTACCTGGTTCTCCTTTTAAACCTGGAATCCCACTCAAGCCAGGAAGTCCTTTTTCACCCTTTTCTCCATGGCGGCCAGGGCTTCCTAAAGAAAGGAAGAAGACATGGGTTTGTATGTGGGATATTTGGGATAATTTTCACTTTAATTTTTCAATGCAATTTCTGTTTTATAAAAGCATAAACACTTGCCTGGAAATCCTGCCATGCCAGGGGATCCTTTGGGACCTGGGGCACCCGGCATTCCAGGAATTCCTGCACTACCCTTTTCACCCTTATCTCCAGATATACCTGGACTACCCGTTCTTCCTGGTTCTCCCTAGAAGAAGAAGCACACATAAAATCCACACATTCATTCAGAAGCAGTTTTTTCTGTTTGCAATGGTAGATGCAAACCATTGCATCTCTTATTCATCTGACTTTTAAAGAATTCCATTTTTTTTTCACTCATAAACAAAGTCGTTTAGGATTACATTTGGCATTAAATTCCACTATCAGAGTTTTTAACTAATTTAGCAATTGCTTAATACATGCATATGAAAATCAGCTGTTTTCTGTGCATTTTTAGGAAGGTTATACAAAGTCTTTTCAAAATTAGCCTCTTAACTTACTTTTTACACTTCACCATCTTAAAGAAAGTCTTTTTTTTAAGACTTCAGTAAGCTTGCTACCAGATTAGTAAGTATTATTTTTACCATTTTCACTTATAAATTCATGATAACTGTCATTGTACAGCTAGGAAAAGGAATATGAAACAAATGAGAATCCTATTAGATACCATTAGAGATTAAATTAAACTTTACAGACAGTATTAACACAGTTCACTTTTCAGTAGTATCTGAACACTGTATAGTATTTTTGTAAAAGTACAGTAACATTATTTTAGTGTGATTATTTGCTCTGTTTGTAAAATGCCCTTTTCACATTATTTACTTCGTATTTTTCAAAGTTCTTCCCCTTTCCTACACTTTCAGCACCCTGAATTAGCCTATTGTGAACAGAGCTAATAAAAAAGAACACTGGAGATACTGGTTCCATCAAACAGAATGCATCTAAACCTATGCATATGCACTCCTTTCAAGCTTCTCATACAGCAGTTAAATTAGTATAATAGAAAATGTAACAAAACAGCTTGAAGGCCAAGAGCATCTTTTCAAGTGCTTGGTAGAGACAACCAAATCCTTAGGGGTATAAATACCTTCTCACCAGGAGCCCCTGGAAAGCCAATTCCAGGAAAACCTGGTGCTCCTTTGTCTCCTTTTTCACCTTTTTGCCCAGGAAACCCTGGTGTGCCTGGTGAACCTGGTACTCCAGGAAGACCCTTTTCTCCAGGTGTTCCTAGTAAGGAAAAGGAAAAAATGGGTGCATCAGAACCAGTGGTACCCTAGCAGTGTTGACAACGATTTTTCAGTGTTGCTTTAGTTATTCACAGCTATAAAAGTAAGTAAATTATATTTTGAAATTCACTCTCTAAATGGTATTTTTTATAAGATGATAAACTCTACTCATAAGAGATGCTCATAATCTTGGATTCAGAGTAAACAGAGATCTTGCTAAAAATATGAACTGAATAAAACTTTATTTTTATTTGAATAATTTCTAATGGGACTACAGTGACAAAGTGTTACTTCCGCAGCATATTTTTTCTGTCCTCATTTACCATTTCAGACTTTCACATTTGATTTGCTAAATATGCTAGACACAAGGCCATCCCAATGGAGACAAAGTTTCCGTGTTGAGTTATAGGTTCTTCTCCATTTTATTCTTTACCAATCCCCTCCACAACATTATTCCCAGACTCCTACAGTTCACTACTGACATGCAGTACCCAGCAACTCACCAAACATTTCAGAAGGGGGAAAATACGTAAGAAGCTTAATGCAGTTCACAGACTATCACAGACAAACAGGCACCACTCAAAAAACTGCCTGCCTGAAACAAATATACAAGCCCTAAACATCCAGCCACAGGATTTGCATGCAGAAACTTAGGAAACCACCCCATTATTTGTATATCACAATAGGATTGAAAAGCAATGTCCCAAAAGCCATTCAGTCACTGCAAACAGTGCAACTGTTTAGCAGATCTACACCAACAAATAATCCATATGGGTCCTTCATAATGTTCTGTAATAACTTGAGGAAAAAAATAATAAGAAATCCCTAGCAATCAGTACCTGGCAAACCCATTTCACCAACTGATCCTTTTTGTCCTGGAACTCCTGGATCTCCTGGGTACCCTGGAGGGCCCTGATCTCCTTTTGGTCCTATGGACAATAGAGAAATTAAGAATCCCATTCACTAATAAGGTTTAAAATTCCTGACAAACTGTCTCTCTGCAGTTAGCCTCAGACATACCTGGTTGTCCTGGAGTACCAGGTTCACCATCCCTTCCTGGAATTCCTGGTTCGCCATAATCCCCACGTAGCCCTTTTTCTCCTGTTGCTCCATGGTCCCCTGGACACCAAACAGACAAACACAGTGAGATCAGTTTTATCACAATTTACTGTAATTACATATAATAATCCCTCTAGTTAATTCTTGATCAATGTTGCTTCTCTCTGCTGGACAAGGAAATGTCTGAGTAAAACACAACTCTCCAATCATTAAACCAGTACTGAGGAAAGGCTGAAAGCTATCACAATTTTATGGATGTCTGTGCAAATTACAAAGCAAGTTATATCTATAAAAGAAATTGAAATGAATGTGTGTTTGAGTTAGATTAATTAGTTATTTGAAAAGTTGCAGACAAAATCAGGTGTTAACAGAAATTATTGATTTGACTGTTCAGCTCTCTAAAAAGGCACAGGTGAACAACTAGTTCACAGCCAGAAATTTGCTCTTTTCCCTGTTCCATTTAATGTTAAAACACCTTCAGAAAACTTGATGCCTTACTCTGCAGCATGACTCTTCTCCAACTTTATGTCCATACTTTTTGGTCATAAACAATTCTGTTAGTGTTGCACAGAGCTGCAGGACAACAGGTTACTGAAGATAACTCGCTGAATGTTTTTCAGTAAGCGGCTTTTATTAAAAACATTTCAAGATGTTCGAACCCAAACTTTTCCATTAAGCATCGCTGACTACATGCCATAAAAAAATACTGTGTCTTCTCTGCACAGTTTGTATTTTGGAAGCTTTTAAAAACATCACTGTGGTATTCATGTCTAGAGGAACGAAGGCAGCTAAAAGATTAGCAATGTTATGGAGTAAAACTAAGTTATTTTTGTCTACTGCTACTAAGTGTTTTTCAGTTGAAGAGGATATGAGGAGAAATTTGCAGGCTAGGATCTGTTTGGAAGCTACTGCTCCAGGCTGTGAGAGCCAGGCCAGTCTGTAGACCGTGTGTGGTCAGAAAAAAATAGAGCATAGAAGTTTGCAAGCATGCATTGTTAGTGCTGGAGAGATTAAGAAGTTAAAAACCAAAGGAATTAACCAAGTGAATTTCTCAGCAAAGGTTTCTTTATTCACATGTAACCAGTGTGCCTAATTTAGATTTCTATAAATAAAACAAAATGAATTATCGTACATGCCAATAGCAGATAAGGAAGTAAGTTTTAAGACTTTACATACCACTGTATATATCAAGATCAGAAACAAATGAGAAGAAAAAGTCTAGATTAAATCTTTATAGGCTGCAAGCTTCATTCAAAGTACTCTCAGAAGCTGCATCTCAGCTGAAGGGCAGATGTACTCCACTCTTGCACGTGCCCTCCCCTGCAGTCCCTGGCGGCTCAAGCTGCGAGGCACTACTTACCCACATGCCCAGGTTTCTCTGAGACCCAACCAGAACACGTGAGCCCCGATCTCCTTCTGACAATTAGCCAGGACATGGAGATAAGAGGTAGCTAAGACTGGGATATTCTCCTGTTTCCACAGTTCAAATACAACATAATACAGTTATTGGTGATTCACTGTCAAACTGGAAAGGAATCTGCTCTGGAATACACTGATCAAATGTACAGATGACACTTGAAAGGCTCAAAAAGAGGACAGAGTTAAGACTACAGAAGGATTTTGAAGAGTTGGAGTAAAGCTGGAAAATCATCACAGTGAAAATCAAAAAGTGTAATACACCACACGTGTGATAAGGAGAAGTCCAAAAGATGCAAACAAAATGAAAAATGATGGCACAGGCAGTAGTCCAGAAGTAAGTGACTAAGAATTACAGCTAATCACAAACTCAGTCAGCTGTTGTTTCAAGAAAGGAAATTTCATTCTAGCCAGGCCTGAGTTGAAGTGCTTCGCTTTTTGCAATGTGCACTCTAACAAGGATACAGCCAAATTGAGGACAAATCAGAAAGCGTAAAAAGAACAATAACTGTTTCAGAAAACATGATATACAATTAAAGCCTGAAGGATTTGGTTGAGGGAAATAAAAAAACATATGATCTCAGTAGCTCCCTTCTAAGCTCTACACTTCTACACTTCTATTTTAACTAAAAAATTTAACATTTATTAAAAAACTCTCATGGGTTTTTTAAATAAAAAGTGAATTATAATAAGAAGAACAGATATTAAAAATGTGCAAAATATACACAATTTTTTCTTTGAAAAGAAATGCAGGAGAGAAACTTTTTTCATACAACTAATTTTTCAATTAGCAGTAAAAATAAAAATCTGAGAGAAATGCATTATCTAAAAAAGCTAACAACTCTATAACCATGAAGTTTCCAAACCGAAAACTGATTGCCCTTCTCCTGCATACTTCCGCATGTTTCTAAACTGACATAAGTGGATCTCTTGGTACCAGCGGCATAAATGCATTTCTTTCTTGAATTTTCTTCAGGTTACAAAGAAACACGTGTGTCAAAAAAGGCTTTTCACATTTTTTCTTACACTATCAGTTGATCTTCATGGCCACAACTACATGTTTTACATGAAAGACAGGTTTTCCCTTCTGGAAAGCTCCAGTTTTTGCTTTAAGATTTTTCTTTTCAGAGACTCTTCTGATTTAAGAGGTAAAATCAATTATAAAAGTACAAATTGAATCTCTTCAACCAAAGCCCTTTTGCTCTGTGATTAATCTTTGCTTCCAGGGAGATGAAAAATACCAGAAAAAATATCTACATTTGCTGTGTGAGATGTTTTAATCTTATTTTAAAAACTGTTGCCTAAAACTAACACAAAACTGAATTCAAAGTACTGCTGCTTGGTAGCACACGAGTGTTAATTACACTTATTCACAGTTAGAGACTAAAGTTACCTTTTTCTCCTTGATCTCCCTTCTGGCCTTTGAGGCTAACCATGTCCATGTTGTCTATTGTTCCAGGTTTTCCTGGGAGACCAGCTTCACCTTTATCTCCCTTAACTCCAGGATCACCCTGTGGTCCAATTACACCTTTGAAACCTGGGCTACCTATAAAGAGACAGCACTGAATATTATAAAGGCATATAAAACTTTGCAAAAATATTCAGTAGACAACAACAAATTAAGTTAGCTATTTATTCAAATTTTGAGCACCAAATACCATGTTCTGGAACAGCTCCTCTGAAGTTTTTTTTTTATACTTCACAATAGCTCTGTCAAAAAGTTGACATATTTTTCCCACTTCACAGCCATTAATTGTAGACTCTTGAAACAATAAGAACAGGAGTTTGGCAGTAATGCAGATCATTAACTGAGGCATTTAATTAAGGCCTTCCTGCTGGTTTTCAATAATTTCAGATTTTGTATTTTTCTTGGAGTAATACTTATAACAGTCCCACACCTACCAAACCCTTATGTTGTTGAAGAACGGACCAAAAATCATGTCTTAGTGCCCAAACACATGACCGCTCCTACGATATGGTCTTTTATACTATTTCTAACTTAGAGGGAAGTTACTTGACATAAACCATTCCTTAGGCCAAGTATCCTCCTTGTATTTGGTTATTTGCAGAATTCTGTTTGGAAAAAAAGTGGGTTTTACAATTTTTGAAAAAATCTCTCTCTTACCTTTTTCACCAGGTAAACCTCGATCTCCAACTGGTCCAGGAGTTCCCGGCAATCCAGGAGTTCCCATAACTCCCATTTCTCCTTTGGGTCCTAAAGCCAAAGGAGAAGTAGTAAATAACAAAAAATAAAGCAGTAAGTACAAGAAACAGAATTATTTACTGCCTATCGTATTAGGAATTGCACTACTTCAGCAAAAATGGGAAAAAGAATACGATTAATCTAAAACAGCCCAAACAACAGTAAACAAAGTGTTAGGAAAACCAGGAAAAAAAAGTTTGTAGCGAGTTTTTGACAAATTCTTAAAACTTCCTATTACAGCAAACAATGCTGTCATTAATAAAGGCATTAAGCCATACCCTGTCACTAAAACTGTGCCCTTTCATTATTACAGGCGAAAGGCTAGTTCCTTCAAGCTGCTGGATTTGATCCATGAAAGGACTTCGGCAGCAGTTCAGTTACATGTGCACAGAGCTGCTCTACTGATGTCAGTCCACGTGTTTGCCCAAGCTTGGGCTCTTTGATGGATCAATTCCTAACTGAGTGAAAGGGTATGCTGCCACAACTTCATAAAACAGTTGTCAGAGATGCTGATTTCTGAGGGCCAAGCTGTTTACCTGCCGATCCTTTCAGTCCAACAGCGCCCTGTGGACCTGGCAGGCCGGGCAACCCCACAGAGCCTGGTACTCCTGGCTGGCCTGGGCTACCTTTCTCCCCTTTTGGTCCTGGCATATCCAGACCTGGGACACCAGGGAAGCCCCTCTCTCCTTTTACTCCAGGAAATCCTAGGAAAAACAGAAGATACAGGATTAGTCCTCAACAGAGATCAAGGAACATCATTAACAAGCATATCTGACCGTGTCTGCCTGTGATTCACAAGTTACATGGCATGGAGAATGAAGACTCAAAGGCAGACAGCAGAACCCGCCCTCAATTTCTAAGAAAGCCTTTGAACGTGTATCTATTACCCACCAATGACTTGAGGATGCCAAATGCCAGCATCCTCTCAGGAGGCCTCGCCCTGCATTTTGGACCTGATGGAAGAGGCCCACTGGCATGTCCCCCATCCACCCCCACCAGCCTCACACTGCAAAAACAGCTCTCGAGCAACACTTTCACCACTGTTATCCACTTATATCAAAATTCTGCTCCTAAGCACCACCATGGGAGTATTGTCCTCTCACCTGGTGGTCCCTGGGGTCCTGGCTGCCCGGCAGGTCCTGGCAATCCCGGAGGGCCCAACCCCGGTGCACCTGGAGGGCCCTGCAAGCCTTGGAGACCTGGGAGACCGGGGTCACCTGCGGGGAGACAGGAGAAATACAGACCAAGCATTCTCTGCGGCTGCCAGACCAAGTATTCTCATCTTGTTTGCTGAAGATGCCAGGCAAGGTGCTTTGGAAGCATGTGGCCAACAAGACCTCATTCAGCCTCCAACACCTCCAAGACTGGGCTCAGAGGAAGGGCTGCTCTTTGCTGCTAGAATTTGCTACTGGTGGGTGGCAGGAAAAAATGAGGAGAAGGGAAAGGGGCAATTCCTTGAGGTATCAGTAGGATATTTTAGTGATGAATAGACTTTTTGCTGCATTTACGGGAGAGTGAGTTTAAAAAGACATACAAACACAGAACTGTATTTTCCAGTGATGTTACCTCTGAATCCTTGCTGTCCAGGTATGCCCGGAAAGCCTTGCTCGCCACGTAAGCCAGGCAGTCCTGGATTTCCCTTTTCTCCAGGGATGCCAGCTGGGCCAGGAGGGCCTGGCAACCCCTTAGGGCCAGGAAGACCTACACCAGGTTCACCCTAGCCAAAGAAAACACAATAGATTGGGAATCAACACATCAAAACCAAGAAATCATGTATTAAATGTATTTAAATCATGCAGTATAGGGCTAATGTACACACCTCTATACATAACTTCAGGGGAGAGCTGTAAGCCCCTTAGTGTTAATGTCAAGTATTTATCTACCTACTCCATCCCCTTGTGTGCACAGTGGGAAACATAAAATGAAAGACAGTTTGGCCAACTTTTAAAAAGTTTTTCTTTGCACACGTTCCTGTTAGCATGGGCAGTCACAGATAACACTATCAGCGGCTGACATCTACCTTTTGGCCTTGTAAACCTGGAACTCCTGGCAAACCATCCAGACCAGGGGTTCCTGGAGTTCCTGGCAGACCAGGTGAGCCAGGCTGACCTGGGAAACCTATAAAACAAAACAAAGCAAAACAATACTCAGGTCATTACTGTCTCTGTCTGTAAATGATGTCTGCTGTTTCTTCAAGCCTCTAACTGAGCTATTCACAGGGACATGTTAAAAAGATCTGTGTAGTCAGACTGCTAGGGATGCCAGTACTCAAACATCCCAACAAAGATTCAAATGCTGACTTTTGTGCAGCAGTTGGCTTCTGATGAGAAACTACCACCCAAAAGAAATAAATGCTGAGTGTCTCCTCTTAAATAAATAGCCTTGCGGCTTCATCTCCCACCTCCCTTGTGAGAAACACCTCTGCAAAACTGGGTTCCCAAAGTCTTCTTCAGAAAAGGCAACTTAATGTGTAGGGCATCAGACTGAGGGATGCACAACAAAGTCCACCTGTGAAGTGCACCTTTTGTGCAGTATATATCTTGTGACACGTTCTACATGTCCCACTGTGGGTTGCACACAGAAGGTTTCTATGCCACAACTAGACCATGAACTGCACCTTGGGAGAGCAAGAAGGAATACCTACAACATTCTGCAAATCCCTCAAAGATAGCACTCAATCAACACCAGCACGCACACAACAAATTCAGACGAAGCAGCCAGAAATCCAGCTTTTAGGCTAAGGCCCCAGCATGTCACTGGGCAGAGCTGAGTTCATGGAAGGGTCCTTTAAAGAAATGTACTTGATGTGTCATTCCTTTCTTCTGGCATCAGTGCATACAGCAAATCTTTCCCAGATGCAATGGGCCTTTTCTGTTCAGGTCCCAGTGCAGTCTCAGAGGAACCAGAGATGGTTACGGAGAAAAAAAAAATTCTGATCCTCCCAGTTCATTGATATGTGGAATCATAATAAATAATAATGAAGACACACAAGAATTTTGGTGATTGAAGTGGCTGCTGAAAGTTCAGTCATCTAGTTCTAAATGAGCAGCAGTGCTATGAACTGCATCTTCAAAAGATCCAAACCTATAATATGGACATTTAGACTGCCTCTAAGCTACTTGCATACCCTGACAACGGCCATGGAGGGAAGACTACACTTATGTTGAGTGAGCTGGAATTCTAACCAAACCACTCTCAGCTGTCTGGGACGCAGCAGAGCTGTAAGCTCTGGCCCAAAACTGTTACAGTTATGTCAGCATATTATTTTGACCAACCACACACAGTGTTTTTCCTCTCTCAGAAGGGTCATCTCATCTCAGCAACTTCAGTTGCTGCAATGTAAGATGCTGCAATCACTTTCTGTTCTGGCAGTAGCTGTGACACTGTCTGTAGCTGCACCACTGCACTACACAAAGGAGGGGTGCATCGAAAGAATGCTCACTGTGGTGCTGTTTGACTTTTGCAAGGCAGCTTCTTCAGCTGCACCTCCCAAATCCCATGCAGCCATGGCTGGATGACAGGGCAGGCCTCCATCCACACTCCAGTTACACCAGCTCTGTTAGATGGATAGCTTTATCTTACCTTTGGGACCTGGAGGTCCAGGGAACCCTATACCTGGCTGCCCAACAGCACCTTTTTCTCCCGGTAGGCCAGGTCTACCTGGAAGCCCAGGGTTCCCTTTGTCACCTTTGCAAATGAAAACAAGACAAACGTTAACACAAAGGCTAACTTCTGGGGAACAGAACCATATTGATCATCAGCTAAAGTTTAACAGACTGCTGTACCTTGAGGTCCAGGGAAACCAGGTGGCCCAGGAAGGCCATCGGCTCCAGGAGGTCCAGGGAGTGATATAGTTCGTCCTGCTTCACCCTTTGCCCCTGTAAATGTAAAGTTATATTAAAGTACAGGAACAGATGGAATTAAACAAGGTAGTTCTACCTTGACAGCATTATTACTTCATCCATACCATTACAAGTGACTTGTTATGAAGTTTTTTTAGTAGAAGGTTCACAGAAAACTAGGGTGAACCTAAAACATCCCATTTTGCCTAGCAAATTCTTCAAGAAAACTGCCCTCAAAGATTTGCAATTATACCGCTGAAAGCAAACACTGATTTAAATTAGAAAATCTTTTTATTTCCTGGTTAAATTCTGATGATCCTCTAGGCTGCACCACTTAAACGGCACAATTTTTAAAGTATTTTTTACTATGTTTCAAGCACATTATAGCATTACCTGGAAGTCCTGGTAAACCTGGGGTTCCAGCAAAACCTCTGTCTCCTTTTTCACCAGGTAACCCTGCAGTACCTATCCCAGGAGGGCCAGGAAAACCTCTTTCACCACGTACTCCAGGGAATCCAGGCTGTCCAGGGGGACCACGTTCTCCTTTCAAGCCAGCTGTACCCTAATTTTTGGAAAGCATAAGTGTACTTCTTGCCTGGCTGGCAAGACAGAACACATCATCCTCTCTGAATATTTTGTAACTGGGATTTAGCACAGGTGTCTGTAATGTTAAAGAAAGTGGATTATTTCTACTGAGCTCAATGGAAACAGAAATAAGTTCCATGTGGAAGAGCACATGGAAATGACCCCTAGTGTGCAATGCAGCTAACTGGAACATGTAGGCCATGTTTCTAGTAGTGGATCTGGGAGCAGATGTGGGCTCCACATTCAGCTCCATATCCATATCAGCTGAACTCTTATCAGTGCAAGATTTTGAAGCCTTAGTTTCCACAAGAAGAGAAATACACTACAACAGACTTGAATCTTGTTTTAACAATTTCTAACTGGATAACTGCATTCATTCAGTTATCTCCAAATACCAGCTAAATTCACACTAGTTCTTACTATCACACTGTAAGAAAGGCAGAAAGGAATAAAACTACTGTCCATGACCAAATATTTTCTCTCTAGCCCTGAAAGTAACAAGCCATGCTGAAAGCATTTGAGTCACATCACTTATTTGCATGACATGTAAAAAGAAATAGTCAAAATCTAACTCTGAAATAGTCTGTGGTTGAAGAACTGTCTTCCTCACTATTTCCAGTGAAAATGGAATCTTCTTCTGAGGAAGAATAGACTATTCAAGATAAGGAAAAGATATAGAAAAATGAATGAGGCCAATAAACATAAAGCATGTATAGGGCACAAAAGCATGTGAATTCTGATCTGAAAGACAGAATGTATAGCCCAGTAAGTAAACATAAATAAACACGCAGTAGGACAATATATAAACATAAAGAAACAAACATACCGGTACTCCTTTTGGACCCTGAGGACCTGGAAATCCATCTTTTCCCGGTCTTCCTTCTCTTCCAGGAATACCTGGTTGTCCTGGGAAACCAGGATCTCCCTTTTCGCCTTTCAGGATAATATCATAAGTAAAATCTCCAGGTTCTCCTTTTGCCCCAGGGCTGCCCATAAGTCCTGGAGTGCCAGGGGGGCCCTGAAATTTTATAAATTCAGATATCATCAGTTGCCCTAAAAACCCTTCAACTTATACAAAAAAAAAACCAAAAAACAAACTCCAGAAGCCAAAGTATAGTCCCAAATCAAGGGAACCACCAAGTTTTTGACTGAGGAGGTCGAATGAGAATATTTTCCAAGACACAGCAGTTTTGGAAGCAGAAAGCTTCTCCCTTATTCATGACATTCAGCTGATGTGAAAACGTGTTCCTTCATTATTAATATTCATCAATTTTTAACAGCTGATGCAGTCAGTTGGTAATATCAGAATACTATGCACATGCTCAGAAAATAGTTTTGCAACCTCTTCTGGAAAGAAATTATCTACCTAATATTATAGCTACAGGATTTCCAGAATTTCAGTTTTTCCCCTACATATTTTCTAGGACTTGAACGAACTTTTCTTAAGGGAACAGTGTCTATAATTTCTAGCGAATCAGAGCTACTCACTAGCATAGTAAAACACAAACTTCATGGCCAATGCCCTCTACGTACAGCTCATGTGTGCTGTCCACTTAAACCTGAACCAGAACATGGTCAATGGCAATCTTTTCATTAGCACTGGAGCGTTCTGAATCAGACTCTGATGTTCTGGCATGGCTGTTAACAACGTCAGCTTGCAAGACTAGCCCCTATGTAGTTTTTCCAAGTTAAATTATATGCTGGATCACCACCTGGCTGAACTTTGTGGAGCAAAACAAGCTTCAAAGCATTCAGAACAGCAGCCAGTCCTTGTCTGATTAAAGACATGAACAGAACTTAAGACTCAATAAAAGTAAAATATAAAGGTGTGGAAAAACATGTGCCAAGAACAAATTCCAGATAACAGAAAAGCTTAAATACATCAGAATGTCTTTCATTTTGCTCCGCTTCTTTCATGGATCCCATTGATATTATAGTACGTTCAGTCACTGGGTAACGCAATTACCCAGTGGTGGCAATAGATAAGGAATCAATCTTAGTGAACTTTCATTGGCTGAATTCAGGCATCAAGACTTTATACTCCAGGTAAAGAAACAGATTCCTCAAGTCATTAATTCATACAAGTGGGTTGTTTTTTACTTCTGAAGGTACCTCTCTCACACCACTGGTGATAGAGGGAGCTCACATAATTCCAGTGTGTGATGAAGCCAGTGCAGTTTTGGGTGCCACAATATAAAAAAGACATTAAAGTATTGGAGAGCATCCAGAGAAGGGCCACAAGCATGAGGAGTCTGCAGGGGAGGCCTAATGAGGAACGGCTGATGTCACTTGATTTGCTCAGCCAGGAGGAGACTGAGGGGAGACCTCACTGCAGTTACAACTTCCTTGTGAGGGGAAGAAGAGGGGCAGACACTGATCTCTTCTCTCTGGTGAACAGTGACAGGACTTGAGGAAACAGCATGAAGCTGAGCCAATGGAGGTTTACGTTGGATATCAGGTAAAGGTTTTTCACCCAGAGGATGGCTGGGCACTGGAAAAGGCTCCCCAGGGAAGTGGTCACAACAGCAGCCTGACAGAATTCAAGAAGCATTTGGACAATGCTCTCAGGCACACGGTGTGATGATTGGGATGTCCTTCACAGGACCAGGAGCTGGACCCTATGATCCTGATGAGCCCCTTCCAACTCAGTATATTCTACTCTTCTATGATTCAAGATTCAGAAAAACTGCCACAGTACGCTGCATGCTAACATTAGATTGCTTACACTACACTAGATGGCACTGTCTCTCTCTCAATAGATTTGTAATCAACAGCAAAGAGTTATTGGAGCAATTCACAAGAAGGTCAGGGAAGATCTTCATCTGTGTCCTGTGAAATCCTGCTCTTTACCCAACTTCACTGCTTTGCTTACTCAGACAGAAGGTCATGTATCCTGTTGAGCTCTAATGATGGATAAACCCAGAAATATAACCAATATCTGACAGCTCTTTTTTAGCTCTTACAGTTCAAATCCACTTCTTCCTACTTTATTTTATTAGGTATAGCTAATCTTAATTTTATCATATCAGTGCACTGGTCTGCTTTTAAACAGAACTGTTAGACAACCACACTGATGCACTGATCATCACATGTTTTTTGATCACATGCCTAGTAGGACATGTAGTATTTTTCAAGGCATTACTTACAGGTACTCCTGGAAGGCCATCAAGTCCAGGTAAGCCTCTGTCACCTTTGAAACCCGATTGTCCCGGAAAACCTTTGCAGAGAGAAAAAAATATAGTTTTACTTCTTACATGCTTTTACAAATAGCTCACTGTATGTAAATTCTTTGTGATCCTGTTTAAAGTGTCCCATTCTTTTCCCAGTTATATCAGCACAATGCTGTTAAAGCAAATAAAGTTGCCTCAGCTCACGCACTCATGTGCTCACATCTGCATTCATAAACTCAGAAGCTGATTAATCATTTGACTTACGAATGAATTCACCAATTCATGTAACCAACGCAGTGTTGAAACTACCTAAACCACATTCATTTTTCTGAACAGCCACTAGAACAAACATTAGGTATAATATAATTTTGGCATGTGGCTCTTCTCTTATACGGTAGCAAAAAACCAATAATTTTTTTGGCCCATAGAATTCAGTCCTGGAATTGGAAACAAATGTATGGGTCACTGTCAGGCCTGGGCATACAGGGAAATGGTTCCCACATTATTTCTCACTGTGAAAATATTTGGGCCACAATTTGCAAAGACCCTTCATTGTGGCCAGTTTCTGCTTCCCTGGCAATTCTGGTTGATTGGAAATTTGGAATCAGGCCAAAAATAGGAATAGTCTACCCTCCTTTCATTAGTCCTTTCATTAGTTTCAGAAACAATTTGATTAGTGGGACAAAAAGTAATTAATTTTATTATGTATGCTGCATTTTTTAGAATATAGCCTACATAGTTAATTTTCAGGTAGTTAAGGAGTTTTTACCTGCTGGACCTGGTGGTCCTTGTGGTCCTGGAAGTCCAGGAGGTCCTACTTTATCACACAAAGCACAGGCTTCACCTTTGTCACCTGAGAAAAAGAAAACAACAAAGCACATGAATAACAACGAAAATATTTAAGACAACTACAAACAGGTGGCTTCAGAGTAAATGTCAATTTAATATTTAAATAAATGGGCTACTTCTAATTCCATGCTTCAAGGAGAAGATATCAGCAAGTTGATGTTCAAAATTCTTTAAAATTTTTAAACGAATGGCATGAAAATCAACACATGTCTTATCCTGGGGATAATATTTAAGAGAACGGTTAAAGGGGACCAGGTTGAAGAGAATCAAAAAGAAGAAAAGAAATATTCACTGGGCATAGAGAAGATAAAACTACTAAAGCAGAAAAAGGATAACCTCTATAGTCACCGTAATTTTGCAGTTTTAGAAAAAGAGTGAGCGGAATGAGATAAGGAAGAATCAATCATCATGTAAATGAGTGCAGCTCATTTTTTTAAATGTCCATTTAGTCAATGCTGCTAAAACACATGGTTGGCAGTCCTATTTACAGAATCACAGAATCAGCTAGGTTGGAAAAGACCCTTGAGATCATTGAGTCCAACCTATAACTAAACATCACCTTGTCAACCAGACCATGGCACTGAGTGTCACATCCAGTCATTCCTTAAACACCTCCAGGGATGGTGGCTCCACCACCTCCCTGGGAAGCCCATTCTTAATCACCACTTCTGTGAAGAACAGCTTCCTAATGTCCAACCTAAGGTTGTTTATAGGTGTTAAAATTTTATCTTCAACTATACTCATGGCAAAGATTCAGAAACCATTATCATTTGAAATTCATCTGCCCCTCTTTAATTCTTCATTTGAGAATACACATCTTAAATTACCATGAACAGCTCAATTAATACTGCATGGGACTATACTCAACCCTTGCTTTCTTCCCAGCTACTCTTTCAACCCTGGGCCATCCTTTATCACCTCCCAGCAATGAGCAGGCCAAGTGAAATATAAAAGAAGTTTGTATGACAAAATTCAATATACAATATCTTTCTTTACTCACCAGAGACTCAAGAAACATCTTCCACATCCATGAACTATTTAACTTTAAGGGTACTTTCTCTGGATCCAGCCTTATTTGCTCAGCCTCTTTACATACCCAAGATCCAGGGCACTGAGCATGAGAAAACAACCACTTTAAAGTATTATTACCTTTCTCTCCCATCTCTCCTGGAAATCCTGGGCTTCCGGGAATTCCAGGTGCACCAGGTGCACCAGGCTCTCCCTGCTGGCACTGATCAATTCCATCTAAAATGAAAATGCAATAAAGAATATTGTTTTGACAAGTGCAAGTTTCCATTATAGGGTTGCATTTATGTCGTATCTGAAATGTTACCTATGGAAAGTGGTAAATCAGGATAGCATTTTACTCCTTTATTGGATTTACTTAGAAAAATTTAACTAGGATTCTGTATTCTTATTCCATACACACAGCTTAAGAAACCCTGAGAATTACAGAGAAAAGACAAGCTCTGCCATAATAAGGTTACAAACAACTTCCACATAAAATCTATTTTCATTGTAAGTTTTGGCTAAGAAAAGTACTGTGGGTGAAAAACTGCTGTTTTGACCCTGAAGAGAATGGAGAGTATTGATGTTCTGAAGAAATTCATTAAGAATGGTTTTTTGTACCCTGACTTCTGTTTCCAACATTTTAGGAAACTTTCTAGGTAAGAGCAGCTTGTCAACATCTATTTAACTTCTATTTAACTTCTTCATGCTGATCAAGCTTCTTGAAGACCACAAACCTCATGTGTTAGGAACTGAATTAAGTAACAAATGAGAATATTTAGCAGGCTCAATATAAGCATATAAATAGTGCTTGTTCTGTTTGATGCTATGATGCAGGATGTGATCAATATAGTATGACTTCATTTTGGCCAAAGCCAGTAGTTAAAATATTAATGTGAAGTTTGGAAAACAAGTTAAACGAAAAAAAATTGCTTCCCATTATGCACTTGAAGAAGGCTAATGAAGTATCTGGGGAAGGAGCAGAATTAAACAACAGTAACTTGTATGAATAACAGGAATTGCTCTTATTTTTAGGACAATGTAAGCTTTAGCTATTTAATTCCATATTCTACATGCTGGATTTTGTACTGCTTCATTGGCAAATTGAGCAACAACTAGGCATCTTCACCTGTTCTCAAACACAGAATCTTTGGTTTAGCAATTCCATAGAGAATAATGTTTCTTTTAATAGCTTTAAACTATTGTAACAGGGATATCATTCTTGATGTTGAAATGACAATTGAACTCACAGTATCAGTATCACCCATAGCAAAAGTTTTCTATCAAAGAATTAGAACATCAGTTGTAAGGAGGTATTCAGCATGGACTGCTTTCACATGTACCTGGTTACTACTTCATCGCAGAGCAAAACCATTTTTCAATCCAATAAAACACATGTAATGTTGTTATCATTACTATTGATATTATTATACACTTGTCACATCATTAACAGTTTTCTGTTTACTCTACAAAAGCAGGTATTTACCCTCATCTAGTGGGTGGCATCCTTGCCTGGGTCAGGGGGGTTGGAACTAGATGGTCTTTATGGTTTCTTCCAACCCAAGACTTCCTATTACCCTCTTCTCCACTAAGATAATTTTATTTTACAAAAAATCTGGCAGACTTGTACCTCACACTGCAGTTCTCACACCTTGTCAATCTGTTACAGAGACTGGTACTGCAGAACAGTAAATTGTGATATTGGACAGCTATCTTTCATGCTAAGAACAATATTAGTATCTGCTATTTTTTCATTTGAAAATATACTAATATCTCTAGATTGGCAAAACAGGACAAAGAACAAACTATTATGTATTAAGGTTAATTGTTTGGTTATAATCTAACAGTTCACAACGATTTTGTAGAAATTTTAAAACATTTATGTAGCGAAGAATCCTTGTCCTTTCTCAGTAATGAAACAAGTGGCTTTCTGCATTATCTGCATTATGCAACAGCTTTTACTTGGTTCACCACCAAATCAGATATGCTTCTTCCATGACAGAGATGCATCCTGATAATAGCTCTTATAATCTTGTCTCTTTTTTTCTCTTTTTATGTGCATTATTGAGTCTTCAACGTGAAAAGCAACCAAGGGCTTTACCTACCTGTTACACCTGGAAGTCCTGGCGGGCCAGGCGGCCCAGGGGGACCTGGGAAACCATCTCTTCCAGGGATTCCAGGTGAAGGGAATCCTGGAGAACCCTTTTCACCTTTTTCACCTCTCTCTCCAGGGACACCAGGTGATCCTACCCTGTCTGGAATTGGTCGACCTTTGGGCAGAGTAAAACATACATGTCAAAATGACAAGTGAAAAGACAGCAACATTATCAACAAATTAACATCCACAGGGTTTCAGAGAGAAATGGAGAAATGTTAGTGAAAAAGAAAAAAGGGGCGGTATTTCAATTATTTATGATTTACACGAAATTGAGTTTTATATACTCACTACAGCTGAGAGAAACACACTTCTGTTAGATCCCTAGACAAACACACTTAATCTGTATCAAGTGCTTTCCTGAGATTTAGTTGCATACACTTCTGCCCAGTAGTAAATACTGGCAACACTGCAGTTAACTTAGCTGTTCCATCTAGAAACTATTACACACCTCCTTACCTCATAACAAATCAGTTCTAAAACATACCTAGAAAGGGAAGGCATGTCTGATAACTTCAATAAATAAGTATTCAACAATGCTAGTAGATTTCCAGAATGCTAAAATGAAAATGGTTGGTAAGAAAAATAAGTGAAAAACAGTCAATAAAGAGAAGAAGTTAACTACAAAAAACCCTTCTTAAGATCTCCTTTTAGCTATCTGTGTAGTCACAGAGGTCTTCATATTTTAAGGACTTAGTTCACAACTCCTCACTACACTTGATCACTAAAACATTTTGAGTCTTCTGCAACACTGCAGGAAGATATGGAAGTCACACAAAGCTCAATTTCTGTAGGGTGATTACAGACTAAGAACTATTATTACAGCCTGTGGTATATAGCATCTTCTCCCCAACCTGTGAAAAATTTCCTGGAAACTATCTGACCCTGGCTCACAGTAATTTCATACTTAGCTCACTGTCAAGATAAAAAATGAAAGCAAAGGAGGTAATAGCAGTATCACTGCAGGTTGTGTTAAGAACCGGGTTTCCCCAGATGATTTGCCTAATTTTTAAAAAGCAAATATCATGGTGTAGTTCAAATGAAGGTACTTTTATGTACTTAAATACATAAAAGCAGTGTTACCAAGGATGTGAAGAAGCTAAGACTCTGAAAAAGGCAATATTTGTAGGCAAAAAGAATAACTTCTTTTATTAGACCAAGTCACATAGTACAAAAAGATCAGGAAGCCTTCAGGAATGACTTTGATGTAGTAAGTACTATTTCTCCCTACAAACTTTGTTTTATTTATGCAAACACATATAGAGCTGACGGGAGAGCAAGACAAAAGATCTACCTATGAGCATATATGCTCAGGTATATATGCACACACACACCTCGCATTTAACAACTCCTCCTGCCCAATAGAGTTATACTCTCTGACAGATGGGGAACTACATTTTCAATTTCAGCAGAAAGTTATCAGGGCAGAACAGAAAGAACAAGGCTGGATCACATCAGAGACATAAGAAAAGCAATCCATAGGAAGGGTCTGCAGGAATGATTAGACCCCTGGAGAGGTCACTGCTTGGGTGTTCAGAAAGTCAGGCAGTAACTGAAAGTAGCTAAGGAGAATATCTCTCAGGACTGTTCACCCAAGAACACATGAAAAATGTGAAAAAATCAGTGGTCATAATTTCATACCTGGAGGTCCTGGGATTCCTTGTGCACCAGGGAAGCCTTTAGAAAGAGAAGTTTTTCAATTAGGCAATGAATTCTGCAATGCCAATGAAAGTGAACTTTCAGGAGATATTATTTAAATTCACATTCATGCATATTCACATTCTGAATCAAATTTGAAGTTCAATGACCTATATATATATATATATCTTCAAGAAATACATTCAGGGAAAAGGTCCTGCTGTGTGTCAACTTCCCCAGTGATTTTTCTTGAATAGGCTAAGGTCTGTAACAGGGAAAATGGGAAAGGCAATGCTCGATTTTCTCAGTTTACTGAAGACTTTTTAAAATTATGCAAGCCAGTCTTAAGCTTAAAAATTAGCCTCTGACTTTTACACAGGAGTCTCAAGATTCTCTGCATTATTACCATCATTTATCATTTATCATCTTTATAACCAAAAGGCAATCTTAGTCACGTTGAGAACCAGAAGTGTCCTACAAGATACTACAAAATGTAATAACCTGAAAACAAATAAATAAATAACTGGAACACTGTCATAAAGAACTCCTGAGCACAAATAGTAAAATTTTAATTTCCCTTAGCAAGGAAACTAAAAATATAGCTCAATTAAAAAGACAAGACAAAATACACACCTTTTTCACCTTTTTGACCTTTCAGTCCAGGCAAACCTGAAAGTCCAGGGTCTCCTTTTTCACCAAAGGAATCTACTGGTCCAGGATCTATCATCTAAATCACAGGACAGAGACTAGAAACATACAACTGAGCCATCATTTGTATCTCCCCCATCTTTATCTGATGGTACAGAGGCCATTTTAGTTTTTAGTGACAATTTTGAGCAGTTTTGATTATACTTGCAATTTCAGCAAGTGAGAGGCCTGTAGCTGCTGAGGAATTACCAGAGAAAATAAATATTTCCTTTTCTACCCAAACGCTTTCATATCAATTGCAGGATAAGTGGAGAGCTTTTATAGCATCTTCCTCAACAAGAATGATGCCAGAAAACCACAACATGGTCTAAGCACTGATCCATCAGGTTTTTATTACCTTTTAAAATATTACGTTCTACCAATTTTTGTTAACATTGATCTGAGCTCAACATATAGGATGCTAACATTTACAATAAAATATGCAGGAAGTACATACAGTTTTTCAAACCAAATTAGGAAATTTTGGGAATTTTTCCCTATAACTGGGAAGCAGCACCACCAATTGTCTATTTGTTCCTGACTAACCCCATTTTTTACTTGAAGTGTTAAAAAAATTATAAATTGCTCTCCTGGTTTCTTCTTATGTAGAGAGGCCATTTTCTGCTCAGGGACTCACTGGACATCAGTCAGTGAGTGGTGAGCACTGTGCATCACTTGTCTTTTGCAGGTTTTAATCCTCTCTCCCTTCTTGCTATCCCCCATTTCTTCATTATTATTATTACTACTACTATCAGTATTATGAACTTGATTTTGATTAAGAAATTTTTCTGATCTCGTAAGTTTTAGCTTTTTCCAATTCTCCTTCCCATCCCACATTGAGGAGGCTCAGTGAGAGAGTGAGCGGCTGTCTGTATTTAGCTGCCAGCTGGGGTTAAAGCACAACTACTGCAAAGCTGACAGATTTACTCTTTCAAACTGTCTTTTGGATACTGTGTAGTGATCAGCAATGCTTATAATATTCACAGTCCAAAACATTTGAAATCCATATTCTTTGAGGGCTCCTTTCCCAAATTTCAAACATACTTCAAAGAACTGCATCCAACTTTTGTTTCCATTAAGGAAAAATATGGACATGACTGATGAGAACAAGATCAGACCATGCATAGTATCTCTTTTTTCCCTTTTTGAGCACTTTGACTTTCAAAAATTTAATTTTATTTTAAGTTTAAAATAAAATAAAAATTTATTTTACTTACTCTTCCTGGAGGTCCTGGATAACCTCGCTCCCCTTTGTCACCCTAAATCAAAATAGAATTTATGTTTTAAATCCAGATCAGATTTTTTTTCCCAACAAAATCAGATCTCCTCAACAAATGAACACTTTGATACAGATTCATACAACATCCAAATGGTAAGTACCTGGATTGCTATAATAACCAGCATTAGTAATTAGTTTGCAAGCCTGTACTGGTTTGCACTATTTAAAAAGAAACTGCAGGTTTTAGGGAAGTACACTTGTACCTGTGCTGGCTAGACAAAGAGCTTGTGAAAATAAAGCCTGCATTAATCAACCCATGTAAGAGATCTAAATGGGGGATACCTACACTACCTTCATTTTGACTTTTCCTAGTTTCTGAATGATGACATACAGCTTAGTAACATTCAGTTAATATTGCTTTATGCGCATTCATTGCTTTAATGCAGTCGATGAACACACCACAAAAGCTATTAACTCATTTTATGTGAAGGGAAGCAAAAGCTGCTACTACTCACCTTTAAGCCAGGCTCCCCAGGTCGTCCTGGAATCCCAAACGCTCCAGGCAAACCCTGAGTGTGAAAGACAGTGAAACCAGAAGAAACAAATATAGGTGGATCTTAGCTGCAGCAGCAGCGAAGTTTTAGATTTTCAAACCAGTCACTAATTCACTGAAAGCAATAACTTCAAGGAAACAATTCAGAAGGATAGAAAATGTCAACTATTTATAATACACTGACAGTTCTTTGTTTTGAATGTAATAAATAGTACTGGAAATTGAGTAAAATACATACACGTTCCCCTTTCAGTCCTGGTTCACCATCTTTTCCAGGCTTTCCCTGTAAAACAACAAGTTCCACTCTGCTTAAACAGACAGTAACATACATGCAATTTCTAAATATAGTGGATGGAATACTAGAAAAAAATCATCACTATGCAATGCATTAGTCAAAGTGTGCTAATGCAGCTAACAGAGCAGAGGGTACAAGTGGCGAATATGCCTAGGGCTTGTATGACCCAACACCTAAAAGATGCCAAATTAAGTAAAATCCTGCAAATCTATTCCCAGATTCAGAAATAACATGGATTTCCCTGTCACTGAGTCTTCAAGACAAAATACATCTACAGCACAGGAAACTGGAAGCAGATCCAGAATCTTTTTCCTTCAGAGCAATCCCTTTTTGAATACACTCTTCAGCTTCACAAAATATTTATGCATAGATATTCAGTGGTTCAGTTTCAGCAGAAGGCTTGGAGAGTGGCCTTGTATCTGTTGTGTGATAATGCAGTGGTAAATCCACTTCCCTCACACTGAATTTCAAATCACAAGGCAGATGATACACTAGAAGTCAAAACTCCAGCGTAAAATTATTAACTATTAGACCACTGTGTTAACCGACAGAGGGGATTAGATTCCTTTGAAGGAGTCAATATATAGGTGATGAATGATCTAGATGAACAAACCTACTTTTCTGCATTTTCCCTTCCTCTTCCTCTGCACCATTAAAGGACTGGGACATGAGCTTGCAGCCTGATTCACTGGAGGGTGGCTTTCATTTGGTGTCCCATTGCTTGGATTGTATGTGTAACATAAGCAATATTAATTTGTCCCATAAACCCAAGGAAATGTATGTATATACTTAATACACAAACTAACAGTGCCTGTAATTCAGTCTAAAAACTAATTCCATCAGTTTGGGTCAAAAAATTCTGTCTAAAACAATGCAACTGAAGGATAAAAATGACAGAAAAAATGACAGGCCACCACCATTGAAGTCTGCAGCTATGATTTCTTATAACAAAGGGTTACAAGTAATTTTTAATGATTAATTCAAATCATGATCTGCAAAGTCAAGAGAGTCTTCAAATATACACTGTGATCTGAATTAGTCATATGGCTTAGTTTCATCTAAACATCTGTTGATCTTTCAAGGCTTAGCTTAATTTCAGAAGTAGCTATGATTTCCTGAACAATTATATATAAAATAACTTAGAAACTTTTTTCAGGGAACTCTGCAAAAACTGAAAACTATATTTTTGATAAATTCATATGCTGTGGTGTCCTGAACAAGTTCTAAGCCAACATGTCTCCCTTCTTCCAGCTCCAAGCCCTCATTTACAATTAGAGTAAAAATACATACATGATAGAAAAGATAATTCCATCACGTAACTTTACTGAAAAATTAATAGAACATCTGACTTTGAAGCATAGCAGAAAGGGAGACTTTCTCTTTTTCAGACTGAAGTACAATTGAATGCCTATAGATGTGCTGGGCCTACCAGTTCATGAAGACCCACACCTTGAGAAACCTAGAACTACTTAGAATACTTCAGATACATTTGAAGGTACAAAAAAGTACAATTTTGCTACCTGCTCAGCTGTGAAAGATACAGCATGACTCATGGAGAAGTTGTATGGATAAAACTATGATATAGGTCAGATTAGAGAGATGTAACAGACCTTATGGCCTCAAGCATCTACAGTCAGGCCAGAGGGCAGCAAGTGAAAGGATTTCAGTCACCTACATTTTTTGTTCCATGCACTGTCTTTGTACAACACTGTACCTTTAGGCTAAGCAGGCTTACTTTGTTGATTGCACGTGAGAGTATTTGAAATAAATTCAATTTAGCTAAAGTCACTCCTACGGAGTGATTTTTTCCTTAGCTTTTGGTTCCATTCTGGAATGGCTTAATCTTGCTTCAGTTGGGATTAATGGGAGTTTTGCCTTTGCATTCAGCATTGCAAGCTACTGTTAAGTGTCTTTAGTTATCTGAAATGTTACATACTAACATTACTGCACCTTACTACCACCTTGATCATACACCTGTTCTACAGCAAAACTTGCTTGTTTGAAATGTAACAAATTTGCTGTTTAACTAATGGTTCTAAGTTTAATTAGCTAATGGAAACAATACAATAACTGCAATTATGGTACTGAGAAAACTGAATATACTTACACGTGGACCAGGCTGTCCAGGTTCACCCTTTTCTCCTTTGAAACCCGATCCTGGTATTCCCTGGAAAATAAATACTCACCAGATTAAAAATACTGCCAAATTCCAAAGTAAAATTGCTTTTATCTAATAGATATAAAGATATTCAGTGCCATTATCAGATTCTTTACAGGTTTTATAGTAGTAAAAAAAAAACTCAATACTCACTGGGATTCCCTGTTCGCCCTTTTCACCTGGATCACCCTAATGAAATTATAAAAAAAAAGTCAATTAGTAAACAAAGACTTAATCATTATTCATTTAGGTTGTAAATAATTCTTCACTTCAGCAAAAGCACATTTAATCCTGCTCTCCATTTCAAGAACTATGCCTAATAGTACGTTGTGCAAGAATTTAGTCAAGCACCAAATGTGAATCCATTAAGCTAGGTTATTTTACTAGTATATGTTGCTTCGACTGCTTGATTCAGTAATTGAAAAATTCATTAGCACTAAGATTTCACAAATGTTGCATATGAAATACGAAAAGTTGAGTATATTCTAATTCAAGCTTTTAGAATATTTTTGCAATATCCTATCCTCATCAATCCTCCTTCCTCAGAAAGTCATCTTCTGCTTACTAATTTATGCAGTTATTAATGCATTTACCATCTATCATATATATTTTTAGAGTGACTTCTTGTATGGCATTCAAATTCATGCATGAAATAAAACAGGTAGAAATTTTTGAAAAATTTGCTCTAGGTGACTTCCTATTTTCTTTTTCCTGTTTCACTTTTGTTTGCCAATTCTTGTTGATCCTATTTTAATGAAGAGTACAAGAAATTCAATCATTTAACATCTCACCTTTTCTCCCTTTATGATTTCACTCCCTTTTTCTTTCATATGTGGTGCTGGTCCTGGGGGTCCTGGGGGGCCCCTTACCCCTTGTTCTCCCTGTCAATAGCAAATCCAGAATTGTCCATTGAAAACAGAATGACACTGAGATCAAACATTGTTAAGACCAGTAACATTAAAGAGAACTACCACTTGCTTTTAAAAATATAGCTTAATGGGTTTTTAAAATATTCTTTTTTCAGCAAAATCAGTGGGAGAAAGGGTCACAGAAGTCACTGCTGTGTGTAATTGGTTACAGACAGAGACTGCCCTGAAAAAACATCTCTAAATATACTCTTAAGGTGAAGATTTATTAATACCAAATATCAGGAGCATATGCAAATAATTACAGGAATAGTACCAAAGTTTTATAGTGCCTCCTTCAGAAGGAAGGAAATAAGGAGGAAAGTGGTCGGGCACAGAAAGTCAATGCCTAAAGGAAAATATTAGTCAAAGTTTACAGTACTCCAAAAGCTTTATAGAGGTCCATAAAGGACAACTTCAAGACGGTAACAGTGGACGAGTTTTTAGTAGGCATGTGTCCATTGCAGGGTCAGAACCTCACCTCCTTCCATAATGCAAAAGCTCTATCTTTAACAGTAAAACACCTCTGAAAAGACTTAATACATTTCTGTCAAGCAGTAATGCACAGCATCATCATTTATCTTTTGCTAAAGACAAACCTGAGGAGTCCAAGAAATCTCCACACACTTCCATGACATCTTCTCCAACATTTTTTAATAAATTTCAGGAAATTAATTTCAACAATGTGTCATGTTGCAAAAAAATTCTATCCATTAGGAATATTGTGACTCAAAATATAATAATAAGGTGGTGGATCTAAAAAACGCCCTATCTAAGTAATATAATTTACTTATACCCCAAACACCCTCTGTCAATGACATTCAGGAGAAGTGTTCAGACACATTATGAATTGATTGAATAGCCCTTGAATGCATGCAGTTCTTGGCTCCTAGAAACACAACACAAAGCACTTTAGCCTAGACCTCTGAGTGTGAGAGGTAACAGATTAAAGATGATATGTATTACCTCCCATTTGATGCTGATTATGAGAATAAATGGGATCCTGGAGCACATCTTTTGGCTTAGATTCATTCAAAAGTAAACCAGTCTGTGTGCTCTGAAACCTCTTCCTGACTGTGTAAAACACTATAAAAGGGGACAACTGAAAGATCTGCTTCAAATGTGTACATTACCAAACCAAAATAAGGCAGACAGGCCTTAGAGTCCTACCACAATTAATTCCAATCATTCTGAACAGCACATTAAATTTCATCCCTTAGAACTAAATTGATTTTTTAAAAAATCTAATGGTGGGTCCTAATATACAGAATAAATGTTTCCAGATCTGCCTACTGCAAATTAAAGTAGTTTTCCGGTCACAGCTGGAAAACAGGATAGTGACCTAAATTAATGTCAGGTATAAATCATTAACAAAGTCTGTAAACGCTCATGACTTTTGTTTATTAGGTCTAAGACTTAACCAAAAATTACAATGCTGATTTTTTCCATTGATTGATTTTAACAGTTTTCTTTATTTAAAACAAAGTATCAAGAATATTTCTGACAATTGTTCTCTAGAATTTAAAAGAGACCTACCTTTTCACCTTTGGGACCCTGAAAGCCCAAGCCCATGTAGCCCTGAAAATGTAAATTATACACACTTAGTCTATTTTTATCAGCAGTGCATACATGCATATATGTACACATATGAACGTATTAGGTACACATCAAATTTGAAGGAAGAATAAAAAATACAGAATATGTCTTCTAAATGTATGTGTGGAACAAATCAATCATCATGTCCTAACCTCCCTGCTGTTTTTGTAGCCCTGTGTCACAGCAACTTGTGAAAAAAATAAGACTGAAGTTTATCAGATACTTGTATTGTCAATATGCTATTTTACCCAACACTTAAGTGAAAATGTAGACATTTTAAAATGAATTCAAATAACCACAGAATGCTGTAATTGCTACTGATAGAATCAAGTGAGATAACAGGGGTAGACAAATTTGAAAAAAAAGTGGTAAAAATCACTCTTTATGTTGTCCATTAAGACACAGAAATAGATCCCAAAGTGTAAAAAAACCCACACCTTTAGGACCATTAGTTTGCAGAGTTTTGAGGATCTGGTATGCAAAATAAATAAACAAATAGACTTAATATTTGTATTAAAGAGTCTTACCTTCTCTCCCGGGAGTCCTGGTGGCCCTGGGGGACCCTACAAGGCAATACATTTTAGCATGCATATGTATATAGTACACTAGGTGGAATAATGCCTTATTTCATGAAAATACCAAAAAGGCAAATCTTTTCATTAAACCAAGTAATTTCATTTTTCTCTTGCTGTGTATAATTCATAACTTAGAATAAAAAATAATAAAAGAGAATCTGTCTGAGATATGTCATTAATTATCATCATAACAGATAGATGATAACCTGCTTCCATGGTAACACTTACTGTGGCTACCCATAAGAGTAACCTCAGAAAACATTTGGATTTTGATTTGGATGCCTGGTATGTAGTTTATTTTCCATAAATTAAATTGGGGAAAAGAGGAGAGGAGGACCAACAGGTACAGTCTCTCCCCCATAAAAATACCCTCCAAGAGTGCAAGAAGCGAAGAGGAGAAGTAGGAGGAGCTCCTACTGAAAACCTGTGCTGCCTATTAATTTCTGCCATGGTAGAGTTCAGGGGGCTGAACATGAAGCCTGGAACCACACCAACCACACTAAATCCCAACCAAGACCTGCTACACACACCTTCTAGAACATTCCTGTAATAAAGATCTGTAAGTGAAGTGCAAATCACCATGAAAGGAAACTTACTGGCTCTCCTGGAGGACCTTGTGGCCCCATTGTCCCCTGAAACCCTGAAGCTCCGGGTGGACCCTAAGAAAAATTCAAATGGTGTCATAAGAAAAGAGATACTTACTTGGTAATTTCATAATACGGATATAATTTTAATTGAAAGTCAGTGCTATCCAAACATCATTTAGACTTACAGGTAGTCCAGGTTGGCCAGGAAACCCTTTTTCACCTTTTAGCACACCAGAAGGTAAAAGACCAATCACTTCACCTGGATCTCCCTATAATAAGAAAAAGAATAATACTTGAACATCAATTCAAATACATTCAAACCCAGTAATATTTATAGGAGACGAAAGCTGGAGCTATGCATACTTGGAATCAATTGGAAAGCTGATTCAAAAAATCCCCTTATTTCTTTTAATTCAGATGAAATACAGAGATATTAAAAGTTAAGACCTTAATTGCCAGATGTACTTTAAAGCCACCTGAAGAGATTCAAGTACCAAAACCACCTTCATACCTTCATACCGCATTTCCTGGATTGTAAGGGTTAATCAGAATGATTTTTCCATGAAATCTATCATTACTACAGTGTCACCACACAGTTGGAGCATCTGACCTGGCTGCTGACAGAAGTGGTAACTTCACAATCTCTTTCCCAAGCTGCAATCTTCATGTTTACACCTAATTTTGACATAAATGCCATTTATGGTGTTCTTTTCCTTCAGGAAAGGAATATATTTCATCTTACTTTAGAAGACTATTCTGATCGCCATCCATTTCTTTATGTCCCTTCTTTTGAGAGTAAAAGATCCTATTCTTCCTGTGTTTTTGTACAGTTACAATATTTTAAGTGATTTTATTTCAGTGATTTTATTTCAGTTCTGTACCTAGGCATACATGCCTAGGGAAGGAAATCTGAGTATATCGGTGTGTCATGTCACTACAAATCTGAGATTACATTTAGACTTAGCTTACTGTTCCAAATAATATCTGTTCATTTTAGACAAAAAGCTCTCTGATGTCATTCAATGCTTCATTCTCCAGTTCACAAAATGCATTCAAACACCTAGTTAGTTAGTCTGATTTTTTTCTTTACGAAAACTGTTTTGTATGTGTTGGATGGTTCTCATATTGTGGCCTATATGACCTTCTTCCAAACATTATCCATGTAAAACTATTTAGATAAATCAAATGCGAATACAAAAACAAATATTTGAATCACCAAACCTATCTAAATCTTTCTACTCAATGAGGTGGCTACCATGGTGTTTATACATTATATGTTTATATATTATATCTACTACTTTTTTTCTGTTGTAATCCATATAATACTACCCTTTTAAGACCTGCATGGATCAACACATATGTCCAACTGTTATTAAGTGGGGAGGTTACCCCACTGTCTTTACTTAGTGGGGTTGCAAACCACAGTACAAAGTGAAACAAAGCAATACAATTTTTCAGTCCTTGAGTAAACACTGCTAGTCTTAGAGGGTGCAGAGATCACATAAACTCTTATTGTTAGAAGCAGGATATAAATACACTTAGAGTAAAATGTACCTTCATTCCAGGAGGTCCTGGGGGTCCCTGTGAAAGAGACATATTTGTTGTTATTGTTTCTCAATGTTGTATATATTACATCTTAAACTCTATAACATTTCCTATAATTATATCTGCATTTCAAGAGTCAGTGTTGAAAAAATGAATCAAGCAGGAAAGAATCTACTTACTATACGTCCAGACTGTCCTGGTAAACCTGGGGGACCTACTGGACCTCTTTCACCCTAAGGGGAACAGAAAAATTGTTTTTGTTCAGGGAACATATGCTTGAAGGCCTTTTTTATTTCAACACAGAGAAGTTGTTATAAACATATGTAAATGTCACCTTTGTGCCATTACATCCTGGAATGCCAGGTGGACCAGGAGGGCCATCTTGTCCAGGAATGCCCTACATGAAAAGAAAGTAAAGAAATTAGCAATAGTAATAATAATCCAGGTCAGATAGCATTATTAAAACTTTGATGTTCTTTGTAAAAACACATATACTTCATACATACAGGAAGGCCTGGGTTTCCTGGAAAGCCTGATACTCCTGGGGGGCCCTGCAATTGAGAAAAACACAAACTGAAATGACAAATCCACAAAACAGCAAGGACAAGCTTCAGCCCAAGTTACATATCCAGTGATGACAGTAAAAACGAGTAGCATTTAAACTTCCTTGACAAAATAGCTCTAATCTTCAAAACCTCTCAAATATGTCACCTTAATAAACCATAACTGAAAGCAACCTTTTGTATTTCTTTAGCTTTTTAAGCAGTAGGAACTAGACCAGAGCCTCATGTAGAGGTAAAAGGGAATGCACAGGTGTTGCCTTCTCACAATCATCTTTCCCAAAATGAAATTTACTGTAGGCGTCTCTTCATAGCAGAAGATGATGTTAACACACCATAAAGATGCTTCTCTGTCTTTCTTACTCACCGGTGTTTCAATTCATTCTTGCTGTCAAAAACCCTACCAGGCTTAGATGATTCTTCCTCCTTGAACAGCTTTTCAGTGTAATGAATCAGGCATTTAAGTTGGCACATCATTTTCATCCTATCATCTTACTTATCCATGCAGCATTTCCTAAGACATGTATTATGAAGCAGAAAAGATATATGGGAATCCTGAGCTCAGATAGTGTATTTGCATCTTTCAAAACTTTATAATTGCTAAAATATATTTTACCTGCACGGTAGAAAACAAATATATTTGTCATGAGATGCCAATTTACATTTACACTCAGGATACCCCAGGGTATCAGGAACACCATGGACTGAAATAAGGATTTCTTGATCTAGCAGAATAGCCTCTCTGTAACACCTCATAAACTGCACTTAGTTCAGTAAATTCTATTTGCTGAAGCAACTGCAGGCAAATAGAGAACAAAACTGAGACGGCATTTTGGCTGTCTGTGAGCAAGACAGTATAGCTGAAAATGTATGCATCGTTACTGGCCAAGTCATTTGAACCCTCTTTCATCATAACATTCCGAAATGTGAAAATGCCCAGAAAGAGCTTGGCACCTCCCAAACCTCAAAAGGCATGGCCCTGGCTAATATAATATGGTAAAAGAAGTGCTATATAAGTACCCCATTAAACAGAAATGGCAACAGGAAGATCACAGACATATTCAGAGCCCCTTCCAGCAAAGTTAAGAAATCTTTGTCCCTGGCTTTAATTTGCTCTGTATCTTGTGTACATTTTTAGCACATATGTGCTCGTGAGTGTGTCAGCTTCTCTGCTGGAGTGCTTCAAGGTTAGATGGCAAATATAAAGGAGAATTTTGCAGAAGGAAATAAGGTTGATCCATACTGAAGCTAGAAAAAAGCCTTTTGGTATGTCAGGAAGGTATCAAAGGCATATTAAAACCAGTGCTGTTGATACAGAGGTAAGTATCAGGTAAAAATGCAAATGAATAAATGTACTGGCTGCCCAATGCAGCAAGAACTTCAAAGGCAAAAGTGAGAATTTTTAAATTATTGTGCGGCACAAGGGGATGTCATTCATTAATTCAGAGACTAACGTCCTCTTGCACTTGAAGGCAGACATGGAGAATTAAAGATGTATAAACCAAAAGACATCAGAACTGCAAGAAAGTAAGACAGAACTCACTCTTGTTCCCTTTGTTCCTGGCAGTCCTGGTTCTCCAGTATCACCCTGAAAAGGAAAAGAGATAGCTAAGTCTTTTCTTGGGACAACAATTTAGGGAAATCTGATTGTTTTGAATACTAAAGCTTAAGTTCTTACCTTAAGTCCTGGTGGCCCAGGAGGACCTTCTGGTCCTTGCATTCCAGGAAACCCAATCACACCCTGAAGTCCCGGCAAGCCTCTTTCTCCCTGTGGCAGAAGAAAACTAATTAGCAACTACGCAACAGAAGCTCCTTCTTCAAGTAACTCACATGTCCCATTTCTGTGCTCAAGAAACCTGTTCCATGTTAAGAAGCCACATGTGACAGCAAACAGCTCATGTTGGTACTTGAAAGAAGGATTATTATAAATAATGAAATATTTCTGGTTCAATAATAGATTGACAGGGGCTGAGTGTGGCATAATAGAAAAGCACTCTTGAAATGTTAATAAAACTTTTCTTTCCCTGGAGAGCACTGTTCATAGCACGTTTATACTCCTGGGATCAGGAAGGTCATTTTCCCTGTAATAAAAACTACCTGCATTCCTACAGAGATACTGCTAAATCCGAGTAGAAAATCTAACAGCTCAAATCAGCAACTAAATTTCTGAAAACCACAAATATCACTGTTTAGTCAAAAAGTGTATGAATGGTGAATACCACAAATACCACTCTTCTTATACACCATTCACAATAGCAGGATTTGAAGACCAGGTTTGTCACTTAGACTTGAATTTCAGGGTGGTTCAGAGACAGGGTGCTTCGAGAGACAGGATCTTCCCAAGAAGCTGAACACACAGATTTTATGTCTCATACTTCGGATTCTACTGTAACGCTGCATGAACACCTGTGCTGTCCCTCTCCCTTCAACTCCAAGTGTATTTAAATCAAATAAATTTAGAGGCAGAAAACCTAACCACGCTCCAGATCAATATTGCAGCTATTATACATTCACTGTATTTGCACTCCCAGTGAAACCAAGAGGAACACTGTCTGAATAAAGGTTGCAAAATCTACACATAGGGAGAGGGAGAAAAACTCATGCATGTCCTGGAAACAGCAAATCAAGCAAATCAAAAGCCACTTGTTCCATGCAGGAAGGAACCAGAGTTGTCTTTTCAAGGGTGATATGAAACAAGCAGAAACACTTCATACTGCCAAAAAACTGTGGGAATATTGGATGAATAAAAAGTTAGTGTGAAACTGCAAAAAGAAGGAAGTTTTACAAGTTTGGAAAACAGCTAAATACTCAAAACACGGCAATTTTCAAAGGATAGCAACTTGAAAATAAAATCAATTAAGTTCAAAACACCTAAAGGGACACTACAAAGACTTAAGGATTTTCAGCAAAACAGTAAAAGATGAAATTGCTATTTGTAATTAACAACCAATTTAATATTTGATTTCAGGATGGTGATTAACAATGAACTTTTCTCCTGCGTGCTTAGGGCAAAGATTCCCAGAAATATGCTGGCTACTTAGAGGTCAGCTGAGGACTGAGCACACATGAGAAAATCTGAGTTTTGGAGAGTTCATTTGTCCAGGAAGTATAACAGGCATCTTGAAAAGAAAAAGTTATGACATGAAGGCAGAGGAAACTGAGTGATAACCAACAGACATGGTGCTATAGTGTCAGGAGATGAGAGGAATTGGAAGATTTGTGGAGTTACTAGGTTGACGTTGTTGTTTTGCTCCTGGTCCAGGACTTGGTTAAAGTGAAGAGACAAGAGGGAAGAGACATTATTAATGGGTACAAAGAGCAGGGCCAAGGAGGAAGGGAGAAAACTCTAACTGAGATGATAAGAGCATGAGAAAGTGAAATCAAAATAACACTCGATTATAAAAAAATCCTCCCAGAAACAATTATCCTGCTGCTTCTCCTCTCCTTCCTCCCACAAAAATAAAAGTTTTCAATAAAGGAGCATTTTCTGAGGCAAACATTCAGTTTTTCCTTGAAGTGCTGAAATGGCATGATCTCCTCTATTTAATCCCTAGTATTTTTTGTCATGGTTTGAGAATAAAGTTCGCTGGTAACCCAGATCTGAAGCAATGTGTTAGACCAGAAAACAAAGCAAAACAAAGCAAACATCAGAACAGCTGAAGAAATATGTTTCTAGGTCAGCTGTAAGAGGTACAAAGTCCAAGTTTAGTCCAAATGACTAAAACTGTTTTGAAAAATATTTTAAGGAAGAACGTATCACAATGCACGTCCCTGAATGGATGTTGAAATAATCAACAATCTGAAAGATATCTGTAAAATTAAAGAAATTACATGAACTTTGACTGGGTGATTTGCACTGTTGTCACAATTGTGCTTCTACAGAATCAGTTGTTGTGTCATTCAGACCAGGATTTCACACTGAACTCTGGGCACTTGCTCTCATGAGCTGCGGTGAGATGGGCTAAGGAAGGAGGAGACACTCAAGTACATTCTACAGGGTCTTCCACTGCTGAAGGAATGTACAGCATGTGCAAATGAGAAGAAAACAAGATTATTTTGACACCCACAGACAAATATGCCGCATGTATAATACAGCTGATACTTTCTGCACTCAGAAATTCTGCCCCTGGGGATTTCACCACACTTTGAACCCCTACACCCCATGATACAGGAAAATAGTCTTTCCTCCATTCTTAAGGAAAGTTAAAACTGAGGTTTGCAGATCAGATTTTCACTTAATCTAAGGCTCCTTTAGATGATTCTGGAACTGTAGAAGGACCCTAACATGCCTGTAAATCACTTACTAAGGGAATGACTGCTTCAGTTGGCCAAGGAGGTTACCTAAAGGCTTAAAATACATAAAAACTTGCCCTGCCAAGGCAAATATAGTCAATTCTCTTAAGGCTACCTTCAACTTCCCAGGCTGCCCTGTCAGAAGGGTAAAATAGATGGAGGAGCAGAGTCGAGACCATACCAAGTCACTTTGAGCTAAGATACATTCAGGTTCCCTGGAAACGTTTTTATTTTCCTGACTTGAACTGTTAGGGCAACAAGAAAAACAACTGGCTATTTGTCCAGAACTTCTGGACACCCAGTCAAGGTACTGGATGTTCCAAGGCCGGCAAAACGTAACTCCTGAGCATGTGGAGGTCTGTACCATCCCACAGACTCATGATTTCTCTTACTGGAAGTGAGCTCATCTTTTTGCTAGAGGGAAGTAGGCAAACATAAAGGAAACTGCATGTGTGAGAGCTGCCAGACCCCTCTCTGCACGCAACCTGCCACCTTGGCTGCTTATTCTAACAGGGAATTATGGACTTTGAACACCTCTCCCTTTACTCTGCCTTCTCATTTGATTTTACTGCAAAGTAAGTTCAGGGTAAATAGTCCAAACTAAGTATTGTGTAAGAAATCCAAACTTCTGCAGTTTCAGGCTACACAATTAATGGGATTTAACTCCTCCATGCAAACCCTGGGAACTCAGGGAAGTTAGGGAAACCTATTCCACCAAGACCCAGGTACAGACCTAGAGATGTGTCCTGTGTTCCAGTCCCTTCCTTTAGTCCAGGTATCAGCCTGCCTCTCTGTACAACAGCATTAGAAACTAGGGGTGCCAACACTTGTAAGGACTCACAAACAAAGCTTTTACTTCAATACTCCTGTTTGAGTTAGAACAAACTTCCATCTTTTTTTTTTAATCATTGATACTACACTAAATTACAGTAAAATTCTATCAAAGTATCCACACAGAACAAGAGAGTATAGAAACTCTACCATCCTTAAACTGTAAAGTCATGTGACTGAAGGGTATCCTAATGTCACTGAGTAGATCAGACCCCAGAGATCACTAAAGTAACAACATTTATACTGCTGCTTTCCTACCTAAAGTGGCTTACTTGGAACTTCAAGATCGGATGAAGCTCTCACTTATTATGCTGTACAGTGCAGGCATAAGCATGCCCTGAAGATGCCTTGCATTGCAAGGAAACACTTGAGCTGCATCCTTTCCCTGCTTGCCTGCCTGTTCCTGTCTTCACACAGTGTTCCAGCCAAACAGCCCTACAGTGAGCGCTTGTGCTGCATTTATGCTGCAACTCATTAAGCACACACACTACATAAATTGGCAAGCATGAGGCCATCACTGTTACCCACTTATTTTTTGCTCAGCACTGAGATTTCTAGCAGTGATGCATGAAGAGCATGAGACTGAGACTGCAAGGGTTATGTATTGTTCAAGTTCCAATATTCACAGCTGCAAAACCTTGGCAAGTAATATTGAAAGAGCTTCTGCCTCTTACAAATCAATTCATGAGACTCAAAAATTAAAACAGATGTAACCATGTCATCTGTACCTCTGCTGATTCAATGCAAGCTGTCAGAAAGCACAAAGGAGAACACATTACTCAGCTTACAAAAATGAGTATTCTGCCATTCAGCTGCTGAAAATGTGGAGGTTCTACATAAAAAGACAGCAAGTGCTCAGTCACCATTGCACTCATTTAATAAGCAAGATGTCTGTGTTAGTTCAGCTTTTGTGAAATGCCTTTGCATTAGGTAGTTCAAATTAAAATTGAATGGACTTCTAAACAGACGTGAACCTGTTAAGAGCTTAACTGCATGGGCTGATGTTTTTTTCTGACACCTACCCTTCCAAATTAGCCATGAAATGCTGTTTGGCACATGGAACAACTGCAGATTGTTAAGCAAGAGAGTCATATAAAGTAAGTAATTTCAGAAGATTCAGCTGTAATATATCAAGGGCTGAGGGGGAGGAAATAATCACCACCCCATTATAAATTATTTCCCCTATTACTTTGTCTAGGGACTGCTGGACTGGGAGATTTTAGGTTTGAGAGACTGGTAACATGGATATAAATCAACTGTTTCCCAAAGTGTGGGCTCACAGGGTGTCTGTGCTTGTACAAATACGATGTTCTCAGGCTCTCCAGAGACTTAGGCACATGGTGAATAACAACGTGCAGATCTGCGCAAAGCCATTTGAAAGATGCTTCATTTCTTAACATTTGCCTCTGCCAGAGATCCCCCAGCAGCTGAAGAGGCAGGACAGACATGTGTCTGTCCTTCAGCTGTCAAGGCATAAAACTCAGTTTAAGGGAAAGATGTCATAAGGCAGCTGAACTGATCTACCCAGCAAAGGTGGCTCTTCTCCTCCTTTTAAAGGGATGGTGCCACCTCACCCTTCTTTACACCACCTGGTATTACTCCCTTAGCCTTCACTGCACCAGTTCAGCTCACTAAATTTACTCCCTTTTCTTTGGTGAGTGAGTTGGTTTGGCCTCTGTGAGCTGAGGAGCTCCCCAGGTGGTCAGGCAGCTGCCAAGACCAATGTGAGGAGGACATAGCAATGCAGGACACAAGGTGGAAAGGCAGCAAGAGCAGTTTCTCACACCAGCGCAGTGGGGTTTGCTGGAGTTCATCCACCACAGCTCCTCAGCTGTGCCTTTGCTGCAAGGGAAACTAAGCTGGGAGCCAACAAATCCTTGGCCTTGCCAGAGGGCTGTCTTCAGACCAGTGTCACTGCTGACTCCAATGTGTTACAAGCTCAGAATTCCTCTCACAAATGTGCGTGCTTTCCTGTTCTCAAAAGTTAATGTTCATTGAACTGAAGTTCTACTGAGGGCATATTTGGCGAAGAAATGCAACTGTTTCAACATGAAAAGTGACCACGCCATTTCCAAATGGAGAGAAATAGGTGATGACTCTTAACAAGAAAACCTGGCATTCAAGACTGTCATCACACCTTGATGCTCCAGTGTGACCTCATAAAATCCACAGCAATGGATAAAAACCTTGTAATGTGCTGCATGGTTTCTACCCAGCCCATCCCAGCCACGTGAGAGGTGAATGCAGGCTCTGCATTTGTTCCTTCAGCTAATGTAATTGCGAGCACTCAAGTGAATTGGCTCCAAGGTGTCAGACCAATAATTACAGCACGCAGTGGGAAACAGTATTGTGTGACTTGAGGAACACTCTCAAGTCACAGTCTTTCTCTCCACACTCTTTTTAACATGTGTTAGAGAACTGTAATTGCCTCAGTGTTACTCAGGGTTACATTACAGAAGCACAGAGGTGCAGAATACCCAATTCTTTATTCGTATGGTATTTTTAACCACCAGAGGGAGCACTGGCCCTGAATATATTTCAGGAATAAAATAAACACGTACAATAAATGTCATCTGTTTGTCCTCAGCTGCACTTACCATTTTCAGTCTTTTATTGAAAGTGTGAAGTGGATATCAGTCAAGCAGAATTATTGGTATATGCTTACAGGACGTGTCCTCAAATGCACTGAGGATGTTTAACATTACAAAATTCCCACTGCACATTCTTCAGCAGAATCTATCTGTACTATAGCTATACAGTTCTGGAGCCACACAAATAACAAGTAATTAATTACATAAACATAACTCTGCAGACATGCAAAGAATCTGTGTAGGAGCTCTGTAAAGATCTTGGCTCACCCAGGAGTTTTGGGGCTGAGTTCCTGACAGTATGTAGAACGAAAGAGGGGGCTGAGACAGAGAGAGGGGGGGAGTCAGCAAAATCTGGATTCTTGCACTGCCAGGAAGCATCTGAAAGAACTCAGTCCCATGGAAACAAGAGCGCAGAATTTCTGGCACGACTAACAGAAGCAGCAGCCATGACAGTTTCACATCGCCTGCACAGCTCCAGTCAGGCTGCACGTGGGCTGGATGAGGCCCTGAACAATGTCAAGCACGACCAGGGCTGCTCTGCATCATACTCAGACACATACGACAGCAAAGAGCCACCCAACAGCTGCTGGGGAACAGCACTGTCTCACTCAGGACCTCTTTGCCATGGTGTTCATTCTGCCATCTCCTTCTCCCTTTGCTCCCTGCCCAGGGACCTTCACCCGTGGGACTTCTTCAGCGCCGCAGTCAAATGAGCTCTCAGGCTGCATTTTCAGGGGAGGACACTGGGAAGCACCTATTAATGGTGCAAAATCCAGTGCCACACAGGTTCATATACAACGGGGCAGGTACTCCGATCACCAAATCTCACTGTTTTTCATTCCCTGAATTACTCCTCCTACTCTTCCTACTATGAAAGTATCCCTTTTCAAGAATCATGAATTTACAACACCGAGGAACCTGTGCAGCTCGATACAAGATGAGCTCCAACCTCCAATAGTGACTCTATTGACATAAACATTTAATTGGAGGGCTGTTCAGGTTTAAGGTTCAGGGACTGAGCCTGGGCCTCTGCCTCCTAAATTCTAAAGAATGCTTAGACTAAAAGCATACTTCTGTGGCACCTCATGGCTGCACAGAACATTCCTCAGGAAGCTGCTAAGTGCTTCCCAGGAGTATAAAAATAGAAATAACAATCTTTGATTATCCTTTTCCCTACATATCAGTATCTATGTGCTTAGCTGGTGTTCAAGTGGGTGGATATAAAGTGCGTCTCAAAGAAATTCAGAAATTGAACAAGAAGTAAAATGAGTGAAGTAAAATTAACATTCAAAAGCCAATATGGCTATCATTTAATTGGTGTCAAGCAATTGGTTTCCTATCAACATTGCACAATTTCAGTTAAAACAGCTCTAAGAGCCCCTCCCTACATAATTCAACAAGTCTTCTTCATGTAATTCCTCTCCTTGTCCACCCCATAGTTATTCCTCATTTTCCAAATGTAGTAGTCATTTTTTTCAATGTAGCTGCCCAATGTTCACTTTTTAGGACTTCTTGAGGCATATACACTCTTACCTTAAGTTCTCAATATTTCCTTATATTTGCATGTCTTTGGTTCACGTAGGCTTTGTGTGATATTTCACTCCAGTGTAGATAAATGCTACCGATCCAGAAGTAGCTGGGATGCTGAGGGGGTACATATTTATTCCCAGCATGGCTGAGGGCATGGTACATGAAACACAGAAATACGAAACAAGACAGCAGAAGACAACAGACAGCAACCAAATTTTATCGTTAACTGTGGAAATGTGCCTGCACAGAGTTTGGCAGTTTAACACCAAAGTATGTGGTTCATTGTCTTTATGTTTAAACACCTCTTGATTTTAAAAAAAAAAAAAAAAAAAGGCCCAACAAAATAACACAGCTTATGATTTTTCAGGAGGAAGTCACGAACTTTTCTATAAAGGTACACATGAAGTTCTCCAATTTGATTTTATTTTTTAAATCTTTTATCACACATGGCTCAAAGAACCAAAACGGAAGAGGACATTTGAAGGAGAAGTGTGTTTGCACTGTAAAAAGAAAAAGGAAATTCTAGCACCTGCATACAGGTTGAATCAAAAGGGTGCTATATTTCCCACCCCTTCTAATCATCTGTTGAATACATTAGGTCTGAGTAACTCTTCCTTTGTTTTATTACACATTGTGTTAAATCACTTCCAGTGCTGAAGGTCCAAGAATATAAGGGGTAAAATGCTCCACACCCTTCCTACTTCATTAATGAAAATTATTTAGCATTTGTTTGCATTTGGCATTGTTTAAAGGCTCACATTTAAAGATGAAACAGCAGGGAAAAAAAGGGTCTTGAACTTTTCTGGGTTTTTTAATTTATTTTTGTTCAGATCCTAGACCAGGAATGAAATGTGACGTTACATGCAAGTTTTATTCTCTTGCCAAAGGTTTGTCATGGACATATTTACAGAAAATAATCTCTTCCATAAATAGTAAAAACATGGGCAGCTGCTCCTAGACAGTACGGACTGCAATAAAGTTCTCATAATGAGGTACCTCATATCTTGAGGGTATGTGACAGACAGTACTATTTGAGACAGTGCTAGTCTAGCTGCCTTTTTGGGTCTGGTTGGAAATGGCATTTCTGAAGTTTTAAACATTTTGAAAGTTCCACGGGAATAAAATATCTTTCCACAAAAGCTAGAGGAAATATTCTGGCTTCTGACTTTTAATCATGTAAATCCCACAAGGCAGATAACACTGTGCCTCAAAAGTGTAAATCAGTGCTCCTTCACTTCAGTGTCTCTTGACTCAACCAGATCCATTGTAAAACAGGCATGACAATATACATTTTTGCAATACCTACAGGGCTGTTCAGCCTAAGTCAATAAAGTTAACAAAGATGCAGTAATCATTAATGATAGTGAAAACAAGTATCTTTCTGTTTTGACATTGTAGAGGATATCAGTATTGTTGTCAGTAAATGTCAAACAGAAGTTGATGTATTGCTTAGCAGGTGGCTTTAAGGTTTTTCTGACAAAAAAAAAAAAAAAAAAAGGACACATAAAGAGGCATGTCAGAACAAACGACATCCGTGATGTCTGACTGCCACCCAGAGGGCCCCGCGGGGAAGTGACACAGGCAGGCTCCCGGGACCCTGCCAGCCCCAGGCACAGCGCTGCCCTCCCGCCCCGCTCTGCTCCTCTGCAAGGCCGATGGAGCCCAGGGACACACAGCGGGCGAAGGCAGCTTTGCCATCTAAAGCTTGTACTCTGGGGAGTTTCCCTTGCACAAAAACTATCTTTTCCCTATTTTTGCTGAAGGAACAGTGTCACTCAGTTCTCCTGCCTTGGCAGTGATATAAACTCATTGCACTTAATACCTAGAACTTCCTAGAGAGATCCTTTTGTAGGAATTTCACGGGGCTGAATGTGTCCTTACTGGATTTCCAGCCTCTATTTCCACACTTTCAGACTGAAATAAAGTTTGAGTCGAGGTGTTTCAATCACTTCCTTAACTCACAAACCCCACTCAAGGTGCTGCAATACAGATGGAGGCAGCACCAACTTCTCTGTTCATTGTTCACTATACAAGCCTTTGGTATTCCTCCCTTTTTTCCACCTAACTACTGACACTGGAGCCAGAGGGCATTTTAGACTGCTCCTCTGTACTAGAGTCACTCCCCTCCATCACCACCACTTAAAAACATTTCTTTTGCAGTTCTGCATCATCTTTCAGCCTTTGCTCAGCATTCGAGCAAACCTAACAAAATTAAGGGTTACCAAACCCCCTCAAGGCTTTTAGTATTCTGCTAACTAGCCATGAAATGCTTTTGTTCCATCTGTTTACAGTCAGGGAGAAAAGAGTGAGAGAACACCCCATTTGATGCTACTGACTGTGCTTGCTCACTCGCTCAGCTCAGTACACTCTGCACACTGAACTTTGACACAAGCCTTGGTGAGAATTATTTTTGTTGGCATATCAATACATTTAAAAATGTTCCAGCTGAACTTCGGTGGAAGCTGTCACATGCTTTCTTTAAGAGCTACAAAATTTATGGGTGGGTTTTGCCATTCTAGTCACTCTTAAATAGTCTACGAGATATAAACATGATTTTCCAGACAGGAGTCAAAGTTTCTTTTCCTTTGACTTTACCTTAATTTTGCTTTTCTTCTGTTGTAAAAGATTATATAAGAGAGCACTTTATCTATTACTGAAAGCTAGTAATTATTTTCATCATTTAATTCAACTCTCTTTGCTATGTTATCTATAGTTCAATTAACTGTGCTGTAGCATGTTTTCAGGTGTTGTAGTTACTTGAAAAGAAATGTAAATCATTTTCAACAGCTCTTAAATATGGTTTCTCAATTGGTTTTGCTTCTTCTGTGATATTAAACTTCTTTCTTGGCTAAACTAAAGATGTTCTCCAGCAGGTTAGAAACCTGCCTGTGTGATAAAGTACTCCACTATCACTCCTTTAGCAGCTGCTACAGGTTTCCTCTCTGAAAATCGCACTTTCATGCTGCTTCTTACTGTTCTGCCTCCTTCCTGGCATATATGGTTACAAGATTTGCTATTGCTTCTGCTGAAAGTGGTTTTGAGAACTTTGTATAAAATTTGGCTTTTTACCCTTCCTTATTGAAATCCAAATTTTGAGAAAATCCAGATCTGCTTTTCTGAAGGCCGACATCATATGGCCAGATGTTTTCAGTGACTAATCTAAGTTATGACCTCTCTCTGAAAGCATAGGTCTAAAATCTAAAATAAGAAGTAGATGAAAGGAAGCAAACAACTAATTACCATGAGATATGAGAATTAAAAAAAAAAAAAACCCAAAAAAAACAGCCTCCCAAACCACTTTTTGCTCTTGGCTAGAAAGATTAGAAAGTGATTTAAGAAGATTACCATATTACTGTGGTTCCCTAGTCATAATTATATATGCCCAGGTCGCTTCTTGTGAATATTGCTATAGAGAAAATGTACACAGAGACTGATTATTAACTGCATCAAGTATTAAATTCTTGTGTGGGAACTGACATATCACAGAACTGTCTATTTTCATGTCTGTCCTGGTCTGAGATCCTCATCAAATACAATATAAATTGAAGAGCAGAATGATTTAAAGAAACTTAAAGGGTTAAGTACAAAATGCAGCTACTGCTGTACCCCAATTATTTGCTGTCCCAGACCCCTAAGCTACACCCACAAAACCCCATCAACATCACAGAATTTTAGTAGGCAATTAGACTGGATACGGAAAAACTGCACATCAGGATGGAAGTTTTTTAATCACTGTCTAGTCAGCAGATAATGACTCTGCACGGACATAATTTTAAATTTGGGAAGATTCCAAGCTGTATGCATAGGTATTGCACAGGCACTGGGCAGCTCTGCTTCCCCGAGCATGAAGATTTCAGAGCAGCAGAAATCTTACACATCTTTTTGTATCTTACTCTGATCTCACACTGGGGAAACTTGACTGACTTTATTGGAGGCTCACACACTTCAGATCCAATTAAGGCTCCGAAATCCTTCGAGAAACCATCATGAAGGCATACACTAACAGCAGTTACACAAATTTAAAATCAAGCCCTGTGAGCTTGTTTTATTCCATGAAGAAATGCCTGAGTTCATTGTGCCAACACCCTTATAATCAAAGATAATGCATCTAGCAACAGCTGCTTAAAAAGTCATATTATGCCAAATGAAATATTACTTTGTGAAAACCTTCAGAACTCAGCCCTGAAAACTAAAATTGAGCATGTCCCACCACATATTACTACGGGGATGCCTGCTTTTATAGCCCTCTTTCCACAGAGACAAATTAACCAGTGTAAATCCACTGGTTTGTGTTAATCAAAGATACCCAATGTACCGAGTGCAAAAATATATCTTAATACAGAAAATGTTGCCAGAGACAATTGGGACAAATGGTTCCTATAACTATTTAAAACTAACAAAAGTGGAAGGTTTCAGATGCCACTTAGCAGTTTGGTCTGACAGGTGGGAAAAAGTAAAAACTTTTTCAGTATTTAGCATATTGCACTCAGTATTACTCGAAATTCTTCGACATTTTGTTCAAGAATAGCAGTTCTCTTCAGGAAACATGGATGTTCTTTTCCCCTGATCTGAATTAAAAATATTATTTTCTTCTGCATGAAAGATAAATCAATAAAAATCATACTAGTCATGCAGAATTGACAAAAACCATTGCAACAATGTCCTGACTTTCAAAAATATTTCTGAATCACAAGTTTCCCTGCAGAACAGTGGATCTGCAGCTGATCAGTATCTTTGCTTATTTTATTACTGTCTTCTGAGTCTGCCCTTTCAGGCATGATTAGATGATTTCATGTTATCTATCAGCCCTTTCCAGTCTGCAGACACATTCTTGCCTCCCACATCGCCTGTCATCCCTCTTTCCAACTTTATGGCCATCTCCAGAGCATATTACTTGGTTGTGTTTTCTTTAGTGTTCTCAGTTCATGGTCTTTCCAACTCAGGCACAAACTGGTGCTGTACACAAAGTTCCTACAGCAGCCACTTAAACAGGAACACTGAACAGTCCTTACTAAAACCAAGTAGTGCCAATGAAAAGTGTTAAAAGAATTAACATTCTTGATTTTAAAAAGCCTAATAAAGGTTGACTATGAAAAGCATAGATCTAATGATTACTGATTTGCTGCACTAAAGGAACTGACTTGTTACCCTCTGCTATATTTTCAAGAAAACTCAAAGTACTTAATAGTGATCTTCCCACTGACTGTCAGAGCTTCTCTCCAACATGGGGGTTTATAACGTGTTAAATAATCAGAAATATTTTTGCTCTATCTTTTGATACCTAAAATGACAGAAAAACCCATGAAGATCCTCCCAGTCTGGTAAACCTTAAAAAAAAATACAGGGACACAGTCAACTGGAACAGTCAACTCTTCGTCACGCAGAGCAAAGGGAGAAGCACCATCCCCTGCAGATACCAAAACCATGTGTGATTTTTAAGACTGTAGAAGTGTGCAGGAGAGAAAACACTGTCTCTGTTCCTGTCGAAGAGGAACTCCAGAGATGTCCCACTGACTGTCAGTCTAAGGCAGAGCTACCTGCCTTCCAGATCCAAAATACCTCAAGCAAAGCCAGCTGGTATACTTCTGCAGCATGGTCATTCCACACAGAGGTGATCCAAGGCAAACGTAGAAGTAAAATTTACGTAGGTATAATAATATGGATATAGTCTCAGAATTAGGCAAACAAATATATGCCAAAATAAAAGTATCTGCTCAAGCTTTCCTACTCTCAAACAAAAAAAAAGGTCAAAACCAGTAGTTACATTAAGAGTTAATTCTATTCTTATCTCCTATTTAGCAAAGTTTTCTTTAAAAAAATTGCAATACTTCATGCTCAATGACAAAAGCATGTTTGATATTCTTGTTGACTTCAATTTTCAGTGGGTAATGCTGAGACAGTGAAATCATCATAAAATATTTATACTAAAGAATGAGGATTTATACTTCAGTGCATTCTAACTGGTAAGTCTGAGAAGATTAATCATTCTGCATTACTTACAGCAAGGTTCCAGTGTTGCCTCTATTTACACGTTTCTGATACAGAGTAAAAGCAGTGTAAATGGTCATGAATGAGAGAATGAACATTCTTGGAAAAAGTCAGTGCATGGAGAATTTTACTCATGTCTGTACAGTCTTTGTTCTGAATGGTAATTAAATGCTTAACATGTTTTTTCTGCACACACTAATGGCGAGCACTTATCTCAACAGCTGCTTGAAATTGTTCTCAAAATCTAGGTAGGCATAGAAGAGAAAACATAGCTTCAGTCTTCTTCTGAGTAGCTCAATAAAATGTAGACAAGCATTCAAAACTCTAATCAGTTTCAACAGATCTCACACTTCAGCGAAGTTTAAGAGAACAGTCAAGTTATTATGCAGAAAACCAAATAAAAAGCATAGAAAGTAATAAATGAAGATGTTTTAGGCTAATCTCTCTAATGGGAAACAGTAAGGTATTATTTATTATTTTAGCAATATTATGCTTTTCTAAAACTTCTGTACCTTTTGTTTGGCAAATATGTGATACTTGACATTATATATCTTAAAACAACAGCTTGATGTTCAGTGTAATAATAAAGGCTTTATAGGATAAGGGCCATCTGTTGCAATTACGCTCACTTTCTGAATATTCTGAAAGGGATGAAAACCCTTAGACTTTGTCAATTATATGCCCTTGATAAAGTATGAGTCATGTTAAAGGAGTTTGGCATAGAGAAGCAATTTTCATGGAAACAATCTCATGAGAGAACATATTATATGTACTCTAAATATGGCCATCATATTGATGAAATTATCCTCAAATGAGAGAAAAATATGGCAATGTAATTTACTCTTCCATGTCTGAAATGCTCTGGGGGAGTATTTCTTGGGCATTTCACAGCTTTTAAGTCAAATACCATTTTCAGCACTTTTTCTGATGAGATCATTAATATGATTATTTGGCCAAATGAATTTTAATTAAACCCCACCAAACTGTAGGGTCTGGAACTTCTTCCCACACTATGGTAGGAAATATCTCTCCAGATGTTAATAATTAAGGCATTAAAGAGTAAACCCAGCACCCACTTCCGCAGCTCCCAAAGCTCCCATGGCAGTAAAGCGGTGTGGGTGGATTGCTGAAGAGTGTGGGAGGATTGGAAAAGGCCCTTCAGCGTTTGTGCACTTCTGCACGCCATGGAAGCCAGATCAAAAGGGTTTCCAGAGTAGGCAGAATGTTGGCAGTGCGTGGCACAGGACAGAGTGGATATGTGCTCCCACACGAGGAGTGGAGAGCAGATGCTCTCTTATGTGGTCTCCTGGGGTACCACAGGAGCTGCGCACGGCAGCTTCTCCCAGCCCGGATCTTGGCTAGGGTCAGGCTCTCTAAGCTGCCCCCTGAGGAAGCAGCATTCATGGAGATTTCTGAAGTAACAGGCACCATTACTGATGTGTGTATTAATGGGAACCACCTTTAGCAGGGACATGTTTCAAACCCAAATGCATTGATTGGAAAGACCATTTCTAGAAATATTAGAGGCAAGCAGGAAGGATGCTCCCCTTACTTTCCCTCACCAGGTTGTGTCTTCAGGCTTGGGACCAAGTGGCAGGCTGTCCTTATTCTAGACAGGCATTAAATGTAAAGAATCAGGATGAAAACCTACACTGGGCTGAAACAAGGGCAGGGGTGGATTTTTTTTTTAAATAAAACTCAGTTTTATGTTCAAAATCCTAAGTATGTTTGAAACAGAGTTAACATAATGAACAAGCATTGATCTGAACCAGGTTCATGCATGTTAAATGCATTCCAAAATACCTTCAAATGCCTTTCTTGACTATCGTTTTCTAGGTATAACTATTAATTCACTTGTCTAGATGTCTCTGATGTCAACAACTGCATTTCCTACACAGTCTAAAACTATGTGAATATTTCACTGCACACCTGCGTAAAGTCAGAAGTTTGTGATGGAACCCATTACGAAGAGTAGAGAGTACACTGGCACACTGGAATTCAGTATGTCTTCTGTTACCAGGGACTGATATTTTTCTCTCACCTACATTTTTAAACAGCCTACATTAATGTGAGGTAGTTTGGGATTCTAGCATATCAGACAAGCATCTATTTATTTTAAAGAGAACATTTTGAGACTCTGGACTATGCAAATGAAAAATACCAGCAAGAACTCTAGCAAACAGACAGGAATGCAGCTGGAAATAAATGAAGCATAAGATTTAATACTATTTATTTCCCCAAGCTATCATTTTTCAAAATGATCTTGTTACAAGATGCTGGCATACTCTATGAACTGAAAACTAATGCCTTTCAATGAAAAGAGTTATAACTTGCCTCTTTCATTCTACTGTGACTCATTTGTACTTGTTACTGAACAATAAGATCTAACTATCAAGGACTAAATTCAGAGTTTTGAGCCTTTCCTACATCTTTGCTGTATTTGTTTTTAATGTAGAGTCGTCTTTTATTAAACAGACATTAATGGGTCATTAAAAAAAAGGAGACTCCATCTGAATGGCGTCTTGGATCTTGACACTTTTTATCTGTGTCATGAATTAATCTGTGCTCTATTACAAAGAAAATTATCTTGCTTGGGCCTCCAGTTAAGTAATTTACATTCCTCGTTCTGGAAAACACCAAAGAAAAGCCACCAACAGACATTCTTAAATCCCTCATCTGTAAATATGCAGCTATTGCCTTTAAGACAATGTAGAACACCAGCTGTCTATTTATTTCAAAGAACAAAACAACCCCCAAAACAAAAAGCAAACATCATCTCTTCTAAGCATTCCTTTGGGTGACCTAAACAACTTACCTCGAAAAACATACCCAAAGCAACCACAGGACGATAAAACTTGGTTTACATTTATTTATAATGGTAGATATACAGCACATATGCATGTACAAGAGAATACACCACAGATTAAAATCTCTACAAGCAAAATGGGAAGAGATAAGGAGAGTGATTGAATGTCTACAATATTTACAAAAGCAGGTAATTTACAGGGGGAATTCACGGAATGCTTAAGTACGCTATAATTTTTCTTTACTGTTCTGCTTTAAAAGAACACTTTAAAGTGCTTTTTTGTTTCATACACAAGAAGTTTGGATAACTGTATAGGAACTTTAAAACTCATTTGGAGGGTTCTGTCAAGAAGTTTTAATTTATTTTTTTTTCCTTCTTGACCTGCAACACTTTTCTGTACCTAAGTTGATCATTAACCTCCTTCTTCCTATGGCAAGCGTTTGCCTCCCGGGGCTAACCCTGGTCAGGGTACATTGATTATCATGCATCACAGCCGTCCTGGAGAGCAATCTGCATGGCATGCTAAGAGGAGCATTTCTGACCTGAACTGCTTGCCTCACTTCTGGAGGGCGTCAGGATGTCCAGCCTGCTACCCACTGAGCAGGCTGGAGATGAGGTGAAGGAAAGGCGAGAGGGACGGGTTAGCTTCCCACTCGATGGGGAAGGAGAGAGGGCACAGCCACACTGGGCTGGGGCTCCACCCTGCAGTGAGGGCATTCGCCTGCTTCCCGCCCCTGGCCCCCCGCCCTCGGCAGCCACAGACACAGAGATGGCTGCAGGCTGGAAACGCTGCTGAGGGCACTGGCCTGGCCTTGGCAATGCTCCCTGGCCGTGCGAGCCTTCACTGAAAGCAATAGTTCACCTGACTCCCGGGAAATTTTATACCCTGTGGTTGAAATAGGCAAGAAAATGAAATGGACCGAGCTGGCTTACCTTCTGCCCTTTTACTCCACTGCAATCACATTTTCCACAACCGGAACAACCCTGAAAATAAAAGAAATTGAGAATTAGATGTCTGAACTGGGTGACAGGCAGAACATACTGCAATGAGCGAGGGATGTCAGCAGCACCACACTGACTGCAAGGCTGGTCAGTGCAGAGAATGTTTGCTTAAGCCCAGACAGTAACATGAGAGAAGTCAGATTAACCGGCACGGGTAAAATCTTATACTTGCTTTGTGTTACCAAAGATGCACTTAAGTGCATCTGGGCTACTCTACTCTCCCTCCTCATAGTCATGAAGCAACTGGTAAGCAACTCAGCAGACTTTACTGTTGTCATGCCCCTCAGAAACAAACTATGAGGAAAAGAAGCAAAACATCTGTATCAGTGAATATTCCACCAACGCACAGGAGATCCTTCAGCAGCCCCTTTAGGCCATTATTCGGAAGCAGTCAGGGACAGCACCTCCCCAGAGACAGCTCTCAGCACAGATGCTGGGCACCTGTCCCTCTGCACCTGCGGGCTCCACAGTCTACAAGGAGCTCAGTACTTCTGGGAAATGAAAAGAAAATGTACCTAATCCGTTTTGAATTTGGAAAGCTCCCAATGAGACCAATAAATATTACTCCAGAAAGTTAAATAATACAGTAACATTTTTACTTGGTAAATACATTTTGTTTTAAAGTAAAGAATCAAAGAGAAATCAAGCTTTAATATTTAAAATAAAATTTTTAAAGGCTGTCCAATAAAACTATGGTACTATCTTCTCAAAAATGTATTGCTGTTGTTCACATCCTTTTTTTGTATATGTAGATCCACTGAATTTGTTTCTTGAAGTAGAATTTTCTCCATACTGACATAAAGCAAAAATAGTTACAATTTTCTATCTTACATTATTACAGCATTTTACCATTCACACAAAGGTGAGAATTAACACTGATTAGAATGAGTATTTTTCATATAATGCAGAAAGCGAACTGGATCTGAAAGCAACATCAACACATGTTGCAGTGCAACCCCAGTAAGGATCAGGAGGGAAAAGTGCCACACACTGAATAATCGGCTTTACTCCTTGCAGGACACAGTTATGCTTGAAAAAACACTGGGTCTCCCATTACAAGAAATGACCTGGTGTGACCTCTCTTAGCTTTTCAGACCTGATGAGATCTCAGTTGGAGGACGCATGCTTGCAGCTCATACTTCCTTCTCCAGCATCATGTAGAATGTTATCAGTTTTATCAACACATCCCCTAAAGTCAGAAGAAGTCTGTTTTAATTGCGTCTGGGAATGTACTTAAAATACGTCACTGAATCATTATAAACATCTGTTTTCAAGTTAATCCCTGCATATTTCCTTCAGCCTATTATTTAACATGCACCGTTTTAGAAAAAAAGTATGTTGTTATTTAAGTATGGTTTTGTTCTCAAACTTAGCATAGACAGAAGAATGGGCTTGTGCTTTCGAGTCTCTTTTTGTCCCCACAAAAATGACTCCATTATATTCAATTTTTCCTGTTTCTTAATGCCTCAGATTAGAATAACCAAAGGAGAGGAAGGTAAGAAGGTACTGAGCACCAGGGAGCACAGCTGCACAAGGTCCTATTCATGGGCAAGGGCCAGAACAGGCCCCTGCCCTACCAAACACAGCCTTTATTTCACAGTAGCATCATCTCCTGCTATCACTGACTGTAATCTCTGCGGGTGGGTGGGAGGCTGGCCAGCAATGCTTAATAGCGTTATCCTCAACTACTGAAATGTATTCAGAAATCTGAGGGACGCGGTAACATTCTGCCTATACTAGAAATATGAGGTTTTTCCTCCTGGTTGTCTGCGAAGATGGGAGGGCCAGACTGGAAGAAGCTTAGGGATCAAAGGTGACTTTAGGGAGGTCAAAGGGGCACGTAAGTAATGAGATACTGGAAGAGAGAAAGATGATTACAGCAAGTACAGGAATCATCACAAGGCAATTAAACTGAAACTATGCAATTATTGTTTCTTTCTAAACGTCTTTGGTTTTAATCAATCTCACAATATGAACAATCCACTTAATGATTTCCCACTACACATGACTAGAGATAATGAGAAAAAGAGAGAGAAATAACTTTGTCCTATCTCCCAGACATCCTCTTTGAAACAACGCTTTCCCCAGAAACTGCATGGAGCTTGGAACAATCACTGCTGTCCTCCAAGTGCCAAAACAGAGAACTAACAGTGCTGGGCAGGAAGCATAATCTGCGGGGGGGAGTGGGAGATGAAAAGGCAGGCTCTTTATCCCTTGTCTAGGAGCCAGTTGCAGGCTAATCCAAAGATTTTGGCCAGGTGCACTGCACCAGGTACCTCCCCTATTTTGAATGGTACACTCACAGTTTTCAAATAGCCATAGCTTCCTTGCACCACAGGCCAGCCTCTCAAGCAACATTAGAGGACTTTAATTTCATTTTACTCCTCCCACAAAATTTAAGTTTGCACAGAAGCAGAAGCTTATTTTAGTGATGCAATTTCTTTCACTTCTTGACAAGCATTTCCATTCCATTTCATTCTCCCAGACTGTCTGCAACTGATAAGCTTAGTGAATCATCCTAGCAAATCAGTATTAAACTATAAAAAGATTACGTCCCTTCAACACGACACACACACATGTGCTACATGCAGCCTGAGTGTTTGCCTGAAGGACAGCTATTTATTTACTATCACGTTAGCATATAGTTCCAACAAAGTTCTGCTAATGAACGGGCATCTCAATCCAGACCTCCAGCTCCCATGACCCACATCCTGAGCCCTGCGAGCCTTAAGCCCTGTTAGTGACAGGGCTGAGAAAGCTGCTAAAATTCCCTGCCGCAGACGGAACAAACTCTGCTCTGCAATGCAGCCTGCAAGACATCTGTCAGATCGCAGCCACAGACTAGTTGTGTTTTGCCCTGTTTTTCCACGTCCAGCTACTTTCCTGGCATTTGAGGACTACTGCTTGGAACTTGCACAGGAACGATGCAAACAGCCAGATGAGCAGCCTAGGAGGGAGACGACTGCCATATTTGGAAATGCACCATTTCTGGAGGCTACAGACATCTCCAAAAAAATACAAAGGCAGAGTCAGTTCTTGGAAGCTCCACTCTGTTACAGAAGTGCATTTCTCAAGACAAAATGTAGTTCTCTTTCCCACAATATCACCTCAAGCTCCGCTTACTGAGTTTCAGTTGCTGAGCAGCCACCAGCTTAGGCTAATTGCTTAGGTATCAACCGGGTTCACACTGTACTCTATAAAGCACAAGTGTGAGGTAAAAATTTAATTAAATTCTGTTAACTTAAGTCTGTTCATGCTAAAAATCTCATTCCAGGGAACGTAGTTGCTTCTTCTCCACAGAATACAATGTCTTTCAAATCACAGAAAATCCTGTGAACAGGTGAGTGGTGAGGCTAGCACAGATTCAAAATTCTATGAAAAGTCACAGATTACCTAGTTCATAGACAAAGTACTTAAAAAAGTAAAAATAATCATAATTCCTTCATCTTGTGATTCATTTATTATAAAATGCCAATTTCTGTTTAGACGGGATGCTTGAACTTATGTTTTCTGATTTAACAGTATAGATTTCCCACTCTACATTGCTTTAGTTCAAACCCCAATTTGAGCTGAATTCCAATACCAGTTTCAAGCTGAAACACAAGAAAGGCTAGGCCAATAGGATGGCTCTAAGTGACAGCTTTAGGTCTGAATCTCGCCCCTCCACAGAATCAATCCCTTTCCACTATAAGTAAACCCAGACCCAGGGAAGGCCAAGGGAGATTTATCCCTATGCAGCAGACACTGCACTCCTTCCTAAGCACACTTACATACAACTCCTGTAGCTGACATGGGAGCTGGATCAATAATTCCTTCACATTTCACAACCCACCAAATACAGAAACAAGGAGGTGATGCCAACTGCAGGACACTTATCTTGCATTCCTCTCATATTTTCTTCTCTTTCCAGAATGTCAAAATAGCTCCCTGGCTGTATTACTATTCTTGTCTTCACCCTTTAGATATAACTACTAAATTAGCAGAACTGCTCTTCCATGTGCAAAGCACCACCAGAAGAAACCACTGCTATATTCCAGTTAACCTTAATATTTTTGTTAACAGATTTTGCAGTTCATTAACAACTTTTAAAAAAATCATGTAGGTAAAACTCCTGATTTACACTTAGGTAGAATAAAGAAGATAACAAAAAAAATCCAGACTGTCTTAGCAATCAGCAAAATTTAGTTATACACCCTTACAGGAGTTCATACAAAGCCAGTTTTCCTGGACTGGTGATTTGAACTTCAACTCTTAAAATGGTTCAGGAAAAGGAACATCTGCAATTCCTTCATTTTGAGCACTTAAAGCAAAGGCCAGAAACTGAGCACAGTTCTCATGTCTTCTGTAAACCCATCAATTTCAGATGTCTACAGACAGAAAAATAGCTCCAGTCTTTCCTCCTGAGTTCTTTTTCTCACTATCAAAAAACAAAACAAACAAAAAAAACCCTCCACAAACCACAGTTGGCAGCTTATCTTCATGTCCCTTTTTTTCTTTTTTTCCCAGTAAATCATGGGTAGACTCCAGTTACGACTGTTCAGGGAATTCCCCAAACCAAGGGAAGACTTATTGGTTTTGAAGCTTTAACCCTCTAGGTCACCAGATTAAGTTCAGCTCTCATCAGCAGTGACTGCAAGTTTCTGTCACGCAGTAGCTATTTAAAGTTCTTAGTTGTGTCATTTCCGTTTTCTGTAGATCCAGTCTTCACAGAGGACAGCAGAACAGTTCCATTCAAGATGTCCTATGGGATACCACTTGCTTTCAGTTGCCAGGCCAGGTGGGAACAGCTCTCCCCTAGGTCCATGATCATATCTGCTCAGTCTACATAAATATTTCAAAAGGCAGCAGATGCCTGTGTTTAAGCAATGGAAATAAGCACAACTCAATAATCTCCAAAGGCTCATTAAACTTAAGAATTAAAATACTCATTCTCCTGAAGATCTTCTTTGGTTGTAGGTTGATGTCCGTGAATAGAGCAGAAGGAAGCAGAAACAGTCCCCACTCACTTCTCTCTGTAAATGCAGAGTCATTCTCCTAACATGTTTCCTGGGGATTGCTTTAGACCAGATGAAAAATCTCCTGGAGCAAACCTACAGACTGGAAAACTGTGGCACTTCATGATTACTTGTATGTCAGTGTATGAATGAAGTAGTCCTGTTAGAGTGAGGGAAACTTTAAGTTTAGAGTCCCAAATTATCATATTCATAATATCTGAAAGGAATGGCAAGTCACTGTCCGAAGTATGCTGTGCATGATGAAATTTGAACTAATTACAACAATTCAGTTCCGGTTTTATTTAAAAGTTTAGCTCAGTTGATTGGAGCATGGTGCTAATAACACTAAGACTGTAGGTTCAATCCCTGTATGGTCCTATGGGGCCATTTATTTTAAGAGCTGAACTCAATATGAATCTCTGAAAAGCCTTGTACAATTTTCCGAGAGTAATCTGATTTTAAGAAAAACTCTATAAAATATAATTGGAAAAAAATTCATTATGGCTATTGGGATGTAAGAGGCTGTTGGTTTATTTTTGGCAGGTTTTTTCTGTTGGGCTGGTGAGAGGGCTGTTTTGTTGTTGTTTTTAGTATTACCAGAATCATCCAGGATGTTCATACAAAAATTGCAGACAGACCACAGATTCTTATCTATCTCCAGTGTACTTTAGTCACTCAAGGGAATATTAGTAAAGTTTTAGAATTTAGTAAATTTTAAATTAATTATTCATGAAAATATTTATTTTGTAAATTAGCATCAGTTGGAAGCACTTCATTTAAAATATGTTAAAAAAAGAGTCACGTCTTCTTAGTCAAAAGAATATCAGATTGCTGGCGCTGAAACGTTTTGTTGCTGGGACCTCATTTTTTACATTCTTTTCCAGATTCCCCAGGGGTCTATCCTGGAGGTAGGGTCATGGGACTACCCTAAAGACTGCTTTGTGAACATGACCTTCCTGTTAGTGATGTGAACATCATTTGCACAAAGTAATGCAAATCCACGGGGCTTCCCGTTAGTTCACAGGAAATATAGTTATTCCTGTTGTTCCATATTTGGACAAAAATGACATTTAAAACAACTGTTTCCTCTAACCACATTCTTTTACAGGAAGCTCTGGAAACAATCATGATATCTGCTTACTTAGGGAAAATTTCAGAATATCACATTATAGAACTGCATTCTGCTCAGCTCAAAGCAAATATCTGGCTTGTGAATACAAACTAATGGCATTATCACTAAATTATAAAGCCTCCTGTGAGCGTTATCTACTAGCAGGTCTATTTCCATAGACTGTCAGATACTGCTCAGCCTCCAACAAACAGAGCAGATCATATTTACCAAGTGACTATCCATCCAGTAGGTTTTGCACCCTTTTCCTATATAAGAAGTCCACTTTTAGTTTTATTTTCAAAGAAGTGAAAAAAATTTCAGATGTCAGTAGGGTTCTCTGGTGCTGCAGTCACTGGTGTTACTTCACTGACAGCTGAGGATTAGAACACGCTCCAGGGCTTTCTAACATCCAGTGACAAGCGCTTTCAGGAATACATTTCAAAGGGCATGACCCTTCCTTAATTTGATTATGGTAATCATTGCTAATGATCATCACTCAGCTCTTCTACTTTGTGAATGGACAAGCTGGAGCCAAGTGATACAGGTAAGAAGCTTCCAGTCCTCATCTTGCTAACTTGAAAAAATCTGCAGGGAGGACAGGAAATCCTGTGGCAGAAGCCCCCCATGGCTGTTGCAGAGTTCACCATCCACTTCATATACAACTACTCCGGAGCTCACAAAGCAAATTGCTCCTTGTCCTGCATGCACAGATCCAAACACCGTCCTGTAACTCACACTGTAACGTTTGATGAAACTGGCACTAGCAATCCCCAGGTACACAAGTGGAAGACCAACCAAACATCAAACTTCTTTCTTGTTCATGAGGCAGAGAGGTTGTGGACTCCGAAACAAATCACACAAGTTTGTTTTTTGTGCTGCATCATGGGATGGATCCACACAACCACTCACAGCACCGGCCAGAGGTACTGGGCTGGATTTAGCCATGACCTGGCACGATGGAAACAGGGTCATTACCATGGTGTGGTGGCTGGTGGTGCAACGAGGACAGGTGGCAGTCTTCTTGCTGTCTTCTCAGTAAATCCACACCTGCAGGGCTCCACTGCTCTCTAGAAATGTCTCACAGCTTCTCTAACCCCTGTGCCTTTGCTGTTCAGTGCACAACCCCATTTTCACAAGCACAGGGGGTACCCATAATAAGTTTGAGTATGGGTGCTTGGTGTGGTTGAAAGCCTCCCCCAAAATGGTTCCAGCAGGGAGGCAAAACACAGTGCCACCAAAACCAGGCAGAGGCCAAGAGGGAGGCAGTGGTGGCCACCAGCCCAGCAGGCAATGCAGCCCCTCCCATCCACCTTCGACCTCCCAGTGCTTCCCTGACCCAGACAGGAGACAGAACCAGGAACTGCCAAGGTGGACTCCCTCCTTCCCTCCTCTCACAGGCCACAGGCCTCTCTAAGCAGCATTGGGAATGTGGTAAGAGATGGCTGCCATGGTGGCAACCACCCCCAGCGCTGTGCCACCACGGGCCACAAAGGGCACAGGACCAGCCCTGTGGCTGCTGTGGGTTTGGTCCTGATGGACAGGCCACCTCTTTGCCACACTGTCCACCCAATAATTAAGTCTTCCCTTTAAAAACCAGCACTTTTCTGGCCCCAGCAAGCCCCCATTACATCAGGGAGAGCAGTGAAAGAGCAAGTCTGCAGCGGAGACACAGCCCTCCTGTGGCGCAGCCCCCTCAAGGCATTTTCATCAACCTGAAAGCCAAGGAGATGCCTCAGGAGAGATACACAGGAAGCCAGCGAAGCCATTTTGCAAATGTGTACAGCACATCCATGAGCGGTGCTTTCCCTTCCGCTAGCTGATAAACACGAACATCAACATAAACAAAATACATTTAGAAGCTAACAGCTTTTAAAAAACACAGTGCTGGGAAGCTGAGGTCTTTGGCCTCCACCGTCCTTGCCTAGACTAAATAAACGGAGAAGCAAAATCCTCTTAGCTGGGATGCACACTAAAGAATGTGAGAAAAGCACAGAAGATAAACTAGACTTTTATGTTTGAGCCCAGAGAGGAAACCCAAGTGACACAGAGTCCAGCACAGGCACAGGCTGCTGTGTCCTGAACTCACACCACCTGAGCACGGCTTTCCCCTGAGCACCGTATTTTCACTTGTGCAGCTTCTAATTGCCTATTAACACCCTCCTGCAGTGTGATCTATCACCAGCGGAGGAGGCTGTGTGCACTTCCAGGTAACACCATCACCCTGGGCAAGATCTTGCCCAAGAGGCCTCCTGCCTTCATGTCATATACACTGCATGATCTGAGGCCACCTGCTCCTTCTTAGTCCTCTGCTCCCCATCAGCAATTCCTTACGCTTCAGTTTTCCCGAGTCCAAATTTGCATTACTTCGGAAAAAATAATGCAGCTTTATGTGGGTATACATTGCAGGCATATACAACTTGCCACTAAAACCCTTCCAGGAGGTCTCTGTCAGACAGAGCATTTAAAGATTAGCAAATTTCAATAGAATATATGCAACTTTTATTGCATAAATTTATCAGAACTGTCCACGTGATTTGAGTAAAACATGCAAAGATGTCTTTTCTTCTAAAAGGAGCTTCAACCTTTTCAAAAATTCTGACAATGAAATAATAATAACAATCAATATAAACAATTTTAAATACATTGTTTGTACTTCACATCACTAGCTCACTCATCTCCTCAGTAATACTGGGAAGAGGAGACAGGTAGGGTAGCGATGGCCTCATTCTGGCCAACAGACTCAACAACGAATCACAAGATTGTTAACGAGCAACTAATTGGTACTTTTAAGAGCCTTATGGTATTCTGGAAACAGCAGTAGTAACCACAGCAGTTCAACATCCTTGTCAAACACAGGATTTAAAAAGCATGTAGCATGTTTAGTCTACTTAGCAGCCAGCCAAAATACACAAAAATTCATTCTATAAACCCACTTTTCTTCCCCACAGATCTCAAAGTTCTTCCAAACAGGTTCATCCTATGGCAGTATCACTGCTACAGTTAAAAAAAAGAAAAAAGCTGTATTTAATTGCTCTAGTGAAAGATTTCAGCCACTTCTTGTAGACAGTCAGCTCCAGAAACTGCAGCATCACAGGGAAGGTCTAAAATTGGAAGAGTATCTCCTAAAATGAAATACGTTTTTGGACTATTTGCATTATAATACCACCATAACTTCTGGACTGGAAGCAGTATCAGAAGTCTACACCATGCATTTTTTCTCAAATATTTTAACTAATTGCCAGCCAACAGTCTATCTGGGCATCTTCCCTTAAGCTCAATTTTGCAACTTCAGTTACACTAATAATTTTAGCAACAAATTGTTAGTCATTTATCTGTTTGAACTCCTAAAAAGCTGTAAGGGGAAGCATTGCTTTCTCAGCTCCTTAACAGGCCACTGAATTTTGTCTTTTGCTCCAGTCAAGGATGACACTGATTATGAGCTGCTTTCTCTTCAGGACACCAACATCTTTTCTCCCAAAGATTCTGCACACCCCAGAAATAATCCACTCAGTTCAAGTTACATTTCAAAGGACATTATTTCATATCTAAAGATGCACATGGGGCCTGTTTGACTGTTGAAGAGTCCCAACTTGCAAAAGATATTCCTCTTAAATGCAAAGCTCACGGTTTCACAAAAGCCCTCACTCAATAGAGAAGTGAAGACTCAGCTCCTGCTCAGAAGCACAAAGATGATTGACCAGAAGTCAAAAAAGTGTTTTTTTCTTTCCTTTCATATAACAAAGCAATGATCCCAAAGGACACTTGATTTCCCTCTGAGAAACACCAGCTAAGAGGTAAGACTCAGGCTTTTCCAAGTGGTACTGCCTTTTAAGAAAGGGTCTAGAGAATAAAACAGGAGGAAAAAAGACCCCAAAACAAACCCCAACCCTCAAACCACATGTGACATTCAGCAACTGGACAGATAGTTGAGAAGCAACCCCCAAACCACTGTTGCAGTTCACAAGCCTGCTGTGCAAGACTTTACAAAGCCCCTGAGGCATCACCTCCCATCTGAAGCAAGGCACTGGCTCCAGATCCTTCATAGACAATGCCAACAGCAGGAAAACACTTCCCTCAGGGAACAGCAGCCTGTCTTTACCAAACACACTTGGACACGCATAGCCTGTGACAGTTTGGCTCCCTTCTACCTGACTTCAACAAAAACAAAGAAGATGAGCTTTACCACAGCCTTACCCTACGGACTGCAAAACTTCTCTGAGAATTAGGAGGTATGGAGAGGAGTCCACGTCTTCTGCTACCTGATGAGCAGCAGTAACCCAACACTGGAATGTTAACACTAACAATGACTTGAGTCACTTGCAAGAACTCAGAGCATTTGTGTGTGTTGGGCTTACAGAGAGTGGATGGACTGGATCCCTTTCCAGATGTTGCTGTCATTCTTGTTGATCCAATGAACATCATGGAAAGGGGATTTAGGAGCAAATTATATGGTTTAATCTCACACTTTGTCCCATTAAATGCAACAGGAGTAGTTACACCTCCTGTTGGATTCAGTTATTAGTTAAGAGCCTTATGGCATAAAGGAGTTCAGAGAAAGGCAGTGTAAATCATCAGTGTGTCTTTTACTGCCCTGAAGTCCTGTGGACTGAATCTCTAACTTGCTCTGCATTCCACCCTTACATAAGCATAAAAGAATATTTATTCTGGTAGAAACTATAGTGCCAGTTATTCCTTTACAAAAAGGAATCCTTAGTCCAAAAACCATTTTCACTTGCAATTGGATTGTGACATTCTAAATGCACATTGCACAGCAAATAAGCACATCTTTCAAAGAGAAATTTGCATTTAAAAAATAACTGAATAATAACATAGACTGATTGTCAAACAGCTTTTTTTTTCCCCTTTATTTTTCAGCTGTGGAACTCACTTTTACTTTTGTGGCGGGTCAACTGGATGCTTTTGCCATTTTTAAAACATAGTCACAAGCTAAAACTGGTACTATCGACATGTACTCTAATTTATTTGTCTGGCCCAAATGAAAAACAGACAAAATTTTCTCCAAACCAAATTTTTCCAAATTGACATTTGAAAATCCAGTTTTAATAAAAATTGAAATGTTGGAATATTAGAGCAAAATAGCCACAGGAAATATTATTTAGCGTGCAACATTTGCCAGACGCAAAAGGAAACAAACTTGTCAGTCCTCTCTTTCTTTTATGTTTCTTTGTTGACTAGACAGGAAGCTGACAAAAATTGATTTTTTTCCTCTTGTAAAGCATACAGCGTAATTTTTATTGTACCACTTCAGTTGCTGACTGCATTTTGTAAATAAAAACATACTTCATGAGCATCCAGGGAAGTGCTTGATATCTGACAGTTTACAAAAATGCAGTACTAATTAGGTACAAAAAGAAAAGTAAATAGCTTTCATTGCAGAAACGGAAATAACATGATTTAGAAGTGAGGCTGAAAATCCATTCTTTTCTATGGCAACTTCCTGAGTGATGGAAAAGTTATAGCTGAGTAAAATTAAACATTTGCCTAACCTGTATTCCTGAATGTAAAGGTCAGCAGAAATGCAAACATTGATGAACATTGAGATACAGCTGTAAATATTTTGTGAGCAGCTTATTTAAAAACAGTAAGAAACAGACAGATAATGTTTCAGCAATAAAATATCTTCCACTGATTAAACAGACACAAATAGGCTTCAAAATCCATGCTTGTTATTTAGAATTAGAAACAATAAGTTGAAGGTCATTCATCCAGTAAAAGACCAATACTAAAGATTTCATACTTCATCAAAAAAATTAATCAAAATTTTCTGAAGTTAATAAACATGGGCTATTATAGAAGTAGGCTGAGTATCCATTTCAGAGCTCTTCCAAAAAAGATCCTGCCAATAGGAGGTACAAAGCACCCAAAGGGCAAGACGAAGGACACAACAAAGGCCATTCCTCCCGAGACTTGAGGAAGGGTTGGGTCACAGTGGGTAAAGCCACAGACATGTCGTGGTGACCTGACACACATTTGTCTGCTTCCCTCTGCAGTCCCAGCCCGACTCTTGTCTTGTGTTCAACACATCAAACCCACCCTGGAATTAAACTATATGAGGACTAAATACAGTGACCTTTTTACCTACTTTTTTTTTTTAATGGCACAGTATAGTTTATTGAATTACCTTCACATTGAAGTCAATCAAATAAATACTGCCATAGTGGAGGGGTAAGACAATGCAATCAGGACCACAGGTTGAACTGTCTGGGAATAGTCTTATGGAGGGGATTTAAAATTGACATAGGTGTCACAAGTACTTTAATTATCAAAGGCACTTGACATTTTATGAGTTAAATTGATAAACTGATAAATTTATGAGCCACTGCATGTTATTGTGACAGAAAAAGATGGAGATCCCCAGAATTTACCTTTAAAACAAGATATTATTGATCATATTCCCTTTTCCAATAGCATAACTTCCACTTACCAACAAAGGTACTTTCATTTATATTGATATTAGTGAAAGAAAGTTGAAAGTATCTCTAAAGTTATGCTTATCTAAATTATTCTTGAAAAAATGTGACCACTACTTTTCATTTTCTATACCTGTATGACCTGTGTGTTTAATAACCTCATTTCATCTGGGTTTGTAAGATATAATGTCCTTTTTTTTTATTTCCAGAATGGGTTGACCAATTTTGTATCATTATGGATACTGGCTGAATTCACTGTAGCAGTTATTTGTAATGTGACTGCAAACTTAGCCAGGCTTCTTACTCTACAAAGATGATCATACATTGAGAAATACCAATATGGCTTTATACCCTAATTAGTGAATCTCAAGAGACTCAGATAGATGTTGAAAATGAGCTTTCCAAAAACCTTCCCAGCCCGTGAACACCTCTAGAAGATGTGTCATCCAGAGTACATCTAGAAAGAAATTTAAAATTTGTAATTCTCCTTCATCCTTAAGCATACATCCTTGTGATCTGCAGTATGTTCCCAGCACTGACACACAAGCATAAACTCAAGAAAATTATCCTCAGATAATGGAAGTCCTCCAGTCATGTACAAAAGAAATGTGAAGACTCACACAGTCCTAACTGACAAGCTTTTTTGATAGAATTAAAGCTGGTTGCAAATGATAAATGTCTAGCTGTTTCAGAACATTCCAAGTAGATTCATGAATGAAAAAATGTTCAGCTTAGTAATTTCACTGGAAAATATGCAAATATTGACAATTTTAAGTAACAAGTGCCCTCAAAAAAAACAGGAATAAAAGTGATAAATGTAAGCAAAACCACCCAAAGTCACATCACGAGACCACCTTTCAATGCCAGCACATCTGCTAAAGTCATCCTAAAACTCAAAGTTCAGAACATGTCATTCTTATGGCAACATCCTTAATGCGCCAGATGTATTCCCAAAACGCTCCCTAGAACAGACCACACTTTTAACCACACATCTAAATAACACTTTGAGAAAAACCTCATATTTACACTGCATGAAAAATTAGAAACTGAAGTTGTTAAAATCACTACTTCTACTTAATAGAAGTGTCTCGTTAACCAAAAGGGTATCAATGCTGCCTATACATAACCTTAAACTTGTAACTGCTGCCTTACAGATGCGTAGCAAGTGTTCACAACTATCAGGGGGCCTTTCATTTTTAGCATTACTCTTTACACTGGAGTTAAGTAAGGTTATGGGTATCTTCTAGCTTTTTTTTTTTTTTTTTTAATTTAAAGAGTGTCATCTGTTTGACTGTCTTATAGATCAGAAATATGCACAGTAAAGATCAAAAAGTGTATAAATTTCATAGAAACTGAGGGGAATTATTTTTTAAACTAAATTCACATTTCCTTTCAGCTCAGCTCATGTTTCTTGCACAAGGAAAATGTAACTCCATTTGAATTGGCTTATGTATCTTTTTATAGTTGATGTAATTCAGAAGTTGAAAGAGAGTGAAAAAAGTCAATTATTAAATAATTCAAGTTTTTAGGGCAGATTCAGTCTGTTTGATAAAGTAACCATTAGCATATTTTAATCAGACTTAATGTAAGCAAAAGTTTTACAAGGGAATTATTCCCCTAATTTCACTGGTGCTTGCTTTAAAGGAGATATTTATTTATATTAAGATTTTATAATATTTATTGTTCTCTGTCTCTAACAGTTTATTTGATCCTCAAGTAAAATAATTTGGGTTTGAAAAGTACCTCATTAAGATTAAGATAAAACATTTAATTGAAGTCATATATACAGTGCTAGAAAGAAACAGAAGTTACTTTATTTAAAAGAATTTTAATAATTAAACAGCAATTTCCAGTAGTTCCCAGAGTCATCAGAAACGGAAGAGTTCACATCCCTGTCATTACCTGACATGAGCTCTGTGAGCATCACCCTTAGAGCACTTAGAGTGGAGAAAGGAAAGCAGGAAAACAGCTTTGCTGTGCAGGACAGGGCACCCTGGATGTGGGACAGGGCAACCCTCGATGTATAAACAGACTGGGGAATGAGATGCTGGAGAGCAGTGCCATGGAAAGGGCCCTGTGGCTCCTGGTCGATGGCAATTTGAACATGAGCCAGCAGTGCCCTGGCAGCCAGGAGGGACAGCCCTGTCCTGGGGGCATCAGGCACAGCATCGCCAGCCGGCAAGGGAGGGGATTGTCCTGCTCTGCTCTGACCTGGGACGGCCTCACCTCGAGTGCTGGGGGCAGTTTGGGGTGACACAATGTAAAAAAGATATTGAACTATTAGAGAGTGTCCAAAGGAGGGCAACAAAGATGGTGAAAGGCCTTGAGGGGAAACTGTGTGAGGAGCAGCTGAGGGCACTTGGTCTGTTCAGCTTGGGGAAGACTGAGGGGAGATCTCAATTGCAGCTTCCTTCCTCATGAGGGGAAGAGGAGGGGCACGCACTGATCTCTTCTCTCTGGTGACCAGTGACAGGACCCGAGGGGTTGGCCTGAAGTTGTGTCAGGAGTGGTTTTGGTTGGATATTAGAAAAAGGTTCTTCACCCTTGGGCAGGGTGGCTGGTGGCTGGGCACTGGCACAGCTCCCCAGGGAAGTGGTCGCAGCACCAAGCCTGACAGAGTTCAAGAAGCATTTGGACAGTGCTCTCAGGCACAGGGTGTGACTCTTGGGGTGACCTGCCTAGGGCCAGGACTTGGATCCTTCTGGGTCCCTCTCAGTTCAGGAGGTTCAATGATTCTATGATAAGGAATTCTGGCTGACAAACAAAAGTGGCCCAAAGAACAGATGCAGGTTGTCCCAAGTGGGGAAAGGAGGAAACGAAGAACATTCAGATTGCAGAACCTGCAGGACTCTCCACAGTAGTACATTTAAGGTCATGAATTGCAATTTTATTCTATCTGGCATTCCTTTCAACTCCAACTAAAATAAGGGAAGGAAAAAAAAAAAAAAAAGCAAAACTAATCTCCAATTCACAGACTTCAGCAGAAATCAGAATCCAAACAGCTGCAGTCACAAACATACTCATGCCACAGCATCTCACAGAAGGAACATACTCTACAGTGATTTACAAACTGTACACACCAGCAGAATGGCTGAGAGGATGGATACTGTTTGCCAAAACAAAAAATGGACTCCGACTGAAAAAAGATATGTCTGGTATTTTTATTTGATGTGCACCCATAGTATCTGACTCCTTGTCGCAATTTCTTCAAAAAAGAGACAAAAGTGGTGTTATATAGACCATGTGAATCAAAAAACCTTCAAGAGGTTCTGAACATCCAACAAGTTTTGAGGAACTAAATAAGCATATTGCTGGATAGGGACAATACTTAAAGCAGCCAAATTTTAAAAATATAAGTAATGAGAAACTACTGGACAAAACACATACAAAGTTTAGTTTAGCAACAGCATTAACATTAATATCTCCTCTGTACAAATCAAAATAAACTTCACAATTTTCACATTTACAGGGCACTAAGCAGAAACAAACCACTGCACTAGATTCTTTCAACAGTGTTGCACCTATCACATCACCTAAAATTATGATCAGAAACTTCAGGGCACTCGACAACTTTGAAAAATCTTAACTACTCATTTAGATTTGGCTATATGAGCACAACTTTGGGCACCCATTTGTTTAGTAAATATGACTACATTAAGCCTAATTTTCTGAGTCAAAGAGCTTTAAGAATTCAAGAGGCACTCCAACTGGCCAAAGTTAAATAAGATCACAACGAATTCTCTTATCTTCAGTATAGGATCCTGACTTCATCACTATTTATTAGTAATGCATATGTATTCAACACAGCAGGTTTACTTCTCATATGGTAAGAATTTTACATCCTCTATTAAGAACAGCATGTTATAAAGTCATCTCACATCTCCACACTTGGTAGATTTTCTGAAATAATCCAAAATATCACAACCAAAGTTAGGAGCTGCTTAGGTAAAGATAGTTAGTTTAACTGCAAATGCAAAAAAAACTTCGGCTTTATCTCAGAAGCAGGTCACCATCACAGGATGTATTGAACAGTTGTCTTGAAATGTACACATCAAAAATACTAATGCTCAAATCAAGGCCTCATGTAACAATACATTGTATCACTTTTTAGATCACAGAGTCACCATTTCATCCCTTGGAAAAACTCTATACAAAAATAGCATCTGTCGGAAGATGGAAACATCAAGCAACTAGTACCACAAAGATTCTGCTATACTCATTAAGACAGCATCCTTCTTCCTTTGGTCTTATTTTTCACATCCTTCCTTCCTTTTAGGTGGCTGCGTGTCACCATTTTGTAAAGAAGAAAGCATCTGAATTTTATAATTGCTAAACCTCAAATGCATTATTTCCAGAATTTTTAAATAATTGTGGAGGAGTAATGGAACATCAAAAAAATTGTCCCTTTTACAAAAAAAAACCAAATAAAACCCTTATATTAAAAATACTTTGTTTTCTCTGAACAATGGTGATTATTTTCAAATACCTCATGAAAACGTTCCTTCTAAAGTAAAAGGCAGAAGGACAATTGACTTTCATAACTTTTTCCTTACAAACTCTCTTGATCTTTTCTATCTTGAGTGCTACTTGTAATATACATACCACCTCTTAAATACTTGAATCACAAGCAAACTTCAAATAGGCTCTAACAAACACATGTAGAAGCACAGAAAGCTTCTGACTATTTCTGACCAAAGACATCACTGGCAGTAAAACGTTGGCATTGTTGGCACTGAAAAACTCAAGGACAAACTAGACTAGTCTCCAAATGCTCCAGTTGTTCTATTCAGAAGAATTCTTAGATTGGCTTCTTTTATATGCACACAGTGCTGGACAAGCACACACCTGGGACAACATACACATTTCCAGCTCACATCCTTATCCTACTCTTGGCAATTTGTGGTGCGCCTCTGTCATGTCCTGTGTGGAAACTTCCGCACCAGTGAGAGGTCCCTGGAGACTTTATTTAATTTTATAGCTTACTTGTATGGTAATGTGACAGATTTGTTCCACCTTGTGAAGGCATGCAGGACCATTAATATTTAGTTGTTGGTTTACTCTATCAATTCACACTCTTTAACTCTTTAGCATGACCAGATTTGGACTTGGCTGACCAGGAAGTGGCAAGAGCTGTTCTAGCAATGCAAATGCAGTACCTGGGTAATGCACAGGGAATACATGAGCCTACTGGCTATTTTACATGACCATTCTTAAAGCAAATTAACTGTAATGTATAAATGCATCTCACAGATGTGGTTTGTAAGTCAGTGACTTAGTTATATACGCATAAGTTTTCAGAAAGCAGAGTTGCCATATCATAAAGTCCAGTTTCAAAATTTGCCTTTTAAAAGTTGAGGAAAATCCTTGCATGGAAGCTATTTCTGAAGGGAAAAAAAACAACAACAAAAAAGTTTCATCTGTATCTTTCAGAAAAATGACTAGAATTTTCTGAGATTGCCAGAAGTGATAGTCACTCACAGTTACACAGAACAGAAATATACTATGTATGCAGCACAATTCCAGAAAGGGAATCCCTGTTTTCTACAGCAGGAGCAGTTGTAGGATAGACCCTTCCCTTTCCTTAACAGAATGTTTGGTTCTGTAGTAGCAGCCATTCAGTTACTGTTCCTCCTTCCATTAACAGCAAGTTCTTGAAACCCAGTGCCGAAACAGACAATGTTATCATTTACTGTCCAAAACCCACCTGAAAAGGCAGACTGTGACCACAGGACCACACACTTAAATGTCTGAAATACACTATGTACAATCGTTTCCTCTTATCAGCAATAGTTCATTTTCTCTCTCTGACATGGTCTACTAAGAGTCACTAACAGCTTTGCTTTGCCCCTGCCTAGGATAACACTAAGGTCAGGTATGACAATCCTGAGCTCTTCGTATGTGAGTGGCACTCAGATGAAAGCCACAGCTGTATCTGCGATGGGTGATGCAAATAGATGCTATGCAGGGTCTGCCTGTGGTTACGACATGGGTTAGATGCAGACTGAGGATGCTTAATTCTGAACAGAAATGTGATGCTTGAGCGGTGGTAGAAGGTAGCTGGGAAAGACTATAAAAGCAGTATCACCTCTATAACTCCCTAGCGTATGAAAACTAGACTGAGTGAGTAAATGTATCCTTTATAGACTACATAATTTTCCTGGAGACATAAAACTTTCAGGCACTCAAGGATTCCCCTGATTAAAAAAAAAAAAAAATAATAAAAGCACCAAAACCTCACCATTTTCAATTGCCTCAGTTCAGCTCCAATTCTCACTGAAGCTTTTCCCGCAGTTAGAACATTTATAATCTTTCTCATATTTTAGAGGGGAGTAACTCCAATCACTTTTTTCCTCAGTTAAGACATCAGTAGGGTCTTGCTTATTTTTGCAACACAAAAATATCTCAAGACCTCCACTCTTCTGTCAGTTTAGGTTCATAACAAGAAGCATATGACTTTTGGGGAACCTGAAAACGGGGAAATAGGGAGAAATTAATAATTTTGTCTCGTGTCTTTGCATATTCTGTAAACTGCATATAAGCTACATTTTATCACTCTCTGATTGTGCCCTATTTTCAATAAACTCCTGAATTGTTTGAGGTTTACCCCATGAGGGAGGGAAGAGCAGAAGGAGGACACTGACACAACAGTTTCTTCTCCAGGCTGGCTTTTTACAAGAGGAACATTTCAAATCACAGCACCTTCTCAGGCAAAAAAATTGGGTCTTCAAGATAAGCCATCTTTAAAACGCAAGATGTAGTGAATGATTTTCAAATGCCTATCAAGTAAAGCAAAAGTATCCTTTGGCAGAAATATGATGAGGTATAAAGAGCAGAGTAAGAATGTTAGAATAGAAGCTTCACACATGTTTAAGGAAAGTCGTATATAGGACTAAAAAATGATTGTCAGATTAATTTTTAAAGTTATCTGTTTATTCTAAATGAATGTTGGCAGTATGTTAGCTATTTGGGCATCAAATCTCTTATTTCATTTATAATAACTCCTAGAAGTGCAGAACCCATAATAAATCCGCTATAAAAATAAATTCATTTTATAGGCACTAGCTTAAGAATTCTTGAAAGATACTTTCAGGATTTAGAAAAGTAATACTTAAAGTATTATAGAAGTGGAATATAAAAATGCATTATTACAGAAATGAATTTTCTACTAAGTCATAGCCTTTACCTAGAAAAAACAATATTAGAGAGGTATATGTTGAACAACTGCTTTTCAGTGACTACTGTAATACTTGTATTCCTATTTTCACTTCAACATAGAAGCTTACTCCACTTTATATTTTCACTTTCAGGCAAAATCAGCTGACTTCTCATGTACTTTCAGTTCTTGAAAATTAGTCCCTGGCAATGATTTAATCTCTCCTCCAAACCAAAAGAGATTAGATTAGATTACAATTGCAAAGCACCAAAAACAGGAAATGTTGTAAACTCTGACACAGTATTAACTATGCTGGTTCAAATGACACTGTGAAATTTTCTTAAACGTCACCATTTGTCTACATAGCTTTTTAACCTTTGACTTCTATGAGAGCTGCATGAGAAACAGCCTCTTTAAGGAGTGAAGTCATAACCAGGCCATATGAATCAAGTAGGGATATCTAAGATACTTCCAAACCATGGCACACATGTATTTCATTACTGAAAGAACTACAATAACATATCTAGAAATAAAAAAAATATATAAACAATCCCTCACTATATTTCCTTTGCTGACAATGCTGGAAGTTCAGTTGGCCAGTTGGACGTTTATGTCAATGGAGGCAAAAATTTTACTTCTTGTGTGGATCTTCATAATACATACATTTAATTTCAATGAATTCCCCATGAGACACACATCAGTTAAGCGACCACTACCAGCATTCATTAGACAAATGGACTATCTGTTTGTATTGACACCAATTTACTGAAATAATACTCAGAGCACACCTGTTTCCATGGCTTCTTTAACATGGTTTACTAAGCCAGAATATATATCTAAGAAAAAAACCAACAGTCTTTAGAACAGCAAGTTTGAGATGAGCTACATCACCAATTGGGATGAGCACTATTCTGAGCACAGCACCAAGCATCCTGGCTTTCATCAGAAAATGGCTTTTAAAAAAAACCAAAAAATGTATTTTAAATATACATACATTTCAAGTATCAATATAACTAAATGAAATGTGAATCAGCAGGGGGAAAAAAGTAAAAAAACCCCAGTCTTTGAACTATGATTAACAGGATCCCAGGTGCAATGAAGCAACCTCCCAGGAGCAGCATATATTGGGCAGCATGGCAAAGGAGCCTCGGGATGACCAGGACAAGGGATGCACTCACAGGCAGTTTCAGAACCGTGCAAGACTGATGGAGAAGAGCAGCAACATCCAAAACCCTGGGGAGGCTTCCTGTACTGGGATTACAGAAATTGCAAAAAGTCAAAAGCAAACAGTTTCTTTCTGTGACAAAAAGGGCCTGAAGAGGCTGCCAGGATAAGTGCACTAGACCATGGTACCTAGGGAAAGGTGAAGATGTCTTTAGCTGTAACCTAAGGCAGATAAAGCAAGAGTGGCCTCAGAAAGGGAACTGTGAGCATCCCCTATTGATAGGGTAGCAGAGGTATGGGAATCAGATCTGGAGAACTGGAGAATATGAAGGAGTTTGATTCACAGAAGTCTGGTGAGTAGGAGGTGATCAGAGAAAAGGTGAGCTGGGGAAAAGAGGAGTACCCCAGATGGGCCACAGATGAGCAGTAAACTGAGACTGAGTCAAGACTGTGGACTGAAAGAAAAGAAGGTACCATAAAGAGGTCTCTGTCCATCTGTGGCTCTAGCAGTCTGGGTGTGTTAACACTTATATAGGGCTGCCACCCAATCCTAACACATGGTAAAGCTTTTGTTTTGCTATCAAGAATCTTTCTCAGCTTGGCTAACTTTCATGAATCAGCATATTGTATTTTTGGAGATCTTAAGTACAGGGGGAACACACCTCCTTTTTTTGGCTTCTAAGTAATAATGAAAACTACTAAAAAAAATACTTTGCATCCCTCTATTGAACTGTGTTTGCCTGCAGTTTAGAATACCAAAGATCTGGGGTTTTATTATAATTACACACACAAAGTCTAAGCTCTGAAAAGAAATGTCATCTCAAATTACAAAGACGTGTCACTGTAACAATACAGTCTTCCTTTTCCCACTAGGGGAAGCATTATCTTCGTAACAAATAGAATGCTTAAAAAACTCACCCCAAAATACAAAATCCATGGTTCATATAATTTAATGTAAGCCACATATATGTCCAAGGCCATATGCTAACCAAATTAAGAGAACAATATATTGGCTCTGTCTTCTTGCTTAAGTGCCCCAACACATATGTTTTGTGTAAAATGTAAGCAGTGCTGAAAAGCTGTGCTACATGGGAGGGCAAGCAAGCAGGGTGAGGAAAGAGCCTTTCAGGAGACACTGAAGTTTTCTTCAACATTGACTGGCATGTTGGCAGCCCACGTCCCTCACCCTGAGAAACATTAAAACTGCTCTCTGCTCCCAAACAGGTCCCCACTCAATTCAGCCACATTGACTGAAGTTTTTTCCAAAACTGACTCATAACTCCCGTGAGCATTCAGTCTCAAAGATTACTAAAAATTCACAGTTATAGGCAATATATGAAGAATCTTGGAGAATAATAAATTTGACTACCAAGAAAGAACAGCATCAGACAGAGGTAAAGACTTTCTTCTGTGAAGCACATTTTTAAAATTTCCTATTTCTCTGATAAAAGAAAATCTTCAGTAATATTTCTTCCTTAATTAATTTTTTTGCACTTTTCTTCCCTCAGATTTGAATAAAATGTAAACAAAGGGTCAGGAGGAACAGGAAGTTAGGCTTTCTATCTGGTGCACAACCCTAAAAAAAAGACCTAAAGATCCTCTAAACCTTTTGTACATTTGTTTTCACGCAGTTTGAGGTGCATTCAAACAAAGACATTTCGCTTGTAACCATCACAGATAGCCCCTTCTTGAAACAAAAAACAAACAAAAGTTTTGGAAAGGACTTCCCTTTTGCATCCTACAAAAGGGGAGATGGACAGCAAAGAAACATAAGAATACAGCACGTGAATAGGTTTGATTAGTTTTTCAAGTGTTCACTGATGCACACTGAAACTGAGTTGAATTGCCAATGTTTGAGACCACTGTAGGACATCACATCATGCCTAACAGTCCTTCAGATCCTCTGAAACAAAATGAATTTCACTGAAGGTATCTTGTAGCTCATTGTCTACGCACTGAATTTCTGCTAGTATATACTAGCAGTTAAGTGTCATGTTTCCTATTTAAGTTAAAAAGCTAGAAAATAGTATCTGAAAAAGAACTCAAGAAGCTACTAAGCCTACAGTCTCAAGAGAGGATCAACTGCACCTGCCCCGCCTAGTGCTTGTCTGCCCTTTCCTAAAACTTAGTCATTTGGTGACCAATCTGAATCCTTCTTCTACAAATTTAATGATCCTTGCCTTACCTAGAGAACAGAAAGAATTTATTCTTACCCACTTACAAACAACCTTTTATATAGCTAAAGACCAGTGTGCTGGTTTGCTTTTTTTTTCCATTTCTTGCATTTCAGAGAAGTGATGTCCCTCCTTTTTTTGCAGACAGGATAGGGAAACCTCCCATGCAGGACAGTAAGGTACTGTCTCCCTTTCTCATTTGACCCAAACATGATATCTGCATCACAAAGTAGATGAGACATGTTAAAATCATTACTGAATCACTGTTATCTGCTGCTTTGCCACACTCCACTTGCTACTGTGCTACAGAGCCACTGAGCTGATTTAATACAGCTGGTGCCAGCAGGAGCCGCGTGGGTGTTTATTTACATGGGTGCTTCCACTCTGTTTAGTCGGCCAGGGATCTTTCTGGGGAATTTGAGAAAAACTGAGTAGTCTGAATCAGTTCACAGGTATTCCTTTCCCAGCTTTTAAAGGGGCTTATTACAGCTGCTCTGACCTCAAATAACTTCTCAAAGGTAGCTGCTGACAACTATAAGATTGCTACAGCCCACTCACCGAAGGTGGAGCTGAGTCTATCTCAGTCAACTTACTTGGTCACTTGGCCACCATAAGGAATCATCCTGTTCTCCCCCCCACCAAAAAAGACTATTTTAAAAGGAATCATTCTGTTTTTCACAAGCTAATGAACTTGAACTGGCTCAGAGTAGGGTAATTACAGCAGAAGTAATGAGAGCACAGTGCTAAGAGTAAGAAGATAAAGCCGATCACATCAGGCATAACGTACAACTACACCCTGGTAGTTGTTATATGCTGGAACTTCAGGCTTAAGCTCATGGGGCAGTGCTGAAGGTCCACCAGAGTTGATGTAAGCAAAGCCACCGAAAGTAGACCTCTCCCCTGCTCCCCTCCTCAGCAGCCCAAGTGTGCCGTGGACTGGATATGTGAAAGCCATTTTCCAAAAATTAACACAATAAAGGGTACTTAAAGCATCAAAACTTTTGAGTCAAATCAACTCCCTGCCCTGTTTTACCACATAACTGGATGAATTCCTGTGGCAGCACAAGAAGGGGCAGAGTTCAGGAGTAGGAGTAAGCTCCTGGGAGTGGGCAGGGGCAGGAGAGAGAGACTGCTTCATCTAATGGCTCTGCAGCTTAAAAAAAACTAGACTGCAAGTGCTGCCATGAGTCTGAGTCATGAGGGTCAAATGACTTTAAAATAACCATCTAATTTAAGTAGGTTCTAGCTTGCTCCCTCCCCAAGATAGCTCAGGCTCCTGATGATGCATGCATTAGCCACCTGAACATATAAGCCTCAGTCATGAGGTTTTCATCTCCAGTTACTAAGGTGCAACTTCTTGCCTTTTGGTCTTCTCTTACCATGTGCAAGCCTAAGGAGTATCTATTATGCCCCCAGATCCTTTTATTTCATTCATCCCTTTCCAAGTTTGTCCCTATATGCCCATGGTACTTACTTTAAAAAGTTCCTAGTGATTTGGCCTCACTGCCATTTTCTGGGGAGTGTGCTCCAACTCCCTCAATCTCTTCAGTGAATCTCTCAGTTAGTTTCCGATTACTTTCTGATTTTCCCATTGCGGTTGTATAGTTTATGCTGCTTAAAAGTACAACACTAACTGTTTAGTCTTGCTTCCATCAAGATCCTACCAAAGCATCCCTGAGTCTGTTGAAGAGAGTCTACTTCAATTTTATTCTTCCAACTATTTTCTACTTCTTCCCCTTTTCAGAAACTATTAAAACTATAATTCTCAACCATCACCAACCATGCCACACCATTTTCATAATCTCTGAAAGTTCATCTGAACAGGTAAAACCCAAATCTAAAAGGCCCATGTCCCTAAAATTCCCTTTTTTGTCTTAATAGGCCAATACTCCTACAATGTCCCTTTTCAGCCTAAGAAGTTACTCTCAATTTACCACTTAAGAAAAAAATTTACCACCAGGCAACTGGTGTATCCTTATGCTCATCTTTGTAGTTATGTTAATAAACAGGATATTAAGTAACAAAAACTGTAAGACAAGAACAAAGACTAGGAAAACATGCAGTCACAAAAAAAAAAAGGCATTATGAAACGTCATGAAAATTTTTACATTAATTAAAGAGTATTTTATTATCTGCCCATTCTAATTTCTCTGCCACCCCCACAAATAACCCTGGACAGCAGACACATTATCCCTCATATTCTAAGGACGTGTATCTAATCCATTACGGCCATGCTTGGGTCCACAGAGCAAGCTGCAGTAAGCTGTTAGGTTAGTTCCAAGCCAAACATTAACTCTCAATGAAAAAGAATCCCAGATGCTTGGGGAGAAAGGGGGTGGATAAGAAATGTTTGCTGCATTACACAGTGCACTGGGTAATAACACTACTTGAAGCACGTGAGGAAACAAACCTGGGAGATGGACCTTGTCCTAGGTGTTCTAGCTTTGTTTCAGGTCTAGGTGTGAAGTTTTGATTTTTCCTCTACCATCTTTCATGCATTTCAGAACAGCACCAAATGAACAGGGCATAGCTACAGGCACATTTACAGTAAATGCATCATCCCAATCACCCACTAATAAATAATATAAATAACTCTTTCAATTCAAAACACAGAAGCAGACGTGCTTGCTCCAGACTCAGTTTGCCCACCAAAAAAGCCCCATTCCTTTGATGTAAGATCAGATAATGCTGGTTAGTCTAGGAGGCTGTATGATCTCAAAGCTTATTTAGCTTGTAAATTCTCAGGCAGTCATCATCATTTGTTCCACAGTAAAGACCCATTTAGTGAAGAACAAAAAAAAACCAAAACAAAAAAAAAAGACCCAATGGGAGCTTACTTGCCTGTTTTTGGTTATTGGGAAGACTTTCATTGATATTCCTGGCTTGGCATATTTTTTCCACTGTACACAGAGATGACAAAGGTCACGCAATACAGCATTTAAAATTTCTCATAGAAAATACATGAATCATGACTCATCCATGGGTACAGCATGTTCTTTATTTTTTCTCTCAAGTAAGAGATAGTACCAAGCTTTTATTTGCAGCTGCACAAATGGAATATGAAAGATATATATCCCTAAACATATGTTTCTAAAATTCACAGTGGAACAATTGTACTCAAGTTTTCAAAACTGAGCATACACAAGGCAGCCTGGAAGAACATCAGTAATCTTCAACAGTAAACATCTAGTGACGCACGTCTCCAACATGTTGCAATACAGGAGATTAAGACAAAAGCCATCTTCAATTAACAGATCAGTGGTGGCATCTTTACCATTAGTCTTCCAAGCATTAGTCACAGTTGGTCAGCATAGCAAGGATCAAATATTAGGGCTGCCATATGTTGTGTCTTCACTTGACCCCCACCATCACAGTCACCTTTCCTGCCCTCCATTGCGTCCATGCTGTCACCCTCATCCCCATGGCAGCTCCAGAGTCCTCTCTCAGGGAACAAAGGGACAAAACAGAGGCTTACATCTGTCCCCTGCCTTCTTTGTGGTCAGAAACATGACAGCCACTCCAAACAGAAATGGGTTTATCCTGGGCAGCCAGAAGCCCCATGCCTCCCACCTGCCGATGGCTAAAGCAGCACAGGGCGGGGGGAAGCACAGCACCCAACACCAAGGGCATCCAGACTTCCAAGGGAGCTCCATTACCATGGCCATCAGCCACCTGCCCACAGCTGCTTCCTCTCTCATCTCCATTTCCAGTGATTTAAGGTAAATCTTTTCCTACATGCAGTTCCCTGCTGTAAAATCCATCCACCTTAAACTTTAGGGGCAATCATCATCAGGCTCACCTGATTTTGATGCTCCTGGCTCATCGAACACTCTCAGATGCACAGAATTTCATTTATTGCAGCAGTTCAATTATTAATGTACTAACTTATTAACAGAAGAAAAAAAAATGAGGGCAATGAAATATCCTATATCTACAGGCTTAGGTAGCTTTCATGTGCTGAAGCAATTTTGTGCTTCATAAATCAAGTTGTATATTTAACCACTTTAGGTTAATCTGTATCAGGGAGCACAGCAGAGGCAGTGTGAACATTCTGGCCAACCTTTTAGCTTCAAGTATTCAATCAGCCCACACTGAGGCTCACCCTGCTGTCCTCAGGCAGGCAGAAAGTTACAGTATTATGAAGGAGCTGAGGCAACAAGGCAGAAACACAAGCTAATTTCTGTTATGTCATGTAAAGTTTTGTTTAGTACAGACATGAATTAAATTGGCAGCTTAATTTAATAGAGCAGAACACAAGAGTGAAAGGCATGACGGCGTGCGTTCCATTTCTGTGTGACACAGAGTTGCCCCTATTAACTTCAAATTATCTCCTTTTATGGACTACAATCTTTTTGTATTTTTCACAACTGTAACTGGATGACGGGTTAAATACTCGGAAGAACGCAAGAATGTTTTTTCTGCAGCCAACACAGAGAGGGGAATCGCTGAACTCGCTGCTTCTATAAAACAGGAAACTGTATTTTGGGTGCATCTGATTCACACTGCTTCCCACCATCACCCTTACGCAGACATGGTTTGGTCCCTCAAGCCCCCATGCCATGGAGGGAGCTGGAAACTCTACTAATGCTTTCGCTTCCCATTTTCCACCTGTTTATTCCAACACACCCATACTTCTTTAAACAACCTTCCCCAAATTCATATGCCTATACCTCAAAACAGGTTACTGAGAATTTTTACTTTACAACTATACTTGCCCTTCCACTCTCCCATAAGCAAAACCAAAATGAAAAGCTGCACAGCTATTAAGTATTTCCACAGCTTTTCAAAATCAAAATATCCCTGACTATCAGACAGGCGTGTTAGTTCAAGCCCACAGGACAAACCAAATCAAGAAGACAAACACTCCTTCTGTGTCCTTACCAGCACAAAGTGGAATCGGTGCCTAGTCCAATGTGCTTGGCATAAGCAGTGGCCAGGCTGGATGCTCTCTCCATCTATCACTTTAATTGCTGAGAAGGATACTGGGAAGTGAAATGTCTCTCCCACACTTGTTTCTACCTTTGATAAAATCAAAGGCAGACAGCTGAGAATCCAGTCTCTTCACAACACCAGAGCTCAGCACTGGGAACAAGTGGTATAGAAAGCTCATTAAAGCTCAAGAGTGTATCCACAAAACAAACAGTCAGAGGAAAGCAGCAAAGCTGAGCCTACACAAAGGTATCTTTCTCTCCTCATCTGCTGGAGCAATCTCTCACCCACAAAAGCAACTCTGCAGGCACTATTGCGCCTGGAAGTTTTAACTTTCTCTGCAATTCTTTCATCTAAATACAAAATAGGGCTCAAACTACAGAGGTGAGGAGGTTCAGTGAAACAAAGAAATCATTTGCACTTAACTGGAGTTATTCAGAGCTCAAGCCTCTCAAACAGTTTTAGAAGCACCTGCTCTTCAAAAGACCTTGTTTCAGTGAAATCCCTTTCAAATCCAAATGTCCTGCATCTCAGTGAAATGGGGCCTGTGCAAGATTCAGATTTTGACCTAAATTTGTAAAAAATTTTAACTGAGCAATAATCTATTTTAATACTGAAACTCATTTATAACTCTCCTGAAAAAGCAAATGCATGGCACTTTACCCCATACAATACCACTTGGGAGTCAATGTAACAGTTTCTGGGTGAGTGATTAATACTTTATCTGTACAATCTTTTTTCTTTATTCTTCCCTCAACTATGCAGGTCCAGCAGAAGTGAGGTGATAGAGAGGAAGGGTGTTGACAAGTTTTGTCATCCTTGTCGGTACATCTAAACCAAATGCCTGGAAATGGAAGTAGACGTTTCAACATCACTTTGACCTACTTTGTATGTACAGTAAATAATTGGAAACAACATTCATACTTCCTCCTTGTGGTATTGTTCAAGCAAAATTGAACAGGCCTGGCCAAATTCCCAGCCAGGACAAGTGATTACTGGTACTGCTCATCTGCATACAGTTCTTTTGGGGTGGGCAGGACTGATGACTGAAACCATGGTCACCCCCCAATGCCATATCCCACTGCTGGAAAGCTGGACAAACCACTTGGCAAGTCCAGAGCCTGCTCCTTCAGATTGGTTCTGCACTTCAAAAAAGCTGGTTCACAGCCATGAATGGATTTTTACAGATTCCTGGGCATTACAATAAATCTCTTCATCTTCTGCTTCCAATATACAGTATTTTTTAAATTTTGTTTTCTCCAATATATCCATTTATAGAACACACATTTTATTTTAAAAATTAATGCCACACAAAATCATTGCACATCCAGTGCCCTGAAGAACAGCTGAAAGAATTACCATGTTAGAAATACCATAACAAAAGGAAAACAAAGTTTAAGATTTATGTACTGCAGAAATCATAATCTAGGTATCTACCTATTTCCCACCATCTGCAATCAAAACTGTTCTAATGGGAAAATTAGACATACCTGCTGACAAATACATGCACTACCTCATGACACAGATATCCCAGACTTTGATAGAAATAAAGCTTGACCCCCAGCACACACTGCACAGGCATCTCTTGCTATGAAATTGTGAATGGAAAATTAGAAGCAAAGAACCTAAAGGCAGAGCTAATAACACAGATGTACATTAGCAGTCTGAGTCCAAGAATGTAAACTTACTTAGGGTGAAAACAAGATTGGCATTATATTGGCATTACTTCATTTTAGTACTGTTGCTTAATCTGTATATCTAATTCCTCACATAAAGCTTGACTTTGTGCTAAATAAGAAATGCCTTTGCACTCCACCAGCAGGCTCTGTCCATTTTACAAAGAGGGAACATCCATTTATTTCATCTAAAGGTCAAAAGTGAAATGCCTTTGGGAGATCCCATGCAACCTTAAAATAAAAGTCGCATTCCTAAACTCGGAACTATCTAGAGTGAAACACAATGTCATTATTATTCCTTTGAAAATGTAAAACAATTACTCATTTATATTAAAAGCAAAACTCTTTAAAAAGAACTGGTCCTAAAAACCAATGGAATACCAACAGTGAGAATTTTAAATCTTGCTGTTAAAGAAGCACAACTTATTTCCCTTGCAGTTTTACACATTATGGAAGTCATGACACCCATAAATGTTTAAAAGACACGTGATGTAATTCTAGTATTTGTTCACTTCGAATAAAAAGAAAAGAATTCTTATTCAAACACCAACAATAGCCAAACCAGCCAAGCCCATCATTCTTCAAACTTTTTAGTGATTCTTCGAAGACTATGTTTATGCCATGACACCTACCTGCAACTATTCATCTGTATTTACTGATCCCACTTAGCAAAATCAGCACACAGAACTCCAGCGGAGCAGGAGCTTCAGGCTGTTCGGTTTCTTACAGCTTCCTTCTTCACTTCTTAGTACAGTCCAATGTTCAAGATCTAAACTAAAGCTCACTGAAGCAACAGGTAGCTTTCTAGTCCTTATAAGCTTTGAAATTATTGAATATGCAAGCTATAAAACACCTGCTGCAATATTACACTCAACCTTCCTAATATTTCCCTTCCACTGTATTTCCACTCAGGTGGATTGAAAACCACACCTTTTTTTTGTCCTAAAGGCTATATAAAATTACATCACCCTGTTAATCTGGCTTCACAGTGTCAAATTACTTTATTCAGCAAAAGCATACCATGATCTTTTTGGACAACTAAGACTTTTTTAAAATTAATTACCACTTTAAACAGATAATTAGAACAATCTCCCAGTACACTGTATGGTTAATACATATATAATGCACAGCAGGTTTATGGCTAGTTTCAAGGTGATCACTGCCATCAGTATGTGCCTGGGGCTACCTGCCACCAACAGTGCATAGAAGGCACCATGTGCAGGAGGACATGTCTTGTCACAGTGCCAATGCTGATCTTCTGAAAGATACTCTCTAAGGAGAAACATGCTTAGGGAAACCTCTAGTTTTACACAGTTAACAGTAATATACAATTTTCTATTACCACAGATAATTTAAAGCAGGTTGCAAAAACCTGCATCTGTCTACATAAGGCCTAAAAATAACCATATTACTGTTACACCATTGCTTCATCTGAATTCATAGATTTTATCATTCTCCAGTTGTTTCAACACAGCTTTTAGTTAAAGAGCTCCATATTCATGACACAGAAAGCAGGTTTGTAAGGAAGTCCTGCAGCATCTGACCTTTCTATTTTCTCACGGCAATTTTAAGCATAGAAGGAGACAGAGATAAACACAACACTGAACCCCGCCAAAGCAAAAGCCCACTGAACTATTTCCAGGGAAAAAGACAGTTGTTCCATGAACTCTTCCATGTTTTCAGACATACGAATTATATCTGGCAATAGTTCAACAGAAAGGAAGGAACAGTAAAAGAGAAGCACAGACTAAGAATTTGTAATCAAACAGATTAAGCAGCTGTAAACTGGGAACTCCTGCTCATCAGCAGTTAAAAGGGCAAAATACTCAAATACACACAATGCTAACATCAAAACCTGTAGTTTGCTGCCTAATCTTTTCTTCCTTAATACAGACAAAGCTTGTAGCCCTGCCAATACATGTAAGGCCAAATGGTTTCATGTGAAGAAAGATGGGTAAGACTGAAATGACAGTCAACCCATGGGGACTGGACTTTTAGGGCACAAGAAGGAGGAGAAAAAGGATGACAGGTAAGATAAATAGATAATGTAAGTGGAAAGTAACCAATACAGTCAGGTGAAAGACACTGGGCCGAAAAAATGAGAAGAAAGAAGTAAAAGTGCAATCTCTTTGGTGGACCAAACAGTAGTCTGGATGGGACATAGAGAAATGAATTTCCATTTCACCATTGCTTTCTGTAAGTAACTGTGAAGCCTTTCATAAAGGACTAAACACCACACCCTCTTCCTGCCCTGAGAAAGTGATGGAATAACTGAAAGCAGCAGGGAACTTGGTACCTCTCATCACAATCTCTGTGACGAAGCTACACTTCATAACCTTAGGATTGGAAAAAAATTAAAGGTGATCTGTGAGAGCTCCATACAAGCCTGCACTGAGCGGAGGGCTCCTTTCTTCTCAAGCAGCTCTTTTGCTCTCCTGACAGGTTGCAGACATTGAATTTCTATTGCTCTGAGGCAACGCAAGCCCTCCACACCAGCCTAGCCTGGCCAAGGTCGCATCACCCCCTCTGCCTTGCATTTTCCCTGCCTGGCAAGCCACAGGAAGGAACTCTCTGGTAGAAAACATTTATCCTTTCTGAAAATAGGTATGAGCTGTGAGAGAGCATGGCTATCCCTGGCCAACACCAGCCCCATTCAGACCCATTTAATATGGAAAATATGAAATCTCAGCACAAGGCTCTGCAATCCTAAAGCACAATGCCTGCATGTCTGCCATGTGGTTGCTGCTGTAGTAGAGGATGCACAAAGAGCTGAGACAGACAACTGGAATGATATTTCCTGGTAAAGGTAGTTGAGTGGTGCCCTGGGGAAGGGATCCAGTCCCTGCCCCTCCCATGAAATCAACTAAAGGCGCTGCACAAATCATTTCCACGCTTTTCACAGGCAGTCACTAATGACACATTCCCCATTTTCTACATGTTTAGTGTTGGATCTTTTCTCAAACCAAAGATCTCAAAGTCCTGGCTTCAGCTGAAGTTACTCTGTTAAAAGCAGACTATGAAATGCTACTGAATGCTAATTAGGAAATACTTTTGAGTTTACCTTCTCCAGGCTTCCTCTCCCAAAGGGTCAGCAAACAGCTATGAAATCTTTAGAAAAGGTTAAAGCACCACTCTGGCTTGCACACACGGAATGGGATGAAAAAACTGAGTGCAGCAATGCACTGCCTCCTTCCCTCTGGAGAGTATGCTTATAAAATCAGTGCATATTTTCTCAAAACATTCAGGTATTACTGTGATAAATGCCATAGGAAGCTCATGAGAAGCTGAAGGCATTTATTCTGACTTCAAAGCACAACTTGATTATTAGATCTTAAGTAAGAAACAAGTCCAGAAAGTGAAGAGTAAGGCAAAAATTCCTGCATCTTCCCTTGCTCAGCGAGCACATTCTGTTCCGTGTATTGAATAAGATGTGATCCTGTGAAATCCATCAAGCAATTAAAGGTTAGAATGATGCAAAAGGGGCCCATGTTTAGGTTGCTCAGGGCTTGACTATGAAAACAGAATATTCCTTAAGCATTTTCTCTGTACGAAGACATATTAATATGTCAGCACATGGCCAGTGGTGAGAGGGAAGTGCATACATCATGCACACACATTGAATGGCACTGCCACTCCATATGGGAACAGAGCAGAGAGAAGGCTGCAGTTTGCAGAAGCCAGTTAATTTCTGGCTGTGACCAGAAGGTCAGCCCCGCTCATCCTCCACCCCTGCTCTAGGTCAGTCCAGCTCTGATGTGAAACCACACCTTGAAGCTGTGGTTTGCAGTTTCTGCAGCACAGCCCCAAGCCCTGTTGCTGTTAACAGCTGTGGTCTGGCCCTGGTCCCGCTCCTGTCCTGTGCCAGCAGCAGCCGTCACGCAGCCAGCCCTGCCAGGAGCCAACGCTGGGAACAGCCGGGCTCCAACGGGCTGCAGCTCCCAGCAAAACCATCACTGACACTGACATACATGAGAAAAACGAGTGGAAATGTCTCTTTCGGTAGTCCTGTGGGACACAGCCACTTAAGCATCAGCCAGCAAGTCAGTTCAACCTGCCTCCCTATGCTGTCCAACCCTGTTAAATTAATCACAAAGCATTTACAACAGGGACCAGAAACTTTGACTGCCAATACCTTGTTGGTGTGGTTAACTTCTCCTAATCCTACTACAATGGCAGCATGAAGGCTTGCTCAGAAGGCTGCTGCTTCTTATTACTCTTTAGGGAAAGGCAGCAGATCGTTTTCCCCACCAATGGGTTCTGCAATACTTACTTCTCTGCTACCTGATATTACTGGGCTAAGGAGCTGACAGTGGCTGGGAGCTCTCCTATTCAACTCCACCTGGAAAACTGTCTACAAGCAAAAAATAGTGCTTACAAAAGTAAAGTCACACCCATCCCTCACTTTATAGTCATGTATTATTTCAATGTTTTTTTCTGGGTACCTCAAAAAACATTGTGCTTCCAAGAGAAAATGAGAGTAAAGTCAACTGGTTGGATGTTTGCTCTGCATTTCCATCTCAATTTCTGTATTTCAGCACATGAATATAGAAAATTTATTTTCATAATGATGCAATGGAGTGATTTAATATTTGTAAATGTATTTAAGACAGGTAAAGTATTTAAGTGCTCACCAAAAATTACAAGTAGTGAGGAGAATGAACAACAGAAGCTGTCTGCTGTACTTCCTAAAATAGATTGACATGAACTTTTCTAAATAGAAAACACACAGGGATGCCTAAAATTTTTGGGATTAGGTGTAGTTTCATGCCTTTTATTCTGGAACTCTACATTTACCTCACCCATTCTTCAACTGGTGGAGAACACATCAAGTATCCCTGAGAGACAAAGTACTACAGTATACAGATGTGCCTATTTTGGAAGCAGTTGGATCACTTTTCCCTACGAGGTCAGGGTTTTCAGACCAAAAGAATAGCTCTACTGTTTGTTATCCAGCTGAGAACAGCCTGGATTCCCTGTCTTGTTCAATGCTGTAAAATTAACTGTAAAGAATAAAATCACTCCCCCCTACTTTCAGTTAGCAGGGGGGGAAGAGGAGAACAGGTAACATACTCTCCTATAATGACACTGAACTTTTTACAGTTATTTACAACAATCCAAAGCTTATCATTGTTTGGCAAGCCTTTCCTTTATTCATTTACTTCATTTCCCCTTCTTTCACTGGAAAGGAATTTCACGTTAAACTGGAAAAAAAAGTTAAAAAGTTAAAATTTCCATTTCCAAAAGACTATTTTTAATCATTAAAATAAATTTATATGGAGATCTTGGCTGTTTTTACCTCATAAAAACAGGCGGGCATCATAAGTTACACAGGTTTAAAGCTATTCTGTCTTATTACTTTTATTTTCCTCCTCTATCTTTACTCATCCAAATAATTCTGTGAATACTTGCCTTTTCTTGTAGAAAAAACAAGATTTTCCTACTTTCGGGTTCTAAGCAGAATCAATTTAGAAAAATGTGATTTTAAATATAATGTAATTAAAGTTAGGAATTATTTTGTTTTCCAAAAGGATCACAGAGACATAGCCAAAATCAAAGCTTCAGATGGAAATCCCAAGTTAATCTGGTGCACTATCCTGAACCGTAAGACAAAATTACCCTCAATCATTTTTTCCCATTCTGATATTTAGCCTCTGTATTTAAAGTTTTTGTCTCTGTGGTTACTGCAGGAACACCTAAAATGAGAGAAGCAAGGGCCAATACAGGAAAAAGCTTGGCAACCCAGAGTTACGTATTAGGTCATGAGGGCCAGTGTGCTGCCAGCTTTTGGATGTGTGAACTTCTTTTATTCCTGAAGCTGATGATACTGAGAAATTCATCTTCAATTCAATCAAATTCATTTTTATTACACACTTTCAAGCTTTGTATAATCCCTATCACAGAGTACCACACATCTTACTTTGCAGATCAGGAAGTTTTGTTATCCTTACTTCACTTTTGGGAAAGGGAGACACAGGGAAGCTAAAAATACTGCCTTAGGGCTGCCAAAGCAGCCTGTGGCAAAATAGGGACTGGATTTCTGCTCCCACATGTGCAGCCAGCCACGTTCATCTGCAGCTGGACTGGATACTGCCTGCAACATTTCCCTCATGCCACCAGATCAGCTCCAAGCTCACCTTATCCTTGGAGAGGAACGAGATAAGCAGTGGAACAGCATTATGGAGCTAGAGATCCATGATCTGCTCCAACAGGGTATCCAGGCAGTCAGCTGGAGCTGCTCAGGGAGAAGAGCTCCTTCCACACACCAGAGGGAAAAGGGGGAAGGGAAACAACAGTACCAAGTTGGGACTAGGCCAAGCTCCTTCCAAATATGCCAGATCCATCCCTTCACTGCAGTTCTGAACCTGTGTGCAATTGTGCCTGCAGCTGAGAGAGCAGGTAGATGTGGCACTGGAAGGGCAACCACTGGAGACACAAGGATCGCACTGGAACCTTCAGATAAAAAATGACAGCCCCTGAGGGGCTTGTGGCACATGGTGTATGTCCAGAGGCAACACTGGAGATTTACTTCTGAAACAAACACCGCACCTTTGGACAGAATGCAAAGTTCATATCTTCATATCTAAAAAGGTCTGATGAATATATCAGTGAACAAAGTGAAATGGAAAATAAAACCTTAGACTGCACACTGAGAAAGTTCATAATTTAACCTGAAAGCAGGAAAAAAACCCCACCATTTTATTTTTACCATTGAATCAGAATATAGACTATGACAATTTTACTGGCAAGTGAAAAGACATTCATTGGAATTCTTATTCTTCTTTTATTATCTATCAAGATCCATGGTCCTCACTTAGAGGTATCCACAAATTTTAAAGGTGTTGGGAAAGAGAGCAGGAGGGTATCACACTTTTCCTGAAGAAAAATAAAATGGATTGAGGGGAAAGAAAGAGTATCTGCAACAGATAACTGCTTATCAAAATGATGTTTTATCTACATTATGCATAATGCATCTCTTAATCCTAAAATAAGTGAACAGTGCTAGATATGTTTGCATGAATGATAAAATACTTTTGAATATTACATGTAATACTGAGGGGGTTCTACTAGCACACACTTCTGTGAGTAGGCACCAATGGCATATGTCTAGAACAGAGAAAAAGAAAATGCTGAAAAAGATAGTATCAGTATTAGTATCAGTAACTTGTAAATAGAAAAGAAGATTTCAGAAACGAGTATGTGCACAGGTACTTCACTCTATAATAAAAATAAAGGAGATGCTTCCGGTGAAAACATCTTAGTCAAGAAACATAATATGCCAATACACAACAGCATACTTTGCACAGGACTGAGAATAGTACAGATTGCAATGTACAGGAATTGTGTTTGGCTGATACTGCAGGTTCCAAAATGAAGTTGTTTATTTAAACTATTTATAATTTCAGAAAGAATTCTGATAAATAGAAGTGCAGTGGTAATACTTTTTCATTACCCTAACAATTACTTTACATATTCTTATTACTTTACATATTTCTTATGCATTTTTCTCCAATTTTTTTTTCTTTCCAGTACTTCTTGATAAGGCCTGAAAAAAAAAAAAAAAAAAAAGAACACCAAAAAAAACCCAAAGTCACCTTTTACTCCTTTTGGATTGGTTTCTTATCAAAAAAGGCCATATGTATTCCTGCATTTCACAGGGATTCTAAACGCTGTGATCTGTACCAACTGTCAGTGGTCCTTAAAAATAGAAACAGTACACCTGCTGGGCACAACCACTAAACTTCTGGGTTTCAGTCAACCTTACATTCTTAGTTCCTCTTCCCTGCAAACACCTCTGGACTAAAAGACCACCCAGTAATCCACCTCCTTTGCAATGTTAGGAGTTACAAGGAGGAGAAAAACAGGTTCCAAGAAATACATCCACCACCTTTGAAGCTAGCTTGAAGTGTTCACTTAACAGTGGGAAAAATTAAACCAAACTATATAGAAAAGGTTGTCTTGTACTCTACTGATAACACTTTAGAGGCTCTCTTTGTTAATGTCTTTATTATTTAAAGAAAAATCTCTTTGATGACTCATCCAAGAGCCTGAGCAGATGCTTTTCCCTTGGTAATTTACCTTGATCACCACACCTAAGTAGTTTCTCACCTGTCAACACATCCAGAAGCTTTTAATGGCTTCCCGACATTAGACAAGAGCATATTTTTTCATGTATTATATTTTAATTGACTGAGTTTTTAGGAAGTGATGATAGGCTCATCATTTTTAAGCTTCAATAATGAAACAACATGAGAGAATGAAGTGATTACAAACATAACATTGGACTTCCAGTTTATGGAACAGGGCAAGGCTGGTTATAAGGGAGGGAAGCAGGCACAGAATATCTGACAAGCCTCGATTTTCCATCTGTAGGCCTGTTAAGATAAAATCACCCTCAGACAACCAAGCTGATGAGAGTCATTTTTCCTCTGCTGATCAAGACCACTAACCTACTTCTCTGCATGTAATAATTCTTCAGTGACAAAAGTAATTTCTCATGCCATAAATAAATCACTGAAACACCCTAAGAGTAAGAAAAGACACATAGATCTTACAGACATTTTCTGGCTTTTTTACAGCTCATTCCCTCCCTTTTCTCACAGCCTGTAGGTTTTGAAGGGGATGCAACTGGCATTGCTCTGGCTCCCTACTGCTGTCAGCTGGAGAGTTCAGCTTCAAAGGCAACTGCAGGCAGGAATGGAGCAGCGCTACCACTTCAGGCTCTATTGGAGTGCAAACCTCTCCAGTCCCGGCAGGACAGGCAGTGATGGGCTCTCACTGGACATCCTCAAGCTCACAGCTCTGACTTGGGATGTACAGCCCACCAGCTGATAGGCACTCCTCTGCCTCTCCCGTGGGATGATGGGCAGCAGGTTCTGCTGCTCGTCCTGCAGGAGCACATCCTTGCTGCTGGCCAGTCCAAGCCTCAGCAGCATCAAATGCAGGTGCTGACAGCAGGCTAAAAGCAAATCGTGTTCATTCACCTGCTCCATGTTAGGAGGCACCAGCCAGGAAAGAAAAGCTGGCATGCCTTTTCCATACACCACAGCAAAGCATGTGTAAGGAGTAGGCTGAAACACCATCTGTCTCCCAGGGAGCACAGCACACACAGGAAGGCACTGGGGAATGACAAAGTGTAGCTGTTGGTCTTACCCAGCCAGTATACTCAGAAACTACTTGTTCACCCAGCTGCTACCTCAGCACTTCATCATAACATGCGAAGTGCCTTGACTCTTTCACAGTCCCACCCCTTTTCCACCTTCCCAAAAAAGGCAGGTAAATAACTAGTCTAAAGAAGCTGATGGCTTCTCCAAAAACAGACTCAGTTTTACACTTAATGGTTCACAAAATAATTCCGGCAGCCAGTCAGATCTTGAAGCATCATCACCAAAATTTAGTCAAATGACTAATTCCTATTAATTATATCACTTCATATTGGGCTACCAGAATAACAGTTGGTACTTAGGGAAACACACAGATCATTATCCATCACCAGTGACAACTATGAGATAGGTTAATTATGAATGTATATCATAACTTTGCCTTTAGCATGCTGTGACTCAGATTTTAAAAATGCAGCTTCCATCTAATACTATAAATCTAAGCACAGGAATTCTGCACTTTATACTTTCTAACACAGCAAACAATAGTGACAAGAAACAGATTACTTTACATGCAAACTTACAAATTCTGTTTTAATGAGTGGTCTTGGACAAAAGCTTTACATCTCACCTAATATTCTAGAAATTCGTCAGTTATCCTCAGCTACAAAAAAACACATGTAAGAGGCTCATGTTTTGAGCACATAACAACATTCAATTATTTTCAATTATATGGTATGTGCAACTTTGCAAAAATCTCATTCTGTTTTCAAGACCGATTTGATATGATTTATAGATCTCTGGATTCAGAACTATGAAACATTTTTCTAGACAGCTGAACCACATTTATCAGAAAAGCAGGGGTATTATCCAAAACAATACCCAACATGATATAATCACATGTGCAGCTTCCCGTATCAATCAATTTCACAATTTCCCTTAAACAATACAGACACACACTGTGACATATGCAAACCCATCCCATGTAATTGCCCATTACCATTCCAATCATGACAAACATCTGAGAGACCCCAGGGAGGGAAATGAAGAACTTCTCACATTTTGGCCATGAAATGTTCAGACTTTAATCTATGATGTTGAATGGGGATTTACAAAAAACAAAGAATTGCCTGTGGGCTGTGTGGTACAGGACAACAGTCCAGCTAAAATAAACCTGAGCTCAACAGAAGACACTCAGTACACAAACTGTTTTGGCATTGCATTAAGTTCTGCATGCTGTTCTGTTTTTCAAGTTACATTTATTCTATTTAATTAAAACCAACAGGACATAAAGGATATTGATGTATTGACATTGAACAAATATAAAAAGTCTTCTGCTGAAATAGAGTCCAGACGCGCATGTCTGTCAATGCACAGACGTGTCTTACATTGTGTAACTAAAGTTGTGCACAGAATTGTTAATTTGCAAACTCTGGACCAAAACCATAATGTGCCAGCTACAAAGGGACCATGCAGATGCCATATCAGGCCTTAACACAGGGTCAGTCTTGCTAATATCCTTCTTGTGTTTTGCACAGTTCCACTTTCTGAAGGCCTGGCAGCACCCAGAGTAGTGTATCTAGAGGATCAAATAGACCTTCTCCTCTGGCTTTCACATTGCCAAGTTAATTCCAGCACCAGCAGCTCCTGTGGTATTGATGTGAAAGTTTTTTTGGATGCAAGGAAGGCATTTAGAACAAACACCTTTTAGTAGGTGTATACTTTAGTGTGTATATTACCTTCGCAAAGGCTGGAACAACACAAATGGGTAGAAAGTAATCACTTGCTAGGCTTGCTCTTTTAAAGATTTTATTTGGAGGCACTAAAAAGAAAACGTTATTCTTATAATGACAGCACACAGAACCATCCTCACAAAACAATCTAATTTTTGACCTGTGCAGTTTTTTGGCTTTGTCCTGTCACCATCATCTTCTTTGGTCTCCTTGATACTCTAGAAAAAAACTTTCCACATTCATAGCCCCTTTGACTACTCTAAAAATCAATTGAAAGGCAGCTGAAACTATTAGCAACTTTGAGGAAATGATTCTACACCTGACAGGACAGAATGCACAATCACTGCGAGTCTTGCAGTTGTCCGCCTGCACATCTCAGGAGCTACCATTCAAAGCTTTTCCATGCTTATGACACATCCAGTCCATTTAAAATCACAAGCTCTGTCCCAATCAAGCACATAATTCCAGGAAAATGCATCAGAAATCGGCATCCACTGTTTGTCTGACCAGTGTGAATCAGAGCACATTTTCAAAGGCATGTTCCCAGAAAGATGGATCTACTTTTCTGGATGATTTGAACTATTATTTTGGCATTCTCAAGGGCGTGAGCTGAGACATTATTTGACCCAATGACTTTAGGCACTGGTACAACATTTGCTGGATCACCAAGGTCCATACTGGGAAGTAAGTTTTAAAATAGTAATAGAAAGTCACAGACAGTAGGATTACATTGCGTAAGAATTAACAGCACCAGAATCCTTGTCTAAGCCTTCTCCCAGCTGATATTTATCAGTAATGATCACAGAAACAACCCCTTCTAGGCTGGGACTGCCAGCTGGAGGGTCCTCACAACTGGCGGCAGCGGCCAGGAGCCAGAGCCAGCTCCCACAGTTGTTGCCCAGCTAAGCAAAACTATGTCCAGGGCTCTAGCACTTAATTCTTTCCCTTTTTCCTGACTTTTTCTTTTTTTCATGCCCTGGTTTCTAGTCTGGCCCCTGGAGATGCGTCATGCAGCCTTGACTCCTCAGAATCACTGTCACACAGCCTTGACTCCTCAGAATCACTGCATCATTTAATAAAAAAACCACCAAACACGATAAAAACATAGACTTCCTAGGACAGTGTTAAGCTTTTTACTTTCTTCTCACTTTCATTTATACCTCTTGCCATTCCCTGCTATTCTCTAAAAATGCCCATGTTGATTCCAAAAAATGCAGCTGTTCTTAACAAAGACACAGCCCCAGTCTATACACTTCAGTTAAAAAAAAAAGTTTCAATAAAAAGTTACTCATAATTTTCTCAGGTAATGCTGTTACATTACAAGCATTTACATAGCTTTAGTCTTCCTTGTCTATTCTAACAAACTGCTAAAAACACATGTGTATTTACAGCTAAAAAAGTCTCTTGAGTTTTGGCCACAATTAGTGCTTGCACATATATCTTGGCTTTATGGCAGCCAGAACTCATCCTTTTTTTATTCTGCTAGCAGATAACTGACTTACCATTGCCATAAAAGGGACAAGCTTCAAGTACAATATGAAAATTCCTGGAATGCTTGAATCTACCCTCATGTAGTTGATTTTTTCCCTTAATATGTGCACGATGAATACAAACCATTAATGCACTAATTTTTCTTTAAACTTTTGTTCTAATTCTTTACAGCCCCATCAGTCCATACCAGTGTAATTTTTCAGCCTTATTTGGGTTTCATTACAATCTTAGCATTTGTTTCAATGCTTTTAGATTAACAAATATTTCAACAGAAGTCTTCAGTAGACTAGAAAACAAGTTTTCTTCCACTAGATAAACAACCAGACTAATAAGACCAAAAGACTTACAATATCCAGTCAGCACATAGCTATCCAGTGAAAATGGGCTAATTTGTTCTATCCCTTAGCTACAACTGAAACATTTGTCATGACAAAGAGGGGGGGGGGGGAAAAAAAGCCTTTCTCATTCTGGTTTCTGTATACTAAACTAAGAACCCCATAAATCATCTCTTAAAAGAGAACCAGCTAATAAAAAAAGAATTTTGCACTAAGTTAGTGATTATTTGCATGAAAGGTATCATTCATTGTGGATTTCCAATATTAATTATCTATAGAAAGAATCCTCACGTAAAATTGTCATTGACCATTGACTATATTGATGAATTAGAACACAATCTCCCACTAAACCATTTAGAAACGCTCCACCAGGTTCATTCCCCAGTGTTAAGACAACATCCACAGGTACAGGAGACATTGAGAGGGCATCTTGACTAGAAGAGAGGTTGAAACCTCAGGCCTCCCATGTAGCCAGAGAGATTATAAATCGCACAGCAGCTGAGACACCCATGGGCAGAGAAAAGGCTAGACACTGGTGTTTAAATGTTCTAGGGGAGATGAATGTTACTCACCTCAAATAATTTACTTCTAGCAATGTTAGGGAACACCACCAGACTTCTGGCACCTTTTCAAGAAAGTTCAACATCTAGACCTGATTTGTGGCTTTCATCTTATCTCAATTCAGAGATGAAGTACAGAGTTTGCAAACTGGGGCTCCTCAGCACATCCCTTTTGCTTTCACTTTAGCACCTGGGCAGGAATCCCCATTCAGGTGACAGACTTTACCTAAAGATTTTCTGCTTCCCAGTTGTAGCATTTGAAATGTTCTTTAATAAAGTATACATTGTTATCTACAGACAAGATAATAGATTGTTTGTACCATGCTTCAGACTTTGTAAAAAACTACATCTCTTCTGCAACTGCAAATGACCAAACTCATTTGATTTTTAATTAAAATACTTGAGCTTTTCCTACCAATCTCAGTGTATTAAACTAATTATTTGATTTATTTTATAACTCTGAAAATTTCTTCTGCTGATTCCTTTTCAGCTGTCTTAAAAACCTACATGTCAAAATGTGATCTCTGTCACTGTTGCAAGCAGATGAAAGCCACAAAAAGATGAAAGAAACTTAATTATTACTTTGCAATGTGTTTACTCCACACACTTGACAGCACTTTGTATTTTGTCCTTCACATTGTTCTGTTGAAGAAGCACACCCTTCCTCAGACCCTGCAAGAAAGAGGCTGTCTGCCAGCAACAGTAAAGGTGAAGGCAGCGGATGCACATGGAGAGAAAAAAAGCAGAGGAAAGGAGAGGAACAGAGGATTATTAGTAATTCTATTGAATCCACACAAAGAAACCCTTTAGCTTACAAGAAATTCCATAAAAGTAGCTGAATAACTTCAATAGAAGCACAGTTTTTAACATTTTATAAATTAAGTTGGCACATTGATGGAAAGTCTTATGCCATTTATTTCAGAACGTGCGTGAGAACAGCATCCTTTAGCTATGAAGGTAACATTTTAAAAAACCAAGAAGAAGGAAACCTATCCTTTTTGAGTTCTTCTTTGGCTTCCCTCATTTCATTTTTGGACATGGCTTTTTTATTAGTGACTGTAAGGCAAGCCAAGCCAAAAAAAGAGAGCTTTTTTGCGGGCTGTGAGGCTAGGCTGACTCATCTCCACCAGAGCAGATTCCCAAGCTGCTGTCTCCCACAGCACCTGCTCTCTGCACCCGCGCCTCAGCACCTTGCACCAGAATTGCACTGATGTCACTGAAACATCCCAGCACAGGTATAAAAGCAGGACTACAATTCTCATTGGAACCCCTAAGTACAAGTTTTCAGATGCTTGATAATTTGGCAAATCAGAGGTGAGAAGGGGTATTTCCTACCACCACCACCCAATCACCTAAGCTAAGAAGAACTAATATAACATTAAGGCTTACAATGTTAGGATCTTATGAAGACATTCACCTTTACTGCAACTCACTTCATATTACAACAGCATAATGGTAGTAATTACACACTGATAATGTTTTAACTTGTTCTATATTTTACTGACACATTGTCCAAGACAGTGCTATATAAAGACTCTTGAAGGGTTAATGCCACGTACTTCTCTGATGTATTAAATCACCAAGAATACTTCCAGCCAGTCATAACCCAGAAAAATCAAACATTTATCTTCCCACAAACATCATTACATTGCAGCAGTACTTCACACCTTCAGCTACTCACTAAAGCCACAAGTTGCTCTTCCATTCAGGTCATAGCCCATGCCCAAATTCTCCTCTTTGATCAAATCTTGCAAAGTGTTAAGGTGTTAAGTGTTTATGATGGGAAAGTCAACGGAAATTCTAGGAAGGGTGTACTATGTAACTTTTAAACACTGATGAAGTAAGTCAATTTATTCTCGTGTAGAGGTTGTTGAATCTTCCTTTGTTTAGTCTAGTTCTATAAAAAGAACAATATTCCTAAGCCTATCCCTAAAGAAGGCTTCTGACATTTTAGAACAATAGTCTTAGCTGCCTGCAATGCTCTCCTACACTGCTCCACATAATCAAGGCAACTGACAGAATATACATCCAGCATAACCTCAGGCATTATACAACCTCATGATATCCAGGATTATATCCACCAAGTGGACAAGTTGCAATGAAACACCACAGTTCTCCTGCAGGCATTTGATATAAACACTCAGAAGCAAAAACTGTGCAACTTGGGATGATAGTCTGTGAACGCACTTGCGTATGCTGACACTCAGCAGCTGGCTCCAGGAGCGAAGTTCATGGAGATGAGTCAGGACTGACTTCCCAGGGAGGTTCAGAGACTGTGTTCACCAACACAGCTGGCAGCAGACAGGTATATGTTTCCAAAAAAGCCTGCCCTTCTCTCCTGCCTCCCGCATCCCATGCCATGATGCTGTAGAAGAAGTGGCCAGAGGGACAGGGGAAGTAGGCAGAAAGGACAGCAGGTATAAAAACATTCCTTTGGGAGTAAGGAGTCACCAGGCCTGTCCCCTTGTCCCCAGAAGTGCCCATGCATTTTTCTGTGTACATATATTGAGTAATAACCCCCCACTGCTGGGGGTGGACAGGTGAACCCCCACCTGCTACTCCCCCAGCAAACACTGCTCACCACAAGCTGGAAGGCCACTCTCCTGCCCAAGCTCTCATGACCCTCTCTGGTGCACCCTCAGCCACCCCAGATCTTACACCTTCCTGACAAGACATTTTGCCCCAACAGGGGAAAAAGGGAGCACTGCACTTACCTTCTTTGGACTCCAACACCCCACCATAGCCTGGCAGGGACAACCAAACCCACTTCCTGTTTTTCTCTGAAGCCTTCTAGCATGAGAGGTGCTTCACTCATTGGAAGTCATTTGGGTCTCCCCTTCTGGCCATATTTTTGGAACTGGAGTGACCATATCTCCCTCCTGAATTAACAATTGCCAGGGTTTGTTAAACATGCTCTTGGTATTGTCAAGTCCTTGAGGACATTCAGGGACAAGGATGTCAGATGGCCTCAGGGAATAGGTGTCTCAGCATCAAAGACAGTGGCAGCCCTAGGCATGAACTGCTGCAGAAGGCAGCTGCCCAGCCCTGCCTTACTTCATCAGTAAAAGCACACCCAAGTGAAGTGCTACCAGTGATTCAGACTCAGTCATACGACTTCTCTTCAACCACATGCCAAAAGCCCAGGTCATAGTTTTTATCTGCTCTTGGTTTATGTGCCCTGTACATCTTCATCTCAGTAAATCACATTTTTAATGAAAAGAGAATAGAAAAATTGTTCAGATTAGTTGGAAGCAATTATATTCTTTTTGCTTTTGGCTTATAACTGCAGGTGTCAGAATGCATTCCCAAATATGATGTAAAAACAGAAGAGGTGTTGCAAAGAAGGCAAGAGGACAATGCAGCAGAGCTGTCTCTGCCTGGCCACATCCAGGGCACCACTCTCCATACAGGGCTTACCCAGGGACAGGAACCTCCTGGCCTCCCCCAGTGCATCCCCAGCTGCCACCACACTCAGCTGAAGTAGCACCAGTGGAACAGCACTGCCCTTGTGGAAAAAATTATGCATGCTTTTATCACTGTTTTGGCACACCTTTTCCCATTAGCTCGATTGAGCTTGCTCTCAGCTCTGTCCCAGCACCCATTTTGCCAAGACTAAAAGCAAAAAAGGGAGATGGGTTGGGAACTTGGAGGGAATGCTAAGCCCACTGCTGAGCACTGGTGGCCAGATCTCCTCTACTCCACAAGCATTACATGGCAGCCAGTTCACTTGCGTGGAAGGCAACTCAACCCAGGGCTCAAGTGCAGCTGAAGATCTCGCTCCACTGCACGAAGCACAGGGACTAGCACAGGCAGCAGCATCAACAAGGTACCGAAACATGACACCAGGATTTCCATGGCATTGTCAACTCTCAACCAAGCAGTACTAATGTTAGGAAACAGACTTTCTCCAAAGGAAATGGCAGCCTGAAGAGTGTCAGAAATGAGAACCCCTGCAGAGATCCATCAAAACAAGCTTCTCCTGTAACTGTCTCATGGGAGCAGTCTCTCAACCTGACCTGGAAACATCTAAATCTACTGCCCTGTCTTCCACTCTGCTCTTATTGTAACCTGAAAACGAATCTCCCGAGAAGAACATAGACCAGCACAAACACCCAGATTAGCTATAATTAATATTTTAATAATAATTGCTCAAAATAAAGAACGCTAAACTTCCATTGTCACACCTGGATGGACCTTACAGTGCCACATCAAAACCAGTGGGAGCTGCAACAGAGCAGCTCCCTCTTTCTGTACTGAGGCACGTGATATCCTGACAGTAGTTGGCTCAAGGCTGGCTTTGCTACGTCACATGCATCTGTGAGAGCAGTCCTTCCAAATCTCCTCGTATGTATTTAATCACAGATATGTCAGAGATAAAAACATTTTTTCACTCTGTCAGCCCTGACAGACTGCAGAAGCACCACCACCAACAGAGCATGAGCTGCTTCTGCCACACTTGCTTGTGCTCACAGGCATGGTCTCAAGTCTCAGCTAAACCAGAAGAACCACCATGCACATATGAAGAAACAGTTACTGTGAGGGTGACTAAGTGCCTAGAGGGGTTGAGCAGTCTCCATCCTTGGATGTGTGTCCAGCGGAGCACAGCCTTAAGCACTGTGGTAGCTGTCCCTGCTCTGAGCAAGGGGTTGGACTAGATAATCTCCAAGGTGCCCACCAGCCTCATCAATTCTGTGATGAAGGCCACAGGACAATTAAGAAGACTGTGGCTGCACAACTGCCATAAAATAAAAAATAAATTTAAAAATTTAAAAAAAAAATACTAGGTAATATAAGCTATTTCGGGGAAGGACGGAACAAGAATGATTTTTCTTTTTTGGAGAAAAGTGGTTGCTCCATTCAGCCTATTGCAAAGAGTACTGCATACAACCTTACCTACCACATAGTCTCCTGTTAATACAACTACTCTTGAAATGTAAACAGTGGAGCACGTTCATCTGAGGACAATCTGACCACTGGGTCAGCTCCGCCAGCTCTCCAAAAGCAGAAGAGGTCCTGCCCAGGTGTAGAGTGCTTCACACCACCCTGCCGCAATCATGCACAGGCATCAGGCTTGCTCAGGAATCTCCAAAGAGAAGCCCCTCAATCACCACCCACACCTGTTATGGTGCAGGCCAACAGCCATCTCCATCACCTTTTGTGTAGTTGCTAGTGGCAGACAACAGCACAGAGCTCAGGACAATGCCAATAGAACTGAATTGATTGAAAGGCCACCCAGGTACAGCTGAAAGTTTATCTAAGGCAACAAAACTGCAAGGAGCTCAGCTTCCACTGCATACTTGTGTTTCCTGGTGGCACTATAAATCTACAGTCAGCTTAACACACAAAGAACAGTTAATTATGGGAATAGCTTCACAATATAATTAACAGTCCAGGTTACATTTTAAGAAATCTTGATTTTAATGAAACAATTTATCCAGCATATGTAGGACACTTCTAGAACAGAGCTTCTTCACAGTTGCTACAGAAGACCTCAAACTGTATAACTGATAATAAAGTTTGTATCTTCTTTTAATAAGCAACTCTTCCCTACACAGTTTTGTGGCTTTGACTGACAGTCATGGTTTACCCAATGACTTCACTTTACAGCACAAGGTGGGAATGTATCTCACAAATAGGTAATTGTATCTCTAGATATACCAAATTTAGAACTCAAATGTAAATCATTTACTTCAAAATATTCTAATTAAATAAAATTAATTATAACCTCAAGGGAATACATTTTAATCAGCTTAATGCCAAGTGATGGGTGAATTGCCTAAGAGGATTCACCACTGAGTGATTTATTGCAATCCCAGTAAGCCTGATATTATCAACCCAGGAGCAACCGACAAGACATCAGAAGTTTGGTGCATGGCTTACTTCAAATGAGTCAATGTATATATACCATCCCCTTGGTCACACAGAGGTATAAAATTTTATTATAGAACTTAATTTCATCTGAAATTGCAGAAAAGCTTAAAATAACCCTTTTCCATACTTCCATTGTTGACTGAAATGTTAATACAAGAGCTTACATTTATAGCAGGAAGCATGACAAAAATCCATGTGCCTACAGCTACTGACAAATTTTCTGCACTCCTGAATTTCACTAATACAGTATCAGCCTAACCAAATGCAAGGAAACAAGGAGACACAAAAAGATAACCTATTTAAAATTATTATGTCAACTGCCCTTTACTTAGCGGCACAGAAGGAACAGACCAAATATTTCAGGAGCGCCAGGAAAGAGAGTCCTTTAAACTTAAGGACAGCTAATAGCTATTATCACAGTGATAAAATTAGCTCCCTTAGCAAAACTTTCAGACTACTTGCATGCTTTCGATTTTACAAGTCTATGCCACAATTTAGCTGCATCCGGAAGGATGCCAAACTTTAGATGGTCAACTTTAACCATTAACATTAGGATCCTTCCCGGTCTTCAGCCTGCCGCCCACCGCGGGGGTCAAAGGCAGCGTGCAGAGCACTTTGAATCCAAGCAACCAACACTAAACTATTATTATTTCCTTTTTACTTTTTTTTACTTTTTTTTTCTTTTTTTTTTTTTCTTTTTTTACCGTGGAAACGCAACTCGTTACTTTTCAGTGCCGGGTGGGTGCGTGCTTTCTATTCCCTCCCCAGTCAGCGGCGCTCCGTGCCGAGCCGTGGGAGAGGGAGAGCGCTGCGGGGCCCATCCGCGCCGGACCCCCGCTGCCATCCCCGCGCGGTGCCGGCCGCCCCGCTCCGCGCCCGCGGAGGGCCGGCGAGCGGCGCAGCCCCGCGGAGCGGTGGGGCAGCCGCGCATCCGCGCGGAGCCCACCTGGCTGCCCCAGCGTCCCGAGAGCCGAGGCCCCGCGCCGCCCCACGGCGGCTTCCCGTCCCGTCCCGTCCCGCTCCCGCGTCTCCCCGGGAGAGGGTCCCGCGTGTGCACCCGATCGCGCAGCCCGAAGGAGCCGCCCCCGCGTACTCACCGCGGCGGACACGGCGCTGAGCTCGGCGCTCAGCAGCAGCCCGAAGCCCAGCCAGAGCCGCATGCTGCCGCGCACCGCACCGTGCCGTCGGTCCCTGGGCGGCGGGGCGCCGGCGACTCAGAGTGGGGCTCCGCGGGGCCGGCCCCACATGCGCGACTCTCCCCTCCGTCGCGGCCGCGGCGCCTGCAATGCCTCGGGGGCGAAGGACTCGACTCGCCGTAAACGATGGGCGGTGGCAGCCCCCCTCTCCTCCCCCCCGGGCGGGGACCCTGGGAGGGCGCAACCTCGCCCGCTGCCGCTGGCCGCAGTTCTCCGCCTCCTCCCCGCCGCGGGTGGGTGGTGGGCCGCGGGGGGCGCGGGCGGAGGGGGGAGGCGCGCCGCTTTCCTCGCCGCACACCGCCGCGGCCGCCCGGGAGGGCACGGCACGGCACGGCAGCGCGGCGCGCAGCGGTGCGGAGCGGGCGCGGGCGCGGGGCGGGTGGCGGAAGGGCCGGGGAAGGGCCGGGGGCGCTGGCTCTGCCCGGCCCGTCGGGGTTCGCGACCCCGCGGGTGGCTGCGCGCCGGGGGGGACGCCGCTCTGTGCGGGGAGCGGTGCGACAGCCCTCGTTCCCCCCGGATCGGAGCCCGGCCCGGCCCGGCCGGTGGGGCCGCTCCCTGCTCTGGCAGCGGCGTCGCTGAGCCCGGAGACCTCCGGCGGGGGGAGCGGCGTTACAAGCGGGCTCTTCTCTGCCTTGCAGGGGTGGCCGTCCGGCGGGAGGGAGCCCTGAGCCGAGCCCCCGGCCAGGGAACGAGCGAAAATGGACATCTCGCAGTTTCCCAGTGCACGTATTTTCCTTTGTCAGTAAGTAATTCCGCTCGGTAGGCTTTTGGAAATAACTTTTTTAAAGTCGTATTGTCACCTTTAACTACAGAGTGTTATCACGTGCTTGTTTTGAGCTAGTTTAAAACAATATCGTCCTTATTCACCTTTCCCTGCAGGGATACGGGGCTTTTGCTGATTCTGATGGAAGTTGTGCTGTCAGCCGTCAAAGTGGACGCTGTAAGTAAAACATCTTATGACTTTTACCGAGGAGAGGAGGAAAAAGTAGTTTCCTTGGTACCAATAAGTGAGGAACTGCGTTTTCCTTGCCAGATGGCTTATCTATCTTTCTATTAAAAGAAACAACTAACAAATCATCTCTGCAAGCCTTACAGATTGCTGCCTTCAACAAAATGATGTTTAGCAGAGAAGCATAATGCTTCAAGTGTCAAGTTGTTTGAAGTATTCCACTGTTAATTTTGCTCAGATTGGGTAATTTGTTAAAGTGATAGTGAAACAAACCAAACAGCTTCTTTCTTTTTGTAAGAAAAGCACCAAAAATGCTGTAGATACCAAAGAGTACTTTGGTAAAGTTAACCTGCAGGTGAAATGTCTTCAGTTACATGCAAACCTCATCTGAGGTCTGTGAAGCTTATTTCTACAAGTCAGAGGCATGTTTATAAATAAATCACTGTTTAAATTAAATTGTTAAATCCAAAAATAGGTGTTATATGCTATATAGGTGGTTGCAGCTATCTGCCTGAGGTGTTGATGTAAACAGAAGTTACTAAACTCTTGCATCGTCACAAGGATTTGAAAGAAGTGAGAGATAATGTATAGGAAAGTGCAACATCCCTGTTATAAAGCTTGATGAGTTTAATGGAAAGATTGTTGTTAATGGGAATAGATTTTGGATCAGGCCTGAATATAGGAGACTGAGATTGGTAAGGCTTGTCTTGTGGCTGCATTTATTGGTCAGCCACAAGTGTGGTTAAATCTCTGTGGTCATGTGCTAGAGGGACCTTGATTACATTTTTTCAAAAGCTATCCTACTTATATTTTAATCCTACTGTCTGCAACTTTATGACTTTACAGTCCATATAGATATGTGATGATAGGCCACATCTTTGTAGATGTGGCATATTGTATTAAGGAATGGGACATACTAGGGCTTTTGTAGCAGGTGTTGTGACACACGATAATCCTGCACTCCAGCTACAGTTGCCATGTAGAGCTTGCCCATCAGTCTTCATGGATGGTTGATCTTTTCTCATCATGGCTGAGCAAGAACTGTCAGGCTGGGGAGCCACAGTCCTGTCGGAAGAGACAGGAGTGAGGACCTCAAGTGTCATGTTTGTCTTTGCCTCGTTTAGATACAAACATTGTTCTGCTGCATAGTGCTGAATGGATGATAAAATTACCATGTGCTATTGAAACCAGAACAGGCTGGTGATAGTGTGAATGTTTTACGCCCAGTAATGATATCGCTGGGATCAGTTGACATAAACCATTGGCATTTGTGGTATGACCCTCCTTTTATGAAGCTGTTGTTGTAGTGTGCGTAGCATGATACCTGAGTTTTAGCTATAGCATGAACTAATTAGTTCTCCTTCATGTTCTTATAGTAGACTGTAGACTGTGATGTTAAAATAGAGGTTTACTGAAGAGATGTTCGAGATATTTGATAGATGCAGTCTGCTCATGGCTACTTAAATCTCCACATGCTGGTTTTCCCAGAGAATCTTGAAAAAGTAAATTGGCCTGCTTGAAGGTCTAATTTCCCAGATTTAATAGTTCCTATGGTTGTGTCTGTGTAGGAGATGAAACACCCCAGTGAATGTGAATGGGGAAGTCTGGTCACGTTTCCATGAAAAATTCAGCTGCACTGCCACCAAAATATTTATCCTATTTTCCACCCATATGCTGCTTCCTTCCCTTGGCCAGCCCAACTCTTTGTGTAGTTGTATGGTGAACTGAATTGGAAAACTCCTTGTTTATACCAATCACTACCCCAAAAGAGAATAGGGGTGAGAGCTAACTTTATCCTGGATCAGATCATCACTTGTATTCATAGAAACTTGGGCTGGCATAGGACTGGCAGCAGGCAGCTGGGGGTGGGAGGAGGGTTGGCTTGCTCCTTGCAGTGACAGCTCTGGTCAAATATGTTTGCCAAGTGGCAAAGTGTGTGTCTGTGGGAAGCAGCAGCACCTGAATAATTGCAGGTGGGTTGCTGGCAGTCATATTCTTTCTATTGTAATCCTGTTTGTTATGCTGAATATTCTTCTATTTATTACACAGATCAGTGTGCTAATGTTATGAAGTGTTTTATAAGCTTGAATTTAAAAAACTGCTATAAATTATTAGAATCTGTAGGACCAGGACTTAAAAGTCATGGTCATGCCTGTAATGAGACAGGCAGAGCTGCTGACTTTGACAGCCATATATATGTGAATGAGTTACAGCTGCTGGACATAAGTAGTGTTGAATGAGAAAAATTGCACATAGGAAGAAATTGGAGTGAGATTAAGGAAAGGCCGGGAAAGAGGGAGAGAGGAAGAGCAGAACTCACAGAGTTTGACTGAATGTGTTGCCTGGCAGGCTGCTGCTGGCTGTTAAGGAGACGGATGTTTCTCAGCAGAAAAAGAAATAAGAGGAAGAAAAAAAAGGAGGATGTTTAGGATATCAGAGAACTGGGGGAGAAAAAAATGGTGTCTCTGGCAAGAGAAGAGGATGCTGGTTGTAGACTTGAAGAACTAAGGAAGAGAAGTCCCTGAATGGAAATGCCAGGACAGACAGCCAAATGGAGCAGATCAGGCGCAGTTATCTTTAGCACTCTTTGGCATGCACTGGATAGTGATGTTAAAGGCCTCAAATAACTTTGGAACTACCCTGAATTGTAGATTTAAGAATTCACATGGCTTAAATAAAATTAAGTGGTATTAACTACCTGAAGTTCAACCAAGTTTACAGATTTCTTCTCCCTTTCTGTCCCTGCAAATACATTACATCCAAAATATCATTCTTGGGTATATTTTTTTCTCTTCAGAGACAGTGTCTTCTGCTAATGCTGTTTTTTTTTTTTTTGTCTTCCCCAAAGCACACTTTTTCCTAAGTAGTTTTGTAACATTTGATTACTTTATTGGTGCTCCCCTTAGTATATTTTTTAAACTGGCTCTAACAAAAATTACTGGTTTTCCAAGTTATATTCAGGTGGAAATAGAATAGAATCCCAGAAAAGAAGGAAATAACTGTCAGGTCAAAGAAAGAAAATTGAGAGAGAATAAGTTTGAATAACATTTGCAAAAATAACAGCAAGTAACAGATCACAACTGTCATTTTGAATGGAAACCATATATAAATATATAGAATGGAACAACTGAAGTATAGAAGAAGATATAATTCACTTCTGTGAGATTGTAAGATTATTATTATTATTATGGGGGATGTCATCAAAGTGGGAGAAGCAATAATTCTTTAAAAGAGAATAAAACCAACAGTACTATGTACTACTTCTGTTGTTTTCATAGTGAAATTTGATTGCTGACATGGGTGCCTAAGTTATTGCTCTAAGTTAAAATGTGTCAATGTGTATCTCACATCCAGTTTTTCCCAGATGTGTCCTGTTTTATTCCATCTGGAAACTTTTGGCTGGTTGAAACAGGAGGACCTTTTACATTAACCCAGGATTTCCAGGCTGAAAGAAGCCAGGGTGGAGTAATCACTCTGCCCATCCTGCTTCATTTGTCCACTGTAAATGCAGACACTGGGATCACACTGTGAAAAATGTGATAGGGTAAGCATACTGCCCAGGTGATCTAGGAATGAGGCATCAATCTGATGTATTGATTTCATCTGCCACGTTACTTTAGTGCATGCAAAGTGAATCCACCTCTTCCTGGAAATACCAGGCTCCCTACCTGTTAGCTGCTTCAGAAACGACCTAGGAGATCCCCCAGAAAGATACACTGCAATCCTAATTTAGAGCAGCTTCATTTGAGGTATATCCACAATGGCAGACACGGCTTGTTTATGGCTTGTCTGTTTAAATAAGTGTACAGTTGGTTTCATCTTTGAGTAAGAGTGGTGTTCCATAAAAAAAATCAGACAGAATAATGATACCTTGAAAAAAGCCACTAGCATTTTGGGGAGCCTCCTAGCACATCTGATTGCTTTATTCAAAATTTCTTTGAACCCTGGAAGAATTATTGGATAGTTTAGAGAGGACTCTTTCTACATTCAGTCATGGAGCTGACAGAAAGGGGCGGCTCTCTTAAAAAACTGAGAAATCTTGAATGAAGGAGGTGGCACCCAGGCAGCTGCATAAGGCAAAGCCCCTCATTTTCACCAACATGGACAGCCATGTCTGTGACCCTCCATGATGGGTTATGTTGCAGATAGGCAGCCCAAGTGGGAATTTGTTTATGTTTTTTTAAAAAGCCATGACTTGTCCCATCAGCATCATATGATGCCAGCCAGACAAACACATTCACAGCCAGTGTTTCACACATGGCAATGTATTCATGGTTGATAGATTTAAATTCCTCCATTTTGGTCCTTCTTTTTGTGTGCTGTCTGCTCCACTCATCAGTAAGAGAGTTCACTTAAATGTCTCTTCATTATTACTTCTCTATTCTCTCTTTGAAATGCTTCTTTGCTGCCATGCCTATGACACTGATTCTAATTTACTAATTAATCATTCTTTCTTGAAAAATTTCTTTAAGTCATTTGTGCTGTGTCTGTGTGGAATAAATTAGAGAATCTATTCTTTGTGTACAGTCATATCCTGTGTATCATATAACTGATTCAAGTTATTCATGCAAGGACAAAATACAGGTTACACCAAAAGCAAAACAGTGTATCTCCCTGGAGTTAGTGATGATGATGTGAGGCGGTTCTTGCATGTGTCTGTGTTTTTTAAACTCTCAGTGCAAAGTCACACGTAGATTCTTTACTCTTTTCCTTCTGACTAGATCAGAATTATGTCAAAGAATATTCACTATAATATATTCAAGTTAATTCTACTTTGTTGAGTTATTAACTGACATATCATATATCATGCTGCATTTGGTAGCAGAATAGAAAGAGTTCTGTCAGCCACCCAGAATTCTCAGAGTTAAAATATTGATACTGAGAGACAAGAACCCTGACAAGGTAAACCGTCCTGTAATAAAATGATCTTGTTGCTTTTTCACGTGACTCTGGAAGTTTAAGCAGTTTCAAAAATTCAGTATTGCTTTTCCGTGAGGGAAGGTAGGACACTAGGTAGGACACTAAAATAGGGTTTTATTGTGTAGTGATTTTACCACAGGAAGTCTTTATGCATGATACTAAACCTAGTATGTAGTTTTTAAATTTTGCACAAAAATTTATTTGTAGGTTCAAATATATTTGCCTTACCCAAAATGTAAAGCTGCACTGTAGCTTATTCAGTTATACTATAAGCAAACACGTTTGTTATAAATATTTTAATTCAGTAGTTCAGAGCACATTTTGTATTAGTGTTAGGTTTGGGGTTTTTTTGCAGTAATGCACTTCTTGTTTGAGACTAGACTATTCTTAATTAGTTCTTTGCTTTTGTTTTGACAAGCCAAAAATTGGCCAAGGAGTGGAACATTCTTCATATCATATTATACTGATCCAAGATCTTCAGAGAGTTCAATGTTAATTTAGTAGCTTACATCGTTTTGCCTAAGAAGGCAGCTTATCTTCTCATGCCTTGCTTTATTCCCCTGTTTGCTGCTAAGGAGCAAAAAGCACAGTGAAATTTGCAGTATTTCCTGATGTTTATCAACAGGTTTTTTGTTGTGTTTTTTTTTTTTAATGGCAGGACCTAGTTGATAGCAGCAGTTGACTCAGCTCACAGTGAAAGTATGTGATCTTTATCATGCAAACATTTCTGAGTGACCAAGGACCAACATTATTGGTTTCTATGTGCCCTTTTTTGTCCATTTGGAAGCTGAAGGTGCTGATTTTAATTAAGACCGTGAAAAGGTAGCTCCTTGTTTTCACATCCTAGAAACAATGTGTAGCAAGGGAAAAACTCTCACAGTTCATGAGGAAACTTGCATTTCTGTGTTTAATTTGCCCTACGTCAGCAGAATCATGGTTTTGTTTCAATTTCCACCTTTTGACAGTCAGAGTGTTTTGACTAGGCTGCTGCATCTTCTGAACACACCTGGTTTTGTGCCATCTTTCAGTTTTTGCCTTTGGTTTTGTGCGTCCCAGCAATGACGGGTGGTGTGGATGTGGATTGCCCAGCGGCAGAGTGGGCTGCTGCTCCGTGTGGGCAGGGGAGCCATGAGGCTCCATGGGCAGGGTGGGGAGGTGGCAGGACCCTTACCCTCCAGCGGGTCCCGGTGGTCACCGAGGGCAGACACAGCCCCGGAGGGCAGGGCAGGGCCATGGGGATGGACAAGCAGAGGCCAGCCTGGGGGATTTGCCCAGAGGAGGAGCAGGCCGGGGTGGCCTGGCACAGCATGGCTGACACAGCCTTGGAGGGCAGGGCAGGGCCATGGGGATGGACAGGCAGAGGCCAGCCTGGGGGATTTGCCCAGAGGAGGAGCAGGCCGGGGTGGCCTGGCACAGCATGGCTGACACAGCTGAGGCCAGCACGAGGCCCAGCCTTCGGCCCAGGCTCCCAGGCTGCTGGAGGCCAAGGGGGAAGCCCCACTGCTCGCAGCCCTTTTCCCACACAGCTCATTTCACGGCGCTCCGGGAGCGCAGCTGCACCCGGAGCTGGCCCCACGCCCGGCGAGCGGGCCCGGGGCTCCCCGGGGTGCGGTGGGGAGCGAGCCTGAGGCACGGGCGGCCAGCAGGTCCTGGTGCGGCCCAGCTGGCTGCGGGGAGCTGGAAAAGCAGATGTGTGCTTTTAAAATTCAGTGGCAATTTTAGGGACATTAGCATGTTTTAGGAGGGCCAGAATAGAATTTAAAAATTGACCAGAGCCTTCTGTATGAATTGAAAGGGCAGCGTCATTTGGTATATCTCTCCAGGAATAGTTCCTCCACAGGGGACTTTTGTCAAGAAAACCCCCTGATTTCCAATATAAATTTACTAATGAGTTCTATTTTTATTTTAGAAACACGAGATCAGAAGAACATTTAGATCGTATCAGTTACCAAGGATGCACGCTTACTAGGATATTTCAGGCGTCCTATTTATTTGTAAATGATCCCAACCTTTATTTTGAAGTAGCTTTCTGAAGTTAGTAAGTAAAGATCATTCAGATAAATAGGGCTTGGCTTATTTTTGGCAGATGCAGATCCTAGCTGCAGATCCTACCCACACCTCACCATTGGGTGATGGAGCCAAATAATAAATTCTTTTTTCCAAGTATACTTTTCCTTTATATTTCCCCAGACTTTTAAAAGTTCTTTGCTGACCAAAATTACTTGCATATATAATCAGTCTGTATACAGAAAAGTCATGCTGGGCAAAGTGAAATATTTTGGATACAGCACATTTCTTTTATTCTGCAACCGGGGTTTTTGGGGTTTTTTTTTGTATTCTTCTTGTTTGTGTAATTACAAAACAACTAACTGCCTCAGGTTTAAGCCTTGTCCCAAAGCACAGCTCTGAGCTCACGAGTTTTTACATCTGACGGAATTCCGGGAACTTGTGTACCTGCCATCAGTGCCTGAGCGGTGTGGCTGCCTTTCTGTCCATCCTCTGGAGGCTGCAGCTCCTGGCTCAACATTGAGCGGACCCTCTCAGTGCACACCCCAGCCTCCTGTGGAAACACAGGCTTGGAAACAAACCTATTGTTCATCAGGGATAAAAAGAAGGAAAAAAGGCATCTGCACAAATTGACAATTCTCTGCCTGTACTGCATGGGTCTTCATTGTCAGGTCCTGCCCATGCTTGCTGTGCCTTGCATCTGTGGAGAGCAGAATCGTTTTCCAAGGTAGGGACAGGAAACCGGGAAAGCTTTGCAGGCTTTCCCTGTCACACTCCTCTGTGTCTTGCTCTCAGCGAAGCATTGGCTCCTTGTTCTCTGTCTGTGCAGTCCCCAGGCATGCTGCATTTGGATGAGGAAAGGCATTCCCACATGCAAGCTGCAGCCTCACTGACCCCGTGTAATTGATGTTCAGACACCTGGTCCGAGTCTCGCGGCATCCTGAACACATGTATGGAAACCCCAGGGAGCAATTCCGGGAGGAGAGTGGGGCTGCTCACTAGGGCTGCTGGCCGTGTCCTGGGCTGAGCCTCGGCAAAGGGAGTGGGCAGAAAGGAATGCTGCTCCCGCACAGGGCTGGGAATAGCCGCTGGGGCCACAGAGCATGGGAAGCCTGCATATCTCCCCAAGCCGGCAGCCAGAGAAAGTCTGCTGGAAACAGCCCAAAGGTGTCTGCGTGAAACTTAGAAAATCTTAAGTGACACTGGCTGGAAGAAGGACATGAACAGGGAAATGTAAGCATTTTTCTTGCAGTGTGGGGCTGAGGCTTGGCTTCCACCAGGTGCTTTGCAGGTTTGTGGTAAGAATAGGTGTGAAGAAGTCTGTGTAAAGTTGTCCAAATCTTCTGTCCTCTGTACGTGCCCACGAGGTTGCCAGCACATCTGTTATCTCTTAACTCACTAAAGCATACAGGCTGCTTCCTCTCTGGCTGTGTCCCTTACAGTAAACCGCAGAGTCCCAGGTGTATTCTCTGCCTTGTGGTCAGTTGGCACAGTCTGTCCATGTCCATAACAGTAATAGCCTCCTTAGTTTCCAAAACAGTGTGGCCCCTTAGAGACTGCCTATGTTCCTTACATTATGCTGACTCCTGCACCATGGCCAGAACTGTCTTTGCAAGCAAAGCAAGTCACAGATTCCTAGCCCTAACAACAGGCATTTATTAGTCCTTTCTGACAGCTAAATGGTACAGATGGTCAAGCTGTGGGGCACGGGGCTCAATACATTCATATAGACATGGAGCATGTATGCCTCAGACCATGACGTTGGAAATCAGGGCCCACTCTCATTTCTCACATGCATCATTGTGTTGGGTAGTTTTACCTGAGTAAGGATGGAATAAAAGAACTGAGCAGCACTGTCACCCATTTGAATAGAAAATTTGTACCAGGGAAGACCCAAACCCCTCTTTATAGTTTTGTTTTAAGCTTTATGCGATAATTCAAGGCATTATCATGCCCTACTTGTTGATACCTACTTCATATAAGCAAAGTAAAAGACAAAAATAAGCATGTAAGTTGGTGTGAATGGCAACAGGTCACAGCTGAATTGCAAAAGCAGAGGCATCAAAAAACTATTTACTCGTTATCTTTGTCATGCCTAAGTGTTAGGAAAGAATGGACAGTGACTAGAACATGTAGCAATTGCCTACATACTTGTTTTCTGGTGGCTTATGTCACATATCCCAACTGCACCTTAATCTGTTCTGGACAGTGTCAACACTACAGTGCATCTTCTTCAGCTGCTCCTCAATGATTAGGTGAGGAGCATGGCAAAAATGTGCTCTTTTACGTTGTGGTTTTAGAATGCAGTCAAGGACAGGTGAGTAGTAGAAGGTAGGGGTTTAAATTGTGGATTTAATGTGAACTGGGTTTTATCAGTTGTCAGTCACACAATGCCAACTTCCAGTTCTTTCTTGCTTTTCTATTCCACTCCTTTCCTGTAGCAAGAGTTTTTGTTTCTTTGTGAATCAAAGCCTTGCTGCCTTAGCTCTTAAGCTATTAATACTGCCTTAAAAAAAAAAAAAAAAAGTCTACTATAAGATCATTTGCTTCGCTTTTCCCTCAGACAATAAGGAGAGAACTTCTTGGGACTCTATCCCGTCAGTGACCCAGGGACTAAAAGGATCAGTACCCCTTTCTGTTGAGTAAACAGACTTAATTAGACTCAAAGAGAGTGAAATATGGTACTGTTTCTATGCATCAAGCCATCTATACCTGAATCCCTTTTAAGAAATAATTATTGAAATAAACTTATGTGTGTTGTATATGCCTGGCTTTTCCTGGCCGTCCTCGACTGCAGCGTCAGCCCCTGAACGCTCGGCGGCTTCTTCTTCCGCACTGCTCCGAGCCTGGCGTGGCTGTTTCACACTGAGGTGGGGCTGCCCGCAGTGAGGGACCAACGAGGTGCCAATGAAATGAGGCGAAGGAGGCAAAGGGTTGCGGGAGGGGGTCTCCCCTGAACTCTCCTTTATTAGGGGTAGGGCAAGGGGATCCGGGAGGCAGAGTCGTGGAGGGAGAACACCAGGGAAATGTCCCCATGCAGCCAGTTTTAAGGGGGGGTGACAGCCAATGGGGTAAAGAACAAGGGGAAGGTACAAGGGTCAGGGGTCCAATAAAAACATTTGAGGGAGGGGTACAATAACTCAGAACCAATAAAGCGCCGAACATAACAGAACTTTCAGGAAGTTGGGGTTGGTCCAAGGCTCTGGACACGCCTTTCTTCCAGAACAGGGGTGGATCTGAGACCCTGGTTCCATCCCTCGAGTCCTCCCCCAGTGAGGAGCCACCTACAAAGGAGGTGGAGCTGGAGCGTGAGGCAGCAGCAACCAGGGTTGGACCTCCCACATATGTGGTTGATGGACTGGGAAAAATGCAGAAGAAAAATTCTATTTCTCTTTAACATTTATTTCCTTTTATTAATTTATGCCCTCAAACTGAGGTCCAGATATCTTACACCATCCATCCAATGCATGATCTGCCCAACACTGATCTGATTATTTTTCTGTGTAAGAGGGGAAGCCTTAAACTCTCCTTGTTGTTACTTGCTCATAATAATTGTGTCTTCAAGGGGATAAGATAGTAGCCATTCTTCAAGAAAATGTTACCTCTGCTTTTCCAGCACTCATCTCATGCTTGAGGTTTGTATTGTCCCTTAGGGACACAGCAGCGTGTAGAGTCACAAGTGACTAGATGGGTGATTAGTAACGTAGCTTGAGGCTGTATCATAAATCACTTTGAAGATTGAGACTGTAATCTTGAATTTGTCTGAGTAAGGAATCCTGTGAGCCCTACAGCAATATGCTTGCAAGATCCTGCGCTGCTTCATGCTTTGAACCAACTGGTCTGTTCTTTTTTACCAAGGAAAAACATACAGCAGTTATTATGATCAAATCACAGGCAGCTAGAAACATCTCACTGGCATGCTGGGAGCCCTTTGTGTATAGAATCTGGTTTCCATGAGATGGACTCCGTGAGGCTTGTCAGCTGTTCCAGTGGAACTATACCATCTCAAATTAGGGATGATGTAATTTTTACTACCTCTTCAAGGTATTTAATTTTCATTCAACATGATTTCCATGTTAGTCATGTATCATTCACTGTCTTTCATAAAGCCAGTAACATGTGTAAACAAGGAGAGAGGAACTGAAGTACAGTCATCATGTGTTACGAATGAGGGGTAGACTAAGATCCACCCTGGACACGTGTTCTTAGACTTGGGGCTACTCGTCTTTCATTAGGCTCTAAAAAAATGTTCCATTAAGACAAGGACACATAACTTCATAGAATAGCATAATTAATTTGTGGAGATTAAAGCTCATCCTCCTCAGGAAAAAAAGGGATATGAAAATGCACTTGCCAAGTGGTTTCACTACTTACCCTGCAGACAGTCTGTGGAGAGATTACAGTGTGCATGCAGGTTATGGGCAACCCTATTCACCTGTGCAGAAACTCCACAAACCCATTTATGTACATACAGAAAAAAATGGGACTTTTTTGTTTAAATTTAACAGAGGGACGGGGACCATCCTAAAACTATTTGGCTGCCATCTAAAATCCCCCAATGTTTGCAGTGTTTCTGTATATATGAATCTAGTCTTTTCTTTGAGGAAAGTCCTATTCCTCAGTAGCTGATAACCCAGGCCTGGGACTATTCTTTGTCTTTTTGTGGTCACATTGACCTGAAGTTGTTTCAGCTCCAAAAATCTTGCTGTTTAATCTCAGAAATTCTACTGTATCTTCCTACTTCCAAGTTTGTCTACTGTCAAAAGTAAGTACTTTTTCTACAAAAAGACATGGGAAAATGTTGAATTAAAATAAAAGTGCTGAGGCTGTTGCTAGCTTTTTTTTTTGGATAAAAGACCAACTCAGTTTTGCCATAGCTTCAAGGAATTTCCTTTTTTTGTGGCACTTCAGAACTGAACATAATTTTAGATAGTCTGGTTAGCCTTTGCAGAGAGTCTGGTTAGTAACGTCAGCTGTCCCAGCATCTTTCAAATGAGCAGTGTACACAAAGACTGCTCCAGAGCACAAGCAGGAAAGACTTCTGACCTTTTGATCTGGTGATCTGTTCCCAAAATCTCTGCATGTCCAAAAGCAGCAAGACAAATACCAGAGGACTTGGAGACTTGAGGAAAGGGGAAGCTCCAGCATTTAACAAACAGAAGAAGAGAGAGGCTCCCTAAGGAGTCCAGCTGCAGCACAGAGCTCGCGACCAAGGCTGTGAGAGAACTGGAAATGGTGGCTGCTGTGGACTCCTGTAGCTCTCCTTCAAGCATGAGCATCAGACTGTCCATCAGCCTCCACAACAGCAGAACTGCACAAACTCTCTTAAAAACTGTCAGCCTTCCAGTACCTAAAGGAGGCCTAAAAGAGAGCTGAAGACAGACTTTATCGGGACATGTAGTGGTAGAACAAGGGGGGATGGCTTTAAACTGAAAGAGGTTAGGTGTAATAATAGGAAGAAAACCATTATGTGAGGGTGATGAGGCACTTGAATAGGTTGACCAGAGCAGTTTTGGATTCCCCATCCCTGTAAGTCTACAAGACCAGGCTGAATGAGGTTTTAAGCAACCCTCTCCACTGAAAGGTGTCTCTGCCCATGGCAGGGGTTTGGAACTAGATGATCTTTAAGGTTCCTTCCAACCCAAGCCATTCTATGAAAACATAACCCCAAGGTGAGATCCACAGTTGACTAACTAGAGAGCATGAGCAAGCCAGGACTTGCTGTCTGTCCTCCCTATGGTGTTGGTGTTACTGCAGCCACGGTGCAGGTTTATCACAGAATCAATGAGGTTGGAAAAGACCTCTGAGATCATCAAGTCCAACCTATGACCAAACGCCACCATGTCAATTAGACCATATCAGTGCCATATCCAGTCTTTCCTTAAACACCTCCAGGGACAGTGATTCTACCACCACCCTGGGCAGTCCATTCCAATGTCTCATCAACCTTTCTGTGAAGAGCTTCTTTCTACTGTCCAAGCTAAATCTCCCCTGGCCCAGTGTAAGACCTTGTCCTCTTGTCCTGTCACTGGTTTCCTGGGAGAAAAGGTCGACCCCCACCTGACTACAGCCTCCTTTCAGGTAAAGAATGGTAAAGTCCCTTTTGAGCCTTTTCCAGGCGAAACAATCCCAGCTAAATCTCCCCTGGCCCAGTGTAAGACCTTGTCCTCTTGTCCTGTCACTGGTTTCCTGGGAGAAAAGGTCGACCCCCACCTGACTACAGCCTCCTTTCAGGTAAAGAATGGTAAAGTCCCTTTTGAGCCTTTTCCAGGCGAAACAATCCCAGCTCCCTCAGCTGCTCCTAATAGGACATGCTCTCCAGCCCCTTCACCAGCTCTGTTGCCCTTCTATGGACCCACTCCAGCACCTCAATATCCTTCCTGAATTGAGGAGACCAGACCTGAACACAGGATTCAAGGTGCCAAGTAAGAAGGACAATCACTGCCCTGTCCTGCTGGCCACACTACTGCTGATACAGGCCAGGCTGCCATTGGCCTTCTTGGCCACCTGAGCACTGCTGGCTCATGTTCAGCTGCTGTCACCAGCACCCCCAGGTCCTTTTCCACTGGGCCACTTTCCAACCACTCTGCCCCCAGCCTTTGTCTGGGGTTGTTGTGACCAAAGTGCAGGACCTGGCCCTTGTTCTTGTTGAACCTCATGCTGTTGGTCTCAGCCCATCAATCCAGCATGTCCAGTTCCTTCTGCCAAACCTTCCTACCCTCCAGCAGATCGACACTCCCGCCCAACTTGGTGTCATCCTCAAATCTGCTAATTTGTGAGTCATGTCCCAATCTACGTGATGCAGAAGCTGTGTGTTGCCTGGCACAGCATAAGGGCGAGAGGGAACTCATTCTGCCTGTTGGTGTATAAGCAGGTTAACCATTTTCTCCTCCTTAGCATTCAGTACACACATCCCTGACACAGTTGCATTATTTTAACTACCATCTCTCAACTTCCAAAATAACAGGGAAAGAAATGTATCCTTGTGCACTCAGAGTAGCATTGCCACCACTGCTGGTTACTGAGCTGGCTACCTCACTAATATCAAAGTTACTTTCAGGAAGCTGTGTGTTTCTGCAGCTAGAACTTTCCTAATAAAGTCCTCTAGCAGATTTTACAAATGCACTGCAATTTATGGTACTCAGGCCAGAAACAGGACCCAAGGTGGCTCACTTGAAACTCGTTTTTTGAATCTCTGTGCTGTATTGCTATGTGCTGCATTAAACATGCCCCAAAAGGTCACATGTTTCTAAACAGTATATTCAGCATGATTTGTAAAGAATTAGTGGTGTGGGATCTTGGTATATTTTTGCATGGATTCTGTCTAATTATTAAGGACATGTGACCAATTGCTTTAAGTCTAAATAATTAAAGCTGAAAAACACAATACTTCCCCCAGCTCCACTGTTTTGTAATAATTAACTACAGTGTTATGAGAACCATTTCGTGCCACCAGCTTTTAAGCAGAACAGCATGATGTCTTCAACAGAAAAGTCTTAATTTAAGTATGTGCTATCAAATGGTCTAATGTTTTCAGGCAGGTTTTAGAGTGAGATTGCAACATGTTTGTAGAAACCCCCTTTAAATCAGTGGGTTTAAGCATACTTTGGGTCAGGCTCTAAGCATTTGACCTTTTCTGTTAGTTGCTCGGAGATGCAACAGAACACAATAGGATTGACTGGATTTAGTTTTCAGGGTAACAATTAATAGAAATTCTGCCAGTGTGTGCTGACAGTGGGGTTTCATGTTAATCGTTACTGAAGTTCTGCTTTTCATGCCTCCCTCAGGTAATAATGAGTGACTTAACATCACGTACATCTTTTGGCTTCCCTGGTTTTGCAGTTGTATGTCCTATATATGTCCTATCTCTCTTGCTGATAAATGCATTCCCTCCTTTAAGGAAGCTCAAGTTTTATTCTAAAAACCAGACATTGAACATAGGGTCCTGGAAGAGTGAGTCACAATATGTTCCCAGACTGGTCACCTATATTTTCTTCAACCAGTAAAGTTATGTCTGGGGTTTGTCTTAAATAACAAACATGCAAGCAGAGAGTGTCCTATGACATCCCACCACATTACACTTGTGTGAGACCTACAGCACTAACTGCAAGCCATCTCTCATCTGTAGTCCTTGCCTATCATCAGCTGAAAGTACAGGCTCAGTTTGATAGAGTGCACTTGATTCATGTGGCATATTGGTGTAAAGAAAAATATGGAATATATAAAGCAACACTGATATTGATAAAGTAGGCTGTGAGAATTTCCAGAGTTTAATTCATGTTTGAATTACAATGTCAGTTTTGGAGAAACATCCCATCTGTATTTTTCGGGTTTTTTCAATGCCAAAGAGTCTACCACAGACCCTACTAATTTTTCCCGGTAGCTGATTACTCTTAGAATAAACACAGATTGATTCGACCACATTAATCTAGCTTTAAAATCAGTCTCTGAGCTTTTGTTTTACCTTTGCAAGGTAGATGAAAGAGCTCAGTGTTACAAGTTTACTAATTTCATTATGTCATTATGTAGGTACTTTATATATATCAATTAACATTGCTTTTAAATCACAGCCAATTAAGGAAAAATAACATTTCCTTTTTTATTTCTTGCATACCTTCTATAAAACCCATAGATCAGGTTATCCTGTCACTGATGTTGTGCATTTCTCCTAGGGATGATTATTGGATCTTGCAGATGTAACTGAAAGGCAAGGCCCTTTATATATGTTGGCAGGCAAAGAACATCAGAAGCATTTTTGCTTTCAGGATAATTGCAAAATTATTTCCTTTTTTTTGTCATCTACCCATGATGCCATCTAATTTCATGTTCCTTGGCTGCTAGCTGTTAGCCTCATTAACCTTACTTGATAGAGTGTCCCAACATTTATGATTCTCATGTGAAAAATGCTTCCTGACGGCTGGAATTTGTTTTTCTTTAATTTCTACCTTTGCCCTCTTGTCCTATTATGCATACTAGGCTGAAAATAGTAACTTGAGATTGGTGTGCCTACTTCTTACAGTGTAATGAATTCCAGTTAATTCTCTTGCCTTTTCTTTGTCTTAAGATAGTCATGGTGATTTAACATGATTTAACTAAAAATCCTACTTATTTTCACTGAAGTCTCTTGTGTTTTTACATTTAGTAATAATTCTTCTGCGAAAGGAAAGGAGGAAATTCGGATGTGTATCATTCATCTGTTGGCCTACTTCCACAAATGTAATATTACCCTGATGTTTTTAACTTTATTGTCTTATTTGGCATGTGGAATAGGGCCAATGCAATGTTTCTGTGGGCAGCAGACTTGACATTTGTAAGGTTAACATTTCATCAGTCAATGCAATTTCACTCTACAGAGTGGCAAACCCCCAGTTCTTAAATCTAAATCCATTTCATCTAGCTGTGATGATCATTGTCAAATTTGCAGTGGTGGGAAGTGGGAATTTAATCCCCTTTCACAATTAAAAGGGGTTTTTCCCCTTTTTGGGGTCATACAGAGACTCTTGTATATTTGCATTCTACACTGGTATCAACAGATCTTCCCATCCTGCACAAGTCAGCACTAAAAGTACCATCACAAAGGCAGTTTATTTTTATTACATTTTCTTTAAAAATCTGACACTATAAAAAGGTTGAATGTAGGTCTGTTAAGGGCTACTAATACAAATTAGGATTGGTCCATAATGCAATCTTTTTTTTACATGGATGCAGATTCATTTGAAATTTTAGGCAGTTTTGGGACAGAGTGCATTGTATTCCAGGAAGCCTGTAGTATTATTTAAGAATAATCAGAAAGGCTACCACACTATTTCAGTTACCTTAGAGATTATGTTAAATCCTTTAAGTTCAGCTGGTCTAGAGCTTGGTGGCTTTTCTCTTTTCTTTCTATTGTTTACTTTGTTGTTTCCTAATACAGGCTTCACAGGGTGAAGAGAGAAACTCAAACTGTGACACTTGATACCTAGGAAAAAAGGTCATTCCATTGACAAGAGAATTGTTTACAATTGTTTACAAACATTTCTCCCCAATTAGACTTTTTAATTAAGTTTATAAAGGATGAATAGGAAGAGGAGATTGTATGTTACCTAACTGGGGTGTTAAGGATGAAATAATGCAAAGAAGCACTCATAGTGTGCTTAGAAAGTGCAGCTGTTCTTGGGCCAAAAGGATGAAATTGTGGTCACCATTCACTGGCAAGTATTATGTTGTAAAGTCCATCTCCCCAGATACAATTGCTTTTGGGGCTGTTTCCTCTTTTGAGTTTACAGTTTTCCAAATCAAGAGTTTGTTTGATGGTCTCTGTCTTACAAGAATGTCATGCAACCTAGTATTTCCATCTTTGAAAATGGTTATTTCAGCATGTATTGAAACATACATACCTTTGTACTCATGAGGAAGCACACAGTAAAGCAAGTTTTGGCTTTCCTGAATATTAAAAACCTATTCAAAAGTGTCTACCTTTTGGCTGAGGTCCTATTTTCTGTATACAGAAGGTATTTTCTGAAAGGTTATCTTGCCTTGGACAAAGTTCGTGGATTAATCAAACTGGAAGTTTGGCCTATCTGTACAATCTTGTATAATGTATGTCATTCATCCTACATGGAAAAATAATCCCTTCTGTGAATTTCTTTAATAACATTCTAAAAACTCACAAAATTTACTATCTTTCAAAGTCTTCTTTTAGGGAAAGTAATTGGGTTTTTTTTTCTGCTTATTAAAGAATACTGTGCAGTTAGATAATTCCAAATGTCTTCTTTTGCAAAAATAACCAGAGGTCACACTTTTGCTGAGAAGAAAGTTATGCTACCAAAGTTAAGCATTTACTGAGTCAAGCATTCCAGTGCCAGGTTCTTCTGGGAGGTATCCTAAGAAACAGAAGCCTTCCCTGAAGTACTATAAATTTAGTGACGATGAAATAATAATAGGATCTTCTGGAAACTCTCTTTTAGAAACTTACTTCACACTTAGGACAGTAAAATGCATCTTTTCAAGTAGATTGAGACTTTATCAGGCATGCATTTCTACTTCCTTTCATTTCTTTTCATGCTTCTGAATGCATGCCACACATCCATCACTCCTGCTAGCTGCTAATCCAAGAATTTCTCCACATTGTTAGGAAAAAGTGACCTCTGTACCTGAAAATCTTGTTGCTTACTTTCTGGTATAAATTGTTGAACTGATAAATTCATTAATACAAGCTTTTCCCCTTCATAATAGTCCATGTATTGAGGAGAGTAAATGTGCAATGTGAGATGCTTCAGAGAAGTCAGGGTTTAGAAGGGCTTGGCTTCCCTTCACCCCGCATTAGCTGTGGGCAGGCTCCGCAGTAGGTCTGGGCTGGCTGCAGGGCAGGAGGTGCCTGCCAGGCACAGCTGAGCCTGTTCCATGGTGGATGGGTGTCTAGACAGGCACAGCAGGACCTGGTTGTCCTCTGGAGATGGCTCTGTCTCTTCGCTGGTTGCACAGTCAGCAATGAGTGTCAAACACACCCTTCTGAGATGTTTCAGCAGCACACCACATCTTCCACATATCCATAGCCTCTTGTCATTTAGAAAACACTGCTGGCTTGTGTAGGGTAACACGGGCTCAAGTCTTTGCTTCTAAGCATGTTAAATCCCCAGGCACTTATTTATGGCTCTGAGGTTTTTGTTTGTCATGACCCTGCAGGGCACAGCTTAGCTGTGTTTCATTGCAACCACACGCCCGTAACGAGAAGTATCTTCTGCCTTCTCAAATTCATCTTCAGGGCGAGCCCACCAGGGAAAGCTGCTGTTAGCAGCAATCAGTATCTGCCACAGCCTCTCCTGAAGAGGCTTTGCCTGATTCCAGCGGACAGGAAGCTAGGGGTTCCCTAAAGGAGATGAGACACCCCTGCTCTGCACTCCACGGTGGTCCACGGTTGAGTGTAGGAGGGAGCATGCCTGCTGAAGTGAAGTGCAGTGCGTGCTTGCTACCTGGCTCAGCACCCCAGTCAGCAGGGAAGCAGGGAAGTGCCCCTGCACAAAGGGACATTTGGGAGGATAAGTACAGTGTGGTTCTTTTAATAATTTTTAAGCCTGAGTGCATCTCAACGTGGTGGTTTTTTGGTAAAGAAAGATCAGGAGACAGGAAGATGAAAGAAATCTAGTAAAAAAACCCCAGTGAGAAAATGAATTCTAAAAAAGCAGCAACAGAAGGAATAATAGTGCTTTGTTTATTCTTTCCCTTTGAGCTTTGTGGGCATATAATAGATTTCCACTTCTTGCTCCTACTTTCTATTTTCTCTACCACCCACAGTGTCCTTTCATTGCCTCTCCAAAGAGGCCCAAGAGTGCAGCCACCCTGCACAGACTAACCTGGACTCAAAGGGCAGCGTGATGTTGTAGCCTGAAGCCAGTTGTTATTTGTATAGCAACACGACATTGCAGGAGAAGAGTTTAGTCATGCTCAGTTTTGCTTCTGGTATTGCAAAAGCAGCAGTGATGGAGTTGTGCAGATTGGATGGAACTAATTATATTAAATTGTTCCATTAGAACTTTTAAGAGTGTTGCATGCAGAAGAGCAGGCTTTTTTGACAAGAAGTTGATTTGTATGAGGCTTCATGGAGCGTTTATTTTTTATCCTTATGAGTTCAGGTCACCTTCTTCCATGAGAAAAACAAGAGAAGGAAATCTTTACCAAATTTCCTGTATAATTTCCTCCCCCTTTCTTCAGGCATTTTCCTTTCTCAGCCTGGAAGAAACCAGCTGCACGGGTAGCATGAAATGTGCAGAGAATCCAGTATCACCTTCCTCCCTGGCTGACTGTGTCCCCAGTGGCTATCTTTAGTAGTTTAATTAAGAAAAATCTTAGAATCATCAAGGTTGAAAAAGACCTTTAGGATCATCAAATCCAATTATCAACCTAGCACTATCACCATGTTCACCATTAAACCACGTCCTCCTCTGTAGGATGAAAGCTTTCCATCTTATATGTCCAAGGACTCCAGCCTTTCACTCTTAGTTTCCAGTTGGATGAGAGGGAATTCCTTTTCCCAGATACTGTGTTTTCCAGATATATAGCAAGTGCTCCTAAAATTGATATTGTAGAGAGCTGAATAACTCATCAAGGCTTTTTGTAATTTGAAGGTATGTGACAGAATACTCATGTTTCACAGAATTTGTTCCTACTTGTTTTCCTCAGTCTTAGATTTTACTGAGACCACCAAAATACTACTGGTCGGGGCAGACAGTTATCTTTTTTCACCATGAACAATGACAACTGGGTTCCTAGTGTCAGAACAGTTACTTATTTTCCCTGATGGGGCTTCGTCATGCTTTTAATGAACATTAGTTAAAAACAACCGCTAGACAAATTCCTCTGGAAAATTCCAATTATAACAAGTATAGAGATAAGAGATAAGTTTAAAGCTACTTTGCATACTTCTGCTTAAGAAAAAGCAGCAGCACAGAAGTTAGTTTATGTGACTTTTTTAGTGCAGTCAGAAGATTCAGAGTAGCTGTCAAATGATTTTTTTTTTTAAATGTGCTCCTTGAGATTTTAGGTTTACTAATTCTGTTTTCTGCACATTCTTTTCTCCAGCTTAGTCTTGCTGTTACAACTACCTCATCTTTATGATGGTTATAGCATTTGAATATTCTAAATGGTCTGCTCTAGTGTTATGGTCTTTCCACACACAGGTCTCAGGAGTAACACTGATGAATCTTTTCCCATCATGGGCTGACACAAGTGACAGAACTCCAGATGTGTAATGCCAAAGCTCAGCCTACAGACAGGCTACTCTGGCCTCTGCTTCCTGACTTGGGTTGCATTAAGGAACCAAATGTTTGCAACTGTTGTTTCTCTGTCCATTTTCTTTTTACTGCAGTCTCTCGTATCATTCCCAGATTATATTTTATAAAACAGCCACATAGGCACATTGCTTGAAAGTCATACATGTGTACTAGCCAGAGATGGCAGCTTCCAGCTCTGCTTCTCAAGTCTCCCTCAACACGCAAGCAAAATCAAAAGCACCCATTTCTGTTGCTGCAGTAGCACAGGTGCACCTGCACCTGTATGATACGTGCAGCTCCAACTAAGGAGGCTGGAGCTAAGGTGTTAGGGGAGTGCCTATAACGGGAAGATGAAAGAAGTGATTGCATAGGTTTGAATTCATTAATTCAAGCTTGTTTGTAAATTCGAAGAATAGATACACCCATTTGTAAAGGCAAGAGTTGTTGCCATCATCAAGTAAGTCTGGGAACACCCCTATGTAATATTAATTCATCACTGAAGTTCAGTTTCTTTCAGTTCAATAGCTTTTCCTTTTTTTTTCTTTTTTTACTTGGATGTAACTCAACTCCCTGTTTCTTAAATCTCTTCCCATCTAACCGCCAAGTTAGAGATGTAGGAAAACAGGAAGAATGGAAGGAACCATTCTTCTCATTATTAAATTAGAAAACCAAGTCCCAGAAACTTTTCTCCAGTCTTTTTTTTTCTAATTTTTGAATACTCTGCACATACAGAACAGACATTTAGCTTTGCTATTTTTGAGAAATGGATGAAAATGATGTTATGTCCCTACATACCCCTTGTGTTTATATTTCTCAAGTAAAGAATGACAAATATGCTAACTCATTTTGTCATAACTAGATAAGTGGTAATGGTGCTGTTCTCTAGTCCAGGCAACCCACAATTATTTGATATTCAGCCACTCTGGAAAGTTCATTTTGCTGCCGGCTGTTCACCAAGGATCAGTCACAGAGATAACAGAGGCTTGGGAGTTCTCAGGAATACTCGCTCTTTTGCAAATGAGAGAAGGGAAGAATGTTTTTCTTTTCTGCATCGCTAGCCAAGAACCTTCTCCACATGCTTGTGGGACCTCCTGTTTTCCTTATGCAGTAGGTATTGTCATGTCCCAAAAAAGGAGAGATGTTGAATGGCAGGAGAAAAAAATATCAGTGTAGGAAAGCATTTTAATGAAACAAGACACGAGTTCTCCATGGGAAGTCTGTAACCTCGATGAGATAAGATAGCAAAGTGATACCAAAACTGCCTTTGATATTCTATTGATGCTCCTCCACTACTGAGTATCAATCTGATGCACAAGGCTGTGCTACAGCAGTAACATTTGCAGGCTCCAGCTGTACTTGGGAGACAGCTGAAACAGCCTTGCTAGTCTTCATGGCCTGCAGTCTTGTCAGTCCAGCCTGCAGCCTTATCAGATTTCCCCAGCAGAGTGGAGCTGGGCAACCTCCCTGATGCAGAGAAGTCTCAGCACAGGCGCCTTGAGTCTGTATGGAGGCATGGATAAGAAAGTTGCCTGACCTTTCTATCACTACTATTTTCCTGAAGGTGTGGGCAACTTTTAATCTAAAAGAAAGGAAGCCATATTTCAAAGATATTTAATAAATTTAATGAAAAATTATCTGAAAAAAAATTTCCTACTAAGATTAATAACTGAGGTAGTGGTCTATTATTTTGATACTGAAGATTTCTACACTTCATATTTACACAGAAATTATGTTGCATTCATATAATTTTTTCTGACTGTATCGAGCTAAAACATGTAGTCAAAGCTGGGGAAAACCCAAGTTTACTTTTTTTTGTACACCCAAAAAAAAAAAAAAAAAATTAACACCAGGTTAAATAAATTTTCCCAGATTTGCTTATATATGTTTTGATATTGCTGTTGCTGCCTCCTACCACAAACAACTAAGTTTTGCTATTTTTGAGTCCAAGGATTACAAAAATACAGTAGCATAAAGCATATAAATGCACTTTCAGGCACTACATTGAACTTTCAGCCTACAAATAGAAGAAGCATAATGAGCTATTAAAAACCAGCAAAACAGAAGTGTTTGGTAGTACTGATCTTGATCCATTCCTCAGCTTGCAGCAAGGGATATTTAGATAGGATGGACATCTGCCCTGCAGCGAGCAAATACAAAGGATACATCCTGAGCTCTGGGACTAAATCATGCCACAAAATACATGTTACAGGTACAGTGTTTTGGAAACAGAGCTTCTTTGGAATTAAACAGAGTGACTGACATACTAACACGGTTTCCACACTGCAGATTAGTAGTAATTAATGCTTTTGGAGCTGTTGTAGAAACATGGGCAAGGAGAATGCTTTTATTAAGGCTGGACTGGATCCAAGCTGCAAACATGGGGTGAGGCACATTGGGATGGTAGGGGTCAGTAACAGTTTGGCTCACGGTCTCTTCAATTCCTGTGGCATGTCAAGCAGTCTTTGCCCAGTTTTTTGAAAGCGGTCCAAGCAGCGTCCTTACTCAGCTTTTGAAAAGTCCTGGTGTCAGAATGCAGATGGTATGAAAAACATTGTCAATGTCTTTTCTGAACGGTAAATATTTTATTAGTGTGTCCTGCACTGGGAGGAAGAAATGGTTCTGCTGTTAGAGGCCAAAGCAGCTTTACTATGGGAAAACAGAAGATTCTACATGTTTTCACAGCTAACTCTCCAAAAAGAATAAATTCCTCAGAAATTTCAGTTTTCCCTGGAATTTATTTCCACAAAGGAAAATAGAGAAATTACTTTTTTAAAAATCAGCCTACCTGAATTAATACGGAGAACAAATTAGCATAGCTTATAGGATCTCTCAAGACCAAGAACTCAGTCAAAAACATCTGATATCTAAGCATGTACTTAATAATATTATATGGTATTTAATAAGTAATCATATTATCATGCAATAATGGACAGGGTTGCACTGTGCCATCTCAGCTGCATCCTTTTAGTCACCCAGCTAAGTGTAAGGTTCTATTTAAGCAATCTTTAGCCAGGTCTGCAGTCCAGCCATCAGTGGATTACACATATTCATCTTGCTGACAAAAGCCTCTATTATACATAAAGCTAGAAAGGCAAAGCCCGTGCCATTCCCAGTTCGTATTTCCTGCATAAAGGCACTCTGCTGGCAGCAATGTGATGTGTGATTGCAGCAGCAGCCTTTCCTGGCTGAGCTATCCAGGTGATAAATGACACTTCAGCATATCCATTATGTACAACATAGCTGTGTTTCTCGATGTGATACCTGCTTGTATGCATTGGTTCTTTAGAGGTCTATACTATCTCTAAGCTGAGATCATTCATGTAGACTGATGTCTAACCCAAGACGGAATTCATCGTGAGGGAAACCTCTCTGGCAAGAAGCAGTGTAGGTCAGAATCAATTTTAGGTCTCCTTACCAAAGAAAAACAACCCATCCTGCAGAGCCAAACAAACTGCACCAGTTTGAGCCTCCACCCAGAAATCTGGCAATCTAAATTACGCTCTCTTATTGAGCAGTACTTCCCTCCGCAGGAACAATGAATCAAACAAAATAAATAAATCTTTACACTTCCCTGTTCTTTCTACCTCCCAATTAATCATACGTCATTTTGGAAAACCAAAGTAATCCACAGCAGGAGGCAGAACTGCCATCACAAGCGCGTTTGCAGCGTCATATCGACCTCCCGGGTGGGGGCTGCGGTGGCTTCCCGTTTGCAGCCCGGAGGAGCAGCGTGCCCGAGCCTCGCAGGGTGAGCAGCCAGACGTGCTGTGGCCCCGCTCCCCGCCCGTGTCCGGCCCTGCTGGGCTGCCCCTCGGCCTGTGCCCTGGCCGGGCGCTGCTGCTGCGGGAGCGCTGCCCGCCGCGCCGGCCGCCCCTTCCTGCCGCCTCCGTGCCCGGGCCTGCCGCTCCCGCCGCGCTGCTGCGCCTTTGCAGAAAGTGCAGCCGTGCGGGACCCGCGCCGAGCCCCAGCCACGCTGAACCGACTTACTGAATTCGGTCTTTTTGCTTTCCGAGGGGAAAAGAAGGAAAGAAGAAATAATCTCCTAGGAATCTTTTTCCCCACATAGACGCGTTTTTCCACTTCTTGGGACCAGAGAAATTTATCAGGACCGCTGTTTACCCCAGGATAATTACCCAATTTTTTGTGAATGTGTTTTTGTATACCATTTTCTACACTCTTTAACTTGGTGGGTTTTAACACAAAGGTCCGAAATGCTAGAAAATAAGTGTTCAGTTAAAGCTGATAAAGCCTGGTGCATTATTCCCTTCCCTCACTAGCAGATGCCAAGAGATGTTGTTTCTTTTCTAGGCTGTGGAGAAGACTTGCTCTCCACAGAAATTCTTGGGAAAGGGCTGCTATTCAGACCGTCTGCTTTCACTGGAGAAAGTGACTGATTTTGTCCAAGCTCCTGTTTCTGCATGAGGAGTTTTGAGTTCTGACATGCCTGGTTAGCATTTCCATGATAGGACTTTCTAAAGTTACTGGGGTTTGAGTTCTTATGCTATGCTCTCAGCATTACTCAAGGTGCAGAGGTGAGGAATTACCACCAGACAGATCAAGTTTCTAGCCTGAAAAGAAGTTGTGAAATTACTGCAGAAGGCCTGCTGGTACAGGATTTCTGGTACCGTGTCACAGAGCATCAAATAGTACCAATAAGCTTCAGATAAGGACTCTTATATAAAGACTCAGATAAGGATAAGCGTTTTGGATGCTTATCTTTAACTCCAGATCTTCTGAAATTTGCCCCTCATGCATTGCAAGTCTGTGTCCTTCAAACAGATCTTCTTCTAAATGAGATAATTAAAATTCTTTGTGTCTTCTCAGAGAACCCATGTGTTCATTTATGGTCCCAAGGGAAGACTAAATTAACCCTGCTGTCATTTCTGAAAGTATTACCAAATGGCATTATTTATACTAGATTTAGCTGTAAATCCCTCCTTTCAGGGGCAATGTGTCCTAGAATAGTGCAAAAAGGATGTTTTTCTTTCCTTTCTATATTTGAGGCATGAATAACATTAAAGAGATACCTCTTTCCTTTAGGATCTCAGAGGATAAGAAGTTTACAGACTGAAATAATGTGAATATATTTACTTAAATGTCTTCAGAAGGGTAAAGGTTAAGGATAGCAGATCAAAAATATTTTCACCAAAAAGTTTTGGTTTTCTGTCAGTGGAGGTTCTGTAGCTCTTCATTGCCAACAGCATTCTCATCCCCACCACCACCAACCATCCCACCCTTGTTCTGGTAGTTCCCTCCAGTGCTCTGAAACACAGAGGTCTCTCTTTTCTATGATTTCCTTCCTTCAAATTCTCCCTTCACATTTCAGTGATGTAAAACAGCTAAGATAAGAAATAGCTGTCTCTTCCCAGGAGGAGGCTGATGGATGTGCAATTCAGAAGAACAATTCCGTTTTTCCTACTGTGTTCCTAGGATGGGGGGTGGTGGGGAGCAGGGGCAAGAGAGAAGTAAGTTAACCTCCTTTTTGCCAGTTATGCCAGCTATTGCCAGCAAAACAGATACAGCAAAGCACATCAGCATTGTACTGCTCTCCTGAAAGAATAGAATAGTTAAAAAAATACAAGATATGGAACAGGGATGGCTAATAACTTGTATGTTTGGTCAAAATACAAAACCAAATAAGTGTTTTTGTAGTGCATCCGATCACTCTTTAAGCATCTGGCATAAACTGTTGTCTTCAGTCACATAAGCCATGTTTCATCTAGGTCCCTTGTTGCTAGAAAGAGATGACTGGAGAGTTAGACTATTACCACCGTGGGATAATAGTTACATTTGTTGTCGTTTTTTACAAAGAAAAGCATACTGGGGTCTGGGACTGTAAGAGTTAAAGAAGTGTATTTGTGTGGAGGATGAGAGGTTTGCTATTGTGAGATTTTAAGAGTAGCTTTTTACATGATTTTTGTATTATTGATGTGGCTTAATGAGGAAAACACAAGCATTAATGTTTTCTTACTTATCTAAAAATAATAAAAACAGCATAAGCAGAAAAAACTTACTTGCCTTGGGATCCTAATTCACGTTGTAGCAGGAATTCACAGGCAAGAACACTACTTTTTATGATGGTTAGGAAGGTCTTCAGTAAGCAACAAGAGGCTGTGTTTCCATGATTAAGGGATACAGTTGGATTTTGTAGGACAAGTGAGTTCAGGCCAACTGACTATTTGCAGTGTGAGATTTTTTGTGGATGAATAAGAAAAAGCAGGGCATTGAAATGTCACAAGAATTTCTGAGAAATTTGTTACTATAGATACCCTTTATCTTTCTCAGTAAATAGGAGAAGAGAGATCCATAAGGGGGCTTTATTATTACCATACTAGGATCTTCAAAGATTCTTTTTTTTTAGTATCTTGCCTTGCTGCATCAGTGGTGACCTAGACTCAAAATCTGGCTTGTGTGTAATAAAGAAGCACAGGAACACCAATAGAAACAAGCACTCCCCTGAGATACTAAAGCCAGCGTTCTGTGTAGCAGTGGGCAGCAGGAATCACTAATGCCACAAAATAAGGCTTCATGTTAGCGTGACTGTAATCGATTTTAGGGAGTTGTTCAAATGATCTGGTGACCTAAGTGTTGTACAGAGAGAAGGAAAGAAGATGTGTATGCATAAAGAAGGCAATGGGCAGCAGTCATAAAAGTCCAGGGAAACTGAAATACTATGCTTGAACTATCAGAACAGCAGAATAAATGTTCTTAGTGGACTGTGCAAACAGTGTAGCGCCATGAAAACTGAGAACTGTAGAGAAATGGTCCAGCTGTGCTAAAAGATTGTGCTTGAGCAGCAACACTAAAATTGAAGCAAAGTTAGCAGCTTATCTGGGATCTCCTGCTACTGAGAAGCTTTTGCCTGACTGGAACCCAGTCCATCAGGAAAAACAGAAAAGAAACCAGAAGAAAAGCTATTCTACTTCACAGCTGGAAAATGAATTACACTTGTGTGTGTGTAAGTACACACTAAGGAAATGAAGTGGATGAGGTTTGGAGTAAATGCCTCCAAGACTTGTTTTAGCAACTTTCCAATTCAGTGAAACAGAGCCTTGGATCTGACAACTGGGGAAGCCCTCTTCTTACCTTTCAGGATACAAAAGGGAAGAGACTACAAGTTAAGCAATATAAACAGAGGGTGGGAATTTTCTGGGGACTATTGCTCGTCTCATTAGATGGAGAAATGAGGTTCTAACTGTGCAGCTTGGAGACACTGAACAGAGCTTAGCCCCTCAAAAGCGTGCTTGGTGAGATCCATCTCTGTGAATAACAGATGTTGCTGACAAAGTGTGACTGGACTCGAAACCTCATTACTGATCCAGCTTGTGTCAGTACTGTTGCCTTTTAATGAAAAAGACCTACCTTTCAAAAATCAACTGGAATACTTTATTAGATGCTGGAAAAATAGAACACAGAAGGAAGGATCTAATGAAGAGGTAGCAATGAAACTGTTTTACCATGCTTTTAGCAGGTGAAGTATTGAGTTTCTTTATAAAAGTAAATGGCGATTGATTCTTCTAAGAGGGCATATGTAGTAGAGTTCTTCAGAAACTTAATGCATTTGAGATCTGTCCTGCTCACAAAACATAGTGTAGCTATTGACTTTTCCGTGATCACGAAAAAGAAAGACAAGACAAATATGTGATTTTTCTGTTACCTTCTGATGTCTGAAAATCAAGCTGTGGCTTTGTGTGGTAGAGTTAAAAGAGAACAGGCTTCATAGTGGTTGAGCCGTACATATAGTAATGATTCACTGGAGGCTTGATTTCTCAGTCTACATGTGGAAAGCTGTTTTTTCTACCAAGCTTTGGAGTTTAGCAGAGTCTTGCATCCTATGTCAGAGAAAAACCACTGGGTGTTTGTGTTTCAGATGTTAGAGAGGCCAGACCAGTGCCATAATAAGATGGTACCCACTCAAGTCACCAACAGCCTCCTTACTGGTCTCTAATCTGAAGATCTCTTCTGAACAGGCATGAGATACAATCCACAAGGTTTCAAGGAGGCAAGCAAGGAGATAGAGCTTGAAATGGTTTTGTTGTTATTCTTTTGATGAACATGAACATTGCAGTCCCAGGTTATTTCCGCACTATTGCTGATAAAGTGTTTCTAAGATCCATCCTTGGGCTTTGGGCATTCTTTCTCAATATCATTATGTTGAGTTGGCATGACCTATGAGGAGTTTCACAGAAAGCCACTTATAGCAAAGCTAAATACTTACATCCAGTCTTCTGGTTGTCTTTGATGGATTTCAAATTCGGGGCTATTGTAACTGAGTTAGGTGGGGCCTATGGCTCATACAGAAACGCGTTCTGAATAAAGCATCAGTTACCAGTTTCTGAGAGCTTTGAGCTTGATGAGCGCTCTGGGGTTTGTTCCACCTCTTCTAAGAGTCAAGCTCATATCGTGAGTCAAGCTCATGTCATTTCTAATGCAGTGAGCTATAGATATGTTACTTTATTTTTGTCTATTTTCTGTTCCTTACTGCCAAGACATGAGCATTTCTGAATTTTGTAGATCCGTTTGTGAAATTACAAGCATGTAATAAAAAAGGATGTGAAAGAGAAGCCAAATGACATCCCTTAAGTCAGTTTAAAGCTTGATATTTGGTTGTTTATAATCTCAGTATGTTAGTTGTTTGTATTATGATAAGAGCATTTTTGGTGTGGAGACTGAGCGACAAGACTTACTGCGGCAATGCAGACAGTGTTTGTCTGTTGGTTGGGGAAGTGGACCGGAAGGCAAGAAAATCCTGGGTCCTAGACCAAGCTGAACCAGTGACTCATCAAACTCTGGGAAAGTGCATTTAACCCAGTTCTGCAACATTGCAGAAATCAGCTCAGCTGCCAAACTGAAACAGAGCAGGTTTTAAGTTGCAAGTCATTGCTAACATGGGAAAGATGAACCCTTCTTTTTTATTCTGAGTAAATAAATGTAATTTCCATATTACCATCTCCTAAGCCAATGTTTCACATATGGCTATGGTAATGTTCTGGTATAGTCAAGGGGATATTTTGGAGGAAGTGAAACCTCCCCCATTCCCCCCTTCCCCCCCCAAAAAAACAGACCAAACAAGCCTTCCCACTCCTCCCATTAAAATTATGTGGAAGCAGACATACAGGATGAAGAAATATCCAAAGAATAAACTGTCATTTATTTTTTAGGATACAGGATAACAATTCAGCCATTCAAGGTTTCAGATTTTGTAATCTGCAGATGCAAATACATTATATTGAGCTATAGATTTTGACCCCTAACTAGGTAAGTAATTAAAAGAGCTTTTTGGTAGAAGATACCATGTGAGTTTTATGAGCAGGAATTATAATGCTTCTCCTGTTTAAAGTTTTTGGGTGTTTTTACACGCATTGGGACATGCAGGAAAAAAAGAGCTTTTTCAGGTCCCTTCTTTTCTCATATGAAAAAATATTTTAAGACATTTGCTAATCATTTTGCTTCTGTATGTTGGATTACCTTACTTAACCCCATTGTAAATAGCAAAACTTTCACAGATATAGAGTCCTGATATGTCAGATCCTCTGCTGTACCTTCTTTATTTGCTATACCTGTACCCAAGGCTTTCACCAGTGGCAACACTGATCAACTTGGAGCAGAGACAGTAAGGCTCAGGGAGGAGGTTAAGTTTTGAAATCAAAAGTGGAAAGTGATATGGGTCAGTAAGAAAGCTATTTCTCATGGGCTTTTTCTCAGCTGAAATAGAAAGGAAATGGTGGGTGAAGCATGTGACCAAGCAGTTAGCAGTAAACACTTCCATCATCAAATACAGTTCTTTTTCCAGTTTGCAAATCTCTTACCCATTCTTCTTACTTTTAAGGAAATACCAGTCCAGTTCCAAGAAGCAGTTCTGAAGAATTGCATAGCAAATTTCCACATTTAATATTTCCACTACAGTCATTTGTCTAACAGCCAACTCTGAAAATTTAGCCAGGGCTGTAAACATTATACTGGACTGGACTTCCCCATCACATGTATGATAAAAGCGATATCAGTCAATCTGTGCCATCACTGATAAACCTGTGTAGATCCATTCCTTTAAAATCATGCTGCCAGGGATAGTTCAATACTTCCACTTCTTGGTAGATATTTCTAATTGCAATTTATATCATTCTGCAGGAAGAATTTAAATTCAGTTTCCTCACTTTCTTTGTTGTATCTGATTCTGCAGGCACAAGAAGATTAAAAAAGGCCATTAAAAACTGTCACCAACCTCATCCCTCCCAAGGGAAAAAAAAGAGTTCCCAGCATCTCTCAAGTATTCACTTCAGAACCAGATCAGCATGTCTGAACCATGTCAGAACCATGACTATAAACAGAACCCTGTCTGTAAACAGTTATCAGAGGAAAATAAACTTAACTAATTCAATTGATAAAAGCAGTTCATACACAATCAAACATTTTTAAGTAATTACAGAAAACATGAAACAGGAATAAAATCTCAGTGGTTATGCTCACATTTTGGGAAATCCTGTCACCATTGCACTGAACTGAAAAAAATACAGATGCTGCAGCCATGCAAACAGCTGTACAGCTGGTTTCTGTCAGTCCCTTCCCCACGAGCAGTGCTAGTGCAATTGAACTGCTGCTGGTTCAAAAGCAAAAATCTTTCCTACATTGGCAGGTTGGTTTGTTCTTAGTGTAACAGGCACAGATGAATTTTCAGAAATACTGGTTGCCTATCTGAAGTATGATTAGCAACTTTTAAGGTTTACCAGTCACAAAGAATAATATGTTCTTAAGTTTCCTGAGTCTGCCAATTTACGTAGGTGAGTAAACTAGACAGGTCAAATAACTGGCGTGGTTTATAAATAGACTAAAAAAAAATCTCCATATATAGACTAGTATCCAGACTTTCTATTGTTTCAAGCAAATGATATCATTATTTGGATGTCTTTCCAAAACTGCGAATGACTAGACTTCGGAAACCAGAAGTAGTTAAATATAGAAATTGCTACTTTAATGAGTGAATGCTGTGTTTCATTACTATGCTACTAGTATGTGAACAAATGTCTTTCTGTTCTTAGGGATGGGAAAGGAGGTTTTATTCCAGTAATGTAAGATATTGCACAAAAGCCAAATTCAGATTAAGGGTTGATAGTGTCTTTGACTTCATTCCTTTATGAAAGATAGTCCAGTGTAACTGCACATACGAAGTGATAACACTGTCCACTAACTTGCACCTTGCATAAGCCTTGGGCAGATCAAATACAGAATGCACAGTGGTTTGCATAAATAAAATACGAGAATAAAAATTGTAAGAGAAACAATCTGTTTCTTTCAGTGTCACAGCCTCCCTAACAAATTACTACATCTACTTTGGCAAGTCACAAAAAAATCACAAAATTCAGTCAGAGAACTTTTTTCATTTGCTGGTAACTAGAAAACACTTCTTCTGACTTCTGTAGTACTGCTTTTTAAAACCACCTAAATAGCTTCTGTGGAGATACATTTAATTTCTAGGGATGGAGTGATAATAAGGACTCATGTTAAGATGTCTGAGCACTCTTAGTCTAAAAGCCACCATCCCTTTAGCTGACGAATGCCATGTTGAATGTTAGATGAGAATCTGTTGTCTCATAAGATAATAGAGGGAAATAATATGCATCTCTAAAAGTATGCATTTACAAAGATGGGATCAAATTTAACAAGATATAAAAACAAATTTTAACTTACCAATCCGGATTTTATTTTAGCTACTGCCACATCCTTTACCTTTCTCTCAGATTTAGATAAAAAATCCCATTTGAACAAAGAACCAGTTGACATGTAGTCACCAAAATTAAGTCATCTACATATTCACAAGGTGTCTGAGTTCTCAATATAATCAAGGAAGCCAATGGACTTGCCTAACTAATAATAATAATTAATGTAGGTATCTTTGCTTGCCTTAATACATTTTCAGCTTCAAACTCTTACTAGGCGTATGCCTGTGAGGGTTTTTTTGTGCAAGCAAACCCAATTCTGGCCTTGGTAAAACTGAACAACACTGCTATTTTCTTTCTATAATTGCTGTGGGCCATAGGTATCAGTTGATGGCTGTATAATATTTGCCCCTTTCAAAGATGTAGGAGACGTTTTTAACCATGGTAGCACACTCTGCAAAATAGCTTAGTTTGCCTGCAGCATCACCTGTCTCTCACTACCATATATTCAAGCTTTAGTTGATGACTAAGACAAAATTTGTCATTTCTTTAGGCAGGTAAGTTACCTGTGTCAAATAGAGAAGTGCCAGATTAATTTTTCCTTCCTTGTCTGGATGCACTTTTGTTCCAGAAAAAGCATTCTGCATCTTAACCCTCTTTCATTAGCTCCTGAAATATGGAGCACTTTCATGCAGAGACCTGTGTCAGCTTTTTAGAATACCATTTCCCATGGTCTTACAGATTCTTCAAAAATAAGCAGGAGTGCTGTATTTTTCTATAAAGGTGTCTTTTTTTTATTGTTTGACATTTTAAAATGTTTGAACTGGATTTTCCTGTTTTATATTATAGTCTCTTTCTTAGCATAACGTGTAATCATCTCTGTGAGGGAAAATAAGGAAAAATATGTCTGAATCCAACTTCAGTACCTATAAAATATGAGACTTCCATTCTCTGACTTTTTGGCAGAAAAATATGTCACAACATACACTGCTTGCTTCACTTGTTTGCTGTTTGCAAACAAACTCATGTTGAACAAGTGGGAAAGACCCCTGGACAGTTATTCAAATATCTATGCTTTATATGTAGGCACCTTTTAAGCATTATTCTTTGACTGAGGCTCTTAAAGGCTTTTTTTTTTCTTTCTTTTTTAATGTCTGCTATATCACCATAGCTCTTTTCTGGATTTCATCTGTTTTTTTGGGTAAAGATGTGTTTGGATGAAAGCCACAAAATTAGAAATGGTTTTATGAGAATGTGAAGGATAAGTTCACAACATTCCATATCTGGCTTCTGCCATTGTTCCAAGGCAGTATCTCCAGACTGCAATAAGAGGACTTTTTAATTTGAAGAGGGGATGGTAAATAGTACCTCAAATAGAGTGAACATGTGGAGCTGTGAAGTTTCACTTTGAAATGAAACTATGCAGCCTTCAAATCAAGGCTGCATGCCAGAAGGTTCATATAATCAAGAGTCACAAGCCAGTCCATAAGAGGAAAGTCTTTTATAGCTTCATTTCTGAGAGATACAAAATTCATGTTTCCCATCTCTGGCTCCAGCCTTGCTGAGACACACTTGCGAAGACAAGTTTCCATCTGTTGGGGTCTTCTCGCCATCAGAGACTTTACATTCTTGCACTTCCTTTCCTTGCCCCAAGCATCAAACAAAGGCATCCCAGTCCCTGAAGCAGTAGTGCCTTTGGATTCCTCTTTGTTGACACTCCTGTGCCCGTCAGGACTCACGGCAGAAACAAGCCACTTGCTTTCTTGGCATCCTGCTTCCCAGATTTCTCTCTACACTCCGTCATAAGAGGGAGATGGCACGTGAAGCTTCGCGCCAGTTTGTAATACATCATTGATTGCCACAAGCAGAGCTCTTGTCATTGCATTGGGAAGACTCCATTAGGCAGTGGTTAGGAGACCAGCTCTCTTCATACAGCTGGTGTTAAGTCTCTTTGTGCTCTTCCTGGGACCAGTTTCCTCCTCCAGTTTTGTTTTTTTTTTTTTTTCTTTGAAGGATATGTAAATAGATGGCTCCCCCTACTTTTGGTGGGAAGTGTAAACATTCATAAGGTTTTGAGGTCACGCTCTAAATTATTCCAGTTGCCATGCATCCAGTCTGGGAAAGGTTCTGGCTTCCATTCAAAAATGAAAGAAAGAATTAGTTCTTAGCGAAATAATTCTCAGAACTGTTAGAGAGAGGATCCACACCCACATCTTTTCCTTCCTCTCTGACTGTGCCGATTTATCTCTCCCCTTTCCCCAGACAGTTAAGGTCCTCACAGTGGTCACTGTCCCATGCACTAGTAGCTGCTGGGCAGCGAGCAGGCAGTTTCAGATGGCTGTTCCAACTTCGACATTGTAGCTCTGAGGAGAGACCAAGCCTGTTCCTGGGCAATCCAGGCCTTCTCCACTGACAGCATTCTCCATACTTGTTTTGAGTGGTTGTTTATACATGTTTCTAGAGAAATAAGTTTGGCAATAAGCAGCAAATGTTTTTGACTCTTTAAGGAGTAAAATGTTGGGTTTGAGCAAGTACAACTGTGCTGTCACATTTGAATCCGGTGAAGTTCTTCTCTGTCTGGTGATGATCAGCAGCAGGAGTACTCTGTCATACTCCTACTTTATTTTTTCTTCTTTCTTTTGAAGGAAGCAAAAAATTAATGTTTCTAAGTCAGGGCTGTATAAACCAAATTTGAAATTAATGTCTGTATCAGCAGCTGAAGGTCAGATGTGAAAGCAGAGGTTCATACTGGAGGTGTGGCCTGGTCTGGTCTCCCTGGCACTGACACAGAGGGCTGCCTCTCAGGCATGCCAGGAATTCCCTCGGGACTTCCAGGCTGAAGTCTCACTTGAAGCTTCTGAATGTACTGCTCATTGCCCCTCTGCAGGGGCATGCAGTATGTCAGCACCTCCAGTCCTAGTTCAGTTTTTCAGCAAGCTCCTAAAACCCTCTAAAATACACCTCGGTGAACTTATTATGGTGAATGGGGCTTGTCAGCACAGAGGTTAATGCACAACTACAACCTACAAAACGTTATCAAAGAAGATGTCGGTGTACGGAGTCTTTGATTCCAAGTTGCAATATTTTCATTATAATTTCCGTAATTATTTTTTGAGCTGTATGTAAGGAAATGGCTTATATTTCCTGGTCTTTCTGTACTGATAGAACTGTACTTTGAGGTCTGTCCTCTGGTTGCTTTTGTTCTTTGTTAGAATACCAGCCCTTGAAGTGAAGGTACGTGAATGGGCATGCAGAAATGACAATTACCCAAATGTGGCCAAGATTAGCAACACATAAATCATTAACATGTGGAAAAGTTAAAAGAAACCTGCATATATGTTTCTGGGTTTTTTAAGAGTTTGGCTGAAGGAAACTGCATTTAAGTTGTCTATTTTTGGCTGAAGATATATAAGTACAGAAATAATATTGTTTGCAGTTCAAAAAAAAATTATGAGAAAGCAAGAGGGCACGAAAGATTTTGTGTTGGGACACCCACATTTACTGCTTGCTATACATAAAAATGAGAAGTATTTACACTAGGCAAATACAAGCTTTACAAACATAGGTGGCACTTACATGTTTTCTCTTGCTTGTGTTTAAGTAATGTTCACGTTCTTTGAACATGATGAATATATTCATCCAAGCAAAGGGGTGGGTAAGCCAGCTGTAGAGATGCCTAGCTTTGAGCAGTGTGGGCTTGAGCAGTGTTAGATGTAATTTAAGATTAGCTGATTAAAGGAAACACTTCTAAGAACCTTATAATTCTTTATTTGGCAAAGCAACATATCACTGTTGTTATTAGTAGTAATTTGCAACTACATCACTGAAAGAAACATTGAATTACAATTCTCTATCTTATTGTTATTAGCATTTGCACAAAATAACTGTAAGAAATCTGATAAATTACACAAAGGGGCTATTGAGTTGCAATTCTACTGCGTTTGCTCCTGCAATTGATATTCAGGAGTAAACCCATCCTTCCTTCCAAGCTTATCCCTTCTTACCACCACCCCTGACCTGGGGACACGCCTGGTCAGGAGGCCTGTGGTCTCTCCCCATGGGGGCTCCCAGTGTGCTTGTACTTACAAGTCAGCATCACTGCTGCCTGCAGGTGTCCCTGCTCTTGCTCTTGTATATCCTCACTACCTTCGTTCTTTACCTAATTTTGATGCCCTCTTCATTTTCTTTTCCAGGTTTTTACTACCCTTGCACCTACTTTTCCCTGTCTATACTCCTCCCAAATAAATAACCTAATCTTAGTTTCTGTCTCCTCATTGATCCCATTTTTTTTACACTCAAAAGTTGGTGTTTCTGACACTATTACCTGGGCTATTTTTTCTCAATATGGTATTACCATTACAGTTGGCTGAATGAGACAGCCTTACCTACAAGGCTTTTGACCCTGTGGTTCTCGTTGGGAGCATTTATGTTAATTTCTGGACAGAATTGCCATACTTTACTCTAGATTCTCCAACCTAATTCTAATTAAGCAATACCTCACGTTATGCACAGAGAGCTTGCACACCAAATGCAATGGTATAACCCATTTTGTGTTTGCAACATGCGTCTGCTCTTAAATAGTGTTCTTCACACTTGGTGTGCCCACCGAAGGGTATAGCTTCCTGTGAGGGTGAGACTTGGACACTTAGTGTAGGATTCTTCTCATGTGAAGCTGGACATCTGCTCTGTAGACATGTCCCAACCGATTACCCTATGCTACATTTCTAATCCCCTTACCCCTCCTATGATGAGATTTAGCTCTGCTGTCTGAAATAGATCTGATGAGATTCTCTGGGTGATCTAAAATAGCAGCAGGATGTTGTGCCTATATTGCATAAATCTTAAATTAGATTCTATAAACCCCATTTCTAGACTCTGCCCAGACTCTGGACTTTTTAGAGATTAGTGGAATTATGCATTATCCAAAACATGAGAAAGACTTGGAACTGAAAATCTTCTCAGCAGACACCTTCATAATTGAGGGCCAATTCTTCCAGCTTGGTTGCACAAATCCTAGAATATCATTCTGGTGCAGGCATACTTTTCTTCATTTAACTGCATACTGAGCAAATCGGGAGATTCATCTCCCCATCCTTATACTGCTACAGGGGATGGATCTCTGTATGTTAGGTAGTCACCTCCACCCACCTTCATGGCTGAGAGAAAGCAGTGGGGATTTCTGGGAGAGATGCAGTCAATCAGTTTAAATGCCAGCATAAGGATGGGATGAATTGTGTCCTAGATCTGACTGTTCTCGCCACTGACCACAAAGGCTCCTGTTCAGATCAAAACAACTACACTGGGTTGTCACCATTAGTGTTATGTTCCCAGAAATCTGTTTTCCTCCAAACATAAATAGTTGAGTACTTCAAAGTACATTGTTCATTGCTAAATTTGAAACTTTAAGGCTTTTTGCATTCTAATTATTGACTGATGTATGTCCACTTGATTTCCCTTCATCTCATTTGTGTGCCCATGGCTATAATTGTTTTTGACAAAGTTCTACAAGAATCCTTAACAAACTTACATTACTGAACATTAACATGCTTGTAAACCATAATGTTTTAGACCTTAACCTCCAATAATGTAAGATCAAATGACAGTGCAATGATCTTCAAGAAATTATAAATATTCTAGATAGTGGAAGATAGTAGAAAATCCTACATGTGACTAAAAGCTCCCAAAATCATTCCACTAGCAGTTGAAAAGTGAAGAGGTGGAGATTAGGTAATAAGGAAAGCCCAGGTGTAATCCAGAAGAGGTATATTACTGCTGGTCTCAAATGCTTTCCCATTATGTTCCCTACCTTTGGAGATTCCTCCAGATTTTTCTCTTCGTTATCTGCAGAATCTGTGTGCATAAAAGGATACTAAATGAGAAAATAATGAAAAAAAAAAAAAGCTTCCTAAAATTGTGGAAGAAAACAATTGTGTCTCCATATTAGTTGCTGGTATTGTTACAGCATGCAAATTAAAAAGTTGGATGGTGGATAGTACACAAACAATAGACCTTGAACTTCCATTTGAAATAAGCATTAGCAGCCTCCTCCATTTTTTTAACAAGTGCAGAAATATCTTGCCATAGTTCTGATTCATTATTTTCTCCTTGACAACAGTTAACCAAATTTAGAGTCACTCTGCTAATTAAAGAAATAAACTTATTGTTCTCGTTATTTTTTTCTCAGGCGAAACTGAAAACTCACATGATCAAATTACTGTATCTGTCTGTTACTCTTAGGCTGGACTATGCTGTTGTTTACAGCACCAACAAAAAGACGTCTCTAAAATTTTTTAAATTGTTTGTTATCAGTGGCAGCACTACTTAGCATGCTGCTCCTTAGTGGATACCTGCATCCTGCAGGGGAATATGATCACTCAGGCCATAGGTCTGCATGGCATCCATAAAAATTATTAGAACTATTCTCAATTTCAGAAAAGGAGCTGAGGGGAAAACTCTGTAAAATTAAGGATACTGAGAAAAAGATGCACATTTCATCTGCAAATCGGTTAATAAAAAATAAAAGCCATGGAAATAGTGAGTTTGTGATCATCCAAATATTTAACTAAAAAATTAACCAACATGAGCAAACTGCTGGAGTTTATAAAATTGTCTTGATTTATTATTTCCTCTAAACAATAGCTTAAACATAAAGTAGAAATCATAGCATAACATAGAACTCTGTTACATCCATGAAATAATTTCCTAAATAAAACACCTAACCTATAAATAGATCAAGTCATGGTTTCAGTTTGGTGGACTGCTTTTATCAGTATGAAAATTCTACCTCTTCCATTGAACATGAGAATTAAATATTAAGTTGGAACAAAAGTATTTTAATGTATAAAAGTACTTAAGATACAGACATAAACCTTCTCATGACAAGCATAATAACTTGTTTTGGGAACTTGGTATTGCAGTTTGTCGTAAGATTCAGAGCCTGCTGTACAAATATGACCAAGGGAGGGCTTAGGCAATGCTTGGTGCCTGCTCCATACCTTTTATTCATTTGACTGCCAGAGAGGAATCCAAATCCCAGAGCTGTGTTTTCAGGTAGTGTAAAGGCAGAAATGGATACCTGAGAAGTGTGACCCAAAAACCTCAGGTGCTGAGTAGAGGATTTGTTAGAATCACATGAAAAATTCTAAGCATGGCAGCTTTGGTCCCCTCTCTTGTGTTTTAGCTCCTGAAGTCAGCGCTAGAGGCAGGAATGGCAGCATCACTGTCTATTTAAGCAACAGCATAGCAGTTGGGAGCACCCATCCTGTTTTGGAGGCTTGTTTATACCCCATTCACCTCCCTTTCAAGAGGTTATATGCTCAAGCTATGAAGGAGGCAGAAGAGTGAAGGCACCATTTGATTCAGCCAGGAGGGGAGCAAGTGACATGGAGCCTGACTGTACCCCACAGCTGGGTTGCCTTGAGGTTTCATCTAAGGAGCAGCGTATGTGAAATGCCCTGAATGAGGGGCTCTGGTTTCCTGTAGCCACTAGACTTAGTCCTTCTCTCTTTTTCTTCTGACTGTATTAATTACTCACTGTGGGCCAAGCCAGGTTCAGAAATAGTGATGAGAAATCCCTTCCTCCTTTTCCAAATTACTTACTAGGCTGCTGGGGCATTTTCAGGGATTCAAAATCCTGGGCTTAGGCTGCAGACTGGTCTTCACAGTATGCCTAATCATTAAGTTACATTCATAAAATTCACACCACAGCATGCACAGCATCTCTACTGTTCAGGTTTCTGAACAAGACTGAGTGTGGCTGCTGCATTCCATGCAGGCACTTGCATGGAATATAATCTCAGTTTGCCTGCCTGTTGAAGTCCATCCAAGGATTTGTGTGGAGTGGTGCGTATTTTGTGATCCATCTATTTGTGGCCCAGGCCAAGGTGGTTCTGGTAAGGCAGGAGAGATGTAACTGAAGACATTTACTTAAGCTTGGAGTGACTTCTAAATCACAGTGGTTGACTGGTAGCAAATTTTATGTGCCTCCAGAATTCACAGCCATAGAAGAGGAAAAAGCAGGAGTTTGGCTTGTGGTTTTCAATATGATATATGTATCTTCCTTTATGTCCACCAATAAATATTTCAAAATACAGCAACCATTTAGAGCATGCATAGAAGGATGTGCTGCATTGTGACCTAGGACTTAGTCCATGTCCCTGAAGAATCCAAGCAGCTGCACTTCTGTGATATGATATCTATTGCATGTGTCAAAAAGATACGTGAGATACTGCTCAGCATGGAGCTGCAGTGTTTCAAAAACGTGGAGGGAAGTAAGTGAAGTAACATTATATTTCTTGATGCTGATCTCCAAGAACTGAAAAGTCACTCATGGCTGCTTCCGAGCATAGATTAAAGAGGTTTCAACTGGAAATCCTAGATCTGATCCTGGTCTTTGCTTTTGCAGTTCCCAGCGAGTCTGTTAATCAAAGTTTATTGTGCTGTGCACGATATTCTAGCTGATATCTTTTAACATTTGTGTTATGTGTGTTCTGGTTTGCAGGGTGGAAAGAAATACACAGGACCATGTGGAGGCAGAGACTGCAGTGGAGGATGTCAGTGTTTCCCTGAAAAAGGAAGCCGTGTAAGTAACATTTTCTTCCAGTCAAATGTTCTGGATGGTACCAGTTCAATACTATATAATTTGCTATAGGTGGACTTGCATTAGACTGCTAAGAGTATTAAAACAATTATTCTCTTTCAGGAAAAAGTTCTTGTTGTTTCATCTTTCTCAAAAGCTCATAGATTTGGAAAGATAGTTGTAATGAATACCTTGTTATGAAATGTAGAAGGCTCTTCTCTCAAATGTGAGGGCCAAGGGACCTGATGGTTATGATGAGCTGATCAGACCAGAATGATAAAGATCATTCTGGTCTGATCAGATACCACATACATGCATGAGATACATACATTTGATGATTTTATGTTCTTTTCCAACATAAATGATTCAATAATTCCGTGATTATATGTGATTTCCACTGAAGCAAGGGGGAACTACGCCTCCAAAACCTGAAATCCCTGCTTGAGGAACTGCTTAGAACTTCTGGCCTTGTGCTGTGGCTGATAGTCTGTTCTATGTTTTTGGGACTAGTGAGGAATGAAGGAGAGGAAGGGAGATGGGGTGGAGGCTTTTAGCCACCTGCCACTAAGAGCACTGAGAAATAGGGCAGTTCCTATCCTGTATGGCTGGGAGCCCTGGCTGGCAGGCTCCTTCTGTACAGCTTGGTCTTCTGCAGCTGAGACGGTGACTCAGCCTTTTCCATCCACCCATCTCTAAGAATAGGTCAGGCAAGAGAGGTGGTGGCACGTCATGTGCTTGTTCTGCTATCACAAACCTCAGAAGATTTTTCAGTTCTCTGCCTTCCCTCTACGCAGCAGGCCATCAGTTCCCATTCCCATTGCATTCCTCAGGCTTGACTCCACGTCTGAGTGGAGGGGGAGGTGGCAGGAAAGTCACAGTGTAGGTGGGAGGCAAGGAACACTCTTGTTTACAGCAGAAGTCCTGATGTCTCCATGGAAGTCAGATGATGCTGGGGTTATCATGCCATGGGGACTGTAATGGTTATACTCCCATGGCCTGACCATGAGCTGCTCATGGTCTGCTTTCCATTACAATAACCCAATGGCAACCTGAGGAAGCTGAGGACAAACAAGCCCTCCCCTGAGACACAGCTTCCAATGGGGCTCCCTCCAGCTGTTACTGCCTTACCCTCATCGTGCAGCACATGAAGTTTGGCAAGTGCCTCCTGCCACTTCCCACTTTTGACTGAAAATCAAAAACTGATGCTGTAAGATGCTCACTAGAGTTCATAAAAATATCTGTTGCAAAACTACCAATGTTTGTGACTGAAATGTTTTTCATGTTCCTTATTGACTGAATGACCTTGAATTTCAAGTTGCCAAGTGTGAAAGAAAAAAGAAGTAGCTAAGCAAAACTAATTGCATAGATTAGAAAAGCTGATAATGTGAAATTACCTCAGTAGAGAAGCAGTCAGGTGCCACTGACAAGAAGCTCCTGTGAGTTGCTTAATATCTAGATTGGGAGGTGGGGGCAGATTTTATGTACTTGCTCACCACTCTCACTCTTGGTTTTACCTCAGGGAAGTAAGTAATCCCACTTACTAATCAGGCTGGCCTCCCTTTAAATAGACACTCAAAAAGAGAAAAAGAGAATTTTACAAACATAAGTTATATTTTACTGCTTGTGGTTAATTGTGCAAGATGTGAAAAAGTATTGGAAAAAGGGATTTACAGAATTTTACACTTCAAAAATCGTGTTTTATCTGTCTGTATTTTACCCCTCTGAAATGATACACCTCATTCTGATTTAGCATACACTGCCGGTATTTTGTGTCTGCTGATCTCTTCAGATGTCACAACCTCTGTTAAACATCTGGTTTAAGGAACAAGATTGGCCTTTAGAGTCTAGTCAAATTTGGCATAGCTTCTGGTCTCATGCTAATCCTCAATGGGAATATTTATTTTCACAAAACCTCTGTATAATCTGGCACGACACACGTTTTCTGTTCGAGGTGACTCATTGCATGGACAATAGATGTATTGCGTGTTTGCACTTGTAAGAATGCCTGGAGCAGTCTGTCAGAGCCTGCTTCTGCAGTGACTCTCCATCTCAGGTGCCATAGAGCTGTCACTTGCAGGGTGCCTGGGACTCAGGTGGGAGCAGTGCTGCGAGGGTCTGCAGCCAGCTGTCAGCCCTGCCATCCCCTGCAAATTCACCCTCTCTTTGTGACAGGTCTCATAACCAGGCAAATGGAAGCATTTTCTTTGGATTGCTGCTACTCGATGCACATCAGCAGCTGTTGAATGAAGTGAATTCATTGTAGTGCTAAACACAATTGCAAATACTAAAGGAGTAAAGGTCTGAAGAAATGCCTACTCTTTATTTATATGTGCTTCTACTTCATTTATTGTCATTGCTTCAGTTGTACTCTTAAGATACAGCATTAAGATGCTTATCTTTATTTGTTGTCTTAATCCAATAGCTTTTGTTTTTAAAAAAGGGCTTTTTGCAAAATACGCCTACTCATATCTCCTGCAACTCTGGTAGAGGCAGAGAGGCACTGTCAAGATACGTGAAGATACATCCAGGCTTTGGTGATTTGGGCCAGGTCTCCAGGTGCAGGACAGCTGGAAGCCCTGTGCTTCTGTCTACAGAGCTTTTGGTTCAAGACTAGAAAGGCACAAAGGCACAAAGGCACAGGAAAGTTGAATCCTGCTTCACATGGGCAGTTTCTAGGGGCAAAAGGCAACCTGGCGCAAATCAATGCACCCACCTAGCCGGCCTCCTGGAAAGAGGTATGTGATTTTAGGTTTTCCTCCACTTGATTTTGGCTTGGCTCAACCCTGCAACTTTCACTGGGCCCTGACACAGCTAAAATGCAGTGGTGACAGAAAAATAAAGCAACAGAAGCATCATCTGCCCACTGTAGTGGTGGGGGAGCTGCTGCAGCTAAGCGAAGGCAGCATCTAGCCTGCAACCTCCTGCCTCTCATCCAAGCTGCTCCCAGGCCTTTGAGAACATCTGCAAATGGCACTTTCTTCTTCATTCCCCAAAGGAAAGCTGATCAAATACAAATGTTCAGAGAATCAGGACATTGCTGATAACTGTGTTTGCAATTCACAGCTAATGCAAAGTTGTTTCTTGGATAAGTTTCTCTAAAGAAATGTTTCTTGGGCCATACTTGATCCTGTTGAAGTGCCCACCTCCAGTCCTGGTTTTGAGTTCACATCTTCAGAGTAAGAAGAGTAAAGGGAATTTCTTCTGTAAGCTGGTTGGTTTTTTTTCCCCTGGTCTTTAATGACACTCTAGTCTTTGTTCTTTTTCACTGCAGCCTAGTTATTTCCAGCTGTATTTCCTGTTAGCTGGCTGCGAATATCCAGTCTATCTAACCGTACCTTGCATCTAGATAGGTGCTTGGAGCTGGGGCTGCAGGAGCCAATCTTGGGGACCAGCCTCAGCCTCATCTCCCCTTCTCAAAAGTGGCAAAAAGCTCAGTGGAGATGCAGCACAAACGGAAGCTCCTGAAGGAGTGTTCAAATCCATGTGACAAGAAGGCATAGTATAAGCCTCGGTGGAGGACAGAGAGTGAGAAGGCAACAGACTCATCTTTTCCCTAAGATGAGAGATTCATCTTCTCATTTTCTTCCAAGGCAACTTCTCCTAAATGGTTCTTCTAAGACAACAGACTCACCCTTTCCCTAAGATACGTGTGGAGAATATAGTGTAAGGAGTACACTGATGCCTGGGTAAGAGGGAAAAGAGTAAAGGGAAACACTGATGCGGTACTGAAATTCTGTTTTGAATGAAATAAAAAGCCTGGATTAAAGGAACAAAAAAATACCCCAAATTTAAAACATCTGGCTTTCTTTCTTTTTCCTCTAAATTTTTATTGCAACTCCTAAAATCTTGAGATTTATAGTTCTTTGCAAACTATACATTGCTCAGAGAACAATATACATGCCTTAAAATTTGTTAAACATTAATGCACTTATGTAGGAAACGATAACTCCGTTCAGTACAATGGGCAACTGTTTGACCTATTGAAGTTCATAATCAGCCTCACTTCATAACCAACCTAGAAAGCTTTATAGAAAGTGGAAGTGAGTAGAAACCTTTTGATCTTTCTATAGAGTGAGAAAATGCACTCTTTTGAAATCTCGCTTTGTACTTTCCAAGTCAAGCGTCTAACAGTGCTCAAGCCATTTAGCCATTGTTTTTGCAAGGGGCTGGAATGATGGAAACTGAAATTAAAAGACAGCTTTGTGTCCTCCCATAAAGGCCACTTTCTGGGAATGCCCAAACATTCCTTTTTAACCAAGACTGACATGAGGGTTCGCTAGAACTCCTTTACAGATATCGGTTATATTGCTTTTACTAATGCAGTGGCCAAAGGTAAGCTATTACCAGTGCACCTATAATTACTTCTGTCTGCTTTTGGATGCTATACAGTTGGGAAATCTAGAGTCTGATATTGACTTGCAAGCATTTCTCATACAAGTTTAACACATGGGCTAGATCTAGATGTGTTTCTTCATACATAAAAAAATAGCAAACAACAACAAAATAGAACACATAAATACTCTGTAGTCACCTCCATTATTATATTTTAGGGAAATGTTTAAATTCAATAAAATAATTTTATAAACTGTTAATGTAATTCTTGTATATCACAATTAACTGGCTTCCAAGCTGGTATAGTGGCAGTAACTACTTGTAACTCTTCATTGGTATAAACTGATATATCCAATGAAATCTGGTGTTTACTTTTTTTTTTTTTTTCTTTTCTCCACAAAATAATAATATTAGAAGCATCTTCTCAAATTGAACCAGTAGTTCATCTATCTCACTACTCTGTTCCCAACAGTGGTAGTAAGAGATGCTAGTTACTGTATGCACAGAGTTCTGGAAATTTTCTGCAGTCCATTCACTTGTGACCAAGATAACCCAATTTATATGTTCCTTCAGTATCTGTGTTTCATCATGAATTTGTCTAATCCTTTTTTGAAGCTGCTGTAACTGTGTGTCTTCACAACCTCCAGTGGCACTACTCAAATTATATAAATCCTATAAATCACTGTCAGACCTGTTCTAAGCAAACCTCCCCCTGGTTTCATCGAATACTCCCTCTTTCTAGTACTGTGAGGTTTGGAGTAGCTCTGTGTTTAGGTTACTCACTGCTTCCCTAATTCTGTAAATCTCTGTTATATTCCCTCTCGGCTTTCTCGTGTCCAAAAGGATGAGTCACAGCCTTTTTAGGTCCTCTTTTGTAAATGACACTCCAGCCCTTAGTCCCTTTACTCTACTTTACTCTCTCTTCTGAGAGAGACCAGAGCTGTAACCATCCAGTTTGGTGGAGTCCTTCTGGATCTCCCAGCATGGGAGATCACCAGATCTCCCCATTCCTCATCACCAGCATCACTTTGTAGACTCATTTGTTTCACAGTTCAGTCCCTTCTGTAGATCACCATTGAAACCTCTGCAAAAACCAGTTACAGCACATGTCTGAGAGGACCCACTGCTGTTATGTCTCCATTTTGAAATGTGACCATCAGGTACTATTCTTTTCTTCCTGTGCTTTAACGGCCTTCAGTCCATAAGAGCACCTCTCTTACAGCCTGAAGAGAATTTATTTTAAAAGCTTCGGTGAAGTATTTTGTAAAATCAGTTTTGAAAATCCAAATATGTTAATAGTCACTAAGGCTTTTTTTATCATGCTTATCCTTGTGCTCAGTTATTGTCTTCTTTAAAGTGGACTACTGCCTTGCCAAGCAGGAAAGTTAAATAAACTGGCCCACAGCTCTCAAGGTCTCCCCTTGAGCCCCTTTTCTGCACGGAAGCTTGGTTGTCACCAGCCATTGGCAGTGCAGTGGCACTTTGTAATGCTGGGTTGCACACTTTGGCCAGCAGTTTTGCAGTTTCACACCTGAGTTCCTTCAGAAGTCATGGGTGACTGTCCCCACTCATGTTCACTTAGTTACACCTGCCTTACCTGTTTTACCTATTACTTCCTTCATATTTATCTGAAATTAATCTCTCTCAAGGCGTAGCTTGGATTTGGGACCTTCTCAAACTCCTTCAGCAGTAAAGACCTCTGCAGAGAAGTCACTAAGTTTCTCTGCTGTGGGCTGATCATCCCCAAGTGCCCCTTATAAGCCCTTGGCATCATGTGGTACTGCTATTTCCTGTGATGGCTTCTTGTTTTCCTTTAAACAACTTTTTTCTATCAGCTTGGTTATCTTCTGTAAAATTTTCTCATTCATCTTTACCATGCTAGTTGCCATTTACTCTTGATCTGGTTTTTATGGGCTTTCCTCTTCATTTCAGCAATTTTTTAAATGACAACCCTTTTGCCTACAATAGCCTCCTTAGCTTTTTTTATGAGCTATGCAGGATTTTTATTGAGCCATTTTACTTTCTGTTTGATATGTGATACATAGTTTACCGGGACTTTTAATGCAGTGTTTTTGAAAAGCCTCCAGGTTGCTTTAGGCTTCTTGCTTTTTTCACTGCTTTTTCAGGCTTTTACTATTTTTGTGATTTTTATGTATTTCCCCTTCTTGAAACTGGATCTCTGTGTGATGTATTTATTTGGCTTACTTCATCCCACTACACTACAGCATTAAGTTCAGTTATATTCTGAAGCTCTTGCACAGCAGTTCTCCCGACAGTACCGCTTGAAGCAGGTCCTGCACAGCACTTGAGACTGAATCCAGAGCAGCATCCTTTCTTTTGGGTCTCAGTGTTTACCGTGCTAAGAAAAAGTCAGTTGGTGGGTCCAGAACTTTTATTTTATCACGTCTGGATGAGGTTTTGTGCCTGACAGTATGTGGGTAGTTAAAATGGGCCAGTATTGCTACCTGACCTAGTTGTGCAGCTTCTCTAATGTCACTGAGTATTTAATGATTGGTGTCTTTAAGAGAGGAATCTTAAATGCAGACCAAGTCCTACCTTTCTGTTATTTCCCCCACAAGGACTCCCTCATGTTTCCCCCTGCCCCGAGTATTTTTTTCTGTAACACTTTGTTGTAGCTTTGACATACTGTGCCATTGCCCTGGCTGTATCTCATTTTCTATCATTCCTGTAGACAGTCTAGTGTAGTAACTCTGTGTGCCACTGATTATCCTCCTTTCACTAGCATGAAATGCCTGTTAGATCAGGGTTGTCATTTATTGCCAGGTAGTATAATTTCATAATCCTATTTTGTAGATTTCTAGCTTTGCTGTAGAAGCATTTACAACTTTTGACCAACCTCTGTTGCAAGCACCAGTCAAGTGGCATCGTAAATAGTGTTACTAACCTTACCTATTCCATGGAGTTGTCAAGGATTTCAGTCTCCCACACAGCTGCCTTGAGTTAACCCCCTTGGACACCCCTGTTCTACTTTCCCTCATCAGGGGTATAATACAGATTATGACCACTGGTCGCACTGGCCACCACTCCCTTCTACCAGACTAAATGCTGATCTGGACATCTCGTGGGCTCTGTACCCTTTGCATTCAGCAGGCCTTTCAGTCCTCTCACCTGTTCCAAATCCAGTTCTCTGTGTCAACTCATCAAACCTCCCCCTGCCATCACCTGCTTTGTCATCTCCTGGGAAGTTCACTCTGTCCCAGGATCATCCTCACACAAAGCAGACATAATCAACTACAGCTTAGAGTTTATCAGAGATTTGATCCCTTGTCCCAGGCTGATTATCCACCTTCCCTCTAACTGACAACCCTCAAATAATTCTTAGATCAGCATCAAGGTTTTGTGTGATTTTTTTGATGGACAAGACAGAAATGGTTTGGAAAATGTCCTGTTTGCTCTCCAGTGTTTGCCATATATGAAGCTTTGGGAGTGAACTTGATCATGGATCTTCTGAGGTATTGTCAGATTCTGCAGCAGAATGGATATAAGTACCAAAAACTGGTGCTTCAAAATTTCACATTGTTTCATAGACCAAGGTTAAATCTATGGAAATTTCCAGGAGGAAGAGCTGCCCTCAAAGAGGAGGTATTTGGAGGAGGTGTTTGTAATGGCAACAGATTTAAAAGTAAAATGCCTATGGTATTAGTGAGGACTACACATGGGACAGGATGACGCTGTTCATCATTTCAACGCTGTAATCAAGTCTGGTGTGGTACTTTGAGATTTGATTTTTTTTTTCCTCTGGTCAAGGTAATAGAGGAAAGCAGCTCCATTGGCAAAAGACAGGGAAAGTGTTACCATAAAAAACTGTTGAACAGCGTGAAGCTAAATTCTGCTTTCAGATACATGAGTACAGTTTTCTTTTGCACATGTTTGAGGGTAGTTTCAAATGCACGCTTTTGTTTAAGTTTATACTTTCAAAACACAGCCTTACAAGGTCTTGCCAGCATACAAACATGCCTGAAGTCTTGATATTGTTCCATTCACATCTAAATCTTGGGCCTAAGGCTTAATTACATGAACTGTTAGCAGTAAATAGGCCCAAAATCTATTAAGGTTCACTACCAACGGCAGGCAGAGTACAGGTTTGCTTGATAGAACTTGAACTTGTGTCAGTCTGAAACTTGATACCTCATTTATGACCTAATGTTTTATTTAATGAAAATTGCTTAACCTGGGCTACATTGACTATTAATCAACCGTGTAGTGGGATAGTTATGTTGGTTGCTAATTGCTGTCCTTTAGTACATTTGTCTTGACATTTTTTTGAGTGAGATATGCATGTTTCCTTTTTTTTTTTTTTAAAGCTCTGTTTATACATGTTTAATCAACATCAGAGATCTTTTTGAACTGGTGGACGCAGATTAGATACTTTCCCATGAGCAAGAAGCTCCTCCTCCCATGTATGCATTCTACACAAAATCTGAGATTTGGGAAGTCAGTGAAAGGTCTTCCTCAGAATCTGTTTCAAATAAAAAATGCAAGATCTCTTAAAAACAAAGCAGGGTGTTTTGTTTCAGTACATGTTGGAGTGCAATTAAATGCTCACACAAAAATCATGTTTTCATTTGTAAATGTTCACAATATTGTAAAGAATGTTTAAAAGATAAAATAAACTCAAATGGAGACTTTCTTTCAAATCAAACAAAATATGCATATTGACCAAAAATTTTTTTTTCACTCCTTGTTATCCTTTTGTTCTTTTGCAAAACATTTCTGCTTCAGCCAGATATAAAACGTTGTTTGATTCCATAGGTGACATATAGAAATTGTATTTATTTGTAATCTAAAGGAATACAAGTTTTGTTAAACCCATCCCATGCTAACAATCTGCACTACCTGCCTTTTGCTCCAGCCCTGAAAGCAAAACTCCTTCAAAACCTTTTCAAATCAACTGTACAGAAGAAAAAAAGAATGATACTTTAATGAAAGGTAGTCAAACGGACACATTCACCTTTTTATTTCCATTCTCAATTTAATAATTTTAAACTTCCCTGGTCTGACATACAGTATCTCCAGCAAAATAAATGCAGGTATGTAGCATTTATACAGGTACTATACATTCCTTCTAAAGCCCAAGGTTAGATCCGTGCAGATGCTTCTCCTACAACCTGGTATCAGAAACCTTTGTAATCTCAGCTGGTGTGATCAGGGAAAAATTCAACAGCATTGGACAAAGCTCAAGAATTAGTGTAATCAATCAAAATGAATACCAAGGTTGCAGTTCAAACAAACTTATGACCGAAGTCAATAATATGCTGGATTAAGTATTTGCAATGTAGATTCAGCTCTTCCGTTTGAAATTACACAATCTGATGCCTTTTGTATTACCTATGCGATCTGTTGATTTTTGGGCTTGTTACTGAAAAAAACGAATCTTACGGTGGTTTGCTAATAAATTGAGAAGGTATTTCACTAATATTTTAGGAATTTACTTTGAGGGCAGCCTTTTTAAGAGTGTATTTGAACATCTGCGTATCACAAATTTGAATGAGAGATGGAGAGAAAATGCAAGAGAAATGACAGTAAGAAATCAAGAACTTTGGTTTTTTTTCAGAAAATATAACACAACTTAAAATTTAACTCTAGAAAATATAGCTCTAGTGAAGAAACAAAAGAAAGAAAACTTGTCAGAAATGAATAGTGCAAAGTTAGCTTTGGTCATAGTAGCCAGTGCTGGGATAAGAGCCCTTTGGATGCAATTCACAACCATTTAAAAATATTGCCATACCTTTGTTCCTGAATGGCTTTTTTAAATTCTTCCTGTCTTTGTATGAAATCCTGCAAGTATATTTTACCTTACTTAGAAAATAAGTACCTGAAGTTAGGGAATTTCGTGACTGCCTACTGATCTGTCACCTTTCCACTTGTTCGGGTCAGTAGTGTCTGCACAGCACAGCACATCCTCAGGTAGGAATGACATCAGCTCAGTTGGGTAGAGATAGGCACTCACAGTGCCAAGGGTTTGATTCCTGTATGGGCCACTGAAGAGTTGGACTGGATGATCCTTATGGGTCCCTTCCAACTCACAATATTCTGTGAGTCTGTGTCATTGATCTTTTTGTTTGGTTTTCACATATGAATTACACTTCATTAAGGAAATTAAATGCACTGTCAGGATTTTTTTGGGGAAAATATGTTGTCCATTTGGTTAGACCTTCAGGCTTCGACTTCTAGCAGTCAGACATTACAACTGCTGCACAAAAATATTATCTGTGCTTTCAGCCAAGTTTTGCAATTTCTGCTTACTGTGAGCAGGAGTTTAAAGATAGAGCAGCGGGTGGATGATGGTTTTACTCTGTGACTGGGTAGCTCACGCAGGCATCCAAGAGGGATAATCCAGGTCATCCTTTAGCACTTAAATTATACTCCAGAGATTGTAAATGTTTCTCATGACATATGTCTGAGGCTTTACAAATTTCTCAAATGGTGCTTGTTTCTATTTTCTGTATTTTTGTCACATGGGAGCAAGTAACATTGACCCATTTTCCTTTTGTCTGCTTTGCTAAGTACCAAAGTATTAGTGGAATCCTTTGAGTCTGACCTGGAGAGACCAGGAATGTGGGAATGGGCAGGCTGTCATCTCAAACAGTATCTGCCGAGGCAGACTGAGCCTGTTCTCAGCATTTTCTTACTGACACTTAAGAAAATAAATGTTCTTTATTAACCTCCGTTTGTACATAAGGTTTCCAAATCATCTTCAGTGTCTTTGCATAATGAACCGGACTGTTGAAGTATATCGAAGTGTTTCCATTACATTTATCTGGAAAAGGATGACAAATGTTAAAATATCTTAACCTGACCATTAGATACGAACTTCGGGAGCATGCAGAAAGAAGATCTTGAAGGATAGAAGTCTGTTTTAGGCACAGAGAACAGCTCTAGACAATGAATAAGCTGCAAGCCCAAACAAATATAACATCCATGCAGCATTTTTTCTCCCACAGGCTAAAACTATTTTTCTATGAAAAGATTGTATTTGTCTGTCAAATTCCTTTCTGTCTACTGCTGTCATAGATGCCCAGCAAAGTACTTTTCAGGTTTTTGTAGCTTTGGTTTGAGGGGTTTTTTTGGTATGGGTCATGGTTGTTTAATGAAATTCTGTGTCTAACTATTGCTTATCTTATTACTTAGCAAAACTATTTTTTGTAAATACAGTATCACTGGTTAAAGATACATTATTAGCCCTTATAAACTTGTTTGTCCCCAAGATTGTTGGCAAAGTACATCATAGGTGTGAGAACAAAAAAAGAAAGTTTTACTTGCTATCCTCCCCAGTACATGTTGTTTCACTCCATTCAGGGTATAGCAGCCTATATAGTCTTTATGTCCAGTCAAATGAAAACTTGGATATGTCTGTATTATTTCTTCTGATCCAAACACTCTTTTTTCTTTATAAACCACCTTTTGGCTGGTTTTCAGTTTCTAGATCCCCTGCTTCTCTTCTTTCATGACCTTTCTGTTGTCCACTCCCAAGCATGTAACATCTTGTCCTTTTCCATTTCACCACCATTTATCTGTTAAAGGCTTCGCACAAGGGACTTTTCTTGATAACCTGGAAGAGGAAGGAGAGAAGCTGTTTCTGAGATGAGCTCTCCCTCCTGTAATGCAGGATGCCGTGGTCTTCACAGCTGTCTGGGCTTGTCTGTGTTAGGATGTGAGCTCCTTCAGCAGGAGCTGTTTGCATATGGGTCTTTGTACGGTGCCAAAAGCATTCCTAGCACTTCCAGGTTTGTGGCAGAAATAGAATCATGCAGAAAGGCACAGTGACAGCTTGGTTCTAGTGGACAGGGACTCCAGCAGCTGTGGGTGTTGGGCCCATATATATTCATTATGCCAGTATTTAATGAGGGTATGCATTGGCATGCAGATTTTTGGATAAAACATTTTTCCACAGGAAACTCTTCAGTTGAAATATGACTGTACTGCTATGCAGAGTATCCCTTACCCACTGTGAGATTGACCCGTTCCCATTGCAGAGCACACCCCTCCATGTGCTCAGCACGGATCTGCAGTGTAACACTATCTTGCACCCTTTTCCCCAGCTTTTATTTTACTCGATTTGTATTTGCTAGGGACTTTGCACCATGGAGCCATTCCCCCACCATCAGTGTGCCCTGTAGACAGAGCAAGGCAGGCTGCATGAGCCCAATCTTGTCCTTCTTCAAGCCCTCCTCACACAGCGAGGCTGCAGGATAGAGGAGGGGTGGACTCCCTGTGTGATGAGGATGTTACTGTTGCTATCCCCTGCAGCTCTTCATCCTTAGCCCCTGCCACTGGAGCAGAGGCAGAGGTAAATGTGCAGGCTGAGGACAGATCCATTTGTTTTTCTTGTTGTGACAATACCTGGCAAACCAAACTGTGGAGTTTGTGCTCTGCTACCTCATACCTGGTGCTGCCAGCAAGGTCTTGACTGCCCTGCAGTGCTGCAGGCACATAGAACTGCTCAGGATTGCCTGAGCCACAGCTCCCCATGCAGGTTCTCCCTCTCCTCAGCTGGCTTCTCTCCTTCAAACAGTTGCAGAGTTGGTTTTGCTAAATGACATAAGGTTATAATAAATCAAGTGAGAAGATTTGTGTTGTGCTTCCTACTGTATGGGAGAGGTCCATGTGGTTTAATTACTTCCTCTCTGTGTCAGATGTATGTGTATAAAATCTCTGAAGTCATGTGTAACTGCCAAGATGCTATGGTGTGGTTTGAAACATCCATGCAGTGAACTCTCAGATACTGCAGATGTGCTATGAAATAAAAATGTAAAATGGTAGAAGTCAGATTATCCAGTTAAACAACAGCATTAAAATTTGAGAAATTGATGGAGAGATCCAGAATTCAGCACAATGGAGGAGGGGGGAGAAGACCAGAAAACTTTCTCAAGGGAGAACAGGGTTTTATCATCAAAGGAGATGAGAGAAAAATATTACACCCCCCAGGAAAACAGCAGAGCAGCCTGAGGAGAGAAACCATGTCAAAGACAGCTGCTTAGTGAATTGTAAAGCCATCTGAAAAGTTTCATCACAAAATATATCTGCTGAGACAGCTTTGGCCACCACAGAAAATTCTGCTTAAAAAATGAGCTGTTCCTGTGCCTTGAGGCAAAAATGCAGAGGTGGGCAAGTAGACCATGTAGACCTGTAGACCCAAGATCACTGATGGATCCATGCACAGAGCCACAGTCAGAGTCTCAGCAGGAAGCTGCTCACCCCTGCTTCTCTAGAGCTATTTTCTCAGGGCCTGTCAGGCATGTAGTGGCATATTTTCAATCTGGCACAATGGCTCAAGCATCTCTTGAGAAGGGGAATGGTATGTGTTGGAGTGATGTTGTTAAAGGTGCAGGGCAATTCCATGGGATCAAGCATCTCCGAGGCCTGATCTGCAGTGGTAACATCAGTCAAGTGAGCTAGAGAACGGGCTTGCTTCTCCTGCCCCAGGCCAACATCCTTCTGTGTCATGCTTCTAAAGATGCCTGAGCTATTCCAGATACACAGAAGTGGAGAACAGGTCTGTTTGGGCTTGTCTGGAACCATGACTACCACCGCAGCCAAGGAAGATGGGGTCACTTCATGAGGAAGCACCCATGGGAGAAACAGGGTGTCCTTGGGCTACCAAGTGACCCTGACCCTGCTGCAAGGTGCCAACACTGACAACCCAGCAGGACACTTCAGCCCGTGCCCCATTGTGCTCTAAGGTGTGCAGAACAAGAAACACTCAGAGGGGTGGGGGTGCCCCCCCAGGGGATGGAGACCCTCCTGCCCCTGCATCTCCCTCCTCAGCATGTCCAGTCCTCGCTGGAGGGACTCATGACTCTGTTACCACCGGAGTGCTACCCTCTCTGCTAAAGTACATCTATAGCCATCAAAGATGGCTATCCATTGCTGTCACAGTAATAGTTTTATTAAGTAATGGTTTCTGCTAGACAGTGCTAATTGTATCAGTCATGTATACATTTAATCAGCAAAAATCCTCTAAATAATTTCAGTGTGTCCTGCCTAAGCATGACACTTTGGCCCCTCATGTTTACCAAAACTAAATACACACTAAATACCATTCTCAGTAAGTATACTTTTTTTTAAAAAAAAATTATTATCTGCCTAAAAAGCCCCAACACTCTGATATAAATATACACATCATATTGTCAGCCGAGTCTGTGGCTTGGTGCATTTACACAGCTGCAGTATGGGCTGTTGTTTACTCTTCCCCTCACATTGTGTTCTGCTTTTTCCCTGTAAGGATTTTCCATCTCTACCTATTCTTAGTCCTAGACAGAGAACTGTCCTGATTTATGTATGTTGTGTAACTTAAGTGACTTCAAAGATGTTTTGTATGGTGTAAGTCAGAACACCAACTGGCTAAATAAACCCTCCTTGCTATGAGGCGTAATTGTAAAGCTAAATGTGTTCCTGCATCTGTGTACTAAATCAACAGGAGTCCTTTTCATTTCTGTAGGATAAACATACTTCTCTGTTGTGTATTTACAGTCACTGGAATAGTCTTGCAGCCACTTGTGAATCCTTTGCTTCAAGAAGAGATCTTTCATACTGTATTTTTCTTTTCATATTCCCAATTCTCTAAACCAAATTCTGTTCAAGATCTCAGGAAGTGTCTGCAGTGAGAGGCTGCATAGCTGTTATCCATACCCAGTGGAGTACGATTTCATTTTCAGTTCAGTTAAAAGCATTCCCATAATGAAATCCAATACCTAGTATTAGTTTATAATTGTTCATCTATCCCTGCAGTTTGTTTATTCAAACATATACCACGGTTTTCAGAAAAAAGATTGGTCAGCTCATGTTGTCTCAAGTATTATAATCTGTTCTTGTCATGGAGTGAAATACAGGTCAGACTTTAACTTATCGCTTAAATAGCCATTTAGTTCCAGGAAAAACTTTCTCAACATTCCCTCTTTACAAAAGCAAGTCTTCCTAGGGTCTTGTAACCTCTATCAGTTAACCTGTGTCTTTGAACGACTACATGATCCCTTTTATGCACATGTTGCAAATTAATCTCTTTACCTGCACGTACGTAGAAAAGTTGTGGGAGCTATCCCATGGCAGCTGTGCTTGCCAAATAGACTGCAGCTATTGCCACCAAACACAATTTGGTTGAAGTCCTGCAAAAAGGACATCTCTAATTTGATCACTTATTGTGACTGCTGGTCTGATTAGCTTTGGGAACTGAAATTTGTTGAGAAGTGAGCTTTGGCTTTTTCAGAGCTAACTAAGCATCCAGGAATTCATGAGAGGCTCAAGTGTGTTTTGTAAGAAAGCAGAAGCATCACAGGCAAATTACATTGTGTTTGACCGGGGAAGACCCAGGTGTTTTAAATCAAAACTGCAGCAGTAACGAAGACATTCCAGAGGGTCCAGGGGGGAAATGCTTAAGCTTCCAGCTTAGTCTTCTGTGAGAACCTTTCAATTTCTTGTAATGGAAATAGGAAATAGCCATCTTTGCTTAAGTTTGACTGTCGGGGCGAATTGAGATTAAACCATCTGGAGATACTAATCTACTACTCTCCAAAGCAAAATATCATCGAGACTTCCTTCCTAGAAGTGTCTCCTTCCCTGGGCACAAAGCTTTTGGCGTAATCACAGAACAAGCAGAACTTTCCTTGAGTTGGTTACGATGGGCTGGAAGGAGGAGAGGATGGTAGTCAGAAAGAAAAATTGTAGGAGTGCACATAGCAATATGCAAACCAAACAAAAGGCAAGTCTTTCAAACAAAACACTAATATTTAGATACTGAAGTGTCATGAGGTAAGCAGAGACAAAGCAAAGAAAACCTCAGCAAGAAACTGCTTTTAAGAACTACTGACTGAAAAAAAAAAAAAGGCATTTCATATTGTAACAAGTATTTCTTTCCCTGGGAGAGGAAATGTTGCACAACCCATAAACACTCCAGGATGCAGGAGCATCAGCCAGCTGATGACTGATGAATTTCATTTACTTCCTATCTGACTTCTGAATATTCCAGCAGATGAAATTGCTAAGAATAAATTCTGGTGGGGGCTGTGAAACAATCCCCTGCTTTGTTTATCACCCTGAAACTGGGGCTAGTTTATGTTGAGAGCATGTGCCTTTGTGTGATGCCATGGTGCTTGTAATGCTCTGTTGGCTCTTACCAGCTTTTAGCCTGACACTTGTGCTGCTCCAGATTCTCTTACAGCCAGAGTCAGATGTGTCCCTGCAGTGATGTAATGTCCTCTGTTGCTGTTGCTGTCAGTGTGAGATGTATTTGTACTGCTTTGTGGCTGGTGGGTAAGAAGCTTGAGTAATGTGAACAGCACATTTGCTTTCTGTTACATGCAACTGAGTGTGGTCCTATAACCACTTCAGAATGCTGTTACTTTTATCCCTATATTACAAGACCATTTTCTGTGTTCTGCCTCTCTCGTTTTGGTGAGGGTATTATGTGTCTCAGTGTCTCAACTAGGTGAGATACCATGGGATAGCCCCCATGCACCTTTTCCTCCAAGGTTTTAACCCAAAACTTTAGGATGCAAAATTGGTGTCTATTGATATTCAAAATGGTTGAACTGTGGGTTACCTGAACTTTTGATAGGGCTCTTTTAATGGAGAACTCTAAACATAATTCCTTCCTTGGATGAAAGCTAAACGAATACAGAAATTAGAAATTTGAGCAGAGCATTTGTGAAAGCTTCTCAAAGGGAATTTACCTCATCTTACTCCTCTGACTTGACTTAGTGAGTACCTTTCAACTAAATTTGCAGCCACCACCTCTTCTTCACCTGCCCTCCACATTTTCCTCAGAAAGGCAGCAGTCAGTAGCGCCCCGGTACTGCTGACTTGCTCAGGCATAGAAGCAGAAATTCGCTTGTCAGTCGTTAATCCTGTGTAATACATCTCTTGTGTAATCCAGAATCAGCTATAAAGAGATGTTTAAAATTACAACTACTTCAACTGTTTTTCCCTTTATATGTTATCTGTACTGAAACTATAGCCATCTACACCCATCTGACTATAAAGTCCCTCTTTTACCAGTTGTACATCTTTGTTTATTTTCAAAAACACAGCCCCTTCTTGTGCTGGTACATCATCCTGGGCCACCAGGGCCCATCTTTCCTCTCTGACTCTCATTACCAGTCATTTTCTAGTAGTGAAAAGAAGCCTTGCTTCTAGTTTCTTTGAAACCTCCAGCTGGCAGCCTCCACCAGCCTCTTCGTGCAGCCTGGTGTGTCCCTGAGTATGCTCCATGCTGCCTGACTGCTGGTTGAGGAGGGACAGGAAACCTGCTCTCCGTTTCCATATCTGTCCCAGGTTGGTTTGCAAGCAGAGCTGCAGGAGTGATTCCCCTGGAGCTGCTCAGCTTTGGGGAGTGGGCTCCCCCCAGGTGTCTGTGGGGCTGCTGCAGCTCCATGCAAATGGTCATCGAAGGTACACCACAGACACACACACATGGGATGCTCTGACTTCCCAGACAGAAGGTCTGAAAAGGTCCTGAAAAGGAGCTGGGAGGGTTTGGACACACTCCCAAGGAAATATGGGATCTTCCCACATTTCAGCTGCTGAAAATGAAAAGCTTTGCTGAGTGTATGAAACTTTACAAAGGTTTGTAGCTTGCTCAAGTGTCAGATGAAGGTCAAAAGTTGCTTCCCTGACACGAAATCCTTTTCCTTAGAGTAGGGGGAGGAAATAGAATCCTTCAAAGAAAGAGGTCTCCAGGAGATGCGCCCAGAGATCAAGGCAGACTATGCCATGACCCAGCACTGACTGACAGTGTGGGCAGTGCAGGAGGCTGAAAGAGTGCCTCAGCTCTTCAGGTTTCTATGTGTTCCCTCATGTCAGAAAACTCAGCAGGAGCATTTCTCATCTCAAACTGGTAACTGATAGCATGCACCAGCTCAATGATTGTCCTGGGAAGCCCAGGGCACATCAAGTAGATTAACAGATAATAACAATTTATGTGTTTCGGAGTATAAGATTATCACATATTTCATTCCATGCACTGCACCTTCTTACTCAGATACCACCATTCCAATACATTCTTTCCACTTTAGATTTGGAGTTCAAAGAGAAGAAATAGCAGGATCCATGTTCTGGATTGTACATTGCAGTTTTGTACATTTGTTTCTCTGGAGAGAAGGGATGTGAATCATATGCATTGGGAACAAATGAGCAATCAAAACAGGTGCTGCAGTTAAAAACTGTATGTGAATGAAAAAAACCCAAACAAACAAAACTCACTTCTCTTCAATGGTTTTTTTCCTTTTACATTTTAGCCAGATGTCATGCAATATTTTGGTACTGCTTTTGTGAACACTCTTGAAGTATTACAGAAAGCTGACAAATGGAGAGACTGTAAATGTATGTGCATTTCCCAGATGAACTGTGTTTGCCAACCAGTGCTTAGGAACAAAGAGAGTTAAAAGTCAAAGCAGAGAAGTTCCTCTGAGCATTTTGATTATTACAAGATTTGTGGGGCTTTACTTTAGTAACTATAAAATACTTCAAACTGGTTTCTTAATGTCAGCATTATTTATTTTCAGAGCGAAGTTCAGAAAATTTTGAATGATTGTATATAATTTTTTTACATGTCTTGGCTCCCTCAAATACACATATGTATACTTTCTTTTTCAGAAGTGATAGATTGCCAAGTTATCTGACCTCTCAAGAGAGGAAGTTGGGAGGACAGTTTAGTAACATTTTCTTTCATTCCCAATGTGGAATAAGATCAAAAAATATGTATTTTAAATTCTGTTAATAGCCTTATCTTTTCTAAACCATAAGGTACTGGCAAAATAACAGCGCAAGTAAACATGGCTCTTGATGCACCACATTAAAAAATGGCTTTTGTTTATGAAAACTTTTTTTGTTGTAGAAACTTGTGGGAATAATGTTGTATTAATGGTAGGATGTTGACCTTTTCCAGCTATGGAAGATAGTCTCAGAACAGGATCCAGGAAAAACAAACATGGAAACTACTTAACTCCTTAGTTGTGTGCCTGAAACTTTGTGAGGAAGCATTATTTAACTTAGACTATTGTACTTACAGATTGTGTCACTACATTAAAGTGACACACACACACACAACCATTTTGACTAAGTACAAAGGTCTCAAGAGCTTAAGGGAACAAGTAACTTCTGTGAGGAAGAATATTGCTATAATTCCATGTAATATATGTAAAAATATGCAGCTGTCTGCTATTGTCTACATTTATTTATAGTCTCAGGTCAAAAATAGGGCAGATTTTCTCCAGATTTTAGGGTACACAGTGTAGTGCTGCTGAACAAGAAGCTATACTGAGAAAAAGTGTGAAAAGAAAGAAGTTCCATGTTAGTGTGGACTTGTGTTCATGCTCCTCCTTTAGGCTAAAACTGACTGCTCTGATTCCGTAAGTCAAAAGCCCCAAAACTCAGGTGAATTCTGTAGAACTTGTCCGTGTGTCCTTTGCTGTACAGTCCACCTTCACCTCTGCTTGAATTCACTCCTGAACTGAGAAACAGCCACAAAACTTAAGACCTGCTGACATCCACTCAGGATCTTGAAATGAGGCTTGGGAGGTGTACAGACACACACACATCGCTGTTAATAGTTTCCCCGTGGTCTGGAGAGAAACCAATGGAGGCCCATGGTGGGGAAAGAAGAGAAATACTCTCTGATCCGTTTTCACGCTGTGTCTTCCTCTTTTTTAGATCAGTGGTAGTCAGATAGTTCCTCTTCCATTCCCATTCTTTGCCTGCACATATTTCTTCTGAAGCCTCTCTGATGACAGTAGACAGATCTCCTTACAGGAAAATTGCTAACTATCAGCCTCAGCTTCCAGAAGAAAACTACCCCGGTCAGTATCAGCTGGACATCTCATCCATGATTTCCACTAAATCTCGTGTAGATCTCATTTACCATCAGATGGTATATTCATAATGTCATAATGAAGAACAAACAAAACAAACCAAAACAGCAACCAAAAAAAAAAAAAAAAAAAAAAAAACCCAAAAACAAAACAAAAAAAACCCACCCAAGCAAAGTTTATTAACATCAAGCACTTTTAACTTTTTTCAATAAACTGTGTAAATCAAGAATACAGAGGGTGAAAAGCAGTCAGTAGTACAGTGTACCAGTTCACCTTTAGAGTGATCCATGCCCAGCAAACAAAATCAGAAATGTTGATTTCAAAATAGGTTTGGGTTTTTTCCCCAAAGAGATTAGATTTCTGTATTGTCTTTAGACAGCATGTAAGTACTACCTTTTATTACTTGAAGTGCACTCTTTGCCATTCTGGTGCCCTCAGGCCTGTTCAGACACTAAGTATTTCAATACCTACAGTGTTTGTTAGTAGAAAACCTCAGTATCAGCTTTGCGAAATGTGGGCGTATGTGAGGAGTTACTACCAAAAAAAACAAAAGCAAAAAGTGTTTCCCTCTTATGTATAGTATGTCAGCCTGTCCCTGCTCCCGAGGCGTGCTGGCTGCCAGCTCGGGAGGCAGCAGCTGATCCCACAGCTTGCAGTTCACCCCACGGCAGTGAATCAGCCCTGGGTTCAGCCAGCCTAGCTGAATGTACTTCTGATAGCTCTGTCATTCCTGCATGGGTGTCCCAGCTATGCCCACAGCCAGTGCTTGAGCAGAAATGAGGTGCAGGAGGTGCTGCAGCCTCCAGGCAAGCTCTCCTGCTTGTAGCCTTGGGCTCTCAGGAGACATTGCTTCCTTTCTTGGCTTAGCTACAGACTTGTGATGTGTTGGAAGTGAAGTCATATAAGGTAAATCTTCCAAGAGCTCAGTTCTCCCTAGTAAAAGAAATTTTTGGAGTGTTTGACAATGAGTTATGTCCATCGTGTGCTGATTTTTGGTCATCGTATTTATTTACTAAGTTGAAGGCACCTAAGGGAACTTGGATCCACAGTTTGGTACTGACTACTTTTGCAAACCAGATTCTTGTCTTTTGGATAATACCACTCTGGTCGAGGTTCTCAATGCTTGTAAAGAAAATATCAGCAATTCCCTCCTTCAGCCCTCGTTTCTTTGCACTGCAAGCTCTATAAACTGTTACTCAGTGCGCTTATAAGAGTCTCTGACACAGAGACCTTGATCTCTTGGAGACTCTGTACATAGTACAACTAATAAGCACTTACTACATTTGACAGGGCTTTTTTTCCTTGTTTATGTCCTAGTAAACTGTAAGGTGTGCCATTTCTGCTATTGTTGCCTACACAGATATGTCTAACTTTCCCCTAAAGACCTCCAGTGATGGAGATTCCACAGTCCACGAGCAAGCTTGTCAGCATATTTGAAGTTCCTGTGCTGATATCTGTGCTATTATACCCCACTTGGTCTTTGCTGCTGTAGTCTGGAGAGAGCTGACTGATTCATTTATTAGTTGTAGGTAAAGTTTCTTGTATTTCTGACCATCCTTTCTTGTTTTCCTCTTGACTGTTGAGATGCAGTGTCCAGAACTGAACTTAGGCTATCTGACCACAAGCCTATAAATGCTGAGAGCATAGGGATTATGTGTCTTATGCTTGTCTACAGTGTTCAAAATCTCAGAGGCAAGAAAGGTCATTAGAGGTTGGACTAGATGACCTTCACAAGGTTCCTTCCAACTCCTTGTTAGATTATGTTGTTGCTGTGACATCTCTTCAGATTTGAATCTGATGTTGGATGAATGTGTATTTATCTCAATATTGCAGTTCAATATTTAATGCAACATTTACTGCCAAGTTACTCTTGTTAGTGGAAGCTACACCTACAGGATGTAAGTCTGAGGAGGTGGAGAGTTATTCCATAGACTGTGTCTGCAACAAATACTGAAGGGATTGTCAATCAGTATGACAATTCTCCCCTCATGAGAAGGTTTTGTCCATTTCCAGTCAGTACCTCACCATCTAGGAGGCTCTGAATATTTCTAGAAAAGTGGTAGAACCTTCAGTCTCTAGTTGGTAAAAGGTGGGGAGCATGAGAAGAATGTAGCATTCACAAGGAGTTGTGGAAATCTGTGCATGCCCCTGTGAGTTTTAATATCGTTTCTCTCATCAGAGTTTGGAAGGAATGCTTGCACAACAGCACATTTTGTTTTCATATCTGGGTAGTGAATCAGAGTGAGGAGGTACAAAGTGGCAGCCTTTAATGGCACAGCGCTGTGTGGACTCACAATAGCTTCTACATGTACAGTACGATACCTCCTTGCCTCCCTAAGGTTCCAGAAAGTGAGAAAAGCCTGTTTAGGACTGCCTTTTCAAAGCCAGTCAAAACAAAGTAAAAATAACAGGAATCTTAATCAACCCTTGCCAGTTGGCCAAAATGACTGGGTATGCTCTGCTTAGGTCAAATTTTGCTGGAACATACCAGTGAGTGAGAAGTTCATTTGCAATGTAACTATGCCAATAAATGGCCAAAACATAACACTTGGAAAACTCAGTAGATGGACAGCACTCCCATTTGTCAGCAGCTACTTTTCCAATGCACTGAGAACTGTGGGTGGCGTTGGGGGGGTTGTGGGAAGGTTTTGGAGGAGGGGTTGATTGGAATAGTTTTAGTATGATGAGGACTGTCTTATAACTAATCAGTTGTATGAGTGGAATTTTATCTCTACTGGGAGGTGAGCTCATTCCCCTTTATCAACCTCAAATCCATGTTTAGAAAAAAATCAAAAGTAGGATGCATTCCTCTTTTTGATGGCTTGTTCTTACAAAACAGAACTGCTTGTTACCACCCAGTGTCTTCTGAAAATAAACTGTGTTTGATTTTGGTCTGGTTTATACTTTCTTCTGCTGAAACAAAAAAGGCAGGACCTCAGATTAGCTCTTTGTGTTTCTGGATGGTTTTTGGTGATGGATTTTAGAGCATCTCACAGCCCATAAAAATTTTATCAAAGTACTTCAGCCACCTTCTTCTTGCTGTTTTCTTTTGTGCTCTTGTTTAAGACCGGGTTATAGAGTAGAAGGCAGGATATTACATTCACTCTAAGGTTAGCTGAAACCTAGCTGGCCATCCATCCTACCAGGCATGGAATTTCCCAAGTCTGTACATTCATTGCTTTCCTACCCTATTTTCACTGCCTGATTGTTTTTCTTTTTCTCCCTGGCTATTCCATGCCAACCCCACCCTTCTTTTTTAACCGATGCTTTTCTATCCATGAATGTTCACCTATTGAACTTGAAGATGGTCTTCTTGCCAGGTGACTAATTGGTGAAGAGACTTCAGGAGAGTGTGGGAGTGCATAGTGAAGGAGACAGAAGAAGGAAGTTTGTGGATGTGATTTGTCTAGGAACTGGCAGCAGATTACTGGGACTAAAGCCAGAAGAGGTGGAGATGAGCAGTGGGAGCAGGAGGGAGCAGTGAGTTGGGCAGTAAAGGAAACCAGTCTGAATGCAGCAGGGCTCAGTGTTGCACAGAGGGAAGGTAACTTAAAACTGTTCGTGTCAGTGTTCATGTGGTGGACATGATCCTCAGTAAGCTGTCGTGGAACAGGTTGTCATGTTTGTGTTCCTCTCCCTGTTGGAATAAAGTTGCTGGAAATAGAGGGAATTGGAGTATTGTCAGTGTAATGTTTTGTTTGTCCGAGGGCCAGGTTAGCCTGTGAGGTGTAACAATGCCCAGCTCCCTCACTGTGTGCAACCAGAGAGCTCTTTAAATGGGTGGCTCGGTGCCACCTCAGCTGCTCTCGCTGTGGGCACTGAGTACCCATCCCTCTCCCAATGGTGGCAGTAAAGGAATGAAGGGGCCTTCCCTGCCTTGTCACATCTGGTGAGAAGGTGAAGGAGTTGGGGCAAAGGAGCCATGAGGATTATTTAATCACATCTTGAGTTTGGCCAGTCAGCAGCAAATGGCCTTTGCTTCTTATGTACTTGATTAAAAGGATGTTTCTGCTAAGCTAAAATGAATCTGGTTCCCAAGTCAACCTTTGGAATATTTTCAACAAACCACTTAAAAATGCAGAGAGGACTTAGTGAAATAAATCGTATTTTAATAAATAAACTGAATCACAATTTTCCAAAGCCACGCTACAAATGGATTTTGTAAGACTTCCTGGGTGACAGAAACAGTGGTGTGCACCGGGATCCAGGGCTCTCTTCCATGGCTTTCCCAGGCTGCAGGAAGTCTGCCGGGACTGGATGGGCTGAGGATGGAAATGCATGCTTTTGTGAGATGGAAAAAGTGATTCATCCATCCTCCTCCTTAAGCACTGCCTAGGAAGGACAGCACAGGCAGGGTTTCTGTTCCTGTCCTTTGCTATAAAGACCTTTCTGTAAGGGAAGTGTGGCTGGAGGAAAAGGGAGGATGTTGGAAGAGATGAATCCTGGTCTCTGCTGCTTAAGTAGCATCTGTATGGCCAGTGCTGAGCCCCACAGTTTGCCCCATGGAAAAGCTGCCTATCCTACCAATTTCATGAAAGGGAAATTCGTTACAGAAATACTCACATACTTCTTCCTTTGAGTTGGTCACCTATAGCTCTCAGCCGTCACACTGATGGCTCTGCTCCAGGCTGATCCCATACTTTGAGATCTGCATAAAAGTAATGCAGAGAAGGATGCTTCAGGTAACTGAATAGATGTTGTATTTTGTTGGTGTTCCAGATAGAATACATACTGGAAGCAGCAATAAAATGAGGAAATTCAAAAGTAATGCTAGAGTCACTCTGTAGGAAACACTGGAGATTTTATTCCAGTGGTTTGAATTTAATGGGTTTTTTTTTTAGTTAGGCAATTGTCAGTATGAGGCTCAGACTTGCAATTAAGCTGTAGTTTGTAGAAAAATGTTAAACCTCCTGAACTTACACACATTAAGATAATAATCCAGTTTGTTCTAAAAGAACATAATGAAGGAATTCAGTGAATGGTAATTACATAAACTCTACCATTGGTGTTGAAGGACATGATCTATAAATTAGGAGATTGAGAGTAAACAGGAAATTCCTCAGAACAATTTCAGGATAAAGAAACTATAGCAGCAGATGGAAAGATGTTTCTGTTGGGAGATTTTAGAAGTTGATTTTTATACCATCTACCTCTTTTTAAAAGAAACAACCACTCCATCTCCATGTTTTGGTTGTGAATTCCAGCTGTGCATTAGCGGAGCAATTCTAGTGCCGGCTAGAGCACAATGTTGCACAACTCTTGTCAATCCTGTTCCCATACACTGGTCACACCTCCTTTTCTCTCTCCTTCTAGCCACATTGGCAACTTTGTGGGCATGATATGTCTGAAAAGCACCCTAAATATGTTAACATATAACAAGAATGCTTGAATATGTTTGGATTTTCCTTACGGCTAGGGCAAAATAAGAGATAAAAGGGAACTAGATCTTGCAATGAAAAATAGTTGAAGCCTTTATGCTTAATATATCTTACATAATGTAAAGTAGGTGGGGGTCTATTTTCTACTTGTTTTAATGGTTATGGATCAGGCTGCAGCATAACTCCTGGTAGCAATTAGTCACAAGAACTTACTCAGTCTTTTTATTTCACCAGCGTTTCAATCTCACAGCAAAATTCAACCTGCTTTCTACAAAGATATCCCCAGAGAAATGTTAGCATTCCTACAAAATAAATACAGGGCCTTTCAGTATTAAAAATGTGGACAGAAATGTTCCTGTCCACAAGTTGTTATTATTTTCATAGCAACTACTTTGTAAAACAACAGCAGCAACCAAAAAAAAAAAAAATTTAAAAAAATCCCCACAAAAAAATTCCAAAACAGAAAAGAGAGCAATTAGCAAATAGTTTGAATGCTTGAGATAAGGAACCATAATGGCTAGTAGGAAAGAAGAAACCTCACATTTCAGATAGTTTCTCAGCAAGCTGCATAATATTGTCCAAACATGCTTCCTTTTGGCACATGTCATTATACACAGACAAAGAAACAGGAAAGGATTTTTTTTTTGTTAGTTCCCTGTGTCAGAAGTATACACTGATGGAGAACTCAGCCATAAACATACATGATTCTTACTAAAGAAAAAAAGACATAGCCTTGGTTTTGTGTGAAGTGCTGTATTACAGTTGGAATAATGTAGCTCTGGAAAGGAGACTTTGAGGATCAGGTTCTGGCTTTCATCTGTGCACTGCCTTGTCTCAGTATTACTGATGTGCTCTGCAAATGCCAGTGGTGAATAAACCGACTCAGATGATAAAGAAACGTATCCCTTTGCTATGCAGAGCATGAATTCTCAGGGCTGCTGTAGACATGGCAGTAGAGAGAAAGGCAACTTAGTGCAGCCGACACTGGGTTTCTCAGTTGTTCTCAGGTCTAAATACAGAAAACTGCCTGTATCACGTTTCTCTCCCGGAGGTGGACCTCCAGAGAGTGAAGCTCAGCAGGCACACAATAAAGATGATGATGAGCAAATGTGGAAGAACTGTGATTCCCCTCCTCTACAGAAATGGAGGCACGAAGAGCTTTCCATGATGTGTGCGCCTGTTCATGTGTGTGTGTGCGCAAGACTCAAACTTTTACTGAACAAATCACTGTCACAATTCATTATTGTGAAGAAATTTCATGCAAATAATCCTAGTGAAGTTTTCTTTCTAATTTGAAATAAGTAAAAGAATAAACATGGAATTCTTTAATGAACAAATTAGTGCAATGGACTGAATTGCAGCTATTCTAGTGTCATCATTATTCACACAGAAATTTGGTTCTAATCTGAAAAGAGGACTTTACTCACTAAAGTGATGCAAATAATGCGGAAAAGATACAGTTTTGCCACTGCAGAATGTGAAGAAACATGATACTTGAAGAAGGGGTGTGTTACCCATTGATGCAGCTGCATGAGCTTCTCAAATGTTAAAGAAGGAAAGAAATGATGGAACTGAGAATGAAATTGCTCAGGTCTGCAGAGTGTTAATCCAGTATTTTCACTATGAAATAATGGTTGTGTTATTAATTTCTGCTCGTAGTCTCCATGTACCTGTTTGGTTTAGCTGTTTCATTAGGGTAGTATCTGATTTGAAGTGTACTGTAGGTCTTCTTGCAGCCAGCCCTGCAGTGCCAGTGCCCCTACAATCTGTATTTCTCCATCTGCAAGAGCTCTGTACTCTTCCACTAGAGTATGGGGCAGAGGAAGGGGAAGAAGGAGGCAAAAAGAACGTGTGTCTTACACTCATACACAGCAAGGAAATGGCTGGGTAAGCATCTGGATCCAGGAGCTGGGCATTGTGTTGTGTCTTTCCCTTTAAATGGAGCCGAAACTGAAAAGGAGGAGCTAAATTTAGTCCTGCATCTATGAGGACCTCTTTCTAAGACCAACAGCCGTCAAGATCTCCCCACTCCCCTGTGGAAATTCCACAGCATTCAATGTGAAAAATCTGATTTCTCGCCCTGTTGAGATGTGTTTCAAACAGGCTGGCTGGATGGCTCTGCAGAGATGCTGACGCCGCTCTAAACAAACCTACGCAAGCAGTGCGGCTGCGATGGCGCATTAATCTCAACAAGTGTGTTCTTCAAGTGCAGCTGAGGATTAAACCTATGGCAAGAGCTCATGCAGGAGGAGGTGGTTATGCAGTAGCGACTTTGTTTAACATTTCTTCACGTCTGTGGCTCAGGGCGAGTTCTCGAGTGCACTAGACACTACTAGAAAAGGGAAGGATTTTGCAGCTCCTGGCACTGCGTATTATATACCAGCAGAAGAAGCAAAGATTTATTTTTGCTTGCTGAATGAGAGAGAGAAAGAAGTGCTGAGAGCTCTGTAACGTTTCATACTCTCTTAGACGCAAAGAGCCAGATGAATATTGTTGGAAAGAATGTGTTTATACAAGAATCATATTTATCGCAGAAGCTGTGGTCCTAACATTAGATGAGGCATGGGGTAAAAAAGCTGAGCATGTAGTAACTCAGCAAAATTCCTACTTCTGCCATGTATTAGAGTAAGCTTCAATTACTTATTTTTAGGGAGTTACTTTAGAACAGCTTACACACAATTTGTTTGCAATAAAAACTTGCATACTGATTGAGAGAAAATAAAATATATTCTATAAGACAGCATTGTTTCCCAACTTTACTTAACTTTTCTGGGGCAAACAGCCACAAATGGTACTCTGTAAATGTCTGCATTTGTAGCGTTTAAAAAATATAATTGCATGGACTTTGGACAAAGTACCAGGCTTGGTCTCAACCTTACACTGCATTGCAGGTTGTTGATAGTGCAATCTGGATGGATTCTTCTGGGATCTCAGACTACATTCCCATGCTCTTTGACTTCATTGATTTAGCAGTAAATGGCACATTCTTGGAATGCTTTCAGCAGAAAGATTCTATATAATATGGATAGGAATAAGCATGTGAAATAGTTTGTATTTTAAGCAGAGCAGTTATTCCCTCTTGTTGTATTACTGTGCTTTCTTTCATTCCCATGTTATTCCTAAAGCTTGTTATTGTGAGAGATTCTGAGCCTTGAGAAACTGGAGTTAAACTAGTTTTTTTTCTTTAAACTGCTTTCTAAGAAAAAAAGGAGAGATGCTGGAAATTTTCCCATCACACATCTGTTAGATGTTAGACCCGAATTTGTTCCCAGTTCAGCTGTGCTGGTCTAGTACTGGGGTGGTGTGACTGAACTCACTGGAGTTAATCAGAGATGACAAGGCAATAGCATTTATTGCAACACACCTACTGTTTAAATAGCAGTGATGGCAGTGTACTGAAAGCTAAAATAATGGCAAATTAGGAAAATCCTGTAGTGAGAGGCAGAGAAGTTTATAAATCATAGTTTTTAACATAAAGAAACTGTTCTGAAGAACAGTTGTTGAATGGCCAGAAGCTGACCCAGAGGGAACCTTATTCTAGCAGACTTCCACCCTCAGTCTCTCTTTCCAGTGGGGAACTTTTCTGCATCCACTGCTGCAAGCCAGTGAATGTCCTATTCCAGCACTATATTCAGTCTGTACTATCTTTTGAATATCCTTTCCTTTTTCACTAAATGTTTCAGAAAGAGATATATCTAAATCTGAGTTTTGATGTGCGGTGTCTACACTTAGATTTCAGTTCATATGAAGATTAAGGGAAATAAGTTACAGTAAAAGCCTGGTTTAAGATTAGTGTGCAAGCCGTTGCCTCCTTTACTTTGGTTATCAAAGCCATATTAGTAAGAACTTACACTGTGGGGAAGTAGAAGAAAAAAAGGAAGATTACATTTCTGCTCAATGCCCTTTTGGTAAACTGTGGCAGAGGAAAGGGGAATTAAAGTTGCTCTGTAAAAGCAGCTGAAGCAATTCCCTCCAGCATGAGGAAATCTTAGGCTGGAATAAGGCCAGGAGAGCCAGCATGGTGACATTGACTCCATTCACAGCAGAGCAGATGTGAAAAGCAGGAGACAGCAAGATCCAAACGTACTGTCCTCCAGCATAAAAGCAAGGAGACTGCTCTTGGGTAGTGTATGGCAGAACAAATGTTAACAGAGCCAGTTTTGCTGACCTGAAATATTTTCAAGATTTGTGATATTTCATTCCTAAATAAAGCAAAACTAAGATTTTTTTTTTTTAAAGACTGTGGCGAAAAAACACTTTTAGAAAAAGAAATACAGACATGGCAATGCAGCTGTGCACTAGGCTTGAACCTGTGTTTGCCATGTGTCCTGTGAGGGCTGTGTCCTCTCACTAGTTCAAGAGTTGGCACCTTACCTCATTTTGACTAAAACCCCTATTTTGGAATTAGGAATCCTGTCACATTTTTCCTCCCCACTATCTTTTAAATCAATTTATACAAAGGAGCTTTTCTGACAAGTTGCTGTTTCCATCCAGCCACACAGCTCCGGTTTTAAAGCTGTTCTAAGTCCAGTGCTGAACTCTCCCCAGACTGCCCTCAGGATGGGTGGTTTCTGTGGCTTCATGTTCCCAGCTTTGTTTGGCCCTTAAGATCTAGAAAAACTGCAAATATGCAGTGGTCAAGCTTGTGTTTCACTTTGGTTTTCCACACCAAGTAGAGTGATAAGCTCTTATATGGCCTACTTGGGATCTGTAGGACTAGTAGCACTTAATTGTACAGATTTTTTGGCATTCGTGTTCAGCCTTCAAACAGTGCTTCATGACCAGGACTAACTGCAGCTTATTCATTGCTTTACCATCCATGGGCATAACATCTCGTTCCAAGTAGTGCTGTGGAAAGCACACTGTATTCCTGTTAATATTACATGACAGCTTAAGATTTTTTTTTGAAACCTCCTCTCTCAAGACTGTTTATCCATCTACATCGATATTTGTCTAGAGATATGTTTTACCGTCTACTTACTGATGTGTCAGAAATTTGTTTACCAATAAAATGTAGATAAAAATATCTAGTATGTGTGTATTGGTTGCCAGTAAGTTTTTTCTATCCACAACTTTTTAAAATTATAGAAATATATAATAATACAAAAGTGAGTAGATTTCAGTAATAAAATATATGTCATTTATTGGGCTATATTCAGTTTATTATGCTATGCTTTAATCAAAGGAAACTGACCCAAAAAAGCTTATTTTCTCCATTCAAACCAATAGAGTGCACCATTTGGACCTTATTTCCAGAGTTTTTTCTCACGGGAATTTCCCGCTCATGTTGTGGATAGTCTGTGTGAGCAACAACTGAACAAGCAGGCAAAACCGCAAGGATTGTTGCAGGCATCTGATTATAATTACTAGCAAAACTTCTAACCCTTGTTTCTCCAGTTATAGCTTCAATATTTAATTAATAGCACCGCATGCAAACATTATTATATTGATGGGTTTGGGCGCTGGGCAGCACAGACAAATTTTGGAACAAGGTCATGAGAGTGACTCAAATACTCTTTGCCGTGACTGCAGCTTGTAAGGACCAGTGATGGAAAATTATCTGAAATAATCAAACCAACTTATCATGAATGAATAGTGTTTCTGTGGAGATAATGAGGAGGCAATAGACTGTAATGGTGTAGGAGAACTTAAACAAGGAGCCCTGTATTTCATGTTCGTGATGGCAAGAATCCTTGGGATGTTCGTTTTTCATTGTATTTATTCTCATTTTCAATTTTGTGGTCTTCATACAGGGGATCAAAATGAATCTCTCCAAATTCTGTCTGAATTTTACATAACTTCATGAAAAAAACACAAGTGCTGCACATGAGCTGTTCAATTTTTTACAATTGTAGAGCCTATTGGAGGCCAATAACATGGAGATACGAAGTGTTCCCTTACTTGGGGAAGGTGGACAGCACTGACGAGAACTGAAGGGGTGTGAGTACTGGGTGCTGCCCCACTCCTCTCTCATCCACGTGACATTCAATGGAAGGAAGATCTGATAGTGCAGAGTGTCACCAAAGATTGCCTTAAGCAAGGCGGATCAACAGCCCCCCAACAAGGAAGGTCTGTGTTCACTCCTTCCCTCCGCCCTGCAAAAGGAAATCCACTCAGAAGGTGGTACAGACATGGCTGTGTCATATGTCTTGTTTCTGCCTCCCAAAGAAAGCTGAAAAAGCTTTTCTGGCAGATGCAGTGAGAAGCAGCTGACAGTTTGGGACGAGTTCATTTGAGTAGACCCATAAAATAGGCACCCCCAAAAATCACTGGTTTCATTTTTAGAGTTCAACTGTCCCATTGGACTCCTGTGGTCCTTAGGAAAGGACAGTGCATTCTGCACAACACCCATCTTTCCCTAAAAGGAGCTGATCAACTTCAGCCAAGAAATTAGCATGGGCTTAATTTAACCAGAAGTAACTCATACTTTGCATTTTTTAGGCTGAAGCAGCAGGGCAGAGAAGTGTAACAAGTGGCTTTCTGACTTCTAGGGCAGCAGCCCTACTAGGAATGCCTGTTGGTGGTTCCTCCATGTGCTGGTGTGCTTCAGGAATAGCAGTGGTGCAAGAGTCCCTGCAAGACAAAATCTAAGCTTTGGAGAAAAGAATATCTAAGTACAATTTTTGGAAGTGCTTACAGCCCAGGTTTTACAAATAATTATTCAATGTTATACCATTTAAGTATCCTGAAGGATACATAGGAGCATTTAAATAGAGGTACTTGGACTTGGTTCACAGATTATCCCATGCACCTCTCATATCACTCAACCACTACATGCAAAAATGTAAGTAGGTGTGGTTGCAGGCAGCTGACCTTGAGTGAATCTTTGACAATCATATCATGTAATCTCATCTAATACAGTATCAAAGTTTCCTGAAAAGAGAGTCATGTTTTGGGCCATATCTTGAAGGTCATGAAATGCCCATTTGTCTACTCTCAGTTATTCCATTCAGCAGCTTCTTCTGTACCCACAAATCCAGCTGCTGAAAGTCAGCTTTGCTGTGAGGACATGCTGGAGTAATTCTCAGATTTTTTGTGTTCGCTCAAAATGGCCTGCCAGGTGCCCTCTGATAGTTGTGTTTGCCTAGGGCATTGCACTTGAATCTCTGCCATTTTATGTGCCTGATGTGCAAAAAGGCACCTTGATTACACCTAGACCCTAGTCTTTTCAATAGTGTTTATAATTTGTTTCCCAAAATCTAAGATCAATTGTGCCATCAGCTTTTTATCATCTGGAGCAGACACTGGTACATTTTTACTGAACACATCTATGTTCCATTAGATTTAGGAAAAGAAGTGATTAGCAATGTAAAAGCATTTTAAATGGATTCTTGAATTCCATTTTCTGTTTAATCTCAGACATTTAACTGATTTCTTTTTTCACTACACATCTTTGGAACAGTGCAAGAAGTTCCACTGTTGTATGGTTTCAGTTGTTTTAGATTTCTGGATGTTTTTTTAATTATGAGGGTGGAAGCATGCTTTAGCTAGCCTGTGACTGAACAAGGCTTAAATTAGGTCACAGCCTGGTTTTTTGTGTTTACATTTTTGTCACTGTGTATTACTATCCCAACACATATCTTCTGTTTTTCCTCTCTGAAGTTGTTAACAGCTGCACAAAAACTGTCTTCTGAAATGTTTTTCCAAGTCTCTTCCTTAGTGTTCTTCATAAATAAAAGAAGTCCTGTTTATCTGTGGGATGAAGGATTGCGGCTGCTGGAGCAGCCCTAATAATTAGCAGATATCAAACTGACAGAAATCCACCTCGATTCAGAAGGGTTTGTCTGAGACCCACGGCACCCTTGAGGTGTGATGGGGATTGTGATACCCACATGTGTTTCTGCAAAGGGTGGGAGGGAGCTCACTGTGGATTCAGAGAGGTGGGAGTGAGGAGGTGCAGGGTGGTGTTCTCATCCACAGGCACTTCCCATCTGCAGTTTGGTGCACAGGAGTGACACCACTTTGGTTCAGTGCAGACCTGTCTCAAGCCCCCATCAGTATCTGCACACATTTACTGAGCAATGAGAAGGCTGCAGTTTCGCCTGCTTATCCTACAATCACTCTTTAATATCAGGCAAACGCTAAGGTAAATCTCTTGCCCCAGTTTGTTGGATATTTTCCTAAAACTTCTTCTGGTAACTTAATGCTACTAATTTTTTCATCTGTAGTGAGGCAAGGGTAGTGCATATTGTCAGGGTAGTGTCATTAATCTAAGCTGAAAGCTGTATTCCTTAAAAACATACCAATTAATAGCTGTATCTGATATATGAAGGGCAGTGTGGGGCAGCGGAGTTCTCAGTGCAGTGGAGAATGCTGTGTCCTGTTTAGCTGTTTTCTCAAGTCATTGCTGATTCCTGCTGTCAAGTTTCAGCCGTTCAGTTGGGTAACAAGGTCATCGGCTCTCTCTAGGATGCTAATTGAATGAAGTAGCATGTTGCTTAGTCAAACAGCTGAAAAGCAGTCTAAGCCTATACTTTGCTATGCCCTGAAATATATTTCTAGCTGTTTTCCGTAATGTTTCTGCTGTACATTCAAAGGACATTTTTTTCACATTTTTTTGGTCACATTTGCTGAATACCAATAATTGAATTTATTGGGGAAAGTTCAGTCAAGGAGGAACTTCTGCAGAAATCTCTTAACTACTTTGCATAATATAATTAAAATTATTTGAATTCCTGTGGTAACTTAAAATCTAAGACATCCATAGCTCAGTGTCTAGTCAGGCCTTAATAAATAATCAGAATTAACTGGGAAATTATATTAAATCATATTTGTCTTCAGAATAAAATAGTTTTATTGAATGCTGAAAGGAAATAGTTTGATTTTTTTTTTTGTCCACGATCTATCATAGTTAATAATGCAAATGCTTTCTCTATGATGCTTCATTAAAATTCTTCCTGAATTGCATCATCTCCATTGGAGATTCTCCATTAGTATCCTCCATAAGAGAATACTAAACCATATTCTCTTAGAATTAGTTTCATCTTCCGAAGGTATCTAATATGTGTAGGAATTAGATAGATAAGATCATCAAGACCAAAAAGAATATGCAAATAGGAAAATTGCTGATTTTCTTCATTGCAGTTGGATTAATATTTATGGAATTAATGTTGCATTACCCCTAACAGCATAATTAAAAATTAGTTTTCATTGATTCTTATTACAGTCCTTGTGACTAGCAGCTTACCATCTGAAAATTCTGACAGCCTTATTAAGACAAATTTAATTTTTGGGTTGGCTTTTTTTGTCATGTATCTATGGAAAATCTTTTGCAGTTTTCTTGTTTGTTTGCAGACAGCAGGGGGAGCAGGAAGAGAAGCATGGCCCTAAGTCAAAAATATTCTTAGGAAGCTGAATAGCTCCATCATTTTCTTTGACTGTTTCTTCAAATCTCTCCTATTAAGTGCACCTTCTTTTTCATATCAAAATGTAATGGAAATATCAGGCTGTGTTCATAAAATGCAGGTTGGTTTTTATCCTTAGGAGCACTTGCTGTTGTCTTCTGTGGTAGAAATGGTTAAGAGCAGAAACTTCTTCAGTCTGGTTCAGAACTGCATAAATCAGTAGAATTGGTAGAGTGATAGGTCTGGCAGGGTTTTAGTGAAGTTATTAAAGCATAGCAGAACCAGAAGGCTGTTTTTTCTTGTAAATACCCATGTAAACTTTAAAGATGTGGGAGACCTCACACATACATAAATATGTCTGCAACAAGCACACAGCTACAGTTACCCTCAAGCAGAAAGCTCTAAACTTGCATCTTGGCTTTTGTTAATAATGCTAACTTTACCAAATAGTTCATAGGAATTATTAGTGTTTTGAACAGTAAGAAAGTATTCCACCTCATGTCAGTGACTCCCTCCCCTTATCTGTGCTAAAGGAACTGGAGTGCTTTGTGGCTTGTGTTAGATACACAGAGATCTGAAGACAGCAAACAAAAGAGAGAATAAATATGTACACAGACAGAAAAATTCTACAGACATCACAGTGAGGAAAAAATCTAAGCAATAGAATGGGCAAACAGCTAAATTGCAGGGTCTTAAAGAGAATTTTGAACATCAGTATCACCATATTTCACTGAATCACGGAATGGTTCAACTGCCCATGCTCAAGCAGAGTCAGGTAGAGCAGGTAATATTTCAGGTGATTTGGGGGTTACCAATGTCCAGGCCATCGTGACTCATTCAGCCATCCACATCATCACAGTCTGTACTGAGCTCTGTAGCTTCCATAACCCTGTTGCTCAGAGTTTGTTTGCTTTCATATAGCAAATGGTTTTTATCTCTTGACAAAAAAAACAGCAGTTAACGTTGTAGGCATTAACTTGCATAGGAGAGTTAGCATTGGCTGTTTTTGGTAGCTAAATAAAGGCCTTAGGTTCTCCCAGATGCAGAAACAGTAAGAAACATTTTTCCATGAAAGAAGGGAAGAGCAGGTGTCAAAAACTCAAACAAATCACATAAATAGAAGGGCATTTGTTACTCCCCCTGACAAAAATACAGAAGGCTGATGCTCCATGTGGTAGTTGAGTTCTTCTCAGGGACCTGGAGGATCCAGGACCTATAAATCTAGGGTACAGATGTTCCAGAAGTAGTGTTTTGGAAAGGAGGAGAAGCTTCACATTTAGTTCTTGCTTTCTTTTATCCTTGCCTGTAGCAGACCTGGTAAAGCAAGAGAGGCATCCTCACAGAGGTTTGGGGTCATGGTTGACCTGTGAACTGCGCCATTCTGACCTTTCACCGCCAGCAATTCACTTTCCCTGTCAATGAGTGCAGCCTCTCCCATAGACTGATGGAAGCATCTCTGCAAGTGCATTATAAGTTCACAAAGACTGCACATCAGTGATTCCTTTGGCACAACTAATCCTGTAAGCAGACTGTGTTTTAGCCAAGAAGGCACTAGTTTAACCAAGCTTAGAGACACTCTAGAATCAGAATCTGAAATACTGAGGATACTTCCCTCAACTGAAGCCTGAAACCAGTCCGCAGTGATGGGACCCAGATGAGTAGTTATCACAAATTGTTTAGTAGTCTCTCAGGTGTTCTGAGAGAGCACAGAAGCTCCCTCTACTGCTTCTCCTTGTCTGGAAGGCTTCTCTTTTCCTCCATATTACCTTCATTTTGTGCCAGTTAGAGAGCAACCTTAATTTTCTCCAAGTCCAGTCAAACTAGTGGCATGTCCTTCACGTAAAAGCAACTTGCCGTAACAGTTCAGCAGTGCCTTCACTCACTGAGTATCTGCAGAATGAAAAGGAGTAAAGGATCCTTGTCTCTAAACTGGAGAGACAGGGATTTCACAGGTGGACTTGGTGCATAAGGAATTGGCTGGATGGATGCACTCATAGAGCTGCAGTCAATGGCTCGATGTCCAAGGGGAAAGCAGTGATGAGTGATGTTCCTCAGGGGTTGGTATTGGGATCGGGGCTGTTCAACATCTTTGCCAGCTCATGGACAGTGGGATTAAGGGCACCCTCATCAAGTTTGTTGATGTCACCAAGCTGTCATCGTGCTGGAGGGGAGCGGTGGCATCCAGTGTGAAAAGCTCATGAAGTTCAACAAAGCCAAGTACAAGGTGCTGCATCTGGGTCAGGGTAGCCCCCAGTTTCAATACAGGCTGGGGGATGACCAGATGGAGAGCAGCCCTGAGGAGAATGATGGGTGGTATTGGTGGGCAAGAAGCTCAGCAGGACTCAACGCTGCGCCCTTGCAGCCCAGAAAGCCAACACATCCTGGGCTGGATCAAAAACAGCGTGGCCAGCAGGCTGAGGGAGGTAATTCTCCCCTGCATTCCACTCTGGTGAGGTCCAGACTGGAGTGCTGTGTCCAACTCTGGGGCCCCCAAGATAAGAAGGACTGGACCTGTTGGAGCAAGTGCAGAGGAGGGACACAAAGATGATCAGAGGGCCAGAACACCTCTCCTGTGAGAACAAGCTGAGACTTGAGTCTGTTAAGCCTGGAGAAGAGGCAGGGGAGAGCTCTTATCAGCCTTCCAGTATCTAAAGGGTGCTTACAAAAATACTGGAGAGGGACTTTTCACAAGGGCGTGTAGGGATAGGACAGCTGGTATTGGCTTTAAACTGGAAGAGGGCAAGTGTAAATGAGATATTAGGAAGATACTATTTACTGTGAGGGTAATGAGGCAGTGGAACAGGTCGCCCAGAGAGATGGTAGATGTTCCATCCCTGGAATTGTTAAAGGTCAGATTGGATGGGGCTTTGTGCAGTCTGATGTAGTAAAAGTGGGGTTGGAACTAGATGATTTTTGAGGTCCCTTCCTGTCCAAACCATTCTATGATTTTATGGCCAAACAAAATGGTTTGCTTTGATTCTTATCTTGATCCTTGCTGAAGAAGCTCCATAGCCCATACTGCCTACAATAAATGGTTAAAAAATATCCAGTAGCTTTTGAAATCAACATTTGGAATGATAAATAGGCTTTCTCCTTGCACAGCTGTGGGACTGTCTGCTGCTGATGTTCTCCAGAACATCCTTTCCCATGAGCGATGACATTTCGGAATCTGCAGAAGATGTGTGGGCACTCTTGGCCCCCATTAGTGCTACCTCAAACTGAGTATAAAAGAATAGCTAGATTTTTTGTAATGGGTGTGGAGAACCTTCCTCTTCAAGTTTATATTCCACTTTCGACCCTCTCCCCAAGACTGTTATCACAAGTTACATTCAGTTTTTTTCAGGTAGATGATATTTCCTTCATGATTAAAAGGAAAATATCTTTTACTCTCCTTCTGCCTGATTTCGAAATATTAAAAAAAGGAAGATTTCACAGAATCACAGAGAGTTCTCCAAGTAATTGGTTGCTGTAATACTTTCCCCAAGTAATTTAGCTTCCCTAGATGATCATTCAGCTTGATCTGATACTGCCAACTTGTAAAAACGTTTTGTGAATCTGTGCATAAAAAAGACAGGAAACGTAATTGTATGATACAAAAGACAACTGCTGGTAATTTTCAGTATTTCTGTTTACTACCTGAAGATGGCAAGACTTCTCATAGATAGCAGATTAATGAGACTATTTGTTGGTTTTGGGAACAAACCTGGCATGAAAACAGACCCAGCTTAACAACCATCAAAGTGATTGCATTAGAATATTTGTGACGTTAACAAGCCACCTACACTGGAAGGCATAAGGGTTGATTTAGCTTCAGTGTAAGCTGACTCAACAGCAGGCTTCCACGGAGTCCCAGTCACTGAAATTTCTAGAGCATTTGCATTGATACATCAAGGTTGGGAAATCATGTAGAGGAAACAACTGTACAAACTCCATTCAGATGATATCACAGCACCCCACTGCTGTTGAAACACATCTGTCTAGAAGGGTTAGGAGAAAAAAAAAAATGTCTCTGATTCTGTATCAACAATGACTCTTCATATTGCTGCACACATCTGCCTTAAAGCCCCCTGTCCTTCCTGGTGGTTCAGAGCCAATCATCTGGCCATGCCAGGAACTCAGGGACTGTCCCAAACTGTAAATTCCCATGACCGGAGTGTGAGGGTCTGTACGGAGTGCCTTGTACATGCTGCTAGAACATATGTTCTGGGCTCCCATGTGGAGAGGGTATCCCAGTACGCAAATGACTAAGAAGTCACAGCCTCTGTAAGAGAATTGAATTCTTTCTATGGTTAAAACAGCCAGTAGTAACTTCTATTTGCATGATCAAGTCAGTTTTGATAGCTGTTCCCACCACAAAAATAGTTATGCTTTTGTTTAAACAGAAGAACACAGAATGGAAAAATTGGCATACGATAGGCTGAACTCCTGCAGGGGTTTTAATTTTCACATACTCTTAAACTCATGGAGCCTAATGAGCTTAACGTTTTGGCCAGTTGCACAATTTGGAAATTTCAACAGTGAATGGTTTTTGGACTGAAAAAAAAAAATGTTCTCACAAATATGAAAAGTGAACAGATGTTACTATTGGTGCTTCCAACGCCTACTGACAGAAAACATCTGTGTTGAACTTCCTGAATTTTAGGATCTTGAGAACACTCCCACACACCACTGAAAGCCATTTGAAAGCATTTGGGCTGGCAGATTAGCTCTTGTGTCTATGACTGAATGTTCTAACTCAAGCAGGTGCTGGTTGTTGTCTTGCCTTGCGGAGCCCAGCTAGCCAAGCAGCAACCTAACAGCTATCCAAAAGACTGTGTTATCCAAGTTTTTAGCAATATGTGTGAACTGGGCTTTTAGAATGTCCCAGAAAGCAATTGATCTTAATACTATGATGGTAATAAAATGAATGGATTGAATGGAAAGAATTTTTTTTTTAAGTTTTATGTAGATACTAGCGGAGTAGGAAGATAGCGCTGCATTCTATGGTGCCTTGAAAATTTTTTGGCTTTTTAATCCTAAAAAAAACCCACGTTGAATGAACAGAATTTTGTTGTATAAATATACTCATTTTGCTAAAAACGTGTAAGGCATTTGCCGTCCTCTAAATGCTTAATCACACATTTAATAGGCACCACGACCAAAGTCTGCTCCTTTACAGGAGCATGATACAGCAGATGTCACAGAGTAAGTGGGAGTTCCCTGCTTCCTCCTGCTCCTTGTCCACACCCATCAGCTTGATATTTGTCTGGTTATAAGAGCATATTTGGCAAGGTGATTTTCCTCTCTGGCGAATTTTTTGTTGGCTATCAAACTAATCTTCTCCAATTAATTACATAGTAATGAACATTTGACAAGTATAAATCAGTGTCATTTTAGTGTTCTGTAAAACATCATTAGCTCATGATCTCAGCTTCAAGTTCAAAATAACATCTCCAAATTTAACTTTAGTTACCTCTTTCTTAAAAACAGAATTTAGTTGGAAGTCAAAGGAACAGTATTTACGTGTCACTGAAGTTGGATTTTTTTTCTGATTTTTAGTTTTTTACTACTGGTTTTTAGTAGTTTTAGCTTGGTAGCCTCATTCTAACCAACATAAAGTGAGTAGCTCTGTTAACCACACTTCCACTCTCAGACTAAGATGGAATAAATGGATATGGTTTTCAACATACAACATTACTATCTGATCACTCTTTTATGCTGAAATATTTCTAACTTCAAGAAAATCCTACAGTTTTTACCACCAGTAGCAACAGTTCTGCCATATATTGCCTGCCAAGTTAATTTATTGCATTTATATCCAACTCCTTTTTCATGCAGCATGATTTTTGCAATCCAGTTTATTTCAGTCTTAATTCTAACTGCTAAATCCACAATTTCAGGGCTTGATCTTTTGGGGTATTGCCTTCTTGCACAGTTTAGAAAGCAATGATGTGAGGTCAACTTTTGAGCTAGAGACCTGAGCTCCCTTTATAGACACTTAAGAAAAATGGCCACATTCAGGTACATTTGTTCAACTTAGTTTGAATATCTGCATCTCTGCCATGAGATATCACCTGCACCTGATGGGAGCTTTTGATGCCTACACTGCATGTAGATAAATGTCTACATCAGTTCAATAAATACAATACTTACAAAAATTCAGTGCCTTTCAAGTCATTCCAAGTCTTCTCACATAATTCAGTAGAGTATGCTCACTAGAGAGATATATTTGTTAATATATGTCTTAATTCTGATCCTAAATTCCCTGGTTTGTCTGTGCAGCCATACTTCAGCAGAGATTCTGCTTTGTACTTTCAGAGATATCCCCTTACTGAGTCTGCAATCAAAACCACCCTTTGCCTCTGCTCAACGCTTCTTTCCCACATCTTGTCCACCTTCCTCTTCTCCTTTCCTCTATGCAATAATCTTTTGAAGGTTTAGTATGGAAATCCTCGTGTGGTTTTGTCTAGACTTGCCCTTTCTGATGAGTTTCTTTGAGAGACCATTGCTGTGGTCCCAGTGTTGTTCTTACTGCAGAAGCTCTGCAAAGCACAGAAAGCATTTCTGACATTTATTCCTGTGTATTTTGTGACATGAAGAAACTATTAACTGGTTCTTTTGAGTTCTTGACCTACATTCCAGCATGTATTTACTTTTGCACATGTTTTATCTTCTTGGGTGACATAGCAGCTTTCTGGAAGATCACAAATTAGATCAAACCGTGGGAACAGAAAACAGTACAAAATTATTTCATTTACTGAGTACAGAAAAGGGATGTGGCTTCTGGTAAAGAGAATGCTTTCATAGTTTTTTTTAAATGAAGATTTAATGTGTATTCCTTCCTTAATGAAAAAAAAAAAATCCACCCTTCTGCAAGCTGAATCACTGCTCTGGAATTAATGTTAATGTCATTTGGTCACCACTGTCCTGAGAGAAAATGTCGTGTGTCCAGACAACATAGTTAAAAGAACAGCAGATTGTTACCATGCCACTAGGCTGAACTAGCCTCATTTTTTAGTTATTTTAAACTAATTTTATAATTTTCTTGTTTACTTTTGTTATAAATAAAAAAAGCTTTTCAACAAATGAGAAAGAAAGTCTTTTCTGAGAATAAGAGCTGGAATGTTAAACTCAGCTAAATAACCTCCTCTAAAGTAGCAAAACAGAAAAAAAAAGTGGAAATAGCCATTAGTTATGTACTTTTGTGTTAAAGCCTGGTGACTCTTTCAGTCCTACTCTGTGTTTAAGAATTGAATATCACAAAGCTTAAGGCACAAGAGAAAGATTTGTTTGATTTGCTTATCAATATTCTAGTTAGACAACAGAAGTCCATCTGTTCCTGGTACCATGGTACACCAATAACCTTGTTGTTACCAAATGTCTGAAATGTCAGAATAAGGCTCCTCTTTTGGTGTCAGTGTGGTGGCAGAAGATCATGCCAGCCCTACACTAAAAATATAGGTCCAGAAGATAAATTTGAGAATTTTCAGGCCTGTGACAGTAAATGTAAATTTAGCAGTCCAATGGAGAAGTAAGATAATAAGTTCTTCTCTTTTCTCGTAGAAGACCAAGTTCATCTAGTACACAAAATAAAGGTTGAACGACGGAACACCTTCAGGCAGCCATGCTGCTCAGTTGCATGATGCATTTCATCCCGTTTCATTTGCACTTCCCCAGCTGTCTCACTGACAGACACTTTGCCAGAAACCTTCTGTTTTGTTGCTTTAGACCTCGCTCAAGGACAGTTTGACCCTACCTGAACTCGTTATCAGATTTCCTGGAGGTTGTACCGTGGTCTGGAATCCTGCACCTGCAGTGGTGGGCGCTGCGTGCAGCAGCAATGGCTGGTGCCATCTAGTGAGGAGCTGCTGAATGCTCGCTGCAAGCTGTTCCAAGGCATCTGTCTTTTAGAAAACAGCCATTACTCCAGTCCTGAAGACACAGGAGTAAAGTAACATGCTAATATGTTAAACAACTAAGCCTGCACAAACTTCAGGATTTTTTCTCTGAAATTATCTTTATCTCCAGTGGTGTTTTGCCCACTAGTGGTGTTTTGCCCACTAGTGGTGTTTTGCCCTGTGTATTTGTATTTCCTACCATTCCATGGATCGTTTCGGTCTACTCTTCCTAGGTGGAATTACAAAAGTGTTTAAATCTTGCTTAAACAAAACTCCTGAGTTGCTGAGGTGGATGCAACTGTTCAAACTACATCATCAATGTACAACATGAGAGGTGCATGTAAGGTACATGTAAGGTACAGAAATGTTCCATTTTCTTCTATGCCATGGTAGATGATGTACTCAGCAGTGTCTGAAGATCTCTGGAGGTCTGTCCATGCTGGGCAGCCCAGTGGCACCAGGAGCAGCTGCTGGGTCAAACCACGCCATGGCAGAGGGTGCTCCGTGGGGTCTGCTTTTCTCTGCCTTTCAGCCCAAAATGGTGCAGCCCCATAGGTGAAGTATTTCTAAAAAGGTGTGCATTTCACGGAGCTGAATGCCAAACCCTTCCCCTACATATTCCCCTCTAATATGTTTAATCCATAAATTCCTAGATAACCTCCTGGATTTATGCTCCAGCAGAAATGCCAGGTGATATGCCCATCTTAATCTGTCTCCATGTGCCACAGCAGGGTTCTTGAGGTTCTTCTTTGTAGTTTATATTTTTGGGAGTGGTGGGAGCACTAAGATAATACATTTTTTATTTGGGGTCAGTGATTGCTTTAGTGCACTACCACACTAGTACATTGAAACCACCTGAAAGAATCACAAATTCCCTACAATTACACCCAGTTTTCCACATTTTGCCCGGATTACATTTAAAAACTTTTCTGTTTCTTTCTTGTTTGCCTGGGGGGGGATGTCTTTTCCTGGGTTAGCACTTTTAATTAGCTCAAAAGTTGCTCATTTTCCTTATAAATTATTTTATTCCCTGGTGAGCTGCTTTCTGTTCCAGTTGCTGGTCTCACTGAGTAGGAGTGCACTGAGGTCCTTGCTGTCACGTCCTTTCCCCATCTGTTCTTACAGGGACCGTTCCAGACTAAGCGCTCTTACAAAAAATCCCAGCTCCAGCTTGTCTGTCATGGTCAGATCACCCTTCCCGCAGGAAATGAACTTGTCCTTTCACCAATGACCTTTTTAAAATGTCAGGGAATTAACCTCCTTTCTTTTTGTCCACTGTTAAAAGAAATGATGGTCTGCAAGGCTCGTTTTCATGTGGGGAACACTGAATCATCACATTCCATGTACCAGAAGCGATTGCAAAATGGAAATGTGCAATGAAACATGGAGAAATGGGCTCAATGGCCATGAAGCTCTGTAGGAACTTTGATTCGGTCTCCTTTTTATTGCAAATCAACAGTTTTCTCCTGTCTTTGTATCTCCACCCTGGTAGGTGGATTTCTCAAGAATTCATGGTGATGTTCCTGTGTATTAAAACCTTTGGAGCAGGTACTGTCATTTATTGCATCTTTGTTTGTATAGCACATCAAACATTTGGTTGCTGTCAAAAGTAGCACACCCTCCTCTGTCAATTTTGTTTCCACACTGTAAATTTAACAGTAAATTAGAAGGAAGAAAGTATTGCAACATGACATCTCTTTCATCTGACTGATCATAAAAGAACTGGAAATTAAAGTTCAAGCTGCAAAACATGAACATTGAGTACAAATTTAAAAGTCTGATCCTGATCTTCTTACGTCCACTGGTACTTAATTGCAAAATGTGGTTATTAAATTCAGTCCCGACCTTGGCAGCATTTTCTTTCATGCATGTCATTGGACAAGTGACAATGTATATACAACAGGGAAAATATTCTCTGGAGAGATTTCTTTCAGGCTTGCTAATTTCCAGCCTTTGCTCCTCTCTGTAAATAGTTTTTGCACAATATCTGGGCCGGCCACAGGAATTTGTGAGACCTCTTCCAGTCAGCTGCAGTTGTAGGAAGGGCAAAAGACTGCCTATTTAGGTGTATATCCTGACATTGGGAGCTTTACCATTCAGCTAAACAGTTATGGAAGTTTTGTATAAAAACAACAAAAGAACTTCTTGTCAGCCTTCAAGATATTCCGTCAGCCCACTTTTTCCTTTTCTTTTTACAGTCTCTCTCAGGGGTGCTGGCCATGGCATTCCACACGCACTTCAGTGAGCCTTTTAGGCTGACCTGTCAGTCCTGTGGTGGGTGACATGGGGCAATGGTGCCATGCTCTGGATTAAGGAAGAGGTCCAGTTCACCCTAGTGAAATGGGAAGTGCACTATAAGTCAGAGTGTGTTCAAGAGAAAGTATTTTATGAGTGTTCTAAAATATGACAGGGATGGTACATTTCCCTAGGCTTGGGTTTTTGGGGTTTTTGTTTGTTTGTTTGTTTTTGGGGGGTTTTTTTTGTTGTTGTTTTTTGGGGGTTTTTTGTTTTTTGGGGTTTTTTTGAGACCTGGAAATTTAATCCGGGCAAAATTTTACAGCTTTGGAGAATTTTCTAAGATTTCTGACCCTCCAGGAGCACAGGCAGAGTAGTACCATGCATGGCATGTGTCACACAGGCGTATTTGGGACTAATAATTTAGTCATGCTTTATTTGACTGAACCTTTCAAACTGATTGTCTTTGCTTAAATCTCCTCAGTGACCTTTGCCAAAGAGAGAATGTTCTTAGGTCACTTGCTAATGAAAAGGGGACATACTTGTTCAACAAAAGATCTAAGATAAAGAAAGCAGAGTTAAAGCTGACAAGTCTGAGTTAACGAAGGTTAACAAAGTTGATTCAGTTAACAAGCCAAGGTACTAATTGGCTGAAGAATTACACAAACATTGTCATGATATTAAGTATTTCCCTAGCTCTGACTCTAGCTTTGTGTTAAACTAGTCCCGTAAGAATCTATTCTCTTGTCTTTACCACAAATAATATTGAATGACCCATATTCCTCAACAAACAAATGACCAGATAATTACCAGGAAAGCATGGGGAAGGGGTGCTGATGTCCAGCCTTCTTCCTTGTTTTCCATCCCTTGTTTATTTCTTCCTCCATACCAGATAGGAAAAAGGGACTGGAAGTGGGAGAGTGGTGTCTGATGTAGGAGTTAGAGAGTTCCATGTTCCGTGGAATATCACCTCTGAACTGTACAGCTCTGCATGGTCTCTGTACAAAGCCAGGCACAGATTTGACAATTCTGAACATAACCAGCCTTTTATCAGAAATTGCAATGAGAAGTTTGACATGTGTTCTGCCTCCAGACAGCTGCCCACTAAAGGGGTGTAGAGGGGCACTAAAGAGACAGTTTGCTTAGCTCAGGAGGATGAGTAGTTTTTGGAATTTATTTGATTTATTTTGGCGTTTAGTTACTCCAAAACTGAGGTGGCATTTTCAGTGCACAGAACCCATGTGTTCCTTTGTTTGCAGAAGCAACTGAAATGTTTGTTAGGAGAAATTAAATGCAACTGGAGCCAACTCAAATCTCTAGAAATGAATTTGAATTATTTTCCTGAGTTCTTTGCAGATGGAAGGGATATATTTCCATCCTTTTTGAAACTTTTTAAAGGTTTCTTTCTAGATTGGGGTGCATGAGGCAGAACAAACTTCCTTAAGTATTTAATGAGGTTTTAAGGCTTTATAGTAAAATTGAAGTATTTTCTATTGATATTTGCAGAAGAATTTATACCACTCTACCAAAGAACGCAAACAAAAAGATCACAGACTCCATTTTTTAAAAGAATGAAATGTCTCTTTCCCTAAAAAGGCAGTTTCTTGGGGCATGCTCATACGTATTCTCTCAATTCCTATATACTTAAATTTTGAGCCCTAGTAGGTAAGAAAAGTTGAGAAAACGTGGCCTAACAAAGAACTTCTTTTTCCTGAGCTGGGAACTCACACTGAAAAATTCTGGTTCAGATTTAAGTCGTTATTCTAGTGCTTTTAATCAGCATCTTTCCATTTGAGTCAGACAACTAAGAAAATATGTCTATTGTGGTCTGCACCTCAACAGAACAACTTGTAGAAATTCACTGCATTTAAAAAAAACTAAAAACTACTGCTGTGGAGGTGGATGCATCTGTAACAGCCAGCTGTGCCTGGCATAAGGAAATGAGCAGCTGCTTGTTCAGATGCATATGCCTCCTGCCTACATGAGTTCTTTTATGTTTTAGATGCATTCACATAATCTTTGTTCCTTCTCAGTTTGTTAGCCTGAAAAGACTTTGGCCTCCTAGCAGCTAATAGTCCACGTGAGCAGGCTTGGTTTAAAAGTAGGGATGCTCTATAAAGTTGGGCTTGGTTATAAGCAGAGAAAATTCTCTTTCACGCTGACAGCTCAAACACTTAAATTCATGGTGTCCTTTGGCAATGCTCCTAAACCATCAGTCTTGTCAAATCAATCATAACAGTATAGCAAATGATCCATACTGTACGAGATCCATCCTGGTGCCTTGTCCCAAGGAACTCCATAATTCAGTCTTCAAATTGGCTCATTCCTAGTCTTCTTCTAAAATAAAAGGCTTGCACTGAGTTCTGTACTTTGTTTGGTTGTGTCAGCTTCTCAATATGGACTCATATGATATCATACAATAAGATTTAAAACATAAAACCTACCCCAAGTGTTGTGACAACCATTTTACATGGAAGCAGCGTGGAAAACTGATTTGTGTTTGAAGCTACAAGTAAGCTGTGTTTCAGTCATAGTATTGGTTTGGGGTATGTGGTATAAGGACAACTACAGCATAGATAAATGTCTATTATGGATAGTTGTTGACTATGAAGTTTTTTAAGTGTATCACAAATGGGCCTATGAGACTAAAATAAACTTTGCTTAATATCAGTAAGGCATTGTTCAGTATCTTTGGTACAACTTCCTGATCAAAGAAATTAGGATATTTTCAGGTTCATTTTTTCAAGACCCCCACTTCCCTCTTTCCACCTCAATGGCATTAAATGAAGTTGAACTCTTGAACAGGAATCACATTCATTTTCTAGGTCTTTATTTGAAGGCATGGGCAAGACTGTAAGTATTTTATACTAAAACAAGGAGCTATTTTTTTATCAGCTTTTTTGTATATTTATGTGTTTGTTGATGGTTTGCTGCAGTTCTTCCTTTGTGAGATACCAATGTTGTTGCAGCCTGGTCTGTGAAAAAAAAATCTAATTGCATTTTAAAAACAACTTTCATTAGATTTGACTTAATTTGAATGTCTTGGCAAATGGTGCTTTGCCCCATTTAAAGCGAATTTCTCCAAACAAGATTGCAGCAATTTACTATTAATGTCATTAGTGCAGTGAGTACATGCAAAACATATGTGCCTTCAGTGATGCTACGTCTGGAATGGTATTCAAATACTCCAGTTCACAGATCTCAGACATACTGTCACAATCCATTACTTAAACAACCATTGTGTCATTTCAAAATTGTTTTTTCCCCTTTTGAGCCTTGTGATGATGGCAGTCAACAGGGATTATTTTTAAACAATGTTTGAAGTGGCCTGAAGAGCTGAAGCAGCGCTGGAAGGGAGAATGACCTGGGAGCCCTGTGTGCAACTCTTCAACCTGTGTGGATCCATGCATGTCCCTTCATTTTCAATCTCCACTGCCGAATAGAAGTATCATCCCTAAAGAGGCAGAAATACCTGCCATTAGATATCAGACTCCACTTGTAATAAATGTGGCCTATAAGCACATTTCTGAGTTAAGCGTATTTGTGTTTGGAGTGTCATACATTATGTTGTAGGAGAATCACTCTTGAGAAGCCTCATTCCAAAGAAAACTTTTTTTTTTCATAGAGTAGCCATGAATGCTGAAGTAATGAATATTGATTTGAAAGTTAATATCCATGTGTTAATTTTGTGACCACACGTGCAATATGGTCACTGCTGCCAGAGTTTCTCCGTGTGATGTTTCCAGATGACTTTTATCAAAGAGCCTTGCCTACTGGGATGGGAAGAAATTCTGTGTTTATTTTTTCTTCGAGAGATTGACTCCATTGCAGCAGTGATAACTTATCCAGCTTCATGCATCACAACTGTTCCTATGTAAATGCTGCTTTATTATTTTTATCAGGGCCAGCCAGGACTCCTTGGATCACAGGGGTTCACTGGACCACCAGGATTGATGGGGATCCCAGGAGTGCAAGGTCCCAAAGGTCACAAAGGTGAAAGAGGACACCCAGGAATAACTGGACCCAAAGGAGAAGTGGTAACTTTTGAATATCAAGTGTTTTAGCTAATAAGCAAAATGCTGGACAGAACTTCATTTTAATTGTGCTGTTTCACTCTAGGGACAAAGAGGAGTCACTGGATTCCCTGGGGCAGATGGCATTCCTGTAAGTAGCGGGTTACTTCATCTTTAAGAAATCACCAACTCCAAATATTGCAGGCTAGCTTAAAGCCTTTCTTCTTTAATTAAATTGTCTGGGTTAAATTCTACATCAGCCACGTACACACTTTTCAGCTAAGGACATTTGCTGAAGTGAGTGGAACTGCAGATACACAATAAAAGAGCAGAATCTGTGCTCCCTCTCATTCCCTCAGATAATTAAGGTCCATTTGCTTTGTTCTATGGAGAAATTCCCTTGTAAAAGAGGCAGAAAAGGACAGAAATTTCCTGTGTCTCTGGAGGTTACCCAGCTAAGTATGTTCTTTTGTAGGAAAGACCTGTGACATAAGTGCTTCACAACTCTTAAGATTGTGAACGAAGGACACAAGTGGGTCATTCCTAATTATTTCAGATTTGAAAGCACATATAAAGACCAGTGATTTTAAGAAGACTAACTATTGTTAATTTGCTTGATAGCTTATGTGACATGCTTGAGATAGTCTTAAAAACTTACTGAGCACTAAATAGTGTAAAACTTTGAACAAATTGACCAGGTCCATGAAACTGAAACACTCAAAGAGGAAAACCGGGTAAAGTTCACAGCACAGTATTTTCCCAGCTTACACTTCTTTACATCTTGTGTCATAAAATAACAAAGAAATCTGAGTCACTGGAATCCCTGGACAGAGTTCCCAGGCTTGGGTTTCCTTTGTAGTGCTCCCTGACACCGGGGCCCCGCTTTGCAGCCCACGCATCCACATCCACTCTGCTTTCACCCTCTTTTGTTTCCAGAAGAGCTCCCTATCAAGTTTCAGGGATTTCTCTCTCACAAGCTTCCTCGTCTCCCTCTTTCTCACTCTTAAAGGAAAAAGAGAAGACCATCTTTGCCATCTCTATTAACACTCCTGAGCCAAGGATCTTGTTCATCTGACTGCATCATGCTGAGTATTTTTCTAAGCACTGTAACATCCTGGGAAGCAGAGTAAATTGCTCCCCTGTGAAGATCACTGTGGCTATAGCTGGACTGCTTCTCTTACCTGGGCATGTTTTCTTTTTCAGCCCTGCCTCCCTGACCTCTGCACATTGCATTCTGAGGGGTAAATACCTTCAGACAGCACTTGAACCTGCATTTTCATTGTGTCCTCTCTTCGAGCTCCCCTGCCCTTTGAGCACGCTTACATTTTCCAAACAGCTTTTTCTGGCTGAGTCTTAACGCTGCCCATGGGAAGGCAACTGGATAGGCACCTGAACAAGCCACAGTGGCACAGTGCTAGGATGTGGGGCTGGGAGCCAAGAGAGAATTTTGGCAAGACTGAATCTCTTCTGGGATGAGGAGTGCCAGTATGTGGTGGAGCTGAGTAAGGACATGGACATTCTTCTGTTTTTTCTAAGCAATGCAGCAGAAGCAAAGAGAAAACTCTTGCTGTAGATAAAGGGAGAAATATTTTATGTTAGTTTATGTCTTTTTCTGACTGAGCCCCCTGGAAGAAAGAGATACTCAAGGGAAGACTTGCTTCTCATCAGCCTCAGTGCAAAGCAGAAGCAACAGCAATTAAGCTGAATGAAGCAACAGCGGTGAAAATCCAGTTTGAGACAGGAGTCACTTTCCAGTCTCTGTGTCAAGGCCTTGGAGTGCCCCCAGCTCCCCACCTTTGAGCCCTGCTGTTTTCTTCCATATTCACAGCCTCATCATGACACTCAATCTAGCTCCAACAGCATCTCTGACTTTTCCTGGCTTGGAAGCTGTTCAAAGTCAGTGAGGAGCCTTTCTTCCCACTCTTCCAGTGTGAAGCACTGCAATGCTTAACAATCCTAGTTCTTGGTGGCTCCCTGCACAGCAGCCTCATCTGGCTTAGTTCTCTGCTTAACAGAGCCTGCATTGAACATAGCTTTCGTACCCTTACTGAAAGGTCCTTCACTACTCATTTTTTCATGCTGTCTGGGGCATCTGGTTCAAGCTGCAGCTATATTAAAAAAAGGCACTGTCTGTCTTTGAAAATCCTAGTTTCCCATGGATCCAAGCCTTGGGCTTAATGTGAGAATGTCTAAATACTTCATGACTACAGGAAAAGGAAAACTAGAAACAGATGGATAGATAAACACTTTTTTTTTCCTCAACAGGGTCATCCAGGGCAGCCAGGACCAAGGGGGAAACCAGGTCATGATGGCTGTAATGGGACAGAAGGTGACCCTGGTGACCCGGGAACTCCCGGATACTTTGGTTTCCCTGGCAGCATTGTAAGTAGCTGGCAGTAAGTGAGTACCTGAAGCTAAGAGCATTGCTGAAGTGAGTTTCATTCACATGTGGGTTGAAAGTGAATGGGACATCTCTTAATGAAGGGAACTCAGGGCTTTTTGGCCCAGAAGAGCATTTGTGCAGACTTAGCATGGACACATGGCTGTGTTCAGCCATTGAATTGCAGCCAGGGCCAGAAGGTCTGCTCAGGGCAATGCCTGTCACACAGGTCTTGCAGAGAGATTACTGTAGGAAAACCCATACAGCTTTAATCAACAGCAATGAAATCATACTAAACTCACAATTGCTGATGAAAGTAACCTTTTCTTCCCTGTCCCATGGCCAAAGTATTGGACTTTCATGGTGAGATACACAAGGTCACACTGAGGTGAGCGGTGGTGCTCCTGGATTTACCAGGGCACGTGTCAGCCCTGGGAAGCTGCAGCATCAGTTCCAGCTAGGAGGTGCTACCCCATAATACCACTCCCAGGTAATGAGGGATTTCTCCCCCAGGATCAGAAATTCATTCTTTTATCTGCTGTGAGAGTTTATACTTTTTTCCTGAACTGTAAGTTTCCAAAGTTAGGCATAGTCTCTTCCTCTAAACTGCAGTGTGTTTACGTATACTTACGAAAACCCCAACAAATATTTTTCATTTCACTCTTAGCTGTTTACATGTTAACATGTATGATGTGAAGGCTTACATTATGTTTTTTTGGTCACCTCCAGGGAGTCCAAGGGCCCAAGGGCCAGAAAGGGGAGCCGTACATAGTAGCACCGGAGATCATCAGCCGATACAGGGTACGTCTGTAACTCGCTCTTATTCTTTCTCAGTACAGTTTTTCAGGCACATGATGGAGAGTAAATTTTTCTTATGCTCTGATGGGTACATCCCAAGAGGCCCACTTTGATTTTGTGTAGGCTTTGGAAGGCAGCTTCTGCTTTCTGATTGCAGCAAAGTTTATCTGATATCCAGGGAAAAATCTCCGCTGTTGTTTCCAAGAAGTTCAGCCTATAGGTGGATTGCAAAGGCACTGGAGAAGATGTAGGTCAAGTCTTCCCCTCTTTATTCAATTACTACTTTTGTATCATGCATGGCAAGATCCTGCCATAGTTTTGTCCATTTAATGATTCTGGTTACTATTAGCATATTTTCTGTAAAATTTTCATGCAAGACTTTGATTGACTTACGATAAAATATGTTTCAATATTTTATTTAGTTATTTAGTAAATCCCAAGTATTCCAGTGAGTGCTTTTACTGTGTCTAATCCTTAAAACTTGTTTTGTAATCACTTGCATCTTTTTCTCATATATATATATAATCTTGTATAATTTGAAGGTATCAGGAGATAAGGGATTACATGTGTAGAGTATAAATTGTGACTGATTTAAAAGCTGCATCTGAACGATACTCAGCACAGAAAGCATCTGCTGACGTTGTTTATGTGTATTTTGTGCCAGTAGTAAGTGCCAAAATAGGTATTTCTATTGACGTATTTGTAAGTTGCCTGTTTTGCCATTTTTAATGGAATATTCTTTTCCTTTTAGAAACTCTTCAGATCTGCTCTTGTTAGTAATCAGGAATGATTAAGTAATGTTTAAGAAATGCTCAACTATATTGTGGCCAAGGATGGATACTGACACCTGTATTCATTTCAGAAAGTACTTGGTTCCACAAATGATTCTGTTAACTAAGCTCAAATTAACTAGGTAGTTAGGATGTTACTCAAAATGATTGAAGGTGTTTGGACTGAATACCACATTATTTATGTGTGTTGGAAGGTCTTTGGGCTAGAACATTTTTGGATCCAATTTCCAAAAACATTTCAGCATGTACTGGAAGTTAAAATATGTGGTTACTGAAAACAGTATGTTCCAAATGCTTTTAGTGACTCAGAAGAGAATCAAAATGATTCAGTAATTCCCATGCAACTCACAAAAATGAGCTTGGACATTTCAGCTAAGGTTATAGCCCTAATTAGGCCACTGGTTAGAGAGGATTTTTCAACAAAAGAATTCAGTGTGGTCTGTTGTATAGTTTAGCCTTGTAGTTTGGATCCCTGATTTCACTAGCCAACCTTGTACCCTGCTGCTCTATTGCATTCCACTCCACCATATATAGAAAGTAGGAAATCTGTGTGGCCCGCTTTCAGTTATCTCAACATCTCTATGGAAGGGTAGCACTGTATGCTGTAATTAGTTGTTTGAATGAGAAAAAAATTAATGAGCAATAAAAAGATTTTATTCAATTTTGTATCTACTGAATTTTTTACTTCTTTATTTGTTTTTGGTTTTTTTTAGGGGGATCCTGGGGATTCAGGGCTCATTGGTTTTCCAGTAAGTAGTGTTACAGTGGATGTGTTAAAGTGTCAGCAGTAACTAATATCAGAACAACATTATTGATAGTTGGTGGGTTTTTTTATTTTAAGGGACCTCCAGGTACGCTGGGTATTCAAGGACCTGTTGGTCCAAGAGGACAGCGAGGAAGACCAGTAAGTATATTTAAATTATGTTCTCTAGAAAATTATCCAAACAGAAGAATTATCTCAGCAAGTTACATTATGTTGGATTGTAACCTAGGTTAGAAATAGCAAGAAGGTGTCAATGGGCATAAAACCTTTTAAAAAGCACTGTGAGACACTGATTCCACAGATGAATACTGCAAAAAAAAAAAAAAAGTATGGTTTCTTTTTACCTGTGTTGTCAGAGGCTTTTGATTCATATTGTATTTCTATAACCTCTGTGGAATATCTCCCTACACTGAGTTATCAGAAATATCATTACTTGAATATGTTATCTTTTCTACTCATAAAGAATATGTATATTAGCTCTCTACACTTCCCATAGGAGATTGAATAGTATTTAAAATGCAATTTTATTTTTAAACTATTTATCAGACTTTTGTTCCAAAGTTGTCATTTACAGCATTGACGTTGACCACTGTTGCTGTATATTTTTGAGAAGATTGTGTTCTCTCCAGATACCATTTTCTACATTTCTTATTTCCGTGGTTAATAGTTTTATGGGTGAGAAGGAGATACTCAAATTCAGTATATTCCATTTTCTTTAAGCTTGTTTTATTTTCATATTACACAACTTTGTAGCATTTGCTTTTTTCTTTGTTTTGTCAAAATTCACTTTGAACCTGCTTTACATCCCAGATCTGAGGGGGAAAAATTAGTTGAGGGCTTTTCACACACAGCCCCCATAGCTGTTTTGAGAGACATCCCCCACCATCCTCCACCAAAAAAACCCCAAAAAAGGTTGGGCTTGATTTTGCATAATGCAGCTAACATCCCCTTCAGGGCTCAATAGGTAGACAGTTCCATCTGCAACCATCTCTCCTTTCTATGTCACTCTTTCACCACTTCCTCTGAACAGCTCATGCTTCTTATTCCCCCCAGCTTCCGCTCTTTTGACAGAGTTTTTAATGTGTAGAGCCCCTTGGGGCTGACCAAAGCAAGGCAGGTTGTCTCTTCAGTTAATGGCTTTCCTACCTCTTGTAAACCTCTGGCAGATGTATTTCCTGTTTTAGTTTCATTTTCTACCATCTTCCTTTGATTTCATTCTGTACAATCCCAAATAGGTAATCTGAGATGCCTGTGGTAGTTCAGCCTCCTTACAGACCAGTACAGTACCAAGATTGCAGCCCAGTGAAACACTTAGAGATGTGCTTGACTTTAGGTATGAGCTTAAAATGTTACCAAGTCAGGATCCAAAAGCAGAAGTTCTTATCACTTGAAATAAAAATGGGTTTTCATTAGATCTAGGCTGGGGAACTGTTACTCTGTGTAGAAAGGTTACAATGTGATTTAGGAAGGCATTTTTCAGAACAGTAAATACAGCTAATATAGTGAGGATAGCGCATGGAATGCTGAGGAATACACTGCCTACTAAAATATATACCTACATTTCAGACGGAAATTTCAGAAAGTAACTAACCTCCTGCACACATTGATTAGAAAGCAATAAGTAACTTGCTCTCCCTGCATTGTGTTTCCCCAGGGACCACCAGGACCCCCAGGACCCCAAGGACCACAAGTAAGTCTTGTGTCAGAGTTGTTAGTGGTTTTGTGTTGCTGAGGTTTATCCAAGACCTACTTGAAAGTGGTAAAAGAAAGAACCACGGGCTGCATGAAAGAGTGTGTAGCACAAGACTTTCTGTGTTGGCTGCATACCATGAGAAGTTAATCTTACACTGGGATTGCCTACCCTGAAAAGATTAAACCAGTTTGAGAGCCAGATTTAATTTGCTGCTGTAGTCACAGTAGCTTCCCATGAACAGAGAATCCTTCCAGTCTTTACTGTATTCAATTTCATCTCCATTGAAAAAATACATGAGTTCATTGTTCCAGCCCATTTAGGTGTTTTTATTTAGTGTTCAAGGCTATTAAAAATCTTGCAAAAGAAATGCTTGATCTTTTCACGGCATTACTCAGTGGATGACTCAAAGAAACACTGGTAGCATGAGATTTTAATTAGAGTTGTCTTTCTGAAAGTTTAGGTCTATAAAAATACTTCTAAACCTATAAAAATACTTTGAGGTAAACCTAGACTATTATTTGATTGCAGTCCTCCAGACTCGATAGCCTGAAAAGGCCTTTGAGCATGTTTAAATTTGAATTTTAGATTAGATGAGAGTTGTACACTTGGTAAATATTGACCTGTTGTTTTTGCAGGGCAGCAGGGGCCTTGGCTTCTTCGGAGAAAAAGGTGAACAGGTAAAGGAAAACTAATGAATTAATATCACTACTAAAGGGCAGGTTGATGTCGTCTGCTATTTAGAAATGAACCTATTTTAAATAGTCTCTTCATTTGCAGTTGCATTATGTAAATATAAAAGAAAAATGAAGCATAGGTCTGAAAGTAATTTTAATTTCTATAAGGAACATCACAGCTGAACTAACTCCTACATGTCTAGGTCTCTCTGTGCTCTCATTTACACTGACACAGAGGTAACACTTCTGAAATTTATGAAGGCAGGCCACTTTATATAAGTCAATAATCTTTACTGTTATTCTGGAAACATACAGAGCAAGAGCAGGTATTGCTGTATATTAACCCAGCACAAAACTAATTTATCTTGCCATCAGTTTATTTGGTATGGCTGTATGTGGTTTAGAGCCATACTCCTAGCAGGGGCAGATCTGTGTTGCTGCTTTTGTTGCAGTTCCCTAGAGCCTGTGCTGATCAGCAGCTCGAGCAGGTGTTACAGCTGTTAATAAATGTAATGTTAATAAATGTGCCTTCGTGCTTTTCCTGCAGGGCCCCCCAGGTCCTCCGGGTCCACCTGGGCTTCCGACAGGAGAGCTGATGGGTGTCCCCACTGACAAACACAAGGTAACCAAGAGGGTGTTTTTCTGAAATAAACAAGGAACTAAGAGCTCTGCAGTACCAAAACTAATATTGTACAAATGTGCTTTAACATAAAGAACATAAAAGACTTTAATATATCAAAAGCATAATCTGCTACTTTCACGAACTTGGATCATAAAGTATTTATTGAAACTGTGCTGGCTAAAATAATTCAGAAAGTACTTCTCAAGTCTAAAGGTCCCTTTGGCAAACTTGTTCTCTTTGTTTAAGCATGCAACCACTGGCCATCACTCACATCTCATTTTACAAGCAGAAATGCCTGCTGAGAAACCATTACTGTGTTTGTTTTTATAACTTATCTATGTGATGCAGATATTTATGTACTTAGAGTTAAGGCTTATTCATACAGATTGGAGAAATCCCCACCAGCGAGATGCAGTTTATTCTCATCCCTTGCGTCTTGCTGGGAGCAGAGGTACTCATACCCTGGATGTGTATATTCTGTATGAGACACCAACCTCCAGAACAGTAATTTTTCATCTCATATTTGAAGTTAGAAAGTTTACATAGCTCATACAGTTTCTGCAGTAAGATGAGTAAATTGGTACTGGTAGATCTAAAAGCACCTTTAATACTCTGCAGTCTGGGTTAAGTAACATCCATGCTGGGATTTCCGTGACTAAACAGAGACATCCACATGTGAGCTGCTTACCTGGAAAGCTGTTATATTCAGTGGAGATATCATCAATATAGAAAGTGGGCTTTAGGCTATGATTTGCCTTTCCCTAACAGGAGCGTGATCAAACAATTCATAGATAATCAGTAGGTAAAAATGGGAGATGGTGCATTTATTCATAGGCATTACTGAGGCACTCACCACCCAGATATCTCATGAACAAACCTGGAAACAGCTGGGCATTCACATTCCTAGAGACATTTTCAGAAAAATTATCAGTTTTTTTTTTAAAAAGCAACTTCAAAAAACTTCTTGTGAAAACATGCATTTTATATGAGAAGTGTATGAATAAAGAGCAGCACAAGAGTGGTGTTTATCCTCTTCATAAATATCCGACATTTTGTGTTGTATAAAAGTTATTGAAATGTAAATGGGAATGCCAAACCTATCTGAATACTTTTTCTTTATTGTTAGGGTGAAAGAGGAGACCCTGGGCCAAGAGGGGAAACTGGAATTCCAGTAAGTCATGTGGAGAAGAACAAAGACAAATAATAATATTGGAGTTAATACTTGTGCTCTCTTCATTGAAGTGATGCAATATAGATACAGAGCAATATAGATGTGTTATAAGCAGAGACACCAGTTCTAATGCTTCAGAAAAACTGAACAACTTGATGTGCAATAACTCCACAGCACAATCAGTTGTTCTCTTACTGATTTACTGAAATAAGATTTTCCCTCACACATTTTTAATTTTAGTTTTAACTGTTAGTAAATCTCTTTACTTATTCTTCTGATCTGTGTTTCAAAATTTCACTTTATTTCATTAAATAAGAATATATGGAATATTTTTAATCCTTTTTAGTCTGCTCTGCAACACATACAGACTTTTTGTCTCATGGATCTTTAGATCTGTTGAGTAAGTGGGCAGTAATCCCATGTGTTGCTGTATTGTGTAAAGCTGTCAACCCAGCTTGACTGAACATGGTTTAGTTATAACTCACAGACAACCTCTAGACTGACTAAATAGCTTTGCCATTGAGTGGTTCCTTTTGACTTCCCAGAGGGGTTTAAAACACAGTCTTTACCAAGCAGGGATGCCTCACTGAGCATTTTGCAGAGCTTTATTTTCTCAGATGGTCTGGTCAGCAGCTCCACAAGGTTATGGGAGAAGGTCACAGTGTGAGCCCTGATGCCCTCTGTGTGTGGTTGCAAGCCAGTTCTTCAGCTGCTGGTCATATTTTACACATGTAGGATTTTTTTTACTCATTAGGAAAACTGTAGATTATATGCTGATGTAGCAAAAGGGGATATGTATTTCTCCCCCCACTCTTTTGTTGTGTAGTGGGATGGATAGCAGCATGCCTGTGTTTGCCAAATAGCTCTCTGAAGCTGAAGTTTGGGCATCAGCTGAGTTGCTTAATTGGTTGTATAGCTGAATAATTACTTTGGCTCTTCTTCAGAGCTGCAGACACAGAAGAAAAAGGGGAGATGATGGGAGGGAGACACTGTCCTCTCCTTAATGGCCTGCTCCTGCTACTGTAACAAAGCAAGCATGTTACACTTAATTTTAAGGACAACAGTTCTTTCACATGCAGCTATTATTAGATTATCCTTGTGTTACAATGATGCTTTCTTCCTGTTTAGCTTCCATAAAACAGTGTTGCATTTTTTTTGCACATAATGAAGAAATATGTTGGACTGACTGTGCGATGTTTCCTAGGGTGTACTTCTCTTTGCTCTTGAAAAAGGTGAAGAAGGGGTAATGGGCTACCCAGGACAAAGGGTGAGTCACTTATTAAAGGTAGATTTCACTCAGCTGAAGGTGTGGATCTGAGCTGAGAGTTTGCCTTCTGGAACAAAACACACATAAAGACACTATAGAAATTACCGTTCTTCAGATCAGGAAGTTTGGCCAGCTCAGAAGAGCCTGAAGCACGAAAGCAAAAAGGCCATTTTGAAAGGGTGGTGGGAGGAGGCCCCCACAGGACTCACAGGCATGCCAAAGAATGGCAAGGCATGCCTGTGCCATCACTGGGAAGCCTTGTGCATCTCTCAGCTGAGGCTGTGCTCACCAGCCACAGTGTCTGTGCTGGTCCTCAGCACAGGCTGTGCTGCGCTGTTTCCCTCTGAGCTGTCTGCAGACCGTGGCTAGCAAACATGGGTTTGACTCTGAGCGCTTGTGACTCCTCAAACAAAAGTTAATCTAAATGCCACCTTGTAGCATCTGTGAATGCTTGCTTTGGGGCGGTGTTTCTGAAGTGCTTAAATAGAGGGAGAACAGTAGTGAGAATATATTTTAAATAAAAATCTCAGTCATCTCTAAAATCTTTATGGTCAATTCACAATGTATTGATTAAGAGATGAAAAAAGTCAAATACCAGAGTAGATTTCGGACCTGTTCTGATTGCACCATAAAAAAATCTAATTGAAAACATCTCTGAAGTCTGACTGTTAAGAGTTTCAAGCTGTTAGATTTATTTTATCTAAGAAATAATAATGGATTTTAACCATGAGGATGTTAGGATGTCATTTTATGTTGTTAATTTTATTGTACCTTCATAGGGACTGCCTGGCATCACTGGTTTTCCAGGACTCAGTGGAGAAAAAGTGAGTATTTCATGCAAGACTTTTGTTTCTAACACATACGTAGACAATCTGTCTGAGAAGTAAACTGTAGAGAACAAATTCTGCCTGCAATTACACTAGCCATAGTCTAACAAATATCATCTGGATTCATCCATCATTGTAATTTTGGGTTAGTTACTTTTCTCATCAGTGAGGAAAAAAAAAATTACCCTGTAAATTAAGTCTGGTTTTGCTTATACCATGAGCATCTTTTGAGAGCCCTACAGGGAGGTGTCACTTTCATTCTCCCCATTACTGTGATTATGATTTCTGTAATTTTCTTCCTACAAGCAGAAACTTTAATAGCTTTCTGCAGATGCGGTTGAGATGTATGGTTATCTTGGATATCACAAAAGGAGAAGAGATGGAAACTGATAAATATACCAGTTAAATCTCTGTCCCCATGGAAACACACCCAAATATTTAAAATAGCATTCTGTCAGACAGAGACTTTCTGTTTGGTCTCAGAAAAAGGCTTCTTCAGTCAGCATTAGAAATCACTTCCATGAGGTAAATAGCTGTGGGATACATGATTTTTCCATGCTCTGCCATCTTTAGTTGTTTAAAGATTTGTCCTGCCACCAAGTCCTAACAATAATAACATGAAACACATGGGACATGAAAGTACACAAAATCTGAAAAATAACACTTGTGCAGCTATTCAGTCCTGGTGGTGTGGAAGGGAATTGCTATTAGTAATACATACATGGAGAGGCTGATGCAAAACCCATTAAAGCCCACTGGCTGACCTTAACATGGGTTCATGCTCCAGTCAGATGTGAACAGTGGCTGCCCCTTTTTGAGGATGAATCTTAGCCACAGTTTTAGCAGAAGGTACATTGGTTTGGATGGACTCCCATTGTATAATGTATGTGTGAGAGGGGACACCCTACTCCATGTGTCATTCACAACAACCTCCTTTCTGTTGATTTTTGATTCTTAAGAAAGCAAGAAGGATGGTTAAGTCCTGCCAGCACAGAGATGAAGTTGCAGTTAAGTAGGAAGCTGCTGGCGTCGCTTTTAGACCACCAGCTCCACCTAGTGTAAAGAGATTTTACACCTGATAATCAAGGGGCTCCTTTTCCAATGGTGTGATGTGCAGTTGGCAATATGGAAAAGTCTCTGAAACGTGGTTGAGTTTGCAGCATTTTGTTGAGAGCTGTCGTACTTATAGTGCTTCAAAACAGCTTCAAAATGACTTACAGAGCTGGTTATTAACATTCAAGTTCTGGCTAAGAGTTGTACCTGCTGTGAAATTTGGGACGTGCTGAATTTTAAAAAAGCTGACTAATAATCTAATTGTAAGTGTGAATTATACAAAACTACCAGTTCCAGCAAAACTGTGTTAATTGACAACAGTTGCTGATCTGGCCACTGTTTTCTACTAAAAGCACACCTTTTTAACCTCAGTCTCTTTCCAGAGTACACATAAACATTTTCTATAGAAAACAAATGGTGACAAAGAGCTGAGTAAAGCACACAGAAGAGGTGATCTCATGTGTATCAGCATCTTTGAAATCTGCACTTTTTCTCAGCACCATCAGCTGAAATACACTCTCGTGGGATAGGATGTAACTTGTTTTATCATACATGTTTTAGTCCACATGCTTTGGATTTCAAACCTTTTAAAAGAATGGAGTGGGCAGGATCTTAAATATTATAAAGTTTTCTAGGGTAGGGATGGAAAATTCTCTCTGGGATATTGCATGCCCAGCGGTGGGAGAGTAGGGTGAAGGCACTTTCAGGGGTGCTCTTGAGTTCTTCTCATTTAGCCGGGACCCCTTCTTCAGCCAAACAGTCTCCATCCACCTGGAAAAGAGCAGAAAGGACCTGTGCACTTCAGTGCTATTTCACTACTCACTGTTTCCGTTCCAGTGAAAATATGTCCACTTGTACTGATTCCAGCTTGTTTAGTTTTCTTGCAGCAGACTGGTGTGTCTGGCCTGTGTGTGTCTCAGGGTCAGCTGGCACGGAGGGGATCCCCTTTCTCCTCCTCCACCCTGCAGCATCCATGGAATGGTGTGGGTGTAGGTGCTCGTTCCATCTGTACCACTGCCAGGGATGGCAGAGTCTACAGCACAGCAGGTCCCTCTGGCCTTTGGCAAGAGTTGGGCTTGGTCCAAGAGGTGGAACATCAAAACACAAGGAGCCCTATTGGTGTTACAGGAATTGCTGCAGACCAAATAATTTTAGTCTCTCTCTGATAAAGGAAAAGTCAACCGTTTTTATGTGTATTACAGGGTTCTCAAGGATTTGATGGTCCACCCGGTGGCTATGGTCCTAGAGGAGGCAAGGTACTGCTTTTCTCTCATTTGCTAGAAGCAATAAGCCAGATGTCATTTTGCTTTCTTTTCTGTCATCATCTAGTAGCAGCTGTCTCTGTTGTCATTGCAGAGCTGGTTATGTGGTTTGTGGAAATCTTTGAGGTTTCTTAAATGTCGTGTCAGTGCCTTCGGAAGTTTGGGTGTTTGGGTTTCATAGGCGTACCTTTCCATTTTAAAAGAAATTCTCTAGAATAATGTGCTTGGGTGTGATACTTCAACTTCTGTTAACAGGGCGAGCCTGGTGAGATGGGTCCTCCAGGGCCAGATTCCTATTTTCCTTCTCGCATCCCAAGGAAAGGTACGTCTTCTTTGCTTAGGGATTTATCTTAGCTGTTTTACTACCTTCTGCATAGATCAAAAGCATGACATTCTGAGAATTCAACTCCTTAAAAAAAGTGTTTGCTAAAGTGTTCCAGAAGCTGTAATTGCCTTCCAAGAGTGCCCTAATCACCTTTTTGCAGGCAGGTGGTTTCTTTGTGTCTGCCACTGAAGCTGGATTGCTACACAAAAGGCTTCCATGCATGCCTGTATCCACAGAGAAGCAAGCATAAAAGCTTGTGACTTTGTTGTCCAGTGAAAGGAAGAATGGGACTCTGTCTTCTGTGTCCTGTTTCGGAGACTTTCGATAAAGTGCAGTAGTGGCAGCACAACAAAGAACATTCTTATCGTCTAATAGAGAGAGAGAGAGGAAGGCAAGGCACAAGGCAAGGCAAGGCAAGGCAAGGCAGGGCAGGGCAGGGCAGGGCAGGGCAGGGCAGGGCAGGGCAGGGCAGGGCGGGCGGGAGGGAGGGAAGGAAGGAAGGAAGGAAGGAAGGAAGGAAGGAAGGAAGGAAGGAAGGAAGGAAGGAAGGAAGGAAGGAAGGAAGGAAGGAAGGAAGGAAGGAAAACAAAGCGAAAGAAAGAAAGAAAGGAAAGAAAGAAAGAAAAAGAAAGAAAGAAAGAAAGACGCATTTTTAAAAGGCCTTGAGGATAGAAGAATATTTTTTGTCCTTTTTTAACTTGAGAAATTTCCCTTGTGATCTTTTCACTAAGCTTGTATCACTCAGTGTCAGCTGTTCTGGCTAGACTAGAAACACATAAAAGGTGATAGCAGTTTGCCAAGGCCAAAAATGTTCAAGGGAAGGTGCCAGCAAACAGCAAGAGTGATCACATGCCACTGCCCTGGCCTTTGTCCTCATACCATAGAGTTTACTAGTCTTGTTGAAAGCCAGAGAGACTATCAATGAGTGATTCCCTTCCTCCCAGAGAAAGGGGGCAAGAGGCCCAAAACATTGGTCAAATCACCCTGAATACTCTGCCAACCTTTTACAGGCAGGAGAGACTGTGTACAGAGAGAAAGAAGCAGGCAGGGGACTGAACACACCATATGTCCTCTACTATCACTGATCTTTGACAAGAGCACAATATCTTCCACAGGCATTAGCTGGGCCCAGACAGATGCTTTTGGTAGTGGGAAGCAAAGGAAAGCTGACATATCACACATCTGTTACAGTAAAAACTTCCTGTAGGACAAAGGGGGGCTGTCCTCAGAGAGCTGCTCTGCTCTGCTTCCCAGGAGCAATGTAGCCCTAGCTGCATTTTAGTAAAAGCTGAGAGATACTATCCTTCTTCCTGGGCTTGGTGGTTCCACACCATTCCTGTCAGTCCATTTCTAAAGCTGCCTTTTAGAAGCTGTTGTAAACTCTACTACTCGAAGTACTTGAAGATCCTAATATTTGCTTTTTAACAAACAGCAGCATCACACTAACCCGTTCTGTGGCATTGGGGATGTCTTTCAGGTGTAAGAGGTGATCCAGGCTTCCCGGGTGCTTCTGGACTACCAGGAGACCGAGGAGAGGAGGGAGATCGTGGTTTGCCTGGTCTTCCTGGATTTTCTGATGGTAATACCCCAGCAACACATCTTCTAATATAGAGAGTTTTGACTGATACAGGGTCACGGTGGGGGATATTTTTATGCTGATGATGCGATATGCAGTGCAGAGTAGTAGATAATAACTGGGGGGGCAAAAAACAAGTGGAGCATTTTCCTTTGGACCAATGGGACTCTTGCAAAACTACTGAAACAGAGATGATGACAGAGCCTTGTTTCAGTAACTGCTATTGCTTTGCTCAAGTGAAAAGTGCAGTTACCATATTTGTGCTATGCTAAATATGTCCATTTTTCCTTGCATGTTGTATGAAGTTGATGATGATGTGTTACGTCACAGCTCTTTGGGTGGCATTGTTAAGAAACTGTTTTGAACTTCTTCCCTGGTTCTGTTTCAGCGGATGGGGATAAGCCAGGCTTACCTGGAGAAATGGGGCCAAAAGGTGAAAAGGGTGAAATAGGATCTCCTGCTTTTTATGCGGGTCCACCTGGGCTTCCGGGTAAGGATGGCCCACCAGGACGTCACGGTCCACCCGGTCCCACTGGAGCCCCTGGTAAGTGCAAAAAAAGAGATTGTGAGAACTCACAGGAGCATCTTTGGTTATTTTAACGACAGCTGTTGGCAGGGCAAAGTGAGACACTGACAGAATGAAAAGAAAAATGAAATAATGAAATGAAATGAAATGAAATGAAATGAAATGAAATGAAATGAAATGAAATGGGAGGCAGGGAGGACATGCAGAGAAGTCTTGTGCACTCACCAGGGAAGAAAAGGTTTGCATGATTTTTAGACAGTCCTGGTAACATTTGAAAGAATGGAGAAAAGGATGTGCAGAAGGTGATCCAGAGCAGGCTGTTTGTGCTAATGTAAAGTAGGTTGGGCTGAGCGAGAGGAGGAATTCAGTGTTAGAGAGAGCAAAGAACGGCAAGGATTGTCTGCCACAGCAGATGGAAGTTACTGAGAATGGGTGTGAGAAGCTGTGAGAAGATGGACGGAGGAAAAGAGAAGCGAGTACATCACAGCAGGCTGGGTTAGACAGTAAGGGACATTAGGGGAAATGGGAAAATGCATTGCAGCTCAAAGAAATAGGAATGAAAGAGCAAAAGAGTAAATCTACAGTAGATTCATTTATATTTTTATTTAATTAAACTTCTAGGTCCTCTCTTCGGATTAAAAGGACGGGAGGGAACACCAGGTAGATTTGGTATACAAGGTTTCCCTGGGCCAAGAGGACAAAAAGGACCTAAAGGTATGTTATAACAGATAACTTAATAAATGTTCTGCTGTTATGCATTGTGTAAAGCCCTCACTGTATTCAGTCTGAGTTTATTGAATTATGACATCCATGAGGACGGATGAATTTGATCTGGGGCTAACATGACAAAGAAACACTGTGTTGGATTCTTGACAGAAAAAAAAGGAGTAGTTTTCTCAAGTATTTGAGAAACTACTCAAGTATTCTCAAGTCTATATATAAAATGGATACAGCTGCACATCTATTTGTTGTTGACAGAGCTTTCTTTCTTCTCCTCCCAATCCTTTCCTTAGGTGAAGAAGGGGATTGCAGTACATGCCTTTTGCGTGAGGAACTCAGAAGGGGCTCTACTGGCCCCCCTGGCCCTCCTGGCTTCCCAGGAACCCCTGGCCAGCCTGGGAGGAAAGGAGAGCCTGGTGATCAAGGACCACATGGTCTTCCTGGCTTCCCTGGAGCAAAAGTGAGATAGTTGTTTCTTTGTTGTTTCTTTATTGCTAAGTTTTATATGCCTACTATGAAAAAAACAAAACCCAAGCTATTCTCCATGGAAAAATTGTAGAGTCCAAGGATGTCAGAGCAAACATGTTTTCAGTTAGTGCCTAAGGCTCTTCTGAACATCCAGAAAACCAAGCTCACTCACAACTGTCTAAAGCTTGGGATATTTTAGAATTAAAATATAATAAAATAAACTTCGACTTTATTATGGTTGTAAAAAAAAAGCAGAAAAGGTAGATTTCTTTTTGCAAAAATTCAAAATACTGTTATGAAAAGTTTTACTTTCTAGAAGTCATGAAAAAATTGACAGAAATATTTTCAAAAATATAATCTTGATACTTTTGTTAAAACTCTGTAGGTTCTACAAGGGCTTTTGCTTAAAAATTCAAGTTAAATTTAAGTTACTGTAGAACAGAGAGAGGTATAACATATACAGATCTACCACAGCAAATTCAAAGTAAAACAACATAGCTTACATATTCTTGGTCCATATTCCGGGGCAAAAATCACTCCATAATTCTTTAAGCATGTTCAACAAGCTACATATGTGAACGGTAAATATATTTAATCTTGATGAGATCTTTGCCTGTTTAATGAAAATAAAATGTTATCCCAAGCAAAGGGATCTTTTTTCCATGGAGAAAAAGAAATTAAAAGCAGCTGTAAAATATTTTGAAAATACCTGTGTGCTAAATTATGTTATACATAACAACTATATCTTGAGAACAAAAAAATAGCAGTGTGAAGATCATACTACCAGCTCAATGCCTCTGCAGTTAATATAGTCAGTGAAATAATTCAGCATTATTTTAAGTTCCTGAGATTTCTTTTGGCCTGAAAAAAATCCATGTCCAAAAGAAACAATTTTACTGTGGAGTACAGTTTGGCTTCACTCAGCATTAAAATGCAGTTTTCAAATATGGCGTAGGTAAAGCAGAACACTTACAATCAAAACTGATCTCCCTCTTTAGACTAATGGAAGTGCAAACCTGTATTGTTGAGGTGTCCTGCAATTGAGATACAGTTTCTGCACATGCTTTTCACCCAGAATGTCAATAAAAGACAGTGGTGCCAAAGACACCCTTTTAAATAATGTATGGCACGGGAGTAATTTAAACAAAAAATAAAATTATCAGGTACATCCCTTTCATTCAGTAAGAGGTGGCTGAGGAAAACCTAACATGCACAGCTTATATTTCAGTGAGCATGAGTGTAATTATTCAGAACTAAAGCTAAGTGGCATAAAATAGTCAATGGTAAATCAGTCTGTAACCTCTGCCCTTGGCACCCACCATGGATATGGATTTGGTTCTGTGAACGCAAGGCTCTTGGCCAGCGGCTGTTCAGAAGGAGGTTCCTGCATTCTGCCATTATTCTTCAGTGGCCAACACTGAGTGATTAACCATGTTTTCTGCAGTGTAATTCTGCGGCTCAGTCACCTGCAGGACTCCAGCTCATGGAAAGCCTCGGGTGTCCCAATCCATCCTCATGCAGAAGATCCCCTACCATGCCATGGAGACCTTGGTCCTATTTAGAACATATTAATAAAGGTTCTGCACAAGAATGGGGTTACTGAAGAGGAAATCATTGAGTAATCCGTAACAGGAAAACAGTAAAATTTAAGGAGACTTTTTTTAAAGCAGGACAGTAGAAATTCAAATCTTGGTACTTATTTCTTAATCAGTTCTGGTTTGTTTTGGTTTGTTTTAAATGTATGTAACACCAGGGATTTTCGGGTCCAGCTGGATTTCCTGGACGGAAAGGAGAAAAGGGAGACTCTTTACACATAACTACGAAAGGTAGAGTGAAAATTCTTATCACGTGTGCTTTCCTATTGTTTATACTATTAGTGGGAGGCTGGTCTCACAATGGGAGGTCTTCTTTAGGCACCAAAGGAATCCGAGGAGATCCCGGGCTGCCTGGTATCAGAGGTGAAGATGGTTTCCCCGGCAGAGATGGATTAGATGGTTTACCAGGACAGCCTGGCCTTCCGGTGAGCAACAAATACAGCAAATACCCCACACCCACTTACTGATGCACTTCATTCTGAGGGCCTGTCCTGCTCTTTCAGATAAGGATGCACAACTAGACTGGGTTTGCTGGTTAATGATAAATTAAACATCAGGTTTACTCTCAAGAGTTTTTAGAAGTATCTTGCACTTTTATTTCCATTTTATTTAAACAACAAATAGCAACTCATTTAGGCCAGGTTGTGATTACTGGTTAGTTCGTGGTAATTAATGGTTTATTAGTGACTCCTTCTAGCATAGTACTAGAACTTCAACATATTGAACTTCAATAGCTTTGGTACAACTGTGTCAAAGAAAAACAAAATTTACTACAATTTTATGTCCTTCAAATGTACATTGAGTCATCGTATTGCTTGATGACCTAACTAACCGTAGCTATCTAGAAGTTAGACATGTAGTCTTTGTTCATTTTCTTACTTCCTTCTATGGGCAAAAGTTGAATACCTTGCAAGAAGAATTCATGTGGCCCATCAAAAATGCTGTTTTGAACCATTGGGATGCTCATACATCATATTTGAAGATGGGCAAGAGCTCTATCAGGCACTCTAGACAACAATAATTTTGCTACCAGTGAAGATGGTACTTTATATTGGTCCTGAAGATACAAAAGCTTTCTCTAATGATATTTGTAAGATGTTGATTCAGTAGTGTAGAAATATCACTAGAGGTGCAGACAGAGAAAAAAAATCTGCCCTTTTGGGTGCATTTTTATGTCAGCTTTTGTCAGAAGTGAATGCCACAACAGAACATCTCCAGCAAGGCGTTTGGTCTCCCCAAACACACTTACAGCTTTTCAGAAAGGACCAGGAACCCCTCCACGACACTGATTCATATTGCCTAAGTGCTTTTCGTGGGCCAACATTTCTAAGGGAATGTTGCCTCAAGGAGCACTTCTCTCATGCCCTTACTGCCATGTGGTCTACACTAAAGTCAGGTTATTTAAAAAATACTTTATTTTCAGTATTGATTAAAAAAGCTGGGATGAAACACTTGAGAAATTACTGCCTGTAAGGTGTTATTCATGGGAGCAGTTCAGCTGTTTGAGTTGTGTTTGTTTCTCAGCAAAGTCAGGAGTGACCACCTCTGTTCACTTCCCACAGGGTGATGCTCTCAGAGGTTTCCCAGGTGATCCTGGTTATCCAGGTGAATTAGGCCCCAAGGGCTTTCCAGGAGAAGCAGGTCTGCCAGGTGAAGGATTTCCTGGCCCAAAAGGGTTCCGAGGCCCTCCAGGTGACCAAGGACAAGCTGGAAACCCTGGAGCTCCAGGTCTGCCTGGTGTGCCGGGAGAGCCTGGCCAGCTAGGTAAGAGACACTTCTGTCTTACATCAGAGCCTTGGGAAATCAGCACCGAGTTGTGTGCAGCATTTGTACAGAACACTGTTGAAAAGGTAGAGCTTAGTGGGGGTCATGTGGGGAAAAAGGAAATGCTGGTATTGTCCAGAAATCTTAAAGGAGATAGTTCAGAAGTCCCAGTAGTTTCATGTCAGGTATTGAAATAGCATGAATCAATATGTTAGTGCCAGCAAGTAACATTTTTCAGGTTTCAAACAGTTCGAGGCAGTGGAGTAATGTCCTGCCATTGGAAATCCCACAGGTGGTTCTCTCTGATCTTTCCCATCCAACGCAATCTTTTAATTGACCAGAGAAAATGTATCCACCCTTCAGAGCTCATCACATTATCTCTGCAGCTTTTCAAGTCCCTTCCAAGTATTGGAATGTCAGGGCTACGTTCAGAAGAGCTCAGGCTCAGAGTTTTATTCCTCAAATTTGAGAAGCCTGGCAGAATATTCAAGCTAAAGCAAGCACATGTCAGCCTTACAGAGTGCATGGGACACACAGCCTCCTAACTTGGACAGGATAGGTTTTAAGCCTGGATCTAATCAATGTGTGGATAGAGTGTTCCAGTATGTTACAGCAAATAATTTGTGTTGTATTGTGTGCATAATACATAAGAGAATGTATTATCTGCTGGTTTTATAGGCATTTTGGTTAGAATTGAGAACATTTTTGTCTTTTTGCAGTTTTTCTCTTTTAGACAGTAACTGTGTTTTCCAATTCTTTGCTCTTAGACTGTGGGCAGGTCACTGAAGACTTTCCTAGAGGAGATGCAACTGAGCCAATATGGTCAGGTACTGTACATACAAATGGCTTGAATATCTTTTTAGTCTTATGCTGCTTTTATGGGTTGATGCTTTCCTTCTGAGGACTGCTTTGGATGCTCTCAGTTATAAGCTATTTGAACTTCAGGTCACTAATAACCATGCATATACTGTATATAGCTCTAAAGTAAATTAATCAAATTGAACATTTTCTAAAATTACTGCACTTTTAGCTCTACAATTCAGAATTTATTTCATCACTCCTGTGTTTATTGTAACAAAATAATGATTACTGTGCAATCTATAACAACAGTACCAGAAATTAGGTGCCCAAGAAAATTTCAGCAACTTTTTTTAAAGAAGAACTTTGATTGAAGATTTTCAGCACAGTTTGACATATAAGGACAAAAAAAAACTTAGATTTTTACAAGAATTGACTTTATTGCTTCAAGGATATAAATCATCAAAGATATAAATCATCAAGGATATAAATCTCTTATTCTGAAGAATACAGTCATCCATGAGGCAGGACTGCCCTCCCTGTGATGGTCGAACCAGACCAGCCACCATAGCCCCTGTAAAATAGGCAGAAGATTGGCTCTTGAGGTGGAGATCAGCTTGAGTGCTCCCCTGAAAATGCCATCTATGGCAATTTTTTTTTCAATGAAGAATAAAATTTCTTTCCAGATTTTCAAATTCTCATTAATTTCTTTCACCTGTTTCAATGAAGTTGTCTCAACTGCAGGCACAGAGGCATTGAGAGGCAGCATGGTGCACATATGGTGCAACTAACTTTGTTTTTTGTTTGCAGGTGCAGGCTGTGTGAGGCCACCAAAGGGATCCCAAGGCAAGCCAGGACTGCCAGGAGCCACAGGTAATGTTTTGCCTTCACCTGTGTTTCCCACATACACTACATTTGAGGGGAATCTTGCCATATCAATTAAAGCTGAGCAATATTTGTAGGTTTTTTTCTGAGTATGATGATTTGTTTATTCTTTCATTCATATGGCCTTGAAGGTTTTTCTTTCAGTGAGTACAGTCAGATTTAACTCCCAGTTGTAAGACTGCTGTAACACAAGTGATGCTGTTTTTGTGTGTTTTGCATTTTTTATTCTTGGTTAGCTCTTTAGCAGATCTTCCTCTGTCAGCTGGCATGTTTTAGTTATTTCAAAACTTGTTTTTCATGCTCTCCCTCCAAAACCTGGGAAAGGCCCCTTGCAGAGCCCAGTGCAGAACTCTGTTCCTAGCTGCCTTTCAATCCGAGGCAGTTCTGGAACTGGAAGCCTGGGAGAAAAAGGACACATTTTCTCAGCTTCTTTTTGCCATAGCTGTGTCAACTGAGTTGTCTGGAGCATCATTCCTGCCCACATTCTCCAGACTGGCACAAAAGCACCAGCACATCCTTTACACCATTTTCATTGCTTAAAGTGATGTGGTTTGTCCACAAGATTTCCCACCTCTGTTCAGCCAGAACAGAAGTCGATCAAGTCCCTCGGTGTCCTGGGTGCTAATGGCACACAGGATATTGAGCAAGAAGTTCTCTTTATAGTCTCCCACCCTCATGTCCTTGTGCTCCTTTGAAATTCCTGGCAACACAGGCAGCCCACCCTGAGTTCCATCTTGGTTATTCAGGAGTCCCAAGACCTATATGATTGCTGTTGAATAAAAATTTTAAACTGTTTTCTGTCTCAAACATACAGCTAAAACATTTGCAAACTAAACAATTGGCCTAAAATAAAAACTTTTTCTCACCGCTGTTTGGCACAACACATTATCACCAGCTAACATCGCATAATTAGTTACTGAAATATGTGGTGATCAGTAGTTGTATTCTCCATCTGCGCCTTCTTTCTCTCACATGGCTTTTCAATTAGTGCAGTACTGCACAGAATTAATGAAAGTCAGTTATTGCAGGTAGGAAAAAAGACCAAGATGCTATTTGGGTAAGAGTCATATTGGAGTTTTTCACTGAGACCTGAAAGCCTAAGATTTCCCTTTTAATTTCTTTCTGAGGAGTTATTTTTCATATAGGGGAGAGAAAAATAGTCCTGTACAGCACTGTGAAATATTATGCACACTGTGCTGGCTGGTTATGTGCACCTTATTTCTCATCTTTTTTAATGTTTCCTTCTCCCCTTCACAAGTGATAGTTAAAACTACAAATAATCGTGGTTAAATAATGGAAATTCAGAAAATTAAAGTGGAAAAAAGTATCAAAATCCAAGTGATACTTTCCTGGATTTGTTATAGTTAGGGGTGGAGACGAATTTGATTTCAGTAATGAATTAATGAGTTGTAATTCATTGTGATGCTAAGCAACAACACGTAAAATGTTAAAGCATGTTGTTGACCTTCAAGCCTGAGCTGGGAACTTACAAAGTTCAAAGTACTGGGGAGGGTAGGGAAACAAAGCATTCCACAGGAATTATTTTCAAAGAACTTTACAAAAAAATCTTGATCTTAGAATACAGTGAATTAATGAGATTCGTGTAATTAAACTATTGCAGGGGGGAAAAAGTAATTTTTGAAACATAACAAAGGAATCCTCCAAAATGCTTGCAGGTTTTGAGACATTAAAAAACAGTAATATTTGCCTTTACTGAAATGTCAAATACTGTATCACAAGGAAGTGAGATACCATTTTAGCTGTCAGCAGAAAAATCAGTATGAACAAGAGGTCAGTACCACTTTTTCAGGGCACATCCTTTCTTTTACTAGGGAATCTCTAGACCTGTAATGCTACAAATATAGTAAGTAGGCTAGGTAATTTGTATTCATTTTTTGGGATTATTAGGTCTAACCTTTAGCCTTACATTTCCTCTTCTTGGTTATCTAAACCAGTCTGCTCTTGTTTTGTGATCAGTTTAGCAGGGAAGGGAAATTTTTTTTCCTCCTACACCATCTCATCTGTGCCCATTTCTATGAACATTCTTTTTTGACATTGCCTTTTGACCTTAATCTAAAAGCCTTAATTTACAAAATATTGAAGGGCTCCAAATGTCTGTGAAACTAATTATCTTCACCCTAGTAGTCTCCATATTATTAGTCTTTAAGTCAGGCTAATCCATGTTTGTAGAAGCATTTAGCCTAGATTTTTGGTCCATGTTTTGGGGTCTTGAATACTTCTAAAGAGCTACAGTATAGCCCCGTTAATTTTTTTTTTAAGTTTCATCTTTGCATCCAGAAAACTTCATGTTGGTATTTACTATTACCTTTTTTTACATTATGTGCACATTTCTGTTTTGTTTGTTCAGGTCACATTTTCTTACTTTCTTTTATACAATTTAGGTGCAAAAGGTGCAAGAGGATTCCCAGGTGATCCAGGTCCAATGGGCTTCCCAGGGCTGAATGGTACACGAGGTGATCCAGGTCGGGAAGGATTCCCAGGTCCTCCAGGTATCCTGAAATTATTAGTCATTCTTTATATACTTTTGACCTTTTTACTGCAGTCACTGAAACACAAAAACTTGATTCCAAGTACATTTTCACTTATCTTCCTTTCAACATTGAATCAATAAGCCATTAGACAAAACTGCCACTTTTCAAATCCAGAAGTATTTCCCGCTGCTTCCATAATGATGAAAAATTTCACAGATGCCAACCTTTTAAAATCTGCTTTATTGTGCAAAATTATAAATGTAACAGTAAAAATCCATTAAATTCTCATGAAGAAATTCAATAACAGGGTATTTCAGACTCCAAGCAGATTATACTCAAAATGATGATGCAGAAAGGGAGAAAATAATAGTATTGGTACTTCCATTTAATTAGTTTTAAGATTAGTATAAATGATACTGGAAATACCAAAGGTGGAGTACGAGGCGCTCACCTTGCACATAAGCAGCTCTGTTTCCAAAGTGTTCAGTGCCTGTCAGATTTTGTGCTGGTCTGAAATACGAGCAGATTTTCTTAGTCCCAGGGCTTGTGTATCTCTCCAGAGGTTCCAGGATGTCCAAGACACATCAATTCAAAAGACATCAAGACACAAATGTCTGTCTGTAGATAGCAAATCAGATGAGCCTGTGTGTGCCACTGCATGTGAGCCATACAGTGGCACACACACATAAGCTGCAGTGGGTGTGCATGTTCACAGATCATCAGTCAGTCCATCAAAAACTACAAGAATTACCTCTAGAAACTACCACTTCTCTGTGGTTGACCAAGTTTATTTGGTCAGAGAAATGGGTGCTGGGCTGTTTGGATTTCTGTACCCCAATACAGAAGCCACTGATGCACCTTAATTCATGAGCTCTCTAGAAATTCTTTTGTCTTATCTGATTTCGAAGTCCTAAATCCTCACAGATTCTGAAGTGCTGCAAACTTTCCCAAATGCAGTGCCAGGTGTTGCGTTGCCCTCAGGCAGCACATGGCCTGATAGTATTCTCTAGACTCATCTACAGCATCTGTAGTAGCAACAGAGAAAGAAAAAGAATAGCTGATGGATGTCCTCGTCAACAGGCAAAGGATGCATCATAAAACATGGCTCTGTGCAGCACAGGACAGGACCATGAACTTGTATCTCCCCTGCTAAGCTCTACAAAGTGCTCTGATTGCTAAATTAGGGCTCCCATATGGCTCCCAGGCCATAGGGACCACTTCTCTGCAGTCTTCTATGCTGTGTTTCACCAGTGCTTGGGCTTAACTTTCGGTCCAAGTCCACTTTTCCAGTCCTCAAGAAGCCTTTACATTCTCCTTTGTGATAACGGGGGTATTATGTTGGCTTATCTAGGATTTGAACGTCATTTGTGGTGAACCCTGTGATGCCTAGTCCCTGTTTTATTTACAGGTTTTACTGGACCCAGGGGAGACAGAGGCCCCAATGGTCTACCTGGACTGCAGGGACACCCAGGCCTTACAGGAAAATCCGGAGCTCCAGGAGCACCAGGGCTGAAGGGCCTTCCTGGTGATGTTTTTGGAGCAGCAGCAGGCTCCCGAGGGGATGTGGGCTTCCCTGGCTTCCCAGGGTTGAAAGGCGCACCAGGAGATCAAGGAGTACCAGGAGCTAGAGGTAACAGCTTCTTCAAATAAAGACATGTTTGAGTCAGAGTGTGATACAAATGCAGCCGAATTGTAGGGATGTGAGAGTAGTAAGAGACTGTGTTAGGATGCATCAGAGGTGCTGATGACCCCACTATGAATTCCCAGTGCCTGATGGTCTCCTATTCCTTCCACCTCCATGTCAGCTGTTGCCAATATGCCTGGCTCCTCCAAGCACCTTCTGGAGATCCATTGCTTATGTTCAGCTCTCCTTCACACTGCTCTACCTGAAACCAACTAGAGTAGGATACCAGAGAAGCAGATTTTGCTCATCTTTGTTGCTTTCATATGTACTGCTAATCCTTTTCACTGTAGTTAAGGGAATGGTGATGTCGTTATTATCCTGACTTTCCACTTACATATGGCAATAATACTGAGATTTTTTTCCCACACCAAAAGATGTCTGGGTAATACATTACTTTGCTGATTAGCACATTGCAGTAGTGCTGAATTTGTAAATTTTAACTAAGAGGACATAGGTCCTGACATTGGACTGACATTGTCAGTCTTTGGACACTCACAAATAAGAAAAAGATGACATTAGATACTTATTCATAACTTCGGGGTGTTCGTTTTAGTTTGTTATTTTGCAGACCATTAAAAACACTCTAAAATCCCTACAGAAAACAGTTTCTCTACAAAATCTGACTTTTTCACTCTGAATTTTGTGAAGAACTTTCAAAAGCACATGTGGGATTTTAACATACCCTGCTACCCAGTTTCAATAGCATTTGGATACATAATTAAATTTAGTGCTGATTACCCTCTTCCTCTGTGTTGAAGTGAGAAAGGAGTAGCAATTGTGTGACTAGCTCTAAGCAAGGTTTATCAGAGGAACTAGTTTTGGATATCCTACTCATGATTTTTGATGAAAATAAATAAAGAGCATCATCTTCCCAGAGTTATTTGAAGTGAGGAGAGGTGGTTTCAGCTGCAGTAGAGCCCCAGAGTGAAGGAAAGAGATGAAAGCAGCTCTGTAGCACTTCACAAGTCTGAGAAAAGGCAGAAAACATCACTAACACCTCTGAAAGGGGAAAGAAATCCAATTTTGTTTGAAAACAAAAAATACAGTGTGCCTTTGCACCCTCTTTGTAAGCATTTCTGTAGAACTAAGTTTTCAGTAGTAAAAAATACAGTGAAAAAAAAAGCATTACTAGTTTGTCTGTTCTTGATTTATTTTACAGTTCTAACAAAATGACTCCAAATGGCATGTGATTTTTTTTAGTTTTACATGAAATGGCTAGGGATTCCTCTATACCAGCTTTGCCACTGCACTCAGAATAGCAAACTAAAGCCTTTTTTCTGTTGTTGAGGAAACCCTCTTTAAGTGACCGCAGTTATAAAGCTCATTTGACTACAGTAAAGCCAGCGGACCTACAGCGATGTAAAAGCTGGATAAAAAGAAGCAGATCCACTTGACCTGGATTTCAAATACCCTATACTACTTGTATGCTGCTGCTTCTCCAAGCTGAATGAAAAGCAGGAATTATCTTTTAAAACTTAACACCCTCTTTGCTCTTATATGGTAGAGATATAAATTTTCACCCAGTGCATTAAGTCGTGTAGAATTAGGGCCTTTTTGCTTAGGAATTTGTATCAGTCTTCCAACAGTGCCTTGTAATGACCTTATGTGAAAATTTCTAAACAGTAACACAGATCCTGCCATCTGCCTGAAATGTTACTTTTCTTGCCTATAACATTTTAGAAAAGATACATAGCATTATTTCAGTGGTTCAGTCAGCTGCTTGATTCAGTTCTTACTAAGATATTTATGACAGAGAGATTGGGAATTACAGAATTATTGGGATTAAAATTGAAAGATGCCTGCTCTATCTATATCCACATGGTGCCAAATAGTTACCATTCCATTGAAAGAGTAAGTCGGCCTTTCCAATGCAAATACTGAGATCATTGCTGGTAATGTCAATTATTTTGAATCTAAAGATCTGTCCTTTAATTTGCTTTTCCTGTTCTCACTGAATTTTCACAGGAAAAACACACCCTGGAAGCCTAGGGTGTACACAGAAGAGATATATAAAAACAAGCTCTCTAGATATGATGCTCTCTAATGCATGATTGTGCTCTTTTAGGAGCGGATGGTAGCCCAGGTTTGCCAGGACCCAAAGGAGAACCAGGGCCACAAGGTCTCCCTGGTTTGATGGGATTGCCAGGAACACCAGGAACACATGGATTCCCAGGTCCACCAGGAAATCGTGGGCCAGATGGCGGCCCTGGCTCTCAAGGACCTCTCGGTGAGGAAGTTTGGTGGTCCTGTGTCATTCCTCTTGCCAGCCCTCTGTGGCAGGGCAACTCCATGGTTTCCACAGCAGAAAGTTAAGCCTGGGGATGATCCTTGCAGGCAGAGCTGCTGCTGCTCTTTCTATAGGCACCTGCCAAGCCAGGTCAGAGCTTGCTGCTGGCAGACTGGGAAAAGGGAGCCACCAAATGGGGGCAGCCTTGTGGAAAAGGGGCTTAATGCTTAAAGAGGAGGGGAAAGTCCTGTTGCGAGTGGGTGTGGAACCAAACTGATAGCAAGGCTGGTTCACATTGCTAAGGTGCTTTATCTTTGCAATAATTTCTGCAGTTCTTTGATGAAAAAATCCTGACTTCCCCCCTTCAATATGAAGCTGGTAGGGCAGCAGTTTTCTCCCTCTTGACCTACCTTGTATGAAATCATCATGTATGTCCAAACCATTTTTACTCTCCCTGTTCTCACGTTTACACGACAGGTCCACCTGGTGCTAGAGGAGAAGATGGTGAGCAAGGTTTTCCTGGCCCTGTGGGCCTGAAGGGTCTGTCTGGTGACAAAGGTGACATGGGTCACACGGGATTGCCGGGTATACGTGGCGTGACTGGTCCCCCTGGCATAAGTGGAATGGATGGCTTTCCAGGAGATAAAGGTGAGCTCTGGACTGCTGCTTTGAAAACAGTAGTTGACTGAAGCTGTTCTGTGCTGAGATGAACCAAACACATTCTCTGCTGGTCTCCCTCTGTTTAAAACAGTAGAATGAGGATCATGTGCCTAGTATACTCCAAAATCACTGCCTGTTTTCCCCTGTGTTGTGCTTGGCACAATGCTAGCTTGTGATATGCAAGTCCTATTTAGAAGAGCAATGGGTATTTTATTTCCCATTTTAAAAAATATACAGTATTTGCTCTTTTCTCTCTCTAAAAGTCTTTCCCTCATCCTAGTCCCCCTTGTCTTCAGTGAAATTTAAGAGATGTTTCCCCAAACCTTGGCTTTAAAGTTTTTTAAAGCTGGGAGCTGTGAACTGAGCAATGCCAGGCACAAGACCTCGGTGGTGACTTTAGGATGCTAATGTTGTGTTGAGAAGGTGAGGTTCTCACCTGCCAGCCGTGAGAACACACATAATGTGTAATGCACATTGCCTACACTACACAGGGAGTTTGAACAGGGTTCAGCTCCATGTGAAGCCAAGTTGAGGACAAAGCATGCTTAAAAATGCACGTTGCAGTTTCATCAGTTGGAAAGACAGGACAAGACTAGCTCTGGAGTACTGATCAGCTCACATTTGAGAGAAATCAAGATCTTTTTGTTAGCATTACCCATGTAAAACAGCATTCTCTTGTTTAGGAAAGAGGAATAGGGGAAATTTTGGTGAGAAAGGGCCAGCCAGTCCTAGACCCATGATCTGTATCTCTACACACAGAACAGGCTGACTAAAAGCCTTATGTGGAATTAGGTACCTACCTCAGGCTTATCCCTGGGAGAGGAGTTTTACTGATCTCTCAGAAGAACACAGTAAGTTCTGGCCATCTCCACGTCTCCTCTTGGCCATTTGAGGCAGGTGGGTGCACTCCTGAGAGTGCTCTCCCTCAGGAGCTCTACTATCTCTCAGAGAGTTTGGGTGCCTGCTCCAGAGCTGTGGATTGCTGTAGGCATCAAGGCACCCAAAAAAACAGATACTGCTGCACTGAAGTTTTCATACTATTTTAGTCATGTGTTGCCGGCTCGTATTTACTCAGTTTGCAGAAATCTGAGTGAAGTAACAGTCCTCTTTCCCTTCTTTCTTTAAAGGCTCAAGAGGCTCACCTGGCATTGATGGTTTCAAAGGAATGACAGGCCTGAAAGGAAGGCCAGGCATCAAGGGAATCAAAGGAGAATTCGGCCCGCTCGGGGCTCGGGGCGATAAAGGCTCACAGGGCGCACGGGGCTTCAAAGGTATTTGCTTGTGGGTGGGACTTGTGTGTTTGCTCTTCACATCTGCAGAACTACTTTGCAAGGACACAAAGACAAAGAAGACACATTTTTCACATGGTAAATTTAGCTCAGACATTCCTCCTCCTAGTTCACACATGGGCCTCTGGCCAAGAGGCCTGGATTTTAGACTCAGGGAAAGGTTACTTCTTTGCACACTTAAGGATGGAGACAGACATCTTATTGCTAATCTGAGTGCAGATAGTGGCACCTCTGGACGTGTGCAGAAGTCAAGAGAGCGTTTTCCCAGGAAGCAGAAGATGTTTGGAGGAGAATATTTGAATTTTTCTCCAGTTGCACTGTAAAAACTCTGAAATATTTGGAAAACCAAGCCATTAAGTAGTTGAAATTAAGTAGTTAAAAGTCGCGAACTTTATTAAGAAGTTAAAAGTCATGAACATTCAGCTGATATTATTGTTGCTGAAATGAAAACTGTAACTCAGTCCTCTTTTCATTGCACACAATTATCTTTAAATAAATGCTTTACCACAAGGACAAAATGTTCTTTTTAGGGATCCAGAGATTGATATTTTTTTAAAAAGATGTTTGCAATTCAGAGGTTGCAGAACAGTGGTCCCAGCAACTGAGATGAGGTTTTGGCAAAAGGCAAATGTGAAGACAGCCCTTGTGAAGAGAAGTGCAAATATGCTTCTTGGCGAAGAAATGTAAGACAGTGCGTAATCAAAGGAGACAAGTCTGTGTTATTGGCCTGTCTCTGCACCCCACAAAGAACTAAAGACAGTCACAGAGCCTATATGGGTCCCTTCTTCAGGACATTATTTGCTAATATCACTGGTAACTATAAAGTCAAGAAAATTAACACTACAACAGGTAACAAATCCAAACACTTTCTTTTACCCAAGGCTTTTTGGCTAGAATTTCCTTTTCACTAGAACGAAACTACTTTTCTGTGCTTTCTCCAGTGTTCTTTTCAGGACTTTTTATAAACCATGAATCTGATTTTTTTTTTTAATAAACACATGATTCCTAACTGATCTGCTGAGAGATAAATTATCTGTCTGGTCTGGGTCCAGCTCCCAGGATTGTATGTACAAAGGTTTAACTCGGTTTTCGTGTTTTCTCAAGTGTGACTGTTTTGCTGACCTTGTATTGACACAGGTTACTTCTCATGCAAGTGCATTTTCTACAGCTTGTGCAAGGTCATTCCTTTTTCTTAATTCACTCCTCTGTTCTCTTTTTCCAGCAGTGTTTCTGACTAGCTTTTTGTAACATGGTTGGATTTTTTACCCTTTAGGTGACCGTGGGGCTCAAGGTCCCCCGGGAGAACCCCCAAAGCTCATGCCCAGCATGATGATGGAAGTTAAAGGTGAAAAAGGAGATGCTGGAGAAAGGGGCACGAAAGGATTCTTTGGCTTGAAAGGTCAGTGGTCACAGCAAAACAAGGCAAACACCTTCAGAACTATTGATCAGTGCCTACCATATTAAATATTCCCTGCTCATCATACCGCTGTGTGTGTTGCCTTGTACAGCACATTGTGATGCCATGTTTTGAGAAGGGCACTAGCAAGAAAACTTCTTACACACAAGCAACCACATATCAGTCTTCCCTCATTTATTTCTCTCCTTCCCTGCCTGCAGGTAGCAAGGGAATGCCAGGTCTTCCTGGAAGGACAGGAACCCCAGGGTCCCCTGGGCATCCCAGCTACGTGGCTGGTGTGAAAGGAGACATCGGCGCGAAGGGGCTGACAGGTCTGAAAGGGTATCCTGGTCCTGCTGGCTCTCCTGGCATCAGAGGCTTCCCAGGCACCACAGGAGTCAGAGTGAGTTCATGCACACCAGGGAATAAGGCTGTCCTTGTGCTGGCATTCAGCTTCTCAGGAGGTGGCATTCACCTGTTGAAATTTTGCTGAACAACGGCAGTGCAAAGACAAAAACACCATAAGCATTGAATAAATAGATCAAATATTTTTGCTTGCTCCCTCCAACATTCATTAAGCAGAGTAATTTCTTTTCTTATTGTGAGACATCCAAATTTCATGTGCCAGCTTTTTGCCAGTGAGGACCCAGATGGTTCCTTCTAACTCCTTGGTCCTGTTGCTGCAGCTGTTGGTAAAAATTATTCTCACTGTTGGGCTTACTTTTCTCTTTCTCCCGGGACTTGATGGTATCACTGCCAAAAGTTACTCACTGTCACTTATCTAACAATAAAAGATCCTAAGAATCTTAGCTTCTAGAGGGTAATTCTCCGTGATTCACTTTGGCTGCAAAATAAGTTACACTGCAAGAAATAAATGCTTAGAAAAGGCCTGACAGTAGACTCACAGATGTCATTTATTTAAGAGAGACAAAAACTATGTTCCTTTCTCAGGTTCTCTTTGCCTTTAGGTTTCAGTAAGACTTTTTTTAACCAAGGACTGCAGGACTGTTGTGGTTTAACCTCAGCCAGAAACTAAGCCCCACACAGTCACTTGCTCCCTCACACACACCCAGCAGGATGAGGAGAAGAGAACTGGAAGGGTAAAAGTGAGAGAATTTGTGGATAAGGACAGTTTTATAATTGAAATAAACTATAATAACAAAAAATAATAGTAATAATAATTGTAATCGTAATGACAAGGAACATAACAGTGATAGATTAATAAAACCCAAGAAAGACAATTAATACGAATGAAAACAATTGCCCACCTCCAAGGGCTGATGCCCAGCGAATTCCCAAGCAGTGTTACACTCCAGCTCATCCTCTCCCCAGCCTTACATGCTGAACATGAGGCCATGTGGTATGGGATATCCCTTGGGTCGGTTGGGATCAGCTGTCCCAGCTATGTCCCCTCCCGAGTCCTTGCTCACCCCCAGCCTGCTCACTGGCTGGGGGTGACAAGCAAAAAATGTCTTCACACTGTGTAAGTGCAGTTCAGTAGGGGTGAAAATATCCCTGTGTTATCAACAGTGTTTCCAGCACAAATCCAAAACACAGTCTTGTACTGTCTACTATGAAGAAAATTAACTCTACCCCAGCCAAAACCAGCACAAAGACTCATTACCATATATGCATAATAGGATGTCCTCAATTTCAAACTTAAGTTTTTGCAAATATAACTTGTCCCTTGGTTTGTACTGGTTTACCTTAACTGACTGCTGCCTATATAGAATTGCTCTATATAGTACTAAAGAAACTCAAAAATGGTAAATTTAATAGCCTTTTTTCAATATATCCAAAGTCAGCTGCTTGGAAGGTTGAATAAATCCTCATCCCCACTAACTAATGCCTGCTTTCAATCATATGATAGGGAGAAAAGGGTGTTCCAGGGACTTCAGGCCTTTTTGGTACTCCTGGCTCACATGGAGAAATAGGTGAGTTTGTTCTCTTATCTGAGTGCTCTCTGTATTCGTTACCCATCAAATACTTGACATTAAATCCTGAAGGGTCGCGGTGGATCTTCAATCTCAAAGAGTCTTTCTACAGTCTTACAGAATGATACTGGATAGATGTGGGAGGCTGTAAAAAGGTTAATACTGTTAATTTCATGCAGCATGTGCTGTCCATGGATAAATCCATCCATGGCAAGGAGGGAGGCTGTTCTAGAGACTCTTTTTACTTTCTTTAACTTACTCCTCTTTTATTCTTGAAAGATAATAATTGTTGAATTTTGCCTGTGAAGCTGCAATTCCTTCGAAACAACATGAAGTATTGTTTAAATTAAAGCCTTACCACTCATGTGTTCTTTTTTGCTTGAAATAGGTGAGCGGGGAGATACTATAAACTTACCAGGAATGCCAGGCCTTAAAGGGGAAGCTGGTGTGCCAGGCTTAACAGGTATTCATTTCACAGTTGCTCTCGGGATGTATTTCTTTTCACACACTAAAGTTCCCAGAGGAAGGGAGGGCGAGCTTTTAATGGGCTTTTGATGGCTCTTGAACCTGCACTCTCATGACAGCTCCTGGAGAGGTTCATCTTTTCTTTGTAGAAATGAATACATGCAATGCTACATTTACCTCTTCATCTCAAAGTACTGTTATAGCAGTAAACATCATCACATGCAACTCCAGTATACATTTCTGTATAATTTATTTTGCTATTGATGACAAAAGGAGCATTATCAGGCCATGATTATAGAAGACAAGACAGCAAAGTCTCATAGATTTTGGATTGAGTTGTCAGGTAATGTATTAAAATTTCCCTGCACATGCAGCACACTTGAACATCAGTGTCCTATTCCACATAATTTGGGGAGTACTTTTAAAAACAAGTTTAATGATTGGCCAGATGACTGTTCATGCTCCCAGATTAGGCAAGCACTCTGACTAGAAGAATGTTTTTATGTTGCAAGACCAGGACCCATTCAGTAGCCAAGTTCACATTATGCTTGTTTGCTTAGGATTGTATTGATATTATTAAAAGAATATATTGGTTTTGTGGTTTTCCAGGCATAAGAGGAGGTGTGGGACCAAAAGGAGAAGGTGGTGATCCTGGTTTCCCTGGCATTGAGGGCCTCAAGGGCACACAGGGTGTCCCTGGCTCTGTGGGACAGGAAGGTAAAATATTCTTTTTAACGCTCCAAAGAATAACATTGTTTAAGGGGAGAAAGAAAAATACTCTTTCCATCAAAAGAAAGTCACTAGTTTTTTAATATGTTCATCATTCTGTAAGTTAGTGAAGAGCAGTGTCAAGGACATGGAACTCAGGGTAGAAGTTAAGAGGAAATTTCAAAAGCCTGACTCTGCTTCACACCAGTTTTTCCTTTTTTATAGCAACCATGTGTCCAGTCAAAGTGTTGCATTGCTGGCATACTCAGATATTGTAATACTGTCTCAATATTACAAGGAGGTGGGCTTTTCAGTGACCCTTTGTGCCATAAATGAAGTCAGTATCCCCCAGGACACAGTTACAGAGCTTTCGAGCCAGGCTCATTGGCAACTGTTCAAGAGAAGCCAAGTCAGGTTCAGCTGTGGCTGATCATACACTCAGGGCTTAAGAACATGTCTTATTGCAGGAGCATCATGGAAATGCTCTTTCAGAACAGTTGCTCCACACTTCTCCTCATTAGAGGGCTGAGAAATTCCAGCCAAGACTGGAAGAGTCTCACTGGGTGCCTCACTGGGAAACAGTTCTTGTCTGATCAGCTCCTCAGGGGGAAAGGCAAAACAGGTGCAGCAGAAGGGGAAGGTGACATTCACAGAAATGAAATCACTGATTGTTACTGACAATAGAAGTCAAGTTATCATTTTAATAGGAGGAGCCCACTGTCTTTCTGAGGTTGTCAGAAACCTGAAGTTTGTCATGAGTTGTTTTTTATACTTTGTCTCTCCTACCTTTGCTCTCTTTAGTTTTCCTCCACTTGGATGAGCAGTGCAGTGTCATGCAATGACATTAGGATGGGAAAGCCTTCATTTTGCTGCCTGGGAGAATGAAAGTAGCACAAGTCCCTGTTTTGGGCTGTTGGTTTTAAGGACACTCATGAGCAATGATTGATTGTTGTCTCACAGGTTTGCCAGGACTGGTTGGCCCCCCAGGGCAGCAAGGAAGCCCTGGGGCGCTTGGATTTAAAGGTGAAAAGGGAACTCCCGGCTGGCCTGGCTTACCAGGACAAGCAGGTATTTGTACAGCTTCAGCTATTCAATTTCTGTGTGAGCACTTGCAAATGTTCCTTTGGGGTGAAGAAGAATAAAGGGGGCTTTTTGCAGTTCAGAGTGGCAGAGTTTTCTCTACTAAAACATTTATTCCTCGCAAAGTCCAGGTGCATTAAGAAAGACACATGTGGTTGCTTTCTGATTTATGGCTTCTGGTGTCTTCTCAACTCATATTAACTGTTGATGACTTCTTCAACCAGGAAAGCAGTTTTCAGGAAACATTTTCGTTTTTCATGGCAGCTAGGAAGAAAAAACAATAAAAAATTATTAAACATTCAGCAAGGGTATGTATATTCTCATACAATATGAGAATATTATAATGTGGCATTAGATAGCAAGAAACATATTTGTCCTACATCATCCCCCAAAACTGTTAACTGATTCAATTTCTGGATTCAAGAATAAATGACCTATGGCTTAGACAGAATTGTGCTATCAAAATACAAGCGATAGTTTAAAATGAGGCTGTTTGTATCACAGGATACAGAATCTCAATGATTGCCACTTAATTCCTTAATATATTAAGTTATCAGATTTTTTTCTGCCTTGCAGCCAGAAATCACCCTGCTTTTAGTAAGGTTCTTATATCTGAATCTGCATCAAAGCTAAACAAATACAGTTATGAAGACTGCCTTTTTAGACAGTGAAGAGAGTCAGACAGACACTTATTTTTCTGAGATTGAATAGTCCTCCAGAGCTCTGGCCGTTGTCTAGCTTTACTGTCATACCACTTTGACAGGTACAAATAGATGGAATAAATTTTACCTGTAACAATAGTAACAGTAGCTGTTAGACGTTTTGTTAGGGTTTTGTTGGGATTTTTTAAATGACACAGACTAAATTGCTCCTGAAGACAGCTTTATTATAAGTACATTTAGAGTCTAATTATGTCATAATTGTCTTGGCTTGAGGATCTTGGAAAACTAAATGGGTATTAAAAAAACTGTGGCAGCAAGACTGGAACTAATGGCATGCTACCAGATGGATCAGAGATACTTTCAAAAATATCTCTGAAGTAATGAGTTTGTTGGATAATAATAAAATTTGCCAATCACAAAACTATAGTGTGGTGTATTTCATAATAAACTTATGGTAATTAATTAATTTGCAGATAACACACCGTGTTTTAACACAGAATAGCATTTATTCAAGCATTTGGTTTTTTGGGGTTTTTTTTGCATAGGAATATTTACAGTCTAATAGAAAGTATTATGATAATCATGAATGTCATTTTAAAACAGGCCAGCCTGGCTTAAGAGGAATCAACGGACTGCATGGTTTACCAGGCACTAAGGGCTTACCAGGATCACCAGGTGAGTGACACTGTTACTCTGCCTCCTCACAGGCACAACATGGTACTGGCTGCAAGTTTGGTTGGTGAGGTCTTTGTAATGCAACTTTGTTAACTGTGTCCTCCAAAGCCCAGTGCAGAATGTGCTTCATTACTGTGGGCTCTGACAAGCAACTTCATGCACTATGTGCTTACCCCATGGGTGGATTAGAATACAACTTCAAATCATAACTTCTTTCCTCTGGTTACGTTAAAACCTCAAGGCCTTTTTTCCCATTATGAGCCTTTTTTCCAATGAGTCATTACAGACTCATGTATTTTGTAAATCCACATGCTTTATACATGTACTTTAGCATGCATTGTTATATGCAGAAACATTTCAGCTTTCCTCTTTATTTTGAACAACTCCTCAACAGGTCCAGATGGGTATGGCTCTGCAGGTTTCCCAGGTGTAGGGGGTGACAAAGGAGAAGCGGGAGAGCCAAGCAGAGTAGAAGGCAGCCGAGGACCTCCGGGCCAGAAGGGAGACAGAGGTGTTCCAGGTTCGTATTCCAGAGGGTGGGATCCACCTGTTATTTGTTCCATCTGTGAGTGTTTGAGATGTCACCAAATGCAGTTGTATAGGTGAAGTCCCGAAGTCGGGCAGGTCCCTGTTTGGAGTTTGTGCTGCAGCTCAGCCAGCCCTCGCTCAGGAAGAGCAGTGTGTGTTCCCCCGTGCTGGACTGCCTGGCTCCTTCCCCATGTGGCAACATCTTGTAGCACCCACTGGGCTCAGCACGCTGCAAATGCCAGACTTCTCTTAGCCATCAGCTCCCCAAATATTTTTAATGAAGCTCTGGTTACACAAATGCATGACCTTCTTTCTCTCTTTTTGTTGCAAACCTGTCCATATTCACCTCTCTCCTGAAAGCCTCGCTGTCTGTCAATGTGTGATGGTCCTGCTGACACCTCAGGGGCTCTGTTCCCATTCCTGGTGCTTTGCTGGTCCATCACCCCTCATGGAGAGTAAGCTCCAACCACTGGCTCTGCTCATCTCAGGATGGGGCACCACCTGATTTTTGGCCATCAAGAAGCCACCAGACTGATGTTATGAACAAATAAACAAATTACAGGTGGTTTTTGTGGGTTTGTTTTTTAAAATTTTCCAACATTTTGGCTCTGAAAGGATTAAGGACTGACAAAGATATAAAACCTTATTGCCTTTGCCTGCTTGGTTCAATGGCTTATTCCTGTTCTTCTGTGTTACACTTTATTGTTACTAACATGCTGTGCCATCTCAAACACCATTCAGAGATTTATTATCAAGCATTAGAAACCTCATTCATGTTTGTTTGTCACAATAATAAACATAAGGTTGACTGACTTCCTGACAACTTAAATATACTTAAAAGAATAATCTATTATTGGTAGGGCAGGTTTTGGGACATTTAACAATTTTTCATCTGTAGAGAACTTCTTGGATTTGAACTTCTGGTTATAAGTGTCCCCAAAAAATGCTAACTGTGAGCCCTGGCTCTGAAGGCACAGAAGAACAAAGCTGCTTTCTTGCCTGCTTCAGTATACCTAAGATATTTTGAGTACTTCCTATCTTGAAATAATATTTTACCTGGCAGACACAAGATTATTAGTATTCCACACAGTGAGAGGTAATTAGCTGCCCAGAGAGCTTTGGCAGAGAACTAGTATTTGGTTTTAAAAAAAAAACAAAACTTCTGCAGTATCATCTGAAAAAATGAAACAAAAATCAGTGGGAATCGCAAGTGTTTTCTGTTTTGAAAATCCCATTCTTTATACTTAGTCTAACGTGAGTCATTTTAATTGCAATTGTGCATTTTCCTTGCAGTACTGATTATTTCTTTTCTTCCTTTCAGGAGTACCAGGACCCTTTGGTATTCCAGGGCAGGAAGGATTTCCAGGGCCTCCTGGGATTTCAAATATATCAGGATATCCTGGTGATAAAGGCTCCCCAGGTCTGGATGGAGTGCCAGGTAATTCATGCAACAGCAGTCATTGTTATTTCTGCCTTGATTGAGTAAAGTAGGCCTATTAAACACAACACTAAAATTGTTGGACAGAACTAATGATACATCAGATAATAGAGACAGACCTGTTGAAAGCAAAAGGCAGTTCCTCCAGATTGTCCTGATGGAAGAGTTTGGTTTTCATGCAAATAACAGATTTAATAATCCAGAATTCTCTCAACAACTTTCAGAAGCATTATGCTAATCTACTACTCTAAAATCTGAGGTCTCGGGCAGACTTGCAAGTCTATGGAATATTGTCTTAATCATTTACAAAATTCTCCTATGTGAAATGACCATGCAAGCTAAATTACATTGGAAATCATTAGCTCTTCCCTCTTAAAAATACCTGTTGCTTACTGGACTGCACAATCATTTCAAACTGTGGTGCCACTGTGAAGAGCTTGTAGCAGAAGTTGTTCCACTGACATCTTTATATGATGGATGGAAACTTTTATGTAAACTCAGCAAAAACTTAGAACAGGCAAACCAGCTGAAAACCAACAAAATAGCTAGGTTTCCAAGTGGAAAGGGAATGGTAGTTGGCCTGACTCTGCATGCTGATTCCAACTCTCCAAGCAGTCAGGAGAGTGGAAACAGAAACACCATGTCCCAGCCAAAACAGTCAGACAAGTATGGCTCACTCTTACTTTGCCACATACATCTTGCATTTGTATCCACATGTGATCCAACTTCAAAAGGCAGCACAAGAGATGCCCCACTCAAAACCCTAGTTAGTAAGTCACTCTGTCCTCAGAAACAAGGTCCAAATGTCTTGTGAGCAGCAGAGGTAACTGAAGACAAACCTGCCAGATTTAGCTTCAGGCAATATGCAATTCTAGAAAAAGAAGCTGTTCCCATAATTCCCAAGACAGCATGAAGTACTTATTCGGTTCCAGATGTTCAGCTGAAGCACTAAGATACACAAAACAGTAAGTCCTTGGCTCTGAGTCAGGTACTTGCTGCTCTCTGATTTCTCTCTAGCTACCTGGAGAATTTGAGATGAAGCAAGGAGGCACCTAGTGAAGGTGGGGCATTTGCTGTGGAAGGAGAAGTTCATTGAAGGTTGTATCTCAGCAGGCACCCTGTTTCTTCTGGAATCTTGCTTGAGATAACACTGAGTTTTTTTAGCCTGTTGAGGAGCTAAACATTTGCTCCCTGCTTTTATTAAGGAAATAGAACCTGATGGAATACAGTTAGATCTGTTATTTTCCTCTGTGCCCAGGTGTTAATTATAAACAGATTACAACCTACATGTCCTCTAAACAGGCTATCCAGGACCACAGGGGCAGCCTGGAATACCTGCTCCACCAGGAAGCAAAGGAGAAAGTGGACAAGAGGGTAGGACTGGAGAAATTGGCCCAAAAGGAAGTAGAGGTGATCCTGGACTAGCAGGAAGACCTGGCCTTCCTGGATTCCCTGGACCAAAAGGTAAGGATGGGAAATGCTGATCTTGGCAGGAAGCAGGGGAGCCTTCTATGCTACAGCAGCTTTAATATCATGACTTTTACACTCACTCGATTTGTACTGAAATGCTATAATGCCACTTGTCATTTTGCATTAAAGGTCGCAAGGGTGAACAAGGTGTCATCGGCTTTATGGGCTCAGTAGGATTTCCAGGTGATTTGGGACCTATTGGACCCAAAGGAGATAGAGGAGTAACTGGTAAGTGTGTGCAGTCAGATGTGTGACTCCTTTCTAAACAACTCATTCTGCAGCTCCACAGGGCTCATCTGACTGGCCCTGCTTTGAGGAGGAGGTGAGGAGGTTGGACTAGGTGACCTCCAGAGTCCTGCAGGACTGTGTGAATCCTGGCAAATTCCAGTGGGCAGATGCCTAAATTTAACATGAGTAGTTAATTTTTTGCCTTTATGAATTTAATTTGTATGAGGTGCCAACTCCAAAATCAGAGCCACTTCTGGTGTTAAAAAAAAGAAAGATTTTTTGTCTAAATTAATCCTTCAGAGCAGACATACTGGCTATTTAAAGAGCTTTAGAATCCATCACTCCATCTATACCATCATGTATTTGTGTCTCTTGAAGCCCACCAAAAGATGGTGCTGCACCTCAGAGAGCTGTCAGCTGTTTGGGGGAAGCTTCCCAGCTTCCCGTGTCATAAATGAGGGAGCAGTAGCGTCACTCATTTCCTTCTGCTTATCTGTGTACTGTCCAAGTGAAGACAATCTCTTGCAGATGATCCCATGCTTGGAGATTGTCTCATCTTGGGTATCCCATACCCACACACATTTCCCCAATATAATAGAGCTGCTATACCCAGGTTGGTGAGTTGCAGGCCATAGACCCTCTCATGCAGCCAAGTAAGAGCAACATATCTCTGGATGAAAGTAGAGTAAGGAAAAATACAGGGTGGTTGGGGTTTTTTTAAATCAAACTATTTCATCTTGCTTCTAATGACAGGCTTCCAGGGACCTCCAGGCTCTCCTGGGCTGCCCCCTCTTCCTCCAAAGCTGGTTGCTGAGCAAGGTTCACCAGGTCCCCGTGGAAGTATAGGACCTCAGGGAAGCCCAGGAGATATGGGACCTCAGGGCCCACCAGGAGATCCAGGTAGGAATTGCACATTCAGACTGAAAGTTGTTTCCCTTGGCAGAGTGAGGTCACCAGAGCACTGCTTTGATGCTCTTCTACTTAAAATCCTGTAAGCCAGAAAGGAGAGTCAGTTTTTGTTCTTCCAAAGCTGGGGCTTCAGCTTTCCTCCTCCTAGCAGTCAGAACATAAAACAGGAGAAAACTTTGGCAATGCTCATATAGCACAAGCAACATTAGATACGGATCTCACACATCAAGACTGAATGCCTTTGGTGGAAAAGTGCACATCCTTGGGGGAATGCTGTCAGCCCAGGGAATAATGTAGCCTCAGTGATGTGTGGACCTGATGCAGTGCACCTTTTGGTGTGAGCCTCATCGGAGATGAGTGGTACCAAGAGTGACCAATTAGGGTTGTGGGGCTCATGTATTCTTGATCCCAGCAACCTTTTCCAATGAATTTAGTGCTTTTTGCCTGAGCAGGTACAATAGGATCTTGCCTTCAGCGTTAATTAGTAAACATGGCAGAAAGGACCAACATACACAAGTAGAGCACGTTAACAAAGGGGGAATATAACATGTTGATATGTCTGCAGTCACTGTGCTTACAACCATTGTGTAAGGTTTCAGAGGATCACCTGGAGAGCCAGGACTCCAGGGCAGGGGTGGCATTCCAGCTCCTCCTGGCTCCAGAGGGGAACAAGGAGGAATGGGATTTCAGGGTCCAGTGGGATCTGAAGGTAAGTGATATCACACAGCATTTATTCCCTCTTTCCCATTTCTCTGCAATAAATTGCTCTATAGTTACTACATCACTGGAAGGAAAGGAGTGGAGAGAGAGGAGGAGGCAAGAGGAGGGGGAAGGGAGGAAGGAGAGGGTAGAGGAGGGGAGGGGAGGATAGTTTCTGTGTTCATAGATACTTCACAAGGGACAACTAATTAACTGTTAACAGTTATCTTAAAGCAATATTTTCCAAATACATTTTGATAGCTGTCAGTCCACTCGTGAGTTTGTTTTGATCTGAGTGTCATTTTACATTTGCTTTAAGTATTTTCAGCCTAGTGTTTAACTAACAGTTATGTTCATGGAGATGAATGGCTGGGTAGGTGATACTTGGATAGATGAAGTTTAAGGGAAGGTATTGTGAAAGAAATACCTGTGTCCTTATCAAATCAAAGAGCAGAACTATTTATATCTTAGTTAGCTAAGCACACAAAGAAAAAGGTATTTGGAGAGCATAGTTTCAAGTGTATGAATCAAACGCAAGAAATCCAACAACCGTTGGATAATCTTGGACTAAGAAAATATTTTAAAGGGAAAATATGCTTATCTGTATTGTACAAAGTATGGTCAAATTCATCAGAACTTTATTTGTGACCTTCCCTAGCTCTGATGGGAAATACATTATCTTAGAAACAGGGGAGCCTAATCCAGCACCAATCTACTTCAAAAGCAACTGTTACAATCCTAGAACTGCAGCTCCTTTACCAATAACTTACCCTAAGAAAAGGAATCATGCAATTAAGCTGCTCCTCAGCAACTTAGCTAGAATGTCAGCTAGCACCAGATCATTAGTGGGAGCACAAACTCAACTGGATTCTTTCTTTTCTGCCCTCCTGTAAGGTCAGCGAGGCCGCCCCGGTAGCCCTGGGCCAGCAGGCATGCCGGGTCGCAGTGTCAGCATGGGCTATCTGCTGGTGAAGCACAGCCAGTCCGACCAAGAGCCAATGTGCCCCGTTGGCATGAACAAACTCTGGAGTGGATACAGCCTCCTGTATTTTGAAGGACAAGAGAAAGCACACAACCAGGATCTAGGTATGTACAAAGATTGCTGGCAGCAGCCTCGATTCCAAAAGCTGGGGCTACAGCAAACAGGCTTAGGAAGCACCAAAAGGAGGTTATAAAAACTGCATGTCTTCATAGAGTGCCCCTGAGAGAGCTCCTGAAACTCATTAGTGTTGTTCAAGGGAACCTGTAAAGCCAATGAAACATTCTGGACTCCAGGGTTTCCCTGACAGGTGCTTGGGAAAGAGCAGAAAGCTGAAAAATGTGCATTGTCTTCTGTGAGAATGATTGCTTTTTTCCTTCTTCTTTTTTAACAGGGCTGGCTGGCTCATGTTTGTCTCGTTTTAGCACCATGCCATTCCTCTACTGTAACCCTGGGGATATTTGCTATTATGCAAGTCGAAATGATAAATCCTACTGGCTCTCAACGACAGCACCTCTTCCAATGATGCCCGTGGCAGAAGACGAGATTAAGCCATATATCAGTCGCTGCTCAGTTTGTGAGGCCCCAGCTGTGGCCATTGCTGTCCACAGCCAAGAAGCTTCTATTCCTCACTGCCCCGAAGGCTGGCGCAGTCTGTGGATCGGATATTCCTTCCTTATGGTATTTGGTCTCCAGTGTCACAGTTTGTGCAGCAGTGGGTTTGAAATTTGAGTGTTAGCTACTAGGAAGGCTCCTCTGCTTTAGAGCCAGAAAGGCCAAGACTATGCGTCATACTGGGGAACCACGGAACTACAAAAGTAATTTCTAGGAAGCAGAAGGGGAAGGTGAAAATTTCTGTGGATTTCAGAGAAAATTGTCTCTTGTCAGAGTAGCAGCTGGAGACCTTACTTTATGTACAAAATAGTGCTTCAGAACAGAAGGACAGCTGTAACATAACAAAATCACACTGAAGTGCAACAGTAGCCTACAAAGCATTTTCACAGCTAAAGATTTGGAGTTACTTACATACATCACTACTAAGAAGCTGATTTAAAGGGGAAAAAAAGGCAAAAACAACAACACACTTTTCCCCTTCTTTTCAAAATTTAAAAATCACTGGTGTTTGGTCAAAGATTTTGAACCCAAAGTCTTTCACTTACTCTGGAAAGAGAGACAGCCTCTGGTTGTTTTTAAAATTAAGTTTCAGTGTTCTATCTCTAATGGCAATAAGAGCCAAGCTGGACATCCCATGGCTTACAGGATCTCTTTGTTCTTGTGATCTTGTAATTAGGAAATGGGATGTTACAGAAAAACTTAGTGTTGGCTGTGCAGGGGAAGCCCTACTGAAGGGCCTGGCCCTTTTTTGCAAGACTGTATAGAGGGATCATATGAGCACTGGAGGGCTTAACATGGTAAAGAGCAGCTAAAATGTAGTGAGTGATCTGACAGATACTCATTTTTCTGACTTGCTTGATGTACACGAGAGTCAAAACCTGCAGCAGCATGCCCATGTTGTTAATTTATTGAAGAGTGGACTGAATCCTGAAGTAAACAGTGTTGGAAAAAAATAAGATTCCTATGGCAGAACACATCATAAAAGAACAATAGGCAATCTTACCCACAAACCTTTTGTATGTCAAAAGCCAAAAACGTAAATTTTTCAGAAAAAAAGATAAAGGGAAATACAAAATTAGTTACAAAAAAAAAAAACCAAAAAACCACATTTTGAGAGAGGTCAAACTTTTTGCCATCCCTGTGTTTGATCTTTCTTTTGCTTCTATAAAAAGCTCTGATACCAATCTCATAGTTACTTCACAAGAATGCCAAGAATTAATTAAATATTTGCAAAGCCCCATGTAAACACTGAGCATTGTTAAGAGCAAAGTTGTCACCTTAGCAAGAACTTTTTGCCAGGACAAAGTCTGTCAGCACTATGACACACACAGTGAGAAGAATTCCCATTTTCCCAGGTAGCTTTTGGAGCAAATGAAGTGTTTGGTGTACGCATTTTTGCTTCTCAGGCAACTGTGGAAGAAGTAGAGCACACCTGTGGTTTTCTCAGAGTACATACTGTTTTAATTCCTTGGCTTAACTTTGTCACCTGCCTCCCCTGAGTAAGGTACAATCCTCAGTCAGCACAGACTCTGCCCAAACAGCTGGAGAAATCAGAAAGATTTCATGTCACAAGGACACTCTACTATTATATATCCTATACGAGTAAGCACTGCAGGAGGATAAAAAGCCATAGTCAATACCAAAAGAGATGTTACAGGCATGGAGTTGGAGCTTGTACACCAAGCGTGGAATGCCAGTGCTCACCCTGAGGTTTCCAAGCAGGGCTGCTCCCAAGCCAGCGCTCAAATAGCATCAGCAGTTTCTACTATCTGCTTTCCAGCTCCAACTGCAGAGGCCTCACAGTTGTAATAATTTATGCTGCTTCTTACATTCCCTACATTTATGAAACTATTTAAGAACTTTCTTTTCCATCTGCTTTCTTTTATATTGCAAATTCTTTCCATTTCTAACAGAAAATTCAACAGGATCACTTAAAAATACAGTGGTACAGCTCTTAAAGGGACAGAGAAAATGCCCATTTTGTTAGTAATGCCTTTGACGGAAGAAAAGTAACACACAATTCATTATTAGAGAACCTATCAAAGGCAACAGTTGAGTGGTGTAAAGATGCATGATTTTGGTGTAATTTTCTGTCAAAAAACATGTCATAGAAACAACTATTTATTGTATAGATGCTAATTTTGTTTCCACAGTGCTCCTCCTGTGCGATGCAGAGTTAGATGGACTTTATAATTTGGGAAATTCGAGTTAGATGTATGGTAGGAAGTTGTTCTTAGTGAGGGTAATAAAACAGAGAAGTAAGTTGCCCAGAGAAGTTGTGGAAAATCCATTCTTCGAGGTATTAACAATTCAACAGTGCCTTGGAGCAACTGAGGGCAACTTTGGTGTCAGCCCTGCTTTGAGCAGGGGACTGGCTGAAGTGATCTCCAGTGGGCCTTTCCCACCCAAATGATTCTCCAATTCTAAGACTTTCAACAATGAAAATCTTAACTATAGAAAAGATGTTTGTTGTAAGATTTTAAAGTGGCATCAGCATATGGGCTAGCTGCTTTATATAGTTATAGCATAGCCAAACCCGTGCAGAGCTGCAGGACTGGCCAGCTTCCTGCTCTGGAGATAAGAATTAGGAGCAGTTCTAGTGGGTTTTCTCACACACGCAAGTTTCTGACAGCATTGCCTGAGGTTGCACTCTGAACACTCCCTCCTTGTCTCCCCTAGCACACTGCTGCTGGTGATGAAGGCGGAGGACAGTCGCTGGTTTCTCCTGGGAGCTGTCTGGAAGACTTCAGGGCAACTCCTTTCATCGAATGCAACGGCGCACGCGGAACCTGTCACTACTTTGCAAACAAATACAGCTTCTGGCTCACCACCATCGACCAACCCTTCCAAAGCAAGCCCTCGGGAGACACACTCAAGGCAGGACTCATCCGAAGCCATATCAGCAGATGCCAAGTCTGTATGAAAAACTTATAGAAGTCTCTCACAGTGTAAGGAATGGCCTTATCATGCAATTCTTATACAGTGGAGCCTTCTGTGGTGGTTAGACAACTGAATAAATCATGTTGGTGCTTTTTTTAACTTATTACCTCAAAAGCTGAATGGAAATTAATTTTTTTAAATGTCTGTAAAAGCAAATTAAGCATAACACAGATTAAGTCTAACAGATCTAGTGCTGTGTTCTCCCACTATGCAGTATATATACACATTTTTTGGCTAGTCTAGTAATACATCATTTGCCAAATAACAGAAATACTCGCAGCTTTGAAACACCAAAGAAACTTCAGTAATAAAAGGATGCCTTGGTCAGATACCCACCACACCTACTTGAAGAGAATATATGTATCTTTCTATATACTGTATTTGTCACAACAGTAAATACTAACAGCTGCAGTTCCATAAATTAACACAGGGTGATCTAAATCCTTAATCCTTGCGAAATACTGAAAATATACCATGGTCCAAAATGTTTATGTCCAGCATTGATACCTAACTTAAATTTTAGCATTTTGTGCTTGGGCATTTCAAACACACCCAACACAATATTTCCTTTTTGTTTTTTTCAAGCCTCACCATGCTTTAGCACTTAACCACTGCCAATAACAAAGCCCACAGGGTCCCAAAAGGAGTAACCACAAAATGCAACTTTTTCAATTTGGCTAGAAATCTATATGATGAAGATCAGCATTTTATTTTATTTTATAAGCTTCACGGGGTTTTTCCTAGACATACCCCAGGCCAAAGATCCCTTACTCCACCATGCTGTGGACATTTTATCTGTGTCACACCACCCACACAGCACCACCAGCAGCAGCAATTGGTTTTTGCATTGCACCTTTTCCCCTCTGAAATCAAGCCACTCGTCCCAAACAGGTTTTAGCCACGTGGTGTTGGAGCAGCTGTTGCACACAGTGTAGAGTTTGCAGGAGAACACATTGCTTGATGCCACATGACCTTCAAACAGAACTTGCAGCCCTGCCAGCTGGCTGTCTAAAGTCATGCTGTCCTGGCAGCTAGGGACATGTGGCAGTGGGACAGCCACCATCCCAATCTGCACACAGTCATCCTTGTAAAAACAAAGGGGAGGGAAGCAAGGCATTTATTTGACACCATCTTTGCCCATAGAAAAGGCTTGATAAATGGGTAGCTCTTTCCTTCTGTGGAAAGAAGCAATTTAGCCCAAAGTTGTCTGTCACCACTGCAAGAGAGGAGGGAAAAAAGGATCAGCGACAAATTTCATATTCACATAATCTGATTAACATTTAGAGCAATGACAGTTGATTTTTCAGTAACTCACCTCACTCCTGCTTCAGGTGCTTCTTGGCTTTTATTATTACATTCCAAACTCACTGTATCATAAATAAAACCTGTTTTTTTCTACATCTCTATTTGTTGATGATTTCTGTTTTGTAAACTGTGTTTTTCCATACAATACATATGGACCGCTCTGTTGAAATACTTTGTTTGCACTAAGGAATTAGAAAAGCCCTCCCAGAAAACTCCTCCCACTGAAACTCAAACTCTTCAACAAGAATACACCTGTTTATTTCATGGCACTTAAAAAGATCCAAGAGGGAAGCTGTGTGTCTAAAATCACTTATTTAAGCTGAACAACTAAAATAGTATTTAATCTGTTGTTAGAATGATTAAAACAAACAAATTGTCACATTACAGATTAAAACAACCTATTATTCATGCTCTACAATGTTCAGGAAACCAACATTTACCAAATTTGACAAGTGTTACGTCCACAAAAGAATATAACAAATAAATTAATTTAAAGTTGTAGAATCATAGAATGGTTTGGATTTGAAGGGACCATAAAAATTATCTTATTCCAACCCCCCCTGCCATGAACAGGAACACCTTTCACTCTATCAGGTTGCTCAGAGCCTCATCCAAACTGGTCTTAAACACTTCCAGGGATGGGGCATCCACAGCTTCCCTAGGCAACCTGTGCCAGTGCCTCACCAAGTTCACAGTAAAGAATTTTTTCTTAATATATAATTTATACCAACTCTCAATTTGAAGCCATTCCCCCTTGTCCTGCCACTACATGCCCTTGTAAGAAGTCTCTCTCCATCTTTCCTGTAGGCTCCCTTCAGGTACTTACCCAGCACACTGTCTAACCTAGATTAGTTGCTCATGTAATTCAATAGGTCCATAAACAGAGAAATTACCTGAGATTTAAATGAGCTCTCTGGCCATGCTGTAGCTCTGAAAGGCAGCCCCTGAACAAACTTATCACACTATTATTTATATCAGCTAAATAAAACACTTAGTACTGAAAACATTGCAGTCAACATGAGCTAAATCTATTCTATATTTGCCGAGTCTCTTAAATTAAACACAGCAGTAACAAATACCCAAGAACAGACAACTTGCCTCTTCCACATACTGCTAAGACATGAGTGGTTGTGCAATGATCATACAACCATCACTTGTCAGTTGTACAGCATGCCACTCTGGCAATGCAGCACATTCAGTGTTTTAAGAGAACTCAAGTGAAGGTTATACAAATCTGTAAAAACTGATTATGTCAACAACATCAGCAAACTATTTGGATTTTCATTGCTAATATATTGCCTAATCTTCCTACGAAGCTCATTGCTTTTGCACATAAAACTTTAGCACATAGTTCTTCCATCATGAGTTGCTTTGCCTCTTCATTTTCTCTGACGCAATAAGCTGTCCTTAACAAGTTTGTTCAGAGTGGTTCCAGCACAGCATTAAGCAGAACACAGTGCAGGGGAAAAACAAACCAACCACAAAACCCACAAGGTGCTAAGCAGGCTCGAGCTTCTGTACTTCGTGTACATCATGTGCTTCGGGTCTGTGTACTCACAGCTGTGCTTCTCCAAAGCCTGCACAACCTCTGAGGAGCAGAGGGAGCTCGTGCACACAAACACGTGGAACACTCCCAGCACACTGAGGATTTCACCTGGTGAGCTAATCCAGAGCACTGCGTGGAGGGAGGCTTGTCAAACTGCCTCTTGGCTTCAAGCTTACCTCCTCTCCTGTGAAGAAAGGCTGACATTGGGGTTGTTCAGCTGAAAAAGAGAAGACTCTGGGGAGATCTTCTAGCACCCTCAAAGTACCTAGAGGAGACTTAGCAAAACCTGTAGTGACAGGGCAAGGGGCAGCAGTTTTAAACTGAAAGAGGGTTGGTTTCGATTGGGCAGAAGGAGGGCATTTGTTACTGTGAGGGTGGTGACACACTGGAGCAGGCTGCACAGAGAAACTCTGGATGTCCCATCCCCAGGAGTGCTCAAGGCTAGGCTGGACAGAGCTTTGAGCAACCTGATCTAGTGGCAGGTGCCCCTGCCCATGGCCAGAAGGTTGGAACTAGATGATTCTTGAGGATCCCTTCCAACCCAAATCATTCCACAGTTCTGATTGTAAAACTACTTTCAGGAAGCTAAAACATATTTATACAGGAAAAGTTCAGGTACAGCAAAACAAAACACTTCTTTTACTGAACAATACTGCTCCAGCCTGGGATGGAAAAAAAATGGAAATGCTTTGCCTTGGTTTGACAAAATCCTTTGCTTCAAAGCATAGTGTTTGCTTCCTATACTTCCCTGTTTGAAAACATGCTGAAGTATAACATGCTGCTGAGCCTGGAGAAGATAAATGAGATTATATTCCCTTTCTGTAGGTAATAGTGCATCAGTACATCAACACATATAGTGAAGTCAACATAGTGATGTGAGTTGACACCAATTATTCCCTCAGAGTGTATTGACCAAAAGAGCAGAGTCTGTTCACACCCTACATGACTGGGCTTGCCACAGTTGCCAGAAATAGAAAATTAGCAAACAGCAAGCAGTAAACATGGCCTTGGCACAGGAGGTGTGAGATTGCTGCCACGGGAGAGGCTGAGGGGTCACTGCCAACAGCACCCCAGTGCAGGCAGCACCTGCCCCTGTAACCACATGGGGACTAGCGGCACCCCCAGACACAGCCACCTGCCCCCGCTGAGGGGGAACAGGGGGACCTGGCCCTGCACTTGTTCAGCACAAAACAGTTCAAATCCTACTGAACAAGAGAAAGAAGCAACATCACTGCATCCCATGACTCGCAAACAGAGAAGTAAAAACAGGGAGGGATGATTCCCACCGTGGTGTGGGCAGGGATGGAACTGAGTGGCGCAGAAGCTCTGCCAGCCTTCTGGGCACTGAGGAGGTTCTGGCTCCTTTGGTGGCCCCCACAAGACTTGAAGCCTTTTTGGGGTTGTCAAGAGCCTGTTGCAACCTCAGGCTTGCACCATCAGTGCCAGTGAGGGGCAAAAAGCAGGATGGATCCTCCCCCATGGATCAGCATGGCTCAGCCATCACCTCACGTGCTAGCTGACCTATAGGTCACGTTCACCCAGCATGGCCAAAAGTAACACCTCTTTTATTTCACTATTTAATCACTTCACATAATCCAGACATAACAGGGAGGGGGCAAGGGAAATAATGCTTGAAAAATGATTTCCCCCTCCCTGGCAGGGCAGGCAGAGCCCTTCATCCATGCTTTCATCCACGTTTGCTAGTCCTGACGGTGAGGATTTCCCTTGGCTTCAGCAGCATCACCACAACAGGCCCAGCTCCAGGCAACTGACCTCTCATCAATAGAGCCCGTGTATTATGCAGCTTCCCAGGTTTTGTCGTGTAACCTCACAATCTCTCAAAGCTGGTACAGTGACAACCCATCATAAACCAGGAATTTCTCAAGGAACAATAGCCAGCAACACTAAAAAGCCACGAACATCATGCCAGACAAGTGTAGGCTTAAGGGCAGAAGTGCAGGACACACCTGACTCGTTCCTGTGTCATCTCATTCGGCAAAAACACCAAAGCTGGAGCTTTTAGAAGACTGTAAGAATTACTAAAGGTGTCATATGAATCAAAGGCTAGTGCAACTGAATTGCAAATATTTATACTTTAAGTGCTGGATGTTAAATTTACAAATATTTTTCCTGTTTTGTACCTTCTAGATGTACATCTCCCACGCATCTCTGAAAAAATCTGACCTTGCAATCAATGCATGTTGCAGGTTCGGTTGTCAACAGACACAAGGAAGCAAGCACTGGACCTCTCATGGATGTGTCAGCAGATCCCTTTGGTCACAAACAAAACTGATTGTAGCCTATTCGTCTCTTCCCAGTCCTGAGGGAAGACTACATACTGACCCTGGAATTTTGTTAATAGCTAGAAGGTTTCTAATTGTACATATTTTTAAATACCACAGCCTAGGTGCTGTTTAGTCTCTGACAGATGTGTAGGTGTTAAACTGCAAGCCACTAGCAAACCCAAAATATTACAAACCTTAGTAGGGCCTGTTGCAATAGGAAAAGGGGTAATGATTTTAAACCATTAAAGCGTAGGTGCAGACTAGATGTAAGGAAGACATATTTTTACAATGAGGGTGGTAAAACACTGGAACAGGGTGCCCAGAGAGGTGGTAGATGCCCCATCCCTGGAAACATTCAAGTTTTGATTAGACAGAGCTCTGAGCAACCTGATTAAACTGAAGACCTACCTGCTCATTGTGTGGGGATTAGACTAGATGACATTTAAACCCAAACCTATGATTCTATTATTCAATGTTTGGTGGGTTTTCTCTCAAGCCATTCTTCCCCACTGCAAGTATACTGTGAATTAACTTGAAAGTAGAAAATAAAGCTACTACTCTACAGTAATTCGCTCAAGAGGATGTACTTTTGAAAAAAAAGTGCTTTAAATATGCTCAGTAATAATTTATTTATTTATTTATTGCCTCCCTTTATTCTAAGCAACTGTGATTTGGGTGGGACAGAGAGAGGCAATGACAAAGCATAAGAACCACCAACCCTTTAGTTTTAGAAAATTATACCAGAAACATCCAAAGGAAGATGAAGGACCCCATACAAGACCTTGCAAAACTGAAAATATGCAAGCTGCATCTTCAGGGTTTATTGGTTGGGTGGTGTTGGGAGGAAGGGGGGGGGGGGAGTTTCAGGGTGTGTGCGTATGCCGGTGCGTGTGCATATGTGTGTGTTTAAAAACTAGAAGTTCTGCACTCTGGTCTCAGTTCAGTGTGAGCTCCTGGGTCAGTATGTGCATTCTTTGCAGCTGAGAGGGTTGGGAAACTCTAGGAGCTGTATGAAGTGTTAGCCGCACCTTTTTACTGCAGTCAGGGGAGAAACCATGTACCTCATTATTGCTCCTTCATGGGGCTTTTACTCCACAAAAGGCAGTTTCTTCCCTTCCTCCTGCATTAGCCCGTTTCACATCAGAAAACACCAGTCTTCACTTCCCTCCAGGTAGAGGTAATTACTACTCCAGGTAGTAACATCATGCATAGCTGATAAAAATCAAAGCTGCAGCTCTGCCTGAGAACAACTAAGGAGTGGGAAGTGAGACAGAACACAGGTACTGAACACAATGTTATCCCTACAGGCACCAGAAAGAGGTTTTGACAAAAATGCAGACAAAATAAGATTGATTTCTTCCGCAAGATCCACCTATATTAGAAAGAATTACAAGAGAAAAATGGAAGGAAAGAGGAAAACTTCCTCCTGCAACTTGCAATTAGAACAGCAAGAGCTGGGATACTGCTTGTTAACACATCGAAGTCCACTATGGAAGGAGAATTCACATTTAAAAGGTGTCCAAATGAATAGTACATATCCACAGTGATTTTAATAGTTCAGCTTCTGAATTGTACACTGTCATGTATGACATAAAAAGATTACAACTGACTTATTAGCTAAAAATATAAATATACCTGAATTTTCTTTTTTTCCTTAAGAATAAAAAAGTACCGTGCGTTCAATCTTCCAAAGTTAGAATCGTAAGGGAAAAGAAGATAATCATATGAGAGTTGTCAAGAGTACACAAACATAAACATGCAACATGAAATGGCAAATCACTAAAAATCAGATTCTTTCAAATCTGCCCAAATGATTGTTGCTACCCATTGTAATAACACACTGTTTGCCTTCAAAGCCCATGGAAACTGGCAAGTCTTACTCCATAATTTCACTTATACTCCCATTTCTTTATACACAGAGCTTCCCAGAAGCCTTTAATGGTCAGAAGACTTGTTTTGCTTTTTTTGCATAGACCATTTTAGTCTATTTATTCCTTGACTTTTCCGTTCTGGTGAATTGCAAGCAGTTCTTACTCCTCAATTTGCTGGAGCAAAAAATCCCTCCCCCTTTCTTACATCATGTAAACAGTTCAGGCGCAACAACCTGATTTTGTCCTTTTGGCTGGCTTGTAGTCCGTGATGTCTACAGTTTGTGGCGGCCCCTCAGCCTTCTGCCGCACGATTATTGGGACTACCATGTCAAACACAGTTTCAAAGAGGTAGTCCACCTTGTATCCTGTTTTTGCACTGGTCTCAAAACACATTTTCTCAGCTGCTGGAACATCCTTCTCGTCCAGCATTTTGTATTTCAATATCTTTTTATAGAGCGCAATCGCATCCTCTGCACGGACTTGTTTTCGCACCTTTGAGCCACAGCTGGCAACAGACTTCTCAGGTCTATTTTCATCAGCTGCTGAAGTACAGTCATCACTGAGGTCAACTTTATTTCCAACAATAGCAAAAATGCAGTCAGCACTTGCACTGTCCGTCAGTGCCAAGAATCTTTCTTCCAGCTCTGTCAGGCTTTGGAGGCTGTTCACGTCGTACGTGAGGATCACAGCAGCTGCTCCTCTGCAGTACATAGACCCAAGGCCATGGAACTGCTCCCGTCCTGGCAAAGATTTAAACACAACAAAAAGTTAGTGCACTGGAAGACACATTATTAACCAAGTAAGAGAGTTTAAGGAATTTTAAGCCAATTTCACAAGTCTGGATGAAGCAGTCAGGGTAAAAAATGTGTTATTTGTAGTACTTTCAGGATTTTCTTTCTGTTTTTCCTTAAGAGAGAAACAGTGACACAGAACAGCTCTGCTCACTGCTTGCTCAGTCTCAGAGAAGGGACTCTGTAAAGACAAGTGAACAAGGTAGCTCACACAGCATTGACACTCACAGAAAGAAAAAAAAAGGTGGCTTCTTTTTTATTAAATTTCATGCTAGTTGATTTATGTCACATTAACTACTACATTTCCTGCACCCACAGATGGCCCATCCATCTACTTAACCATTTATAAACAAAAAAGTTCTACTGTTTCAAATTCTGCTAAAGCTTATTACTCCTATAAATTCAGCACAAATTTTCAAGTACATCTAGTTCCGCAATCTTGGATCAAAATCAATAATCCACTTCTTCCTAGGTTTTGAAGGACTTTGTAGGCTATTTAGTCTGATACTACATGCCCACAGTTCTCAGGTACATTGGCTTTACAGGAAAAGTCTCTTGTGGTATCCAGCCTGTATTGATATGCATCGGTCCCACCACAAGTTTTCACACTTTTTTAGAGTATTAAACATACAATACACCTAATACATACAAAAATCCTAATACATTCTAAGCAAAATTTATCTTTTAAGTTGCCCTGGCAACTGGTTCAATAACCAACAGATAAAACATTTCTTTCTCCTCATTCAGTGCCTATCTTCCAGCACCTCCAAGTAAGCTTTGACAGTGCTGTGGGTTTGACCCTGGCTAAACGCCAGGCACCTACAACATCTGCTTTCTATGCTCTCTCCTGCTGCAGCTATGCAGAGGAGAGGGAAAAAACTAATACAAACACTGGACTCATGAGTTGAGATGAATTACTGATAAAGGGGACGCACAGACAGGCGAAGCAGTCAGGAAAACTTAAAGTTGCAAAGGTGATTTATTAACCTAATAGAGTCGGTGGATCAATCAGAGGCAAAAACAAGCTCTTAAGACACCGTTTCTTCACTCACCCCCCTTCCCTCCTAAGGCACAGCTTCTCAGATCACCCCCTCCCTCCCTTCCAACTAACCAACAACTCCCACGCAGGGGCAGGGTATGGGGTTTTTTTTCCTTAATCAGTCCATCACAATTCTTCTACTACAGGCATTGTTTCTCTACTTATCCCCCTCCCTCCATCCATCCAACAGATCCAGGCTGGGGCAAGGTATGTGATTTCTCTTAGTCCATCACCACAATTCTTCTGCTACAAGTGCTGTTTCTCTACCCAAGCCCCCTCCCTGTTAAGGCCATTTCTCAGCTCCCTCCCTCCTTCCTTCTAACCAACAGCTCTGGGGTGGGGGCAGGGTATGGGGGTTTCCTTTGGTCAGGGTCAGTCCATCAGGGAGAAGAGTCCTCTACTTAGCCATGGGGGTCCCTCTCACAAGAGACAGTCCTCTGCGAACTTCTTTGGCATGGGCCCAATCTCACAAGCCCGATTTGCTGCAGTCCGAGATTCTTCTGTCCAGGTTACAGGCTCCCAAGCCGAGGCCAGGCTGTTTCCATCCTGGGAGCAAGGCCTTTCTCTCTCCTGCAAGGCCTTTGCAACTCTCAGTCTCTGGCACTCCCACTGGATCACAGCTTCCTCCAGCCATCCACCTGCTCCTCTGGCGTGGACACCTCCCCACAGGCTGTGGGTGGTTCTCTGCACCCCCTGGACCCCATGGGCTGCAGGGGGACCACCTGCTCCCCCATGGTTTTCACCACGGCCGGCAGAGGGTTTTCAGCTCTGGCACCTGGAGCACCTCCTCCCCCACCTTCTCCACTGACCTTGGTGCCCCCATGTTGTTTCACTCACATATTTTTACCTCCTTCTCCGCCTCTGGCTAAAAAGAAGTGCGTGCTCACATTGTTTTGATTTCTTCTTAAATATGCTTTCACAGAGGCATAACTAACATCTCTAATTGGCCCAGGTTTGGCCAGCAGCATGTCCATCATCTTCAGAGCCATCAGAGATTGGCTCTGCTGGACATGGTGAAAAACATCCAGAATCTTCACACCGGACACACAGGAGCCATCTTTGTACCCCACCCTACTCACTGGCAAAAACTGGGCCAAGCCAAAACCACCACAGACAGTATCCCTCAACTTCATTTCTTGGAAGACAAAATTGACTCTTCTTTAAATCCTGGGAAGCAAACAATGTTCTTCAGTAGTTTCAATGGCACTAAGGGAAATAAGGCAGAAAACAAACTGTGTTTTCCTTCCTATTGAGAACTGCTACTTTCCCCAAATACCTGCTACCTGTAGAATATGCTGTATGGTTTACTATCCAAAACTGTATCAAGAAAAAGATAAAACACATTTGATTTCAGCCAGCCATCAGAGTCAGCCTTAGATCACCACGTAAGTGTGAACAAACAAAGAAGAAGTAAGAGCCAACTACACTCTTACGAATGTTTAAAAATCAACATAATTTTCCAACACTTTTCATACAATCCCTTTGCACACAGCCTTCATTTATAGAAAATCTGGAAGAGATCTGGTTACATTCATCTTCTGCACAAAGCTACTGACCACCATGAGCTATTTCATCATCATCATCAATGACTAATCATGAAATCCTTTTAAATTACTGTGGAATAGGAAAGGCAGAAGAAATGAATGCTGAAAAATGCAGGTCAGCACATATTGGGAAAACATCTGCACATGAACACACACACTGTGCAAGTAACTCAGAATCTACCTCCAGCTGGGAACTGCAGTAAGTCCTTCAATAAACACCAGCACTCTACTCCACGGTTGCCAGAACAGAGACAAAGTGTTCATCATTATCAGTAAAACAAATCTGGAAAGCCTCAAGCTAGAACATGAAATCCAAATCTCATTGCACTTTTTAACACTGAGTGAAACTCTAGTAACTGCCAGAGAAACAGATTTGGAAAGGTGCAGAGTTCATTATAAAGAGGTGTAAAAAGAAGCTGGTGAGAATGCTCAGGAGCATGTGAAACATTTGCATGAGGAAAAATTGTGGGATCTCTCAGGCTGGTGAATGACTGGAAAAAAGGGCAGAAATAGATGTCTATGAATTCAGGCCTAATGCTGAGAAAGAATAAATAGTTGTTCCTCAGTTACTTTCTCATCACAGAGAAAATAAGGATTTCACATCAAAAACGTGCATGTAATTTAAATACTTTCCTGCCAACTGAGTAATTGGTAAAAGGAGTTATATGACATTGCAGAGGTCAAAAGTTCAATGGACAGCATGCAGAAAACCATTAGGCAAAGTTTATGGAAAATTGCTTCAGTGCAATTTTGTATAACCTCTGATTTTCTTTCCCTCAGCAAAAGAAATTCTTTAATTAATGATATGGCAGGTAGGAAAAAAGGAGGGTTAAAAAGAAAAAGAATAGCTATACCTTTGTTTAGGTATGTTGAGTAAGTAAGGGCAAGGGAGATGGGCATACAGGGGAGGGAGGAGGTCAGTCCTTTTACAATTTTTTTCTCCAATCTCATGTTAAAGTTGTGCTTTTAGTTGCACTGCAACCGAGCCTTTAAATGTCTGCAGTTTTTCAGTAAAAGTTTGTGCCGTGACCGATTTTGTTTTCACCTGAACCTTGACTATACTGTGGTCTGGAAACCACAATGGAACATATATCTCCCTCTGTTCTCCCACTTCAGATGCCTAAGCCATAAAATGCAGCCCCCAGAATCATTTGCTACAGCAACCTAGTGCTAGAACAATACTATTACTTGTTTTATGGAATTCATATGCTAATCTAATCTTGCACAGCATAATATAAACCATGACACTTTTACATGGTAACTACCAACTGACTACTTCTACAACTAATATATTGTTGAAAGGGGGAAAGAAACAGTATGAATTTACCTTGCATAAGGGATTAATTATGTCAGAGGAATTATGGATAGTCTCCCTTGCTCACCCCCATAGCACAATCAAAATGCAGAAAAAACTGCACAATGTATTTTTGCAGCAGTTTCCTTGTACAGACTACTTCTGACACTTAAGGGCTGTAACAACCCTAAACAGGGAAACAAGCTACACAAAGTATTTAAACTAAGATTTGTCCTCAAGGTATCTGGCAAAATAGTATCAGGCATTAAGGTGAAAAACTTACTGCATGAGAACAGCCATTCCCTTCTTATAGCCACTTATTTTTTCCTCTGGACCCATCTGGTCCCACTCCAATCACACACTTTTTTACACAATTAGCTAAATTAAATGGTAAGCCCTGAATCGAACAATTAAACAACCTTACCCTTTCAAAAAAAACAAAGGCAACAGAGAAGAGTGACAGAACTATCAAATAATTTGCAGTCAAAGGAATTGCAAGAACCACCAATTCAACCACAAAGGCACAACATCACGGAAATTTCTGAAAGCCAAGCAACCAAATACTAATATCCATTTTTCTTTTCATCTTTATATTTTGCCTTGCTTAGAGCAGTTCAACAACCCTACAGCTGTATCCCTATCTGCAGCACCATTAGCTTTTCAGAAGCTCCTCCATCACCTATATGAAGTCCTGTTGGAGACTTCAGCCACTCAGAGGCAGTACAGCCAACAAGCATTTTCAAAGTCCTATGATGGTTGTCACAAACAAATCAAAAAGTTTTGAGCCAAATGAACCTCAGTACCATAAAGTTTGTAATAAACCTAACAGAGAAAGAAGGGAAAAGCAGATCTTGCAAGAGGCTGGCTTGAGAAATAAGCAAGGCTAGATTTAAGGTGTACTGAGACTTGAACTTAAGGCCTAGGCTTTGGTCTAGCCAGCCTCCTACAGCACTTTGACCTCTCAGCCAGAAGGCAGCAGCCCCTGTGAATGCCTCCTCCGGATGGGATCACAGCCCATGCAAGCAGCCCCATCCCTTCCCAGCTGTGGGATCCACTGACAACAGCAGCCTCAGTGTCGCTCATGGAGCTCTCTGCCTGCCCATGGCCCCTGAGGGTGGTATCCAAAGTATCCCATGAAGTTGCTGTGGATGTTTATGACAGCAGAAGCTGGATTTGAATGCTCCTTACCTACTGCCTCTTCAAAGGCTTTCACCACAACTTCTGAAGTGGCACAACTTCACACACAAACTCTTTCAAGAAAACTTCTATTGGAAGAACCAGTTTTAAATCTCTCAGTGCTGTGCACATACAAGAATGTAAAACAGGCTGTTACTTTCAGTCTGGAGGGAATAAAACACAACAAATATTAAAGAGGTGAAAAGGTCTTCAACAAAGTACTGAAAGAAGTACTGTTTCTACTCTGATATCACAGTCTGAGTGGCAGCATAGCTCGGCTCCTAAGGTAAATATGTAGGGGGGAAAAAAGTGCACAAAGGTGGGCAACAGAGGCATGCTAACATTGCATTAAAACTGCACAAGAGTGCAAAACTATCCAGAAGTTCTCAATCCATAATCCAGGTATCTTCCAAGGATTTTCACTGTGATTTAAGCAATATTGTAATCTGAACAGTAGAGAGGAATTAACACAAACACAATGTATCAGCTAGGTTTTACCTTTTAGATTCTGTTTCTGCTTTAGAAGAGTTTGAACTTGAGTGTACACAGAGAGGGACAGGAACTGTGCCCTAGGGAGGTAGCTAGAATAGGAAAGAAAAGAGAAAGTATGACAGCCATGACACAGCACAGAAATCAGTATTAAAAAGAAATGAGCTTTGAGGATTCAGCTGCAGCAGATGAAGGTTCACAGGGTGACTCTTATGCTCTTGAGTTACCTCAGCAGGAAGATCCTCGCAATCACAAGAGTAGACAAAGATCCCTTTTGAAAAGGGAACAACATTTCCTTTTGTTCGCAGACAACGCAGTAAAGTTGTGACCCTTTAAAGGACATCAGGGGAAACAATTCTGCTAGGAACCGAGATTTCCATTTGTGCACATATACCAAGATATGTAATGACTATCAAAGAACAGTAAAGGTCCCTAAAGGTTCCAGGAAAATTGTCCTGCCCACATATGAGTCAGGCTGTCAAGTTTTGACAGTGCTGAAGTCAGAGTTCTTTATTCCTTGTTCAAGATTGGTATTTATTTCTTGTAGGTGGCTTTATCATATTTCCCTTGAAGTCAGGAGCTTTATTAAGAACTGGACTACACCTGTGGTTACTTGGGGATAAAAATAAAGCTCTCCATCCCAAAGGATTAACAAGGAGGACTTAAGTAGGAATTAGTAGAAAGATGAGTCAGAAAGCACTGGAGAGTTCAATCTCTACATGTCCAGGAGCTGACCAAATACACAATTTCCTGATCTGCCAGAAAAATGCCAACATTTGGTTTTTCTTCCAGACAAAATTCCCCATGGAATGAAAGTCTCTGAGAGGGAGGAAAACTAAATAATTAAACCAACAAATTCAAATAAACAAAAATCTCCACCACAACACACCCTAGCCCCCCCCCAGAAAAAACAACCAACAACCACAAAAAACAACTACAGCTGACCAACTGTAAAATTCATTTTAGCTCCACCTTCACCCAGTATTATACATTCACAAATCTGCATTATAGAAGACACTTGTGTATGTTGAAGTTTCAGAATGCAACAGATGTCTAGCTCTGCTAAAAAACAAGATGACATTTATTTTGTTTATACTCATTACTTAGATATAAATCAACACTCAAGGCATGAATGGTGCCCTATTTTAGCAGGTTCTATTTAAATTATTAAAATTACATATGTATGTCTTGGCCAAAGCAGAATATAACATAAACATAGGAGAGTACTGATCTTAATACCCAAAGGGCTTCACTTTCATGTTTTAAAGTAGAAAGAGCTACACATGGAAGAAGAAAATAACAACCACATGGGTTAAATGAACAATGAACAAAGGAAAATTCTTTAATACAGCTCTCCAAAGAAAAAATATCAAAAACAGTCAAGAAAGTGGGCTCAAAGTAATACATGATTGAGACATACTTATTCCACTTCTAAACACAATTTATTCTGAATCGTTAAATCAAGAATCTTTATTTCGTAATGGAACAAGATTTAAATTTGTGAAAGAAATCATCTCTTCCCTATGCAATTTTTACTTAATGAGCAAATACTTTGAGTTCTGCAGGAGTCTGAAATTGCCAACACCCTGCAAACATCCCCACTGTACAAACATGAATTATTCTAGGTTTCTAAAGCTCCTTCTGCAAAAAAAGCAGCTCAGTGTGAGACAACACCACACACGATGCAGGAGAACTCATTCACTTCTCACTCATGCAAGACAAGAAATCATGATCAAACTGAGCCCTGTCCTCCAGTCAGCTTTAATCACCGTACTAGAAATATCACACCTCCACTAACAAATGTGCCCCTTGGACACAAAAATCAATGACTAGAAAGACTGGAACTTGCATATGGCATAATCATTTTCTGTGAATTACTTGAATATCCTCAAATTTGGTCTTAGAAAATGGAGATTATTCAAAAACACTTTTAAAATAAATGGAAACAATTAATACAACTTCAGTCTTTATAACATTTTTCTTTTCACTCTGCTTTAAAATAAAAACACATAAAAGCACCATCATGTTGCACATGATTCCTTCTTCCTACAAATAGGTTGTAGAGTCCTTATCACAGAGGTTATTCACAAGCTTAGGTCCAAAGCTACCAAGAGCCAAGCCTGACAGCATTTAGATATTTATACTGCTACTTTTATACAGATAAAGGAAATGTACTGCATGAGCTGCTTCTCCTCCCCTGAAGGCCAGCATTCAGGAAGGCAAATATACTCTGGACATTAGTTTCAAGCACTGCAAATCTCTTCCCATAAAAAAGATCACAATACCCCAACGGAGGCAAGCCCCAGATTCAGAGGAACCAATGATGTATTTGAGCTGACTGCCAGAGATGAGAAAGCTTTATGAACTATAAGCAGTGAAGCAGCTGCTTTCTAATACATTTAACTCCATGACATTTGAATAAAAGACAGATCTCAAGACTGTAGTGCTCTGTTATACAGGAGGAATGTAAAATTGTTTTCCTGATCTGGAAGTGGCATAACATTATGTCACTATAATCTAGTCCCCACTGAATTCACATTCAGAAATCTTATACAATCTACTGGCAGACTATAGAATTGAATTCTATCAAATATTAAAAATTCAGTTTAATAGATGGGATTTTTACCTGGACAACCGGATAAAGTTACTCAAGAAAATCCAACTAGTCATCTAACTGGAAGCAGAGAAAGTTTTGATAAAACAGGAAATGCCTTGGCACTATAATCTCAAATTTATGAACTATGGTTCCACAGTATGACTTTCATCCTGAGAGATTAAGCTGTACCCTTCTACATAAATAAAAATATCAAAGAAATATTTTTTAGAAGTCTACTAAACTGCCATTAGTGATCCAACAGTGTCTGGAATAAAACACTTCCAAAAATAAAGGTAAACTCTGTTACTAGGGAATCTAAATTATGATAGAAATAAAAATCTAGAAAAAATGCACGGAGATAAGTAACTGAAGGGTTGTGAGAAAGGACTAATTCTTAAATATATTGTTTAAAAACAGTATAAATCTTTTCTCTTTGGGAGCAAACTTATGCAGGAATACTTAACAGTTATTAATATATTTTCCATGGAATAAGAGGAAAATCTACAATAGGTTTCAGGAAAAGCTGGATGAAATTAATAGCATTACTAAGCATCAAGGCCTATTTCTAGGGAATCTGTATCTAATATAATATGCAAAAAAACCAAAACTCATCCTTTATTTCCATTCCTTTACATAACAAAGCCAACATCCTTTTGGGCATCTAAATTAGCTATTAAGATTCTGCCAAGTGAAGACAACTAACACCTGGAAGGCTAGTCTACACCAGCTCCTACCTGTCTGCATTAAGAAATGCAGCTCACTCTTCCTCTGCTTTATCCAACGGTACCAAAAGTACAAATTATGTGCTACTACTCAAATAAAATAAACCATCACAACCAGTTTCTCTGGGAAAGTAATTAATTCCAAATATTTATAAAGAAAAAGAATCACTAGACTGTATCGGAAATAAAGACAAAGGGGGTGCTTACTTACTGGAAATGGAAATTCCACTACACTTTATACATAAAAATAGTAATACATTCCTATAATAAAAAAAGCTTTATCCAGATTTCTTTTAGCCTACTTCTTTCCTCTCCCCTTTAAGTAGAAGAACTACACTAAAGCTAACTAATATGCCACAAATAAGATTTGAAGGATATGTTTCTGCAAGGACCAATATATATGAAATATGTTAAAGATTTTGCCCTAAAATTCTACCCACTTCACCTATTTTCTTGAAAAAGAAGTCTTTCCTTAAGAAGGATTAATAACTTTGCTAAAAGTCATGCTGTCCATATTTCTTTAGAGATTCAAGCTTATTGCTTGTTCAGAGCATTTTCAAAAGGAAAGCTACACAAATCACAGGATGGTTTAGGTTGGAAGGGACCTCTGGAAACCATCTAGTCCAACTCCCCTGGTGAAGCAGGCTTGCCTACAGCAGGTTGCACATGACCATTCCAGGCAGGTTTTGAACATCTCCAGATAAGGAAGATCCAAAACCTCCCTAGACAGCCTGTTCCAGTGTGCTGCCACACTCAAAGTAAAGAAGTTTTTCCTAATATTTAGATTAGACTCCCTGTGTTTTGATTTGTGCCTTCTGTCCCTTGTCCTATCACTGGGCACTACTGAAAAGTCTGGCCCCATTGTCTTGACACCTGCCCTTAAGACGTTTGTATGCAGTGACAAGATCCTATCTCCTCTTAACAACCAGCTAAAATAAATGACAGCAGGATCTACTATTAATGTGCTTCTCTTTATGGTTTTTGCCAGTAAAGTGCTCATAATTCTCTGCTGGCTGTGTTTCCTGGTTTTCTTTTATGCTATACACCCCCAGAATGATTACAGGCCAAGACACTCAAGAAAGGCCTGATTTGTTGGGAGAACAACCCCCTTTATGCCCCTGACCTTTCTAAGAAATCTTTCCCTCATCAAACTTGAAGTATACCAACAGGTCAAGCAGTTTCAACTGACTCTTTAATTGTTATTAGAACATCAATTCAATTAACATTCCAAAAGTGATACTTTGGCACAATTCACATAAAACAATTCTTCCAAAGAAGTTCACTTAAATGGGCCTTTCATTGTTAGGACAAATAGCACACTGAGAAGTTATGCAAGAATGTCAGCGTGGTGTGCTGCACATCACATGCCAAACGCTGCAAGATGTGGTTAATGATCTACAGGATCATCTGAGCGTTATCTGAAGAAGATGGGTTGTTGCAACATCCTTTTCTTCAGCAAAAAGGCACACACAAAACCCTGTTTAATAAGAATGGCAAAACAGAAAATAATGGGATTATTTTGTGACAGATTAGTTTTATTTCATATCCTCCAAGAAGATTATCAATCTAGGCATGTCCTGGTAGAAGCCCCGAAATAAAAGGCTACTCACCACCTTTTCCTGATGTGCAGAAGAAATGCCTCAAAAGTCATGTAGCCTTAATTCACAGCACACCTCTAAAGAACCAGCAACTGAAACATGGGTAAAAATTTGCTGTGTTTTTTTGACGGTTAACAGTGTGATAATTTATGGAGAAATGTGCTTTTAAATAAAAGCTTAATTTTCTAAAGGAAGCTAAACTAAAAGCAGATGCCTAGCAGCTTACACCAGTGCCAATCAATCTGTTACATCCTGCAGAGCATTCTGCGTCCCAGAGGTATCCAAAATAGCCAATTATTGCAGATGAAGCCTTCTGACCCACAGCTCAAATATAATAAACATCCCTCAGTCATCCTGTCAAATCCTGCATTATTCAGTCACGAATTAGTTTAAATTTTCCCAGAAACTTTTTTAATCCAGCCCTGAAGAGTAGTTTGTGTGTTTTCATTCCATAACCAGTAGCAAAGACTTGCATTTCTGGTTCCCAATGACAGACCTATCAGACACACTCAACAAAACAAGGAGATCAAGTTTACATGGGACAGAATAGAAGAGGAAAGAAAAAAAATTGTAAAGGAAAAAAAACATTTACAGAGCATGATCAGAGACCAAGTGTAATCCTCATTCAAATCTAACCTCCTGCATAATAAAGATGATAGAATTTCACTCAGTCCTTGTCTTGTGACTTAGGAGGAATTTGTATTCTATTAAGCAGCTAAAGAAAGTTCATATCCCACCAATTAGCTTGTTGGAGTTCAGCTTTCAGATTCTGAATTTTGACAGACTTTCAGCTTCACAAAGTAATCTCTACAGAACACAAACAAACCTCCCCCCGCCTAAAACACCAAAGTAGAAAACATCACATTCCCCAAAGCCCAGAAAAACTCCACACTCCTCCCTAAAAGGCATTCCCTTATGACTTAACCTCCTTTTTGCTAGGCCAGAGAAATGAATATTTTTTCACTCAGACTTTTTGCCTCCGGCATATTTCTCTAAACTAAAAACCATACTTGTAGCTCCTTTCTTCCATCTTTCTATATTATTTTATTACCAAGAATGTAGAAAGTCTCACTGAAGTTATGACATTACTTAAACTCTTGACTACTTTTATCTCTCCCTACACTTTCTGTACTTCTCAGAACACCTCATAGGTTCTGGAACACCATGAGGTACCAAGAGCTTGGTTTGCCATCTACTACCAACTGAATGGACCTTGCAAACTATATTGTTGCCCAATGAATCTAGCTTAACCTGTTGCCAGCACCCCGTAACATTAGTTCATTTGCAGCCTTACACATTTGTTTAGTCTGTGTATTTCCAGCTGCAATCGTCTTTTTATAAAGAGATTTATAAACTGAGCGCCTTTGGACTAAAGGCATATTTAGGATTTCTATAACCAGCAATTCCTTCAGCTGCACAGCTCCTACATATAAAGGAGAAGAAATGTTATCAGAGAAGATTCTATAATTGACAAGATTTAGCCCATTAACTAGTTTCAGCTTTTCTGGAACAAAAGAATACCTGGAATCTGTTCTGCTACATAAAGGCAAAATTCTTTTTCTTGCTGGCAAGAATAAATCAGAACTTACCATTCTAATAATGAATTTAAGACTGAGCTTCTAAACTCACAAGAATTTTAATTTCAAAATAGAAGTTCCCATAGAAACACCAGTATGCTTTCTATCCAAAGCTATCACATTTCAGAGAAACACAAATATGCTTTCTATCCAAAGTTTTAAACTTGACCATATTATGTCTAGCAACACAAAGCATTACATAGCAGCATAGAGAAAACCTCCTAACCACACTACATAGCATGTTTTTGCCAACAAAAACTTTGGCCAGACCTGCGTTAAAAAAACTATTTGTAGCTAAAGATCCCGCTGATGTCTATACAATCCAGAATAACTTACCCATTGAGCTAGACAATATTTACTTTTTTCAAATCATTCATTTTATCTCGTTCTCTTGACGTACTGTGTTCATTTCTTGAAAAAGGAGATAACCACAGAAGACGGAAGTAGCGCATATATTTTCAGCTGTCTGGAAGGGTAGGATGAACAGAACTAACCTTAGGCCAGCCAGACCAGCAAGAATACTCAGAGTGCATCTTCAACACAAACTGAAAAAATGACACCAGTATTCATCTATTTCTCTCTGAAATCTCACAGTTGTGAAGGGAGATGTTTTATCTAAACACCAATACCTGGCAAAAGAAATGAGGGCATGACAGATTGATGGGATATTACCATCCTGTCTATGAGCAAATGCTCCACCAGAACTCCAGCTCAAGTCTAGCACCACCACCTTGTCTACTGAAAACGTGGCAGGGTGCTTCAGAGCTAAATTTATAAAGCTCCTATATGCCTGTACTGAAATAAGAGCAGGAATGCAAGAATGAAAGTAGAAATTTAAATCTGAGTAAGTAGAAAGCATTGATGTAAAATTCTTCTGAAACGATGTGTCTAAAAGAGAATTTGAAACTGCTGCTTAAAAAGAAGTGGTCACTTGGCAGCTTTCCTTAAGGAAAATATGATTGGAAGCAAATCGTAAGGGAGGGGAAAAAAGAAACCGTGGATTTACTTTGGAGGAGTTCTGCAGGAAGCAATATCACTGAACACTTAGCTGCTGCAGCAGAGCTTGACAGTCAAATATTGCTCAGCAGTGAGTAAGAAGGAGGCCAGTTACAGGACAGGGCTGTACAGCAACCTGACCTGGGCAAGACACACACTTCTGGCCTGTGGGAGAAGCTTTGCAGCTTTAAGCACCTGCTGAAATACCAATCCATCTCTTCAAAGAAAAGTACCTTCTACAGAAAACCAATTCCTGTTCCACAGGGTGAGTTCTAAAAGCAGCTCGTTTTTCTTTCCAGTACCTGAAAACTGATACCGTTTCCTTAAATTTACAATTCCTTTCCACAGGGGTTTCCAAAGGCACTGCAGACGAGCCCACTTCTCTACACAATTCCCAAGCAGACACTTTTGCCAGGTCCTTAACTTCAAAAAGGATTTCTGAAGGAGACTCAGAAAGGAGACCTTTAAAGCCCACCCTCCCTCCCAAAGCCAGCTCTTCAAACTGAGAAGCAGGTCCTTAACTCAGGCAGGAATGCATGGCCAGCTGTACTTCAGCACAGTTTGACTGGCATTGCAGGGCCAGGAGGTCACTCCACACTTACTGGATGTTTTGTATTGCTCAACAAGGAACTGACAAGCTGGCTAGGTGTGCTGGTTTGACTGGGGCACAGCTAATTTTCTTCACAGTACCCAGTACGGGACTGTGTTCTGGAATTTGTGCTGCTGATTTGGGAAACTGCATAGATAACACAGGGATATTTTAGCTATTGCTGAGCAGCACTTGCACAGTGTTAGGCACTTTCCTGCTTCTCATATACTTCAATACATATTTTAACTTTAAGTAATACTTAATACACACTTTAACCAATACATACCTTCAGAAACAAATTTTGAAGGTGCACAAGCAGGCCTGAAAGATGATGCAGCCTACCTGGACTTCAACAAAGCATTTGACACGGCCTCCCGTGGCACCCTCCTGGAAAAGCTGGTGGCCCATGTCCCGGAAAGGTGCACTCCAGGCTAGATTAAGAACTGGCTGGATGGCTGGGCCCAGGGAGGGGTGGTGAATGGTGCTGCATCCACTTGGCCTCTGGTCACTAGTGGTGTGTCCCAGGGATCAGTGCTGGGCCTAGTCCTGTTTAATATCCTTTTTGAGGATCTGGATGAGGAGATCACAAGCACGTTCACAGACAACATCAAGTTTGGTGGGAGTATCGATCTGCTGGAAGGTAGGAAGGTTCAGCAGAGTGACCTGGACATGCTGGATCGATGGGAGAGACCAAAGGCATGAGGCTCAACAAGAACAAGGGCCGGAGCCTGCACTCAGCAACAACAGCCGCAGGGAGTGCTCCAGGCTGGGGGGCAGAGTGGGAAATTGGCCCAGCAGGAAAGGACCTGGGAGTGCTGGTCAGCAGCACATGTCCTGTGAGGAGCTGCTGAGAGAGCTGGGATTGTTTAGCCTGGAAAAAAGAAGGCTCGGCAAGTACCTTATTACCCTCTACGACCACCTGAAAAGAAGGCAGTAGCCAGGTGGGAGTCAGCCTCTTCTCCTGGGTAACCAGCAATGGGACAAGGGGACATAGATACAAGCTGCACCAGGGGAGGTTTAGGTTGGACATTAGGAATAAATTCTCCACAGAGAGGGTGATTAGACATGGTAATAGGCTGACCCTGGAGGTGTTTAAGGAAAGACTGGATGCAGCACTGATATGGTCTAATTGACATGGTGGTGTTCAAAGGTTGGACTTGATCTCAGAGATCTTTTCCAACCTAACTGATTCTGTGGTATCACACAGCCATGAGGGGACTGGGGGTGCACAAGAAGTTGGGAGGAGACACAGACAGGACAGCTGGGCCCAACTGACCAGAGGGATATCCCACACCGTCATGCTTAGCACATAAAGCTGGGGGAAAGGAGTAGGAAGTGATGGCATTTGTCTTCCCAAGGCAATGTTACACATGATGGGGCCCAGCTTCCCTGGAGATGGCTGAACACCTGCCTGCCACTGGGAAGTGAGGAATTGCTTTGCCAGTACATGCAACCTCTACTTTACCCACTAAACCGTCTTTGTCTTAACCCACAATTTTTCTCACTTTTAGTCCTCCAGTTCTCTCCCCTATCCCAGCAGGGCAGAGTAAGCAAGAGGCTGCTTGGGGCTTAGTTGAGATTGCCCTTCTAAATGTATCTCAATAAGCACTCTGAAATTCTACCACTCTTCAGCATTTCTGCCAGCTCTTAGCAAAGAATTGTTAAGTCAGAGTCTGCCCACTACCTCACAGACATGAAATTCTTCCTGTTTTTCTTCATTCTTTATTCCTGTTTTAAGCTGAGTTAGGTTTTTCAACTTCCTCATTAGATAGTTTGCTAAAAATCAAAATTCCCCATAGGATTTTTTGCAGAAGGGTAACTGCATACATATCAAGCCAATCAGTACAATACACCATGCCATTTTTTGAGTAAGGAAGCACCATAAACTTAATAAACACCTTAATTAAGATCACTGACATTTTAGAGAACATAAAAAGAGTTTATTGTTAGTCATTGCAGACCCTCTTTGGATTAAGTTTTGTATCCAACCATACATAAAATTAAATGGTCTACTCTTTTAGAAACATTCTTCTTTTTCCATATAACCACTTTAACCACAAACACATTATATGTTTTTCTGCCTCCTGGCTGTCAGTCTTCAATTCCCTTCTTCCCAAGTATAGGAAGACAAATCACCAAGATGCAGCTGTAAGCTTTTTTGTGCACATCCACCCAATGAGAGCCACACATGATAACACAGTAAGTTAACTTTCTTTCACAGACCCACAGGAGAACTTCAGAGCTTGTTGCCCAGAGAGGCTGTGGGTGCTCCATCCCTGGTAGTGTTCAAGGACAGGTTGGATGGGGCCCTGAGTAAGCTGTTCAAGTGGGTGGTATCCCTGCCCATGGCAGGGGGGTTGGAACTAGATGACCTCTAAGATCTCTTCCAACCCAAACCATTCTAGATTCATTTACAAGAGCATTAGCTATGGCAGTACCTATTTTCCATCAGCCCCACTTTCATGATAATTCTTTCCATTAATATTTCAAAGCACTACCAGCAAAGACAGGCCAACAGAGCCCAGCACTGCTCCTCAGTGCTCCACTTCAGGGCCATTCCAGGACACCAGCCAGAGGCTTTTAAGAACCTGCAAGAAGCTCAGTATTTAGACAGTTTCAGGGATCTCCAGACTGTTTCGACCACAGCACCAGGCCACCAGAAGCAAGTGCTTTTCAGTATTCAGTAACCAGCCTGGAAGGTCACACATCCCTGGGAATGCACCTTCCAACCCTACCACACAGCCAGAGACCATTCTCTTCTTCCACAGCTTGCACAGCTTTGTTCAGTACAGGTACTGGGGCACTACAATCTAGAGAGGGGCCCAAGTATATTGGCCATGCTTCCTTTTGAAGATTAAATTAATTACTTGGCTCGCATGTAGAGAGCACCTCAAGCACTGTTTCCATAAATCTTTTACCCTACTAATACGTTTCCAGGTTGATAAGGACTAGAGGACAGGAAGAAGAGACCAAGAAGTACCTCTAGAGGCCTAGCTTTTACAAAACTTTAGTGCAAGACAGCAGCTAAACACTGGCATTCATCACTGATCACTACTAGGTGAGGAGGGGGAAGGAAAGGCATCTACAAATCCCAGCATTCACATTCCGAAAAACAGAGTCCAGGTTGCACAAAAACACATTTGAGAGCTGGCAAGCTGTTTTGTCAGAAGTGACCTTCTGTGTCACGTTTCAAAAGTGAGGAATGATTTTTGCACACATAACCAGTAACACAGTTGTCCAAAATGTTTCAGGAAGCTCTGGCTATCAGATCAATAGCAGGTACCCACAGCTGGTCTGCCCCTGCAGTTACTTGGTAAGCACCTCTTATTTAAGGTTAAATCATCTTTTGGTGAAATGGAACTGAGGTGTAGTAGATAACTGTATGCCAGCTCCTGATTTGTAACACTGAGCTTAACTTCAAACCAGCCTTCACTAGCAATTTGAAAAATATTTAAATTTTGCTAACTGCTTAGAAATAAAGGCCATGAATCTTGCATGCCGAATAAAAAAGTGTTTTATTTTTTTAAGAGAAACTCATATTAATAACATAGAACATAAAATTAAGCCTGCTCATTATGATTTGTTTCAATGTTTTCAATGATTTATAGGCAAGTTCCCAACTAAGAACACAGGCAATGAATTCATGCATAATTAACCTTGAAGAAAATTACTACTGCTTCTATTCCTTACCAACTACTATCAGCTTCTATTCAGTGGAAATTATCTTCACTGGGGGCTTCTAAACAGTTGCTATTTGTCAAAAGCAGGAGGCAGTTCTGGTTATCCCGTGGGCTGCCTCCAGCAATTATCAGAAGTGGGAGACTGTGCCAGACACAGTGCTGCTACCTGGGTTTTGTGGAAATATATTTAAGACTTTTTCACATCATTAAGATAATTTTATCACAAGACGCGTGACTTGTGTTTTCAGCACTTATGCTGCCTAAGACAAACAGACGGCCTTTACAATTCCAGCACTACTTCTCCCTTTTAATTCTACTTCCAGCTTCTCTGCCTACACACTTAAGAGCATATGCAGTATCCAGTTTAATAGCATTAACTTGAGAATTCAAGAAATTGTAATCAGACAACAGGCATGGTAATCTCATTAATGTTCTCCAACCTGGTACAAAGCAAGTACCACTGAAAATCATATACAACTCAGTTCTGAACAAAATAAGCAATAAAGACACTGTCCAGTGTCTGCCCATTCATGTCTCATGCCAAGAGGGGAAGCTACTTACAGAGAGGGAACTGCTTACTGATTTGCTTGCACTGCATCCTCTTCTTTCATAACTAGGGCAGTATCTCTAGCTCACAAAGTGTTCTGCCACTCAAAAAGAAGACAGACATCAACTATTCCACTTCCATTGTGCATCCAGAACTTGAAATGGAAAGATGTTGACCAGGACAATGGGAAAAGGGCACACAACACTAAAACAGGAAAGGAGATAAGGGAAACAATACAAATGTCATACATACAGCTATCTGCTGTGGGACGGAAAGCTCACGTCCTAAAGACAGTCTTACAGTCTCATAAAATTAAGAAGTAATCATACTGGTAGGGGTTGGAGGAGATGGGCAGTTTGAGACATTTTTAGTTTCACAAAATTAGAGATTTACTTTTTAAAAAAGCAACAGCCTGTTTCAAGGAGGAAAAAAAAAATCACTCTCATTATACCAGTGGGGATTTTTTTTTGTTTTAAAACACCTAAGTCTCACTAGCAGTAAACCACAAGATTTGATGATCCCTTTTATGAGGCTTGGAAGATGCTGACTCAACTACACAGAGCTTTTTCTTTCATTTATTTTTGTAACTATAAGCCGCTACAGATTCTGATAATTTTCCCCTTTTCTGAACGAACCAAAAAAACATTTGCTTTTTTTTTGAGAGCAAATGATAGGTGGAAAATAAACAAAAGGGCCTCTGGAATATTATCAAGATTCCTATTTCTACCTTCAACAATTAAGAAGGGAGCAATAACAGATTTATTATGTCCAGATCACAGCCCTCACTATGAATAACTGACACTGAATTTTTGAGGCCTTTCACAACATAAGGCGTTAAACTGCATGAAGTTTCACTCGCATCACTGAAGTAACCTGCACAACCAGAAAAGGAAGTCAGTGAGCCCAAACCCCTCAGGGAAAGGGAAGCAGGGAGCAGGAGCTCAACTGAAGGTCATTGCAACTAGGGCACAACATCACACATATATATATTTTTATACTGCTGTCCTTCAGTGGATTGGGAACAGGAGCTCAAGCAAAAATCAGAGTTAGTTGAATCCACGCAGAAAAGTTATTACACAACCCATAAGCAGCATCTAGATATTTATTTTGTTTTAAAGCCTATTTCAATCTACCTAACTGTTGCTTTACATTCTTCAGGATGTGTCCTACACATTCATTTCTCTTGTCCTGCCTCCCAAACTGTTTCTTTGCTGCTTCTTGTTAGTATATTCTTACAGTAAGAACATCTTCCAGAAGGTCTAACTAAGCTATCCCTTATTTTCCAGGTAATTACATAATTCAGAAAAAAAGTAAGATCTCACATATTTAAATATATATGGTTGAATATTATATATGACTAAAAACTCATAAGTAGTCATCAGCTGCAGAACGCAAATCGGAAATTTTCCTTTTATTTCAATTGTACTGAAGACCATTATTTTTAATATATATGTAAGAGTGGTTGGATGGCTGGACAACATCCTTTCTCTGTATTTTGTAAGAATTTCCTGAAGTACAAAACCAGTAGTTAGGAACATTAAATCATGTAATGAAACACAGAAAATATGTCCTTGTATTAAAAAGAAAGGCTGAGGGAAAAGGGAGAAGTATCTACATCAGATGCTTAATCCTTATTGAAAAAAATTATTCCAATATTCCAATCTTCGAGTTATTGATCTGTAAACCAGAAAAAAAAGGATAAAGAACATATTCTCTGTAACTGAGGACACAATGAGTTACTTCTATAACAGAAGAAGAAACAAAAGGAAAAGAAAGAATTTATGAAAGGGGCAGAACAGAAAAAAACTGAAAACACAGAAGCTTTAATTCATAAGATGACATTTGAGTTTGAGTACTGAAAGTTTTTAATGTCTCTCCTCCTGGAGTCCTCTATATGAACTTTCTGCCATGCTACAAACTAGATGAAACTTATTTTTGCTGCAATGGAATTGCTGAAAAGGCAAAAGCTGACATCCACATTTTTCTGGTTTTGTTTTATCTATAAAACAGTAATAGATTCAAGCTCACACAGGTCTTTAGGCTCTCAGCAGAGATCTTCCATGCATGGCTTTTTGGTAGCCTATGCAAAGCCAACTTCAACTGTCATCTGCTCCCTAAGAGATGGAAAGATATACTAAAAGATTCACAAATCCATCTGATGATCTATCTCCCTTTAAAAACCATGTTAATAAGCACTCTTCTAGATTCCTTTCTTTCCACACCCAGGTAGGTGTGGAAATCTTGTATGCTTATTGAATTGGTTGCCCTAAAGGAAGCTATCCTTAATCTCCTGTGATGTTGGCAAACTACTTACGTAAAGAATTCAAATTAAGAGCAAAAAACCCACTCATTTTCTTCGACCACCTCTGCTCTCTGCAGCACCACTTGCATAAGTTTAATCACCAAGCTGAAATCTCATTTCCTAGGCATATCTTCAGGTACTGAATATGAAATTACAGTGAATCAAGCATAGGAAAAGGAATTTATCACAGCTTTGATGCCTTTTGATCAACCCCCTAGATGTTGTACCCAGTGTTTCCCTGAAAGACAGGAAATCACTCAGACTTGGAAGAGAAAATTATTCTTTCTGTTCCATAATTTTTAATGGCTCCAAGTGTGTCCACCACAGACTCAGCGTCTTTCTAGATGGAGACCCGAACAAAGGTTACTTGTTTGGACATTTTGCAATAGCATAATGTGACTCAGATGAGGGATTACTAAGTGTACCTTCAGCTCAGGCAGTAAAACACTGCCACTTGGAAGCTCACATGGCCAGTGGCTTCAACACGAGACAGCAATTCCAGTCAAGCAAACAATTCATCTAGATATAAATGTGATTGCAGTGCAAAGTAAAGGTACTTAAACTAGCCCATAGAGTATCAGCAGAAGCCCAGCCAAGGCACTGTGAGGCTGGTTATGTCTCCCTGGTTTTGACATTTGTGTCACTATGGCATGCATGCACTGAGGTGAAACTAGAAATGTACTCACCATACGTGAGCGCTCAAAGTAGTAATTGTAAACCAACTAGCAACCAGTTCCCCACCCCACACTTGTATTTTAAGCACCCACTGTCCCCTTCCTTCCAAAAGAGAGTAAAAATTCATTGCATAGTCAATAGAAAGACACCACAACCCTGACTGCCTAAGTTCCGGCACCTAGACATACAATACTAATTTTAAATTATTTGTTTTTCACTATAGAATGTGACTGGTATCCCAGGGAAAAAAAAAAACCCACACACAACTGAGTCAACATAAGTTACTTTGTCCACATTCATCTTTACCTTTCAGCTTAGGAAGCTTTCTGCTGTTCTGGGCAACACTATTTACTCAACTAGACAGAGAACGACTGGGAAAAACATATCCTGTCCCATCCCTGTGTTTTCCCCTCTCATTCAAACTGAAAGAGCTGTTGTTTCTTAGACAGCTCAGGTATTTAGTATTTCACAAATACTAAAGTCAAACTGAAGGATGCAACAGGGCATTAATAACTTGTTTTCTTGCCCAGAGCACCTATGCCTTTGCATATACACTCTAGGACACCAGTTTTACTGAAGTGGATAATCCAGTTCTTGGACACCCTCATTTTCTACAGTCTCTCCTATCAACTCCCAATCCACCAGCAAGATAAATTTCCATGTATCTGCAATTTTTGTCAGCAGCTTTGCCATTGCATTTATATTGTTCCACTAACCATTTCTCTTGCTCATGCTTCCCTCCCTCATACATTTTCAGTATTGTCACAAAGCAGACAGTCAGGATTTAGACTTTCAGCTGTTGAGTAAATTTTGACAGACATATCTGCAAAATATACATCTTCCTTCAATAACGCAAGGAAGAAGAATGCAATGCCAAAGATACAAATTCTTCATTTTGAAGATTCTCAGTATTGCTCCAGCCTAAAATCTGTGACTTTAAAAAAAGGCATATTCAGTCAGTTCAAGAACTTGTACAAACTCCACAAGTCCTCTTGAGGATGCCAAGTTGCTCATGTTTGTTGAGGCACAATGCCTTGGCATGACACATGGACAGCTTTAGCCAGGCACAGATCTCAGGTAGCTGATACTATTCAAGGAGAGTCCCACTTGAACTGTCGAGTAGTTTCTTAGGCTAGAACAGCACAGACACTTTGCACACTATTATTAAATACCACATGCAAAGCAGGGATTTAATGTGGGGGCTGGAATACAGAAGGTAGCACAGATGTTCACACACAACATTTATCTGGGCCTGCATCAAGTACTCACGAGGTGCTTTAACCTCCCCATTAGCTTACTTCTGCAAGTCAGTACTAAAAATACACATTAGAAATAAAATTCCACTTCCAATAAAGTGAGTTAGCCACAGCTGAATAAATTCTGTTACTTTTGTCTTCAGTTTTTTGTATGTATTTTACAGCAATTCCTTCTGACAAGGTATTTCCATGTTTTTACTTAATTTGTATACAAAAGTACTTTCAGCCAAGTGAATTTGCTACCTTTGAGTTTACTTGTATATCATTGTACTTTAAGTTGCTGGCCACAGAAAATAGAACTTCCTCCAGGACTTTCTCCAGGCAGTTCATTATTTCTTCATATTTTTAATCACTTCCCAAGTTATTCTGCTCTTTTCAGAAAACATTGAAAAAAAAAAAAAAAAGTAGTCCAGTGCACTGTTTTACAACAACAAAACCATGTTTCCAGGGATGGTCTAAAGCTTAAACCTTTATTCCTTTCTCTGAACCTGCTTCAGAGGCTTTAGATACAGAGCTCACTGACAGTGAACTCTCTTCAGGAATTTCTGTCCCTTCAAACCTCCACTCTCATGGTTTCCTTTTCAAGATATGAAAATATATAGCCTGTAGCTGTATGTTGTAATCTCAGGGAAGCCACGCTATGTGTGTATGATGCACTGGTCCTCAGTCATCATTGTTTTACATACAACAATTATGAACAACTAATTGAGGCCAACATAATATTCCACAAAATAATTTTCCCAGGGGCAGACAGAAAATCTTTAAAAAATAAAAAAAACTAAAAATCCAAGACTCTTGGTGGTAACTGGCCCCCAAGCCATGACTCACCAGCAACAAACTTAGGGCATTTTATTCTCCATAATTTCCAACTTCTATGTTGTTTAGATCTCACCTCTTGAGCACAGGTGAGCAGCCTTCCTCACTAAATGATCCCTGATGCCCAAGACTCTCTTTTGAGGTGATATCACCCATGTCCTTCCAACAAGAAACTTCCTCAACTAAAGATGCCTCACTACCCATACAGCAACACCCAGCCCCAACAGCTGCCACCATTTCATTAGGTGCAGAAGGGCACATGCATCAGAGCCCTCTTTGGCTTCAACTAACCATCTAATCTGCAGCTTCTTTTCCCTGCTGTAATCCTCTACTTATAAAAGTCAGAACCAGAAAAATATCAGAGTAGCTACTATCAGTCTTCACTTGTGAGGAAAATGCATCACCTAAATCCTACTCTGCTCTGTTTCATTATGATGGAGGACCACGTTTCCTCCCTACCTACTGCCAGTTTGCAAATTGTTCACCACACAGGGGAAGGTTTGGTTCCAGGATCCTGGGCTGATCTCACACTGAGGACCAAGTCACACCCCATTCCAGGTTTCCCCTGAGAACGAAGCTGGGTCACTGCCTTTACCAAGAAATGGAATGTAGCTGTAGGGGAAGTTCAGATAGGACATTAGGAAAATATTTTTCACTGAGAGGGTGGTCAATCACTGGAACAGGCTCCCCACAGCATCAAACCTATCAGAGTTCAAGGAGCTTATGGAGGCCACTCTTGGTCATATGTTTCAATGGTTTAGTTTTAAGTAAACCTGTAAGGAGAAGGGAATCAGACTTGGTCTTTATGGGTCCCTTTCAGCTCAAGATATTCTCTGACTCAGTGTGCACAAGGAAGTGCTCATCAACACAGATAAATTCTGAAAAAAACCTAAACCAAACCCACAAAAACCTCAAAGTCTAACTAAGCAAGGGAGGAACCTAATCCTTACCAGGGGGAATCTTAACACATCTTACCAGCTAAACATTCACACCTTGCCCAAGAAAGCTCAGCACAGGCAGTAGCCTGCACGGCAGCCTATGAAACCCCAGTAGTCAGAGATCAGAAGCTGTGAGCAATTCACACGTGCTCACCAGCACTGATAACATCACACATCAGCAAACCAGTCACAAGAGATGGAAGCACTCATTAGGCAGATACACTGCAGCTGACCCAAGGCACAGAAGAGCCTTTTCCACACTTTGTCCCTAGCTATACTAGCTCTGACAAGCAAAAAAAAAAAAAAAAGAAAAAGGAAACAAAAAAATATATATATGCAGGTGAAAAATAAATGGGTGGAAGGTGTAAAAATATGAAGTGATAGCTGAATATTCACAGAAGAAAATAATCAAGTCAGTCCTTGTTGACAGATAACTCTAGATGAGAGGAAGGAAAAGAAGGAAAGTTTGCTTTCCCGGTTAACCTTTACAGTTTCCCCATTATAATGCTGCATGAATATCTGTTGGCAAGTTCAAAACCCAGCCTCTTAAAATAGAATTACAGGATCTTGATGTGAACTTTCTAAAATACTGGTCACTCATTTACTGGTTGGCTGCTCTAATACTAAGCCAGAAACACAGGGGACATGACCACTAATAACTAAGAAACCTTGCTGCTGGGGTTAAGAAACCACTTATCTGTCAGATGAATAAATGCCAACTTAAAGAGACTGAAATCTAACATACAAAAAAAGCTTTACCTTTAGAAATACCAAGACATCAGAAAACATGCCTGAACCTAAAGATTCCTACAATATCATTAGCTGTAGCCACCACACATTATTATTCCAGGTTTAATAGCAGAATAGGACAAAGACCCTCAAAACTTCAGGAGGTTTTGTGCTGCCAGGCATAAAAGATTACATGCTAACTAAAGCTACACACCATCAGCATCCAGCAGGAAGTTTTAGTTTACTCTGCAGCTGCTATCAGCACTGCCTAGAAGACATATATATACACACACACACAGATATATACAGATATATATAGCTACATATAGATATATATATATAGCTTTGACATCCTGAGCATCCAATCCCCAATCCTTTTGAGAAAGTTCTCACTGATACTGTTGCTTACTTTTCTTGTTTCAGAAAAATACTACTTAAAAAAAACTAATACAAAGGTCTCAAGGCATGTACTCAAATGCTTTTGAGACTAGGCCTCTATCCAGCAAAGTTGTTCTTTAAAACATGCTAAAAGTGCACAGTTTCTTTGTTTTGTACAGTGTATGCTCTTTTTTTCAGTTCCTTTGAATTAACTGATCCAAAAAGAAAACAAACACATTTAATTTGTCGCATCAGAATATAAGGAGTAAATAATTCTATGCACCAACCACAAATACAATAGCAGCTATGCTATGTCAGACACAGGACTATCTATCCAAGCCTCTGACAATGGAGAAACAGTCAAAAGCAGATGGCTGGGAAAAGAGGAGTTTTGAAACATGGCAAGCATATGATACTTCTCCCAAGAATTCCTCCATCGGTGGCCTGTTTCCTTGAGTTCCTTGAATGCAACTTCCAAATAACTTCTCTCATAATCATCAAATTGGAAAACAGGAAACGTTGAACTATTTGCCATGAGCATTTGCATAAAAAAACAATCAAGTCTGACAACTTCTGCACACCCATTTTACAGGGCTTGTGGATAAGAACATGAAAGATTTAGACTAGACTAAGCAGCTGATTTTTCCAAGATAAGAAGGGGTGTGAACATACAGCCAAGAGAGGAGTCCTCCCTTGAATAACTGATTTACACTTCAAATCTAACTTGGTAGAACAGGCCAGGTGTGCACACTGTGATTTAATGAGTGATAAAAACAGAAATGCACATTTTAAGCACAGTGGTAAACAAATTTAATTCTTCCTAGGAAAACGAGGTTTTTCTAAATATCAGAGCAAGACGTAATGCAAAATCAACAGAGTGATTAGTGAAAATGACACACATTTTAAATAATTCAGAAAATCAGCAATTAAACTTGTCTGGTACTAGTATCCATGCATACTTAATTTTTGATCCATCACCACTACTGCAGATATTCTCATCAATCACTGAAGTCTAATTGTGCACAAACATCACTTGGTATTATAGGAATGAAGCTTCAGTGTATTGAAGCTTAAGTTCTTACAGCCAAATGCCTAACCCATACCAGAAAAAAACAAATAACCATACAATCTGAACTGCAAGTAAAATATAGAGGACTTCTACAGAGATAAGAGTCCCCAAAATAATGCTGATAAGTAGCAACAAAAATAAACATCAATTCACATACTAAATATAACATGAATGGAGAAAATTAAAAAAGAAGATGTATTCCAGTTTACCTTGTTTAATTAGGTATTGAACTAGTACAGCAGTTACTACCACACACCCCCTAATTTTTCTAGGCCAAATCTTCCATATTTCTACATCATACATTGTATAAAGTGCTACTGAGGTATTAAGACAGACATCCTGAGCCAGCACTCAGTATTTAGGTAGGTGGGATGGGTGCAAACTTTGATCCATGTTTTTGTCATTGCTGTGCTAAAGAATTTTAAATCTCCTGGATGACGATTTATTGCTGGATTTCTCTATATACCTACACAAACATAATCAAATAAAATAATGTATCAGTAGTTGATAACCCTATAACTGCTTCACAAGAATTCAGCAGTTAGCAACATCAGGTTAATAAACAGACAAAAAAGCTAAATTTTAAACTCCTCCTTACTGCACATTCCAAGCTTACTCGGTACCCACCTGGAAGAGACAAGACAGTGAGACCACAGAGAGATAAGAGGCACAGGCCAAGGTCTCCAGACACATTGAGGCCAGCAAAAGAATAAGGTCCACACAAGATAAAAATAATAAATAAACAAATAACACCAACTTTTGAATCGCCTTGCAACTTAACACCAGAGTTACAGTGTTGACAACATCCCTTACTTCTTCACCAGGACAGCAGAAAGCACATATATGCCCTGGGAGCTTCTATTTCTCCCAAGATTAATGAGAGCTGTTAATAAACAAAAGCCCACAGACCGCAACAGTCTAGCCCAGTTTTGGCAACTTCCATCATTCTGCAAGAGCACAAGTCAACAGGGAGACAGTGCAAGAGCCCTTGCCTGCCTCTGAAACACAAGAGAGGGGACAGCTGAGCTCAGTGATTACTCCAACAACCGAGAAGAATGAGGAAGACGTGTTATGCCACCCCAGTACAACACAGCAACACTTTCAACTGTTGCTCTGCAAATACAGCTCCAGCAATTCTGCTCCAGAAGTCCAGCCGAGTCTTGGAGAGCAGCAGGAACATCTACTGCAGCACTGCACATTGGCAGTGGCCTTGCTCCAGGGTGCAGAGGGAATCACAGCCACTGGGAAAGCGATTGTTGAGCTCTGAACATTTGCATTGTCCCGAGACAGGTATCACCTGGGTGCTTCACCTGGCACATGGAGAATCCACCTCTGGAGCTTTCGAGGTCCCACATACAACTGGAACGTGGTTCCTCAATTAACATAGAATAAAATACTGCAATAACAATAACTTAAAAAAGGGCTCTAAAGCCAACAGATGTGCCTTAGAGGGACTTCTTTTATTATGTATGATTTTAAAAAAATAGAAGGGTGTAATGGAAATTACCAAGGAACAATCTCACCAAGACAGATAGTTTTTCTGTTGAAATAAAGCCCACTGCTCATCACACATGGGGCTTTGGCTTACTAGAAACAAGCAGCAACTGCCCACAAGAGACTTCCCACAGAAAAATACATCAATTCCAAAATTAAAGTAGATTAAAAAAAAAAAAATACTGCAGAAGACACAGAAAGTATATTTAAAGCAGAGCTACTGGTAGAGAGGTTTCATGATAGTAACAGATTACTAAATGCAAGAAGCAAAAGCTCTTAAACACCTCCCCCCTACAGTTCCCAAAAGTGTTTCTGTGCAACTTTTCGGCAGTTTCATTTCTCCCCTTCCTCCTTCTCAATTCCTGACACAGGAAAAGCTATTTTGGACTAGACTGTGACATGAAGTGACACAGCAAATGAACTTCCCTCCCAAATTTCATCAAGAGGAAACTGGAATATTGCACGGTGCTGCAGCTCCACAAGTTTCACAAGGACATATAATCTGCATTCTTCATGTTACCATTAACCAATTTTTTTAAAATCCAGGTAAACATGAAAACAAACAAATATGGAACAAGATTATTTTTCCAAAGAACAACTTAAAGGCAAGAGCATCTATTAACTTCATTTTGCAGGACACTCTAGTCCTTTAGATGACAGAGGGGAGCTTCCTGACATCAAGAGCAAGACATTCATATGACTAAGACCACAAACCATTTCCCCGGTCCGTGCTCTCCCACCTCCTCCACCCCCGGCCTCCAAACCACAACCCACGCTCACTCCTGCATCCCAGAGATGCTGCTTGCCGCAAGAGAGGGGCAGGCAGCCCCTTGCTGCTATCCCAGACAGAAAGTGCCGGCAGCCCCTGCTCTCTGTGCACCAGTTCCTTACTGCTGCGGTGAAAGGGAACGCCACGTCTGAGCGGCTGGCAAGCGGCAAGCGCCTGGAAGTACGAGTCTGACACCAGCAGATATCAAACCCAGAAGTACAAAACGAGAAGGGATGAAAAAAAAACTATAACCTCTCTAATTCCTGCCTCAACTTGCGGTCAGTAGCCACCGACTCGGGTAAAAGAAAGTAAACAGGCACCGCGGTCCTCCCTGCACATCCACATTTCGTAAAGCAATTCCAAAAATACCAGAGATGAGCAGTTGTAAGGCCCCTTATGGCCCGTCAAAATCGTGTTTCTTTTCAGACTTTGTCCTACCACCAAACCCGGTGTTTCAGGGACGGACTCTACGGCAGTACCGAAACAAGGCGACGCGCAGCGGGACAGGGTTCCCGGTGCCAGCCTCCCCCGCCGGGCCACCGCGGGGGTCACCTCTCCATCCAAGCCCGCCGCTTCTCGGAACGGCGAAGCTGTCCCGAGCGAGGTCAGCCCACCGCAATCTTTCCCATCAGCAGCTCGTACACTAGGGCCGATCCAAAACCGGAGAAATGAAAGCCCTCCGCATCCCAAGGCGCGGAAGGTGCCGGGGGCAGCGCCGGTCTCAGCGGACCCGGAGAAGAGGGGCAGCCCGCCAGCAAACACCCCGCGAGTTTCGGGGAGCCCCGTTCCGCCGGGAAACGCCGGGACCCCCCGGGCCGGGTCCCCCATCCCCTCCGTGCCGCCCCCCGTGCGGGGGTGCCGCTCACCTGCGGTGTCCCAGATGGAGATGTTGTACGGCCCCCACTGCTTCAGGTAGAAGGCGCCGCCGACGGTGCTGACCGTCTCCTGGAAGCGCCGCTCCATGTAGCGGTGCAGCAAGGAGGTCTTGCCCACGTTCATGTCCCCCAGCAGCACCACCTTCCCGTCCGGCTTCTTCATCGCGGCTCGGCTCGGCTCCCCGCTCCCGCCCCCTTCCCCGGCCCGGCCCGCTCCGCCCGGCGGGGCCCCGGAAGCGGCGGGACGAGGGCCGAGAGCCGCCTCCGCCGGCAGCGCAAACTTCGGGGGCTCCGCTGGAGCCGCCGCGATCCGGCCCCGGCCCCGGCTGCTCCTCCCCCGGCCCCGCTCCCGCCCCCGCCCCGCCAGGGGGAGGGGAAGCGGGCGGGGAAGCGGCCGGGGCTCGGCGGGCCCGGCGCGGCCCCGGAGGAGCCGGGTGAGGTGTGCCGGCGCCCCGGGGCAGGGTGGCTGCCGAGCGGCTGCCGAGAAGCAGCTTCCCGCGGGGCTGGCGGGGCCGAGCTGGGCGGCGCTGAGCCCCGGGATGCTCGCGTCCTTCCAGCCGGAGATGGCACAGCCACTGTCTCCGCAGCCCCTCTGGAGCCCGAGGGAAAGCCCGCTCAGCCCGCTCCCCTCCCGAGCTGTACGTGGAGAGGCACAAAGTTGCTCCGAAATTAAGATCTCTCACAGAGCTGTGACAGCTGCCAGGCAAACACCTTTGCCCTGGCGAGAGGGAGGTATCAAGAGCTATTTTCCAAGGGGCAGGTCTACCCAATTTCACAGTCAGATAACCAGCTGCTGTAATTCAGATTTAATTCCATTACAGGTGACAGGATTGCAATCATCAGAGAGCTAGCCTATAATTTTTGCATCAGTCCTCTTTGTGCCAAACAAATCTGGGGAAAAAATATATATATAAACATGCTACGAATTTGTGGCAAATAAAGGATAATGTGTAGAGTGGGGGGGGGGGGAGAGAATTGTTACAGTATCCTTAAGAGAATTTACCAGCTATTAATTTCCTCTCCCTCCCCACAGGAAAGTGTTCAGATAGAAGCACTTTAATTCTTAAAGAGTGAACACACACTGTCATTCTTGCATGTCTCATGTTGAAACTGCTAGAATTTCTTTAGCCAGTCTAGGCTTCATATTTATGAGATGCTTTGATTTTTGCCTACCTGCTAAAAAGGATTAGCTGTGTGACAGTATGGGTTTTTAAAGCCGTGCCTACTTACTCTTCCTTATTCTGCTTTTACTGACCGGATTTGTGGTTTTGCAGCTGTACCCAGTGATATGTAATTTCAGTTCAGAATCAGATGTACTCTAGATATTAAAGTACTGGAGATACCCAAAGAGAGGGGATGTCAAATGGTAAAAAAAGTCTTACAAGTAATTTTAAAATATTAATACAGGATGTGATTCAGGGCTGTGTGCAATAATGTTTAAGGGCGGGGGGGGCACCAATCGTTGGACTTCAGTAACTGTGTGGCACTCTTTTTCTGTGCCATGTGCAGCCTTTGCCTCAGATGCCCATTTTCTGCCTGGATTCCCATCTCTCTCCCAGCGTTGGGAAAAATATACTCATTGAATCAAAGTGCTTCTCTGACATATTGCAAAGCAAGTAGGTTTCTTCTTGGTGCTTGGTATGAAAGTGTAAAAAGAACAAAAAATCTCTTTGTATGGATACTGCTTGCAAATTCCCATGTGCAATATGTTACACCCTTTTGAAGTGGCAGATGCCATTTCAGAAAGAGAAAGAAGAATTTTGTATCAAAGAGTTTAGACCATAAGGATCTGCACCTGTAAAAAAATTCTGAGTTTATGTACTCTCACCTTATGAATTGTTTTACTGTCCACAGAATAACAAAACACCTAAAAGTTTAAACACAGTGCTTCTGCTACCAAATCTTAGCAGTTAAAGCACTTTAATCAATTATTTCTGAATTTTACCAAAATTCTGCTGTATGTGAATTACTTTCGAGTACTAGTGAAATGTAGGTATTTCTGGTGTTCAAGTATCAATAGCTTCTAAAAGTAAGCAGAGAAGTTAGGACAGAAAATAGTCTCAATAATGGGGTGAAAATGCAACTGGGATTTTAGGCTTTGTTAATAACATGCACTATAAAAAGAGAAGCGTGCTCCCTTCAGAGATGTTTTCCACAGTTTCTTGAAGCACAAGAAACTGTGGAAAACAGTTTACACCCCACATATTTGAGCTGGTGTATTTGCAGCTAGCAGCAGTCAGACAGACACAGGACTCTCCCGAAAGTGTCACCAGCCAAATTTCACTGATGGCAATGTATTACTTTTGTATGTTAAACATACATGGCCTAGCTTAATGAGGCTCCAAATTCGTTTGGTCCAGTACTGGTTTGGACCTGGTGCCACAGCTAACAACTCTCACTCAGCCAGGGATGTGCATTATCCCACTAGTCTGCATCTCCCATTCACTGCTTACTTGAAGGGTCATCTCTGTTTCACAGCAATCTATTCCTAATAATCAGGTGCAACAGGATCAGAGGGTACTGCATGTTTCAGATCCCTAGGAGAATTTAGGACAATGCTGATCTGAACAGGTTCAAGTGTAGAAGGCCTCCTGAGGTAAGCCCTTAAAGACTCAAATTTGTGAAGTCCTCAGCAGTCTGATCTCCCACTGACCTCAGGAAAGCACACTCACTAGGCAAAGCACAGTGTGTTTTTTTATTAGTGCCGACGTCTCCTTGGATGAATGCACACCGAGCTACAGCATACAATTTAAGTCACCTCTTGTTAAAGTCAAATGGCTCATGATAGTCTGTAATGCAATATAAATAATAACAGAGCATATGTGAAAATATTTGGGAAAACATTAAGAGCCTGTAATTTGCTCTCTAGCATTCAGATGTATTGGCCTGTTGCGAGATAATTTTCCCAAATCACTGAGTCCTCTGTAGCAAGAGGTCTCCATAGTAGTAACTATGGGCACAAAGAATGTTCAAATTGCTTGATAGGAAGGAATGTGGAATACTTTACTCTCTAGGTAATGCATTTATGTGGACTACATACATTGACTGGTGTTTGTTTTCCATTTTAGAGCATCTGAGGACACCTTTAATTACAATGAGATTGTTCATTAGCCCTCTTGACAGCGTGACAACGTGCTCACCATGGTTGGTCTCCAGATGTTCTGAAATTCAGACATGTGGATTAGGATACAGAGGGGGACAACACATTTAACTTTCTTACCCACTTCTGTGCTAGAGTAAGACCCTCCCAAGAGTAAGAATGTTAGCCTTGTACACAAGCCAAAAACCTGAGCCAATTATGACTGTACTGACGTCAGGGTAACTCAACCCTTCTAGTCACCCGCAGTATGAAAGCTGCTTAATGTTGCAGGAGAAAATTAGAGCCTGTTTATTTGTTTCCTTGCCGGCCTTCCCTAGGTATTTATATACATTGTCCTGCCTATGGTCCTCATTTGGTCTTCAGGCTGACAATATTTTCTAAGTTCAGATGAGGTGAAATGTTTGTCACAGAACAGGGTTGTTTTTTGCTGAGCTGATTTTATTTTGGAGGCAAATTGAGCAAGTGGTTGAAAGAATATGTCATGTCAGCTACTAACTGCTGCCCCCAGTGTGTCACAGGTGTGCTATGGACTTCATGGACTTCAAAAAGCCTTCCTCTTTTTTGTTCTCAGGCAGTGTCTCTGTGTTTTGGCATGTTGAATCTCCACGACCAGATGTGTGCCTTCTGGAGAGGTACCACAAAGGACCTCAGTGGGACTGTTTGTAATGATAAAGGTGGTACAGACCCATCCTACTTTTAAAATATGGAAGAATCCATAACTTAAGGGCCATGTATCTCAGTTACCTACTGAATTATTCCTTCCTAGGCTTATTCCTTGTCCTTAATACATGCTGGCACACCAGTGCTTTGTTGCATCTCTTCTTGGAGCATGAGGTCACTGCAGAAGCTATGAACAGGTACCATTTGGTGAACCACAGCAATTTCTGGTTTTGTTACTGCTTATTGCCTTCCTTTATGACTTCTTTCTTCTAAATGAGCAAATGAGTATGCATGCTCATTAAACAGAAATATTTGTCCTCATCATCTTCCAGACAGCTGTAACTAGGGCTCACTCTCAGGGTGCTTTCTTTCAGGCTACAAAGCCTGAAATATCTAGACAGAGGAGTGGCAATGTGATGAGTAACTGTGTAGCCTGAAAAAGCTATTCATCACATTGCCACTGCTCTGCCTACATATTTATTCTAACATATACTAGGTTCTTCACCCCTCAGATTAGTCCACAACCTAGATGACCTAATCAAGGGAAATTGCCTGTACTGTATATCAAGAGTTAGTCTGCTTTCTCTAGGGTTGAGGTTCCACACCTTTCTCCCTCTCCTTTTCCCAGAATTTTCCTTGGGCTGGCACTGGCTTCTGCTTGACCATTCCCTACAACAATTGATCTTGAGCTGATGAAAAACTAGCTCAGCAGTGACAGTGAGTAGTTTTCTGCTGCTTTTGTGATGGGCACAGAGCAGGCTGATGAGGCAGCCCATGGTTGGAGCCACTGAGCTTCAGTTCCCTAGGTCTTCAGTTGAGTAGCACGGGCTGCTCACAGACCTTAACTTTCCCTTGGCAAGTGTCCCTGCTCTACCTCCTCTTCAAACTTTGCAGGTTTTGGAGCTCCTCAACTGTAGGACTCTTCTTTTGTCCTAAAGAGAAAACTTTTTTAACCTGAATTTCAGGGGGCTTAGTGTGGATATACTCTCCAAATGACACAGAAATATAGAACTAGAGATTCAAGCAAAAAGTAAGCAGTTGTGATTCAAAGTGATCCCAATGCAAGAAGTTCTGGTAAATGCACAAAATGTAAGTTTTGCATAGATTGCACTTTTAGCTGCAGCATTTTAAGGTCTAATCAGACTTCATCAGCACATGAGAATCCAAAACTGTCTGTCCTGCTATCATGTTCCTGAAGTTTAATAGGGCGCTGTGTGTGGATGTGTACAGAGGCTCACATGTGCTTACAAGAAGTTACAGAATTATGGCCTAAAAAAATGCTTTAGGTTTTCATTCTTCCTGGCATAATGAAGGAGATGGATTAAGTTAGCTGGTAGTAAGACAGAATTTGCTTTAGTTCTTATAAACTCATTAAGATTCTTGTCCATGATAAGCAGACACATGTATCTAGGAGACATCCTATGGACTGCAGCAGCCCACAATGGGAATGTGAGTGCAGATTTGGCAGAATCAGAAGGCATGATTCTAGTGACTAATAATGACATAGGACTCAAAATAAATGCAACTTGCGACCTTTAAATGTGAAGTTATTTTCACAACACATTTGTGACAGTTGAAAGAATTAATTTTTTTATTTGCAAGTTCAATATTGTCATCATATGAATTATTTACAAAGTGACATATACAGAAGAACAGATGTGTTTTTAGTTGAACCCACTTGTCACTAATGACATGCATGCATGTCAAGTATCTTTTGCATATTATACCTTAACTTTAAGTCATCTCTCTAGGCTGTAGCCATGGCTATTCCCTATGAATAAATTCACATGGTGCCAAGCATGCCATCATTATTCCTGGGCATGAAGAAAAGGCCATTGAAGAGTGTCACAGACAAATTTTCCTCAGGGCAAAATCAGATTGTCCTAGTTCCAGACAGGACAGGGTTAATTTTCACAGTAGCCAGGAGAGATCATGGTTAGGACCTGGAGGTTATTCTATACCAGCTCACATCATTTTCTGGGCACAGGGTCCCTTCCAGGTATCAAAGCACGGGCATGTGGTGGGGTATTGTCAGGGGTTTCCCTGTGGTGAGCATTGCATTTTTGGGCACATTGTTATTGGTATTGTTGTTGTTACTATTCAGTTTTTTATTTCATTGCTGTTTCCAGTAATTGTTCTTACCTAAACCCACAATCTTTATCTTTTGAGCCTCCAGTTCTCCTCTCCATCTCCCTGCAGGGAAAAGGAAGGGGTACGGGGGAGTGAGCACGTGCCATGTGGTTTGGAGTGTTTCGTTGGGAACACTAATTTGGGCAATACCATTCCTAAACCACGATGCACATCCAGCCAGGAGTTACATTTTGTCCTGCCTCTAGCCCTGTTATTACACTTTTATTTCACCTCTTGGCTGGACGCGCCATTGCAATCCCCTTTTCTCCTTCCTCCTTGAACTCCTCCCCACCCACTGCCCATAGTGGCAGTTGAGAAGTGGAATTTCTCTTCCTGGTGCCTGTTAAAGGTAAAAAAAAATTGATTGAATTTGGCAGAAAAAACAGCCATCCTTTTCTTATCCCCTTACAGAAAGACAACATTGTGACCTTCAGAGTGTACACTGATCACTATGAAATGAAATTTATCACAATGATTTCTCCTAAAAGTATTGCACCCCTTCATGGGCTCTTGTTTCATCCAGCCTTTGGATGAGAGATGCCCCAGCTATTCGTGGATAATATAACCTATTTAGAAAGGAAATATTAATGCAGTTAGAAGGACAAAGATAGTAATGATTTACGTGCATGTGTGAAGATGTGACTTCAAGATTAGAAGAAGAAAGAATTATCAAAGCAGAATTTAGAATATACAAATATGATTTATACTAGCATGTTTTTGGAGAGTAATACTGGAAATTCTTGCCAAGTTTGTAGCCTTCAAATTAGAAACTTACTGCATAAAATGTTCCAGGCCTCTTCTGGTCCTGGTTTAGAACGAGGAAAAAAGGAAGGTATGATGATTTTCATAGTAACAGTTGCTTTTGTAACAGAAGATCTTTTCCTCCTAGAAAATGAAAGAGGACTTCCTAGCTTCTTTCTAAATTGTATAGGAGACAAAAACCCCCAGAATATTTCAGATTTTAGTTGCTAGCTAGTTAGTAGAATTTTTACTGTTTCAGACATCATATCTAGGCATTAAAGCCTACTAAAAATATGCTAAGGTTTACTAAAATAGTTTCAAACACAGTATGAGGGTAACCTCATTACATTTGAAACATTGCCACACTGTAATATCCTGTAGAGAGTTTATGTAAAGATGGTGCAGTCAGAATTTTCTACTTTTTATGTGTCTTTAACCAGATAATTATGATTAAAAAGAAGTGCACGACTTAGGGAGTCATGCACATTTCTTCACGTCCTAGTGTTTCTGAGAATTAATTTCTGTGTCATTCTTTTGAGTGAATTTTCAATTTCACCATTCAAAAATTTGCTGCTGATTGATCTTAGGAAACTGTTCTGGTTTGCTTCTATCCTTTCTTTTTTAATAACCAAGTTTTTAATCATTACTCACCTTGGGTACTCCTCCAGATATCTTACTGAGATCAGTGGAACTATTCATAGCCAAGGTATAAATAAGTACGATGTGATTTGACCTTCAACCACCTCAAAAAATATTCTCCCATCTAATTATATAGAGAAAATCCTGCTGTAAATTCAAGAGCAAAAATACTTTAAAATTGCCTCTGACAATGTCTAGTGCTTGCAGCTGAAACTTAAACTTTTTTCTCCTGCTATCATATTTATTCTCTGTATAGTTCTGTTATGCAAAAATTTGATCCAAGTGATGTTTGCTGAAGCAGTATAATTTTTGGCGCTTATGAGTTGCGAGGAATTGCATGCTACTGTTTTGACATCTTTCGAGGCTGTAGATGCTGCTGTGATTCTTGGGGCCTGGGAAGTCACCTAGAAATGAAATCTGTTGCTGAGTATTCCCTTTACAAAAGAAAGTGCTGAAGTAATTGATTTAGTACCTCCTGGACTGGCTTCAGCTCTGAAAATATTTAAAAGTCTGCTTGCTTGCTTTTTTCCATTTGGAATGCCAAGTGGGACATAAATATAATTCTGGTTTGGCTTTCTTCGGCTATTAAGTTATCAGTATTAATTAGTATTGTCGTGATGTTTCCATCTTCAGAGCATTGCAGAAATGTAGCACCACATTCTGTGCTCATTTACACTTAAGCCAACTTCACTAAAACATTGCTTGAATTATTTATGGGAGCAAATCAGTTCTGTATTTGGCCTGATATATCACTGATCAGTTCCAGAGCTTTGATTATAAGGTTTTCTAACCCTCCTTCACACCCAGGGCAAGAAACACTTAATCAAGAGGGAAAACCTAAAACCATAATGGATGAAAGAAAAAGGAAAATACTCAAGGAAAAAGTTTCTATTATGAGATTTTTTTTTCCAGTGAATGTGGATTATATGAATCCTTTTAACACACTGAGAAAACAGCTTCTGTGAGACAGAGGAAATTGCAGAAATTATTAATGCTAGTTGATATTTAATCTAAATCTCTAATTTAAACAGAAGTGCTGGGTGAAACTCATTCCAGATATAATATGATATAATCTAATTTACTTCAAACACCTGCTTCTATCAAAGCTGGTCTGTTTAACATGTAAAAATAACAGGGTAAAGAAAACTTTTAGAACATATTTGGGATGTTAACATAAGATATTTTTATTGGAGTAAGCTTGTTCCTATTTAATTCAAATAAAGAAGCTTGTAATACTTTAAAGCTCAGATGAGATTACTATATAATAACATAGAAACACTGTGATTCAGAAATCAGAAAAAGGAGAGAGGTAACAATCAATTTAATATAGACAAATGACACTGAATGGAAAAAGTACTTGAAATTAAAAGGTGCAATCGAAGGGGAATTGTCCAAAGGAGAAGGGAGAGGCTACAAAATATTTTTTTAAAGCTTCACTATAGAATATATCCATGGAAGACAAGAATGGAAGAGGGTAAAATAAAAAGAAATAGGAATACCCAGTCTGGTTGTAAGACATCGGTGACACTAGAAAAAAATTCCATTCTCAGTGAAATGGCAAGTACAGGCTTGATCCTATATTCAGCTGGATGCTGAAGTATGTTCTTGGCTCTTAGGAATACTATTAACAGTTAAAAGCATACCTAAATGAAACACCTATGCTAAAATTCTTCAGTGAAGAAGGATGGACTTGAGTTCTGGACACACCGATAATGGATACTAACAAAAAGAAATATTTGAGTACAGATGGAGAAATTGCAATGAACACTTGTTAGCTGTGTACTTCAGAGTGAGTAGCAAAAAATTCATCCATTTCAGTGAGCTTCAGGTCACAGCCTGTGTTTTGATACAGAAGGTATACAAATTCACTCATTGCAAGTACATCTTGTGATCTTGAAAGAGAAGAGCTCTGTAACAAACCTTTGCATGAAGGCACAAGAGCTGCAAGAACTTGAAGCTGAAGGACTTTTTAAAATTGAAGCATTTAGGCAATTCAGGAAATGGAAGTGGAGTTTGTTCTCCAGATAAAACATCTACCTCCTTGTCTCTGTCCTCAAATTGCCAATACAAAGGATGAAAAACTAGTAGGAAATTACCAATAGTGAGAGAAGCCTTTACAGCCTTGTGGTAGAAGGTTTGAAATGGAAGAAGTAATTGTTTCTTCTCAGTGCATGATTACATTGCAGAATTCCTTGCCTTGGGGAAGTCAAAAGTTTAAAAATTAAAAAAAAGAAAGAAAATTAAATGAATGAGAATGAAAATCAGAAAGTCTCAAAGCAGCTAATTCTGAGCAGCATTTACCTGGAAAGAGCTCCTGTATGCTTGCCGTTCCCCCCTTGAACCCTCCTCACCCCTGTGAATAATGGTTTTATGACACAGCCCAGGAACTGCTGAAGTTACATTTAATCATAAACTGAAACTTGGGTCAGCTTGTCTCAAAGCATTAACCTAACAGCTGTGGCATTTCCGAAGATAAAAATGATGGCTCATTAGTCCATTCTGTGAAACACCAAGACTCTGAGGTGCAGTCAGGGTAGGAGGTGACTCTATAAAGGGGCTGCAAAGGTCTCTCAGATTCTGGCCTGCCACATCCTCTGGTATAAAGATACTAGACCCACATGACTCACATGAAGGCTAACAACTGTTCAAGGTTTTATTTTTTGAGCTGTAGCTGCTCTCTTGCTTCTCGATTACCAGCTGGAAGGATCGTAAAACTTATATTGACATGATCCAGGTAGTTGAAAGGAAAAAAATTAAGTAATATGGATTCAGAAGTAGTATAATCTACACTGGATTTGAGCAAAGAAATATAGAGATAGTAGTTAGAGATTTTAGAATGGAAAACTTTTTGCAAAATCTGCATAACTTGATCAAGACATAGATGACGGTAGATGTTTGGTCTTAAACTACCTGATTAGCAGTGGTAAATTATGATTCTTGTCCTTGTAGCTTCCTCCTGTCTGGTCTTCTGTTTCTGAGAGATTTTTCTCATCAGCTTTTGTCATCCCCCTGGCAAGATAGGTGGCAACTTGCACCCCATTTGGAAATGAAATCAAATAACAAGAGGCTACAGAAATCAAAATACAAGAGGCTTAGCCCTGCTAAGATAAACATTAACTCTGAGCCCTCAAATGTTTTCAGAAGATCTGGCCCAGAATTTATCAGGCACTTGAAATAAACTGTTAACTATTAACCAGCAGATGGAGGCTGGTTTGGTCACATTCTGAAACCAGTCATTGCTAAAGAATGAGATGATTCATGAGAGAGAGCAGACTTCGTAGGTGCCTGGCATTTAGCCAGGCCAAACCTTGACACAAGCTCAGTTGCTGATGGCAGAAAAAAATTAGCCTCTTCTGAGAGCAGTAGATCAGCATCTACTGTTTGTGCATTTTAATTGCATTAACATAACCTGATAACAAATGCAGAAGTAAAAGTAACTGTTCACCAGGATCACTCAGGGGCTAGTGATTTGCAGCCTCCAGTTTTGACATAGTTTATTAGCAGAATTGTTTTCTAGCCTTCTTTACAGTCCACTCTTTGCAGAAAACATTGAGGCATTGAGGTGCTGGAGTGCATCCAGAGAAGGGCAGTGAAGCTACTGAAGGATCTAGAGAGTAAGTCACATGAGGAACAGCTGAGGGAGTTGGGGTTGTTCAGCCTGGAGAAAAGGAGGCTCAGGAGAGATGTTATCACTCTACAAATGCCTGAAAGGTTTGTAGCAAGGTGAAAGTCAGTCTCCCAAATAAGTGATGGAATGAGGGAAAATTATCTCAAGTTGTGCCAGGGGAGGTTTAGATTGGATACTAAGAAAACTTCAGGGAAAGTGTTGTCAGGCACTGGAACAGTCTGCTCAGGGAAGTGGTTGACTTACCATCTCTGGAGGTATTTAAAAGACACAGTTTAGTGATGGACTTGGCAGTGCTGGGTTAACAGTTGTACTCAATGATCTTAGAGCTCTTTTCCAACCTAAATAATTCTATGATTCTATTATCTGATACATGGTGCTATGGATACATGGTGTACCTTGTCCTAAAAGCAGCCTGTTGATTTCAGCCTGTGAGTCCCACTGCTTCCTCAGTTCCCACACTGAATGGTTTGGGCATACTCTATACAGTCAATGAAAAGAGGTGCTTTTGAAGGCCTCCTGTAGGAGACCATGTCAGGTCTAGGTGACCCAAGGGTGAATGATTTCTCATTTATTAACAATAAAGGTCATCTACCTTTAAGGGCATTACCCCTTCAGTTAAATCCAGCCAACATTCTCTGAATTTCTGCTTTGTCTATTCTGGGCATGGTAAACGAAAGAACTTGAAGCAGGGGGACAGCCTTTAGAAGATACATATGCTTTTGGAAGATATCCTTGAAGAACAACAATTTAACTTGGTGCTTAGTCTCATACTAGAGTATGCGGGAATTTTGCAGATTTGTGTTGTCATGCCCGGAAACATCAACTACTCCAATTACAATAGGATGTTCAGAATGTAACTACATTATGGGGCATGAGGGCAGCTCTCTGTTGTCGAGTCTGGATGCATAAAGATTTGTGTCCTGATTTTATAGCTGAAGCACCATTCCTGTCCTTTTGCTGTTTGTTTTTTTCAGTGTAAAAGGAAACTTCAGGCAGGAGGGAGCAGGTTCAATCTCAGCCTCGTGCCTTTGTCTGAACAAGTAGGAAAATCACGACTGCAGGCATGTATACAGTATGTATGCCCCAACACTATTGGCACAGCCAAAAACTGGAGGAATTACTTCTGAAGCAAGCTCTTGCAAAGAAATAGAAGTGATTGCCATTTCTCTCAGCTCTATTTTTTTCCAAAGTCTCCCGTTATGTGATATTAATGTTTACCTTGCAAAGTCAGATAAAACATACCAGATGTCATGCGAATGGTGGGGATATGCACGGTCCCAAAGAAGTTTGGAAAACTGGAAATACCATAGGATAATTTGTGAAGTGCACAAAGGGAGGGCAGCAGGAAGATGCGGGAGAAGCTGGGGTTTCTGTCCAGACCATCCCGGGGCTCGGGACTGGCGAGTGGTGGCACAGGCAGCTCACACCGGGAAGCGCTGGCCAATGCCCCGCACTGCCCTGGGCCGGACAGTGGCCAGCACAGCCCTCGGCTCGGGTGGCCCCTCAGCTATCCTGGGGTTCCGCTCTTTCCAACCTTCTAATCCCAATCATTGGCAGAGGTATGGCGGGAGGCAGCCCGACCACCCACGCTTCTCTCATCTTCCTCCTCACAGCATCATTTCTCAGCAGGTCCCAAACATGAAATGGCTTCTGGGCGATTCAGACTACTTGTGTAATCTTGTTGAGGGATGGAGCACGTCTGTCTTACTGTCTTGTGAGAGCTTTCTGCTGTGCCTGAGAGTCTGTGTGCTCGGGCCCTTGAACTAACAGGAATGTGAATGAGGAGCAATGAGACAAACCACCCCAGCTGCTGATGGCCAGGGTCAGGTCTTTCTGAAAACCAGGCGACTGCTAGCTAAAGTCAGGCAGCTGAGGGACATGTGAGTGCCACGACTCAAGGAGGAAGGGGGACATCACTACAGGCTCAGGGCTCAAAGCATATGCTTCCCATGGAAATTAAGTGGTCATAGAAACCATACCTAATGTAAAACTTGTTTATAGTGTTTGAAGTTGCCACTCCACTACATTTAAGTAGTCTGTTGCAAAGCTGCAGGTAGCAGTACCTTTGGCAGAGGTCCCCAGTGTGGAGGCTGCCAGCCCCTCATGGACCTGCAGAGCCTCTGTGTGGCTTTGCAGAAGTGCCAGCCCCACTTCATGGGGAAGGGACAAGTTCTGATAAATACACATCGTTATTATTATTATTATTATTATTATTATTATTATTATTATTATTATTATTGCTGTTTCCCAGCAGCTGATAAATGAATTACTGCAAAGAATCAGGGTAAGTCCCTTATATCTGAGGGCCCAGGAGATTTGCTCTCTCTAAGTATTTCTTCACTACTCTTTGCTCTCTAACTGCTTTACCTGAAAGCCCAAATACACAACAGTCGTGTGAGTGTAATAAGAAAGGTTTTATTCAGTGACGGACTCGCAATCTTACGTTCAGAAGAAGCTGGCGAATGCCGCTGAGCCCCAGCAGTTGCCTTTTCAGCAGCCTTGCTCCGGGAGAGGGAGACCTCGAGCTGCCCGGAGCGTGTGTCCGGGGCTGCCGCCGCGGCCGCTGCTCGGAAGGGCTGGCGGAGCGGAGCGGTGCCGCTGCCTGCTGGGGCCCTGCTGCTGCTGCTGCTGCTCAGCGCTGCTCTCGGCGATGCTGAGGCATGGACTGGGTGGGCAGGGGCTGCTCACAGCCCTGGTGTGCCAGTGGAGGACTACAGAACCCTTCATTCCCCTCTCTCTAGTTAAGCAAACAGCGGCATCTTGAAGCTGCATGGTTTCAAGTTAAGGACCAGCATTTATCCTGTTTGGATACAGTTCTGCTACCACGGCTCTGAATATTAATGATTCTACCTACAAATTAAACTGAAAGCTTATCACAGCAAGAAATACTTGACAAAGATGAATGATTCAAATAGCAGAGATTACCTAGGTTGTCCACCCCCTGGAAAAGCATTGCTGATAAGCTCTGTGAAGGTACTGTGGTGTAGATGGAGAGTCTGTTCCCCTGAACAGCCACAGCCTGAGTCAAAAAATAATTTGTGTGGCAGTCACACTGCACTGAGATGCTGACATTCTTGGGATATTGTTGCTCATGTTCTCTGTCACCACTGGAGTAATCAAGAACGTCCTGAGCCCAGCAAAGAAATGGTTTAGGGGCCACCACTGAAATTACAGAGACAAAAGATGGTATACTATTTTTAGGCCATTGATAGGTCGATTGGTGCCTTCTTTTGCAGAATAATCTGGTTCCACTAGTCAGAAAAGTACCATTAAGTCAACAATACAAATGAGCTGCTTGGTAGAAATTACTTCCCGTGTTTTCTGAACCAGAAGAAGCACTGGCGGAGGGCAAGAGTCAGCTGATGGTAAGGAATTAGTCACAAACCCAACAGCCATGCAGTGTGTGCAAGCATCCAGAGCCCGTGGCCATAGCCCTGTGGTTGTCATGACAGCCCAGAGGCTGCTGCTGTCTGGGGATTCACCAGCCACTGTGAGACCCCTCTTCACGGTCTGCAAATGGATGCCACGGGAAGAGTGCCGAGTGCAAGATCTCTTAGCTTTCAGGCCAGATGCAAACAGCCAGCTCCATGTTTAAAGTGCTGAAATAAGAGGGGTTTCCTCCCTTAGTCACTTTTTTCTGTCCTGCTTTTACAGTAAATACTCTGTCATGGAGTACTCTTCCCAATGATGCTTTATATAAAGAAGCAATAGAAATGTCATTGTATTCAGAAAATATTCACATGTGCAGTCAGATGCTGTTAAGATCATACTCACTTTCTGGAAAAACTTATTTGCTGTCTGTTTCTGATGAGCATAGAGACTGACAGCATTCCTTAAAGACATGAAAACAAATAACCTCCTTTAAAGTGCATGTTATATTCCCTGCTTCCACTCTCATAGTCATGCTGGCTCAGTATATCCCTCTGCTCTCTCCTATATCATGCATATACCTTGCTGAAGCCTGTTTTGAACAAAACCTGTCCCATTGCTTCCTGCTAGATAATTGTCAAGCTGTGTGTTGCCCCTGACTGTGCTGTGGGTGCTGCTGTGTGTATTTTTTCCTCCTGTGCACATATATATACACATGTATAAACACTGCTGTTCCTCAGCACCAGCACGTGATGGTCTTGGTGCAGTGGCTTTGTGTGCAAGCTGCCAGATCTGCCCACCCTGGGGCTCTCTGGAAAACAGACACAGACCTCTGTCAGTCCTTCTCCAGCCTGCCCTTTTCCACTGGCACTGGTGAACCCCAGGAGGGCAGCATGGCTGCTGCAGAGCACAGCTCTGCACACCTAATGTCAACAAAGAGCCCCTTTGTGTGGAGCAAGTTCTCTGCTGGCCATCTCCAAGACATGCTGAAGCCCTTTTCTGGTGCCTGAGCTGTGCACAGTGGCCAGAGCAGAATCAAAACCCCTAGAGGCTCCAGAGCAGTGTGCTGGTGGGTGGATACTGCCTTGGCCACAAGAATCACAGAGGCCTTCACCTTGCAGGAGTGGAAACACCTGATAGTATTTCTATGGATTTGAGAAGAATTCACCCCTACATTCAGTGCACAGCCTGTGGGAACGAGTGGGTGTACCGATTAGGCTGTCAGGAGTGAAGGTTGTCAAGTCAGCTTCCAGTTACTTTGTCAGCCGTCAAACAACATTTTTCACCTCTATATCCCCTGTTTCCCAAATTGTGATTTCTATTCCTACACTATGTTGGTTTATCTATAGTAACAAAATGTCTATTCGTTGTTTCCTCACATATCTCAGGAACTACATTCTGACTGGATTAAGCACTCTGGTAGCATGAAAAAACACAGCCACTCATATGATAAGAAAGTATACAAAGCCCTCTGATCTAGTTGTGCTCTAAATATCCCACTGTCTTAACCCCAGTCTGGGTAGATGCCTTGATTAGCAAAGGTTACAGTAAAGAAAGAGCAGCTGTGAGTAAAAAACAAACAGAGGATTTCCTTTGATGCACATTGTGGTGCTGAGAGCTTTGGGTTATTTTGGGTTTCCTCCCTCATTTTTAAATAAGTCTTCAGTGGTGGCTCACAGTGAGTAAAAACTCTCCATGGCTGCTCAGAGCTCTGTGGAGCAGCTTCTGCCAGCCCTGGGCACAGAAGCAGCACTGACACAGCCAGTCAGAAACACTTTTGCAAGAGGTGAAACACCTTGTTTTCAGTTTATCAGTGATGCCCTTATGTCAGTGGGATGGTTAAAAAGAAAAGCTGCTTTTACTTCTGCTGCCTTGAAATGCAGACCACAGTCAAAACCAGAAAACGACAGAGAAAGCAGATTCTTAGTCAGGCACAGTGTAGTGTTGCAATCCATTAGAAATAAAGCAGCAAAGTGAAAAGCTGAAAAGTTGCTGTACTTTCAAGGAGCCAGTGTCTAACAACACCTGCAGTATTGTAAATGTTGGTAGAACCCAAGTAGTTCCAATGCAACAGCACTTGTACATCAATGGAAATTATTAGACAGGTCTTCTGAAGTTAAATAACTGTTATATGGAGCACTTTGAAGCCTGTAGGCTTATATTGATGTGAGAACAAAAACAACACTAAAGAAATTAAATTTTGCATGAGCTTTTTTGTAAAAAAATAGAAAAAAGGAAGAAAATCTACTTTTGTCCATATTGAAAAGGGATGATTGAACTTTTTCAGTCTGGAGGCAGGCTATATTTTATCAGTGGTATAAATATTACCACAGAAATATTCCATTGGTTTCAATTTTATTTACCAATTAAATGCACACACTCCAGTCATAAAAATATAGAACTTTGGGAGTAACAAATTTTACTTGGATACCTAAAATGAGATTAATACCTCAAATGGTCTTGGTAGGGCCATTAAGATATTTGCTGCCTTCAATTACTAATTGTGGAGACTATGTTAAAGTGCATCCCATGGGGCCAAGCCTGTAGCTCGCAGGGTGGTATTCTGTAGGAGACTCTGGCTGATTATTCATTTCTAGGTTTACTCTCTTCCTAGACCAATACTATGTTCATTAAAGAGCAAAAATTATGAGCTTCATAGTTATTTCATTTAAAACCATAGAACAAAAACTCAGGGAAAGAAAAAAGGCATACGTGTGTGTTTTCTCTAACACAAGGGAGATCTCATCCAGGGTAGATACTACTGCTTTTTTATATAGCTATGAGAGGGGATATAAAAGTAAAAATTACCCTGTGTAAAGCATGTACATTAATCAAACCCCGTGCAACCTGAGCCATGGAAAGAGTAAGAAGATCAGGGTAAAATGCATTGTATTTCATACTGATCAAAATAAATTGTTCCATGTCTGTTCAGCCAAATCATATGTGCCAGTTTCTGAAGGCAAAATGAAGTAATGATACTGTAATGAACATATTTAATTTATTTTTCATTTTTCTTATAATCTCCAATCTCTGAAACAGTTTGTTAAACCCCCAAAGCTACATATGTAATGAACTTTTGATAGTTGAGGTTACAGAGTCGTTCATGAGACAGAGCCAGGGTTCCAGAATGTCTCTATTAATTTTCGCAGGAGCAGCACTCTGCAGTCTTTCCTGCTCTGCTGAACACTCCTAATTTTGATTCATTTGGTTGGCATTTTAACCTGAAGGTATAAAAAAAAAAATAAAAAAGGGATGTTGCAAAGTCTTCAATAGCTCATTGGGAATATGCCATCCTGGCCAAAACTTTAGGAGTGACTTAATTCATATTTCTTCACTATTCCATCCCTTGGTTTATGCCTACAATAAAGAGAGTAACAAAGCTGTAATCTTCAGCAGTTTATTTGTCAATCTAAGAGGCACTGGATACAGGCTAATGACCATATTTCACAAATTTTACTTGCATGCACTTTGCAGGCTTTAATGAATGCATCAATGATGCTGACTGTCATTCTGGGGCAGATTACTTGGTTAGCCACTGCTCCCTCAGCCACAGAAACAATTCTTGTCCAGAAAGAATTGGACAGGCAGGCAGGAGTTCCTCCACTCACCCCACTCCTCCAAAAATGTGGCACTGCACTGCCCCTGTTTCCCTGGTCAAACACGCTTCTTCTTTGCCAAACCATTTTAGGAATATGTTCTGGAAAACCTGAGGCATTTCTTCCACACTACCTCAGCTTTCCAAGGAATGAAGAACAGATTCTTTTTCCTAGCTCACTCAATTGCATCTGGATGCTTCCTAGAAAGTGTAAAAAGAAGCGTCTGTGTCCCCAGCCAACCTCCAAGGACACCTGGTCAGAGCAACTGTTGGGGCATTAGGGTTTCTATTTTGTCTCTGGCCAAATGTTCAAGACAACATACTCGTGATGGCACGCTCACGGCTTTTTGCCAGGCTCTAGTATGTCCAGAGATATAAAGCACAAGCAACTGCCACCAGCTGCATTCCCATCCTACTCCGTGGACACCAAAAAATGCAGAACGTGAAACCTAGCAAACGGATATAGTCCGGGGTTTTGTATGAAGAAATGGAATCCTTCTTCACTCCATGAGATATTTGTATAAAGTAATACTGTAGGAAGGTTTTGCAGCATAGGTGAATAAAATGAAGTTTGATGAAAGTAAGTTCTAACCTCTAAATAATTTTTTAGATTTAGTAACAGTTTGTTAATTAGTTATACACACTTTTTATAATAATTGGCAAATTCTGGTTTTAACTCTGATGATAGTACACAAGCAAATTTCATGTGTAGTGGTCGCTTAGAACAATTCAAATTTAACCTAATTTCAGACTGATTTTATTATCCTTTGCTTCCTTTCTCTTTCAGGTTTTGATTAATTATAGAACAGCTCCTGCAACCCTGTGGTTTTCAAGTTTCTTTAACTGCCTGTTGTGCGAAAGTTCAGCCACTAAATTATTTGCCTCATTTTCTTTCCCTCTTTATTAATTTGCTACAAAACAAAAAAAAAAAAGGACACAAAATTAGTCAGAATTTATCTTCATGAAAGCTGGTAATTTGCTCTTAAATTCCAAGCCCCTTAGCATTTTGTCATTCCCAATGAGTTTGTTAATTACTATTCTGGTTGGTACTTCTTTGGAATTTCTCTAGCATGAGTTCAGCGTTAGCAATATTTCTGTTCTTCAGGACAATGAAAAAATAAAATATCTGTAACTTAACCAGTACTCCCAGGGCTAGAGTTAGAGTCAGGGCTAGGGTTTCATCTCAGTGTGGAATACTAAATATGAGATGAACACTTGTAGATATTTATTAGCAAGTCAGCTGTTCCACTCTTCATCGCTTCTGGAGGAGAGCCATCCAGTCCAGATGGTCACTGTAAATGTCTGTCATCCCAGGTCCTTCTGTCTCTTATTCTTATCACAGTTGTGATAGAGCCATCATAGTTGTGTTCCACTTCTGTCACCTGTGAAGAGGAATGGCCAGGTTCCATAAACACTGAAATATTGCCACCTATCCAGTCATCCACAGCAGTCAGAGGCTCTCTTTAAGTATAATGGAAGGAAACGGAGAAATCACCTCTCATACTTGCCTAACTTTTCACGGGTGTTCATTTTAGGATGACACATATGAACTTTGATGGTACATTTCCCTGTTCATTGCTTATAAAGAGTCTATAATGTAATCTAAGGCTAAATACCTTCAAACATTTAAATTAGAGCAAATGGGTTCTAACCTTACCTTTCAAACTTCATAGACAATGGATGTCAAGAGGATTTGGATACGTTCACACGCAAATACATTCTAGCCTCGTCCCAACCAATGGCATAAGCTCAAATCTGTTTCTGTCTACCATAAAAAATGGAAATTGGTGTGCCCGTATTTCCTCCCATTTTTGTAGAAGGGACCTGAAAAAGTCACTACAGGCAAAAAACCAAATTTCAAATCCATCCACACACATCCAGAAGGGTACCAATGTAATCAAGCACATACTTTAGGTGATTCAGTTCAGAGTTTACTGTAGCTAAAAAGTAGAAGTGGGTTTGCTATGCTGACATATGGACTGCAGTAGACCAGCCAAAAGACGAAATTTGTTCTCCCTGTCAAAGGGAAGGAGCAGGCACATGTTGAAATGCTTACAGCCTAAATCCTCTCATATCTTGACAAAGTAGGCAAAAAGCATTATTTCTATAGCAATGATACCTACAGGCTCTGGGCAGGACCCAAAGCCCTGGCTGCGCTAGACTCTGATAACATATAGCACCTATCCCAGTAAGCTCCCCTCACCCTCACTCAAGGGAGATAACTTCGATCCAGAGCATGTGTGGAGGCATTAATGAAGCACCATCTGTAGCCAATAACAATGATCAACACACTCAAGAGATGTGGCAGCAAACAGCTACAGGAATTTTGGATGAGGTCATGCTGTTGGCGATATAGACACCCACCTGCCTGGGAATGCATACCCTAGGAGGACTTATGTTCCCAGCTTTGGGTCTGCAAGCCCTGTGCTTAAGACTGAGTACATCAACACCTCCCCAGCCCACCCTGGAAATCAGTTTGCACTTGAGATTATACAGGTATGTATGGAGATTATACAGATGTGTATGTCTGTGCAGGTCCTGCCCTGAAAAAATGCCTAAAGTGAAGTGGACAGAGGCAATGAATTGCATCCCCTCCTACTTTTGTGTTGATGGTAAATAAAATTCCCATCTCCCCATTTATTCCTTTAAAGTAAAGGATTATTTTAGCCAACTGTATGGACACATTCACACTCGCATGGAATGACATGCATGTGTTGTGTTGTAAAGAAAGCATTTTCAGAATTAGAAAGCCAACATCTGCATATGTACATATTCAAAATTTACAACCCACCTTGTCATACTCTGCTGAAAACTGCCAGCAGCATGGGAAACATTCTGAGTGCAGGCTACAGCCCCAGAAAGATTTCTCTTCCTGGAGGCTTACCCAGCTACATTCAGGGACCCAGAAGCTCTTTAACTTTCTTTATTGCAATGGATTCCAACACTGCTGTTTTAATTAATCTCTCAGGCACTCTTCCTAATCACAACCTTTACCTGTTTCTTCATTAAAGAAATCAGACCTCACAGTTCAGGTGCTGCAGAACCAGAGACTCTTCATCCCTATCTGGATTCTTTAGCATCTGCTTGCCCATAGCTCTAAGCTTGTGAGCATTTGGGTGTTTCATTTTCTTACTTCTGCCACCTGTGGCAAGGGAGACAAAGAGTCACACAGACTTGCAGGCACTCCAAAACCCATTTATTTTTGTTTTAAATAAAGGAAATATTGGAAGAACTGTGCAAAAGCTAAAAGAACAAGTGTCATCCTTCCAATTCAATCTTTTATTTTCAGATGGCATGGCACACATTCAAGGATGGATAAAAAAGGGATGAGGAGATGCTCTAGGATGAATAAAGGCATCAAATCAGTTCACAAACACAAAAACTGGATCATTTTCAAAAAAGTCAGGTGCACAGTGAGTGGAAGCTGTTCCAAGTTTCATGCTCATACAGCAGCCAACAGATGTTGTACATCCATGTCTGAGCAGCCAGCTGTCTTCTCATCAGTATTAAGTGTTCAGTTGACATTAAAGGGACAGACAAAATTAAATCTGAGAGCACAGAAACACAAACAGCTTTTCTGAAGCTTGCTATGTCTACAAATTTTTGTGTGTGCTTTTTTTTCCTCGAACAAAGGTATTAATGAACATTATAAAAATGAGAAGAATCATAAGAAGAGCAGCCATGGACATATAAACAGCTCCATAATAATATATAATTATTCTCCAGCAATAAATGCAGGAAAAATATGAAGAAAACATAATAAAATTTCAAAGTATCAGTATAAAAATAGAGTGACAAAAGTGACAGAAATGCCTGCTAAAGACCTTTGAATGCAGTCCTATTAACATCTTCCCCTTTCCCCACAGTTTTGTGACCTGTTTTGTAAAGAAGTTACAGATTCACAGACTGTGTCTGACAGCTCGAAAAATGACACCGCTCTTACATAACAAATACAGAGAAAGTTTATTTGTTATGTCATAGATCAAACAACATCAGGGTTCAGATAGCCACTCTGACTCCACCCTGACTTGGGTGGAAAAGCCAGATGTTAGTGCTCCTTATCCTCCCTGGAGCTCTTTTCCACACAAGGAAGACTTAGATACCTGAGAAAGGAGTGGGCAGTGATGTCCCCCGACAGGTCCCCTGATGTGGGCAATCAGTGACTATTAATACAGAATTTTCCTTCTAGTGCACCTGAACCATGGGCTTGATATCAAGGTCAAGAAAAAAACTGAAGCCCTACATTAAAAGGCTTACAATATCTTTGCAAAAGTAAGTACATACTTATTTTCAAGAAATTAAATTAACCACTCTCTCAATGGATTCACACTGAACTGAATCAGTAGATTGACTTTTAGATTATTAGGCTAACTTTTAAATGACAAGAGTTGGGTGAAAAGAATTTCACAATTTAAATTTTTGGTTTGAAATTTCTTTCATTTTACATTAACAGGGGAAAAAGGGCTGAGAGATGGTGAGTGGCTCTGATGGCAGAGAAGCTCCAGGGGTAACATGTTGTAGCACAAAAGGTGCTGAGGGGTTGGAGGGAAAACTCAGAAAATTTAAGAGACATTTCTGTATCATGCAAATAATCTAATGTGGACTGTGAATGAATTGGGTTTATTTGGATACCAGTGTCTTAGTCAGATGTCACAGTTTTTCTCTAGCAAGCTAAATAAGACTAAGACATTTGTGCCTGTAATGCAGATATGTTTTTGGTGCTGAGTCCCACATCCTATATACATTCTTTATTCTCCCATTTGTCCTGGTAACAAAAACATGACATCTGAACACATTCTGTACTGTTGGTCATTAGGTGAGAAAATTTAGAGAAATTTAGAGAAATATATTTAGATAAAATAATGTAGAGACCGTTACTTTTCAGTGCAGAGTTTCCAAAATATTTGACAGTGCAAATTCCTAACCCTTCCTAACTTGCAAGATTTCTCCTTTGTATTTACCTTACCCCGCACTCCTTGAAATCACCAGTGGAGAGACAGAGCTGTTTACAGCATGACCAAAAGCCTAGAAATAGAGAGGGTTCCTTTCTTCTACAACCAACAGCTTAGGGACTTGCTGAGCTAAACCTTACTGCATTATGTAACAGCTCCTGCCTTTCATTTGTTCCTTTCAGGTCTTCTCCATCAGTTCGTCTTTGAACTCCACACATTTATTGTGCTCTTTTTTCTTGCTCATCAAATATATCCTTGTCTTCATTTTCAAGAGCCTCTTTAGCATGTTTGCACTGTGTTGCTATCCCTCATTCTCCATACCGATGCTGATTCCAGCCAATAGCTGGTCACGTGTTGCCTTTCTTCAATGCATCCCTTTGGCACTTCTTCCTTCAGCCATCACATATGAGTGAAGGATGCCACAAGCATTTATGAAGTGAATGTGTTGTGCTTTTCAAAGCTTTCCAGCAAAAATCTTGAAACTCTCATGCTGCAGGTGTGCTGGAAGTACTGTTGTCCCCATGCTGACCATTAATGACTTCTTGATTCTTTATCTTTTTCTGTCTGCTTGTTTGAACACTCAAGTGTTGTCTCAGGTTATAAATCTGATGGACAATCAGAATTGTGCTGTCAATAGTGATTACAAAGGGTATAGGAGAGAAAAATATTTTGTTGGGTAGTACAGTGACGTATATGGGTTACAAAAGATGAAACACTTCTCTTTCAAGATCTCTTGTTTAAAAGTAAGAAAAGGAAGCAGATTTATAGCACTTCAGTTTGCCAGGCTGCTCTGTGTTTGCACAAACAGTGAGCAATACATCAGTCACTTTGCTCATCTGGAAAACGTAAGAGGCTCAGAAGTCCAGGCCCAGAAAATTCTGCAGAAACCTAATAATTTATCTAAAGGGACACTGTAAAGTATTCAAGATGATCCTACAGTCCCTGAAATCCAGCACTGACTGTTCCTGTTTTTGTGGAGAAACATTTCTGCGGCACGCTGCCAAGGGACAGTGAGAGTCTTTCAGAGGCACATTTTTGCCCACAGCAGATGGAAGTAACAGCCTTCAGTTGCAAACAGAAGCCTAACAACAGCAAGAAAGGGCAAGACCATTGTAAAAACAGTGGCACAGACAAAGCTTATGATGTTTTCAAGGCAGATGTGTAGCACAAACACCTTGTGAAGGGAATGTGCAATGAGCAGCGAGGGACCAAGAACCTTCTCAGGAAGTGCAAGTCAATTACCTATATATCCTCCTATATTAACTGATGGTATCTATTCTTAATATACTCTGTTAGGTATTCGTGTGTTCATTCATTTTATGTTGAACAGTATGAACACACTGTATTTCCAGAAATGTTCTATACTCACGTTCTACTGTGAAAATCCATTAGTAGTGGAATTCTTGTAATCCTTGTGCAATATACCAAAATGATTTGTAACCTTGTAAGTGAACTCTACTAACAAAGAGATAAGAATAAGCTCTGATAATGTCATTGTGGGTGTGTTTTGGCTTTTTCTACCTTTTTTTTTTACCTTTTAAGTTGAATAGAGGGTAAGCTGAAAGAGAAATACATGATGAACATGCCCTTTCTCTTGTAAACAAGTGAGCTATAGATATTAGTGCTGGAGATAAAAGAATTTATTTTAGCCTTCCCTGTATGTGCTATACATAGTCCATATGTATGCAGTGCTGGTGTTGTCCTGTCATGTCCTAGCAATTGTTAGGGTTTATTGCAGAGATATCCAACCACTTTTACCAAAGAGCCCTGAGTCCTACAGCTTCTGTCCATAGCCCCACAGATGAGACAATGCCCATGATAGCAAGAAGGCCTGGCAGAGAGACTGTGAACAGACGAAGCTCTTTGACTGCCCAGGAGAACTGATGCCATGTTTACATCCTTCATGTGTCTACCACGTGAAACAAGCAGGATATGAGCAGGTTTTGGGAAATTCAAGGAGGTTAGCAGTAAAGGATGCATTACACTCAGTTGTTCCAGCCATCTGGTGTGTTTCTGGCTGGGCAAACAGAATCATAGTTCCCCCTGCCAACACAGTTACCAGAGAGATGTGTGTGATTCCTCTGGCTTTGGGGAACCCTAGGCATCTGGGAACGTACCAAATAGACTTGTCAAAGTTTAAGAAGTATCTTAGCAGCAGCATGAGTGGATCTTTGACTGACTGGCCTGGTAGGTGTCCAATTTAGGATAAGCTCAGTAGCTCTCCAGACCCCAATAACTCTAAGGACTTGATCTCCATTGCTTGAAATGGAACTTGAGATATGTGGCTCACACGCAGTCACCTACATTTAATACCTAAATTTAGAAGTCTACAATCTGGAGCTGAATTACACTCCTTATTTCCCGTTACAGCTCATGACCTGGCAAAAATACTCAGTCAGAAGCATCTTCAGAAACTCTTTGACCTCCTTTATTTCCGTTTTTTCCCACTACTCTGACACAGACCTCACACACCCCCACAATTAGGTCAGCTTTGTTGTTTGTCACTCTGAATTCCACTTCTGAGCCTTTTTACTCACACTGAATGGTCTAACTGCTGCTTTTGTAAAAGACAAGAGATTTTGAAAGCCCAAAAAAAGCAAAAATTATATCTCCAGACCCCCCCACATTAAGTGTTCATAGGTTAATGAATCAATAGGTGTCCTTTGCATCTTTGAGATCCTAAAACAGTAGTCAAGATTAGTCTTGCAACTGGTGAACAAGACTGGGAAGCTTAATGCCCTCAAGCAACGTGCTAATGGATTTTGGCTCAACAGGGCAAAAAAAGGAGAAGGGCACAGTGACAGGGCATGTCTGAGCAGGAAAAACGCATAAAGCCACTTGACATAAAAACTAATAACTCCAAGCATCAGTTAAACCTGACAAACAGGTTTTGATGCTACTCAGTAATATTTTTGTCTTGAAATAATGTGATGCTTTTGAAAGGTAACTGAGTCACTTTTGTGATCACAATGAACTGCAACAGGCCAGAAGCTTTAATAAACTCAGACTGAGAGGGAGGGAAGTGGGTCCCCCTCTATGAAAGACCTGAGGTCCCAGCCTTGACCTATAGGTATCAGTAGGATAGTTAAGCTCAAACCTGCGGCACTTCTTTTTCTTCGGTGAATTTGATAAAAGTGCTTTTGAACCTGATAAACACAGGGTGGATTAAGACTGTGTCTGCACAGCTGCAAATGAGTCACATTTTATCTCAAAAGAAGGCATTCAGTTTGCTGATTTTCCTAACCAGCTAACTCCTGTCTGCTCTAAAGCATTACAAAAGAGCTCTTACGAGAAAAAACAGGAGTGATTAATTTTTAATTCCCAATGCTTTTCCTCCCCATTACACAGTTTCCTTGTACAGAGACAGTTCTGAATGCCTGAGCAGAAGGGGCAGTCTGTTAAAACCTTAAAATGTGCTGCTCTAGTTGCCAGAATAGAGGCAGGACCAGTTACTAGGTGCCTCAGGGAGGTGACTTTTTGTCTGTGCAAGGGAAATCTTTCTGCTTCTTGTGACAGATGAACTGATAAGTGGCTGGATGGGGACTGCAAGCGACAGCAATGGAAGGTGAATGCTTGTCATGCCAATATATCTCAGAGACCAGATGGAGTTTTACTGAGCAAAATGTATATTTTATTACTCCCTAGGAATGGATCAAATAAGTTCAGCAATAATCTGGTCTCCATATAATGGGAGAAAGCCTTCATGGCCACTCAGAAGGCAGTGCCTTAAAAAACTTTTTTACAGCAGGTAACTCACCAGCTGACAACTGGACTGAAGGCAGCTGACAGATTATTGCTTTGGTCCTCTGTTGTCACCTGCAGAACCTGCTCGCCTGTGACACAGGCAGTATTGTATGGGAATGCTCAGCAGCCTGGTTGAAGTGTGGGAGGCTCAGTGCCCAGCTGTGGTGCCTTTCCGTCACATTCAACACAGTGCAGTGATCCACTTTGCAAAAGAAAACACAGGGCAGGGATCAAAGCAGGTTCTACAGTGGGACAGGGAGGTATTCAAGAGAAAAGAATGGGGAGAGTAGGGATGCAATGTTAGGGGTGCAAGCCTGAGGGAGTGGGATGTATCACTAAAGAATGGGGAAGGTAAGAGCAATGTCCTGGAATTCTTATTTCCAGAGCAGGGGTAGCTGAAGAGGGGGTACCTCCTCTCCCTGCATGGTGCTGAAGATGTGGGTTCGCGTGAGAGGAGATCAGCCAACGCTGCAGGCTGAAGAAGATGCGCAATCATATTGCACCCTCGCTGGAGCTCCGCATCCCCTGCTGAGTTTTGGCCCCCAAAGACACTCCAGTTATCATTCTGCCACAGTTTCCCCCACCACAGTGCCAGGGGCTGGCATGGTTAGTCCTTGCTAAGTTGTCTGAGTTTCACCCCACACACCTCCTTCCATCCATCAGGATCCTGCCTGAGTGGATTCTGGGGAAGTGCAGGTTGTGTCTGTCTGACTGCCAGCAGCAGGAGCTGCTTCTTCGTGCACAGGGAGAGTGGAAGCAGGAGGTCACTGGACAGCCTCAGTGCATGGCAGGGGAAAGCTGGGGCCAGTGACACCGAGTGCTGAGCCACAGTACGGCTGGCAAGGGAAGGGGCTGAGAGTGGACAGGCATGGAGGGGAAGGGCTGGAGCTAGGGAGCACCAGTGGCATGTCCTCAGGGCAGTGAGACTTTCCCCCAGTTGTATATGCACTGAGAGTTTAGTCTTCATTCAATCTGTCAGTGAGATTTGGTTTTGATGGAAGACACTGGAAGATGGTGGGAGAGTGCAGTTGGGGTGGATTGGTACAAAGGGGCAACCCTGGCATGGGCTGTCTGGACTCTTAATGTGAGCCTAGAGGTGACAGCAGGAACTCAGGGCAGAAGGGTCCTGCATCCATTCCTCCCTGGCCATGCATCCTCTTTCTTGACACATGACACTAGGCAGACCTAGTCCTGGAGAGCCATCTGTCAAGGCTCTCCTTTCCTCACCCTCACACAAAATCCTCCCCACTTCTGGTCTTTACTGCTCCTTCATTAATTACTCTTCATGAAAATGCACTAGTAGAACTGGATTCATTGACCTGCTGTGCCCTTCTGGAAAGGTGTTAACATTAATGAAGGATAGAAAATGGAAATGGGGGTTGAAAAGTTTGCTTCACATGAAAGGATGAGCTTCTTTGTGGAAAACCATTTGCCAAATAAAGTAATTTTATATTGCCATATGTTATTTGGGCTTGCCTGTCAAAAATAGGTCGTATTTAAATTATCGTGATAGAACTAAAGCAATGCAATTTCCCTGCTGTCTCAACTTCTGACATGTCACATCTATAGCTGTATTTGTATAAAGGTGCTTTGTATTGGGATAGCTATTCCCATACAGCAAGGAAAATCATCATTCGTATGTGTCATCTTTATAATGACATAGTTATATCCACCCTCTTACCCTATTTTAGCTTTTATTTTTACATGACCTTCTCCTCCCAAAATGGGATTAATTATCCCAGAACTCACAGAGCTGGCCTTGGCATGAAGAAAATGAATTGTTGCTGCCCATACACTTATACAGCTGTGGCAATCACAGGAAGAAATAATGTACATACACATATGCTGACTCTGAAGTAGAGGATGCTATAATCAAACACAGGGCATGTGTGTTTAATTTTAACACCTGTAAACTGAACTGCAGGCGTATTAAGGACTAGAATATATTTTTTACGTATGAGAGCTCAGGAATATGTAATAGGAACAGCTCTCACAGGGAGGAAAGAGAACTACAGCTTTTTCCTTTGGGCAACAATATTATGCACAACTCCAGACGCAACTGGAGGCAAAGACATCACCCGTGGCACTACAGCAATCTGAGCCTGACTACAAATGCAAAGCTTAGGGGCTGCAGGGGAAGCAACTACAGAGTCTTCAGAGAAACCTGAGGACACAACTGCTGAAGTTCATGTGCTGGATGTATGAGATAACTAGCAACACATTACAGAGGGAAAAGAAAGGTAGCAAGGCACCTGAAAGAGGAACCTTTCAGCATTCAAATCCCTTTGTGAATACAGCATGTAGCCTTCTTCCAGCAGTCATGTTCAATATGCACTATGAGTTTGCAAGACTGAACTGAGCTGCGTCACTTAAGGTAAAACCAATTTATTTTTTACAAATCTGTCCGTCATTCTGAGTATCAGTGTCTCTCTTAAATGCACATAAACCTGAGTTTTGAGCAAGGAACTGACATTTGCATATACACAATGGGTAAGATGACACCCAGGCAAAGCCTTCAGGCTCAGCTACAACACAACTAAAATAAAACATCGTGTTTAAACAACATTACTGAACAGTTCAAAAGTTATATAAATGGTGTATTTCATAACAATAGTGGTGGTCTAAATTGTGTAAGTTAATGGATTTGGCAAATGTTACTTTCTGCCTCCAAAGAACAGAAAAAAGCAGTTTTTTAGAAAACCATATAACTCCCCAGTATTAACTTCATTAGAGTCTCATTATCCCCTATTGGAAAAGAGGCCATTTATTTTAACACTTTTGTTGTTGCTTAAGAGGTTATAGATGATTGTTTGCACTAGATATCAGGAACTTGTTTGAAGAATTTGGGTGAGCCCAAAAAAAACCCCTCTTCACTTCTATTGCACTACATAGATCATTCTTATTGCCTGCTCCAAGGAGAGCACAAAGCAGAAACATCTTCTTTATTCTTTCCTTGATGTTTATTTTTTTCACCATTAACACTCAGCAAAAAGAGTGTTCACTTTGGGTAAAACAAAAATTACCTAGTGAAGCACAAGGCTTTACAAATATTATTAGACTGAACATGTCTAGAAGTGATAATATCTGTACTGCCCAGGTACGAATTTGAAGAATCACAGAAGCTGTAGGGAAACTTATTACACAGTATTTAATCAGGTGTGGTTATGTTTCTTTTCATATACAGTTTCCTTTTCCTTCTTCAGCCCATATGACATCCCTGTTTAGTAAACTTTATAGGGAAACCAAAGCCATGTTGATGTATTCTTGTAATGGATTGTTGTCAATTGCTTGCTGCTATCCTTTCTCTTGAATATAAAAATGCACAGAAGTGAAGTGACAGGAATAATTACTATAGCTTCAGGTCTTCCTAGTTTCTTTGCAGCCTAGAGAGACATCAAACTAATAAACTAGAATTTATGCCATATAGACATATTTTGTCCTGTACTAGGATAAACATATTAGTGGTGTAAAACATGCTCATTCCACTCACTTTAATGACAGTAAATAGCACTACTACTAACACTTGCAGGATTGGCCCCCTTTTTATGAGAACATCTATACCATTTTTGCCTTCTCTATAACAACTATCAATTCTAACAGCTGCAATTTAGCTAGGTAATCTTTCAAAAGAAACTAAGACTTCCTTTATCTTTTTCACAATGAAAGGTGCTTCCAGATTCCCATTTCAACAACAAAGAAATCCTCAGTCATATTTTGTGGGCAGTTTCAATTAGAGTTCCTTATTACTTTCGAGTTCTTCCATTACCTTTCTCCACATGTATGCTTAAACCTCCTATTGCAATTATTAATATGGATATGTTAACAGGGATATGTTTGTAATATTTATGATATTAAGTGGTAATTCCAGTACAGGCTGGCAATTATTTGAGTGGAGAGAATGCAATCAAAGGATGTTGCAAACTCTGCTATTGCCACCTGCTGTCCACATTCACCTTGGAATGGCTTTGGTAGGCAGGGTTGCGCAACAGTTACCAAATGGACGGAAAAGGACTAAAGTGCTGAGTGGGTGCAAAATGATCAGAAGCAAAGAGCCAAAATGCTCTGAACAAAGATTCATCAGGAACCTGCAGAAGAAAAGATGGTCAGGAATGGTCACTATTTTGGGGTCTCCACTTAGTGGCATCTAGCTTACAGTCCATCCGTCACCATACCGTTCCCAGCAAGTACCAGCTGTCAGTGACTGCTGCCATCTACTACAAAGTCACCTCCAAGCTCTTGTCTACCTTGACAGCAATAGGACATTCTCTGGCTGGCTACTTATGCCCCTTTTTTTGCAAAGCAGGCGAGGGGCAGGTTGCAGTAGTTAATCCACTGATGAGGAGGATATGTTGTCATGACAGGGCAGCTAGGGAAGGGTTAAAATGCTGGAACTGAAGGCTGAGACCAAGAGCTAGGGAAGGAGGGATAAGATTCTGAGGAAGAGGTAGGAACCAGCAACAGAGCAACAAGCAATGGAGCCAGAATGATTTTGACAAAGAATGAAATGGAGCTCTGCAGGGCCATTCCTCCTTCCATGCAAGAGGGACAAGCAGAGAAAGTGACAGGACTCTCAGAACAGGAAGCTCAATAAGAAAAAAAATTGGATAAGCACAGTACATACCTGAAGAAATAAGTGTCTCCTGCAGCTGCTTTTTCTCTATGATGGGCGTGTGAACTTTTGCCTCATACACCTCCTACCTTCTGCTAAAGGCCCTTTCTCCCTGCCTCATCTCCTGGTTAAGAATTATTGCTGTTTCTGGGCTCAGAGATGGCACTCGTAGTTACAGATTTATACTGTACAAGGTATGGAGATGGCAGCCAGTACTGTACCAGAAGAAGGTACCCTGAGTTAGATGCAGAGCAGGAGAATGTTTGAGGAGTGGCAATGTGTTTTGCTCAAAGGTTTTACACTCCTGTTGTTACACAAAGTTGTGCATAGCAACCTGAAGAACTGTGGCATAGGGGAGGCCCACAGATACTCTTAGGTTTTCTCCTACATATGAATTGAGAATTGGGTCTTCCACAAACAACTTCTGAGGGTCCTGCAACATCAGAAGAATTGCCTTCCATCTCTGCTACAAAGGAAACTGGAGAACCCAGCAAAAAACATTACATCTTTGTTCCTCTCTTTTGTTGGGCACAAGACATGTTTTTGGTGGAGACACCTGATGGGATGAAAAAAATATTGCATTATTCTTTCCCCCCTCACTTCTGGACATTAAATCAGTGCTGGAGTTACGTGAATCTACCCATTCATTATCCTTCCAGTTTGAATCAAAACATGAGTGTACAAAATGTGGTGTTCAACATTTTTTTTCTGGGTTAAAATTCATGTGCAAACTAAATGCGATTGGCTGTTTATCTTTTGGACTGCCACTCAGATAATCAGAGGGTAAAAAGCATTACTTGTGCTGACTGAATGCAGGGCAAATTTTTCTGATTTGTTATTGGCTTTAAAATTGTACCAGATACCAGTACATATAGAAGAACAACTTTTCAATAAACAAGTTAATACTTGACAGTGAAGGTATCAGGTAGCCAAGTTCCTGCTCCAGAACCTGGGTTACTCTTCAACCTGGGTCACCAAAAGTTCATATTGTCTGCCTTGTAGCTTGCAGACAGCACAGCTGTTTAAAACGATGCTTCTGAAGCTGAAAGACGCAAACATCTCGTGCTTGGGTTTGGACCAGGTAAAACCAGAAGGTCTGTTTGACCACAGCTTATACATAACACCGGGCAGTAAAGGAAAATGTTGTCTGTCTTCACCCCTTCAAAATATTAATTGAAACATTGACATTTTACTGCCATCGTTAGGCTACAAGCTTTTATGAGTTAATAATAACACTCTTTCTTGAAATACCCAGGAGTCTAGAACAGAAATTGCAGCTGTTTTGAGCTTTAAAAAAATGCTTCAGATTTCTCATGCATATAATCTTGTTAAGTTTCTCCTGGGTGATGCTGCATTTTGATTCACTGTGTAAATTAAGCAGGTGCCGTAAGACCAGAGGTGAACATCAGGTGGTAGTTTCACCATCTCTGGTGTGTTTTAGAGTAAAATAAAAAATTAATGGAATACTGCAATAAAATCACAGGATCTCACACATGACAACTAGACCACGACACTAAGCGCCATGTCCAGTCTTTCTTTAAACCTTTCCTTAAACCAGTCTTCCTCCAGGGACGGTGATTCCACCACCTCCTTGGGCAGCCCATATAAATGTCTAATCACCCTTTCTGTGATGAAAATTCTTCTTAATGTACAACCTAAGCCTCCCCTGGCGCAGCTCAAGACTATGTCCTCTTGTGCTGTCACTAGTTACCTGGAAGAAGAGGCCAAGTCCCACCTGGCTACAACCTCCTTTCAGAGAGTTGTAGAGCGATAAGGTCTCTCCTGAGCCTCCTTTTCTCCGGGTTAAACACCCCCAGCTTCCTCACCTGCTCCTCACAGGACTATTCCAGAACCATCGCCAGCTTTGTTTCCCTTCTCTGGACTTGCTCCAGCACCTCAAGTGTCCTTTGTGAACTGAGGAACCCAGAACTGGACACAGTACTCGAGGTGTGGCCTCACCAGTGTGGAGTACAGGGGAAGTGCTGCGTGTAGGGGAAAATGATGTACCTGAGCAAGAAATAGCACCTTAGAAGCCAATCACATTTGCAAATAAGAAGCTTGCTCATAAACACCTGGCGAGGTGAGGGATGGGAAGAGTTTTAAATGCCGGCAGCCACAAATGGTAAATTCCTGGGAGTTTTTAAGAGCTGCCAATTAAACAGGCCGGGAAGACATCCCCAAAGCGCCGTGCAGGGCCGGGCTAGGCGCTCCAAGCTCTCCCTTCCCGGGCCGAGCCGGACCCTGACACGCAGCGTTCCGCGGCGGCCCCGCCCGCCGGTGGCTGCGCGGGGCGCGGGGAGCCCGCGGGGAGGCGCGGAGCGGTGCCAGGAGGGCGCGCCCGCCCGCGGAGCCCTGCCCGGCCCGGCCCGGCCCGGCCCTGCCCGGCGCGGAGCGGAGGCGGAAGCCGCGCCGATGAGCTGTGCGCGCTGGGCCGCGGGTGTGCGGAGCCCCGCGCTGTGCCGAGGTAAGAGCAAAGTGCGGAGCGGCCCTGCCTGGTCCCCGCGAGCATGTGGGGACGGGGCGCTGTCATCGCTCTGGCCGCAGTGGCCGTGGCCCTCTGGCTGCGGCGTGACGAAGGTACAAACCTCGGAGCGCCGGCCGGCGGGCAGGGGGTGGGGCTGCCGCGGGGGAGGCGGCGGCGGGTGGGCGCCGGGTGCTGCCGAGCCCGCGGGCGGCCGGGCCGGGGCGTGCTCCCCACGGAAGGAGAGGCCGCCGGGCCGCGCAACCCCGCCGGGGGCTGGGCCGGGGCGGGAGGGAGGCGGTGGCGGCCTCGTGACGCTCCTGCCGGAGAGAAAACCAAAGCGAAGGGGCGGCAGCGGGGCCCGGCACGATGCAGCCCACCCCCGCCCGCCGCGGGGGCCGGCCGGGCCGCTCACCTGCCCCGCGGAGGGACGGCCGGGGGCGGGGGAAGCGCTCACAGACCCGACCCCCAGCACCGCCGCAGGGTCTGCCAAGGGCAGCGGCTGCCGGGTCCCCGCGGGCCTGCGGGCGGCGCCGGCTGCGGCGCGGCTGTTGTGGCGGCCTGCAGGGGCAGCGCTGCCGCGCGTGTGTGCGCCGGTGCGGGGTGCGGGGGAAGCCCGCCCGCCCCGGGCTGGGTGACACGGCGGCCAGGGCGCAGCGATGTCGCTGCCCGCGCTGGCGCGGCGCGGCCCGGCGCGGCGGTGTGCGGGGGTGAGGTAGGCGCCGAGCGGAGCTGCAGCGCCCTGCGTGTGCCTGTGCCTGTGTCTGTGTGTGTGTGCAGGGATCGCGCTCCACTGCGGCGGGGAGGGAGGGAGGAGGAGGAAGGGAGGGAGGCAGGCGCACTGTGATGAGCAGGGCCTCCAAGTCCAGCCAGCGCCGTCGTCCTGCGGCTCCCAGCGGAGCCCGGGGCGGGGGAGCGGCCGCGCACGGATGACTGCCTGAGTGAGGGGGAGGAGGGGACCGCGGCTCCGCGCAGGGAGCCCGCTTGTTTGTTTTTTATTCTTCATCATCATCATCGTTTTCGGAGGGGGGCGAGTCAAGGGGAAGGGGCTTTTTTTCTTTCTTTTTTTTACCACCTCACCACCCCTCTTCTTGCAGGTGCCCGCAGCGCAAAGCGGCGCCTGGAAAGTTTTGTTTGCGTGCGTGCGGGCTGCGAGCGGCGGCGGCCCGGGATGCGGGTCCCGGGACCCGGCTCTCCGCCGCTGCCCGCCGCACCGCGGCTGCCGGGGCTGGCGTAGGCGCCCCCTGGGAGAGCCGCGTGCGGGCATTAAACCCCCTCCCTCCTCCCCGCCGCCCTCCTCCGCCCCCTCCGTCCCTCCCTCCCTCTCTCCCTCCCTCCCTCCTTCCCTCTCCCCGGTGCGCGGCCATTGCAGTGACCCCGGCCGGCCAAGGATGATTACGAACACGCGGGGCTTCCTGTGGTCGGATCTGGAGACGCGGGCGCTGCTGGAGATCTGGGGCGAGGCGGACGTGCAGTCGGCGCTGGACGGCAACTTTCGGAACAGCCATGTGTACCGGGACGTGGCGTGCCGCCTGGCCGAGCTGGGCTTCGAGCGCACGCCCGAGCAGTGCCGCATCCGCATCAAGGGCCTCAAGCGGCAGTACTACCAGGCCCGGGACGGGCTGAAGAAGAACGGGCACGCCCGCAAGATATGCAAGTACTACGACGAGATGGACCGGATCCTCAGCTGCCGGGGGGGGCCCGACGGCGCCCCCGAGGCGCTGGCCCCGCCGCCCGACGGCGCCCAGCCGCCCGCGGGGCCGCTCGCCGCGCCGCCCACGCCGGGCACGCCGCACAACAGCCGCGAGCTGGACGCCGAGCTGGACGAGGACGCCGGGCCGGAGTCCCCCCGCGACAACTTCACCGAGGACTCCGGCGAGTGCTCTTCCTACGCCGACCACCCCATCAAGGTGGAGTGCCCGTCCTTCGCCATCCCCGTGCCGCCGGGTGACGGTGAGTAGCCGGCGGGCTCCCGGTGCCGGGTGTCCTCCCCTCACCCCGCGGGATCTCGCAGCCCGACTGCCGGCGCTTGTCCCCGCCTAGCGCGCTTCTGGTGGCTTCTTCCTCACCCTCATCGCTCCCGCCCCGTCCTCTGCGCTCCGAAATCCGCCCGTGCCTCCCCCAACTCCTGCACCTTGCGCTTCCCCGCGGGCTGGGGAGCCCGGAAGGGGAGCGGGCTGCTGCGGGTGCTAGAAATGCTGCATACCGGCTAGGGGGAGATGCTGCGGACAGGGACCCTAGTGAATTTTTTTCCATATTTATCAATGGAAAACGTATGGAAAACTAGTGCAGAGATTATCGAGACAAAGTGTCAGGTAGCCCTGTACAAGAAAATAAGCATCCTTCTCGCTAGAGGATTTTCCCGTTCCCTGCAGACTATGTGCAGTTTTGCTAATCGGTATTAAAACGATGATGATGATAATACCTGAAAAATCTGCTTATTGTTGCAGATGGGCCAGAAAGCTAGGGGAGAGCTTTTACATAATTAATTGCATGGGTTGTTTCAGAAACACTGCTTCAAACTTTATCGGGCTTGCAGACAGAAGCAGCGCTTCAATAAAGCCTGTCCTTTCCCTGCGCGTTCTTTACCCTCCACATTTGTATTGTGGAGGCACGCGGGAAGCGTTGCTTGTTTGTTTTCAATCTAGATTAATGCAGGGTTTTTAATGCAAACATGAACCTGTCTTCAGAAGTTGACATCGCTGAGGAATCAGCCAATTGGTTGACGTTTACCAACCTTCTTTTTGCACATAAACCCCATCAAAGAGTTGTTTACACTAATGTTCTTTTGAAATGCAAATCTAGAATGCCAACAGACTGAAACTCAATTTAGATTAATGTAATTACCTGCAATACACAAATGAGGCTATACTATTTAATAACCTTCACTTAAACCTTTTTAGAGGATGAAAAAGACTCCTATTGTTGAAGTTTAGTACTACAACAATTAAAAAATGCCTCTGTGATTTTTGTGTTACTCTTGCAACCTCTTAGAAGTTTGTGAGTTTCCTTTAGTACTCTGAAAGCAAAATATCTGAAATAAATACAGCTCACATTGGGAAAGTGTAACAACTTTGTTATGCATTAGGTGCGCATCTTGTAGGGAGATTTTTTGCTGCTTTCCTCTTAGAAAATTGTTTTTCATCAGAAAAATAATTGATTCTTTCCTTGCTTTAGGCTTTAAAGAAGTCAGTGCTCCAACTATTACCCCACCTCTCAATCAGCCCAAAAGATCAAAAAAACGCCATACAAATTTAACATTGGATAAAATGATGGAAAAATTCCTGCAGCAGAGCATGGATACAGATGAGAAATTTTACAGATTTGAAGAGCAGAGGCTCAAAATTGAGGACAAGCGTCGGGAAGCTGAGCATGCTCGGGAACTCCAGATGCTACAGATGTTGGGACAGATGTTGGCTGGAATTTCTTCTACGGTATCACAAAGGTCACAATCTATACCAGCAAGTCCGCCTCGGAGAGCGAACCATCGTTCATATGCGGATAACTTTAATTATAATGCTATGACAGCAACACTTTCTCCACCGATAGGTACTTCCTTCTACAGCATAAATAAAAGCTAGGGTACTTTTTAAAACTTCTGTGTGAAAGCACTGGTTAGTAAGTAGCTTTTGAAAATAAAAGCTAATTGGAATTATTTAATACTGTGGTGAAGGTGTTTGTCTGATATCAAATGAAATTAAATCATTATTTGTACCATTGTACTGATTATTTAATACAGGTACATTAGTTATAAAAAACTTTAATGAGCAAAATCATACCTTTTGAACCCTGTAAACATTGGGAACTTCTCTCCACAATCATGTCTCTGTACAGTGAAGTTAGGAGTTTTATGCGTAAAAGGCAAACAGGACAGTTGCTGAAAGCAATCTGGAAACACTAGTTACTTTGTAGCGGAAATTTTGCTGCTGTTCCCCTTGAAGTTATCAAGCATAAACCAGTATGTGAAGTTAGGGCTGTGCATGTTTTTTCAGGGTTGGGAAGAGTGGAGTTTTGCCTACACTGAAGTAAGTCAGATGTTAAGATCTAGCTTCTTCAAAATAAATTTTTTTACAACAAAATTCTGAATCTTATCTATTAAACATTGTATTATTGTAGTAGGCATAATAGAAGGTGAAAATATTTGCTTTTTTTTTTTTCTACATCAGCTCTTTGTAAATTCTTTGGGCATCTGAATTTACTTTAAAGAAAAAGGCAAAGCAGTAACTCAAGAATTGGTGTTTATGCACAAACTTTTCGTTCCTTATGTGTGGGCCAGAAGCTGATGGTAGCAATCATTAACAAACTTCTCGGGATCTGTGCGCCTGTGGCATTTATCTTTATCACAGTCTCTTTGTATGTGGAGGTAGACTGCATGGGCAGGAGGAAGTCAGGGATATTCTATCAGTGCTGGAACTTGAGTCAGGTTGGGGCTTAGTGATTGTAGCCTGCCACGTGGAAATGAAACAAATCTTACTCTGTTCTAATTCTGAATTTCACACTGCTTGGAAGAAAAAAAGCATAGTTTGTAAAGAGGAGGAAAAAAAAAAAAGAAACCACTCAGCCTCAGTGTTGAATAATAATCTGGCATGCCAGATCCTAATGGACATTCTCTGAGTCCTGAGAGGCTCTTGGGGCTTTCAGTTGTGTTACTGTGTTTCCCTGTAAAATGTATGGCAGACTGGATGGTTAGGCCTGTTGAGGGTTTAGGCTGGCAGATCTTGCTGTGTTTCTTCTTGAGTGGAGAGTTGGTCTGTAGGACTTCCTGGTGGCAGCTGACTTTTGTAGATAAATAATGGGATATTAATGGATAGAGTGTTTTAAATGTTTTCACTTCTAAAATAAAGGAAAACTCGAGTTCTTTAGAAAATCCCGTAGGAAATAATTTAAGGTTCTAGACTGGGGTGAAGGTACCTACAGGGCCTGACCATCACTTCTGAAAGGTTTTTCTTGAAAAGCTTAATTATGTGTAACAACCTGAAACTGAGGTTCAGTTTTTCTTGCTGGATTTCATCATATAGGTGTACAGGCATATTCTGCTATGCAAAAAGGCATTATATCTATTTAATTGTAGCAAGAGCAACTTGAGATTCTAATCTTCTAATTGGCAAAGGTGTAAAAAGTGTTTATGCTAAGATGTTAATATAACGCTTCAGGCAACACATCTTTTAAGGCATTAAGATTTCATTTGTTAAGAACTGAATATACCTTAGTGATTTTGTGGGGAGAGTAGGGCTCTATTAAGAATTGCTTTTTGCATAATTCTTTGTTTTCTCTCCATTTATTATGTAGTTGCTTTATATTTACACATAAACAAAAACCAGCAGCAAATAAACAGAAGGCCTTCTTAATAACATTGCACTTGAAGGGTTCTAACCTATATAATATTCTTGTGTGGTTGAAAACCAGCAAATATATGAAGTATGATTTAAAGGAAATAATCTTCCCTATTTTCAGACGAGGTGAGCATTTTGTTCTCCTCTGGGTCACTGCAATGTTATATTGGCCATAATCCAAAACAGGTTGTGGTTTTTTTTCTTTTATTTTCATTCCATTTCCCCCCCCCCCTTTTTTGTTATTTCGCAGTATTCGCCTGTATTCAAAAGCAAAAGATCAGCCAAGAGTATTTAAGTATTTGTCATTATTGAACACTAAAGCATACTATTACTGAAGATTAGCACGTCTGTTTTAGGTTTTGATTCTGTGGAAGACAGAGAAAAAGATGCGTTTTGCTGATAGCACACAAATTTGGAGTTTTCTTGTTTATTACAGTTTTTTCCTATTAATTATGCCCAGTATTTCTGGGACAGTTTTTCTTTTTTTTTTTTTTTCCACTTCCTTTTTTCCCTCCTCTATTTAGAGTTGGGGGGTGGGGTTACTGAGTTTTATGCAGCTGAAAATAAGGAGTATCATGGGGGTTATTTTCTATGTAATTATGTTATACATGTAGCAGTTCTTTGAAAGCTTTTTAAATCTGTAAAAAAGCAAGTAAGCATGGCTGCGGTCTAGGACACTGAAATTAGCGTTCAAATAAACCGCTCTTCTGAACAGAATTGTATGAGTAATGAATGAGGAACTTTTAAGAACTTGCTCTTTTAGTGTATTTGCTGCAATTTATAGTTAACACATCGTTGATAGAAGTAGTGATCTTCACATTTTTCCCATGTTAGGTAAATGTTTTAACTCTCTCTAGTTGTAAGTGTTAAAATAATTTTTTCTTCTAAATTTTGTAGCCTTTTGAAACAGTCATTTGATATAGCCTACTGAGTGTGCAGTCGTTTTAGTATGTGGCTTGACATGTAGCTTTGCATCGGAGATCTGGAGATGTATCATAGCTAAAATGATCTTTGTGCGATATTTGTGATGTTTGCATCCAGTGCGTTGGATTATAGTTTTGCAGAAAGACTTTCACTATGCTTTATAACCGCCTACCAAAATAAAAAAGCAGTGAGATAGGCCCTGATTCTGCTAAGAGGTGGAAGTCTTTAAGGGGAAGCGAAATATAAGGTAGGGTGTACATTTAAAATTTGGTTTCAGTTGCTTTGTGCTTGCTCTGTGTCTGGATGTGTTTAGTCCTTACTAAGTGTTCCTATTTCAGTTGAGCTTAATCATGGAGCTGATTTCAGGCTGAACTAAGAAGGTATTTCTAGTTACAAAATGTTCGTATAACTATTCTGGGTTGTTGTTGCTTTCTGTAGCTGAGCCCTAAATTAGGACTGTGAACAGTCAGTGAGAATATTCTCTGCATCAAACCCTGAATTAATTTTTAAAATCATCACCTTCTCTAGCTACTCACTGTTCTGAAGGCCTTTAAGTGACAAAGCATTTGGATTTTAGAAGTATGTCACTTTGTGTATCTTTGTGTGATTTTATTAGTGTACATGAGTGCTTAAAAGAAATGCTTGGTGGTAGTTTAAGAAAGAACATTCTTTGAAGTAACACTTACTTTCTTCTTTTCAGTTATAGAAAGATCTTTTTCACTGCACAGAACGCACACTCTAAAGGATATGGAGAATATTTTTCAGCTGGTGCGCAATGTTATCCCTCCTCTAACAGGGAAAAAGCATAAAGGTCAAGATGGTCGTATAGGCATTGTTGGAGGATGTCGAGAGTAAGTTAAATAGAAATTTGATTTTTGCTTCTGATAAAGTTTGAGGATGTCATAACTACTTGTAGAAGCCATTCAAACTCACCTTTCACTTAAACCACAAGTATTTTCCCGAGAGCTTTAATACTTCATCATCGTGACCATGCATACTTAGGAAAGAACATGGTACCTTGCAGATGTGTTGCAAAATTTCGGTACTGAATGTTACTGGAACTTAAAATGCTGTTTATGTCTACCTTCTTTGTCTTTTTTTTACCACTGTACACTCTGCTTTCAGTGTTAGTCCTTTCCCATTGCATGATGAGGCTATAGAATAAGTAGAGTAGAGTAAGACAGTGGCACATCTGATTTTTGTATTTTGGTATCTTGGGAACTTGGTCTCTGTATTTTCTTATGCTGTGTTTTCTTGTGGGCTTTTTATTTTGATGCATTTTGGTGTTTATTCGATTCTGTCAATACCTTGTTTTATGTACTGGAGTAATGGAAATATCCTGTTTCGGCAGAAAAAAGAGGTACTGCATAAATCAGTTAAATGCTGTACTGACCTAAAAATAATACTGGCCACAATACTTTGAATGAGCCACTACACCTTCCTGTTTTTCATTTTCCCCTTTTGAAAGAGAGATGACATCTTTCTCCTGTAAGACAGATCTGCTATTGGACATCTGCCATTGATAAACGTTCCATAAAGACCAAAAAGGTACTGTCTTGTAGCTACAGACAGGTTGAATAGCTGGGAGTTAGAACCTAGTGGCCATAGGTTCTTACCTCTTGCCTGAAGTAAGCACCTTTGCAGGGTGATTTTGTTCACATCTCTCTCTTCAGTCTTTATAAAGAGAATTTAGGGCAACTGGAATCACAGTTTAGGCACTTTAGTCAAACATCTGAAGTCAGATGGGATTGATCCAGGTCACAGATCCCATATTTAGCTTGCAAACAGTTCTCGGCTCTTGTTTTGTTTGTCTCTAAAGTTTTACCTCTGTTACTTGAGAAAGTTTTGCTGGTTTATGGCATGATCTTTGTAAATATTTCTATGAAAGATCATTATCTAATCTCATTATTGTGTTTCCTAACCTAAATTTTATTTCATTCTAGATACACTGGAGCACCATATTTTGCTGCAATTACAGCTCTCAAAGTGGTATGTGTTCTCTGTACAAGTCCTAAATGAACTTTTCATCATTTCTTTTGCTTAGGTGCCATTTTTTAAAAAGCATTCATTCTGTAGTGCATGTGAATTTTGAGTTCTACAAGGTCTTCTCTTGAGCAAAGAAAATCCTTAGTCCAGGATTTGTAGAAATACTTTGTAAATGTGTCATTCACTGTGTTTCATTCACTGTGTTTTCTTTTGATGTGTAAGGTGAAGTTAGAAGTATGTCCAAAAATTGACAATTTCAGGGAATCGGATAGGAAATTTCAAGACTCGATGAAATATTTTCTCCAAAAGTGAAAAATAAAATAACTTTAGATTATTGTTTAAAGTTACAGTTTTGGTGCTAAGAAGTGACTTCTTCAGAAATTTTTTTCTGCACCTGTGGAAGCTAATAACAACACCTAATAACTGTGTTGAATGAAGTAACTTTCTTTCAAAACTCAAAACTTTAGCCTAGTAAAACTCTTATGTGCTCTAAGTCTAAAGATTGTGGGTGTAATTTCTAATAGCACATTTCTTGGCATTCTAATATTCAGCAGAAGTATTTTCTAAGTTTTTTTTTCCTAGAAGCATGAACTTCCTTATTTTAATCACATATTAAATGGCTAAATATATTTACTGCAGACTACATAAGTACAGGGTGATTGTTCAAATGTAAACAAGTCATGCTTACATTATACATCTAATTTTCAGAATGCTATATATAGTGTGTCAGTACTTTCAGTTCATTGTGTATGTTTTTCTTTTGAAGATTTCTCTCAATATGTAACCAACCCAGATATTTCCAACCATCTCCTCCGCCAGGATGCAAACCCTCAAAGATTTCAGACTGAAATGATGTTATTTAATCATGTTATTACAAGATCCCAAGGCCACTCAGCTTTCTGTCCACTATGTGCAAATACAGTGGCAATACTAGGAGGTTCCTTACTGAAGTCACTTGAACTCAAACCATTACACCTGCACATAAGCAGTCATAGTAGCTTGAAATATTAAATGTATAGTAGTAGAGCAGAGGAGATACTTCCTCAATGCTGGAAATTTCTGTATGCATGATTGATGCAATATCAGGTTTTCTGGTCGCTACTTACATAAATTTATGTGTATTTCTGATTTTTTGAGTTAGTAGCACAAGCCTGAGACTCAGCTCTTCAGCTTTAATGTTTATTTTACAGAGGGTGTGTTGCTAAAATTGTGCTAGCCTTTTTCTTGTATGAATTTGGCCCAGTAAAAATGGTAGGGCTAGAAATGTATTCATGGATTACCATTGCAAGTATGTTACAGTATTATTATGGCTCTCTAATGTAGTTTGTCTCGTGTTCATCTGTGTTCTTTTGTACATGTAACATTTTAGTCTTTACTCATCTGCAAATGAGAAGCATTTCTCGAGTAATAATTCAAGATTTGTGTTTTCAGACATCCTTTTAGTGAGAAACAGGAAAAATATTGCATTGGAAGATATACAAAAAGAGCAGAACATTTCATAGTAGTCTAAGCCAAAATAGAAAATAAAAAGTTTGGTTTAACTATTGAGAAGAAAGAGTTCAGTTGAATTATCAGTTGAATAATCTTTGGAATGGTAAAGTTATTATTAAGTATAAACTTGATAATTCTGTTTGCAAATTTTCTTTTTTAGGGTGCAGATTTATCCCATGTGTTTTGTACCAAAGATGCAGCAACAGTAATAAAATCATATAGTCCAGAGCTGATTGTTCATCCAGTTCTGTAAGTGACTTATATTTTGTTTAAATTAACTAGTCAGGCTTACTAGTTTTAATATTTCAGTCTGATAATTGATTGGTTTGTGTTATTTCTTTTGCTGAGTTATTGGATGGGTGAGCTGGAGATCACAAAAACTCTTGTTCTTTCATTACAGGCGGTTAGATATTTAATATAGGGAAATCAGCTGTGAATTTCATTTCATGACTGTCAAAATACAATTTTTAAAAAGCAGAGATCTTTCTTTCTGCTGCTTGCTGACGTGTTGTGTGATTGTAATGCATTTTGCAGTGAGCAAGTTTTGCAGTGAGTAGCAAGATCCAGAACTACAAATCACTACAAGTCAGCATTTTGAAATCTGCATTTGAAAGGCAAATGGAGTGTGTTCTCTTGCTTCTTCACCCCAATAGTATTTAACAGTAGTGTGTCTTTTTTCCTCTCACTACTGTGTATATAGACACCTATGCAAAATTACACCTATGCTGATTCTCTTTTTTCTACATGAGTGTGTTGCTTGAGATACACATCTGTTCTTGGGAATACATAGATGTTCCAAAATGATATAAAATATGGGGTTTAATTAAAAAGAAGATGAAAAGTTTAATAAGTAACTGTCCTCCTAACTGGGAAAATCATTGTGTGTGTGCTTTTCTGAATTTTTGTTCTGAAATGTATTACTGATTGATGAACAGGATAAACTTGTTTCAATTAGGTGTTACGATGGTTTGCAATGAGCACTGCAAATGAGAATTAAGATGTGTGCCTTAGGTATGTGCTGCCTCTGAGCTTAGCTTGCACCGGTGCGTGTCAAAGTCTGTTGGTGTACATAGCAAGGCTGTGATTAAGGTAGGAAAAGCATAATTTAAAAACGTGTTTGTCAGATATTGCTGACAGGAGGGATTTATGACAGTAGAAATATTTTGGTGTCTGAGAACAAGAATATGATCTTCCTTATGGGGGTGCCTGTGGTTGAAAATTGTAAGTTTATTGCATTCTGAAGGTGGGTTTCATTCCTGTCACTGTAGACAGTGGTGCTTAGAAGGAAGACAGTTAAACAGGGTTATGTTTTGTTGGTTGCTTCCCCCCGCACCCCCCAAAGTTAGAAGAAACCCAGATTTCAGACAAAATACAAATGATGTTTGAAAGTAAGGGAGAGATACATGGATAGGGTTTTTACCAGTACGACTGCCTCTTCAGTCTAAAAAGCATCTCTTTAGTTGATGGTCTGTCTGATTCCGTGTGATAGCAAATGCAATGGAGAAGCCTAATGGCAATATTAACGTTTCACTTGGGTTGTCTTGATGTGTTGTGGGACACAGCATATGGTTGTCTTGTATGGTAGCGAGCTGACCTTGCTATGGGAAAAGCACTGTTTGTGTACGCAGTGGTTCTTGATGTCTGGTAATGGAAAAGGTTAATAGGAGAAAGAGAAGCAGCATAGAAGAAAAGGGAGGTGAAAATAGGCTTTACAGTAAACTTTCTGTTCATGAAGGATCAGATTGTCCCTGTTAAGTAAGCATGGATTTTTTTAATACGCAGATTTTCAATGTCTTCTGTGAAATTCAGATTTCAATGAGAACTCTGATCTTTCTACCTGCAAAGAGAACTTTTGATTTTAAACTTCTGCTCTGTCTATGAGTTCCTTCAGATGTACCCAGTACAGTGAATCTAGAGATTTTCATATCCATACATCTTTAAGTCTCCAACTCAGTATTTAATACTTTTATTAAAACTCTGATTAATTTCATGCAGACAGCTGGGCTAATTGCATGATGCAGTGGATCTGTAAATATTGTTTACATGACATTCAAAATGAAAGAAATGCAAATATCTGAGTGTTCAGATTTTATTTATTAATTTTTCTCATATTTTTATCTCTTCTGCTTCATTTGAGGGAAAGAGAAAACAGTCTTTTCTGATTAGAAAGGAAAAAATCTTGACTGACTCTATTGAGTGCAGGTTTTATTGAGATTTACACTAACAGCCTATTTTTCTTGTAAGGTCCTTTGTCTTCAGTGTCACACTTTTCATATGATCCTTTCTATGTTGTGGAGCCATTCGAGTTCCGCAGGCACGGCCGGCTGCTCTCGCTTCAGAGCCTGATCTCTTAAACAGTCTTTGTACTTTCTCCCGGGCCGCACTTCACGCATGGAAGAACCTCCGGGTAAAACCCACGAGCAGCTATGTCATTGTTTTCCTTTGTGTCTCTCCTTAAAACTTTGCTTTGTTATGATTCCTCCATGACCCTTCAGAGTAACTAGGTAGCTGTTGTACCACTCTCTTATTATGCTAATCATAATTATGGCCCCGTGTACTCAACTCCCTGTTTGAACAGCTTGGCATTTCGCCAGGGTTCAGCTGCCATTTTGTACTGCCAGGAGTCTGACATTTTATCATCTCTGCTGCCACTACTTTCTCCACTGCCTTCACCTTACAGGGGATCACCTCAAGGGAAGAACATGCTCCTTTTTGCCCCTTCTGAATGGGAGGGCTCTTCTGGCTCATTAGAGCTGCTGTTGCGGATCGTTGCCAGCATGACTGGTGAAGGTATGCAAGAGTTAGAAGTTGGACTGGAGCGTTTCAGGTCTTTGGCAAGTGTCTGACACTTCAAGGATGCAGAGAATGTTATGTGAGAAAGATTGAGTAGGATTACAGAAGGAGGGTTATGAAAATGAACATCCATCTTGCAGCATTGCCAGGGCAATTCCATGTGACCCCAGATGTAGACCATCCCAGGAATCCTTTTGGTGTAACATTCCATGCTGAGGACACACATAGTGCAACTTTCTCTGTGGCTTTTGTCTCTTGACTTCATTCCCTGTGAGTGAATGTGGGGGCTGGGACTGCAGATGACAACCTGAGATCTGGAAAGACAAAGCTTCAGCACCTGGCTCTGTCTCCTCACCACCTGAGTGGAATAATGGTAGGAGGGTGTCTAGGTGCTGTATGGTCCATATTATCAATAGTAACTTTTCCTTTTTATTTGGGGATTCTGTCAAATGCATTATGGCCCCTTCCACAGTGACCTGGTATTATGCAAGAATTGACAAGCTAACCAGTTCAATATTGTTGCTGACTTTTCGCTTTCCTGTGGGGAAGCGAAAAATGTGTATTGCAGAAGTTGGGAGCTTTTGAAATAATGGAATATACCCAGTTTTGGTGACATCTGCTCTCCTTGGTCTTGTCACTGCTACCCTGGGTTTTTGCTACATTGCCTTGTTTTGTCAGCTAATGTGCTCCTACTGTAAATGCTTCACAAATACAGGCAAGATAAAACATTTCATTGAGTTTTATTGCAGGCATTCTCGGTGTGGACTTTTGCTGTAGATGTGTGCATACTTCCTTCATGCATTTCTAGAGAAGAGTTTTCAGCAGCCTTTTTATATTTCCCATGTTAATAGCCTGGCTCAGGTTAGGTTAAATACACTTCTTGGGTACCTGTGTTGAGTTAGCTTATCCTGTCTTGGCAGACAAGTGATCACAGAGCTAAATGAGCTATATGAACCCAGCTGGTTGTATATTAAAACAAGAGAGATTAAATCTATTGTGTTATATTCCCCTCTTGCAAGGACTTTTCATAATTGTACAGAGATTTTCTTCTCTGTAGGCCAGGAAAGAGCCAAATACTACTGAGCAGCACGCCTGTAACCTGGTTATCAGACAGTTTGTAAAGTCAACAGTCAATATAGTCGTTGATATCCAGAGTTTTATCAGAGAAGTAGAGTGAGATGTCAGGTCATTAATTTATTGTCATGCTGAAGAAGTGATGTAATTTTGCATTATCCACCAAAAAAAGTCACGCTTGAACTAGGCATGGATTTAGAACGAATGCCTTCCTCTTGGCTGGTTTATCTCTGGGTTTGTGTGGACTGGGAAAGATTGCCAGAATTACTAGGAGTCTTACAGTTAATTGCGGAGTTCAGGTTTTGGGTTGGATTTTAAAACATATTATTCTTTTCAGTTTGCAATAAGAATAATTGGGGAGAAAATTCTCATGAGGCTGGACTGTGTGTTGAGGCTAGTTACCTTTAATGAAGATCAGGATTTCTGGAGCATATTTTACCTAGTTTTATTGAATTTTGTTTATGTTTTAACCATTTGAAAAAGTCATGAAAGTCAATCATGGGTAGTTGAGCCCCTGATAAGTTATTTGAGAATTTCTAACCAGTCCCAAATCTCTTCAAGAAGGCCCAGGAATAATCTTAAGATTTTTGGCCCCTTATAATTTATAATGTGGAGAGGAGATGCAAAAACATTGATCTGCTGTGGGAGGATGCTCATACCTTTTAGTTGTGTTAGCTAAGGATAGCTATTAAACACTACTTTGATGTAAAGCTGGCGCTAACCTCACTTTTGGATGAGCTGCTGGAAGAAGTGCAGAGTTGTTGTCACCAGGGAAAGTCAAGGAGTAAGCAGAGATTCCTCCAATTATCAAAAAGATGTCTCACAAGTGACTTGGCTGCCGAATCCCTATTACACCTGCAGAGAAGATGAAGGAAGGCATAAACTTTGTGATCTTTCTTCCAAAGTCTCATTTAGACATCAGCCTGGCTAGGAATCACATGAGAAAGTTTGTATTTTTTTCTTAAGTACTTAAGGAGACATAAAGGTCGGTTTGTATGTGCTGACTCAGGGAATTTATGTATTTAAACTCCTGTCCTGTCGTGCAATGCCATGGCCAAAACTTGCTTGGACCTGTTTCCTGTGTCCAGCTTTCTTGGCAAAAAGCTGCTCCTGCTTTGCTGTGCATTGCAGAGTGAATGAAAGCTGGGAGGTGTATTCAGCCTGTGCTATAGTCCCTTTCCTCCCTGTTGTTGCAGAGGTCCCATGTGATTCCAGCAGAGGTTTTGTCACCTCCTCAAAATGTGAGAAGTAGCCAAAGATTTTTAGCATTGCTGCAGGGAGTGCTGCTGTTCTTGCTGCTTTCTGATATGTCAGAAAGAGATGTATTCCAGTTAGATCTGGCCAAACTTATCCTTCTGAATGCTTGCCGTACTGCTGTGATTTGAGACCAGGATCAAATTTCTTTGGTGCTCAATCTTTCTTGAGTTTGAGTGAAGGCAGGTGTCCCTGGTGCTTGTTTTTGAAGGTTTTTGGATCCCCTTTTTCTTTTTTTTCTCCCCAGATGACAATAAGCAAAGCAGATATTTAGGCTGAGACCTGTCCTGTCTTCTCATAAGTCCACAGCTGGTTAGAAGTACTCTAGCCTTCTAAGTATTAGTTCAACTATCATCTGTGCCTTAAGAGTTGAATGTGAGGGCTACCAATGTGATAAAAGCTTGTCACTTTACTTACTGGTTTTAACTTTTAAAAAAAAAGTGCATTATTTTTTCTAGGGACATTTAAAATCCATTCCTTTCTGAGGGAAATGACGTTGTCATCTTCGTTCTGTCGCTTTTAAAGTCACAGGTTTGGTTGATTGCAGTCCACTTGAAAAATATTTGACAGATTCTATTTGTCAAGTCAGTTTACAGGAAGTATAATGGGTCAAGACCACTTCCATGAACTCTGAAAATAGGAGCTCAAGACATTGGGTTTTCATTATGCTTTTGGGGAGGATTGTCATAATACACATAGGTAATGTGGTTGGGGTCAAAACAGACTACAAGTGCTTTAAGTATTTGTGTATATCTCAATGCAGTTCATGAAATGATTGTGTTGGTAGCTGTGCTGTCTTTACAAGGCTAGGTAAGGTTGACCTTCAGTGCTGTTGTCATGTCTGTGTGAGAAGTCTCAGAAAAGAGTCAGGCAAGAGCTGCTCCTCCTTTGGGGCTCTCTGACAGGGTGCAAGAGACTCTGTTTGCTTGAGAGAGGTGATCCTGTTTGTGTAGTGCATTTGGGCTCATTATTTTAAAGAGGCTGTTGTTAGCCCTGATGCATGTAGTGTGTGACCCGCCAATTCCTAGTGAAGCAGAGCATCCGATACCTAAGTGAGAGTCTGGTGTCCAAGTAGCAGCTATGGAAAACACTTTCAGTTGTTGCCATTTTGAAAGAACCCCCAAAACAACAATATGGTCAAAATAGCATTTTTTTGTAAATGTTTACCTCAGTAAGTCATTCACACTTTTACTCTCTTGAAGGTTGAATATGGAGCAAGTAAAGATGCTGTTGTCTGCACATTAAGAGCAGTCCCTTCCTGTGAACTTGTGGCACCCCTGCTTCTCCTGAATAATGGGTTGCCGTTCCTGCTGCTGTGTTGTTAATATTCAGAAGAAGCCTACCAGGTTCACTCCTGGTATCTAAATTAACTTGCTCAATGTCTGGAAATGAAGACTCGATTTGAATAGAATTCAGTCCCTCTCTCATTGAGGTCTTTATTTTTCTTTCCTTTTCTTCCCTGTTATTTAGTCAAATTGTAGCTGGAAAATATGCATTGTCTATCCAATGTTTACAGATTGTACACATTCAAAGATTTAAACAGCCTGGTAGGTGAAAATGACCCTTTTGTCTTCTAAACTTTTTTGGGGTGCTTTTTAATATTCTAATCTTAATTTAATAAATATATCTCTTTTTGTTCTCTAATTGCATCCAGACAGCTTCATGCCAGAGTGCTGTCTCTGCAATTTGTTCTACCTGATTGAGATGCTTGGTGAGAGACACATGAGTTGATAATGGGTTCAGTGAGCTTCTCTAGAGTAAGCTATTATTTCCAATTCTGTTTGTGGGACTGAAAGAGGCTGCCTGAAGCCCTTGGGCTTCTGGAAATTTGGCATGAATTTACGAGAAATATGATTTAGACGTTGACAAATACATCCACTCTTGGAATAGAGAATTAGTTTAATTTTATGCTCAACATTTTTTTGCGTTGTTTGGGTTTGCTTTTCATTCCTTTGACCCATCCTTCCCAGGGTAATTTCACTCCCTATCTTATTTTCCCAGTTTCCAATAAAGACCTCACCCAAGGTTTACCAGAATAGGTAATGATTAGCTTTCTGAGATAGCTACTTTAATTCTACAGCTACACATTATATCCCATCTTTGGCTTTTTTCATGTGTTGTATTACATGACAGGTTCCAAGTGTCAGCAGGTCTAACATTTGATTCACATTAATTATGATTACCTGCAGTGTTTGGACAAACAAATCTGAAATTCTTTCATCCTCAGATCAGAAACCTTTTCCTATCTTTGAAGATAAGTCTGTAAGTTTGCCTTTGAAACTGCCCACTTAAAGTGGTTTTGTCTGAGTTTGCATAACCAGATTTGTGCAATGGTACATTTTAATGCATTTGGAGTTGCCTCAGTCATACCAAGTGTGTTCAGATAACGAGCAGAATTTGAATAATGCACTCTCCAATGAGGAGCCTTGTAGTCGATTGGATGACAGCAGTGTTGCTTTTGTCCCATGTTCTTCTCTAGCACGAGGTCCCACTGATTGGCATTTTGTGATGTCCAGACCACATCTCTGATTACTAAGGTGGTACCAGCCCTTCCTAAAACCCATGTGAAGGGCTGCAGTCCTGCTGCCTCCTGTTTGTGCTGTCATTCATGCTTATCTACTATTTCTGTAGCTCCTGGTTATACCCTTGCTGACTTTGCTTCACATTTTCCTGTTTCCATGTAAAATCTGACAAGGCTGCACCTTATCACTTGTTCCTTTCCCTCCTCTAGAAAGCAATGACAGAAATGGTCATTCATCCTGAATGAGGAAAGCTGCTGTGTTTAGAGCTTTCTGTGATAATTTAAAGCTATTGCTTGGTGGCTTTTGATCATTTGGTAAAAGCCAGTCTTTGAATAAAGTGCAGCATGGACCAAAATTTTGTTATTTCGGAGAGTTGGGAATGAGAGTGGAGTTTCAGGTCCTAGCTCTCAAGTGTCCCCCCACTCTGGGTACTGACCACCCTAGAGCAGACTTTCAAGCAGATAGGACCTGTCAGGTATCTCTTACAAACAGCTCTAGGAGATGCTTAGGAGCTGTGGATGATCCAAGGGCAGTACCCACCGTCTTTTTTCAGGAGTTTGTTGGAGGTTTTTTTGTTTGTTTTTTATGTTAGAGTTTTTTGTTTGTTTGCTTGTTTGTTTGCTTTTGGAAATGTTATTACATTAAGCTTTCCCTAAGATGAAGATCTACAGAACTGTGTTTTAGGACAATTTTTATTGTGTGATAGTGAAATACAGATGAGTTCTGAAAAGCAAAAAGTTTAACTTAGTTCTTCTTTCTGTATTAGCTTTTCACCTCAGGGCTGCTCCCAATGAATTCTCCCAGTCTGTACTTATATCTAGGATTGGCCTGATCCAGGTGCAGCAACTTGCACTCTTTGAACTTCATGAGGTTAACGTGGCAGAAGTTATCTAAAGCCACTAATAATTTACAAAGAAAATTTGTCCTCACCGTTTTAGAGACTCAGTGATGTTTAATTTGAAGAATCTTTGTCTGTTTTGCCATGGAAAATAGTTTTCTCGATACATTCTGGAAGCAGAAGAAAGAGGAAAAAGATAAACATGCACGATGCTGAGCACCATACGTTGGTCCTGTCTACCCAGCAGCTTCAGGGACAGCAAATGATAAAAGTGTTGTGCCTGTCTTCCCAAGAGATCATCAGTCGTCTCAGCCTCCCCTTACCTCTCACTAATAGCCAAGGAAAGCTGATCAGACCGTCTGTGGGGTCCTTTTTCCTTGTGTGCCCCTGTGTGACACCCTCTATGTGCTTGCTTGTTTTTTTAGATCTGACTAATGGACAATGTGTGAAGTTGGTTCAGTGATTGTTGACAATATCTTTAGATTCTTTCTTACCTACACAACTTCACAGATATGATACAAGTTACAGAAGCTCCTTCAGTTTTTCTTAGTAATTATTCTGTTGTCTTGCAGTTTTTCTTTATGTGTTTACCCTGTGAGAGTTCTTTTCTGTGTGCAGTTAGAGCTTTTTTGGTTGCTTTGCAGACAAGCTAAGATTAGAAGAGGACAAGCTAAGAGGAAGCTTTTGTGAGTTTGGAGGAGTGTTGCTTAGTTGCTTGATTGAACAAGTGAGCTGTCATAATCTAGATTTTCATCGGAATGGCGTCTGATAACATGTCACATAACACATAGTGATTAGCTGGAAGTAGCTGTTGAAGATCTGTTCATTCCCCATTTATTCGCTGATGCGGTTTGTCATTAGAATCTTTTTTTGCATGCATCTTCACAATGGTACTGTAGCTCACTCCCCATTTTTACAGGTGTTACTGCTAGGATTCAGCTTCCCAGTTATTCCTATTGTGTATGTCCATGGTGCAGAGTTTGTATTTTTAGATGATGGGAAAGCCGGACTAGTTCCCAATCTCTTGCACTATCACCTTCCAAAAAAATTTGCTTTAATTTGGAAAATCCCAGACTTTTATTTAATCAAATTCTCTTTCAAATGTTTTTACCCTCTTCTCAGAAATTGAAATTATGTTTTCTCCTAGCCTTAAGAGATTTCCTTACTCCTCTTTATATTATTACTAGCTTTGTGCTTTAGAGTGGGGGTATTGCATTTGTGGTATCTGTTTTGGAAAAAAATCAAGTTGAATATCTTAGAGGCTCTGCACCTCTAAAGGCAATAGTGATTCTTGCTTACTTGATTCATTTCTGTCAAAGCTTGAAAATAACATCTATTTTGATCGAGGGGACGTCTTCTTCATACCTCGTACCTTTCTACAGAGGTATTGGAGTTTTTTGAATACTGTGCTAATTTGAGTTGTTGTTTCAGTGTCTTGGGCAGTGGAGGTGATAATTAAAAGGAGAGGTTTGAGATCAGGTTAGTAACCAGGCAGGGAAATTGGCATGAAGTGACAAAGGAGGTTAATTATGTTCTTTCTGTGAGCATTGTACACCATGAACAGCTGAGGGCCTGACATGGTATTTTTGATGGTGCCTCCAAAGTAGTTTTTTCCAAAGACATTTTTGTCTGGTTTTGATCCACAGGCAAACAAGAATAGGCATTGTCTTTTTTTGTAATGATAAAGTTAATACTGCCAAGAAATATTTATTCCTCAGTACCCAGACACAATTACCTGTACAGGCAAATCATCCAAATGATCCCAAGCGAGGATTTTGGCCAACTAGCCTTTCCCAACCACTTTTTCACTGATGAGGAATTGCCATGGTCCAGGACCTGTGCCTGACAGGCAGGTTGAGCTTTGTCTGCTCTGGAGCCTGAGAGTGCAGAGGCCATCTGACCTCAGAGTCAGAGAGCTTTTCTGGGTGTGTTTAGACATTGTGCATAGACTGTAGCTGTTAAGAGCTAGAGGATTTTCTGCCTTTGTGCTAAATGCTGTGCTCAGGAACATTCAAGGTGACACCCCTTCCTGAAGAAAGCTGCTTGTTGATCATTTGTACCCTATCAGCTTTAAAATGCTACTGATTTAATGTGCATGTGCAGAAATAAACTGTGAGATAACAGTGCTTCCGCTTTCAGAGCAGCTGTAGATACAGGATATTGGTAAGGTGTCTGGAGCTGCATAGCCACAGCTATTGTGAGCATCCTGTGTCTTGAAGTGAAGCTGGCGTGATGCTTCTGTGAGGCAGTATTCTTCTGCTTTATGAAGATTCAAAATCCATCAGTTACTTTACAGCATGTTTTTATAGCTGATTTTGCAACGTAGTAGTCATTATCACCATTTTTAATCTCTTGACCCTTCACATCTTGGTTTGCTTCTCGATGTGAAGTTGCAAAGGAGTTGAACATAATGTTTGTAAAATGCTTTGAAGATTAAAAGCTCCACAGTAGGTTTTTATTATTACCAGAGGCAAAGTGTGCAGGAGTGGCTTAATATTGGACTGTTTATTTCCCAAGAGATGGCTTTGTTTTGAAAAGTGCACATTATTAATTGAATTTTCAGCAAAATTATCTTATTTCAAGCCTGAATATAAATAAATTGACAATTTTTTTACTGTTAGATTATTTGTATGAGGTATTTGTAGAAGAGCAGAGCATGTATGGTACTACCTATGGCTTTGTTCTTAGCTTATATTTAATGAAGCTTTTTTTAAATGTAATTGGCTTCTACTATCCAAAGGTGTGTTGAATCCAGACATCCTTATATATATGTAGCAGTATTCTTACAACTATATGATGTGTAGATATATTTATTTGAGCAATATATTGATTTTGAGATATGTGTTGCTCTTCAAAGATAAAATAAGATCAGTCTGTGAAGAAAAAAAGTGGTCTGCATTCAGAAATGGTGATGTTTTATTAGCGTTTGGTTTACAGGCAGTTTTGCACATGTTCAACATACCACATATTAAAGACCTGCTTTTTTTTTAATAGTGCTTTAGATATTTCTTGAATCACTTTTATTTCCAGCCTCTATCTTCAGCATAAACTAATAGGTGATTGTACAGAGATAAATAAAAAGTGAGCTGTTTAACAGTTCTCAAGCTACTACAGTTACCATGCGAGGTAGAGGAGGAGGGAGGGAGCCGCATGGTTCAAATGGGAATTGAGCTCGCTAAAACAGGGGCTGCTCTGGGGACAGCGATGTCACTGTGTCCCTTGCCCTTGCAGGGTCATCACTCCCACCCAGCAGCCCTGCTCTGACAGAGCTGTTCTGCACCTCTGGGCTTCCTGAGGCAGCCCTTGCCAGCGGAGGGGCTCTGGGCTGCGGCCAGGCTCTGCATCCCTGCGCCCTTGAGCACGATGCTGCACTCTCTGCAGCTGCAAAAGCTTTGGGCTCCTGCCTGGCACTTGCAGAAATCATTGTGGAATTTGCTGATTCTGCCAGACACAACCTAAACACTTGCTCCCAAGTGGTGTGTCCTATCAAGACAGCTGGTGGTTATGAAAAACATGCAGTGGCTTTCGTCTATAATAATACGGATTTGTTGAAGTATTGCAAGCTTACAATATTCTGAGCAATACTGTGAAGCAATACCCTCTTGGTCAGTCTACAGAGAGCTTTATTCCCCTGTCTTTCAGTTAAAGTGTTCATTTATTGCTGTCGCTGATGTCAGAGGTGGGGAGGGAGGGAGGCTAAATTTTCCCTCCATACTGTCAGTAAGGATTAACTGCAACTGCTGGGCAGTGCTTTCAAAATATTCTGACCTATTTACACAACAAAACTGATCAGAACAAAATAAACAGTTCTGGTCAGTGGTTGAATGCTGTATTGTGGCAGCTATGTTTGGCAGGGAATTTTCTCATCATTTTTCCAATGCAGACAAAAACCAGAATGCTACAGAAATTTTAAACATTACAAGGAGATAATGACTGTACTGAATTGCTTGTTTCTCCTGTTGCCTTTTGGGGAAAGGGGACAATTTGGCTGTAATTCAGTTGGAACAAATGCTTATGAAGCAACTGACAAAAAAGCATATGAGTAGATTTATCATTCTGCCATGTGGGGTAGTAAATAATTGCATAATTTCCAGCAAGCTGCAATATATACCTGCGAGACGGTGGCTCTCTCTCCAAGGTATAAGCTCTGCAAAGAATCATTAAATAGGGAATTGTTACAGACTCTAAAAATTGTTGGCTTCCTACTTGGATTTTATTTTTTTATTTTGTAACAACCATACTGGATACTTGCAATTGCCTCCTCATTTTTATGTGGTATCCCCTACAGAATGAATTGAGAGAAATTTTTCATTTTAGCTATTTGGACAACCATTCTATATTTCCTGGGTCACAGATTCTTGGTAGTTTGGAGGATAAAATTGCCTGACACTCAAGATAGGAAATATATCTCTCTGTCTTGCACCTTTAACTCAGTTTCTGAGAATACTAAAATGAAGCCTTTTTAAACTCTTTTTTTTTTCCCCACACTTCCTTGCAGTGATAGTCCCAATGCTGTCCATGAGGTGGAAAAGTGGTTACCACGGCTGCACTCAGTTGTCATAGGACCTGGCTTAGGCAGAGATGAAGTTCTGCTTGAGAACGCTAAGGTAATGTGCATACTGATATTTTATCCTACGTCTTTATGTTGAATTTTATTAAGCATTGCTACATTTTACATCATTACACAAATGTTCTTTATATAGTTGCTAAATATCACATTTAATAAAATATTATTGACTGAAAATTACAGTTCCTATCCATGGTCTTCATTACTAAACGTTGAGCTTCACTCTGAAGTTTAGGCACCTGGATGGTTTTCTTAATTTGCTTTTGTGTAGCTTCTGAAAGTCACTAATTAAGAAACAGATGTTGCTGCCATATCTAGAGAAAAGGTTTTGTGTTTTCCTAGGTGCAAAGCACCAGTACTGTAAGTATGTAAATACGGATTTGAGTTCCTAATTTTTGGAACCATATTTGACAGGTATGTATCCAACCATATATCAGGTATACCAAAGAACAAGGATTGTGTCCTCTTGCAATAAGAAATAAAACTCTTAATTATAAAATGTTGGAGATTTCTACTTTGGATAAAGAGATAATCCTATTTTCTGTCAAGCCTTGGTGGAGAGCTGAAGCAGGAGATTAGATAGTTTTTCACTTTAAATAATAAGTACTTAGACCGTCTTCCCAATGATGTTTTGTATTACTGTCAACACATCTTCGTGTGTTCAAAGTGTACCTTTCAGTCTAATGTCAATCTAATTTTGTACAATTTAATTTTTTTTCCTGAGCAGTATAACTGAATTAATCAGTGGGACTAACAAGTGGAATTAATATAATTTACAGAAATGTTGACAGTTACACAGTGAAATCACAAAACAGAGCAGGCAAGAGACTGGAGACCACACTATCCAAGCATTTAGGATACCTTGAGAACTATGAAGGGTGGTTTTCCTGGAATTTTGTTAGAGAAAGTTGCTATTAGAGTTTGTTGCTTCTTTAATTCTCCTGTTTTCTTTTTGGAAGGAAAATGTATACATTATGATACAGAGGTGCAAAACTAATACTGATTAGAAAATAAAGAAAAAAGGAATTTATTACAGCTGATGAAGAAATCAAATTCTATTCTGAGTGAAAAATTTAAACAGATTTTATTATTTTTTGAAAACCCTTTTTTCAGAATTTTTTTTTTCTATGGAAAAAATGTTTGGGACAAATGTTTTTTTCTTGGCTTAAAAAATTAAGTTTGATGCATTTTTTCCTGAAGGAAAACCACTTTAAACAAAAGAAAATAAGAATTCATTTAGAATATCTAAGATATCTAAGATAAGCTTCTTTTATGTCAGAATTCCATCCAGGGTTTATGTGCTTATCTGTACTACAGAAGTATCTGGAAGATTTCTTGATTGTATTTTTTTCCTCATTGCTAAAAATAATATTGCTTTCTTAGTGAATTACAAGCATACTTTTACTTCAGCTGTCCTGTGTAAGCCAGCTTAGAGTTAAAGAAACAAACCCGGCCAGTAAAGACAAGGCATTTGGAAGTTACTTCGTGCTAAAATCTCCGGGCACATTCATATGAGCTGTGGATCTGGCCTTATTAATTTCAAGTCACATTAAAGCTCAAGTTCTTTGTCTGCACTGTAGTTGTGTAAGTGTTCATTAGTGACCCAGTGCTGAGGTTTTTAACATGCCATTGGGGACAAGTGAACCCTGGTTGCCTGCCTGAGAAAGACTGGTGCTTCTCTCTGCTGAGGGAAGGCTGACTCTGGCTCTTGCTTCAACAGCGAATTTAAGTGTCAAGAAGAAAAGCTAGAGTGTAAAGCAAAAAAAATTGCTATTTTAAACTTTTATAGGAGACTGGCTTGGTTTAAAATTTTCTGGTTTCCCTTTAAGCTAACTGGCATGTGTCATATGAACACAGGGCTGGGAGGCAGGGGAGTGTCTGCTTTCTGGTCAGGGCTTTGTATCAGAGTGGCGGTGATGGTGAGATAGAGCTTCCCCTCTGCATCCTCTGCCCCATTAAGGTGCTGAGGCATAGTGTTCTGCCATCTCTCTGATGCTGTTTTTATGACAGTTCTTGTCGGTGCTGTGCCAGCACATTGCCAGTTAATGTGCTTTTCCAAACAGTTGTGTTTGGGCTGCTTCTCTCTTCCGAGCATTGAGAAATTATGAAATTAATTACTAGTGCAGTAACCTTCAATTTCTGGTATATGGCCCAGAGACAGTGTTTTGTTGTGAAATAGTCTGAGTACTTGTTGACCAGATGGTGCATCATCTCCAGATCAAAGAATGCTTTGCTTCCTCAGCATCTTTAGTATGTCACCTGCCTCCCTCATTCTTAACGCCTGCACTGTTCACTCTGGCGTTTGAGCTCCTTTCAACAGTCTCATAAAAAAAACCCACCTTGTGATCAGTTTCCTTTGATTTGATTTTTTTTTCCTTGAGCACCTTGATAGTCTTTGAATGCATATTTACTGGCTTCCTGCGATTTTGTGGGTTTGGCTGTCATTCTGTTTACAAGTCCTGTTACAAGAAGCCACTCTGCAAGTTATATCCTTCTTTTATATGCCATTTGTGTGGGTCTGTGCCAGAACCTCACATGCGTTTACTCAATTGCTTGGAGCTGATGCTCTGTCAGAGCTTTCTAGCCATGGGTTTGGAGGACCAGGAGCTGCGGCTTCAGAAAATTCTCCTAAAGAAAGCATTTGTTGTGTCCTGATAGCTGTACACCTGGATCCTTGCAGATGTAGCAATTCTAGTCTCAACCTGGTTAGACCTTCCAATTCTGAAGCAAATGAGCAATCCAAGCTGCTTCTTGTCAAGAGAAAGGAGAAAAATCACATTTCTGCTCCACTTCTCAGCTCTGGAGTGTGCAGATTGAAGCATTTCAGCTCCCCACACTACTTCAAACTTGTGAAATGCTGTTACCACATCTGGTGTGAAAGTTGGCCACGATACCAACTCTCTTGTAGGGAGCATCAGGCCATCTGTTTTTTGCTTTCAGTGTAGGTGATTGATTCTGGCCAAAGATACCAGTATGTTATGTCGGTCACCGAGTTCAACTCAGATGGAGCGCTGCTGCTGCTGCTGGTTTAGCCAGTTGAGAAAATGTTTAGCTGCCATGTGGAACAATGGCCAAGATCCCTATGACTGTCCTCTGCTTAGAAGCAGCATATTTGCAAAGCTATTGGATATTCTCCCTTTATTCACACAGCAGCAGTGTTATGTCCCTGTCATATCTACCAATCACAGTTTACTTCATTCAGCGGTTGCATGTATTGTTTGCACTTCTGGCTTTACTCTGATCTGATTTTTCTTGTAGGAGAAGTTTGGAAGTAGGGAAATTTCTGCCTTTACCATCAAGAGCTGTTTCTTGGGTGTGTGAGAGAGCCAGGTTCCTCTGCTGCAAGGTGATGAGTGCAGCTCCCAAGAGGACTTTGTAAAAATACAATATTCCTTGCATAGCCTTGTGGGAGAGCAGGGATGCTGCCTCATGCTCCAGGATGCTCTGCATTCTGCTGCTACCTAGCAGTTAGGCAGTTAGAGGCTGAGCTATGTCCTTCATCAGTTTCCATCCACTTGTCACCTCCTTTCCCCTATTCCTTCTGGCTTTGAGGTCAAATGGACTGGTACAGGATTGCTGGTGGAATAGTTACTGTGGGGATCGGGTAGAGAATATTCATCCTTATGGAGAGCCCTATCCTTAAATGAAGTGTTTGCTGTTGGAATCTTCTTTCCTTGTCACTGGGTTCCTTACCTCTCTCCCTGAAGTGGGAGCACTGAGTCCTGGACTCTGGTGCTCCAGGCTTGGCTGTGTTGTGCTTTGCAGCTGTGAAGTCAGAATGCTGTTTTCAGCAGAGCATGCTTGCTTTCCTCCTGTAGGAGAGGTAATGATTAATGGCAAGAATAGCGCCATGTAATTCAGATTACATTATAACATTGAATGGGTTCTCAAACCATGTGTTTGTTCCTCTTGCTCAGTTCTCAGTCTTTGTTTTTTAGCTTCCAGAACATGTCAGGAATACCAGCCTGGGTTTTTCTTTTGGCTGAGGCCCTGCCTAGCTGCCATTTGTGCCTATTGCTGTTGGCGTTTTTCTTCCCTTGACCCCCTTGGCCTGCAGTGCTTTCCTCAGCCAGTCATTTACCCTTAAAGATCTCTGCTATCTCTCGGGGTATAAATTTCAGAATCTCATTTTCCACCCCTTGTGACATCATCTTAAGGTTGTGTTAAAATCTCTTGGCTGTAGTTAAAAATCCACATGGTGAGAGAGGTTTGGGCCCTTGTCACAGATCATCTCCATTGAGTGTGCCTGGAGAGAACCCATTTGAAATTTTCAGGTGGATGGATTCTCAGTTCCAGCTTGACTGAGGCACCAACCTTTCTGTGTTTGGTTAGTTGGATTATTTTCCCCCTTTCAAGCCTCATGCGTTCAGGATTTAGGCAGCACATCACAGCCCTGATAAATTGTGAGAATGGGACCAGGTGCTTCACTATCTGCACTAGTTTTTTCCAAGATCAAGAGCACTGCACAATACAAGGCCACCTGTTGTTATCATAAAAGTCTGTTAGAGGTGAATTTGTCACTGTGGGCCTTGAAAATTATTTTCCTCTTGATATCTCAGTAGCCCCTTCAGTTCTGTTTGTGCCAGGTGTGAGACACCTGAGAAGCATCCCAGGTGAATGCTGCAGGTGACAGATGGGTAGTATTGCCTGGGGTACCTACCACCATGTACAAATATGAACCAACAGGTTGTATTACTGTTTGGAATCACTGCTCATGGCAACTCAAATTAGCAGAAGAAATATTTTCCAGAAACTTTATTCTTCAGTGTGTGTTATGTACATTTGCTTCCTCTCTGTTTATACCTTTTGGGGGTTCTTGCTGTGGGGATTCAGCAGGTCACAGGGAGCTGAAGTAGCAGCAAGAATATGCCTCTTGCTGTTCTCAGCCCTCACCAAGGAGGACATGAGGTAGTTGGGATCTTGTGCTTGGGGTACTGCAAGGGCAAAACCCAGTGGGATGGATGTGCTCTCTCTGTGAGAATGTGTGTGCTGTCAGCCTTCAGCCAACGCCCAGCATTGATACACATATCGCAAACAGAATCCCGTGAAAAACTGTTCTTCTACTAGTCAAGCTTCCTTGCTTTTGAAAGGCCTCATGAGAGTCAGAAATTGTGGATGTCTTCAGCTAAGGTGAGGCACTTGCTGGGATAGGGTGCAGTTCTTTCTCTGTGGTGGTGTTACTGGTGCAGATGAAGCTTGGGAACACCAGCTCCAGACAGAGGTACCTACGTCTTGGTTATGCCAAGAAACTACTCCTCCTTGTGCTGAGAACTATTAGTATTCTGTGGCTTCCTCACAAATGTCTTGATTAGAAAAACAGTGTTTGAATATATGCTAACAGTACCTTAAATACAGGTTTATGCAGCTTGCAAACAGAATTTATTTCTAATATGTGTAATGGATGTTGATGAAAGTCATTCACAGTGAGGTGGGATGTTTATTTGCTTTCTACATGTAGGCTTATATTGTTGTGTAACTTGATTTTGATACTTAAAAGCATTTGTAAGCAACACTGGTATTGGATATCTTTTCAACTCTTTCTGAGCATCATTCAGCTAGAAAACCCAAAAAGAAATTGTCAGTGATAAATTCAGTTCATTAAGTTCATTTTAAGCATGACAAGTTCATTTTAAGTTTATGTTTATTTAAGACAAAGTGCCAACAGCTGACAATGACTATCTTAAGCCAAATCTAATTAACATCAGCTATAAATTGGAAAACTTGTAGAATTTGCTTTGTGAGTGCAAGCATTCAGTGGATGAGAACATGAGAAAAATTATTGGTTTTGTTTATTCTGATTTAGATTTTTATACTTTGGATTGCAATAAACAGCATTAATACTTAAAAGTGGATTTTCACATGTTTAGGGCTGAAATGTATGTAGAAATGTAGCTTCTCAAGTGGTTGACCATGATTTTGGGTGAGCATAGCCAAAAAGGAGTGCTCTGGGTTTTTTTCATAACTAGGACAGTATTTCAGAGGCTTTTGCGTTTTCATATTGTGTTCAGGCATAACTTTGGCTTATGTCACTCTTCAAGAATTTAGCATGTGATTGAAGCTGATATTAAGAAAGTCTTACCTGCGGTTTTCCTCCATGCTTAAAACAAGCGATCTAATTTGAATTCAAAGAAGGAATCTACAAATGAATAATTTTCATACCTTTTTTTAATATAGAATGGAACAGTTTTGATTAGCTGCCATCTACAGTGTCTTCAGCTTTGTTAATTGTAACAGCTGCTAACATCTCCCAAAGCAATTAATGAGCCTGATGGTATAGTGGGGTACTCTTTAGAGTCCTTATCATCTTCTGCCTGGCTTAAGTGAAATATTTTGCTATGCACCTGAAAATCTGTTTTGGAAAACAGGGCCTAGCATGTGGTACTACAGTTAAAAGACAAAAGACCAACTTAAGTTGAATGGAGCATAAACCATGGGATGAAGAAGCTATTTGTTCCAGAGGAGGGATATTCATCTCTGTTATGTGACTCTACATTCAGAAGTGGTGGTCATTCCTTACATGAGGTTTAAGGGCTTAGTGGAGCAATTAATGGATTTGTGATAGGTATGCATACAGAAATGCATAAAGTAAAACTTTAATTAGGCTAGTTAAAGGTGATTTATATATATCTTGTCCACAAAGAGAGAGATTTTGATTGTCTTTGCTGAAGTTTGAAAGGAGGATGAGTCCTTGGATCAGTTTGTAGGGAACTAATTAGAGCATGTTTAAGAGATAACTGCATGTTTTCAACAGTGAGTCAATAAAAAGCCCCAAACTAGTTACTGAAAATATGGCTCTAATGGGAAGAATCTCAAACAGTAGAACTCCATTCTTAATGTTTTCAAACTTCTTGCATCAAATAGAATATATTAAGGGAAGCTTCTCCCCCCTGCCAGCTGTGACTGTAGCCTTGAGCACAGCCTGCGCTTGGGATATTTGCCTGCCTCTGGCTGTGCAAGATCACAAACTCCTGCTTGCCAAGCCCATTTTCCAGGCATCTCCGCCACAGAGCTGCATCCTGACCTCTGCTGCAGCTGAGTCCCTGCTAACTCTGCATTTATCCAGACTTGAAGCAAGCAAGGCAGAAATGCTTCCTAGGGTTTTCAGTGCCTATTTGTAGGAATCGATTTGCAGCATGTTGGGGTGGAACTTATTTGTTCCTCCCGGTCACCTTGGGGAGGAGGGTGTGTGGAAGTGCTTCCAGCTGCAGCATTTACAGGAAAATTTTGGCTATTTTTTTTTTCTTTTATCTCTCTGTTTCAGACAAAACTGTGGATTCAGGATAGCTGGATGAGAGCAGCATCCATGCAGAAAATATAAGCAGTTATAGGTGGCATTTCAACAGCAGTTTCTGATCCCAGCTTTCAGGAGGGGGTTCTTTGTAAAAGGGGCTGCCACTCCCAATGCCAGGTTATGCACATTTGCATGTCTGTGCCAAAACAGAGTGTGTAATTACATACTTGGCATATGCAGGTTGGAGAGGAGTGCACTTTCAGTGGGCTGAAGGCAAGCAAGGTTATACTGCTTCCCAAAGTGTTTGGATGTTGTTTTGGTCAATGCTGTCCATTATTATGGCATGCTAAGGCTTGAATTTCTTTTTGAGAATATGATAAGAATTTTCCCAACAGTGGGTCAAGACATGACTCTTGAAGGGACTGAGGAAATGCAGTGTTTGTTGCTGACATCAAGTAAAGCAATCTTTCCTTTGTTAGGTAGAAAGATGACAATGTGAAAATTAATTGCTGTTGTGGGATAGATGTTGCTTTATATATGCTGCTCTTCTGGTTTCCTGTTCCTTTCATTAAAATTCAATCTTATATTAAAATGACTGGCTCTAATTTCCTGATTCTTCCCTTTGCGAACACCAAATGCCAAAGTTTTGTGTAGCTGAACCAGCTCATCAGAAAAAACATAAGTAGTGATAAATCTGCTAATATATTAAATATCACTGCAGGCATTCTGCTGCTAATCCACATCTAATTATAAAAGCTGAAAAATGTATCTAACTTGGGTGTGGGTAAACCTACATAATTGTCTTTCCCATGTGGAGAACCAGGTTTTATGCTGTTGCATGTGGGTAGCATAAATAGGATGGGTTTTACTACTAGCTCGTGTTCTTGGGTGGAGAAGTCCAGACTGCAGAGTTTCTTTCCAGGACTCTGTGGGTACTCAGTGTGAGAGCATCACCTGTTCTCTTCCCCTGGTCCCTCAGGGTGGCTGCTCTGTGAAGACTTCCATGGCTGATAAAGTATCCTTTGGTTGTACTTAGGAGCTCCATAGCAATTTATTCCTCCCTCACATGTTCCCTGGTATTCCCCACGTGGCTGTTTCTTACAACCAGTGGCTTATCTCAGCCCCGTTCCCTTTTCCATAATAATTGTGGAAGTATGCAGGAGCCCTGGGTGTCCATGTTAGTACAGTGCAGGTGAATCTTGTGTTTCACAGCACAGCTGCAGGCTGTCAAATGGTTAAATCATATCATGCTTTTCTGCATTACTGTGCCCTTGTTCAGCAGTATCCTGTCCGTTTGTTCCTTCAAGCCTTTTCCTCCTTGTAGTCCTTTCCAGCCTGAGTAATTTTGCCTTTGTGTATGTGTGGTACAGGTATCAGTGTGTTGGGGGTTTTGTGTTTCAGATTTTTGGGGAAGGGGAGTGTGGTGGTTGGTGTGTTTTGGTTTTATTTTGGTGGCTTTGCTTTGTCTGTGTTTTGGTTTTGTCTTTTGGTTTTTTTTTTTAAAGATTAGAATTTGGGTTTGGGAATGTGTTTTAAAATTCCCATGTGAAAGTTGGGACAGAAAACAGATTTCTCCTAAAACTAATGCATTGCATTTAAGGGAATACTTTATGTGATAATAAAAAATTAAAGCACATAATTTTTTTCTCCTTACTCTCTAAATGTTTTTAATTACTGTAAAGTGTTACCTTTCTTCAAACAGACGAATGGTTTCTACTGTGACACAACTTCTTTTTCAGTTCTTACTGAGTAGGTTTCTTGCGTACGAGTCCTGAATAACAGTCAAAGAAAAATGGTTTTTCAGGAAATTGTGTATTTCAAGAGTAGAGTAGGAGTAGATTCAGGGTAATTTTACCCTCTTGGGCTTTCTTCCCCTCAGCCGCCTCCACCAAAACCTGCAATCACTGAAATACTATTTTGGGCATTCCTAAATGTCAGGTATTTGGTGCTGCTAACAAATGATAATACCTGTGAGAGAGGTTGTCCCACACAGGATCTTCATGGGATGTGTGAATCTCAGGTAATTTCCTCTTTAGCTTAATAAGCTTCAGACTTGGTCTTTTTATTAGGAGAGGAAACTCCTGTTACAGATTTGTTCTAGCACGAGTCCTGCAGTCTTGCAATACAGTTAATCATCACTGATTTTAATAAGAGGGGTTGACACCTCTTTCCCTTTTCTCATGATAATCATGAAAATCAGTGGAATCGCTGTTTCAGAGGAATACGAAGTATTTAGCCAGCTGATACAAAGAAGAATATCTCTAGCAAGAGATTGCCAAACCCTATTATTAAGATTCTCAATATGAAAGATAAGAGACTGAATTTTGGCCCTGGCTGTGAATGGCAGAGGAAGGACACAAATTTCAGTCTTTGATATCTTGGCTACACAGCGTGGCTGTAGGTGATAAGGTTGGGTGACAGCAGTGTATCATCCTCTTCTCCTCATCACTGCCCTCTCTGCTTTGTGCCAAGGTTGCCTTGCGAGTCCAGTGCTTCAGTTTTGGATGTCCTTGAGTGCTTAGGAACCACCTGAAGAAAGTGCTTCTGCCTTGCTCCAAGCTGAACCTCTGCTGTTGTATTATAATACATTCTGTGCACAGAAAGATTGTCTATAGGCATATCCTGGAGCTAGAATCTTCAAAATCTGAATATTCAAAGTGCTGGCCTTACCATTGATGTCTGTGTGTGTTGCTTTTCACTTGTCGTTGGTGTTTGGATTTTGGCTTTTGTCTTAGTGACATTTTGTAGTATTTTTAATTGTCAATGTTCTCTTCTAAATCCTTTCCCTTATAAATAATTGTTACATTGGATAAAACTGAACAGATGGTTTCTGCTCATACACAGAATTCTAACAGGAACCATTAAGTAGGTTTTGGTGTGAAAGCAGAGTTAGTCTGAGCTGTATTAATTGGACAATTAACCATAAAGGTTCTTTTGTATCTAGAGATATTAACCAGAAAAGTCCATGCCAAATACCAAGGTACAAATGCAGCTGAAAATTGATTTTTGCTTCCAGGAAAAAAATACTCTGCATAGAGGATGTTGCCATTATTGCTGTAATCTCTAATGCAGATATTTACGTGTTTTTTTGATACGGTGTCTGCAGACATAGTGTGTTTAAAAGTGAGATTCATCTCACCTACTTCCTACTTAGGTGTCTAAAAATAAAACAGTGAATTGCCTCTGTACCCCCTGCAGTAGCTGAGGAGAGACAGGTTTGTCTGTTGGCTATTTATCCCAGCCTAAATATGATGTCTAACCTGCATGGGATTAACTGCTCTCCAGTGGTCCTGTCCACAATCAATAGGAAACAGGGATTCTCCCATGAATGTTGTGTCCTTCAAATGTGTGGCTGTCTTATGGGGGTTCCCTGATCTTTACTGTTTTATTACAGTTTTCAAATCACCCCTTCCCTCCCCAGAACTTCCTCACTGAGGTTCCTTGTCTTTCTCCAAGCAATTTCTGTCTGGGTTTAAGGAAGGAAGAGGAAAGAAAAATTATTGGGCTAGGAGTTACTTTTGTTTGCTTGTTTTTTATTGTTTGGGGTTTTTTAAAATCAAAAATGAGCTTTCTAAATGAGACAAATGACTTTGTATCTCCTGATTATTTGTTTTATAAGGAGAGAAAGAACAAGTGAAGATCATTCAGTACGATAGATAAGAAACTGATACCTTAGAGACTTGGTACACAATAAAAGTTGCTTGCCCAGTAGGTTTTACTTAGCAAAGTGAAATTTCTCTTTAGAGTAGAGGTCAAATATTCAGGATTGTGGAGGATGTGCTAGTGAGGTAGGAACTCAAAACATGACTAGGAAAAAATGCCTTATTTCTCTGGAGTGTACCAGTGATCTGGCCTTCCAGATGCTATTTACCTGCAGATACACTGTCATGCTTTGTAACTTCCTCTTTTTTTAATCTTATACATGCATTCTTTTCATATACGGTGGATCTTCAAGATTGCTTATTTAGGGGAGAGAGAGAGAGAGAGAGAGAGATTCTAACCAGTAGCCAAGATGACAATTGTGAGGAAATATGAAAAGGGGCCAAACAGTAACAGCAACTGCCAAAATTTAGCTGTTTTGGGAACAGAATTTTGGCAGAATTCCTTCCCTGAATTGCTCATAATGCATATAAGAAAATAGTTTGGAAGGATAAGGACTTCTGAGATCTGGTGTCTTCCTTCAGATTTTCTTACTGACTCTGTTGGGGAAATCTTTTTTAGTTTTAGAAAATGAAGTGTCATGAAAGACTGGCTTACTGAAGTTGACATACTAGAATAAACCGGTGATTCATATAAGTGGGAAGTGGAGCAGTAATCATTTTAAGTGTACTAAAGGTGTTTCGTGAAGCTGCTAATGTACAAAAATATTCTAATCATAACCAGTTAGAAAACCAGATTGCAGTAAAAGGTATTTGTATCTTCAAAGATTAGGGGAGGATGATCTTGCTGAGGTCTGGGTCTCAATGCCTTCTGGTATCTTATCAGAAGAGCTTAGTATGGTTCAAAAACAAATTGGGCTGTTGGATCTATAACATTCATTTATACGAGGGAAATACGGACAGCAAAACACAAAACCTGGTTGCTAGGTCCGCTGTCTTGTTTCATTGTTATGAAGTGAGTTGAGTTAAATGTAATTGTTAATGAACTTAACACACCAGAGACAGGGCTTCTGTGAAGGAAAACTGAGCTGTGCACATCTGTGCAGATTAACATGAATGAATTAAGAAATTACTCTCTCACACATTTCTTAAAAGCTTTGAAAGTAATGTGCTGTGGTTTTCAGTATGCCACAGCTAATTCTAGGTATGTTTTATGAGTCCATCCTCACACAGCTGTAAAGTATACTTACAAATAAATTTGTATAATTTAGTGGTAGCTGAGTGGCATGAGTTGTGTAAAACTTGCAATTGGTTCAAAATTATTCAAATAGCTGAGTATAAGAGAAGACTCTGTGGTGTTCCCTCGGGATCTCAAAGGAGGTGGGCACTTGGCAGTCTGACACACAGCCCAAGTTGTGCAAGGGTGTGTAGGAAAGGTTTCTGTTCTCTAGTAGCTCCTGCTGTAGCTGCAGCTGTGTGTTGAAGACCTCAGGCTTGGAGCAGTGGATAGTGTTTCAGTCTCATGCTTCCAAACTGCAAACAGTGCTCAGACAAAGAAAATAAAAGACAAATACTTCCACTCATATTGGGAAAATCAGAATCAGGTAGTAATGTTTGTGCGGATATGTATATGTCATGTGTAATAATTTACAGGAAGCAAGGTGGGTGGTGTTTATTTCGACCACAATACAAAAGAGAGATGTTCAATACCCTGAACATTAATTAAAAACTGCTTCCTTATTCCTTACATCATGTCTTGCTAATCTGTGAAGTTCAATGCCATATGATAGCTAATCTGAAGCGCTTAATAACATTCAAAAATAATTAAACTTTTGGATGGGTACCATGCTCTGTTATCTTATACAGGAAAAGCATAAACTCTCCAGCTTCAAAGATGAGCTGATAATAACCAACACTGAAAAAAACTTGACTGTCGTCCTTTGCTCATTAAAAAGCGTGAGGATCAGTCATTGCTGCTGCTGGGTTAGGAGAGAGAACAAGGACAGACAGTCTGCTCAGAGATACTGCTTGCTGGAAAAACTTTTAAAAATGGTCTGTTGTCTGGGCCACCTTGGTTTTCTTTCAAAGCATAAAACCTCCAGGACCATGGGTGAAATGACATCATACATACTGCTTGTCTTGGATGTTTGTTTGTACATAAACTAATACTGCAGTGGGGTTGTCAACAGCAAATCAACTAAAGTTAGCATTATATCATTGGTAGATTTCTGTCAAGTCAGTACTCCCTGGGATTTTTCTGGGTTTTTTTTAACTGGAGATGTGTGTTTACTATGTGTGACTTGTGTTGGCATTGCATGCCTCCTACAGCAGGGAGAGTGGGCAAGATTGCTTGTTTGTTTGCATATTGTGGTGGGTTGACCCTGGCTGGGTGCCCACCAAAGCTTCTCTGTCACTCCCCTCCTCACCTGGGCAGGGGAGAGAAAATATAACAAAAGGCTTGTGGGTCAAGATAAGGACAAGAGAGATCATTCACTGGTTACTGTCATATCGAAGTATGTGCAACAGACTGCACTTGGGGAAATTAAGTGAATTTTATTACAAATGAAATCAGAGTAGGGTAATGAGAAATACAACCAAATGGTTAAAAACACCTTCTTCCCACCCCTCCCTTCTCTCTAAGCTTATCTTAACTCCAAAATTCCGCACCTCCCTGCTCTCAGTGGTGCAGGGGCTCAGGAAATAGGGGGCTCTGGTCAGTTCATCACATGTTGTCTCTGCTGCTCTTTCCTCCTTAGGGGAGGGACTCCATGTTCTTCCTCTATTCCAGCACAGGGTCCCTCTGACAAGAGACAGTCCTCCACAAACTTCTTCAGTGGATTTCCCATGGACTGCCATTCTTCACAAACTGCTCCAGCGTGGGCTCCTCTCTCCGTGGGGTCACAGGTCCTGCCAGCAGCCTGTTTCAGTGCAGGCTTTCCATAGGGTCACAGCCTCTTTTGGGCATGGACCCACGCTGATGTCCATGGGCTGCAGGGGCACAGCTGCCTCACTGTGAGCTGCACCACAGGCTGCAAAGGAATCTCTGCTGCAGAGCCTGGAACACCTCCTCACCCTCCTTCACTGACCTGCATGTCTGCAGGGCTCTTGCTATCACATGTTCTCACTCCTCTCTTCTCTGACTGCGATTGCTTCAGTACAATACCTTTTTCCCCTTTTTAAATCTGTTATCCCAGAGGTGCCACCATTGTCACTGATGGACTATGCCTTGGCCAGTGGCAAACTTGTCTTGGAGCTGGCTGGCTGGCGTTGGCTCTATTGGACATGAGGAAGGCTTCCAGCAACTTCCCAGAGAAGCCCTGTAGCACCTCTTCCCCCTCCCAAAACCTTACCATAAGTACCCAATGCACATACCAGCTCTGTGGACACTTACATTCAAACCAGGGAGAGAAGATTGTGACTGTAAAATTACCTGCTGATATGAAAACGGCAAATTAGTTTGCAGAATGTAACATTTTTTTCTATCACTTTGTAGAAACAACTTATGTGGTCAGATTTATTGTATGAATTTGGTTTGGATCTTATTGGATTTAAATTAGCAAGCATCTTAAAGTTATCTGCATCTTTTGCAGGGTATTATAGAGAAATCGAAAGTGAAAGGAATTCCTATCATTATTGACGCGGTAAGTATTTTCTTGATTTCAGTCAGTGGTTTAACATTTAAGAATCCATTCAGTAAATGTTCTTCTTACTGTGTTTTGCAGGATGGACTGTGGCTCATTTCCCAGCAGCCTTCTCTTATTCAAGGCTACCAGCGAGCTATTCTTACTCCAAACTATATGGAGTTCAGTAGACTGTATGAAGCCATGGTGAGCTGTTTGCCTTTTTGGTATTTAAGTATGTGCAAATTTAGTCTTTTTGTCCTTGAAAATAAGTAACTTACTACTGCTTTAAATATTATGTTTCTCATATGTAAGAGAAGCACTCTCTGGGTTTTTATTACGTGGGATATTTGCCACAACAATGCATATTCTTAAACAGAACTCTTTTTTAAAGAAGACTCATTCTCATGCATTTTTTAACATTGCAGTGGGTATAGAAAAAAAACACATGGAAAGACTGATGATGTTGCCTTTTTTTTCTCCCATGCATATGTAAATAGCATTTGTTAGAATATGTTGTTCTAGTAGCAAAATATATACCATGTATGGAATTCTTGTGTTGTAGCTTAGAGACCCCGTAGACAGTAGTGATCATCATGGATGTGTATTAAGACTCAGCCAAGCCATGGGGAATTTGACAGTTGTCCAAAAGGGAGAAAGAGATCTTATTTCAGATGGAGAGAAAGGTAAGTGAAGCCTTCTGCTTTTAGCAATGTGATTATTCTGTTCTGTTTGCTTTCAATCGTAGTCCAGTAGAATGTATAGCAATTGGCTGTATTCTCCTGAAGATTGGAGGGATTGCTGCCTTTGCAGATCACCTTTAGATGATTTGTGTAAATTGGTATTTTAAGAGTGCAACTAAATTTATTTGCTGAAAAAGGCTGCTGATTTTATTTCTCATTTAAATGACCTCACGTTTTGCATTACACAAGTATTGAGAAATTAATTATTTAATCTTTGTGAACTGTTTGAAAGTTCTTAGCTGAGATGGTTTATGCAACTGCAGTTGTCATTCCTAAATAGATGCAAAACAAGATTGTTAGTTCACCATGTATCAGTGTGTGTAAAAAGTGAAGATGTCTTGAGGCTCATGACCTGCTCAGTTCCTTGATGCTGCCCATCATGGGGCTGCAGATTAGCATGTACATACATGACTTGTACAGCAGCCCTGACAAATTAAAAAAAGAAAATTAACTCTAGATTGCCATTACAACAGTCACAAACCAATATACTGTGAAGTATACTTAATAAAATTAGATGCTTGTCTGTTGCTTTTTATACTGATCATTTACTGTGATCAGTATAAAATTAATTCACAAGTGCCTTCGTCACATTTTGACTGCATGATCTTATTTCACAGACATAACAAGCAGCAGCTCTGCTTCTAATTACTTGAAATGCTAATCTCTGATAAATGTTTATGCTGCTTCATTACTGTTTTGTATATACAGTCAATTTTTTGTTACTAGGAGCCAGGGAAGTCTTTTATAAGAGAAAAGCAGATGTAATATGATGAGTGGTTTGTGCAGAGCCACCTTCCATATACACCATTAGTGCAGATACTGTAGCAGACTGTGAAACAACTGGGACCTGGAAGCAATATAGTTACATCTGTGTGGTAAAGGATCTTCCCCATACAGCACCCAGGATTCCCCACAGGAAGTCTGCTGTCATATATGCACCCATAGCAGACTTGATTTGTGGCCTTGGTCAGTCAGGCCAGGCTTAAGGGCGGGTGAGCTCTGCTGGAGGATAAAATGTCTTGACTCCAGTTTATGCCAGCTAGAGAGCTTTAGAGCACTGTAGTTGTCTTCTTTCTCTGCTTTTGTGTCAACAATGTTCTTTTTATACAGGATTGTTGCTTTTTTAATGAACATTGGGAAAACTGGGTGAGCACTTTAGATTGAGTACATTATCTGGTGTATCTCTGTTCTCCTTTTGAACTGTTACTCTAGAGAGAAGTGTATTCCCACAACTGCTGGAGAGACAGGACACTGTCTCCAATGTGTCTCTTGTCATGCAGGATTAAAAAAAAAACAGGAAACAACTGAAGCTCTTCCCAGTTTCAATTTTGGCTGTTCTTATGTGGCACAAGTTTATTTATGTCTTGTTTGCTTTTGGGGTTTTTTATTGGGTTTTTCCCCCCATCTTGTTCTTTGTCTCTGTTGTGTTCTGATATTTTTTTCTATTAGAGAAGTGGCTTTTGATTTGAAATAAAAACAGTTCTGTGCCTTCATAGCAGTGGACTGATGTCCAGCTGTAGGCTGCTTTCTTGTTCTTACCTTGGTGCTATCACTGATGCCTTGTTGGATTACAGACATTACAGGCAGCATTGCTGAGCTGTAAGAAAGCAGGTTATAATGTCTGTTACAAAAACTGGTTTTAGAATTAGTGTGACTTTCAAGAAGGTTCCTGAGAATTTTGCAGAAACTATTCCAGCTTCCTTTTAACAGTAATGTTCTTTGGGTCTTGTGTGCTGGTCATTTTTTTAAAAGCTTCTCAAATGCAAATTTACTTTGAGAAAGGAGATTCTACTGTGTGCTCTGTGCCACAACATGGAATATGTTGTCATGTCACTGACCTTGAATTCTTTCCCAGGTTTTTTGCTATTATTTTTCATCTGTCTCTTCATATGATGTCATTTTTTTTCAGCTAAGACTACATACATCATGATTCCAGTGTGAGGGAAATCCAGATCATTGGATCAGGCCAATGTCCTCTGAGCACAATCAAACATTATGAAAAGATCTGTGTACTCCTCTTGCCTTTTATTTATCATGTCATCATCCGTTTGTAGTGCTTAATCCCTACCCTATGCCCTACTGGCATTTCCTGCTTGACCTCCTGTGTTCAGCATACTGATACTGTACTTGTATATATTACTTTTAAACTTTCTCCTTTGGGAATATACTGCATGAGTGCTTTCCGGGGGGTGGGGGGGAAGTGCTCTCCAGGAAAACCAGAAATTGAGAAATTGCACACTTAACCATGTAACTTTAGTGGCTTGTGCTTAGTTGTTGTGGAAGGAAGACCTTTTGAAGATGCCAAATTTTGCAGTAGGGAAAATCAGGTTTGTGAATGCTTTATACCTTAGAGTGATTGCAGTAGTTATTTTCACAGTACTTTTATTTCTGAGTTTGTAGGAAATTCAGTAGACAGTTTACTTCTATTACCTGAAGACAGAAAGGGTTATCGGGTGATTTGGTATTAGGTTTTGGTGAAGAATTACTCTCAGCAAATAGCTCTGTAATCTACACAGAGAGGCTCAATAAATTCTGATTGGAGGTTGAAGCTTAATAAATTCAAAGCAAGATTTTATTAACAGACAAATAAATTAACTAGTACAGCAACATACCTGAAACTTTGCTAGATTCACAAACTTTGAGGTGTCTGGATACCTCTGAAGTTTTTTTTTCACTGATCAGACTAGCTGGTGCAGGTGATTCCTTATGGCATCAAAGTCCCATACATGGCCTCTGTGAAAGCAGTAGCAGTCCTCCACTATAAAGGAGGTTTTTCTAAAATTTGTTTCCATTTCACTAGTGAGCTGCCAGCTGGCCTGTATAATCACTAAGATTTTAAATTAAGTTTTATATACCCTTTTTCTCTTTCCTTTTGCAATTTCACATTATAGCTTGGTCTACAGTTGTTGATTCCCTGCTCTACAAAGATGAGCTTCACCATGCTCTTGGTAGGTGATATCAGTGCCATCACTGACCAGGGTAGGAATGAGTACTCAGCCTGTGGGTAAAAGGTAAGTCAGCTTTTATTCACTATGGCACAGCTCTCTAAGGTTATCTTTCTATTATTCTTTGGAGAACTGGTCAATAATAAAGTGTGGTTATACCAGCCTTGGTTCCTAACATGTTTAAAATTTGGTTAGGTCCTTGAATTACAGGATTTGGATTTGAATTTTTAAACATTATAATGAGCTTTTCTGTATTTGACCCTCCTCCCCTTCAAAAGGCAGGCTTTATGGGAACCATCCTGCTACTGCCTGGGACTACTTTTATCTGGAACCAGTAGCCAAATTTGGTTTCTCTCCCTTTGCTAAGCTGCAGCTATGGTCAAGAGACGCAAGGAAGCATGCAAGGGGGAATACTGAATACTGGCTGTGGGGTAAGAAGCCAGCTCTTGCTGTAAGTCCCCAGGCAATTCTTCTAATACTAATTCCAGCCATCCATCCCTCTGCACAGCTGGAAAGAAAGCTGTTCAGTGCTTGTCACTCCCTGGCTCACTCACAGCTGCTGAACAAATATCACTTAGATTTTTACCTGCGAGGCAGCACCTCTGTCTCCAGCCCTGCTTCTGCAGAGTGAGCAAAATGGGGAGGTGGTGGTTCCTGTCCGTGGTGCCACTGTGCTGTCCGTGGCACATGCAGCCCAGCCAGCTTCTCCCTGGCACTGTTCCCCTTGTGTGTATCCAAGAAAACTGATGTAAAATTTGGGTCCTTTTCTTCTAACTTAAATTGCCTGCTCTATCTTGCACTCAAGGACTTATCTAAGTTTTAAAAGTGTGGTTAGGGAATAGAAAAGTATAAGCACCCTTTATATAAAAGCCAACTTACATTTTCCACATCAGTTGAGTTGTTTCTCCAGCCAAAGTCAACTAACTTGGTTTCCCTGTCTGTATGCACTCTGGGACATGTTTCTGGGAGTCCACGATCTCCAGCCATGTGCTTTTGTGAACTAACTTGCAAAAGGAAAAAGATAAATTTCTTCCTAGTATAAGTATATGCTAGGTCAGAGATTTATATTGGTAAGAGATTTTACTAAGAATCTGATAATGGTCTAAATCTTGTATTTGATGGAGCAAAACAATCCTTGATAGCTACATTATTTACATAGGAAATGGAAATCTTAAGCCTTTTAATGAAACTAGAGTGTGTTTGTTGTGTGGGGTGGCTGTTGTTAGCTGATCCAGTCCAGTTGGGTCATATAAGAAGTTAGAATGGTCATGTTTTATACATGGATTCCTGACCACATTAGGGTGAGTGTAATACTCCTCCTGTGTAAGAGGAAAACAAGTGCAAAGAACTTGTTCAGGATGTCTGAGACGCAGGAGTTAAATTTTCATCTCCAGTCTTTCAGTCTGCAGTCTCAATAAAAGTGGTGTTTCCCATAGGCTCTTCAGCCTTCTTGACCATCATCAGAACAACTAAACTATCCCATATTTCACATGCAGTGCTCTAAATGCAAAAGTAAAAACCAACCAAGAAATTCTCTTTTTTTCACTACTGGGTCAACAGGGTGAATCAGGAACAAGCAGACACACACTACCTTTTCTACTGCTTTGGTTTTCTAACTGTGATGTGTCTAGGAGCTGCCATGTAAATGCAGGTGCTGCCTGCATTCAGCCATGTCAAATCTGTGCTTCCCAGTCAACATGTAGTCCTTGAGGTCAGCAAAAATACTGCGTTCTGATTTTTTTCCTTCAAAGAGAGGACAGCTATTTTCAGTTACATAACAGACTGTTGTGTTTTAGTTTTTTTAATTAAGGATACAATACCCATAAATAGGTCATTCTTCTGGGCTTTTGGCAACAGCAAAATTTGGGCTGGGAGTTCTTTCAGCTTAAAACTTGGCAATGGTACAGCTAAGTGTGACATCATGGTCTAAATGCTTCCACAAATATTAATGTGTGTCTTACCGTCATCCCCTTTTCAGCACTCCTTGAAGATATTTTATGGCCTGAAATATATTAAACATAGAGCTGCTAAATGACTTGGCCATAGTTACCCAGAAAGTCTAGGGCAGAGTTTTGAGTTGTTTGGAGCCTAAAGCTCTTGCATTTCTACTTTCCAATATTCTATCAGTGTGACAGCCTTCAACGTTTTGTTTCTGTTGCACTCATTTCAGTACAAATTATTTCTATGGATTTAGGTAGACAAGAAATCCATGTGATTATATGTGAGGGACGTGTTGTGTTTGCTGCCTAAAGCTCTGGCACTATTTATGCGATGTTTACTTGCTGAGACTATGTTGAAACTGTTGAATAGGACTGTAGTTGTTCTGGCTCTAGCAGATCTCCTTGCAGGCATTTCTTCAGTGATGACATTTTTATTTCATCTAGCCTTTTCTTGTGATAGTATATGTGTGCTGCATGGATAAGTGCTAGGGAGTTGGGTAATTTTTTTTTTCCCTGAGAGTTCTTGGCATAAATCACTTTTCATTAAAAAACTGTCTGCTACTTATACTGAGGTGGGTGTTTTTGATTCATCACCCTGAGAAATAATGACATCAGATTTGGTTGCCCGGAGCTATTAAAAAACAGAACTAGACACCCTGCCCTAACAGCCAGCTTGGCCAGCATTAATTGTGTGTTTCTGTCTCCTACATTCTGTCAGTTGAACTATAACTGAACTTCTCCATTGTTTTGATCAGGATTGGTGTCAAACTAATTGACCTTAAGTGGCCCTGGCTGCTGCCTTTTCAAAATTGACACATTGTGGTGATTACAGTCTTTGTAGTTTCCTTGTTGTCGCATATCCATCATCTTGGCCTCCTCGCTCTTCCAAGAACCATGATTTCTAGGTTTTCTGCTATACATGCCCATCCCTCGCAGAACATGCTACAGCTTCACTGAACAACAGATCAAAAAGAGCTTCAGCCTCAAGTAAACAGAGCATTCTGCATATTTCTAGGGAATAGAACTGCCCACCTTCTTGGCATCACAGCTGACTATTCAGCCATGCCCAGATAATGGAGGTCTTGTAACATTGCCACTGGCTGTAACTGCTCAGTGCAACGTAAAGACATCACCCCCATGGTCCTTAAAGAGCTGCTGGAACTGTCACAGCAGGGCTCAGACATTTAGTGGGGGCTGTTGCACTGGGGGACCATGAAGACAGCAGTTTTATTTTGGTGTTGTAGGAGAAGACTGGGGAAAGCATCCTATGTTGATTTGGCAGTATGCCAGTTTGTCTTGATGCCACTGTGGGATTCCTTCTTATATTTTAAAAGCTTTTAATAATGACTGTAAATCAGAAGTGCTTTTAAATCCTTTTCCCATTGCCTGTTGTAATGTTCATCGTCCATTTATTTTGAGATATTCTTTGATTAACCAAGCCTCTGCACAAGAATTGCCTGAATGTTATATCTTTCCCTCCTCATTCAAGTGAATTTCCTCTAGTTCCGCGTCTTTGAAAGTATTCCATGGATTTGTTTTCCAGCATCTATGTGCAGAGTACAAAGGTCTGCTTTTGTTGTTGCCTGTGAGGTAGTCTGCACATATTTGAGACTTACTTTTTTAAAACCATGAACAAAAGACCACTTTTTTTTTTATTTAGCAGAGTATTATAATTGGCCTAGTTTGAGGAGATCTTGCTTTCCTGTACAGCTCAAAAATGACTGGAAGGTTGTGGGGCTACAGAATAGTGGCAGATGGTGACATACAGCTAATAAGCAGGGGCTTGTGCTCAGCTGTCAGTCAGAAGGCCCCAAAGCTTTTGAACAGAGGATTTCCATCCTGCCTCCTGCCAGGAGTTCAAGCCCTCAAAGTGAAAATCCTGTGAGATAGCATCTTCAAAGTAGTAGAATTAGAGGTAAATTTCTCCAAAGCACTGTATTTAAAATAAAAATAAGAATAAATCACGCCACCTAAAAGGGCATACCTTCTTCAGATAGCTAACTCGGAAGGGCATTACACTTGTGAAATTTGACATTAGCTACTGCTCACTGAGAAACACATCCAGAATCTTAATTTGAGAGGGGGAGGGGAAAGGGGAGAAGAGTGATTGGGAAAATGAACTGCTGGCAAGGCTGCAGTGGTGTGTGCTGTGCTCGTGGTGACTAATGAATCTTTGCCCTCTCAGTGGCAGCAAACACGCACAACTGCCTGGCCTTGTGAGCCCGGCAATTACTGCTGCAAGAATCGGGAGGAAATGGAAGTGAAGTACAATTCTTTGCTGTTCCACCTCATGAACTGGAAGGGCTTTATTGGCGTTACGTAGTTTTTTACCACTTGCTATTTAGGAAGATGTATCTGCAAGGTCCATCAGTTCTGTGCAATTTTTTTCCATTAGTTTGAAAAAGAAAAATTTTAAAAGACGTTAAAAATATGGACAGTTCTCCCTCTAAAACCTGGGCTACTCTGTTTATACACTTTGGAGAAACCCAGCCCAAGCTTGAGGTAAGAGCTGTTGTCCAAACAGTGCCTGGTCTTGCTATATCCTTTACTTGTGTATTTGGCATGCTCAGCAGCACACAGATGATTGTGTGCACAGTCCTGAACCTGCAGTAGCTGACTGGAAATGCTGAGGATCACCACTTGGCCAGTCATGATTCTGCCAGCTCTTCCATTCTCCTAGGAGAGGAAAACAAATTTCTCCTGGGGCTTTTTTCAGAGCCAAGCAAGAAGAAAAGCTAAGGGTAGGTACATACCCACAAGAGAGTTTGGAGCAGGGTAGCAGAATTGATGCTGTTTTCTTTTTATGTGCCTTAAGTATCCTCCAGGCTTCCTGTTTGGACTTGTTGAGAGTGGAGAGCAGATGAGTTAAATGTAATGAAACCATTTGCATGTTCTTCATAGTTAAAGCTCCACAAAGAGATCAGTTTTACCGAGGTCCTTTGTATATTTAAAATAGAAATGTAACACCTGATACTCTGACACAGCCTATCCACAGTGACACGGCTGACAGAAACATACACGGATGGTGAGGACACTGTTGATTGGCAGAAAAAAAAAAATCTGTCTTGCATATGGTTTTTACAAAGCCTAAGGGAAAGGCTTTTTCAATAAAATATTTTTGTGATGGACATGGTAGAACATTAGAGATTTTAGTTCTGTTTCTCTTTTTGTAAACACCTTGGTTTCCATTTGCAAACTCTGAAGGTCAGAGATGCTGAAGATTTGTGTTTGTGCAATAGCTTTGTGGAGGGGCCTGTTCACGTTTGGGGTGATGGCTCATGATGGCATATAAATAACTAAACTCACCTGTGCAGGCTGAGTGAAATGGAGAAGGTGCGTACATTGTGCAATGTTATTTGCAAAGGATTAAAAGGTAATGAGAGGAGTATTTTTAAAAATGTTAATGCACATTTTTTCCTTTTTAAAGAATAGTGTATTTCAGCATATTCTGCTGCCTGTGAGAAGTCTTTCACCTGTTAGTTGCTGTGTGCCTCAGAGGGTAACCCTTGCAGCTGCAGTGCTGTTATTGTAAGTGGAGGGAAAAAAGCACATGACTTTGTTTTTGGTTTGTCTGTTCATAGTACTTGTGTGCAGTCACGAAGGAAGCAGCCGGAGATGTGGTGGACAGGGGGACCTCCTTTCTGGTTCTCTTGGAGTCTTGGCGCACTGGGCATTTGTTGCTGGAGCTGAAAAAACAAATGGGTATGAATATTTATTAATAACTTAATTGCTGTGAGTCTTTGTTCACCTATGGCAACTGTCATATACCTGCTATATAAATTTCCAAATGAAACTGGAGATTTTGGTACAAAGGTATCAGTGTACATTTTAAAAGTGTAAGGGTGTTCTAGAGCAGTCTGTATAATAGTAATAATTTTAATAAGACAAACCCTTCAGTAATCTAACATCTCCCAAGTCAGGGGCAGAGGAAGAGCCTCTGGATCTGTTTGCAAGGATGTTTATATATGAGGTATGCATTTTCAAAACAATTGAATGTAGGCAGAAAGTATGAAGGATAAAAAAGTGGTAGTCATTGGTAATACAAAAGACATGTGGCTTTGGTTTTGTATTTTGGTGAATCCTCCTCCATTGTGCCTAAGTAATTCAGTGGGGCAGGTGTGTTTAAACTTGCAAATAAAATACAGTTTCAAAGAGAGTAATTCTTTTAGGGCCACATGGCAGTCCACTTTGGTTGTACATAAAGCAGCCATGCAGATGGCTGTTGGCTTTTTAGTTAAATTATGTCAATTCCTAGCCCAGCTAGCTGGTCCAGGTAGTCATTTAGTCTTTCTGTGAAAGCAGCAGCTTTAAATAAAGTTGAAAGGAACACAAGCAGTCAGGGAGTTACAGTACTTCTTCTCAATAAGTAATGAGCTGTGGAATCTTGAGGACTGAAGACCCTCCGTGGTGTTTGAGAGGCTGCTTGCAGGTGCACACTGTAGATGTCCATGGGAGTTACCCAGCCTGTGCTTGTGTCACCACAAGGGCACTGCCCCAAGGGGAGTGAGGGACCAGTTGAACCAGACCTCAAAGTTCTGAAATCTGACATACACAATCTTGGTTTCCTTTTTCATTCTGGGTATCTGAAGTTGCAGCTGCCACTGAAGGAGGAAATCTGTTTTAAGTCATTAAAAAAGTGACTTCATTTTTGCATGGGGTACAACACAGCAGTATTAAATTGTTGAAGAGATTAGCAAACACAGCACGTCTTCTCCAGGCTCTCCTGACTTGAGCTCCTGTGGCTTTTCCAAACAGCTTGCTTGGAAACTCTTTTCTTTTATAGATGAAGGAAAAGTATAATTGGCATCAGCAGTGCATTGTGTCTCCTGCAGTGGTGTTCAGGTGACCCTTCACAGACACCTGCTGTACCAATCCTGCCTACCTCTCATGTCTTGCAGGAAAGAAGGAGTTTTTTGGGTTCAGTGAGTCAGGGCATCTGCTTGGAGACTGCACTGCAGGCAGTCCAGCCAGCCCTTCCAGCTTGTGCCTGGCTCTGGCATTTCAAACTGTGTCTGTACAGAGAGATTTTCAAACATTGAGTGCGCTGGCTTTCAGGGTGCCAATGGTACAGTAGGTAGAATTGCTCACCTGAGTAGGGAGGATGCTGATGTCTTTGGAGTGTGGAGCTTTAGCTGCCTCGAGCCCAGGAGCCTGTGCACAGCTCTTGTTTCAGAGCAGTATTTGGGCATCCAAGATTAACTCTCAAGGTGCCTTAAATACTCATGCACCTTGATGAGTACATGGAAATTCTGCTTAGGTAACACCTAATTGTTGAGTCATGTCCTGCTTTGCCTGTGTTTTACATCAGAATTCTTCACAAAACTCTCACTTGGCAGAGGATTCAGGAGGTCCTGTCTCCTCTGTCTTACAGGCAGCAATGTTCTGCTGAGGCTAACCTTTGTGAGGTTTTTGATCAGCCAGAACCTGGAGCCCAGCGCTGGCTGCTGAACTGTTCTGCAGTTGTTTTCTTTTTTGAGGCAGCAGAGGTGATTCCCATGCCCAGCCTGTGAAAAGGTGTTCTGGAGGTGGCAGGAGGAGGTGGCTCTGGACTGTGCTGGCTCCTCTGGGGATCGTTCAGCATTAGAGGTCTGGGTCTGGGCACACTCTTGGGCAATTCATAAATGAGTAGGAGGCATTACAGCAGTGTGCCATAACTTCTGTTGTGGTCTACACCTGCCACTGTACCCCTTTGAAGCTGATCTAGTGAAGGCCCTGGAGCAGTCATGGCCCTGTTGAAAGTCATTTCTTGTCTGCATCCCCACAACCTTCCCCCACCCCTGCAAGACAAAACTAAATGGAGTTACCCAGCAAATGGAGAGGACAGAGGTTGAAAGACTGTCAGGTGAGACTTTGATCTTCTCTGAAGGAAAGAATGAAGCTTCACATCAGTAAAATCAGACTTGGAACACCCTACCCACTTTTTAAGCCTGTTGTCCTTTTGCATGCTTTGGTCCTGATGATGTTTCTCAGTCATATGCTGTGCCATGGGTAAGGAAGTATTTGTTAAAAAAAATTAGACAAAGATTCTCTGCAGTGCAAGAGTTTGAGAAGGTGTTTGCTTAAGAGGCCTTCCTGGCAATGCTGACAAACATTTACAAGTACAAAGATGATGTCCACTGCCTTATAAATTGCACAGAAGTATTTAGATTCTCTTTATAACGTTGTTTTTTAATTTTTTCCTTTTAGTCAAAATCCCTTTCTAGTGGCTGCATTTGGAGCTTGCTCTCTCACGAGGCAGTCTAACCACCAAGCCTTTCAAAAATTCGGACGTTCAATGACAGCCTCTGACATGGTTTCAGAAGTTGGAACAGCTTTTAACAAACTTTTTGAAACCTGAAGCCAAAGCAGCAAAGATGAAAAGGAAGAACAACGACTGCAAAAGTAATTACATGTACCGTAGAATTTACATAATGCACCCTTTCAAGTGCTGTAGCAGCATTGGTATGTTAGGTAGATATTTTTTATTTTTAAGAATAGAAAAATATGATTAATGTAGATATTTTTTAAGAGTTTGGAATACAAAAACGTTTTGGCTGAAATAAGCTGTAGTTGCAGATCTGTTATAATATAATAAAACTAAACTGAAAGTATTCCTCTGTCCTTTTTGATAGTTATTGAGCAATAACTAAAGTGTGAACAGCAAAAAAAATGCACTTGATCTTTAGATAAAATTCTTCCACCAGCTCAGTTGAATTTCTTGGATTGCACCAAGGTTGTCACTTGTCATTCTTAGACCCTTTGTCTAGAATTAGCTATTGCACTTCATTTTTTGCCATGCTAGGATAGTAAGAAGCAAAAAGTAAGCCTCTTTGGAAAGGGAATGCATGAGAGTTGCTGTAGATTTTGAATGTAATTAGTTGCCTTTTCCCATTCCCGCTCCCAGAGGCAGCATTCATTTGGACGAGGCACCCCTTCCTGTAATGTCTTATTTTTTTAAAAGGTTCCCCCTTGGCAGAATAAAGATATACTGTAGGTATCTTAGCAGTAAAATTCATTAAACAATAATTAGGCTTACCTGAAAAAAGAAATAAATTTCCATTTCTTTGTCATGTCTTGGCTCATCTGGAATTCAATACAATAAACTTGTGAAATTATCATTTGGAGAGGTACTAGGTGGGGCAAGCAACTCAGTGATACCCAGCAGAACTGGTCAGTGTCAGTGATCATGGAAGAGTGAAGTGCTTTTAAAACTCCAGTTGCCTGCTGGGTTAGAGCTCAGAACAGACCAGCACAGAGATCTGTAGGTGGATAGCGATAAGCCAGCGGGAATACAAAGGGAAGGAACAAAAGGCAGCCCCCGGCACATACCTGTACCCTCAGTGCAGTGTGCAGGCAGCCAAACGCAGCACAGAAAAAGGGTGCTCAGTGTTTGAGCTTCAGGGGCAGTACTTAGTACTGCAAAAAGCAGGAGTTTTTAGAGCAAAAAGTGTAGAGGCTTTTGTTTGATCTTTGCAGGATGGACAGGACAGTGTCAGGGCCACACTGATCTGGTGCACTGGCAAGGCAGGCAAGCGTTAGGTATAAAGTGGAACTTTTGTAGGATTTTGCACAGGATTATTCTTTAAATTTTTAGAGATTTAGTCAAAGCTTGTAGGGATTGAACCAGAGTGGAGATGGAGACAAGTTCATGCAAAGTAAATTTAAGTGGGTACTGCCTTTGAACCTCCAATGCAGCTCCAAGTGTTTCTGCTCATTAAAAGTGCCGGAACAAGCACATAACATGTCCAGTTTTTGCAGTAGATGATGTCCCCTGTTCAACACAGCCACTCTTGCAGTGCTCTCAGTTGGAATGTGGTGTCTCACAGACCAGTCAGACTCTGTTCTCATTCCTGGCAATAGCTGCCTGCAGAAAGCACCCAGCATCAGAAAGGCTGCTCCAAATATTTCCCTTCAGCCCTTAGAGTTGCCATTTCTGGATGCACTGTGACTACTACCTCACCCTGATGCATTTTTGTTTTTCTTTTTAAACCCGTTACCTGTTTTTAAAATAGGTTTTTAAGTGTTTGCTCGTGTTGCTCTATGAGGGTTCACAGACTACTCTTAAGAGATGAGGTTTTAGTGTCTAATTTAAGCAGTTTTGAAAACTGTCTACATCTTTGGAGGAAACTTAAGCTATTATTTCCTCCTTTAAATGTATTTGAGAAATCTGACTACTTTTAAATGAAATCAGAAAGTTAAAACTGATTTTAAAACAGCTACTGCCTTTCCTTTAAAATGAGCAATTTTTTCTTGTTATTAGAACATCAGTGGTATTATAATCTAAGTGGTATTTGTAGGCAAAGTCAATCAATTAACAGAGCTCAGTACTGATTTCAACCTGCCATTGGTTTTAAAGCTACACAGAAGTTGTAACTCTGTTATTTACTAATGTATAGAAATTGTTACAATTTTTAAACATTCTGGAAATGTAGCAGTTTCTTTTGGTAGGAAATAAAAATAATAGCAAATTGACTGGACTTTGTTTGATATGTGCCAATCCCATTTCACACAGCAGCTGAGCTGCCTGCTCCCCATTCACTCTATTTTGCTAGAACAACACTGCCACCAGCGAATGTACAATACCAGCTGTGTCAAATAAGCACCTGCCCCAGTGCTGATGAAGAGACACCACAGTCTTCTCTGGAAGTATGGATAATGGAGAAAGGGAGCAGAAAAATAGCTGCACATTTTATTCCCAACAGTAGAAAACAAAGCCTTTATCCTTTTGAACAGAATCTTTGAAAATATGAATTTCACACAAGTAAAGTGCCTTGTAGATGAACTCACGTTCTTGGTTTTTATGTTTTCATAAATTGATTTAAAGGAAGTGTAGGCACCAGGTAAGTACCAGCCCCATATCAACACAGGCCCTACAACACAGATCACCTAAGGTGTAACAGAGGCTTCTGCACTTCTGCCCACAGCCACAGCAGCCAGAGCCAGCACAAAGGTAACTGAACATGTGAAAACTAAACACACTAATTTTATCTTCCCAATTCTGGAGAGATCCTGAGTGTGCTGCACTCCCAGTGCCAGAGAAATCTCCATGTATTCTCTGCAAAAGCAAACTGAAGATACCACGCCTTAGGGGTAACTGGATACCATCATATTACAGGTAGAGGTTTCACAGGACCAAACCAGCACCACTGCAATAAAGGAATACTTCATGGCTAAAAGTATCCCCCACTAGTATGTCTGAGAGGAACAGAATTGTTAAACCAACAGGCATAAAACTATGTTTTCACCCTAAAGACAGGCCTCAGTTCTTGCCTCTGCCTTTGCTGTTTAAATTCTGGGTCAGGTCAGCACAAGATGGGGCGAGGGCAGATCACAGAGCGCTTGGAGCTGGGGCAGTTCCTGCAGTAGAATAGACCCATGCCTGTGTAAGTCAGTGCAGCTGCTCCCGTGCCACCCTGCATTCTGGATGCTTCCACCACCTGTGCTGCAAGGCCTGTATTTATTTACCAAGCAGCAGTGCCAACACTTTTGCTCAAATTACACGCTATCATTTTTAGCCATTCTGTTCAGCAGATTTTGTTTTGAAAGAATTAGTATTTACAACAGTTGCCAAAGTAGCTGAAATAAAAAACAAGTCCAAGGATGAAGGATCAGCTTTTTCTCTCAGTCTGCTTCTCTGTCTGCCCTCCTTCCACAATTTCCCAGGTTGAAACAGCAGCTCTGTCCTGTAAGAAAAAATAGGCAGGTCAGTCCCACCGGTCTGGATCACAGGCTTTTAACCAAGATTCACTCAGCAAAGTTATTGATCCAGTTGGGCAAAGGAGGAGGAAATACAATCTCAAGAATGCCACTGCTAGTAACTCTTAGAGCTGTAAAACAAACCTAGACATTTTCCCCCAGCTCAGAGGGAAGAAATACACAGTAGAAATGCCACCTCTTCAGCGTGGGATGCTGCAGAGGGGTGTAGCCTCTCACATGTGTAGCTTCTGTTCAACTCAACCAAATCAAACATTTTCAAGTTTAAATGGCTCATGTACACAGAAAAACATGGCCAATACATAAGAATATATTGCTGAACATGTTTGATCTTCTGGACTCAGGACAGAAGCCTGTTAATTTTAGTATCTGTAATGTGATACTGTCATATTTTTGAAAGGTGATATTACAGTCAAATTGAACATTCTATTTAGAACTAGCTGTTTGACTGCAATGGTTGAAAATAAAAGTTAACCTGAACATTGAAATGCGTCAATGTTCTATGAGCTCTGACTCATGAGAAAGGCTGGAATACAAAGTTGAACCTTTTTTTTACCTTAAAATGAAAACTTTCTGATGCATAAATACCCAGTTACTACATTTCACTTAGTAGCATAGCTTCCAAGCATGCTATAATAACAAAAACAGACATGGATTTTTTTTGTTATTATAAGTTTGTTGCAAGTCACCTAACTCAGCCAACATTCTTTGCATTGAGCAACCTGACAGAAGAAACCAGAGTAGGGAAATCACAAGCTAGAACCCGAAGGAGAAATTACCCTTCCTACAAAGCTGATTTTTAAGGAAATTAAGCTTCTACTTGAGCCACCCGCTCCCCGCCCTGCCTCAAACCAGGAGGGTTCCTAGTGTGCACTGGGTGAAATTGAGGCTTGTCTGCTCCATCTGTTCTGCTGCTTTTCCTCCTGCACAAGGACTTGAGAAGCTGCTGGCTTAGTTGAGCCTTGCGTGACACAGGGCAGCGCATTGGCAGAGGCATTAATGCCTGCACAGCGTGAGGCTCAAAGGTTTTGTGGAAATGAGAGGCTGGGCAGAAATGAGAAATTCAAGTAAATTTCTCAAGCACATATTAGGGAAGCAGGACCCCTGATAGGTGCTGTGTTACCATGGCATTTTTGGCATCAGCTGACCCAGCTAGGCAGACTCAAGATGACCAAGAGGGTGGGGAGAGCCCTGCTTTGTGTAAGGCCTTGTCTTGTTGCACATGTGCTTTGTTGAGCCCGTGTGAGGAACTGCAGAGCTGCATCACTCAGTTTGCAGGACTCTTAGGGATTTGCAAAAGCAAGGTGTGAGCAAACTTCACAGCACACCTTCAGGTACTTCCACAGTACCAGCAAAAAAAGCAGGAGTTCAACTTTGGATGCTGGCTGTGTGTACTCGTAAGTGCATGTGTGCTTTGTCTTCTGGAGCAATCTATTCTGGGACAGATTATGCTGAGCTTCAGATTATTAATCTTTTTTAAAAATAAATGGAATGGTTTGAATCCTGGCTCAGACTAATTTGTGAGGTTTTCAAATGTAAATCCCTTTAAAAACAAACCAAAACAAATCTGCAAAAGGGTGGAGGTGGGGCTGCAGCATTTTTCCAATAGATGAAAAGGCAGGCTGCTTCTCCAAGACTTCCTCCCAGCACAGTTGTTTGGATTTGCAAACTTGCTTGACGGATGAGCATAGTGAGGATTTACAAACAAGTTAAAGGAAGCAGATGTTCCAGCTTCCCTTTCACAGCTGCAGCTCAGCACCAGCACCACGCTTTGGCCCTCGCCCCGGTTTGTGTTGGCATACTCGCTTCCATCCGAGAGCAGGGGAGAGCCAACCACGCTCTGCTTTAACAGCAGCGCTGACAAGTGACAGCCCTCACGTTCGGCAGCTGGAGCGGATGTGTGCTGTCACTCCCTGATGGCATTGTGCTTTCCATCCTCCCTCTGGTAAAATGATGGAACCAGACTTGCCAGGATCAGTTCCCAAGCAAAGGAAAAATGAGCAGCATAAACTGGATGGAGGGAGAGAATGTTGAGGATTATTCCTCATGCAAGAAGCAATGCTGACCCAACAATGGCTGGAGCAGAGGTGAGAAGGGCAGTAGCCAAGAGAAACTGGAAGCACTTTAAAGAAGTAATGCAGCTCCTTGGAACCAGGAGGAGGCAGTAATGCCACAGAGGGCCTTCCCTCGAGCCAGAGATGCCATTGAGATAATGGAAAAGCACACTGGCATTAGGTGTAGGCTGAAAGTAAAAAGCAGGATGGAGAGATGAGTGGTACAGGAATCGGGCAAAGTCCTTGTGGCTCAGGAACAGTTGGGAATGAAGCTGCTGAAGATAGAAGAGGCTTTCTCATGAAGACTTATTTTTGGTGGGGAGTGTGGGGAGGGTAGAAGGAAGGCATTATTTTCACAAGTCATCTCAGTTTGCTTTCCAGTTCCTTTGCAATCTTTTTAAAGACTGCACACATTACTCACACCCCTCCTTCTGGATTGAACTTGGGCAACTTAGGGATTTCTGAATATTCTGGGATTTTCAGTGGCTTGCATGGAGACACAAGGCTGAGGGGGAGCAGAAGAGAAGGCAGCAATACAGCAGACAAGGGCTTGACTTCCACCTGCTACTGCAGTCACCCAGGGAACAGGGCACAAGGCCACAAGCTGCTGAACGGGAATGAAGGACAAAAATGAGTGTCTTAAAAAGTGACTGAGAGCCTCCCAAAGAGGGTTACCATCTTCTACCTTTATGTGGATTCCAAAGGCAGCAAGGTCTCCACGCAGACTGTCACAAGCCTCCAAGAGGGGTTTTCTCTCCCGCATTAACTGCTTCCTCTTCTCCTTCTGCTCCTGTTTGGGTTCCTCGGCTTCCGCTGCACCCTCCACTGGCACAGCGTCTGCTGCTTCCGGCAGAGCCAGCGCGTAATGACGGACCTTGGTGCGGAACCTCACCAGCTCTTCAATGACATTGGAGAGCACTGCAGACTTGTCTTCTCCCACAGCCACCTAAAAACCAAACAAGGTGTTTTACAAACATCTGAGAATGATATTAAAAAAATTAACTCATCTCCATAGCAATGTGAGGCCTTATCACCTCTCTTGGTTGTGCATCTTCCATATATTGGTAGGCTTAAAATATCACCATCTCACTAATGCTGGACAAAAAGTTGCAGTGGAGTCACACTTGAAAGTAGTTCAGCACATTCCTACACAAGAAAGCATTTACCTTGGAGCAGAGTGCTCTCACGTGAACATAACACACTGCATAACCCAAGCAGGGACCTCATCGCCACAGGAAAGCTCCGAGATGCCAGAAGTGTGCATAACTTAAAAAGGGATCAGACAGAAAGGGAATCCAACACAGCAAGGGGAGCCTAGCCACCAGTTCAGACAGCTCCTTGGCTGTAAAAGCCCTAAGACAGAGAATACATCAGCCCCTTACTCTGTCTGAGCTCCAGACCTCCTTCAGGAAACAGAAACCAGGAAAAGTAAGTATTTTGGCTTTAAGTCTCTAGTCTATCCTATCCTTTCTCCTTTCATCTACACAAACCCTCCCCAAATCCACAGAATTTTCATCCGATTTCATCCAAAGTTTCAGCCACTCAAAAAAACATGATGAAGCAGCAGCCACTGCACACAGGGTGTGGGTGTTTCCTGGCTGTAGCAGAGCCCCTTCCTCCCCTCAGCCACCTCCAAGCTTCCTGCCTTGGCAGGAGTCTCACTGGTCAATGCCTCAGGAAGGGAACAGACTCACTCCTCCTACAGAGTCCTGCTCCAACAGCTGCCAGGACAGGAGCTTGGGAATCAGCTGAAGAGGAAGGCCACTCCTCAGCACTGGCACAGCCAAGCTCCTGGTCTCGCTCTTGGCAGAGACCAGCCCAGTTTCTCATTAGAGGCAAACTCCCAAGGGGGAGGAAAAGGACAAACCTCCAACAAACAAGAGAACACCACTGTGGTGTTTTATCACTGAGACACAAGAGCAGGAGCACAAAGCACACCAAGGCTGGGGGCGAAGCCCCTGGCAGCAACATCAGCTGGGAGCGGAAGAGCAGCTGAGTAATTAAAGCCAGAGGGGACTGGATTTAGTCACCAAACAGCAGGATGGAAACAAAAGGGAGCAGAGTTTCAGAGGTCACTGACAAACAAAGAGGAGGAAGAGGAGGTGGAGGTGAGGGGGAAGCTATTGAAGGTAAGAGTGTGAAATGCAGCAAATTCCCCACGCTTTCAAAACACGTAACCACACTAAAGAAAGAGTTTGTGAGATTGAAGAAGGTGATAAATCTAAGTGCCAGAAATTCTCCATAGTAACCTGTGGCAGGATAAATACTCAAATACAGAAGGGAAAGACATGACGATGGGAGCAAGAAACATGCCTCTACAAACACCACTGCCAGAGTTCAAACCAGGTACCTACTGGAGTGAGAGCCTTCAAAAGGAGGAGCAGCTTTATGAGATGAACCAATCTGATTTGCACGTAAAACACTGTGTAGCCTCTCAGGGCTGATCTCAGATTTCTTCTCCTGCAGTACTAACCAATCCAGAGAGCTTGTAGGAAGTTTTAAATGGAAATTTAGCCTTTGCTTACTCCACAGATTGGCCCCAGTTGCACCTGCAATACACACAGCACTCTGCACTCTTTGGCAGAGCAAAAGCTTCCCAGCTCTAAATCAGGCAAGATGGTTTTCACTCATCACCTTTCCAGATGGATTCACCTTACTTCCCTGTGGATAAGACCTTCTCTTGCCAATGCAGAGAGAGACAGGCGGTCTTATTGTATACAACCACCAGACTGAGCCATTCCTTAGCATCCCCACCAACAAGTTCAGAAGCACAGGCAGCTATGTTAGACTGTAAGGCTGATCAGCTGAGATGAATCCCAGCCCAGGGGCAAGACAGACCCACAGGCTACGTGTGCAAACATCCAAATGAGGGGGCCCATCAGTGCTCTCTGTATCCTCTGCACTGTCAGCACAGCGGTGTCCAGGCCAGCCAGCCCTCTCCTACACAGGACCCACTGTGGTCAGGGGCTGCTCCTGGCAAGCTGCATGCCTGGGGCTAAGGGGCAAGAAAGGCTGCATGCTGAGCTGTTGTGCCTGGTCTCAGGGTCAGGGAATAATTCCTACACCATTTTATTTACTAAATCGTGGTAGCCCATGGAACTTTCTGATGAAGATTTTGACAGATTCATTTACTGGGAGCTGAAAGAGCAGAGGAACAGAGAAGAGTCTGATGAGCTGCTCCTTCCTTACTGCTTATCTCAGACCAGCATCATCTGCTGATCCTCCTGCCACGGAGAAAGGGACTAGCATAGCCTACAACAAAGAAAAGCATTCAGATACTTGTTTCAGCAAAAATATAGGTGCAGCAGACACCTGCATACAGACAGCCCAGAATCTGGACGAATGACTTTGCCATCCAACTTACAAAAATGTAAGTGTTTAGTATGCCACTAAAAATTAACATGCAAACCACAGACTGTGAGGAGTAACACACAGCCAAATCACATGCAGCCACCGTTCTGAAAGAAATTTTGTGAGAAAATCCATGGAGGCAAACTAAATAAATGCATTTACTGCTATACTGCCTGATTTTCAAAGGATGAATAATGTTATTTACAGTTTCTTATTCTCTTCTCCCCCTCCCCAAAATAAATTTTTGCAGAACAGTTTCTCTACAGAAAGTTTTCCACTTCTTTGCATTTAGCTCCATATTTGAGCAGGAGAGAAGCAACATTCTCCAACACCTTGTGTCATTTTAAATGCTCCCCTTCCATACATCAGGGTATCACCTCCTACTGATGACTGTCTTTCCTGTTCAGTACTTTGCTTTGAGCTTTTCTCTCCTTTTTTTCCCCTCCCCATTCCTATCTTTCTAAGAACTAATTATGTAATAGCCCCATCCCCAACTCATTGTCCTCCCCTCCCCACACTCCACCATGGCTCAAGGCAGAGCAGCCCCTTTCCCTGGCTTTCTGCAGAGGAGTGGGACCCCTCACAACTGCAAATATTTGCACAGCCATCAAAGGCAGCCTGGATGCAGCCATCAGGAAGAAGAGCAAAAGCTGGGGGAAAACCAGACACGTAACAGGACAATTTAAAGGCCTCCAAAGCTCACTTTTTCTTGTTTAATTTCTCAGTCTTTCATTTCCACAGCACAATTGGTGCAGAAGTCACACGGGAGTACCTCCAAGAACTAAAAAGCCTACACTTTGTTCCACCTGCTCACACGCTCTCCTAAAACATCACAGGAGAAACTGTGGTGCAGAAAGGTTTACTAAAACCATAAATAACTTTGTTACATCTGATGCTTTCAGAAAGCATTCTAAGAAACATAACACTGGGCCTGCTACCGTATACTAGAACACATAGAAGAGATATTTCATTACCTGTCTGTCTCCAAAGGACATCCCAAGGGCATTGAAAAAGCCTTCTATATAGGAAATAATGCTTCCATACACAACAGAGCTTCTAGGAGATCCAGCATTCTGTTTAGAAAACACTCAAAAGAGATTGTCCAGTCAATACATATTACAGAACCCAGCATCTCTCTGTAGCCTACTCCACAAGGGAAAATATTACTAATTATATAGATCTACCTCCACAGGAACACCTGCCCAGACAGGCAATCTTAGAGCAATATAAAAGCACCTCACAGCACAATGGGAAAGGATTTAAGTAAACGAGGGAAGGAAAGAGCTTATCACCAGCCTGCGAAGTGAGAAGAGATGTGTGAAGCTGCCATGCATTACATGTGTGCACTAAATTAGAACTAAAAATAGCACTTCTGGGCATGAAAGGGCTGTGTGTATGGAAACAAAATAAAAAGAACAAAATCCCAGATTCATGGGCACATATAATATAAAAGATTAAAAAAAATATTCTTTCAGTATCTTATTGATTTGATCCATGTGGAGACTGCTTTGAGATAGTGTATGGCATTTTGTCATGCCCTGGTAGCATCAGCGACCATCAGCAGCAGCAATAAAATAAAGATTGAATGACAGACTGAGGAGCAATTTAAGGGACTAACCCTTGCCTAAAAAATAAGAGTGATGACATGCACAAGCAAATCAGCAGCTGATACTGGATTTTATCTGACATCTTCATTAGGGCCTGAGATAAGCCATAGCCTAAAATGTACAGGAAGATCTGAACTGGGAGGAGGTGGAGCAGGCCACTGAGAGAAAGGAACAGGAGCATGCCATCCACAATAAGAATGGCATGGAGGTTAAAGAGAGGAATAAGTAGTTACGTGGATTTACCCACAGTTCTTCAGGAGAAAAACTACACTCACAGCCAGAAAGAGGGAACACTCCAGACAACTGGGCTGTACCCAGAAAAGCTCCACCAGCCCAATCAGAAACCCAAATCTGCTGCCCCACAAATACTACCCCCCATTCTCAATGAAACGATTGACGGGAGGAATTCAGGGGAAATGAGCAGTGACTGACAAAATGGGGTAGTTGTATCTAGGAGTGGTAATGCCATCACACGTCCCTGCTGCAAAGTGCCTCAGGTCAGGGATTTGCTCAGAGTCATTTTGTAAAGATAATGCTAAAGACAGAATTTAAAGCCAATGCCAAAACAGGACCAGAGGGAGACAGGATTTCTAAACCAACAGGATAATTCTTTCTTAAAACCAGTTATTACCATGCACACAACATTTTACTACACAAACATGGTGAACATGATGACACCAGCGCTCAAGGTGCACAGCAACAAGGCTGAGGTGCTCTCCTTGAGCGACAAAGGGAGATGTTAGTAAATGGAGAACCTAGACGTGCTTCAGATAGTATTTACTGCTCAAGTCTTGTCCTTACCAGATGCTTTCTTTTTGTCAGCATGAGAGATCTTAACAGGGTCTTAATTTGCCAAAAGCCATCTGAAGACAGACTCATGCAGGAATGCTGATGCCACAGCTACAGTCTGCTGACAGCAGAAGCCACTCAGTCCCCAATGCTGAACTCGCCACCATGACTGCCCAGTGCACCTGGGGCTGCCAGCCAAAACCCCTGCAGGAACCAGCCCCCACCACTTCCCAATTTAGCTTAATTTCTGTGCATGGATATTAAGCAAAGAAGCAGGGCAAGAACACAGAACCAGCGTTAAAATTAGCAGCATGTCACAAAAGCTTCAGGCCTTTCAAAAACCTTAGGTATAAATAATGCAGAGCAGCAGGAAAGAAACATCCTCTGGACACAACAAAGCACAAAACAATAGCCATGCACAATTCCTGTGATAGAGTCAGGACAAATGGGCTCCATTAAGGTCAACAATTTATGGAGCTTTGTTTCGGCTGGTTTCTTATGTGAACAATAAACTAATCTGTCTGCATTAAGCAGTAGGACAGTGGACAGCTGTCATTTTCTGATCTCTGTATCCTAATGGGTTACCTTAGTAACAGCCTTAAGCTGTCTGTTGCCATGGTGAATGAGGTCCATAATTGCTGCAACAGCCCTGGAGGTGTCAAAGTCATCTGCAAAGGCAGCCTTCACGGTTACTTTTGTGTTGGCTAGCCTTCAAGAAGAAAAGGTAACATTTTAGATAAGACAAACAAGATGCCAGCAGTATGCTGAATTCATCAGCCATTCAGCCAGAAGGAGTCATTGAAAGGACACTGCCATCTCCTTCCCAGCTGTCCTGTGATGGGCATTGCTACACTGATCAGGGAGAACACATCTTTCAGCTGTGATGGGAAAAACTTGATGCATGTCAAAATCCTAAGTGTTACATCCACTCAATAAATATACACGGTTAATCACAGGGGCCAACAACAACAGAACAAAGTTTGCCTTAATAATTTAAAAACAGATGGAAAATGAGGTTGATATTAAGCACATCAAAGATCTTACTGAGTTCTGGGGTTTTTTTCCAGCAGCCCATTTATCATGCTAACAGCATGCTTCTCTTCCAAAGCCACGTCACAGGCAGCACTCCAGTGCCTGACAAGAAAGCTGTCCCGGGGCTGGCCAAGAATCCTGTTGTTAGGATCCAACTCAGAGCCAAGTACTGCTTCCTCATTTCCCAGGAGAGTCCAAACACAATCCCAAGGGATTCCACTCACCATGGCCCAGATGGAAAGATCCAGAGGGACCATGCGTGCAACAGCGCCAAAAGCCAGCAGGCAACCAGCACCGATCACCACAGAACCAGTGCCACCAGCTGCAGCCACTTGGACAGGGAGATGAGGAGAGCAGCAGGGATAAATTGGGGAGCTACAAACAGCTGCTGGCAGCGTGCTCCCGTACACAGCCAGGGGAATCAGAGCTCCACAGTGCTGACCCAAAGATGCCATTGCCCAATAAAGTTCAAGGAGCAGGGTTAGCTGGGGAACTCCAAGCTATCCTAGCATCTCTGGGGCTCCCCTGAGCCTTACTTTGCCTCTTTCTGAATGGTTTGCCTGAAATGCCTACCTCCCCGCAGACACCGGATGGCTGCTGTCCTAATTCACTCCTCACAACACTCTTCCTGCAAGCTTCCCCCTCTTCACTGAGTATCTAACACTTTGCTAATTAAGAGCTTTGTTTCATTTTGGTTGTTTTTACACCTAAGGATACACAAGTTGTGCCCTCCTACACATCCCCTACTGACTATCCATTTCAACTTCCTCATGCCTCTCAGCTTTATCTCACACCAACAGATCTCCTGCAGGCTCCTGCTGAAGGATTTGCTTTTGCCAAATACCACAGCTAGTTAATTCAACTCCAGTTCCCTGGAACATGCTCCAGTGCCCCTTGCAACCCTCAGTCAGTACAGCCACAAGCTTCCCCAACAGCGAGGTGCCTGAGCCACAGGGAAGCTGTCTCTCACCTCTGCAGCAAAGACCTTCTCCACTCTGATTTTATGGCCCAGAGCTGCCTGCACTAACCTTGCTTCAGGGCACTCAATGCCCCTTCTACCCTCTGACACCAGAGCACTGTGCTCCTGCTCTCAGCTTTGCACCCAACACACAGCATCTCAATCCTGAAGATGAGCTGGTTTTCCTAACAGAATCCAAAGGATTCTCCTCACCATTGTCAGGGTCACAACGACTGTAATTCCTTCCTTCCCTGTGACACACCTGCCCATGGCCAATCTCTCAGTAGCCCCTTCTCTCCTCTGCTGCACACCACAGCGCCAGTGCCCAAGGCATGTGACTCTTCAGTCATCCTCTTTCTTCTCCAGTCACTCATGCCCAGCTCTACTTATGAACTGGGGAGCCTCACAACTGCCATAGCTTTGCCTCCTACATTGCTCACAAGAGGCAGGGATGCCTGCATTAGGGCAGGGACGCTGGATAAATAACACAGATTTTAAAAACACAATGAACTGAGTGTAGCAGACCGTGAGGAAAAGTCACAGCTGGCTAGAAAGAGAGTTTAAAAAAAAAGCTGCCCTTAGTGAGGACTGGGAGGGAGAACTGCTGCTTAGTTCTTCTTGTCCTGCTTCTTAAACCAAACGTCTGAGACTGTCAGCAAATGACTGCTCACATAATCACAACCTTTTAATATACAGGAGGTGCACTTACCTGTCCCACAGTATGTCTTCTCTAACAGGGTCACATACCAGCTGTCCTTTTATATAAGCATTTGCATCTCTAATAAATGAGGAGACTGCCTGAAGAAGGTTCTTTGCATCATCCATGCTCTCCTCACTAAATTCTATTGCTACAAAAAAAAAGAAATTAAGGCATTATGATGGAGAGAATGTTGTCTGTCATACATAGGAACAGTATTAGGAGACAAAGGAAAAGTTTGTTATTATTTGTAGAGCAAACTTCTAACAATTAATTGCACATTTAATTAAAAGCTCCATTCTTCATGTGCACTAGGTGAATTAAATCAATATAAAAGACAATCACTACATATGACAAGGCATTACCTACTGGAAAAGGTATCAAATTGATTCAAAAAGTTGGATCTGGAAGTTTACCGAAGCAATCACTATTTGACTTTAATTTTTTTTCCATTATTGAATCTCTCTGCAAAGTTATCAACCCAAAGCATTAGGATTTAATATATTTCTAAGCATTCCCCTAGATTTAAGATGGCAACACTTACCTCTAATTTTGTGCTTATTCTAATTTAGTAGACACAATCCATATTTGGAGACCTCCAAGGGGGCCTAACCCTCACCACCGACTCTGTTTAAAGGGTTGCTTCACCAACATCTAAGATCTAGATGAACCTAAAATGTTGTGGTCTATCTCCTAAACAATTCCCTCACAATATCAAACTGAATTGACCATATCATTTTAGGAAAGCTATTTTTAGAGAAAATACAAATTGCTTAAACTCATAAGGGCATGTCTAAGGTAGGATTCATCACACTTAACTTACACACATCAAAGCTTCTTATGGTCACTGAAAAGAAAGATAAAACCTCAAGATAAATGATTGCTTGCATCCAAAGGAGAGCTCTGCTTTACGATGAAATGTGCTGTACAGGAACCCTGCAGTGCTTCTCTTCCACCAGCTGCAGAAATAACATTAGCCCCACCACTAACAAGGCATCCATGCACATGGACATCCCCACTGCATTCAGGGGCACTCTAGCTTTGGCAGGCACTTCCAGTTTGGGAACTACCAGCATCTACTGCTGCTGTCAGGAGTTCAGCAGGCTCCTCTCGCCTTCCCTGCACCCTCAGAAGTGCAGGTGCCAGATGCTCCCTGCCACTTTTACTGGGAATTCCTATCAGTGAGAGGCTTTTGTTTATCTGCACAGTAATGTGCAATTTTTTGTAGAAGAGCTCTTGGACTCCACACGAAAGAGCTCACCTGACTTCAATGGAAGTTGTGTCTACCTAGGGCAGGCCTAAGTTTGAATGCATTCCTTCCCTAATATCACACAGAGCCATTCAGAACCACTGCAGTATTGCTTCACTCTTGTATGCCTGACCTCTGCATTAAGGTACATCCAAACTACAGCTTCCAGCATATTCCTAAGCTCATCAGCACTGAACAATACCCATAGTTTCCACAGGGATCTCACCTCTGGTGCTGCTCACATTACACCCGACTGCTTTGCAGAATTACCCAACCCTGCCCAGACACAGACTCTTTAGAGCAGACAGTCTTAGCAAGAGGACAGATCTAAGAGGGCAAAAGCAGCCAGATGTGAGATCTGACCTCAGCTCCATTAGCCTAAATCCCAAGGAAGCCTAACCATTTAAACAGACTTTCCACAGGATTTACTCCAGTGTAACAAAGGCATAAGTCTGGACCTGTATTTGTCAGATTTTTCACTTGTGTGTAATTAAAAATCTGCATTACTGCCTCATTAACACAGGTTTTAAAATTAAGCTTTATTCAGTTTTCAAAAAGACCAATGTACAGGCTTCTGTAACACAGAGAGACACTGAGAGAGATCATTTATACTAGGATTACTGAATTGATTAACCTGCTTACGAGAATTCTGCAAGGAGCACTTGATAAAAGTTTATCCGGATGAAGCCTACTTTGATTCAAGCCATTCTTCATCCCAGTTCAGGGCATACTCCTAAAGCACTGCCTGCAGGCACTGCAAACCCACAGCACAGCACAGGCAAGCCTGGCCCTATAAACCTTCACTGTACTCCCTACTCCTTCCCTCCTTTACCACTGAAGGCATCATCAATTCATCACCAAATTACAACACATTTGTTTACTAGCACCAACAAGTAATTACACACCAGAGAGGTGAAAATACTGCAGTTCACTCAGGTTCACAAAATCACCGGAGCATTTCTGGTGACCAGGAGAGCATTCTGGAGACAAAACCCCACTGCCTGTGGCAGGGCCTACACCCCCTGCCCTTCACTGCATAAAGTAAAGCCTCTGCTGATGAGATGCAAGAAGAAAAGTGCTGCCTCACAACAGGGTCCCACAGAGCTTCCGAGTTGGCACCTCTCCTTTCAAGCTGCATCCAGAAGCAGCTGCCACGTTGGTGGAGCGTCACCATGCTGCTGCCTAGGGTACCTAGAAGCCATTTCCCCAACAGCCTCAGGTGTGCCACAGAGTGATGATTCAGGCCGAGAAGGGAACAGCCAGAGGCACCAGCCAAAGCAAAAAGCCCAGATAGTCACCACTGTCCCCAGAGCTCAGCTTCACCCTGAGGCTGAGCTCCACCAGCCTGAGCAGGCAGAGAGGGCAATGGAGCAGAGGGACCCTGTGCACAAACACATTATGAGAGGGTGATCAAAGCCTCTTCCCTCTGACTTTTCTCCTCTTCCCCACAAGCAAGGCATCCAGCTTTATGCTCCCTCTGACTGATCATCACAGGAGGGGATTCCACTCCCATGAAACACATGCACCTCCCTGCACACATCCCTCTAGCCCTTGCCCCTCTAACGCTGGGGCAGTCTGGAGTCACATTTGTCCCTATTTGTGCCTGTCAGCACACACACAGATGGGGGGAGGCCAGACAACAAAAGAGGCCCATTCCAAGCCCAAGAGACCACAGTATCAACCATGAGCTATTCCCAGCTGTCAGGTGCTGCCCTCATTCATGTGCCTACAAAGATCTTTTACAGGCTCAGTCCAAGGAGTGTGGTACCACCTGACCCCCCAACCTGGATTTTACAAAAGGCTTTCCTTAGCAGGCAAGGATGGCAGGAACCATCACCCACAGGTCTAGGCTATAAAAACATTTTAAGAAACAAAACAGAAGGTGCTTGGGATCTCACTTCTAATAAAAATATTTAGGAGCAGATAGCAAGATGAGAAGGAGTGCAATAAACATATCCTTAGACCAAAGTGAATTGAGAGCAGGGACACAAGCTGACAGGCAGCACAGTAAATACCTGGCTCAGCAGGGACTAACTCTGGCTCTTTATTGGGAAGCTAATAATGCACACAGCCTCATAAGGTGGAGGTGGCAAGCACAGACTTCTGAACAATCCTTACCTGCCAATTGGCTTCCTGGCACTATACTCTCATATAACACCACCATATCCTTTCATCAAAGCCACCCACATCTACACAGGTAGTGCTCATTTTTTACCTCAGGAAGGTGTTTATCCTAGAAGTAATGCAAAAAGCAGAGGTTCAAATGCAGCCACCTGACAGGGAGGGAAGAAAGCCTGCAGGCAGCCCTCTGCTGCAAGGTTCCAGTGCCATGCCTTGCCCTGAGGCAAGTTTAGAAACTACCAGACATTTAGCTTTTGTTTACATGACAAACATATATATGATGCTGTAGTAGGTGTTAAGTCTTTTTTCTTCTTTTGTTCTAAACACACATTTGTTCAAGACTCCCAAGTGTCCCCAGCCAGAGAGCCACTTAAATGTACACAAGGTACTGAGAGGAAAAGAACCAAGTGTGCCAGTGCCCTGCAGCATCATCCCAAAACAACCAGACATGCCCCCAACCCACTGCCTGCCTCAAACAGGATGCTGTTGTGCAGAACTCCCAATTGGATGCACTCCTCTCTTCCTATCACTGTGGAGGTTGGACAGTAACAAACATCTCTCTCTTTTTCCTATTCCATGTGTTGAAATATTGCAGTGATACAATTCATTCCTGATACCTTCGGCTGTCCAAGGAGAGGGAGGATGCATCAGGAAGATCACATGGGTGGCTCCTGCAAGCAGCTAGAGGTACCAACAAGCAGAAGGACTTCTTCAGTGACTCCACATCTGTAAAGGCTGGCAGCACACTGCCCACTAAGAGGCACAAGTAATGCCCCAGAGCCCTGACCACACCGGCTCTCCCAGTCACACTGCTACAGGTGCTTTATCCAAGGCAGCTAGAGGAAAACTGAAATACCACAGCAGCTGCTGTCCTGTGCTCCACCATTCCCTTGCCATGCCAGGACAGCAAACAAGCCAGGCAACGCAGCAGAGGTTAAGGAACTACCACCTGCTTTTGGCAGGCCCCAATAAACTGGTAAAAACACTAGACATATGAAAACCTCTTCCAGCCTGAAGTAGCATCCACCTGACAGAGGTAGCTACTCTACCTGACAGAGAAACTGACAAAAATCTCCCACACCTCTCCCCACCGGCAGGGAGATGATCTGCCAGGCCAAGATGATCATTAGGTTATCATGTGCTGGTGTAAGCGAGCTGCACTGCACCGCAGAACTGCCTGAACACTCAGGAACTCCACAGGACAAAAACAGCAAGACAGCAGGGAGATAAAAAATTATTAGCCAGCCCTCTTCATACCCTACAGGAGTATAAGCCAAAGCTCCATCTAGATATGTCTCCAAAACCAGCTGATCGTGACTGCAATACAAGTAACTGCAACAGATGCAAATGAGAGACAGAGGTAATTCATTAATTAAAAGTGCAATTAACTAAGAGTCGCAACTAACTGTGGCACAGGAAGGTATTTAGGTGAATGGTTATGTGCTGTGCTCAGTAGAGACGATTTTATAAATGTGAGTCGAAGAGCAGCCCCACAGAGCATCACCAAAAGCCTTCCAGCCACTGGAGGGGAACCGCAGGGAGAGCTCGCTCTGCCTCTGTATCGCCAGTTGGGAAGTGTGTGTGGAAAGCCATGCACATCTCAATAAATCAGGGGCTTGTCCTTACCTGAGCTGTATCTGCCACGCAAACAAAACATTCTGAATTGATCTGATGAACATTTCTTCAGGAAATCCTAAACTCCATGCACAAAAAGACAGCTTTAGCATGACATCAATTTCTTTGGGAGCTCTTCCAAGCCCTTGCACTTCAGACAAACTAATATGACAAATAACACATCCTTGCAGTCTAAGATAGGCATCTTAAACAATAAACTTAAATTTTTAAACTCTAACACTGCTTTAAAACGGAAACTAAATAAAATTCAATTCCATATAAGATAGATGTACATACATATACACAAGATATAAATATACACACAATGTCCAATATAAGAAAGTGAAAATAACTTTGCGATTACAATCAAACATACACTGTACAAAGAGCTTTGTAAAAACAACCCTAAATGAAATTATCAGACTAAGAATGGGATACAATCTTATGGAAAGGAAGGCTCCTGAATTTTGCAAACTTTACAAAAAAATAAAGAAAATTGCTTGAAAAAGAATGTAAGTGTACTTTTTCTGCAGGACAAGAATATGAAGAAACACAGGGAGTGAACAAAGACAAATCCTAGCAATATAAAAAAAGTTATCTGTGTTAATCATAAAGACTAATGAACTCCACTCTAATTTCTATATAGCTTTACTAATAATTTACTGGAGTAAATTACTACTACAGTTAATTTATATTAATAGTATAAAGAACTATTTAAATGCTTGGAAGGTACACTGATAAAACATTCAATCACTTCCAACCCTGCTCTCAGCAAGGCTGGACACTGTGCTAGACTGACTGTGACTATTGCACTTCTGTTTCTTTTGTTTTTTTTTAAATTTGCAAACTGGTAATGATCACTGAAGTGCCACAAAAACCAAAAATCATAAGAAGCCAGTACAAGTGAGAAAATACGGAATGTGTCATTTGCTTAAATTTCACATTTTGAAATAAGGCTAAACCAGCCTGAACACTGAAAAAAGCATCAGCAATGTGCTGTCTCTCAAGGGAAAATAGAAATAACTGAGGCAATCAAAATCAAGAAACAGCGATACTGATTGTTTTCGTGGGTGTTTGTTTGTTGTGGGTTTTTAAAATAAACTCTGTATAAATGAGTGTACCCAATGTAGCCAGAAGCTTTACACTAATATCCAGAGGTAGAACAGTATGAGTAAAGTACAGAAATAAATTCAAATTTGGGAAAGGACCATCCAACCTAGAAAAAACAATTCTGCGTTTCCTTAAAAACAGAGCATAGACGAAGTATCACAACTCTTCAAAAGCAGGTTGCTCGGCCCTGTGTTACCACAATCTCTTCGATTTTGGGGGTCAGAATTAAAAGCTATTAAAGAAAAAGTTGGAGTAGGGTACAAGGCGGAGGGAAAACAGGGCAGCTGGATGCAGAGGATGCAGGGCTGCTGTGCCCAGGTGACAGCCTGGGATGCAGGTGGCCACCAGCCAGACCAAGGGAAGATCCTGGACAGACCTCTCCTCTTTTGGCACAGGCATAAAACCTTCCATGTAGGGCTTAACTTTCAAGGTTCAAGGTGGCTGTACAGGAGAAAAGTGTTTCACTGGACTGGAAATCACTTCCTGGGAAGGATTAATACTTGTCAGCCGTGCATAAGGGCAGATGTGAAAAGTGGAGACCCACAAGGATAGAGAGAGACAGACCTGAAACCTTTGTTTCCTCCACACAAGCTGTCCCATCATGGGGGGCACGGAGTGGAACATTTTTATGTGTCACTTTTAACTTCATGCACTGCATTTGCCGTCATTTCTCCACCCTGTCTACAGCATCTGCTGAAACTCATGAGATTTCTGTGAAAACTGTGAGCTCTGGGGAAACAGGGCTTAACTGTACCCAGACAGCATCAGAAGACTTAAGAATAAAGCAGCTCATATTGAACTTCTTTTTAAAGGGATTTTAATTAAGTCTTCCAAGAGGGCAAAGGGGAACATATGTGCCGAAGCAGCTTCCCAAGCTTTGTGTAAAGAAAGGAAATCACCCTATTGGCGCAATAGGCATCAGCCAGCACAGGAGCCACCCCATACGGCTGTAGCACACATGCCTGGCAGAGAAACCCTGCTCTGGGCCACACCGAAGACTGGGGGACACAGTAAAATAGACATAGTCCTGTGGCTCATGGGTATCAAAAGGCAAAGGTCACTGTGCATCAGCAAGGTCACTGTATAAAAATAAAGGGTAATGGGAGAGACTGCTGCAATAGTGTGGTTCAGAATGCCCAGTAGCTTCTGACAAAACTATGACTGACTTCATGACTGACACTATGTCCCATTTCCTTGTCCTAAAGAAGGACAAGGAAAAACCTCCACTCTTTTCCAAGCCCACGCTTTTTCAAAGAACATGCACTACTAAGAATAGACAGATGAGAAGCCATCACTACAGAACAGAAATCATTCAGGTTGGAAAAAAACCCTGTCAAGTCCAATCACAAATCTATACTGCAGGATTCTGGTACTGGGCACAAACTCTGCCCCTACAAACACTCTCAGCTCAGTGAGATCCATTGTTACAAGCAAACCCTGACTTGAGCAGTTATCCTACATCCAGATCCACTATAAGAGACAGTTATAGGGAGTATCAGTACACAGAAACTAGAGAAACACTGCAGGTCTTTCACTGCAGCATAAGCACACACTCCAAAGTTTTCTCAAAAGAGGGCTATGGTTAATATTTACATATTACAAACATGCATTGCTTCAAACAAAGAGATTACCTTAATCGTTATGTAGTTTTTTAATGATTTTGACATTTTTTCTTGACTTCCTTTAACGTGTAAATGCCCTATAGTAAAAAAAAAATAAAATTTATCAGGATGAACAAGTGTGCTTCTGAATAGGGAGCAAATGAGCAAGACTGCACTGAGACACTGGAAATGCTGGAGGCAGCATATGCTATGATGGATACCCGCCAACCATTTCAATGCAACGGGTAATGTTTTTCAATAGCTTTGCCTACACTCCTGCACACCTCTCCATCCTCAAAACTTCCACTGGGTGAATTCTAAAATATAGACATTGAAAACATTTTAAAAAAACAACAAAACCCACCACCACGCGTCACCCTGTTCAGAATGGATAATAAATTGATAAAAACAAGCAAGCAAATAGTTTCAGTCTTCACAGGACAAATACCTTACCTGTTACTCTTGACTTTTCAGAAGTATTTTAAGAAATATTTTCCAGTGATCTAATATTAAAAAAAAATCCTTAAAATTCAATCTTCTGTACTTATTACTTGCTGGTGGCTGCTAATTTTTTTTTTTTACTCCAAAGTTTTATAGTGCTGGTTCAAAATATCTTAAATGCAAAATGACTTTTCAGCACATTCTCAACTTCTCCAGACTTGTGAGACTGAGAAAAAGCAGGGGGACAGATGGAATTAGTTTATTTTAAAATGTGATTGCTGAGCACTGCTAGAAGTTTCAATAGTCACGTGCCCCACTGCTTTGCAGGGCTGTGGCACAGGAAAAAGGTAGTAACACTGCATTTAAGAGAGTATGTGGAGTTTGGCTTTAGGACTGAAAGCTCTGTGGAAGAAAGGAGATGTATAGCCTGAGGTTGCCTGCTTCCAGGTCCCATCCATGCAAGCCGTGGCACCACGGCTGATGGAACATACCAATTAGTCACAGCACCAGAGAGATGCCAAACATGCTGCCACTGAAAGACTACACAGTATAATTTCAGAAATGCTGTTAGAAGCCTTAATAGGCTTCTCCTAATAAAACAGTAATTCTGTTAAGTTACCAACCACCCACAACTAACATGGGATTTTTAGTCACTTCTGTGACCTGCAGTGTCCAGCATTTAAATCATACTTTGAGGCAGATTTTTAAGCATAAACTTTTCTTGCTCTGTAATACCCTACCAGCACTGCATTCTTTCACATTTGGCAGCCCAGTGTTATCAGTGCCTCAGTGTTCCACAAGGACAATGTATGATAGTGCTTCTGCTTTTATGGGTGGTGGCAGAAGTGGCATTTCTTGCTCAGCAGCCCATGCAGTTGTCTGCATTTTGTGCTACTCGCTGCACAGAACTGCTTTGCAGCCTTGCCTGGAACCCCCTCGCTTCCACAAGTGGATAACATCCCCATTACACTCATCTGGACATGAAAGCAACAAGCTCAGAAGTGATAACTGGACCTGAAAAGATCATGGTTTTACTTCTCAGCTATTTCTGACAATGATTCAAAGCAGCAGGGAGTCACCATGAGAAGGCTACCTCCAGTCCTACGCTCACCACCTCGAAACTGAAATTTGCACAATACACTCTATGGAGAGTAGGAATGAACCAAAAGATCTAAGAATGCAGAACCAGCTACAACAGCTATCCATGATAAAAAAAAATCTTGCTTTTATTTTATCTGTGTGCTAGCAGGTGAGGCCATATTTGTCCTGTGTGCTAGCAGGTGAGGCCATTTTCACACTGCACCATTAAACATGGGACACTCAATAAGCATATTCAGGCTGTCAGACACAGCTGGACACCTGCAGCTCTTGTGATTCAACTAAAACCCACAGCCAAAATTCTCCTGGGAGAAGGGGAAGAGCCTGGGTAGGATTACTTTTTGCCTAATTTCTAACTCACTTAACTTCAGGCAGCCAAGCTTAAAATAGCTGGATTGTGTTTTCCTAAAAAGGTACTGGTAACATCTGAATTTGAATTAATAGTCCTCTTCCAAGAGTTTCAGTACTTAGAATGATTTCATTCAAGAATACAAAATACATGGATTTTCATAACTTCGGTTTGGCACTCTTCCCAGAGTACAAGTAGTCTAAAAATAAAGTCCTTATAAGATTTATCCCCAGTGCAGGGATTTTCTTCCTCTAATGGGGATTGCTCCTCCAATACTGAGCTGCTAAAATTCTGAAGTCTGTTAGCAGAATAAATTGTTTCTGAAGCTGATTCATTTGCCCTAAATAATTCACACCATCATCCTCCAGCAAGATTTTTTGACTTAATGAATGTAATCTGTCAGCTCCTAGAGAACCTCAGTGTACAAATTGCCCTCAGAATTAAGTTCTCCTTTTTTTTTTTTTTTAATTGACTCCTCTTTATTTAGCTAGTATCAAAAAATATTTCCCCTACAGTTTCAGTTCCAAGTTTGAAAAGCCAGATTCACTGGTTTTCAACAGAAGGCTTCACTTGGCAGTAACCAGAGTATCTCAGTGGAAGTGCAGAGGATTCTGCAGTGCCTCAGGAACAAAGTACACCCTGGAGGATGCACCAGCCTCTGGACAACTGCTATTGATTTACAACAGGCTCTACACTGGGAACTGAAACTAGAATTCAATATTCATCCCATACAGTACAAATATATAAAAATGAAAGCTCGTGTAATTCCCAGAGTGTACCACAGGCTTAACTCTGCAGCTCTTCTACTCAGAGAAGCGGCTCCCAGAGTTCACACAGACATCCTGCTCAAAATACTGATCAGCAAAAGAGAGGCTGCAGACTTGAATCTGACTTTTTATTGACTTCAGCTGTCCATCCAGGACCACCACAACTGCAATAGGAAGAATAAATGTCAGGGTCTCTATCAATGGGAACAGCACTAGAACCATCAGCCAGTGATGTAGTCCAAAGCATTGTACAGCACAAACTTCACTGAATGAAGCACTTTTGTGCACAGGGAGCAAGGAGCACTTCTACATAATGCCAGGAAGTGTAACATGTTTTCATAGCATAAAATACCAAACCTAAAAAAACAAACTGTTGTATTTTTACAGGCCTCTCAGGTGAACAGTGTTTTACTTACCAGAATGCAAAAAGTAATTCCCCCACTGCTCACACTGATGATACACCTCACACTGTGCAATTTCATTTTCATGATGAGGAAATGCAAGATCTATTCCACCGGTATGGATGTCCAGCTGCTTTCCAAACACTGCACTGTAACAATATTTTCCTGATCGGTAAGTAGAACACCACAAAAGCTTTTTGTAAAAAGAAATGCAGAAAAAAAATAAGATGAAACAGCATAAATTTAAGTGTACAATTTAATAACTGCAGTTTTAAAACAAGACTTTACACATCTCTTATGTGCATCATATCTTATGTGGATACCAAAACTGCAGCAGAACTTGTATGGACAGGACCCATATCTGTTCACAATTACTTCTCCTTAGCAGAATAAATTATTTTTCTATCTTACTTTAAAAGATGGCAAGCAGGATGTCTCCTTTCCTGGTTCTGCTACAGTTTCAGTATCAGAGAGGTGACTTTATCTGCAAACCTAACAACTTTGAAGCAGCAAACATTTCTGTAAATTTGGTATTACTATTCCTTATCTTGTACCTTTTCTGTAAGAATTCAGACAATACTGTGTGCAGTCAGGTCAAGCTGGGCAGGTTAGCAACTTTATTTTGCCTATCTGTTAAACAAAGCCTCACAGAGATGTAAGTCAACCTTAATTGCCCAGAAACCAGGAGTGCTCAAGCAGGGGAAAATGCAAGGTCTAGGCAGACACAGACACACACATACACGCACACATGGGCCTCACATATGTCTCCTTAACAAGTTGTCCCTGGTAGCTGGCTAAATATTAATACTTTGGTCCCTTTTTGAGACAAAATACTCAGCTAACACCCTGCCACATGATGGCTTTGCAGAAGCTGTTGGGGCACAGGAGAAAAAGACAAGGAGGAAAAGAGAGGAGGGAAGAAAGAGGGGCTGTCACCATCTCCCAAGTTCATCCTTCTCTGCTCCTGCCTGCTCCAAAACCAGCTAAAGCACGAATCTTCCCAGGACTGACCCTCACCTTGCCTCGTGCCACTTGTGTCACAAGAGGCACTTGCTGATTCCTCCAACAAAACCTTTAAGAGCTGGAGAGAGGTGACAGATGGATCTGCCAAATGCTCAAGGACAGGAGAAGCAGCCCACCTCACCACAAGGGAAACTGCAGAGAGAAGATCAGACCTGAAGGGGTCAAAGCAGGGGATTCCCTCCTCCAGAGCTGCTCTAGAGACCAGAGATTTCTCATTCACCTTCATGGACTTTTCAAAATTAATTCACCTAACTTAAAGTGCTTTGAGATCCTTGGCAAAACAGACAGCTAAGCAAGCATTGCATAAAATGGGCCTTGGACAGCTGACTGGGACAGCAAATTGTTTTAGGTCACTTACCAAAGTAAGCTCTCAATTTTTCACTGTTCAAGATTACAACACTTATGCTCTCCATGGGTCAGCTTTTATTTAAATGGCAGGAACCTGATCCAGCCTCAGTAAAATACATTTTTACAAAAAGAAATGCAGACTAGAAACAGCACTGCATTAGCAGACAGGCCATTTTGTAACTGGCATTTCTTATCTGTGCATTTCTGTCACAGGTTGTACATCAAACACAGCATGATTTTGTGCACTTTGATTGCTTTAAGAGCTGCCTCACCACGCTGAAACTATTTACAGACAGAAAATCACCCTTATAAACACTCTTCACAAGCAGGTAACAATGACTAACAATCCCAGGTGAACCAGAATAGCATATAAAAGAGAAACCTAAAGCAGCTGGTTCCACCTGCTTTCAGCTTTAGTCAAAAATCTAAGCTAAGCAGGGTCAGATCTAAACTATTTGTTATTAGCTTCCAAAAAAAGATTCGAGACTAATGAAAAACTAAGTACCACTATCAATCTTCCAGGAGAGAAGATACTTTTTTCTCTCCTGTGGCGAAAATAAAACTCTAAATTAAGAGCAAATTACATCAAACCAATTGCAAGCAAAACACTACTCAGCAAGAAAGCTGAATAACACTTAGATTATTAGCATGAGCATCCACAGCTGCTAAGACAAGGCCAGCAAGATCTCACAGATCAAAATGGAATCCCATACCCTGCCCTCCTGACACAGCACTACATCCTGAACTAGGTCTGATGGAGGCTGCTAGAAGTGGAAGGGAAGCAACAGAAAGAGGTACCATAACTTTCACTAAATCTTTGGTTATTCAATTCAAGTTAAAAGACTGCTAATCAACCGTGTGATCCTGCATGTCATTTTATGTACCAAGTCTGACTCAAGAGAAGGTGCTAAAACATAGAGACAGCTACAACATCAAAGTGAAGAAGAGTTTATTTGGGCCACCGGTGACATCCCAAGTTGCATAAAATGGTCACATTAAAACCCATGCTATCTACTGTTCAGAAAACATTTTCAATATTGCTGCTACCATTGTACTGTGAATGAAAACAAAAAATAGCATTAGATTTATTAAAATCCAAGAAATCTGACCTTGATATTGTGGAACATTCAATGTGCCATCCAGGTCTTCCTTTTCCCCAGGGAGAATTCCAAGATAGCTCTTGAGGCTTGGCAGCCTTCCACAAGGCAAAATCTTTACCATGTCGTTTATCAGAATCAACTGGCAAGAATAAGTGATATGTTAATGGGATATGTCTCAAAGGAAAAAAAATGACCAAATGAAAGCAAGAGGAAATGTGTGTTTAGTGAAGTACTCAGATTTTAATCACCCTCAATCAACTTCTTCTCACTACAACTTCCCTCCCTTCCCCCTTATAAAGGGCTTCCAGTAGATCAATCAGGCAATTGAAAAAAATAGGATATTGAAATACATTTCGACAAACTACAAAGATGGATTCAAGATTCCTTAATACATCCTATCCGATCCATCCTTTTGGTCTTCCCTGATTTTCCTGATTTTTCATTCATTTAGTTACATATCAGCCAGTTTCCCCAGGGCAAACTGACTGCACTGCAGCACAAAAGGCAACAAAAGCAAACCAAAATACACAAACAAACAAAAGCCCCATAATTTTTTCTCTGGGACACAACTACTCTGTGTTTCAAACTCCATTAAAAAAAGTGTACAGAGATAAGAATCAAAACTATTCTTGGACAGTAGGAATTTTTCAGTACCGTTTTCACCAATGAGCTCTCTACAAAGGTCTCCTACCAGCTGTATTTGTTCCTTCTTTCACTACACTGCCAAGGATGTAGTCCTTTTTGTTACAGTACTGCAGGATTGTTCATCTCTGCTGACTCCTAACCCGCCATCAAATACACAGCACTCCTGGGCAGGAGCCACAGAACAGGGTTCCGGACTCTGTATTTTTTTTCTGACAAATACATGACCTCACATTAAGAACCATACAATTCAAAATTCCTAAGAATCAAATGGACAGAAATATAACCCTAGTTTTATCCACTGAATCTTCATCTGGGCTCTTTCACTAGATTGCCAAGCTCTGGCGGACCAGTATCTGCTGTCTCCAACTCTCTTTTGCCCTTTTTTGAGTATACTGCTACAAAAGAATACTCTTCAACTTCTTTGTTGTAAGCAAAACAACTGCAAAAATCTTTAGAAATAATAATACGTTTAGTTGTGACTTGAGGGAAAGCAGGGTAAGACACATCATCAGTCACAGCTGAGGCTGGAAGGCACATCTGTAAACAGTTTAATCCACCCCCCTGCTCAGAGCAGGCTCAGCTACAGCAGGCTGCCCAGGATAGTGTCCATTTGGCCTCTGATTATCACCAAGGATGGAGACTCCACAGCCTCTCTGAGCAACATGGTTTGTGTTAACCATCCTCAGAGTAAAAAGGATTTTTCTTAGCTTTAGATGGAATTTCCAGTGTTTCAGGTTGTGATCAGTGCCTCTTGCCCCATCACCAAGCACCACTCAGAATAGCCTGGCTCCATCTGCCATACTCCCTCCATCAGGTATGTGTACACATGGTAAGATTCCCGAGCCTTCTCCAGTCTGAGCGGTCCAAGCTTTCTCTGCTTCTCCTCATATGAAAGATACTCCAGTACCTCCATCAAATTTGTGGCCCTTTGCTGGCCTTTCTCCAATATGTCTGTACCACTCTTGTACTGGGGAGCACCAGACCTGCACTCCAGGAATGGCTCACCAGTGCTGAGCAGAGAAGGATCACCTCCACTGACCTGCTGCCAATGCTCTTCGCTGTGCAGCCCGGGAGGCTGCTGGCTTCCCCTGCAGTCAGTAATTACCTCTAAATAACTGTTGACAAAATGCATTCCCTCTGTGAGCTGTAATGCTGAAACAACTCCAGAGCAGAACTGTGAGAAGTTCTGGCTGCAATTCACCTGAGCATCAGCCTGCCAGGCATTTTCAGTAATAGCAAACAGATATTTTTTAATGATGACATACCAAACTTCTGTTTGCGAAAGGATGCAGAAGACCGGCATCAAATTCTCCAATGTAGAGACCTGATCAGACCCAACTTACAGCAACTAGGGAGGCTCAGCAACCCTGCAAAGCAGGAACTGCAGCAAAAAACCCACAGCCCAGGGTACAGGCCTGCTCTAGCACAGCCTACAAAGAGATTGCTCACCCTCACACAAAGAGGCTGCTTAGCCCAATGGCAAGTAGTGAAGGAAGCAATTCATCCACTTACCTTCAGAGGAATGCAACTGCCCCAACAACAGCATGGTAGATCAGGTTTCCCTGTGTTTACCCTTCAACCTGGCTAGTGCAACAGCAAGAACCTCACCATCTCACTGTGAAGTTTCTATGTACCACTGCCAAGTATTTAATTAAAACTGATTAAAAATTCTAATTGTTCTAAGGTACCAGAACAAAGGTATAGAGGGAAGGATGTAAGGAAGAAGAGAGACCAAGTTTCCTCCTGCACTGGCAACAGTGAGTGCTTCAAAAAACAACAGTGAAAGCAATGTAATCTTAATTAACCAGAAAGTTAGCTATATACAACAGGTTAGAAAACTGTTTCAGACTATTGAATGAAAGTTTGCACAGAGATGCATCGCTCATTCAAACAATGCTTTAACACAAACAAGTTGGTGCCATGAACTTACCTGCTTCATCTTGGGTGTCAGGATTAATAGTAGTTAATACTCCGTATCTTTTTCCCCAGGACTTAACATCAAAATAAACATTGCCTAATAGAAAAGAAATGTTTAGTTGTATAGCAAAGATGGGGCACACTGATGAGAAGGAGATAACATTTCCCTGAAAGCAAAACAAAGTGCTCTCCCACTCCCATTTGAAATTCTGATTTAGCAATTCAGAAATACTGCAAAAGTAGTAGCAGATGTTTCTATGTTATCCAGCTTTTCAGTAACCTCTGTGCACATGCTCAATCTGCCCATGCAACAATTTTGAATTCTGGAGATCTCCCAGGTTCTTCCTTGCCCATGCACAATCAGCAATCCCCTCCCCTACTGCAGCTCAAGCTACATCTAGTCCAGTTACAATGCACTTGAATCCTTCTACAACCATCAGCTCTGCTAAAAAAAATCCCCACATTGTGCTTTGCAGGCACATCTCTTACAGCACATAGGAAATATAGAGCTCCTCTTTAGAGGTTCCCCCAGTTTTCTTGTAAAAACCAGGCCAGGAATTCCCCAAGGAGTTTAGATAGAAATTCAATACAGTAAACAATTATATTAAGTAATGAGCTACATTTAACTTAGAAATTGAGTAATAGTTGTTCTGCCCACTCATGTCATCAGAAACGATTTGCTCACACCCTGTTAAGCAACAGAAGGAAAGCCTGGCACAGCGTATCTCATCTGATTCCAAAACAGGATTACTTAGAGCAGTGACTTCCTATACATGTGCTGAACAAGGAGTTACCCTGCTCAAATTCTTACCTTGCGAGGTTGCATAAGCTTGTCCATTGGCAATTATTGTTTTTATAAAGGAAATAATCTGAGGAATATTGTCAGTCACCCTCATATATACTGTAGGAGGAAGGACCTTAAAGAAAGAGTAACATCTCATTAACCTGTATGAAACACACAGATAATCAGATCCTCCACTCTAAGAAACAAACTATAAAGAACATTCTCCTCAATTTTATCTTTTAAAAAAATTGCAATTATCATAAGAAGTTCATAAGCAGTATTTAAGATAATACACACAGAGAAAAAATATTTGAGGGGTGACAGAAAAACCCCAAACTTTTTCCAGTGGCTTATTCTGTGCTTCTGACAGGGAGACAAGAAGCAAAGTCACCTGAAATCAATGAAAGAACATGTCATGTTTCCTATGCTTTCAATCAGGCTATTTCTGAATTATAGTAAATACGTAGTATCTCTGAATCAAAGTTCTACTGAATGTGGAAAAAAATTGTTCCTAAAGAAATTTAACTTATTTATTCCAAAGCTTAGGACAGGTTCTCCCCCCATTTTCTTACTCAAAAGGTGTGCAGTATCTTTCCAGAAGAATGAAAAAGTAAATCAGCACTCAGTTTCCAATAAACAAATTTATTTTTTCAGATCGAACTCTCAAAACCAGATTCCTTACCAAAATAATTGCTTAGAAATACTCTTAAATTTAGAATCTTGAGTATTTGTACCTTTAAGGCAGCCATATCTTGTTTAAAGTCCTCTTCATAAATACGAGCAAGAGCTACTGGCGACATATTCATCTGAAAAAAAAGAAGCGGATTAGTAAATCATAAATCAGAGTAATAATATAAAATATGGCAATCTTTTCTCAGACAGCTAATAGCTAATTGGAAGACTTAGAGAGCCCCCAAGGTAAAGAGTCAGAAAGGCTTATTCATCTAACATTGCCAGGGAGGAGATGTAAGTTATAAATAACTTAAAAGTAGTATTTCATTTATGCTTCTCAATTTCCAAAATATTAACACGTATCTTTTAAGAGAAAGCAACCAAAGACCAAAATCATTAAGTCCTTCCCTCTCTTATTGTTTTCCTCTTGAGAGGGTCTTCCATTTCCAGTGACAAAATATACTACAGTACATGGGACGTAAAATCCATTCAACTTACTGACAAGAAACACCAATACCACCTACGTGTCAGAATGACAGATCAGAGACTTGCAGGATGAGACAAGATATTAGTTTTCAGTGATTAAGAAAAATAAGCTATTGCAGCAGATCATGGGTACTCATAGATCTCAGCATTGAAAGTCAATTCCACGCTTTGCCAAGTCCAGTGTTTCTCAAGCACCTTCTCTGAATTTCTCATTCATGGGACAGGAACAGGTTCCTCTTCCAGAGGGGATGAGAAAATGTAATCCAAAAGGAAAGGAAACTTGCACATGATAAGGTACTTGTTCTTAAATATTCAGAAGAGACCAGGGATTAAAAGATGCATGACAGCAAAACCTGCTCTAGCAAGCGACAGCATATGTGGTTCAAATGCATGCTTTTACATCTTCTCTGAGAATAAACTACTGGGGAGAAGAAAACAGACTGTCAGCCTCTCCAGCATGCAGATAACCAAATCATTAACAACATACGTCCCATTTCATAACTTCCAGTTCATTACTGGAGCATCTTTATGGGTTTTGATTTTCAGAGCACAAATGGGTACCACTATTTGTACAAGCTCCTGGACAAAGCAGGAGTTCTGGTGAACAGTCCAGGTGTTCATCCAGCAATGAAATGCGGAAGGTGCACAGCACTGAAAAACAAAGATATGCTTCTGCCTACAGACCAGTGACTGGATTCATCTCCCTAGACAGCTCAGCTGCTTCTTTGATCAAGATAGAAACAAATGTGCCTGCTGAAAGAAGATGGGGAAATTCCTCCCATCCAGATGGATGTTCAACACACAAAGAGACTCATCTCTCTCTCAAAGGACCACTGAGGGCATGCTGCACATTCATCATAAACTAGATACCCAACTTTCAGGTTTCCCCCAGATGAACCCCACCAGAGGATGGAGAACAGCTTAGGCACGTTGATTCTACCACTCTAACGCTTCAGGTACACAGGTTCCAACAACAAAAACAGGCTACTGAGGTAGAGGCCTTGGCCATCCAGACAAAATGGTTGAGCAAACATTTCAAAAAGCCACCAAAAAAAAAAAGCCACTAAAAGATTACTTCAGAGAACCAAAGAATGCAGTAAACAAGTATGTCTTTCAAGAATATGTAATTTCCCCCTACTCATACACAAAATCTCTAAGATGTTCTGACAATACAGAAAAATTTTAAAATGCAAACGTAGATATAAAATGCCTGAATTTTGGAGGGCTTCTGTTTGCTCTTAAGTTGTTTACTGCCTTAGAAAACTGCAAGTAAAGGGACTAAGGAACAGACATGTATTTCTACATGAGTGGTGTGCTAGTATTCGTTTGAATGCAGTGCCCTACATTTAACTGCAAAAGTAACAGTTTACTTAAAGATTAAGTAAAAGGGACAGCTGTCAAATTCCCTGGCTCCAAGAAACTATCTTAAAGCTTGCAACTGCAATTCAATCCAACACATTCACTTATGATCCTGAAGACCTGAGTTACAGATTCTAAAATGAAATAAAACAGAAGACTCAAAATGCAGAATAAACCACAGAATACACTCTTAGTGCTTCAGGGTTCAAAAAGTTTTTAAAACAATTTAAAAAAAAAAGGATTTCAATAATCATTCACCAAGCTCATCTGGCAAAAAAAGGTCAGATTAACACTCAAAAGAGAACAACTTACAGCCCCAGTCTTATAAAGACTTAACATGGAATGTTAACTCTCCTGTAGGTGACAAACTCAGTCAAGCCTGATAAAGCTTTCCAAGGTGCTGACATTGCAGCTAGATGGTGCTCGGCACCTTCCAGGAACTGCCCTCAGCCTCCTGTGTGCCAGTGCTGTATGTACTGCCTGTCATGATCATGGCACACAGCGCTTCTCCAGAACTCAGTCAGAACCCCTCCGGCTGTTAAGTTTCGGGATAATTTCACTGGGCTGAGGATTCATGCAGGACTTTTATCCCCTGCTAGCCTCCCAGACAGTGGGAGAGGGCAGGAGGATCCCAGCTGTGGGTGCTGTAAGGTAGCCCCCTTCTCTGCCTGTCCCCATCACACAGCTCTGCACCCCTTTACCCCCACACAGCTCTAGGCATCCAGCCCTCCTCACTCCCAGACCCATGACAGCCACACTAGGGGACCAGAAATCTCAATATTTATTATCTACTAATTAAAACAAACATAATGCAACAAAAGAACCCCACACCCAGGTAAATCTTCCTATGTAAGCAGCTCAGAAAATACCAAAAGGCTGAGTCAAAGACTGCAGCAAACACCTACCTCATTGGCTCTTATTATTATCTTGTCATCTATGTCGGTGATCCCCATAACCATGATAACTTCAATTCCAAAAAACCTTGTCATTATCCTTCGAATTATATCAAACCTAACATAGGAGCTGGAAGAGAAAGAAACATGAGCTTTTCAACACGCAGTAGTAAGAATAAACAAAAATAACCAACAGCCACAGGGACAATCTAAATACCCCAATATTTTCAATTAAAAGATCTTTAGTGCATAAAGTGTTTTTCCAAAACCAGTTGCTACCTGCACAAAAGTCAAACAAATTTCTCTTGAACTGGCCTACCCTCTTCTGGCATTAGTGACACATTACATCAAATTTTCTGAGTGTTTTCTTTATTCAAGCACCGAAGGGTATCGCAAGCTACATGAGCCAGAAGACTCTTTCAAAGCCAACAGGACAAAACAAGACACAGAGATCAGATATTCTTGAAATACATTCTTTGGGCTTAGCATATTCTAACAGGTTGCCAAAAGTCCTGCAGCAGAAGAACAAGGAGAAATAAAACAGAATTCAAATGAACTTTGCTTAGGGTTGAGTAGCAACAACAGCTACCAGCCACCAAAAACTATTTCATTTACACACCACCACAGATCTTTTCTGATAGCAAAGACTAGCTGCTCTGTAGATTATTTTGTTTTATTTACACTTGAGAATAAAAGTTATTCTGAAAATTATTCAGGGTTTTTATCACAAAGCAGAGTATTTAATGCTGATGGACTGATATATGTACAAACTCTATAGGGCTCTTGCAGCTCCTTCTGCCCACAGACTCTCCATTTGCAATTCTCAAAACAAATTTTGACTGAGTTAAACCCAATTATTAGGTGGGATACTAGAAGGTGACTAGAAACTCTGGCTCTGCCCTGCAAGATGATGAGAATCCTTGGCCTTTCTGGGCTCCATTTTCTCCAAAGCCAGCAAGGAGATTCACAGACCTATAGGCTCCCATTTCATCACAACATCACATAAACTGCAACTCCTGTGGCCATCAGAACAAAAAAGTGTAAGCAACTACTAGAAACACATTTGCACCCTTCCCCTCAGCTGCAGGTGCCAGGTGGAACTAAAGCACTGATTCATGGATGTGTAGTATCCTGATGAAGAAAAACACTTTTTGCTGTTGTTTGTGCTATGCCCATGTTGAAGAAAGACTTTTTGAAAGCCTTGCTGCCAGGGAGATAGTTTTTAATGAATACCACCTGAATACTTTAATGAATGAATTAATGAATTTAATGAATACTACCTCACTGGTAGTAAGGTTCATCTACTGTGGTGACACAATTCCATAAGAATATTAAATTGGTCTTTGGATCCTGTTCAGAGGAGCAATGCCAGCATCAAAAGCTTGATATTAGATATAACAGCCCTGCAGTCACTGCTCCCAGAGCAGACACAAATTTCACACTGTTCCCTCTCCTCTGATCTTCCAACTGAATTAATGGAAGAAACACTGCAAGAGCCAGAACAGATTTCCTGACACCTCAGAAAGCAGGGTCTTTACTACTTCAGGACTAAAACAAAAAAGTCAAGACAGTCAAAATCAGGGGGTGGCAGAGCACACACTGGAGAAATCACTTGACCTTGGTTTTACTCTTATTTCCAAGCATTCAGCTGGGAACTTGGATGCCAACTAGGCTGCAGTTCAAATGGCTACAACCAAGGTCAGACCCAGAACTGGGGAAAAAATAGTACTATTTCCCTATTTTACTTTTTTCTTTATACAGAAGGGGTGTTGGATGTCATATGGAGGCAGACAGAGCATCTGTTTTTAAGACTGGAAGCACAATATACTAGAGAATGTTAAATTATTTAGAGAAATAAGTACTCCTTGTGGAAGGAAAGGAGGACAGAAGAAAAATAATGCCATTATTTCCCAAATCTCCTCAAGGATCTCAAGCTCATTTCCATGATCCATTTCTGCGTTATTACCTGATGTATTTGTTGTGCTTGACATAAGCCAAAAGTAAGACAGGGGGGAAAAAGGGAATTCTAGTGAGAACAGAGCATGTGGCAAGAGTACAACAGAATGATGGTATTTGACAAGAACAGCAGAGTAGCAACAGCCACCACTTCATCTAACTTTATGCTATTTCCCAGTGCATCTCCTGGCCCCCATCAGCAACATACATTTCAGCCATTCTATGGTTGGACCTAGCTACTGGGGAGAAAGATAAAGCATTTTAATAAATAAATAAATAAACAGAACCAAGAGTGCTCCATGATCCTGAACAAATCAGCAGAGCAACAGGATGTCAACATTGACACGTGCAAGATCAGAGATACTGGAAAGTAACAGCCAAATCCTCCCACGCTGGAGGGTTTAAGTGATGAGAAAAGAGAGCGGAAGATCTTCAGTGCAGACACCTTGTCACACAACGGGAACAACATGTGAAGGTGCTTAAAGAGGTGCTAAAAGAGAGAATTATACCTGGTGTATCTGCATGATACACCAAAAGCAATACTCAGCACTAATCATTCTTTCTTAAATCAGCCAGTGAAGAGGTCAAACCCAGGTGATGCAGATGTATGACAAACCTCCGCAACAAGAAGGCCTGAAATTGCTAGTTTAGACATACAGTAAGAAAAGACGGGTAAAAAAACAGGCAAGAAGCAAGCAAGGCCTTTCTACTCCCTCTTTTAATCAAAAGTCTGAAGGCAAGAGAACCACTGAAATAACAACAGACATTTAAAAGCCACAGAGAGCTTTAAGACCAAAGGGTGAAATTCTCCACCTCTATAAACACGATGGTGTAGATCTACAATACCCCTTAGGACATAAGCACCTCTGAAATTCTGTCCCCCGTTACACCATATCAGGGAAGACAGGCCCTACCATACTAGAGAATCTCAACAGAGGGATAAAGAAAAGAAACTTACTATCATCTTCTTACACAATTACTTTCAAGTGATGATTTTAAACCATAAGTATTTCAAAGTAAACTGTAATAGAGTCTATATTACCACAGCTGTAGATTTAAATACACGAATTACTACGACTTTAAAAAAAAAACAAAAAAAAACCTAAAGTTCCTCTGAAGATACTAAGTACAAACAAAAAGTCCAAGATACTGTTTTCTTGATTTTTAGGTCACCAGTAAAAAGCTAGGTCAGTTTTCTGCTGAGCCCTGACAAAAGCAAGGAGGCAATGACACCACCACATACAACAGTACAGCAGCATTAACATTAGCACTGCCAACAGTACTTTTATATAACTGGTATTTTAAGTCTTCCTTTTTACACAACAAAGCAGCAGTTGTGCAGTACTGTGATGGTTCAGTTCAACACGAGCAAGATTCAACACAAGTTTCTGAATGAAGTTGAGACAGGAAAAGAAGATGTGAAATCCCTCACATTAAAAGGGAATTATTCAGTTACTGAAATGCACAATATCTGATCTTCATACAGATGGCAATCATCTCATAAACCCCTGCTCTTCTAAGAGCACAACACAACTTGTTTTTCAAGAATGAGGAGACAGAACCTCAAGAGCAGGTGTGTTGTTCTAAAACAAGTGGCAGCAACCTTCTCTGATGTATTTAAAATACTTTTTCAAAGTTACTTATAATGAAGCTGGAAAATTGTTGTAGTAATCCTAATGAACTACAGAGAAAAAGCTGTGCTATTCTGCACCATTTTTTAATTTTTAAACATATCAAGCCACTGTAGTGTTACCATGCAAAAAGGCCTTTAAGATTCCTGGACTTCCTGAGATTTAGGAACAATGGTGTTCATCTGTAAACCTTGAAAGTACTTTTCTAACAGCCAACTCTGCACGATTTTTCCTTGGTGCCAACACAGTGTCTGAACTAAATCTGAGGTGAAACTATCTTTTCACACGGCCATGAGGCTCTGCTCCAGGATCATAACTCCCCCACATGAGAGGTCACATTATGCTGATAGAACAACTTACCCAACCCAAACAAAGTGCACACAGCCCTAAGGCTTCTTCCCAAGACATGGACATGCACTCTGCCTCAGCCAAGTAGCAGAACCAAAAGCCCCTTTATGGGCTACCCCAGCCCAAGAGGAAAAAACACGTAACAAACAGACTTTTGCCCTTTGCACGGCACAGGAGGTGAAGGGCTGGAGCACCCCATGTCACCAGTCACAGCTCTGTCACCTGCACACACACTGGAGCCTGGGGATGTCTGGCACTGTATATCTGCCTGGATGCCCTCATACCACTGGCCTGGGGATGTCCTGCACTGTATATCCACCTGGATGTGCCCGTGCTGCAATCCACGACTCACCAGGCGTGCCCGAGATGTGCATGGTCATACACTGTTGGCCCGCAGCTGTACCTGCAGAGAGGGGAAGCAAACAGAATCACAGAAATGTTAGGGCTGGAAGGGACTTCTGGTGATCACTCAGTCCAAATCCCTGTCACAGCAGGGTCACCTACAGCAGATTATACAGGAACATATCCAGGTGGGTTTTGAATGTCTCCAGAGAGGGAGACTCCAGGAGCCCCCTGGGCAGCCTGTTCCAGTGCTCTGCCACCCTCAATGTGGCTAAGTTCTTCCTCATGTTGAGAAGAAACTTCTTGTGGTTTAGTTTATGGCCACTGCTCCTCGTCCTGTCGCTGGGCAATGCGAAAGGAGCCTGGCACCATCCTCCAGACATCCACCTTCGAGATATTTATATACAAACTGATGAGAACCCCTCTCAGTCTTTTCTTCTCTAAACAGGCCCAGCTCCCGCAGTCTCTCCTCGTAAGAGAGATGCTCCAGTCCCCTAATCACGTCTGTGACCCGTGGCTGGACCCTCTCCAGCCCTTCTTGTGCTGAGGAGCCCAGAACCGGACACAGGAGCCGTTTCCGGACACACAGCGCACCTGTCAGCCCCGCCACCCCCAGGCCCGCCCTCCGCGCCGCAAGGCGCTACCAGGTCGCCACTCCTTCCGTGGCCAGCACGAGCGGCTCCCTGCTCCGGCTCCGGCTGTTGTAAGCCACGATCCCGCTGTCGCACCCCGCCGGAGGCACCCACTGCCGCCGCCGCGCCGCGCCCGAGCAGCGCCGCGGCCCCGCCTGCCCCCGGCCGGCACAGGCACCGGGGCCGGGGCCGAGCCCGCACCGCCGGGCCGCCGCCGCCGCCACCCCGCGCAGCATGGCCCGCACAACGCCCGGCCGCGGGCGGGGAGCGGCCACAACCCTCCGGGCAGCCTGCGCGGCCGGAGCGCAGGAAGGGGCGGTGCCTGCGGGCGGGGCCGGCCGGGCCCCCCCGCCTCCCGCCGGGCCCCCCCGCCTCCCGCCGGGCCCCCCCGCCTCCCGCCGGGCCCCCCCGCCTCCCGCCGGGCCCCCCCGCCTCCCGCCGGGCCCCCCCGCCTCCCGCCGGGCCCCACCGCCTCCCGCCGGGCCGCGGGGCAGCGCTGCGGCCGCTCCGCCCGGGCCGGTGCCGGCGCCTTCCTCGGAGCGGGGCTGTGCTGAGCCTGCGGTGCGGGGCTCGGCCCGGCCGGGCCCCTTTAAACTGCGGGTATACAGCCTTGTGCTTCGGTGTAACCCCAGCGCGGCTTCTTCTTAGCGAGGGTTTTAGGGGAGATGGTTGTAGGAAATGTGTGACTAATTTAACAAAATGGTCTCCACTGTGTCAATTCGGTCACGTTGGGGAGTGAATCTATTTCTGCATTGCCTTTCAGGTCAGGGAATGGCTGGCAGCCTGTTAGCTTTTGAAGATAAAACATGGTGTGACATTCCCAAACTAGACTTAATAATCAGAGTCTCAGAAAACACTTCCGCATCCCCCTGACTCCCAAGTACTTGTGTAAAGTCTTACCCGACCTGGACGTTTTCAAAAATTATACACAGTGCTGTCGGGTACTTGGTGAGGTACCCTGGCCTTTAGCCAGCTGACTGTCAAAGTCTGCTTCCTTTGCAGTGTCACAACAAGCAAAGGGTATGTGCTTTCTAATGATACTTATCTCATTGTGGATTTTTTTTCTTTCTTTCAGAGCATATCGAGGAAATGGACGTTAACTGGCTGCAGTACCTTGAACCACTTGGGAAACTGTAAGCTACTCAACTAAGGTGAATAACAGTGTAATGGAACAGACAGAAGGGTGCCAAAAGTATTTTTTAACTAGCTCCTTGTTTCCAAAAGTGACTATGGACAAGCACCAAGGAAACAAGTGAGAATTCCCCAAGCTTACAATCACAAAGATTATCAGGGGGACAGAACTCTCAACAGCCTGAGAGAGGCTGTTCAACCTGGAGAAGGGTCCAGGGAGACCCTATAGCACCTTCCAGTACCTAAAGAGGGCTAATAAAGAAGGGGAAAAGTGACTTTTTACATGTACAGATAGTGACAGGACAAGGCGGGAACAGTTTTGAACTAAGAAAGATTTAGATAGATGTTAGGAAGAAATTCTTTACTCACAGGGTAGGGAGGGACTGGAACAGGTTGCTCAAAGAAGCTGTGAATGCCCCATCCCTGGAAGTGTTCAAGGCCAGGTTGGATGAGGCTCTGAGCAACCTGGTCTAAGTGGAAGGTGTCCCTGCCCATGACAGAGGGGTTGGAAGTGGATCATCTTTTAAGGCCCCTTCCAACCCAAGCCTTTCTATGATTCTGTGAATATTTTCCCAGATATTTTTCCAGCTTCCAACCAGATGGCATCCTCAACTGAATGCCTTGGGATTTTTTTTTTCCTCTTCCCCACAGGTTTTTTTACCCATCCTTGGTAGATTGCTGTACCATTAATTTCCCCATTCTCTGTGAACCCACACTAACCCCAGCCTTTGACAAGGAGTACTGCAGGTCTGCTGCCATTTTTAGGAAGCACCTTCTTGGCATGTGTTGAAGTCAAGGCCTGTGACTCCAGTTGTGACCACCCTTGCTCTTGTACGAGAAAAGAGTGAACTGTCAGTGCCATCATGTTTTGTCTGTCCTGCTCCTGACTGTCTTCCACACAAGCCTCTAAACAGGCTGTTCAGAGCAGAGCCTTTTCAGGTCTCTCAGACCACTGTGTTACCAGCTAAAGCACCTTGCTGGCTTTTGGGAGGAAGGTAGTACTGAACAATCACAGGTTTTCTTGACTGGATGCTGCAGGTCTGCCTGTGGTGAGCTGCCTCACAGAAGTCTTTGTATTGTTTCCTCTTCTATCTGCCAGGGATAACTTTAATAGATTTTTCTCATAAGTAATAAGATCCTTTAAAATCATTGCTTTTACATAATACTTTATGTCTGTCTACACCTTACTTCATTTTAGAGCATATCAGATATAAAGCCCTACCAGTGGCAAATTTTTCCGTTTTCTTTTAAGGGGTACTTTCCACGGGATTTGTCATTTAACAAGCTTAACTTTTTGATCAAATAAGAAACCTGTTTTATGGGTTTGTTAATTTGAGACCATCTAGGATGAAACTGAAGGTATCATCCAATAACCTTTGTAAATGTTTTCTTTATATGTTTCTCAGGAAGCTTCACAAGCCAATTATTTCAGCTTCCATAATGAGCTGGTTTTGATGTCTTGCTGTTCAACACATATCCAGTTAAGAGTTGTCATTAACTCTGTTGTCTTCTTTGTTCTGTATGGTTCCAAGCACTTTGACAGAGTTCAAATCAATACTAAGTAACAATGGATGTTTTTTAGCCTTAATTCCAAGTTTAGCTATCATGGATGAAACTGCCAACAGATCAGAAGAATGCAAGAGATTTTTCTTTCCCATTGGTTTCAGAAGGCTTAGTGTCTATGCTAGCCAGACTGGTTTTTAGCATTTAGTCCAGCAACCTCTATGTCCTGCTGTAAAATGTTATTTTCTGATGGTTGGAAAGGCCATCATTATTAAATGGCTGAAATTAAAAGCTAACATCATTCATGCTTGAGATTTGTTTAATGCAGTAGAATACATGCAGTGGAACAGTGGAAAGTGTTCTTCGAGCACTGAAGTACAAAAAGAAACTAATTTCAAATAAAAGCAAAACTAATCCTGGTGGATTAGAACCATAAATTATTCATGTTAAAAATACCAGCATTCTCAGAATCAATCGGTCTGTGGCTGTAAGTACACCTCCACTTTATGCCACCTATACCAGTACCTTATTCCTGGTCTGGGACATGTTCAATGACACAACAGTCATCCACCAGAGAGGCAGAATAGCAGCAAAGGATTTTTTGCCATCAGGAGACCTTTGCTTTCACCTGGAGTAGAAGATGCCTCTAGAGGTTTCCAGCAGTTGGAGCCAGGGTACACATGATCAGTGCCGGGCCTGGGCCTGCTGTACTCCTGTTACTTCTTCATTTTCTGAATAGCCAGAAGGAAATGTGATCTGCAGAGCGGTACAGCTCTTAGTCACAATCCTACTGGGGCATGTCTGTCTGAGCTTCGGGTAAACTGTTGTTTCAAGGAGACACACATGTATTTAATATTGTCAGGTCATCTCATGTTTTTCTTATGAGCCGTTAAGACTAAAACTTCCTTTCATTAAAACCTGAGATTCTAAGGTTAAGGGGTGACTCCAGAACACCTTAGAATGGTCTGTATGTTTACTGTCCCTTTATGTGCATATGCAAGAAGGCAATGTTTCCCCTCCATCCTTAATCAAGATGAAAAAATCTATTGTAAATGTTGAGCAGCCATTCCACCAAACATTCACAAAATAAAGAGTATGTTTTGTATAAGAGAAATCATCTTGAGAAACCTATTTGAAAAGAGTGATTCTGGGGACAGGGAGTAACACTGCAAAAGAAATTTCAATGGTGGACAGGAACCAAATAAACTTTCCCGCACTTACCAAATGCCTATTAGCTTTTAGCACCACTACTGTCCAGAAAACCTACCCACCACCCACTCTGACAAACACTGCCTGCTTTTCATCAGAAGTGTTTGGGTCCTGCACCACAGTTGACAGAAACAAGCCTGAGGGTTGATATGAATTCAGTCAGGGCTCAGATTGGTGTCTTTGTCAGTGGTTTCCAACTATTGAGGTGTATCACTCTTGAATTCACTAAAGGAATGGAGAGCCCCTGGAATATGTTGCCCTTGATCTGTGTTCACTCCATTGATGCTCTAGGACAACTCAGATGTACTTCTGCCTTGGCCTTCTGCTGCAATGCACCTTTACTTGTTCCAGTCAGAATTTTTTGCTCACCTTTAATGCCATATTAATGCTGTTTAAGCTCACTAATGCTTTGGAAGTGCACCAGTTGCAAGAAAGAGATGGCAGTAGCCAGAAAACAGGTGTCAGAAGAGGCAGTGAGTGCAACTGTCTTGGGGCAAGCAGAGGAGGAGATGAGGTGTATCCATGTGTTTTAAGCAGAACCTGACTGATTAAAAAGAGAAGTTTAGAATGGCAGGCCTATGTTAGGCAGGCGTTTAGAAAGTTCACAAAGTTCTTGAGCCTTAATTGAGAAGCAAAAAAAGGACAAACTCAACTAAATTTGTTTTCCAGATTTTAGAATCCATTAATCTGGTATCATTTGTTGACATGAACAGGTATTTCTGGCCTAAGTATCTGTAAACGGTATACACTATCCAGGGCACAGCCAATGCATGTTGCATGAAATGGTGAACCATGACTTCTCTGCTGGTCTTGCAAACCTCGGTTCTGCTCATCTTGCATGTTAACTGTACTTTTGTTTCAAAACCTTTGGCCACAAGAAAAATGAACAGACTTGTAAAATTCTATTACCATCATCCACATAAGCATGAATTTAGCATCCTGAAGAATAAACAGAAAAACAAGCAAGGAAAAAAACTCTCCAAGCATATGTAACTATAGAAGAGGGATTAAGCTATTAAATGGTGCAGAAACAGCGATTCATTAGGAGGAATAACTCATCTGATTCATCTGTAAAGTATAATGAAAAATGATCAGAAGACACTATCTTTTCTAATAAACGGAGACACAGCCGTAAGGATTACACAGTATTTCATACAGCAATATTCAGCTAAGGCAGAGAAGGAGAAAGGAGGCAGCCAGAATTCCTTGTACCAGCTATGCAGTATCTGCATTTGTGGAAGGTTTGGAGGTTTGGGATTCTGTGTTCTTCATATCAAGTATTCTGAACTTTATGCTGATTAGTTGGAATAACCATAATGACTGGAACAACTGTAATTACTAAAATGTTTATATTATATGAACTATTTAATGTTTTATATATACTCACACATAATATATATATATTAGACAGTAGTTGTGCAAGTTGTTGATCTGGCTTTAAGTTCCCTTGATTCCAGTTCCTGTGAGTTTAGATCTCTAGTAAGGCAACAGCTTCAAGAAACTTCTGAAAACCCCAGAGATTTGGGGCTCTAAATAAGAAAGATTTCTTGTAAACGGAGCAAAGGGGCTTGGGAGCCAAAGGAGGAAAGAGAGATACTTTTATCCTCTAGACTAATATAGGAAATAGGAAGAAAATGAAGCCTAGAAGTCTCTTCCTTCTTTGACACGACAGTCACTTCCACTTCTCAATTCTTCTTCAGGGTAAGAAATGGACCCTGAATATGAAAAAAAAATCTGAAACTCCATTCAAAATCTCCCATCTCTCAGCTATTGTAGTTGGGAGGCAAGAGGCCAAAAAAACCCAAAAAACCTAAAGCAGAGGAGGAAAAGCAGAGATGGGCAATGGGCATCAGCTCCACCCCTTCCAAAACTCAAAACTTTCCAATCTAGAGATGTGCACTTACACTTGATTTTCTCCTTCCCCTCCACCTCAGCTTCCTAAAACAATGGCTGAGCCTAGAGGGGGGTGCAGAGAATAGATATTTCTGGGTACAGGTATATATTTCATTCCAGCACTATATAAAGCACTATGCATCATCTTTGAGAGCTGTGAAACGGCACCTTCAAAGTGGATACCAAATGCATTCTCAGGTGAGCTCAGTCCCTTCCTGTCCTAGGGACTGTGCAAAGCCCCATGATGGTTTTCTGTCACTCTTCTAGTAACATATGAGAAGCTAACAGAGGAGGATGTGGTAGACAGCACTTTTAAGCGCCAGATGATACCAAACGCTCCATTCCTCAGCACATCTGATCTATCAATACTTTTGAGCAGATTACTTAAGTTTAGGAGGCTACACTTAACACTTCAGAATTTTCCTTCCTAATTTTGTCTATAAAGAGGAGAGACAAAATTTCCTGTTTAGTAAATTAGCAGGTACTTTTACAAACTCAGTTCTTATTTGTATGTGTAATTACTTATGTGTGTCTAGAATGATGATTACCTTTTATGCAAGAACGCCTCTTTTTAGGACTCATCTGTATTCTTTTCAGATGTCTTGCCTCTACTGAGTCATAATTATTGGCTTGGATTCTTACACTACCCAGGGGACTGTTAACTACTTTTAATTGCTTACAGTGGCTCACCTTCTTGAAGGCAAGAGTGAAACAGGCTCTAACTACCAACTCGGTCACAACAATCTAGAATAGGTGTTACCAGGTTAGTGCTACCTTAGACAACTCCCTCTCTGTGCCACAGCAAACCAGAGCACACATGTCCAGAAACACTGGATTGGTGCTTCTAGGACTGCCTAGATGCCATGGTGCTTCCAAGTTAAAAATCTGAGATTTTGTGTATGTGAGGTTAACATCAGCAACTCATTTTTTACAACTCATGGAAACAGAAAATGAGAGGAAGAAAACAACGGGAGAACTTACAGAGATCTTCAGAAAACAAGGAACTGCCCTCTGACATATGCCCGAAACAGCGGGTCAGTATCAGTTCAAAATAGGCTTAAGTCTCCACTGTACTGTCTCCACTCCTCAGAAACTATTTGGGTGCGTGTCTCCCACTGGAGGGTGGGAGGATACTGGAAGTATCGGTAAACAGCTACCTCTTCTTCCCTGAGAACCCCCACTCTGGGCGTTGGGACAAGCTGATGGCAGCAGCAGGAACACTGAACTGGGGCTGCGACACGGAGGTCCCCAGCCAGGCCGCCGCTCCCTGCAGCGAGCAGAGCGGCAGGGCCTCACAGAGCAGCGACTGCACCAGCGAGTCTGGGAAGTGATGACTCAGTCTCCCCTAAATTAGGGGATTGCCAGTGACGTCTGCTAAAAAAAAACAAGAGGCAGAAAGCGCACGTTGTTTTGCTTCGCCAGAGCTGGGGTAGGTCTTTCCAGCCCCGCCTTCACCGCTCCTCGCTCCCCGATCCTGGCAGAGCCGGTTGCCTGCGGGCCCCGGGACGTGGCAGCGACTCCAGGAGACAACGGCAACGCTGACCGACAGCGGGGTCCCTCCGCACGGCCCCCGGGCCACTCTGGCCGGGACAACGCGGGCGGCGCGGGACTGTACCCGGGCAGGGAGCCCTCTCCGCTGGGCAACCATGCGGGGCGGGGGCGCTCCGCCGCCGGCCTCCTCCACAAGGCAGCCCCCGGCGGCGTCCCCTGGTGACCCTTCCCTCACCACTGCGCGGCTCAAGGGAGCGGCGACAAGCTCGGTCGCCCGCTTGCTCTCTCGGCCGCCCTCCCTTCCCTTTTCCTCACCTCCCGCCTTCCAGCCAGCCCTGCCTCGCGCATGCGCAACCGCCCGCGGCCCGCTGGGAAACGTAGTCGCGCTGTGTCCGTAACGGCTCCATTTTCTCCCCGTCGCCGCAAGAGCGGCGCATGCGCAGGCCTGCCCCCTTCCCTCGGGCGTTACCGCCCCCTCTGCCGCGGCGCGCGGTATCCCGGGCAGCGGTGTCACAGCGCGGATTGGCCGAGGGAGCCGCGGGGCGGGACGCGAGGGGCGCGGTGATTGGCTGGGGCGGCTGTCAGGCGCCGCGGGGTGATGGATGCGGGTGCCCGCTGAGGAGGGAGGGACGGAACGCTACCCGTTTCCCCTCGGCGTCCGGCGCCGCGCCGGGCGCAATCCTGCCCGCAGCGCCGAGTGCTGTCGCACGGTTGTCAGCGTTCCCCTCTCCTAGGAAAGCCCTCGGAGCCGCTTCATCCCGGGGCGAGCTGACAGGAGGCGAGACAACTCCAAAGTCCCGGTGCCCTACCGCAAAAACATCCACTTGCCCCCACCATCCCCCCAACCTCCCCGCGGGCCGCTCTCCTCGCAACCTCCGCACAACTTCAGCGGAGCCTCCGCCTTCCCCGGGGCTTCCTCCTCCCCACGCCCACGCCGGCCCTGAGCCGCCCGCCCCCTGGCTCGGGCCGCATCCCCGCCGCCTTCCCTCCCTCCCCAAACGTGAGTAAGGGAGGCGGGACGCTGGATATGCGGAGGTTCCGGGCGGGGGAAGGGATTGAGTGTGTGCGGTGAGTGTGTGAGTGTGTGTGTGTGTGTGTGTACACAGCGCTGGGAGGGAGCGCATGCGCCCTGCCTGGCGGGGCCGAATGTTTCCCAAGTGTTTGAAACTGGTATTTGGGTTTTCCACGTTGGATCTAGCGCGGCGTATGGGAGCGAGGAGGCTGCGTTGATATCGCCGGGGAGCGGCGGCGGCGGCGGCGGTGAGGAGAGCGGGGAAGGGGGGAGCGGAGGAGAAGCGGAGCAGAGCGGCGCTGGCGCAGGCAGAGGGGCTGCCGCTGCCTCTGACAGACACTTTGCAGAGCACATTTTGTTTCCAGATTGTTTCGGAGGAGCTGGTTTAAGCCCCTCTCCTTTCTCCTCCTCCTCCTCCCCCCTCCCCTCCCCACACACACACACACAAATCCCTCTGATTGTTCTTACCACCTCCTTCGTGAATTACCCACAACGACAGCCATTCAATCAGCTGCTGCTGGCTGTAGGGGACTAGCGGAGGGTGTGTGTGTGTCTCTCTCTCCCTCTGTTTCACACAAGAGGAGTCAGATGTAGCTTCCCTCGGTTTTTTGGGGGGAGCTACCGAGAGAGGTGGGCAGGGAGTGAGACCTTCATCGGGGTTACCGTCTTTGAAGGGAGCAGCACTTGCTCTCACACGGAGGTGTGGGGAAGGATTTTTTTTTCTTTGCCGGATGAAAATGTTGAGTCCTGCAAACGGAGACCAGCTTCACCTAGTGAACTATGTGGAGGATTATCTGGACTCCATCGAGTCTATGCCCTTCGATCTGCAGAGAAATGTCTCCTTGATGAGGGAAATTGACGCCAAATATCAAGGTAAGTGCTTTCTATATACGTGTGTGTCCGTGTGTGTGGTTTGGGGCTCAGGGGGGGAGGGTGTCTTTCTTTTCTTTAGAGCTGAGCCTTGGCTCGGTTTGCCCCTCTGCACCCCACAGGGATGGTAGTTTTATTTTTGGGAGGTAAAAGGAGGAAGAAAGCCGGGAGGAAAGATCCGAGGAGAGAGAGGGACTGATCTGCAGCGTTAGCTCTTGTCATGGGGCGGAACAAAAGGTCTCCGGCTTTTCTTATTAAGCAAGGACTCTGCTTTTCTGTGTAAATTGCTGGCCAAGAAGGCGGGGGCAGGGAAGTGGGGTGTGCGGTGCACAAAGGGGGGCCGTCCCTGGCCGTGGGGCTGAGGTGGAAGGGTTTGGGGGTACGGAAGAAAGTGCTGGGTGGATAGAGAGGGAGAGATTACAGCACAACATTTAGGAATGTACAGTATTCATTATGGCTGTAGTAGGGGAGAGAGGCAGCTAGTGAGGGAGGGAAGGAGGGAGGGAGGAGAGGGGGGTTAGGCGAGAGTGGGGGGCAGGGTGTGCTTTCTTCGCTCCCTGCTCGGTGGGTTTCGTTTCACCCGGTGAAACAGCCCCGCTCGGGGGGGGGGGCAGGACCGGCGTGTGCGGTGTGAGTGGGGGGGGGGACACGGTCGCGTTTACGACTGGGCTGAAGCGCCCCCTCCCCTCCCCGGGCTCAGGGCACACCGTCCCCATCCCCACGGGCGGAGGGAAGGAAGGGGAGGCCGGTTTGGGGGACTCGGGGCAGCTTTGTCACTTGGTCGCTGGCGTCCGCTCGGGAAGAGAGGGGGAGGGGGGGGGTGCTTTATTCTGTGCCGCAGGTAGCGGTGACAGCCGGGGCGCCGGGAGGTGGGGACCCCCTCTCTCTCCCTCCCCGCGCCCCCGTGCATGTGGCCTTAGGGGCGGTGAACAGCGAGCCCTGCCTGCCGTTGCCCCAACCGCTCTTCGGGCAGCCCGCCATGAGAGCCCGGCAGCTCCCGGGGGAAGGGTCTGGGAGAAACTTCCTCGGGAGCCCGCGGGGGGCTGTCGGGGTGGGAGGGGAGAAAAGGACAGGGCGGGCATCGCGCCCCACGAAACCACATCCAGCGGGCACCTCCGCGCTGTGCTGGGAAGGGGCGGCCGTGCTCCTTTTATAGACACCCGTCGTTAGCATATCGCGGTTCGCCACGCCCCTCGGGAGCGCTGATAGGGCGGGGGCGTCCCCACGGGCTCGGCGCGCCCCGCCTCCCCTCGCGGATTGGCTCCCGGGCCGGGCCGGGCCGCCTCGCGCCCCCGCCCTCTCGTGACGTTTCCAGAAGCAACTTTTCCGTGGGGTTGATTTGAATATCTCGGCCGGCCCCGGCCGGCGCGCTCTGATTGGCCGGAGCCGCAGGAGGGGGCGGGGCAACCTTGGCCGTCCGGAGTGTGACTGACGTGTCCCGGGGTGGGGGGAGCGCCGCTCCCCCCGCATCCCCTCTTTCGTGAATGGCCGGAGGGGGCGGGCGCGAGCGCTCTGGCGCCCGCCGTGATTGGTCGCTTCTCGTTGTCAATCACTCGGTTGTTTCTCCGGGAGGGCCTGCTCGGCTCCGCTCGGGGCAGGGGGCGGGGCCTCGCCGCTCCCCCGGTCCCGCCGCGGGTTCCGCGGGGACGCCCCGGTTTCCTGCCCGAGAACAATGGCGGCTCCGTCACCTCCGGGGCGGCCCCCGGCGCCGCAGAGGGGCGGGGAGGGGGCCGGTCCCTCACCCGTGTCCCCCTTGTCGTCGTTCCGCGGTGTCTCGGCCAGCCCCCGTCAGGCTGCGGAGCTGCGCTGGGATTAAAGCTCCGGTAGCATGGTTTTCCCCCGGGCCGAGCGGCGTTTGCGGTGCCGGGAGCGTGCGTTCGCCAGTCTCGCAGAACGCAGCTTTCCGCTCCCGCTGCTGCAGCACGGCGCGGGAGCGCGCTTTCCTGGAATTGCCGGGAGCTCAGGCTCCCGCGGCGGGCAGCTCCAGGCAGCCCCCGAGCCGCAGCACCGCCGCCCGGATGGTTCTTCAGCCGCTGCGCCGAACGAGCAGCGCGGTCCCGACTCAGTCGGCGCTGAGCATCCTCGGCTTTGCGGCGGCTCCGGCTCCGTGTCTCACATGGCAAACAGCCGTGCCGGGCCGCGCTCCGCAGGATCCCAGCCTGCAGCCAGGGCTGCTCCCGCAGAGCAGCGCCGGGCCGGGAGCTGCTGCTGGGCGGCAAGGCAGCGTGCAGTGATGGAACCGAAGTTTTCCTAATGCCGAACTTCAGTCAGTGATTGTGCTGTTGAGACAGACTGTTCTTCAGGGAGGGTGCCCACCTACCAGAGTCAGATGGGTTAAACTGATGACATCAGTCAAGTGCCAAAGCTTAAAGCATAAAACTTCTGCATTTCAGCCACTGAAAATAATTAACACTGCTTTTTCAGCCTTCCTGAATGTGTAATCTGCTGTATGTTTGTGGGGCCTTTTGGTGGTATCTTGGGTTTGGCTTTCTTCTTAGGTTTTTTTCGGGTTTTTTTGTTGTTTTGTTTTGGGGGTCTTTTGCAGGTACAAAACCCCCCAACAATTGCTTAAGATGGTTAATAGCATATCAAAATACTGTTTTGCTCAAATGGGTTATACTGCAGAACCAGCTGACAGGTCATGCTTAAACCAGTGTGTGAAGCACAAGCTGCAGCTCTGAAATCTAAAGTAAAGCTTGCATAATATTTCCATGTCTTCACTGGAAATCATATGTGTTTAAAAACCGCCCGCGAAAGACAAAACCTAAACCGCAGGGTAGCTCTTGTTTTGCATATGTGTCACATTCTCCTATTCATAAATAAATAAGTAAATAAATAAATAAATAAATAAATTTAAGTTTTAAAAAAGTTTTGGTAATGCTATTTGCATGTACGAGAGATCCTGGTTTCTCTTAAATGAACTGAGGTCAAATTTTATATCTCAGTATATTTTGCTTCTCTAAGACGGAATGTTCCAACCTTTGAGAAAGGGAAAATTCAGAGAAGAAAGGAGATGCAAGAAAAACATTCTGTGTGTTTTTGAGGACTTTATATGGAATGCTGAGTGTCCTGTATGCTTTAGCTGATTTGCATATCATAATCATCTTCTTAAAAATAGGTTTCCAGAACCATTCTTGAAGCTCTAGACACTTTTTGTGCATTCCTGTTCCTTATAGACTGTTAGAACAATCCTTGAGGTGCAGTTGAGGATCTAACATATTTTCAGTGCCCGTGTTTTAAAGCAGAAGCTCTAGCTGCTCCAGTTGTTTCCTATCGTCTTTAATGTTATCTTTCAACTTGATCTCCTGCTTTGCAGTAAATATTTAATTAATGTAATACTTCTGTGTTTTAAAAAGTAGCAATGTGTATTTTACAGAAAGTATAGGTATGAAATAATTTCAATATCCTGGATATTGTTATCCTAATTCCGCAGTCCAGGGATTTACATGGCCTCATATTTTCAGCAGAAATAGCTCGGCAATATTGAATGAAATAGCTTTGGGTCCAGATCATGTATTTGGTGCTTCTGCATTTCCTGTCAAATAACCCAGCAACTGGCTTCTGCAGTGGTTTGTGCTTTCTTTCTGCCCCACTCTCTTTCTTCCACTCTGTCATTCACTAAAAATGTTAATGTTGTTATACAGAAAATATCCATTAATTTCCCCTCTAATTTTGCAGTTTAGTTTAGAACTTTTAATGGTATGTATATTTGTTTAGTTAGTTCTTTTCAATTACTGAAAAGTTTAAAGGGAAGTATTATCAACATACATAAAAATATATTTAGTCACTTTTTTTTCTAAATCAGCATTTGTATTCTATTCCTGTGGGACCAACTAAAAAAAAAATAAATCCAGTGGAATCATAAGCCGCTTGTCAGATGCAGATTCAGGGAATCTGTCTTTGATCAGCACTGCGTGTTACAAGAAGTTGTTGCTGTATGGAAGGAAAAATAGTAGGTTTTGTTTTGCCATTCTCCCTGTCAAAAATATTTATCGTTTTTATTTCATTTTTGCAGAGATCCTGAAGGACCTGGATGATTACTATGAAAAATTTAAACGAGAGACAGATGCTGTACAGAAGAGAAGAATGTTGCACTGCATACAGAGGGCCTTGATTCGGAGTCAGGAATTGGGGGATGAGAAGATCCAAATTGTCAGTCAGATGGTGGAGCTCGTTGAGAACAGAACAAGGCAAGTGGACAGCCACGTGGAACTGTTTGAGACTTGTCAAGAGAGTAATGACACCACTGGAAACAGTGGGAAAGCCAGCCAGGATAAGTCGAAGAATGAGACAATTGCACAGGCTGAAAAGCCCAACAACAAGAGATCGAGGAGGCAAAGGAATAATGAGAATCGAGAAAATGCCTCAAATAATCATGATCATGATGACATCACCTCAGGAACACCAAAGGAGAAGAAAGCAAAAACGTCCAAGAAGAAGAAACGATCCAAGGCTAAAGCGGAGCGGGAAGCTTCTCCCCCTGACCTTCCTATTGACCCTAACGAGCCAACATACTGCTTGTGCAACCAGGTCTCCTATGGAGAAATGATAGGATGTGATAATGATGAGTGCCCCATTGAATGGTTTCACTTTTCTTGTGTGGGACTCAACCATAAACCAAAGGGCAAATGGTACTGCCCCAAATGTAGGGGAGAAAATGAGAAAACTATGGACAAGGCATTGGAGAAATCTAAAAAAGAAAGGGCATACAATAGGTAGTTTGTAGACTTTTCATAGTGAAGGAAAAAACCCACCAAACCAGTGTATTTATTGTCAGTGTCACCTTTGTTGAGGTGAAAGGATTGTAAAATGTATATTTTTAAAGGAGGTTTAAAACTGAACCATTCCTGTTACAGGGACGGCAATAAGCAATTTTGTTTTTCATTTGGTAAGCTGTAACAAGAATGTGGTCTGTGGACCAATGTATTCCAAAAGTAAAATTATAAGAATATTCGGGTGTTTCTTAAAAGATAAATTAATAATTTCCTTTGTTTCTTTTCTTCTTTTTTTTAAAGTGGTAGCACTCTGCCCATTAAAATTTTGACAGATATCTCTGCAATGTAATTCTGTTTTCTTTAATGAAAAATGTTATTTACCTTTTGAGCAAAATTGTTAAATAGTTTAACCACCTGGCTGTATCTGAATAAAGCTGCAATACATTACAAATGTAACTTCTTTTGGTGATAAACAAGCAAGAGCAAACTAAAGGAGGGTAAAATTTGGTTCCTGCTACAAAGTGTCAGTATAACAGTTCAATAGCAAATGTTTAAATAGGCTTAGAGGATTATTTTTTAAAACAAAAAGTTAATGGTTAAATTTTACACAACAAATATTTTATATGCTGGCCAGGTACCACAAAGGCCATTTTAAAATGATTGAATATGTTTTATATTTAACCAGGAAGTGGTTTAGTAATGAGACATAACATAAAGGAAGCTTTATACTGTCACAGATAGTGGTGTAGCAATCCTTAATTTGTTTAAGTTGTATAAATGTACATTTTAAGTGGAGTTGCACTTACTGTATTATACTTGGAAATGCAGCCAAATGCCATTGTGTAACCAATGTGCATTTCCTGCTGTATGTATGAAAATTGTACAGATGTGATATTAAGAAATAAATGACATGACTTTGACAGTTTGCTTCTTTAGCAATCTTGTTTAATGATCGTTCATATAGCTCAAAAAACCAAGAAATTTGTCTTTAACCTCAGCAGCTCCAGCAAGCTGCTGCTGGGAAGCCTGAAACTGTTGTAGTGGTAACCAAATTACAGCTCTGATAATGAATCTTCATAGAGCATATGGCCAGCAAGGTCGTAGGAGAGCCAAAATAGCGTTTAACTTTCCATCCAAATCTTCTCATTTTCTGCTTGTAGTCACTCCCAGACCCAGACATTTATCTGAAAATCAATAGTACAGAGCTGGGCTCGTTCAGTTGTTTTCATGCTTTTTCACTATGGATATAAATGACTCCATTTTTGTTCTTAGCTGAAGGATCTTTTGCATTTCAGCATTTTCAAAGTGTTACTGCAGCCATTCCAGGGCAGGCCTCTTTATTCTTCATGGTCACCCCATACAAAAACACACTTGCTACGATCCAGGTGCTATGGCAGGTATCCAGTCCTCTGTTCCTTGGGTGGATAATGCAGCTTGGTCAGGCTGTTTCCTTCACCGGCGTGGCTGGAGGGGCCAACATTCTGGCTGAGCAGATTTTGTCTCCCTGTCACCCTACAGGCCTTCATCCGGGTGAGAAGCGGATGGGACCAGCAGTAGGAAGGCCATGGAAGCAAAGGTTGTGAAATCAAGTGGGTCAGGCAAGAGTCTTGCATAAAAATATGTGAGCTTGGGCTTGGTGTTTTTAGAACACAGCTTTCTCTGTGTGTAATTGTGTTGTTTTGTTTCCTGAACAGTGGAACCATACCACCGACATGATGCTTTCCCCGCTATGTATTCCAAGGAGATCCTTCTCTTGGACGTAGGGTTTTGGATCCAGCTCAGCATAAGACAGCTGAAGGGGCTCAATGTACTGACATTGAGAGGCTAAAGATGTACTGACAGGTCCCAAAATGCACTGCATCACCTTGCATGGATGTTCCCTGCCAGACAGACATGCTCACAGTGACAAGCAGAAGTTCTGTTTTACTTCTAAATCGGTGCACCAAGTGTGTGCATCTGCAATTGTGTTTCTGGTCCCTACAGACTGTCACGTTACACTGAGCCTCCTGTGCCTGGGGCAAGTGCCTGCTCCAAATCAGTGTCCTGCTCCTGAGGTGGTTTAGGGTTGGTGTGTAATTTTTCTACTCTCTTACCCTTCTCCTTTCCTCTTTTCTCTAAAGCCTTCTGGTTTTCCATTCTCCCTACACGCTTACTGGTCGTTCCTGCTCCTCCCTCCCTTCACTTGCTGTTGTTGTGGCTAATGCCGATGTTTCTGGTCTTTTCTGCCTCAGCTATTCTGTCGTCCTCCCACCAGCCTACGCTGAGAACATCAATACTTAGCAGCAGGACTGTACTAGCAAAACCCCAGTGAAACTTTATATAGGAACTAATGCAGACGTGGTTTCAAACCAAGCCTTTTTCACAAAATGTCTGCATTGATTCTGCAGGATATTTTGAATGTGAAAAGCCAGAAGGAAACAACAGAGGTGCAAAAGAGGATGGTAAGAATGTTCAGCTAAAGGTGGATCAGTAGAGCCATATTTATATTGCCTTTAAATATTTCCAGCTGCTGAAGGCTGGCTGTGGTCTCCCGTATTTCAGTCTTTTGATGAAGACAGCTGCTGATCTGTAAAGCAGCTTGGAGTTAGGTCCCTTTCCACATTTTTTCCCAGGCTTGTGTTACCTTCCCAACTTCCCTGTTACAGGCAGCAACACTGTTCTGCTCCTTGGCCTGACGGCTGAGTGGACTGGCACGGGACAGTTTGACAGGTCTGGTTTCAGTCGATGGGCATGATTAGTTGGATGCAAGGGATTCTGCAGTGGCACTAAGCTCTTTGTTGATGGAAGTGGAGCCATCTCGTGTTATACTGACACACTGCCAAGTGCTGCGGGCTGTGGAAACTTTGTCCTGGCTTTGGTACTTTGTCTAAAATGCTGTCTTAGTTATTTGCAGTGAATTTAATGGCCAGAAGAAGCTTCCATCCTTTGAGCCAATTTTTGTTATTTCTGCGTGACAGATGAGCTACGTTGCAAGCTTCCTTATATTGCCCAGCTGAGTGATTTGGGGAGATCATCTGCAGGTTTGAGAAAATGTTTGACTCTCTCAGCGACCCTTTCCTGCTGAGGCTGCCAACAAAAGGCTTGAGTGAGAGAGAGGCTCTTCTAGGAGCTGAACTGAGGCTTCATATCCATTTCCCACAGGTTAGTGAGTGGCTCTCAGGTGTGGTAGCATTAATGCAAAGTACAAAAATCATCAGGCATTTGCTGAGAAGTCACACCAACAGACTTCTTAAACTCCTCCTTGAAATCATTCAGGCAGCTCTAAGTGCTGCTGTTCTGTGTGGTAGGTGTAGCAGCTATGTCTGTGTTGTGTTGCTGAACCCCTGAGCTGATGATAAAGTCCTTCCAGCTACTGAAAAGTGCAGGTTCAATACTCAGGTCAAGGGAGCTGACAGCAGACCTTGATCCTGAGCTGTCCCTGTCCTCAGCAGAGAATCTGTTTGCAGTGGGGCAGCTGGCAGTGCAGAACTGCTGCTGGAAGCACGAGTTGGGGAGTAAAAGGCATCAGCGAGGAGCCCTTTGGGTGCTATGTCAGGTCCAACTGCGAAATGTTCCCAGCAAGTTGGGGGGAGAGGGAACGACTGCAAGCCTGAACCAACAGGGCAGAGTATCAGTTTCAACAATTATACCATCTGAAAGCATCCCAATTAAGCAGAACTTCTGTCTCCATTGAGCAGCAGCAACCTTGGCCATGCGTATCATTAGGTTTAAATAGGTTTCTTACTAATTAAGCACAGTTGCTGATAAACTGTATCCTAATTTCTTGGAGCGTGCAGAATAAGTACATTGAATTGGACTGCTCCACTGTTTTAATTTTTCATAAGGTATTTTAAGTTAATATTTTAAGTTGTAATAACAATAAGAGATAAAAATACTGTAAACTTTCACAGAATATAATAGAAATTATGCAAGAGAAATGCTTCAAAACAATATCTTTGTAGTGAATTCTGTTGTTTTAGTTAGATTTATCATCATTCTCATGGCTTATTTGCTGTATGTACATAAAAAACCTCCACCCTTGTGCAGCAATAGCTCAAAAAAGCTAATTTCTGAGTATGAAAAGTAGTGTTAGCAAAAGTAATGTGAGTGTCAAAAAAGTAGTGTGAGTACTGTAATGTCAAAAAATAATCAAGCTAATAATGCTCCATGCAGTTTCCTACCTTCCCAGGTTATTAATGAAGTCCTAGATACAACGAAGAGGAGGAATGATGCAGTAAGAAGAGCACCATATGCAGTATGTATATGAAGTCCTGGAAACAGTATTAAGGTTTTCTCCTGAGTTTAGGATTACATTTCCAAGAATACTTTCCTCAGTAAGCATTTTTAGTTGTTCGCAGTCAAAAAAATCAAAGGTATCTCTGTCCTGTCTCACAGAAGAAAAGCTGCATTAGTGGCCAGGACAGTTGTGTGGGGGGCTGGTGTCATTCCCCAGTTGCTGCCACGATTCCCAGGTGAATTATACTTCAGTTCATTTTATAAGCAGCTTGCCAGTAGTGGAAGGAGAAGGAAGGTGGGTGATGCAAATTTTAAAAAACAGGTACTAGCATTTAAATTTCCTGCTCTTACCTGAGAATTGTAGGTTAATTTTATGGCTTAAGATCCCGCATTGGCCTGGCTGAGATGGAGCTCAGCCCTCAGCTTTGCACTGGGAGCTAGAAAGGAGCTGATAACACACCAGTTCTGGCTGCTGCTGAGCAGAGCTGGCACAGCCTCAGCGCTGTGTCTCCAACATTCTGCCCCACATCAGTAGGCTGGGGGTGGGCAAGATCTTGGGAGGGGACACAACTAGGCCACCTGACCCAAACTGACCAAAGGGATATTCCATACTGTATGACGTCTGCTCAGATATAAAAGCTAGGCAAAGGAGCAGGAAGTGGGGGACATTGGTTATTTAATTTGCCTTCCAGAGTGACTGCTGCGTGTCCTGAAGCCCTGCTTCCAGGAAGTGGCCGGACATCACTTGCTGAGGGGAAGTAGAGAATAAAATCTTTGGGTTTTTTCCTTTGCTTGTGCGCGCGCAACCTTTTGCTTTGCTGACCTGCCTTATCTCAACCTACGACTTGTTTTCCATCTTATTTTTCTCTCTCCATCAGCTGAGAAAGGGGAAGTGATAGAGTGGCTTGGTGGGCACCCGGCATCCAGCCAGGGTGAACCCACCACAGTCCTTTCTGGTGCGACAACGGCACCTATTGATACATATTGCATGCTACAGGAATATTAGTTTTCCAGTAGCAAGCTCCTGTGCAGGACACAGTTTGTCAGCTGCATTGCTTATCTCTTTATTTTGCTGAGTTTGGGAACATGTTAATACGAACAATGGCTCTGTGCTTTTCGCTGGCATTGATGGCCTTGCTGTGCTGGGGAGCTATCTTGTGGAGACAATGAGGGAATACATCTCTCTGTTCCTACCCGGAATTGATGCGGATTCTTTTATTATGCAGGCTCCCGCGGTCCTTGTTCATCCTTACATGATCTGTTTAATTAGTACTGTAAGCATATCGTGGGGTTTGTGGAATCTGATGTCATGCTGGTATATGAGAAAACAAATTTTGAGCGAGGTGATATCAAAATGTTCCCTGATGAGGCCAGTTCCCGGGTGGCAGGGCGTGTGGAAGGATTTGGGCAGGTTCCTAGGTCGGTTATCACCTCCCATTGCCTGGGACTTTACACCTGAGCAGGTGATCAACCCTGACAAACTGACCCGTCATCTGATAGAAGGGTGCCTTGCCCAACCCTCTGAGAGCCAGCAGCTTCTGGCCCTGTGCTGGGGGCTGGCCTGTGCCTACCGAGCCATCGTTCAGCACTCTCAGAGGACTGTGATGGACACAGGGACGCAAACTGTGTGTGAGGACACCGTGGCTGAGATAGGGGCCCAGAGCACAACAGCTACTGTAACTGTCTCCGTAATGGAAAAGAAAAGGTGGACAAGGAGAACAAGTCTATATCGTCAGTTAGACAGGGAGGAAGAAGAAGAAAAAAAAGAAAAGGAAGAAGAAGAACAAGAAGAAAAAGGAGAAAAAGAAGAAGAAGATGAAGAAAATGAAGAAGAAAAAGAAGAAAAATATGAAGAAAAAGAAGAAGAATCATCAGGAAAGGAAGGGTCTGATCAAGAAACCAGTCCTTCAACAAATAAATTAAAGAAAGGAGTGAGAGAATTCAAACAGGAAACAGAAGTTACTCGGTCTCTGACATCATCAGAACTTCGAGACTTGAGAAAAGATTACAGCCGCCAGCCAGGTGAGCGGATTTCTGCATGGCTGCTTCGATGCTGGGATTATGGGGCTGATGGTCACCTACTGGAAGGTAGGGAAGCCCAGCAGCTGGGATCCCTTGCTAGAGATCGGGGAATTGAAAGAGGAATTGGAAAAGAGACAGCAATTTGCAGTCTCTGGAGAAGGCTCCTCTCAAGTGTGAAGGCAAGGTATCCATTCAAGGAAGACCTTGTGAACTGCCCAGGAAAGTGGACCACTGCAGATGAAGGTATCCAGTACCTGAGAGAATTAGCAGTGCTGGAAGTAATCTACAGCGATCTAAAAAATTATAACATCTCTAAAGATCCAGAGGATGTCCCTTGCACAATGGCCATGTGGCGCAAGGTAATTCAAAGTGCCCCTGCATCATATTCTAACAGCTTGGCAGCAATGTATCACCCAGAAATGGAAACACCAACTGTAGAGAGAGCGTCTTTCTGGCTCCAAAACTTAGAAGAAACTCTTTGTACCTCCTCACCCCTACAGGCCAGCACTTCAACTGTCAAGGGTAGTCCAAGAAATCAGCCTTCTCCTGTCCTGATCAGAGGGAAGGAGAGCCCCAGACACCTGACACGTGGTGCACTCTGGTTCTTTCTGTGTGATCAGGGGGAAGACATGAGGAAATGGGATGGTGAACCCACCTTTAAGCTGGAAGCCCGTGCCCGTGAACTGAGAGAGAAGAGACCTGTTAAGAAGGGGCCACCCAAGAAGGTTATCAGCATAGTTTCTGCAGACACAAGAAGGCAATCAACGACCTCCCAGACATAGAAGGACTGACATTCCCTCTCTTGATCCTGGCAAGGGGACTACTGGTCTGGCACTGCAAGGGTCAGACAGTGAATGCTCTGACCAGGAACAGGAATAGAGGGTCCCTGCCTTCTGCCAGGAGGAGGAAAGGGATGACTGGGTATATTGAATTTGGTAGCCTGGCACATCAGACCCACAGAAGCGTATAAGGCTTTGGTAGATAGTGGTGCATAGTGTACACCAGTGTCATTGGGGTACAGGGGCTCAGAACCTGTCTGGATCTCTGGAGTGACAGGGGATGCCAAGAATTTTCTGTATTGGAGGCTGAAGGGAGCTTAACAGGGAACAAGTGGGAAAAGTGCCCCATTGTGACTGGCCCAGAGGTCCCTTGTATCCTTGGAATTGACTGCTTCAGAAGAGGGTACTTCAAAGACCTATAGGGGTACTAATGGCTTTTTGGTGTAGCTGCTGTGAAGACAGAGAAGATCAAACAGTTATCCACCCTGCCTGGCCTCTCAGAACATCCCTTCATCGTGGCATTGCTGCGAGGTGAAGAACAGCAGGTGCCAGTGGCTACCAAGACTGTGCACTGGCAGCAGGACCGCACCAGCCGAGACTCCCTGGCTGCCGTCCATGAGCTGATTCACCAGCTGGAGAGCCAAGGAGTCATCAGCAGGACTCACTCACCTTGTAACTGTCCCATATGGCCAGGGCAAAAATCTGATGGAGAGTGGAGGTTAGCATAGGCTATTGTGGCCTAAATGAAGGCACACCAGCCTGAGTGCTGCTGATTCAGACATGCTGGAACTCCAATGTGGAGTTAGAACTCCGTGTGGCAGGTGTCAAATAAACCTGGAATTGACTGCCCCAGGGGGTGGAAACACAGCGCTATGGTCTGTCATGGGTGTATCACATTCCCTATCACCCACAAACCTCTGGAAAGACTGAGAGGTATAATGGACTGCTGAAGACTATGCTGAGTGTTGGGCAATGGGGCATGGAGGCACTGGGATGCAAATCTAGCAGAAGCCACTTGGCTGGTTAACACTAGGGGATCTGCTAACCGCCCTGGTCCTGCCCAAACTAAACCCCTACACTCTGTGGGAGGAGATAAGGCTCCTGTGTTACACATGGGGAAGTGACTGGGGAAGCCGGGGTGGATTTCTCCCCCCATGGGAAAAGGCAAACCCATTCATGGAATTGTCTTTGCCCAAGGACCTGGGAGTACTTGGTGGGTAATGCAGAAGGATGGGGAGACCCGGTGTGTGCCTCATGGAGATTGGACCTTGGGGGAAAAATAATCTATGGTGTGAGTTGTATGTTACAGGCAGTAAAATAGCAGGAGTGACATGAACTGGTGAAGAATGAATTTTGTGTGGAGGAAGGAGAGTGCAACGACAACCCGAGCGAGGCCAGTGTCAGTGCCCAATGGTCAAGTGTGCTGCTTCTCCTGTCCTGAGCATCCATCCTGATGGAACAGAACCCAAGTCATGGACTCTTTCTGAACATCTGGAGGAAGCCCATGGAATGGGAAAATGATATCTATCTGTGAAAGGACTGGGGATAACAGTTAATGAAAATGTATGAATCTGTATGATGGGTATAAAGATGGTTTAAGGATGTAGTTTAAGGTATAGGTGTTGGTAAAAAGGGATTTCAGTAACGGGAAGTAAATACAGTGGAGTAGTTAGAAGATTAAATTTTGTGGGTTCTGAGTATGACACAAATGGTATGGAATAAGGGATGGAGATTGTATTTGGTCTGGCTGAGATGGAGTTCGTTTTCCCCATTGCATTGGGAGCTAGAAAGGAGCTGATAACACACCAGAGCTTTGGCTGCTGCTGAGCAGAGCTGGCACAGCCTCAGAACTGTCTTTCCAACATTCTGCCCCCACATCAATAGGCTGGGAGTGGGCAAGATCTTGGGAGGGGACACAACTAGGTCCGATGACCTGAATTAACCAAAGGGATATTCTATACCATATGATGTCTGCTCAGATTTGAAAGCTAGGAAAAGGAGAAGGAAGTGGGGAGCATCTGTTATTTACAAAGTTTGTCTTCCAGAAGAACCTGTACGTGTGCTGAAGCCTTGCTTCCCAGGAAGTGGCTGGACGTTGCTTGCTGATGGGAAGTAGAGAATAAAATATTTGGGTTTTTTTCCTTTGCTTGTGTGTGCACAGCTTTTAATTTGGTTTTAGTAAACTGCCTTATCTCAACCTATGACTTGTTTTCCATCTTATTTTCTCTCCCTGTTCAGCTGAGAAGGGGGGATGTGATAGAATGGCTTGGTGGGCACCTGGCATCCAGCCAGGGTCAATTCCCCTCACACCCTTGAGAAGGACTGCTGGCTTTGGTGTCCTCTCTGATACCTTGGTAGTTCAGGGTAACCATTTTTAAAGACCTTCTATACTACGCCTGTACTCATAGTAGATGACTACTACAGATACTATAGTAAAAAAGAGTGTAAAATTAATCCTGTCCAGATGGATGGGCATTTTGCAGAAGTCAAAATTCTTTTCAGTTGTTGGGGAGAAAATCTAACCTCAATCCAAATTTTAGGAAACTAGTGGTGTAGGGAGCAAAAGATGTGTCAGAAATGGCAGAATTCCTCGCAGTACAGTAAGTTGAGTTTATATGTGACTGTTGTGTAAGCACCATGTGCCTGTGCACTGAGTCTCTCCCCCTCAAAAAATGTTTCAAGGCAATTCCTCAGACTACTTATCAAGTGTAGTCCTATGGACAGTGAGAGTAACATTAATTTTTAAGCTGCTTTAAGTTGTTGGTTTTATTTTCTACAGCTTACTTTGATAAGCATGGCCATCTCCTTTGGCCATCAGCTGAGCCTGAGGGCTGGGACACACTCCATGGGATCTGCAGAGGATGCAGGCAGTGGCTGACTTCATGATGGTCTTCCATCAGCTGTCCACACTGACACTGGCTGAACTGGACCTGAATTTCTGCTTGTGCTTCTTGCTCTGGGGGAGGGATCCTGATGCATTTGGATTTGTCTCTTGCATTTGGCTTGCTGACAAGTGGGGCCCTAAAAGGTTAACATAATGAGCTCATAGCTCATTATGGAAAAAAAACAAAACCAACAAAACCCCAAAAACCTTAATATAAACTTGGATCCATTAAGTGAATAATGTAAAACTTGAGTAAGACAGATAGAGTCACCTTTATATTCTCACTTTGTGGAAGAATTAATGCAATTTAAATGGCTGTTGTCCCCTCAGTGGTGAATATCTGGAACTCCCTCATCATACAATACACTTTGCTAGTTCAATTTTTTTTTTTCAAAACAAATCAAACTTGGAAGAAAAAAAGGTGTTTAGTGATAAGGATTAGAAATACAAGTGAATTGTGCGTAAATTATTCACCTGCATACAGAAAGGAATGTTTTGCAATGTTAATTAAAAGATGTATATCAGGGGACTTTTCTTTCTGCCAGCCTCTTCTCTCCTTGAGATTTGCGTGGTTGCATCTGAAATAAAATGCTCTGCTCTCATAATAGCTTCTTCAGTCTTATAACTTTGGGAACAGACAATTTAGTGAGAGCCCTATCAGTAAAAGATGAATTGTTAGATTCATGTTCCACACAGTGATTTTATTCAACAACTGAAAGATTAAGGACAGTTCTTTCAGGAAAGTCCCTTGAGTTTGAATGCTTTAGTTTGTTGGCATCTCTGGAGGACATTGGAAGTAGAAGGAAATGAATGTAACATGTCTTAAACTTTAATCAAGTCTAATCTATGGTCAGAGTTGCTTTAAAACTTTGATTGTGGTCGTATCATTTTGGCGTAGTGTCACTGCAGAAGAGTAATATGATTTTTGGGTTGCCCTGATTTTGCATTTCCATGCTTTATCAGGATTTTATTTATGTTTGTCTCAGTTTTTTATCTGCTGACCCTATTCTGCTTGGATTGGAGACAGCTTCGAGAAGACAAAAGTAGTATATTTAAATTAAAATTACTGATACTGCTCTCAGCTTTTGTTATCCACACTAACTTTTTTTTTTGGGGGGGGAATGTAGAAGGTGTGGTGAGATCTCCATTATGCTGAGCCCTTAGAATCAGCACAAAGGCACTTTTACAAAAGGGAGAGAGTTGTAAAGAGTGGAAGTAAGGCTACAATACTGAAGTAAACAGCAGGACTTTGCTATCAAAAGTAATCCTGCCTGGGCTATAATAGACTTAAAGGAATTCTATCTAAATGGCTTCAAGGGAAATAGAGCATCAAATTTCCAGAGAAGATAAACACAAATTATGTGACACTCCTGCTAGCTTTGATGAAAGGACTGGAGATAGTTATGGGTTGGGGCAGTAGTGACATTTTGCAAAGCCAGAATTGTGTCATGCTGCACAAGAGAATAATAAAGAACTGTTAGAAACAAGTTTCCAGGGTGTCCTATCCTCTATAGTTGTTATTTTATGGAAGGCACCACTGGCCAGAAAGTCGTACTCATGTCCATGGAAATTTCAAGGGAAGCCAAAGAACCTTCATTGTTCAAGTCAGAGGCCAAGAGTTGTCTTATTCTGTCTGACAGAGCAGAAACAAAATTATATTTGACAACTCACTGTCAAGCCGTAGCTAAGCAAGGTTCTCAAAAAACCACAAATACTAACTTCCATGAGTAAACTGTTCATATTTTCCATAGGTGACTAAGGCAAATGTCAGATGCTTGTATTTCCAGAAATATTACATAAAGAGATCTGTTATCTAATGCTATTAGTGTATAAAAGATGAAAACAAGGTTCTGCTGGACTAGTTGAAAAGATTTGGACCAAAGCTCAGAAAGAACAGGTGTATTTTTATTTGTAAAACTTGTTTTGTAAATCTTATTTTAACAGCTTCATCTAACTTTCAGAGTGTTTGTTGCCTCAGCTTTCTAACACGGGGCTTTTTAGATCAATTTCTTGTTTGAAGTAAAAACTAGAGCCACAGACTCAGATATGCTGTCAGTGTGGGTGACTCCTTTTAATGCTGGACCTTCACCTGTATCTTTTTTGGACAGCAGAGATTTTCCCAAGCAAAAATACAGGTAAAGCATCTCTACTCTGCAGCAAGCAGCTGCTGGAGGCTGTTTTATTAGCACCTTGAAAACACTGGTCAACAAAGTTTTTTGTTTCTGGGATCTCTGTATTTTTATGGAAACCACTTAGGACACATCCTCCTGCTAGGTAGACAAGGATCTCACATACGATTTTTTTCACACTCTGTGTATGTGTGTGTGTGTGTTTCAGAGGGGTGTAGCAGACTAGATGTGTTTCATTTTCTGCAATATACTGAATGAACCTTTGAAAACTTATCTTTCTCCTTACCTGTCAATCGCTTCTGGTGGACAGTCTGTGATAGCGGATGCACACTGTGGATTGGCAATTTCTGTACATGCTTGCATCACGAGGTGACAGTAACAACAGAGCCACTTCTCCTTGTCCAGCACTGCCGGAACATGGACAGGCTTTTGGGGACAAGGTTGGGTTTCTGCAGGAAAGGATTGTTATAGGATTGGAATTCCCAGCTGTCTGAAGGAGAATTTACCTCCAAAGAGACACGAGCATTTCTCATTCCATCCTCCTCTCCCCTCAAATAATTTTAGGTATTAGTAAACTGGGATGATCAAAAAGATGACCACAGGAGAGAGGTGAAAGGACTTCACATCAATTACATCAGGTGTGCAGATGACTCTTTGTATGCAGCAGCATGTGGAAAAGGTTGTTATATATGATTGTCTTTAGAAAAGCCAGGAGCAAAATTTGGGGAATGATTGGCAAATCAGCCTTGTTTCAGTCTCTGGGAAAATCACAGAGTCCATTTCTGGGCACATGGTGAAGAACGAGAGCCCTCAGCCCAGCTTTACACAGGCAAACCATAGCCACCCAGCCTGTTTGCCTTCTGGGTTAAAATGACCGCAGCTGCGAATGTAGGGAGAGCACTGGATCTCTTTTACTTCAGCTTTGATGACGTGGGTGCAGCTCCTGAAAATCTTAACAAGGCTTTTAATGTTGTTTCCCTTAATATTCATGCACCTAAATTTGGGATTTGTAGTCGAATGGGCAGGAATCAGATAGGTAAGCAGCTCTTTGGGTGGCTGGGCTCAGAGGACTGTGGTTCACGGGTCGTGTACTTTCTTCCTGGGAGCTGGTAATGAGCAGAGCACTGCAGGTCTCTCCTGTGGCCTGTCCTGTTTGACACCGTGACCCTGGGGGAAGCGATGGAGAGCCCTTTGCCTTGCCAGTGTCACCGAGCTGGGCTGGTGGCACCATCACTAGGCTCGATGCTGCCATCCAGAGGGACATGGACAGGCTGGCATGGGCGTCTGGCAGGGACCTTGTGCAGCCCAGCAAGGACAGCTGAATTCAGCCAGCTCTGCAGAATTCCGCAGGGAACCACCCTCTAACTCTTATTTCAGGGATGAGAATCCACAGAGGCACTGGAGACAAGCTTGTTGTTTCATCTGTGGGGTCAGCACCATAAAGAAAAAGCAAATAAGCAGAGTAACCCTATTAGCCCACGCTGAAATGATCCTGACACAAGTTTACAGCTCTTCAAGGTGTCTTGTTTGCTGTTTTTTCTTTTTGGACAAAGACATTCCATGGTGATTTCTGTCAAATAGAAATGCATGAAAATGTATCACCAGTTTTTCTAAACCTTTTCCTTAACTGGGATGAAGGAGAAGGGAATCCCTGGATTATGTAATTTATCTGAAGATTCATGTTTTAGTTCTGCTGTGCCTCAGGCAAGTTCACAGCTCCCCACAGCTTGTCTATGATAAATTTTAGACAAATTTAAAACTTGACAAGTGTTTTGGGCTGCTGTATTTTTATTACTACTTCAGCACCTGGAAGTGAACAGAGCTCTTTGAAATGCTCACAGTGGGAGCAAGAAGTTTCATGCCCTAACACTCCTGAGTTTCTTAAATAAACTTCCACAGCAATGGGATTTTCTGAGCTTAGCCATCCATGCAACTGGAGCAATGTGGAACTTGTCTGGTGTTGGAGAGGTGTTTTCATTATTGCAATTTTCTTTTTTTTGTCAAGTAACTCAGGAAACAGGAGATTTGCAGTGAAGATCCCATAATTATCAGAAAGGAAGGTGAAATTTTTGATGGAAAGGGTGGGAGAAAACAGCACAACATTGCACACAGGCCTGTATCGTGGATTGTGAGCTGATGCCTCTGCCACCCTGTCCTCTGTGCAAGGAGTGAGCTCCCAGCCTGGAATGGCTGTGTTTGCAGCCTCTGGGATGTCTGGAGGTGTGTGGGTGCACACAGCAGCACTCCTCCCCAAACTGCAGTGATCTTATAGTCTCCGGGAAGAAATGAATTTTTTCCAGTGGGGCTGAACCTGATCCAAGAGACATCTATGGGATGTCACTTGTCTCAGTGCACAAGGCTTCGTGTCCCGGGACCTGGGCATGAAAGACTCAAGCAATGGTGATGTATGTCCACTTCTGTGTTCCAAAGGGTGTCTGAGAATTTGGGGGGAGGGTCCCACACATCAGGTTTACTTATGTGCACAGCCAGGTTTGGCACTGCTTTGGGAAGGAGCTCTCTGCAGCAGCAGGCTGTTGCTGGACATTATGTCTCACTTTTGCTTCAGGATGCCAGAGGAGAGGTGCCAGTGGCTGGCAAAGTCATGGAGCAGGAGAAGGGCACTTTAATCCTGTTGCAAAAATAGCAGCTTTGAGCCTTGTGGAGGGCTGGCATGAGCCAAGGATGGAATGAGCAAGTCCCTGTCCCTATGTGTGCCCCAGAAACTCATGGGGCAGGTTGCTCCAGAGGGCCATGGGGTCATGTCCAGCCCCAGAGAACATGCAGACCTTCAAGTGGGGTTTATCTTGATTGTGATAGTGTGCCTGTGAAGCTACAGTTTATTGGTTTGCTGCAATTTATCTGCTTTATGCTAATAGAGAGCTGTTTCTGCAACTTCTGAATTTATTTAGCCCAAAGCAAGACCAGCCAATTCTCTTGTGTACACTGGCAGCCTACTGTAAAAATCAAGAGTGAAGATGAACATAAATGAACCCAAAGAACAGGTGCTGCTGTAGAAGGCTGGGAATTGGGACTAAACTGTCATTCACATGCACAAGCGCAATTCCTACTTATTTCGTATCTCACATCTCTACTATCTACACACACAGTGTCTTATCACCCTGTCCTTGCCATCCTTTCCGTGTTCTGTGACCGAATCTGCTGTCAAATGAACTCCTGCAGCTTTCACCAAAGCCAATCAGAATTTCAAATACATTTTGCATTATATTTTAAGTAGAAATCTTGTTTTCACAAGGTTCAGTACAACTGGGAATTCATCTTGTTGTATTAGCAGGTCTTGATTTTTCACGATGCAAGTGTTGCTGGGCTTTTATGAGATTGGACAAATTAAATTTCTCCTTATGATTCCCTCTGTCATCATGAAATATCTTGCTCACAATACCCGGGTAAGCGCATATTTGACAATCATGCCATGGGGAAAGTAAAAGAAATTTGCTAAACAGACCAACAAGGAAAATAAATTGTGTTTGTAAGTTGAAATTGCTCATTAAAATGTTAAAAATATTAATGTAATAGGATGGTAGCACTTTAAAAATGTGACTGCAAAAGGACAGAAGCAAAGATTGCAATCAATACAGATAGAAACCTTGTGACACTCATACCAAACACTTGTTTCTGCTCCTTTGTCCTGTTACCCACTCCTGTTTGTGTTCACCTGCCTTACATCAGATTCACTTCCACTACCAGCATCAACACTTCTCCAGTTATCCCTGTACTGTGATCCAAATTTCCACCACAAAAGAGGAGACACTGACCTGACCTGACCTGAGCCACGCTGCTCAGGCAATCCCACACCTTTGCCCATGATGCCACCCAGGCGATGGCAGCTAACCCTGTGCTGCAGTTTGCAGAGCAAAGCCTGACCTCTGCCCAAAGCAGACGTGCCTGCAGTCCATACTGGGCCCATAGAAGTGCCCGTTCACACACGAAGAGAGTCTGGAGACACTCAAAAGGAAAAGCTTTTGGCCACCGCCAGTTCCTTCCCACGGGACCAGCCACGCTCCGGATGAGTAAGCGTAGGTGAGGCACGGTGAGCACGAGCCCTCTTACACATTTTCTTGTCACTTCCCCTGCAGACCCTGTGCTTATTTTGCAGATGATGAGCTGATCCTTTCAGCAGCAGAGTGAAGGAATGGAATCAGGAGCTAGGATAGCAACACTAGCGTTGTCTCTCTCCCCCATTGTGCAGGAATGAGATCTACAAGGGTTATGCCTCACCCCGCCTCAGGGGAGATATGAAATAAAAGAGACAGCTGGCAGCTAGTGGCAGAGAAAGGGAAGGAAAGAAAGGGGGATTTAAAAAAAAGGTCTGTATGAGTGGAAAGCTGACACTGAGGTGCTGGTGTCACATGGGATCTCTGCAACCTGGGATAACCATTGATCCAAATGAGCGCATGTACTGACCAGAGCCTGGTTCAGCTGGGCAGTGCAACTGGTAAGCTGTTTGATTGCAAGCCAGTTTTCCATGATGTAGTTGTTGGCTACTGTTGTAGACCTGTGAATTGTTTTTACAGCGTTTTTTTTTGCCTGAACTAGGTCTTACGTAAGTTTTTTCTCTCTTAGAAATAAGTAAATCAGCAAGCATGCGGTATTAGAAGAGGTGTTTTAATGGAACGTGAATAGGCTGAGGTTTGAACAGCCAGGTCCCCCTTTGAATACTGATGTTCTCAGCCCATCTTTGCTCCAGCAGCTTCTCATGCACCTCTAGCTCTTCTCTGAAAAGTGCTTGGAAAATAAAATTTAAAAAATAGCAGCAATGTTAGAACAAATGAAATCCATATTTTTAGAGAAATTGAAAAATATCAATACTTGCTCTTAAAGACCAACAAGTTGTTACTTGAGAATTTCTGTGTGGTCTGCAAAAAGAGGCTTATCACACCATCTGTATGTAAAAGTGAAGGCTGAAGGACACAGGAGGTATTGATGTGTTCAAGTGGCACAGCAAGCTGATGAGAATCATGGATGCAGCAAGCTGGGAACTTGTACCACATTCTGAGGAGGGCAGAGCAGGTGACATTTTGGCAGCCAGTGTATCTTTAAATGGGGCTTTGGTTACTATTTCCCTTTATCTTAAGGTTTGGCTAAAATTTTTTTTTTTAATTATTTTTTAAAGCATTGTTTAGCAAGCAGGACGCTTATGGAAAGGGGTGTCTGACAGCCCTAGGGAGAGCTGTCCTGTCCCTCAGTCTGGGGACAGTTTCTCCGTGCACACTGCTGGCCTTCCCTGTGCAGACAGCCACCACCCGCCCTCCTCATGTGGCTGTGGCCAGGCTCTCCTGCAAGGAGTGATGCTGCAGCAGGAGACACCTGGGAGAAACCACACACTGCTGGGCTCTGGGTCTTGGGTTATTTGTCATCTTGCCTGAAGCCTGAGCTGCCAGTCCCTACTCGGACACCTCCATGGTGTCACTGTTGCTTCTGCTCCTAAGAAGCCTTTTATTTACCTCGTTCATATTCTTGGGAAAGTGGTGAAATTAAAATAGATTCTGTAAATTGCATGGATAATATACAGCTTCAGTGACACAGCCTGAAGCTTTTATTGGCAGCTGTTATATCCACCTGCAGATCCCTTTTCGTACGCGATTCCTTCCCACTGGGTTATGGAGAGGTTATTGCTGAGGCAGTAATTTTCTCATATACTTCTTTGTGATTTTGCTCTTTCAGCTCATAGGAGAGGGAAAATCACTGTCCAAAAAGGATGTTCAGAGCCTGGTGCCCAGCTTGAAAGTGTGATGCAATTTTGGTATGGGGAGAGTGTGGAGCAGGAATTGCTGGTTGAAATTCCCCCATTTGTGCTGAGCAGAATTCATAGCCTGAGGGGTTTCTCTTGATGTTACCTTTAATCAGGGAGAATTTTTCAATCTCCTTCTTTCTGCATTAGCAGCACATGGACAGCTGTTTGGTGTTTGACCATGACTGCAAACAGTGACCACTGGGTGCAGTCCTGCTGTTTGCTCATGCTGAGGAGGATGACAGAGCCTGATTCCTGCCTCCATGTCAGCTTTCCTCACGTCTCTGACCTCACTGAGGGCACTGCCAACAGCAAGGAAAAAGTACTGTGAGTTCAAGGTACACATACTTCCCAGTTCTTATATGGTAATGCAAAAAAGATCCTTGCCTGGAGACCTACGTTTTCAAGAGTAGCTGCAAGTTTGGGGATGTAGTTTTGCAGAATGGTCAGACCAGAGCCGGAGTCTCCGAGCTGGGATCACACCTGCTAGCAACCGAGCAGCACAAGTCTCTGCTCACATTTAAAGTTCCTTCGCTATATCAAAAACACCCAGAAATTTTGCCAGGTGTCTCTGAGTTGTGCCAAAGCTGCCAGCACCTTCACAGGACCCAGTCACATAGTCCACTTTGTACCTCCTTGGTGGACTTGATCTCAAGGGTCTTTTCCAACCTTAACGATTCTGTGGTCCTTATTTTGCACCTCAGTTTTCTGACCCCTGGCATCCTTCCAGCGTGATGATCCTGGGCACTCAACAGCTACGTCTGCTTTGGCCACGTGGTGAAGGGGTCTGTGTGTGTGAGTGTCTGCTCAGGGCAGGAGGGAAACAAAGCCCTCAAGGATGGTATGTCAGATGTTTCCTTGAACTGCCAATTACAATACTACGTAATGCTTATTAATGTTCTAGGTACAACAAAATAAATTGATTCATCTATTCATCTGTTCTCTGATGAAAAGCTACTCGTTCAGACTGGCCTCATTTTCTCTTTGTCTGCAGCGCTCTTATCACATCCTATTTAATTTCCTCTTCCATCGAGACACCACACATCCAAATGTGAGTGTTGTTACCATGCTCTGCCTAATTAGTTACAATCATCCTTGCTGAGGGAGGCTGAATTCAGAAAAGTCCAGTAAAAACTGATTATTTTCCCCCTCCCCCACCATTAGCCTTGACTGTCAGGCTGGTTTTTGTTGTTACAGTGCCAGCCACAGCTGGTAAAATTTCCATAGCTGAAAGGCCATGGGTAGGGACAGCCAACATGGAAAGCATTTGGCAGCTTCTGAAGGAGGATGAAGGCAGCTGGAGGCAGGCAGCAGAGACCTTGGACCAAAGCTTAGTTTGTGGTGTACTCCTTCCAGAGCGGGTGTTGTGGCATTTTATTTACAGCACCTCAAGGGTTGCACTGCCCACCTGTGGGAAACCATGTCACCAGAGATTTTAGGAGCCTCCAGACAAAGAGGTACCTGGGCTAGATGTTCTTACAGCTGTTACTTTCTTGTGGAATTTATTTGCACTGATATATTCCTTACTTGATTTCTCAGTTGTTGGCCTTCCTGAAAATGCTTTTTGCAGAGGTTTACACCCTGGGGCCTTTCCTGTACCTACACAGCCAGTTGTCCCCCATGAGGGAGGAGCCCGTACCGGGCTGGCACAGAGCTGCTGACCCTGTGGGAGGACCCACCATGGATTTGCCCCCTTGGATCCCACTGTGGAACCACACTGATAGCCAGGCATCCTACTGAAAGATGTTTTCTTGCAGAAACCGAGTTGTCTGATACATAACTGCACCCCTTGACCTTCCGTGTCCGATGTGTGGTTGTGGCCTGGGTTGGGCTGGCAGCTGATCCAGCTCCAGGTGGCTCTGGTGCTGCTCCTCAGGAAGGCACACTGGAGCCAGTGACCCCACTTGATGCTCTCAGGAACATGGTGGGGTTCTTCATGCTGTCCCCTGTAGGAACAGGATTTAGACTTGATGATCCTTCCCTTCCAACTCAGGATATTCTGTGATTCCGTGATTCACTTCTGGGGCTTTGGACACTTAAGAAGCCTCAGACTTACAGGGCCAGGAGCAGCAGCTCTGATGGCTGTGCAAGGCAATGATACTCGTGCAAGCTGCGGGTCACATTGTGAGGGCTTTTCCTGGGGCTCCAGAAAGCTTTATAAATGAACCAGAGAGAAAAATGGCTGTAATTTTTCAGAGCTCACTGTACATAAAGATGACATTTACCCAGAGAAGAACTGTTTCCACAGCATACAGACATCTGGAATACACTGTTAGATTGATCCCTTGTAGCTGAAAATTACCATTACTGTTCAATTGCACACAGACATCTTAAATTATTAATGGAATTCTTGCCTGAGGGTAAACACTGTAGATTCACATTCTGAGATTTTCTAAGAGCTCTTTGATTGCTCACAACTAGGGCTGTTAAATACAGTTATTTGCTTTATACATCTTAAATGGATCAATATCAACTGAAGAACTATCAAGGGGATGGGGAGAGAGAGTAAAGAAGTAGGAGTAAAGCTACCATCAGTATCCCTTGTGTCTTAAGAGATTTTTAAATCTGACAGAGGTCTTGTCCCTTAACCTCTATGGAGCAGTTTGGGAACCAGCCCCAGACCTGCACACTGCCCTTATAGTCATGGATGTCTCATGGGCTGTTTTCTGGGGAACCAAAAGTCTGCAGTTTATAAAGGGGGAAGGAGAAGACCACACATTCACACATGGCCCTTGCAGCAGGGATGCAGTTCTGGGCAGTCCCACGAGCTCTTAGTCACCCAGAGAACTCATCTTTGTGCTTTCCTCTCCTTATGGGAAGTTATATTTTGTTCCTGGATATGAATGGCTTCTTTCTAAAAGGACACACCACTGGAGATGGCACACAGGGCTTCAATCTGCTCTCTGCCTTTGTGCTACACCTTTACCAGGCACCTGTGCTCCCTGCTGTTGTTCTTTCTGCTCCTGCCTCCTCCCAGATTCTTAAAGCCAGCTGCCACAGGGGAAAAGTCAGGCTGAGGTGGAAGAAGCAGCTTTGCCTTCTTGCCAGGTTCCTGTTTGTGCTATTCCTCCTTTTGCAGCTGTCTTGGGGTAGGGTTTCATAAGATGGCATGAGCCAACATAGCAGCTCCCTGCTGCCAGAAGGGGGTGGTTCCCACCCCAGCCCCTGGCCAGAGTTCCTCCCACCACCCTGCCACGAATGTCATGCACCAGGCTCCTCTCTGAGAAAAAGCAGTGGCCAGGTTTCGCCATTTGGGTAGGTCAGTGGGCGCAGGAGAGGGAGTAAGAAGGTGCTGGCCATGCCAGGGAGATGGTAGGGCAGTGGGGCCAGCGGCGGCCAAAGTGGGACTGACTCCCTTTTCTCAGGCATGGGCAGCTCTGCTGGCTCAGCTGGGCGTGCAGCAGCTCAGCTTTCCTCCTGCAAGTGCTTCCCAGGTGCCAGCTCTCTCCAGGCAGGAGGGAAGAGCCCTCGGGTCCAGGCAGACACACTCTGTGTGCTGTGCGAGGGTGCCAGGTGCCCATGCTCGCAGGAGAAATTCAAGGGGGAATTTCAAGCCCTCCCTTTTGGCAAGATGGTGCTATTTGCTGTTACAAACTCAGTCATGCAAAAAGAGGAAAGCTTCTCCAGACAAAACTGGCACGTAAGCAGACTGGTGAAGCTGTCCGGACTCTGAAGTATGTTTCATTTTAATTCTTCTAAGCAAAGTAACTTTCTCTTCAGGGATCCCATGGAAAAGAGAGACCAGTCCAGCTGTTTTCTTTTGAATCCAGGCTAAACCTGTGAAGGCAATGGCATATCCTTTCTCATATGAAAATTCATCATCCCTGGATTATCTCATACCATTTCTATCTATTCCATTCAAACTGTACATTTCTTCATGCAACCCTGCTGCCCTCTGACTTCCCAACAATGTCAGAAAATTTCAGCCCTGAAGTGAAGAAAATGGTGATTTAGTGTGCCCTGTAGAGGAAAAAGAGAAAAGATTCTTCTAACACTGTGAAGAGGACTGTTGTTATATTTGATGCCCCATTTGCCACAAACAATATCTTAATACAAGCATGTTTCACAATATGTTAATCTTAAATCAAGCATGTAGTTATTAAGGCTGATGTAACACACCTAGAATCACAGCACAGTAATTAGTCCTCACAGTGCCACAAGTTCAGGGCATTTTAAAGTAAATGGTGACATTCAAAGATGTCATAGGACATGTTCATGATTCCCAAACAATAGATCAGGCAATTTCATTCATCCCAATGTCAGCAAATATGTGGTCTGTTGTAATACACACGAATGTATTTAGGATTTGAAAATGAGAATTAATTAATAAGATATTTGGGTCTGGAAAGATTGGATGGATTTCAAAGTTAGCATTTGAATCATACATTAACTGGATTCTGTGTCACTTTGCAGTGTGACCCACACATGGTGAACAAGAACTGTGTGAGGCTCAGCAGTAATCAAACAAAAAGAATTTAACCCCCCGCCCCCAACAACAACAACATTGTTTTTCATGGATTCACCTCTTCAAAAATTTTAGGAGGTAAAATACCACACTGGCAAAGTATGATCATTCCAAATTCCCCAGGAAGCAAAAGCAGAAAGGATATTGATACTACAACATGTTTTTGAAGCCTGAAAACTCAAATCTGACCCCTGAAGACATATTTAGCTAGACTTGACATTCAGGCCCAGAAGGCTGTGCCAAGTCATTTGAAAGTCCAGGACTTCGTTTTTAGCTGGCTGTTCCTACATTACAAATGCACAAATGCCATTCAAAGTTGACCTAGAAAGAATTACATGACACTAATATTGTAACATGAGCCCACCTTCAGGAGATGTTGCACAGCTCTGATTTTGTCTAATACATTGTACTAGCAAAGCTGAGGGTCAGGAGTGGCAGCGCAGTAATTTGTTAGCACCGGAGTGCAAAAGCTATCTGACAGAAGGCAGGAAAATCCAAAGCTGTGATATTTCAGCCATCTACCAGGGCTTCTAAAATAACTACCCCAAATCCCCCAAAGTGCTTGAGCACCTTGAATGTATCACAGTCCATAGCGTGGATATCAAATTCAGCAAGGTCAGGCTAATAACCATCATCAAATCAAGCGTGTTGCAAACAGTTTTCAGACATATACATGGTCCAAATCCTTCAGTGGTATAAATCAACCTGATTAGAGTCGAGGAGGTAATAAATGATCTCCTTAAATTACAAAACCCTCCCCGGCAAGCCACTTTCCATCGGAGGCATTTGCAAGGGCTGGCAGCCAGGTCTTCTTTGCTAGGCAAAATCTGAGCAGAGGGTGAACAGAATTTGTCAGTGAAGGCACTGCACATGCAGGTTCAGGTGTTGAAGTCTTTCATGTGTGTCAGGACTCCCATCTCATGTGCCCTCTATTTATTACTCACTGAGCATTGAACATATTCTTCTCAGCTGGGGAAAAGCTGCAGATTTTTGCCAAAGATGCTGTTAGAGGAAATATTTCTCCTTTGGCTATCGCTTGATGTTACTAGCTCTTACACTTGCCAGATGACTTATGACAGAGCCATCTCTGCGCCTGGCATGCTCCACCACACGTGCTGAACTGTATGTGCTGCTAGTTTGTCCCAAGGCATCCCATTCAGCACTTCGCTCTTTCTGTAAGGAACATCACCACCTCCTGGCTTGCTTTGAGATCACTTTAGACAAGACTCAAAATGGAAATAAACCAGGTTTATTTGATCAAAGTAAAATGTTAATCAAGTGTAAAGTGCTAGCCTGCTTACCAAGGACTGTGCCTGCCACCCACCCTGTGTTTTAGCTGTTCTCTTCTCTTTAACTCTTCTCCCTGCTTGGCATGGCTTTACTTTAAACAGCATATTTTTAGCAAGGAATCCTATTCTTAACTTCTTTTTCCTGTTTGCACGTGGACATTTGATGGTTTCCCTTGAAGTGCCAGAGCATGTGGCTTTACAAAGTAGAGTGCCTCCATGTTGTGTTGATGTGTTGATACTAATGAAGTATCTTTTAAATTTGAGCTGTTTGAGTAGAGAGTCCTTGATCTCCCAGTTTTTCCTTTTATTTACCCCTTCTCTCGAGTGTCAAGCAATTTGCAACCATCAGCTGACTTCCTAACATTTTACAAATCACACACACAGAAGGAGCCCTGGGGGACAGCACTATTTTGTCTTCTCAGAGATGATAGGAACCTTTTTGTGAGCTGCATGAAAATTTGGCACTTACAGACTGTAAAATGTCCGACTTTTGACACACTTCTATTTGTGTAGTTCATGTGGTGCCCTCAGTGTCTGCAGGGGCTGCACATGACTGTGGGATCACAGATGTCTGACCCGACAGGCCAGGTGCCAGGGGATTCTCTGGCAGAGCATTGGTGTCTAAGTTTTGCGAGAGAGGCACACTTCAGGAGAAAGTAGAAAAACTAATGAAGTTGCCAACACAATGAGCCTCATTGTTTCATTTCAGCTTTTTTGTCACCAGCCTGATCTTGATGTCCCTTGGCAATTTTTTCAGATTTCTCCTTCTGAAATTGGTGCAATAATAGGCTAGTGAAGCCTATACAATAGGCTTGAATACAACTGGTGAGTTGTATTACTCCAGGCCTGACCTTTAAAATTCAATGCTAACATGGTTTGAGGCTAGTGAACAAAACCAGGTAAAATTATTTTTTATTTAAAGGGATTTTTGTCCCTCTTGCACAGTAATCATTCCCACTAAAGTAATAAAAATTGAAGGATCTGCAGATGTGTCTTATATTGAGTACTGAGCTCAGAATTAAGTTCTGCAGCCCTTAGATTAGGCTGCAGGAGAAGCAACAGGCGAAGGAACGAAGGGGTGGGTGAGCTGTTTGTGCTGTGATGGACACAGGGTTAACGGGAGATTCCTTTCTCACTTGGTAGCTTCATCCAAGTGGAGAGTAACTCAAGAAATCCCTCATGCTTCCAGTGGACAGTGCACTGGACATGCACTACCAGGGATGGACCAAGGGAAACCACCAGCTCTCCTCCTGCCAGGGCTGCACAGATGTAATGTCCCTTATCTATCCCAGTGAGAGTGACCTGGTACTCAATATTTGTTCAGAGCCTTCATTATCTGAGAAAGGCTTGTTCCATGTCGTTTCCTAACTGCTGATGCAGATTTTAGGTTGTGGGCACCTTCTGGTACAGACTGACCATTTTCTGAAAGGTCAGTTCGGGCCAGTGGACAGTGCTGCCCTTTGGTTCTTCCCCAAGGTCACTTAATCCAAGATCTTTGACGAAAAAAGGATACAGAAAAGATTTAACAGTAGCTTTAGAAGTAGGGATATAAAAGTAGAGAGAAATAAGCAGTTGAAAAGAGGATGTGGGTGAAGTCTGAGAGAAATGTATGTTGTGACCTACATTATTCAAAATACAAGTGAATGTATTTGATGAAAAGCATCCATCGTGAGGTGGGAGGGTTTGTTGGTCAGAGAATCATAGGATTGTTTAGGTTGGAAAAGACCTCTCAGACCACTGAGTCCACCTGTCAAAGCAGCACTCCATGTCCACCACCAAACCACGTCCCTAAGGCAGCATCTGCAAAATTATCCTGAGGTATCTGAACTGTGGCCAGCTGCAGACAGTTCCAGAAGATCTCATCGTACCAATTATCTGGAGATAAAGGCAGAGGTGAAAGCTGGTGTTCATGCATTCATGACAGGTCACGTAAGGAAAACAACTACCTACAAGTATCGATGGGCTATTTCCTCTAAATGTGTAAGAAATATCTGGCAGTGCCTTGGGAACACTATTTCAGTGTTAAGTAGTAAAGAGACTCTTGGTAATTACTAGGAAAAGAAGGGAGCACAAAACACCATGTATCATTACAGAGAAAAATTATGATGCTTCCTCTTTTCATATACTGTCATCTCATTTCAAAAGGTTATCATGGAAATGGAAAAGAGGCACAGGAAATAACAAGAATTTGCTGTATAGATCCACTTCAGAAAAGTACTGAACAGAATGTGGTTCTTCTGCTTGGGAAACAGATGATTGAGGAGAAATATGATGTAGCTCTACAAAATTGTGAGCTGCATAAGAAAATTTATTCAGTGCTTCTCAGAGAGCTGCAGGTCACCAAATGAAACCGCCAGAGACAGCAAATGAAACAGAGCACTTTTTCACGAAAATTGAATTTTCACAAAATACTGATTTTTTTTAAGCTCATTGGCAAAGGATGTTGTAGTAGTCAAAATTATGACCAGGTTCAAAAGTAATGAGACAAACTGATGGAGAGGAGGCAGCCAAGGGATATGGAAAACTATTGTGCAGATAGAGACTCTGACTGGGGCAGCGAGCTGGGCAGGAGCTGGCAGCAAAGACAGGCAGCAGCGCCTGGGTGCACCTGCAGCAGCAGGAGCACCTGAGGAGCTCGGGGCAGGTCCCCTGTGCCCAGCCCTCGCTGTCAGAGCCCCCGGGCAGCCCCAGAGCAGTGTCCCTGTGCAGAGACACCGATGGCACAGAGCGAGCTCACCCTGCAGGGCTCAGGGCTGAGCTGCCCTGTGAGCAGGGCTGGGGCTGGGGCTGCTCCAGCCTGGGCCGGGACAGCTTGGGGACACCTCAGGGGCACCCAGAGCCATGGGGACAGCTTTGGGACACCTCACGGACACTCAGAGCCATGGGGACAGCTTTGGGGCACCTCACGGACACCCAGAGCCATGGGGACAGCTTGGGGACACCTCACGGACACCCAGAGCCATGGGGACAGCTTTGGGGCACCTCAGGGACACCCAGAGCCATGGGAACAGCTTGGGGACACCTCACGGACACCCAGAGCCATGGGGACAGCTTTGGGGCACCTCACGGACACCCAGAGCGATGGGAACAGCTTTGGGACACCTCACGGACACCCAGAGCCATGGGGACAGCTTTGGGGACACCTCACGGACTCCCAGAGCCATGGGCAGGGCAGGGACAGGAGGCAGCCCGGCCCTTCACAGCCGCTGGGGACAAGGCATGGCAGCAGGAGCTGAAATGAGAGGCTTCAGGCTCTGAAATCTTTTCCATGAGGACAGGGAGGCTGGGCAGGCTCCATCCTTGGGGGATTGTGAAACCTGGCTGGGCAAAGCCCTGAGCAGCCTGGTGTGAGCTCACAGCTGGCCCTGCTTGGGGGCCACCACACCTCCTGAGGTCCTCTCCAGCCTGAATCTTCCAGTGATTCTATCCTCTTATCCTCTGATTCTCTAATCCTAACTCTTTAGGGAGAAATTGTCAGAGGTCAGAAAGATATATGGGGGAAAATATTATATTGAACAAGATTGTCCCTGATTCAAACTCACTGCATCTGTTTATTTTTAATGTGTTCTTTAAAAGAAATAGATGTAGACAGTAAGAAAAAAAGTAAATTTTATGAAAAATGGAGCACAGTTCTGGGGATAACACAGCACATGAGGAAGAGCCCTGAAGCTTGAGAGTGACCTGAGCCTTATGACAGTATGGAATGGTAAGTGCAGTTGATTCATGTCTACCCTATGGAGCTATTTCAAGGAAGAGAAAGTAGTTTAAGGCATACACTGTGTCTTGTACATCTTCAGCTGGTTCCTTTTGCAAGTTCCTATTACTCAGCCAATCAATCACTCCTGCCCTGTGGCTGCAGAGGTGTCAATGAAAGCCTTCAGTACCCTGCACTGTCCTGAATGCACTCAGTGGGAGTTTACAGGGTTTGTTTATAGGCTGAGTTTATAGGGTTTGTGGCTGAGAAGACCTAGCACAAGTGTTTTCCAGAGTGACCCCAGCAAGGGGATCAGTAGTGCCGAAAACACAGACGTGTTTTTCATCTAATCTCACACGAGGCCATTTTTCACCTTATTCAGACCATGTTTTTATACTGAGTGAATTCCTGAGAGGGTTGCAAGTGGAAACCACAGTGAAAGAGCTGTCGGACTCCTGGAATTCCCAGGGTGACGTTACATGAATGTCCATGGTGCTGGAAGTGGGCTGATGCCCCCCAGCCCCAGAGCAGCCTGCAGCTCATCTGCTGGTGCAGAACAGTAGCTGTATGGACTGCAGGGTGGGAACGGTGTGAGAGACATTCCCAAACATTTCTTGGCTACAGAGAAATCTCTACAGTGTTCAGCAACATCCATCTTTTTATATTTTTATCTTTTTATCTTTTTATCTTTCAATCTTTTAATCTTTTTATCTTCTTACTTTTTTTCTTTTTATATTTTTAGCTTTTTAGCTTTTTATAAGAAGGACAAACCAGCTCCTCCACCAAGTACTAGACAGATGCTGGCAAGAAGTGTTGTTTTGCTCATGCAATAGGAATCTCTGAGATAGTTGTGTGTTCATGAGTCATTTCATGACAATGCATATTCATTTTACCGTCAGATAAATTTTAGGTACAAGTGGGCTTTCCCGGGCAAAGAAGAAAATCTTGATGACATTGCACCTGAAATACAGACCTAGCACTGCCATCACAGAATTACAGAGCCACAGAATGGGTCAACTTAGAAGGGCTCACAGTGGTCATCTCATCCATCATCCCTGCTCGAGCAGGGTTATCCCAGAGCACATTGCGCAGGATGGTGTCCAGATAATTCTTGAATATCTCTGGTGAGGGAGACTCCACAACCTCTCTGGGCAACCTGCACCAGTACATGGTCACCTGCACAGTAAAGAAGTTCTTCCTCATGTTGAGATGGAACTTTCTGTGCATCAGTTTCTGCTCATTGCCTCTTGTCCTGTTGCTTGGCTCCACGGAGCAGAGCCTGCTCCATCGTCTGACACCTTCCTTCAGATTCTCACAGACATTGACACAGTCCCCTCTCAGTTGTCTCTTCTTGAGGCTGAACAGGCCCAGCTCCCTCAGCTTTTCCTTCTAAGAGAGATAGCCCAGTCCCTTAATCATCTTTGTGGTCCTCCACTGGACCTGCTCCAGGAGCCCCACATCTCTTTTGTTCTGAGGAGCCCAGAACTGGATACCATAGGTCGTACCTTAATGAATGCCTTGTTCCACTTCGTGTAAAAGCTGAGGAACAGGCTTAAAGCATTGTATTTTCCTAAACAGCAATGCCTGATTTTCTAGGGCAAGACACCACACTTTCAAATTAATTGATATAGATGTTTCCAAAGTTTGGTACTACAAATCAAGCAAGAAATTAATTTCAGAGTGCAGGAGCCCTGTACGTTCTTTCCCTCTCAAGTCACTTCCAAATGCTTCACTCAACAAGTTTCTCTTCTTTTCAATTACAGCTCCCGTGGTAGAAAATGTATTTGTTTCAAACACACACGTTCCTCTTCTTTTCAATTACAGTGCCCTCTCAAGTAATTTAATTTCTTTCAAGTCTTCAATTCACATCCAACTTTCTCTCCAGCAAATGTATACACCTGGTAACAGAAATGCATTCTAGGCTCTGATTATTTATGGAGGTTTTACAAGGTAGGTTTTGTCTCCATTACCTCTGAATTGACTAAAGCAGTTCAGCAAGAGGTACTTACTAATAGCACATGAAAGCTACACAAGCAGGCTGCTGTTTGGGTCATCTCTCTTGGTTCCAGCAGCTGCCCTAATGCTGCCACAGGAGGGATTGGAGTGCCGAATGACAGAGTTCCAACCTTATTTCAATAACAATTTATTCATTTTTGTTTGCAGCAACAATGATAGTGCGATAGTGAAACCTGAGAAGGCTTCATCACTAGCTGCTGTAGGCTGATATTTATCTCCATCCTGTCTTCACTCAGAAGATGTGGACAAGGACAAGGCTTACGATGCACATGAGGTGCGGATGGAGGGCTGAAGGAACTGGAGGTCAGTGACTCCCTTGGAGTTGAGACTGGGATGATCTGTACGCCTCTGGTTGCTCCAGGAACCATGAAAGTCTGGAGGACAAAGCATTCTGCCAGTACCTGAACTCTATCCCTCCTAAGAATAAACTCAGGACTGAGGTGACCATTTGGCTATAGTTTTCCACATGTGCAACACTGTATATTCAAAAGGGGAAACGTGGTGAAAAATGCACGTAAATTCATTACACCAAGCACTGATTTAAACTGCCCACATAACAATAAGGGGTTCAGGGAGTGAGGTGGTGCATGGCCCTCACTTAATGCAGCAGACACGTGCGGTTGGATTCTGGGATATATGTTCATTCAGCCAGTTGAGCCTGAGCAGGCAAGAGTATTTCTCTGATGCTTTACTACAGCCACCTGTCAGAGGATGGGTAGAGCAGTCAGTAATCCACAGAGATCCCCAAGGAGCTTTCTGCTGCCTTTGTTCGCTTAATCACGGCAGCGAGTAATGATGATTCAGGCTTTCATCAGAGCCGTGTGAGGGTTATGAAAGTGAGAGACAGCTCTCCTGAGTCAGCTCTCTAAGCTCCAGTGATCTGATCTCCACAGCTCGCACGTGGGGACAGAGGTGCTGCGGTGTTTTTGCCGTTCCCACCCGCCCCATCCCCTGGCAGGTCTCCAGGCGGGCAGGATTGCTCCTTTGGTGGTGCTGGCAGATGGACCCCAGTGCCTGTGCTGGAAAGCCACCACCAGCTCCTGATGGTTGTGGAAAACAGATGCTCACACTTGCTCTCATTATGGACATTAAAATAGAAAGCACATTTCTGTCTTCAGACTCCTCAGCTAATATTGGTTTATTTCTCTCTGGATTTGGCTTTTATTGCGCACCCCAATTGACACCCACTGTTTTTATTTATTGAGTCTGTATTTGATGAGATTCTGTCTTTTTTTTTTTCCTTTCCTTTTCTTTTTTGTCTGTTTGTTTGTTGTTTCCTTGGGTTTTTATTGATAATTTCTCCCTCCCTGTTTCACTGTGGTTTCAGTTCATTCAGTTCTATAGCTCTGATCCAGGATCTGGCACAGTACTCAGTCCATCTCTTTGCCTGTACAATGCCATTTCTTTCCTTACAAAGGCTTGTTTTCCTAACATCTAAATTGTGCAGAGAGGCCCACATGTTTCCATAGCCCATGTGCTCTAAAGCATAGCAAATCACTATTTAGAAAAAGTGCTCTGCAGTCCCCTGTGCAAGCCAAAACACACTCCTTGGCATGATGCCATTCCCATTTACAGTACAAAGCAGTCTCAGGGAGATGGTTCTCGAGAGGGCACCAGAGCTGATGTGCACAGCAGAAATATAGGTGCAACCAGAGACCAACTCTGCCAGTACACTCCACATGTAATAATCTGCAAGATAAAAACCTCCCACATTTTAAATGCTACACAAGGCACATGCTGAGCCCCCCTTCCTGCAATGTGCCATGATTAAACTCCTTCAGAGGTTCCTAAGTACGCTGAAACCCACCTCTAGCCATTTGAAGCAGACAAGGGATTGTGTGGGAGTGCACAAAGTGTTTGCTGGGGCCTCATTAAATGCCTTCCCCACTTTCCTTTTGTCTTTTCTTATTTTTATTCTGTGTCAAACATCTGTTCTAGCAACTGTCTCCCAATTTACTCCCCTCACCATTTTGAAAGGGGATTTTGTTTTCACTGCACCACCACAGCTCCTTGAAAGCCTCGGTAGTGGGAATTATGGAAGCGACTGGAGCTTGCTTTTGATCTGCCACGAAAAACACCTACCCTCTTCTGGCAGCCATGGCTTCTGCTGAGTAGGGGAACAGCATCTTTTTAGCAGCCCCAGGCAGCGTGGGGGAACTTCTGCTTGCTGCAGGCAACATGAAGAAGGAGCTGTGCTGCATCTTGCTGGGAAGAGCCAGTGGTCCTGCTCACCTTTGAGTTCAGACACTGGGAAGGGACAGAGGGACAAAGTAGCTGCTGGAAGGATTCTTCCAACCTCTTAGCTGCTTGTCCTCTTTTTCAGTCCAGTTTGATCCAGTTAATCCTTTCTGGGGGGAAAAATGGATGTGGAATCTGCTTCTCACTCCAGTCTTCCTGCAGCATTGAGGCTCCCACAAAGCAATGAAGCTCTCTCTGGGACAGAGGCCTCCTTCCCATTCTCCCTCCTCCTGTGAGCTGTGCACCTCCATCACTGCAGTTTGATATCCTAAGTGTTGTTTTCCCTTGTTTTGTTCTGGTTTCTTTTCCCTAGCAGATTTGGAATAATCAGTTTTGGTTTCTCTCTCTTTGCTGGTGCCTCTTCAGTTTTAGGGTATTTCCCAAGCTCTGCACAACCTCATGGAGCAGCAGACCAGAGAACCCAGAGCGGGGTGAGAGCAGAGCTGCACTGGGGGCTGCAGACAAGAAACAGAGTAATGATGGATGGGGAATCCTACATATTTGTGTTGATTGAGAAGTCAGAAGAGGGTCTTAAAATGAAATCCAAGGTAAAGGAAGGATTTTTTTCAGACTGACATCTTACAGGAGCAGGATGTGGAGGAAGACTGCTCTTAAATGTATAATAAATCAAACTTGTCTTGCACATAATCACAGTGGGACACAATCTGTAACATCCAGAGTATTTGATATTTTCAAATATGTTCCCATGGGAGAATATGTAGAAGAGGAGGAGAAGAGACAACATCTCAGTGTTACTGCCACTCCATGTGGGAGCTGCTGTTTCCTGAACTTCTTTCAGGATGAGGCACTCATGTTCCTGTTCGCTGTGTTCAGTCTAACACTACGCAGATGTCCTGTCCAAGAGGTCACCTGTGCATAGCGCAGTTCTTTCACTCTGCAAATTGAGTCCAAGGGATGATCTGATTCTCCGGTCTCTGGGTTCAGCAGGATTATTCCCTCAGCTGTTCTGCCTTTTACTATTGGGGTCATGGCAGGCTTAACCTCAGGCAGAGTACCAAAGACCTAATAAATAGGGCTTGTTATTCTGGGCTTGGTGCCACGCTAACCTGGTTGCAGAGCATCCAGCTGGCACACATCTGGCTGGGGCTGGGCACTGCTGGGCAGAGCAGCTTATCAGCAGCTTGAGGAACACAGGGCTGTCACAGCCACTGTGCACACCAGGTCTGTGTCATTCCCAGCAAGGGAGGCATGGCACCGGGACTGGGAGGGCTGCTGGTCCTGGTGTGAACAGGGCCACGCCAGGGGTGAGGGCCGTTCTGCCACTGCCACTTTCCTTCCGTCTGGAGCCTTGCATCCTCCAGCCCTTTGTCCCCACCGGCTACACGGCAGGTCTGGCACAACAACTCTGCCCTGCTGAAGGGCAGGTGCTGCCTGTGGTAGGAAAAGCTGGCTTTGCAGGCGCCTCAGAAATAGAAAAGTGGGCACTGCCACTGTCATTCAGATCCTTGTTTCTTTTCACATCAGCATGCATAATGGTGATTCTGTAGCTCCAAAACTGCAGTTGGAATATTCCTGCCCCCTGTAGAACTGCCATCTACCAGATGCCACAGGACAGCTACCCCTACTGATGGAGGCAGTACAGCTCATGCAGAGAATTGCTGTGCGTTCAAAGAAGGAGTGCTCAACAATGTTGTATTTGGCTACTGTCAGCAATGCCAACCTGTACCTGCAGGATGATGCTCCAAGATGAAGAGTGAAGATCGATCTGGAAAACGGTGACAGTTTTAGTGTAACAGTGTCCAACCCATCAGCTAATGACAAACAGGTCTGTGATTTATCAATACTAGAATTTCAGCTGAAAATGCAGATTTGAAACATTAATTATGGATATAATCCAATAAATAAATCCCCAGGCATTTTATCAGGTGTGCTATATATAAAAAAATCCTAAGGATTTTACACTTCTAGAATTTATGGAATTTTTTGCTTGGACATCTTATAGTATGGAGAATTGCTTGATGTCAGGAACTACTGTTTAAGTAAGTGCTTCTCTGCATCATGCATATACTTTTTGGTTGGTTCTTCTTACACTGTGTGAGTAGCTGATTTTCATAATTCGTCTTTTTGGTACTGATTTTTAGAAAATATTTCTATTATACTGTGTGCCAAATATAAAGTGGAATAAATCAGGTTCTAAGCTATGTAGCTAATGTAGATTACATGATCTGGATCCAAGTACTTGACCCAACTCACAATGCTTTTTAGAAACAATGAGAATAAAATTAAGGCAAACCAACCTCAACTTCTCCTCCCCCATAGAAAACCTGGCAAAAACTGCAGACACTGTGAAGTTTGTGGTTTCCACAGGAAAGCACAAGTATCTTTCATAAGATCGAGCTGCACTTACAGCTGGCACTGACAAACAGCACTTGACCTTTCCGCAACATCAAAAGGAGAGCCCTACTAATACGTGGTATTTCCTCTGTAGTAAGTTTACATCCTGCCTTTCCAGCAAAAGAAACTCAGACAAACTTATTTTTTCTCCTCTAACTTACAGTTTTAGCCTGGTAAGAAGAAATACAATTAAGGCCATGCAATTTAGTGTTGTGTTCAGCTTCAAGTACCTGGTTATTTCCCCTGTGGAACACTGCTCAGATTAGTGATGGAGCCAGGGCACTTGTCTTCAGTGTCACACGTGTGTCTCCCCTGATTGCACTTCAGCCAGTTGAGGCTAATTCCTACTGATTTGGAAATGGTTATCGAGTCCTGTGTGTGCAGCTGCATCACAAGGAAGCAAGGAGAAGTTACTCATTAACAGTTATGCTTTTTGGTGAGAGAGAGGATGCCCAGCCTTCATTCTCGTACCACAGGTAGCATTCATTATGCTTTTTGGGGGTTGGGGTGTAATTTTGAGAGTGGCAAAGTTTTTTAATTGGATATTAATAATGCTCATAACAGAGCCAAGTAGATGGCTCTTTTATAAATTATTGCAGTGTATTAAAAAATATTAAAGCCAGATATGCTTTTAAAATAAACCGTCTGCCTTAAAGCAGAGTTCTTTTGATCCTTGCCTGTGAACAACCAGGCACCCATATGAGACAGGAAACTGTGGGAAAGGAAGGAGAGGTGTGAAATGTCTGGGAGTCATTAAGCAGTGCAGCAGAAATGTAGTTACCAGTTGCCAGGAATAGTAAATCCTGCTTACACAAGACTTTTTTTTTTTTCTCCTTTCCCTGATTCAGCTGGGTCTCAAGGATTTCCTGCTCTGTGAATCTGCATTCCCCAGTTCAGCAGCAGCAGCAAAATGGGATGCTCCCAGGGTACCATCTTCCACTCCAGCCTCTTATGATACTTCAGCATAATTGCTGCACAGCACTGTCCAGCACAGGAAGATGCCACTTCTGTTCCTTTGTGTCCCTGTAGGACATCCACAACCTGTTCCATCCCCAGGTCACCTGACCCCAAACATGGCATCCAGGACTTCCACCCTGGAACATCAAGAAATTAATTTTAGCTGTACCTTGACACAAAGCCATACTTGGGGGTTAGAGACAAATAACAAACAAAAAACCCTCAGCAAAAACAACCCCAAAAAACACCAAAGAAAGAAATACCAAAAAAACCAAACCTCAAACTCAAAAAGTCACATACTACAGTGCCAGAGAAGGTGTGGGGTATTTGTCACAAAGGACCCTAGAATGCACAATTAAAAAGAATTTCACCAGGACAGTAACCAGCCCGGAGAAAATAGACCAGGGTTTGAATGTGCCAGTGGGAACCTGCAGCGTGTGTCACATGAAACGGCACCAGCAAGGGAGGAGTGGTCCAGCCACCTCACCCTCTGCTGCTGCTGCCCCACATTCCCAGATCAGGGGACATAAAGGACATACTTGGGTGTCAGCATGGAAACACAACCTGGGCAGTTCTGTGCCGGGGGAAGGTGTTTTTTCACTGACTGGGAGAAACTGGTGGTACACAAAACAGGTGGAGATGAGTGCAAGGCTGTAGTTCAGAAAGCGTGTGTTAGTGATAACACCTTGTACTGCAGGTTGGCTCCAGCATGTGGGACAGCAAGGAATCCTTTTCCATCTAGATGTGTTTTGTGCTCAGGACTTATCTCCATGTTTTAACGCAGCTCTTTTGGCTGTATTTACATTTGTAATCGGAATGGCAGAAGCTCTGTAGTGATTTGTAACTTGGATAAAATGGTGAAAATGGGGTTCAATTTCAGACTGCCAGAGGATGATAGTTTGCTACAGTAGTGAAATACACTGTATTACAGAGCATCTTTTGCTAGCTTGTAGAATGAGAGCCTGAACAAGGATCAGGATTTGATCAGTAAGATGCAACACCAGAAATTGGGGAAGTTCACAGAGTGTGAAAGCATTTGCAATGGGTCTTGAAGCCAAGCAGCATCTCATCTTAATGTAATACATATCTCAAATGAAAGCCTTCCTTCATCACTGTTAAAAGTTTAGACTAGCTTTAATTTGGAATCAGAGGATTGTTAAAAATATTAAAGACTGTAACTACGTAAGAAGCAGTGTAACACTTCCCTTTTCTCTCTTCCAAGGCTGCTAAGTTTAACTACTCAGTCAGAAATATTCCGTATCAAAATACTGCCGGAATCTGTACTTGTATTTCTGCCAAAACTCTGCAAATGGTTTTGAAAAACAAAATAGGAAAGGAGCTACATTTAGGGGGAATTAGGGCAAAAACATCTGCATCAGCCATAAAGAAATAAACTGATATTTCACACAAAATTGAGAGTCAAAGAGATAACAAGGAAGACGGTGAGAATAACTGGTTAGTGAATTCCGTATGACATTCATGGTGGTGCCATCGAATTACAGCTGGCAGATGGAAAAAAAACTTTGCTTTTGGACAACCAAGGTACCAGTAAGACAGAGCAACACCTAAAAAATGTTTGCTTGATAAAAGTGTTGAAAATTCTAGACTTGGACAAAAGGCATAAACATTCCTTCGATACTACTGCCCTTGCCCGGCAAAAAGCTTGTGAGACTTCAACTCCATGTGTTTAAAACCCAGCAGTCTTTTCAGGAATCGCAAAGCACAGTGTAATTCAAATGCCTCAGCACTGCTGTCAGTAGAATCTGAGACTTGGTAACTTGGGCCTGAGGAGGGTTTGTGAGCTCTGTCAGGCTTCTTGGACTACCTCAGCTGGTCTAGCACAGCAACCCCAGGAAATCTTCTGTATTTTAACAGCGAGGTACTTAAATCAAGGTTTCTGCAGCATCCATAGTAACATGTCCCTGCCCATGGCAGGGGTTTGAAAGTAGATGATTTTTAAGGTCATTTCTAACCCAGGCCATTCTATAATTCTGTGATATGGAAAGACATTTACCTACAAGTTCAGCACAGAGGTGCAGCTGGATCTGTTGACCTCATTACTTTTATAACTTTATTGCTCACATGTATCTCAAATTACAAGATAAACTGAAAAACAGAAAATTCCAAGTAAACATGAGAAAACTTCTTTTCCTGTGAAGGTAGTATGGGCTCACAACAGCAACATACACTTGGGTATGTATTCACCAACCTCAACCATGCTGGGATTCTGTGACTCCCTATTTCATGTTCTATGGAAAATTTATGGGATAATTTAAAAACAAGACTTTAGATGGCCTTTGTAGTAAGTAAACGTATTGTCTCAAAGAGCACCTGCAAAAACACAGTCTTGGAATTTTTATCCTTATTTGATGTTTTAAAATGGATACACCTCAGCTCTTGCCTGAGTCATACCGTGTCACAGAGCTCTACCTTTGCAACATTAACTGTAAATGAAGACACCCACAGGACACACACAGTGTGTCTTACATCCTGCGGCCCTCACTGATCTTCACTTAATCACAATTTAACAATTGGCTTCAATGGGGCCTGACAACTGATACAGTCCTTGAAATCTGTCTCTCTATTAGCACGTGGCTGAACACACAGGCACAGAAGTGCTTTTTAAAATAAAGCTGTGAAGTCCTCCCTTTGAACCTGAAGTACAATGTCTTCCAAAGTATTTTTAGGTGAAAACATGTAAAGAGCAAGTGAATGAAAACCAAATGTACACAGATTTTTAAAACCCTGCCTTACGAACAGAGTATAAATCTTATAATGCTAAAATTATGTACCCAAAATCACACCCTCACACATGCCAACTTGGTTGTACCCAAAGTAAGCCCTCCAGGGATCAGTGAAGGAAAGATGGCAGTGCTTATTATGAGGTGCTTTCATTTGTTTGAAGCAGTACAAGAAAGCGTGTGGAGCAAACTTGGCAAATACTAAGAAGACCCCCAACCCCAAATGCTACAGGCAATGAGAGTCGGTGTCTCGTGTTAGTTTGATGGCAATGGCACACGTTTGTCTGGGCACTGCCTCAGCAAATTAACCCATCCAAGAACAGGGCCTGGGCGCAGTTGTACAAGCACAAGCGTGTGGGTAATGTGCATGCCACAGCAGCTCATCTCAACTGGGACTCAACTTCCAGTAATGGGTTTTTTTGTTGTTTTTTTTTTGTCGCCAGAAGGCACTTAGGGGTTTTGCTGGTCTGGCCAACTATCTGCAAAAGAACTGGTCAATTTTCCAATACATTGTAAGCACCTTATGTGTAGTGAACCACGCAGAGTGTAAAGGCTATTTCAAACACTGACTTCTCTGCAGTCAGTACCATTTTGCTTTAAAATGTTTGAATGAGATTATAACTAAACTCTTTTATTTTTTTTAAATTACAGAGAGGCAATATTTTAATCCAGTATTTTTTGAGCTGAAGGCTGATACGACCATCATACACCAAATATCCAGCTTGTGATTCTGTAATTCAATCAAGGACAACCTATTGGGCAAACCCATTTGCTTTTATATGCTCAAAAAATGAAGGAATTCCACAGCAGCACTGAGAAAGAAGATGAGAATTGTGAGTTATTAACTATTTAAGGCTTTCTCAACTTGACACTAAAATAATAACATCTAAACAAAATATTCAGATACAATGTAATATGTTTCTTTATTTTTTTTAAAATCCAAATTGTAAAGGTCCCTTTTTGAACAAAACAAGAACAAAAAAATCAACACAATTCAGAGGGCTTATCTCATTTACCATATTCTTCCCCACTCTTCACTTATAACACAAGCAGCAACTTATAGTATTAGTGCTCATATAGTGCACTTATATGAATTTTGATTTGTGTATTAAGCATTAAATACAATGTATTTTCTGTGAGCATAGCCCAAAGAGTACACAACATTACATTTTCAAAGCATATGTTAAAAAAAAGACAATAAATGTATATCCAAGACAGTCAAACTCAAATATTTTGACTTGGCAAATTCTATAACGAGTAACAGCAATTTTAAACTGCGTACAAAGCAGAACAGTGCCAACATGCCTCCAGTCTGTGAGCTATGGTAAAATATCAAGCACACATATAAAGGAGAGAAGCCAAAGAAACCCACCACAGAGCTAACCCGAGGCACACCCAACTGCAACTGAACAAAGGCAGCCCACTTTCCCACTCTGTAATGCAAAGAGCCCAACAACAACAAAAAGCACTTCTACGCTACAGGAAGTGAAACAGCAACTTCTTCCAAATTTGTCTCCGCATTTTTAAACAACTTCTTCAAAAAATTTAAAGATTAACATCTAATTATACCAAACAAATGTACAAACCATAAAGTCAGAGAAGCTCCAGAAGATTGCCACTTTCAACCTTGCATAGTGAGAGCTGGCATTGATATTGCTACCATAGCTTCAGCAGATACAGAAAAGAAAAATCTTTACCTCTAAGTGATGCACATACGTAACATTTTCTTCACAAAATTCAGTTAAACATCATTTTAATAAAAGGGAAAACAGCTCTAAAAAGGGAAAGATAGTGTTCACAAGCTTAGAAAAAAAATACAAAACCAGAACATTCCATAATAAAAAAATTAAAACAATAAACATTCCATCATGACAGCACCTATTTTATCACTAAATAAGCCCCATACATGCAACAAACTACAACTATTGTATAAGGCCGTCAAATTAAAGGTTTACTTTTCATATAAACAAAGTGTAAAAATAGCAACAAGTTGCAATCTTCAAATTTAATGCTATGTGGGGATTCTATCCCCCCCAGTTTCATTTGGTAGCAATTTCAATATGTGTTTGATATAAAGGTCATTCATCTAGGAACCGTGGTACAAATACATTGTGCCTAGGACAGTATTGTCATATCTCTGTTCGACCTTGACAGAATTGGAATGCTCAACAACACTACTGAGTTCGGGGATGCTTTCAGCAGTATCCCCAAAACCATGATAGTGTCCATAGTGCAAAGTATCTCCAGGGTCTTCCACCCACGAGGGCCGGTTAGAAACACAGCTACTCGGGCTTCCATTCAGGTGGAGAGATCCACACATATCGGTGGAATTACTCATGGCTTTTTCCGGTTCCTCGGTGCCGTTGCTGGCGTGAATCCGATGCCTACTGGGAGAAGTTACTCCAGGAATGACTCCGTTAGGTGTTAATGCTAAGCACTCCTCACGCCTGGCATCCATCCCACTGAGCTGTTGTGCGGCGGTGAAATCCAAATGTCCATTGATGGCACATCCATTTGTCAGTGCATTCAATATGGAGCTACTGTTATTCATATCTGCATTAAGAAATACACCTGTCACCAACAATTAAGAATAAATCGAAATACATCAAAATGTCTCCACTATACTTCACTTATTTAAAAAACGTTTCCATACACAACTTTGAAAATAAATCTATCCTTTCTTTAGAACAACGTAGGTAGTTCCAAGCAATGAGAGCTGACCAGTAAGTTTGTAGCACGGATTCTTATGTTGAAAATGCAACTATCTATCTACACTGTTTTGAAAATATGCCTATATCGATCTTTGCAAAGACAATGTGAACTTCTCGGATTTTTTTTTTATTTTTCATTTAACTATATGAAATAAATGCAGCAGACAACATTCTGGGCAGTGTTTCCAAGGGTGGAATAAAAGGCATCTTTCCACCTTAACTATAATGCCCTCTTAGGATGGAAGATTATGTACATACAAGAACTGAGTATCTGTGAGAGGGTGAAGGGTTGGTTCTTTAAATTTTTCAGTTATAATTTAACTGTGGCTTTTTTTTTCTTTTTAGTTGTAACTCTCACAGTACAGTATGCACTGAAGCAACTCAAATAAAGAAATGTTATGTTGGGGTGCTAATATAAAATGTTTCCAAGTTCTTTTATTCAGAAAGTACTTCAGTACACTTAGCAGCTTGCTAGATTACATACTGGGCAGGTTTGTATTTAATGCTACGTTGATAATAGCATGTGTACAATCCACGTGCAAAATGCCATACAATAGCAACAGCAGAGTGCACAGAAGACTAAAAAATATTAGTAGTAGGAAACAAAATTCTAAAAATTTGCATGCAAAAATCACTGACAACTGTTTTGAAGCATTTTCCCCTTTGAAGTTAGTTAGTAATTAGTACAATAGGTTTTGTTTCCATGAACAGATTTCATCAGTCTGTCTGAAATGCATATTTTTGCAGTGGTACTCAAAAGTACTAGCACAAAAAATGCATGATATATTCTGCCTTAAAATATAATTTATGTCTATATTGGTAAAGATGAGCAAGGCAAACATAGCAACTACAGAGCTATGTGGTGACATTTAAAGATTTTTACATTCTGTGATTATCCTTGGATACATGCACATATGTTTATGTCTCCATGAACGCATAAACCCATGTGCAAAACAGGATTGCATTCAACTGCGTGTATGCAAATGAATTCAGTTAATTCAGTCTGTTGGCAACTTCCCACATTTGCAAAACACTGGGTTCCCGTTTAAGTGACACATAATGAGTACCACTGTCTGACAAGGAAGAATCTGGAGTTTTGGTTCTCTATCAGTCTTTAACATGGCTATTATTTGAAATACGAATTACAACACTGATAGGTCACAGACACTGATAGGTAACACAAGAAATGTGCCCCATTTGTAATTCTCTGGATGTACTAACTGGAGTTTCCTGTTTAGTCCCTACATCCGTTAAAATAACCACATCGGCAGAACTCACTAATCATGAATTCTTATTAAAAGTAGAAAAAAACCCCCACAAACCCATCAAGACATCAAAGTTAATATTTCAGTGATTAAAACGCACAGAAGGAGTTTCATATAGTGTTTATTAACTGAAAAGTGCAAAACTTTAACTGTTTAAAAATAAACCATTATAGGCTGGTTGTGCCAAATCAAATTTAATAAAACTGGTACTTCTATTAGTTAATATGCAAAAGTAGGTAATGAATAGTTCTAGTGATAATTATAGGACATTATTATTTGTTAAAAATGAGCACCTATAGTAATAGAGTAATAAGAGTATATTTATGAAAGAAAATAATTTTTCCATAAATAAGAACACTTAGTAATTATCACTGGAAAATATCATAGTCTACTTTTAAAGTATTGATTATATATATGTATATATATATTCCTAATATATTAAAATATCTATTAATTATCATTCCCTTTGTTGAATCAAATCTGTGGTACAAAGCATAAACATATTTATGGCAGAAAAATTTGATAAATAGGAAATCAATTTCTGAATGTAATAAAGCACTGTTGTAGTAACTCTGTGTCTTAACCTACAAAGTGCAAAAAAAGCTGACCCAAGACAGTTTTAATCAAACTCTATACATATCCTGGGGTTACCAAAAGCATCTTGATTAAGCAGCCCTTAAAAAACCTAGAGCATTAATATTGACTAATCCTAGTAACATTTTGAGTGTTTCATGATGATTGGTACAAAACACAAAATCTGTTTTCCAAGGTACATTAGTTCCAAATAGTGGATTAAACTTGTGCTGTCTAGTCTTCTATTTACATAAAAAAACCCTGTAGCAGGATCCTGCACTTATGTCATTGTGTCTGAACAAATTCTGAACACAGGGTGTATGTCTAGACTATTCACTGTAGTATCTATTGTACTATTTTGAATATAGTTTTGTCACAACGTTATTTTCAAAGCTAGGATATGTTTCCCTATCAAGTCTTCTTATTATCTACTCAATCAAAATAAAATGAATAATTTAACTTATTTCTGAATTTCCTTTAACCCAAAATTATAGCAACTAGAAGCAAGGCACAACGTAATACAAGCCCCAGGTTAAAAGTCAAACAGCCATCGTGGACTTCTGTTTACCTGAAATATTAAGAAATGACTAATAAACCTTCTCTTCCACCATTACAATACATTGCATGAAACAGCTAATTTTCGATACCTACTAAACCCCTAATGGGTGTCACAGCAATACAATATCTTTCAAGACTCCAGACAACAATGTGCAAAAATAAAGGACTAGGTTTTATACTTAAATTAAAAATAAAACGCATATTGATTCTTGCAACGACAAGGAGTTTGCATTGCAGAAACAGTGTATATTTCAATTTCTTTTGGTCCAACAGAAGTACTCTCCTGTTGTTTGGTGTCTTCAACCATTTGAATGTTGTTGTAGTTAACAGGAAACTGTCCACTCCCACCTGATACAACAGCAAACTCTCTGTCAACGTGCATGTTGTCAGCATCGTCCTCAACTCGTCCATTCAGCATTGGTATTAAGCCATCAAAGCTGTAAGCTGACAAAGAGAGAGTCATGTTTAGTCACCAGTGCCCACTTGAAAATCCAGCCAACAAAAAGATGAGTACTTTAATTATTAAAGCAAAACAGAGAATTACTAGGGTACCTATTAGACTTTGCACCTACATATTAAAGTTACTAGTCTGATGTACCAATAGGTTAAATAAAGAGAAATGTAAGTTACTCATATTTAGGCTTTACAGCTGATGTGCCCAACTCATTTGTCTACTGTCAGTCTAGACTGCTCCCTTTTCCACTCCCAAGGGCCAGGTCCCAGTAACCCCCCTCATCCATCCCAGACTGCTCCAGGGATCTCTTCAAGAGCTGAACAAGCAGATGTGTCTTGAGAGAAGCTGACAAGTGCTTAGACTGCTGGGGGAACGCTTTAATAAGCAAGATGGGCTTGACTTCACTACTTCTTGTATTGACCATCCAGAGCACCGCTGCAGTACTATCCCAGTAGGCCCTGCGCTGCTCTCACACTGACATTAACACACTTTTCTACACACACTGCATACACTCTTAATATTATAAATGCCTGCTTTGGCAGATTACAATTCAGCGCCCGTTACCTTGGGTACAACCAAAATTTTCATAACACTACTCATTCTTAAAGAACCTTAAGGTTCCAGGACCAAAGAAAGAGATCACTGAGGGCTTAAATGACGTCAGGGCCCTTGGATCAGCAGGCTTCAAATTACCCTAAACCAGGAAGGGAAAGACTTTTTAAAATTACCTAGAGGTATATGAAACTGCAGCTTCATGCTGGCCAGTTCCAGGGTGCAATTCCAAGAATGCCCTCCATCACACCTCACACAGAACACCCGCAGCATCTGTGCTGATGCTTGTGACACTGAGACACTGGTTGTGAGCAGCATATGCAGCACAGAGCACAAGTCAACCTGCTGAGGGCTGGACTAGAGGGGCCAGGATTAGGACTGACACAAACACAGCTGTGTGACCAGCTGGCCCAGTGTGCATCATAATCATCATCGCCGTTGAACCCATGCACCACCCTCTGCTGACCTGCTCAGGAAGCAGAATGAAATTTCTGGAATTGGTTTCAGAAAAATGGACGTAAAATCCAGTTTATGTTTTTAAGTCAAAATTAAAAACTATTTAGTATATATTCTGAAAGTGGCCACCAATTTACTTCTATTACACTTGAGTAATTACCTTCTATCACAGTGTATCATGTATCAGTGTTGCCTAATTTTGAAGCTTAAGGCTTTTTTAATACTATGCACCTGTTAGCAGATACACCTGTGTGCATAATAAACAATTACAAGTAATGCTCATCCACTGCCCAGTTTCGTTACTCCAGGGCAATTAAGCATTTCTTCTTTCACCTCTAGCACTTAAGAGGTTCTTGTAAAGGACGCATGTTATCACAGTTTTTTCAAAGCAGTGATTGCTCTGATTGGGGTATGGCCATCAAAACCTGACTCTTCCCTGCAAATACAGGTTGTCTTCACTCCCTAAACATCTGGAATCTCCTGTGCAAATAGTCTTTAAAGGACAACATACCAGTGTGGTTTCAGTAAGGGTTTAAAATTAACACAAAATTGGGCTTGTTCAGTAAAAAGGCCAGCTAAGCACAAGATGCACTGATAACTCATTACTCAGCTCTGTGGTTTACCAAAACGCCTCAGGAACAGTGACTCATTCTCAGTGCAACAGACTTTTTACATCAATGCAATAGTTATTACTGATGCTGATGTCTTTGAGGGCAAACACATCAGACCAGAAACTGCAGCTTCCACAGGTGGGATGCATCTCTTAGTCACTCCAAAAACCTTCCAGCAAAAGCAGCAAAGCTTTTGCATTTGATTGTGAAGGTCTCAGAAAGTCGTAGTGGTAACAACTGCAAAAATTACCTACTCTGACTGCTTTTCCAACATTTCTGTAATTACTTAGGTGCACTCATTCTGTTCAAGCATTGTCTGTTTCTTTGCTCAGTCTATGTACTGGACCAACTACACACAGCGAAAGGTAATGCAGATATTGCTGCTTCATGGCAAAGAGAGAACACGTGTAGCTAGCTCAGCGCCACTCCCCCAGATTGTGGGGAAACACTGCCTATTGACTAGCTTGGAGCATATTTTGAAAGAGACAGCTGCTTAGGAACATTCAGATGGAGCAGCTCTTCAAAATGCAAGACAAATTAATATGACTTCAAGCAGTGCCTCCTGGGAGCAGATCAATGGACTGAAAACATACTTCTGCAGTTGTTATGGGCGCTTGTATACTGGGCAAGTTTTCTTATTCTATGTAGCCACTTTGGAAATACTTATTCCAGAAATCTTGCATTTAATTGCACAGGAACTCTTATCCATAATGAAATTTACCATTTAGACCAGCCACATGAAACAACATATCTTGTTTATGATTGGCAATGGAGCTCCCAGTTAAGGTCTCTGATCCTGATATAGGTGGTGTCTGGATAGCAAGTACTGAACAAATACTAGTGTCAATATTGCTGTGGTTTATGTTACCCATGCCATATTTAGAAACATGGTTCAGGTTTCAATTCCCCCCTTGCTATCTGGAATTAAGCTGTTGAAGCCCGTTCTATTTGGCTTACTGAAAGTCACAGATGTTAGAACATCATCTTTAACGGAACAAAGTGTCTGCAATTAAGACCTACAAAGTCCCTTTCCTGGCGCTAAAGAAAAGCATCTTTTAGGATTATTAGGAAAAAGCAGGTTTGAGTGCAGAATTACTCCCTTGTTTTTAGTAAGAATTTAGTGGGATGACCAACAGAAGGGAAGAAGATAATTCTCCCTAATCATTCTAATCATTCATGATTCTAAGATATAAAAAAAGATTTCTATGTAGAGCTACCAAAAAGTACCTTTAGGTTGTACTACTCTATTATTGTTGGCAAAGAAGCTGTATCCTCAATGCACAAGGCTGGACAGGAAACCTTAAGGTTCACTCTAGTCTTACACCTGTCTGTAAGATAGCAGTTCCCCTTGGAAAACAATCCTAGAAATTTATGTTAACTTATAGGCATAATCCCTCTTGATTTGAGATACCTTTCTGCATTCAGTCTCTTCCATCCACCTTACCTAGCAATTTCTGAACTGTGAATTAATCCCTGAATGGAAAATTACCATCAGAACATCCGGGCATCTCTGTGAATCAATGGAACGTTATTTGGCTCTCCTGAAGCTGAAGAAACTGAGGAAGTAGAAGCTAATTTCAGCTCCTACTCCTCTGCATAATTATTCTTAGCATCATGCAGCTTTAGCACTCTCTGGAAATAGAAATTTCTGAACACGCCAAGATGATGATAGGGAGAACTGGGATTTTGCAGCACGGAGTAATTGTATTAATCTGCTTCTTGCATTAATATGTAATTTAGATATGTGAGTGAGTTTGTCAATAATACTCAACATCCACTCCAAAAGGCTTTAAAATGTTTATTTTCCTTTCTCAGCAACAGCATCAACCCATCCCTTTTACCCCTGGGGTCTCACCTTCTGTTCTAGCCTTCTTTACTCCAGCAGACTCCGTATCTTCAAAGGATCTCTTTCGACTTGTCCCACCACTGAATGGGTTGGGACCTGCATTCTGATGAACCCCATTTAAGGTGCCATTGCTATAGAAACGATTCAGGTGACAGTTCTGGAGGTTCAAGAGAAACTGGGCACATTCTTGGAAGCCCTGGGTATGTGCAAGGTCTGCTGCTGTCAGGCCACTGGCATTTCTCAAGCTGTACAATACAAAGAAACTGGATTACACTCATTCATCAGGCTAGCTGGCTGCTGCTGCTGCCCTTACTGACTATCTATCTGCTGGTGATGAGAGAAAACATACACTTAGCAAATTTTCCATTAAGAAATTAGTTATCAATCTTAGTTTTATAACTAGCTTAACTTTTTGCACATATATCTCACTTCCAAGCAAAATTTGGGAGACAACACACTTTAAAATAAAATCAATATACTATGTGCCTTAAACCATCTTCCTATTTAAAGCCTTCAAAATGCTTTATTCTAAAATAGTCTGAAGTAGCTGATCTTTACATAAACTTCAGACTAATTTAAGTGTTGAATTTTACCATCTTCTGCAGTTCATTCTGCAATCTATTGCTTTAACTTGAGCAAAAGATCAAATACTCAAAACAAACTTAACATGACTTGGCAATTGTCCATGGCATTCTGGTTTCTAAGGTAACAACAACATCACTATTCTTCCTAACAACAAAATACATACATATATAGTAAAAGGTAGATAGACAAAGATGCTATACTTAGTTATGCTTTGCTTATACTTTTGTTTCTGGTTTGTTTCTCATTTCAAAGTGTGTGACATCATAAGCACTGGGACTTGCTTTGTTAATTTCAACCAAGACTTTTCTGTGCACAAGAGAATGGCACGCAATTTTGCATATTTCAGTGCATCAAGGTTAGGAATGAAATCAGGGGGGACATGTAGAGATGTAGAGGTTTAATTTGAAAAAGTGCGGTATCACATGCATGTACACAAACATACAGGGTATGTCTTGTGCTTCAAAATTTAGGCTAACTTCATAAGGAAGAGCATAAAAGTGGAGACAAGAGAGCCAGAAATGACAAAACTAGATGGTGAAGCAAAAGATGCCAATGTTTTTCCAGACAGATGTAACTAGTCAGAAAAACTGAACTTTTGTTTTGGCTTCAATCATTTAAATAAGTCTATTACTAAAAAAAATCCAGAAACAGACCAGCTAAGAGAGTAAGAATTCAGAAGATTAATAGACCTGATTCTGTTGAAATTCATATGAAGCAGAAAACAACACAATCCAAGTTGTGAGAAGAAATCAAAGAACAAAGCCGATATTTGCTTCCTAGCCCATCTAACTTGTTTGCTCTAAGAATGAGACTAAAAACCTTTAGAAACTATTACAGCAAGACTTGTTTCATCAATTGGTAAATCAAAATACTACAGAATTACAAAACCCATAACCTAAACCAGAGTTAATTTCATTCCATATTACACTATCCTAAGTCACTGTTTACTTGGACTACTAGTGAAAATCCATAGAAGAGCAGTCAAGAGTAGTCTAGAAAGTAAGACTTTAGAAGACTGAAAAACCTAGTTAGCCAAAAGAAATTAAACTTGGGGGTGGTGGCATTAGTTTTAAATACTTACAGGAGAGCTGCAAAGTGAACAATCTGTTCTGTGCATCCACTGCAGGCAGTATGTAAATGGGATTACCATTAACACAGGATAATTATAGTTAGCAAGAGGAGAAAGTTTCAGAGGATAAAGGTTGCTGAATCTTGAGGGGTCTCTTCCCTCATTTTAAGAGCAGCCTATAATTTCAGAAAATCTACAGTCAATCTTTTCCCCTGCTGAACTAGATGACCTATTGAAGTTGCTGCTAAGCAACATTTGATACTCCTTTAATAGTTCTGATTTACTTGTGCAGCATAAGGATGTAGAACAATGAAACTACAGCTTAGGAAATAAATTTTAACAGATTTGCTCGGGTCAAAAAGCAAAGCTCAGTTCTCTGATACCTTTTCTTAATTTGTGAGCCTCAAAAGAACAGTAAGAGAAATCAAAGCAAGAGCAAAATAAACAGTTAGGCAAAGATAAAAATGACAAAACCAGTATGATACTGAATGACCACCTAATTTAATAGTTCAAGGAGTCAGTAATTCCATTACTTAGCAAGTACTACTGAGCACTAAATTTGCTTTGAAAAACTGACTGTAAGAGATGACAGTTAAGTCACCATTTTCCAAAGGAGTATCAATATAAGATACCAGAGGCATTTGGAAATGTATAAACTAAGATCCAAGTGTGTAAAGCTACACAATCGAGCTCTGGGAAAGAAAAATTACATTTCCCAGGAACAAAATGAATAAAAGTTAGCTTGCCAAATTTTAAAATGTATTTTAAAATACATTAAAATAATCTTTGATATTCAAAGATCTGTCCCATTTCTATTTTTTCCTGAACAAACTACTCTTAAGAAGTAGACAAGGATGTGCTTGTGCTACAGAAATATTTTGGAAGCACTGAACAGGTTTCCAAAGCACTCAATCCTATTGGATATAATAATTCTTGCTTCTGAGAGTTTAGAAACACCCCTCTAAACGGTGTGAATCTGAATTTAGCCTATCAAGTTAATAATGAAAAAAGAGGAAAAAAAAGTTAAATGAAATAAAAGGAGATTATAAGTTCTAGACGACAAGAAACTGTTCAGGCAAATGTTACGAAGATAACACAGCTGTGAAGTTCTCTCTGCTCATTTACAGCAGAAGCACTAACTTGAGTATCTTTTCTATATCCAGTTGCCCATGTCCATGATTTTAATCAAAGCTTGATTATTCTTGGACTTTCGTATACTTTCAAATTTCTGTTAAACTGGCTTGCATTCCAATATTAACAGAAACAAGAAAAGAAAAAGCTGAAAAACATGGCAGAAACCTGTCACTTTCCCAAAAACTGGTTAGAAAGAGAAAAAAAACCCTACTTCTTCACCTGATTTTTCTAGCTCAAGGAAGAAAAAATCTGTCAGTGGGAACACAAAAGGCAGCAAGAGCTAGCTGTGCTATATTAGCCTATCTTAACAAAATGCAAGCAATTAACAACAAAATAAAAGGCTAATGTAAATAGGAACAAAATAGGAAATAGGAAAGAAAATGCTCTATAGATATCGCAGTTTTACCAGACTGGAATGGTTTTACGTATTTTCAAAATTATCTAGAAATGTTGTCATTACTGTAAGGCTTCTGAGTCTGTAACCAAAAAATAGTGTAAGAGAGTCCTTCCAGAAACCCTGGAGTACTTGAATGAATGAAAAAGCTAGGATATCTACTAGACCATTCTTTGAAAGCATTAATCTGGACTTGGAATGGAACCACCCTGTTACAGCTGTAATTACAAGGGACTGGGAACACATCTAATACTAAATCTGCAGTGTATGGTCTACTTCAAATGCTGCCCATGTCGGACAATGAAGTGGCTGCCTCAGCTTATCCGAGGAGCTAAGAATTTAAGTGTCATTACTGTAGACAGACTAGATTATACAGATGAAAACAGAAATGGTTCACCGTCCCAACCACACATAAGAATTAAGAGGAGTTGAACCTCTTATGTGCAATCCATATGTCAGCCCTCACTTATGAACTGCAATTATATGTAAAGTGACACTAATATCAAGAGAAAAGGAGGAGGAATAGTATGTGATTCATTTGGCTACAAAGTGTAGAAGCCATGTGACACAGACTACACAGTTAAAAAATGAAAGAAAAATGAACAAGCAGAAAACTCAGAGATAATAACTATATTCAAGTAAATTTGCAGCTAGTTCTAGTTACTAGTTATTCCTTGAAAGGCACTTAATTTATTGTAGCTGCTGACATAAAGAAAAAGGAATTGTAAAGGACATTATAACCGAAAGTAACTTTGAGACCTGGGCTGTGAAAGAAAAACACTGGAAAAAAAGAGTAAACCAGTGGACAACATGGACAGAACTGCCACAATGTTATGTGTCTTGAAAAAGATTCTTGTTTTCTACCCATCCTCCACTTTTTTAGTAAGTTAAAAATCCCTTTGGTACCAGCTTTGATCTTTTATGCTAAACACCTTGAAATAGTGGAAGCTCCAAAGAAGCTTGGAACACACTGGTATTAAAACTTCAGGCACACTGTCCTTTTGTTACTGCTAATCATACAGCGAATATGACAGCTCTATTTCTGCAACTGCATTATTCAGAATTAAAAAGTGAGTACAGAAATTTCTAGCAGGTTTTACATCTTGTTTTGTAGTTGTTTTTGTTGTTTTTTAAAAAACTTTTTCTTTCCTGACAAAGATGCCAAACTTAAGGACAAACTTATGTTTCTTTCCAAGGTTTGTCCCTAAGCTTAGGCTTCTAGCCAAAACAAATAGCAAGTTACAAACATTGCATTTTTCAAATTAATTCCTTATGAAGGAAGAAGCCAGCAGCAAGGAAGGTGTGGAAGAATGAGATGAAGATATAAATAAGAAAATCAGAATAAGTCGCAAAAAGTTACATGTTTTTTATATTTAGTCAGCCTTTATTAAATAGTATTCATTGATCTGGTGAAGAATTTTCTGAAGTCTGGCCTAGTTACTGTCAAATGGGACAGCAGCACTCCAAAAACTTAATTCCTTCTCTCTTCAATAAAAAAGAAAAACGTCAAAAACTAAAGACAACTCTGAAGGTGTGTCCAGCTACAGGAACAGGTAGAAAAACCGAAGAAAGGGCACTAAAAACAAAAGCTCTGAAAATATCATTCCTTTTTTGGCACCTGCTCCAGACAGGAACATACATGAAGGCATGAACTGACAAACAAGAGAAAAATTCCTCACTTAACACTGCCCAGGGCTAAATGCAGTCATCCAAAAATCAGTTCACTCCGTGTTTAGGAAACACATACCTTGCATCCTTTCCAAGGCAATTCAAGTATTTGAAAAATGACTGAGTCCTGTTCAGTTTCTTTCACTTGGCAGTATTTTTCCTGCTATATAGTTTATTCACTTTTCCATGCAATTCTTATTACTAGAAATGAATTAAAAATCATGAAGTATGGTATTATTTACCCTCAGCCTTCTTGTAGGCTAAAATCCAGGACCTGGGAATAAAAACATCTTGTTTTCTTCAAAGTACAGAAGTATAAGATGCTAACTCCAACGCAACAGAAGAAAGCCAAGTGTAAGGAAGGATACATTTTCATATTATAAAGTTATTCTAAATAGAAAAAAATCCATGAGAAAAGCTGTTGAGTAGGTGATCTTGAAGTTTCTTGATATATGACACTTGCATTGTTCTGTACTGATTTATAAATAAACTCAAAATGCACACTGATACATTGAGTTAACGCTCTGACTTTTGCATATACATTTATTCAGACCTACAGAGCTTAAAACAACACCCTTATAACATGTTTTTCTTCTTCCATCAAGTGATGTCCACAGGGAGTCTTCAAAACTGACTGATCTTGGCATGAAGAGGACTTTTCTTTTAGCATCCATTTTTCTCCCTCTGGTTGACATCATCTGAACTCCCATCCTAAATGCCCAGTTCATCTGAGAGTCCTGGTATCAAATAAAAGCAGCTATAAAGAGGACACTGATGAAGCATTAAGTTTAGGTATTTCCTTCTTCTGAAATGCTTTTTCAAAAATATTGGCTGTGAGTGTAATTCAATTGTTGCTCAAAACCAAGAGACGAGTGCATTATCTGGCCAAACAGGATTAGTGTACAGAAACATGAAGTTAACCTTCGGTTTAGGTCTATTTAGGAGTAAGTTTTTATTATTTCAATCTAATTTAAGAAGTTTACTAAAGGAAGGAAAAAGTTTGAGGCAAGCTTCTAAAAAATACTCAAGACGCTTCCACTAAGGCTAAGCCATAGAAAGTAAGAAAAACCAACAAGAAAACAACTCAAAATTTATAATTGTTTAAATATAACTTTGTGCAAGGAAGACTTACTTCAGTGTAATATACAATATTTACTCTTCAAAAGATCTGTAGAAAGAAAATGTAGACTTGTGCTTCTCATGTTGAGTTATATATACTATTGAATTTACTTTAAATAAATTGCTTGTAAGTTGCTTTAGTTGTTCATTTTTCATACACATTGGTGGAAAATAAGCAAGTAGATTTCTATGTGTCTTAACATAGAAATACCTATCTTCAACTTATAATGTCACATACCTTGAAAAAAAAAAACAAACATCTGCTACAAAAAGTCAACAATCTTTTTCAAAATCATATATGTAAAAAAGAGTCTCCTAAATGTTTAAATTGAAATAGTGATTACAGCACCTACAGCTTACTGTGTTTTTGTTAATGCCATGCGACAATCTAAGAAAATAAACCACAGTTTTCGTATATCAATGTAAAATATCTGTTAAAAATTACTGATCTCAACTTATCTATTGTTAGTTTACAAATAAAAATGTAGATAATTGTAAATTAGGGTAAGCAAAGCATGCAAATCTATAGATTCTATATCTGAATTCCTAGATTAGCATTAAAACCAATCACCGCAACAAATACCTCAACAGTATGCCTTGTGTGCAGAAAGGAAGCGATACTGAACATTCAATGCCACAACTGTAAGGTTTTCGGAGAAGCACCTGTGGCAGTTTCAGCAGTTTCTATATGGAATGCTCCCCCTTTCTAGGATTACTTGAAAAAATCAAGTCAATTCGAATTACGTAGCTGTAAAACATTGACATGTGTAGTTTTTACAGTTTCAGAATCTTCTGTTTGATTTAAACGGGCAATGGTGCATAAACAGGAAACTTATATCATAAGGGATCACATATTTGCAGGCAACATTAAGATTAAAAGTACATTAACATACATAAAGTGCTGTAGCACATTATTCAATATGTAAGCCATTATCATGTGACCACCTTAACAACAAGATACTAAGCCTTTTATGCCTTTAAAAGCATTATAACTTTCATCCTGAAACCAATTTGTCAGTTCTTCACTGAAATTTATAATAGAATGGATTAAAGTTACCGGTCAACTCATGGCTTCAATTACTTTAAATTTAGTAGGCTGTATCTCAAAAGAATTAGTAGCTATTCCTATACAAAAATTAGCAGATACAAGGATTAAAACAAAACAAAAGAAGAAAGAGAAAAAAAGATCAGAACACTAAAACGCCCACAATGAGAAAAATCGTTTCCTATATAAACAGTAGTATACTAATCTAAAATTTCTAAAGCAAAATTATTTTAAAATACTAAACTTTAAGTGTTTTAACCCTTTGGTGTCCAAATTCAGAAGTAATGAAATTGTTTGAAACTTTTTTTTTCCCCAGATACCAAGAGAAAAATATTCTTAACTAAACAGATGTGTGTCACTGCTGGGGACAGCTATAAAAAAATCATGCTAGAATTACATATTGGGCATCTACAAAAGCACAAGTTGGTGCCAAGTTTTTATTTCACAACAAAGCATTTGGCAGCTGAAATTATTTTACACTTTTAAAAGCAGTGGTCGAGTTCCTGTGAACATCATCCAAAATCATAACAAAAGGAATATACTGGACAGAAGGACTCTGCTTTGTGAAGCCACTTTTTCCACATAAAAATCAACGTTCACTATTAATTATGCAGCTATAATTAGCTCCTGGATACTTCAACTCCTGACTGAGCAAACACTGAGAAGAAAGAATTCATTAACCATGGTAGGCAATGTTGCAATTACTACAAACATCGCCATTAGGTGGTGATTTTTTGCTGTATATGTATTCCTGTTTATATGCTTTACTAAAGGCTTCAAACAGTGCACTTCATTTTCAGTACCTTTTGTAAAAAATATTTGCATTTCCAAGTAAATTTCTCCCTGAATGATATAGGCCAGACTTGGCCTAGTACCAGCAACCTAATTTTTAAATTTATATTTCATGATGTAAGAAAAGGTTCCTAAAAACAATTCGCCAAGGGAAGGTATGAAAGACCACGGTAACTCTTGAAACAACAGTCTGATTGCATTACAGCATAACAGAAAAGACCTTTCTTATTAAAACAAAAGTATTTCCTAGATCACTAACAAAATTAAATTCCAAATAAGCATCTTTATAGTACTGCAGCCACTCTAAATACAAAGAGAATGTGAGAGTTACTTAGCCAGCCTTATGACAATGAGAACTATCATTGCTGTTGCTTTCATGTTTCTAGAAACAGAGCAAGAACTGGAAATGAATTTGCTAACAAGAAAGTGTAATGGAAAACTATTGATGACAGGTTCAGTGCAAACTCCGACTTGAAAAGATAAAACAACCTTGCAACACAGATTTCTGCCAAGATGACTCTAGTAGCAAATGACATTATTTCTCCTCAACATAGCAACTGAAACCCAAAGATAGTTTAGAATTAGAAAAATGAAGGAAGCAAGCTTCTCTCAAATGTGCCAAACGTGGAAGAAAGTTCAAGCAATTCAGTACAAAAAGCATGAACAGTCGAAAGTTTGGGAATAAAACTGAAGAGGTAAATTAATTTTAAGGTATTTTTTTGCCAAAAGAAGGGGAAAAATCAAGAATGAAAGGACTATAGGTATTAGATGGTTTCATTATTTTCCTGTAATAGGCTTAGTGAGGGACGCTATCAAGCTACACCATTTTTTTTGGTATCAAAAATAAGTTGATGTGCTTACTCAAGCAAACATAAAATGTTCTGGATTAAGGAACTGCTGAAGTGCATAAAACCAGTTTAAATGAACTTCATGAAAGTTCTTCCAACTTAGATTTTTTTCACTTTATAAGAAAATTTATCTATCATATGATAGATGCACAACTACCTCCTGGGGTTTTTTGTCCAGATGCTACTAGGTACTATTTGATTGATGAAGAACTTTACTGAAAAGCACAAACTAGATCAGCAAACAAAACCCAAATCAACACAGCAGGCTAGAGCAAATGTTGCAATAAACAATCCTCTCATCACATATCTAGTCAAAAAGTACTGCCAGATCAGGCACAGCACCCCTACTGATCACCACCACTGACATCTGGACTAACCATCAGAACTAATCAGACTATTCTATTTTGGACATAACCATTTCTTTCACTGTATTTAACTCTGGCCAAGCTCCACTTTGTAACACTTTAGTTTCTCCATTTGACTTAACTGCACCCAGGTCTCTGTTGCCAGAACAGCAACAGAATAGCTTATCTTGCAGGAAAAAAAAATAAATCACGTATCTGAAGGGAAACTGCACACACTAATGTGAACATAAGCACAGTATCCTAAGTGAAGGCAGATCAACAAAAAGCACCTGTCAGAAATCTGAGCTATCCGCATATGAAAGTCTTGGTAACACTTCCATATTGTTTATCCAGCTCTTTTGGACTGAAGAAAAGCCAAGAAACCAGTGCTATAAAGCTTCTCACTAGTGAATAAGTTACCCTATCAAGCTCACATCTATCTTGTGAACTTCCTCTTTATGTTCCAGAAAGGTCCTAACTATCACTGCTTTAATGATGGATTTCACTTTATTCATGAAAAGCACATCCTCTTGTATTTTGTGCTATTTTCCAACTGATGTCAGTAATCACTGTTGTTATTCCACCCCCAGTAAGAATAATCCGCATTCAAACTGAACAGGAATTCAGTGGTAAGTTTGCCTCAGCTTCCTGCAATTATTTGGAACAGCTGTGACTGTGAAAATGACCCTTTTTGACACTGGTTTAGTCTAAGACTGAGCCTCTCTCATTTTTTATCAGTTACCCATGCATTCACATTTTGCTTTGGTATTTCCAAATCTTTTCTTGAGACTAAATCCAAATTACTGCCTTACTTCATGATCACAAGCTCCTACAAACCACCTCAAGTACTTCTACAGCCATAGCAACCAAAGAGAAAACCAAACATGGAAGAAACTACCAAGCTTTACTTGCAAGTTTTTTTGATGGAGAAATAGTGTTTCACCACTGAAATGTACACACCACTTTGAATTCGCCTTTCCGTAAGAATTTATATAAAATGGGAAAGGCAGAATAAATTCCAACACATGTATCCTCTACACTGAAAAATGGTCACTACAAGAATACTTACAGTGATGGCACTTAAAATGCTTGTTATATACAATTAAACAAGAACTTCCACGTTTTCTTCCTTAACTATATAGCACTGCCTAACAATACAACAACAGCACTTAATCCAGCAGTTTAACTGCTATCTGAAGGCAATCAGATTTACAAAGAGAATGTGTATGAAGTGGTCTGAGTTTGAAAAGTACCAAACAGATTATATAAGCATTAATATACTAATTAACAGATAAAAACCTCTGTTGAAAAAGCACCTAAATCCAAATGATCAGTAAGAACCTGAAGCATTACTCTTCAAGATGAGGTTAATTTAATGACTGTAGGAAAGTAGAATGTTGGTTCTTCTATACTGAATCTATGTACTGGTACAGCTTCTGAAGTAAAATGATGACATAGCCATGGCACTTCACAAGTATGTTAACACCAGAAATGGACGGCAGTTCAGTATTAAAAATCTGGTAGTTAAGTGAGCTAGGCAAGAAAAACAAGCACACATTAAAAACCTGCAAGTAGCTCCGAAGATTTTAAGAATTCAAGCAGATATCCAGAAACTAAGGCAGATTTTTGAGACCTGTCAAGAGGACAGACCATGTAAGCTTCCCCTCCAGACTGAGAAGGAACTGAGAGTTCACATTCCAAAGGAATTGCAGATTTCTGTGTTCTATGAAAGCAACACATCACTACTCTTCTGCCTCTTCACTAAAGGTGACTGATTTTCATAAAGTCAAGAAATCTCAAAAGTACAAATGAGAAGAACAAAAGCTGAGATATCACAGGAGTGGTCACTTGAAACAGAAATATATTACAAGAATTTCAAAAAGGGTGAATCCAGCAGCACTAAAATAATCATAATGGACAGATTTCTGTTATGGAGAATGGAAAGCAGTTGTGAAGAAGAAAAAAGGAATTAATGTTGCCTTTTTAAACAACACAATGCAGTTTGTGACACATTTGAATTTGAAAAGAAGGAATAAAATCAAGTCCCTGTCAAAGAATGGGAATAAAGGTTTTGCTGAAAAACTTAATATCAGCAATAGAACATTTCTGGCACTGAATTTACACACTGAGATGAATGCCAGACAGCTTTAATGAGAAAGTGGCTGAAGTGTCTGCCTAAACTAGATCAACATTACAGTATGAATCTTTGATCTGGTAAAAACAGATGTAATGGTATATCTATCCCAGCATGTCAGTTCTTCTACTCAAACTTCCGGACCAGAGTATAAGATGAAGATTTCTGGCAGGTAAATAAAAAGCTTTTCTATGACACTTCTATGACATGAAATATCACGATCAATAAAACTCTTAAGCAAGCAAGTACTTGTGTTCAATTGGATGGGTGCATACCAAGCCACACCCGATTTCACAAGTTACAATTCTTTTTATCCCAGGATAATACAGTGCTGGAAACCTCCCTCTTAGCTCTCAATCAAGATACTAAGGAATATACAACTGCTTAAATGACAGTTGCAGAAGAATTTTTATTCAGAAATAAGTGGACACAATGCATAAGTGCACCATGTGCAAAAGAACATGAAACAAAAAGGTTCAAGTCAATCAACACTTGCAACTGCTTCTTTTTTTTGTTTCAACAGCGTCCTGTGTTTACAGCTGAATTTTGTATTTTTATATATGCTGTGATACAACCTACATAAATACATTAACACACAGCATTTACATAGTAGTGCAAAAGAGCAAAACAAAACGTGGCACCAAGAAGGCTTTTCCTCCATAAAACGCTGTGGACACTTGTCTGTCACCATGATAAATAATATACAATTAACCATATACAAATTGCATAAATACGCTTTTTAGTGAAAATCCAGCAGTTATTATGGATACTTTAAAAGGTACTATCCACATTAAAAAGTCAGTTACACAGCAAACCTTTTCACTCATATGAGGACATTGTGACCACCTGCTTCCCCCTCTTCAAGGGTCCATGAATACCATAGTTAGTGGAGCAACCATTTTTATGGCTGTAGGACATACTGTGCACAGAATATGCTTCAGCTAAAATGAAAAGGTAAATACCACAAAAAAATCAAAATATTTTCACTAGGGTACAATTATTATTTTTTAATATTATTAAAAATTTACACAGGAATAGAGACCCAAATTCTCTCTCATCAATTAGGAAAACAATGCAACAGCTTAATGAAATTTAGAGACCGCAGCATACTGTCTTTCTCTGTAAAAGCGATACACTAACAAGCCTGAAATAAAGTAAAGTAGAACAATTCAAGTGAGGCTATTTTATTAAAACTAGAATTCTTACTTTTATCCTTAACTTGACTATTATCAATATTCTTTGGCTTCCAATACAACCAAAGGAGGGAATAAAGTAGAAATGTGGAAACACTGATAACAAGATTACACTAGTCCAAGTTGCTTAATTTTAAGAGCAGTATCTCAATAATCACTCCTTAACAATAAAGACATTTCTTGTAATATTACATTACTGGCTACTAGTTTTTGTGTAATAATGAAATCGCAGCATCCCTGTTCTACTTGGCATAAAAAACTAGGGATGATGCCATTCTGGATGTATATTAAAAATATAATGTAAAAGTAGTATATTTGAGTATTTGCAGTCACAAGGGGTATTCCATACATCTTCATGAAACTAGACTTCAATGCTTTTAACTATATGAAGAAATAAAGAAAAAACTGGATTAGAAGATCTAATCCCAGTAAAAATAAAAAGCACTTATCCATCACCAGTACGGATCAGCACTTCAGTTCTTGTTAGTGCTTAGCTCTGTATTTCATAAAATTTTTGCCTTGGTCTTATACAGTCAATTATCACTCAATATATACAAATTAGAACTCAAATATATGGCTAAAATCCTTCTCCTTTTCTTCTACCTGAAGCCATAAAAAAAAGGAGTCAAAATTTTCAGAGCATCTACATTTCCAAGTTCTCACAAAAACCAGGAAACCAACATAACCATTTATACGGGGCCAGTTTTCAAAACCAGATGACCCAAAATTAACCAGTGTCAAAAGGATATACATGTATTTGGCCTAATTTAACATACTGAACCTGGAAAATGGATTCTAAGGAAAAAAATCCTCACCCCTATCAGTCAATAGCTAACTTCCTCAGGTGATAGGGCCAAGCCCTTATCCTCTAAATGATTAAAACATGGGTTGCTCCACAAACCTATTGCATTTTATCCCCGATTTTACCATTCCCAAGACAGGATCTGATGTTTAATCACCTATAAAACTTTTCACAAGTCTACTGAAACATAGATGGAATTCCAAGTTAGGAAACTTTGAATTAAAATTGTTTCCTGTTCACTAAAATGGCTATAAACCTACTCTGCTTCTGCTGCAAATAGCTTTGGTCAAAGATAGATATCACCCCTTTCACACTGTTTACGCAGTTCCACAACTTTTCTTTTGGTTGGTTACTGTGTAAAAAGATTACATACTAATTGATGATGATAATTAAGGTTTGCTCAATTCCACAGTAAATTTAAATCCAAGTTTATCATAAAAATATCTGAAAGTGAGTGAAAAATGGGAATTTATACATTTAAGACTGATTTCATGGGCTTGTCAATAACTGAGACAGCTTATTTCATTTTTCTATGAAGCAATCTCTTCATATAAAGCAATTTTTTCACTACTATTAACTTAAAAGGTAATATATTTCCCAAATAATCTATGATACCACTAAAAGGGTTAAATTTTATGATAGATTTATCAGGGCAGCATTACAAAACCAGTAAGATGGAAACCAAAGGGTAAAACAAGAAATTAACTACACGATTCTTACTTCACTGACAACTTCAAAGTTTCATATTGCAGGTTAAAATACAGTAACTAGTTACCATTTAAGATAATAAAGCTAGTTCTAATTAAAACAAATTGCTAAAGTATCGACATTATTTATAAGCCATAGAGCTTATACTCAACATTTCTAGGTGAAAACTGCATCCATTTTGTCCATGCTGTAAGTTGCAAAAGTTTGTGAGCTTTTCTGAATGTTTTTGCAGTACATAAACCTTTAAAGAAAAAAGTTAACAGGGCAAATACATAATACACTAACAGACAGTATTAAACTAATGGTGAAAAGTGTGTGAATTACTGTTTTGCACATAATGTTGCTTTTGCATTGTTTTCTATATTTATTCACCAGTGCAAGGTGTAGACTTGTAAAATATAACTACACGCTGAATAAAGTGTACAATTTGGGGTCATCTGACAAAAGCGTGATAAATATTTTAATACCAGATATAAGTGCAATACTAATATAGCACAAAGGTATCATTTAAGGAAAATAAACTTTATTACTAGACATGCAAAACATCTTAGGTTTCACTACACTTGAACATGTCTAGCTGTCATTATTATTTTGATCATGTGTCTGCTGTTTTGACTTTTCTTTCTGAAATTAGTATCTATGTTTACCAGTCTAAGTTAGTCAGCTACACACACAACAACAAACAACAACAAAAAAAAATACCTCACTTACTCTATTTGCGCACCATGAGCCACAAGGGCACTTATGGAATCCATACTACCAGACCGTGCTGCTTTATGAATAGGAGTTTCACCAACATAATCCTGTAAAGACAAACTACATTTTGTCAAGCATAATCTTTCTAAAAATTAAAATCTTATTATTACATTACTTTAATTAAGAAAGCACATGTATAAAAGCAGCATTTAATCAGCTAGCAAATACATCAGGTACTTTATCATTACTTTAAAGTCTGCAGTTGGCCGTCATGTACATTAGACATTTAGCAAAACATAATGCTAAGGGCATTTAACTCACAAGATAAGCCTTATCCAGTAACTAGGCAATCAGCAGACTCATATTCAGCAAAACTGGTTAACCCTCCCAACATATACCACCATAACACATTATTCTAACACCTTTATTTCCTGTTGTTAAAATCTTGTTTCCCAACACATTGGACTGAGCAAGCCCCCTTGAACTCGGATGCAGCAAGGCTGAGTTTGTGGGACTGTGCTGCTTTCAGATCCTGCTGACACACTGACTCAGTCCTGTGTTGCACCATCAGTACTCAGCAGGAGGAGTATATATACAGAGCTCTATTGTAATCGAGGTATGCCCAGTGTTCATAGAACAGACCAGATCTCTCCCAACATGTACACATCGACTCACATCTCATATACTTGTCTTTTCTAATCTTCTTTGTCCATTTGTATCCCATTATTATTAACCAGCATATCCAAATGTTTCATTTTTTTGCATGATGTGCAAACATACTGAGGATACTGATACTGCTTTTCAGGCAACTCCTCTCCACTGTCTTACAGGTAACAGGAAGAATCTACAACAATTTTACAAATCCAAGCAAGCAGCAGATACATTCATGCATCATGATCTACAGGCTGCAGAGGCAATTCAGTACTTGCAATTAACCTTCAGTATTAAGAACCACAGGGCAAAATCTGCAATGAAACACTGCCTTGAAATAGCAAGTAAATGTTGTTACTGATTTATTAATGTGATTCAGTCCTCAACATTTCCAGTGTAGCAAGGGGGTTTTTTTTGTTTTCTTCCCCATCCTCTTTCTCTCCAAACTTTTGATGGACTTCACTAGTCCGTTCCAGATATTAAACATGTTCTAACTGTATGTGCCTCAGTTTAGCTTCCCTGTTTCTTTCATTAAAATATCAACACTAGCTATTAAATTAACACAGCACCTTTACTGATTCACCAGTGTTTACACATAACAGTGTTCATGCCTAACTCCACAGTACCTGGTTACACTTTAGTTCTACTTGAAATGTGAATATATTCAAAAAATGATCATACTGCCTAGAAGCTACTAAATGTCTTAAATTGTCTCCCCAGCTTTTGAGACATTTAATCCTATCTTTTGGACCATACAAGTATAACTTGAAAATTGAATTCTGGATTATGAGGTTATGTATTCTCGATTTTCTACTTGACATTTTTATTTCATGGTAAAATATTTTTTGAACAAGTTACAAATTCACTAAGGGTAAGCCAGCTTACCAGTGTTTAAGACATATATTCAGCCAAACAGTGAACTACCTAGCACAGCCAAAAGGGAACAATAATGGTACCAGACAAAGTCTACTTTCTTGTAAACTAAGGAAAATTGCTGAGGCTGACAAAATTTAGAGACAGAAAAGAGCAGAAAATTCCTTAGAGATTAGAAATCAGCCATACAGCCCTTCTTCCAAAGTGGACGTCTGTAGCTGATGGATAGAAGACTGCTTTCCAATGAAGTTTATGCAATTTTTCCTATTTGTAACTTTTCCTGAAGTAACAGGAATAGAGAAGTTTAACAGAGGATACAATTTTGTTAACTATCATACATGGAAATTGATTTGACACTAATTTATCCAGAAATATTTTCTTCTTTGTAATAAATTTTCCAATCACAGAAGCTGTCTTCGATTCACCACTCTGTTATACGGTTTCCTCCCCGCCCCCCTTTTGTTAAAAAGGTAAAAGTATAGAAAAGTAAGTGATTTGCCTTTTTTGGTCAGCTTTAATATTTACAAGCCCAACCCTAAGTTAAAAGATAATCACCCAATATGAAGTTCAGTTTAGGGTTAGTTGGCCATGCATAAAAGAAAGATGACAAAACCTCCACTAGCCCCATAAACCTGGCACACTGCCCACAGTAAGACCCAGCAAACTGAATTATGATATCTTGCTGTGGGAAAACACAAAAAGGATGAGAGAAGACCTTTGCAAAAGGACTCCTCACCACTGCATTAGAAGAATGAGCCAAGCAGCTACCACTGCTACGGCAGCTACCACTTCCATCACCAAGCAGAAAAAATTAGTATTTCAGAAGAGAATATATGTCTTCAGAAGGCCTGCTTTCAATCACCGGCCCAGAAAAGCATGTGTCTAAAGGTAAGGAATTAATAAAATACTGAGAAAATGCCAGAATACACAGATTTAGATTTTTATAGCATTCCTTTTAATTACAGCACCTAAATTCCAGTCATCACTACTATTATGCTCCTTTGAAATTCTCCTAAGGAAATAGTTTCCTAGCTCTCCTCAGAAATTCTCTCTGGATTATGAGCTAGACTGAAAGGGGAAAAAAATGTATCTCAGGAAAAAATGGCTTTTAAGTTTACTTATTTTTCAATGCATCCAAAATTATGCACACAGAAGAAAACAAAAGTACTCTGTATGAGCCTCAGAACAATTCTGTTTTGATTCAGCAACTGGAATGACAGAAAAACAAAGTAACAGAGCTTATTCTAAGACGCTTCTGAAAGCAGTGCAGGGTCTAGCCTGCCAGCACATTTTCATGTGTAAGACACCTCTTCCCTCTCTCTTTTTAGCTAAGTGGAGCAAAAAAAGTTACTTTATTTTGAGATGCTCTACAAATTCCTGATTGTCCTTGATAACACCTCATAATCCTTTAAATTGTTCACACTTCCCATCTGTGCTTGAGTCTGATATAACCCCTTTTGTAGTAATATTCCAGGAAGAGAAGCACCGGTAATTTGCACTGGCCTTTCACAACTAGAGCAGAACTTGTCCCTCTGTTGCAACACTGCAACAAGTCCCAAACTTGTCTCATAATCTAGAGGACACATTATAAATACATGAGTAGAAACTCAAATTAAGCTTCATTAATTTAGTATTCAAGATAATTCGTTTGATTGGTTCTGTGGTTACTGCATATTTTGTGCACAGTGCTCTTGAAGAAAAAAAAAAAAAGAATTCATGAAGCATCAAAGACACTTTTATTTTTTGCAACTCGCTGCTGAATGGCTTCCTCTTTCTTGGAAAGAATGGCTACTCTTTCACACAAACAGGCACAGCCTGCTCTAGCTTGGGGTAATGACTAGATTACCTTTGACTTCTATTTCATTTTACTGAATAAACATCTAGCTTCCTTATTCTCTTTTTATTTATGTGGATGAAGAGCCTTTTGCTTTTTTGGCTTTAATCAGCACATCTATCTCAGCTTGATTAATCAGTTTGCAGTTCCCCACTATGCTGGTTAACCTCAAAAGACATTTCCCCTAGTGATTAAATACTTTTCTCAAACTGTCTTCCCAGGCCTCTTTCATGTAAGGGTGTTTTTTCAGTTCAGTCTAAAGACATTTTTTTACTCCATTTTTCCTCCTCTCTTTTGGGGCCCAAAGTTCTGTTGGCTTGAGGATGGTCCAGTTGAATTCAGAGCACATTTCCTATTTTGATCTCCAGCTTCCAAGTCCCTGGATCTGATTCAATTGATTTCACTCACTGGTACCTTTACATTCCTTCATAAAGAAAAAAAAAAAAAAAGACAATCAACAGCCCTCCTCCCCCAACCAAACCCAACTCACTTGCAGATGTTTATTTTTAAAATAAAAAGCTCCCCCACACATTTACACTGAAAGCTTTCAACTGTGTATACGGTTTTGGCTGGGATAGAGTTAATTTTCTTCATAGTATCTCCATAGTATCATAGTAACATGTTTTGGATTTGTGACCAGCAAAGTGTTTTTAGTACACCAATGCTCTAGCTAGGAGTGGGCTGGGATGTGGCACAGCTGGGACCACTGACCCAAATGGACCAGAGGATTATCCCCTACCATATGACATCGTGCTCAGCAAGTAAAATTGGGGCAGGGGGAGAAGTTTGCCAGGGCTAACATTGCTCCAGCTCTGGCTGGGCAGCAGTCAGGTAGTGGCAAGCAATTAAGCTTTTTGGGTTGTGTGTGAGGTTTTAAAAAATGTTTTATCACTTGATTTTTTTTTTTAATTTCTTTTTCTTTGTTTCCTTCTTCACCTGTTAAACTGTCTTTATTTCAACCCATGAGTTCTCGCACTTCCCTTCCGATTCTCCCCTTTGCCTCACTGGGTGCAGGGAACAAGGAAGCAGCTGTGTGGTACTTAAGCGTCTACTGGAGTTAAACCTCAACACGATGCAAGCACTTCTAAAATACTTTTAATAATGATACCTGACTAAGACACAAAAGCCCTATTTTACTAGATAAAAAATATAAACTACCTCCATTCCTTAACTGGCTGAATTTCAAGTTCTATCAGATGATCACATTTCCAAACACTACTCATTTCTTACATTTCTTAGAACCAGTATCCTACCCTTTCTGAAGCTAGGAAGTAGAAACTAAAGAACACTGAGTAATCTTCCTTTTTTGCTAGAAAGGCTTTTGAGTGCAAATGAGAACTGATGGAATATTTTTCTCTGGATTTAATCCTAATTGTTGTTTAAAATAAAAACAGTAATATACCAAAAGAATGTTTTCTTCCTCCCCACCAAGGATATCAGCTAGTTTACAGCTCTTGTTCCTATGGGTAGTCTAACCCTCCTAAATCTACCTGCCACCACTGCCATGTGATGCTAACTGACTACATAAATAGTAAGTTGCATCCCTTGTAGGGGTGCAGTATTTCTTTTTCCTTCTTTTTATGACAGGCCACACAACTCTTTTTTTGGCCAATCAAAGGCAACATACAATAGAAATGTTTAATAGGCTGAGGCTAGAGGAAAAATATATTTAAATGAAGTTAAGAGTTTCCTAAATCAGAAAGTGCTTGTTATTATCTGATGTTAATATGCACAACAGCCCAGAATCAATCTGTGTTGTGACAAGAATAAAACACCAGAAAGAAATCCTCAGGAAAAGTAGCAGCATAATTGCTTTGCACTGTTATAGTGAACTAGAGCAGGCAGGCAGCCAAATGCAGGTCCTGAGTCACATCACTAAGAACTATTAGCAGACATTGCCTGCTGAGGAAAAAAAAAAAGATAAATCAGAAACAGCGGGACATTCTCCTGAATCCACTGCTGGGTAGAAACAGACAGTCCAGTGCTTGGCACTTCAGCTTTCCTCCTGTGTGTTTTTATATGGTGATCCTGGGGGAAAAGAACTGCCCACTGATCAGAGAGAGATATGATTACAGCCAGCACATTCAGTTATATAAGAGGGCTGGGCATCACAGGATATACTCACAGAATTTATTTGGGGAGCAAAGTACAGTTGGGACAAGCAGTTTTCAGCGTTTGTCCTTCATTGCTGCTGCCTGAGAAGTGTCCTGGGCAACTGTCACCAGCAATGAGATAAGACATTTTTTAGTTTTCCTAAACTTCAGGGCAGGCAGCATGAGCTAGAATACAATACCTTAGGGCAGATACGAGAAAGTATGCATGCAAATTCTAGTGAGTACCGGAGGTTTATGGTAAAACTGAGAGACTTGAGTGGATTCCTTTTCAGAAGCTATCCTTTTCTTTTTCCAGAAGTGAAGGGTTAGTCTGTAGCCAATGACCAGAAGTCAGTTTGGAAGTAAAGTTTACTAGTTTAAAGATCAAGCATTCCCAGATCTTTCTCAGCATGTGTTTTGTATCCAGTGTCCATGGAACACTTGTCCTCACACAAGCATTAGCCAGTGACTATGTCTGTTTGGAGTACAGCATCAGTCAGCGAGCTGGAAGGAATAAACAAAATACACATCAGGCAATAGTGCTCCAAAAGCTCAAAAGTGTGGGTGGAAGCCCTAGATGGTCACCTAAAAGTGCTTTCAAGTTAAATAAGGAACCAAGATTATTCAAGGAGTTCAAAATCAAACAAGAACAGTAGAATTTGACTGCAATTCAATATACGGCTGAGGGAACTGGGGAGAGCAAAGCATGCACTGTGCTTTACATAGCCATGTATGAAACATTCCAACTATCTGTGGGATGAGTTTTCTGCTTTAGGTATCACCAAGGCATACTACCTAGCTTTCAGTGCTCATGCATGTGAAAACAGTGTGACTGACCAGCTGCATCCTAAGAACTTAGGAGACCTTTTTGTTTCTACTACCATTTTAATTAACCAGAGATATCTCATTTTATCACTGAACTGAGTCTAAAATACCTCATCATATGTTCAATTAGTATTTTGTGGGGACAAATAAAAGTTACTACATTGAAGTGTAACTTGAGCCTACCACTAATGGCATACAAGGCACCCCACAGTGCCAGCTCTCAATACCCATTGGTATTGTATCTGTGGTCTGTCATTACCTAAGTCTGCCCTTAGAAGGCTATAGAATACTATCATCACTACCTGAAAACTTGACAATGTGGAGGTCCATTTGCTCTGCTAATAAGCCATCAACATATTGACTCCTGAATCACTGGCTTGCCTTAGTGACTTCTTTAAGCTGGAATGAGTCTCCTGCCCATTTTTAACTGCATATTATACTGCCTTCTGCTTTCTTTTACAGTCATCTGCATGTTGCCCTCAGCCCATGGAGAGATCTCTCCACACTCTTCTCCTCTTCTTCTGGGAGCTAGCTGCTACCTTCTTCTTTGCTACAGCCTCACTCACTACATGTGATTTTTCTCCCCTCATCATGTTCCAGGACATCAAGCTTGTTCTTCAACTCCATTTCAACCTCACTGGTCAGTTCTTCTCTTTATCCTCATAGCTGGAAACTTTCATTCTTCTCATTCATTCACTTTCATTCATTCTTCTCTTCTCATTTAGCAGTTATTTGTACATCTTTATTCTGTGCATGCCATGTTTCCTCTCTAATCACCGTTTCTTTACATTCTTACCTGGTCTCCAGATGCATTTATAGTTCTTGTATTTTCTCTTCTGAAGGTTCTACCACTATGCAGCAATAACTTATTGCATAAGTTACTTTTGTCAGGTATCAAGGAGAAGATGCGATCTATAGCCTCTGCATCCAGTCACCTTCATTGTTTCTACAATTCTCCTGGTGTCTCACAGCTGTTCTCAATGCACCAGACTTCTTTTCTGAAAACTCAACACAAACTTCCCCATTTCTTATTTTTGCATAGCTTAAAAAAAAAAAGAACCAAACTCTAGAAATGCAAATGTTTAAGTTCTTCAGCAGACTTAGCTTAACTCTACTGCATATTAAATATAGTCCGGCCATTAAATATTTTAAGAAAAGCATGATGCAAGATTTAACAGGCCAGACATTTTATGGATACTGTGCTATACCACAGCTTTTAATAACAGCATATGCTGTTGTATTAATTATTCTCATAGAATATTATTAAAAATACTTTTGATTACCATTAAAAACAATGTTATGTATGCCCAGCATACATAACAGATTCATTCAGTACTTCAAACATTTTCTTCAAAAACATGATAGTTTTTAAGCATTGATTCTGTTACTGTACCAAAGTACAACAGTCCTTTGCAGGAATTTTGCTATATTAATGCACTCTCTGCTACTAATTAAATTACATACTACAGTAAAACTAACGAAAATTATAGTAAAAAAAAAAGAAAAAAATCTAAATCACCCATTCATTCTTTGTTAGTAAAGTACATGTTTTTGATCTATTTTCAGAAAGTTACTAGAAAAGCTTTAGAAATAATCTAAGAGGAAAACATAAAACCAGATGCACCTTAAAATAAATCAAGGTAGACCTTACTAGTTAGATGTATGACTAAATCATGAAGCACCACAAAGGGTCTCATGGTTCTGTAGGCAATGGTAAATTTTTCAATTCTTAGCATATTTAGTAAGTATTATGTTCCCCACTAGTCTTTTTCTTGTCCCTACAGCAGCACTACAATATCAGAGTATTTGCTAATGCTGCCAACACCAAGGCAACATTACCATTTTGTTCAAGAAGGAGCAAGATGTCAATTCCTAAAACAAATGTCCTCCAAACCCTTAGAGGCTTAAAGGGCATTTATTAGTCCTACCTCTACTGCAGTGTAAAATGTCTATAACTGATAATTCAGTCATTTGACTTCAGCTGATGTCAAAAATAAAGTATCTGTATGTTAATGTGAGGGTCATACATGTCATAAAAAGGGATCAAGACACTCCTTCCAAGACTATATGCATACGTGAAATACACATGAATCCATACCTGTTTGTTTATGTTGGCCCCCACTTGAATCAACCAATTCAGGCACTGTGGATGTCCTCCAAAAGCAGCAATGTGGGCTGGTGTTTGAGCAAAACGTGTTGTACTGGCATTTACAGAAGCTCCAGCTCTTACTAACTGCATTAGGCACTCCAGCTTTAAAGACATGAGGGAAAATAAAACCAGAAATGTTACACAGATGTGCTATGACAATTTGCATGCGCTAAACAGATACATAAAACCTAGAAAAGCTAAACTTACTAATTAGACTACATGGATGAAAAACAAGACCGAATATGAGATTTAGGATTTCCCCTCTCCTCCTTCACTCCTCCCTCATTTGGTTATAGACTATACCTGAAAAGTACTTAATTCCCACCTCCAAAACTGAATTTCACTTTTATTTTCAGGAAAGAGGACATAAATACTTCAATCCTAACTACAAGAGATATCCAGTTCACTTTTGTTAAGAGGGTGGGCGGGGAGGAAAAGAATGGGGGAGGAGTGGGGGAGCTCTAAACCAGCAAACATGATACTAACCAGATATTATTAGATAACATTTGCCAAAACAAAAGTGTTGTTAGGAGATACATAGATGGACTCATATTCTCAGGAGAATTTATAGGAAGTTGGATCAGAAAAACAGAAGATTTTTCATTTCTTTAATGTATTTCTGTAGTGACAGAAGTTTAGTAAAGAAACGAATACTTAATATATATTAATATGCTACATCTATAAAAGGAATAAAATTATTCTATCATTTTCTTGTTATTACAGATGAGGGACTGTTAAAAACAGAACAGGTTGCATGTTTGTGGCAATATAAAGATTATAAAAGCCCTTTTGTTTTAAAAAATTACAGTATTTTATCAAACTATATTCTGCTTTTTTTTTCTAATATACTAACCAAAAGTGTCAGCTATCCAGACACTATTTTTAAATGCTCATAACTTCTCATTTGTAGAAACTAGGCAAACCACAGCTACGATGACCTCAACTTTCAAAAATAGTCAAAACAACACTCCTTTCCTGTCACACAGTAACATTGTCTTCTTGTTGATAGGAAAAGGAACGCACTACGCTGAAATAAACAGTTTAGTCTAGGCATCCATTTATTGTGGTTAGAAAACAAATACCACTGCACACAAATGCATCAGCAAAACAAAGACCCTCACACTGGCTCAGGCACTGGTTCATATAAAACAAATCTATGGTCTCTCAGTGTCTCAGTTAAAGAAAACATCAGCCACACCACAGCTGTGGAATAGTCTGTCCATAAAGGAACAATTAAAAATCATCTGAATGCGCGCTGGCAGCTTGACTCAGATAGAAGCATCAACATGAGGATTATAACATTCTTCTCTGTTGCTGTATGTCAGCCTTTCTTTCTTTCTCCCTCTCTTAACCTGTAAATTCCTAATCTTGCTGAATTACATACATGAGATAAAAGTACTGACCACTCTAATTAAATATTTTATATTAGTTTTGCAAATACACCGTTAACTTCAATTGTTTCCTTCCCTCATACAGATCAAACAAACACATATGAACCCTATCCTTCAGGATACACAAAAGGAATTTTTTTGGACTGTAATGGAGTTAAGGCTACATACAGTTGTACCATTAACTTACTAACTGCATGAAATAAGGGTGAGGATAACTGGAATATTGGATATTAATGAATCCAGCTCCATAAACATCAACATTGCCAAAGACAAAGTACCTTTTCAAAAGCAAACAAGCATTTTTGTTGGGAAAAAAAATACATCAAAGAACTGGTATAAGAAAACTTGTAACTCTAATGCCAGACTACTGAAACACAGTTTGTATTTGCCAATATTAGACTTTCCTTAATGTTCACATGTTAGCACCTGTAATATTGCTGTTAATCCTTATTAATTAAATTCCAATACTGTAATTATTAATAGCCATGTGATGGAAAAATCTCCAGCTACACCAAGAGGTTCATCTATGGTAACTGCAAACAAAAATAAATTTCAGCCAGTTTTAAAAACAACAGACTTTTAACAGTGTTAATTTGAAAACACTTCCAGACAAGCACTACAACTTCAGGAAAGAATAGTATTTCCTGCACAGGCACCAGGCTGAAAGAATTCCACAATTAGACAAAGCATTACAGCCCATCAACTGAAAAGGGAAAAACACACAAACCGATTCACCAGCATTATTCTGTTTTGTAAGATGGATACACGCCATGATTACCCATAAAACTTCATTTTAAAATATTGGGGTTTTGTTTGTTTTTCTTTTTTTTTTATACTGCCCTCTGACAGGGCTTTAACAAGGAATATAACATTTCACCCCATTAAAAGCTTAAGTATGGATCTTCTGTAACATGGCTGCCAGAAAAACCGGCTTCTTCCACCATTATGGAAGAATGAGGTGAATTACATCCACCAATAGGAAAAGTCATAGTGACAAAAAAACAATACCTGACTTGATTATTTATGCTTGAGATCAGAATACCCAAGTCCACTTTCATTAAACAACCTAAATTTAATACAGCGGATATTTTCCAACCTAAAGCAGAGGTTAAATTGATTTAGTGAAGAAACACAGGCCTCCACATAGGCCACAACACTGGCAAAATACCAAGGAAGAGACAAGCATTTTTATCTCTGCTACTTTTGTTCCAAAAGAAACAGAACATATTTACTACCATTTTGCTTCCTATAATGTAAACAGTCAAATGGCAAAAAACAAAAGCATGAAAAGAGCACAAGCAAAGAGATGTGGTCAGAGAAAATAAAAATTCACATGCAAGTGATTAAAAAGAAAAGTAAGGTTAGTCCAAAACAAAGTGAATTAAAATTAAGACCAAATTAAATTTTTTTTAATGCAAGCCCTGTATTTTCTACCTCTCTGGTAGCTTTTTTAGACTGTTAACATTTTTACATTCTGACCCATCTTCTCAAAAACCTACGGAATACCAGGGTAATTTAGGGCACTCTATAATTAACTCCAATTAAAATACAGAAACTCTAATGGGAATTAATTCACATCTCAGGAGACAAGCACTTTTCTGCAGTCAGGGAATGTCCTGAAAATGCAAACTCCACCACAGGTATTCAACACAGCAAGTAAATTTACGCTTGCTACTATCTCTAAAAGGAGGTCCATGCTGTCATTAAACACCCTAACATTACAACCAAAAACACAAGCTGCAATACCTATTACCTCCAATTGACTTTGCTGGTATTTTAAGCATTACTTGCAAGCTGTAAAAGTATGTTGTTGAAGTAAGTTATTCAAGAACAATGTGTTTTCACTTTTAATCTTAAGAGACTCCATTTTTACCGGTACTGGTGTTACACCAGTATTTCCCCCCATAAGCCACCTTTCCTCTTTCACATTCATCTATAACCAACTTGACTGCTGTTGCTACTTTCTTACTGAAGCATATGTACAACTGCATGCAAGAATGTAGCTCTACACAGCTTTACTGTAAAATTATTTTGTACTGTCCTTTGATACAGGGGGGGGCATCTTCCATGTTCAACCTGTGCTGCACATGACAGAAACCTCTCTTCGAAGTTCACTAAACCTGGACTCCTGCTGTGTGTGCAAGCACACACGTGTGTCCGTGTATGAACTGCCTTAGATTTCACTGCTTGTGAGTAGTTCCAGAAAGGACTTCTTCCAGAAAGGAATTAAATCAGTTTTGTCTCTTCAGCCTCCTACAGAGCTGCAGTGAGAACCAATACATATCTGGTGGACTATGTTGCTAAATGGCCCTATATCAGAGAGACAGACATGAAGTTCTGTCATCACATAATTTCCTTCAGGAAAAGAAGAAAACCAAACAAGTAAAAATCTCACAAAATCTAGAAAAACAAAGAAGTGAAGAGTCTTGTTCAGTAACTGTTAACACTTCAAAAATTAACATTTGAAAACTCTGGTACTTTGAGAAACAGAAGAATCCTCCATTTTGTTTTGATGAATGTGAATTTCAGGGGGAAAAAAAGCAATAAATAAAAATGTAAGACATGCAACTGAGCAACTCTTGTGTCACTGCTGGCAACACTCTGGTATCTGGTGAAAGGTAAAAGTGTAACTATGCCATACGAACACAAAGCCAGTCAGGTTTGGGATCCAATTACAGTACTGTAACTTTTGCATGTATTGTGCAGTCTTCGGCTCTGAGAAAGGAACACAATTTAAGTAGCTAGACTATAAAGTACGTAGATAACATCCATAAATTGTTGCCTAGATCTGAAAGCTTTTAGAAAAAAAATAAGCAAAATTCCATAAAACCCATTTATAGCCTATGTCACCTTTGCAAGTCTCATTCCATTTGTCAGATTTCCCCCCCAATACATAACAACACCACCCATCAAATTTTGCCCATAACTAAGAAGGAATATGGCAAATACAAGCACAATATGCTGCAGACCGACTTGTTCCCTTTGTTTGCTGTTTCTGCAAGAGTCTCTTCAACAGAAACTGGAATGCACACAATAGCTCTTACAACCTAGGATGCTTAGCAGAAAGCTGATGATGCTTAAAGGAAAAAACAAAACAACACATACACTATCCAAAATCTATATCCAATAATTCAATATCCACAACCTTGCAAAAGCAAGACTGTCAAAAGCTCATACTGAAAAGAAATTCTTATGAGACAGAGAAAGGAAATAGGAGACTGTAAGACCAATTAGTAGCTTCATATTTTCTAATAGTGTACTTCACAAGGAAAATAAAGGCACTCCATTTTTTTCGGAGTGCAGATTATTAGCTTCTTTTCGAACAAATAAAAGACTATTTTACATTTTGGATTTGTGGGTTTAGGGTTTTTTGTTTTGCTTTGTTTTAGGACTGGAAGACCGCTTAAGCTATGCTTCTAAAAGCTTCTCAAAGAAGCAACTGCAGATAAGATCACATAACATATAGAAACCATCTCTTATTGTCCTTTTATTAACCATGACAACTGCCTAAGTACATCAATCTTCCTCCTCCGGCACGCAACCAATAAACAAATAGAAGTATATGGGAAATGGGAGGGAGAAGAAGAACAAAAGCCCCTCGAATTCTGAACCCAGACAAATCAATGAGGAAAAAAAAAACAGATCCCAACCATTCCGGCTGGAATCCTGCATAGTCTGGGATACTCACTGCGTCAGAAACAGGAAACGCATATATAAAAATCAAGAAATTAGGGTACCACTCATTCTAAGATGGGAAGTTAGCGTAGCTACTTCTTATGTTTCTGTCTTTTCTGCAATGCAACGACGCCAATGCAGAAAATTCCATACGCATGAACCGCAATTTATTTTTCCTACTGAAGGCAACCGAGGAGCGCCTTACAGGCACAAGCAGCTCCTTCTGCCCAAACTCCTAACGAGCCGGTTGTCATAACACGGGCAGCACAACACAGCGGTCTCCAGGTGCGGAGCCTGAGGACGATACGGACCGCGACCAGACCGCGCAGACAAAGCGCGCAGCGCCTCGGGAGGGAGGGCGGCTGAGCCGGGAAGGAGGATCGGCCGGGGGGCGTGGAAGGGGTCGCGCCGCGGCGGTGCCTCCAGCCCGGAGGGCCGGCGCCCGCCGGGGGTGTCCGGAGGGGATGTGCTGCTCCTCGCCATTTGCTCCTGGCGCCGGTGGCCCGGGAGCCCTCTGGCAGCCGGGGCGCGGGGCCGCCGCTGTCACGCGGGAAAGCAGCGGGGAAGGAGAGGGGAGGCTGCCGCCGGCAGCGGGGATGGGATGAGTGATGCGGAGACGGCAGGTGCCGCCAGCCCCGTGACCTGCGCCACCCACGCCTCGCTAACCGCGGGGACAGGAAGGGAGCCAAGCGCCACGGCTGTCCGCTCCCGTCCCGCCCGATTCCCTGAGGAGCGGCAAGAAGCGGTGAGGGAAGGGGGGGGGGGCGGCGGCGCCTCCCGGCACAGCGCGCGCAAGGGGCAAAGATGGCGCCGCGTTGCGCGCGAGCGGGAATCGCGCCCTCCTTCCATTTCTCCTTCCCGTTCCCGTACCCACCCCCGCTCCCGCCGCCGGCTGAGCCCAGCCAGGCCCCACCTTGCCGAAGTGCGCGGCCCAGTGGATGGGCGTCCAGCCATAGAAGGAATCCTCGGCCGCCAGGTCGGAGCGGGGCGAGCTCTGGAGAAGCGCGCATAGGGCGGGCAGGTCCCCATCGCGGCAGGCGCGGTGCAGGGGGAAGCGCAGGGTCAGCAGCTCCTCGCTGGAGAAGCCCGCCTCGGGGCCGGCTCCCAGCGACATGGCGAGCGGGAGAGCGGCGAGAGGGAATGGGAAGGAATGGGGGAGGGAGAAGGGGAAAAGGGAGAGGGCGGGCGCGCGCTGCCCTGGCGGGAAGCGGCGGCGACTGCGGCTGGCGCGCGCGGCCCCGGCACAAAGGGAGCGGGGCGGGGCCGCGCGCGACGCTCCGCCCCCTGCGGGCGGGGCCGGAGGCCCTCAGGGAGCCCGGGCCGGGCGGGGGGGCGGCGCGGGGCGGGGCGCGGCGGGGAGCGTGCGGCCGCCCCTCCCTCGCTCCCTCTCTCCCTCTCATCCGCACTCCTTCCTCCTCCCTCTCCTGCTCCTCCTTCTGCCCCTTCTTCCCTCTCCCCGTCTCCGCCCCTTTCCTCCCTCCCTCCCTGGCTCCCTTTTCCTCTCTCTCCCCACCCCCATCCCTTCCCTCACCCTTCTCTCCTTCTTTCTCCTTCTCGCTCCTTCTCCCTCTTCCTCCCTCCTTCCCCGTCCCTCCTTCTCTCCCCGCCTGCGTTCCTCCATTCCGCTCTGTCTCCCGCTCCCCGCCCGCGCCCGGATTTTCCGTTGTGCGAGGCGGCAGCGCCGCTCTCGCCGCCGCCGCCGCCTCGGGCCGGTGTGGCCGCAGCGGGCGAGGCAGGGCGGGAGCGGCCCGGGCCCGGCGGGAGCGCTTTGTGTTCTCCCGGTGCCGCGGGTACCAGGGACTGCCCGTGTGTCCGCAAGGAAGAGGTGCCGGCCACAGGGCTGTGCCGCGGGGCGCCGGCCATCGCCGTGCTTGTTCCCGTACACCGTGGGAATGCTCTCAAGCCAGCTTCAGCGCTCGGAGGTCGCTGTGGGTTTGTTCTGCTCAGTGGATTGCAAACCAAAGGATAACGCTGTCAGTGTCTGGTTAAAATGACAATGCCAGGTTTTAAATTGCAACCAGACACCAGTCCTTGAGTAATGACTCCGCAGAATTGTAAAGAAACTTCTGTTGGTTGCTGCTAATTGTTTTCTGTCCAAAGTATTTGTGAATTACTTTTTCTAACAGTAAAATTTAATTGATGGTAATGAAGAGTAAAATTGTTTGACTATAAGTACACTCATGCATCCCTGAAAGTCATGGAATCACAGGAGCATAGAATGGTTTTGGTTGGAAGGGACCTTCCAACCTCCCTGTCGTGGGGCAGTGACACCTTCCACTAGACCAGGCTGCTCAGTTGGCAACTGGCCTTGAACACTTCCAGGGGTGGGGCATCCACAACTTCTCTGGGCATCAAGGACTATTCCTTTTTCAGTATACATTACTAAGCAATGCAAGCCAGGAATTATGTTCTGAGGCAAAGAAGGTAGAAATAAATTTCTGTTAAAAAGTATCAAGGGACCCAGGCATTTAATAAGCTTTTCTTTAACATCAGGTTAAACTGATCATTAAGGAATTGTGAAATATCTTTTTCTTAATATAACACTTATGACTTCTCAGAAATTGTACTTCTGTAGGCATTCCTCACATTTATTTGGCTTCTTTGAGTTTTGGCATATATAAAGCTGTGTACATACAGTATCTAGTGCTCAGAGATAAGGTTCCGGCACAAGGAAACCACCTGCAAGCAGAACGGCACCTTGGCTTACAGCCCAGCACGAAATGCCCCTCTGACATATGCTTCCCATAACAGTACTGTTTTTGTACATATGTAAAATCTTAGAAATGGAATTGGGCAGCCAGCATATGGGGCAATTTTTTAGCCTTCAAGAAGGTGATTAAGGAATTCATTCACTGTGGAAAGGTGCTGATACTGAGTGGGTGTTTGGTTGGATTGTACTGCTCTCATGTAGAGAAGGTCCTGTCCAGAAAGCTGTTGCAACAGCAAACGAGAGATTCGGCTTAAGATTTTCCTTAAAATATCACAAGGATGGCCTGAGCTAGAAACAGTGGTTTTAGAGTGTAAAAATCATAGCAAAATGAAACACCTTTTTGTGTTCTCAAAGTTTTGTTTTGATCTGCACAGTCAAGTAATAACATACAGCTCTTTGTACTTAGGACTAGCAGCACAAGTCTGGTATCAAGATATTTAAATTCATAACAATAAACTTAAAATGTCGCTACATTTTTATAGCTGTATCAAGTCTGAATATGAAGATGGAAATCTTGCTTTCAGAAACTTTTGTTCTAACCTTAGTAAAGGCTTATTTCATTATTTTTTTATCTGCAAAATGGGAATAATAAAATCCTGTCCTGAGTGGTGGTAAGAAGCTCAATTAATCAAAGTGCTTTGAGGTAAGAAACATAACATTGAGATATGAATATGCAGATGAGGCATTTCAACATCAGGCATTACTGCAGGTAATATTTGTATCCCCTAGATGTTATTATATATTCACCAAAATAAAATATTCTAGAAATAATATTATATAATAATAATAAAATAATAATAAAATATTCTAGAAGCTTCGGCTTCTAGAATCCTGCCAAGTTATGGATCTCAAAATAATGTACAAAGGAGGATGGATTACAAATCAGCCCTTTTATAGATGGTGGCACTGAAGGACGGGAAAACTAAATGCTTTGGCCAGGGGAGGGAGTACTTTCAGCTACAGCAACTTTCAATTCAGTCCCTTGTCCTTTGCCTTACAAAAACGTTCATTTTATGTTGGGCCTGGCCTTTGTTTTCATAAGCTCTAAGAGTTCATCATTCTATATGCACTTCTGATCCTGGGTTATGGGGATTTTTCCCCAGCTACAGTTAGGCAGAGGCTCACACTTTGTATTTGCATGCTTTGTTTGAGGACTAAATAATGCAGATCCTATATGATGGAGCACTTGAAAGAAAAAAAGACAACCTATACCACAGCTTATGTTATAAAAATGGACCTTTTCAGAATGTTTGGTATTTAAAAACATAGTTTCCCAGGTTGAGAGAAGCAATCTGTTTCTTATAGTGTTGTGTATAAGTACTGACATAATTGCTCACATACTGTTTATAACTACCATTAAAAAAAAATAAAGAACTTGAGTTATAGTGAAGTTGAACAAAAATTAAAGATTCCTGAACTTGAGAAGATTAATATTCAAGATTTGCATGTGATTTTTATCTCATAAAGGGATATAGAAATTGCCACACCAAAAAAAAGGTGGGAGTCTGGCTAATTTCCATATGGACACTGACTTCATTTACTTTCTAGTAATCCCTACAAGGCAGACAGCTACCACTGCATTCCCTTTGGAAAAGGGAAAGCAGAATGCAGAGAGGGGAAGAGGCTTTAACAATGATGTGCAGGAATTCTGCATGTGGAACTGAATTCTGGTATATCTTATTTTGTGACTAAATTCTTTGTTATGAGGTCAACTTCTTTATGTCCATGCTAGTGATCTAGACCAAAAGTTCCAAAATAGACAAGCACAGTGCTCTCTATATGAGAATGATTCCTTAATCAGTCTGTAGTTGGCATATGACTTGTGAAATCACATTTGTCTCTATTTTTTGCAATGTGAATCATTATCCAGATAAATGTAAAGACATATGTTTTGATATTCTGCATTTCCTTCGACTACCTTAAAATATTTTGGCAATGGACTTTATAAGTTAATTCAATTTAATAGAAATAAAATCTTTAACTACTGTTATATCTTGTGAAACTGAGGACATGGAAATTCTGGTTTTTTTAAACATTTCTTTTCAATTATGTTATAATTTATTCTTTTGTACTTCTCTATCATTGTGGCTAGATTCTGTTCAGAACAATACAAATCTTAAAGAGCTTTTCAACAATCCTGCTGTGCAAAACATCAGATACATAAAATATAAAACTGTTTTGTGATTCTAATTTCTTTCTAGTTGATAGATTTGGTTTCCATTGCCTGCTATTATGGTCTGTTTGCACATGGCATAATTCAAGAAATTGACAGTCACGGGTTAAACTGTGATTTACAAACTTTTATGAAAAAAGCACAGTAATACATAACATTTCAGGTTCTTTGCATTTTCTGTTTTATATAAAGACATTTTAGCATTTAATATGTTTTTTAAACTGAAGTCTTCATTGGAATGCAGTAAATAGTATTGCAAATGCTTACAGTGTTATTTATTAAAAAATGTATTCTTGATTTTTAAAAATTGCTCAGAGAGTTCACCTACTAAACTTAGTAGAACACATTTTTGTATACTTGAAAAAAGTAGTTATTTGCAGTCCTATTTGCATTAATTTCATCCTGAGTTCTATTCTTGGTCTTTTAAGGGAAGTGAGAAGCTTTGTTTCTGTTTCTGTCAGATCAAGGAGGTAGACTTCATGTTTTGTTGGGGTGCTTAACAGAATTAAATTTCTTCTGCGAGAGAAGCGGCAAAAGACACAGAAGAGCTTATAGGCAAAATGGAGTAGAAGGAATTGGCTTTATTTAGCTAAGTTTGCTTTTATGTTCTCTTTTGGCTAATGGCACAGAAATAAAGTGGTCTGTAAATGAGGACTTCTTGAATATTCACTAGTCTGACAAGTACATATTTGAAAAGTAAACACGTTATTTTGAATGTGTGGTTTGTGATAAAGGACTTGCTGTACATTACTTATCTGTGATGTACTTGTCTTCTCTGTGCCACTCTGATACAAATAAATTATATATGCCCCTTTTTCTTTTCAGACAGATTGAATATGGAATATTTTATAAAAACTTGTACTGAACAAAGTCAGGGTTTTGTTGGTTTTTTTTTGGTAAAAAGTACCGTAGCATTTAACCAAATACAGAATTAATTCAATTTCCTCCATTCTTGCTGTAGCAAGCTTGCATTGGTTAACACTCAGGGCTTTATTTAGTTGCCCATGCATACATTTCTAGTGCCATTGGAGATACCCAAAAGTATTTGTCCCTGTTGCCAGCTGCTGCTGCAGAGCAGGATCAGTTTACGCGGGTTCTCTGCCATGCCTGCACAGAGCTGACAGATATCTTGAGAGTCTGAAGGCTTCTTAGGCTAACACGTCTCCACAATGTCATCTGCATTGATGTGCCAAATCACATAAGGAGTTCCTCAAATTTTGTCTGGTCCTGAATCCCATAAAACCTCTTGTCTTTGAAGGAGGTTGTCACAGAATCGCTCTTTACGTCCTACATTTTGCCTGAATCTAGTTCTGGATCTCTAGGTCATTATAGTAGCTACTTGTGTTTCATTTTGTTTTCGTATTTTTGAGGGTGATTTTCCAAAAGGACAAACTTATTCAGACATTATTAATCTTCCTTTTTTCTTTCTTTTTCTTTCTTTTTCTTTCTTTTTCTTTTTTTTTTTTTAAACTCTCAGTGAACTGTGATGAAAATGCAACATTTCTTTAGATGCTGGGATTTTTTTAAGCAATGGTGGGAACTTTCCATCATTTTCCTAGTGTAAATAGAGACTGACTCATAATTTTCAGGGAGCAGTTCAAAGATTAGATTTACTTCCTATTTTTGGTTAAATTAAACCACAGCAGAGTGGTGCGCCACTTGAAATATGTTGTTCTTATCTAGATTTTTGGCTGTCTTCACCTTTCTTCAGCAAAGACCAAGTGTTCTATTTAAATCACTCCTAAAACAGAATTGGAAATAAACACCTTTTTTTTTTTTTTTTTTTAAAGATGGAAGTTATTGGTGAAAACAGCTGAAACATTTTGTAAAATTTAATTTCATAAACTTAGAAACATTGGTGGTCAAGTGCTAAAAACTAAGTGTGCATAGTATGTGAGGCCTCTGGATGTACAAAGATCAGAAAATTAATAGCAGCAGTAGCTGCTAACATGGAAAAAAAAAGTCATGAGTGGAAAAACAGTAAACTGAAAGTCCTTTATCCTCCTTTCCAGTCCTCAGTTCTCAGAGTTTTGTCTGGCAAGAAGAGCAGGGAATCTGTCTGACTTTCAAATAATTACTGATGTATTACTCTGTTGGAGGCTAGTAGCAAAGAGCAGCTGTGCCCTGTAGACAGAGCCAACTTCTGCCTTTCCCATCCCCCATTTCTGACTGCCTTCCCTGGAGAAAGCAATCTCACTGTTAAATAAACTTGGGTTGGGTTGCAAGACAAACCAAGAGTTCATTGGGAAAATATTTACTCATGCGTAAAGAAGCCCTTTTTAAAAACTTTGCTGCTTAGGAAACGATGCGATTTCGTGGGTAATAAATAAAAACAGATTAGTTGCACTACAGTTGTAAAGCTGCCATCTTTTATGAGCCTGGGAAGAGTGACCTTTTTCATCATAAGGCTTTGTCAATTCTGCCTCTGTGCAACCCTTCTCTTCTTCATACACGTGAATCACCTCATCATGCTCGGCTGAGAGGTCTAGACCCTAAAAGATAAGGGAGTTAATTATAGTTGTTGGCTTTTTGACAAACTACCTTTCTTTTTCCCACATTCCTTACCAGTTTTAACTGAAAATTAACATTTCTTGAGTGGGAAAATATCAGCATTGTGGTTAAAAACAGTACTGTAAGAAATCAATACCAAACCATTTCCTTTTTCCATTTATATTGAACCTGAACCACGGTAATGAGAAGGTTCTTCAATATTCTCAGCTTCAAATTGTGTCCTGATTTAAGAAAAAAAAAGGTTGACATTTAGGGTGAATATAAATCTGACTTGCTGAGTACCTGGATTCAGTAAGTAACTTCTATCTGGAAAACTGCATGTATTAATCATGTAATAATCTAGAAACCTTCACATGGAAAAGTATTTAATAAAGGTGAAAATGCCGTTTCCACTTACAAAGAGAGGAAACAAAAATCCAGAGAAAGGTGAAGAGTGTGAAGCATCTGTGTCTGAGCCTGGCAAATGTTTTTGAAACCTGCACCCTGTCCAGTGAGATTAGTTGATGTATTTGAGGGTTTTAGTTCTTACTTCTCAAAAAGAGCATGCTCCTCCCCGAACCGTGATTTAATAAAGCAATTGTGGCACCACCTTTTCAACGAAGGTTGGTGCCTGGTGTGTCAGTCGTTCGGGAAAGGGATTGAAAAAGGCTAAACAGCCTGCGTTATCAGAAAAGGTTTCTATTTTAGCTTGCATCATATGAAAGGAGCCATCTTGTGGTTGTCTCTTTTGCAAATAAAATGTTGCTGTAAGATTGCCTTGAAAAGCTGAAGAAAAACATGTGTCTACACCTGTGCACCTCTGTGATGATTTTTCTTCTGGTTGTTTAGAAATGTTACCTTCTGATTGACACTTGACCTTACAAATGTTTTTACTTAGAGAAATATTTTTTCTATCAGATTCCAGTTCTACCAAATCTTCAGAATTAAAAAAGCACATCTGTCTGTTCATACAGGATTAAACTAGTTGTGTTCAGTCTGCATTTCACTGCTAGTCAGTCCCTCCCAATATTTGCTAATCCTCTGAGCTCTGTTCAGATTGTAACCTGCACTCTAAATTTTGCTTTAAACTACAATAACAGCATATCCTATGAAGTATGACTCTTAGTTGAACCTTTTGTGATGCTAAGTGATACATACATACATATATATATATATATATATATATATACACACAATACTCATTGAAATGTGTTCCCTGGGAACTCTGTGCATTCCAGGCACAAGGCATCCCCATCCTTTGCTCCTGGACTTCAAACTTGATTTGAGTAACCAACATGTAGATGATAAATTAGTTAGATTTCTTCACCTCTTTGCTGAAACACAGTGGCACTTACCAGTTTTAGAGTTTGATAAATCCACACAGTCCTGAGTAGACGAGCAAATTTATTTTATGTAGATTAGCTCACTGAGGCTTGTATCAATTTATTTAAGAATATTTTAAAAAATCCCCACCAAATAACCTTAGTCAAATCATACAAACACAAGCTTCATTCAATTTCCCTAATAATTTTGAATAAGGTTATGTGTGATTCAGCTTGGGTAGCCATCTTCCTACTGCAGTTTTTAGTAACTAAATGTAATATCCAGGCCAAGGATCACCATAGTTTGCTTAAAGTATAGAAAAACGTTACAGATTGGATTTGATTGCTATTTGATATGGATTGGGAGGCAAAAATGTATGTAATCTATAGTTTCTGGTAAATTCATACACATACTACAACTAACAGATAAGTCTTACTGTAGAATGTGCCATTTGAGGTTTATTGTATTCCTCAGAGCATAGCCTATTCTAGGAAAATGCAGATCTGGAATTGGGGTTTGAAGTAGACTAATACTTATTCCTGCTGAAATGGAAGCTAGACTTTGAGAAAAGGAGAGATAGGATTAGTAACAGTTTTTACTACATCTGGATTGGAAAGACATTGTGAAAAATATATTTTGGGAAAGTATTTGAAGCATTGGATTAAAATTAAACATGATAAATTTCTCAGAGAATACCAATTACTTTTTAACAGAAAATATGTGTGGGGGCCTTCAAAATATTCTTTCATTGTTAAGTATAACATTTTTTGATGAAAATCTGATCTAAAAAAATTATTCAAATAGTTCAAAACTTCATCCTAAAATGGAAATGTTTTTAAATTGTTAAAGAAGATCCTTAAGTTGCTTTTTATTTTTTTTTAATCTCTTACTACTTTACTTCTCCTCAATTAAAGAGGAGACTTAAAAAATTTTATTTTTCTTGAGATGGAAAAATTATTTCCAATGTCACTCTAAATAAGATCAAACAGTCAAATGACGTCTCACAGCTTGAGAAAACTACTTAATTGAATGAAGCACCTCAGATAAGCAGGGAAATCAAAGGTGTCATGCAATGTGGAATTTGGACATAATGTATCAGTAGGATTGTATTTGCTCTACTGGAAGCAATAATAATTTTCATACATAATCATAGATCTTTACTTTCTACTTTAATCACTGCTCTCTGTCTTGTATCTAGTAAAGGACACACAATCTCTGGAATGAAAGAAGTAGGAAAGGATTCTTTCCTAGGAAATAGGTTAAAAGCAAGTGAGTTAAAATATCTTCCCTCTAAATGTGTTGCTGGTATGACAGTGATGATTATTCTAAGAGAGACAACATATATATGGGTTTATTTTTCACACAAATAATCTACTGCTATATGGGAAGGAAAGTCTTTCAATATACAGGGTTCTGGAAGATAATGGATTTGAATAACAATCAATAGTGGTTAACCTGCTTCATATTTGTAGCTGTTAGGATGCATTAAGTCTCCTTTCAGAAACAGTCTGTGAATCTCTAAAGACAACCACCACAGTTACCCAGAACCACAGCTTGACCTCTGTCTCTATATATTTGAGTGGTGCTGGAAGGAAAAACTTATATGTTTCCACAAAAACATGTATTTACTTTGGTGAAACTGAAGTTATAGATTCATAGATCCCAGACAGATGTAGTTGTGGAACTTTTTTATGTAAAGACTTATAAATGTACAGAAATTTGGCAATTGCAGCATATTCAAAGGAGAATAAATACACATTCTAAGAAATGTGGAATGTAAAGAAGTTAAAAGAGGATCAAATGTGAGAATGGACTGCCTGGAAGAGAGTACCTTTTAAAAGCATTGCATTCCCTCTAATAGCTGAACTCTGCAAAAGCTGTTGAAAAGTATCAGCGTGTACTCACTTAACAGAACTGATCAGAGCTGATTAGAATTACCTGGATTCAGTTTCCAGAAATTTCTTGTTGCTAATTGAATTTGTAGTCATTGATATATTTCTTTACCTAGGTCAGCACTTCCATATTAATAAACAAGAAGTCGAGTAAGATTTTCCTTAAGAATAAATCACTGCCATCCACTGTTTATGGAAGCTTTTAGCAGATCTGCCTTAAGGTTACCTTTGTCCAGATTTTTTTGTTTCTATTAACTAGGATTATGCTGAGTTTGCAATCAGAAATTGTGTTATTCAAAACAGTAAGGAAAGCATTTTTAAACTGTTTTGTGAAATAATTAAATGGCAGAATCTGGAAGAGAATGTTGTAATGCCATGATCTGGAAATTCATCAAAAAACCCCATAACTGTCTCCCTTCCATACTTCTCTTTCTACCTTGACATATTGAATGAATGTCTAATTTACTTGATTGAAATCTTTTGCTTCAATAGTAAATTCCTGATTTGCTAAAAATAAAATACTTTTGGGACAGACATTTCAAACATTTATGGAGGAAAATGAGCTTTATTTGTGCCCTGAAAAATTTACAGGTATCATATACATTGTACTGAATATACAGTGCGAGAGTCTGGTGGAAGTTAACCAGTGATATTTCCTGTGAATTCACCTTCAGATTAGTGTTCTCTTATTTTGGGGTACTTTGGTATTTTATTATAATAAGTGAATATTTGTTCCTTTTTACAAGACTTTAGATTTAATCTTGGAAAGCATAGCGTATTTTTATCACATCAAGTAGATGCTAGGTGTCATTTAAACCAGCTAAATGCTGCTAAAATCCTGTTGCACACCCTCGGTTCTTGCAGACGCCAGCCTGTCCTTCACCCATGCCATTTCTTCTGCAATATCTAAGTCCAGGTTCTGATCTGATTGGAATCAGATTGAACTCACCAAAACAACAGAACAGCTTTAAACTGTTAGCTTTGTTAATTAGATTGGTAATTTTACTGTACAGATCTGTGCAAGTGATAACTTTTTGGCTAGACTGAAGAAATGGTTATACCCCAAGTGCAGCTGTATAGAAAGTGACTGCGAAGACCTTACCTTATGTGCAAACTTCAGCACATTTTCCTTGCTCTGCTGGGCATATGAGAGTTCTTTCTGAAATAACACTGTTCTCAGTAGGAAGTACCAAGAGTAAATGCTGGCCTGAAAGCAAAAGCTTTAGGCAGAGCAAACCAGCATGGCAGCCTGGAAGCCTCTCCATGTAGCATTTTTTATTCTATCAGATGCTGTCTCATTGGCTGTAGTGGCAACATTCTTGTATCAAAATATCCTAACATGCAGATATTCATTTTATTGAACAATCTTTCTGTCAGATACAGACATTTTGGGAGAAAATATGTGTTCTGTTTAGTCATGGTATTGCATTCTGAAGAAGTTTCTGAAATTTGACCTGGCAAGTTTTGTGGAGCATCTTACAAGGAAGCTTAAACCACAGCCATTATTTATATCAACATAAAGTAGTGGTGTAACCCCAAAGGAATGGCAATGTGTTATTTTAAGCAATCAGACAGGACGTGAGAGACTGTCTGATATCACGTGTTGGCATAAAAGTTAATGCTGAAGATCTTTAGCCATGCCAAGTTTTGAAATGGCAGATAGTACCATGTCTAAAATGTGTTATCTTTTTTGAAACACACATCATTTTCTCCCTGCTAAGGGAATAATTGTTTGCTAATCATAGTAATGAAATGAATAACCAAACTTGCAAATCCACCTTCACTTTCAAGCATTTGAGAAGCTGAGGAATATTCAAGCAGTTTGGACACCAGCCTGCATTATGGTAGAACGGCTTTGGTTCATCTGCTACTTGTGGTTTCTTATGAAAGACATACTGGTCCAGACCTACAAAGACTTCTTGCTCCCATTGGTAGCATCTGAAACGCACTTTAAATAGCAGTTGCTTTCTTAAAACCTTCCATGGGTCTGCATCTAAGTCCATATTCAGTGGGAAAATAAAATCTGGGGGAACTGCTGGGACTCCATTGTTCCACAAAGTTGGTGAGGCTAAGTATAATTTATGTAAAGTGCTGAGCTATTATGAAGGACAGGGAAATAGAAATACAGAAACAAACGCTTACAAGTTTCTTTAATACATCACCCATGAAAAAATCTTTGATACTAAAGCTCTAATATATTCATATCAAAAAGCATATTACCACTGGGTAAAAAAGCCCAACCAACCAAACCCCCAAAAGTATAAGCTATAAAACTTTTGGGACATGCTTTGGGGTTTTTTCTCAATGAAATGGTATTAAAATAAAGCCCTGTGTGTGGATAAGAGCCATTTGGCTCAAATAACCCCAAAATTTGGTGCTATAAGCAAATTATAGGCTGTTGTGATACATAGCTATACAAAACAATAGTTCTTTGCTTTCTATATGTGTATCATTACATAATTTTTTCACACATTTCACACATTTATTAAAGTATTTTCTTAGCTTAATACAATGTATTATTTGTATTCAAGTTACATAAATCATAACTTAAACAATTATTTGTTCACCTGTACGTCAGAATCACACAGGAGAATTTTTCACTTTTAAAAATCATGTTTCTGATTTTTTTTTGAATGTGTGACCTGGAACTTGTGGATTCCTGCTCTCTCACCATGTGATACCTGTTTTCCAAAGGACAGGCAACACTGGTGTTTTTCACCTTTTCTAAAAGTACTTCTGCTGCCTTTTGAAGGGAACAATGTAGGTGAGTAATTACTAGCACTCACCTCACTGGAGCGCAGGTTAAGGCCCACCAATTTGAGAGGTACGTGTATCACAAGACATATGTGATGCTCTTTGCCCCAGCATTGCCCCTGGTGAGCTGAGGCAAATTCAGCATACTGGATCCATAACCATTCTTTGGGGAAGGCAAGGAAGAAATCTGCTATTTTAAACTGCTCACTCTGACTTGGGTTTGCCCTCTATTCAAAGCTGCACTATATAGGAGCCAAGGCACCTATTTGGGTATAAAAACATCCAAGGTTAGATGTTGTAGTGTTCCTTCTAAGTTTGTAGAACAAGTATGTAAAGTTTTTGATGGTACGAGACTGAGGAATCAAGTTCACATCTTGTATAATGAGAGAAATGGTAAAAGCAGCAGCAGGATCACTGCGTTGAAAGTCACTGCCCTGACAGTCTGTTTTAGCCTTGACCAAAGACCAAAATCTTTTCGATTCTTTGTCAATGTCTGTTCTACCTTCAGTTTTGACTAAAAGTTCCAGAAAAAAAAAAAGAGGATGCTTGCCATTGTTTATGCTTTTAAATATTCTAGACTAAATGTATTGAGATGCATGACCTCAGAAGTTAAAGTTATGCATGTACCATGTACCATGTGTATTTGGAACCTTATCTGGGGGTCTGCGTACTTTCCAAAATGTATAGTGCTTGGGATGAAAAGAAAGTACATTTAAACTTTTTGGTTTTGGGAAAAAACATAATTAAAATAGGAATATGAGTCCATAAATTCACTGGGGAATTGTAAGGATGGTTGCTGATCAGATCTATAGTGAATTTAGGAGCAGAGCTACTGCAGGGAGATATAGCTAGCAGACAGTTTAGGAATGGGCACAAGGCTGGAGTCTCAAACACATAGGATGTCTCCTGAAAATGAGAATTAGGAAGGAAAATGCTAATTATTGTTTCAGCCTGACTTTATGTTTCTCACCTCTAGCCACCTCTTTGGACTATTCTGAAGAAATGCTAAAGAGCTCTGCCAGGGTAGGTCTTATGTAATAAGTTCCGTTGTTTGAGTTTAATTCAGCAATCTAGATTTGGGACATACTTAGCTATTTCTTAGAAGTATTAGCTCAATTTTATTCAGGTTTTCCATGGTTTTACTGCCAGGCAGTTTAACTGAACGTAACTCAGTTTTCCCCTGCGTCTTATATTATGGGAAAGAACCCATAACTGTAAAGAGTTCATATGATGCTTTATGATTTTTTTTTTGCAATACTGATGTAATTCTTGCACAATATATGTGTTCTAGTGTTACATAGACTCTACAGTTACTATGATACAGATGACATACTGCTGGGAATGTAAATGGGAAACCCTATTGTTCAGAACTACATACTTGTAAGAGTAGTATGTTGAGAATAGGAGCAGTGAGGGTGCTGACTCACAAGTGCTGAGGCTCACCTAGTGATGGCTGTGACACTTCCTGCTCCCAGCTGTCCTTTCCATCCCATGACATGCAGTTTTCCACCCTCAGTGCAGAGATGGTTCAGCTGTTCAATGTAGCAGCTGCTGAATTTCTTGAATTTGCAGCCAAGCATATTACGGTAACCCCAAGCAATTTTTGGCTTACCTTAAACTAAGCTAACTGAAACTGTTCTGCCAACAGTAGTACTTCAGCAGCAGCTCTCCAACTGAGACACAGTTGCAACAGAACAAAAATCTTGGGGGAATAGAAGAGAGTACTTTTATCAATGTCCTCAATGGACTCAAGCTGTTGGATGGAAAAATGATTATATTGTTATTCTCTGCTGAGAAGCTCAGGAACATTTCCAGGCTCTTTGGTGTGAGTACATGCCTTAGCCTTAACCCAGCTACAGATTCAGATGAAGCACACATCCAGGACAAGTCATCACTGATCTTGAATGAGAACTCTTAGAGTGGGAGTGAGCTCCAAACTCAGAGCTAAGTTTAGATGTCTATGATGTAGATTTCTACATGTGATGTATGTACTTAATGCACAAAAGTTTCAGTGAATGCAGTCAATAGGTCTCTGAGATGAGTTTTGTATCTTGTTTGATTATATCCTTTCCTTTCATTGACCTTTCCAGGAACAGTCAGTGTATCATACTCATCTATCTGTTTCTATAAGTACTAATGACTCCTTGATGATCTCTCCCTCTTTGTCATTATTTCTCTGCTCCATTTGTTGTTAATACTTCTCAAGTCTTTTGGGATGTAATTGTCAGAGACTTTGTGTTCTCTTGGAGAAATCTCATGAATGTTAGTAGATTGAATAGTGCTTGCTCTGCATTATGGACTCAACTTCTAGATGTGCTGATAGACAAGCAGAGACGGGCAACCTGCATCATTTGGTGTCCCTCCTCTCACACACAAACTGCTATGTGTCTCACTGAATCAATAAGATTTGGCTAAGGGCACATAAAGGCTTGTTCTTTTTCTATCTTTCATACACGTTAAAAGGCGTTATCTTATTAAACATCCACTTGTGCCTTTTCCTCCAGTGTTCTCTATAAGAGCACAGCTGTTGTCTTGGGGTAAATTATGGTGAGTCCTTTGTAGTTAATCTTATCCCTTGGTGACTTCATCTGCCATGAGATTTGTCCATATAGCAAGAGCACCTACAATTTTCTTCCAGTATTCCCATTATCTTAATACTAAAATGATTCTCCATAGATCTGCGAAATGTGCCTTTATCATTATGTTTCCCTTCACTTTCAATACTTTCCAGGGTTTTTCATTGGATTGTCTTTTTAACGCTGTTCTTAACAAGTGTGCCTGAGATTAAATAGAAACATTGTTCGGGGAGAAAAGGGCTTCTGGTGAAACAGATGTCACTTGAAGGACTATATATCCCTTTCTTTTGGCAACTGGCACAGATTCTGGCTAACATCAGTGGGCATCCTGCCCTCCAACAGATGGTCAGAAGTGTGCAGAGCCAAAAGCCCATCTATGAACGTGGAATATGTTGAAGATTTTATGTCTAGACACAAATGTTGAACGAGTTTTTTAGTCTGAACTTCTGTGCCCACAGCCAGTCTAGAGAAAAGGAAAGCTTTTTAACAAAGGAACATTCTGCATCAACATATGGCTGCTCCAGTGTTTAGAGCAGCTGATTGTTACGGGAGGTTTTGGGAGCAGGAGATCATGAAGTAATCAGCATGTTAGAAGAGTCACTCCATTTTTGGCTTCTTTCTATTGGGAATGTCTAGTAAGAGACCAAAATACAATGCTTCTGCTCCAGCTGAGTTTCACAGAATTAGTTCAGAAGTTGGAAAAATCTGTTGTACAGTTGCTTAAATTAACTTAGGTAGACCTAGAACAGAATTTCTCATGTGTTTTAATAGAAAGTCTAATTTGTTTTCTTTTGGCTTTGTCATAGTTGCCAACAATTTTGAGCATCAGGGATGTTCTTGTTGTCACAAAACCATCTCGCAAAATACAGAAGTTATCACATGGATCAGTGAGAAATTTGTGTGGCTTCTTACAGTCATATTAGGAACCTGATGGGTTCTTAGTTTTTTAGGGGAAAGGCAGTGACCTATGCTACTGTAGCTGGGCCAGGAAATGTGTATTGCAACAAATATAGATATACATAATTAGGTCAAGACTTTTGCCCTACATTTCCTTGCGGCTAGAAACGCTAATATGCAGACTACTTTACAGATTATTTGTCTTGTGTGTGTTGAGTCCTTACCCATCTGAACTTAAAATCTGAGCAGGTTTAAATCAGTTTCCTGACATGTTAAATGAAGGCATATCAAACTGTGATAAACACAAGAAATTTACTGGATGATACTGAGATTTTGATGGAGATTTACCTGAGTCAAGGCAACTGAGCTGCAGAATTTGTCTGTTTCTTGCATGATTGTATGGGAAGAATTGATTTTAGCTTTAAAGGAAAATGGAGGCAGGTATTAAAGAACTGTGAGGGATGCAGATGAGAAACCGTAGGAGCTGGCTTCTTGTTTGCTGTGCACTGAGAAGAATGTTACAGGTACTTGCATACCCTGGAGCATGAACCAGAACAAAAGAGAGGCAACAGGCAGTCTGCACTCCCCACCATCAGTGCATCCAGGCTTCTGCACATTACCTTTGTTGTGGCAAAAGGGAAAGTTCATCTTTAGGGAGTTCATGCAGAAATGAGACCAAATGAAAAAGAATTTGGTAGTGTGTGCATATATTCCCATGGAGGCTTGTCTAGAGACTGTTGGGATGGTTCACTTGAAAGTCATAATGCACAGTTATCAGGTAATAATTATTTTCACTCACTCTCAAAACTGTTTTGGAGACTGAAGGATAAGAAGTAATCTATCTCATTGCCATTCACCCATACTTTTTTGGGTTCAATTGCATCCCGCTTTCACATTGATTCCCCTTTACATTTTTTTGTTATAATTCATGATGTTTTAAATTCTTTCATTTTTATAATGTCCATAATCATATGCTTTGGGTTTTTTTTGAAACTTGATTCTCTATGGATGTGTTATTTGACTGCATGCACGTTTCTATAGCTGATGATTATAAGGTCAATCTCTGAGCGAGCTCACTAGCAGTGTGCATTCAGTAGCTCTCCTCATTAGTTGGTTCATAAAAGCATAGGGTTTTTTTCAGTTCTTTGTACATTGTACTGATGTGAAGTGTCCCGTGAACTCAATACCAGCTTTCTTGTATTTACCAGCCTGTTTTCTATTCTTTTAGCTCAGCTAAAAATTGCTGTGATTAAATACTAGCTGATGCACAATCTCATGAGCAACATGAGATTTGCTTAGTAATAGCATTTTATTTAAATAATGAAATTCACAATGGTGTTGAATTATGGTGCTTGCTTAAGAAGTATTTCCAAGCACCTTTTCTTTCTAGTATTTAAAGCACACGTGGCAGGTGTAAGAAAGGGGAAGACAGAGCCCAACTCATGGGGTAGAAAAGTACGTCTTTGTGTTAGCACTGTGAAAAAGCCCCAATCAGGCACCTAATCAAGAGACTGCAGAAGCTAAAGGCTCTCTGCGATCCACAGGACTGGCATGGGGCTATTGTGTACTGGTTTATAGCTGAGGCATTGTGTTTGCTATTCTGATGGAGCCCTGCACAGGGTATGAATGGGAAAATGGAAGCCAATGCCAGTTCCTGTTAATTTTTTTTCTGTACAAGAGTCTGTTAGCAATTTGCCACGCACCCTGAAGTCCTACTGTCACATGGGTTTGTTTCCTGACTGTGTCTCTGCCAAGATATTTTTACCATCCTTTGTTCCTTAATCTCTCCTGGCCCGCGTGCTGCACCTGTGTGCTTTTGAACTGCTTCATGCAGCTGGAACTGTTTGTCAGGCTCTGGACAGTAGTTTTTCTCCCTCAGGAAATCTGTCTCTCCATATTGTATGAGGAAATCTGGCTCTGTTCCAGCCTGCTTGGAAGCGTGGCTTTGCACAGTGAAGTGTGTACACATGAATACCAGAGTGAGCGCTTAAGTAAATCTCCAGAACAAGTCTATGTGTGTGCTACCTGGGTGAGGGCTGAGTAACAAATCAGATGATTTGATTTGACAAATCAGAGCCATATCTCACAATTCAACAATTACCTGCTACCAGATCTAAATCTCTACAGTTTTTAAGGTGTGTTACATTTTTATTCTTTCTTGTTATGCCAGAAAGAAAAAACTTTTCATCCTCATTTACCAATCTAACATAAATTCTAGCATCATTAATAGAGAAATTAATGGGTTTAAGTCACAGAAAAATTAATCTGAAAGCTATTCATACTATTGGCGGGTCACTAAAAGGACTCTACTGATTTTTAGTAGTTACAGCACACACATCACAAGCTGCAGAGAAGTCCAATGTACATTTACTGCCCATAGGAGTGCTTTAGCCACTGGGCTATAGGACAAGTTGAGGGCAAAAGAATCATTGCTCTTGTTGAAGCTTCGCCAGTGTGTGACATGGGAAGCTTGAGGAGAATCTCAAGTGCTATATCTTCAACTTGGGAGGCTTTATTAGAATGGCCATATTAGATTCAGATTTATATGACTTCTGCAGAGAAAATAAACTGGCCATCTGAGTCTGAATATGTAGGAGCTGGGCCCTGCTTGTTTTCCCCACTTAGAAGCTTCTAGTTTATCAAATTATCATGCAGACATTCAGTGAGCAAATGTGTCGTGTCAGTGAACAAATATTAATTGAATGTACTTATGCCTGTTACCATGGTTAATTCTACATACTTATTGCAGAACTGCTGGGAAAATGAGGACATTATTGGCATGGTTGATTTGTATTCCACATCTAATGCATAATACAGAATTTTGATTTCTTATTTGTGAACAGAACAGTTGGAGCTTAACGTGGTCTTGATAGAGACAATAGGCACTGCCATCTCATGTCCTTTACGTTGGTCTCAAGTAAATGCTTGAGTTAGAGGATGCAGGGTTGCTAGCCTTCATGTTTCTAGTGCAACCTTTGGCATTTTCCTTAAGACTTCAGCCTTTTGTTTGACTTCAGCAAAGCATTCAACATGGTTTCCTTCAGCTTTCTCCTTCACAAAGTGGCAAGTGGCTGCATGGGTGGTCTGTGAGATGGATACGACATTGGCTAAGAGGTGGCACTCAGGGTAGTGATCAATGGTTTGTACTCAGGCTGAAAGCCTGTCACAAGTAGAATTCCCCAGGGATGAATACAGGGCCCTGTGCTATTCAACATCTCCATAAATGAGCAGGATGATGGGGTTGAAAGCAGCCTCACCAAGTTTGCGGATGACACCAAACTGGGTGGTTGAGATGGACACGTCAGAAGCAAGAGCCATCTCACAGGGACCTGGCCAGGCTGCAAGAGTGGGCAATCAAGAACGGTATGAAGTTGAATGAAGTGTGGCTGGGGAGCAGCCTTGCTCAGAGACCCCTGGGGCTGCTGGTGACACAAGCTGAACAGGAGTCAGCAGTGTGCCGCTGCATCAGCTAAGGCAAATCGGATCCCGGGCGGCATCCGCAGGGCTGTGACTGGCAGAGACAGAGATGCGATCATCCCACTCCACTTAGCGCTTGTCTGGCTGCCCCTGGAGTGCTGTGTTCAGTTCTCGTCCTCACAACTCCAGAAACAGGCTGACAGACTGGAGAGGGTCAAAAGGAGGACCACAAAGATGATCAAAGGGCTGGAGAACCTGCAAGGAAAGACTGAAGGAGTCAGGTCTCTTCTCCCTGGGGAAAAGAAGGCTTGGGGGGCACATCATCACAGTATTCCAATAAAAGTTGCACCAGGAGAGGTTTCATCTCCATATAAGAAAGAAATTTTTTACAGTAAGAACAATCATTCACTGAAACAACTTCCCCAGTGTTGGAACCCCCACCACTGGAGATTTTCAAGATGCAATTGGACATGGTGCTAGATAATCTCATTGAGGCTCCCTTTCCTCATGAAAGGCTGGGCCAGGCAATATTTTGGGGTCACTTCCAGCGTGGGATGTTTTGTGACTCCATTATTGTTTAAAAAGCTGTTTTCTTTTAAATAAAAGTAAACTTTTTAGCCTTAGATATTAGAGCATCTTGAAATGTTAAAAATAATGAGAAAAGAGCCTTGGAGGGCAAATAAAAGAAGCTGAGAATGAATTGTTGCAAAGCAAATCTGAAACTTTTTGGAAGCCAACCCTCTTTATGTTTGAGGAATCAGTTCAGAACTTGTAAAGGCATAGAGTGTTCAATATTGTGAAAAGTCTCTCTTTGGTGCAGTTGATATTAATGCTTATTGAGAGGATAACAGAGCTGGTACCCCAAGTGGCTTGCTAAGTTACCCCCTAAATCCTAGAGTTTATGTTCCTTGGCACCAGAAGAAATTTTTCTTCATTTCTTCAGAAATGCTTATGCGTTTCCAGGTCTTCTGCTGTCCATTTAATTATTTGCTCCTCTATTATATTTCTAATATTCTACTGTATTTCTAATTATGTAACCTTATTAATTTTTAAAAATATTTTAAAAACTTTTAGATCTTTTAAAAATCATATTTCTCTGTTCTGAATTACTACCTTTACGAATGCATCTCAGCTTTAATTGGAAATAAAGTATCTACACATTTCAGTTTCTGAGGAAATGCTTTAAAATATGGCTGGAGCACACTCTAGAGGCTCAAAATTTCAATGGCAGATAAATTACCCCAAATTTATTCGTATATCAGATCTCATGATTTTGAAGCCAATCTCATGATTTTTAAAAGCTTTTTTTTCATTTCTAATGTAGATATGAAGCAAGATTTGTGAATACTATGGATTTTCTCATCTCCCATTCCACCAAAGAAGTATCTTTTATTACTCTAAATCTGCTGACAGGGCGCTGGGTTTTGTATGTTCAGTTAAATCTTATATCTAGGCCAAAGATGGATGACATTCTGCCAGTGCATAGAGATGCTGATATTATTTCTGTAGTGTTTTGCAAACTAGGAAGATTTATCCTGGTACATTTCATAAAAGAATTCTGTCCTGAAAAGGACAAATGCTGCACTTTATAGATTTGTTTGGAGGACCAAGATACAAGTATACATAAACTAAAAAAATTCTAAACAGGTCTGTGGATGTAATAAGGTTGTATAGGATTTTTTATGCCACTTTAAAAGGGTCATTACCCTATACGGGGACTTTGTGTCCTCTGCTATTTTATGTCATAATACAGGACTGTAAAGCTTGCGTGAAGAATAGGAAGAGCAAACTTGCTTAAAGTCCTGATTTATATGTTGCTTCAAATAGTTCAAGTTTGACCATGTGCCTATGCATCTTCACTTTGCAGATATTTTTTTATCTGTGTAATATTGCCAATCAAATGTGAAGCTCTTGAAGTGTAGCAAAAGGATTAGTGCATTTTTTTGACTGCTGACACTTGAGGATCATATTTAGTAACAGGTTCATGTTACTGTCTTGAAGGATGGTGCAGATAGGGCTAAAGGTCCAGTTGAGTGACCTAGACAGCTGAATGCTGTCACTGCATCTGAGCAGCAATTTATGAAGTCATTCATGATGCTTCTAAGCTGTTAAATAGGCAGCTATCAACACTGTCAAATTTTTGTTATTATTTTCAGCTATTTGTTTAACATATGTGTTGCCTGCTTGGATTGTGTTGATCATATACTATTTTATGCTGACACCCTAGAGCCTCAATGATGAATCAAACTCAGGCATCCCTGTCTGGATGTGAAGCCCACGTGCAGTAATCACAAGACCTTTCCTTTTTTAAACTGCAGTTGCTGTCTCTGCTCCCTGGTCATTGCTTCATCACCCAGAAAATGTGCCCTCCAGTGCTCTGCCCTACATTGGCAGTGCTGCTTATTTGGAGAGTTTGGGGCAGGTTCAGGCACAGCCAGTAGCAGCCCTCCTGGGTACAGGTTCTGGGGATGTGCTGCCTGTCTGCAGAGGAGCTGGCCTGGCACAGAGCCACTTGGCACACTCTTGCTGTCAAGACTCTGCAAGTGCTCCAGACCTGGGGATGTGGTCAAGGCAGCTGAGGGATGTGCTGATTCAGCATGTCCATGCTGGAGCATGGATTCCCAATCTGTAACCTGTGAGCTAACATTTACACTTGGAACAGGTGGCTGGGGTTATTTTCTCTAGTTGGTAGAGAGCCTTTACATTTTGGAAATTGTCTGAATGACTGTACAGGCCTGTGAACTGCTGTGATGGTAGTTATCAATCCCTGGCAGAAACCATGCAGCTGGAATTCAGGGATAAAAGGACAGGGGTAAACTGGAGAATGCATCTGAGCAAATCTTCTTCCTAAAAGGAGTGGACCACTACATAAAAGTAAAATTTTTGAGTCAAAAATGTCCCTGGATTCTGGCTTAGAAGTTGGGAAAGCCAAAGAATTTTCATTTGAAAACTCGATGAAAATTTTAAAAACTTCTAGTATTTTTTGTTAAAAAGGAGATTTCATGGCACATTTATACTTGGTCAATGTCACACTTTTCCATCAGAAGATAGTTCTACCAATACTACTGGACAGTTTTCAAAAGCAGACCAAATAACAAGTTTTTCTGCCAACCAAAACATCCAATTTCTTTTTAAAAATTAATTTTGGGGTTTTTTTAAGTGGCCAAGGCATTCATTGGCATTTGATTCTTTTAAGCATTCTGTATCCCTTAAAATCCTGAGTTTGTGTGAACTCTGGTTACAGAAATGGTTTTGGCAGTACAAACACTGATTTCTATGTGCATGTGCAGTGAAATTCCTCTGGGCAGAAAAGCTTGTTTCAACAGTAACTACCAGTAACGACAAAAGAAAAAAGTGGAAAAAACTCACAGAGGGCAAGTAAAGTGAATATGAAGGAGGGAGAGAACACCAAGAAAGAAAGTAGGAAATAATGTGCCATGTGACTGGAGTCAGAGTGGGAATGAGTGTTCTTGGGATTTGTCCTGAGTCTTGGGATTTGATCTTGAGCCTTCTCTTCAGTTACTGGTTTTGGTGCCCAGTACTGATGCCATGTAAGAGATCTAACATAGTTTATATGTACCATATACACTATGCTACTTTCCAACTAAATAAAAGTAATAAATAGCTATACATAAGACAGGCTGTTCTTAAGGGAGACATCATGCATACATGTTCTTTCAGAGAGTTTGCTACAACTCTATGGCTTTTATATTTTCAAAATTGTTCCTGACTGTGCAAATGCAAATAAAGGCATGGATTATTTTCTGCTTGCACTACTTTATGTCTGCAAACAGACATAAAACATACTGCCATATATATAGCTAAAGGCTAGGGAAAAGTCAATGTGGAATGGGCTTGTTTTTTATCTGGAAGTTTAAAATAATAGTTACTCATATACCACTGACTGTAAGTCTTCAGAAAGAATATTCTTTTTATCAACCTTATTTTAACAATTGCAAAATTAGCAGGGTTAGTTATGCTTGGATATTTTTTAAGATCTTAATGTAAGTAGGTTTGGGTTACTTACTATTTATTTACTACAGGTTAACTTTCAAATACACTTATTTTTAACTGCTTGCACAGATGCCTTTGTCCCCTGCTAGAATACAGGAGGAGAATTACTCTACAACAGAATTAAGAGAATCATGCAAGGGCTGTATTATTTTGAGCTACTGTTGCACACACGTATGTGTAAAATCAGTGTGGACAAAAATCATATTGCCTGAACCAAATTTGTATGTACTGAGCAGTCTGAACTCCACAGTTGGGGAGAGCCTTTCACTGCCGGAACGTGACAGGAAGGAGAAGCCGCTTCTGGCAGAGACACATGATGAAATTAATTCCCATTCATTGAGCTCATCTTACTGGTAAGGGGAAGCACTGTAAGAGTAACTATTAAGAGACATTGCTAAGAACATCAGTGAGCTCAGCATACTATGCTTTTCAGCTTTTGTGATTTTATTAGGTATCTGGATGAGGTAACCTCTTGAAATAGCTGAGAGGAAGAGAAAGGAAAAAAAGATGCTGGCTGCCTGACATCATCCTGCCAAAGAAATGCTATGGCCATTTGCTAATACCAAGAGGTTAATTTTGAGTTTTGCTGTTTTATTTGTTTTATCATGAAGGACATGCTAAAAATCTGGGATTTTTTTGTTTTGTTTTTTTTCTTTGCATATTCTTGAAGAGTAGATCAGAGACATTCTTGTGCATGCAACTTTATGTCCTGGAAAATCATATGCAATCACTATAAATCAGTCTTTCTGGTCTTTGGTGACCAAAGAGAAATCCTGTTTTATGCCTGCATTTTAAGACCAGAAGTGAGAATGATGATTATTTAGCCTGACATTCTCCACAACACAGGTCATATCTCAAGTCAGAGTCATGAAAGTTCTGTTTGATAATGGGATGCTGTCTCATCTACTTATTCAACATTGAGTAATAAAATGCCTTGAGCTTATTCTTACATGGTTTTTTTAATGTCAAGGTGATTACTATGAATTTCCATAAGCAAATACTATCAGAAGGAAAGACTGGCTATTTTTCTCTAAAATTCATTGTTTGCTGATCTTTAATTTATAGCTGTAATTCTAGCTCAGATTGTATTTTAGATTGCAATGTAGAATTAGGGGATTTTTTGTGGTCTTTTTAATTGTTTGATATATAGAAGTTTCTGTATGAAATCATTGGGCTTGAAAGGACATCAAAGTTCATTTAGTGCATCTTTCTGTTGCCAGGCAGGAACATGTATGGATAAATCCCTTCTGACAGATACTGGTCTAGTGCTTTCTTAAAGGTTGCTAACAATGCTAAGGTTGCAGCACCTCTCCAGAAAAGCTGTAAGGACATTTCCCCATGTCCAAACTGAATTTGCTTGCTGCAGTTTAAACCTGTTATTTTTTTGTAGCATGTACCACAGACATGAAAAATATATTATTTCCATATGGTTTGCAATAGCCCTTCTATGTATTTGAAGATGCATTCCATCTTTTTGCATAGGTCATAAATTTTGTGTGCTGTGCTGTTGTTCCTGCCTTGCATTATCACTTTCCCCTTGCTGTTATCAGTAACTTCATTATCACATGTATCTATTGTTATTCTTACTGTTCTTTCATTTTTGCCTCAAGTACTTGGAGTTAGAATCTTCACAGTGAGTAATTTCTTGATAGTGAAACATCAAAACTTGCCTTTATATTTTATCTAAATTATTTTATTCCCTCGTAAAGACATGAGATTTCTAAGGACACTACAAGAAAACTTTTTGCTAAGTCATTGGAACTTAAATGTTTTATTTTGGCATTTTTTTAAAGACTGAGTTCCATTTTCAGCTCTCCAGAACGAAAAGCTGGTAAGTGCAGGTATCCCTTGCATTTGCCTCTGTTTTCAGGATGTCAGACCGGATGATTTCATGCCGGTGCCATTCCTTCCATGGAAACAGCTTTGTGCAGCAGGGCTATGCATCTTGCCCCTCAGAAAGCTCTAACTTGGAATTAGCTATATGGCCTGTGCTACCAGCTGGTGGAGAGTTTGGGTGGCCTGGCCCTAGAAGACAGCTCTTGTTGTGCAGTAGTACTTGCCTTCCATGCCCAGCTTCCAACCACGAAATGTCTGTGCTCCTAGATGAACATGGACCGTTTCACCTCATGTAATTCCAGACCAGCATCATGGAATAACTTAGGTCAGAAGGAACCCATGGAGGGCTCTAGCCCAGCCTCTAGTCCAGCAAGGCTTATAAAGGACTTTTTCTAATTGGGTTTTGAGTAAATACAAGCATCTGGTCTGGTCTCCTCTACATGAGATAATACAGAGCCAGCAGTTTCCCAGGTGGAGCAAGCCCAGTTTTCCCAGCCTCTCCTTTTGGATGGTGTGCCCCTGGACCATCCTCGTGGCCCTGTTCTGGACGGGCTCCAGATTGTCAGCAAGTCTCCAGTAGCGGGATGCCCAGAACAGGAGGTACTCCTCCAGAATGTAGCCCCTCAAGGGGGAATAATGACCTTACAAGCAAGAGAGGAAAAAGCCACTTCTCTTGGCCAACTGGCTATTCTCTGAGTGCTCAAGGAAACAGGGGGTTGATGTAGCTGAGTTGGTTGGGGTTTTTTTGCATGGATTTAGAAGTTTTTTTGCTTTTTTTACCTTTTGCTTCAGGCTGCTTATATGAGTTTTCTTCAAAATAACATTTTTGCTTAGTCCCCATGTGTGTAGCTTGTATTTAGAGTTCAGCATCAATTAGAATGCCTCTCAAAGTCTTTTCCACTTCTTGCTACCAGTGCTACATGCTTCCTGTGTCTTTAAACAGATCATGGTACTTAATCACCGGGTGGGACATGGTTCCATTTGTAGGCTTGCATTGTCCAAAGCCTTTAAAGGAAAAGCTGCCTGCACATCTCATTTGCTTCTAGAATAACTTTCAATACTATTAACTGAATATTCAGATTATTTGCAGCATTCCTGCTGTCAGTGTATTTATACCCCCCTGCCTGAGTAGAAAGCTGAGGCTTAATTGCGCTGTGGTCAGCAAACTCACCCTTATTTTGAGAGCTCAGCTGGCTGTTACAGAGGGGCAGTTTCCATTTCATCTGAGCACATCCTGTGCTAGTGAGATAACTCAATCATGAACATATGTTACAGGAAGTACAGTTGTAGCACATTGGGGTTTTTTAATTTATTCTTAGACTTATGACTAAAGGGCAATGTCAAAGTTCATGGTCTAAAAGGGAATATTTCGTGACAGTCATCTTATTTTTAGGTCCCTTAAATTGAAACAGGATTTCTCTTGGCTTGAATGGTGATCAAAAATATATACAGCTGTAATTTGCAGTAAACAATTAAATGCCTTTGTGGAAGCTAAATTTGCTTATGTGAGATTCTAGTGTTTATAAATCTAGTAAAAGAACAATATTTGACTACAAAAAGTGGAACTATTTCAAAGTTTGTTTGCTTAGTTTTTATTTTCTTTTTGGAAGAGGAAGCTAAATTATATCCAGCTTTGTAGTCCTGCAGGCATGATGTGCCATTGTTTCTCATTTCATTAGGTTATTTGGCTGTAAACTACATATATGTATACTTCATATATGTATACTCCTATCCTGTTTAATAAATACACCCCTAAAATGTACTTTAAAATAAAGCAAATTATCTGTCTTGTGCTTTGCAAATTAAATGGTACAAACCAAGTCTTAAATAAAAGTGTCTTGGGCTCAAATTTTGATCTCTTTATAGAATAGTAGTTACTCCTTAAATGGTCCTGCTGTGTATCTTTGAAGAGTAAAGCCCATCTCCAGATGAATAAGCCTATGCCAACCTTGTCACCCAATATTTAATTATATTTCATTGCTACTACAGAAGATCTGCTCTTACAGTTGTTCAGACAAAGATCTCAGTATGTTTTTCAGGGACTGAATAAAAACTGTGGGGTCACTTTGTAGCTACTGTTGTTTAAGTCAAATACATTACAGTCTGGTTTTATGTAATGTTTAAATAAGAATATATGGTGTTGAACTACTTGATTCATAATTCTTTCCAGCTGGAGTCTTCAAAGGCTTACACCTTTCCTTTGAATCAACTTGGATACTAGCTGAAAAAACATAGATAAAGACCTCAAGTAGTTGCAGAATTCATCACTCTATTACTTTCACTTCTTATTTTTTATATATGCAAAATTTTTATCTATGGTCCATAACCAATGTTGCATTTATTAATAAAAAATTTGTAGCAACATCTGCATAAAGACCAACCTTTGTTTACTTCAATATCCAAAATCCAGAGAAATTCAGAACAATTGTCCCTGGATATGAATTACTTCCTCATGCATTGAAAATAACAGGAGAGAGTAAGAAAGAAAAATCCCTATGAAGGTCCTGTCAGAATTCTCTCCATTGCCTTTTAATTTGCCAAAAATGGAACTTGGTATTCAACATAATGAGCTATGAAGATTGGAAAATGTACAGTCTTCCTGTATCAGTGTTTCTCTCATCCTTGTGCAGTTCCTCAACGCTGCAGGATAGTGCAATGGTGTTTGATGATGTATGATCAGCCTTCTGTAGCAACTGAGAAGCATCCTTCCTGGAAAGATGTTAAGTGCAGATTCAGAGGGGACTGTCCTCACTGGAGCTGGTAAACCATCCAGTTCCTCTTTTCAGGAAATAGCAGCAGTGGATGGTGTCTCTAACTTCTCATTTGCCATTTCAGAACATTATGAATGGCAGGAAACAGCAGTTTTTCCTTTGAAATATTTCATATGTGTATGAAAGTTTTGTTCGGGAGACTATTTTTACATCCGTTTGAACAAAAATAGTGCAGTTGTACAGGCATGACAGTGGCCAATGGCATTTTCCTCCCAGCTGGTTTAGAAAACAACCCAAGCTTGAAGTTAACTTCTGAACAGCTTTCTTGTCAAGAGCAAGATGTTGAAACTGGCACAGGGGAGCCTATTTGTGAAAGACCTGCTTTCTGGTGCCTCAGCCTCATCTGTTCCATATCAGTTGAGTTGTCCGAGCTTGAAATCAAAGGTGGAGTAGAGCTGGTGAAGGTTTGTTTCCCATGTGTCTGCTCGTTCCGTACAGGCTTGTATGATCAACACCTTAGCCTGGGAAACTGCACCCAAAAAAATTACTTTTAAAATATTATTCAGCTACAAGTTTTATAGAATGGTTTATTCTCATCCACAGAAGTTGCCACAGATGAAATTTGTCTGCTTTAGTCATGTCCTTCAAATAAATGATAATATGAGATTTTATACTTTATGTTTACAACAGTATTTCTTCTTTCCTACTGAAATTTAGGGTAGAAAAAATCCAGAAGAGGGCTTTGAATTTTTTGTTACTTCTTTCTCATGTAAAACTTCTATTTATTTTATGAAAATTTGCTTGAGCATGAACTTTGGTGCTTTGACTTCTGTGTTAATTAAATAATCCTATTTGCAACAAGGACAGCAGACACAAATGTTTATAATGTAATATAGTGGTGTCAAACTAATCATTACTGATCCAGACAGTCTTGTGAGTTTGGGTGGAACAAAATGATGAGAAAACAATGCAGCTTTGAATTGTCAGGACTACACTCTATTTCAGGACCTTTTTCTTTTTTTACCCCCACCCCAACATTTTTTTTTTTTGCTTTATCTCATTTCCTAGTATATATTTGGAAGGTTATATAGCTGGATCAAGTTATTTTGGTGGTGCTGTTTCTTCCCAGTGGCATTAAGCTGTGACATTCAAGTGACAGCAGCACAGCAAAGCAGCATTTGAGCATCTCTGTGTACATTAGTTATGTCAGACATCAAAGCGGAAGGCTCACATTTAGGTCTGACCCCACCCATATTATTAAATTCTAAGATTATGTTGATACTGTTGTGAGTTAAACATCAAATATAAATTGGTTACAAAACATTTCTTAACGTTAAACTACCTCAGATTGCCTCAATTGGTGCAATTAGATGGTGAATGTAATTTACATGTTGAGCAGTAGAAAAATTCTTCCTCGTACTAACAAGGATACATTAAACAATGTCTCCAGCAAATTTCCTTCCCTTAACATCCTTTGCTTCTTGTGTTATTGTTTAATACACTTCCTAATCCTAAATTGCTGCTGGTAGTACCGATTTAGTACAATTTGATGTTTACGCAGTGATTTCAAATTTTCTTCTGACCGACATACATGATAAGAAGATTTTAATTTCTGAACTGAACAATTATAGACTTGTTTTGCTGTTGAACTGAATATGCAAATAATTATGAGGAAAATAGGCAATGCTCCCAGGAAAGCCTTCAGTTTCCAAGTCCAGTCCAATTAGTAAAGAAGGAAGCTTTTTTGCACAGCTTTTATCATGGTCTGTTTCACTGATCAGACAGAGATTCTTAACTCTAACAGAGTTAAGACTGGGACTGAACACTCTTCAGGTTGAAAGATATCTAGGTACAGAGCCAATCCATTATATCAATTACTGATTAATCTAGTACAGGTTTATAAATATCATCACATCAAGACATCACATAGGCACGTGTAGATGAAAATACAGAGATCTGCAGTACTTTGAAGGTGCCCCAGAAAATACAAGTTAAACGTTGAAAAACTTACTTCGTTTAATTAAAAAAAAATTGTCTTACCTATGCAATGCTGTTCCTTTCTGTAGCAATATCCAATAAACAGCTGGAACATGCCTTCTGGAAATTGGCTGAAACGTGTCAGCAATGTCTGCAGAACAGTCTTCAAAACACGTTTTAGATGAATACAGAAACTCTCCATTGGGAGCATAGAAAACACCGACAAAGAAAAAGGAGACAAAAATTTCAAGCAATCTTCACCCCAGGGTTCTTTCAACGTTTTATAGCCCGGTTCCTGTGTTTAAAAGCAGGAATATCCCAGTGCTTGGTTGGGAATGTAAGTTTTAACACGAGGCCATCGAGTAATGAAAGCCTGACACTCTCCTTATAAGGGGCATTTTTACATGGGGTAATAACTTCAGTGGGATTACACCTAGAATCCTAGAAATCATTCAGGTTGGAAAAGACCTCCAAGATCATCAAGTTCAACCTTGGACTGAGTACCACCAAGCCCACTAAATCATATTGTGAAGTGCCATGTCTACTTAGTTTTTGAACACTTCTGGGGATGGTGACTCCACCACTTCTCCAGGTAGACTGTTTCAATTCAAATAGGAAACATTGCAAGGAGAATATGGCCTATGAGGGTAGACTTTATAGAGAATTTGTCTGCTAAATGATGGTATCACCTGAGCTTGAGAACTCTAGGAAATTCAGCATGTCAGTGATGCTTATTTCTCTTAATCAGCTCTGGTGTAACTCTGCATGTGCACCTTGGCTTTTATAGCATTGTAGATCTTTAGGATTCAAGGCCTCTGGATGATCTTGTTTGGTAAGCTGCTTGTCAAGAGACTACTAATTTACCAGAGCATACTTATTAGTTTTATTTAGCTGAAATTAAGAGCACTGAAAGTTATAATCACTGCCAACAGGACTGCAAAAGCCAAGAAAAAATACACAAGATTAGTGTCCGCAAGCACTGGGAGCTCAGAGGGAAAAGGGTAGAGAGCTGTGCCAAATAATCATAATCCATATCTGTTGGGTGGCTGCAGTTTTAATCAGCAAAAAAGAAAGAAGCCAGAGGTGCCCAGAGATTCCAGGGCAAAGCACAAGATTTCAGCTGTTGCCGTCTCCGTATATTCTGTCTGAGAAGCTTCTGCAACTGGCATCCACCCTCATCTTGGTACCCAGTGACAGCACCCCTGAAAACCCTATGGTGTAGGGAGGTGAGGATCCCATGAGCTAGGCAAGCCTTCAGCAGGGCTTAGTATTTGGTTTTCTTTCAAAAGGAACTCTAGGAGGCCATCTTACTACTGACTGAGAGCGTCACAAATAAATCTGAAGTGAACTGGTGATGATACAAAAGTCTATAACCTAAATGAATAGAATAGAATAGAATAGAATAGAATAGAATAGAATAGAATAGAATAGAATAGAATAGAATAGAATAGAATAGAATAGAAATAGGGGCTGGAAGAGTGCAGATGCTAACTGTAAGGCAGATGGTGATATTTATTGACTGTAACATTTATTGACTGTAACATTTATTGATGGATCATTAGAAGGCTTCTAGTGCCTTGGCACTTCAGTACCTACTGCATAGGAAACAGCCATAGTCAACAAATAGTACTGTAGGACTAAAAATAAAAGCTCCATCAGCTCACGTGGTCTCTTGCGAAAGTAGTCCAGAGAGCTCTTGAAAGCCTGATCGAGCCATAGATATTCCGCCGAGCCCTGCTGCATGCCAGGCTTGGGCTCTGGCCGGGTGCCAAGGGAGCAGGCTCCCAAAACCCTCCTCTGAGCATGCCCTGCTGTCAATGACAGCCAGCGCAACCCCCATGCCCAAAAAAGCGCGAGAGTGACCCAGCAGATGGTGACACTTGCTGTGCTGCAGGGCAACAGCAATTTCCCCTGTGAATGGGGACTAATCCAGTCTTACAGTTTTATCAAGTGTATGCAGTATGTTGACTGCTCATACAACTGTGAATAAGAATCCTCTTGCAAATCTCAGCAGCTAACCAATCCCATCAAAGTCAGTTCTCTTTTTCTTTACCTGAGCAAACTGGGAATCTTGTAATAAATACACATGGAAGAGCTGTATATTTTGATGCTCCTGATCAATGCATTGATCAACAGCTTCTATCCACCTGTGTTCTCTTCCCCTCTCTCATTCCCTGTGCTGCCCTTCCATCCTCCCACACTTCAGAAATGTCTTCAAAACTGTCTGTCTACTGCCAAGGACTTTGGAGTAAAGTGGAGGACAGGCAGGGGAGTAGCAGGATGCTACTTCACTCTGGTAATTGCTGCGTGTTTAAAAACAAAAGAGGCATAGATCTGTAGCAAACTTTTACAGGATTGAAAAATCTGAATACAAAAGGGCTCTATAAAATACATCCAAGCGTCACTATGTGTAGCTTCCAACTCTGTGAGCCCATATATCAAAGAAGAGGATTTTCTTCCATTAACCTAGTTTACTAAATGTATTTTCCTAGCAGCAATGAACGAGTGTCATTAGCATTCACTCGGAGTGAGAGAATGGCTTTGACTGTGGTTCTGCTTATTTGACTTCTCTCACTAAACCTTATCCATCATGATGAATGCTTGGCCCACTTTGATTCTGGGTAGGCGTAACGCAAAGTCTGCTGGGGAGCAGAGCCTGAGCAATGTCCAGTCCCTACTACTGCAGTAAACCATAGAATCTCTTTAACCCGCACATTATACACCCCTCTAAAAACAGCTGAGTTATTCGCCCCACTCTTTCTTATCAGCATTGAAAATTTTTATGGCTAGAAGAATCAAATATATTTTTCTGATTTCCAGCATAAATTTATTCAGGACCTGCTTATATCCATTTGCTCTTGTGCTAGCATTGTCCTGAAGCTTAAATAGCTGCATGCCTATCTGTGATATTTACCCACTGGTGTATTTATAGACGGCCCTCCTGTAGCCTTTCTCAGGCTTTGTTTCACCAGGGCAAACAAGCCGAGTTCCCATAAGATCACTGTCAGTCTTCTAACGACTCTGTTGCTGTGTGATTTAGTTTTTCCAGAGAACAAGTGTCTAAGTCTCTGTGCTATACTCCAAATGAGTTTCTACTAATGACTCGATAACTCTCTTTCTTACCTTTACTCTGTCCAAAATTATTCATCAGATAAAATTTAGAATCAAATTTGCCTTTTTTATGGATGGTCGTGTCAGTGCCCTGTGATCAAAGCTCTTTGCAAATTTTAGAGCTTGCTGTTAAAAAATTTCATAGATTCATCAACTTTTAGGGAGCTGTGACAACTTCCACCAGCTGGGGATCTGCATCTGATATTTCAGCTTGCAGGACACAGCTTTCTCTGCGTCTGGCCTGAAATGGTGGAACTCACTGCCAACTCCCCTCCCCCAAGACCTTCCACAGGAACCACTGATTTCCTTCTGTCCAGCCTGCAATGTTAAAAAAACACAACTCATGCTAACAAAATACAGGGCAAAATTTGGAAAATACTGTTCATTCATTATGCATTTGTTTAAAGACATCTGAGGATCTTAGATCCTTTCTTTGTTTGTTTAAACTCAAAACATTTTCATTCATTTTAGTGATTTTGATTTCTCGCTGTTCAATTCTTGCCCTTCATTTCTTTCTCAGTCCTCATTAAATGTGAATAAAACGTTTGAAATGGCAATTAAAATAGGCTTCTTTCCGTGGAGAGAGCCTAAGTGTGACTGCGCTGCTGCCTATTGTCCTGCTTCATTTCTTCCTTTCTCAGGTCTATCCTTCATCTTCCATCATCTGTGATTTCGACTAAGCCCTTCGTGGCAAGGACCTTCATTTTATATTCATCTCCGCTGAAAGCAGAGACACTTACTGGTTTCTGAAAGTATAAAGAATGTAGCGGATCAATGCCATTATCCTGAACTGCACTTAGAAGACAAAGGCAGCATTGCTCTTGAATTGATGCTCTCAGCACAGAAGCAGAGCTACATTTTGGGCTACTGCAGACTTGCCAGAGGACTCTGTATATTTCCACCTAAAGATGATAGCCAGGGTAAAAGCTACAAAAGCACGAGTGACCATGGTAAAGCTTGTAACACGGGATTGTCTTAGTTGCCTCGTCAAATGCCAACAAAAATTTAGACTGCTAGGATTAAGATAGCTAAGGACTTGGCAGCAGCCTGGACTCTGAGCTCAATCAGAGCATGGTGCCAATAGGCTGCATTGATTTAAAGTAAAGATGTGGTGACAGTATTTCTGCTTTTGAGTAGACCCTAAAGGCACTTGCACAGGAGGCAGTAGAGCAAGTGCACTAGAGACTTGAGAGATTTGAGATATGTGATCAGGGGAAATAAATGAGGGACTTGAGCTCTGGGGCATCTCTTTTGCAGCTAAAAGCTCCAATGATGCTAAGCATCCCTGTTTTCCTCCAAATTCCACAACAGATGCCTGCAGCCTCTTTGAAAGGAAGAGGTTTAGACGCATCTTTTTTCTTTTCTTTTTTATTCCTTTTTGGGGATATCTGGGACATAGGTGTATTTAACACACCACATATTGTGATCCCTGTTGAAGCGGCCCAAGGCTGCCTGGCCACCCATGGTGCTGCCCTGGAGCCAAGCACTGCAGCCCCGAGCATCACGCTGCTGTCACCCTTGGTTGAACACCTGCTCTGAGAGTCCCGGATTTGTATTTCTGCTCAGACTTTAGCTGCTCCCTGTATGGTACTCATTTATTTATGCTTGATTGACAGGTCTCTCAGGACCAAAAACTTTGCATCTGCCTATTCAAATACTTTGCAACTTGGAAAATAATGAAATAATTGGCTCTCTGTTGTGTTTTTTTTTTTTTTTTTTTTTAATTCATTGACACTTGTGCCAGTACCATGCAGCTCATTGATCTGCCTTCCTGAGTTCACCAACACAATCTTTGGTGCATGGGTTTTAACTGACACCTTCAGCTGACAGGCAGTCAATCAACGGCAGAGAGAATTGGTGGTATTTAACTTGTGATAGCTGGTTTCAGGAACTGCAAAAGACTAGCTCCCCTACAAGCCTCAAGCTACTTTTGAAAGGTGAGTTTAAATAGACATGGAAATACATCTCTGAGTTTAACACAGAAGTGTGCTTTGTTGGGGTGAGGCTTTTACTACAGACAGATGTAAACCTCCCTAGGGTAAAACTACAGAGATAATTACGTATAGCATGGGAACCCCAGCACAGCAATTGATCCAGTATGACCCCTATATAGCTAATTACAGACTGTCAAGGCAATTTCTGTTCAAGCCGGACTGATAATTAATTAGACACCTCCACATTGAAATCCTGACCTTGGTTTGGCACAAGGAAAACACAGAGTTGTGTATCTGGCCAGAGCACCTCATTGCTGCCCGGGGGCAGGCAGACAAGATATTAACAGCTGAAAAATGGCAAAAAAAAGTCCAAAATGAAGGAGTAGCCTTCTTTACCTGCTGTTTCCTTCCTCTCCTGCTGTTTCCTTCCTCTCCTGCTCTCCCTCCTCCAAAACCAATTGCTCAGACTAAAAGACTAAATAAAACCCATGGAAGTATAATTGCCTTTTAGAGACTTTCAGTTAATTTGTAGTGCAGAAAAGAGGAAGTATCTCTATTGGTAACTTTTTGGTCAAATTGAATACTGGCAATTTGTTCCTGCTGTTTTGTCTTTCAACTACTCACTAATCCATGGCAGAAATTTACCTTGTACCTCGTGCCTACCTGGTTTCCTTAGTAACTTCTTATGACAAAAGCTTGGAAAAGACCAAATAAATTGTCAACTGCTTAATCTTTATTTATAGAAAATGATGTGCTGTTAAAACTACTAGATTTCTGCCAAAGCTGCTTGATGTATTGCATAGAATATTGTTTCCTTTCTTGTTCAAAAGAAAGATCCAGATAGTATTAAACTAAAAAAAAACCCCAAATACAAGAATCTTTTTGCCTGTGTAAGGAGATTTAAGATCTGGAAGTTGCTTGGACCTATATACATGCTTCATATCTATCCTTTGTTTATGAGAGTCAGTACTAAAATTACTTTTTCAGGTTTGCATATATTTTAAATGTTTTGCAGAAAAAATTGGTTAAAATCATCTCTCTCTGATGCCTTCAGAAAGAACTTAGATTATTTAAATACTGTCAAAATGGATGCTTGAACAAAGATGTCATAAGTTTATAATTTAGAAACAACAGTGGGACCAAAGTCAGGACAAAAGAGAATCAGAACATCTTTAACTGTGAAACAAAGAAGAAGGAGTGCAGATTTGCAATAATTATATGATTAATTGCTTGTGTTATTTCAAAACTCCCTCCACAGCATGGTCTCCACTCACCGGATGGTGCAGATGCAAAATCTCTATCTGTCCTACAAGTTTGCAATATAAATGGACAGTACTGGGGCACGCAGGAGGAAAGAATAATAAAAGGGAGCTGTGCAGAGCATTCAGGTGCTTTGCAGTAAATACCTTGTAAGGGAAAGTTTGACAAGAAAGGAAGCCAGGAAGGGAGTGGCATGCTCCTAAGTCTTTTGGGCACTTCCATTTTTTCCATTAAAGGTCTGGAAGTGGTTTCCCTACCTGCATCAAGCTTGTTTCAAAAGTCCGCAGACAGTCCATCCACATGGCTTTCCAATGACAAACAATTGCCATGTTTGCATTCTTCATAGCCAGCAAATTATTGGATAGGAAGCTGTTGTTTAAAATAAATATGGAAGGGTATACAGTTAAGTGCAGAAGAATGGTGAGGAGATAGGTGATGGATGTCAGTCAGTGATAACCCAGATATTGCTTATAATGAAACCCTTTATACTTTGTTAAGATCACTGATCTGCATTGGAATATGTTGTTACTCCATTGCCTTTGGAAGGGTTTTCCCACAACATAATGTATCCTGCTCTCTACTGTAATCAGCCATGTGCTTTTCACCTTGTTCATGTAGTCTCACATAAAAAGCTTCTCTCTCTCTCACATCTCTCACATAAAAAGCTTCATGAACTCGTGCCCATTGTTTTTCACCATGTCCCCACTTGCTGCTCACCTGGCTCAGGAAACTACTGGGGAACCCCTGCTGGGGATGCCAAGGTAATAAACGCCTTCTGACCATTCCTGTGGGCATTGTGCTTGGTTATCCCATCCTGCTTGAGTTTGTGTGGGCATTAATATTGGCAGAGCCCAGTCTGCTGCTCTCACCTCAACCAAAGAAGGAGCAAAAAGACAAATTTTGGAAGAGGTATCTACCTAAGGCATCAGAGTTTAAGAAAATCTGCACTTATTATGGGTTAGAAAGAGATTGAATGTTGAAATTAGATTATCTTGTCTCAAATTGAAAAGCATCTCTGTCTTTCAGGGCTGGCCTGTCGTTTGGGAGGAGATTTTGGGTCAGAAAAACCTATCAAAGATGCTGCTGAGGGACTGTGATGGTGGTGGATGCAGGAAGCCAGGCTGGAAGCAGAACAGCAGAGATGAGTTTGGGTTGGCATTATCCCCCTAACTCTGCCTCCAAGACGTTTTGCCCCTCGAGGGAGTCCGGTGGGGAGAGAGGGGAAGAGGGGAGAGCAGGGGCTGTGGTGGTATTGCCTCTCCAGGCATGTGTGCTGCATCACAGAGGCTGATGGCAACACAGGGACCCTGGGATCCCACGCCAGGCAGCTCCTAACAACAACATACTGATTGCTCACAGTGTCCTGTCCAAGGAAAGCCTCGAGGAATGGGTTTTATCAGAATAAAAGGCACAGGAAGGCTCTGTTTCAGACTAGCCTTCACAGCCCTTCTGAGTATTGACGCTGGCTTCCCAGCGGGTGCCGCAGACCATCGGCGTGGAAGCTGGCGGGAGGCGCTCCGGGGATGGAGCATCCCGACAGGCGCACGGCGGGGACGGCGCGCACCGGGGCGAGCCGCGACCCGGCCGCTGGGCCGAGGCTCCCGAGCGGCTTGCCCTGCGCAAGGGAACGGCGGGCAAAGGCAGGGATCGCGTTAATGCGGCCACTCGGGCCGGGAACCCGCCGCTGGTGCTCGCAGGGGCAGATGGTCCGAAACCAGCCGCCCCGAGCCTGGCGCCGAAGGCTTGGGAGGGCTCGTTCCCTGCGCGACGGCGCTGTCCGAGGAGGAAACAGCGGCCGAGGGCTCCCGCAACTTTTCCCCGCGGCCGGCGGTGCCCGGCAGCTCCCGCTCCCGCCCCGCTGCGCGCCCGCGGAGGCGCCGGCCGCCCGCTAGGGGGCGCCCGCCGGCCGCCCCTCGGTGCGCGCAGCGGGCGCGGAGCGGTGCGCGGGTCTCCGCGGGCGCGCGGCCCCCGCCCGCCGCCGCTGCCAGTGATGTCATGGGGCGGCGGCGGCGGCGGCGGCGGCGGCGGCGGCGGGGGGGCGGGGAGGAGGCGGCACTGCAGCTGCATGTGTCTGTAGCGGCGGGGCCGGGGCGTCGTCATCTGCATTCACATGGGGGCGGCGCCGCCGGCCTCCGCCTGAAGCCCCCGCCGGGGGACACACAAAACCCACGCGAGGCGCGGGGCGCCGCGACCCCCACCCCGCCGCCGCCATCGCCATGAATTCGGCGGAGCAGACCGTTACGTGGCTGATCGCCCTGGGCGTGCTGGAGTCGCCCAAAAAGACCATCTCCGACCCCGAGGGCTTCCTTCAGTCCTCCCTGAAGGACGGCGTGGTGCTCTGCCGCCTGCTCGAACGCCTGCTCCCGGGCACCATAGACAAAGTAAGTGCCCGGCGCCCCCCGCCCCGCCGCCCTTTGTGCGGCCCGGCCCGCCGCCCCCGGCCCCGGCCCCGCCCGCGCCGCCCCCCGCGCCTCAGGGGGGACCCCCGGGCCCGGGGCGGGCGGTGAGGGGCGCGGGGGTCGGTCCCCGGTGGAGGGCCGGGACGGAGCGGGGAGCGGCAGCCGGGCTGGAGGGGCTTCCCCCTGAGGGGCCACTGTTCGGCAAGTGTTTTACAAACGCTCCGCTCCCCAAAGCGGAGTCCTGGCTGTGCACGGCAGATGCGTTCATTTTGGGGGGTGTTCTGTGGACCCTTTCTTGCGTGCCACGAGCCGGCTGCAAACTTATCTACGCAACTGCTGGAATAGCCGGTGCCTCACCTCGCTTGGGAGGTGATTCAGCCCAGCCCTTCCAGCCTCTGAAGGGCATTTTACCGTTTGACGCTTACTTTTCTTGGAGGCTGTTTTAGCGTTATTTGGGTCCTTTACTACGTGGTAGCCTGTGGAAAAAATCTCATCCGTTTTTTTCGGGTTGAAAAAACGCGTTACAGCTCTATTCGGCGTTGTGTTTGAAGAAAATGTACTCTGTCAGGTAACTTTTATGTGTTCTGTGTGCGTACCTAATTCCTGTCGTAGCTCAGCTAGAGGGAGAGGGGTCTGGTTGTGCCTCAAGTCTTGGGACAGTGCCGTTGTCTCACCTGACGTTCAGTAACGTAGCGCACAGAGAAACCCACATATTGACAAAACTTTCCTTGCGAGACAGTCCAAGGTGGGGAAGAGTAGATTGATGAAGGTCATCTGCTATGCTGATGGGATAACTCCTTGCTTGAAAATAACACCGTATTTTTCACCTTCTGCAGTTTGGCAGAGCACTGCACTCGTTGGAGCATACTGACAGTGGGCTTTTGTTACCTTTTGTGGCTCTATTTCAAGTAGCGCGCAGACCCACAAAGTTGAAACCGGTGCCTTGAGCTCAGCTGGACGCTGGGCTGGGCCATCTCCCTTCGGTTCTTCAGTTTGCCACCCACTGGGGTTGTTACCCTTTTTTCTTGTACTGTAGCGTGGAGGTCTTGGCTCTGGACTGGAGTCCCGTTCTGAAGGATGTAGTAGATCATTCCTGCCTCCCAAAATTCACAGGTAGATTAGGAGGTGGCATGGGGATAAGGAAACCCCACAGGAGCCCGCAGTGCTGTTGGCAGGCAATGGATGTGATGAGAGTTGGCACAGTGCGTCGGTGGCTGTGTGAGTGTGGGTAACTCAGGGACCACCGTGGTGGCCAGTGGGGCTAGCTGGGACAGCTGAAGCCACTGCTGCTGCTGCTGCTGCTGCCAGCTTTCCCCGCCACCATTTTCCCTGAAGTGGCTGTTCAGGCAATAGAGCTGTAGCTTTGTGGCGGTGGTACGTGAGGTCCAAATTGTTGTCCGGTGCACTGGGCTGCAAACTGGGGCTCCAGAGCAGGTAAATGTCCTGCTCTGCTATCCAGGGTGACACATGTGCTGTGGGGCTGAGGGCAGGTGTGGATCCTCCACCTGACTATCCACTGGCTCTGACGGGCTTTGCCCATGCCTCCTTGTCCCCAGGCTCTTTTGCCTGGTGGCACCAAGCCCAGGGAGGGTTTTGGCAGCCTGTCCCACAGTGCTGCTCCAGGCACGCTCCCTGAGCACCTCTTGGACTTTGGGCTCTGAACTTTGGGGCAGAAAAGGTCTTCCCCTTTGTATAGATGTCAAGCCTAGTAAAATGGGGTCCTGCACTCAATCTGGGAAACAGGCTCTACTCAACAACAAAATAAACAAAAAAGCATAACAGAAATAAGTGTTAAAAGATTGTTTCCCAACTTAATGTGCTTTTCTGTTACAGTATAATTGCGGACAGCTCGGGTAGTGAATGAAAGGCTCTTTTCATCTCAGAGGAGCAGACACCTCTCATGTTCAGGTGGGGGTCCCTTCACAGCACCCATACACAGAGAAGGGTTTGCAGAGGGGCACAGCTCCCCACAGCCAACCCTGACACCAGCCTGGCATGCACGGAGCTGTCAGTGTGACTTCTCGTGGAGCCCGTGGTGCAGCAGGACGGGGTTTGCAGCGGGTGGTGTGCAGGCTGGGATGGCAGCCAGGGCGGGAGGAACGCTGGTGCCTCGCAGCCTCCCACCTCCCCGAGCTCGCCCCGCATCGAGCTGGGTACTGGGACAGGCGGCCACCCAGGACGTCCCTGCTGACCCAGTGTGTCTCCTCTGGCTTTGACTTAGTTGTAAGTGTGGGGAGAAATAGCCGGTTTAAATTTTTTTTTTTAGGAGATCTTTGGTTCTGTGAGGGTAATGACTTATTTCCGTGGGCCGTTCACACTTTCTAATTCACAGATGTGTCTGAGAGCCACACAAACTCATTTTTCTATCTGACTTTGTAAATATTCTTTTTCTGTAGACTCAGGGTTTATACCCCATACTTCTTTCATGTTCTCATCTACGTTATGTCTGAACTGTTTCCATGTTAGTTTATTCTTTTTCTTTGTTAGTAAAAAGATGTAAAATTTACGTCCTTTCCTGTGCCATGTTATTTTTTCCAAGTCTTTTTTGCTACTACTGTTTGTTATGTTACTTTTTTTATACTGGGGGCATTAAAATTTTTTATTTCTTATTTGCCCTGAAAGTCTCCAGTTAAAACTGGGCATTTTTGAAGTCTAAAAGACATAAGGTTTGTCCCACGGATGTAGACTGAATCAGTTCTTAAAATCATTTGAGATCATAACTTTCTATAAATATCTGACATTAGCAGACACTTTGAAGACTCACAGAGCTCATTTTTCTGTAAATACAAAATAGTAACTAAAACCAAAGAAAACATTGGGGTGCTTTTAAGGATGTTTCCTAGAAAATGCTATAAATGTATTTATTTCTTTCAGAAACAGATTAGAGGATTCAATATCAGGAATATCAGGAATGCTGTAATACATATTTTGACATTTTGTGCTTTTTAAAGCCTCTGGGTACCCTGAGAGTAATTAGTAGAATATTTTTAATAAAATAAAGATTGTGTGACCAAAAAAGGAATCAAGCACTTGAAGGTCAAAGAACAGAATTTTCATAAGTCGATAAAACAAATTAGTGTGTTTCAAGGCTGGTTAGTATATTCTTCCTTTAGAATGCTGTGTATTTGTGTACCAGCATTGCACAGAACAACCTACAGAGCTTCTTGCCAGGAAGTTTTGGCTGAATTTGTTTACATTACAGTCATCTTCTATCTTGAACAACAGGAAAGGACAGATATTAAATTCACTAGATTTCAAGAAGCTGGAATGAAAATACCTTGGAAAGTAATGTTGTTACAGACTGTTTCTTATTGTTGGGCTCCCATTTAATGTCGTAATCATTCCTTTGCATTTTGAAAGAGACCGTGACAGGCTAAAACAAAGTAGTTGGGTTATAGCAGTGTGATGGTACTGCTCAATAACCTTGTCCTGACCACAGGAAATGAACAAAAGTGAGGGCAATTACTAAAAAAAAAAACCAAAAAAAAACCCAAAAAAGGCAAAATCAAGAAAACTGACAACAGCTTCCCCCACCCTGCCCAAACCCAGCCATGTCTTAGTTTTTTAAAGCATGGAAATCTGTGCTGAAACATCCTGGTTAGTTGACTTGCTCCAAAAGGTAGGGAATTGCTGAATTTAAGTAATTTGAATAACAAGCCATAATTTCAAGTTACAGGATTTCAACCTTGTGTAGTAAAACTGAGTTACTCTGATGGCAGAGAAAGGATCCCTGTGGAAGCATTGCAGTGCAGTTGTCTGCCGCTTAGATGCTTTTCCTCACAGAGATCATTTTCCAAACAGATTCCTCCATCGCAGACCAGTTTGACCCACTTTCAGCGTTGTAAACAGAGATCAGAATTGGAGCGGGAATTTTCCTTGTCATATGAGGCTTCGCGCTCCATTAAGTTTTGTTTGTACTTTTATTTTTGGTCAGCTGTTCGACAGAAAGCGTCGTTTTGAGGACAGCTTTGTTCTGTTTGGGGAAAATAGGGAAGGCGCACCAGGGAATGCGATGCAGCAGCCATTTGACACCCCGTGGTGCCCCCCCTCCCGTTAGGGGCTCCTGGAGGGCACGAGAGCAGCTGGTTCGGCGCTTTGAAGCCAGGGATGGGGAGCGTGCTGGCTCTGCGGCTGGTCTCGCACGCCCTGGCCCCCCTCCGTCGAATGGACCATCCCCAGCCGATGCACCGAGCGTAGGATTGAACAACCCAGAAGCTGCTCTGCTGCGCGTGGGAGGCTGATCCAAAACACAGCCGCTTCCTCTCGCTGCTCCCGCATCGCTGAGGTGGGAGACGGACGGCACGGGGCTGGCCCCGGGAAAACAGATACAGCTCTCTCTCTTGCTGGATGAGACTTGGTGCATGGCTGAAAGGAAACGTCATCCTTTTCCCTGTGGAGGATTGGGTACTGGTGTTGACATTAATTTGGTTATTAATTGGGATAGTACCAGGACTGATGGCAGCAAAGGTTAAGATCTTTGTACAAATACCTCATGTATCTGTATGATTCTCTTTTTAATGATAGAGGTCTTTGGCTAAATGAGGTGTTCTGAATTGTCATTTAGGAATAAATTAACTCTTTGCGATTCACAAGGCAAATGAATTGTTGTGTATGAGCATAAGCACTGAGAGTCAGAGTATCCAAAAGGAGTGTTTGGGCTGCCACATGTGGCAGCCATGTCACCAGCCTTATCCCTGTGCTGAGTGTGTGTGCCTACGGCTCGAGCAAAGGGAGATTTATGTTCACTTATCTCTGATTTCACATGGAAGTATCGGGGTTAAGTATACTTCTCTCCTATTGTGACAAAGTGTGACCTGAATGTGGTATTTCACATGTTGCGAAGGAAGAAGAAAGGAAAAGTATTTGGAGCCAGAGTTAATAACAAGTGAAAATTTTTATAGCCCAGTATCTTTGCAGAGGGTGCAATGCTGGCTGTGAGCTGAATGTGGAGCCCAGACAGAGCTTGACAACATCCCACCAGCAGTGCAGACATTACTCCTAACGTAGAAATTTCCAGGTGCTAGTTGGCCCCGAGCAACCTTCATTTTGGAAGTTCTTCTGGCAGGATGTTCTCACCCTGAAGCCTTGGTGAGGCTGTTAGGGTCTGCCTGGCTGACCCCAAAGACTGTCCTGCCTTCGCTCACTGAAATCTGGTGTTGTGGTTGCTAGTATTGCGGCAGCAGCACAAGGTCATCACAGGACTAGACCTGGGAGGCAGGAAGCAAAATCTTCATTTAAATGTGCATATGCTCTCTTCCCTCAGCAATAGTCCTCCCAAGGAGATTATTGTGCTTCTGGCAAGAATAATCCATGCCGGGCAGCTGTGCCTGCCATGGCTGCATGCTCGGGGAACGCTGGTGTGCGTATGAATGCTGTTGTTCCAGGGTGGAAGCACTGCAAGGACGAGCCAAGAGCCTGGGGAAAAGTTATCCCAAACAAGAGTGCCTTTTTCCCGAATAATGCTGTTCTTGTCAGTGTTACCGTGAGCTTCCTAGGATTGTTTGGTCCTGTTACAGACTTGTCATTTGCTGTGTTACTCCTGCCTTGAGAGAGCAGGGTGCACGAATGCTCTGAAGAAGAATGAGCTTGCTTTTCCTGTCTCTGTACTGGCTCTGTAATTCTGGTGACTGGGATATTATCCAGAGAAATACAGTCTACCTGTGCTCATTGAGGAAGCAGAGGACTTGTGTCTGTGTGTGCTGCCCTTTTCCTTGAAAACTGGATCCTGTCAATGCGTAAAGACTGAATTAAATAACGGGGTGCCAGATCCTGGGAAGAGGGGGCAATTAGGGAAACAGTTGGTGATTAAATTGTTTTTTGTGAGAAAACACAGAAAAATAATGTAGTTCTGCTGGTCTTACTCTCATTAATGTCGTCACCACACTTTTTATAAATGTTCTTTTTATGCCTGTACATAATATGGACAGCAGAAAAAAATGGTTCTTTAGCCCTTATGTGCTCTACTGGTACCCAGACTATCCTACAAATGCTGTGTCTATGTGGAAAAAGGGAAGAACTGTGGGGATGCCATCAGCACGCTCCCCTCTGGTTACACTGCATGCTGGTGGCTGAGGGCACCACATTGTTCAGCTGAAAAAGTTTAAGACTGTAATTCCAGCCCTAGGAAACTGGAAGTTTGGCTTTAAAATTGAAGTTTGCAAACTATGTATGTATGTAAGTGTATTTATACATACACACACACACACACGTATCTATTTATACATTTTATATGTAATATGCATATATATTATTAAAATATGGCTATAAGTCACTGAGGGGAATTCAATATACATCTTCCTTAAATAACAATTTTAATTAGTTGTTACCCAGTGGCTGTGATTTGAAGAGCTGGAACCTTAAACCATTTCAAGCATGACAGGGCTTGCAAAAATACTGTGAGCTGGTAGCATGGAAGCAGTGTCGGTCTTGCACCTTGGCTGGCTGAGCTTTACTCTCTGATCCTCAGCCAGTGTGACACTCCCGCTCTCTCTCTCACTTCGCTGCATAGAGCAAAGCCATTTTCTCTCACATCTCCCAGTATGATGTGGTTGCTGCTATTATCCACCACCAGAGTCATAGAATCATAAAGTGGTTTGGGTTGGAAGGGACCTTAAGATCATCGAGCTCCAGCACCCCTGCTGTGGGCAGGGACACCTTCCCCTAGACCAGATTGCTCAAAACCCCATCCAGCCTGGCCGTGAACAATTCCGGGGATGAGGCATCTGTGACTTACCTGGGCAACCTGTTCCAGTTGTGCCTCAGCACTCTCATCGTGGTGGGGAGTTGAGCAGGGGTGGCCAGCTTCATCTGCAAGAAGTTTCCGTTGTGCCGCTCCTCATCGCGGGTCACCGACACCCTGTGGGCAGAGTCCGCTGTCCTTTCTGGCCGATGAAACACTGTTTGGGTCTAAGTGCATTTAATGCAGGTCGCCATTTTCCTACTCTGCAGTGAGTGCTATTGGATGACGTTGGCAGCTTGCCCAGAAGAGAATCCATCCCTTCTGTAGGGCTTTGGTAGTCCTATGGAATATTTTCACGGGGTGGGGGGAGGGGGAAAGCAGTAAAAATCATATACCCCCCACTGGTGCAGCTGTGCTGTCAGAGAAGTGCTTTTGTTGGCTTCCTTAATGTCACTGGGGGAAGCGGTACCGTTAGACTGGCAGAGGAATTCCCTCTCTGGCATATGTTACATCCACACTGAGGAGCGATGCCAGCATATCTAGCAGCAGAGCTCTCCCAGTGTAAACAAACCCTGAGTGATTGGACTCCTGAAGCCTGAGCCTGCGCTGCATCAAAACAGCGATGCTCCACAGGAAACACTGCAGGGTTTACGTGAGAAGGGGTGCAAAATCCCTCCCCGTCAGCCTTCCTTCACAGGGGATCTCTTTGGTTCAGTTCTTGCCAAGCCCACACCTGGAGCTGCACTTCATCAGGCTTTTTTCACTTACTGACTTCAGGGAAATACACATCTTCCTGGGGATGCCTAATGCTGGCACTCCTGGAGCTCTGCAGCCTGAGACTGATGATGCTGCGTGGGGTTGGGGGTTGGTTCCATGTTAGTTGATTTCCTCTTTTTCTTTAAAATAGCAAGAAAATAAGCAAAACAACAGGAATTAGGATTATTAGTTCTTAGCTTTTAGGAAGCAGAGGAAAGCAGATTGCACCTGCAGCTGCAGCCAGTCTCTCTTATGTGTATATATCACACCCTTCAGGCACACTCCCGTGCATGTGTTCTGGTAGGACGCCTGCCTAGTTCAGGTCACAGGGTGGGCCTGCAAGGATCCTAACTGCAGTTGCAAAGACAGCTGTCAGCCTTGTAATTTTTATGTGCATGGCATTCTCAATTTCTTAATGCTGTGTTTTCTGTATGAAATATAAAAATTCAGTGGAAAGTTGAGAAAACAAAAGTACCATACGGACTTCCCTGGTGCCCTTAACTTACTGTGTTTGTATCTCAGGGCTGGATTAGATACCCGCCTCCTGCAAGTCAGTTTATAGACTTCCACAAAATCACAGAATCAATTAAGTTGGAAAAGACCTCTCAGATCATCAAGTCTTTGAGCACCACCATGTCAAGTAGCCCATGGCACTAAGTACCACATCCAGTCTTTTCTTAAACACCTCCGGGGATGGTGACTCCACCACCTCCCTGGGCAGCCCATTCCAATGTTTAATCACCCTTTCTCTGGAGAAAACCCCCCTAATGTCCAACCTGAACCTTCCCTGATGCAACTTGAGTCTATGTACTTTGATGGGAATTTAATCAGGGTTCAAGGGAAGTGGCAAAGGTACTTTACTTCTACTTCAAAAACATATTGTTTTTCTGAATATTAGTTCAGGAACATATCTGAAAGGATGAGCTCAAACAGCTGAATCAGTTTTACAGTGTCATTTTTGGAGGGCAGATTAACAGAAAAAGGTAGCTGTAATTGTTGCATAAGGTCCAGTTTATAAAGGCTGCCACAAAACCGGCTGGCATTTTAACCAAACTGTACATTTCCTTTGCAAACTTACTGAACTTAGATTTTGAGGCTATTTCCAATAAAGAAACAGCTAAAGCAGAACATTCATGTGTTTGAATGTAGGTCACTGTTAATGAAGGCTAGTCAGGCAGACAAGCATTTCTGAACATGTGCAGGGGAAGAAATCAGAAGAGCTGGAGGAGTCTTCAGCCAACCAAAAGTGCTCCTGGTTTCAGATGGCATAGCAAGGTGGAGGTAGAGGGAGCACAGTGGTGGCTGATGAGTTGATGTGGCCTATTGGACTGCAAAGAAGAGGTGGTGGGTTAAGCTTGTGTGGCTAAATGTGGGATTGCAGTGGCTGGTTTGGAAGGTTGTGGTGTGTGGTCTGAGGTGGGAGAGATGGAAAGATGGAACACAGGGAGTGGTGTGGGGGGATGTAGGATGTGGAGCAGAGGAGTGTCAGATGTGTGGTTGGTCCTGCTAATGGCTTTGGAGTGAGGCAGTGGGATCTAAGAGCTGCTGCTGTGCCTGTCACCAATAGTGGTGTCCAAGAGCAAGAGGTTTTGGAACCTTTATGTTCTATTATTAATAAAAAATGGGCACTTACACTTTTCAGAGTTCTTTCAAAGGGCACTCAAAGGACTTTTGTAAGTCCAGGAGATGACTGGAGTCTGGGACACTAAGCAGATACCCACTTTTAACTTCTACTGCTTTTAACTTCTGCTGTGTCTTGGTTAACTTCATGACTGCGTATCCTTCTCAGCGTATAAGAATTTTAGGGCATATTGTAAGGCACCTTCCTTCCTCTTTGCACTGTATGCAGAGCCTAGGTGAATCCTGGACATGTAAAATTTGGGCACCTTGGTGCATGACCTGGAGGAGCTTCAGTCTTTTACTGGATCTAGCTCTTACTATCTATCTGACTGGCTATGTGAGTGCCTACTGCTGCGCTTTCAGAGCATGGGTTCCCTCAAGCCAAAATACAGCTGTCTAGCCCATTCTGACTACTGTGTGGATTATTACTGAAAAATTTGTGGGTAGCAGGTTTTATAGGGTGGGAAAAGACAGTGCTAAAGAGCTACAGTGCCACAGAAACTGTACCATGGTAAGGTCTGGTGCTCTATCAAGACACCTGATTTGAAAGCAAAACTGCCCTTTGTTGAGAACCTGATCTGTGTTTTTAGTTTAGTTACAGCATCCTGCTAATGTGCCATCAGTACAATGTGCAATCCTTGAAGAGGATCCTTGAGTTGGGCTCAGCTCCAGAGTGCTCTTTAGGGATGTGGAAGATGTGATCCTCTGAAGTGCAGCTGTGCCTCCTGCTGTCCTGGGAGGAGCACGGGGTTCCATCTGCAGTCCTGACAGCCCAACTGCTCACTGACTGCGGAGGAAGCGCTGCACCTGCCATTGGTCCCTAGCAGAGGATGCTTCCTTGAGAAACAGAGGATGCCCTCCTGTGTAGCTGTGTAGCCACTCCTAATTTTCCATTTCTGCTTGGTACAATTTGTGAGGGCCAATGGTCTGGGGCAGAGCAGGAAATCCGAATGCCAAAAGGCATGGGCCCTGCTGGGCATGGGTGCAGGTGCAGGCAGGAGGCAACAGCTGGGAGTGGTGGGGAGGGAAAGAACCTGCAGTTGTTGTTGGACAGTTAATTGCCTGCAGCTTCACCACCCAGGCTGGTGTGAGAATGGCCAAGCTTCCTTCTCATGATGTTTTTAATCTAATTTTTATCCCTGGACACAAACCCTGGTGACAAATCCCAGCCTGTAGTGCTTGTGCAGGAGGTGCTCGCTCCATTGGAAGATCAGTTGCCCTTGACCAGTCGAAGGGGCTGGAAGTAAAACACAGCTGCTGTGGGACTGAATGTGATCAATAGGACCCTTTTGTTAGCTTTGCTGCATTGTGCAATTATGGTTTTTTTACTGATTAGATTGCAGTAATGCTCTGCATGTACAAGGTGTTCTGAAACATGGAGAGAAAACTGGTTTGTGCTGCAAGGGGAATCTGGTGTAAAAGGTTCCAGGCCGGACAAACAGGATGTGGGAAAAATGATCCAGCATTTTGTGGCAAAGAACAGTACGCTCATCCACACTGTTCCTAGAACATTTCCCTTTGGGATTGCATTCTGTGATGCTCTTTACAGTGTAGGATTTCCCCCTAGTAGCTCTACTTGAGGGCTGAGTCTTGGAACTTCAGACTTGAGCAGCCATACTCCTGAACAGGATGTTTTTAAGTGTCTGCTGGACTTGTCTACTTGTTTGCAGCTAGTGTTATGTTCCCTAATAGTTTCTGCATTCTAGTAACTGAGATAGTCTTCTTACACAGTAAACCATGCTGTACTTCTTATATGTTGTGCTAGATAAGTGGTTGATTTAACTTACATGCAGGAGCTGTGTTGTTGGCTCAGTCTCTTCCTATTGCTCCTCCAATAGATTCCAGTTTCTATATAAAGACCTTGTACACCTCTCTCTCTGTGACCCAGTTTGTCAACTTGTTCAGCAGACAAATGCAAGTAAACAGCTAATTTGCCATTAGCTGAAGATGTCTCCTACTTTTTATTAATGTCTCCTGTTTACTCGAGATTGCAATCAAAGAATTGTGGGTTTGATTTTTAAAAAATTCATTATTGTACACATTCCTTGCTTATTTTCTTTATATAATATCCCTGCCCAAATAGACTAGTGATAGCCTTTTTCATCTTTTCCAGGATCACCCCTGTCATACCTTTTCCTGATGCAGCCTGTCTCTGCATTGTCCTTTTTTATTCACTTGTTATTGTTGTTTAAAACCATAGATTTGAACTGATGGAAAGAGATGTAACATTTAGCTAGGTACCATCTATTTGCATCATTCATTGTTCCCCACCACCTTTTCTGGATGGTAGGAAATGTGCTCTGCTCCTTGATCGCTGCAGTGCATCATCTAAGTGCCCTCATTGAGCTAGCTGTGATTTCCAGAACTGCTCCCCTAGAGATTAAATCTTAATCAGAACCTGTCCCTGAACCACAAAAAAGTGGTTTAAACAGTGGCTGCTCTGTGTATTACCTTCCACTTGTCTCTTTGGATTCCACCGTGGCACCCCAGTCCCTAATTAAGAATCTCTCATGCCCCTCTGGAATCCTTGTCTTTTCTAATTACTATTAACCTTTTTTATTTGTATTACTAGAGCACGCAGAGGTTCCAGTTGGACACTGAGGCCTCTTTGTACTAAGAGCTGTGTATACGTAGAAGAAGAAGAAAACCCCCATTAATGAACTAATGGTGTTGGTCTATAAAAGGAAAAGGATGAAGCAAATACTGGAGAGGAAAATACGTAACCTCTTTATTTCATTGGTTTTATGTACATGCAACCTACTTTTTATTAAGCTAAGTAATTTTGGAATATGACCCTACTTTTATTTTGTTTATCCTTTCTCTCTGAATGTATTTGCTGTCTTTCAGGGAGACTAGGACTTACCTGTCTGTGGTCTGCTCGTGTGATGTTCTGTTACATTTTGAATAGCCTGTGAGGCTATAAGAATGATCTGTATGAGAGAGGTCATGTTCCTGAGATTTCTGTAGCTGTAGAGGATATCATGTACCATATGTGTGATTGTAACATGGGCTTAGCCCACATAACAGCATTTCAATGTTCTGTCGCAGGGCTGATTTTGTTCTTCAGGTCCCTCACTGTGTTTCTCAGCTGTCTGTAGGAGAAGGTTGCCAGAATCACATTAAGATTTTCCAGGTAAATAATGGGTTTGCTTCATTTTATGGGATCATTAACACTTTACATTTCTAGCAGGATGCAAATGCTAAGATATTTTTAAATTCTTTACCCATATGCTTCTGTCTTCTGTTGTATAAAAATGCGACAGAGCTCAGAAAATGTACCCTGCTTCTTTTATTGCTCTGAAGTCTTTTCCTTTGTTTTGTGAGGGAAGAAACTGAATTTCTAAAGATTTACTGTAACTTATTTTATTGCTTTGAGGAAGATGATTTTTAGCTGGAAACATGCATTAGAGTGCTGGTAGGGCTAAGGTCTCAGAGCTGTATTTGGCATGCATTTTAAGCTTCTAGACCTGACAGGGAACAATTTCTAGGCTTTGGGTTTTCTTTGCTTGTTGTCTCTTTAATCTTTAATTGAAAGTTTTTGCCTTTCTGTAATCATGTCTCTCCTTACCCTCTGCCCCCCTCCCCTTTTATTTTGGCCTCTTTCCAGTTATTGTTCAGTCTTTTATGAATTATGTGCAGCCTCTGATGAGGTGGTAGTACACATGTCTGGGTTTCTTAGAATTACTGAGTTTAATGCATTGGAGACATTGGGACATTTTGTGTTAGTGTGGATTACGTTATGAGACAAGACATTTGTTTCTTTTAAGAGAAACTTAGATTTGCTCTGCTTTTTTGGGAGAGGTTATTCGTGTTTGGAGAGCAGAACTAGTGTTAAGGTTTCTCAGAATGAAAAGAGGCCTTGATGAACAAAGTAGAAGTAAAAGAAAATGGTGGGTGCAAAAAAGAGAGACAAGGAAGTAACACATAAAAGGAGATAAAGCTCAGTTATTATGCAAATAGTTTGAGATAAAAGAGTTATAAATTGCAATTGCATCATTGTGTGAATATTAAGAACATATAGGAGAGAGCATAATAGAAGCATCAACATAGAAAAACTGAAGAAATTCCCAGGATCCTCTTCTAACAAGGGATGTTGGCATGATAGACTGAGCGTTAGATTTCTTACTAGAATTAAGAAATAAATTAATACAGTAATCAAAAAGTATATCAAGCAAGAGACATGAAGGTCATGGTGTTTTCAGGAGGGCTCTCTCATCTCTTGTGTCCTTCAAACTTACTGAATATCTTTTGGGCTGTTGTACTTCCATAGGGCTGCGTTAGCATTCCTTTTATGTTTTAGTGTAGTTATTCTTAACCCACAGTGGTTTATCATAGTATCAAACAATTTGAGGCGTTTGGAGGGGGTGTGTGTATGTCTGCTTTCCTTGAGGAAAGGAAAATTCCTCAACTCATATCATTACCAAACTCATTGTATTACAGACTAGTGGCTTTCATTTAAAACTTATCTGAATTTTATGTTTAGAAAATGATAGTGACTTGTATTATAAATTTCTTTGTGCCAGGTTCACCCTGTTATGCTGTCACATTTGTAATTTTTGTGGTATCATGGTATCTTTGATGTCTTATAATCATATGGGAAGGCACTACCTTGGTTTCAGCTTGATGGAATGTTTGGAGTCAACCTTATGGGAAGTTCCCAGTGCTATGCAGGTGGATTATGCTGTGAGTTTATGTAACCTTGACAGCCATGTTCATTTAACAAAACCTCCTCTGAGTGGAATGCATGATCAAAGGCCATGACACTGTGTGTTGCAAAGCCTTGGTTTCCAGCGACTTGCCAGTGCACTTCTGTGCTCGGCTTTCCCCTTCTGACAGAATGAGGTGTCCAGTTTGGGCAATGATTTGTTTGCTAAACTACTTCATAGAAATCAATGAATTTATTGTGAAACGATACTTACGTGCACACAGAATTTGAGTTAAGCCGTAGTGAGTCAAGCCGTGTCCCTGAAGCCCTCGGGGCTGGCTGCTTTCCCGTGGAAGGGCTACACTTTGCTTTCAGGGTAGTCAGAGGTTCAGCGGAAGGCTCCGTGAGTGTGGCTGCAGAGAGCAGATGGCTGCGTTGCCAAAAACTCTTAGATTCAGTCAAGGTTTTCCTCGTTGTGAAGTTGTTTTTCTTCTGGGGTAGGAAGGGGCTGTTTAATAAACTACAGATAAAGGTCGTTAGCATCAGACCCTGGAATTGGTAGATTATTAACTCCGGGTGCTGGTATTTTCCGCGGAGGTCTTCGGGGCATTTCTGATGTATTTCCTTGTTAGAAAACCGATACCTAAGTGCGGACCGGAGTCAGAAGGAGGGCACCGGCAGCCCCTCTGGCGGCACCGGCCACCCGCGGCGTGCGCGTTGAACACCGTGCGCGGTCACCGCTCGTCGCGGGGAGGGGCTGGCCCCGGGCTGCCTCCGGGCCGCCTCGCCCGGCAGCCAAACCCGTCACAGCACTGGGCTCTGTGTATCAGCATTTTGAAAAATTCAGCAGCGCTGCGCGGCCAGGCCCGGGGCCGCTCCCACGGGCGCTCCCGCCCGCAGCCGGGGCGGGGCTGGGGAGGGCCGAGCGGGGCCGCGCCTCCCTGCCTGCCTCCCTTCGCCCGCCCCGCCGGGGCAGAGCCGTCCGCGACCGCGCCTGGCCGGGGCACCCCTGCCCGCGCTCCTGCCCGCCGCCCCCCGCCCCCCGCCCTCGCACGCCATTTCCTGTGCTCCGTGTTTACTTCCCGGTTCAAGCCCTCCAGTGGGAGCGATCGGCGCCGCTGCCTGCGGAGGGAGCGGGAGGTGAGGGGAGCGGCGGGGTGGGGGACGCCGCTTCGCTCCGGTGCGATGCGGTCCCATCTCCTCCCCGCGCTGAGCCGCCCGCCTCTTCTCTTGCAGGTGTACCCGGAGCCGCGGACGGAGGGCGAGTGCCTGAGCAACATCCGCGAGTTCCTGCGGGGCTGCGGTGCCTCCCTGCGCCTGGAGGTGAGTCGGGGCTGGGGGCGCCCGGCTCGGTCCCGGGGGCGGGGGGCTTCTCGCCCTCCCTTTGTGCCCGGGGACGCGGCTGACAAGATGGTGGCGGCCGCCCCTCCCCTGGCTGCGGGCCCGGGGGGCTGCGGGGAAGCCGTCGCCGTCCGCCCGGGGCTGCCTCGGCGCTGCGCGCTGCGGCGGCTGGCGGCCGCGCCCCGCCGGAGCCGCGCTCGCCGGGCGCGGGTGGCTCGGCTGCGGCCGGGGCTGCGCCGGTACCGCGTGCAAGGGCCGCGCCGCGGAGCCGAGCGCCGGGCGGGCAGGGCGCGCCCCGTGCTCTGTCACTGCAGACACCGACTGCCGGGGACGGGGTTTGCCTGGCCCCGGGGCGGCTAAAAGCGCTGCTCTTCTGTCCGAGTGAATTCTTGGTACGTATGAATTGCGTCCGATTTATTCGTGGAATTGCTTTGGAAGCGCAGCGGTCGGCTTAGAGAAATGAAGTTGCCTACAGCCGAGTGAAATTCTAATTGAAGAAAATGGCAGGTGCTGTTCCTTCTATTTAAATTTGCGTTACATAAAAGCCCAGCAAACTGCCATCTTTTCCGAACGTGTGTTCGCAGGGTTGCAAATTAGGTTCTCGAATATCGCTGGTATATTTAGCTATAGCAAGTACATACTGCTGTCGAGTTTACTTGATGTCGGTGTGTGGGAAGGAACTGATGCGATTAAAAACAGGTTTCAACTTCTCTGCGTTGGAAAGTGAGAGGTATTGTAATTTCAGTTCTTGGACACATTTTTCAGGGTTGAAAAATTGGTTTCCAGTGTTTCTGAACTTAAATTAATGTAGTGTTGCCTTAATTAATTCTCAGGGTTTTACAGTACTTGTGGTCCTGCTTGTGATTTTGCTAGGCAGTAACCAAATGCCGTTAAAAAAGACTGATTGCTTTCCTGAGGCCTCTAATGACATTAATGATACTTACAGGACTTGTGCTTAATCTTAGGTTCCCTCATGGATAAAGATGGAAATTAAGACCACTCTTAGTATTCTTCTTGAGAAACTCATTACATTTTTATCTGCCTTCCCTTCTCCCCTCCAAATACATAGAAAATCCCCTGGCATTTCTTGGGAGAAAAACCAATTTAAGTTCTAAAATACTCAGAAACCAGGTTCTGGGGTGAATAATGCATTATGTCAAGCATTATTTTTTGCTTTGGAGCAGCTGTCACTCCCATTTGTCTTTTCTAGGGCTGCATTGAGTTTTTCATGTTTGGAACATTCATGTGTGTGAGCAGATCCAAACTTCAAGTGGTAGACATTCATGAACTGGAGAGAACTGGGGAAGGAGGTACTTCAGATTTCAATGCAGAAATAAATTGAATGTTGTAAATGTTAAAGAGGGGGAAAATAGCATTAATATCTTCCCCTCCCCTTTGCTAATTTCCTTCATCAGGTGTCTCACAAAGGTTGAAGCAGTTTCAGTTGTGACAGGCTGGGAATAGTTACATCATTGCAGTTTGGTCTCTTTTCTAGTTGCAGAATGCTTTTGTCAGCTCTTTTCCTTGGAGTGACTAGAAAATGAAGATAAATGATTAAAAGAAAAGATAGTTTTGGCCTTGTTCTGAGAGCCTGAATATTCTTGGGAATAGTCAAATTGTTAACCTGGCCTCAGGGGCTTCTCAGCAAGAGTGCCGGAAACACCTTTCTTACGTGGAGGTAACTGGCAGCAGTTGCTTCCAACTCAGCATGTTGGAACAGGAATTACTCCCAAGGTACCAGAGAGTTCAGAAGCTGGCAAGAAGGGGCACAAATGCTTGGGCTCACGGAGCCTGTTGTGCGTGTATTTATGGTTTGTACCTTGTCTGTCCCCTGTTGTTTTCTCATTAATTTTTTCAACCCCCTAGCTGTGGCCAAAGATGAGAGCAGTGGCAAGCCGGATTCAACCAGGTAGTAGTTGGCAGGGTCCTGTTGGCCATCCACTACTCCTGGGCTCCTTCTCCTCCCTCCATTAACGAGGTGTGAGTCAGCCCTGGTGCATCTGTGCCTTCTTCCCTGTGGGAACTGAGGAGATGCCATAGCTCCCCTGTGCAGGGTCTGCGTAATGCTTCCTGAGCTGCCATCAGATTTAGACATTGCGTTGATTGAAGAGTGTGAGGAACATCTCTGGAAGCGCTTTAGGGGATATTTTCAGAGAGAGCAGGTTAGCTAACAAGGAGTTAGTGGTAAGTACAAATATTTGACAAAGGTGTGGGTGTGTATGTGGTACCTTAAATAATAGAAACATTTGGAACAATATGGGTATCAGAGGAAGCTCTAGAGTGGTGTGGGGGGACGTGACCTTATTCAGTGCACTACTGAGGTGCTTTCTCTAATGAGTATTCCACGATGTGGCGTTTTGCATGACCTATACGGCTTGCACTTGAGCCTTACATTGAGTCTGAGTTATATGTAGTTGGATCAGATAATGTCCTGTGTGTAATTTTGTGAGCCTGGTAAAAGCATGGTAGTGGTTTGATTAGCGTAAGATCAGCATTGCACAAGCACTCTTTGCTCCCAGATCTGAACTCATCTTGGAAGCAGGGCTATTGTATTTTTATGAAGCTCCTTGCCTTGCTGGAGCTGTATGTCTCCAGTTTTGGAGACTTTGTTATGTCATGTTTGAGAACTTGATAAACTGCTGTGGTTAATAGAAAGTTGCAGAGCAGTAGATAGCTTCTTAGAGATGCTTTCATCTGTGGATGCTTTTATTAGAGGACACTATGACTTTGGTTGTTTTCCTCCTAAAATAAGGAGGAGAGATGAGAAAATCTGTTGGTTTGGAAATGTTCTGGTGTCTGAAAGTTGTTCTTATTTTCTTCCGCTTGCTTCTCAGTAAGTTTGGGCTGTTAGGAAATTAATAAATCATTCAGAAATGGTATTTCAAATTCTAATGAGAAGGATTGCTGTTCCTCAGAGAGAAACCAATGGCTCCCTTCCCACACCCCCCAGTATTTTTTGATATTTAAGTGTTCCAGAGAAAAGAGAATAATTAATTTGGAGCTTGCAGCAACCTTTATAAAGCAAAGCATGATTCCCAAAATAACCAGAAGAATGTTCTGCAAGTATTGGGTTTTTGAAATTATTTTTTAATTCAGTTTTCTTGTATGCAGATACAAGGAACTGAGACCTAGAAGAAATGTTCTGAAGACCTCCACCAGGGACTGAATTTCCGTATTTTTTTCCCTTTTGAAAACCATTAGTGTTTCCTTAGAATAATTGTAGTGTTGAGTCATTTATTCTGCATCGAGCCTTCTGTGCTGTTGCTGAATGTCTGTAAAGGTGAAAGGGACTGTAGAATAGGTGCCTGTGTTGTCAGTTCACAACTTACTGTGCACCTTTTCCTTAGGCAGATAGAATATTTGCTATATTCTATACTGTTCTTGCCATTTTTGCTTTAAAAGCTGTTTTCTCCCACAGTTTTCTCTTTGGGTGGGAAGACATTTAACTGTACTCTATTCTGAGGAGTGTGACCTGCTTTTCAGAACAGGGTCCTAGATACTTGTTGTACTTGAGGGGCTCTGATCCAGAGGAATATGGGTGTATATGTGTTATTAAGAAGGAACTTGATGCAGGTATATCTTCCACAGAAGTCTGGCACAGGAGAGAAAAATGAAAAAGTGATGGCTTGTTTCTACCTGAGCCCTAGCAAGTTTTGCCATTACGATTGTCTTGTAGCTGTGTCACGTTACTTTAGTTTTGTTCTCTTTCAGAGGAGCTTGAGCTTTTTGAATATAATGCTGTCTTTTCTTATTCTTTGACCAGAGCTGTTTGACAACTTGCAGGGCCAAAAAGAAGCCCAGGAGAAATCACTGTATAGTTCAACTGTAGTGAAGTTTGTTTAGGGAGCAGTTGGATGTAGAATAATAAACAAAAATAGGTTAATGGAAAACCATTTTAGTGTCTGCTGTTTAAAGGGCAAAATGCTTGATATATCCTGTGAACCAGCACCACGGTCTATGTGATCAAATTCTGTAAGTAGTGTCTTGCAGGATTTTTTTGCTGGCTTTCACCAAATAGAAGATTAATGCTTGCTTATCTCTAAATATCTAATGTTAACATGTTTCTTGAGCTCAAAAATATTTTGTATTTCTGACTTTTATGTTGATGGACAAGATGGCAACTGCCTAGTGGAAAAAGACAAGCCATGGATCTCAGAACATTTTCTGTACCTGCTGAGAGAGCTGCTTGCTTCTGGGATTCAAAGATAGTAATTTTATTACAGAGGAAGCAATCCCAAACCCAGGATTTTTTTTCTACAGTAAACTAACCAAAGAAGAAATAAAGCAAACCTGGCAGTCTTACACAGTCTAAGGAGATCCTGTGTTTGTATGTTATAAAATCTCTTGTACAAGAGGGATTTGCCCTTAAGGTTCAGAACACTGCATGCAAATTTGTGAAATATAATTCATAGCTCTCAAGATTTAATCAAGATATACAAATGCCTATGAATGACTATAATAGAGCTCTGGCCTTGGGGAGAAGTTTGTAAGGGGTGCCAGTGTCACTCTGTTAGACCAGCTGATCTTCTGGCCTGTCTTTCTTCACTCACACCCACCCCTACCACAGCAGTTCATCTGTTGGGTGATCTTTCTTTCCTCTGAGCCTAGTCCACTTCTTCAGGTCATTATGGCTACAGTCCTACTGCCAGTGAGGACTTGGAAAGGTATCCTGCCAGTTGGCTTTCAAAGAACTATTTGTATAAAGAGAGTGTAGAGCTATGTGAGTGTGGACGGACTTGGCTGACATTTGTCAGTGAATTAGGAATAAATAGGTTTCTAGTACTGAGGAGCTTCATGCCAGTCTTATGATGATACATAAATTAAATCATCTATCTATTCCTTTCAGTCCCAGTTCAGGCTATCATCTTTGTCAAGAACAGTATTCTTTTGATTTGCTCCTGGGTTTATTCCAACAGAATGTCTTTCTAACCCAGAAGGTGTGCTGCCAAATGCCTTCATGATTCTTAAATGTCATAAACATTTTCCAGAATTCCCATGTTTTAAAGTTACCATTCTTTGCTTATAGGCCACACAATGGGAAGTTTTATTTGGAGGCTGAGATCTTAACAGTGTGTTTTCCGAAAGGGAAAAGTTGTATATTTTCATTAAGATATGTCTACTGTATTCCTTTTCCCCACTCCCACCCCGATTTCTACTTGTTCACAAAACTATTCTGAATATAGTTTGATGTACAGCAAAATGCCGTGTGCCACTTCAACTTGTACTTACAGACCTCCAAATGTGACTACTTCTCCCTCACACCCCCAATTTCTATCCTTTTTCTCATGTGTAAATATGTGTTTTTAAGACAAGGAGATGCTGTTGCTTGACTATTTACATTATTTTTATAAGAATGGCTTCATGTGATACGAAGAATTCTTACAATGCACAGAGCAGCAGGCCTAGGACTGAGACTGTTTCATGTGTTTACCAGTCCTTTATATTCCCATTGATGAGAAGCTTTTGAATGCTGCTTTAAGGGTGTCTTACAAATAGAATGGTGGAAAAATAGGGGTTTTTTTCTCTGATTAAGCCAGTTCCTCATCTTGTGTACCATTCTTGCGTAGTGTCATGGTTGCTGAGAAGGCGACACAGAGAGGCGGGAACATATGGCATTGGACAAGCAGGAATGGCAGGTTACAGTTTTATTTAATGAAACATAGTCTAAACCACAAATGTGCATGGTAGCTTTTCAGATCCTTACATGGTTCCCTTTCTACTTAAACCTTCCTTCTCTTTCTGTGAGAATTTATTTCTTGTGATTCTGCCGAGCTTGTTGCATCAGCAGTAGCATGATGTTGTGCTATCATCTCTTGATTAAAGTGACTCCAGTGGCTTTCATTAAAGAGGAAGAATGCATCTCCTTATTGGGGTACATGTCCAAAAGCACCTGAAATGCCATAATTTTAAACAGATTTAGGAAAAAGCTATCAAGTAACAAAGGTGGATTACAAGAATGTCTTTGTAACGAGTACTGTTACAAATGGCTGGGGAATGTGCTAGTATTTTTTTTTTGTTGTTGCTACTTAAGGTCTATGTTCAGTACTTTCCAAGTAAAAAATCATTCTGAAATTTTGAATTGGACCATGAATATTTTAATTCCTGCCAGTTCTTTTGTATTGCATGATGTGTGGTAGTGGTACTTTGAACACAAAAATATAAGACAGTGTGCATGTAGAGAGTCTGGCACAATGGATTTATGATGGCTGCACATTCCTTTCTTTGCTGCATGGTTCATATGTGAGGGTGAGTCTGGTGTGTCAGAATACATCCAAAATGTTTCAGTCATGTCTTGATGGTCAGCATTTACTGCAGTGGTGCAGTAAATATTAGCTAGTCCTCCTGGTTTGGGCTGGGATTGAGTTAATTTTTTTCCTAGAAGCTGGTATAGTGCTGCGTTTTGGATGTAGAATTAGAATAGTGTTAATAACACGCTGTTTTCTTTGCTGCTGGGCAGTGCTTAAACTAAGGCAAGGACTTTTTAGATTTTTGTGCTGTCCTGCCAGGGAGGAGATTGGGGGACAAGAATTTGGGAGGGGACCCAGCCAGGACAGCTGACCGCAGTTGACCGAAGGTATATCCCAAACCATGTGGTGCCCTGCTCAGCACTAAAACTGGGGAGAGGTGGCCAGGGGGTGTCCACCTGCTCTTTGGGGACTGGCTGGGCCCCGGTCAACAGGTGGTTGTGCATGACTTCTTTTTTATATTCTTCTATTGTTATTATTTTTTTCCCCTTTTCTGTCATATTAAACTGCCTTTACCTCAACCCATGAGTTTAACCTTTCTTTCCAATTCTCTCCCCTATCCCACTTGTTGGGGGGGGATGAGTGAGTGAATGGCTCTGTGGTGTTTAGCTGTCTGCCACATTAAACCACAACACTGTTATAGATCTGTTCAGAGCAGTTTTGCAAATGAGTTGCTCTGTGGTTTGGGAGAGGCTTCTATGTAGCTGCTTCATTTGTGGTGTTTGTTTGGATCTTGAGAATAAAATGAACCTTCATCTAGCAATTAAAATGTAGTGCACTATTAATTGAAATGCACAGAAGACTTCAGTGTTGTGCTCAAATATAGCAAACTGTTTTCACAAGAGCATTTCAGTGCTTCTTTGATAGAAGAGGAGTTAATCGTAAGGGAAAGCATGGAAACTAGGAAAATTGGGAGAAAAGGGTGGGTAGTGAGAATTGGAGGGTTTTGAGCAGAACTTCAGAGTCCTTGAGATGTAAAAAGGGAGAATAGGCTGCTTCCTGATTAACACTGTTCTCCCAGCTTGTCAGAGGAGTTCTTGCTCTCTCATTTCTTTAGCCCTCTCCTGCCCTCCAGTTCTTGGTGGTGAAGCACAGTGAGGAAGGGCTCATCTGCTGGTTTTCTGAAGAGTGGGAGCTGTTGGAAGGGGGCCCTTCTGATGAGCACTGAGCAAGGAGCAGGCTGTGCAGAGGTGGTGGGGATTCCAGGTGTGAAGGCAGGTCTTGGGAGGAAAACAGCTGAGCTGCTCTGTCCCTCTCAGCGAGAGAACAACAGCAGGGACAGTAGAGAGAGAGGAATGGAGATGGCATCAGACACCGTGTGAGGCCAGAGCTCATCAGTGAAGTGCATTTCAGAAGTCAGGTATTGTTTGCGTCAGGTACTGCCTGCCTTTTTACTTCCTAGAGGATGGCTATGGTCTTGTTAGTTGCTGTTGTGGTTTTTATGAATGCCTTGTGAAGTTGGACTTAAGATGTCTCAGGCTCCCTACACACACACTTTTTCTTTTGAATAGTTTTGAAGAGATTTTTTAGCTGACAAACATACTGAAAATAGAAATGTAGATAAATCTTGCACTATACAACTACACTTGTGTATACCGAACGCAGTTACCTTTTTATTAGGTGTCACATTATTTCCCAAGCATGTATGTGACAGAGGAAAAACAAAAAATATACAAAATAGGTTATAGGTGATGGAATATTGTGTGAAGAAAACTTGAGTACCTGCAGACCTTAATGACATAATATTGTAGTTTTTTAACATATGGTTTTGGACTAAGAATGTCCTCAAAGCTGCAGTGCATCCTGCAGTATGGAAGATGGCAGTGCTTGGTCTGTGCAGGAACTTGGAAGACTTTCTCCTCTTGTGACAATGGCTGTGTTGCATCATTTTGGCAAGGGAAGAATTCTGGCACAACAGTTGCTTTGAAACTTACCTCAAATGAGGACCACGTAGAAGAGAGTCCAGCCTGGCAAAGCAGGCTGCTGCTTTTGTTTACTGTCATCTTGCCAGAATATTTTGATTTTACTTTGAACTTAAGAGTCGACATAAATCACTTCAGTTATCTGTAAATGATGGACTACCAAATCTAGGTCTTTTTTGTGTTGCTCTGATTTCTTAAGTGCTTCCAGGTTTGCAGCTGTTCCTGACTTCTGCTTGCATGTAAATATCTTGGCATCTGTGGGAAAGGTGAGATGCATTCTGCTGTGGAGAGTAGTTTTCACAGGCTTGATTTTGAAAGGTGGTGTTGATGAGAGGGGAAAAGTGCCTTGCTCTAATTAAAAGGAAAAGAAATATTAGAATATGGTGATCTCTCCATTTCCTTAAGGGAAGTTATATTACTGTGCTCAGCTGAATACACAAATAGCTCTGGCACTTGCATGTTTCAGCTTGAGCCCTCTATTTCACTATAGTTAACTGTGTTTAGATCATCATGATGATCATCATGATGACCCATCAGATGCTGGGCTGCTCCTGTCAGTATTACTGAGAGCTGGAGTCTGCCTGTGTGAGGAGCAGCATGTCTTTTTGACACTGCTAGCTGGTGTCTTTCTGTTTTTCAGGAAATAGTGAAAAATTCTAGGTTATGGGGAAAATTGTAGTGGTGAAAACATCAAACTTGTTACTGAAAATAAGCTGCTTTCAGCTGTGTGCCTCATACTCCAGCTCTCGGATGAAGCCAGCAAGGATCCAGTTGGTTGGGTAACTTGGGGGCAGGTGAGGAGGGAAATTCAGCTATGTGGGAAAATGATGTGATGTTTCAGTAGGTGGCAGTCCTTCTCTGAATCAGTTCAGGGCCAGTGGTGATCCTTGTGTCAGAGAGAGGCAGGGAGAGAGGAAAAAAGAGGGAGCAAAGTTTTTCTGTCAGTGCCATCTTGTGGGCCAAGTGCAAATACACGAGCCTGAGCGCTGGTGCCTTGGAAAGAAGAGGGATATTCCTTCTGGTGCAGGGCTGTCTGCCTGTGGGGTGTCCTAAGGTGGCTCTGTCCTGCTGGCAGCTTTTGCTGGGATCCTGTGTGTGGGCAGCCCAGCAGCTGCCCTCCTTGCCTTTGGGGCCAGCAGCGAGAGGATGAAGCATTCTTGGGGTGCCCTTTGCTTTCTGAAGGGCTGTGGCTCGAGGCTTATTTTTAGCTGATGAAATCCTGATTGATTCTTTTTCCCCCAATAGACTTCTTCCAGTTTTTTGACTGTTGTTGGCCAGGGTTCTTTGAACGGAGTGTTTAGAAACTGTTCAGTAGCAATTGCTTTTGAGTCCAATTTACAAATAAAACGTTAAACACTGAGCCAAGCTCCTTCAATACAAATCCTTGATGCTGCTTGCTTCACCAGCCCTATAAATGGTAGTAGTGCAGCTGCCTCAGGTTGTGAAATAATAGAGGAAAAACTAGGGGTGGAAGCACCCTACAACAAATATGTGCCATTACTAGCTGATGTACTTCCTGTTTGTGAAGGACATCTTCACAGAACCTCTCCTGCTAGTGCTGAGTGATTATTTTTTAATATCTAGATTTTAAAAAAATTATTCCCATGATCTTCACTCTTATTTTCTAACGGTTACCCCTGACATGTTTTCCTTGAGGAGGGCAGAAGACTTGTTACCACAGAGAGGCCTTAACAGTTTTCGCCAGATAGACACTTGTTAAATAACTTGTGGAATTGCTGCCTGATCAAGTCTTCTAATGTGATGTCCACTCTTGCTTCACAACAATCGCTAGGCTGTTTTGCATGATGTTTTTAGGAGAATGCTGGCTGGAAGTGCCAGCAAAAGCAGTTCTCCTAGGCAAGTACTGCTGAAAACCAAACCACTGCCCCAGCTTCAATTAAATTATCCCTCCTGTTTCCACCTCTGCCCCCCTTTTTTAAGTTCCTCTCTGAAAGATTTCAAGAATGGGTACTCTGGGTATCTGTTTTCCCATTGCCCACCTGCCTGGCAGTGACTGAGCATGGCAGAGAAGGGCACACTGGCTTAGATTAATGTGAGTTTCAGTGAAATTCCCCTAGCAAGGCATCCGTCACTTCCATGTTTTACTTTCCTAAGAGAGTTGTAAACTCTGGCAGCAAGCGTGTACTGCCTGTGCATTATTTTTACATTATCTAGATGAGTTTACATTGTGTTTCATGATTATTTCTAAAGAAACACAAGCAGAAGCACCTCTTGCTTTATTTTTAGCTGGTCTGACAGACTCCCAGTGATCTGTTCATTGCTTCCCTGCCAATCTCTGGGTTCGATTTTTCTTCCAGTGTAAGTGACTCTCAGAACTGGATGGGTTGAATGACTGTGGCGCAGAGGACACAACAACGGGAGGAGTCTGGAACGTGGTCTTTTGACAGCAGCAACCCAATCTAAAATAAACAGACCTTTACATACTTCTTAACTATCAGTCTAGTCTTCAAATGTTTTGAGTTCATTCAGTCAGTACAAAGCAAAGAGACTGGGAGAGGGGGTGGAATTTATCACATCCCCCCACATTTGCTCAATTAATGAATAAAAATGAGATAAGAAAAAGACAGTTCCTGATTCTTAAGTCACTTAGCAGAAGGTGCCTGGACGCACTTGGTTTTAAATCATCAGGCACAAAGATTCCTTCCTACTTGTTAAATTAACTGGTTTTCTGTTCAAAACATATTGAAGTGCCTTTTTTTTTCATGTTCTATATATTTGTTAGCTTCATAGAGTGCCTTCAAAATGTACACTTTAAGCAATTACCATGTTTTATCTAAAAGCAAGCCTCTGCAGAAATCATGACATAGTTCATCATATTCTGTTGTTTGATCAAAGTCTTTGTTGTTAATGCACTTAAGTCCTGTATGTTAAAGCATTTAAGTGTATGGAGATGGGTAATCACTCATTTTTTTTTTCCATAAAGATTGATGCCAAATGTTTAGGAGAGCGTTTGAATTACAAACATGGAACAGGATGTTAATCTATACTAATCTAATAATTATTTGAATAGGCCATTTAAATCCATCCACCCTGTGGGCTTGTGAGCAGCATAAAGTAAATTACAAGAAAATGCATTTTCACACCCTTTGCCTTAGGCTAGTTCTTCACCCTCATGTCACATGAACATTTTGCAAAAGATAAATTTCATGGATAAGTGCAGCTAAAGTTATTTTCTGTACTTGGCAACAAAACTGAAAGAGCAGTTCTTCATTGTTAAAATACAAAGTTGTAGTAATTACCTGACTTTGATATTGTAAACTGCTGATAGTTAAATTGACCGCATCTATGTATTATTTATGGCCTAAGTTAATTAGTTGGCTTGGAGGCCTCAGCCATTTTGAAAATGCCAGTCAGCTAGTTGGTTTCTTTCCTGTCTGTACTTGCTTATTAAGATGACTTATCTCTTAATTTTCTTGTTAATATTTCTTGCTAGAGGTATTTAATTTTCAAATGTCACTATAACATTCAAAACTAAGGGAATGAGTGTAATCTTCTTTATAGCTGTTGTCAGCAAATGCAGAAGAATGTACCTGTGCCTTCAGAGCACTCAAAAAAATCTCAGGTCTTTGGAAAGTACACTTTGAAATAGAAATGAGAGACTGTTGTAACTTAAAGTGCCGCAGTCCGTTTTCCTCAATTGACACACTCAAAAGCATGTAATTTGGAGTTGTTTTGCATGGGTGTAAATAAATCAGCTTTTATATTAGTTTAGCTTAACAGTAGGTAAGTGGAATACTTACCTTTGTATTGTAAAAATGTTGCAAGACTAGAACAATGGTAGACTTAGCAAGACTAGAACAATGGTAGACTTAACTTCTGCACGCAACACTTTCCTGAATTCCATTTGTGATATGTATGTTACTAAGGCTTTGACCCAAGAAAATTGCTATGCCAAACCCGAAAAGCATTACCGGGCCCCCTCTGTATGTGTATTGTGCCAAATAGGTAGTTGCTCAGTTTTTTCTAGGAGCCTTGCCTGGTTCTAGCTGTAAAGCTGTTCATTGCTCTTCCGTTATTCATTGGATGGTCTCAGTCTTTTCTTGGATTTAAGTATTAGTTTGGAGGCAGAATTAGCAGCTGCTGTATGGATGTAGTGCTTTCCACGATACTTTTTTTGTTTGGTTTCTGAAGGAGTGGTATAACCTTTGTTTCACAGTGCTTGAGCTGCAGCCTCAAGTGTCCATGGCTTGACACAGCTCCTCTGGGCCTCAGTTGGAACTGTGGGTGCAGAACATGATGCAGAGCAGGCTGAAGCCAGGCTGTGGTCCTAGGGTAGATGAAACCATTGTGGCAGTAGAGCAGCAGTGACACATGCTATTCTTTGTGTATTCCTTGCCCATCCATTGTCTAGCATGGATGCTTGATAGACTTCAAGGTGAGATTGAGCAGGAAGGTTGACTGGTAGAAGTAACCCTACTAACCTGCATTCTTTCCTACCATATTGACTTTGTGGAGGTCACAAAGGAGCTGTGCCTGGCACGAAGTGGGGGGATAGATTATTGTACAGTGAATATGCAGATCATCCTTAGGTGATCCTAGACTTCAAAAAAAGTAGGGAAAAAGAAAGCTCTCCGTGGCAGTGTGGTGATGTGTGGGAGATCTGCTGTCTCTCCAGCTCAGCCTCTGCACCTGAGCTGTCAGCTTATCTGCCAGTGGTGGTAAGCTCAAGCTTCTGCTTTGTGCTGAGCTGGGAAGGGATGGGCATGTTCTCAACTGCTGTGTTTTCCAAGTGTTGATAGCAGAGGAATGATACGACTTGGCTTCTACCAAGTTCTTAGTAACTGTTTGTTTCTCCTCTCCCATTCTCTCTTTCTTGTTGGCTCTGTTTTTCCACTTGTGTTTTGAGTTCTGATCTTCCTTTCTGCAGTGTTTTCCTAGGTGAGTTGGGTCTGTTTCCTCACTCCTGTCATTCCTAGCTTAGCATCAGCTGTCTAACCCTGATTTCTGACCTTTCCAAGGTCAGTGCTGTCTGGTCAAAGAGGCAAGTGTTTTTCTGTTTGTTCTGACTGCTTGTTGTAAACCAGCTCTGGTGTTGGTCAGGTTCTTGAAATGCAGAGAACTACTCCAGGAAAAAAGCTGGATTGGCTCGGGGTTCAGCCAGTTCAGTTTGTTACAGCAAAGGGGGGTTCAGCCAGTTCAGTTTGTTACAGCAAAGGGATGATGGGCTCAAAAACTAGTGGGAAAGGGAGAGTGCAACTTTATAGCTGAGAGTGTAGTTAAAGCAAGTGAGTTTTGCAGAGGCTGCAGGTCTCTGTAACACTACCCTTCCCTTCCCTTGGCTTCAGCACTGTCTCATGGATCCCAGCTAGAGTTAATTGTGGAGAGGCTTCCTTTTATAGTCAATAACAGGAGCTTCTGCAGAGGATGACCTATGGTGGGTGGGATCAAGTCTTTACGGATAGAAAAGAAGACAGCATCGACCTAGACATCTGAAAAATAGTTTCCTATTGAGGTGAAACTTACTGTTGGCAGTGTCATTCTTTGTCTGCCACGCTCCCCTGCCTCATTTCTGGATGTATGTTGGAGTTGAGCAGTTGCTTTTGGAGGTAGAGCTTGTCAGACCTGCTCATGGAAGCTCTTAAGAGACGTGACCTGTTGGAGTGATGTACTGCCCTTCTCAGTCCTTCAAATAGGGTCTTAATTGTTTTACCTCACTATTGAAAGTGCTGAAGCTGGATTGAATTCTACCTAATTGCTACCTGTAATTGCTCTCAAGTTCAGTCTGTTCTTGGTAGTAGTAAAGGCAGGTCTCATCAGGGAGTGTCCTCACCACCTACTGAATACTAATAGTTTCACTAGATAAACTACCCAAGGGAAATAATTATATTTTCATGGCAGTGTCTACCCTTAGGTAACTGTGGTGATGCTTGAAGTGAGATATACTGAGGTTTGTTTGAAATAATCCTGGTTTTAATATTAAGACAACTTTTTCATCTTTGTGCATTTCTTCTGTAGAATAGGGAGGCTTTGTAGTCCTAAAGAGGAAGCCTTGGGTGCCCTTCTTGCGAGTTAATGAAGGATGTAAAATCACAGCATGAAACTCTCTCCTCCTTTGTTTTCCTGCCTTTTAAAAAGCCTCTCTGAGGGAGTTTATGCAAGCAGATGCAGCCTCTTCACAGGCAGTGAGCTTGTTTGACAGTCAGAGAACTTGCTCTCAAGCAGCTTGGAGAGAGCACAGCTGGTCACCTGCTCTCATGGCCTGAAGAATTTTTGACAGAATACCTCGGCCGTTAATTGGGGTGGCAGGGTGGCACTGGGAAGGAGATATACTCTTATGTTGGAAGCACCAGTGGCTTCTAGTACTGTGAAAGTTAAATTGTCCAGAAAGCACTAGAATAATGGAGTTTAGGGTGGTGAATTGCCATAAAGCAGCACTTGAGTTGCTTTGGTACAATCCAGACACTGCATTATGGCTTAACTCCATTTTAAAAGGTGGCATGAAGTTAGGCATTATGGTTTGTTTGAATGTCTGTCTGAAAGGAGCTGCTTTCATAGCTGCTGAAAGGTAGTGTGGGAGCCACTGCTGCACGCTTTGAGCACAGTCTTCATGGGTGGATTTCTTGTCGGGGCACCCTAAAACTCATTATGTTGGAGGGCACAAATATGAGGAGTATGTACTGTACATGTGCCGTATCCATGTGTTGGTTTATCAGGTGTGTTGTATAGGGGAGCAGTTCAATCGATTCAAAATAAGGCAGGCCCTTCTAGAAGCCTTACAAAGGCTTGGGCAAAACAAATTTTGCTTGGCAGATTGATAGTGCAAAACAAGCATTTACAGGCAATTCTTAACAAATGAGACTTTTTTATTTTTAAAAATAGTTACTTTGTGTCAGATTTTTTAAACACTGTATTTTTATTTCCAGGGCTACTGTTACTACTTAGAGTTTAAAAAGAGTGTTCTCTTGATGCTGTTCACTAGGAGTTGTGATCTGTTGGAAAACTTCAATATTGTCCTAACTTGTGCTTGCTTCGCTTTGTGTTGTTTCTTGCAGTGTATTTGAAAGGGTTTCTCACCCCCAGAAGGTGAATTTTTTGTGTTTTTGGAATGCAGGTCACTTTCTTGATGTCTTCCATAAAGATAAGATGGTGGCAGTACCATTTTGCATAGCAGTAACATTTTGAGGTAACTTTGCTGAAGATTTTTAAGCATTTCTACTTTGTTGAAACCATGTCTTTGCATTTCTAAATGCTTCTGGAACATCCAATTGGAAAGATTCACTTGATTTTTAGCCTGTTTCTAAAATGGCACATTTTACTCCATTATCTGTACAGGATGTGTTGCTTGCTTTTGCCATGTGCAGATCACCTTGGTGGTGGTTTTATATGTATTGAACTCCTCTGAGGCCTGATCTTTGTGATCACTGCTCTACTTACTGCTTTTAATAAATGATCTTTTGTTTTTCTATTTCATTGCATTGGCGTTTTCTTTGTTAATAAATCAGTATGCTTTCCAGTCTGCATGTCTTGTAGAAGTTAGATTTCCGGTGCTGCACTGGAATAATAACTGGATCTCTGTTCTCACAGCTAAAAGGTTGAGGTCTTGAGATTGATATTAGTCACCTTAATGATCTAAGCAAGAATTTTACATGGGGTTTTTGGGGAGTGTAATGGAAATGACAATCTGAAAAGGGTTTATATGTGGTCTTACTTTGGTTTTTCTCTGAGACTTGTGCTAAATACCAGTGTTACAGACATTTATGGCTTTACAGTGATGAATTGTGTTTCTGAGGATGCTGTAGATCCATGTGGTTTGGTTGGTATCCTTTCATCTGAAAGTATTATGTAAATGATAGTTTCAGTTTTAAATGCTTCCCTGTGGGGTTTCAGTTATACTTGAAGCCTCATCCCTAACTCAGCAAACTTGACTTTGCATATTAGAAAATTGTGAGCCTCCCACAGAAGTCCCATTAGCATCAACTTCATCTCCAGAGTATCAATTGTGAAGATGGGTCAGTATAATAATCCATAACTTGTTCTAGACTAAGGCTGACTTTTTTGTGGTATTTAAATAGTGAAGATTAAGTGGGGAGAAAACTCCCACGTGTTAATATATCACATGAAGTTTTTATAGCAAAATGTTACTTCTGTTCTGTGCTATTACTTTAACATATTGGTATAGTGGTATTCGGAGCTGTTTCTTCTTGCTGATCTCCTTGCTATCATTTAAGCCTAGACATAATTGCTAGCTAATTTTGAAGTGGTGCAAAGTTTTGACAGTGTTCAGGTGGTGCATTTAGTGGTATTAGGATTACAATGTTTGCATCTCTTAGTGGTTGACAAGGTTTGTTGCACATCTTTTGCTGTGGCTGTGGGCTGCCCGTGTGAAATTGGGTAATCCTGATAGTCCACAGTTTTAGGCACAGCCCTGCCACTTTCTCTGACTCACCCTGTGGGTCGGTGATTATGCTGTGATCAGATCCTGAACTGGAGAGGTGTGGGGGGTGCATCGAGTCAGCCTTGACCACTGGAGTAACAGGGTGCAGTTAGACTGAGCTAGGTAAAATGTTCTCTCAGTCTTCTCCGAAGTGACTTCTGTCATAATATTTCTGTATCTTCCAATATGACAGATTTAATTGCTTAGCTCACCTTTTAAATCCTGTAATAATTGTGAAACAAAATTCGATGCATGGTTTTGAGAATTTGGGGAGTAAATGCTAATTATTGTTACTCAAGCAGTGTTTTACAGAGGGTTTTTTTTGTAGTAACTACATTAGCATAAAAAACTTCTTTTGCCTAACTTGGTTTTGGACATTAAAAATGTAGAAATAGTTTTGCTCTCTTCAATGACCTATGCAAAACTATGCAAATTCAGATCAAAAGTTAGCTTACTTTGTTATCTTGTGAGATGTGGGTCTGTAGTAGTTGCCTGGAAGAAAAGGTAAAAAACTCAAACAAGCTGGTAAAAATAGAGCATGATACCTTCTATTAAATCTTCCTAGCTTCTGACAGTCCATAGCTGAGGAGCTTCTTGTGGAGTCAGGGATGTATCACTGTATATTCAACAGCTCAGTGGACCTTCTTCTATGGCTTATTTAAATAACTTTCTAAAGCTATTTTGAGCTCTCTTTACTTTCTCAGCATCCTATGGCAGTAAGTTCGATGTTTAAATTACACATTTTATAATTCCTTTTGTTTGTTCAGCTGCTGCAGCTGGTTGCAGTGGCTGCCTTTGTTTTTGCATTAGAGATGTTCTCCATGCTATATATGACTTCATATAGCATTAGTATACTGCACTGCATTCCATCTCTTCCCAAGATGAACATGTTCAGATTGCTTTTTCCTCATGTGAATACCATTGCATTAATTTAGTTGGCTTAAACAGTTTACGTCTCTGGATCCTTTCTTGTTTTTTAGTATCACAGTGGACCACAGCTGTATTTAAGCTACAGAAATACTATGGAAATAGTAAAAAATGTCTGTGTGTTGCCTATGGCTCCCAAGCTGGATCTCTATGGGTCACTTTTGATACTCCCTTCGTAGGGAAACCCAGTTGCTTGTATACAGCTGTTGTTCGTTTTTTCTGTAGCACTTCTGAATTTTCAAGAGGACTCTCCTAGCTCAAATTACCTTTGTTTAAAATAAAACCAGCCCTTGTCATGTTGTCTTTTCCAAGGATATTCAGATATGATGTATTAACTGGACTACCCTATGTTTTGGCTAATTGTTTCAAGGTGCACAGAAGCATTTTGGAAAGGAATGTTAATTATTTCCTCATTTGCTATTCATGCGAAGCTCACTGATTGTGCTTGCTTTTTATTATAGCTTTTATCAATTTACCAGGCTTAGGCATTTGCTTTACTGGTCTACAGAACTCTGAATCTCTTCCCTTCTTTCCTTCCTTGATCTTTAAAGGCTTGGTTTGTGTTTGCTGCTTTCCATTCCTCTGCTGCTGAGGCTGTGCCAAGCATTATGTTGCTCGCTGTAGTTAAAATTTCAATTTAGTATCTGAGTTCTTTTACTGACAGGTGTCATGGAGTCCTGGCAAATCACAAAGATGCTGTGCTTGGTCACTGACTGCTCTGTGAATTGTAGCATTAAGATGAATTATTTTTACACCAGTGCCCAGGAGAAATGCTATATTTAAAGGAAATGGAATAGTCTACCATTTCAAGACTTAACAGAACTTGTTACAAGAAAATGAAGGAATTGAGTCTGTGTGAGGTGCAGATAAATTGACTCTTCTGTCAACAAAAGAGATGATTATCTGAGGTCAATAGGGTCTTGGTAACAGGCAGCAGGGAGAAAGTGGAAATGTTGCTTTCTGTTTCTCCTTGCACAGGAGCTAAGGGTTACTCAGAAAAAACCGAGCAATTGGCAAAGTCATAAGCAATGAATGGAAGTGATTCTTCACCCTCTAACTGAGCTGTGCAAATGATTTCTGTGGGTTTTTGTAGAAATTGAATTTGCATCGTTTACAGAGGTGACTAAAGAAATGTAAAAAATCCATTTAAGACCTTTAGATGCAGATAGTCCCTGAGACAAACTGTTGGAAAAAAAACTTGGCGAAATATTACTGTGTAATATTTGCCTTTCTATATTCTTCCTTATTAGCAACGCTGAGATGCAAGTTTTGAGCCTGAATAAGCTGTCACTGATTTTTCTTAAGTGCTTGTTCTGGTTCCACAGATGGCATCCCTAGATGCTGCTCGGAGGAGTGTATGGCCCTCTGCTAGAAATTCTTGTTGTTGAGGAGCAGCAGTTACGTTAGCAAAAGAGCTCACATGAAAGCAACCTTTGCCGGTAACTGAACTGTTAGAACCTGTAAAAGGACAAGGTAGCATACCTGAGTCTTCCACCAGAAGTCCCAAGCTCGTGTGCCTGTGGACAGACACATTCCTGACTATACAGGCCACCAACTACCCCAGTCCTGGGCTCCTCAGCATTGAGTGCCTGCATCCAGGTCATAGGATTGGGATGTCTCTGCATGGTTACCATTGATCCGATGGTGGCTGAGGCTCGCTGTATTTGGTGTATGGCTGTAGGAAAGCCAGGAGCTACTTTCTGGATCAGGGTGTGGGATCGGGGCCCAGGCAGCACTGGTGAGGCAGTGTGTGCTGCCAGTGAGAGGCTGGCCTTAGGACTCTGTTGGGTGAAGGTTGGAATGGGAGCAGTTGTGTTTTGGAGAGGGTGTTGAAGTTAAGGTGTCTGCAGTGGGAAAGGAGACGAGGCTGGAAGAACCCTGGACCATGGAGATGAGACTGTTAAAAAGGAGTTCAGATAAACTGTTGGGCTTGACTGCTCAAAGTATCACCTCTAGCTGCCCTTGTCTGCTTGGGTACCCAAGCCCATCAGAGAGTGTATCAGCTGATGAATCAGAACTATCAATTTCTTGCAATAGCTAGTTTCTTGAAGGAGGTTATCTTTATTTCTTTCAGATTGAATCCCCAGGCATTACTATGAATAAGCAGAATCGGTGTGGATTGAATTTTTGTGGTTGCTTGTAACCTGCTAGAGGGCATCTTTTATTAATTTGGAGTGTGGAAATTTTTATAGATAAATCCATAAACATTAGGTTTGAATTTCTTACAGAAACTTACTACTGAATGATGCTGGGTGATTGGCTGTGGCTTGGCTGTAGTTAAGTGTTTAGGGTTTTTTTTTTTGTTTGTTAGGTTTCTTTTTTTTTTTTTTTTTGGTCCCCCTGATAGATAAGATATTTTTCTCCCATGCACTGGCTCAGGTGCTGGTCTCACCTGATACTGGCCTGGTTTAGCTCATGAAATTTGCAGCAAGCTTTCCACTTGCTAGATTAGTTTTCTGCGAGTTCAGTTTAGTGGCCCCCTGAGTGAAAAGAGTATAAGGTAGTGTGAGAGAAAGGAGTTGGGGAGATTTTATTCCTGAAAGCTTGCACCAATCCGTGGGCTTGCAAATCCTGAGCAGGAATGGTTTACCTAGACCTGTGCTGCGTGTCTGTCCCTGAGGTGTGTGCCTTGTCCTTCAGAGAGATGACTTGTCTGCTGGCCTGGCAGCTGCTGGATGCCCTCAGCTTGCAGGCTGTTGCATTAAATTGCCTTCAGTTTTCTGTCTTCCTTGACCAAAGATACTGGGCCCTCTGGCTCTTTCAAAATGAGTGGTAATGGTGGAGGATGCTGGATCACATTGTTGCAGGTACCTGCGAGAAAGGGAGAGACCCAGCCCTAGGCCCCCTTTTAAAGAGTATTTGTACTGGCTGGAATCAAAATGGTAAATGATGGATTGGAGGAGGCTTGCTTGGGAGGAGCTGTAGCTCTGGGGTGTGCATACAGTTTTGTGTTCTTCAATGAATTTTTAAAAGGGAAGTATTGAATTGAATTTACTCTAGTTGAAACCTGAAGTGTTGGTTTTGGGGCTTGTTAATTTCTGCTAACTACTTGGGAATTACTTTTTTTCTGGTTGATGATTCTGAATTAAATGAAAGTTTCAACAAGCTGTATGAAAATTGAGTAAGCTTTTGTTCTTAATTTTTGGCACTTTCCACTTAATATTAAGGAAGCAATTGAGATTTCTGATTAAATCCCTTCTTACCAGAAGGGTGTAACATTTCTCTTTTCCTTTTTTTTTCTTTTATTCTTACATTTCTATGTTACCTTTGTCCCTCTTTCCCACTTTTTCCCCCACGTTTAATTGCACTTAGTCCAGTTCTAACTGTTGCCAGAATATTGATTCCCCCTCAAGTCTTTCTTCTTTGGCTACTGGTACGTATCTAATGCTATGGGCATTTTCCTGTTTCTTCTGTTATTATGTTTATTTTTAAAATGTGCACACAACAAAACAGGACTCCCAAGCTGATAAGCAGTGGGGGAAATAAGTGTGCTTGAGGTCAGTGGGTCTGTGCTTCTGGCTCATGCTCTGTCCGTAGTTCGTTCTCCATTGATGCTGAATCTGTGCATCATCTGATCACTTGGCTGCACACATTTGTTCCAGATGAAATGTGAGCATGTGATGGCATTTAAGTTGTGGTTAGAACACGTGGTAGTGTAGTAAAACAGCCAGCAGGCTATTTTAAGAGGGAGATGATAACCTCATGTAGTACAAAATCTTCTGCAATAAGATGCCTCCTTTCACCCACCTCCAGCTCTTGCTCTCTGACACACTTTGGGTGTGCCTGTGTCTCTGAACACTGCTGTTCTGAAACAAGTCTGTCTCAGCAATCCTACTATGTCTGTGGTACTTGGACTTCATGGAAATCTCTATTTGTTTTGCAAATGGAGATTTGGATTGCAGGTAACACTACCTATTTTGGACCCAGAGAAGCAGGTTTTCCGAGTTTTTCTTCTTCTTTTTTGGGGAGGAAAAAAAAAATTTTTCATTATATAAATTAAGCTTTTTGCTTCATTATATAGGCCTCTCTTCCTTTCTCCATACAGCTTGGCTTTTGAGACTAAGCTGATACTTCAGAAACTAGTTGAGAAATGTTGGCAGAACATGCATCTAGACAGAAGGCATCTGAAATCAGTTGTGGCAAGCCATCCTTCCTGTGTTTTTAGGTAAGAGTATGGAGATGTTCACAGTTTAGCTGATGTGTACTTTTCTTTAAATTTTAGAAAATAAATCTTAAATTCAAGTATGCCAAAAGGAGACATCTCCCTCTCTAATGTTTGAAACCTAGTTAAAAGTTTCCTGAACATATGAACTTCTTCTTTCTTAGGAACTGGTTTAATCTGAGCCTTAAAATATTTTTTGTGTCACTACTCAGTTCAGCCATTGGGAAAGAGATGATTTCATTCTGAATGCTTATGTTCAGTCACTACTTCCAGACCCTGGCCAGGCCCTTTGGGCAGCCTGTTTTGGTAGTCTTAACCATTGTTGCCGTCCTGTCCTTTTGATTTCTGCTGTGACTGACTGATCTATTTCAGGTCAGTTTTCATTTTTAGTCCTTCTGATAGTTCTGGTTAGCATGAAGTGTTGGTCAGGAGCTTGTGCCAGAGCCATTTTTTAGATTGTTTTTTCGTTAAGGCTTTTTCATAACTTGTTTCTTTTTAACTTATTATTGGGGAAAAATAGTCAGGAAGAAATTGTAGATGTATGAAAATGATGATACCATTATGTATGTTTCTACATAAAAATGGGAACAGTTTGTAGATTCTGGTGCAGTAACTGTACTTGAAAGTTTGACATTTATCAATGGATTATGGAGGAGAAGGTGGGACACCTGCCTGTGAACTAGTCCTGGTACTTCAGGGCATGATAGCCGTGCTCTAAACTGAAACTCAGGAAGGCTTATGTTCTCCATGCTGCTCCATCGTGTCAGTGTTGAATGGGGTTGGTGCCCAACAGAGTGTGAAGCAGCAGAAGCTGTGGAATGAAGGAATAGCTTTCCAAAATAATGATTTTCTACTGTGATTTAAAAAAAAAAGTGTGGCCACTCAAGGGGCTAGCTACTCCCATTACTCGCAGTTGTTCATGTCTAAGAGGGACTGTAGTCTTGGGAAGGTGAGCAGTTGATAGTGTTACAGACATCATGTGAATTTGGAAGACCAAAATCTGCCAGATTTTTTTTTTTAAATTGCAAGTTGTTGACAAACTTACTCAAACTGATTACCAGCATCTGTCTTACAGGCAGACTTAAAAACTGACTTCACAGGCTTTTGCCTGCTACATTGATCTTTAATGAACTATTCATACAAGAAGGCACTGGTTTCATGACGTAGAAGTGTCTGCCCTCAGAATCAGCATCACAGTCCCAGAGTAGATGTTAGCTTTGTTCTTGTGAGGGGTTGGTGTGGGAGGAGAGTAGTGAGACCTAGAAGCTGCTTTCCTTCTCTACAGTGTATTTCATTTGGGAAAATCCTTTACCTTGCTCTTGTGACTTTCCCTGAGAAAATAATTATTTAACCATGTTCTTGTTTATAAGATGCACTGGCAGTGTCTGCATTGTGCAGTTACTAGTGAAAATTAAGTTTTACCTTTTTTATCGCTGACTGTTTACTCTGCTTAATAACAGAGCTGTCTGTATTTATTTTCAAATGTATACTTGGGTTGTTTTTTTTTTCCTTTTCCTCAATGCTGTGTGTCTTCTTACTTGGACACAGCATTTCCTTTGCATTTTTGCCTGGATTTCCACAGCTGTGTTTCCTGATTTATTTTAAGGGAGTAGCTTGCATAGTTTTGTCTGTGTATATCAGGAAGAGAGGTGGGTTGTGCTGGGCTGAATCTTTCTCGGGGATGTTTCTGGCCAGGTTTTCTTGTTGAGGTACCTCTTTTCATTGGCGCAAGAAAGTGCTTATGCAATTGCTATGTTTCAGCCAAGCGTGTAGGTGTAACCTGTTACATTGGCAAGTATTGAGACATCTCAACTGCAGTGTCCCGATCAAATTTTCTTTAGTCATTTAATTCCAACAACTTTTATTTTTGCCTGTAGTTCCAGGAGTGTGAGCTTCCTTGAGCCACAGTACTCAATTGTGTATCAATACTTTGTGCCCCTGAATGTCTCTCTCTGTGGCAGCTGGGATTATCAGTTTGTGGTATCATCTATAAGATCCAAAACCTACAAAGCAGTTTGAAAGTGTTTCAGGATGAAGTTGTGATAAATGTAGCTTTTGTTTTGCAGTGCAGGTAGAAATTTGGATCAGGCTTATGTTCTTATGTTTTCTTACACAAGTGTGGGCACAGTGCTAACCTTTCTGCTTTTTAAATTACATCTTGCTTTACTACTACTAAATGTTTATGCTCAAAAATACTAAATTCTACGACTTCTTACAAAACAATTAAAGTGAGGATACTAACTTGCTGTATCACATTCTAAAAACAGATTTGGAAAACTTAAGAAATGGTACAGTTCATCTCCAAAAGGAAATGTAACATTTCTTTGTGTTTCTTTTTTTTAGATGCCATTTTTGCTTGTGTTGATGAAAATAGGTTGTATATGTTTAGTTTTGGCAATGTTTAGGTGTTTACTTTGAAGCAGTGACTTAAGTAAAATGTTGTTTAGTATTTGAAATTAGTGCTCTGTAGAATCCTTAGTGCTTTGATGTGTCTGGTTTGGGCAAAAATTCTTGGAGCTGGAGAGCTTGAGGACTTTAAAACAAGTTTTTTAACCTTTGTCCTATTTGGATTTGTGTTGTAAATGTGTGTCTGGATGTATGCACACACAATGTGTGCACAGACACTACAAACTTCTATATACATTTTTACAGCTGGTTTTAATGCTTTCGTAGATAGCATGCTATGTCTTAAAAGTATTGCTAGCTGCAGGAATTAAATAAAGCTTACTAGGTGATGTGGTGTTTTTAATACAGGTAGGTTTTTACTTTTGAGGAACAGGTTTATATGAGCAGCAAAATTTATTCCATACCACCTCTTAGGTTTTATTTATTCTTTACCACTGTCATTTCTCTTGTGAAACGTTACCAAATGGCACAGAAATCTTGTACTGCAGGCCTGTTCTCCCAGTTATTTTCAAACCTTTCCTTTTATCTTACTCTTAGTTTTTGAAACAGAATTTACTTTTTTCTTTTAGCTCTCCCTTGTGCTGTACAGTGCTACATTTGGGCAACAGTATGCTTCATAGAGATTTCCAGAACATTTGTAATCATCTCTTTCCCCCCCACCCCTTCCTTTCCTCTCAGTTGTCATAGCTCCCTGCTTTTCTTATCTCTCCTTTCACTGCTGCAGCTTTCAGATGATAATGCACAGCTCGAGGAACAGCTGCTGCATAATAGCTGCAGCACCACTTAGAGCTGACCTAATGTGAGAATAAATGAACAAATCTGTGATTTGCATGTGGGCTTACCTACAGGATCTTTTTTTCAGCTTGGTCATATTAGGTGTCGAAACTGGAAGGTGAGCCATGGTTGGCCTCCGTGGCTTCCCCTTGCCAGCTGCTCCAGGGATTGTGCCACACTGCGGGGGTGGCACAGCAAAGCCAGGTGTTGGCATTCTTAGTGTCTTTCAAGATCACCTGTTTTTAACCATGAGTTGCTTTTTTTTCTCTACCACTTCTTTATTCATGCTCCTGTGGCCAAAAACACTGCAGTGTGTGCAGTAGGAACAGGTGGAGTGACACGTTGTCATGTCACGCTGTGCTTTGTCAAGCCACTCCGCTCATTTCCTTTCATTTCCTCCGGGTGAGTGAGCCAATGTTCTCATAATCTTTTGTGCTAGGGGCCCGAGGCTGCGAAACTGAGCTGGAAAGTGTCCTGCTGGTTTAGCATACACAGCCCAGGGGTTACAGCTTATTTTGGGGCTGGCTGGGGAGGTTAGCAGCAGCAGCCCTGTCTGTGCTGCACAGATGCCTGGGCTGCTTGTAAGTCAGCTCAGCTGCTGCAGTTGATGATGCAGTACTGTAAAGAGAGCTGTCACCTATTTTTGTCAGATGCTTAAAGTGTTAGTACCCACTGGGAATGCTGTACCTGTGTATATTCAAGGCAGTAAAATAGCAAGGAAAAAGCTTTCTATTTCACTCCATTTTACTCTTAACCAGAATTTTTCTTGCTAAGGCTGTTAGATACAGCCCTACTGGTGCTCTGCTGGTTTAAGGATACAAGCAAGTTAAAGTTCATAGAAGACATATGTGAAGAAAGTGTGTGTTTGAAAGCTTTACTGAACTACCCCTGATTTTTTTTCCCTGTCTGCAGCTGTAGACCTTGCTTTATCAGGTGAAGTATCTTTATTTTAAAAATATTTCATTCATAACTGGATTATGGTCTAGAAGGGGGAAATAAAATAATATAAAGGTTACCTGAGGTCTTAAAATGGACTGATATGAAGAAAAGAATCCTGCTGCAGGCTTACTGCATGCTGTAGTCTGTTCTCACCAGGTGTATTTTCAGCTTTGTTTTCTCATTTCCTTTTTCTTTCATCAAGTTCTTGGGTAATGTTTTTTCCTTTCAGTAGGAACTGGTTGTTGCAGGGATATGAGGGATAAGCATTGTTGCGTTAGTTTTATTTCCTTATTGCTATTAGATGAGAAACACTGAACAGAAGTCTCCATCCACTGAGAGTTAGTGGTTTAAATGACTTAAAATGGTCCTAATAATACATTCAGGTAATTTTGAATGTTATGGAGTTTAAGCAGATCCGTGCAGAGTTTAGCCTTGTTTAAAATCAGAGGGTGGATGAAATGAATCTCTAAGGCATTTTGTTTGGTGCTGAAGAAATGTCAGTGATGGAAAAGTGAAAATGGCTCTCATGAAGTGAGTTTAAAAACTGGTTTTATTAATATACTTTGATATAATTACAATGCAGAATGACCATCTTGCTATAGGGGTTTTGCTGCCATTGCTGCTCGATCACGTTATGTAACATTTCATTAATGACCTGAAAGAGCTCAGAAAATTGTTATTTATAAAGTCTGTGGCCAGTTGAAATCTGGGGGCAGAAAATGCATATGCAGTAGTGATAAACCAGGCTTGTGTGTTTGGAATTAATGTGGGGTGTGGAAAGGAAAGCCAGAATCTGGGTCACAGTAGGCAATTGGCAGGCTTTGGCACGCGGTGTCCTATGACCAAAAGGGCCAGAGTGTTTTTGTGGGTTTGCGTATTTCTTTATTGTTTTGTTTTTGTGGGTTTTTTTTTTAAGAAGGGTTTCATCATCAAGTGTTAGTCCAAAAACTTTAGAATAACTAAGTTTTTTTTCTCTCTTTTTATCTCTAGGTTAGTTTTTTCTTAAACATTTGTTGTGTTAGAAGAAGATCTCTTTAGAGGGTATCATGTCCCCCTCCCCCTTTATTGTAGGCCATTGCTGAACATACTGGCCATGAGCTGCTGAGGGTGGCTTCCTGTCAGAATTGCTTCATGTAAAATCACAAGGAAGCAAATGTTTCTCGTATCCTCCCATTGTGTTGTTTCCTGTGAAGTTGCAGACTGGATGCATGTCCTGGATACAGGTTTTTTATGGCACTATACGTGCTGGGATGATCCAATCAAATTGTTCTTGGTATCCTCTATAGTCTCAGCATAACAGGAAACCAGGCTTCCTCACATCCTTTTGTTCTCAAGTTAGCCTGACTTTGGAGAGCTCTTGGCTCTATCAGAATCCACAATGAAGGTGAGCTTAAAATGGATTTTGGGTTGGGTTGTTTTTAAGTTTTTGTAAGTTTAAGCTATAATTTGTAGTCTTTTTTTAAATGCTCCTTTTCTTAATCATTCTCTTTCTTGCTTGTTATCCCTTTCTGATCTAGTTCTGATTTCTGCATCAGCACCTGTCTTGTGTATTTCATTTTTTTAGCATCAGAGCCGGGCTTTTATGATTCTGTTCACACTTCAAGTTTACTTGTTTAAAAACTGCCACAGTAAGTGTGTAGTAACAATGGGAATTTCACACTCTTAATACTTTCTTGTTCCATAGCAGCTTAATTTTTTCCCCCCAGTTTCAGCTGTGGTTAAGCTGATCTCCAGCCTGGTTTTGCATTTATAAATTATGATGTTAAAAAACTTATCACATCTTTTTCTTAAATCAGATTATTTCTTATTTCCTTAATGCCTTTTTTGTGTACATAGTTTTTTAATATTCCATGTGTTTGAGGAAAAACCTTACAAAATTCACATCAAGGCAATTCCCTGGTGCCTCTCTTTATGACTTAACAGCTTCAAATAACTAAGAGAAGTCTTTTAAACATCTGTAGTCCAATTAAACTTATTGAAATAGTTATTTGACTTATTTAAATGTGAGCAGTAACTGCTTGGAGTGTACTGGTGTGTGGCTGTGCCCTCTTGGATGCTGTGTTGTGTGGCATTGCTTTTCTGAGCTTTGTAAATGCTACTCGAGCTTGAGAGATGCTGGCACCTGTAGAGCCTAGGTAGAACTGTTGCTTTCTGGGACCAGAGATGATCCTCAGTCTGAGGGGGGAAAAATGAGCATGTTAATGTATGTGAGTACCTCAAATACTGTGGATGCATTGGGAGATTTTTTCCTTACTGACTAATACTGTCATTAAATGTTTCCTAAATCTGTTCTACCTTTTCTGGGATATTACATAACCAGTCACAGCTGGTCTGGCAACCCCTTCAGTTGTTACTTTAGGTAGCTTTTGTTAACATTTTCACTTCTCTTGGGTTAAACTAGCCTTTCTTTGTTCCTTTCTCGTTTCTCCCTTGGGATTATAGGTTTTTTCTCTCTTGTCTGAAGGCTGTTTTCTGGGGTAAGGACTTTTTGATAGTGCCTGTGGGGTTGGTCTATTATCAGGAAAATGAGCAGCTTTTTGTTGACTTTCTAGATAAAAACTGCTACACTGCAGAAAACTAAATCTCTTTCTGTTTCTTAAATCAGTTGGAAGAACTGTAACAGCTGTCTTTTATTGTCAGCTTTCTAGTCTTGCAGAAAGGAGTACTGTGACTCCTTTCAACCTATGCAGAATCTATTGTGAGAGGTATTTTCATGAGACTTTGGATCTTTGGATGTGCATTTCCATTACCTCAGGCAGATTTATTTATTTATTTATTTATTAGATCTCCTCTTTTCCCCAAAAAATCCAGCTGTTTAATGTCATCACCCAGTGCTTGAAAGTTGCTGGAGTGTTTTCTGCAAGCTAGTTCAAAGTTTGGATCTCCTTAATAAAGTTAGAAAATAGAACAAAATAAACCTTACTTTTCATCCCTCCCCTTCCCAAACCTTATCCTTGATCTAACCTATCCAGCAAATGAATTTTTTTTAGAATTCATTTATGTTCAGGAATACTGCTTTCCTCTGTTTCGTAGAGTAAAAAGATAGCATGTACACTGTAGTACTTCTTAAAGTATTTGTAATATTAAAACTTCATTGTGAAAAATCATGTACAATGTCTGTGTGCTGCGCTGCTACAGAAAGAGTATGCCAAGAGTAATGGTACCCCGTGACTTTTTTTTCCACCAAAATGTCTCAGGAATGGTTCTCTCATCTGATACCTGTTTTATTCAACTTCCTTGGAACTTAAATGATACTTGGTATTTTTACTTTCTCTGTTCTTCTGTTTTTTTTTCAAGTGCAGCTGTTGCTGTATTATCTTTTTATTTTAAAATGCCTTAGTTTGTTGAGGTTTTTTACTTTTTTTTAAGGAGAAACACCCCTTCCCCCCTCCCCCCCGATTTTACTGGTTCATAACAGCCACTTAAATACTGATACCTTGATCAAGCAATAGCTTCCACAATTGTGGTTTGTATGATCTTATAGAAATGCTTAGTTTAAAGGCTTGTTTCTATGACTTAACTGCATGAATTTTTTTGGGTTTTTTTTTCAGACTTTTGATGCAAATGACCTCTATCAGGGACAGAATTTCAGCAAAGTCCTCAGCTCTCTTGTGGCTTTAAATAAGGTGACTGCAGGTAAGTAGACTGCTCTGTCTTGTGCTGGCTTACAGCTGCTTTCAGCTTGCCTCAGTGTATATTTATACCTGTTGCTGTACCTGTGATGAAGTGAACATGTGCAGCATTTGAAAAAAGCTTTTGTTGAAGTTCCAGTTTTTTAAAGCTTTGCAGTGGCCTCTCTCTCTGGTTCTCCAGTCCTTCAGTCGTGTCTTTTGCAGAAGGAAGTTTGTGGGAGAGCTAAGGCTAAGCCTTTAAGCTGGCAAGCAATTTAGAAAAAGGGCCTGTTTTTTTGGTTGTTTTTCCTTTTTTTCTCCAAGTTTGAAATATTAAAGTTGACTTTTGGTCCGTTCCGTCATTCTCCTATTTGAACAGCTTTGTCAAAATTTTTGTGCTGCCCTCAGTGTCCATTTCCCAGCAGTATCCTTTCTTGCCAGTAACAAAAGAATAACCAATGTCTTTGATCCCTTGAGCCACACGTTTCTTTCATTTTGCAGCTAGAAGTCATGAACCACTTTCCTCAAGTTCTTTGGTGGGAGGGGAGAGAGCTGTAGGAATAACACACGGGTGAGAGGTGTCCATCCATCATTGTAGGGTGAGGCTGTGCTAAATTATGGCAACTGGACCTCAGGACAATCAAGAAATGTTAACATTGGCCCTTTTGGTTTCTTCCTGTTCCACCATCAGCAGCAAGTTTCAGTACTTGTCATCAGGTCAGATTCTGGTGAGAGAGATCTAATATTGAATTTTACGTGTCAGTTCTTATGTGAGGAAGAAAAGGAAGGTGATAGAAAAGTCAGTGATGGATAAGTGTTACTTCACTTAATACTAATAAGTATATTTTCGCATTTATAATACTTCTGGTCTATTTCAAGAGAAATACTGGGTTTTGGTGGCTTATTTTTTTCGTTGCATTAGAAAGCACCCCTTAAGATTAAGTTTTGCAACCGGTTTCTTAGTTTTAATGAATGGACATGGAGTAATACATTGACTTCTTTGAAGCTGTTTGCGACCAGTTGGAGATACTGCCTCTCACCCCAAGTGTAAGTGCAAATGCACACCAGTGCAGTACATCTTCGGAACTGGTGTATGCTGACCATTGCTGCCTTTGCTGTCATTGAAGTGGAGAAAAAGTGTGGCTGTTTTGTCCAGGTGTCTATGGATTAATGCCCACATCAAAAAACCACAAGTGCAGCTGGTTAGAAAGGACTTGGGCTGATCCTTTTCATGGTGGGCGTGTTTGGTGGTGGTGTGGAGACCAAAAATCAAAACCTCATGCAAACTGTGGTATTGTCTCATTCCTAGGAGCAAGCATAAACCTTCTTGGTCTTCCAGACGTTTTCATTAGTTGCACAATTGTGTAGCAGGTGTGTTAGACTCCATCTCTCTGCTCTAGTATTGGAAGATGGCTTTCAGATCCCCATGTGGGGCTGCAAGAATTTCAGGCGTACACAGGTTCTCCTGAGTTAGGCCTTCGTACGGTATGAGGGATGTGAGTAATGAGCATGATTACTGATAAAGGACTTCTGTGGGTTTTCACTCCATCCAAGTGTTAATCCCTGGAGTGGTGGGGTCAAGGAATCAGTTACTGTTTGTAGACAGATGAGGGGAGAGGAAATGGTATAGGAAAGTTGAGATAGTGGTAAGAGGCAGAAGGGGTTTTGCAAACACCAGAAATGTTTAGATGGATGGAACAGTGAAGCTTGTGAGGAAATTAACAAATTAATATTTGTTAAACATAGACATTCTGTTGCCATTCAAGATTCTTGAGTATTTAGCATCAGAGTTGGTTTTTTTTTTTTTTTTTTTTTTTTTTTTTTTTTTTGACAATAATACCATTGAGAAATTCATTGAACATGTTTATTAGATATTTCAATAGAAACCTACTTGGGGTCTGCAAGTCTTTTAAGTATATCAACATTTCAGATTGATTTGAAAATATTCAGATATTATTCGGAAAAATACTTTCAGTTTGCATGTGGTTTGTTTGTAATAATTTTGTTTTCACCTCAGACACATGCAGTTTCTAATTCAAGCCTAAAAAGCTGCTCATGTGTTGGTGTATTAGCTCTGCTCCTGCGAAATTAGAAAATGTCAGGAATCAGTCTATGTGTAAATTCTAGGTAGTTCTTAGAATTGCCCAGAAGTGGCAACATACTGTCGTAAGTCAACCTGATCCTGTTTTTCTAGGCAGGCTGTGTCAAGGTATAATTCTGGCCCTTGAACTTGATTGCATTTAGGAAATACAGCAAGATGGACATGGAGGTGTTTCAGCTTATTTTTAATTCTTAAGCTCTATTATATAATGACGGTTATGGCAACTTTAAAGTTTCTGAGAGCATTAGAATTAGCCACATAGTTATGATTTATAAACTAAGCCCATTTCTTTCCTGGCAATCTGTGAAAACATGTCATGTATGACCTTTTTGTAATAGATTATAGTCACCAGTGTTTTTCTTAATACCATAGCCTTCAAATGTGTTTGGGAAAGTAGTTTCACGAAGTGTGATGTCTTTTATTACTTCAGTGTGTAGTGATACTATCCATACAAAATACTTAATATGTATAGTTCTAATATTGCGCTATTTGACTGGGGAGTGTAAATTTAGAGGGTTTTTTGGAAGGATCATGATATTTGAAGGATATCAATGAGTCATTTTAAAAGATGCACCAGGGAAGATGTTGTCTGCTCTGTCACTGCAGGCTTGCAGCATCCTTTGTCAGCACTGCTGTTTGCTGTCAGTCTCAAACCCTTTCCCCTCTCCTGCATCTCTGCTGCTGTTGGATGCTGTGCTGGAGTTTAAAGACTTTCCAGTTCAGATGAATAGAGTTGTCTCTTCAGGTTTGATGTGGAACAGGAGATACACCTTATTCACTGGCGTCCATGGATCTGAATCCGTATACGTTATTTCCTGTGGACAAAAAATAATTTGGATTTGCACAATCATGACCTACTTCAGTCTGAAAGTAACTATTAGGAGACTATAGTTGTGTCAGCCTCCTCAATATGAAAGTCGAGCTTTGGAAAACTGCTAGGAAAGAGAGTAACAGGTGTAAAAACCAGGAGAGCAGTTGGGAGGCTTGTGTAGTCTAGTGAAAACATCTAGGTTTGGGACAGAAAATACTGTATTGCTCTCAGGGCTTCTTAAGCTCTGATGCTCACCAAGTAAATTTCCTTGTACGTGGAAAACATGAAGCGAGGGAATGACTTGCCATGCCCTGTCCTGCTGCTCCCTTGGTGCCTCCCAGCCCACAGGGGACCCCAGCAGCCCCTGATGGCACATAACCCTTCACATGAACATATCACATGGGTGTGCTTCTCAGCACACCTTCTCAGAGGAGAGACAAATGGAAGAAGGGAGATGTTTTGGGAGGGTGTTGTTTACTTGAAAAGCAGCTTTTTTCCTTTCTTCTAATCCTCCTTCCAAAGAAGAAAAAATAGTTTAGTTGGAAAAAAAAAAGGGGAATGAGACAGAGGAATGTAGGAAAAAAGACAGTGGAAGGAATGTTTTAATTGAGGAGGAGATGGGGGGCTGTGGGAAGAGCTAAGAAACAGATGTGGCTGGCTTCACTTCAAGCAAGTTTTATGCATTCAAAATTCTTGGCTGCTAGCTAAAATGATGCTGGTTAATTACCTTTAAATGGACTGGTACTGAGTGGGAATAGAGAAATACAACGCTAACACTCCTCTCTCTAAACAGGCCAAATTGTTTTCTTGTCTATGTCGGGAAGAAATTGTCAATGTCTCAGGATTTTAGATTATTTATTGCTATAATTTTTGTGAATCTTGAGTTACTGAGCAGCTGCAGATACATCAAATCTACTTTAAGCATGTGAATTTTACAGAGGTAAGCAGAAGTTACAGGTGCAGATTTTTCAAATTCTAATATTTGCTTTTTTTCCCCACCCTCCTACAGACATAGGGCTGGGCAGTGACTCTGTATGTGCACGTCCCTCATCTCATCGGATAAAATCCTTTGATTCTCTGGGATCCCAGTCTTCACACAGTAGAACTTCAAAACTCTTTCAGGGACAGTATCGGAGTTTGGTAAGTTCTGGAAGAATGAAACATGCTGTGGTGAGACATTTCCCCCTTTTTTCCCCCCTTTTTTAGAAAATGAATTTTGTAAGTAAATTACGGTGTACCAAAGTAACTGTTTCCTCTTTCACTTCTGTATTTTTAGCCTGTGAGTTTGTTTTTGCAGCTTTTCGTATGATGTTTCAAAATAGATGCAGCTTTTTGTGAACTCCTAATTATTTTTTCCTCCTTTCATGTTCCATGTTGTCTGCATAGACAGTATCTTCCTGGATTTATGGTTTTTTTTAATATAAGGACTTACTTTTCCAAAGGCAAAAATCTCATTTTCTCTCTGTCTCTGAGTTTTGGGGTGATGATTGAAGGTAATTCAAACCTCAGTGAAGGTGATACTTCTGTTGGCAGTAGTGGTAGTTGTTCCTATTTTCTGTTATATTTCAAGGTTGATCATTCTACTTGCCTTCAGGTAACTGAGTGGTATGGACAGTTGTTTTATAGTACAGCTGAAATCAGGGTTGCATACCTCATGGAAATTGTGATAAAACGTGCTTTTGGTCACTGAAGGTTTGCAAGGAGGGTTCAGATCCCTAAGGAAAGCTGCTTTTTCCGTGGCATTCTTAGGTGTGGTGTAACGTGTTTTCTCTGGTAGCAGAGCCTTTGCAAGTTCTTGCCCTAGGCCACTAATTCCAGCTCCCATTCTACTGTTCACAGCCCACTCAGTTTTGCGGATGCAGCAATTGGTGGGACAAGCTGTTAGCTGGATCACTGAAGGCATCAGTGTTTTCAGTATTTCTATCACTTTGGTCTGCACAAAGTCAGAGCAGAGAAGCACAAGTAGGGAAAGAGAGCTAGTGGCCAAACTCAAGGAATTCCTAGTTCGGTTTTGTTGCTGTAGATGGTCAGTTTGGAATTTTTCTCACCAAGTTTGTACTCATTTCCTCTGCTGGAAAGCTATCCTGGCAAGCAAAGGGATTGTAGTTGATCTCACTGTGTGATGTTTCTGCTTATTTTATGGCTTTTTACCATTTACTAAAGCAAAACATTTTCACTTGTTGAGCAGAATGGATGGAAGCACGAGGTACAAGCAGAGGACTAAGACAGAGGCACTTTTTTGAAAATGTACCGATCTAATTGTCAAACACTGGGACTTACAGTATCTTGTGGTTTTCTGCATATTTTCAGAGTTGTGTTTGCCCTCATTTTCGTGTAGTTTCTCAGCCACTAACACATGGAAGTTATATTGAGCTGTGATACAATAACATGATTGTTGGAGTTATGAGTTAAGCTGACATGTTGTAAGATCCCAGTGACAATATGCAGTCTTTTGATCATGTCGACTATGTTGATGACATGTAGGCAAAAATTTTCTGTCTGGATAGCTGACTAGGATATTTACTGTAATTTTCTCACTAAGTTACTTTTTAATCTATATCTTTTAATCTATTGATTAATCTTACTTTATCTATTGATCCTTAGTTATGATAGAGACAGACATGATTTGTAGTCCTGTTCTCACAGTGCAATGTATTTAAAGCTGTCCAAGTATTGTGTTTTTTTAGCATAAAGGTTTGCCCAAACTCTCATGAAACGCTTGAAAGGTGCAGATACTCAAAATTGACATCTGAGGACAAAATGCTGAATATGAACATCATTAATTGGAAAGACTTATTAGTTACTTCTGAGAACATTTAATTGTAAGGACAGAGCAATAATCTGTCTTTCCATCTGTGGTAGGCGATGAGTATTCATACATAGTGTTATATGGACAGCTGCAAGTCTGATATGCTGCAGGCTTCCAGCTTTGCTAACTTTGAATGAAATAATTTGTGAGTACTTAATCAAGGTAAGTTGCATAACTCTTCATAGGTTTTGTGAAAGAACACTGTCTTTCTCCATTGGCAGGCCATGGAGACTTGCACCTTCATCTGTGGAACCCTCCAACCTGGTCTGTTACAGGAAAAAAAATAAAGGAAAAGGTTTTGAGCTGCAAACTCTCTATATATCCAAAATTAAATTAAACCCAACTCAGTTTCTCCCTCCTTGCAGCACAGAAAATTTTACGAGAAAACTCTAACATAAAGCCTTTGTTTCTTTGTAGTTGTCAAAGCCAATTTTGATTTATGCTAGTTGTAGAAAATGTGTATGTTTTCATTCTTCTTTTTGTGAGACTAGTAATTATTCTCATTTTAGCTCTGTTAACACCTTCTGATTTGAAAGGGCCATAATAAGACTATATACTCCCATGGCTGATAAAAGTGTAGAGATTAAAAATGACAGAAATACTGGAAATGCTAAATCCCTCCTTTTAAAGTCTTTTGAGTAAAAATATGTGGGGACTGTTGCTTGTGGAGGAAAGGCTATTTCCATTTTATGGATATTTCTGTTTTACTCATGGAAATACTGTTTAAATCTCTAACGATCATTTTATTCTTTGTTTTCTCTTACTAGGACATGACAGATAACGGCAATCATCAGTTAGTGGTGAGAGCAAAATTTAACTTTCAACAGACAAATGAAGATGAACTTTCTTTTTCAAAAGGCGATATTATTCATGTTACAAGAGTGGAAGAAGGAGGCTGGTGGGAAGGAACTTTAAATGGAAAAACAGGATGGTTTCCAAGTAACTATGTACGAGAAATAAAATCAAATGGTGAGTTTTGAAGGGGAGACCATATTTGCAGAAATTCTTGCTTAGGATAAAGGTTGATGGTTGGTTGATTCATTAAAATTTCTAATGCTTTTTGTTTAAGCTTGACTTTATTTACTGAACTTGATTCACAGCATCATTAATGCTCAGGAACTTGTACTTCCCCAGCCCAGTTCACTATATAGAATGCTCAGAGGCTTCTGAATTAGCAGTAAGCATACTATTCCCCATTCTGTTTGCTTGTCTGTCACATTTGGGCTGCTCTCGCTTCCTTGGTCTGAATTCCTAGAATATGGGATTTTGACTCAGGTGCTGACATACTTTGAGTTGGTGCTTTGGGTTCAAATAGTGAGAGATAGCCTACAAAATTTAAAAAAAAAAAAAAAAAAAACCCAGAAAAAACCCCCCAACCAGCCAAGAAAATTACTCAACACATTCCATTACTTGAAGTAAACAATTGCAGGAAAGAAACCCAATTCTATCAAAATCTACTTTGGAAAGATAATGTATTTGTGATTTTTCTTTTTCTTTCTTGTTCATGTGCCTTCAACTTTTCTCCATACAGGCTTCATCCTTCCACTGCAGTTTTATTTTGCACTTTATACAGTGAAGTGTCTTCTGTAAATGTCATCTATGTATCGGAAGTAATGTTCCTTTTTAATCCAGTAGGATATTGCTGTGGGTGACATAATTTCTCTGTCTCCTTTATTTCCTTTTTTTACCCTATGTCTTTCCTTGTCTCGGCTTATTTTCAGAGATTAGGGGTAAGCCTGGTAGGATAAAATTACCCAGGGTCTCCAGAAGGCTTTACCACTCTTTCCTTTGTCACAGCTCCAGTAAAAACACACATCATTTGGGCCCTGCTAAAGTAATTTGCATGGCTTTTTTGGGTTTTTTTTCTCCTGTTATGAGGCAGCTATTCAGATGCCTGATTGCTAAGTGAGACTGTGGGAGCAAAACTCAATTTTTAAACTTTCTCCTCTGGTTGCATCCTCTTATTTTCTTCCCTAATTTGCTGTCTACAGTCCCTTGCTGCAAAATACTAGTCTTAGGTCTGCAGCTTCGTTGTCCTTTTCAACCAGATTCTCTTAGATGTGGTCACAATGTAAGACTTGGCTTTAATGTTCTTTAGAGATCTCTCAGATGCTGCTTATCCTGAGAACCAATTCTTGAAGCCTGTTTTTTGTCTGTAGTGTTGTAGCATCAGCCATGATGACCCTCTTGTCCCATCATTACTCATTTAAATCATTGCTGCAGAGATCTTGTTTGGATTTCCATCAGTTTTGATTTCTTCCAACTGCTGGACCGGAACCTGGGTAGGCAGTTAGGCTCCAAAATAGAAATAGCTCTAACAGTGAACATGCAAGAACCAGAAGTTACCAGTAACTGGAATTAAGTTTTATTAAGAATACTACACTTCGGTGAAGTAGCTCTTCTTAAGTAGGAAGAGTCAAGAACCTGCAGTGCCCAGGTTAGTACCAAGTGCAGTCTGATACTTGTGACTCCTTGCAGCCCTGTCTGATCCCTGGGGCTGACATGCTTTTTGCTTTAACTTCTTGCCTCCAGAAGAATTTTCTCCCAAGCCCTTTTCCCTCCACTGTATAGGTGTATTCTCTCTGCCACAAGAGTTTACCCCTTCTGGCTTCTGCAAGCCTTCTTGCATTCTTGGAGTGCGGTGTCCCACGTTCAGTTTCTTCTGTGGAAGTGAATATGTGCCCATGCTTTTTTCTTCTCAGGAAGCTTAATTCTTTGAGTATTACAAAGTTGAAATGACTGAGCTGTAGCTCACTAGCTTTCTCTGTTTTCCTCCTCCATTTTAAAATTACTGTGTTTGGCTTTTTCCAGTACTTTATGGAACTTCACTTCTCCTCTCTGGTTTCAGATATGGATATAGCTAGTTCTTTTACTATCAAATCAGCACAACAGGTACTGTGTAATTTATCAAAATAGTAATTTTAACCTGCTTTTGTGCGTTTGTAGGAATATGTTTGAATTTTCTGAATCTGACCTTTTTTGTAAAGAGAATGGGGGGTGGTAGAAGGAAGCATGACAGACCAAGAGCTTCTTAGTGTGTTATTAACTGTGGAGTTGCAGATTAGCTTTATCCCTTCATGTATGTATGCATGCTATAGAATGCTTTATTGCTATTACACTTTTGACCATGTTAGGTGTATTTCAAATGGTGACTTGACTTCTCCTATTTACTTTTGCTTTTTTTTGTGTGTTTGTGGTCAGTGTATATATTTGTGATATTCGATCCATGTCAGTTTGCATCTACTTTTCCTGTTTTTTCTTGGACATGCTGCTAATTTTTAAAGGAATTATTGTTCTTGTGAGCCTTTTCTGCTTATGTTGTCACTAGTGGGACTTCATTTTTTACTCATGCTTTTAAGTTTACTGTATTCTTCTTACTGGAAGTCCATTGTTGTAAATTTGCTGCACTGTTTGTTTTATTTTATTGGTTGTTTCCATGAAACTTGTTATGAATATCTCTATTCTCAACTGGGTTTTGCTTTGTGAGTATTGTTGAAGATCCTAGAGAGAGGGCTTTTCTGTAATCCTTCTGTATCCAAGTGCATTGCCACTGTGTCCTGCTGTTGGATTTGCTTTCTTCTGCTGTCCTTGTCGAAACAAGGATGTAATGTATTACAAAACTCTGAAGTTATTTGAATAGTTCTGGTGCGTGTGCATGAGAAGTATTTTCCAGGTTATATGTATGGCTTCACAGTCTCTGTTGCTTTCTTGTGTCCCCGCTCTTCTTAGTTTGTCTTCATTAGGCGAATTGGCATTTCTTGAGTTGATAATCTTACTGTCCATTTTTCTTGACTTCCTAGTAACTGTATATACCTCACTTCAGGATTTTCCTAATTCAGAAGTATTTTATGTGCCTTCATGCCTTAAGCATAAGGTTGAAACATGAAAATGCTCTTTTTTCACCATATTTTTAAAGTAGTTAGGAGAACTTGCAGTCTTGCTAGCTCAAATTCAAAATATGTTTTCTGTCAGTGTTACAATAGATTGATTTTTAAAAAAAAAAGATACAGATAGGATTGTTGAAATACTCGCTCTTACTAGCATCTCTGAAAAATATGTTCATCCTGGACCTCTCATCTGTTTTCAAAATACTCTGTAAAATGTTCTGGTACTGACAATATGATTCTACCCTTCTTTCTTCTCTGAAATGTAGCTGAAAATACTGCAAATAGTTAGAAATTCTATACAGGATGATGCATTATATGGAGAGCTCCTGAGACATAGGTAAATAAGCTTCTGGGTTTGACTAAATTAAATCCCCTCGGTCTGCTGTAACCTGACTTCTGCAAATTGAGTAAAAGAAGGGAAGTTACTTATGCATGTGTGGTTTTGTTTTGATTCTCGCTACCTTCATAGGCATTAGATGTTCAGAGAAATGGATTTTTATTCTAAATCAAAATCCTCTAGTGTAAAAAAGCTGTAGATACGTAATCTTAGCTTGTATGGTGTCTCTGAAGTTAGATATTCAAGGAAGGGAAGAAAGAGATGTGTGGCAATGGAACTGCCTTTACCCACATTGATTTCTTAAAGATTTTGTCAGAAAAGTTAGCAGCATTACATAAATTATACAGGCAGAGCATATTATGGGGTATCTCATAGTAGCTGTGCCCATGATGTAACTTGTTTAGCTGTGCCCGAGTGATTAGAGTTAGCACACAATGCTAATACATGTATGAGGTGAGCTCGGAATGGTTGTAGGACACATACTGAGATTGAGCAAAGCACAGCATTTGGTTTTCTTAGGCTGCACAATGACTGTTTTGGGGGAAAATAAATTTGGGTGAGATGGAAAACTATTTTTGTTTTATTTTTGAATGTGTGTTTATTCTGTCCTCTTCCGTGACCCAAGGAGAAAAAGAGGATTTGTTTAAAGTTTTGGTAGTTATGATCTGACATGTAAATATTAAAAAAAAAGTAGTATTTTCTATTCAGGTATGTGCCTACACTGTAAGCTTCAAAAATATAGTCCATTTCTCTCTCCCTCCCCCCTGTGCATGTGTTTTCATTTCCATTTTCAAACCCTGTAGCATCTTACCTCTTTAAATGTTCTTTGATCACTAGTCAGGAAGTACTTTGAAATGAAGGGATTTTATTTTCATCCTGCTCTACTGTTACATGTGACAGAGGGTAAAAGATAAATAATGTGTACACTTGTTAAATATTTGACAGTGTGACCTTATTGAGGTTGTTTTTGCTTACATAAAATGGAGCAGGAAGGGATGAAGGTGTAGGTGGAGTCTTGTCTCTTACAGTGCTGCTTCTGTCTCACACAGTAGTTAGAGAGATTTGGAGACCTAGTTTTGAGGGCTCCCTTGCAATGAAAAGAAGAGTGGCTAGCGAGAATGGGATGCACTTGCTTAGCTGCTGTCAGATGTTAATCAGATTTTTAAAAAAATTGCATGGTCAGTTGCTGAGTTGTATCCAAGCATAATCCCTTTTAATGGCATGAGATTACGCAGAAGGGAATATAGCTTTGTAAAAACTGCATTTGATATGTCAGAAACTTCATTCTAATTCTTTGCAGAAATTAATGTGTCATTGCTGCCCTAGCCTCTGTTATGCTTCGTTGACAGTTGTTCGTATCAGGCCCAGTGCAAATTACAGTGATAATACTTCTTTTGGCTGGATGTTAAAAAACCAAAATCATTGTGGAGAAAAGGTCAGTATATATTGGAGGAGTAGAGTTTCAGCTGTTTCCATCCTGTGGTGCATGAGGGAAGGACAGATTACACTTCTAGCTTTGAAAAAAAAAAAAAAAAAGGAAAGGAAAGGAAAAAATAGCTAAAACCCCACCAAGAATGTTAGTTTTCCTCTCCCTAGCCATGTGCACTGAGAAGATGATTTTGTTCTCTTGTCAAGTGTAACTCTGCAGGCATAAATAAAATAGAGGTTGGGACCAGGGAATACTACTGGGGTAGAAGGGTTGGTAGTGCCCATATTGCAGAGTGGAGCACTGCAGTGGTGTCTGAGCCTTCTTGAGAGCTGGGAATGAGTTCAGGTCTGTCCCTCCTTATGCTGGATTTGAATTGATTATTCAAGGAAGAAGGAGCTTGCTTGCAACCCTTCACTGACAGAGACCACATAGCTTTTGGTGTTCCAGTTGGCACTTCCTTCCTTCCTTCCTTCCCTAATGTAGGATGAAATAGCCTAAATAGAATCTTTTTATTTGGATTATTGAAGGAACACGCAGGGGTGGTCTTGTAGCAGCAGGGTCAAAATGCTGTTTCAAGCATGTTCTGAAGGGAATAAATACTTTGAGGAGTAGCACGAAGTAGAGTGTTGCATGAAAATGAATATGGTATAAACTGGAAACATGACAGAAGAGAGAGAATGTGGGAATGCCAAGTAATTTGAAGGCATGTAAATTAAAATAGAAAGAAACAAGACATTTGAAGGATTGGGTAAATTGTCTTTTTACAGCCAATTAGTAGACATTTGTAAAGAATAAGGTAACTTCATTTTAGGGAGTTTGTGGCATCTTATGTACTACTTAGGGAAAGGTTATAAAAACAGTTGCTTCCACCAATGATAATTACTTGCTGGAAGAGTAATGTTAAAAAGCCTGTACTACCCTCATTCTCCACCCAAAGACGATCTGTTAAGTGAATTCTATCTGGTTTGTCACTAGACACATCAACGCATTATCACGTGTAGCTGAGGGCAGTTGAATGTGATGCTTTGATCATGAGGTAAATGGGCAGTGGTACCTTAGCTCTTGGTTTCAGTCACCAGCAGGATGCCATCTCTTCCTCTACTTGAGCAGGTGTCTGCTTGCTTTGAATTTGATCGTACACTGAGCCATTTTCGTTGTACTTTCAGTGTTGATGTAATGGGTACACATTGTGACTGGGACAAAAGTGGGGACATGGAACAATCTTGTGTGGGAAAAGTCGGTGTCTGGCTCAGGTCACTCTCTTTCAGGGCTTTGAGAAACAGATCTTCTATGGAATGGGCAAGGTTGCCAGGGTTTTGCTGATGTTTTGAAAACCTATGGACTTCATAGACATGAAGACATAGTGTGCTGAATGCGGGTGATGCCTCCTTGAAATGTTTGATGAAATATGCTCTGTTTGCAAAAGTACTCTAATGTTCTATTACCAAGGATAATAAATGACATTTAACTTAGCATAAACAAAGAAAGTGATTTATTATGTGCAAGATCAGGATTTTCTTCTGTGTAATGCATTGTGCAATAAGCTAATTGCAACAAGACTCTTTCTTATTCCTCGTTATGAAGCAAGGCACTGCTTGGAGGCAGAATACCAGACATGATAGACAGCTGGACTAATTTGCTGTGTCTAATTCCGTGTTTCTACAATAGAAATGGCCTTTATATTTTGAAAGCTAAATGTTGGTTATGACTGTTCAGGCAAAATGGTATGAATGTGTGATCGCTTTTTTCTGTCCTGTCTTTAAATCTGAATTTGGCCCTGTATGTGTCTCTGATGGATAACTGAATCAGCTGAACAGCTGGCAATGTAAATGACTCTATATGTTTTAGCAAAAAAATCTCCCACATCTCTTCAGCTTAAGAGATGTATTTTTGCACCCTTTAAGATAACAAAGAGCCAGAATTCTGTGATCAGCCAACTTAACAGTGGCCAGACATCTGTATTATGATAAATTCAGTGACAAGTATTTACATTTATCCTTAAATAACTCTTGTTTCTCCTTTCAAGACATCTGTATTATGATAAATTCAGTGACAAGTATTTACTTTTGTCCTTAAATGACTCTGGTTTCTCCTTTCATGCTTTTTGGCACATGATTAATAAACCCTTAGGTATTTAGTGAACCTGAAAGTCACTATAAATTGTAGGATAAGTCCAAGAACTTCCACAGAGAATGAAAGCAAATTACCAAGTTTATGTGAATGCCATTTTTATGATTCAGTACAAAGAAAAAAATTGTAATTGTCCCATAAAGAGTAGCATTACGGATGAATATATAAATGAGTAGCCGTACGTATGACATGATTCTAGGTTCTTTCACACTGAGTGTTTGATGGCAAATTTGCTTGAGTTTACGGCTTCGTTCTAAGGGGGTGGGAGGAGTCCTGTCATTTGGAATTACTTGGCTGTATAGCAGAGCACGTATGTACTGCAGGGCTGGTGGCTGAGAGCATCAGTGTTCCCAGCTGGATGACTGCTGGGTCTAATAGCTTTTGTGCTGTCAGCTTAGATCTGACGTGGGGTGGGTAGGCAGGGGATATTAACCAAAAGGATTTTGCTGTCATCCCTGAATGTGGTAAGGAGAATTTTTTTTTTTTTTTTTTTTTTTGCCATGTTTGGCAGTTTTAAGACCGTATTTTATTTTTAGATTAGCTTCTTTGAGGGGGAGTCCCAGTGCAATACAGAGCAAATCCCCTTACAGATACTTGCATTTGTGTGCTCTTGTGGCCTGAGCTGCTCTTCATGGGCTGTTAGCTAAAGCCTCAGGCTGCCAGGCTGTCCTGGTGCCGGAGGTGACAGGGTGACCTGCCCCTGGAGTCACTCGCCTGAGATGGCATCATCCATGGGCTGCAGCTGGGCAGCCTGAGGAAGCTCTAAATTGCTCAGGAGAGATTGGTACCACAGGGACTGTTCTGCTTATGATGGTGCTTCCCTGGTCAGCTCTATTGTCCATGGGAATTTTCCATAGCTGGCCCTTAGCTTGGCTGACTGGGTTTCTCCTGGAAAGGCAGGTCTGTATTTGAGACTTGCATAATTTATTCTTAGCCTGAGGTATCAGGTAAACTACAGCTAAATTATTCATATATCTTTATTAAAATGTGTTTGAAACAGGAGCTTGGCTTTAAAATAAAGGTAGAATTTCAGTGGGTATGTTTTGATGCTTTCTTGGTTTCGTTTGGGCAATCCGGTTGAGAATTAGCTGGTTTATATAGTTTGGATGTGAACTACTCAAATGCTTATTTGAAATTTGCATATTAGGCAAGCCTGATTATTTAAAAAACAAACAAAAATAAACAAAACTCCATGATGTCCTGATAAACATTGTCTCACAAGCATTCTCAGTTTGAGTGTACAGTCAAGTGTGAGAGATCAGAAGGAGGCTGTAAATCCTAGTTGCTGTTTCTCCAGCATGCAGCATGATGCTTTTGATTTTCTCTCACCTCATGTTTGCTCCCCTGTGGTTGACTTAGAGGAGTGCTAGTAGTGGCAGGGAAGGCTTTAGGAGTGTGTCTTCTCTGCCTCTCTGTTCTGGACCAGCACTTGGGTAGCTCCCAGCACTGTTGTTTTGGTCTTGCAGATTAATGTGTCCTTCTTGGAAGAGCATGCATTGCTGAGGGATAGATTCCCTGTGGGATTATAGGGAGGATTTATTGTTATGAAGAATCCTGTTCTTAAGTGTATAAGCATTTTTATTCTGTATTTCATTAATAGCAAAAGATAATTTCTGTTAAAAGATGATTTTCTGGGCATAAGGTAAGTCACTCCACTAGTACAGTGTTTTGAATCTCTGTTTCGATGAGACTGTAATGTCTCACCTCTGGAATGTTCAGCTTCTGATTGGTCACTTGCTTTCACAGAGTTCATTAAATCTATATTAAAACTTAATACTACTTTTGTTTGTAGGTGCATATATAATTTGGTAATGCCTGTTACTTTTTTTTTTTTTGCTTGCTTGTTTTTTTAATTGCAGTCTATGACAATGTTTTGTTTCGACAAAATAATTTCGGAACAGCAAATTTTATTAACTGACTTTCTGGTTCCAGGAAAAAGAATGGGAGTTTTTCTACTTGCCTTCATTGAGGCTAGAGTTTCATTTGTTGTGAACATATTGATTCTTTATCAGTAACTTCAAGTACAATTATGTATGTTTCTCAGTGAAGCACCATTTTCACTGTATCTTACGATAAATATTTTAAAGCAGTTTGTTTGACCTCTAGTGTTGAGCTGTGAAATTGCACCCCATTGACCCCAAAATATCTTATATTTCAGAAAAACCAGTCTCCCCCAAATCAGGTACATTGAAGAGTCCACCTAAAGGCTTTGATACATCTGCAATTAACAAAAGTTATTACAATGTGGTGAGTGATCATTTTTTTCCTCAATGTGAGCTGTTCTGTACAGTAGAATGTCATTTAACTAAATGCTCTTCTCTGCACAAAAATAGGCTGTTTTGCCAGGAAGTACCAAAACTAGATAGGGGTATTGGTGGATTCGCATATAAACAAGATCATTATTAGTTTAATAGATTATCACACATGTGGATTCTTAAGAATGGTGCAAAATTACAGTCTAAAATAAGTGAATGATTGGCATTTATGTAATACTATGCTCATTGTTTTGCTAGTTGTTAATTTCCCTTTTCTCTCCCATCCCCCACGTGACATCAATGTTCCCTAATCTCTATGAATTACTGAAATTCTGCAGTGTTAAAATGATTAAGTATATTTTTGTCATTTTTGTTGAATAAGCGATTGTTTCAAAATGTTCAGTTTGCTTCCTTTGTATTCGTGCTTGTAAATCAGCTCTGTTGTTAACTTCAGGAACCTCTCCCTTACACACTGGTGGATAGATTCCACAGCAAAGCAGTAAAGCCAAAATGAGCCTTTAGCCACACCCCAGGAACTCTTAACCTAGCACTCAGACCTCTGTAGTAGATGCATGTAAGAAACATACCCAACTCTAAGCATGTTGTAGCCACGTTGAGAATTGTTTTATTTATTGAGTAGACACATTGGGAAGCAAAAAAGCATCTTACTGTTTTTGTTAAGCACTGCTCCCTGCTGGTGTAGAACCAAACCACAACCTTTCCCTTTTCTTTCAAGCAGTTGTCATGGGTTTTCATTTCATATGTCAGTTTTTAGCAAAGATCATAAAGCATCATTTTATGCTTTCATCTTGTGTGGTTGTGGCATGAATAGCACCTGGAAGAACAGAAGTGTTTTGTATATAGTCCCTAGCTGAAAGCTGTGGAGCAACCTCCTGCTGCCCCATGTGGCTCGGCTCCTGCCTCTGTCAGTGGCTGCAGTCCTGTGGTGAAGGGACAGGGCTGCAGTTCTTTGGCTACTGCATCCCACACCTGCTAGTCACAATGGAAGGTACCTGTGCAGGAACACCCTCCCTTCAAACTGCAGGAAGTCATGGTCTTACTGTGGTATATCCAGTGATAAAATAGTGGTTTGGTTTCTTTTTAGTTTTTGTTTTTACTATGTCTCTTTATAGTCTTTTTTTTTTTTCAAAGTTATTGTAGTGTAGTAGCAAATTGTTGTTTTGATATTCACATATGATTTTCAAAGTGAATAAACTGAAGTGAATGCAGGACAGGAGAGGATTTAGTTCCTTCACCTGGTAGGAGACTGGTCTTACTTATGTTTAATCTGTATCTATATTGAATTTTTAATCAAAATAGATTGGCAGTTATCTTGAACAGGAGTCCATTAGATTTGAGGGTTTGCTGTATTTAATTATTTACTTTTTAAAAAGTAGTTGGTAAATACATTCCTCTTTTACAATTTTATATTATTTTTTCCTGATAAATCTTAGCATGATGAAAAGTAAAAGTTTCAACTGTTTAATTTGGACTTAGCTAAAACTTCAGTTTGACCAAAATGAATTGAATCTTGTGGTTGCATATTTTGCTTTGTAAGAGTAACACAGGCAATTTGAGAGGTGTGCTTCAGTGAAAATAATAGAAAGTAAATGTTTGAATTTTTTCAGGCACCTAAGTTATAGTATACCATACAAGTTCAAATTACCACCTTTGGTTTGTGTGGTTTTTTTTTTTTTAAGTCCTGTTCCCTGGATAACCTGTTATAATCATGGAGGCTCAAGCTACTATACTTTGGGAAATACAGCTATAGCTGGCTTTTAAAGTAGTTTGATTAAAAAACGAACAAACAAAAAAATGCCAGACTCTAGTGACCATCATATACCTACCCTTAGAATTAGTTTATTTTTCATCTTCCTTGGGTACAACTTTCTTGGTGCACTTAACCTGATGTAATGAGATGCCAACTGTTTTGACTGCTAGTTACTTATTGACCATTGATGACCTTGTTGGGGGTGAAAATGACCAGTTTGTAATAATATGCATATATGTTGTAAATTAGAGCACCGACCCTAGAGTGCTGTTCTTAAGTCTGTCTGCAATGAATTGGATAATTGCCTTGTTTTCACATTTTTCCACAGTGTAGCAAATACCCCTACTTTTTTTTAAACTCAGTATTTTATTCTTCTGGTTTAGAAAATGAGAGGGTGTGCTGTAGCATGCCCTTTGTTTCAGAGAAGTTAGACTGTACTGCTGTGTCTGAAACCTAAATTAGACTTTGGCATTTAGATTTTCTTGAAATACATTATGTGCTTCTGATGGCAATATAGCTATAAAATAGTTTACATTATTGTTAAATACATATGATTTTTACATGTTTTACATGTAGATAAGACAAACAGCAAACCCATTCACTGAAGCAAAACCTCAGTTTAACCTCTGAGTTGAGTTTTTGTTCTGTCTTAATACAGACATGTATTTGTTCTGTCTTAAAACTACAGACATGGGACTTCCCTGGGCTATATGTCATCAGTCTGTACTGATCACAAAGTTGAGGAAAAAGCAGAAGAGCTCCAAATAAACTTTTGGCAACTGGTAGCTGAAAGGATGTAACTCAAGTGAAGGACTAAATGTTCAAATCTGTGTTAAAGGCTCTCTTGACAACCAAGCTTGAACTGAGACTGGTACTCTGGGACTACATACTATTTTTGAGTTGTGGCTGTCCCCACATGGGGATGTGCTGACACCCCATAGCCCTCATGGTTATTTATTGCTGTTTACCCTAGGAAAGGTTTTGTGCAGGCAGCACTTGACGGTGCATTTGTTGGACTGAGGACAAAATCAAAGGGCAGTTCAGAAAGTGGTAGGAGAGGCTCCCTTTTTGGGAGGAGGACTGGGATAGGTTAAGGGAAAGGTGCTTAATGTAAAGAGGAGACTGCTTTCCCTTTTTTCCTCTGCTCTTCGCCCCCTTGTAAACATGTTCTTTAGTTCTGTGGATTCACAGCTCCGTCTGGAGCTCATGAGACAAATCACATGCCTTCTAGTCTCAGTGTGCTTTATGAATTGCTCCTTGCACTACGTGTTGGTGAGAAGACAGACATTTGTTATATATGTACATTTTGCCTGGCTCAGGAATTCAGGTTAGTGTAGAATGCTGAGGTCTTGTCCTCCTTAAAATGGTACAAGTCTACAGTAGTGTGTTATATGAACCAGACTTGTGATGAAGCATTTTTCATGTAGAAGTAATTTAGTAACCTATTACTGAAGAAGTGGGTGTATTGTTGCATGTTATTCCCTGAACACAGAGCAGGCGTTACTCTGAGTTTTATTTTTACTTGAGATCCCTTGAGAATTTATAACTTCGTATCCAAATAAAATTAGGTTCTCTCCATTTACAGTTGCTTGAGATTAAGCAGCTGTTCTAAAAGCAGGTGAAGAAATGGGCAAATTTCTTCAGTTATGAGTATGTGGATGACCTTGTTTCCTTTTAAGGGTTTGAGGAGTAGTGGAAAATAAACACTCGTTTTGAGGCCACACTTTTAAAGTTGGTTCAAGTTGTCTGCTGAAGTTCATACAGGTTTTTGAGGACCCTCAAGATACGGTACACTTGTACAGTGCTTTACATCACCCCTCTTAAGGGCCTGTTTTAAGGAGTTCATTGTGCAAATTCTTGTGATCCAGGAAAATTACATACTAATCATAATTTTGCTCAACTATGTGATATTTTGGTTGAGTGCCATACTGCTATGATAAAATGTGAATGTGCTACAGGATTGTGCCCAAGGATGTTTCTGAACTCTGCCTTTTCTCCCACTGATTTGGGAGGTGATCGTCTTCATATAGGGCATTTTAAATCCATTTTTGGGTGGTAGTTATGGCCTTAGGGAGATGGCTGAGTTTTTGTGTGACAGAATAATTGACAATGCTTGAATTTTCCATGCCATGTGATTGAGGGAGCTCAGTTGTCTGTGCCTGCCATTCATCAGTGTTAGGGACTCCAAAAGCTGCCACTTCAATGCTGCTCTTCTGGTACTCGGTCATATCTGTACAAATGTTGTGGTGCAGTTGTGGAAACAAGGGCTTCGAGGTCTCATGGGGTCTTGCAGCAGCCAGAATGCGCAGAAAGCGGGAAAGGGAAGAAAGGTGATTATTAGATCATGCGGACAAGATGTGGATATGAGGAATGTAAGGGATTTCTGGTGCCAAAATACTGAGCTGCGGTACTGACTACTTGTCACTTCAAAGCACAGTCCAAGAGTTTAATCCTCATAGCTTCTCAGTGAGGTAGGTAAGTCAATCTAGAAGAATGCAAGATACCACAGAAATTATGTTTTAGAGCTATGTAAGCAAGGTTATTCTTTAAAAAATATACTCAAAGTAAAAAAAAATAGATGTTGTATGCAGTGGAAACTGTATTTGTTAAGAAGAAAGGTTAATAGATTTAATGTGTTCTGGGGACTTTAAACTGTGTATCTCAAGTATTGTGTAACACTGAACTACTAGGATAGCAAAGATGTATAAGTGCATCTGGGACTCTGCGCAGGTTTTGTAACATAGTTGTGTTTTCAGTGGCATTAATTTTTCTTTATCCCTTAATTGTCAGGTTGCTAACTGTAGTTTTTAAGTTTTATTGTTATTACCTCCCCCTGCCCTTAAGCCTTTTTCCTCCAATCCTATGTTCTCCATATGGCAAAGAAAATTCTCAAAGAAAAATCCAAACCAGCACAAGGAAAATAATGAAGTGTGTCCAACATGAAACTAGTTTTATTTCAAGCTTTTCAGACAGCTGTTTGTAGCAGGGAATGGAAGTAGTCTTTGAGAAAATGGGGCAGCCTTTCAAGGTCTCTAGCAAATTTGTTGATTTTTCTCTTTCAGTGTCTTCTAATATTGTTTAGTTCTTCATCAGAACACTGTGGTTTTTCCCCTGTCTTTCAGTCTCCTTTTCCCTACTGGTTTTTCCTTCCAGTGTAATGACTTTGGACTGGGAGATTTTTGTAGGAAAAACCATATTGAAAAAGATTGGTCTTGCACTTAGTTTTGAACTTCATGGATGTTAAGTATATTACCATTTTATATTACCTTTTTAATGATTTGCTTTTTTTCTTTTAAATATATAAAAGAGAATATGGGAGTTAGTTAGTGCTATGATTGGCAGAGATATTTTATTTCCTGGGTCTAAATGGTAAAAAAAAACCCTTAGCTTTTTTAAAATTTGTGTGCACATATTGTACTTTATGCTGTAATTTCCTAGTTAGTAGCCATAACTCTCCCCATGACATTCTTCTGTCACACTGTTTAGCGGAGAATGGAGACATTTTAATCTTCAGTTCAGGATTCAGATTTGCAACAAAAGAATGAACTCAAAAATGGTCTGTCTCTCTCCCCAAATGAATAGGAGCATTCAAGGAGTAAGCAGAATCAATGACACCAATGAAAGGAACAGTGAATTCTTCATTGACATACTGAACTATTTAAAGTTATTTCATCAGGTTTGCATTTAGGAATGAATGGCTTTTTTTATTTCCTGAGAAGGAGTATTGACTACAACAGTGAATAATGCACTCAATTACAGTCATTCCTATAAATGCTGTAATGAGATATTACTGTAGGCTTGACAAATGTGGCATGTAACAAAATGAGGTTTGTGGTGTGGCTTATGACCAGTGAATAGCAGTAAGTTTTCGAAGTTCAGCTCTGCTCACTGAACTCCATTTAATTCTGATGATTCTCTTGCTAAATAACTTTTTGGAGGCAAAACATAATTTGCCTTCTAAGAGCACAGTGGAGCCTGATGTGATTATATTGGAGGATATCCTAAAGCGGGCTCCCAGGAGATGGCCCAGTAAAATGTTTCCCTGTACATACTTGGCGTTACTCTAGTTGTTTTATTTATATTCAGCCAAAACCCAAGTGTGTGCTGTATTTTATAAATACCCGGCTTTGCATCAATGTATTGTAATTTTCTTATGGTAGTGTACTTCCATTGGAAGGTTAGGCAGCACTATTTTAAAATAATGTAATAGTGCTAATTGTGCTGGTAAGTGAAGTTGGAAATCACTTGATCTTTGTAAATCTGTTAATATTCAGATGTTCTAGCAGGTTATTCAGTGCATCTGAACACTTCTCTAGCAACATTAGTAGTAATGTGTTATAATTGAGACTGAGAAAATGATGCTGTTCATTTCTCTTGCAACTCCTATTGTGCTTTACCATCCTCTGGTGATCTGTGACTGTTCTGAAGTACATAGGAGGAATAATTACCCCTGGCTTTGGAAGAAAGCTCTGTGTGACTTGAATTTTGCAATAAAATGTGTAGTGATAATACTGTTAGTTTACCCTTTTTTTGTATATGGCTAAAGGGTGGCTCATCTTGAGTGTAGTTTTTTTTTCTCTGTGAATTTCATAGATGTATAGTATTCAGTGTTTTCTTTCTGGTATTTGCATTTTTCTGTAGGAACTCTCAGTTAGGTTTTTCTCATGCTAAATGAATTTTAATATGCTTTGCAACTGGTATTGATATATCTTAAAAAGTACCAATTAGCGATTGTCATTTATTGTAGGTGCTACAAAACATATTGGAAACAGAAAATGAATATGCTAAGGAGCTACAAACAATGCTTTCAAACTACCTGCGACCACTGCAAGCCAGTGAAAAGTATGTGAGTTTGTCTTGTGTTTTAAATTAAGCTTGAGATCTCTCATGTATTGGGGTGGGTTAACATGGTCAAAATGTCAATGTCAGTGTGAATTTACCTCTGTGGACTGTATGATTCTTGAGGCAGGACTTGCTTTTATTCAGTTTGCTTGCTGACTGAAACAGTCTGTTCTTAATCTAAGAACCATAAGCATTTTCCTTTAATGCCATAGATTGTATTAATGCACAATTAGTCAATAACTGCAAACCTAATCATGTTTTATTTGCTTTGGCTCCAGGTTAACCTTGACAAATACTTCATACTTAATGGGAAATCTGGAAGAAATAAGTTCTTTCCAGCAAATGCTTGTACAGTCTTTAGAAGAATGCACCAAGTAAGTACTGTGTATACCAGATAGAGTAAAATTCTAACATGCAAATATCTTTTGTTACTTTACTTGTTGCATATTTTGTTGGACATAGATTTTTTGTTCCTCTCACTTTTAAAAGTTGTTGCTGGAGCAGTACAGTAATAGAGGCTTGGAGAATGTATTGATTGCTTGTACAGATACATATTGGCCCTAGGAGGCAATTGCAAAGGTAGAAATTTTGATACAGTTTAAAATAAATTTATGAATTTTCATGATGCAATTGCATACCAGTAGGGAAGTGGTGGTTTTGATTTTGGGGACATGAATTTTAAGTATTTTTGTCAAAGTAAGAGAAAGAAATAAAGAATGGAGGAACCTTATGTGATGGTAGAACCGTGGAGGAGGAGGTAAGTGACTTGGATGAAGGACACTGTATGAAAATGCTTGTGCTTAGTATTCTTCTGGCCTGAACAAAGGTGCTCATCAAAGTGTGCTGGGAGAGGTCTGCAGGATAGGCAGAAAGAGCAACCTGAATTAAATAAAACCCCTCAATGGTTGTCCTGTACCACGTCGGAAGCATGGACCAGAGAAAGAAGGGGATGAAGACACTTCTCCTGCTTCCATAGTTTAGGCTGAAGTGGTAACTGACTATTTTTCAGCTTGTTAGCTCAGCACTTGGGTGTGTAAGAAAGAGGGTGATGATATTGCATTTGGATTGTCCTAACAATTTTCTGAAACTCCACTGAAAGTGTAATTTATGTCCCTAACCTCAGTTGTGTCATTTTTCCTTGCTCATTTTCTGGTTTTGTCTGACCACATGGTGAGCTAAGGCAACTTCCTAATCCAAATTTTCTTTGTTTCTGCCAAGGTAGTAGTTTGAACTGCTATTGCGGGCTTAGACAAGATTCAGTCTGCTGTGAGAATGAATTAATGTCTTGGATGGAGGAGAAAATACCTCTTTTGGCAACAGTGAGCTTTAGATCACCTCAGTATGTCTTGCTTTGACCTGTCCCCCCTCTCCCTTGAGCTGCTTTGTGTGAAGAAGCAGCTTTGTCATGACAAAGTATAATCTGCATCTCCACTAGGCAGTAACATATGCCTGGTACTGTTGCTGGCTTCAGATCCCATGTCCTCATACCACCTGCCTTCTGTCCCTCTCTCCTGCCTGTAGCCTGCTTAGACCAGAGACAAGGGAAGGGAGGTTGGTATAGTTCAGGTGGCAATTCAGCAGTGTGATGGAAACACTCTTGAAGTGGTCTGTCTCTCATGCTGTGTGTGAGAAAGAAAGGTAGTCATTCTGGCGAGTTTGACTTGGTCAGTTAAGTGTCTCAATCTCTGAAAATGTCCATTTGTCCACTTACTCGAATGTTTCCTTTTTTGTCTTTGCCCTGCTTTTTGTTGTCTCATTTGTATGTTACCATGATTTTGTTTCTTTGTATCAGAAGTTAGGGAAATGAAGTACTTTGCATGGAACAGGCTGTCATCCTTTAAAACCTTTTTTTTAAGGTGGTCTTAAAAGTGTGAGGAGAACACTTTTTAAACAAATATTATTGCAAACTTCATTTTAACCTGGAATATCAGTTAATATGATATTATAATGGAGCTTCAAGCTTAGAAAGCTTCATTAGTAGCTCTGCTTGATTTGAACTCTATTAGAGCACCTTTTCATAGTGTCCTTTATTTCTTCTTTCTGCCAAGTGAAATGTTGCTGTGTAATAAACTAGGAACATACTGGATACTAGTAGGTGGGCAGAGGAAGGGATGCCCTAGAGTTACTGAAGCATTATTGCAAACATTTTGTGTTATTTTCATTTCAAAAGTATGTTCATCCTGCCAAGTTGTATTTTCAGTTTAATTTTCATCATAGCACATTGATCTGAGCATCCAGCATCCTCCTGTTTGAAATCTAATCCATCATGATTCCCATCATGTAGAAGAATGCTTGCTTTGCTGCTTTTTTTTTTTTTTGTCGTTTTGCCATGTTTTTTTGGCTGGTGAACCTGTTCTGTAAACTCAGACTAGCTCCTGGGCTGAAAATAGATTTATCATTTTATTTTATTTTTGGCAGAGAGCTTATACTTCCATCATTGAGGCACTTCATTATTGCAACATCCGGTGTGGTGTTTTATTCTAACTTGACATGTCAGAATGACCAAATGCTGTCATCCTGCCAGCTGTAGTGCTGCCAGCCTACCTTGCTTGACAAATTCCATTTCTTGGGCATGAGAGTTGAATGTTTTTTGAATCTGCACCTACCTTGAGACAGTTTGTCATTTGAGTTTTCTCTTTAACAAATCTTGGCATGTGCTTCAGTGGCAGGAACTTTCCTGTGCTTTCCTCCTTTTTGCCAGCACCACTTTGGCTTATTTAATCATTATGGTATTAAACTTTGGATTGTGGGTTTTTTCAGAACATATGATGTTGTAGTGGGTGCTTCGTGTGTTTCAGGGGAAGTAGTTTTTTGGATGTGGTTTGGGTTTAGTTGTGTGCCACCCTCCCACCCTGCCCACAGCCTTGAAGCTCTTCTGGTTCATTGCTAAAGGTTTGTCCTCTTTGAACTTGTCCAGGTTGGGGTTATTTCCACCTTTGCAACTTTTTTTCTTATTTACCAAACAAAAGTGGCACATGGAATAAATCTAACTAGCATTGAGTGGGAATCTTCTGGCTGATAGGCTTGAAAGGTGCTTTTTTTGGCTGATCAGCCTCCAGTGCACTTGGTTCATGGAAAGAACTGTAACAGACAAGACAGAGAGATGCTGTTGGAGTCTTTGGTTGCAAAAGAGCAGATTTCTGACAGTGAAACAGAGCAGGAGTGCTCCATGCTCTGCTCTCTTGAAGACAAAACATGGTCCAATGCTCTAGGTCTCATCCCAGGTCTGTGGTCCTGTGCCAAAGATCAGTTCTGCAGTGGTTCACACAGCAGAAAAGTCTCTGCAAAGTCAGTGGCCATCAGGTGATCTCTGCCCTGATCTAAATGACCTCTGTTGGAAGTATTGCTCTATAGGTATTTTTGTAGCAGGAGGTGGAATCTGATTTGATCTCCCGCTCCAGAAAAGATTCTTCCATTCACCTGGAAATAGCAGCCATCAGTCAGTCAGTAAGGAGGGGCCCATGACACACAGGCTGGCTGGTGACACCAGCCTACCTTGACTGCTAGGTATCGTCTCCTCTGTAGCAAACTGAAGTCTTTTATGTAGGATCGCAGACTTACCTCCTTGCCCTGTAACAGCCATAGCTGGGTTTTGTCCTTTCCCTTATGTCCCTGCTCTTGCAGTCACAGTAACTGTGTTGTCTTTTTCTCTGTTTGAATGCAAGCAGATACTTCATGTTTGGGGATGATCCTGAAGTGGAATGGAATTTAAGAAAAAAGCCCAAACAACAAAAACAGAGGGGAGAGGGAAGATTGTGAGAGGGAGACTATTTAAATATAATGCAAAACTCATTAGTATTTCAGATTTGGTTTTGGACTGCAGATACAAATTAAGTCTGTTAAGGGTTTATCCCAGGATCATCCTTTATTTTTGATTATCATGAGTATCAACAGCAATAAGGTTATCAATATTAAGGGAATTTGAACACAGTGTCTTTAGATATCCTGAAACAAACATGCATAATAACTGTTGTCCGAGAGCTAAGACAAATAGGCAATTAGTGAAAGGTGTGGTAGTGAAGAGGGTGAAAATTAGACTGAAGAATTGTGGAGAAGTTGAACAGTGCCTCAGTTTTGCAAACAGTAGCTCAGAAAGTTGCCAAGTGGCCCCGTAATTCAGTTAACCTTGTTAACTGTGAAGCCTCAGCAGATATCATCTAATTTTATGTTTCTTCACAAACTGCAGCCTTTGGAAACATTGGTCACAATTGTCCAGTCATAATTTTTACAGACCATTACTTCTCATGGGTATTTTCTGCTGTCAGCTTTTAAGTTCAAGGCATTCTTTGTACTGACTTGGAAACATGGCATTGATGCTTCATCTCCTTCAAGAGCTGAAATTCTGCTGTTTATCTTTATGTGGGATGAGATGGAGAAGAGGAAAAAAATGCCCCCCTGATAATTTAGTTTCCAGGTTGTTGCAAGTTCTGCAGGTGGCTGCCTGTATAAATATACATATATTTATGCAAGCACACGCATATATGTGTATAGCAACAGATTTCTTCATGAATTACATCCTTATGGTAACTACACAGTCAAGTGAAATTTAGAGAGATCTGTTATTTTCCTTGCAAAAAGAAAGCATAAATGCGGATTACATTTTGTTACATACTTTTCTTTTAGAATTGTCTCTTAGTTTCTGTTTAAATTTGTTTGAATTAATCACAGTTTCCACAGCCTTTCCCAGAACATTGTAATGTCCACTGATCCCAAAACTAAGGCAGGTTTCTTCAGAACACACAGGACATGATTAGATATTCTGTATTGTCACCCTTTTCCTGTCCGCTGCCAGTATAACTTCAGCCCAGTTCTGATTGCTAGTTTTGACCAATCTTAAAACTAACCTTGTTGTTCAATTACACTTACATTTTTCTTCTTTCATCAAATTACCATGCACTGGGTGCCCATTGTAAGTCTGGAGAAATAGAACTGATAGCTGTTGAATGCAACTCCCAACAAGCAGATGATGTTAGGTAGTTTAGATGTAGTCATATGGTAATTCTCCTAGCATATGTATGACAGCAGAGGCTTCGTTATGGTTCTTTAACAGTTGCAAATAGAATTAAAATATGTATATGGCCTTTTTTTAACTAAAGTTGGTGTAACTTATATGTATGTGTAAATATTGATATGTGGCTCCTTTTTAATTATCAAGTGCCAAATATGAGAAGAATGTTGGGATGGCAACTTCAGAGTAAATTGTAAAATAACTGTGCTCTTTATGGAACACATTAATTACTAAAAGGTTTCTATGATGTGGTGATAGGCATTAAATTGTTAGGTTTTTTCAGTAGGTGAAGGAGGTATAGATAGTTTATCTGCTGAAAATAGTAGAACACTTGCAACTAGTGCATGGCTTGGAGAAGTCAAAGGGGATGAGTTACCACCCCCTTATAAAGTCCATTAATTATCTTAATTCAACAGAGAATGTGCAGTATAAAGTGGCAATGCATGTGCAACATGTGAAACAGAATAATGTCAGTCTTTGATTCTGCTAAAAGAACAGCAGACTGAGAAGACACAGATGTCTGCTTGGTGCAAACAGTCATAATTCACCCTCCACCCACCCCCATCACTACAGTATGAAATGGGAATTTAACCATTTTTAGCAACTGTTTATTGGAGCCTCTTGCTATTTAATGCTGAGTTATATGCCTTGAGTATGCCTTCAGAGTTTGAGACTTTGGCTGCATCTATTACTCAAAGAATGTATTATTAGCTCATGCTGGATTTATTGAAGGGGGCCAGCTGCTAGGCAGGAAATGCTGCTTGGCAAGACTGTAAGAATAGCATTCCCTTAGTATGCTGGGGAATGCCCTTGGTTTTCCCCTAAACACCTGCAAAAGCAGCCACTCCATTGATTTCAGAATTTAAACTTAAAAAAAAAAAAAATGCAGACATTAAAGTATGAGCCCTAACCTTTAAGAAAAGGATAAATAAATGTGATCAGAGTGTATGTGGCATAATGTGTTAGCTGGGGATTCAGCTGTCATTTCCTGGGTGGCTGTAATGAACGTTGCTTTCAAATCAGGGGGTGTGTTTCTCCTGACTCGCATTTGAAACACCTGTGCAGTCAATTTTTACTTCATTTAGTAGTCTTTCCATACTGTGCAGAAGGACTGAACAGCTTAATAGGAGACAGACCTACTGTTTTGAAATTTGGGGGAGAATTTCTTGGGGTGAACTTTGAATTTTGACTACTATGAGCAAATTTAAGGAGTGGGACAAGATGACAAGATGACTATGTTTAAGCAGAATGGGAACATGCCCTCCCTGGTTGTCCTGAAAAGCTGAATTGTTTCTTTCCTACTGAAGTTCACTGGAGCATCTATCAGTTTTTTCTAGAGGGAATATGCTAAATATTGATGTTTAGGAACTTTATGTACATGTCTGGGACAACTACAGAAAATCTTACCTTTTAAAAGAGTGTTTTTTTCAGGGAAAAAAAATACTCCCACAGAGAATTGTTGGAACTAATCTTAGAATGAAGCTCTTTGAATGTGCTTACAGTATGTGCATTGAGTACTTAGTGAGGGCTCATTTAGCTTTGCAGCTGATGTGAAGAGTGAAGTACTGGTTTTAAGAGTAGTTAAAAAGATAACAGCAAAATCCACTGCCTTATCTTTCAAAGAAGCAAAAATTTGGCATATTTTGTGAGGAGATGCAGTCTGTATGCAAGGAGGGCAAGTGCATGGAGAAATTAATACGTTTCATCTTGCATGTGTTGTACAGTGGTTTAGACAAGTTTGTAGTCTAGGACTGATGAAAGTTTAGTGCCCTGTCCTCTGGGTGACTTCAGTGTGAGTTATGCAATTGGCCATACAGCCTCTGTTGAAGAGGCTTAGTCCTTCAAGTGGGAGCTGTTCTGTAGGAGAGAAGAGTTTCATCCCTTTTGTTGCCCTTACATTATTGCTCTTTTGTTTGTCCAATTTATTCTTTCTCACATGGGAAGCAGCCCAGTATGGGTATTTTTTGAGTGGTTCTGAGAATGAGTTTATGGTAGTGGTAAGGATGCGTGACTGGTAGGAGTATATGCTTTTTTCTACCAATTTATATCAAATTTTGAAAAGTATTTTAGATTTTCAAAGAAATTAATGTGCTTTTATTTGCATCTGAAGCATGCAGTTATAGGAGATAAGATGGAAGAGCTGCACTTTCCTTTTTCTTCCCCCTCTCCTGCTTATACTGATGGAAAAATCAGAAATCAGACTCGTACTTTCTGCTGATCATACCAGTTCTAAGCTGGTGTCACACAGCTGATTTAGATATTTGCACTCCAGATATTTTCTTACTGCAATATATGACAACAGTTTATGCTGAAAACTTTTTAAAATGGCATTGTCTATATTCTTACTGTCTTTCTTCATATTCTGTTCTTATTTATATGAATAAATGTGTATATTTCTCTGACAAACCTGGCCAAAATTGATTAGGTTCACCAAGAGTGTCTGAAAGTAAGCTTTTCTTCTGAATATTGGTTCTCTCACTGAGTCATCTTTTTTTGCTGAAGTCACTGAGGTTGCTGTTATTTAAGCACCATTTTATGCTAGTCAAAATAAACTCTTCTGAACAGAATTGTGAAATTTTTCTTCACTGCTTAGCAAATGTGGTGTATTTGAGCATCAAAGATGTAGAAAGTGAATTATGGAAAGTATTTCTGTACTGATGGTGGTAAAGCAGCACTCTTGCTCTGGTTACAAACCGACATAAAAGTGCTTTATCGTCCTTAAAAAGGAAGATGAGTGACAATTGTGTAAAAATGGCCTGTTACTGCACTGTAACTGGCTTCTATTTGTGTTATCAGAGCTTAATAGGATAGTTAATCTTTTCATGAATATTTTAAGCCTCTCATCTCTGCTAGTGTAAGGTAGAAAATTCTCTTGCTACTCCATTCAGTTTTTGTCTTAAGTACTGGAATACTGATTTTTAGATTTGTCATGATATATATAAGTGGATCATAAACTGTTCTAACAAATGTGTATATTGACTGAAAATCAAACTCCTTAAGGAAGGTGTTAATTACCATTCATATTTGAAAATACTTTTCTGAATAACAATCTTACAGGTATGTTTTATATTTTGCCTATACTGTAGTGGCATAAGCAGAAGGAGAAGAGTGTTGGATGCTGGTCAGTGACCACAGAAATCTATCTGCTGTTTTTATTAAAAAAAAAACCAAACCAAGCCAAAACAAAACAAAAACCCCGAAAACCAATGAAACAAAACTCACAAAACAGTGTGTCCTGGTTTAACCCCAGCCAGCAGCCAAACCCTACACAGCCACTCACTCACTCCCCCATGGTGGGATGAGGGAGAGAATTAGAAAGGTAAAGGGTGGAAAACTCATGGGTTGAGATACAGACAGTTTAATAGGGAAAGCAAAAGCTCCACACAGAAGCAAAGCAAAACAGGGAATTAATTCACTACTTCTCATGGACAGGAAGGTGTTCAGCCATTTCCAGGAGAGCAGGGCCCCATCATATGTAATGGTGACTTGGGCAGACAAAACCATCACTCCAAATGTCCCTCCCTTCCTCCTCCTTTCCTCCTACTTTCTATACTGAGCATGATATCCTATGGTTTGGAATATCCCTGTGGTCAGCTGAGGTCACCTGTCCTGGCTGTGTCTCCTCCCAACCTCCCATGCACCACCTTCCTCACCAGCGTGGTCAAACGAAAAGCAGAAAAGGCCTTGGCTCTGTGTAAGCCCTGCTCAGCAATAGCAAAACCATCTTTATTATTGACCCTGTGTTCAGCACAAATCCAAAGCATGGCCCCCTACCAGCCACCGTGAAGAAAATTAACTCTGCCCCAGCTGAAACCAGTATACATTGTACACTGCTTTTCCAGGCTTTAATTTTTTTCTCTGTCCTGTTGGTACTACAGTATTTTCATCTTTATTACTCTGTTTTTAGGTTGCCTGAAGCTCAGCAGAGGGTTGGAGGATGTTTTCTAAATTTGATGCCACAAATGAAAAGCTTATACCTTACATACTGTGCCAACCACCCATCAGCAGTAAATGTTCTCACAGAACACAGGTATGTTAACTTTGTGGTCTTTTGAGTCATACAAAAATGTGTGTAACTTACACTTGAGGTGTAAAGCTGTGATGTCTCTTTAGACATGTTTGGTGTGGTAGAACTTAAGAAAAAAAAAATCTTTTAAGAAAAGACAAAATGCTCGATAAAACAAAGCTGTTTCATGTGATCGGGACCAGCTTGTCACTTTTGGCAGTGTATTATTAACTGTTTGAGAGAATCTTTTCATTCAAAGAACATGTGCTGGATTCTGAATATGTAAAACAAACTTTTACTGATTGTCACCTTTGTTTTAAAAATGTTGAGATCAACACTAGTGTGTGAAATGATGGCATAACTGCCATGGCTTAGGCTTTTCAGACAGCTGGTGCATTGGAACTTAGCCCTGTAAAAGCCTGTATGTCTGTATGTGCTTTGTAATGCTATACACTTAGCTTTACTTTTGAGTGATATGAAAGAAGTGTGAGTTTTACAAAATTACTGTTTCCTGTAAGAAGTAGAATGCTGAGTTAACATGATGTAGGTTGCTCAGCTTTTCGACAGACCTTGAATCTGCATAGAAGACGCCCTGTATCCCCTTGAGGGAAAAGTGTTGAGGCCAGAATTTGATTAAAGAAGTTTGTTTTCACAAGCTTTTGCTATATACTTGTATTCTCCTGATGACCCTCATGCTGAAGCAACTATTAGTTTGGGGCTATTTATGTTCGCTTGTGGTGCAGGACAGAACCGTGACTTCTTCTTGGTCATCAGATATAAGACAAACCCTAGCAGGATACGAGTTCTTTTTGTTTCACACACCTCTCTCCTTTTCTACCTTGTTGTGATGGACTAAAGTAAAGATATTTTGAGTACTTTTAACACTTAGAAAACAAAGAGGATCACAATAGATTTTTTTCTATAGTGTTAGCTTCTTTCAGGAACTCAGATTTTGTTTTAACAGCAACATTTTGGTGTGTTTGTGAGCATTAGTCATAATATTATGAAGATGAAAAACCTTCTAGTTACCAAATACACTGAACCATCATTTATGTTAGTAATACATGTAACTATATTCCAACCCCAGCTGGAAAAATCAAGCTGCAAATTCACCTTACAGTATAGGCAAAAAAAAAGGTAAGTTTTTGTCATAAAAATTCAGCAAGATGAAAACATAAATATGTTTTCCCCCCAATGAAATCCCTAAGTGTTTGCTTGCTTTCAAATGACCCTCTTCTAATACCATGTTCTGTAAATGGTTTTTAATACTCTTGGGCTTAGATTTTTTTTGTTTGTTTGAGTCTTTATGCTCTTTCCATACAGAGGTCTGGGATTTAACCTATAGATGGAAGGTGGCATGTGACAGTAAAGTGATGATCTAGATTTCTGTAGATTTGGGGTTATCTGTAAGGGATTATCCTAACTTTCAGAACTCAGAGAAATGGTGACAGAAATGTGAGGGAGGAAAGCTGCTTGTTCTACACTTGGAGAAGAGAAGCATTTCTTCTCTGTCATGTTTCTTTTTGAATAGGTTGTCCTAAGAAAAATTCAACTTCAGGTCTTCAAAGTCAGCTTGACATCAGATCCTGGTGGAGACAATAAAGGTGTCATGGAGGAGTTAAGTAATTTGGATGTGGAAGTTTGTCTGTATGAGATAGCTCAGGGGGAGAGAAGTTGAGATAGACAGTTTTCTGTTTAATGCTATTGTGTTACCAGGCATGAGTCAACAGAATTGCATCCTGTTCTTTCCAATTACCCCAGTTTTGTTGTTCTGATACCTTAATTTTTGTTGCTCAGCTTTGCTGTAGGTAGCAAGTGGCCTGACTAAATATTCTGCTTGAGATAGCTGCCACGAAGAAATCAGATGGTGGCTTTAAGCAGTTCTGAATCTCTTCCTCTCAGAATGCCAGAAAACTTTTAATTACATAATCTCAAAGTAGCAGGAAAGAGAGAAATAACAAACTGGTTGGAGGCAGGAAGAAAAGGAAAATACTCAGGACTGTCTCTGTCTGTTTAGCTGAGAGTGTGTAGAAACATCCCCTACAAATCTTAATTTAAAAATTGCCATGAGGTTTGAGAATAGCCATGATGGTGAAACAATTACACTGCAGTTCATACTGGGTAAAATACCAAGGCTTAAGGTTTTTAAGAAAAGATGATGTTATGTTGGCTGCTTGGCAGTATAGTTGTAGAAGAGAGTCCAAAACCATGTGTTTTAATACTGGCAAAATAGGGCAAAGAAATAGGTGTATGTGGAATACTTGGATTTTTACATCATGTTTGTAGGATCTCTGCTATTCAGTAGCATTTTAGAGAGAGGAAAAGGGAACTGTCTGGAGCAGTTTGATTTGGAACATAAATTCTTACTGTCTACAGAAGATTATTTCTTGCCGTGAGCTCTGTGCAATTCATAAATTGAATATGTATGCAATAACTGTACCTCCAAAAGCCTTTTTACAAAAAACCTAGCAAATAAATTTTAAGTCAAGTTCTTATATCACAAAATTAGTATTTTCTGCTCAGTTTATTAGGCTGCTTGTTTTTCTTGGAACCCATACCAACAAAAAAGAAACAAAAAAATCTCCTAGATAATTGCTCAAGATGAAGATTTTTTTTTTTTAAACTCTATAAGATATACTATTTTTATTATTTTTTTTACTGTCACTGTCTAGAAACAGCTTTAAGGAAATGGCTGAAGCATTAACTGTATTGTTTCTGTAAATGATTGGGTTGCATTAAAATTGTAAGCAGTTGTCTGGTTTGGTGGAGCATTATACATGGGGGTTTTATATATAATTTTCTAAGCTATCAAGGGTGCTCTTCAAGCAGTGTTGTAAGACCTGTTAAAATGTTATTGACACCTTGTAAAGGCTCTGTGTGTATGTGTAGGTAAAACATGATATTAACTTACTCAGAATTATTCTGCACTTCTAGACAAAAACTTTCTTTGAATAGCATTCTTGTGAAGTAGATTCCAAATAGCAGTACTTGGGATGGGGTTGGAGATTTAAAAGGGGCATTCAGCTGGAATGTGGCTGCTTTTTTTCCTTTTTTAAAAAATGCCATCCAGTATGAATGCAAGTCTGTTTCTTCTTTATCTTCTTTGTCATTTGCTTCTCGATCATATGCAGCAGCAACATGGGGGCTTTTATTCAAGTAATACAGAATAAGGGATTGTGTGTGCATATATGTTCATATATGTGCATGTTTATGTAAATACACAGCCTGGACCAAAGGGGATCAATTATGTTATTTAAATACTGAAAGATTTATCATGTTAAAATTTTCATAGCCACAAACATCTGTCATTTCACTCAGTTAAATTATTAATAGTCAGAATATCAGAATGTATATCATCAGAGACCTGTGTGTATGTGAACATGAAGAAATGGGAGTAAAACCTAATGCAGCCTATACATGAGTTCAGGTTCAAGAGCTCTGGGTTTCTGAGGTTGTGTTTGCCTCTGATAATCACAGCAGCAACAAAACCTTTCTGTTAAGTTTGGGAACAGATTCTCCTCTTGGTTCTAGTTGTGGCTTTGTAAATTTTATCCAGGTGTTAAAGTTGGTACACAACATAATTTCTCTAATTTTATACTGTCTTGCAATTTGGTAGGTACTTTTTCTCACAGGAATATTTTTGGATGCTTTACATGCTTTTTTCCCCTGAGTTTAGATTCCTTCTGTTAAATGAATTGAGAATTTTGAAGTATTAAGTAATTTTTCCTCAGATCTGTCATTGTGTCTTGTAATTGTGTCTGAAGCCACTGGCTAGAGCTGAAGAGTTGGAGTTTGCCAGGTGCAGTTGGGTGGTGCTCTGGCAGAGCTCAGAGTTTTGCGTGTTTCCACTGCTGTTCCCTCCTCATAGTGGCTGCAGTGCCACTGTACACCATCCCTATTTTATTTACTTTATTCCGCAACAGTCACAGCTTTTTGGCTCCATTGTGTCAGGTTTGGTTCTACTGTCTTACAGTTTTTCTTGAAGATCCCAGTTCAAGTCTAAGGGTAGGTGTTCCAGTATATGGTATTATTTTAGGAGAGAATTTTGCTTGCTGGTGAGACCAGTACTGCCTTGAGGGTGTAGTGTTTAGTCAAACTAGCTCTGGTTTCTGTGTGTGTTTCTGATGGTAGACATATGCCTGCCTTCCAATAAGAGAAGGAACAGAATGAGCAACTGAAGGTGTGAAAGAGTGAATTTCCTGCAGATTGAAAAACCCAGTTGGATACAAAGTACAGAAATGGGTAATTGCAGCAGAATAAGGAGTGCCAGGAACCTAGCTGGGAAAGATCACAAGCAACAAAGTTCAGTGCAACAAGAAAGTCTAGCAAAAAAAAGAGCAGGTAGAAGTTAGGACTGGGACTTTATGCGGACTGTATCCAAAAATGACAAGAGGAAAGATATGTGAGTACAGGACTTACTGAAAGTTGGATAACATAATTAAAAAAACCCAATGTAACAGGCCACACTGATCAGTGGACATAAAACTCTTTTGAGGAAGTATAAACAGTACAGACCCAATGTAACCAGCATCAGGTATGTAATTTTGGAGGGGTGGAGTGGGGTGTTAAACTTTTAAACTTTGTTTAAACAGCAGTATGTTTATTTTAAAACAAATGGAAAAAAAATCTTTCCAGAAGAAAATGTAATTTGCTGAAAATGCAGTAGAGAATTACTAACACACACCTGCTTTTTTAAAATTTTGCAAAGTGGCAAATATCGAGCCAGTTCTCAGATGTGAGAAAGCTATCCACAAATCTTTCCTTGTTGAAACATTAATTTTGCTAGATTCCTCTGTTCTCTTAGATAACATGTCCCAAACATATTCTACATTTGCATCACAGACCTAGCAGTCTGGATAAAATTTGTGGAGCTGGAACATCACAATTACTCTGAGTAACTGGAGCGTGGAATACAGATCAGCTTGAGTCAGAAAACTCTTTGTGCCTCCCCCACTTTGGTGGATCCCTGAGCCTGCAAGTGTGCAGGCTGATGTCATACACCAAGCAACAGTCCCCGGGAGAGGAGCTTGACTGGGAAGTTTAGCCCTAGGAAATTAAAAGCTGCAGTTGAGGGGTTGCTGGGCTAAGCTGTGTCACAACGCTCTCAAAATGCGGTGCCTATGTGCAGTCCTCAGACCCCTCAGCAGTGATAGCTCGTGCTCCATCTATTACAAACAGAGACCTTCTTCAGAAGTGTAAGTTGTGATTTTAAATGTATACATTTTAGTTCCTGGGTCTGCTTTCCTCAAGGTTAAATGGCCTTTTTTTTTCCTTCTTGTTACTTGTAGGCACATCTGAACTTTGTTTTCTTCCTTCTTCCAGTGTGATTTGCAGCTTTTGAGGCAGCCGTACTGAGAAAGATTTGCATATATTAATAGGGCTTAAAGACACTTTTCATGGTGACCTTTAAAATATCTCAAGCTGTGAACTAACTCTAGTCTGGAGTGGGGAGAACTCTTCAGCTTGAGATTTGAGAATAAATGAAGCACAGCACTTTTGTATGCTTCTCTGCATTTTATTGTGTAAAATGACGCAAGTAGTGAATTAAAGTCTCATCTGCCTCTTTCTGGAAAGCTACTTGCTTAGGCAGTTGTGACTGAGTTGATGATTCCACTGTTCAAAAGATTTTCCTGTTCAGCTAAGTGATAGTTTTTTATTAAAACATACTCTTAACTGTGGGCTGGAGTTTCATTTAGCATATACTGCCTAGGAGACTGTGGTACTTGCGGGCGTCAATTGAAATTGTGACATGAAAGAGCCATTGTCTTTGGCAAAGCAGCTGACACAGACTTTTTAATGCTGCAATTAATTAAAAAGCAGTTGTGAACTGTTGTCATGTTTGAGCAGTATTTTAACCCACTCTTATGTTATTGAAAGTAAACCCTTCCATTATGTCCTGTATTGATTTTGTCTTTTGTTACTGGATTGAAGTCACTCACTTTAAGTTTTGCGCTAAAGTAGCATCCACATTTTGATGGATTTTTTATGTCCACAAAGCTGCAGAGGTGTCAGGCAGGTATATCATGAGTTGAATGCTAAGGCTGTTTCCATGATGGAACTGCTCAGACAAAATTTTGGATACTATTGTATTAGAAGAGTGTGTGTCTGTGTTCAGACTAGAGCTTGAACAAGCTGGCATGTCAAAACTTGTCAGAGGGAAGCGCAGAAGCGTATGAAAGAAAACACTGTCCTCTTGGGAATGTTGGGAGGAAAACTACGTCATTCAGTTTTAATTATACCTATTAACACTGCTCTCTGTAAAAGGCTTCCTGATGATGCCATTGCTAAGCCTGTTTTTCAGGACTTTGTGTAGGTTTCAAGTGAGCTGAGGTTTAAACTTGCTCCATGGGTTCCTATACTGTGATTAAGTCAAAAAGACGATGATCAACACCAACTATCACTTGAGCAGAGAATGGCATAACCAGAGTGTGTTTAGTTAAAGGGATTGCAGAGTAAACAGTGAAAACAGGATAATACCAGGTTTTTATTTCAGGTTTCCAAGAAGTTGATTTTAAATCAAGCTGTAGTGAATTTTTTCCTGTTCTGTCGTGCATGTGTTTCATAATGCTGAAGTTGAAGAAATGGAACAAAGATAATGAAAGTTACAAATGTCAATAAGGGTGAAATGGTAACCAAAGTTCCTCCTACTGTAGAAGCATTAAAATAAAGAAAAGGGAGGGGGAAGTGCAAGCACTGTCTTAGTGGATAGCTCAGCAAATACTATTTATATAATGCATTTGTGTGCACCCAACAGTATGGTGATGGCTGAAGTAACTAGGAATGGGAGTTTTTGCCTCTTTGCAGTCTAAGGGAGAAAATAAGCACTGTTCAGAATGGTGTCAAATTGAGTAGCCTGTGGTATTTGAGATTGGCACATCCTGTGGAAAATGCTGCTATGTAGGGGTGAAAGAGAATCTGCATGATACACTTACGGATTGTGGTGCCTGAAATGGGGAAGAGTAGTAGATAGTGTAGAAGGGCAGAGTTGGTAGAATTAGGCAGCAGGGGCTGTGTCTAATTGAAGCAAACAAAATGCAAAGAATGAGTTTAAACAGCTACTTCCTCTTGGTTCTTGTAGCATATGTCTTTAACAATAAGAAGATGACGTACGATGAAGTATCAGGAACTGTGTGCAACCTGACTTTATGATGCTGACATGGTGGGGGTGATTACAGGTGGAATTAACGGATAAAACCAAAAGACCAATGACTTGCACATGATTAGTGTCGTATACATGGGGAATTGAAATTTAAAACCAGTGAGTGCCTTCTGGCAGAAGGGCTTTCACAGGTGAACTTTGGTAAAGCTTCCTGTGTAAACGGAATGTCATACTTTTATTACTTACTGGAAACAGTTTCTTTCCTCTGAAGTGGTGTGATTTTGTGCTAAGCAAGGGCTGTGACTAAGAAAGTGCTAGGCAAAGTAGGCTCTAGGCATTCAGAGCTGGCCAGCTTTACTTAATTTTAAGTTTAAGCTCAAAAAGTACTCAGGTTTATCTGTGTCACGTTATTATGATTCTTCATGCCAGGTACTGTAGGAGGTGATCCAATGTGTTTTAATTTTGGCTAAAACCTGTTTATAGCACAAGCTGATTTAGAAAGCCTGGAGCTGCTAATATAGCCTGCTTGAGAGGGATGCAAGGTCTTTCCCAAGTATGCCCAGCCCTTCTCTTTGCACCTTTAAAATGCACAGCAGGTGTTGAGAAATCGCCTCCCCCTCTTTCTCCACTGTAGTTAAGTGTACCTGAAATGGCACAAATACATGCACTGAGGAGTGCTTGGGCCTTGTTAGAATGGGGACAGAAAGCTCTTGAAAAAGGTCGTGCAAAATAATGATGGACCTGACAATTCAGAAACAGTGCTGGATATATGTAAGCAAGGTAGTGTAAGTCCAATTAACTAATCTGAAGACAAGTAAATTTGGAGTAAACTGTATGGAAAAGTACCTTTTCTTCTGTGAACTGAGGGAAACTTTGGTATCTGGGAGGTGAATGATCCTGGTGGGATGGTGAGTAAAGCACTTACATGGGGATGGGAATTTCAGAGTTCACAGAATTCTAGAATCATTTAGGTTGAAAAAGACTTTGAAGATAGAATCCAACTGTTAACCCAGCACTGCCAAGTCCACTACTAAACCATGTCCCTAGGCACCATCTTTGTGTTCTTGTTCTGTTGTCTTCATCTCTTTGGACAAATGACATTAATAAGCAGTGTCACTTGTTCTGAAATGGAAAGGAGTGTATGTGTGTGTCTTGAATGCAATAAGATGTTACATTTTTAATTAACAACCTACTGTATTTCTTTTATTTAGATTTTTGCCTTTAGAATTCTGTGTTCTTTGGCAACTTGTATTTTATGAAGCCTGGCAATCAGCCCAGATGCTGCCATATCTTCCATTCCCAATGGAGAGGGCTCATTTTGTTCTTGGTAATTTAAACTCTTGAAAAGCTAGTCCTCCTCTGCCATAGTCCTCTAAAACCTCTGCTTTATAAGGAGAAGATGTACCTATTTTGTTTTCTTGGTAGCAAAGGGAGCTGAATTTCTCTGATCCGCTGCTTTAACTGAGTTGCTGTAAAAAGTTCAGGGGCTGGGCCAGTTCTGAATTATTTGAATACCAAAAAATGTCTGGAGAAGGGAAGTAGCAATTCATGACACATGGAGAGAATGGATTTCTTACAGTGGCTTTGCCGTCAAAAGAAGTGTGTTGTGTAAGTCCACACACAGCGAAACCCTGGCTCATTTGAGAATAGACTCCAGTGTAATTATTTCTACCATTTGTATGGATGTTGGTAATTTTTTTGCAGTAACACCTTGGATGTCAAATGAGGTCATTAAACATGCAAGTGTGGGAGAGAAAAACTTCTGAAATGTTCTGTCTTCTCATTAGTGTTGGACACCATAAAAATACTTATTTCTTTATTAAATATGAAACAATTGACTCTTGCTTATGTATTACTTGTGTAAACCACCTCTAAGGTCATATGTAATTTTACTAGAATAAAGAGCTGAGTAATAAAATACAGCTTTATTCTGTAATTGTTGCTTGAATGGTGCAGCATTTAGGAATTGTCTTTGAGCACTGTTTGTCTAGAACAGGAGATTTGATCCTATGTATGTTTTTCCCTCTATGGACCCCAAATCTGTCAATGGCTTTGTTCCTGTATTTTATTTAATGCACAGATGGATCACAGCACTTAGGCTGTACTTGAATTAATTTTTTTATTTGGCCTCCTGTTTTATTGGCATACTTCATTGCAGATGAAAGACTGAAGCATGAATTGTATGTAATTTGTTTTGATAACTTAATCTTAATTTGCTTAAATGTCTTGTGTATACAGTGAGGAACTAGGAGAATTCATGGAGATGAAAGGTGCCAACAGCCCTGGGATCCTTGTACTGACCACAGGCCTCAGCAAACCTTTTATGCGTCTGGATAAATACCCCACGTTACTCAAAGAACTTGAAAGGCACATGGAGGTATATCTTATCAGCATTTATGTTCCAGCTTAATGATGATTTGACAACAATTATTTTAAAGGTACATGTCAAGCATGGTGGGACCCAAAATTACGTTTGTTTGCTCTTCCGTCAGCCTTCTAAACTACAGGCTGCAGTGGTTTATGTAAAAGTCAGTGCAGTAAGCTTCCTGTAAAAGCTAAACATTTAAAGTAAAACTATCCAGAGAAGCAAATCATCATTCCCATAATAGTCTTACCAGGGTTTCTAGTTGACATTGACTTTGAAAGTGTCTCCTGCACACTACTTGAGGCCACTTTATATTGTAGAGAGAGTGCTGCTTCTCACCTTAGCGTGTCGAACACATTGGCAAAATCGTCCCTCTGACTTCCAGTGAACACTGTGCAGAAGTGGTCTGTGAAGGACGAGAAGGTGTTTGAGGACCTACTGTTTTCACCTTTGCATTTTATAGTTAGATGTTTGGAGCGTGGAAAAAAGAAATAGGAAGTGTGGGGTCTTGTCACATAGCTTGGTTTGTCAGCCAGTGACAGCAGAACATGCTAGTTAGTCTGTAGGGAATCACCTTTGTGACAAAGCTAAACTTTCCTCTTAGGATTTCAGAATCTCTTATCCACTAGGTCTTGTAAAACTTCGGTGGCTCTATGCTAAGTAACTGCAGTTTTACTAGAAGCAAGACCCATCCGTGTTTCATATAAGAAGGCCATGAAGAGACCAGATCAATCCACAACTTCAATTTTGCAGAATTGTTTATTTGTTTTTAATAAAGCCTCTAACATTTTTTAAAATTAATTTTGCTAGAACTGAACTTTCTATGTATGTTTTCTTCATTGTTTTTAGGATTATCATCCGGATCGTCCAGAAATTCAAAAATCCATGACTGCCTTCAAAAATCTTTCTGTAAGAGTGATAAAATATTATGTTATGTATTTTAAGTAGAATGTTTTCTAGTTTCATCTCCCTCTGTTGCTTAAAAAAGTGAAGCTTCTTTGTAAATATTTGTGTGGTAAATTTTTAAAAGTCTGGAAATCAATGCTGTTTGTGGGCAGAGCTAAGGATGGTAATTTGCTGAGGAGTAATAGCAAATAGACTATTGGTGTAAGAGTTGTGCAAAGTATTCTGCACCTCTTTGTGTGCCCTCTCCTCATATTTCATCTCCCTTTTACTAGAGCTAGCGTGACTAGTGTCCTGAAGAAGGGCTTCTTTACAACAATTGAGTACACGTTCTGATTTTTTTCCCAAGTGCATTCCTTCTAGGGGAATGGTGTTGGATTTGAGAGAAAGAGAATGAAGAGGAAAGTGCTAGTTAAGTTCAGAAGATACAAAACTTCTAGTAATAATTGGAACAGGAAGTCTAATTTGAACAGATAAGCTGTCTGCTACTGTCTTTACAAAAATGATGCCTCAACTGCAAGAAGCATGTAATTAATGCAGACTCAGTTACAATAAACTTAATGTGTTGTGCTTCCTGTTAGGAATGCATGCTGCTGGTAGCCTGGCATTTTTTATTTTTTAAATCAGAAATTTAGTGTTACCAGTGTTTAGAAGAGATTTGTGGATTATATTCTGTTGGGTGCTATTCAAACAAGAGGAACCAATTCTGTTGAGAAAAATTCAAATGAATAGAAGTAGGGCTGGTTGGAGTTACTTAATTAAAGTAAGAACACAAGGTTATACACACTCATGGTTTGCACAGGTGGTGTGTCTCTTTTTACTTAAAGAACATACTTTGTTGTATAGATGTGTATTTCTGACAGCTGTGTTGCTCTTTTCTGCTGAGCATGTCCATTAGTCGTACCAAAATTCGAAATAAAAAGGAAGGAGAAATTTGAGTAACAGAGCTATGACTGAATTTGGAATGGTAATTGAAGTCAGTGAATTGAAAAGTCATAATCCTTAAGTTGGCAAGACTGATTTATAAAAAATATTCGTAATAGTCTGCTAAATGAAAATGCTTCAAGTAAGGTGCTGTCTTCTGTGTACTGCAAGCAAAGCAGTAAATACAGCTCTAGTGGTATTTCTACCCTTAACCTGTTCCAAACTGGTAGAGTTTATAGAGATGATGTTTTCTTGTATGTTTGTTAGGCACAATGTCAAGAAGTACGGAAACGGAAAGAGCTTGAACTACAAATCCTGACAGAAGCTATTCGTTGTTGGGAGGGAGAGGACATCAAAACACTTGGCAACGTGATTTACATGTCCCAAGTCATGATTCAGTGTGCTGGAAGTGAGGTAATGTCCTTTTCATCTTTATTGTCACTCTTTCCATTTTGAATAAAATTCATTATAATCATTATACAGCAGAAATAAAGTGAATGCTTCAGAAATGGTAATCCAAGCTAAAGTCTTTCTCTCTTGATTTAAGGCATTTTTTACAAAACCTGAAGTAAAATTCCTTGGAGATGGAATGTCTCATCTGTAACATTTACAGAAAAGTGACTGAATACAGTGTCATAAGTATTGTAAGATGATTTTTGCAGGACTTTTTTCAAAGTGCATAATTGAACAAGATTTTTCGTATTTAGTTATGTTACAGGATCCTTTTGCATAGCAACTATTACGGTATGTTTTAAACAGCAAAAGTTCTAAAGCTTTATATGGTAAGGTGTTTGACACAAACTTTTTTCTGCTGTTTTGGGCACGTTGCTTAATTAGTAGATTTTGAAATACAAGTTTGAGAACCAAATTATCTTTGAGAAATAGAATAAGAAGGTACGTTAGAAAGCTGAAAGTGACAAAGTCAGGTGATGTTTTTTTTTAAGCAAAGAAGCAAATAAAACATGAAGAAAAGCTTGTCCTATCAGAAATAATGTTAAAATAATCTTAAAAGGAAGTGCTAACAGGAAAGTAGTGTTATACAGGTTACTGACATGTTTTTATTGCTTGTTGTTCCCTTGAAAAATCAGTGAGGCTTTGAATCTTATGAAGGCTTTTGAATTGCAACCTCATTCAGTCCGTTTCCTCCCTTAAAACAAGGAGGTCCATAAATACGTTTATGCAACTGAATATTTAAAAGTTAGTCACTTGATATTTTTGTCTCAGATATTTTGTTAGGTGTTAAAGTAAAAAAATAAGATTCAGTAGAGCTGATAGAGCACATTCTACAGTCATGTCTTTTTTTTGAAGCCTTCAAAACAAAGCAAATCACCATCCCCCACGCTCATCATGAGGTAAAATGTCAAATGTAATGAACTTCTAGTAGTTTCTGTGTAGCATTACAGCTTTTTGGCAAGATACAGAACAACTTCATTTGTGCAACAGCAACTGGGTTTGGTTGTGTCTTTCTAAAAATGATACAGACATTTACAAGTTTTTTGTTTACTGAAAAACATTAAAAATTGTTAAGGACTTGTGCTTGAAATTAAGACGGTTGCTTTGTCAGTTGATACACTTATTTTGTCATTAAAATATTACACTTCAATGCTTCTCCCTTTTGTTGTCTGTAGCAGTAGATTCAGAGTAAATTTATTCTTCCTTCCATAAAAATACCCCAAACAAAACCACAATGGATAGCTTCATGCATGAAACCAGCAAATTAAAACCAGAACAAAGTAATGAGTGCTCTTTTGTTGTGACTACAGTAATTATTGCTTTGCTTTTTCTACTTTGGGGCATAATCCAGTGTTTAAAAATCTGATCTCTCCAACTTGAGAGACCACAGCCTTGATACGAGTGTAACAGTATCCATCTAAATTATGTGAAGAAATAGATCCAGTGTGTAATTTTGGTTTTACTGAAAGTGGCCAAACAGTTGTTATCATATTAAAAAAGGTCAGTATTTCACCCAGACCATAGAATTTCTGTTTTAAAATACTAGGTTGTACTCTCCAGGTAGAAGTATAGGCATGTGTTAGTAGCACTTTTAAGACAGAAAATAAATAATTCTGTCTTCTTCTTTCCTTTTTTTCCTTTCCTCTTTTTATTTTTCTAAATTCAGTGGAGAGAGAGTTTTGTGATGAGCAAATATTAGTGGAGTAATCCTGCAATTATAATGCTGATACCTTTTAATAATATAAAGTAGAAAAATTTGAGAGTGGACTTGTGATGGTGTATTTACTTTTTCATTTTCTTCTTTTAACAAGGAAAAGAATGAAAGGTATCTTCTTCTCTTCCCTAACATTTTGCTAATGTTGTCTGCCAGCCCAAGAATGAGTGGGTTTATCTATCAGGTAAAGTAATACATTTGCATGTGTGTAAAAATGTGCTGGGGGTTGTGTTCTTTCCAAATGATATTTCATGGGAAACTTGGAAGTATTATTAAACTTTTGCATTTAAAAAGATAAAAGGTAATATCTGCAATATGAACTGGTCTTCTATATGAATATGAACTTCAGTCTTTTAAAATTCTGCCTAGAAGCCCAGGGTTTGATCTTCTTTGTAGCTGTGGCTTTCACCAAGGAGACTTTTTTTTTACCTTGCTACTAGTAGCTGATGAGAGGAAATAGCTTTTTAGATCTATGTAGGAAACCAGTGCTGCTGCATAGGTTTGTCAGTGCTCTCTGGAGTCTTAACAAAATTACACAGCCCGCTTCAGCTTTCGTTAGTGTGAATTAGTCTGTTACCATCCACACTAGTGTTTTATCTTTTCAATCAGTGTCACACTTCTTAAATTAATCTTTGAGTTTTTTCTGTTTAATGAGCACTGGGTCACCGAGTAGAAGTTGTTTTGGGGCTCACAGAGCAGATTCACTCTGGATGAAGCTGCAGTGGAAGGCATGCTCCAAAAGTACACTTGATCTACTCTAACTACGGGAAGAGATCTAGTGCATGGACTGACATTCAGGCCTTGGCCCCAGCCTGGGGCTCCCCAGTGTAACACCACCTGAAATGCATTCAGTGTGGCCCTAGGGACATTAGCACCTGGTGCTTCACTTCACAAATCTCTGCTCACAGCTGGTAGACACAGTCTTTGAGCTCTCTCCCCAGTTTCATAGCTGAATACTTGTGGCTGTTGCCCCACAGGCTTGTTCCAGATGTGGAACAACTGCAGTAGTGCAGGAGTGCCATTTGTCTTGGCTCCCCTGTAACTCTAGGCTGCGTTTCACAGTAGCACTTGCATTTTGGGTGAGTAGTTTCAAAGATTCCTGAGAGGCAAATGCACAATCCATGACTTCCCAAGTCTTATAAATGTTCAAGTAATGCCATGTGTGTTTAGGGCATCACAGTAGAATACCAAAAGCAAGGGCAAAACTGAAACAAAGTTCTAGAAGGAGACAGGTCTCACCTACTAGAAGTGCTCTTGTAAAACAGACATTTGAGTGGTTCATTGCTTTGTCCTGAGCAGTGATTTGTCTGCTTTGAAGGCATGCTCAAGGTTGGTCATTTGGTGTTCCTCTGTAAACAACCACAGTCAGTCACAAAACGTGACTTTTTATTTTTTTAGTTAAGAGCAGTTAAATTCCAAAATTTGTCTTTGGATTCATACCTTACCTGCCACAGTAATAGATGGATTTGTCTGAAATGCTGCTGCATTAGGCGTTTCAAGTGGACAGTCAAGTTTGTTAACTTTGTGCCACTTCTAATTATCCCAATGTTGATGGGAAAGATACTGGAAAAGGCAGGTTAGTGCTGTCTTCCAAGTGACACAATCAGAATTTCTGATAAGGGTAGATTCTTCTGTAATGATTACAAAGGCAACTGACTCAAAATTTAGTGTGTTAACAAGCAATATGAAATTAAACAGTCTGTCAGGCTTTATTTTGCCTCTCCTATTGTATGTCACTTACATCACATTCTTCTTCCTCCCTCTCACCTTATCCACTAGGTGCACAGCACTGTTCAGTAAATAAACAAGCCATTTTCTGTGCATTTGTCTTCAGCTTCTCTTCAGAATGGCCACAGCCCCTTTGTACTATTTACTATCCAACCCTCTCTTGGAAGCAAAACTCTTAATTTCCTCATAACCTCATGTGTGATGGTCTCATCACTGAGAACATCTCAAATTTCAATGAATACATATTCACAACAAGATGAAATTATTTTGCTACTGTTTGTGTCTGAGGCAGTTGCTCAGAGCCCATGTCTAGATTTTACAATCACCCATGTCCGATTGTACAGGAGTGGATTGTACAATGTCCTCCTGGACATGTTTTCTGAAGTTCATGTCTCAGAACTGGGATGGATATGGGCAGAAGATGATGCAGTTCCCTCAGTTATTCTCAGGGAAATAATGCCACTGTAGGCATTATCCAACATAACACCTTCCTTGCATTTCTGAATAGCCCAGTTGTTGTCAGGCTTCAGATTTTCTGGTTGATAGTGCTAATGGGAAGAACTTTTAGTAGTGGTAAGCTGAAGTCCAAGGAGCAAGGACCATACTTCTCAGGGGGGCTACAGAATTGTTTGTTAGGAGAAGGGGAGTATAAGTGATTCACAAATTCAGTTCAATTTTCTGTTTTGTTGACTTTGTACTTTCTCTTGCCATGTGGTTCAGGTGCTCTCTGTCACCAGTCTTGTCTAGTGTACCCCCATATTCCCTTCTCACCTATTTCAGCAGTTCTTACACATCTCTCTTGTTGTGGTTGCATGCTGTGTTATTCATGAACCAGCAAACATGTTAAAAAAGGGACAAGAGCAAATTTTAGCTGCATTGTGTAGTGCGTGTGGCCACCATGTTTCCCTCAGTGGGGGAGCTGCCATGGGAAAACTCCTCTTTTCTCTTTGGTATCTTGGGCCGGAGCATGCTCTGTGCCTACAGAATACCAAGTGATTTTTCATTTCCATGCTTCTAAGAAACCTTTGTCCATTCTGCTGTCATTAGGAAAGAGGAAAACATAAAGTTGGGTTTTATTCTTTTTGCTCTCTTGGAGCCAAAATTCCACAGTACATGACATTTGTGCTTTTGCCAGCATGTGCTGAATAGTGTTTCTGTGCAGGAGAATACAGGATCTGTCTTAAAGAACTTTTATTGAAATTTCATTTTCGGTAAAACCCTTTCATCCTGAAAATACTCAATTTTATTTATTCTTCTGTGTTTCTAAAGGGTCAAAAAGTTATCCTAAACAGATAACTTTTTTTCTCCTGCTTGAGTGGATTTAAAATGAGATCTTCTGCAAAATTAGTATATTCTTCTGAAGAAACTTTACAGTTTTAAAGGTGTTCACTGCTTTTTTTCCCCCAAAAGTATTTCCCTGAGAGAATTTAGTTATTAGAGGAATAAATCTTTGGTAAATAATTGATGCATTTATTTAGTGAAATACTCCTTTTAAAATTTGCTTGTTCTACAGACCTTATTCTGGAGCTAATCAAATGGTTTGTAAACAAAATGTGCTTTAAGGAAGAGTCACTATTGCTTCCAGTCGTGTAATATGAATGACCTGAAGGTCTCAGTTTCAGGAACCTGAGACTGAGGAGTGATCACTATTACATTGTGGATTTCATACCCTGCATAGTTATCAACTAGACTTACTGATGTCACAGATGTCATTTGCAGAAGTTGAACATACAAAAAGCTCCCATTGTGAGATGTTTCTATGGATTTTTAAATGCTTTTAAACACATCAGGGTGTGTGTGTGAATTTACTGTGAATGTTCAAAGCTTAAAGTTAGTATTTTCTTTAGTTGGTAGTGGTTTTTTGTGTTTTGGATTTAACTTCAGTGTTATTGTCTTTTTTTTTTAAGGGAAAACTGCCTATGACGGGAATGACTATTACAAAGCTAGAAGACAGTGAAAACCATAAAAATGCATTTGAAATATCAGGTATTGCTCATCAGTATTGTTAGTTACTAGTTATTTCAGGATACACGGTTTCAAACAGCAAATACTTGCTCTGAACAGAGGAAAACACTTCCACTGTGGGGGTGACCAAGCACTGGCCCAGGGTGCTTGGGGGGATCCCCATCCTTGGAAGAGAACTGGACAGCTCTCTGGCCATGATCCCAGGCAGCCAGCTCTAGGTGTCTGTGCTTGAGCAGTGTGGGGTGTGACCTACAGAGGTCCCTTAGAGCCTCAGCCATACTGTGATTATACAAACTTTGTAATACAACTACCCAGAGCCTCACTTAAAGACTGCTTTTTACTGCTTCCCTTAAGCAGTTAAGGAGCTCTTTGCGTGGGATTCATCCTGGAATTTCTGTGTCTTAATGAATGGAGGCAGTAGCCTTGGAGAAGGTCTTTTATAATGAAGCAGTTTGAAGTATGCTATTTACTGAACGGATAGGAATTCGAGTGGCTCTGGAAGAGCTTTGAGCAAGAGTTTTCTTCTAGAAATTGTCCACCTCTTTCCTGAGAGACCTTTAGCATCTCTAATGTTAATGTTTGTTGCCATTATGCTTATACTGGGTAATTTCTATCTGTTTAGTCATTCATTTCATCATGTATGTCCTTAGGCAATTTAAAGTACAGTGCATGGTCCCCGTGGTGGAGTTTGATACTTTCATTCATTTCCTGGATCAGTTTTACCTCCATGCAGGTTACATTTAAATAAAGTAATTTTGACCATCTCAAGTATGATAGCAATGCTATGAAACCCAGGGGCAAAAACTGTTAATGTTGGAAAAAAAAAGTTTTTATGAGATAATAGCTATGAAGCTGACCTCAAGGGGAATGTGATGGGTTAAATGGTGTTAAGTGCAGAAATGAAAGTTATCTTTGGTTGAGATTGCATTCCCAAGTGGCTTTTGCTTTAGCTTTAATTTTATGCCTTCTTCTGAGAAAGATTAGTGAAGTCTTATTTTACAACTTTCCCTGTGTTGTGGTGTACAGACTCAAGAATGACATTTTAGGCTATATGCTGGCTTTACTGGGGAAGATGGAGAAGCATAAGGCTACTGCATGAGGTCTCTCCTACTCTTGTCATTTAAGGTTGTTCTTAATTACTAAGGGGAAAAAAGTAGAACTCCTGTGCTTGGCTAAGAATAAATACATGGAGGCGATGTGTGTTACAACCTGGAAAAGTGGGATGCTGTTGTATTGAAAATATGGTTTACATTTTTTGCTTAATACTGAGAGAACATAATGTTTTAGGAAATTAGTGTCTTTTTAAATCATGTCTGATTGACTAAGTTGTTCTTTTTTTTATTTCCTGTGTTTTTCTGGTCATTTTCTAGGAAATATGATTGAAAGGATACTGGTATCTTGTAACAACCAACAAGATTTGCATGAATGGGTGGATCACCTGCAAAAGCAAACCAAAGTCACAACTGTTGGGAATCCCACCATTAAACCTCACTCTGTGCCATCTCACACGGTAAGAAAGAGCTTCTGGATTGAAGTGAATGAGCAGAATTAGGTTATCTGGAAAGCATTTTTTTTAACCATTAGTACAAGAATTGAATGTTGTCACTGTAGTTTAATAGGTAAAAAGATCATTCTGGTTTTAATTGTGTGAACAAAGAATAAAATACTTAAAACTCAGTGTAATAGTTTAACAGGGGGAAAGAAAGTTCATTATAATTTCTTTTTCTATTTTGACCAAGTGCATACATCACCATCTGTTAAGTATACTTAGAACAGTAGGTTTTAATTGGTGATATACTTGACAGGCTGTGGAGAAACAGTAATTTTTTTTGGGCTCTGCATTTGAATGGTTGGATATGAATGGATCTAAATTTAGCCCCACCCTTAATGGTGAAAGAAGTGGGAGTAGAGCAGCTCATCGCTGTTCTTTCTTTAGTTTGTGCTCTGTCTGTGGTAGACAATAAAAAAAAAATTAAGCTCCACTTTTCCAAAAAATAATTTAGTGTAAAATTTTTTCAAAGGCCAGCTGTAATAAACAGAGGTGCTATATGGCGAGTGGGATTATTTCACCAGTCCTTCATGACACTGTCTTCATTATGATAATATGCTTTCTTTGCTTTCCCATCATGTTTGACAGCTTCCTTCCCACCCAGTGACTCCCTCCAGCAAGCATTCAGACAGCAAGCCAATCCCCCTGACTCCTGCCTACCACACTCTCCCTCATCCGTCGCATCACGGGACTCCGCACACCACCATTAACTGGGGCCCGCTGGAACCCCCGAAAACGCCCAAGCCTTGGAGCCTGAGCTGCCTGCGGCCAGCGCCTCCACTGCGGCCTTCAGCAGCTCTCTGCTATAAAGAGGTGAGATGCAGCAGCCAAGAAAAAGGACAGTGTGGCGGGCCTTCGATAGGAAGTTGTAACTTTTTTTGTGGTGGCTGTATGTGACTTTGTTTTTTGTTGGTCTCCTAAACAAGAGGGGAAAAGCAGAAGTTGATCTGCAGTGCAAGATTTGTATTCAGACTTAGTTGCTTGAAGAGGTTCTTCTGTTTGGCTGTATTCATTTTGCTGTACTATTTGCTCATTTTGTAATTTAACTTAAAATCCTTTCATGCTTTCATGCGTAGGGCACTAAATTCCCCAATGTCTTAAAATTTCAGTCCTCTTTATAGTGTTTAGCTTACAATAACATTCAAAACCTATCTTGATCATCTGTGGTCAGTCCTGCTCAGTCACCTTTTTACTTTCTTGTTCTGTATTTTCACAGAACATTGTCGTTATGGTATCCTTAAGCTAAAGGGTAGACCAGCATATTCCTTTTGTTCCTGAAACTTAGTATTGTTCCTGTAAATTATCACGACCACATTTTGAGCAAAAATGCTGCTGGGTTTGTTGTTTATTTGTTTGGGGGGTTTGTTTGCTTGCTTGTTTCTTTCCTGTAGAGTTCTGTAGAAACAGACCTAAACTTTTACAGATTTTGGCTTTGAAGATTATACTCCCTGCAAGACTTCCTTGTTTGGTCCTTTTTATCTGCTTCCCAGTAGACAAGTGAAAGGGTTGTCTCATTCAGGAAAAAGACTTGTGTTAATGTATTAATGCCTCTTCCCTTCACTCTAGCTCCCAAAGAGACTGAATGCCTTTGCAGCAGGATTTATTTATATTTCTGTTAATAGAACAGATAAAATACTTCACTTTGTGTATAGTTGGGCGAAGGGTAGAGAGGAAATCAGTCAATTCAGGCAAATTGAACATGGCAAAAAATACTAGTAAACTGAATTTTAAAAGCTTTTTAGTAAATAATTCCTGTATGCATCTTAGAAGTTAAATTTTTGAAATGTGGAGGAGCTCTACTCTTTTTATTTTTCCTGTACAGGATCTCAGTAAAAGCCCTAAAACCATGAAAAAGCTGCTTCCCAAACGCAAGCCAGAACGGAAACCATCAGATGAAGAGTTTGCACTGAGAAAAAGTAAGAGAGACTTGAACAAATACCTGCGTCATGAAAGGCTAAAATTAACATCAGTTTAGATTGAGAATTACATGTGAGCATTGCATGTACAGTGTAAGCAAATCACCTGGTTTCCTCTCTCATGTCAAGGGAGAGGAGTAGATGTCTCCAGAGGATGGTTTCTTATGTTTGTCATAGGTGCCTATGCTACAGTGGCATTAGTTGCTTTGTAGAGCTTTACTGATTGCTGCAGTGGATGTCTGCTTGTGCAGTGCCTATTTCTGTTTGTTACAGAGGGAAGTGAGGTTAACTAGAGAGCCATGTAAAGTTCAGTGAGGTAAACCTCTTTTAGTGCTGTAAAAAACAATGTGAGGATACCATCCCACTTGTGCAGAATACTCTGTAGATATGTTCTTAAATTGGTCCTGGTAGGAGCTTCTGTTGTCCTGGGTGTTGAAAATCTGGTTATTGCTGCTGATTTGAAGATGAGTTGCTTCCACAGTCACTCCTTCTAGGATCCAGCAGTCTTCTCTTATCTCTTATAAATAAGTTGCAGATATTTAGGCTGCTTGAAGTCTGAAGAAAAACAATGATCTGAGAGAGACTGATTAATGTACCGAGAGAGAGGTCAAAATCTGGATGTTGGGATAATTAGAGGTGGAGGGAGCATTAATGTTATCAAGCAAACACAGTATTCATTTAGTTGTTAGTGTCACTGTAATTCTTTAGAAATTTGTGTGAATGAATAATCTGATTACTTGTATCAGTAAAAGGGTGTTCTGTTGGACAGATTTTTGCTGTAACTTTTGCTTCTCTATGTCTGTCCTTTGCTGATGGGCTTTTTAAGATAGAGTCTGTGCCATGAGTGTTCAGTGTATGGAGTGTGTTCTTGTGGCAGTTGTCTCACTGGCTTATGTAGAGTTGGACAGGAAAAGCTTTTCCTCAGGGTGCTCTTGGTTTGTGTAGTGTTAGTCTTTCTGAATGTTCTGTGAATTTCATGTTGGCAAAGGTTAAGGTAGTGAGTAGAATGATTCTCTGTTCATGGACGTGCAGGTGGATGTTGTACTTCAGAAAGTTTTATCCTTACAGGAAGGCATCTGCTTAGGAAAAATGAAAGCACTGTAATACAGTGTCATTTCAGATGCTGGAGAATGGAGATTCAGTAATTGTAATGATAGTGATAAAGCTGTCAACTTGCAGGTTTAGCAATTTTTAAAGAACACAGTGGGAGGAGTTAAGGGTTCTTATTGGAGAAAGGAAGGAGTCTTTAGCTTGCAAAATACAATGTTCTGCTTCTGATTAAATAACTTTCAATAAAAGGTATTCTTTATAGCTGTAAGTCAAAGAGTGTTGCTTACAGAAGTTCTTACAGATTCTTGGTATTTATCTTCACTAATCAGTAATTAGAAGCTTCTGTCAGTACTCCTTCAACTTTCTCAACTTTTTTGTGGAGTTGTAAGTTTCCCACTGAGGAACTCCTAATGAACTTAAAGCATGTTGATAGATAAGTCTGGGTTTTTATAGTTCCCTTCTCAGGAATCCAAGGGATTTATGGGCTGTGTTTTGAGAACTGCTGTGTTAAATTAGCATTTACCAGACAAAACAACTGAGGAGTTCCAACTGAGTGCCTCAAAATGTTATTTCAGAAGCATAATATTTGTCCTGCTACTGTAATAATGTGGTGCTGCATTCTAACTATGAAATCCAATTATTTTTCCTGCCTTGAAATAGGGATAACCCATACTTTGGAGTTCCTGCGTCTCTTTAACTGTAGGAAAATTATATTGGGAAAAGATAATTTCTGCAGTAGCTAGCTTGTCTCTACAAATGTTTGGAAAGTTGGCTTTGTTCTGGTGATAATAAATCCCAACCTAACAGGATGCATTGGCTGGCAGAGAATAGAACTGCATTTTGATGTTGAAGGCCACTCAGATTCATGTAGCAGGAGATCTTCAAACCTGGTTATTTCACAGGGGAAAAGAGGAAAAATGCTTTTAAAACAACAGATTGTCTTGCCTTGCATATAGACTTCCAGCTCCATCTAAACTAGTGGTAGAAGCACCTCTAGATTTCTGATTGCAATTTCACTCTATTGAGAGTGAACAATTTGACAGTACTTAACTGAGTCACCCAAGGAGAAGATTTGCTGTGGAGCTTCACTTTTAGGAAAATATTGCCATGTTAAGCTTGAATAGTTAATTTTTTTTCAGTAGTGCTGTTTCTACATTGAAGTCTGAGTAGTTTTAAGTAGTCACTTTTCACAGATATATATACATGATAGTGGCATCTTTGCTACTGTACACTGGACTGAAATTATGCTGTTAATTCTGAGTTTTATTTTCAATTGTGTGCTGTTGAAAGAGGTAAATCTGATTTTTAAAAAAATGTAGAGATACATATATATGGATAAATACCAAAAGTTTCCAAGATGTTTTATGTGAATTAATATTCTGTCTCTTGATTTCTTTCATTAAATAATGAAATAATATGCATATGTAATTCTGTGTTTATATAATAACTTGAATGTATAGGGATTTTTCAGTAAAATGACTGCTTTAGAATGAGAGTCCTCACACTTCAAAACATGTTCTGTACAATTTCAGATGCTCAGAAAATTTCTTGAATGTGTGGGTGGTTACTCTGAATTGAGTTTTTTCTAAGCATTTCAAAATAGTATTTGTCTTTTTAAACTGTTACTTTTGTTCATTGATGTTTGATTTTTAAAATGGTATGATTAAGAGAATTTTAAAGGCTGAACTTTGGACTCAACTGGCCTGTACTGATCTACACAGGCTTTTTTATATTAAGAAACTTGACCGTGTTTAAAATTCTATTTTTCCTATTGATTCTAGGTACAGCTGCTTTAGAAGAAGATGCTCAAATTCTTAAAGTCATTGAAGCATATTGCACAAGTGCCAAAACACGTCAAACACTAAATTCAAGTAAGTTAGAAAGTACTGAAATGGGTAGAAATGGCTAACTAAAACACAAATAAGATCGTTTACAAAAAAGAGTGCTGTGTATTCTCAGGCCTTTGCAAATAGCAAGTTGGACCTGCAATTAATAATAACCTGTTTCTGGTTTAACATCAATGCCAGGTGTTTGTCTGTGGGATGCCAAGACCATGGTTAGAGACTGTTATGTTTTTAGTATTTCAAAACAATCCAAAACAACAAAAATCCGAAAGTGACTACTTGTCATGGTTTAAAATTGTACTAGACCTTCACCAATGAATTAGAGGTGTCTGAACTGAATATGACAGCTAATCAGTATGCTTTTGGATAAATTTCAAGAAGCTGGTAAGTAGGAGGAATGAAGAAGTCATCGTAATTTTGGAGGACTGTATTTTTGTTGTGTTCTGTTCAAAAAAGACTTTATGGAAAAGTAATCTAGGCCTATAAAATTTTCTGTCATTTTATTGCCACTAGTTGTTTTTAGTATTAATTACAAATTTTAACCCCGTCTCATAATTTCAGGAGAAATTGTTCTCAGATATGTGTGTTGCTTAAAGCCATTTTTAGTTTCTCAGATCAATACCTAGCATATTGAAAACCTGTAACGTGCCTCTGGGGTCCTACTTCATTTAATCCAAATCAAGGTTGCCATGTGGAGTTCCTCTGTATTGTAAGTAAAACATTGCTCAAAGCAGGGGAGTCCACCAGCATGTGTTCCATTTACACAGGGAAGGAGAAAATGCTGTTGCGTTTGTTCCTTTTTGCTCTGTTGAATACAGATTTAATTTGGGGATCCTTGGAACACAGTATAATGATCTTAAAGTACATGGCTGGCTTTGCTGGAATGAGAAGACTGGACATCATAACTTCATGTCCACTAAAGCTGTTTAAATTCTGCAGTATTAATCACCGTTACTGCTGTCTACAGTGCTATGGGCCTGTTTTACTTCCAGGCAAAAGCACTTTCATGCTGACAGTTGAAGTCTCAAAATGCAATTGCAGACTTAGTTCTTGAATTTTCCTAATACATGTTCAGTTGCTATTGTCACCTTGAAAAAAAATGCATCCACTTTGTATTCCTATGTAACTTAAAATGGGAATATGGCAGTTGTATTAGACCGTAAAAACTTTTCATGTAACAGCAAAAGCCTTAATTTTAATTTTTCTGTCTTAATGAGCTGTAGGTCTCCAAGATCATGAAATTAGCTCCTACTATTATTTTTTTATTTTTAATGCTAATTTTTTAATCACCATATGGTCATTACAGTAGTGTGTTTAATTGGATAAAGGGAATGAATGAGTTCAAAGTTCTGAAGATATACTGTTGTTCCAAACAAAATCAAATGAGATGACTGCCAAACACCTCAACTATGATCTGTTATTTCCAAGGATAACGTGACAAGAAATGGTTGGGAAAACATTTGCACTTGCACAGTAGTGTGTGTGTGTGTGCAGATATGAAAAGGATATGTTTTTTTTTGCTTGCCTATTTTTCCGTTCTATGTATATTTAAGAAATATACATAGTGCTGTGGGTATCATTGCATACATCAGAAGTCAGCAGCTTTTATTTGCTCTTAATTGCAGCAAGAAACAATTTTTTTATTGATTAGGCACACAGCTGCTTTGTTTGGAAAGAATAGTGTTGTCACCTAAGACTAGGTTTCAGAAGGTCCATTTGAAGACTGGAATTGGAAATGGGCAAAGAACCAAGAAAGCTGGAATTGCTTCTGTTGTAGCAGTAGTCAGTGTAGAATGATAGAACAAGAGAGTTGCCTGTCACCTGTGAAGTACGCTGGTTTTTCAAATACTCCATTCTTACCTCCGTGTTAATATTCTGCCTGTCCCTCACAGCACTCACTGGGCAATTCCCCTACCTGCACCTTAATCTGCTGCTTTTGGCAGTGTCAGTACTGCAGAGCTATGGCACCAGTGCAAACTGGTAAGGTGTGGCATTAGAGGTAGCAGGGCAGCTTTTTATCAGTTGTTTGGGTGGGAAAGAAGTGGGGTTTAATTTAGATAGAGAGATGGAAATTAAAGAGCAGTTTGACTTTCTTGTACTTCTCGAACACTGAGTTTATTTTGCATTTCTGCTTCAAATGAAGACTTAAAATCTTCTGTAATATCACATGTATGGTGGCACATAATGTGGCCACTTACATGGCTTCAGTCCTTGGCTATTGCCCGGCCTCAAAAAATAAAAAACTGTCCTTACTATGTTTGACCAACTACTCTAGAGATATAAAAATATTTAACTGGAGGGATGTGTAGGAAGAGGTGTGTGAGGGGTCAGAATGGGCTTAGGCTGTGCCACTTTTAGTGTCTTGGCACTGTTTTTCAGAGAGTTCATTTACCACATGGTTTAACAAATAACAAGGGGGTATGGGCACAGAAAGAAATGTACTGTGACAGTCCCATTCAGTGGGTGCAAGATGTTGCTGCTGATTGAGAAATCAGCGGCCCTGCTCTGCATGAGAACCTTTGCTTTTTTTTCCCCCTGCATTTTCCTCTTCACGGTGGTGACACAAGCACTTCTGTTGGCTGTGTTGTGAGCTGGTGGGAAAATTACCTGCTTGAAAAAACTAACCCTACAAGTGATTTTTTCATCTGAAGCTGTTTCCTGACCTGGCTCATGAAGCAGCTGTACAAAAGACTGTGTCATTGCAAGGGAGGGAAAGGATGAGGTACAGATATGTGATGGGGAAGGGGCTGTTGCTTTTCACATTGGTGCTGGATCATGCTGGCTTACTGTGTTTGTTTATTGCTCTGTGCCCAGTCAAATCCTCCCCAGACCAGAACTGACTCTGTATTTCAAAAGAACCTAACTTCCTCTTCAAAAAAATCTGCTTTCAATCAATATTTTGTTACTCAAAATTCTCAACTGAGACTGCCTAGAAACTTAAAAACCACTTCAAAATTGTATTGTAACTGTTCAAACATTATTATATGCTGAGTGTAATTTATACCCAAACCCCAAACAAATTTGAAAAAAAAAAAAAAAAAAGAAAAAAGAAAAAACCCAACTTTGGTGCCTTTTTAACAATATTTTCTCTTTTCCTTCTCTTCCCATCACCTTTTTGCTTTTATTTCATGTGTTTGGTTGTGGCTATTCCTTACGTTCTCCTCCTCATCCCACCTCTGCCTATCCACATCCACCATTTCATTTCACCTATACATCCTTAGCATGGCAAGGCACTGACCTGATGCATAATCACGTCTTGGCTGATGATGACCAATCAAGTCTAGACTCCTTGGGTCGTCGCAGTAGTCTTTCTCGTTTGGAGCCTTCAGACCTCTCAGAAGACTCTGACTATGACAGTATATGGACAGCCCATAGTTACAGAATGGGGTCTACATCTCGTAAGAGCTGTTGCTCATATATCTCTCACCAGAACTAATGCACTTCTGAGCTTTTTCTTAACAAATGCTTGTTGTATCACAGCCTGCTTTTCTTAGATGTTTTCTTGCTGTTCCTTGTCTCTTTAATGTGATATTTTAACAACTTCTGAGGGAGCTCCTGAAACTTCAGTTATACCTGGTGGAAGGCTCTATTGTCAATTCAATACAAGTACAAATAAGTAATTCTAAAAAGTGTATATCCTGTTAAGGATGATACTTACTGAGGGTTTTTTTAACTGACAGATGTTAATTTGTAGCTCTGAATGGTCTTTTTTTTTCTTTTGTCTTGGTCAGTGTAGTAACAGGTTCTTTATTTTCTTCTTTTTTTAATTTTGGATACAGCACATTTTTATATTTTGTACTGAAACCATACTGGTTTGAGAGCTGAGTGCCAGCTATATGGAAATACCTTAGTGGTAGTGGTTGGATTTTCTACATATTATTAACAAAATACAAAGCTGGTAGAGTAAGAAAAATACAGCTTAAAAATAAGCAGTACAAGAGCTGTAAAATCATTTAGATATTCACGTATCTGGCCTATTTGTTTGGAAGAGCATTTGCTAATCCATAAAAAAAATCTGGTTTTATACTGCTGTGTTTTGCTCATTGCTTAAAATGTTTATATGAAGGACCTCACTGCTCTTTCCCCACCCCAGTCCGGCAATTGTCATGAAAACCTGGCAGTCCATGCTCATTACATGCAGTGTTTTGGTACTCTCATGTTACCTGTGGTCATACTGTCACTTTACTGTATGCAGTAGCGTGGCAGAAAGCAGGGTTTAGATGTTTACTTGCCTGTTAAAATACACAACTGTCAACTCTCAATTGACCATTCCTCTTGAAAAGACGAGATGAAAATGGCTCCCCTGATGGAGGCTCCAGTGTTCAGCATCTGAAACTCTAGGTACAACTGTGATCAAATTGGCTTGTTTGAAGTTCTGAATAATAGAATGCTTGGCTTTTGGGTTGTACTGTTTGGAGCATGTCTGTGACAGATTTTATTGTGTCTTGTAACTTCTCTCATAAGCAGGTTTGTTTTCAGCAGCAGCTCTTCACTTACAGTCATGTTGGCTTTTTCAGAGGACTGTGACATGCTGTGCACAGCTAAAGGTCTCAAACCTGCACCTGGGGCACTGCTGGGGTGAAGTGTGCGTGTGTGCGTTCTGTTTTGTTGCTCAAGTAATTGGCATCAAAACAAAAATGGCATGTTTTCCAAATCTTTATAAGCATTAGGGAAAAGTATGGTGAAAGCAATGAAAGGACAGAAACAGTTCTCAGTTTTGCCAGGGTTCCTAAGTGCGACACCCTTATCCCTTCTCATGTGAGCATGTTCTCCAGTGTTCAGATACTGCTCTGTGAACAAGTTCAGAGTAATCATGATACAATTTAACTGCAGCCTGGGAAATTGATCACACTGTTTAAAAGATAATCAATACCTTTCTGCAGGTTACATGATCAGAAAGTTGTAATTGCTAGACGTGCATGATTCCAGAAGATGGTCAGTGTGGAGAAGATGTTTCAAGGCAGTTCACGTCTTCAATTTACATTCAATCATGTTTGATCCCCTGCTTTATCCTCTCTCGCTGTTGTTGGCATTCTATAATGTGACTAACAAAAGCAGTAGTGGTTACCAAGGAGGATTTTCAGGTCTATATTTTACTACTGGTCATATATTAATGTAATGCCCAGGAACTTGTATATGTTGGAGCTTTTTCAAATGGAGGAGTCTTGCTTAGAGAAATGAGATAAGTATATGTACTCCATATCATTCCACAGCACATTTGTAACCCACTTCACTCCCTTCTTCCTTTCAGTCAGTTTTTTTGTTTTGTTTCTTCAACATAAATGGAAAGTACGGATTGTTTTTGCCCTGTTTCTTATGCTGTGGTGTTCTAGTTGAATAATGTTTACTGCACTGGATAAATGATAATTCCTTTATGTCTGTTTCATGTTATATAGTGTAAATATGAGTTTGTAATACAGTTGTTGCACTTGAACTTTCCTTATCATGCAGAAAGTTTTGTTATCCAGATCCGAAGATTTTGACTTTCTATGCACCAAAGCTTTGACAGTTTACCACCATTAATTATTGTAGCATTTGAGTTAAGTACTATCATAATTGGGTTCTTTCATATTGTGTATTCTCATATTAATGTCACAGCACATTTAAAACCATTCTATGTCTTCAGTGTTACAGGCTGTAAGCTGTTGTGAACTGATCAGGAGTATTAATGCAAAATGCTTGAAACAAACAAAAAAAAGGCAAATGTGGAAATGGTGGTATTCAGTCCAAAGGTTCAGTGTTTCTATTTTTGTGGAACTTTAGTCATGGTAATAACAGTACCTTATGTTTATGCAATTCTGTAAATTGTATGTGTACAGTTACAAATACACTGGAAGGATGGAGAACCTGAATTGGAAGGTAGGTTCAAGCCATTGTCAGGCCCTCTTCACGTGGCTTATGCGCTGTTTCCATAAATTAGTACTTACCATAAACTGAAGCCAACTGATATTAATTGGGTGTTTTGCATAATCTTGCCAAAACACAGTAATGTGTATATAGTGACGTAAAACATAGAAAGAATAATATATATTGTGCACTTCATTTGTGAATGGGAGAAGCCATCTTTAGTAGGTGACTGCCTTTTGAAAATGCAAAATGGATGTATATCTGAATGTTTCATTGTTCTGTACAGTATGCATATTGTTTGTGGTTGCATATATTAATTAAGTGTTTTGTTTTATATAAAAAGGACATCTGTTATGTACAGTTGAAATAAATTTTGCATTTGCTAGACTGTGACTTTAATATTTAATTATTACACAGGGGGAAAGGACAGCATAACTTGTAGACTAACACATCCTCTTCTCCCCATGCCTCCTTGCTCTTCCTCCCTTCTCCCCAGAGGAATCAAATGCTGATGTGAAAGACCTTTTTTGACATGAGTGTGTAATCTTTGTTTAATGTAGTTGACATCTACAGAAAATTCAATGTAATGTGAAGTATGTATTCTTCTATATCTTCTTTTTTTAAAAATAATTTCAGAGACACTGCCATGTAGAGGTTGTTTCTCTGTTGCCTCCCTCTCCTCTTAAATTTATTTTATTTTATTTTAGTTTTTGGGGGTTTTTTTTGGTTGGTATTTTCTCAGTAAAAGCACGGGCTGAATTATTGGAACAATCTAAAACCTACTTCTGCAGATCCTGTTGCCAGAGAGAAATTTTATGAATGTACTAAGGGTGCATGTAACCTTATGTGTTTTCGTTATTTAATATTACAACATTTTTCTTTTTAAAGCAAGTGTTATCTTTAGTGTTTCTACTTAAAAGATGCTCATATATGAGTGAATTTAAACAAATCAATAAGCTAATATACATATTAAAATGTTTACATCGCAATGAATTCGCTAATCACCCCTCTATTAAAAGGTCCTAACATTGTTTTGCTATGATTATAGCAGCTCTAGTCCTGCAGCCATCTGGTTGGAATTTTTTGTATTGGTTAGTGAAATACAGGAAGTTTAGTGGGATAGCTCTTTCCAAGTGTTGTCTTAGAATTCTCCCACTTCGTCAGATGGTGTATCTGTCTTTTCAGACTATTCATTCTGTCCTTATACGACTAACACTTACATATGAAGTTGTATTTCGGTCCACGTTAACTGTTCCCATTTTACTCCTTGAAACATATTGCTGTAAACTGCCTAAATCAGTCATCTGAGTCATGTGGGGTTTTTTTCCTGTTTGTGTATCTCAGTTAAAAAAAAAGACAAAACATATTCATGCCCAAACCTTTCTTGTTATTCCTATGAATTTGCAAACAATGGTGTAATTTATTCAGTGAACTGAAGTTTAGCTGATATTTGGATTTCTGTTTTCTATATGAAGTTATTAAAGGGTACCCTTTTGATTTTTGTGCATCTGTAGCACGAAGCATTGTTTTTTCCAGTTTTTAAATCTTAACACATGCAGAGTCTGAGAGCACCGTTTTTAGGATTCTTTGTATTAGGACCTCATGCAAAATTTATTTAGGAGAAGGTTAATTTGGCAGGTCTGCTTATCCATTTTATCATTTTTAATATAACAGGTGCAGTGAAACACAATGTTTAAAATGACAAGTAATATTTTTTGTCTGACATTTTCTTCACTAGGAAACATGCATGTCTGTACATACCAGTGGTTAATGGTAGATCTAAACAGCTGTGTATGCCACACGTGTTTTTTCAGTGGCAAGTCGCGCTTCTTTCTTTGAAACTCAAGCAAATTTAATTTCTGAGATCTTCTTAGCTTGTAAAGTTGGTGAGAAATAGAATTGTATATTTACGAGTATTGTTTCAAAATTTTGACCTTTACCCCTGCCTTGTTCCCCTCCTTACCTCTGCTAATCACAGTAAAGATATGAAGAAGTGAAGAAAAGAGCAAAGCTTTAAAGCTGTGCCGCAGATTCTTTGCTCATGGCCTCAGATTATGCTGTGCACTTCTTGAAATTAACCACCGTCACCACACATCTGACTTCCATATCTTAAATTAGGACACTCATAATCTTCTATGACTATGAGCCTTCTCCTCCCATTAGCCAGCTGGAGGAAGCTGCTCTTGGTTGACTGGGGAGAGCTGGCTTTTAACTGAGTCCCTGAAGTTAGCCATGACTTTAGGCAGGTGATGTGAATACCTGCCTTCATTTTACTGTTGACTTAAATAGTTCCTGGACACACAAGGTCTTTGTACATAGGCAGAGATTTAATATACAGTTAGAGTGGAAAGGTATCTGAATTTCACCTTTCTTATCTTCCTGCTGCAAAACTTCCGGACTCCCTTCATATTTGTCTGCTGAATGATTCAAAACAATGGACCAGACTGTTTACCAGTACAGCTCTTTCTGAAGCCTGACTTCTGTCAGGAACCAGGATGGTGCCCTATGAAAATAGCATGGTGCGCAGGGAAATTGTGGATGCCCCATCCTTGGAAGTGCTCAAGGCCCATTTGGATGGGGCTTTGAGCAACATGGTCTGGTGGAAGGTGTCCTTTCCCAGGGCAGGGGGGCTGGAATGAGATGATCCTTAAGGTCCCTTCCAACCTGTGGCTCTATATCAGCCGTTTTTTAAAATGTCAAGCTCCTTTGGGGGGAGAGTGGATAAAAGGCTGAGGTTGTGAGGATTGCAAAAGACATCAGTGAGAACCTCTGTGGCGTGCAGTCTCTGCTATGGTATTTTCCTGGTTTGCATTAAGACTGTACTTCAGGGCTAGGAGTAACATTCTACCTGTTTTAGGTATAAAGTGAACTTGTTATGAAGTCTGTCAGCCATGTAAATACCCAAACAGGTTTTGGCTTTCCTTATTTCTAGAAATGTTTAGAACTGCTTGCTTCTTTCTGACTGATTGATTAGGCTGGAAATGAGATCAGATACTGAAAACCAAAAGCAGGGGGTTATTACTCACAGGCCTATTCTTGTATTTTAGGTGTTCTATCACATTACAAAGGGGGGTATTGCTAAAGCCTGTAGCCCTGGTCTGAATGCCAGGTGGGCTGTGTTGTTACTGGCTTTAGTCTGGAGGCTAAATTTGCTAAATTTATGATTTAGGGTATAGTATTGTCGAAAAGCATTGTATTTCTTTATTCTCTGCTCTAGGGGTGAGATACTGATATTGAATAGATACCTTTGTTTTTTGATGGAATTTAATTTATGGAAACTTAGTTGAATCTTGATTGTAGTGGTCAGTTGTTTGCCTTAATTATTCAAGAGACTTCTGAACAGTGGGGTCATTCATCCAAGACCCTGCATTTAAGAGCTCCCTGTTGAGAAGTTATGGCAATTTACTTGTTTGCTATCTTGATACTTGTTTACTAATCTTGAAGTAATTGTTTGGGTTTGTCAAACATCCTTTCTTGTCCCATCCACCTTACTTCCTTCAGTACTGCTCCCTGGCCCCCCCCCGCCCCCCAAAAAAATCTCCCAAACCAAATGTAAACCTGTTTTGTGTAGCTTGGGGTGGGGTTGTCCATCTTAAACAAATCCTCACACAGAAAATCCCAACAAACTAACCAGCTAGTACTTGTGGTTATACTGTCTCAAGGTCAATTAGGCAGTTGTTTGAGGTCAATTTAAATATCGTCATTTGGCCTTTTTGACTGGGAATAGTGTCTTGTAATAAAATTCAGTGTGCAAGTTGGATGCTTAGGATTGAGGAATGGCAGATATGGCAAACTAAAGTAACTTGATTATTCCACCCTATTTCATGAAAATGTGGAGTATCAAAGGTGTTTAGGATTATCTGAGCTGCAGGAACTGTCTAGATTGTCCTTTCAGTATTAATTCAGTGGGAAGTGCCCACTGTACTGTAACACAGCCCTTTCTTCATGTCCCAAAGCTGTAACTTTTTCAGAGGGAAACGGTTACACAGAGGATAGGCATAAAGAACATGGTGAAGGCACAAGGTGCAATTTAGGGAGTATTGCTGAGTGCCAGTGATGAGATGATGCTGCTTGAAGTTACTTCCAGATGTGTAATTGCAAAAAAAATGCATCTTAAAAAAGAATAGCTGCTGGCATAAATGGTGCAGAAAAGCAGGATTTTGGAATAGCTTATTTTTGCCTTTAGAACTTGACACCTCATGTTTTATGTTGCTGTGCACATACTTAGGATGACAGGATCCTTTGTGGCAGGATAGATGTGTTTGTACATTTGATACTCAGCAAGTACTTGTGGGGTTTAGGAAAAAGAATCTATGACAATGAAGAAAAGCTCACCAAAGCTCACAAAACTCAAGCCAAGATCAAGGAGAAAGTGTGGGGTTTTTGCATAAGTACAAACCATAACAGCAGCCAGAGTTCTGACATACAAATCAGAGTTGTAAGACTAAGGGTATTGGAGCAATGAAGGCGAGAGTGAAACTTGTGTTCCACAGTAGTTACTGTCATGTGGCACAGGAAGGTCAGTGTTCACAGCAGCAGTTTTCCATTGTGTAAGTGTGTTTGTGTAGCATGAGGTCTCCTTGTGTGTTTAATGTTGATGGACTGCTTTGTGTGTCTCAGCAGTGTTGTGTGCTGTGCTCTGCTGTGTGTTCATCAGGATATGCTGCTATAGAGATCTGCTTTACATGCGTGTGTGTGTACAACTGAACAGCTGGGACATTTTTGTTTTCAAGCTGTCTCCTCCATGCTATTTGTGCTTTGCAAGGACCCCTGTTTCCCTGTCCAGGCAGACGGTTGGATGCAGCTCTATACAAAGAGAAAGATAACGCATGTTCCATATGGGTGGAGGGACTGACGGGTGAGAAACACGTGGCAGTTCTTTCCCCTTGGTCGGTGTCTCCCTTGGCCTGGACTGAGGTGTGCTCCACATCAGTACAGAGAACCAAAATCCAGTGATCTGGTAGCAGCTGCTGCCAGCTAAATCCTAATACCACATTTAATTCAGTTCTGTGTTACCTGCAAGGTTAATAAAGCAGAGCAGTAAGCAATTAACTGAAATAAACATAAGACAGCTTTTTACAGTTAGAGATTGACAGTGCAAACAGGGAAATGTCCTTGAGCTCCCTACAGAGTTTAGATGTGTTTGTTTTATAGGTTGTTCCTCCTGGAAAATAAGTGGGAGTGGAAGTGTATTAACCATTAAAAGATTTCTTCACTCCGTAAGAAGACCTTACAGCTTTCAAGGACAAGATTCTTTCTCAAATCTGCTGTTGTCTTTATTCTATATACTTTTGACAGTCACATACTGATACATTAGATGTTTACTGTAAACTTAAGGAGACTGTTTTCTTAATTAAAGACATTTGTCATTGTTTGCTAAATTAGTTTAAATAACTAAACCTGTACAGCTAAGGTATGGTCCCTACAAGCTCACTGTTCAGAACTCAAGACTGCAGCTGTTTGGGAAGTTAGTATTTTGTAATGAGTGTGATTTATTCACCTTTTTTATTTGGTTACATTATGTATTTTACCCTGAACCATAAAAGAAAAGTGCTGTTATCACAAAGCAGCTGTTCAGCAATTAATTTCTCTGGGCAGGCATGTGCTCTGTAGTACCAAGTTAGTAGTTCAAACTGTATGAGACTTAAATTCCTGGTTAATGAAAGTTCTCTACAATGAGTTGGTAGGCCAGGTGTACCTTGTTTGTTAAAACTGATGTCTTAGTTAAAAAATGTAAGAACTTTAATGCTTTATCTGCAGCGTTTGAATTCTGAACAAAGGCTTAGACACCAATTTATTTACAGACGTCTTAAAAAAAACCTTGTGATTTGTTGCAACCTAATTAAATAATGTTTATAGAATACATGCTTTATGTACTTATGGGTGAATGCACATTCCTGAGCTGTAGATTTTTCTAGTCAGAACTACTTTTTTATAATCTCTATGTTTTATCTTGATGTTATAAATTGTAATGCATGGAGAAAGTTCTGAAGTTATTGGAATGTTTTGAGTTTTTATAATCAAACCATGAAGTGCTCTTTAAAACATCTATTAAATACAAAGAGTGTATTTCATTTGGTAGGAATGTATTATAGGACTAAAAGGCTATTTGTGGGAGTATTTGTACGTATATGTGTGCACACATACACGAGTGTGGTGCTTACAGTGTTTCACGGAAAAGGGGTTTTCCTCCTTTTTCATTATTTGCTCTGTCATTTGATACCACTATTCTGCTCCTTACTGCCAGAGTAATGGGTTTAGAGCAGAATTGTTTCTTGGATTTGTACCAGTGTGAGATCAAAATCTGTCCTTGAGGCTTAAATCACTGTTACTTAAACACAGCTATGTCTTTCTCAGTCTGCTCTGGGGAATTTGCACAGCTTTTACTGATGGTTGAATAGTACACTATTCTTTGTACAGTGTAACATCCGCGTCAATGACTCGGGAGTTGTGTCAGCAGCGGGATTTGTTGTTGTAAGGCTGTGGTTTCAAAAGTAAAAAAAGTGTCAGTAACTTGTCTGTAGAGGGAAGGGGGAAATGGGAAGTGGTATACCTTGCTCATGGGGGAGGTATCACACAGTGAATGAAAGAATAATCTTTAAAATGCCCCAGTGGTATTTGTGAGTTGCTCATTTTGTAATTTATTTTTATGACAGGTTCCCGTAAAGAATCAGCTCCTCAAGTCCTGCTTCCAGAAGAAGAAAAAATTATTGTAGAAGAAACTAAAAGTAATGGTCAGACTGTTATAGAAGAGAAGTAAGAAAACGTTTAATGAATGATGAATTAAAGTAGTAAACTTTGCACTCTTCTTCCTCCTCCTGTCTCCCATTATAGTAGGGTGTGTATGGTATGTTTGTAGCTGGACAGAGCCATTTGGAGTGTGCTGCCAGTCCTCTAAGTGCAGTTGGCCTTCATTTAAATGTCTGTTTTCTTTGTATATGCTGTGCAACTTGTTCCACCCTTGCCAAGAAGTGTTGTGCTTAATTTACAGATAATTTTTCCAAGTGCTGTCGGATTTCAGTATTAAATTGATGTCATCCTTTTAGTTAGCACATGGCATCGTTCTACTCTTTTGGTAAAGTGTATGCTGGAAATGAAACTACAGTTCTATTGTAGAAAGCTGTAATACAGAAACCTCTATAGGTCCATAAGTGCTTGAGAGGTATTTCTTGTCGCAGAAGCTGGTAACAAGTGCTTGCCTTACTGAATATAAATCGGGATAAAAGAGGGGATTTTTTTAAACACAGGTTTGAAATTAGCTATTTGCTGTGGGGTAGGCGGTGTTTTTTATTTGGTTGCGTTTCATTTAACAGTTTTGTCTAATAATAGATTTAGATGTGTATTTCTGAAAACTTGTTACAGATCATCTTCTTCTTTCATTTTAGAAGCCTTGTTGACACAGTATATGCATTAAAGGATGAAGTACAGGAGTTAAGACAGGTTGGTAACTTGTTACATTTATAGCAACATTGAGAAGGAAAAGATGGAAGGCTTAGTATAAAAATAAATATGGCTTGCAAGTTCACTTTGACAGTCATTAACTTGAATTTTGGACTAGATTTACTTCTAAAAGTAAAATACCATTTGCCAGAAAGCACTCCCTGTTGTTGTCATTAGTCCTTTGAGAATAGCATTGAGTATTGTTTCTCTGAAGTGAATTACTAAGCTGTTCTTGGATGTTGCAACTTGTGAAATGGTGTAAGTGTTAAGCAGATACACTTGTGCTGTATCATCAGCAAAATAAGCTTACAGAGATTGAGAAATCATAGTTGCTCGAGAATGCTAATAAAGGCCTAAATAGATCCAGATATTTATAGTTCTAAAATGACACAATTTTACAGTAACCTGAACACGTCTTATGAATCAATTCTTAAAACCACTCATTTCCAGAGATAAGAGTCCTTTTCAGTGCCTATCACATGGCTGTTTTTAAATGCAGGCTTCAGGTTAGCTCTGGGTGCGTTTTTGTCACTTGTTCTAAGTATCCACCACAAATAAATAAAAATGTCTTCTTATCAGGACACAGCTTGTTTTAACCATACTAATTGCACTGTACATAGTCTTTGCTGAATGTATAGGAAAAAAAAGCATTGGATTTTCCTCACTCTCCAAATGTGAATTTGCTTACCAGTCTGACTCAGGAAGTTGGGTAAAATCTGCTGTGTTGACATAAAAAGGATTTGTATTCAAATTTCTTCAGCTTTGGAGCTATAAGTGTGAATTCTTTGCCCACCTATAAGCATGCCCAGTATTTCTAAGGATATCATGCATATTCCTTGAAATTAAAAAAAAAAAAACCCAAACTGAAAAACAGTTGATGTGTTGCATACTTAAATTCTGTTGTGTTCAGCATATAAGGAATAAGTATCCCAGGTTAGAAGCAAATTTGACAGTCTTTTTAAAAATACAATTCACATAATAAAAGCAGCAATAACAGCTCACTAATACTCCTGTGGCCTCCTGCTTTTATACAAAGCATAAATGTGCAGCATCCCTGAGGCTCTACACAGCTCCATGACCCTTAAACAAAAAGTCACCTTCTCCTGAGCTTCATGCAACAACTCTCTTTTGTGGTGCCTTTCCAAGTAGATGTTCTCCATAATCTTACATCTTCCAAAGCCAAGATATATTGAAGCCTGGTTTCATTCAGGAATCTCAGCTTAGAAGCATTTATTGGTGCACTGCTGTGATGCTCAAGTGGCAGAAATAATCTCGGAGCTGGCAAGGGCTTTTTGGATAAAAGCTCTGTGGGAGTGTCCTGGTTGCTGTAGACACCAGGCTGCAAAGTGGATCCTTCCCAGAGCAGCTTCTGTAGGTTATTCGTAGCTGTTGGTCCACAGGCACTACACTTGAATAGTATGGTCCTGACTTGGCAGACTTAATAACTTAAGTCTGTGCCTGCATAAAGTAATGAACTTTCTGGGTTTCTCTAGAGACTTAAGGAGGGGGTGGAGTTAATGAGGTGACAGATGGTGGTTGTGTGTATAGACTAGGGAACAAGAAGCTGGAAAGGAGTGCTGTGGAAAGGGTCCTTGTCGATGGCAAGGTGAACATGAGCCAGCAGTGCCCTGGCAGCCAGGAGGGACAGCCCTGTTCTGGGGGCATCAGGCACAGCATTGCCAGCCAGGCAAGGGAGGGGATTGTCCTGCTCTGCTCTGACCTGGGGCGGCCTCACCTCGAGTGCTGGGGGCAGCTTTGGGTAATACAAAAATAAAATATAAATAATATAAAAAATATATTGAGCACAATATAAAATATAAACACACAATATAAAAAAGATATTGAACTATTAGAGAGCATCTGAATTTGGGCAGTGAAGATGCTGAAGGGCCTTGAGGGGAAGCTGTATGAGGAGCAGCTGAGGGCACTTGGCCTGTTCAGTCTGGAGAAGGGGAGACTGAGGGAGACCTCATTGTGGTCTACAGCTTCCTCATGAGGGGAAGAGGAGGAATAAGTACCAATCTGTTCTGGTGACCAGTGTCAGGACTTGAGGAAACAGCATGAAGTTGTCTCAGGGGAGGTTTAGGTTGGATATCAGGAAAAGGTTTTTCACCTGAAGGGTGGTTGGGCACTGGAACAGCTCCCCAGGGAAGTGGTCACAGCACCAAGCCTGTCTGAATTCAGGAAGCATTTGGACAATGCTCTCAGGGACATGGTGTGATTCTTGGGTGTCCTGTGCAGGGTCAGGAGTTGGACTTAAAGATCCTCATGTGTCCATTCCAGCTCAACTCATATTCTAAGATTTTATGTTCCCATCCTATTTCTAGAAATGTCTGTAAATGGGAGTCCAGTTGGACCCTTGGATTGCAGGCTTGTGTTCGTTAAACACCATTAGACTTGTCTTGGGGCCTTATTTCAATGTTCTTTTCTCTTCTGGTTGCTTCCCTACTGTTCCTAGCATCTCTTTGACCTGTACAGGATTAAATAGGGTAAGCATTCCCATGGATTGGTCCCTGACATCTTTAGGGTCCTGTTGTTCATTTATTTCAATATGGCCTGATGGCACTAAATAGTGAGAATCCACTTGTTAATGTACATGTGGAGAAATGGTGTTCCTTGAAATTCAGACTTCTCTTAGACTGCTGGTAGTCATCAGTCTAGTTTAAAATATACTCCCAAAACACTTTCAGAGTACATAATGGTTTTCAGGATAGTCCTTTCAACTATTTACATTCCTAATGAAGCAAGTTAATTTGCATTAAGTTTTAAGAAGCTTTTTGGAAATTGAAACCAGTTAAAATCACAGGAGGCTCTTACAGGGAATATTTAGTCCGCTTATTGCTCCATTTCCCTTCTCCATTAGCAACAAATATATTCTACTCCTCATTGATCAGATTTGAGCAGAAGAATTCAAGATTAGTGGCCATCTGTTACTAGCATTTTCTGTATAAAGGCCCCCTAAGTACAAATAGGAACTAGCTCAGTTTCTGTTTGGTGGCTTTTGTTGCATTGTGTGAAATAACCGTGTGATACTTGTGAAGATTTAATAGGAGCTTTGCTTTTGAACAGCTAATATCAGTTTTACTGAGAAGAGCCTTCAGAATTTGTAATTGACAGTGTATGTGTAGTCAGATCTGTTAAAAGCCCCCAAAACTAACCAGTAATATCTCTGTCTCTCTTAAACAGGATAACAAAAAGATGAAGAAATCATTAGAAGAGGAACAAAGAGCTCGCAAGGACTTGGAGAAGCTTGTTAGAAAAGTTCTAAAGAATATGAATGATCCATCTTGGGATGAAACCAACTTATAACCACTTTTTTTTTCCCTTCTTCTTTCTATTGAAAGACCAGTTGTAAAACTGAACTGGGAAGCCTTCTGACATTAGTCAGTGTTGCATCAAGAGCACTATAAAACAGGATTTAACTGGATCTAGTGATTCCTTGCTCTGAACATACAGAAAGAGTCAAGCCATTTACTGAAGCAATCTGTACTTTAAGAATGGAGACCATGGATCCTGAACTCTACTAAACTTAATTTGTTTGCATCCAAATTACCTCATTTTGCAGAAGGTGCAGCACCTGACTAAAAGTCCATGTTTTTCAGTGGCTTTTTAATTAAATATATATTTTTCATGTAAATAGCTGTAATTTAGAATGCGTATGTGATTGATGTGTCAGGGCTGATATGTTGGGGTTTTTTTCTCTTATTATTATAATGGTCACAAGTGTTAGAAATGATGGCAGTACTGTCTTACCTAAGAAAGGTCAGAGTTCTTTTTGGATAATTATGAATTAGTTCCAAATTACCCACTGACTACACATGCAAATTTAAACCCCTATTTTTCCTATTTACCACTATATTTAAATCCTTTACTGTTACTTGCTACTTTAAACAGTTTACAGTTCCTTAAGAACAGTATTAAAATACAGAAAATTGTTTATTGACAGTAAAAACAATTTTTAACAAATCTTATGCCCACAATTTACATTCACATACACTTGTTTGGCAGACTAATCTGTTGTGCTTTGGCCACCAAAAGACTGATGTACTTGCCTGCTTTTTATGACTGTGATTTTTAGGTGTTTATGTACTACATTTTCTATTGTTGTGCTTAAACATACAGCTGGCTGATAACAGATCATACAGTTTGTTGAAGAAAAAAATCAATCTAATCCAGAATTTTGTGAATAAATTGTTGCTATTTATATTTTATGGTCACAGCAATTAAGTTTTAGCTAACCTTTGTGCATAGACACATGGGCTAGGCCAGACTTCATTCAGAGCTTTGTTTCTATACCACTATATAAGACTCTCTGTTTGGAGTTCCCATACTGTGGAAGAAGTCATTCCTTTCCCACCCTGTTTTATTTGCATGTTGCTGATTTCTGTCCTACTAGGATTTAAATGGAAAGAAATCTGGAAATAAGAATTTTTTTAAAAATTGTACTGTAATTCATAATTTGCACTGCTGACAGATTTGAAAATACATAAAGGAACATTAATTCCCTAGTCTGATAGGTGCAATTACTGCAGTTTCTTGTATTTAAAATAGGAGATGATATATCACTGCAAATGGTGAGCTTCAGGTGGAGCACTTAAAATACTAATTCTATTAAAGCTCGTTGTTTTCATAGATTTCATCAAACTTTGGATTCGACTCCAGACAGTGCAGCTTTCTGAGGGGTTTGTCTTCAGCTGAGTCAGAAGTGCAGGTATAGCACAGACTTGAGTCGCACCTTTTGTCATCCTGATTTTCTACTGCCCTTTAACTCCTGCTAAATGTAATGCTCAGACTTGAGTAAATGTTTGTATGAACTTTAGTGAGTTGGAGCCAGGATGATTTGGGTTGTAAGAATTGTCATACACATTTTGAATCGAATGAAAAATCTATTTTTAAAGCTACCCACTTTTTTCAGCTAAGAACAGCTTTTTTAAAATAGGAAATTATGTCAATGATTACATACTTGAGAAAAAATTCTGTGGGAATGGATGCTTCATAATCTGAGTAGACAAGTTGTCTGTTTTAGAAAGCTGAATATATTTGTAGGTGTCTTGTGTTCCTGCAATTTAAAAATGTTTTCCTTTAATTCTAAAAGAGGAGAAAATGAAAAACATCTACATTACCAGAGTTACATATGTTCACAGAACTTTAAATTCCTTAATTCTTGATACCAAAATCTTTCCTCAATGTTTGTGTTTGCACAAAAATGTGGATTGACATTATATTTATCTTTGCATTTAGAAAATACTCTTACTAAAAGCTAAGTGATACTAAGCCCTGCATATGCATACTATCATCGCCAAATTTAGACTTTGGAATGCCAATATAATTAGAATTTTGCTAACATTTTCACTTTCTGACATCCCGAGTATTTTCAGAGTAATTTTTAATTTTCAATTGACCATATGCGAAAGGACATTCCAGAGGAAGAAGCATAAAAGGAAAACATTAACTTTAGCAGTATTTAGCAAATTTTAACTCAGGAACAGCTTCCATCATAATCTGTTTTACATTATATTGTAAAGAGTGGTGTTGCTGTGTAAATCTGCTGACTCTTAGTACCTGTGATATTATAATTTCTGACAGTACCCCTATACTGACATCTAATGAACATGCCTTAAACACTGGGACGAAGCAGTTTTTAAATATGACCAGGACTTAGGTAGGGACTGATTTTATTCAAGGTGGATTGGGATGACTAATTTTTACACAAACACACACAAAAAAAGAAAAGGGGGCAAAAAAGAAAAACCAGCCTAATGTAGGTAGCTTTTGTCTCTGGTGCAGAGAGCAGCTTCCAGCTTTTGGGAACCAAGGAGTACCTGTAGTTTATTTCATTGACAATTTGTTACAGTGTATATAGAGTGTAAATGTCACCATGGACCTTCTGAATTGTTGGAAACTTTATATAAGCATGGATAAATGGGGCACTGTTTATTTAACCTATTAAAGGGTTGTTTGTTTGCTCTCATCATTTAGGGATGAGGAGATGAAGCCATTTCTTATCCTATAGATGTGAAGCACTTTCAGTTCTGAACTGTCCAAAATGTAGCATAACATTTCTCTGTACTTACTGATGTATGTGTGTTTGTCTCACCATGTCATGACATCTTCGAGTAACTGACTGCTTTTGTATAAACCTTCTTAATGCCAATCATTTAGGGAATTTAGAGTGTCTGTTTACAGTGTCTGTGGAGAACTCTAGCTTAGATGTCACAATAATATCCTGGTATCCACTACTAAATCGTTTATGCTACATTGTAATTAAACCATGATTTTTCCCCCCTACCTTATGAAGTGTTACATTTCTAATATGTGGGCTATGAGGTAAAGGGAAATTGCTTCAATTTTTTTTCCTTTCATATAAATATCCACCTCTCCAATTTAGTAGTTGCTTTCCTATCTTGAAAGAACTTTTTCATGGGCTTTTATAACAGTAAATTGATGCCTTGAAAACAAAACAAAGTGAGGGTTGTTTAGAAGGGTGAGGGGGATCTTTGTCTTGCATTGAGAAATGTTCACTTTCTTTGACAACCTGACCTGCTCAGGTAATATAAGAAATGGAGGAGATCAAAGACAGAAGATAGTGAAAGGGAAGAAAGCAAGAAACCCTAGAAACTGCATAAATTGAGTAAAATACGTCTACATGCAGGATTTATCTGAATAGACAGAAATTTGTGATGTGTGTGTCATAGAGACTTTATGTGATTAGTGCTGCCTGAAATAGGGCAGAGGGATGATTTTTATAGTAGCAGAATTGTCAGTATGGCTTTATGCCAGATGACGGGATGGGTTAAGGAAAGTGCAGGGAGCTACTTGTTTGAAAAGATGGTTTCAGTCTTTGGACAAGGCATTTGAAGGGATTAGTAACATCTTAGGTGTGTGAAATGATATATTTATTCCAGCTTAGTTTAGCAAAGAGGTATACTTAGGACAGAGGATTTTACTTGTAGCAGTTAGTAACTGTTCTCAGAAGTCTCACTTTCTAACTTTTCTCAGGGCTCATCACTGTAAAGACGGGTACTTTACACAATTTGAAACACTCATTTACTTGTCATCTGAAGTGTTTTGGGGATTTTTCTTTTTGAATGTTTTTTATTGTGGTGGGTTGACCATGGCTGGCTGCCAGACCCTCACCCAGCTGCTCTTACTCCTCTCCCTGAGCATGAGATGGGGGAGGGAATAAGAGGGAAAAGCTTGTGTGTTGAGATAAAAACCACTGATTTCTTATCATTAACAAACACCTTTCCCTTACCCTACTTCTTAGGCTGAACTTGACTCTTCCGTTTCTGATGTCCCTGTCTTTACCCCCACCAAACAGCACGGGGGTGTGGGAATGGGGGTTTTGGTCTGTCCATAACAACTCCTCTTTCCTGCTCCCCCTTCATGCTTTTCCCTGCTCCAGTGTTCATCTTCTCTGTGGCTTCAAGGATAGAGATGCTCCAAGGTGGGTTCGTCCCAGGCTACAGTTCTGCCAATGAACCTGTCCAGTGTGGGGTCACTGTGGGCTGCAGATTCCTTTAGTGCATCTGCTGCAGTGTGGAGCCCTCCATGGGCTGTGGGGGAAAACCTACTTCACCGTGGTGGTCTCCAGAGGTTTCAGGGGAGCCTTCTCCAGCACCTGTGCACCTTGTTCCCCTCCTTCTCCAACCTGGGTGTTTGCAGAACTTACTGTTGCACTTTTCCCTCACTGCTGCCCTCTGAAATGGGTGTTCCTAGGGGCACTGTCATTCTGTGTGAGGCTTAGCTGTGTCCTGCTTGTTCAAGCAGTGTCTCAGTTACATCCTGTTGGAGCTGCTACCCCTACCAGGCTCAGAAGTTCAGGTGCAGAACCTGCTGTTAAACACTTGAAGCGGACACCTTTGCTTGTTGTGATGGGTCATGAGAAGGGAAAAGAAGGAGCGTGTAACACTTGATTGAATGATTGAATGAGAAGCCTACAAGTGTCGGCATGGTGTGGGTTAATGTGTGTGTGTGTACGTGTATGTTGGTATTTCATGAGTCCCACAGTGCTGATGCTGAAGGGTCCCAGAAAGGTTTGCACTTTGAAGGAATGCTGACATGAAATTTGAGATTAATTTGCTCTGCAAGGCATGCATCATCATCTGGAAAAGGGATGTAGGCTTGCCATATTTTACCTTGTCTGCTCTGCACTTGAGCTTTCTCTTTAATATGCATGAATCAAATACTATATTGGAAGGGGAGCTGAGCCTGGATTTGGAACTAAATTAACCTCCTGAGCTCGCCATTAATTTGAGTGGCTGCCTTAAAGCCGCTTTCCAGGCCTAAATCTAATTCTTGTATCCTTAGTAGGAAATGCGAGCTGCAGTTCAGCAAGTTACTATGAATAGTTACCGTTGTGGTGCCCATTACTTAGTGCAGGTCTTCAATCCAAAATTTGCTCAGATGCTCCCATTAGTTCCTGCACATTCTCACGGATCTCATTCCCTTTCTCTGCTGAACATGCACAGGCTCTTCCTTATGCCTGGCAGAGCTCCCTTCTGTGACACTCTTTCCCCCAAGAACTGTCTCGAGTGGCCATGAATCCATCCCGTCCCCCATTTGTCTGGGTGTGCCAGACACCTGCAGGAATATCTGTTGGCTTTCCAATACCATGGCAGTGCTAACCAGCCTGGGCAAGGAAGGCCCTGTGCACATTTTGCTGAATCCAAAACTTAGCACTGTACCAGCTACTAAGAAGAAAACTGTCTCAGTTGAAACCAGGACAAGCATTTTGCTAATGTCCATTCTGCTGTCATGGGTAGGCCTGGTGAGATTGCCCAAGCAATTGATTTTTTTTCTTAGTGTATAGCTCAGGCTTTGCTAGCCCTCTCTTGTCAGTCAAGCAGCCTATGACAGCTGTGTGTTTGCAGTAGACAGAGATGAACAATACAGAAATAGCATGTTTTTGCAATATTTTTCCAGCAGGGGACTGTGTTAGCTTCTGCTTTGTCAGAAACTACTCAGTACTCCTGAATTTAATATTTGTAGTTTTATATGCTTTTATGACCAAATGGAGTGAGATTTTTGTATATTTTGGAGCTGCTTTTCAAGCTCCAGAAAGTAGTCTATTAACCTTTTGTCCTGTAGTACAAAGGTAGGCAGTCACAGTTGAAAGTGCTCCTGTAACATTTGACCTAGCTGTGCCCACGGGATTTGTGTGGGGTTTTTAGCACTTCCCCACATGTGACTTATCATAGCATCCGTACATTCAGCGTCACAAGGGCTCTTTCAGCATAATGCAGTTTGGAGGTAACACAGGATCAATTTTATTGTCAGGCAGAACTAAGCAAGGAATTTGGCTACCTCCTTTAATCTCTGGCCTTGCTCTTACAGGAGGCAGAATTTCAGAGGAACTGAGAAAAATCCACTGCTACAAGACTGATTTTACCAGTTCTAACACATGAACTCTCCATTCTGAGACTGATTTGGGAAAACACTGGCATGATGCAATGCCTGCTCCATTCACTGCACTCGATTTCATCACTGCTGGGAATTTATGATATAGTTCTATTAACAGTGCTGGGACGGGGAAAGAGCAATTAAGGGAGCATGGTAACTACCTTGGGCTTGAGGATAAGCATTTGAAAATTCAGATTCATAAAAGTGCCCCTGCCTTGTGGCCACCAGATTTTCAACAGGATTTCTGCTGCAGCATCCAGACCTGGTTCTGTGTTCTGCTGTCTGTCTCATCCGTACTTGTCAGGTCCCCACTGAGCCTTCTTTCTCCAGGCTAACCAATTCCAGCTCCCTCAGCCACGTCTCATATGATTCACTCTCCAGACCCTTCACCAGCTCCATTGCCCTTCTCTGGACATGCTCCAGCACCTCAATGTTCTTCTTGGAGTAAGGGGCCCAGAACTGAACACAGCACTCAAGGTGTGACCTCACCAGTGCCAAGTACAGGGGCACAATCACTGTCTTGGTCCTGCTGGACACACTGTTCCTGGTCCAGACCAGGCTGCTATTGGCCTTCTTGGCCCCCTGGGCACTGCCAGCTCATGTTCAGCTGCTGTTGACCAGCAGCCCCAGGTTGTTTTCTGCCAGGCAGCTTTCCACTCACTCTCCCCCAGAGTTGTGACCCAAGGGCAGGACCTGGGACTTGATCTTGTTGAACCTCATACCCTTGGTCTCAACCCGTCAATCCAGCCTGTCCAGATCCCTCTCCAGACCCTTCCTGCCCTCCAGCAGATCAATATCCTGCGCAGCTTGCTATTGTCTGCAAACTGACTGAGGGTGAACTTAATCCTCTCATCTAGGTTGTTGAAGATACTAAACACAACTGGCCCCGATGCTGAGCCCTGGGGAGCACCACATGTGACCATCCACCAGCTGGATGTAACTCCCTCACTATTCTCTGGTCCCAGCCATCCATGTTACCCCTTGGGCAGTGCACCCACCCATGCCATGAGCAGCCAGTTTCTCCAGGAGAATGCTGCAGGAGACAGTTTCAAAGACTTTACTAAACTCCAGGAAAACAACGTCCACAGCAGGGATGTTGGACTAGATGGCCCAAGTGGTACTTGTAAACCTTTAACCAGTCTGTGACTGTGAAATGATGGAAAGTGTCTGTGAGCACTTCCACCAGCTCCCCCAGTACCCTTGGGTAATCCCATTCAGCCCCATGGACTTTTGTGACTAAGTGGTGACTTGACATAATCCAGGTCTCCTTGGATTATGGGAGCTTTGTTGTGCTCCCCATCTCCCTCTTCCCATTTAGAATGCTGGCTTTTTGGAATCTGTTTGGATGTGACTTTACAACAATTCAGATGAACTGGGTTTTGTTAGGAAGTAAAATAATGCTTCAATGCAAGAAATAATGTAACATTTCAATGTATTTCCCACTAGTAGGGAAGCACTTGATTAAAAGAAAAAGCATGTAACTCTTTGGCTATTCTGAATGACTTCCTGCTCATTAAGAGCATGAGATTTTATCAACATCCACCATGAAATACTTAACATGAAGAGTTCTGCGTTCTGTAAGGCCATAGACAAAGAGCTCAGATGCATCTGTGTAAGTTGAAAGGCACTGCTGTGTGGCAGGAGGAAAAGTAACTTCTACCATAATCATCATACACATCTGTAGGGCTGCATTCGTGTGCACAGCCTGATGTGGTGCGTGCCAGGAGGATTCTTCTCAGCAGAGACTTTTTTAAAGGCTAGTTCAGCCACCCTGTGGAAACAAGAGTCATGCTTTGTGCTGCACTCCAGACCGAAAGCATGGCAGCAGTGGGTTTGCACACATGGAGAGTAGGCGGCCTCATGCACTATGGGGGGGAATACGACAAAGGAAACAGGGAGCTGTGACATGGGGCTGCCCTCTGAGGTAAGAAAGCCACAGTGAAAATGCCCTTTTCTCTTGATCCTGATGGGGAAGTACTGATGTGCTCCTTCAGCAGGGCAGCATGTCCTGTGTGCTGAGCACGCTGAAGAACAGCACGGTGAAAAACTTGAGTGGGAAGTGGCAGACAAGTTGTAGCTTGACATCACTGAAAACCCTGGCTATTGGAAGAGGGTGGAGTGACAGCTTTTCTTTGATGGGGAAGCAGGACTGAAAACACTGTGCAACCCACAGGCATTGTCCCAGATGAGGTAGAAATTTTGGGGTGTTTTTGTCCACAGAACAGGAGCTCCTCATTCTGCTCTTTTCTGCCAGGTTTCTCCTCTATATTATGCCTCCCATGTCCATGTGCTGATGACTATGATGCTATGTGGAACACCATGTGACCTCACTGAGCATCAGCCCACATTGCGGGGGAAGAAGGATGGGATACAGGTCCTGAGCAGCTGGAAAAGCTTCTACCCCTAAACCAAGCTACTGATCTTGGCTGCACTGAACGCTTTGGTTTTTCTCAGCCATGTTAGAATCCCTTGTGCCTTTTTTCTGCTTCACTTCCAACTGAACTCATGGCTTTCCAGAAACTCCTGTTCATAGCATTGCAAACAAGGACAGCAGACTTGTACCATGAAGAAGTATTTTTTGTTAGTGTGATCCCTCACAGCTTCCCTTCAGCTTCCAGGCTTGGCCTTTCCCTCTAAGTCACACATCATCATTGGTCATAAACTTACTGTCTGTGTTCAGGCAAGATCTGCAAACTGCCTACAAGGAAGCTTTCCCAGTAAGATTAGAAAGCAGAGCGGTGGTTTACTCTGTGCATTCATTGTGCAGGCAGTGACTGTGCACATTGCAATATATTAAACTACTCAGTGTGCTATTACTTGGTTCCTGGGCAAAAACATGCTGCTGTGAGGCTGTTCAGCCTCTTACCTTGACTGTGTCTTACAGCATTTGGAAGTGCCCTATGATCAGTCTTAATAAGGTAGAATCTTTTTTTATCTTAAGGAAAATAATTTACAGTGGTTTTTGTGTCTAATGAGTGTTGATTTATGGAAAATAAAAGAACTCATTCCCTTTGTCAAACGTGGTTGAAGTCTGAACCTGCATCAGGAGGTTAGGAAATCTTTCAGCTTTGGAGGGAGTAGGGGAAGCAGAGGAGTTGGACAAGTGATTTTGTGGCTTTTGCAGGTACCTTAGGAAAGTGAAGCAAAAACTGCGTACAGACTTGTAATGAAACATGTAATTACTTGTCAGTCTTGAAATAACTGAAAATAACACCGTGGAGCTGGGCTAGATCAGACACCCCTCTGAGACACTGGCACAGGCTGCCCAGAGAAGCTGTGCATGCCCCACCCCTGGAAGTGTTCGAGGCCAGGCTGGATGGAGCTCTGAGCAGCCTGGTCTAGCAGAACGTGTCCCTGCCCATGGCAAGGGCTTGGAACTAGATGATGTCTAAGATCCCTTCCAACCTAAGCCTGTCTCTGATTTTATGGGGCACTGGGATGTGGGTGCCTGTGTTGCAGTAGCTGCTGCCCAGCACAACTGAAGTCTGCCAGCCGCTGGAGGCTGTGCCTGTCTACAGCCATAAGGTTATGTGGATGTTTGCAGTTTTGCTAAAATCCCCTTTATAAGGCCAGTAACGTTTTGCTTGTTTAGTTGCCAAGCTTTGTTTTGAGAGCAGCTGCCCAACAATTTTGGAATGTTTTTTCTGGACTTTTGTCCCCCTATTCAGAGTGAAGTAGTGCCATGGATATTTGAAGGAAAAAAAAAAAAAAGAAAAGTTGAGGGATACTGATTGAGGGAAATCCACTCAGAAACTGCAACTTGAACAAAGGTAACTAGAGCAAAACTAAACTTCCACACCCAAACCCAACTCTGTGAACTTGTCACAGACTCGCACCCTCTTGTCTCTTTGGTGCATTGTCCCTCCTGCTCATGGCTCAGGGTCTGTTGCTTCCATCGAACTCTTTCTCCGTTTGATTGCTGGCTCTTGACTGCACAGAGTCCACCATGCATTTTGTGCTGGCTGATGTGGTCCTGGACAAACTCTTGTCCAGCTCAATGCCTCTGCAAGGGCTGTTCTTCAGGCAGTCCTGATCAGATCTCTTTCTGAACCTGACTCTTGTTCATCTTTCCATGAAAGCCTCTGGTCTGAACCAAACACTTAAATCTGGCTGCATAGATGCTGTGCTGGAGCAGTAACTGTAGGGCATTGTTTGGATGTGTTCTGCAGTTGTTCAGAGAAAAATATTTTAAATTAATTTGATTAAATGGATATGAAACCAACGCGACTCTCCGCATTAAGCTGAGAAGTAAATGAAAAGTTGTGTAAAACAAAAAATAAAAACCCTCCTGGATGACAGATCTCTTCCTCAGCCCCTGTTTTGTGAGGTATTTGTTTCTGGAGGTGGTACATGTACAGGTGAAAACTGCAAAAAGGGAACATTTGAGGGACTGAACACAGCCTTTTGCTGTAGCTGATACTGTTGGGCAGGTATTTGCCTCTCCTCTGCCAAATTTGTGGTAGTGAGGCTAAAGGGAATGTATGAAAACTACCTGGAATACAATGACTGACAATCCTGTGACTTTCCCTTCCTGTCAGGCTTTGGAAATGACTCAAAGTAAGTTATTTCAGAGCATTTGGCTTTGAAATAGTGATAGATGCGACAAGTTATTGCTTCATAAGTTGCAGTGCAGGAAGCAAACTGCTTTGGATGAAAATATTTACTTTGTGTTTACATACTTAAAGTGCGAAAAGCAAATTATGCACGTTCATTATGTGAGGCCCCAGGGGAAGACACAACCTGTCTTCAGGGCTAGAAAAAACCACACTGGATGAGAGAGAATTCTGAAGTGTGTACAGTCAATATTATAGCGCTTTACCACAAAATGGTACTTATTGTAAATGAATCATGCCTCTACTTTAAACGGTGGTAAAGTGGTAAGCAGCATCCAGAAGTGCAATGGTGCAGTTCAGTCCTGTATTCATCAGAAAAAACTGAAAGACGGAGAGTTTTAGCAAAAGCTGAGTTCTTCTGAAATCTGGTACAATTGACAAGATTTTGAAGCACGGTGGACAGATAAAGTTCACAGAAAAATTCACCAAAGTCTAATTTATCTTTGTTCCCTATATGGGACATTGTATTGTGAGGGGATTATGTGGTTTGGTAAATAATCCACATTTTCAGTGTGGACACATTTGTAGAAAAAGAAAACCAGATCCAGAGGAGCTTGTCATAAATATTGTAATATCTTTGGAAGAACCAAATCCTAAGAAAAGCCGTGATGTAGGGAGACAGGCTGGAGGAGCTGGAGGTCTGCTGGCCCTTCTCTCATTTCTATTTATCCCAGTCGTGCTATTTGCGTCTGTAGTAGACAATGAAACCTGTTTTTTTCTGATGCTTGGGAGAACTGAGGCTGGATGAACTCCCTAGAGCTCCTGGATGATGCTCTTGGCTACCTGGATAGCTGCTCTCGGATCCCTGCATCCTCTGAAGTGCAACAGACCTGCAGCTCTGTGAATGCCTGCCGTGAAGGGCTGACCCCAAGCGTGGGTCACCAACCCTTGGGGTCGCCAACCCTTCACTAACCAGTGTAGGAATTACTTTGTTTCACTGCACGGCAGCGAGCAGTGATGGGAAGAGAAGGAGCCCATGAAGAAGGTGTAAATTAAGGACAGCGTGCAGAGTACAAGTAGTAAAAAGAAACATCTTGGGAGCTCGGTATGAGTCCCCAGGGGATGCGAGAACAAGGTGCTGCTAGCAAGGTTTTCTGTGCTCGGTGCGAGGGCAGTAGACTTGGAGGAATCACAACATCCGTCAGGAGCAGCAAAACAGCATCCTGTGCGGGAAATCTCTACCAGAGCCTTCAAATTAAATGCGGAAGGCATTAAGAAACTCCGAAGTCCAGAGAGACCCCTTCTCATACATCCTCCCGCAGATCTGGCACAATCCCACCTGCAGTGCTACAGCGGAGCGTCTTTAACGCGCTGCGCTGAGGAAACAACGCGCTCTGCTTTCGGCACTGGGGTTGCCCATATGTACATTTTGACCCCTCCTCGGCAGGAGAGGCCAGCCTGCCCTGCGCTGAGGGGCTGCCCCGGCTGGGCTTTTCCCCGGCCGAGCAGGAGGCGCATCCGCGGGGGAGCGGCTCCTCCTGCCGGCAGCGCCATCCCCGGCTCCGGGCTCACCGCGTGCGGCGCCAAGCAAGGAAAAGGACAGGTTTAAACAGGACCTGCCTAAAATCCTCCCAAATGATCCTTTCTCGCAGGAGCTCTTGCTGTTGTTCTGGCATTCTCTTCACCGCTCGCTGTGTGCCTTCCTGTGGCTGAGCCCCAGCTGGCAGCCCAGCCCCAGGCAGGTCACTGGGACCGGGGAGACAATCAGAAGCGTAAAAGTGACAAAACTCGTGCGTTGGGATGAAGACAGTTCAATAGACAAATAGTTCAATAGTTCAATAGACAAAGCAAAAGCGGCACACATCGCAAAGCAGAGCAAGGAATGCATCCACCACTTCCCGTGAGCAGGCAGGTGCTGAGCCATCCCCAGGAGAGCCAGGCTGCACAGCCCCTAATGGTGACTTCAGAAGGCAAACGCCATCTCTCTGAATGTCCCCCTGCCCCTTCCTCCTCCTTCCCCAGCTTTATATGCTGGGCATGCCACCATATGGTATGGGATATCCCTCTGGTCACTTGGGGTCAGCTGTCCTGGCTGTGTCCTCTCTCATTCCTTGTGCACGCCCAGCCCCTTTGCTGTGGGGTGGGGTGAGAGGCACAAAAGGCCCTAACACTGTGCAAGCCCTGCTCAGCAATAACAGTGCATTATTGTTCTCAATCTGTTTTCATCATAAATCTAAACGTAGCACCACCATATCAACTAGAAAATGAACTAGATTCTGGTAAAGCCAAGTACAGCTTTCAGATACTTCACAGGTTCCTAGAGACTGTATCTGGCTGGCTCCAGCCTTCTGCATGTTCACTGTCCATTTTCAGTGGAAAATTCTTTTGTTGGTCCTTATCACTTGGCAGATCTGTGGTATTGTGTGGTGGTTTCTATCATCGTAGCTGTCATTTTCCCAAAAAAGAGAACCCTAATTACTTCCTGCAGTTAACATCAAGGATAGCTGCAGCCCAACAACTGGTATTGAAAACCACTGGGAAGTTTTGGGAAGTTTTATTTTTGGTTCTGGGGTTTGGAACCACTGTGTAGTGTTACTAGTAAGGGGCAGAAAAGGCAGAAAACCTGAACCCATACTGAAAAAGAAAATATTCCTTCCAGACTATGGCTCCTGTTTGTGCTCAAGGATATTTAAGTATCTAAATTCTGTTGGTGTGTCATAAAATTTCCCCGCTGGACAAGAGAAAGACTGAGCAAGCTCGTCTTTTTTTTTTTTTTTTTTTTTTTTTTTTTTTTTTTTTTTTCTTTTTTTTTTTTTTTTACTTAGCTCTCTTGCTTAGTCAAGATTTGACTCAGGGAAGGCAGGCATTAAACCCATATCAAACACATTCCACATTTAGGCTGGGTTCCCAGGTGCTTTCTTAAAAAAAAAAAAAAGAGGTGGGCCTTTACTCACATTTGCCATAGTTACTACATTTCAGAGGTCACAGGCCTATACTGGCATTAGAAATTTGACTGTAGCAGAGAGCAACATGCCTGGTAGGATCAGCTAAAGCAGTACAGGCTTTGTTATGGACTAGGTATGTCACAACGCGGGAGGGCTTGGCTCCGAGCCCCATGCCGTGGTCTCTTGCCGCGGCCGCACGGCTAGCTCAGACGTCGCTCGGCGGCAATAAAACACCGAGCACGCGATTGCTCAGAGTCCACAGAGCAGCGCTGCAAAGAGACTCTAGGATGTAGGACGAGCTGGGAACTGGAATGGGAAAGAGCAGGCAGACTTCGAGGCTGCCTCTTCGAAGAGAAAGGTTTATTGCAGGAAAATGCAGATGAGGCAGGAACACAAGGACCAGGCGAAGACTGAGACTCCAAGCCCAGAGCACCGGTCAACAAGGGGTTAAAAGGAAGCAGGGAATGGGAGTGGCCAGCATCGGGAACCAATGAGAGGGGACAGGGCGGTACCAAGGGGATACAGCGAATAAGGGTTTTCAGGGGAGTGACCGAAACCCGGGGATTGGTAAACTTTACAGTAAGCCGAACTTTCCCGAAACTTAACCAAATAAGGAGAAAAGATGTGGGGAAGAGTGCGGGGATAATTAGGACCTGTGCCACTGCAACATCTCCCCCTTTTTTGTTTTTTAAAAGAGAAGGCTCAGGGACTTAAGAAGGAAGGACCTGAACAAAGACAATGCAAAAATAACAACAATAACTAAAAGTACAACCGTGACAAGGGTACGAATAACAGATGACGCCAACCCCGACAGTCTAAAGGCATGAAAAAGATCATTCATTTGGTCCCCAGTCTGTTTTTTGAGCTCCTCTATGTGGCCCTTCATTTCATTGATGACAGCGGTTATGCTTTTGGCATAGGTGGAGAAGCTAAAGCAACACATTGTCTCTCCTGCCTTAGGGCCTTCGCCAGCATGGTCCAGACATTGGTCTTGGGCTGCCAGACAAACCACACCGACACAGAGAGGAGCAGGGCCCATGTCATGGCAGTCATGAGGTGGAGTGCCGCCATCTTGCGAGCCAGATTTGGAGGCTGGATGAATTCCTTTAGTTTTGCAAGTGTGGGTGAGAATCTATAGATAAAATAAAACATTGGAATTAAAAAAGGTCCCATATTGGTTCCCCATACCTGGCTCCCCCCTTTACAAACAAAAGAAGGTTCGAGGGGAAGTGGGAAAGTGGGATTGGGAAAACACACGAGGGAAGGGGTACGCTGTATATAGAGGTAGATGTCTGGATCTTTTTGGTTGGTTAAGAGTCTCTGGTTGTTTTCTTCTTTTTTCTTCTTTTCCACGCCGCGCTGGTCTTTTTCTTTGGCGTGGAAAAAAGGTTCTGTAGTAAGGGTGTTGCCAGGTCTGTGTCTTTTGGCAGGGGTTGAGTATAGGGTTTCACAAATTTATTTGGCACCCACCGGGGGCCTGCTGAGGTGGAAACGCAGGCGTATCCTCTCCCCCAGGTAATTAATGGGAAAGGGCCCTGAATTATTTGGGATTCTGGGTCTTTAATTAGCACTGGCGGTTGTTCTTGAAGCTTCGCTTGGGTGGTGTTTGAAAAGTGCCGGAATACGGGGGGGACAGGTTCTTCATATGAATTGTTCAAGAAGTTTATGGTGAAAAGAGCCTTGCAGAGTCACACTAGGGGTGAATTTATCTCTGTTCCTCCCCGCTGCTGAGAAAGGACTCTCTTGATGGTACCGTGAGCTCGTTCCATGATTGCTTGACCTGTAGGGGAATGAGGGATCCCTGTGGAATGCTTAATACCCCATTTTTCTAAAAAGTTTTCAAAGTCCTTCGACCCATAGGCTGGTCCATTGTCTGTTTTAATTCTCGCTGGCACACCCAGGGTGGAGAAGGCTTGTAGCAGGTGCTTTTTAACGTCCTTAGCCTTCTCTCCCGAGTGTGCAGAGGCAAACATGGCTCCCGAAAAAGTGTCGATGGAAACATGCATGTATTTTTCTCTGCCAAATTCTGGGACATGTGTTACGTCCATCTGCCAAAGCTGACAACTCTGTAGCCCTCGGGGGTTAACTCCTGGGTGAAGAGAATGCATTCAGGCTGGGAGGGACATTGGGGTGTCTTTAGTCCAGCCTCCTGCTCAGAGCAGGGACAACTCTGAGGTCAGACCTCAAAGCTGGAGCTCAAAGCTTTGTCCAGTCAGGTCTTGAAAACCCTCAAGGATGAAAAACTCACCAGAGAACCCAGTGGGCTTGCAGTGCTCATGCTGCTGAAGGAACTTCAATCAAAACAGCAGATTGCAGATAGGCTGGGCACATTTCTAAGGCTGCAGAGAGACTGGCATTGGTCCTAGCTCAAATAACAATGTGGTACTCTCTTCTCTGCTTTGTGTTGAGCACTGGGGTATGTACCCCTATACCACAAGCACATTGTATACTGCAGCATAAAATACCCTGAGACAGTGCACTACAATGCCTCTACTTCCATTATATATGTATATATATATATATATAATTTAAAAAAATGGGACTCGGTGATTATGGGGAGACAGGTTTGCAGGTCATGCCTGTGGTTCTGGACAACAGACACCCCCAAAAGTGCGGCTCCAAAGGGCTTCTGTTGAAACAAAATCCTTTAAAAATTTTGATCAATTTATGTTTGTGTTCCATTAATATTAGCTCTGCTTTTGGGAGATGTCCCCTGATGTGGTTCCAGTGTGTTCTTTGCTGTTGCAGGCAGTGTTCTGTGTGAGTCCTGCAATGTGCCAGCATATAGCTTTCCCCCACGTTTAATTTTTTTTCCTAGTTGTAGTCATTTTACAGTTCCAGTTCCACTTTATATTTTAGAAAGATTTCTTGATTAAAATGTTGAACTACTTCTAAATGTATTGAAATTGGTCAGTCACAGAGCTGTACTTTTCTTTAATCTTCTTCTGCAGTACATATTCATTATCTTCCTCCTTTCCTGTCAGAATTGGAGTAAAAAATTTTATTCTATTACACAGACTTGAAATACTAAAAACCTCTGATGTGGATAATTTAAACTTATAATACAGTAAAATATGGAATAATTATATGTTACAAATCGAATCTCAACATTTCTATTGTATTCAGTCTGTCTTGTGTTCTGCTGGACTATTCAGACTGGCATCAGCAAGAGTCTTCCACTGAAGTGTATTATGACTTGAAGACTGTTGTTATGAATAGTCAATTCTACCTTTATTTTGTTTGCGTCAAACTTTAATTTATTCTACATATGCATTACAGATTTCACTTTCAGTGATTATGAAGATAATGCAGCCACTTACAGTGAAGTTAAATGAAAAGCTAATGTTAAATTCACTGCCTTTTATTCCTCCTTTTTTTTTTCTTTCTCTTTTGTACTTTTTTGAACTTCATGCTCATGAAATATATCACAAAGAAGTGCCAGGAGAGGTGTATGTAACCACTAGCTTGCTCCTTCCATGGGCAAGATAGTTACCTGAAAACTAACATTGTTCAGACGTCAGACTTTGCTTCTAATTTTGGAATTAATGTCTTTTCACGGACCAACTCTGTGGTGCTCATGTCTCAAGGAGAAAGAGATGGACCTGTGCCCGTGCAGCTCACCACAATCTTTCTGTTCTCATTTTGAGTTATCGATGCCCTTGTGCCCCTGCATCCTCCTCTGGTGACTGGCATTGCATTGTTCACACTCAGTGAACCAAGAGAACTTCATTGACCACATGGTTAATGCAGGAGGAGAATTTGCAGGAATAATACCCAGATTCCAATTAAAAATTATTTAAAGGTTCATTATAAAAATGTCCAGGACAGGATACGCATGTTTATTGTTGAGAAATCAGCTTGTTTGGAGACAGCTAAAGACTGATTAGTGTTTCAGCTCTGTCCAAAATGTAAGCTGGTGTTCATAAGTTGACTTGTACTTGCATTTCAGAGGGCTGGTTTCAGCCTCCTCTCATACAGCCACAGGACAAGAAGGAGACAGGTTAAAGAAGAGAACAAAATCTTTATGAGTAAAGGGGCAGAAATAAGTTTACTCAAAAAAAATATTGAGAAGATTTGCAAAAATGTTGAGCAGGCATGTTTTCTCCATGAGGGAGAGAGAAACCTGCAAAAGAGCGCCTTCAGAGAGAAGTGGGATAGACAATGTTCCTTTACCTTTTCCTGTATTGCTTGTGCACCTGTAAGTTAGATATGTATTTATGCAATTCTGTGATTCTTTAAACACTGTGTTATTAAAAATCTTGTAGTTGAAAATGTCTGGTTTTCATATAAAAAGTCTACCTGGACTGACTGAACAGGAGAAAGTTAATTAGATCAGTGCGAGAATTGGACTGTGGACTTCTAGGGATATTAAACAAGTTCACTGATGCTAAAAAACTGAGAGGAGCTGTTGACTCCCTCAAAGGCAGGGCAGAGAGACCTTGACAAATCAGCGGCTGGGCAATCACCAACCCTATGAAGTTCAACAAGAGAAAATGCTGAGTTGTGCACCTGGGGTGGGGCAGCCCTGGATGCATGTAGAGACTGGGGAATGAGATGCTGGAGAGCAGTGCCATGGAAAGGGCCCTGGGGGTCCTGGTCAGCGGCAAGTTGAACACAAGTCAGCAGTGCCCTGGCAGCCAGGAGGGACAGCACTGTCCTGGGGGGCATCAGGCACAGCATCGCCAGCCGGGCAAGGGAGGGGATTGTCCTGCTCTGCTCTGACCTGGGGCGGCCTCACCTCCAGTGCTGGGGGCAGTTTGGGTGACACAATATAAAAAAGATATTGAACTATTAGAGAGTGTCCAAAGGAGGGCAACAAAGATGGTGAAAGGCCTTGAGGGGAAGTCATGTGAGGAGTGGCTGAGGTCACTTGGTCTGTTCAGTCTGGACAAGACTGAGGGGAGACCTCATTGTGGTCTAGAACTTCCTCATGAGGGGAAGAGGAGGGGCAGGCACTGATCTCTTCTCTCTGATGATCAGTGACAGGACCCGAGGGAATGGCCTGAAGTTTTGTCAGGGAGATGTAGGTTGGATATTAGAGTAAGGTTCTTCACCCAGAGGGTGGTTGGGCACTGGAACAGCTCCCCAGGGCAGTGGTCGCAGCACCAAGCTTGTCTGAATTCAAAAAGCATTTGGACAACACTCTCAGGCACAGGGTGTGACTCTTGGGGATGGTGCTGTGCAGGGCTGGGAGCTGAACTTGATGATCCTGATGTGTCCCTTCCAATTCAGCATATTCTGTGAGAAGCTTGGACAAATAATAGTGAAGAAGAAAAATATGGTGTAAAGCCATAGATAGAAAAGGAATTTTTTGGGAAAAAAAAAATTAAAATGAAGACAGTATCTGTGTGAAAGTGGGTAATGGGATAAAATGAAACTCAAAAAGGGGAAAATTACTGACCTATAACTCTTCAGCCTGGAGAGTCTTGCAAGTGAGGAACTCATTTTTGTTCAACAGATTTTAATTTCAGAGTGAAGGAAAAGGTTTCTGACACACAATTTAGGGTATTCAAGGAACACCAAAATGAGCTGCACAGTCATATTTTCATCTTCAGAAAGATGTCCCTGCCCCCAGCAGAGGGATTGGAGCTAAATGATCTTTATGGTCCCTTCCAACCCAGGCTGTTCTGTGATTACAGCATTATGAGCTTACTAGACCCAGTGTGCCCCTCTTTTTTTTTTTTTCTTTTTTTTTTTTCCTCCTCCTAATTCCTTTCTCTTTGTGAAACAAGTGCAAAACACACATATAGATGTATGCATGTCTTTCGGTATCCTTTTCTGAGATCTGGGTTATTTCATGTGTTATAACATTTACTTCTCTGCATTTCCCCATTTTTTTAATTTACTCACTGTCAAAGTAGCAGGTTCATGCTGAGTGCAGAGAAGATGATGTCTGGTATTGTTTCTTCTGGCATAGGGCACCTGTAACTCAGACTCAGTATGAGGTTCTGCTGAAAGAACTGTTGTTCAGAGAAAAGGGTATTGTTTTCCATACAAACCTCTTTGCCAAAAAGTGCTGCTTCATTGAGGCTGCTCAGAGTTTCACATCCTGATTGAATCAGATGAATAGTTTTGGCCAAAAGAGGGGAAAATACACGGCATTTTGCAACGCTTGATTCAAATGACCCATAAAAAAAATCACAGTGCTTCAGGGTGAGTTTGTAGAGAAGTGGAGGTCTGTGCAGGGAGGATGCAGTGCTGCTTTTCTCCCTTCCTGAGTGAGAACCCAGCAAGCAGGGATCTGCTGGCTGGTGGGGACACAGCGTTCAAATCTTCCTTGTCCTGATGCCGGTGAGTCTGTGAAGCAGGGATAGAAATCCCTTGACCCTTTGCCTTGGCTGGGTAAACAGAACAATGAAATGCTTCCTATTTTATCTAAGTTTATTTATGTGCCAAAATAGATAGATAGACCACAAAGACATTCAGGGACTCGATTCCTTCATGGTAAAGGAAATGTGTTTTAGGCTGCTTTTGTGACCTTGCCAGTGTTTCAGCAGTCAAACTCTGGCCTTTTAAAAAATGGGGGTTTTTTAAATGTCATTGTAGTTAAGGTAACAGTATTATCAGTACTTCTAGTGATACATTTGGGTTTTTTTTCTATTAGGCATCTTACCTTTTAGCATAAACTTTCTGTTACTTTTTTCCTCAATGAGCAAGGCTAAAAGGTAGGATTTTGTGGAGGGCTCCAAAGATAGAATTATCCTTCAGCTTGCAGGAAAAAACAGAAAAATCTTGTAAGATCATAAATCATTATTTTTCTGCACATTTTTTCTGTGTCTGTCTCAAAGGAATCAGTCACTTAATTTTCTAATTAAGATAATTCCCTTGTTATAAGTCAAAGGTGGAGACCAGACTCTTCATTTAAGGAAAATTAAAAGGAAGTCTCAGTTAAGGGTCTAAACTACCCATATCTGTTCCAATAATACCCTGTAAGTGTCTCAAAGTTGTGAATGAGTGTCACATGTTGGAAGAGAAAAGTTGTTTTTGTGATACCTAATATTAATCATGCCACTAAGTGTGTGCTGTCCATGACACTCCTGTTTGTAATCTGCAGGCTGCTGCCATCATTATTTAGAGGAGGAGGAAGGAATAACGTTGAGGAGTTGTAGATGACAAAGTGTAATTATTTTTCAGCCTATGTGAAAGTGCTTGCCAGCTTGATAATACTTGTCCTGGGCATCTTCATCATATTCATGTACACAGCAGGTGAGTGCTTTTACTCTATGAAGAAAATGTAATTCTATTGACTCTGCCAAAATTGAATTAGTACCATATATAACTTGATTTCAAGCTTATAGGGGCTTTCACAGATATTGAATTTTTTTCTTTTTTTTTCCTTTTATCCCCAGAAATATCTGTGCTGCCGGCTCAGGGAATACAGAATGAAGAGAGGATATGTGAATAAGCTGTGTGGTGAGCCACAACAATGCTGTTTTGGGTATCCTGTCCTATAAGCTTGGATGGTGATTTGATGCAACTCACTCCCTTCAGCCATGGAAAAAGGATGATGGACTGATTATGACTCTATCCCACTGTAGGGAGGGTTTGAGAAAAATGATTTGTGCCCTTTTGGACAGGCCTGAGCTGCTTAAGCAGCTGGGTCCTGCCCTGATTGTGCAGTTGAGCTGCAATTAAGACACGTAAATGTGGGCACCTGTGTGTGTCTAGGTGTCTAAGCTGTCCTGACAGCAGGTCACTGTGCCGCCACAGGTCACAGGCTCTCTGTGGAGCCTCGAGAGACATTCATCTGATGTTTGCTTGTGGCTCAATAGTGCCTGGAGTCATCCTTCCTGTTACACAGTTTAAAGCAATGGCAACAATGCTGGGCTTCTCCACACTGTAATTTTTGCTGCACTGTACTGTGATTATGGTCTCCACCTTCCACAAGCAATACTTACCACTCTTTTCCCCCTTTGCCTTAGGCTTCCACGTGTTAGTAACAGCCTCTGTTAGTAACAGCCTCCCTCTGCTCCACGGGGAGTAACAATTTAATTGCTAGTGCTTTTACTAGGACTGGAAGAATTGAGGGTCTCCACAGGATGGGTACAAGGTAAGATGTTGCAAATGTAAGTTCCAGCATTTCTGGAAAGGGTTTCTTGGCCCTCCAGTAGGAGTCTAAAGAAGTTGCTTCACCTGGATTGATTGATTTCAACTTTGTCCTTCCTGAAAGAGGTTTTAGTTTTTAAAGTCATCTTCCTTTCCAGGTTCTGCCCAAAGATGCCAATAAAGTGCTGCTTGCTATCATGTGTGAAGAGCTCCTATGGAAAATGAAAAATGTGGCATTTTAGTTAAAATACTTTCTCCAGGAATTAAAAACCACCTGACTCTTATTTTGTGGCTCATCATAAATCTATAATCAATATTCATTTAATAGAGGCAGACTTAAGCAATCATTGCAATGATACACTTTCACGAAACATACTTTGACATTGAAATAATCAAATTATCAAGAGAAACAGAGCAGTATCAGATCAAACTAATATGGGACCGTTGGCAGCATGATATCCTCTCATTATAAACTGGTCATTAATTCCTGGTTAAATGATATATAGAGACTTAGAACATTTATCCAAATAAATTGTTGTTTTTAAAGCCAATTAAATGATAGCTGGAAAAGAAAACAATGTGATTGCTGTTAAAACACTGGCTTGTATTCATGAGATAATGGCCATGTCATTCACACTGCCTGCCTGCCTGGTGAATTTCAGGTTTTTATTGTTTAATACATTTAGAAAACTCACGTGCCTTAAAGACGTAATGAGATATCAACACAGAAACTCTTGTTGGTAGGTCCAAAGGCAGAAATATTTATTATCACTAGCAGTCAGAGAGGGTTTTCAATTTCTTATGTTCCTAAACTAGATGTCGCCCAGTATTTGCACAGAATGCTTATCTGCAGAGTCACATCACAGCTGGATGATGTAATTTGTTACCTAGATGAATAAGCCTAAGCAGACCTCTTCAAGATTGTAAGCGTGGGATCAGCAGCAGTATGGAAAGAAAGAGCATGTATTTAATTTCCCTAATATAGAGAGAATCCACAAAAGGAAGGGCTTTGCTAGTAACAGGTTTGAAAGATAGATTAGGAGTTGCCTGATTCTCCTTGTTTGGGCAACCAGTGGGAGGGACCAGCTCAGACCTAGCCATTTTGAAACTGTGACTCTGCAGCTGGTACCTACAACAGAGATTTGGCTTTTATGACAATGGGACCTATTTGAGGATCAAGAACTTCTAGGAAGAGAAGTTCATTCAGGTCATCCACCTGACCAAGGTGGGAAAATGCATTGTAGCCAACAAGCTATTACGAAGAGCTTTATCAAGGAATAAAAGGAGTGGGACGTGATGACCACATTCGAGTGAGGGAGTGGTAGACTGGGCTGGCAAGCAAAGGGTGCAGGGTGATATTGTCAAGACAGACCCTGCAAACAACAAAAGAGGATGAAAGTACCTCCTCCTGGAACGAGGAAGTGCCTGCAGGACACCTTTTCTGGGCTGTCAGTGCACTTGGTGGCTCTCCGAAGTGTTGTGGTGGCTGAAACCATCTCAGAGAAGCCGAGAGGTTACCACAGCAGCAGCAAACTGGTGGGACATCTCTGAGGTGCGAAACACCTTCTGAGTGTTGGCTAAATGGTCCGTCCCAAAGGTTATGTTAATCCTCCTATGCTGATTGGTTGCTGTTGTATCCCTGACTGTGCCCTTCTTCCCTTCCCTTCCCTTCCCTTCCCTTCCCTTCCCTTCCCTTCCCTTCCCTTCCCTTCCCTTCCCTTCCCTTCCCTTCCCTTCCCTTCCCTTCCCTTCCCTTCCCTTCCCTTCCCTTCCCTTCCCTTCCCTTCCCTTCCCTTCCCTTCCCTTCCCTTCCCTTCCCTTCCCTTCCCTTCCCTTCCCTTCCCTTCCCTTCCCTTCCCTTCCCTTCCCTTCCCCTCCCCTCATTGGTTCTCACTGTATCACACACTCCACCCCTCCCTTCTTCCCATTGGTTGTCATTGTATTTTCCCGCCTCCTCCCTAACCCTATTGGCCCTTGACCCCTATATCTGTAGTCACGCAGAGTGGCTCGCCCTCTTACGCTGCTGGACCCCTTTGGAAGTAGACAGCGTTTGGAATATCCACGCATCTGGGCCCTCTGAGTTCTTTGTTCCTGGTAACAGTGGGCCTATCAAAGGCCCTGGGGTGTGTGAGTGTCTGTGCTACCCAACAGCACGAGTGATAGAATAGGTCTGCCTGTATGCTGTGGAATACAGCGGCCGGAAGGGTCTGTCTGGGAATCGAGATGCTCTCAGATCATGCAGGAGACCACATCTCACTCCACCACTGCCCCTGCATTACTGAAGTGTTTGTACACTCATGCATTCAGCATGGGAACAATCTGAAGGGTTTAGAGGTCTGTGTGCACTTGCACAGAGACGTGGTGGGATAGCTCATGTTCCTGAGTGCTGCAGTGGATGGATAGCTCATGTTCCTGAGTGCTGCAGTGGATGGATAGCTCATGTTCCTGAATGCTGCAGTGGATGGATAGCTCATGTTCCTGAATGCTGCAGTGGACTGTGGCTTTTGAGTCCCCGAGGATGCAGGGGCTGGCAGAGAGAATTCAAGCAGACGAATCCAAGATGGCGAAAGGGAAACTTTATTTACAAGAAAGCTCTTTCATATCCATTAATATTCTAGCAACTATTGGTCAGCAAAGAATCCATCTCCTAAAACCATTGGTCACAACTAAATAACACCTAATACCAAACACAGAGATTAAGAAAGTAAAAGAATGCAGCTTATCTATGTTCTCTGAGAAAGAGCAGAAAGAGTTCTAAAACAGTGCAACTACAGTGGATGGATAGCTCATGTTCCAGGAGTGCTGCAGTGGATGGATAGCTCATGCTCCTGGAGTGCTGCAGTGGATGGATAGCTCATGTTCCTGAGTGCTGCAGTGGATGGATAGCTCGTGTTCCTGAGTGCTGCAGTGGATGGGTAGCTCATGCTCCTGAGTGCTGCAGTGGATGGGTAGCTCATGCTCCTGGAGTGCTGCAGTGGATGGATACAGGCTCTGCAGAGGGACAGGGTAGGAAGACAAGGAGAAGCACTTAGTGTTTGTGAGAGAGGACAGTGGGACTGCATGGAGCTCTGCCTAGGAAAGGATGATGAGCCAGCTTAGCACTTACAGGATCAGGGTTAGTGGGTGGTGTTGCAGTGGGTGTCTGCTGTACACTGCCTGATCAGGAAGAAGTAGATGAAGCAACTTTTTCAGAAAACTGAAAAAAGTGGCCTTCAGGATCCTTAGAAGAGGGAACAAGTCAAAAAGCCAGACAATAAGTCCAGACTTCAGAAGGGCAGAAATTGGCTTCTTCAGAGATATGCTTAGAATAATGCTGTGGGAGATGGCCCTGAAGATAAAAGGGGGTAAGGAGAGTTGGTTGATATTGGAGGATTGCTTCCTTCAAGAATGGTCTCTCCCACTGGTACTGAGTGCATGCTTTTTAATATATCATCCTTCAGAAATCTGGGCACCCAGAGAACAGTGGGAAAGTTTGGAGCAAGAAAGACTTACTTTTGAAAGAAGAAAAACAGGTTAGAGAATATTTAAGCAAATTAGACTTATATAAATCCATGGATGCACCCATGAGTGCTGGGGAAGCTGGCAGATGTCATTGAGATACCCCTCTCTGTTATCTTTGAATGATAATGGTGACTGGGAGAGGTGCCTGAGGACTGAAGGAAAGAAGATGTCCCTTCTATCTTTGAGAAGGGCAAGTAGTAGGGCCCAGAGAACTATAGGGTGGTCAGCCTCACCTTGATCTCTGTGAAGGTAATGGAAAGATCCTGGAAGCCATTTCCAGGTGCATGTAGAACTGGAAAATGATTTGGAGTAGTTAGCATGGATTCACCAACCTGATAAATGGTGAAATGACTGGCTTGCTAATTGAATGGAAAGCAACAAATATTGTCTACTTAGACTTCAGTAAGGCTTTTGATACTGCCTTCACAGAAATGCTGAGGAGGTGTGGGCTGGATGTGCAGACAGGAAAGCAGATTGACAACCAGCAGAATGTCCGGGCTCAGAGGGTGGTGGTCAGTGCTATGAAGTCTACTTGAAGCCCAGTGTGCAGTAGCATATCCCAGGAATCAGTCCTGGGTCTGACCCGGTTTAACATTGTAATGATGGGACAGAGTGCACCCCCAGCAAATTTGCAGATGACATCCAACTGAGAAGAGTGTCTGACAGGCCAGAGGAACCCTGACAGGCTGGAGAAACGGGCTGACAAAAACCTCATGAAGTTCAACAAAGAGAAGCGCCAAGTCCTGCTCCTGGGGAGGAGGAGCCTCGGTCGCAGTGCTGGGGCTGCCCAGCTGGAGAGCAGCTCTGCAGCAAAGGACCTGAGGCCTCCAGCTGGGAATGAGCCCTCACCTCAAGGAGGCTGAATGGCATCTTGGGCTGCAGTAGGATGGGTGTTTCCAACAGATGGGCACAGATGATCCTTCCCCTCTGCTCAGCACTGGTGAAGCCTCACCTGGAGTGCTGTGTCCAGTCCAGCCTCCAAATGCTGTGGCTTCTCTGTGCTTTGCTCCTTTGTGGGTGCATAGGGAAGTTTTTTAACCTAACTGATTGTATCTCAGACTAATTTTAGTCAGATAAAAGTGCTCTGTACACATCCCTGTTTGCTTTGGTTACGGAGAAAGCTGGAGATGGCCAACAGAGATTTGTGCATGGTACTTGTAGGTGTCCCAGACCGAGTTAGAAGAACCTGCCTCTAGGCTGATGGTGGAGAGGTATCTACACCAAAGAGTATCCCAAGAAATGCCCACAACATCAAAGGAAAGAGCTGAATTAACTTCCCAATGTAAGACCTGACCCTACCTCCTTGCTTTGGGATATCCCAGCTGAGAGCTAGTCCAGCTTCTATCCAATAAGATGAACTCCTATGCTATGCCATGCTGTGTTTATTATTCTGTGCTGTGCTGTTAACTATTAGAAGAGGATTTCTCTTGTGATTTTATAATTTGGTTTAAAATGCCTCAAAGCAAAGGAAAAAGTCACTTGATATTTGGCACTGCTGTGCTGTGGTTTGTTAGCCATATTCCAAGCCTTGAAGGCTACAGAGAGGGATGCTTCTGGGCATTACATGACTTCAGGCTGCAGCATCTTGCCATTGAAAGGTCTTCTCTGAGGGAGGGCAGGCTTGTCAAATTAGGCTTCCAGAGAAATGTGGAAAAGGACATTTTCTTGGTCTTTGCCCAGTGTCAACTGGCAATGAAGAGAATTGGAAAGATGGTTGAAGTTTTAAAACTCTAATTTAATAATCTGAATGTCAAGTTATATGTTCTTTAATGGGTGATTTGAAGTTTCTGTTGTTAAATATACCAATCTTATTAGGACAGGTAGGCTGAAAATGTTTGTGGTGTTAGTTTGCGAGTCTAGTTGCAGAAATGTTTAAAACTGTACACTTCCTTCAACTGTTTATTTTCCAGGTATGCTCCAGGAAAGGCAAGAGACCGAGAGTGAAGGAGTCAGAGATCCTTATTTGACATCCCTGGGTGCTTGCTGAGCTTTTTTTCTGAATGACTCAATACAGTACACATGATGAAGTTTTTTCTAAGAAAAAAATTACCTATTGTGCACTAATGTAGTTTTCAAGGAAAATCCCTTCTGAATCATCACAAGTGTTCTGCGATAGTTATTAGACAACATATTTTGCATCCGTAAATAGTTTCTTTTGTACTTAACTTCAAACCAAGTATCTTTCCAGCTTGAATTAAACTCAAAGTGTGGCTTTGTCAGACCATTTGTTGTTGCAGTAGCTGGTTGATTACAGATGTACATCTTTTTTTTTTTTTTCTGGTCTTTTTAGAGGGCAAATCACTATGGTAACCACATTACAGAAAATTGCTTGTTCTCCTTAAAATACCCTTCAGAAAAGGTCATTTGTTATTAACATTTTCTGACTAAATCCAAAATGTTAACAACATCAAGAATATTGTCACTGTTTCTATACTTACATGTATTTTTTTCTTTATCATGCACCTTTCAGTTAACTATCAAAACAGGACAAAATATTGAGACTCCAAAACAATTGTAAAGCTGCAGACTTTTAGGTATGTTTTGAAATATCAAGATTCACTCACGTTGCTGTGTTTTGGCTGCTGGCTTGCACGGCTTTGTTCAATTGTTTTTAGTTCTCTGATTCTGAGAAAAATCCAGGTTGAAGTTACTCTTTCAACCTCTGCATGCTACGACTGAAAGCAAGGGGCAGGCAGGCATATGACTATTATGGGCAGCTGTCTGTTGTTGAATTATGAAATAGCTGTTCTGGATAGCCGTTTAAAAGCCTGGAAATGGATGGTTAAAGGTTTCTACTCTCAGGGTAAAATGCATCCAAGGGGTGTTAGATGGGAAAAATCAGGTCTGATTGTAATAATAGGGTCCTAGCCTGTGAAGTGAGAACACACAAAGTTGTTCTCTTTCTGGCGTATGCCACTTGTGTTCTGCCTGATTGGACATGTTGTTTCTTTGCCATTTTACATTATCTACATTGCCTGCAAAGGATCTTCACATTTGTATAGTTTTTTTGGTTTGCAGATAGCTATTTGCAGCTTTTATCCAAGCTCAGTAAACAATAAAAAAAAATCCTCTTTCTTGGAGTTCCATCATTTTGGAATTGACAAACAAGTTAAAAAGGCTGCCAAAAGAAAGCAGGAGTTGGAGGAAGTTAATTCACATTGATGTGTGCATGCCACTGATAGCAAGTTATGCCTATGACATTCTGACATCGCCTCTCAAAAAAGAGAAAGAGTGGAGTGGAGTGAAAGACTAAGAGGATGTTCATTTAATTGGAAAGCCTACTGAGATCTGAGACAGCTGAGGCAAAGGATGCACCCTTTTTCTGCACAATGGCATTGGCTGAAGGTTGTATATAAGGTGGCCTTATTAAAGTGACAAGGCAATTTAATTCTTTTGTGCACAATGATTCTACTTCATTGATTTACAATGGGAAGGATATAATTTTGCTAGTGTTGGCAAAAAGCTCAAATGTCAGGCTTTTCAAATTGCCATACTTGCCTTGTTCAGGATGAATAATGAATAAGTCACCTTTTGTCTACAGTTAAATATTCTTGAATAAATACAAAGAACATAAAAGACATAAATGATTGCCTGATTTATATTTAAAATAAAGATCAACATTGTGATAAATGGTTGAAAATGCTTAGTGTGAAGTAATATGACTATGCTGATAATTACATTATCAATTAAGGGGCAGCCCAGGTGTGGAGTGTTATAGAATGGATGCCAGAGAGAAACCCCAGTGTGGAACATGCCAAACTTGTCTATCTGGAAAATGTGGGTGAGGGAGTGAAGAGACCCTTAGCTATGCAGGGGATCACATGATTAAATGGGACCATTTCATGTACTGAAACATTCGTTCTCTCAGGAATCCGTGGCTGTTGCTTCTTGCTTTGTCATTAGCAGGATGCACTGGTCTAATTTCTGGAAACAGATATTGCTTCATTTATTCTTGATGGTTTGGGTGGACAGAGAAGGCTACTCATAATTTCTCAGGATCTGTCTTTAGTCAGAGATGAAAAGATCTTAAAAACCTGCTGAGTCAAATGTTTATAGCTGGCAAAGTTGTCAACACGTTGGTAAAAGAGCTGGAATAACTTTGAAGAAAACAAGATGCAAAACTATACAGAATACTCTTCAACATTGATTCCTAGACCATGAGCAGCAAGGCTTGCCTCCATCTGCACAAGCATACAGGTTCCAGTTTATCTAAAGTAATTGTGTTAACACTGTGCCTACTCCTGCTCTGTTCTTTTTCTTTTAGAAAGACTTCTTTGTCTTTAATTTCTCAATGTCTTAAGCTGATCAGAAAGATGGTGGATTAACTGCTTAAACACTTCTATAAGATGAAATGTATGCTTTGAACGTGTGGTGGGGCAGCAGGCAGTCTCGGAAGTAGCTGGCTGGCAGGAGAGTGGGATAGGCTGAAGATCTCAGGATGCTGTACATGGAAATGAAAGATGGAGTATAATGGAATATGTTATGTTCTAATGGATATGCCTGGGTGCTTGGGCACTTAGGTTGTAGTGATGGAAGGTGGGATCATAGGAATTTCTTGCAAGGAGGCTTTACAAAGGTGCTGTAGGCAACTCCAGCTCCCTCACAGGATAATGTGTGCAACTTTACAGCCAAGCACATACTCTAATCCTATGTATGTGTGAGAGAGGGAGACACTAAGATGCTACCAATGAGAGATTATCAGGAGGAAGAATTGAATCCAGTGTCCAAATTTCCATTTGGAATACCACACCAAGTATTATACAGTAGCAGGCTGTAACCCTCTAGATGAACCAGGTCAGACTGAGAGGACTTCAGGAGGTTTTTACATGCACTGCTGAACACAGAAGCGTGGTAAGATTCCTCAGCCTCACGCAGGGACAGCATGTGCTCTTTTACTCTCTTCTGTGGCAACTTTGATGGTACCTTGTCCATCCCTCTCCAGGCTCTCCTGATCTTATATTCTCATTTTCCACACTTTTCCTTGTTCACTGGGTACAAATATTCACCTTTTTATCCCTTGTCCCAAATCTATAATCTCCAGAACTATCCTTGCTTTTCACATATATATTCTCCCATTTCTTTTTTTCCTGTGGCATTTCTCACTTTCATGGGACGTGTTGCAATGCAAAGTGAGAAGGAGCTATTTCACCCTCTTTCCTGCCCGTTTGTTCTAAAAGCCCAACAAAGAAGAGTAGCTCAAGTAAGAGTGCTCCTGTCTTACCCACTAGCATTGTGCTGTGATCTGTCTCCACATGGGATGAGGGCAATGGCCAGTACTAGCCCAGGAGCAGAAGCTGTGTTCTTCCACTCCATCCTGGAGTTTTAAGCCAGGTGTTGAGAGGGACTGTTTTTTCCCTTGCTGTTAAGAGTTGTGGATGTCCTTCAGCCTCTCTATTGCAGGTTTGCCACTACTTGACTGTTTTCTGAAGGAGTTTTTGTTTTGGCAGCTGGCCTGTGAAATCTTCAGGTGTTCCCTGTTTTTCTAGTGTTTCCTGCTTTTTCTAAAATATTGTTGGCTGGTGATTCTTGTAGTACCTGTTTCTGACATGGCTTTTAATTCCTAGGGCTGAGTAGTTTCGAAGTTATGTTAAATGATTCTTTTGCAGTGGGTCTCTGTTAGAAAAGAAAATCTAATTTCTCTAATTTTTCTTTTCTAAATCGAAAATTAAAATCTGGAAAAAAAAGTATTGATAGGGATTTATTCTGAAGCTGCCAGGTGTGTTTCTTTGTTTTCACTCACCTACCATTGAATAGGATGAAGTTGTCCTATAAAGAAAGAAGAACATGAGAAGAACATGAAAATTGCATGCTAATTTTAGAGATTCTGAATATTTTGAAGCTAGATATGGCTTAAAAACTTTCACCGGGCAAAAATGCATCTAGTGTGTGCTTCCATTTACCCACGTTCTATGGAATATCATAGCCTTGGCTGTGCCTTTTTGTTTGAAGTTACTGCTACAGATTTAAATGGCAGAGAAGGTGCTGTACTTCTGGGTCTGTGGAAATAAACTGCTTTATGATTCCTTTAGGTCTGGGGATAACAGTGCAGTCACAGGGGCTTTACTTGCAAAAGGAGGCTGCTGTATGAGTAAGTGGGGTGAGCTACGAGGGGCAATGAAGGTAGATTGGAAAATAGAATGTGAAATAATGTTCCTCTTGGGCCCTGGGCAGAGTCAATCAGTGCTTTATCTACAGCACTTGTTACATCATTCTCTCAGTAAGGCTGCATAGGCCAGCCCCTGGTCAAACCTTGTTCTCTCCAGCTGTGTTCCAGGTCCATCCAAGATCTTATGTTCTTCCTGAATGAAGAGATTATGATACAAAATTTTCACTGATATTTTTGGGTAAGTCCAGCTTCGCAATATGAACATGAGACAGAGGAGTGAGGTGTGGTTTCTGTATAATAAAAGAATCAGACTCTTAATAGAAAACTTGTAAGAGACTGAAATAGTCTATCCATGTTCACACCTTGTGTTCATAACCTGTTAATTATGGTTGATAAGAACCCCCATGGGATTTGGTCTTCAATCTTTTTTTTTCCTAGCCACTTGCTATCACAAAAAGCAAATGTAAAATATTAACCTGGACTTAACTGATAGCATAATCAGAGTAATACACGTAGTTTGAACACTATCCCTCTGTAGAGGGAGAATGCATAGATAAGACATACATCTGTTACTCCAGTGAGGACCAAATGGGCACCAAATTTTCATTTTCACTCAAAAGGAGACTTACAGAGGGCAATGATTTCCAAATCACTATCCATTAAGCAAGAAAAATCAGTATACAATGACCGTTTCACAGAATCATAGAGTAGCTTATGTTGGAAGAGACCTCGAAAGATCACCTGGTCCAACCTTTTGGTCTAGTGCAAAGGCTGATAGCATAATTAGCATAATTAGAATTCTTTCTTAACTCCAAATACTTGGCATGTATCCAGAAAATATTGAAAGAATGGACTATTTCAAAGATTCACATAGCTGGCAATGCATTTCAGGACTTCTTTGCTAGGTTTGTTTTTACAAGAATGTACACAAAAGTATCTCTTTTAGTACTGGGGACTGTTAGTGCTAAGAGCCCAAATCTGAGCAATGGAGTTTGACAATTGCATCAGTTTCTGCCATCCTCACTTCTTCCAGTTCCATTAATTCACCATGAGAAATGTTCTGTAAGGTGCTTTAAAAAAAAAACAAACAAAAAAAACCAACCCAAAAAACCCAACCCAGACATTTGATAAGGTAGTTTATATCTCAAAAGTAAAGACTGAGGAAACTGGAAATACAAAGATGAATACTGCTTTTTACTCGCTTATGGAATTCTAGCATCTCTTTTTGTTTTGACATTAAAACAAATCTCCTGAGTAGTAATTGAATGCTATACTTGCAAGAGACCTTTTCTAGGAAGGATTTATAAAGCACTGTTCAGGTAAATGGGTCTCCAAACCTCCTTTGTGTGAGTTTTGTGTGAGAAAACACTGGAGTAACAAGCAGAAGGTAGAGTATATCTTCTCCATCCTTTTTCAAGAAAAATTCTGAGAACTGTGTAAACTCCTGGACTTACATGAACTGCATTTTTTGAGGTTATTCAATTACTCCGGCTTGTCAGCATAGTTTAGACATAATTTGTCATCCAGGAAGAGATCAGTGATTGCTGGTCAGAAACCGTTTTGTGTGTATAAGAAGGCTTCTTTATAACTGGAAACCTCAGGTTAAAATTAATCCAGTTCAAAATAAGAATTCAATGTATTTTCTTTCCTAGATGGTAGTGGGTTGTTTTCTTTGTGCTTTAAGGATGTGCTGAAGTAAAGCAGTGTGTGATGAATGCTACACAGAGATGTTTCTCAGCAATTGAGCTAGGACTCTTCCTTGGTGTATGATGGAACACCACATACTTGTGGCCCAAATCTTTTATTTCCTCATCCTATTTCCTCATCCTCAACTTTTACTTGAGTGTTCTTGAAGTCAGTAAGATGCTTTGTCTCTTCTATTTATCCTTTTTTTTTTTTTTTTGAGTAGGAAAGAGAATGTGGATTATATGTCAGGACAGCAGGCCCCTGGGAGGAAGCTGCTGCAACGCCATTTTCATTTTGCAGAACGCAATTTTGGCTGCTGTGAAACAGTTCTGTGAGGAGATATGCTGGCACAGAGTTGCTGGGAGTACACTTATTTGCTTATAATCCTGTCCTCTCATTGTCTTGTGTGCTTGATTTCTGGGCCTTACAGGGGCACGGGCAGGGGGACAGGGTCTTTGCAAGGACTTGAATTTCAACTCTTGGGTTGCTGCTGAAATTATGGGAAAGGAGGAGCTGATGGGAAATGTGATTGCCAAGGGCTTCAGCTCATTTTCTGGGAGAAAGTGAATGGCTGTGACTGTCAGCCCCTTCTTGTGTGAACACCAGGTGATGTGAAGGTGCAGCCTGGGTGAGAGATTTAGTTTAACTCCCTACAGGCTTTGTGCATCATCAGGACCAGCAATGAGCAATTGTGCTCTGAGGCTGCTGGAGGAGCACAGCCCAAGTTCTGAATTCAGTCTATTAAGTGAGATAGAGAACCTTGTATGTGGAGAAAAGTGGTTTTAAGGCTCTGTTTGAAGGTTGCCTTTGGCTAAAGTGGTACAAATGCTAACACACATGTCGGCTCCCTGTAAGATCAACATTTGCTCTAATTTGATTTGCTTTTAGGAAGCCTATGGAAGCTTTAATCAACAAAGACCTATTTTGCCAGTAAGTCAAGACCAATGGGGGCAGATATGCAGTAAGCAGAAAGAAAAACAATGAACAGTTCCTCCTTTACCCAAGAGCCATCTGTAAATTCTGTCCCAGGCAGAGTTTTCCATGTTTTTTTGAGCCTGGTTGCTAAAGTAGACTGTCAATAGGCTATCCTAAAAGATGATCACTTAGCAATGAATTCTCTTGCCTCCTTTTCAGTACTTGCTTTGCCTTCTGCCTTTTTTTGGATTTAAATGTTTGTGATTTTCACCTCTTTATCCATCATAGCATACCATTGACTGAATAATACACTTTTATTAAGCTGCCCTCTTTCTGTGAAATAAATGCCAGTAATAATCAGTCAATCATTCAATTCATATGAATGTGGAATTTAGATGTGGCTGTTTGAATTGGGTTTATAATATACCATTTCTTGGTACAGCATGTTCTTTGATAGTATTCTTTTAAATGACTGTTTCCAACTGCACTGGAAAGCACCTATGAAAGAAATTGTTTGCGATGCTATACTTAGTATAAATCTCCTTCTTTTTTCTGCAGCATTTCTGTCTGTATTTCATTTCTATGCAAATTATATCTTTGTGAGTTAGTAAAATTTTACAAACCAGTTGAAATGCAGCTACAGAATGAATTATCAGAGAAAATTTGGAAAATATGCTCATGAAAGGAAAATTGAGGAAAACATTTAAATCTAATTGTGTATTATTCAAAGAGAATTCCAGAGCAACTCTTGGGCAAATAGTACATAAATGTATACCTACATTAAATGATTAATTTACCACAGGTAATATACTTGAAGCCTCGGGGACTATTTTCCCATTAGCCTGTGCACTTCTCAGCTGAAATACAGCCTAGGTACACAAATGCACTTCACTTGCACATGGGGAATTGCAGAGAAGGAATCATGAGCATAATGCTGTCAGCAGCTACAGAGCCATGGCACTGCTACCAATGATCCCAGTGCCTCGTCTCCATTAGAGCAACAGTGACTGAGTTTAACCTTGCAGCAAGTCAACCCTTGATGACCAAGGATCATTTCATCTCCTCCCAAATATAAAGTATCCAGCCCCCCTAAATTCATTAACAGCTGGCAGACCAACTGTGAATACTCTGAATAACTACCAGATTCTCAGCAACCCATCTCCAAAATGGGAGACTTGATAGCTGTGTATTTGTTAGCCAAGAATAATTTCCATGATTTGTGCCTGCATGAGATATATGCTTGCCCTCATGAGACAGACTGGCTTTGTGAGTGGTTCCATCCCTCGCTTCACCGTTTGCCCAGGAACACTGTGGGCTGAAGTGCAGAGGCAAAGGTACTAAAGGGCCTTTAGTACTTTCAGAGCTACCAGGGGAGAAAACAACTGAAGCCCAATTCCAAAGGTGATGTTGGTTCCTCCAGAATCCAGGAAATACTGTAATGAAGCTCAACATGAACCTTTTTTAAAAATATGTCTTTTAAAAATAGCTAATTCTACTTATGCCTCCCTATTCACAAGTCCTGAGCTGCATGCCCAGAGGGCCTGTCTAGAGCAGGAGGATGATGGGTGCCAGTTATCTTCCACTCCCTGGATCTCCTGCGCTCTTCAGCATGTGGCCAACAAGTTGAGGTCACCAAGATGTGCCTTTAAGGAATTGACAGCAACTGTGGTCGTTTGAGACATCCTGACCCATTTGTGTAAGTCATTAATATTTGTTCCCTTTTAGCTCCTTATGTTTGTGTCTAAACATTCCAGTCCTATCCATTGCCTTTCTGTCATCTCTTCATAATGCAGACTGTCTTCTGTTTAAGTCTAGGTTCTTTCTCTGCCTGGGTGTTCTGTGAGGTGTTCTGGGTGTGTCTGAGCGCTGGACGCTTGCATATCTGGGCACTATTGACACTTGCCTCTCTTAGAGCCCTGCTTCTGGTTTTCCTTTCGTTTTCTTTCTTTCCTTCCAGGCCCAGACGTGCCCATTCACTCTCCATTCCTATAAATCTTAATACTTTTGTTACAAATCTTTGTTTTCACTGATGAGCTCAATCAGTTTGGGTTTCTGCACCCAGCAGAATGTCTTCTCATTCCTTATAGACTGTTAGTAATGGCATATTTCTTCTGTGGAGCAAATGCACCCCAAAATCCTGAGTTTTCTGGGGTACCCATGTAGCTAAGGGCCAGATTCAGTAGAGCACATAGAGACAAACTGAAGTGCAGGAAGATTTAAGGCACTGAAGGTTAACATTGCACCCCCAGCTCTCTCCTTCTAGTAGCCCACTCAGCCTGGAAACTTATATAGTACTCCCAGTGGAAGTTCCAAGTTTCTCATGAAGGTTCCCAGTCTGAATGGAGGTGCTTAGATGATGCCTAATACGGCTGAAGGTCTATCAGCACCTGTACAAGTCCCCAAAGAACTCGGTCTTCAAGGAGCTGTGCAACACAGGCAACTCAGCGCCCTGTGAAAACCCACAGGAATTCTGCCTCGAGGGGCTGGTTTGGAGCTGTTTTGGTCACTGCTTGGGGGCTCCCAGCTAAGCCTGTGGCTCTGAAAGGAACTGTGGTGCTGAACAAGGCATTCTGGCTGACACTTCAGGGACCAGGTACCCTATACTGGGCATTCTAATGAAGCAGTAATGACATGCACAAAGCTTGCACTAAAAAAATGTGCCACAGCTCTGCAGTGAAATCTATCCGTTTATGAATTGTTGTCGACTGTAGGAACACTTACACTGAGCGAAGACAACACACAGCGTACACATTCCTCCTATTTAAATAGTCATAGTAGTCCTCATCAGCAGGAGCTCTAGCATGGTATTTTCTGTGTTTTTAAATGAATGACAAAGGAAATTTAATCTTTAATTTGAATTTCCATCAAGGATAACTTACATAACATTACATAAGCTAACAGTGAAGTTTTAATGTCTGTAACTATTTGAAGGGAGGGTGTCAGAGGATGGACCAGGCTCTGCTCAGGGGTGCTGAGCAATACCACAAGAGGCAATGGGTGGAAACTGATGCACAGGAAGCTCCAATTGAACATGAGGAAGAACTTCTTTACTGGAAATAGATTGTCCAGAGAGGTTGTGGAGTCTCCCTCACTGTAGATATTCAAGAACTCTCTGAACACCTTCCTGTGCAATGTGCTGTAGGATGACCCTGCCTGAGCTGGGAGGTTGGACCCCAATGTGGTCCCTTACAACCTGACCTATTCTGTGACTCTGTTTCCATAATGCAGAATACAGGGTTATATGTGTGTCTGTGTGTGTTAGGTCTTTTTCTACAGTATTTTCTGCTATTATAGGTATGAAAAAGGTAATATTTTAAAAAAGCTCATAGTGCTGTACGGAGTGCATAAGTTTGTACATCCAGTATATTAACTATGTGGCAAATACAATGCATAGCAGCTCGTAGGTATTAGACTTTATGTTAATTTCCAGTGCTCTCAAAAAGCCTAGGGGATTCATTGACTGGATGAAATTCAGCAAAATCATAAAAATTAATGAGTGTTCAAATAGTAGCCAAATTCAGGCAACATTATTCAGGACAGTAAAAGACAGGATTCATCCTCTTTAATTTTAGTAACTTTAAATTAGATGTCCAATTCCAACCAGTCTTCTAGGTTTGCCGTAGGAATTGTTTAGAGGTAGTCATCTCCATCTGATTTGGAATTGAAGACTATAAATTTGCAGATGATCTAAAAAGATGACAAGGCAATTATTATTCATTATTTTTCACAAGAGAAGGGCTATGGAACACATAGCTAAGTCAACATCCTGTCTTTAAAATGAACATGGTGTGTAATTAAATCATCTAATATGTCTCAGGATGCAGTAAAATAATAAAAAAGTATTTATTTGAAAAGATGTGGAGAAGTTCAAGAATATGTCCATTGCTGGGTTATTGCATGTATTTACTTGACTGTGACTCTTGCCTTGGGAAACCCCTGGGCTTCTCAGTGGGATGGGGAGGATATGTTGGGGACAAATATTTCCAGCTGCTGGCTAACATCAGAAACAGGATATTATTCTGAACTGATTTTTGCCCTGATCAGTTATGAGTTTTTATCCTCCTTTGTCTCCCTAGGTCTAAAGAGCATCACTGAAGTAACACTGCAGCAATACTGAGTAATCTCAGCGCTGTCAAAATTTTTGTAAGCATTATGTTGCAAGAACAATTTATTGTAATATTTCTAAAGACAGTTCTGAGTTTGTTTTTCCAAGGGAGCTCATGCCAGCAAGAGCAAAAGCTGACTTCCTCAAACACAGTGACCCTGGACTTACAAAGCAAGCAGATATGGTGGATTTTGATCTTGGCTAGATGCCAAGCTCCCACCAAAGCCTCTCTGTCACTCCCTTCCTAAGCTGGGCAGGCAGGAGAAAGTGAAATGGAAGGTTCATGGGTTGAGTTAAGGACAGGGAGAGATCACTTACCAGTCACTGTCATGGGCAAAAGAGACAAGACTTTGGGTAAAAAATTTATTTAATTTATTACCAATCAAATAAGAATAGGATAATGAAAACTAACCCTAAATCTTAAAAAGGGAAAAAATCTTACTCCACCTCTCCCTCCTTCTTGGACTTAAACTTACTCCTGATTCTCTACCTCACACTCTCTCAGTGGCATAGGTAGATGGGAAATGGGAGCTGCAGTCAATTCATTGCACGATGTCCTGCCCCACTGTGGCCCTCCATGGGCTCAGGGACACAGCTGTTTCACCATGGGCTGCAACACAGGCTGCAGGGGAATCTCAGCTTCAGAGCCTGAAGCACCTCCTGCCCCTCCTTCCCTCACCTGGGTGTCTGCAGGGCTGTACCTCCCACATATCCTCACTCCTTGCTCTGTCTGCAGCTGCTATTGTGCAGCAACATCTTTACCTCCTTAAATGTTACTCCCAAGGTGCTACCACCATCACTGATGGACTCAGCCTTGGTCAGTGGCAGGTCTGTCTTGGACATTGGCAGTGCCTACATTGGACATGGGGGAAGCTTCTGGCACCTTCTCAGAGAAACCACCCCTGTAGCCCTCTGCTACCAAAACCTAGCAGTGCAACCCCAATACAGAGAAATATGTGATTCTACACTGGGCATCTGATTGTAACTTCAGTTGTCTGACTGGGAGATGACAATGTTTCCAATCAGAGTGTTGATTCTTGAACAAGACATGGAGGTGAGTCAGGAAAAGAGTTTACAAGAGCCTTCAAGAGGGATATCTTCTGTGCACAGTCCTTGGTTTCTCACCTTGGAATAGCAAGTGTTGAAAGGGAGCAAAGTCACCCACATCTTGTTCCGGACTTTCCAAGGTATGAACTGAAGATTTTGTTTCTTTTTCTTGCTCCTAGATATTCACACAGAAATGGATGGGATAGTAGAGTAACAGGATAAAAATCTTCTGAACTTTGACTACTACAGTTTGAGTATTTCTCTCTCTGACTGTCACCCTTTGGTCTAACCTACTGAGAAAGTTTGTACCTTCAACTTTCACTTTCCTTCTGTGACTTCTGCCCTTGGGGTACAGTCCTACCCTGCTATGTCCTTTACATTTGTATGAAGGAATGGAGGTGAGGATGCTGCAGCCCTGTGTCCACAGCTCCACCCAGCAGTGAGGCTGGAAATGTACTCCCGGGAGGCACAGACGCACGGAGCACACACAGACACACAGACACAGACACAGACACACACAGACACAGACACACACACACACAGACACACACACACAGACACACGCACACCATGGCTGTATGTACATGGCCACACAGGTCACAGGCAGACACACAGAGCACTCACACAGACACAGATAACAAGAATAGCTCCATCCTGCTCCTCTCCCTGAGCAGAACCAGGGTGCCTCTAGTAAGAGTGTACTTACCCATAGAAGATGGATCCCTCCCATGGCTGGGCTCAGACACTCAGTCTGCCCCATAGCTGGCCCCTGGATCCCAGTCCCCATAGCTGGCCCCTGGACGTATGAGACCCCTGTGTAGTTGCTGGCATAGACCACATCACTCATCCCCCACACACACGCTGAGCTGGCTGGGCCTCCTCTGGGCCCAGAGCCACCACCACACATGGTGTCACCCTTAGACACACACACACACACACACACACACACACACACACACACACAAAAACATCCTAGAGACCCCACCAACTCTGGCAGCTGGTGAGATTGCCCTGGTCCCACCTATAACCTGTTCCTCCCATGGTCTCACCCTTACAGACAGACAGACAGACAGACAGGCACGTGGCTCACACTTCATGTACTCACCGGTGTCTCTGCTCATGCTCACATGCTCACCAGCACACCCACACTCTCTGTCCACCATGGACATATGGACCTCCTGTGACCCAAGATTGTGCTCTGGTTGCTGCACTCACACCCCATAACACACATGAGCACAGAAAGCAGAGAGCCTGCACCCAGGAAAGGAGAAGGGATTTTAAGTAGGGAATAAACCAGACTGTATTTATTAGGCAAAGAGCATGGACAGACAAGTGTACCAACCAGCTCCCTATTTTCATGTATCCAGCCCTTTTTATCTGACTATCCCTCTATTTTCCCACATTTCTTCCTTCCTCAAAATCACCCAGATGCCTTCTTTCTCTACCTTTGTTTTCTGTCCTAAGCATCTCATAATAAATCCTGGATAATCCCGAAGTGCTTTTCCCCCACACCCCATGTGCCTCACCCCTTGGCAGCACCTCCCCCTAGTCAGAAAGAGGATATGGAGGCTTTTCCTGGTGACTCCTCACGTGGACTCCATGTCTGGGCACTTGGGTTTGTGGCTCTGCTGGGCCCACCTTGGGAGGGGCCTGGAGAGGGTGTCCATTCCTTGGGAGTCCTTCTATTGTCTCTCTCTGTTCCTTTGTGGGAGCTTTAATCACTTAATCTAACTCGTAGCACTTTTCTGTGCAGCAGGAAGAAGTGGGAAGGCTTGGATTTCTGCCTTTCTGCATTGCATCTGGGGAAGCTGGAACCCCAGGTCTATGCAGTTGCCTAGCTGAATTTTTCCCCAGCTGCCATGTTCCAGTTTCTCCTCATGCAACCATTGACAGGCTCTAGGTACCATAGGCCATGCTTTGTATGCATAGGGGGTCAGGTCCAAGACATTTTTTCTAGAAATATGTTTATGAAAAACATTGACACTGGCATATATGAACATCTCAGATAGAAATGGAAATTTTTGCTCCAGGCCCCCAGCAGAGTGCTGTTCATTCAAACAGCTGCTCTTCTCCCCAAATATAGATATAGAGATCAATAACTTGATTTAATATTTTTAGAAATGTATTTAAACTTTATTCTTCTTAGGAGCATCCTGGTCAGTTTAGAGTTCTTGGAGTTTGGATATGTAGGATTTCTTAAATTGCTCCGCAGAAGAGGATTAATAAGCTGGCTAAGGTTGCAAAGGGAATCCTTTGCTGTGCCATTTTCACGGAGGCAGCTTTGCAAAAGTGAAAATTCCAGTTACCTCTTCGGAAAGTTGGGTCTTGCCAATGCAACAACACATTTCCACCAGACTGCTTGAGGCCTACATCTGGCCAGCTGCCAGTGTAGCTGGGAGGACAAGTGGCTTATTCAAGTGTGCTGGGGACGTGTGTAGTACAGAAAAAAGAGTGAGCAAATACATCTGAACTGCTAGTTCAGATGTATTTGTCCTCAGAATAAGAACAAAATCAGGACACGTTCTTGCTGCAGAGGTTTGAATAGAGTCTTTCTCTTTACTGTGGCTGAAAGACAAATTCAGCCTAAAAGTAAGAGTAAGATGAAGGAAAGTCTAACAGTATAGAAAATTAACCATTGTTATAATTTATCAAGGGCAGCAATGCCCTTCATTGCACAAATTCTAACTCAAGACCTATTCAGGCATGCATTCCAGTACAAGAAAGGCTTTTGAGCTTGAAATAACACATAGAAAGACAATCTTATAGTGCCATAATGCACAAGGTTGGACTACAGGTTTGTTTTTGTCTTTCAGGTCTGTGGGTTTCATGTAGTTCCTGCCTGCAAGCACGAGAATGGTACGAGTTGGTACATGCTAAAGGTGTAGTGTTTCTAAAATGAGCACATGTGCTAGTGGGAGGGCTGTGATGAGAAATGGGGACACTGGTTATAGGGTGGTAAAACAGCAGCTGGAAGTTTCTGTGCTAGGATATTGAGACACTTTAAAAATACACCTTTCTCCATTAGTGAAGATAAAACCACACAATTTGCATAAAGAGGAAGCTAATGCAATGTGGCAATGACCAAATACCGAGTAAATGAGAGAAACACAATAGAAGAGGGGTCAACAGACCAGAAAGGGATTTAGGATAGTGAAAAGCAGTAGAAAGGAAGAAGTGATTGTGTTTGCCAAAGATGCTGCTGTGATACCTGTGTGCGTAGAGTTCCATTCAATGAGAAGAACCAGATCACCATTCTTTGAAATGTCTTTCTTTTTTTTTTTTGTGCTTCAGAGCATCACTTAAGATTCACATGTCTGGTACATCACACATACCTACTTGAATGCCTTTCTCCATGAGAAAAATTGTATCTTTCATCAAGGTAATGTATTTTTTTAAAACTGTCAGAATCATTCCAATGAAATGCATGAAGAAATCAATAGCAGAATTGTATTAAAGAAAAGCCACAGCTTTGCTCACAGTTAAAGGTTTCAAGTTCAATAATGTTGGACTTTAAAGAGAAGGAAAGAAATTTCCTTCTTTTTTACTATAATGCACTTAATGCACCATACAGAGAAGAATAGAAGCACTGTCCAATAGACCCTTTGTGTTTTCCTCAACCTTTGCTATCAGCCTCCTTCTCCATTTCTTTTTAATTCTCGTTCATTTTCTAAAAAGAACCCTCCACTGCAAACGAATTTAATTCCTTCCAGTGGCACTGCACCAGATATCATTGCATCCTGTCACAAACCATATCTGTGATGTTTAGAGAGCTATCTTTTATTTTGAAATATTGGTAGAAAAGACATTCCTGGTTCTGTTCTTTCTGAGGTAAGAAAGAAAAAAGAAAGATAAAAGAGTGGGCTACTGCCACAATGACTACATTTTTTTCAAACAAACCTGTTCTCAGTATGTTAATACACAGTGAAGAGAAGAACCAGATAAGCAAGTTGTAATTTCCTTCTGTCACAAATAAGACTATTTATTGAGGATTATTTTCTTTGGCAGTCCTTTTATGTCAGAAATGCAGGACTGCTCCCAAACAGCTGCTTCTGTTTGGAACTATTCTGAACTACCTCACTGCGATTCCTGGCTATACCTCAGGGATTGTTGTCCTCAGTGTTTGTCTCTTTGGTGTCTCTAAGTTGTCTTCTTCCATTTAAATGTACTTCAGGCAGACATTTATCATAACCTCCCTTTGAACTGAGCTCATTTTCTTTCCCTTGCTGTCTTTGAATATTCCTCCCACCGACAGCTACTCTTTCTTTACATTCTTTTTACATTACTTTGCGTGGGTTTTTCTGCCAGCTACCTCTTACAAGAGAGTTTTGCTTTCTGATTTTAAATAGCATTTCTAATAAATACTGTTTACTTTTCTAAAGTAAATACTTTTCTGGTGACGGAGAAAGGATTTCTGCCATGGAGCAGACAATTACCTGTATCCTTACAAATACTTAAACTTTGGTTTAGGTTCATATGGTCTGACCATCTCTGTGGAAATAAATTACATAGTGGATTAACACTTCCCTGTCCCACTCTAATTGAAAAACTGGTTACCTTCCACCAGTTACAAACTCTGCTCCAGTTTCCACCTGAAAATCGGGGAATACTTATGAAAACATAAATGATGAAACAGCGAGCCTGTCCCTAAAATGTCAGGGATTGCCTGGAACTAGCTGATTCAAGCAGTTGAAAATGGACTGTGTCACCTGCTTTTGCAAAGCAATAGTTTTTCAGTATTGGCCAAGTAGTGAATTTTATTTCAAGGTAAGGATAGCTTTTACATCCTAGTTTTGCATCTGGAGACACTTATTTCCTGTCTCTTCCGTGCCAACACACTCCACTCTCACTGCAGTCATTTAAGTCAGGGGAGGAGAACAGGAGGGCAAGGATCTGTAGGGTGAGTCAAAGCACAGCCTTTACTTGCAGGGGAGATGGGACAAAGTTTAAGGCTGGTGTTGAAGTCAGATCTGATGAGGAGCACACTGGTCTGGTGGAAGGTGTCCTTGACCATGGCAGGGGGTTGGAACTAGATGATCTTCAAGGTCCTTTCCAACCCAACCAATTCTGTGATTCTGTGAAACACTGAAAGGGTCCATGGCAAAGGCTTGTGGAAAGATTAAAGAAGAGCAGGGTAGTGTCTGCTAGAAACCCTGCGTTGGTATTGCTCTTCGGTGTGCCCAAGGGCATCCTGATCATATTTTGTCCAAGGATGAAGGCATGGGAGGGATAACTCTCTATCATCATTCTTGTGGAATGGTTAATGATGAAGACCTGGTACAGGCAAGTCCATTTGCTGTAAATAAACTCTTGTACTTAACTGGTGGTTTGGCAGCTTCCTTTGTTTTTCCTGTGCAACGCTTTAATGAAACAGTGTGGACAAATCCTGTGACTATTTCCCTAGTTACTGTTGTCCTGGCAGAGTGCTTAATGCACATTTGTGACCGTAGCATTCAGAGACATTTCCCTGCTCCACAACATCGGCCTCTCGTGTGTGTTGAGGGATTGAAAACTCTCATGGGTTTCCACCCCCAGTCTCACACCCGTGAGCTGTCTGCTGGCGTAGCACTGTGCCAGACACTCCTGCATTTCTGCTGTAGGGGTTTACCAAGGAGACAGCAGCGTCTTTGCTGCTGGTTTGTGTGGTGCCTTGTGTGTAGGACTTGTTACACCTGCCCTGAGCACCACCTGTCCCAAAGGAAGACAGGAAGTGTTAATCAGTGGGAAAAGGCACAGGGTGCAGCCATTGATTATCAGAAGGGTTCAAACCCACTATCAGTTCAGCCTTTCAGGGAGCAGCAATATAATAAAATACTGTCTATTTGTAAGACTTCCCCAGTCTGTCAGACCCTCTATGTTTAAAAAATGTGGAATAGGAGACAATAGATATTTTCAGAAAGCATCTGCTGTATACAAAAATGTGCACATGTGCGTGACTGCATATAATGGATACACGCGATTTATGAGAGTGCTGCAAAACCAGCTCGATTTTGTGTGCAGATATATATGGAGACCACTTTTATAGCCTGCATGTGCACACACATATTTAAACACACAACGGTACGAGTTCTCTTTTGGTTCTCAATATTCTTCTGACCTTCAGTAGTTTTTTCACTCAGAAGTGGTGCCAAGAATAACTAAATTTTGGTTAAAAATTGTGTCCCTGGGCAGTGGTATTGTAGCAGGTGCTCTTAGTGCCTTGGTGAGCCAACAAGCCTCGTGAGTAGGAACTGGAATTGCTCTATATGGAAAAATATTTTGTATTAGTTACAGTATACTTCCCTAAAAAATACTATTTTTCAGAATGTAAGCGGTTGTAGCCATCCTCTCTCTAATCAGGCATACCTACAAAAGTGTACAACATCTCAGTATGTTATGGGTATTAAATTACTATGGAATTAGAACTTCTTGAATTTGAAATTGAGTAATTGTCTATGGTCTATTTAATTCTCTTTTTTCTTTCTCTTTTTTTCCCCTCTTCTTTTCTTTCCTTGTTTTGGATGCAAAGTTTTCCAGTTTCCGCATAAGTTTGCCAGAGTTTGGTTGTGTCTCAGGGAATGCATAGCCATTGCCACCAACTCTTTAGAAAAGTTTCAAACACAGTAAAAAATAAAATGAAAGAATGAAAACACTTGAAGATGTGAGTACGATCAGACTGTGTAGAAAGCTGTATATTGGAATTTTGAAACACTTCTTTGTAATCAGCTCCTGTGAGCTGACAGTGTGTACACTGAATTTTGTAGGAAGCTACCTGACTCTCAGAAATAGCTGTGAAAAAACCCAACTGCAGTATTTCACCAAAATCAGTTCTTTTTATATACATGCTCTTTCTTTCTGGCACTGAAGGAGGGGTTTTCTGGCTTCTTTTGCTTTTACAAAGTCTCCAGATATTTTTCCATGAGAATACTCCATACTAAAATGTACAAGAACAGGTTCTTTTTTAATCTTAGTTGCAATTTACAAAGGACTTTTGCAGTCAGACCATCCCAGTACAGAAACTGTGACTCACTGAAGTGAGCATCAAGAACCAAAGCCTTTTTGGACCTAGAGATGAACCTCAGGAGCAGCATCTGCCTTTAGCAAGTGCTTAACCCTTTCAGCTTTTCTGTGTGTGCTGTGCCCATTCTGAAAGAGAATCAGAAAGGAATTTCAGATTATTCTGAAATTACAGGTTTGGGCTCCACTATAGTTATGAATGACCAAAACCCAAAGATAACATTTTTTTTGCCCCTGAAATCTATATGAAACTAAGAGGAATACCTGAAATGAGAATCTGTGCTCAGGACAGATAATGTTAAAAATTGCACAATGTACAATGAAGTAAAAGGTATAAACACAGCATGAGCCGAGACCTGTTGGTTTACTTGTAAAACTAATAAAGGTTTCAAAGTTTCTGTGTTAGAGAAAGAACTCCAAATGCAACTTATGGTAGCAACTACAGTTTGTTTTCCACTTTAGCATTTCAAAAGTTGATGTCAAACCACTGAAAGATGAAAATTAATTAATTGCATTTTTACTGTAGCCGTGAAAAGAGAAATTGTCTCAAAATTACTAGCCTTAAATTCACTGCATTTGAGTCATTCCAGTCTGCTGTATGTGAATTTTTTTGAGACTTCTTAATTTAGTGACTGAGCCAATTCAAATTGTATTAGTACAGAGGCTGCTTTCATAATGCAACATCCAGGTGTCTTTGGCAAAGTCTATGCACTAGCACTTCAATTCTCCTCTTCTATCATACATGTTCTACAATACATTAAAAAAAAATTAAAAATCTTTCTCTTCAATACAGCAAAACCAATTTGTGCCCTTTATGGTCTGACAGCTTAATTTTTATTTCTTGAAGAAAAAAATCATTCAATTCCTAAACCCAATCTGGAGTTATACAATTTGTTAAAAAGCCTCAGAAATTAGCAAGCAGCTTTTAGAAATGTTTAACTTAAAAACAGCCAGGAAGGTTTGGGTTTTTTACATTTGTTTAAAAAAATTATATTCCCTCAAAATGAGACCTTTGTGCCAAGTTTTATTCTGGAGCACAGCTTTACAGCTGAGCTAAAACCCCCTATAATAGGAGAAAAGTGACAGACCCTTAACTATAGTAGCATGAACAGCACTGCTATAATTCCTGGGTGAACTTTGTCCCTGGATGTGTGTTTTTGGAGTGTGCCGGGGTGACATTCAGCCTCTACATTCATTTTTATGATAATTCAGAGTAAATTGTGGTGCAATAAACTCTTCAAGCCTGTCTTTCTTGTGAAAGCCATGAATCAATCAGCTGCAGGCTTTTTTGGGTCTTTTCAATGTATAGTGATCATTTAGATTTGACATGCATTGTGAGACCTTGGCTTAGCTCCTCTCTATGGTCTGTCATTAATTCCAGCCTTTACTGTTCTGAAGTACAGTGAAGGATGACTGAGAAATCATTGCCCCTCTTCAGCTCTGTTATTGCACAAAATAGCAGCGCAATAATTTTTTGTCAATGTTTTACTCTAAAAGCTTTCTACATCAGTTTTGAAAAGGAAGCAATAAAGCCCATTCAATGGTATGAATAAAAATCCTTTGAGGTTTAGGCGCAGGGCTGCTTTTCTTCAGCTGGTAATCAAATTGGAGCTAAAATGAAATTGAGTTTTCTTATGAAAATAGCCTTTGTTGCTGGGAAGGCTGGTAATTCATAAACAATAACCTGCTCTTTTGTGTGGATAATAATATATTCATGTTCTTTCAATAGGGTAAAAGCCAGACCTAGTGCATTATGGTACAGTAAAAATAGCAGAAGGAGCTTGCTGGAATAATCTTGAAGAAGAGATGTAGCATTCGGTGACTTAAGCTTTCAGCTCCCATCTGAAATTGTACTTTGCTTTTATTTGTGAGCCGGGTTTTAGTTGTTGATTTGTTGCCGCTATACAATATTTGGTTAATTGTGGAAGATCTCAAGCTGTGCTCATCACTGCTCCCGCGAAAGCCGCTGCCAGCTGCTAGAAACAGAGCCTGCTGCTACAGGATGTACACTATTCACAGGAGCAGCCTCTCAGCGCTGATTATCACTGAAGAGTTGCCTGCTCTCCATCACTGCGCCCTGCACGCAGCCGGACCGCGGAGCGCGGGGAGGCAGCGCCCGCCTGCCCTCTGCTCAGGGTAAGGGAAAGGCGTGCGCCGGGACAACTTGGCTGGGGATTCTCCAAGCGCTGCTGGGGAAACATCCTCCCGGCCCCCGGGAGGATGGCGTGGGCTCAGGCACTTTGGAGCCGAGCGGGGGCTGCAGGAGGACACGAGGGGCAAGGAGTGAGGGTTTCCAAGTGCTCTGCGAGGTGCTCTTGGAAATGTTGCTTGGGGGTTCGGTGTTTCTTTCTAATTAGCCGGGCGAGACTTTGGAGGTTTGATTCGGCGCTGGTTCTTGTGGTATTGCTGTGCCTCGTTGTCACGTCTGTGTTTTGTGACTCGATGCTGAAGGTCTTGGTGTGGATGGAGGATGCTCTTCAGACAGGTTGTGTGAGCAAAGGCGAGAGGCTGGCAGAAAACTCCGGGAGCTTGTCCTGTCTCTAGTGACTCTTTTTCTTTGCCTCAGCTCGGGGGGAGTGGAGGGTAAACTTCAGTCTAAGTACCTCTCCATCAGTTTATGCTTTTAAATTGTTGATAGCTTTGATGGTGAGCTCTGAGTGGTGACAAATTTGCATGCAGACACAGACGTGCAAAAATGCTGATTTGGAGTCTGTTTACGTGTAAGATGCAGACTTGATCAGCCTCACCAAGGCTGAGGTGAGAGATTGCTTAAAGATTTAGCTGAATTTTGCCTAGTCTTCCTGCCTGGATTACAGAAGTAATACTGAAGCCACTCTCCAGAGTGCCCAGAGGGATGCAGGGTTAGACACGATAGGCAGTCAGAACTGTGCCATTACTTGTGGATTTTGGTGGCAGGGAGAACTGGAGGACTGAGCGTGTCTTGGTGGCAAGTCAGAAGCAGCTTTTCAAAGGGCTTTCTTACAGTGGAAGGGTTTGTGACCCAGACTCTGCAAGCCACACTCTTTTTACTGAAATGACGAATGGATTAACACCAAGTGTATTGCTCTCCTTATAAACTTACCCAAGGATTCAGAAAAGTAAAACTCCCCACCCCAATCAGAACGTATCCAAAGCAGATAAAATTAAATAAGAATGTAAAGTGCAAAGTCTTACAATGGGGATTATTTTCAAAGTAACATTGACATTAGATCTGTACTGTATGCAAGGCTGTCTCGAAGTAGTTGCAGAGGTTTTTATTCATTTTTAACAGTGAAATTACATGCTTAACAAAAGGAACTTTTAAAGGCACAGTGGTAACTGACAGTCAAAGCAATATATGTCATTATCCAATTAGTACACACAAATGTGTTTTTATTATTCACTTAACATACCTCTGTGTTTGGCTTCCAGAAATACAGTGTTTTATTTCTCAAAGTGTTTTAAGACTGGTATATGTTTTACTGCTGCAGTTGGAGTAATATCTGTGCACATTACAAGTATTTATATTGTTGTTGCTCATTGGGTTAACTATTTCTAGAGAAATATCTTTAAAATCAAAAATTGTGTGTAAATGCTGGTTAGACAAAATGTAGAATGCACTCAATTCCAGTTTTCTTCACAATGGGAAAATTTGCTTTATATTACATTAAAGTTTAATTGAGATAAATAATATGGCTTGTGTTTAAAAGAATGATAATATAACTAAATTTTCAAGTGCATTTGAATGGAATATATGTTAGCATATAAAAGAGCATCTGTTGGTACTTGCTAATATGAGAACAGAGGGTCTATTCAACAGAACCAACCTTTTTGTTTTGGTGAAAAATAAACTATCTAGCAATGTGGTTTTGGCATTTGTTTCATTGGGAAACTAGTGAACTGACATGTGGTGGTGATTTTAGCTTTTTAATTCGAAGCTTAGCAGAGTTCTGGTGCATTGCATTATCAGAGTCCTTTGGAAGGAAACATTTCAGTGGTAGTTGGACAGTGCTGTTGTCCTAGCACCAAATACATACAAAAGGCATAGCAAGTTTGTCAAGGACGGTACTTTGGCTACAGCTTTAGAATTTTCCTTCTCTTGCTATATTTGGATAAGATTTAGTGAATGTGGTTGAAGTGGAGTGTGTTTCCTAATGTTTCCGATGTTGGATTCACCTTTGTCATGGAAATGCATGCTTTGTTCTGGGATTCATGCAGAAAGGATGCTTCATTTAGGTCTGAGGTGCTGTAATGAAGCTCTGGTATGTGCACAGGCATCCATGAGCACAAACAACATCTTTAAATTTCGCTAGCCTTAGACGTTTCCCACACTGATAGCACCAGAGTGGGACAGCTGTACCCTAAAGAAAGTAAAGCTTCGCATGAGAGAACTGCTAATGCATCTCATGCCCAAGTATTATCCTGTTATTTAGCAGTGTTGAAATTATTAATAATTACCTAACAGTGAAACACTCTAAGATCTCCAAACTCATTTAATGCCTATTTTAGACTATAATATAAATAAATATCATGTTTATCAATGTTAACTTTGTGTACTGCTGTAACTCACAAAGGTAAATATTTTCAATTGCAATTAGCATTTCTAAGTTTACAAAGGAACACATTTGCAGTCTATGCAGCCATAAGTTACAGGCTACTTATTGTAACACACAAAGTTGTCCCCTGTTGACAAAGTGGGTTGGATGATGCACTGTACATTTGCCTTGAAATTTTAAGCTTCTGCTGATGCTGGAACATGAATTCTTTACTGAGTATGGCTTCCCCTACAGATCTAAGGCAAACAAGTTGATAGGAATTATTTGCAATAAAAAGCAACTTCCAACCATTGCAGACAATAGGGTAATTGAAGGCCATGAAAACCTGTAGTAAAATAAAAATGAATATATTCATGTTTGGCATATTTTACTTAATGAATGCATCCTACCACTGGGAAAAAAAGCCCTGACCTTTTACATAAGAAGGTAAACTAAGTGAATTAACTTATAAATGTGTTTTTACACATTGGCTTTCTCTGTACTAACTGTACTTAAATTTTTCAGCCTTGTTTTTCAAGTAGTTTGTGGTCACCTTGGCTGGATTTGCATGTAGATGTTTTCTAAAAAAAGAGTATTCAGTAAAGGCATATCCAGATAATTTATTCACATTAGAAATTTGGTGTTAGAATAGCTCTGACACCAGGCTTATCTGATAGACTTCAAAATATGTAAAAATAATACTTAAGATGAAGAAACATGTTAAAGGATTTTTATCAATAATTATGATAATTGAGGTCACAAAGTGTGACTCGTGGATGAACGGTGTAGAGTGCTGTTTCACAGATCTCCCTGCTTTTGCTCTTCGGATTGTTATGTTTGCTTAAACTTTGTAGAGCTTAGTAAAATGCTGTACTTCTTTATGTTAATTGCAGAGAAAAAAGTTGGGAGCAGCCTGAAGTCTCAATACTTTCATGTCTGTCTACGTCAATCCTTGAAAACTGAGAGCTTGTTTATGGGTGTCTTTTTATTTTCAAATTAGATGTAAGGTTAGCAGATGTCAATGTTTATTGTGTTCTCAGCTTTCAAAGCACTCTGCCTTATCAGTGTACTTGAATCCATGTGGTGCATATAAAATGAAAAGCTTTGAGTATTTTTATTAAGACATCCAGGAAGAGCTCTGTAAACAAGGCTTTGCCTTCTAGTGCTCCGGCTTTGCATTGTCACCTGTTGTAAACACACTCTTACTTCCTTGTTATGAAATGTGGCCAGAAAAAAAAGAGCAGATCTCTAATGTGTGTGGTGCCTTCTCAATGTAGCTCTTTGAATACCAGTGTTCTGCTTTGAAATAGGAATTGTCTGCTTTATGAGGAGAGCTGGTTCCTTAACTTTCCTCAGTGTGATGGCCTGAGGGTAATGTTATTTTACAGTGTAATTCAGCTCATTTTATCCAAACTGTTCTTAAAGATGGTTGGAGCAGCATCTTTCTGCTTTAAGGCCCTCAAACACAGTAAAAATAAGTCAATAAAAGTAAAATATTTTGCTGACAGTTGGGCTACTTAAGGGGCTTCAGCAGTTGAAAGAAAGGGGGGATTCCATTTTAATAGCTTTTAGTGGTTCAAAACAGGCTGGAAATAAGCAGAGGAAAATCAACTAAACAGTAAGCTGAAGCAAAATTCCTCCAATTTGCTGTTACAAATGGAAAACCAAGATCCGAACTCTCCACTGTCCAGTACTTTGATGTTTCTCTGGTGATTTCAGAAGACAGGTAAAAAATGGAGGTTGGCATGGCAGCTGTGCTTCAGTGCAAAGGCCTGGGCAACCTCCAAGTTGGATTATGAAATTGGGGGAGGAGGAAATGGTGGCTGGGCACAAGTTTCTGGGATCACAGGCAGCCCCTCAGTAATAGTGGTATAAATGTACAAAATCAACTGCTTCAACTGGAGGGAGTTTTAAGTCACTTTATACATCTGTGAAGAATCAGTCGTTTAAGGAAGTAAATTCTTGATGAAATGATCTCCCAGAATATTTCTAGCATCCCATCTGATGTCACCGTCCAGAGAGAATATATGTTGCAAAATCCTACCAATGCATATTGGGTATATTGAGTGTGTACATAAAGGAGGAAATATAAATTGGCAGTTCTTAGGAATCTGGAGAAGACTCCCACAAAGCATGAAACAGTCTTTTTTTTTTTTTTCTTCTAAATTTACTTGTGCCTTTGTGATGACTGTATTTTTTTCTTTATCCATCCATGGATTCTTTTCACTGACTTTCTTACCTCTCTGCAAAACAATTTAATCTTCTCTTAATTTTAGCTTATCATTGCTCAAAGCACTGGTCCTGATTTCCCCAGAGCATTCCATCACTTAAATATCTGTAACTAATTTGAAATCAGATGTGAAAGTGATGGGAAACACTGGGAAATCAGGTATGCTCTCAGAGTAAAATGCTAGCTTTGCAAAAGTTTTTCAGATCTCTTTTGTCAAATGTAAAAGCATTGAAGTTGAACAGCCTTTCTCTTTTACTCCTTAAGCCATCCATATTTGCTGGTGTTAAGGTCACCTATTAAAATTATGTTTCCACTGCCACACTGAAGCCGAAGAGGTAACAACCATTTCAGAAAAACTGGAGCAAGAGGTAATTGGTGCATCCATCACACAGTACAGCAGAAAAAGGAAAAAATTAAGGGTATACATTGTTATAACTGTTATGGGTACTAATTTTCATGGTCTAGGCTTGTAGAACATCTGAAGCATTAAACAACCATCCTCAGACACTTATACAGCCTTTCCCCGAACACTGCTTACACTGAAGAAAGAGCACAGTTTAAACTTCCACCAATCAGCAAAGATACAAAACTTACAGAGAGTTACAAAAATGTCATTACAGTCTCCCTAGGAAATGGAACATCCAGCTGCAAAGCATTTATAAAGTACATCAAATACTTCATATCTCATAGCAGCTCACAAAATGTGTCTTGATTTATCTGTTTGAGAGCTCATCTCCAGTGTCTCTTTGGAGCTGGTCTTAATCTTTCATCAAGGTCTTTCATGGGAGTTTTTAACCATATTGGAATTGTGCAAATGTTGCTTTTGAACCATATTGGAAATGTGGCATTACGTTGCTTTAACTGACAATGTTTTACAAAATCAATGCAAACATGCCCATAAATGTTAAAGGATAAAATGACATTGGACTCTACAGTTGTTTTATTAGGCTGAGCTGCAAATGTGTAAGATGAATAATGGACTACTGATTAACACTTGACTTCATAAACTGATATAACTGTACTGAAATCATTAAAATAATTTGTCAATTTGTAAGAAGATTTATTGTGATGAGTTTTTAAAGTGAATTGAATAGTTTCAATAGGTCTTTAAGCCAGAATAGCAATTTGAATGAGACTCTACTGCCTATAAATTTAATAAAACAATACAGCACTTAAAATCATGTAATACTCTGGTTAGTCTAACAGAATAAGGATGTGGGAGTTGAGTTACTCAAGTTTGAGATATGCATCAGAGACTTTGACATTGATGGCCAGCATCCTTGTCAGTCTTGGAGTATAAATGTACTGTGTTGAATGGATATGGAAAAAGGTCCAGTTGAGACAGACCTCTAATCTAGTGGGAACCTTGCCATGGAAGGTTCAGTTCTGGGGGACCAATTTTTGTCTTCTGTTGAAAATGAAAGCACATTTTGTGAAGGTGCTTCCTCAATGTCTCAACACTAATCTAAGCCAGAACAGACCAACATTTTTGTGGTACTAAGTAGATAAGTGTTTAGCTTTGTACATGTCTGAATTTTTATCCTCCTGAAAAACTGTTTGAGAGTCAACTTTTTGATGTCAGCCCACTCCAGAATAACACCAATGCATCATCTTATAGAAATTCTGTCCAGTTAGATATTTATACCTCAAATTTGTACCTCACATTATGTGAGTATGGTAAAGAGGGCACTGATTCTCTTTCAGTATTCCTCTCAACATTGAATGACAGCTTAGAAAAATGAATACTTAGTTATTTATAAAGATAAGATCAAAGTTTTTAATGAAATAAGGGAGCTCATTTTTTGGAACACTGAATTCCTGTTGTCCCTAGAGATCAAGCTTTTGTGTGTAAATGCTGCCTTGGATGGCAGCATGGCAAAAGGAAAAAATCCTGTTCAGAGAAGCAAAGAGTCTTTAAGCTGCAAGGGTTCATGGTTTCAAAAGAATGGCCTGTCTGAACATAGGGGTGTGGCTGTGTGCAGAGAACCTGAACCAAGGGACACATGTGGTGACGAAAGGCTGCTGACAGTCCCATCCAAAAGCCACTGTAGAAACTGGCAAAGCTGTATATTCGGTGAACTTTTGCAAACTTCCGGGCATGTCTTTGGGGGACATGTCTTTTCATGAGCATTGCACATGTTCTGGGGATGTGCTGTGTGTCCCTACCTGGTCAGATGTGCTCAAACATCTTCACTCTCTTTGTTATGTAGTTCATCACGTGAACAACACATGGTGGGTAGCACAGGCTTGAGCACGTAGTCAGTAAAATCACTGCACAGTCTGTGCCATGAATCCAGCACTGAAAGTGATAAGGAACATTCAAAATACCACTGAATGGAGCATGAGAGACTGTTTGGGCTTTATAGCACAGGAAGGGGATGTGTCAACTCTGTGATTGAATAATTGTATTAATTTTCTATGTAGCTGGGAGAGCGTGGTTGTTGCTGCACAAAACTGACACAGTATAAAATCCTCTGAAGAGAACATTAGACTTGTTTGGAAAGGTGGATCCAACTGTATCTTCCGTGTTATAAAAGTATGTGTGAATCTAAAGCCTATGAGCTCTTTTCCTTTTTCAACTTGAGTAAGTCACAAGTGATTATTTTCCTGGGTAACACTGACACACAGAAATGCTTTGAGACTAACTGCTCCTGAGGGATAGCCCATGGCACAATCATAGGTGGCAATAACTTACAGCTGCTCTCATTCCAGACTGGATGTGACATAGAAACCTAAAGATAGAAAGATATTTGTTCAGTTACTGAGCTCTAGCAGTAGTCACATGGTGTAGTGATTCTGTTATCTGACAACTACATTTCTGTTCTGAACGTCCAGGGGACGTAACTCTTCCCATCATTTTCATTCTGCAAGAGAGTGAAATATCCACTAGCTTTATACAATAATGCTTCTCTCAGTAGATGATGGGCTAATGTCTTATGCTGCATTGAAGCTGATTGTCAAAAGCAGCAATGAGGGCTTGCCAGTTCTTTTTGGTAGCTTGTCATGTGGATGCTGACCTTGTGCAGTGGCATTGCGTCATCTGGGTACAGGACACCAACCAGCTGCACAGGAATTAGCACTCCCTGGGAGGCTGATGCAAACATAGCCTTGCAGAGCACCACGGTGGGCTCCCCTCCTCACTCAGGGCTTTCCTTGTTTTAGTTTGTGCCACATCCTTAAATGAAGAGAAGAAAACACTGTCAGGGCTTGCCTCTTTTAAATATTAAGGAAGAAGAGAGAAAAGCAACGAGGGTCTCTGTTTTCTGCCTGACTTCCACTGTGAGGAAAGGGAAAGTCAGCGAGCATACAGGACTTGGTCAAAAAGGAAACAATCACCTCTCTTGATCAGGACAATCTTCTCCTTTTTCCTTGCTCTCTCTTCTGTTGCCAGCTTTATGTTATCTGCTGGCAAGGAAGTGTTGGGATCCTTTAAACTCCACAGAGATTATCTTTTGATCTTCTACCTTCTCTGCTTTCAGCAAAGGAAGAGACAAACCTCTGCATTGTTTTAATTTCCTTTAAATCCTGCTTGGCCTTTCTAGGCCCTTGAGCTGTTGACAATCTAGTGGCAGCCTGAATTCATGCTGTCATCTCTAACCTGCTGGGAGGATGCTGTGATTTGGGGCTCTGCAGTCACACTGGCAGAGCATCTCGAGCTTCTTTGATATATTTGTGGGCATGAGTTTCTGGAGTGCCTTCAGCTGTTCACTGATAGCAAGAAGAGAGCTTTTCCATGCTACTGACTCATACTCTGATGAAGGATGGAGCTCTGCAAAAGCTGCTCCTGACTCGTACAGAGCTGTGAGGTACCAGCTGCAGGATGTTTTGCTTTCTGACCTGATACAAAGGCCCTTGTTTCATTGCAGTTACAGTTAAAGTGTGCCTGCTTTTGCTTCATATTAAGGAGCTATTAGGGCTGAAGTTTAATTTAGTACTTTAAGTAAGCTCTAAGCATGTTCCAGCGGGGGCATCTGCTAGATCTGCTGGCACACAGAAGTGAGTTCAGATAAGGAACATGATCTTTAAATCAGCTTTCAGTGAACAAAGGAACTGAATGTGTTATATGTAGAAAGTTTGTAATGCGATGTCTATCAGAAATTGACCGATTAGAGAAAAATCTCTAAATCACTAGCCTTCAAAACTTACTTTAATCATGTTTTTCAAAAAATGTGACTGAGCATCAGAAACATCTTTGGATTTCTGTCAAGCTGCCCAGCAGGCAAGTCACATGGCCCACAGAAGCAATGGCAAAGTTATGTTTTTCCCATATGCTTATTTTCACTTCTTAGTATTTTTATTCCCAAGCACTGTGAAGAATTAAATACAGATGAGGATGAACTCACGCCATTGGACATGTTTCATGTTATGCCAGTAACTTCATTTTGCTTCATTGAGGAATAAAACCTGCTCATCTCCCTTAACTGATTAATGTACATTTGTCAATAAAAATGTTTTTTTCCAATGACCTTGTATCTTTCTGTAATCAAAAATACTTGACACAAACAGTTAAGGGCACAAAGATGTATCTCCTTGCTTGCTCTTGTCTGAGACTGGATGTTATGGTGACCCTCTACTCAGGAGAAAAATAGATTTGGGCAAATGACTTGCATCATCTTTATTCTGAGGATACCTTAACAAGGTTTAGCTATCTATTGTTTTCCTCTGTACACTGAGGCTAAGTAGTACCGCCGTGTTTTCACATATATTAGTCTGATGGGGCTAACTTTTCAAACATTTCTCAATGAAATATGCATGATGAAACCCAGCAGCAGTTGGAAACAAATACCCTGTGGCTTGTGACTGAAGGTGTGTTACAAGTGACTGTAGGAATATTCCTGAAATACTCTGATTTTCATCAAGTCAGTGTAAGGGTAAACAACTTAAACCACATGATCCAACAATAATAGTTTAATAATATCATTATTATTATAATCTAATTAATGATAGCCAATATATTAAAATAATTAGTAATTGCAATAGATTAGTCGCAAAGATGCTGCTTTGGGAAATATTGGTATTCCGCACTATGTTGTAATTCTTGGAGAAAGGTAAAATCCACACTATCTGAAAGATGACGCTATAAAAAACACTGAGAAATACTTGAAACTCTCTTAGTTTCTTTCGTTCTACCTTTATAAACTCCTCCATTTGATTACAGCAGGAGCTATAATTTCAAAATAAAAACCAATATGGAATTTAATTTCTTATGCCTGAGTGTTTCAGCAGATATTTTCATAAATGCAAATTTGAACACATTCTGGAAATGGATACTGAGCAGTCTTGTATCAAGAATTTCAAATATTGAAAATTTGGACTAAAGCTGATGAATGTAAATTATCATAAATATTTCAGTGAAATATGGTGGATGTTAACTGAAATATTTAAAATTAATGTAATAAAAATAATAATTACATCCAAGACGTCTCATTTTTGTATTATGACCATATTCTGATTTTCTTAATTTTCTGTTTAACAGATCAAGTTTGAAAGTTGGTGAACAGCAACTTGTGCATTCAATACAGAACTTTCATGCAACACTATGAATTAAAGTTTTAATAGCATTTACATAAGAATTAGGTAAAACCAGTACCACTGTGCTGCTGAGGCTGTCCAGGCAGGTGCTGATGTGTGAGAGAAGACAGAGCTCTGCAGGTCCCTCTGCTGTCTCCAGCTGCGTGTACCAAGGCAGGTACTGTATTTTTCTGTGGTTAGACAACTGGTTTGGGGGCTCATGAAGGGTCATATAGGATGGTTTCAGTGAGAAAAGAAGCTTGAAACCCCTGTGTAGCGATGAAGAATGAGGTTTGATGGAGTGTATTTTAATGTAAAGCTGTTCCCCTAGTGTTAATCTCCATCAACTTCTGCTCCTTTTAGCTTTTCACAGCTTTTTATAGTGTTGGAAGAATGTTTCACCTGCTTTTAGGTTGAAGTAAGGGTCTACTGTATTGTCTGCCCTATTCTTTCATGAAGTGTGAAAAGTCCTCTCCACCCCCAAGTTTTCAAGATTAACTTTTTAGAGGCATCTATGACCTCACTTTTTATTTTCTGCTTTGTTCTCTGCTTCCCTGGTAGACTTGTCAGAGAGAGAGTGATTGACTAGAATTCAGTTGTGGAGGTTATTGATTGCACAGGAGTGGAATGTGTGGAAAAACAGGAAAAAATAGAATGCAAGTAGTTTTATTCTGTTTCTGAGGCATCAAAGATAAAACTAAAGATGGAGGGTTATGCTGAGATGCCATCCTTGTTCCCAGAGCTGGAAGAGCTTAGATGCTATGTTATTTAATACAATAAAACCATTAGGCTTGACACGGGTCCCTCTCTGTGCATTTCTACAACTTTTGAGCTGAAAGTTTGCTGTTGAGAGCTGTCTGAAAGGCACTGTGGTTATCAGGTCACTGTGCAGGGTGCTCAGACAGGGCAGGCGGGTGACACAATGGGGATCCAGGATGTGAGAAGGCCAGCACAGAAACTCTGTGTAGCTGCTTAAAAATTCTGTCCGTGAGAGAGTGATGGACTGATCTGTATGAGCATGAGGCCAACAGACTTATTTTTGAGATAGGCTAGGAGAGCCCATCGAACTAGGAATAAAGTCCAACCTCATGGAGAACCAGTAGAAAGGCAACTTGATATTGTAACACTGAAACCTTTATGGCTCATTTCTGTCCCATGCCCAGCCTCACAGTGGAAAAAATTAACTTTGCAAGGATTGCTTAGATCTGTAGAGGTTAGCAGGGTCCTGTCTCCTTCCAGTTTTTGGTGTTTGTGTTTTTCTGAGAGGAGTTCGTTTAGCAATGCCGTACTAAGGTCGGTCCGAGATAACAAAATTTAGAAATCTTTCTGTAGCTGAAATGCTGTGACTTTTATCTGAGGAAATGGCTGATATGGTGCTGTGCTCAGCCTCTCCTCATACAATAGATGACTAAAGCCCTTCAGTATCTTTCTGGCCCTTTTCTGTACTCACCTGAGCAAGTCTGTGTCATTCTTGCACCAAGGAACCCTGCACTGGGCTCAGCACATCAGATGTGTCTCACCAGGGTGAGCTGCAGGGGAAGGATCCCCTCCCATTACCTACAGACAGCATGCAGACCCTAGCACAGCCCAGGATGGGAATATTTCCTTATTTCTAGAGAAAACAGTGTTCCCAAACCACTGGTCCATTACCTCACAGTGGCTGTAATATTTTCAAAAAATTATGCTTTAAAAGCTCTTATGCTCTATTGCTGCTCCAGGTTCATACAGGCACCCAAGCCTTTGTATGGTTGCTTATTAGGGTTAGGTGGAAGTATTGTAGTGAAGCAAATGGAGTGAGTTTGTACTGGAAAGTGTGCTAAAAGTAGAAAGCTGGTTATCTTTCTCTGTTTATACATAGTAAGGCATGAATGCAAGCCATGTCAATGTGTAGCAGCTGCATCTTCTGTGTTATCTCAGACTCCTCTGTGTGATAGAGAAGCCAGTGATTTTGATTTTTGCTTTCCTGTGCTGATTTTATATTAGTGAAACTTCCAGGAGATTGATGGAGTCACATAGACACATATCACAGTACAGCAGAATGCTCAGTTGTCTCCTTAAATCCCACTGAAAGCATCTTCCAAGACCTAGTGCTGCCAGCAACATAGGACCTAGGGGTTATAGTCATTCTACATTCAATTTCTTAAATTGAGTCTAAGCTCTTGAAATTAAATGTAAGGTTGTCTCGAACAGAGGTGCATCAAACCCAGTTTTGGATAAACCAGAACATACAGAGCAGTCTAGCTGCAATAATGAGGGCAGGTGTCTGGAAGAAAATGACCTTCAAGGAGATATACCCTAAAACTATCCTGCTGGGAAACTGTGAAACAAGCCCAGTGTTTATATGGAAAACAGGTCTTGACTCTATCAGTGGTGTTTTAGCACTTCTGGTGCAAAACTGGAATATGCAGCTACATAATTTACAGTCATATGGTGGAAAACAGTATTTTGAAAGCAGGTCATCATTAAAATGTGTTTGAATCAGTTTCAGCCTTGCTTCTCACGCATTACAGGCTTTTACATCTTGTTATAGATCTGAAGGTTTTTGAAAAGCTTTGTGTTTTATCAAAATAAAATGTACATAGCAGCCATGGCAAAAAACAATGTCCTAAAGGCACTGAGGAATAACGTGCTGATACTCCTCAGTGTGTGTAAAATACTGAACCACGAGGTGATGGGACAGTAGCAAAGCACGGCATGGGTGCCTGCTGATTTCCTGGGAGTGTCCCATGGAGGATGCCACCTTGGAAAAGAACAGAAGGGACGAGTATGTGATTTGGACTCAACAAGTTCTGGTTGATTTTTCACAGGCCTTTAGGAAGGCGGATTGGAGATATGGCTGTTTGGATGTGTGTTGTGGATGTTGCTGCAGTCATGAGCAAGCAAGAAGACAGATCTTGCCTCAATAAACAAATGAACTTCATATAAGGGAAAGACAGGAAGAAACAGGAAAATTAAGCTGGAGTGAAGGAGAACATAGGATAATGAATTTTACAGAAAAGCAAAGATTTCAGCTCATATTTTGCCTTGATGTCAGAAAGGAGAGGATGGTTTTAAAGAGAATGTCAGAGGTACTGAGAGACTAAAAGCTAATAAGGACATTTGGAACAGCTTGGAAGAGTAGGGAAATACTTTGGAAAGAAGCAAGAAAACTGTGTTGACTCTGGCATTACTGTCAGGGGTAAGGAAGGATCAGAGGTGTGCCAGGGTACTCCACGTGGTGCTGGTCTTATTGCAAGAGCCTGCTACTGACGTGATCCATCGCTCCAGCAAGGGAGCTGGAGGAGTGGATCACAGCAGCTGGGATGATCAATTTGTAGGTTGGTCCTAGTAGGAGGGATGTGAATAGGTTTAAAAAGGCCTAAGGTGACTGATGCTAAATGCAGAAAGGAGGAAATTCCTGGAACCAGGACAAGAACTAGTGCAAAGCAGGAGGTGGAGGCTTGAAGGTGCAGGTAGTCACCAAATGCAAAGCTGTAGAGACACACTGAAGGCAAACTTGGTCCAAATTTAAAATGATGCTGTATCTTCATAGACAGGCAACCCCTCAAAGAAAACCTAAGGAGGAGGGCAGCAGTGATATGTACAAAGCAGCAGAAAGACTATAGCAGAGTTCAGGTGAGTTCACCAAAGACTGGTAGGCTGCATGGGAAATTCACTTGTACTCTTGTAGTGATAAAAAGAGAGGTGCTTAGCAATAGCTTAAAATCAGGAGGCAGGATCTTAGTAAAATGGAATTTATGTTTTAAAAAATAAACGTATTAAAGACCTCAAAACATTGCTGTTCCATGGTATTAGGGCTGCATCAGTTCATCCGAGATACAGATGAGGAACCTCACAGCAATACTAGGAGACTAGGAGCTTGTCTCCCATTATAGGTGAAAAAAATGGCAGAAAGGAGCTTAGCACCTCAGCTGAGTACTTGGAAAATGCATGAATGGTGAAATATACTCATTGACTGCAACTGCACTGCTTTTTCTCAAAGTTACACAGGGACATAAGTGCCCTGCTGAATTGAGAGCCTGAGGGTAGGGATTAGAACTTGTGTTTTCTTGGCCCTCTGCCTGAGCAAAATTGGTTATGCCACACCGATCCTGAAACATAACTTCTGTTTGTATTATTTGCAGAGTGCTGTGGGGAAATGAAAACTGGTAAGGCATAATTTTATTTGTGTGCTTTGAAATTTTATATTATCATGTATTTCTTGTTGCACTGTAATGAAGCTCTGATTTCCATATTAAAATTAATAAAATGAAAATAACATGAATGCAATATTCCTACTGAATGCATATTGACTAGAGAAGGTTTTCATATTATTCCACAGTCGTATTTATGACAGCCTATTTCTTTGTGTCTTGAGAAGACTGCAAGTCCAAAGGAACTTCAGTTGTTCACATTTTGTTTACTCAGTTACAACAGAATTCAGACGCAATCCACTCTTCAATACCACTTTTAAACTAAGAAGTAAGAGAATAATTTCCATTGTAATGATGTATAAGCATTTTTTTTGGCTGTTGCTTGCCTATAATGGGTGGGTTTAAAAAAGCAACAGCACTTACTGGAAAGAGATAATCTGCTAAAGTAGAGCTTATATTTCATAACAAACAGTCTGCTTTATCACGGATATTGGGCAGAGAACAAGAGAGTCAGCTTTGATTTGGCTTCAGTAAATATATCAAATTCATTCAGCTATGACTGTGTTATTTGGGCCTCTCAACTTAGCAAAGACTGAATAGTTTCCAATAAATAATATCAGTGCTCTGTAGGACTTAGCGAACGTGTTGTGCGTTCAGAAGGGGTGATGGTTTGAAAGTTATGGTTGTCTATCATCACTGGTTATTTCTGATGAAAGCAGGGATCATGGGCTGCTCCTGACATCCCTGCAAAGGTATCATAACCCACTTTACGGTGCAGTGTGTTAGGGAGTCCTGTGCTCCATGTCCAATTACATAGGAAGTGGACCAGCAGGAAGAACGCGAGCGTCTCCACAGAACATGGATGTTTAGATTTGATAACAGGAAAAATTTCTTCATTGAAAGGATAGTTGGGCATTGAAACAGGATGCCAAGCAATGTGGTGGAATCCCCATCCCCGGGGATTTGTGTAGATTTGTTTGGTAGAGTGGCAAATGTAGCAGTGCTGGGCTCATGTTTGGACTCGATGATCTTAGAGGTCTTTCCAAACCTCAACAATCCCATGATTCTATTCCATGCCTGCACCTCCCATACTCCCAGCCTTTGTGCAGTCCCTACTTGTTCCTCATCTGCCCCCTCAAAATGTTCATGGAGTAGCATGAAGGGAGAGTACATCCATCTAGGAGAGAGAGATACATGTTGGATGAGATTTTTCTAGGGCTCCTTGCTTGCTGCCAGCCCACTCTCTTAGGACACACACCTTATGCCTCCCAAGATAACTTTTTGAGGAGGGACAAGTGATCCAAGAGACCCACAAATAAAAGGCATTTCTCAAGTCATCATCGTAAAAATTCTCCCTGTTATCTTGGTGCAACTTGTACTTCTTGGATGGGGAAATAGGCAAAAGCTCTTTTGTAAAAGCATTTTTCCTCGTCACTCTTGCCCAGCTACCTTTTGTGGGATTTTTGACTTTAGAAGCATTATGACAAATGAATCATTTTTTCACTAGAATTAATTTCAGGGTGCCAGAAGGTTGTCATTTATGTCAACATTTGGTTTTGTTTGGTAGCTTTCTGCTACCATACTTGAGGAAAAGTAAACACCGCTGGCAACCATTTGAATATTTTTTTAGACAATACAGCAATCTTCATGGAAATCTGTTATCAGTGACATTCACAGCATGGGCAGTGTGTGATGACATGTGGTGATGTTTCCTGCCCAACCTGTTGTGTGTGCTCTGAATGAAGAAATCTTGTTGGGAGATGTTTTTCCTGCTCTGGTTCCACAAATCTAGAAAACATTAGATAAACAAAGGAATTGTATGTTCTCTGTGTTATCAAATAAAGTTTCTTCACTTTTCTTCAACTTGCTTATATTCTTTATTCTGGTCTTTCATGTCACAGAAATAAATTTTCTAGCAGGTTTTCCAGAAAGGAAATGGTATTTTGGAGTATATTACCTAAAATAGAACACATATACTCTTACAAAAATGCATGTATAGAATTTATAATGCAAAACCAATATCATGCTCTAATACTGCAATATAAGAACATTTCATGATTTTCAGTTTTTTAGAAGTAGGACAACTTTTTGATGAAACTACTTCTGTACCTCATCCATAATCCTTCCAAAAGCATAAAAATAAATGCCCTTCTAGACTCTCTCCTCCAGGTAATTTTACTGATCAGAAAACATACTGCCTCTGTTTGTGCTTCTTTATCTTTTAGTAGATTGTGCTTTGTGGTCAAGAGTAAAATTTTTAGTAATAGAGCCTTATGGCTTTATTCCTGTTTTGAATCCAAATTGCACCTCAATTTTGATCATATGAACCCAAGAAGGACTCGGTTATTTGTTCAGAACAGCTAAAGACCATGAAATAATTTGAAGTTTTAATCTTATTTTCAGAAAAAGTGGCTTAATATTGACTGAGAAGTCAGCACCACATACTACAATTTAACTAATCAGCTCTACTAAGCTGTACATTTCTCATTTTACTGTGGTTTATGGTAGCAAAGAAATGAACATCCTAGCTGCTTTTCTGAACTGCCTGTGTTAAAAAATGCTATGCCTTGCCAGTATAACAGTGTGTTATTTACTATTGATTTATATAGAGAAAAAGATTCATCCTAATGGCACTGCCAGACATAACCCCATCTGTGTTCAAACTCAAACTTGCCTTTCAGTGGAGTGCCAGAAAAAGGTATGTATCTGACTGATCTCTTATACACATCACAGAATAAAATTCTGTTTTCACTTGCCTGTGAAACATGTCTTTTGATATTGCAGCACTAATTAGTATTCGGAGACACACTGGGGCCTTTGACACCTCTGTCCCTTTCTGTGAAAACTGTTCTGGGTACAGGTGATCTTTTTCTTTTATTTTTTGCGTGTAAAAAATGAGGCAGGATAGGTTTTCTTTTATTAGCTGGTATTTGGAAGGGGAAATTAGTCCAAGTGCACCGCACTCTCAATTTGCTAGTTACTTGAAATGGAGAACAGAGGACTGACCCTGAGGTGATGCAGGAGCAGAAATGTTCTTCTTGCTTCTCTGCCCAGCTCTCTAAAGCAGTGTCAGTCACTGGGGGGGAACTACAAAAGGCCATAGCAACATCATGAGAAAATGTTTTTTGCTGGAGCTTTGGTGGGAGCTTTTTGTTCCTCTTCGTTTGGCTTTTGAGTTGTACGGGAAGAGGGGTGAGGTCAGTGGTTTCTGAAGTTGTTGCATGACACAGATTAATGTTTTCCTCTTTTTCCGCATTTGTTTTGTGGCAGATACAGCATCACAGAAATGTGTGAACATCAGAGGCTGAATTAAATACCTGTTTTTGGAAAACCTGCTGAATTAAATACCTGTTTTGGGGAAGGCCTGCTGATTTAAGTGCTGTCTGGTTGCCTTTTGGGCTTTAAATACACTGCATTTCTTTTTAGAAAAAAACAAACCACCAAAACAAACCAAACCCCAAGTAGTTATGATTTGTAATGATAGAATTTTGCTGATTACAGGAAGGATTGCTTTTGTAGATAATTATGTGTGGAGTTCATCTCATCCCACTTTAGAGATCTACCTCTGAGCTAATTGCCCAGAGCTTCCTGCAACTGTTGTGGAGAAATAGGCATGTTAAGAAAGTAGTTTACTTCGCCTATTAGTTTTGAGATGAAAGTAATTCTTTTCTAGAGATGCCTGTTTCTCTCCATCAGCTGAAGAAGGAGCTAAGGGGATCACCTACAGAATGCTCATCTTCTGTATGCCTCCTAAATTTTAGGGCATAGAAACTCCATGCAGTAGCAGTGCTCTCCAAATCAAGTATCTCACAAATCATCCTTCATGCAGTTATCCAGCTTTTTAGTGGTAGATCTTGTGTCCACCCACTTTGGACAAGCACAGCAGGGCAGTACATTTATCTTTGTACCCCCATTAGACACTGCCTCTCTCAAGGAGCATCTGTCCCCAGCCCTGCCAGGGCACCCCTCAGCACGAGGCTTCTGCTGTTGGCCTTTCCCAAGTTAACTGAGGCTCCCCTACCCCACCTGTCCCATAGTGCCCTTGCCAGATGGCTGCAAACTGTGCTGTTTTTCAGTCTTCTCCACACCTGTGTATTGCTTGTGCTTTTTTAATCAGTGGAGCAGCACACCCTCCACCATCATGGCACCTTCAGGAGGCTGGGGTGAGTGACAGACACATGGCCACCTCAGGGCTGAGTGCTTTGGACAAGAAAACCATTTCACAAAGAGTGGGCAGGCTTGTCAAGGGAGCTGATGATGTGCAAGGACTGCCTTGCCCAGCCCCCTTGCACGTGTGTTTCCTTCTGGAGGTGGAGTTTTAGGCAGATGTGAAACTTCCTGTTTGAGAAATGTGCCTTCTCCTGAGAGCAGGTATGCAAAACAGGCAAGTAGGTCTTGGGTGGACAAATCTAAGGATCTATTTAACTCCAGCTTTATGCACTCAGGCTCCTTTTTTGCATATGTTTTTCCTAATTTTCACTGCTATACAACAGCAGTGGGATCAAATTGTTGCCAAAACATGGAGCAAGTTAGTTGATGTTCAAAACCTTGTCTTTCAAATCCCTGGTTACAGGTGGTCTTTTAAAGAGACATTGCAGAGGCTGGTAGGCATAAATGAAACTGGGCAACTGTGTGTAGATACTTAAATACCTATCTACTTGAAATGCAAGTGCAAAATATCTTGCACTGAATTTTGGGGAGAATTTTTAAGTGGTCATTAGCTTTGTTTTCAGAATTACGTTTGGCTGCTCTTTAAAATCCAGAGGAAACATGAAAATCTTTGTATCTTTGAATGACAGGAGTGTTAAATCATTCCCATCACTATAAAATGTTACAGGTCTGTCATTAAAGAATAGGAATGCAGTGAAGTTTAATTAGTATTGCATTATATGAATGCTCTCAAACAGGTCATTAAACATTATTATGCACTATGGTTATTTCAACAGTCAGTAGAATGTGCCTCAGTGTTAACCTGCAAAAATATCTTGAGCCACATATAACATTTACAAATATTCGTAAGTCATTCTATAATCAAAGCCTCATTTATGTTGTGATGCTTTTATTCTAAATCTTGATGTACTTAAAGTTTGGTGATGGTGCTGTCTGCCCTTCCCCACGGTCTGTGTTGTGAGAAAATGCCCAGGATGTCTGTTTCTGCTCCCATCTCTGCTTCTAGGTCACCGTGGGACTTCACATCACTGCTTTTTCATGGTGTTCATTTTCTGTATTTTCATGCTAAGGCAAGATTCTTTTGTCCTTTGAAACTTGTGAGGTATTCAAAAATTCCTCACCACTATACAACAATATCTTGCATGAATTTTTGCTTTTGCTCAAAATGGAAAACCCCTGTATTTAATACTCTGCTAAAAAAGCTTTAAGACAATATTCTTACAGAGAGCTGGGTAAAGCTGTTTGCTGTGCTGAAGTGTATCTGTTTTAAAATTTGTTTCTTTACAATAAACTGTCCAGGTGCAAATCAGTCACCTCTTTTAGCAACTGTTGACACTTTCATTCACAACTCTATGACAAATTGCAGGTACTTACCTTATCTGCAAATAAAAAGCTATAGGGAAGAATATAATTTTGCATTTAAGAGCCTCATACTTTTCTGGCTTTCCTGGAAAGGGAGATAGATGTGGAGATAGCTGCAGCCATGTTTCCAAATTCTTGTTCTCTCACTCCATAGGATTTTTTTTGATTTTTTTTTTTTAGACTTTAATTGAAATTATACTTCCTGACTCATACAAGATTCTCTTTTTCTTTTTCTTTTTTTTTTTTTTTTTTTGTTAGCATGGTTTAAAATGAACTGGGGCAAAAACACCAAACCATGCAAGTAAGCAGCTGGAAAATCTTGAAAGTATGAAACTACTGATTGAGATTTTGTGACTGTAACTAATAATTGAAACATCTGATTTCCAAGTAACACATACCTTACTTTCCTCTCTGAAAATCCATCCCTTTCAAGATTATTCTTCAAAGCTTGGTCCATATGGTTTTCTTTTGTCACTAATTTTCTGCAGTTTCTGTAAAGAGTACTTCTACTGGCTTTGTGTAAAAGTGTGACCTTTCAGAGGAGCAAATTCCCATTTAAACTGTTCCCTGTACCATGCCATAACATCTTTCAATTTCTGTGACTGTGCTCCATAATGACACAGGAATATTGTGTACGGGGAACACTAGTTATGATGGCTCTGAGGAATGTATCTCAAGCAACAGAGATGGCATGACATATCAAGAAGTGTCACAAAGCAGAAAATTTGTTAGGAAAATTGAGATTATCTTGTCTCTGTATGTAGGTGTATTGTTGTTGTTGTTATTGTTATTATTATTTTACATTGAAGGAAGTTGCTTTCGTAATTCCAACCATATAGGACTTCTTGAATGCAAAAGGAGCTCCAACAAAATAGGCATCTTCGACATGAACTAGTGTGCCATTTATGCCATTGGCAGTATTTAAATCAACTTCAGCAGTCTGCATGAGAAAGAACGTGGGACTGCAGTGTGTGCTTCCATGCGGGAGCAGGTAATAATGGTAATATGATTGGTAAAAATAAGTTCTAGCAGCAGTGACATTATGTCTGTAGTCCCAGCTCCTGCTGTTCTTGAGGACAAGATGACTGCTAAGCAATGACAGAGCTGGACAGGCAGATTCAGAAGCTGTTAGTGCTGCTTGACATGGGAAGTTTGCAATTGAGGCTGCATGTCCCCTCCAAGGGAAGGGTAAGCAGATTAATGAGTCCAGCAGTGAATCACCAGTGCTATATTTGGTCAACATCTGAAGAAACCTTTGAATGTCTGAGTTCCCTGAGTGGCACATCCTTTCCAGGTAATGACAATCCAGAAACATCTGTTTGCACTTAGTTGCTCAAGGTGTGGTACAGAGCAGGTCTTTGTTGGACCACATTAGTGTCTCTGTCTGTTCTCAGTATTGTCCAGCAGACACAGGCTCCTCTAAGGAGCACTTCTTCCAAACAGAAGGCAGTAGGCTGTATGACTTGCATGATTCATTAAAAAAGCCATTTATGGACCCTCTGACCTTATCACCCCACCAGGGTGCACATTTACAGCCCCTGCAGAACAAACATGAAGAAACAAGGTAAGCCCCTAAGGAGCTGACAATCTGTGTGGTATTTTGTCCAGCAATGATAAGTAATACACTCAGCATTTAGAAATATCTAAGTATCTACGTCTAGAAAAATAGCTTTTGAAGTACAGTTTGTCCCAGTAGTGTGAACTAAGATGCAAGCTGGGGGGAAAAATTACTTCCTACCTGTAAAACAAATGAACAGTCCTGGTTTTGTCATGAGCTCAGTACAGGGAAAGAAAAGGAACAACTCCTAAAGACCTCAAAATGCTTAAAGGATTAAAAGATTAGCTCAAAGAAAAAACAAGTTTACTCCAAATATTTTTTGAGTGTACCAGTGCAAAACAAGTAAGATGAAAAAAAAAGGTGTTACAGAGGAAGTTGGAGTAAAAGGGGAGCAGTTAGAACATGGTGCCAGAGTCAAGATTTCTAGAAAACACAAATAAAATTTAATAGCTATACACAAAAGAATTAAAAAGTTTATCACGATGGGCAGAGATGGAGAGACAAGAAAGATGGAGGTTCATTGAAAAACTCAGACAATGAAAACTCTGCCCTGACATACAGAAGAGAACACACAGTTCAGGCTGAGTCTCATTTTAAAGGTTATAAAAGAATAGCATAAGCAAGTGAAGATAACATCAGAAATGCCAAAGGAGCAAAATGAGATATAATGAGCTAGAGATATCCGAAGTGTGCTGGGAACAACAGAGAAACACCAAGAGAAGAATTGGTCTGCTGCAAAGCAGCAAGAGAAAACTATTGATCAACAAAGTGTCAGAAGAATTATATAGCTGTTTTGTTTATCCTTACTGAAAGTGTCAGCTCTCATCAGACTGAATCAAACAATGGGAACCCAGAGCTCTTAGTCGGGCCACACTCAGCATGTAGTTGCAGGTACAATGGTGACATTTCTGCCACTCAGGAAAATCAGAATGATGTGATAACTTTCTAGTACTATAGAAAGTTGACATCTAGTATACAGCATACACACTGAAATGTTTAGGGGAACTTACATGCCCTAAATTTGTCAGTATTTTGTGTTAAGAAGGACTTCAGACAGCTGAAGGAGAAGCCTTTTTTTTCTCAGGTTAAGTTTGTTTCTTATTTCATGTACTGGAAAGACAATGACTGTCTCTGAAAACAAAGTTCACCTGTGCTTGCCTGGACAGGCCATATAATTGCCATGCAGCCTATTGTCTACTTGGCTGGATTGCAGGATGCTTTAGTGCTACCAATTTGGTACCTATTTGATATGCAAAATATTGTACTAAGCCCTGGCACTCAAGGTTTTCTCTGTTGTGGAACAGAAAAATCTCGACAGCAATTTAATTCCATCAGCTTTCCCAATCACTTCAAGCAATTAGTTCTGAAGACTTCTCCCTGAAATTTGCATGAAACACATACTTTTCTCTAACCCTTTTTACCAGTGACAGATTATTCCTTGCAGTGCCAAAGGTGAGGAGCAGGACGGGGCAGTGTGCTTGGGCTGCAGCTGGTGCTGAGAATGACTCCAAGAAGAGCAAGCTCCCAGCTCCCCTCATTGCTCTCAGTAGATTTGGTGTGATGGGAATGAGAGATTAGCTGATCATTGTAAGTGAAAGGAGGTCATCCATAAATGCTCAGGAAATGGATGGTGGCATTTTTATATCTGGAATTAATGGACAATGAGAAAATAATTGTCAGTAAATAGAGGTAGACCAGGCACTCCAGGAGCACTTGGATGGGCAAAGTAGTTGAGAGGATGAGAATACAGCTTGTTTGCATTCTTCTTAGTTTCTGTGTCTGAAATTTACATGAATGTAGGCTAACCAGTCAGTCATGATGCTCACAGAGTGGTTCTACCACCGCTTGGAGGGAGAGCCACCAGAGGCTCTCCGTTCTGTATGGGAATATACAGGTTCCAAATCCAGGACTTTAAATGATCTGTGTTGATCGGGTTTTTTTTCTTCATGGTATGGACCAAGGATATGTTAGAGATCACTTCTTGGAGTTTACAGTCTGAGTAGTAAATATTGCAATGGTATTGTCCTAGTATCATACATAAAACTATGCCTTTTTTCATTTCATGCTGTTCTAGGAGTCAAAGGAGTCCTACTGTAAGGTAGACTCTATTGCCTCGCTGGTTTTCAAAATGCCTAAGAAAATGGTGCAGTGAGAAATATTGGTTAGGCTGAAAGTTCTCTTATGTGTGTCTTTAATGAACAGATTTGCTTTTATTTTGAGCTCTTGTGCGGATTGTTTATGTTATAGATGTACAAGATACTTTTTTCATTATGTGTCAGTGCATTTAGAGTAGTTACAACTGTTCTAAAATAAATTAATAGTCTCTGGTGTTCCACTTAAAAGTCTTAATATACGATAGGCCAGTTATTTTCAGTTGTTTTTCTCCTTACTTAACTAATTAGGATCAGATTTTAAAAAAATATAGTTTGGAAAATGTAGGGTAATTCTCAGTATCAGCTGAGTTTAGGTTTGTTCTTGTTTTCCTCAGTGATTCATTGTTTTTTTATTTGCACTGTTGCCTTGATGTTGCAGTATCTCTGAACACCTGAATGTGGATGTTACAGAGGAAGTTGGAGTAAAAAAGGAAGCAGTTAGAACACCGTGCCAGAGTCAGGATTTCCGAATCTGGATGTGTGCAGAGTAGTAACAAGGGAAGAGGAGAGAAGGGAAATACAGCCGTGCTCTCGGTGGGAGATTCAGGGAGCTGTATGTGCTTCATTGAATGACAGAGTCGTGAAAACCTAAATCTGCTATGAAATCCTGGAGTCCATGTGAAGCTATCCCACTTGGTGTTGAGGGAGGGAATAAGATCTCCTTTACCCTTCCCAGGAACTCCATGCTAGACAGCTGCTGATGCAAGAGTAGTTATCCTGCTTTATGCTGGAGCAGACTGGAATTCAGGCCTTGTACTGCAGCACTCACAGAGGGGAGATCCTGTGGTTAGACCTAGGAGCTCTGTTCTTCCCCAGCATCCAATTTGATCTTGGTAGAAGAATTCTTAGTGCCAGATTCCCAGATGCCATTTAGGCAAAGTCCCCTGGGTTTCAGTTTTGTTGGAATGGGGAAGATACCCATAGATTTTGTGCTAGAGGTTTGCAAAAATGGGGATAACCTGCTCCCATTCAAGGGCACATGGGTTAAAGTGATGCAGTCCAGTACTACAGAAAGAGTAAATAATGGAGACAAGTTAAAAATGTGCCTTTAAATGTACAAAGCTAAAACCTATTGCCTTTCTGTTAAACTACTTGTGTTCTCTAGAAATGCTTTGGTGTGACTAAGTATATTTTAAGGAATTTTGGATGTGTTCCTGTGGAAACATGATGCATTTTCTGACTCACCTCCTGTTTTCCTGCATGACCTAACAATCTGAAGGAACTCAGTGCCCTGCATCATGCTTGTTCTTGTTTACTTGTTAACCAGCATTTGCTTTCCTACTCCTTCCATATGGATATTGCTAGGGAATAGTTACATCTTGATATGCCAGTGCAGGCATTCATGGAGTGACAGGAACACATATGACATTTATCCAGTTTTATAATTTCATACTTGGAGAAGTTTTGAGTGCTCCAACATGATAAAATTTAAATTCCATCTGAAGCAAATTTGTGTGGTTTTAATTTCTGGTGCATTTGACCAGCATGACATTTTAAAAGCAAGAAAAAAGCATATGGTAAAAGCTGTATGCATAGACACAACTTTAAAAAACTCAGGAAAAAAAAAAAGAATAGATAGAATTTAATATAGGGCCTTTGAACTTCTTACCTGTCTTTGTTTTAAAGTTAAATATTAAATGAATAACTGGAGGGGCAAATGGGGAATGTAGTGTCATGTTTGCTACTGTGTTTCTAGAAGCTTTCTCCCTGCGTGTATAAAGAAGAGATTTTAAGAGTTTTCATACAAATCAAAAGTTGAAAGGTCTGGAGACTTATTATCTGCCTCTTATTTTATTACATATTTTTTAAAATAGTGGACTTAACAATTGATTCTTCCCAATCTCCTTCCCCCTCCCCCCTTATTTTGCATTTTATTTTCTCAAATAAATGAACTAAGGTCTCATATTAGCACCCAAAAGCTACTTTTCAGCAAAGGTCCCATTTGCTGTTAAAGTAACAGGATTTTCCATTCACATCATGTACCTGATAAAATTTTGGAATAAGTCATTGTCAATTACAAGGTGTGGGATGTCAGCATCTATTTGGACAAAACAAGTAACTATATAGAGGGATTTAAAGCTTTCAGACTGGGATTTGAGATAGTAGGAACAGATTATCTGGTTTTATTTTAACTTTATCATGCGAACTGGGTATTCTTGGTGACTTCAAGTGTTATGACGACAACAGATGAAAATAAACATCTTGAATTTGCAGTGGCACCAAAACAGTTTAGTCAAAGCAGATTGGAGTTCATGTTCCGGTGATTTTTTTGTCTCAAGTTTATGTCCCAATTATTTCTTATCTCAAGTTCCTGCTGTGATGGCTTATCTTATGGCAAGTTCCTTCTGTGGCCTTGGCAGTGTTTGAGGCAATTGTGACCTTTAAGTCTCTTACAGCAGCAGTGAAGGTAGCAAGAAGATATTTTCCATAAGAAGACTTATGATTGAAAGCGGAGAATTTTGTGTTGAAAAATCCCATACTATGCCTCACAGAATTGTTGCTCCAGTACATCCTTCTTCCCTTATTTCCTGCTGCCATTATTTCCCATAGGCTGAGTTCCCAATTAAGAGATAATATTCTGATACAGCATGGAGTTTCTTTCTCAGGACCAGAACCATAAATCATGACAGATTGTAACATACTTTAAGTTACAGTTACAGATGGGAGACTGAAACCTCACTGGATGGTGAATAATCCATACAAAGATTAGTATTTCAGTTTTCTACAAAAAATGTGGAAAGGAAATTAATTTAATCAACCTTTTGTCAATGGTTTGCCTTCCTAGTTTACCTTAGTTTAGGTAGAAACTTTTTCAACAGTTCCTAGTCTTCAGTCGTGAAAGTACTGATGTTCACTTGTGAAAACATTGCTGAAAGCAAATGCAAATTTCCTATGAAATATAACTGGCAAATATATTGGTAATACTGTAATTTAAACTCAGGAAAATTGAGTTTTAAGTGTATTAAAGTATTTGGAATCTGAGATATTGGGATTCCCTCTCACAGGGAAAATAAAGTCCTGTGAGAGAAACTCAAGGGAGAAACTTTTACAAAAAGGTTACTGGATGTTTGGAGTTTTGCAATCTTACTTGAAAACCAAATATTTGGTTTGCTTCATTTTTCCAGGGAACATTGCTGGACATTATATGTGTAAAAAAGGGGGGGGATTTGAATTGGTTAAGTCTATTTCACCAGAAGGTCACCTGCCAGCTGGTTTGAAAAGCAATGGGTGTTGACTCTTGCAGAAGAATTTTCCATCTCCCACATTGCCATCTGTTTCTGATTTGACTGGAGAATTTCCTTTTCTTAAAATCCTTAGAGGTACTGTGTATTTGACTCAGTCTTTGAATCATCAATTTTATCGTTTTGGCATCCATTTATTATTTATGAAACAGCACTAGGAATTGGAGCATTGTCATCCTTGGCTGAGGCTGGTATTGCAATCAGACCTTGGCAGACCTGTGGGCTGTGCTAGGCAGTGCTTCCGACTGGATTATGTCAGTATCTTTTTCAGAACGGAGCTTTTGGAATTTAACTGTGTGAGGAAATCAGAGAAACTTTGAAGCCTGTACTCTGATCCAAAAAGTTAATAATTTTAGATTATCTTTTGGGTGTATAATAATTTCACAGAATTACAGAATACTAAATTGGAAATGAGCTCTAAGATCATCAAGTCCAACCTTTGAGCATCACCACCTTGTCAGCTAGACCATGGCACTAAGTGCCATCTCCAGTCATTTCCTAAACACCTCCAGGGATGGTGACTTCACCACCTCCCTGTGCAGTCCATTCCAATGTTTAACAGCCCTTTCTGTGAACAAACTCTTCCTGATGTCCAACCCGAACCACCCCTGGCCCAGGTTGAGGCTATGTCTTCTTATCCTGTCGCTGGTTGCCTGGGAGAAGAGAGGCTGATCCCCACCTTGCTACAACCTCCTTTCAAGAAAAAACATGCCAATCTCTGTATTGTTCCAGTTTTAGTATACGTCTTGATAATATCATAAGGTTAAGATTATAATGTAAATTTTAAAGGTACTCAGGTTATGCTTACATATAAGCTGTGTTGAAATGCACGTTCAGCCTGGCAGAGCTTCTTTCTGGTTGTGTTTGGTAGCAGAACTTTATATGACTAGGGATGCTGACCCTCCAAAGTGGCAGATCTTGCCAGTCTTTGGGTACCTAACAAAGTGAAAGTTGACCACGGAGATCTGTTTGTGGGTTGAGTCTAGACTTTTAAGTCAATCCTTAATGACTCCTATTTTCAAAGGTGTGTTGGTGGTACACCAGGACTCTGATCTGAGCTATACCTTATTGGATGATCAAACAGCTGTGTGTCAGATCTTCTGCAGCAGGTTGGGTGATTGCTTCTCATCCCATCTTTTCCTGAAGATCTCTGGCATAGTACTTGTAATAAAGATAGACTCAAGTCTTGAGTCAAGCTTTTCGCACTAAACAGTATAAAATATAGATGCTGAAATTTTTGTTTAAACAGAACAAAATAGAGCAATATTAAGTTTTTAGGATAGAAAACTTTCTTTGTACTTTAAAATACAAATTAGTAGATCTTCCAGTTATAGAAGTGTGTTTGTGTTTGAAATCATTCTTCAGTCTGAAGTGCTATGTGGGTTAGAACAAGCTGCAAGGACAATTTACTCACGATTTCTGACTATCACCACTTGTAGCATTTTGGTTTTGAGACAAGTGACTCTTTGCAGTTGGGGTCAGTTCCTAAGTGTTGGGACAAAACCTTGGACTTCCAACTGCCTGATAGTGTTTGGTCTGATTTAATGATAGCTTGAGCAACTGAAACACTTCTGATAAACTCAAATCTTTTTACTTTGGGCTGCTCCTAATAAATATATCTTGTACATTGCTGCAGTTCTGGGAAGAGCAATGTCATACCCTACAGGAAGCTTGCAGATATCATTCCCATATTTTTCCCCTGCTCAGTGTAAGTGAATATTTTCCCTTGAAATTCATTAGGTTTTTCTTTAAAGTAAAAGAAAATACATAAATTTTGCCTGCTTATTTACAGAGATTGAAGGCAAAATGCACTATTAAAAAGGACTTCAAGAAGATCTTCCAAATTCAGGCTCCTCAGAGAGGTGTCCATATAAAGAGTCTCTGTAGTCAAAAAGATGAAAAGGGTGTTCTTGGAGATTTATTCCACCAACACTCAGAGGGACTGTGTTCCCAGGCTAGGTAGTCTTTTAGATGCTTAGTGAAGTGGAGAGAGAGGAAGGCCTGATGAACTGAATTGAGATATGAAATATCATATCATTACACTGCATTGTAAACTTCCAGAAACTGAAATGTTAGGAAGACAATGGTAGTCTTTCCCTCTGACTGAATGTGAGCTGTGTCCATGGCCCATCAGTTGCCCACATCTGTGTTCCATCAGCTGATGGATACTAGGGGAGAAGGATCACTTCATACTTGCCTTTTGTGCTCTTTACTCCTTGTGTTCCTGGGCTGTGCCCACGTTAGCTCATAAGCCATCCATGGTTGAGCGTGTCCTCTGACTTGCAAAGGTCACTCAAATACATAAATGTTTGCAACTGATCTTATGTAGATATTCAAGTTGAGGAGGCTTCTTAGGTGACAAGCTTTGAGGAAAAGTGTCAAAAGTCTCAGTCTTCAGCTTCAAATTTGGTTTTGTCACAAGCACCAACAAGAGAAATCTATCCTTAAACTACAAAGTATGATAGTAAGCTGGTTTTATTGGATCAACTTAATAGTGAACTTGAATTAGACATAATTTTGCTATAATTTAATTAAACATTACAAGACTATATATATGCAGTGGAATTACTTTTGAAAAGCTTAATCTTTAGTCTTATATATACTTTGCATAATTTTATGCAAAATAGAACAGATATTTATTTTAACAAACATCATGATTTCTTTCTGTTTATTAGTCTTACATTTAGATCTTACCATTTATTTCCAGTGTGTGCCTTGTGCTCAGCACTGTCAGATCTGTTCTGAACTGACATGCAGGTTTAGGTGTAGTTTCTTCTAAACAGGTTTCTTTCTGCTCTGAGCTTCAGGACCAGAATGAAGTACCTTTGCACCCTGGCTGATGTAATTAAGGTGGTACCCTGGACTAAACTTTGAATTGCTCCAGATGTGATGTGATCGCAATACTGTGGTTAAAGCTGCGGGTCTGCTCAGTCCCTTTGTCACCTGTGGAGATTTTTTCTGTGTCAGAGTGCCCCAGTTTTAGCACAGCAATGAAAAAGACAAAATGCCCAGCAGTTGTTACTCAGTTCCTGAAGCTGGTGACAGCTTCCCCATGAAGTGGATGTGCCTCTTCTGTGCTATGTCAGGTGAGGGGATGGAGGACTTGTGGTACAAGCCGGCAGCTGGGATGAATACGTCCTCCAGATAGGAACTTTAGACCATGTGTGCTGAGGGGGATCAAATTCCAGGCTTCTGCAGTACTAGAGCTGCTTCTCAGCCCCAGGTTCCCAGGTGTGACATACCTCTGACTGATAGATCAGTGAAAACCAGTGGCAATGCAGGCTTCTGGTGCAGGAGATAAATGACAATACTCCTGTGAGTTGCAAGAGAGGGCAGAAGGGAGCGTGAATCTGGACCAAGGGAGTGAATATCGCAAGTGTGGCACTTGGCAGGTCTGCTGGACAGGGCCAAAGGACTTCCTGAGGAGGTGTGGAAGACCCGTTACACAGGCGTGCATTCTTTGTGTTTTGTGTTCTTCTTTTCCCCTATACATTGAGTGAAATGACTTTTGTAAATATCTAGAAAAATTAACAGTAACTTGAAAGGAAAGGGATGACTTCACAGAATTTTCTGTGATGGGATAGTCCCAGGAAAATAACGTAAGTGAAATGCATAAGGGATTGATCTATATGAAGACTACAACCACTCTCTCCATACAGACTTGAGTGTAAAAGCAGAAATTGAGTGTAAGCACAGAACAGGATGTTTGCTCTCTGCTCAGCCAGGTACTGTTTATTTCAAATGCATTATGCAGTTTTAGCGAAACATACCTTTATTTCTCAGAATACCTGAACTGAAAAATAGACCTAATTCATTGTTTGCAGAGGCATTCTGCAGAAAACTCTAATGTAGAAGAGAAAGAGGTGCTAGTGGTTCTGGAAGGGAGAAAGCGAGCGTTTGGCAAGCACTTTTGAGAATAAAACGCTCATTGATTAGAAATTTGTGAAGGTCGCCGCCATCTAGTGATGAGATGTTGAAGATGTTGCTTGGAGCTCAGCAGTACCCAAACACAAGGCGTCTTTTCTGGCTGCGGCTGCGCTCACTCACCGCTCTGTTTGCACCCTGAGCCCGCAGGTGTTCTCCCTGTGTGCCGTGGGGCACATGCATCGCCTGTGGCTCAGGACACGCAGTTCACTGTGACAGCCGTGGGGGCTAAGGCTGGGAGAGGCTCCGGAGCTGTGCTGCTTCAGAGGAGCTGCACGAACGGGAGGGAGGCAGCAGCTTTCACCATGAGCCCCCTGAACCCAGTGGCTCTACTTGTGCCACATAACCCTGCAGCCTGTGTACTCACATCCTGGGTGCCACTATGTGTGTTGGATCCTGGAGAAGTAACAGAGGAATATGTGGGAACAGGGACAGATTTCTGCTGTAGGATTTTGCTTCCCAAACTCTGCTGCCGGGAAGTGACTGGGGAGCAGCTCCACTGACTGAGGTGGAAGTGTTGCTGCGGGAAATTACAGGTCAGAGGAAGATTGCGATGCTTACTCCTGTGTGCATACACGTTTCTGAACCCCTTGCGAGCTGCAGGCACTGGAAAGGTCCTGCTAGGACAGAATTACAATAATCAAGCCTTCTGGCCCCAAGTGTGTATGATACTGTTGTTAGGTCACTGTATTACCAAAAAGGAGCAGCTTGTGTCTCTGAAATTTACTGTCTTTCCAAAGCTGACTGCCAACCACCAGCCAAAATCTGGTGACCTTTCTGAAGAAGGAGCATAATCAAAAGTGTCATCAAGATACTTAATCTATTTCATTATCTCAGCACGCATCCCTTAAGCTGCAGGGGCATGAAGGAAGGGAGCATCATCATAGCAATGACCTTGACCAATTCACTAGACTTCTGATTTCCCTGAATGAAATTATGCCAACAGCATGCATTACAGCAGTCAAAATCAATTTGTTTTGTATCACTAGTCTAAGTTTATTACAGTTGACTTACAGTTCTAAAGGGCCTGTTGGCCAGTCATCTAGTTTAAATATTATGCCAGGGACAAAGCTAAGTGTTACTGAAACAATGAGAGGTCTGACTATGGTGTAGTGTCTTCGAGCAGCTTTTATGGAAGCAGACTTCTGTTTTTGCTTTCTGCTGGAGGTCAGCTAAGGAGATTGTATTTTTAATAATACTGAGAAATAATCTACTGTTTGAGTGAATCAGTGAAAAAGGATAGGATCCAGCGTAAGGACAAGTTGTGCAGTCCTTACAAGAATAACTGAAATCTAAGGAGCTGAACAAATATCAAATTGCAAACAGGAACATTGTTGAACCTCGCGAGTTGACGAATCATGATTGTGACCTTGGATGACCAAAGCAAAAGGCCCTCCATTTCTTAATGTCTGTGGGAAAGCATAAGAACATTTTAATTCTCCAGCTATTGCCTAGCTGGCAATCTTTATATTCACAATGCCTTCTGGGCTGGCACCACTCAGTACTTTCAGTTCTGATGGAGGTGGTGTGGTAGTGTTTGCAGGTAGTATTAAGCTGGAAAGGATGCTCAGAATATGAAAGGACAGAGAGTCAATTCAAAGTTATTTTAATGAATTATAAAAGTGCACTGGACAAAAAAAAAAAAAAGCCCAACAAGAAACCCAAAAACAAGCACAAAAACCAAAACCAAAACAAACAAAAACCCCCCCAAACAAACAAAACCTCCAAAACAAACAAACAAACAAAACCCCAGAAACCTCTGGAAAACCCAGAAAAACAAACAAACAAACAAACAAAAAACCAAACAGATACCAGAGGAAGGAAGAGATAAAAAGTGGTAAAACCCCACATTTGGAAGCAACAGGCTAAGTAAGGATCAGAATAAGGTTAAAAGCAGACTGGAAGACAATACTGTTGGACCACAGCACAGAGATCTAGTGGAAAGAGAAAGTGATGGGAATTATTTGCATTCTGTGAAGTAGTCGTTTGCTTTACTTGGTGTGAGGAAGGCTCTGCTGAAATGCTTGATATGGTGCTAGAGAGGCATCACAACTTAAGAAGTTCATTGAAAAACTATGAGCCTGGTAATGACAGAATAAACTTTTATGACTAAATACTGAAGAATTTGGAATTATTTAATCTACAACAAATGGAAAGGTGAAATGGTCTTCAAAGAGATGAAAACGTTGCAAAACCAGGAGAAGCTACGTCGTACATGCTGTACTGACAGGATACGAAGCTGTGAATTTAAAGTGCGTCAAACTTCAAGTTAGACAAACTGCAGTATTTTCTTAGAGTAAATGTAAGCACATGTGACTGCTCTGGGAGAAGATAATGCAGTCTAGGGTTTTGAAAACAGACCAGACAAAGAATCTGTCATGAATGCTTTGGGGATATCTGATTTTAAAGAAAGGGATTAGATGGATCCCTTTGAAATGGAAAAAAACACTCTACTTCCTTTAAATTTCTTCAATTCTTATTTTCCATCATGAAAATGTGACCTTCTCAGGTAAGAGCATATATTTTACCTTCCCTGTAAACTCAGCAGTTCATTGAGCGAGCAGACCATTGTTTCAGTGTTTTAAACTCAAGGAGAATACAAAGACTGACAATCAATTCTTTACATATAGATAGCCTCCAAAATGACTCACGCTTGCCAAATTTAGAAGCTTTCACTGATGATCATAATCAGTGAAGATGAGTCGTGTTAGGGCATTCCTGTCATGTTCTGATGCTAGCATGCCTTTCAGGAGTATAACAGCACATGATCCTGGTGCTCACTAGTCTGGGTGAAACTTTAGGCTATAGTTCATAGCAGTCACAACTGAAACTGTTGGAAAGCAGCATTTATACATTAAACCCAGAACTTTCAAGAACAATCTACAGCGTCTTTCATGTAAGTGTTTCTTCACATCAAACACCCAAAATCTGACATTTGAGACAGTGTTGTGGATGTCAAATCCCTGGAAGTGTTCAAGGCCAGGTTGGATGGGGCTTTGAGTAACCTGGCCTAGTGGAAGGTAGGGGGGTTGGAACTCAATGACTTATAAGATCCCTTCCAACTTAAGCCTTTGTACAATTCTATGGGGCACTGGGATGTGGGTGCCTGTGTGGCAGTGTCTGCATTGCAGGCTTGGAAATTTGAAGCACCTCAGGTGGTTGTTTTGGCATTTTCTGCTGCAAGCTCTTGTCTTTAGAAAAAACTCTAAAATATGCTTGAAGTGTCTGGCCTAAACACATGTACTGTTACCTTGGGCACTGTCTCTTTTCAGCTTTGCTTCACAGAAAAATATTTGCTACTGGCTGGGTTTCTGCTGCTTCTGTGACTTCTGGTGGATCAGGTTCAAGGGTTCCTCTCACTTCTTTTTTAGCACTGCATGTAGTTTTCTGAAGTTCCCAATGAAGCAGAGATAGCAACTGAGTGGTTTTCTGTACAGTTGTCAAGAGTGAGGGCTGTGCTCTGCTTTAAGCCATCCCATTTTGGTGTTGCCACTGAAATACCTGAATTATGGAAGTTCGGAAAACCAGATGATGAACTGGGTCATTTAGCCCTTTTTCTTTGTGATTAAGCCCAGTCTCAAGCAACACCTTTTAGTCAGTAAACTTTTGTGGTTTGGACTGAGTTTGGGTTTTCTGGAATTAAACGGGGAACTAATGCAGTTTTCTTAGCTTTAGCAATCTCTAGATGGTGCCAATTCACCCTTAAAGTGCAAGACAATTTCACTAAGGTATAATACACTGTAGTGTATTTTTGATGTTGTGTGTAGCAAATGTAGTCAAACCACAAATAGCAATGATTTTATTTGTGAAAATATGCACCTTGAAATGCCTGTTACAAAGGTTGGGTTTTACCTCTGTGTTGGCATGTATTTCTACAAGACATCACAGACTGCATGCAAGAGGTTTAGAAGGTGTTTGCCACCTGGTTTACATATGATTCCATGTTTTTTCCTTTTTTGTTTCCTCATTCCCTTCTGACAGATTGAAAGCAAGTTCATGATTTTGTGCACGCACTGTCACGGTCACTAAATTTTGACACTTTTTATTGGGTTAATTTTGTGTAGTGTAGAGCCAAATGTTTGTGCCCTCATCTCTTTCCTTTTCAGATGGCAAGTGCTTTTAATGTGTTTTCAGGGTGAAGGGTGCCAGAACCTACCACTTAACAGATTGTCTTTTACATGCAAGGCATTAAATCATTTAATTAAGTAGTAACACATTAAGCCATTAATGTGTGTCTTGGGTGTGCTGGGAGACACAAGACTAAAGGCAGAGTGACTTCAGTCACCTCAGCAGTGCTTTCGTGCTTTGGTAATGTGCTTCCTGGGGCAGCCAATTGCTGTCTTTCTGTATTTGGAAAAGCTTTTAAATTTTTAAAATGCTTTTCTTTTATGTTTTATTGTCTACATTTCTCTTTTGGAAAAGTAGGTTATTGATGTTGGTTGGTTGAAACGCCTACATGGTAACACTATGCTGACCCTGTCTCTTTCCTCCATTATTAGAATACAATCCCAACACCTTTTTATCAGCTTTGTGTAATTATAGATGACAAAAAGATGCCAGACTGAAAAATTTCTGATGAAAGCAGGACCACAGTTTGATGCCTCATTTTTCTCATTTTTTGTTGGTCCTGTTAATAATATATAAAAAACACTATTAAACATCTATTGAGCTATGCTGTTAATAAATATACACAACATCATTATGTATTAATAAAATGATGCTATTCACACTTGTGCTCTTCTAATAGCATAGCAGGTGTTTAAGTAGGTCTCTTACCTATGAAGTAGATAGGAATGTTGTAAACTGAGGTGTACAGAAACTAAGGTACTGGTAAACACTGATCTGGTTAGCAGTATTTTGACTGTATAGATTACTTTTCCAAGGCAGTTAAGAAAAATGCACATAAGATAATTAAGAATAAAATATTGAGATTATGTTTAAGCAGTGCAGTGATTCATGTCCAACGAAAACCAGAAGGTTTAACTGCTGTGTACCCTGAGGAAAATGTAGTGTACCCTTGATTCAGTTTAAATCTATTACTGCTTTTCCTATCCCAAAGGATACATTCTCTATTTGCAATAGCTGCTTTCATTTTTTAAGAGAGTTCATGGACTGTCTTTTCTGTTTTTTCTAGAGAAAGTTGTTGCCTCAGGTCATGTTTTCTACACTTCTCTTCATTCTTACTACCTCTCTGGACTCTCTCCATTTGGCTCCAATCTTTCTTGAAGTGCTGTGACCAAAACTAGACATCACACTCTTGCTGCTGCCTTTCCAGCGCTGAGTAGAACTAAAGTCCCCATCAGGCAAGACGGAGTGGCTCACAAAGTACTTCAATCTGTATCAGCTGCCAGCAGTGTCAATAGGCCACTCCAACAGTCAAGACTCGCTGAGATGCAGGAGAGTCCTTGTCATGTTCTCTCCTTCGCCCCCACTCTTAGCAACGCACCTACCACTATAGAGAAAAGCATTCCCTACTCCTTGATTTCTAGCTGTGGATTATTCACAGCACACTGGAGTCAAGGCTGCAGCGATTATCTAAGGCTGACTCATTGTTGCCTTCTTTGAAAAGTGGAAACACATCAACTCTGTCATTCCCAAGTTTCCAGCTGATCTTCCCTCCCTTTGTAACGTCTGCGATTCCTGGAAAGCAATACACTTTTGGTACATTCATATATGTAGGAAACGTTAAAAAAAAGAATTCTCTGGGAATACCTATTTCAAGTAAGTCCTAAAGTGCCCCAAACAGGAACCCACCCCCTCTCCTACAGTTCAGAGAAGCAAAGGGCCCAATCTTTTTTTTTTTTTTTCCAGCTTAGAAGACCTTTACACCATTTAGGCAAAGAATTTCCTCTAGAGCTTAACCATGTTGTAATCCATTACTCAGGGCATTTCACAAGCCAAATTCAAACTCTGCTTATGTAGTAATTGTACTTTCTCATATCTATATTTGCATGTGATGGTTCCAGTTTCAAGTGGAGGTGCTGAATGTACCAGGAAGGGTAACCTCAAAATGCCTCTGATTTTCAGCTCTTTTATGGACATCAGGTTCAGTTATAGCATCCAGGTGGCTAGAGATCCAGTTGAATATTTTTGATGTTCACATCTAAGAAATGTGTAGATATAACTGATTATTAAGTAACTACAACTCTTCCAAAAGTTCCTGTAAGGCCTCTAAGGTAAAAAGACTCCTAACTGTCACTGTATGGACACCTTTTACTAGACCAGGCTGCTCAGAGCCTTATTCAACCTGGCCTTGAACATTTCCGTAGACAGGGCATCCACAACTTGTCTGGGCAAGCTAGATGTAATCTAGAGTTGGGCATAAGAATCCTGTGAATTTCATTGGTTAAAATGGTAAAACTCAGCAATTTTGTCTGGGGTTTCCTTTGAAGCATCAGAATCAATCAAACATGGCATTTAAACTGTAAAAAAGTAGGCTGAAAACTCCAACTGGGAAATTGATTAATAGCTATTCCTTCAGGACGCCTACAAATTGTTTACTCTTTTGCTTTACTCTTTTGCTTCATTTTGGAAGCTGAATGATGTTTCTGTGAAAGTCTTAAACTCTTATAAGTTTGCTATGTCTGAAATATACTTGAACATGTAGTTCGTGTGCAATTTCAGTAATATAATGAGGTTTTTTTTAGATACATTCTTTCTACATTGAAAGATGTTCTGTATCTTGATGTGATGAGACACAGCCTGTTAGAGAGTTTGGAGCCCACATCTGGGTTCAGACCTCTTATTTGATGTGGCTGCATTACAAATGCTGCAAAGGGATACTTACTGAGTCATAGAGTGATTTGGGATGGAGGGACCTTAAAGATCATCTAGTTCCTGCCACCCTGACACTAATACTGTTCTTATTATCTGACCTTTAGAGTTTCCTATGATGATGAACTTGCTTGGAGCCACCTAGTACTATTCAGGCCAAGGTTATTTTTTCATCTCATCATCTGTCATGGTTTTGACTGGCATACTGTGAATATGTTTTTTCTCAGTAGCTGGTGCAGTGCTGTGTTTTGGGATTCAGTAGGAGGGTAATGTCGATAACACACTGATGTTTCAGTCACTGAGAAGTGCTTGCCCTAAGTCAGAGCCTTTTTGGTGTCTCGTGCTCTGCCAAAGGAGCACAAGAAGCTGTGGGGGAGCATGGTGAGGGCAGGTGACCTGAACTGACCAAAGGGCTATTCCATAGGAGAAAATGTTACGCTCAGTGTTAAATGGGGGGAGCAGTTTGAGAGCCGCTGACCGCTGCTCAGGAATGGGCTGGGCGGCGACCAATTGTACTGAGCATCGCTTTGCTCTCTTGGCTTTTATTCCTCTCTCTCCTTTTCATCACAATTATCATTTTTGTTATTATAATACCTTACCTTGTTTCAACTATTAAAACTCTTCCTATCTCAGGCACGAGGTTTATTTTTCCCCCTCGGCTCCGTGCCGATGGGCTGGGCTGGGGCAGCGGCCCCGCCTCCCGCTCCGTCCCCGCATGTCCCCGAGCATCCCTCTCCCGCGGGCCCGGCGTCCCTGCCGGTGCCACCAGATGTCGCCAGCATCCCTCTGGAAAAGCGGCGGGACGCGGGGCGAGCGGCGGGCCGGCCCCGGGCGCACGGGAGGAGCGCAGGGAAGCGCCGGGAATTCGGAGCCCCTGCCCCGGGGGGCGCTGGGGGCCGCCGGCTCCGGCCAGCTGCGCTCGGGCGAATCCACACCTGGAGCTTTTGCTGCGGGCACGACTATAAAAATGGCAGATTTTGAGTAAAATAGTAATAATTTTGCTTATGGTGACCCTGACCGCTCTGTGCTCAGCCAGGGACTCGGCTCCAGCGAGTGTGACACAGCGACGGGAGCGGAGAGCAGAGGGCCCCGAAGGTCTTGACCCCAAAACACTTTGTCCCTCAGGAGCCTCCGAGCACAGGTCCTTTGTTAAATTGCCCCATCCTCCACTGAGAATTGAAATGCTCCCTGAGCATCAAAATGCGTTTTTAAAGGATGTTCTTTTGCTTTCTCCGCTTTTGTTCTGAGAGGAGGTGTTCATGGTCATTGAAGACCCACAGTCCTGTGGCTAAATCAATGTTGTTCATCTCCTGAATCCCAGTAATTGCTTATTGCTTTTTATTCTGGAATCAAGTTCTGTATCCTCACCCTCCAATTTACGGCTTTTTCTTTTTTAGTGCCTATTTCTCAGCTAGCTTTTCATCCCAACTGATCCCTTCATCCTGCTTTTATCATAATTTCTTAACTTTTAAAAATATTCCTTATCAGGGTTAGTCTGGAATTCTAGATAGGAGACTTGCCTTTACCTGCCTAATTTTTGTTTTCTTCTGATCTAAACTTTGCCACAGAACTAGTGTTAGAACATTTTACTTTAGCAGAGGGAGGGATTTTTTGTGTTTAATTCCAGATGCTCTTGCCCCAGTGCTTTTTTGTAATCAACATTTTCTCTTTAGAAAAATCAAGTTGAAGCAACGAGATATAGAATACAAATCAGAAGCAGTATATTATTTTAAATTGTGTAACAGCAAAGAACAGCACTATGCTCAACATTTTTAGTTACTATGGTTTTTCCCCTATTAATTCTTATTGAGAGCTAATATTTTAAAGTGTAAATGGGAAAAAAATAGATTATGTTTGTTACTTATCTTTTTCAATATGCAAAACTGGATGGGAACAGAGACAAATACATATAATTAAATGATTCATTTTTGATGCCTTAGGATATGACTTCTGCCTAAATAATTCCAGCTGGAATGATGACCGTCTCAGTCACATTGAAAGCAGGAAAAAATGCAGTGGATGACTTTCTCACAGTTCTAATGTTCAGCTGATATAAACCAGCATCCCAAAGTGCATGTCACCTGAACTTGCTCCTCCTTTCCCCTCAAAAGCAGGTGTTCACTGTCTTTTTTCTTAACTTGATTTCCTTGACATAAAAAATTAACTCAAGAAAAAAAATATAGAGAGGAAACAAAGGAGAAAAAAAATCAATTTGGGCTCTAAGACATTGTGTTCTGTCATGTGGAAAGACTGTGTTTGTTGGGCTCAGTGTGTGCAGCCCCTGGAGTGCCTGCTCACACAGCATCACCTGTGCTGGAGGAATCTGAGCCACCTCCTCCAGCGCCCATCCATCAGTCCTGCAGGAGAGGTGTCTGCGGAAACCTATGGAGCTTCAACTGTAGCTGCTGAATTTCTGGACAGCACCTTCTGCTGACTGTACAAACAGCCCTACAGTGTGTATTTTCTGATCTCTGAACGCTTAAGTAGGCTGTTTGAACATTATTTTAACAGGGGTGTTTTTTTGTTTTTTCTCCTTAATGGAGTATTTATTATACACTCCTGCATCTATTGTGCCTTTAGTTCCACTGTGCTCTGGTGTACAGTGGATGTTTACTTGTCTTTGTTTGAAATAAGATATAAATAAATTAGGCAACATGCACTGTCAAACAGCAATGCTCTGTGGTTTGCAATCCTTGCAGAATGTGCCAAGTCCCGTTATTGAGGTAGAAACCAGTCTGATAGCTACTCCCTTTGTTTCTATTGCACAACCAGGAAACTGTTTAGTGATACCCTTGGATGTCAGAGACGGGGAAGATGTTCAAGGCCAGAGAGGGCTGAGAATATTCACTTCTGAGTGTTGCAGAGGTAACATGTTAAAAATGGGTTCTGTGGGCAAAAAATGCCTTATTCTTTGAAATCAGCGTGTTTGACAGGACAGATTGGTTTGAGTGAAGTTATTTAGAAGAGAAACTGGTGTGCATAGCACCTGAAGACCTTAGGCTTTCAGTGTTCAGAGTTCTTCCCATGGTGCAGAGCTCCAATAGACAAAGGTTATGAGATTTTTGGTCCTCCTCTGTGGTGCTGGAAGTCCTTCAGGCTCAGCTGAGCCCACTCTCAGGAGGCAGCAGGAAAACAATGCCTTCTCACCATCAGCCCTTGAACATTCTCAGACCTCCTGAATCCCAGTCCTGGGAGTGGTTACCTCCAGGGCAGCTAAATCAGCAAAAATTGGCTGTGTAGCTGGGCTGGATTTCTTAGATTTCATCTCAGGCTGACAAAACAAAGTCAAGTCAATAAGGAGGCTTGAGGGTAAAACTAAAATATTGCTTTACAGTCCTGAAAGTAATAAAGTCCTGAACTGAAAATGCTCTTATTGCAATACAGACGTGAAGCAATGATGGTCTTCAAAACACCTCATCCTCTCTCCATTCTAGGCTTCCTCCTACAGCAGTACCTCCGGAGGGGAGGTGCCCGTGCTCTGCAAACAGCACAACTGTTTAGCAGGTTCATTCAGCCCTGCTGGGTTGAGATGGATTTATTCTGTGGTTAAGGAGACTTTAATCTCAGAAGGGTTGGCTGTAGTTGTCCCAAAAGCTAATCAATGACACCACTGAAAAGATTTCTTCCTCCAATTGAAGTAAGCCATAATGAGCCAAGAGCTACTTCTATGTTATCTGTCTTTCTGAAGAAATCTCAAAGCAAATATGTCATCCACCACCTTTATAATAGGACATCACATAGTCATTGTCTGTGAATGTGTTAATATAATAAATCATCAGCAAACCGGAAGGCAAACCACAGTGCGTTGTCCACCTTAATTTTCTGTCTTCTGGAGCTCTAAAAGCATTAAATAAACATTTATTAAATGCTTCTATGAGAAAATTATGCTAAAAAGTTGGGCAGCTTGTCCCAGAGAAACAGGATGGATGTTATAGCGTAAAAAATAGCATCATGTGTTCTGCACTGTGTTTTAAAACCAGAATTAATTGTACCAGCTATTTCAAAACCTTGAAATAACTTAGACTCTGTTCAGAATATTTATATTCTTAGTCCATTGCATTCTCCAAAGAAGCAGCTTAGTTTCAAATGTATTTTCAGATTGTAAATAGTGGCATGAGCTAGTGAAAATGCAGGTTTTCCCCCTAAAATTTTTCAGTGAAATATGCTCTAAGGACACTGAGTTGCTTGCAAAGTTACTGGGCTGTGTTTTGATCTGCAGCAGCTGCTATAGCTAGACATGCTGTATCATGATTTCCAGGGCATTAGCAATGGGGATAAAGCCAAGCAAGTGATGATATAAGTATCTGTAAATAAAAACAGACTGGTGGAGGTAGGATCACTGCAAACAGAAGCAATACATGCTGTTCAGCTGAGCAAATATCTGTCACACAATGCAGCTGACACGAGATAGCCGTAATTAATGGGATTAATAAGGTGATCCAGCTGTTAAAATGCAAAATGGTTAATTCCTGTCAATTCATCTGAATTTGGTTTAACCTGTGAATAGCAGTTAATTTTAGAAAAAAACTTCCACAACAGTGCAGAATATTTAGGGTAACTCTCATCAAAACAAGCGTTTACTAGTAAATGAAAATAAACAAAAGCAATATTAGTTTTCTTTATGCTTCCCCAGTGTCAATATTTAACATGTTCTATTGTTCTGACATCTGGGCCATTAAATAGATAAAGATAATAGGGACTGGAAAAATGGCCAGCCAAGCTACCCACAAAGTTGGGGTATTATGAAATACTGATTGGTACTATGATGCCTGAATTTGAATTTGTAATCAGGCCTCTGGAGGTAAAAAAAACCAAACAAACGACCCAACCCAACAGTGACAAAAAAAATTCCCTTCGAAAAACCCCAACCTCTCCAGAAACTCAGCCAAAAACCTACATAACTGCAGAAACAAAGAGGACTTCGTGCATGCAGTTCTATATTTCTCAATATCAGATTTTGGAGCATGGCAAGTGTATGTGTTTATTTAGTAAACGAAGCCAGATATTTGACTTGGTTGTCACATGAGGTCAGTTCGCTTTTGCTGCCCTGTGAAGTGTGTGGGATAAACAGGGCAGCAGTAAGCACTGGAGTGGAGAGTTGTGCATGTATGTAATTCCCACGCAGGACAGAATGCATGGCTCCAGGATGTAAACGCTCTTCTGACAATGAGGCTGCTTGGCTTCTCTTTCTCTCTTCACTTCAGGGTCTCTGAAGAATGCACTAATTTATCCTTATGACCTGTTTTATGATTGTACCACCTATCTTTTCTTTCATTTCTATACACATACTTGTATGAACATTTCCTTAACAGGTTACAAGTGCTTTTAGTTCTCTTTCTGTGGAGTCCTCCAAAACTCACAACACTAATGCTCAAGGGTAAAAACTTGATAACAGCAAAAAATTATATCCCTTCAGATTTTTTTTTTTGTCATTTACATCAGTTTCCCAAATAACTTTTTTTCTCTGGATGTATCTGAAGTGACAGTAATCATTAAGACTAATTTTATAAAACATACAAAGTCATCTTGCTTCCATGCATGGGGGTTTCTAAAATGTGAATCACTTCTTTATTGTGCTGGTGACCATGCACTGGAACAGGTTGTCCAGAGAGGCTGAGGAGTCTCCTTCACTGGAGATATTCAAGAACCATCTGGACACTGTCCTGTGCAATCTGCTCTAGAATGATCCTGCTTGAGCAGGGAGGTTGGGCCAGATGACTCACTTTCCTTTCCAACCGGACCCATTCTGTGATTTTGTGGAAGATTGGAAGTGTTCCAAGAGGGCTTCTGAGTCATATACCTACAAATAGTATCTTTTGCAGATAGTTGGAGATGTAGGTAAATGATCTCACACAGAATACCATATCCAAATGACTGTCATTTTTGCTTTTCTGAAGTGTAAAATCTAACCATTAAGTCTCGGTGCACTGATTTCACGCTATCAGTGTTGAATCCACAATAAACACCTTGGTGAAGTAATAAGGGTGACATTTAAACTGCTTACTTACACAGGAGAGATTGTATGTGGTACGCAAAAGCATGAGTTTAGAGTGAATCAGCTACTCTGTACTAACTCCCACGGAAGTTGCTGGTGAGGGCTATACATTCCTACTGCCCCTGCAGGAGTAGGGCCTTTGAGGGAACAGCAAGAGAGACAAACCCTAGGAAGGACTGGAAAAAGGAATGCACCTTCAAAAGGAATGCACCTTCCCAGTCCGTTGCTCCTGCCAGGATGCCTTTTACATCTGTCTGAGCTGTCAGAATGGAGACTCCCTGCCTGCATGGCACTCTGCTGATCCTCAGCTCTCACTGCTGGGCTGGGGCTGGGGCTGGGGCTGCTCTACAGGGATCCCTGGTTCCCACTGCCGTAGCTGTAACCGGCACCATGCAGCCTCCGGAGTGTCAAGAAGGGGTTTTGGTTTCTGGATGAAAGTGCAGTTGATTCAAACCTGTTTTGACAAAGTAAAATGTGTTTGTTGTGAAAGCACTTACACACTGAAATGACAGAGCAGTTAGGTTAACAGTGGAGCCAGTGCAACAGACTTGCTTGATTTGACTTGGTCCAGCGGCCCAACCTACCCCCTGAACAAACCAGATGAGCACATTCCCCCAACCTTCCCCTTTTATCATTTTGGGACATAGTACATCATGCTGCCTTATGTCTTCTAAAACCAGTAAGTACCACTTTACCCTGAAATGGACCTCTCTTCCCTACCTGTCTGCAATGGCATTGCCTATGGCAAAGTTTAATTTTCTGCTTGTTTCTAAGTTGAGGGAAACCCATTATTGTCTCAGTTCCTTGCATTTTCAGTATGTATATTGGATTTAATGTGTAAAATAATTACTTAATTAGCTCTTATTTTTTCTTAATTTATATTTTGCTGATTTCTCAGAACTTCAGTGCTGTTTATCCATGAGCTGTTAATAATTCAATTCTGTCTTTATAAGCTAGTCTTGTGATACTGATTTTCTCAGATGCCACAGGTATGGCAGATTTTATGCTAAATGTCTGTTGTGCTTTTGTGTGCCCCTCTTGCACAACGTGGTGCTGCCGTCACTCTGAAGAAGGGAGAGCTGGGCACCTCCTTGTTGTAAATCTTCACTATCAGGACTTGGGCTGGGGACAGGGGATGGCTGATTGCCACTGGGAAAGTTGTGGTGCTCTTGAACACAAGCAGTTATCTCATGGTGAATGCATGACATTATTTGGGGGATCCTGGCATCAATTCATAGTTAAACAAGAGACTTTGAGTTGTCTGGAGGAGAGGACTGAAGAAGCTGTTTTTGTCTGAGACAGAGAGCCTTAGCTAGGGACTGGTGGAACTTGTGAACCAGGTGTGAGAGCCTCAACCCAGGTAATTAGGTGCTGAAAGCACTCTGTGATTGCATGTGGAGCAGTGTGCATGCCCACCTTACCCACCCAGCGTTATACTGATGTGAGCTGCCACCTCACTGAGGGTGTGTATTATCATCCTGTTCTGAAAGGATGCTGGCATGGCTTTACCTGTTTTGATTTCTTTTATTGTATTGAATGGTACAAAATTAGAAGTGTTTTCCCTTTTGGATCAGTTGTTGAACAGGCGTTTTGCTCTTTGGGTGAGAAGGTGACAGGACCTTCTGTTTGCTTACTTCTTTGGTCAGTGGTCTACTTTGCACCTATGACAATATTTGGCTGACAGATGGAAGAGAAACTAGAATGTAGGCAGCTGGGAAAATTGTCTTCCTCACCAAGTACCTGGGCCTTAAATGACTGCAAACACTTAATCATGGTGAATTCTGTCTCTGTACATCAGCTACTCAGGAGTGTCAGCACAAGTTAATACTTCTGTCAGTAACACTGAGCTGATCATTGGTGATAAGCTAATGCTTCTACTGGCGTTCTCTTCTGGAGGAGGTGTAATGGTACCTCGGGGCACGAAACACAGAGGACATAATTGTGAGGTAATTGGACAGAAGTTTACCCCTCCATGTCATAGTGTTCCAGATTCTTATTTGTAACAAACATGAATTTAGATTAACCTAATGGCTGAAAGCTATCAAATGAAGGTAATGACACCTTTATACAAAGTCCTGCTTGTGAGAATTCTCTTGCCTGGAAATTTTCAAGAAGGAGAGAGGAAAAAATGTATAAGTAAAAAATGTGACTGATGTGGAAGAGGACACTTCAAGAAATAGGTGGATCTCCGGTCTGTAAGCTTACCTACTACAGTCTGAGGACGCAGAAATGCCGGGTTATGAAATTTAATGAGAGAGCTGGCCAAACAAAGGCAGGGCCAGAGTAGTTTGACTGTGGCTGACACCACCCTGAGGACCTGTTTCAGTACATTCAGTTCAGTACTTTATGTAAAAAATTAGTAGGCCATTGCCATTATATTTTTGCAATTGTTTTTTCATTAAGTCTTTAAAAATACTTTAGGAGTGTTTTTCAGGATTGTCATTGGAAACCTTGTACTGATGTGTCTACTGTAAGTCTATATTAAATTATGGTTGTTCATCTTTTAAAGACAAGGCAAACAAAGAAGTGGAGGAGAGTGAGTCAGAGACTAAAATAGGATGATAAATTCATCCCTGTTTTACTTATCATTCTTAATTTTTCATTCAAGTTTGATATTCACAGAATGTACTTTCCCTATACTTTGCTCTTTCTTTTGATTAACCTGTCAGCATAATGGTGCTCTTCATTAGACATAAGCATACATAAATATTTAATTTGATAGAAAAGACCAATGCAGTTCCCTGCATTGTCCCACAGAAACAATTCAAAAGATGTCTATGGGAAAACTTGGAGTGGAAGCAGCACTGCTGAAAGCAGTGTCCTTACACCTTCTTCTGGTAACAAAGAACTTATTCCAGGTAGTGAATACAGGGTCTAGTAAACAGTTTATTCCTGGATGTCTTGTGAAATGTTGAAAGGCTTTTCTGCTTTCCTGAACTCCTTCTACGTTGCGAAAGCTCTGTCCCTTTCTCGTCTGTGCCTGGGATGCTTTGGTCACACGGTCAGCATGCTTATTAAGTGATATGTGTGCGTATGGAGAGAGATGTGCCACTGTGCCTGATACAGAAAATATACAGGTGGCATTTTTTCTTCCAGGTTTGCTCTTGGTGTCTGCTCTTGCTTATTTTTCCATCAGCCACTGCTTTCCAGCCTTTGTTCAGCCTCCAAGAGCACTATCTGCCCTGAAACTGTAAACTAATTGCAAACTCTATATGCCTTCCTCCTTCCTTCAGTAAATCTGTTTACATCAGACAGGAAAATAAGGAGGTAGTTTTTCTGTAGCTTTGAAGTACTGCAGTTGCTATTGGGCATTTGGATGTTTGGGCACTCAGCACCTCAGAAAATCCTATTTCAGGTGTTTAAAGTAATCTTTTAGTGCTGAGTTGCTTCAAGCTGTGCGTAAGCAGATAAACTACATGCATATTTTTCAGTGACACTAGGAATTAGTAGATTTAAATACAGACCATTTCCACAGCCAAGGAAATAAAATTCAAACGTTTTAGATTGTATGTATGTGAGCTTTGAAAAACTGTAAATATAAGACATAGATAAGTAAAACAAATCTGTCAGGAGAACAATCTGTGCTATACCTTCCTGTTCCGTGAAACACATCAAACAGTTTCTTGCACTGGGACTCTAACATCGGGACCTTAACACTAGTAAATCCTCTGGTTTACTAGAAATCAACTGTTGATTTAATACTTGTGTGGTGACCTGCTGCCTGCAGCTACACTGTTTCCCTTGGCACCAAGAAATGCAGACAGCCCATTGCTTTCAAATCATCCTTCCTGTGATGTTGTGCCAGACTACCTGAGGATCCCAAACTGTCACACAGCCATTAATGCAGCTGTGGAGTAGCCAGTAAGTCATGTTATCTCTGTTTTAGAGATGAGGTGGGCATGGGAGACAAAGGTGGGTTAAAGGACATGCTGAAGGACACAGAAAAAAAACTTTGTGCAGCCAACTGTTTCTATGGCTCCAGCCCAAATATTTTGTGATGAGACTCTCCATGGCGAACAGGAAAATGGGCTAGGAAGAGGGAATCTCATGCTGGCTTGTAATAATACAGTGTTGTTTCTAAATCCTTAGCCTGTTGGAGAGGGCTCAATGTAGCAAAATAACTGTCATGTTTTAGTTGTTTAGAGCCTCTGTCTTCTTCCTTGGCACTTTCCCAGAGGCAGGGATAGGTGAATGTCAGCAGTGGTTACCCACACCCTCCTTCCAGCTTCCTGTACCAACCTGGGGTGAACAGGCAAAGATTACATTTCTGTCCCTTGTTTTATATATTGGCTTCCTTGAAACAGCAGGAGGAAGAACACAAAGTGTGACTCCAAGGTAGCAGATTCAATGTTTTGGCATGAGTATGGCATGAGTATTTTATTTTATTTTTCACTGAGATTCCACTCAGGTTGTTTGAACATTTTCTTCCCCTCTGAATTTCTTTAATATGGTTATTTTTAAATATTCTTTGATCATGCTGCCTTAATGTTGTTTATCTCACAGAGAGTAGCCCTTTGTCTCACAAGAGCAGGTTCACTGCCTCCCTGCCTTGACACATGCCGCCGAACCCAGCTGATTTCTTGCTGTGCAGCACATCTATTCCTGGTTTTATGAGTGGAAAAGGCTGTTTGCCATGTGGAGTCCAGCAGGGCTAATAGCATATTTTTTCCCCAAGCTATTATCCTATTGGATTACTACCTGCCTTTTTACTATTTTGCAGGCTATTTACATGGTCAGCTGATAAGTGATAGGTAAGCTTACTACTAATTGAATTCGTTTCTTTAGGAGTGCAATTTGGTATGGCCAGACCCCACATAGGGCACCAAGAATATTTTTCCAGGAATATATAGGTTGTGACCCACATCAGCTATCAGGTTGAACAGCAAACTCCATGTTCTGTGTAACTTCATACAAAATATTCTCCTCCAAGAAGAAGCTCTGTACTTTATGGCAGAAGGTTCTGGAAAGGTGATACAGCCTTGAGTAGGGAAGGTACAGCTGAGGTTGTATATTCACTCAGCTGCTCCTCTGTGTCAAAGCACTCAGTTTCCAGGAGCAGACAGCTATAATTTTCACTCTTGACACTTACAATCAAAACCTCTTTACACATTTTTTCCAAGTTCACAATCAGTAATGTTTGGTCCCCATTGCTTCCATAGAAAATTTGGGGTAGGTACTGATGACAGGCTTTCAAAAAAAAAAAAAAGGTGAAAAAAGGTTAACCATTATCCGGCCACCAACATTAGAGGCAAACTTTAGGAGCTTCTGCTAAAGACCCATCTAGCCCCACACTCCCACTGCTGAATAGGAAGTTTCCTCCACTCATTCAGAGCATGGTCAGAAGTACTCCAGTGGTTAATATAGTATGATAAATTGTTTGTGTTTTCTGTGATAAAATTACTTGCTTCGGACCTGGCAATTGTCACACATTTATGCACCTTGTTTTTATGTTTGTACTGTATTTTCAGGGTGCCCATTCAGATCTCAGACTGTCCTTATCCTTGTATTCAAAGCTGAAACTTTAAAACATCCAGGGTTACTCCCAGTGGTTTCTCATAAACCTTCCATCAAGGAGGATAATAACACTGAAGAGTTCCTTAGAGCATGTGGCAAACATTCTGAATATAGGACTTTTGCTGTAGGAGTCTGAACAATATTTGTTTGGCCCATATCCTGTCTACTGACCAATCAAAGATTAATCTCTTTGCTCATCTTGCCCTCTGCATAGAGATACCGTCTAGTGAAAAATAGAAGAAATGTACTTTAATAATTGAAGAAGGTCATGGGAAGAAAAGAATAAAAAGGATAGAAAGAAAAAGAATGAAAGGAAAATTAAAAGCAAAAGAAAAGATAAAGAAAAATTCTGATGGGAGAAGCTCATGTTTGGGCAAGTTTAATTTAATTTAATGTGATTTCATTTTCCCATCAGAAACAGCTCTGATAATATAATACCAAATTAAGAAGCTCAACACCTTCTTTAGTTTGAAAGTTTTTACCGTATGTCTAAACAGCAAGTAATTTCTAGATGCTATTTTCATTGTATTGGTATTGGTAATGTTTTTATTGTAATTACCAAAATAAATACATCAGGAAAATGAGAAAGAGAATACAGAGTTGCCATGTACCAGCTCCTTTTTAGATGGAGACTTATTCTTTCCATCATGTCCCATGTGCAACTACTTTGGCCAACAGAAGAGAATGGTATGAAACACTTGTTCTGTTCACATCAATGTTTGCCTTGAACTCTAATAGTAGAAGATTTTCCTTCCCAGTCCCAGATTTACTGCTTCTCCCAAGATACCTTATTTGTGTCATGTTCTAGTATGAGGTGTTGTTTTCTGAGGTAATTCACCATAATTCTAAGTGTTATGGTCTCCAAAGCTTGTTCCTCTGAACTTTACCTCTGTTTTACTTAGTTAGATCCTTGTGGCACTGAGAATTGTGCACCAGTTCTGACAATGCTTCTGCTTTTGATTAGTGGTGATGTAATTAACAACAGTGATGGACACCTCTGTGATTAGTCTCAGAGTTATCTATACTTGCAGTGAATAAGGTAAGCTATAACTCAGAACTGGTGTTTTAGATTCTCTTCAGATTCAGGAAGACATCTCCAGAAATGCATTATTCAAGTAATATTTCAAAAATTATTCTTGTGATTTAACCACTTGCTTAGTAAAACAAATGAAAAAAAAAGGTATTAAAAGCCAATCCAGCCATCATAATTTTGTCTTTTAAAAAAGGAGGGAAGTAAAGTGGAAGTTTTAGTGATCAAATCAGATTCTTGCTGTAAATGCACACTTTGTAAAAGTATGATTTATGGGCTATAAGTATGAATGAAATAAAGATAGAACATAGCTACATAATGACCTAATCCAGTATCCCTGAGACCAAGAGAAAACAATTAAGCATTGTTGCATTAATATGAGTTGAGAAAGAACTACTGTAAGTAGTAGAATTGAAAAGGCTACCTTAACACAGCTGCAATTAGCTGTTGCAATGAACTTGCTGGACAATTTTCTGTCCTTATCTTTTAATTGTTCTTTCAACTCTTGCATCCTTTTCTTTTTGCATTGAGAGAAACAATGCAAAACATTTATTTTCAGGATTTTGAAGAGAGCTATTATTCATTTATCCTTAAAGAAGGTGTCAGTACTTTGCACAATGAGCTCTTGCTCATTTGCAGAAAAATTCTAGTCCTGTTGAACAGTGAAACTTATCACTGTTTTCTATTAAAAACAAATAGAGCTTTTTTTAGTCCTCAAATGCCCTTGCTAAAACATAAATAGCACTGAGAGATATTGACATCAGAGAGGCGGTCCTCTTGTTAGTATTCAGATAAATCATCTAGCCTTTGGGAATTCCTGCATGCACAGTCTTTCTGCATTCTATTTGGGGAATCTTTTGTAAATCAGGACTCATTTTTGGGTCTTGCTGAGGCTGAATCTTGTGTTGTGGTCAATAGGAGATCCATCTCCATGGGACCAGGGTATGGCTGAGAATTACATAAAAGCTCTGTCTTGTGTGCAGATAAATACTTAATGGGAGTTTAAAACAATGGTAAAATATTTTGTCACCTTGGCCTTGCTTGTTTGACTCAGATTTCTTCTAGTCACTACCCCAGCTGCCTCATGCCTTGCTATCTTCTGCTCCCCTTACAGTTCTTTTGCACAATGGTGGCAAAAGCGTTCAGAGTGAATTCATCTTGTTTGAGGTTTCCAGGCCTTACTGCTGATGCTCTGGATATTGTTTTTCTTCAGATAGTGTTAATCTAGGACTGCAGCATTCTCTTTCTGAGTGAGGGAAGGAAAACTCAAATTGATGGTCAATTCTCTCTTGTATTTTCAAGAATAACTGCATTATTATTCTTTTCCCCTTGAAACCTGGCTGCTTTTTCAGTATGATGGCAGGCCTAGGATTCAATTTTAGCTTGCTTGCTTTAATAACTGAGCAATTCTCAGGGTAGTTGTTGTTTTGTTGGTTTTTTTTACCAGAGAACTGCTGCATGTTGCTGTAGAGTTTCTGCTCCTGAAAGAGGCTGCTTTGATTGTGCCAGACCATGAAGATGCAAGAGATAGCAGGAGATGGATAGGCTCCAGAGAAAGACCACATTGTCCAAATTTGTCAGTGGTTACCTTTGATGAGTTCTCCGTTATTGGAATTCAGTAAAAAGTTTTCACCTGTCCGGATCTTCTAGATAGAAAAAAGGGGGATGAAAGTTTGTTAGACTTCTCTTTTGAAGACTCTTAGAATGTTATAACTCAAGGGACTTTCCTCCAGTTTAGTGAAGTATTTTGAAAAGGAAATCCCCAGACCTTCAAGCCAGCTCCTCAGTTTTGAAACGAGCCTTTATAGAGGGTCCTAGAATAACTTAGAACAAACAAATTTTAAATTCCCCATTGTTTTCCTCCTAGGTAAAACACAAGACCGCATGTCAATTGCAAAGGCTTTTTATCAGACTGCAAACCTTTTGGAAAGACATTATGTACTGAGTTAGTTTACACAGTGTGCTCAGTTGTCACTGAAGCTCACTGGTACTGTGATGTTATCCTTAAAGAGCAACACTGTATTTCTTATGTTGAAGTGAGTAAAGATGCACCAATACACGTCTGCAAAAAGAAGTCTTGCTCTGAATGATGTGAATGCTGGAGACATCTCTTAATCCTTGGTTTGGTGTACTTATCATTTTTTAATCCCATCTTCAAATAGTGCATTAATTTAATACCAGCTAGTTACTGTACCCAACAATTTTTTTTCTTTTCTAAGAAAACGTTGGTTTGTTTGGTTTTGGTTCTGGTTTGGGGTTTTTTTGGTGGTTGTTGATTTGTTTATTTATTTTTTAAATATGGCAAAGAAAACTATGCAGAACAAAAGGGCACACTTCATTGCATCAAAGCAGTCTCCATTTTTGCCATCAGCATGGTGGCTCCAACTATGCTGAAGCACTCACATGCCATAAGGAAAAGAAAAGGAAAATCTCATCAGTGACAGCTGTACAGGGATGATTTTTCACTCATTGGAGAGACTGTCATAACTCACAGTCCTAAGAGAGTGCCTGTTTCTCACTGTCACTGGTGAGATAAGCTATATTTAATGCTGCAACATCAAAGCTGCCAATTTTACATTTGCATTTAGTGGTACAGTTGCGAATTAAATACACTGCCTGCCTGGTTTTGGTTTGCAGAGAGCTAAGTGATGTAATTACATTAGAAGGGAAAAAGGGTTTACTTAAAAAAAGTTTCAAAGTGTGGGGTTTGGCATTTTAGGAACACTAGACAGTTATGGATTTAAATAATGTGAATTTATATTTTATCAGCAATGCTACATTAAAATATGCACATGAGTGTATTGAGGTCAGTCTTCTTATTCTGCAAATTACTATAGAGTATCCTTGGATAGCTCAGTGCTAAATATATAAGAAAATCAACGACTAGTCTGCTAACTAGTATTGAAAAAAGGAATTTTCTTTATTGGTAATGGAGATGCAATATATATTTGTGGCTGTAAGCAGTGGTAGGGTTTGATTAGAATGAGAATATCCTGGATGATTATCTGTTTGTTTGAATAACAAAAAATGCATCAAGTTCCTTTCAGGTGGTGGACTATATAACAAAGTACCGATCAGGATTAAGCATCACTTCTTATTTTCTTTAGAGGGCTAGTGAAGTAATTGAAAAACACTGGATAGAGGCTGTTGTACTAAGACAGTATAAATCTAAAGTACGGGAGACAAACATACAATGGTTACACTTCTTCACTATCCATGTGTCCTATGTCTGAACTATTTATTAACTGAAATGTGAATGGGCAATGAAGGGCCAATTTATATGTTACACCAAGAGATGTATTATAACTGCCTTAAGCATTGATTTCCTTCCTTTGCCTATTCTTGATTGGGATATACACACATAGAACAGCAATAATGTGGGGTTTCCTTATCAGATCTTGGATATTTCCCCAGACTGTCTGCAACCATTAACCTTGCATATTATCTGACTTTAGTGATTAGTACAAGCCACATAAAACCGTATTGATGGCCTGCCCTGGGTTAGAATGGTGAGCTGAATTATTGGAGGTTAGATTTTGCTGACTTTGTGATACAAATGATAGTATTATGCTAGTCCTGTGAAATTGCTAATTTGTCATTTCTTTCATGGTGTAGTCAATGATGTGGTACTAATGAATGAGCCACATAATTGTGTGATACCGAACTGCGGCTTCTCGCCTTCTGCGTCTGTGTTAAGAGGAAGCGAATGTCAAGTCTCTCTTTGTTCACTCACTGGCTCCTCTTGCATTTCTGTGCCCTGCTGCTAGATGATCAGAAGCTGTGTTTGTATTTAAAGTTAAGGGTACTGCAGTTCTGTATATAAGTCTAACTTTGGTTGTGCCCTTTACTTTTATGAGATGCTTTTGGTAGGATTCTGTCACTTCCTTACTCATGCAGCTCTGCAGTGAGAGATGTGCGCTGCATCTGCAGTGAACTTCAGCCACTGAAGTCCTGAAATCCTCTGGGATCTTATGGTTGCTGCCATTCTGATATCCCCTTGAGAAGTTTTTTTTCAGTGTACATCTCAGAGACTATCCAGCAAAGTGCGCCTCCAAAAGATTTGGAAGATAAACTGAAGTGGGTGAACTGGGTCAGTGTTTGAAACGTTTTGTTTTGTCTACTGTTTTATTTTTTTATTAAGTGCAAGGAGACCTAACTAGACCAGAATAGCACATTGCAGTGCTGAAGGAAAATCCTTCTCATCCTTATGATTAACTTGGTGTTTCCTTTCTTTTTTTTTATTCTCTTCTTTTCATTCTTTAAAAAAATTATTACAAATAAAAATGAGGATCAGGGGAGAAGGGGAAATAAAGAAGAAAAGCCCCACAAACAAAAGGGGTCTAAGTCTTTCCTTTTAATTGATAAAACAGAGTTCATAAGTACAATTCCAGCTTGTGTTATTAAAAACTTTTAAATGCTTATAAAATTATATAATATTTTGGGATGGAAGGGACATTAAAAATTATCTAGGTCCAAGCCATTGATAAAATAAGTGTACTGATATGTATTTTCTTTCCAACCGGCATTGAAAAAGCAGTTGGGTCAGACCTGTAGTTTACTTGTGCAATGGTGGACCTCCCTAGCAGCCTGAAGTAGGGCAAGTTCTCCTGCAGTGAGGGTATGGGGCAGCACCAGCGCTGGCACTGCTGCCCTCAGGAGCACTATGACAGTCCCATGCCATCCAGTGTCGTACCCAAAGTTCTAACTTCAGAAAATAAAGTAAATATTGGAGAGTCTCAGCCTGCATTAAAATAACACAGAAAGATGGATACAGAATAAGAAGTAGTATTTATTATGAGAAAAAAAAAAAAAAAAAGAAAATTAATCATGTTTGGTCAAGGAATTTGAAAAACAAACCCAACTGGATTTTGAAGGCTTGAAACCCAGAAAGTGTGTGTGGTAGAGGGACAACCTTTTTATTGTTACTTTTATACATTATTATAATTTTTTAAAAATCTGGTTTATGCTATTTAGATGCTTGTTGTAGGCTGTGTTGATGAATTTTACAGATTTGAAATCCTAGGATCTGATTTAGTGCTGCATGGATTGGTCTGATGTTAGTGTGGTTACACTAAGTTCAGAATAATGGACCCCTTCCCTACCTGGTCTGAGAAATTAATCTTGAGAAAATAACTTTGGAAATCAGCTTTTTATCCTTCTTAGTGTAAAATGGAAACAGCAACATTTGTTAATGTCTAAAAAGTGGTTTTCAGTTTTATGTAAGAATGACTCGGTGTCTAGCTGCTAGTGAATAGTGCAACAAAAGTATTCTGCTTCCCCCATCAGATTTACAGTGGCAGAAGTACACACAGCCCAAATGAAAGTGTCAAGGTCCCAATTAATGTGATACTCTTAGATTTAATTTTAAGCACCTTCATTCTTTTTAGGCTCATAATTCTGTCCCTTTGTTCTTTACCATATGCAGCCCATAGTGCTGTAACAAATTTTCACTGATGCCAAAGTTATATTTCTTAAAATTACACCAATATAAATAGTCTTCTTTGGTAGCAAGCTGTGTGTTTATTGCATTAATTTTCAAGCCAGTAGTCATGCTATTCTGAAATGCTTTATTAACTTATCTCAGATGTCCCCCTCCTGCTGCCTCTGCCTTGCCTTTCCATGGATCAGGAGGAGCAGGAGCTGGACTCTTGAAGACTTCCAGTCATTCCTCCAAGCCTAATTCCCATGGTGCTGGACCCCACCAAGGCCAAGCTGAGTTTCATGCTTGCATGCATCACCAGCTGTAGTCTGGCAAACACAAAATCTGTACACTATATCCCTGCCCTTGGGCATAAATAAACTGCAAAAATTTATGTCTGAAAGTTGCTGAGAAGGTGTCTGGGTCTTTCACCAAGCCTGCTCTTTCAGACCCTGTACATATTGCTGATGAGTCTTGCTGGTGTGACGGGAGAGGATCTAAAGAAAACTGGCTTGTTAATGGTTTATTTGAATCAGGAAAAGATATTTTTGACCCAAAATACTGTGCATTACTTGCTCAACTGATAAAAGAAGTGCCATTGTAGCTACAAATTATCTATTTTGTCCACAGTAAAATATAAAACATTTCTGTTGATGGAAAATACAGCACCATAAATAATTAAAACTATTCCAATTGACTTTTTTTGTCAATTTTAATCTGAGTTTAAATCACAATGGTCAGCCGTTTTATTTATTTTTTTTAATTACTGATTATTTAGAGAGATTACTCTAAGCAATTACTAGTTAATATCCTTAATAGCCAGTTTTACATGTAGTCCACTGCTATGTTGCTACTGGCCCTGCTTGAGAAATATAATACACTCAGTATCAGATCACGTCCTGTATGTCCCCAGTATTAAAGAGAACAAAATGAAGGTAATATGAATTTCACTGATAAGGACCACTTTTCCTATGATTATAGTTCTATCAAAATGTACTAGTCTAATATTGAATGCAGCTTTACATACCTTTGAAATAATGCAATTATATATGAGAAACCTTGCTTCTGCTATTAAGACAATGAGATCTGCCCCATGATGTTATAGGGAGAAATCCACTTTTTTTTTGATCCAGACAGGGTTTTGGTTGTTTTTTTTTTTTTTTTTTTTTTTCTTGATATTATTGAAACTATCTGAGGCAACAACCTTTTTTTTTTTTTTTTGCTGGAGGGTTGCAGTTGTTCTGCCAGTGATACTTGGGTTACATATTAAATGACCTTGTGGAGGTTCCTGTTTTATTGTAATCAACCATTTAGCAGCAACTGGATGGTGTATTTATGCCTCACAGTTAGTTGTTTCACTGAGATTAAGGAAATACAGACCTTCTATATGCGTTATTGTTTATTGAACCGTGTTTGAAGAAATTCGTCTACTGCTTTTTATTGATGGGAGTTTCTGGCTAACAGCACTTTAAATAAGTGGAAAATGCTCAGTTATCACCCAATGTGAACAAGATCAATAATAGTTTAGTAGTGTCTGATAATTGCAGTGGCTGTTATATACAAGAGCTTGCATCTTCTTGAGTGACTCTTATCAATCTATTGTCCGTCATCATCTGATAATCAGACCGAAAATATAGTAGGGAATTATCCTTTTTTGAATCAAGCTTGTGAAAAACATTTGAAATAATGGTAAAAAAATTCTCATTGTTCCACTCAGCAGGGAGAAAAATTTCGTATCTGGGTGACTGTAGTGAGAAAGGGACAAAAAAAGAAAATCCAGTGTGCACTTGCTAAGTAGAAAAATGTGTATAGCACAATTATATGAGGGCAAAATATTTCTGCAATATTTGGAGACTGTCTTAAAATATTTGCAGCTACATTCTGAAGGAGTCATGACCCTCTGTAGCTCTCAGGACTATGCTGGTGATTTGAAAGGAAACCCTAGGACACTGATGGCAGGAAAGGTATGCTAGAGTGCAGCAGAGTGCAGCTCTTGTTGCTTTGTTCCCAGGGGCAGCAGCACCTTCCCTTCACAGCACAAGCATCTCAGTTCTGTGACAGTGTGCTGCTTTTTTTGTTCCCTCCTGCTCTTGGAAGTAATGTTGCTTTTGGACACAGAGTTCACTTGCAAAGCCAGAAATGTTCACCTCCCCACCTCCTCTTCCCATGGCCTGTTTTAATACTCTAATCGTCTTCATGCTTATGCTTCTCTCTTAATTGTCCTTTCCCTTTTTAATTTATATTTTACCTTGTTACTTCCAATACAGTAACACATATAGCCTGGCCATCTTAGGTTTCATGGCCTTTGTCCTCTGCTGACAACAGGCAGAATTGCCAGAAACCTGTCTGGGCACAGGTTTTCATATTGCTGTGCCCAGTTAGCTAAGAGAATGCTTTGTCTTTTTCTGCATATTTATTCTAGGAATTAAGAAAATAAATAAATAAATAAATAAATAAATAAATAGCAGTTAAATTTTATTTGTTTCTGTAGACCAGTGGCTCTACCAAGTGTGTTCTGTTATAGAAAGAACTTGATGGTTTGTGTGTTGTCTACCAGCAGTGACATCATGTTTTCTTTGTCATAAGTTTATGGCTTTGGTGTCTATTTTATCAGGCCACCTCTTTGGCAGCCACACAGGTTGAAGGCAGAAACACAACCTTGAACTCTTTCCTCTGATTGTTGTACTTTTAATTGCTGAATAGTAAAAAAAAAAGTTTTCCTAATTCAGAGGAAATCAGAAAGTCCTGTAATTCAACTTGTAGGTATTCCCTCTTGATTTTCCACTGTGCATCCCTGAGAACAGTCTGGCTCCATCTGCTCTACAACCTCCCATGAGGGATTTGTAGATAGCAATAAGGCCTCCTCTTATCTTTGTCATCCTCTAGTCAAGCAAGCTGGCTCCTTTAGTGTTCCCTTGTACATCAAGAGCTCCAGCCAACTGACCATCTTGGTGTCTCTGTGCTGGAATTGCTCCAGGTATGTCAGTATCATTCTTCTACCACTGTAATGAATAACCTTGTGTTTGTTAATCAAATCTTGCTCAAGCGAGGGAATAGATAGTTGAAACTATGTCAGGAAGCTCACAAATCTTGTCTAAGTAAAGGAACAGATAGGTGAAGCAAGGCCAAGAGGCAATGTCAGGAATGTCAGGAAGCTTAGGAAAAACCGCATATATCCAGTAAAATAAACAATGTATGAGTCTAACCCCCCGGTCCCCCGATTGTAAGATTACTAAGAAGGTCACAAAAAGGACATCAGAGGAAGACTACAGCCTTCAGCCCCGCGACCACCAGGAGGCAGAAAAAGACCCCCTAGCAACAGGCCGCGCAGACGCAGGGTACTCCCGGAAGATACACGTGTACAGGAACAAGAAGGGTATAAAACCAGAGACTTTAGAAGGGGTGTGCGCTCCCCATTGGTGGAGCGGAGACTCCCTGGCTGCCCAGCGCTGTTTTGCTTGCTGTCGCTTGCTCAATAAACCAAATTATTTTAATTGGCCTGGCTCCTGTCAATCTATTTCGACTCTAATTTATAACACCACAGATGTGGTCTCACCTGAGCTGAGTTGAAGGCACAGATCAACTCCTTCATCTGTGGGTTGTCCTCTTGCTCGTGCAGCCCAGTATTTAGTTGTTCTTCACTGTGAAGACTAACTCCTCAAGTTCAAAATGAACATGCTGTCATGTGAGGGCATAAATTGTGTTCAATTATATCTAATCTTTGGCAGCAAAGTTGTGATTTTTGAGAATTTTTCAAAAGTATTATAGGAAGTCATATCCTAGACTACTGTATTCAGAGTATCTCAATTTAGAACTTATTGAATAATTTTTTTGGAAATCTTAAGTAATATTTAAGCCAAAGGCTTCAGTTACCCTGGTTATACTGTCTTTAATAAACTCTTTTGTCTACTTTTGAATAAAAACTTGATTTCTGCCATATGGCTTGCTATATGAAAAGTGGAGTTAAATACAGTATTTTTGTACCTTGGCATTCAAATACCCTCTCTTCCTTTGCATTTATTTAAAAGGCACTTTTAGACTTGATGTAGCCTGATCTCCTGGGCTATTCAGAATGGAATATTCCAACAACCCCAATTCCCTGAGAAAAAACTTTTAACTGAGCAAATAGGAGACTTAACCTCCCATGTTTGACTCAGAAACATTCCAAACTGATGAGTGTGGGTCTCCATTCAGGTAGATAGCTTGGCTGCATCCAGACCAGTTAAATAACTGTTTTACCTAGTCTTTTTATCTTGGAACTGATTTTCCTCTAGTGCCTACTGATTACAATAAAATTTTGTTTTTCCTCTGCAGCTATTTGCTTTGTCTTGGAAGGTGGGAATAAGTTCCTTCTGGATCTAGTCTCTGCTCATCCCAGAGCTGCAGAGCAGTATTGAGCTTATCTTCTCCCATTTCCCTAGCTAGGGCTGCCAGTCTGTCCAACACGAGGTGTGAAACAACCTGAGGATTTCAGCAGACCCATACAGCAAGCTGTCTTCAACTTCTAGGACCAGCCCTTTCTACCATCTTTATTGTCCAATATGTTGACAGCCTGATTTCTGATATCCAGAAAGTCAGTGTGAGTTGTCCGCTTCTGTTTTCAATCTAGATGAGTGGGTGTCAGTTGTTAATCTTACAGCCAGCCTCCAGGATAAACACTGTAATCTAAGAGCATTGAAAGGTTTTCCACAGCTCATATCCTTTGTAGAACCATAGAATGGTTTAGGTTGGAAGGAATCTTAAAGATCATCTAATTCTAGCCCAGCTGCCATGGGCAGGGACACCATCCACCAAATCAGATTGCTCAAACCCCATCCAGCCTGGCCTTGAACACCTCCAGGGATGTGGCATCCACAGCTTCTCTGGGCAACCTTTCCAGCTTCTCACCACCTTCACAGTAAAGAGTTACTTCCTAGTACCTACTCTGAACCTACTCTCTTTCAGTTTGAAGCCATACCACCTTGTCTTATCATTGCATGCCCTTGTAAAATGTCCCTCTCCAGCTTTAGGGCAAAATAGGCCCTGCAAGTGAGCCCAAGACTCATCTGAGTTAATAATTTCCCTTTTAAGACAGGTTGCACATCACAGGGAGAGAGAACAATACAAAAACATTTCTAAAGTAGAACTGGGTAAAGGCTTTGGTGCTAAAGGAAACATCTAAATGCTCTTAAGGAGCAATTCTATGTTTTAACAGTTCCATCAGGAGTCATGAAAGCAGTAAATGGAAATTTTACAATTATGACTTTAAGAATAGGGATTTCTCCCTGGCACCAACACCTTTGTTTGCTTGTTTATTTAGAAATGGGAAGCTCCTTTAATGGCGGTGATGCACAACAGGACGGCAGGTGACATCCAAATATGTTAGAGTGATATACTTTGCCTATAACAAAATTTTTCTTTCAAAAGTCATGGTATCCAGTAAAGGTTTTAATGGAAGTTTCTTTAGGTAAGTTTATAGATGTTTATCAGTGCACAAAAATGCATTGTATGTAGTTGACTTATCCTTTCAACAACTCTAATGACCATTTTTAGAATATAGTCCCCTGAGATACGGGATATCATTCATTTATTTCACCTGGTCTAAGGTCCGGGGCAGGCTTTTTTGTTTTGCTTTGCTTTGTTGTTAGCATTTGGGAAGCTGTGAAACTGCCTCTCATGTCCTTTACAAGGCTATTATTTACCACTCATTCAATGCTCGTTCCATCAGTCCCGATCTTCCAGAGTTGTGTGGGAGTGCGCTGGAGCACTTCTCCCTTGCTCGAGACATTTCTGACAGAAACTATGGCTGAAGTATCTCTATCCAACTTCACTCCAAGGTGGTACTGAAGGCTGCCATTTCTTAGGCATCATTCATCACCTGGCTTGACATCTGCTGAGACAGTTTCCTGCAGCTGCATTTAATATTCTGGTTCATTTATTTATTTATAATTCTGGCTGCTCAATAAATGGCAAGATCAGACAGATTTGATATGGAGTCTCCCTGTAAAATATCAATATTATGAAGTTAAATGTGTCCTTGTGTGAGGTTCCACCATACCTAAAATACTGTGCAGCATTTAGGGCTCATAAAAAGCACCACAGATATTTATTTTTTGGGGTTTTTTTTGCAAGCAGACTGTTCAGAGCAAAATTAGGTCTGGATACAACTTCAATTACTTTTAGTTTTGAACTGATTTGCAGCAGGGAGATGTGTAAATATCTCAAACAACCATAGGTTAAAAAATTCAAGAAAAACATATTCTGCTTTGTCACACGTATTCCATTCCATTGATTTATAAAATAACATACCTTTGTGAAGCAGGAGCATACATTAATGGGAGCTTTAACTGCTGATTTCTCTGTTTCTGTCACCATTATAATATTACTTAATCACAGCTTTTTGTGTTGAATTTACCCAAGAGTATTTTTAATAGAAGCATAAAAGAAATTCAGTGCTGGATATGAAAAGAAAAGGAATTGGGGTCCAGTCTCTTTGGCAAATATTCCATAACAAGATAATTCTTTAAAGGCATTTCACATAGTTCTGAGAGAATAAAACAAATGCTTTGGGGTAATTCTGGTCTTTCAGTTAAATAAACAATTAGATTATATGATTTACATTAAATGATGTTAGTTTCCATACGAAAATATGTGAAGCATTCCCAAGGAGTAAGAACAGATCTATATAACTGAAGAAATCTTTAACAAGCCCATGCTCCCCCCTGTTAAATAATAAACCAGAAATAATGTGTAAGTGTTAGAGCTTTTGTGATATATATGAGAGCCTTTCTTACAAATTATGAATAAAATTAACTGCTACTCATTCTCATGCATGCTATCAAGTTTTTAGACACCAATATATCAAGGTTTTTCACATGACAGCATACTAATACAGTATATCATTAACATTCACAAGACATAAATGAACACATCTAAGAACAAATAGGTAACTGATTTATAGAAGAGTTAAAAAAGTAAATTGGGACATTATGAATATGTCTATTTTTGAATTTGTAAAATAAAAATTAGGAATATACTGTTAATGAAGCATGGGAAGAATTTTTTTTGCTATGTAATTTTATCAAATAAAGTTTTTATTTGCACATATCACAGAATCATTTAGGATGGAGTAGACCTCTGAGACTAAGTCCAGCCTTTGACTGATCATTACCTTGTTAACTAGACCATGGCACTAAGTGCCATGTCCAGTCATTTCTTGAACACCAGCAGGAATGGTGACTCCACCCCCTCCCTGGGCAGTCCATTCCAATGTTTAACAACCCTTTCTGGGAAGAAATTCTTCCTGATGTCCAACCTGAACGTCCCCTGGTTCTGCTTAAGACTGTGTCCTCTCATCCTGTCATTATCTGCCTGGAAGAGGCTGAGCCCCACCTGGCTACAATCTCCTTTCAGGTGGTTGCAGAGGGTTGATAAGGTCTCCCCAGAGCCGCCTCTTCCCCAGGATAAACAACCCCAGCCCCCTAGATATGCCTGTTCCTGGATATCCCTTAATATGATTTAAGATATACGAAGAGCACAAAGTGGTGGGAGCTATGGTAAGTTTGTTTTCTTTTTCCTGAAAGACAGTGTAGTGGACAAGTGAATGGACTACAGCGAGTCTCCCCAACCCAATCCAAAAGCCTTTCTTCAACTGACTCCTTCCTTTAATGTGAGTGAAGATGTTTAAGGTGAATAAAGACTGTAGGACTGACTCCCCTTTGAGAGCAACATCTGTAAGAGACCTCTCCCTCCACGCTGCCATTATGAAAATATGGTTTATTTTTGGCACGTCTAATTATCTGTTCATACTTTACAAACCATTCTGAGAGCCTTTTTTTTCTTTACCCTGGCACCAGGGACATTTTCCTAGAAATGTTTAAAACTGTGTGCATCTGATAGAGAATATGGATATCACTGTGATACAATCAAAAATTATGTTCTACAATACAACACATATCGGTACATCATAACTTGTGTTTATAATACAATCAACCACTCTGCCTAGTCTTGACAGTTAAGGTTGCCACTTCTATTTCAAATGAGAGGCAAACCTGACAGACGAGTTGGGAGCAAGCCTCATAGCCACTTGCTTCCTGAATTTTACCTTTGCAGAAATAAAAGGTGCAGGGATTTTAGAATTAATGAGATGTCCAGTCTAAATGAAATCACTACAACTGGAAGAAAAAATAGGAATCACATATGATGTAATGGTCTTTTATTTTTTCCCATTTGCTCTCCTGCACTGACTTGAATGGTTTTTGTAATGAATGATATTATTATTATTATTATTATTATTATTATTATTATTGTTATCACCAGCTTAAATAGAGAAATGTTATTCTCTGCTTATTCATGTGTGCTGTTTATAGGAGAGTGAAACATTCAAGGTTAAAGGTGTGGTCTATGTCTTCAAGATTTCTTGAGCAGACATACATATGAATATCTGTGCATTGCTGTAGGTGGGGTTCTCCTCTTTTTAGACATAAAAATTGCTTGACGAGAAGACCAGAAAACCCCCAGATAAATACAAGACCAAATTAAGGTCTCAGATTTTAAGAGGAGTGTAGTTTTGGATTTTTTTTCTATTTCTTTTGTTATAACCACATATACCTGACACAGGTACAGTATTGATTTGCCTAGTGGTGGTGAAGCTGGCTTTTTGTTCATCTGGTGGTTGTGTTACCCTAAAGCTGCATGTCAGTTCATCAAAATCAATTCTCTTTTGATTTTTGCAACAGCAGAGACGGGTCAGCTAACAAATGACAAAGAGCCCTATTCATGACAAAGCGATTGTTGCATTACAAGTACAATTTTGTAGGAATTTAACAAAAAAAAGCACAAGAGCACAATTTTACTGCATCATTTACTGTCTCACATGAATCCTCAGACCTCTCGAATGTCACATAATGTGGTGTTAGACTAGAATAGTCACCTTCTTAAAGAGAAACACGTTAGATTCAGTACTAGTATATTTTTTCAATTAAAAAAATCTTAATTTAAACATATTTCCTAAAATTTTCAATAAATTCAAAACCACCTTAACTGACCAAACAAAACCTGCTCCCCATTACTCATTATATTGTTTTCTATTTATTTTATTTACTTAGAACTAACTATACAGGTGAGGGAAGAGATCACTGACCCAGTATGCAAATTGGTCATTTCTTCTGTTGAGCAAATGCCTCTTGAAAGGCTGGCTTGACTGCAAAGCTCAGAGAGAATCAAGATCTGCTCGATAATTTTGCAGAGATTTTTACCAGCTCAGTGCTGACAACTGATGCAAATGTATGAATTAGAGGGAGGGTATGAATTAACATTTTCAGGAAACAAAATTTTAAAGCTGGCATTTTTTCCTGAATGAGAGTTTGTATTTGAGCAAAACTGAGCTCACACAGACCATAGATGTCTCACTTTGTAGACATTTATTGGATGAATGGCAAATCTGCACATAAAAATCCAGTTTAAACACTTCAACTTAGACACAAACATAAATGTGAAAGTTTTCCTTGGAGTGGGAGTGTCCTTACTTGTATCCATATGTAGAACATCCTGGGCAGTTTTAGCTCTGTTGTATTGCAGTAGTTACGCCCAAGTTTGGAAAACTGATGACTTAGTGGTTGGAAGCTCGTTTCGGAGTAGCTTTTGGATGCCACGGAGTTTAAAGAGTTTCCCTTGTGATCTCTGTTTTCCACAGCCCTGGTGTTGTGTTTTAGGACAGCAAGGATTTAGCAAGCTGATTGGGCAGGTTCCCTGTCTCTGACGGTTGTTAACTTTTGTCTCAAGCTGAGATACTGTCACATACTTCATATCTAACTAGTAGCACAATTGTGTCTAAGACTGGCACACTTGGAAGAGTTCTGTGCCTAGGAAGTCCTTCAATGAAGTTTTCTGAGGTTTTTTCTCTAGCTGAGCTTTTTTTCTTAAAAGACCCATCGATATTTGTTTAGCTGTAATGCAGGGCACAAAAGACTTTCTCGTTGTTAACTTGCCTGAGAGCAGTTTGTAAACATTGCCAGGTCGGTGAAGAATACTTTTGGAAGTATTGCAGGGAGATGGCATACAGCTTCCAGCAGGATGCAGCCTCCAGCTCTGTGGGCTATTTTGCAAAGTCTTTGCCTTCTCAATCTGGTCAAGGGTTTTTCAAGTGTGGATTTAGCTCTCCCCTTCTGCACTGACAGCCAAGATATGTTTAGTGGACATGTGGCATGACTGGGGGCGGTGGGGCATGCTGGCACCCTCATTGGAATTGGGACTGCATCTATCCCAAGTGTTCCGTATCTCCAGAAGTACAAGGATAGGGCAACTATTAGACCACTCTGGGCTTGTTCTTGTCAGGGATTTTTTAACTGAAGAACTCAAAAGAGAAGCAATTGCTGTTCGTCAGTCAAAGGGCATAAAAATGCAAACAGTGACAGTATTATGTCTGTATGGATGTATGATTTGCATTTAGATTTATGTAAATAGCTATGGAAATTTTGTTGGCACTTGTCTTTCAGTAGGTTACTGGTATGGCTCAGGGAGTTGCAAAGTTTGAAAAGATGCATTTTAGTCAGTTGCTTTAGTCACAGAAGTAATTCTGTTCTGCTTAGCCAGTGAATTGGTCACTATTCCTTTTAATTTTTTTTGCCAAATGTTAAACAATTTCCCCCAATTATAATCTTGAACCTATTTAAACTGTTTGGTTTTAAAGCCAGTAATTTCAAACATGCACGTGTTTTTTGTCTGTGGGTTTTTTTTCACATGTGCATATTGTTGTGTGTTGTAGTTTATATGCACAGAAACATCAATTTACTGATCTCTTCTTCAGAGGGATTAGATGTCACTACCCAAGACCATGTTGGGACAGCCTTTTCACAGCTCTTTAAGCACAGAATAAAAACCCTTATTGATTCTACTGAAACATGTAAGACATGGCTATTATTATTACATATCCATTTATCCTCTGGTGTTACATTTGTCTTACAGACAGCACTCTTTAAGAAAGGTGTTGTCCAGATATCTAGAAAAATGCATTGCTCTGGGAGACGTGCTACTATTTGTGCACTCTTCTCCAATCTTATTCCTGATATGAATGGGAATATCACATTAACTTCATTTGCAACAGACTAAGCCTGCCAGGTTTGGTTGAATATATATTTCAATGTTCCTTTGGGACTTCTGCAGCTTTGATGTGCCTTTTCCTTAAGACTAGTTTAAGGTCATAATATCTACCAGTATTTGATCACAGTCCACATGTTTCCCTTGCCTATTACATATTTTCTGAAATGCTCAATAACATTTGTTTTTTCTCTAATAAATGTCCAAGTGCCATTCCTTTTCTCTGGCACGCACATATGATTCAACTTGGGATCTGCATGGTGCAGAGATTCTGTGAGTTTATAAGGGCATTTTTTTCTCCCAGCAGTCTCCTTCTGGGGAGTTTGTCAGTTTGCAAGCTATAATGAGTAGTGGGTTAAAAGAAAAAGGGCATTTTAGTGGAGGAGGGAATTAAAATTCAGCAGCCTAATATCAGCAGTAGTTTATAACAGGGCCTTATAAAAGGCAGCTCTGTGTCTTTTTTTTTTGTGTGTGCACTTTTATTTCCTTTGATATCAGCAGGGGAATTTTCTCTGCAAGACCCATTCCCATCTCACTTTTCTGCTTTCAGATCCCTGCTGCTCAGGGTTTTCTCCTTTCATTTTGATATATGTTATATTCTTCAACCTTCCCACTTGAAGGTTGTAGGAAGCTCGATATTGCCCTTAAAATAGAGAACACAATTGACGTCAAAAATTCTTCGAGGGGTGGCCCTGTTTTTCATATATGTTGAAAAGAATCCTTCCACTTACTGGGAGGTCTTGGCAGTGGTCGAGGTGAAACCTTCAGGACATTTCACTGTGCCTAATGACATGGTACTAGAAAGGTTAACTTGCTATTTGCAGTTTCAGATGTACCACATCTTTAACAAGAATGCATTTGTGTATTGTATAATTACACAATAATAAGACAAAATTATGGGTTTATGTATATACACCTATCTCTAATGCTGAAAAATGTGTTGTAATGAATTGCTGCTCAGATGTTTGCCTTCCACAAAATGTGGCAAGCTCCCCAGTTCGATTTGAAGTCAGTTCTTTTCTATGTTTCCCAGAGCAGAGACTAAAAACCGGTTAGGTACTTCTGCGGAAGTGGGAAATTTCTTTCTAGATGCTGATTAGGTGCGATTAACACGTTTTGAACAAAAATGGGTTTTAACCTCCCATGTCAATTCCCTCAAACTCTTTTCTGGCTCTTCTTTGGGTTTTTGGTGACCCCAGGGTGGGCTGGGAGGCAGCATGCAGGGGAGGAATGTGGTTATCCCACACAACCATCCAGCAGTGGCCTCCGGTGCATTTCTGGCTCTTACAAATAGATGGCACTTTTGACTTGTACTAAAGCAATTCAGTTAGAAGGATGCAATACCTGAAAAAACCCCACTTGCTGGGGTTTTTGTAAGTCAGGCACATATTTGTTATTACTTATATAGGGGCAAAAGAAATGAGGCAGATTCAAATAGACTGCCATGTATATCTCAGTCAGTGAAAGCTTAAAAATACAAAAAACGAAACAGTAGAATGGGCAAATCAAGTACATTTATAACATATTTTCAGACTCGTGCTCTGGATTCTCAGGGCAAGCTGGAAGAGAATTATCTTTTAATACTGAGTTGCTTTAAATGTGAACGAGGCAATTGCCACAAAAGTCTCTTATTTGCTGCTTTTCTGGTCTACACGTGTGCACACAGAGACACACATACACACGGGGGAAAAAATCAGCCTGTTGTCTTGCAAGTGTTACTTATCATATTAATTAAAATCTGGTGACACGATAACACCAGCAGCTGTGTGGGAAAGCGAGGGAAATTAACAAACGTTTGATTTGTTGTGTTGCTAATGTGACACTTATTATACAGGTCACAGTAAAACAATACCTCAGCCAAAATATGCTAATACTGGTGGAGAACTGTTGCAGTTGTAAAAACATTGATGTTTATTATAATGAGACAAAATAGCACATTACCTTTAGCAGAGTGAATTGCTGCTTCTCAGGGCAAGCATAAAGTATCTCTGAAGGTTTAATAATTTAAAAAAACCCAAAACCACAGAGCCAGAAGAAAGTGAAATTGTTATACATATAAAGCCAATAAAAAGAAAACAACCTCACGTATTAAAAGGATGTAAAGCTCTTAGAAAGCAAAATATGTAATTTCTAGCGGACACAGATTAAATGGAGCATGCCTACAGCTTCTTCATTTAGCATTCCAAGGAACTTTATTACAAGAACAAAAGAAAATGATTTAGTAAGATACAAGTTATGCTATAAAATACCCGTAGAACTAGAAATGTAATTACATTTAGAAACGGATATATTAACTGCTCTTTTTCCCCTGAGGAAAACTAATATGTAAACTTATTTTTAATGGTGACTTATATCCAATCAACCGGTTTGATGACATTTCTAAACAAAGACCTTTGGACTTTAAATAATTATTCCCATGCAATTGTTGGATCACATATAATTGCTTGCTCTTTAGTATGTCTCACAAATTTAATTGCACTATAGTCTGGATCTGAGAGCTTTTTCATACATATAGATACATAAATAAATTTACAGATTCAATTTTGAAATAGGAAAAATGCTTCCCACAATTGAAGTAAAATTAAGAGTATGCATTCAGTATTTTGCAGCTATTTGCATCTCCACAAGAATAATTTAATTTTTACCTTTTCAAAGGTTTCTTTCATTTTCAGGGTATTTTCTCAGTTTTTGTACCATATTTTTGAGCCTAAGGAAGGATTTTTATTTTATTTTTCTTACTTTTGTTTTGATCATTTTACTGAAATGGGGTGTATGAAGTCAACCATTTATTTGACAGTCTTTGACAGCAGATTATGTAGATTTTGCCTGACAGAACACTAGTCATTCGGAACTGAATTCCGAGTGAGCAGTCTAGATCAGAGGTCAGCCTGCGGGGTACAAATGGGGAGCAGATATTTCACCTTGCCATGTGAAAGGACACAAAAAAGCAGAAAAATCAGGAACTGGTGAGAACTAAAAGGTTAAAGCAGAGTTGATGCAATTACACAATATTTACAGGCTAAGATTGTGCTAAAGTCCTTTTGAACCTCCTGCCCCTCCAGTTCATGGGGGAAGCGGGCTCTGATTTGGAAGTCTTCCCTGAAGAAGTGTAAGTGCACTCTTTAAAGATCTGCTCTGTGCCAAAATGCTAAAATATATCTGTTCTCACTTGCATTTCCCATCATTCACCTTGGTTTCAGTTTCAAATGGGTATCCAAGTACATATGTGCACATGACAGAAAATAGTTCCTTATTATTCCCCTTTTTTCAGAATAATACCAGTAAGGGGGAAAAAAAAGAGGAAGAAAAAAGATAGTTATCTAGGGCAAAACTCAGGTATAGAAGCTGGGGAGAAGACATTTTGACTTTTCAGATGAAAATTGCCAAGTGCAAATATGTAATATTGAAACATCAATTTCAGTTAGAGCTAAAAAAAAAATTAGGGGGAAAAAACCCAAACAAATAAAAAAAAATTCTATATTTTAGTTGTAACTGGACCATGATAGAAATTAAACTGATTTTCAAATATCTTAAGCTCTCAACAAAAAACTCTAATTTTTTTTCCTTTTAGTGATCAGTACTATCGGTTACATATGCAAAACAAAACTCACATGAACATTTGAGTTGGAGATTTAAAAAGAAAATAAGGACTAGATTGAAAAGGTGGTTTGTTTTAATTTTTTTACCCCGAATTACTTGTAGTTGGAGATCACTTTCAGAGAAAAATTACTGTAACGTTTATTATTTATCCTTGTCTATGACACTCATTCTTTTATTAATGTCAGCCAAAATACAGAAAAAATCAAAGAAGAAGAGGTTAAAGAAATTCCAGAAAGTGATTAAATTCTGAGGGGTTTTTTTGGAGAATCTATATAAATTAGATGGAGCTTTAGTGAAAATTTCCACCTTACACAAGTATGAAAGGATGTCTGTACATGTTCAAAGAGGTTAAGGATACCTGAGTCAATAATAAAGATGCCAAGAGAACAATTTAAATCTACTAAGTAACTAAAATCCTAAAACCATTATGTGGGGAAAAAAAGAGAGAGAGAAAAAAGAAAACACTTAAGGCTGATGAAATATCAAGGTTTATTATTCTATTAGACTTTGACAATGAAATGAAATACACAGACCTTTAACAATGTTATTAAAATAAAATTTCAAAGCTTGATTTTTCAATCATGCAGTCAAAGAAAGGAAGACATTTTACAGTCATATCCTGTAGAGTATAGGAAAGTTCTCTGTCAAAGCTGTGTAACATTTTGATTAAGTGCTTGATAGATTATAAATATAAGTCAGAGCTAGCAAGACACTATAATAAATGGATCGTCTAAGAATGACTTGTGATCAATTTCAAATTACAGAATCTGTAATATACTCATTTCTTCCCTACATATACTCTCCTTAATGATGCTTTCAATTAAATGTGTGTTGTTTTTCCTGTCCGTAGGTGCTCAGTGTAGAAACACAGATTTGTGCTTGTATAAATACATGTATACGTACATGGATATACACATACATGTTTGCTCACCCACATCTCCTTATATACAGTTTCAAGTAGAGCCTTCCCTTGCACAAGGTTTTTGGTTTTGTCTGGTTTAGTTTCATTAATATTATTTTGCATGTCATTAGACTATTTAAATCAGTGGGAAGACCTGCCATGGATGGGTTTTGGACAAACAGACCAGACTCAAACCCCAGAGATGAATCCATAGGAAGTCAGTAGAAAATGGAATGCTGCAAAAAGAGAAGTGCAGAGCCATTCCTGTTCAATTACAGTGAGGAATAAAACACTGCTTTTTGCTGCTGTGCCTCATTTCCACTGCAGCATAACTTTGTAAGATTTTTTACTGAGGGAAAAATATTTTGGTATTAACTGAGCAGTAGCTGATCTAGTGCTCTCAACTTTTGTTACCAATACTGTTCATTGAAATAATATTATTTATTGATATAATTTAGCCTCTCATATGAATTGTTTGAAAGCAACTGGTCTCTTAAGTACTATTGATCTATGCTCTATCCTGATTTTAATGGTGCCTCTTGTAATACTCTCACTGGAACCGGCTCTATTTGTCCCTAAGTACCTTAATCTAAATAATTACAATTATATTAATTATAAAAATACTCCATGTAGTACCTAAAAAATTTGACTCTTAGCTGAAATTAACTTGTCATTATCTTGTTCTAAACTGTAAGAAGCCAAAATGATGAGAAATTACTAGAGAAAGAAGAGAAAATTTCCAAAGGATTTATCTAAGAAAGGAAAGACAGTTTCCAATGAAAGTTATACCACACGACATGTTTTAAATGCATACATTCAATATCATAATAAGTTTATAGTCAATTGTTGGTTCATAGGTCATTGGTCACATCTGAAATTACTTTCTTATGAATCAGCTCCAAAGGTATGCAGCCTTTTCATATATCAGGATCTTTACAGTTCATTGGGAAAGATTCATTATCAATGCAAGCCTGATAAATTTGGCAAGATGTTAACTTTTATTACTAACATTTGTTTGTTTAGTTTACTGTAACATGTTATACAGTGTATTTATAATAAGCATTGGACCATCAATAATACGAACTTTCCTTTTGAAATGTCAAAAATGTGCCATTCCCTTTAATTTTCCAGATATATGGGAAGTGGTGATAGAAAAAGGGGGGAGTGCCGTTCAAAATATGCAATTTGGGTTTTAGGAAGAAGTTTTTAAAAGACCAATTTCCATATATCAACACTTCTCAGTGAGTTCCATGAAACATTTTGATATGATTTACCAAAAACAGTTTTTGCATCAGGAACATTACAGTAGCTAATCTGCATCTGTAAAGAGTGGGAAATGGAATCACATTAGATATAAATGTAATGCAAAAAAAGAAAAAAAGTTAATGCAACATTATGGTAGAGAATTTAAATGTACAATAGTGAGGATATTCAAAGTTATGGTTCCCACAGCAACAGCAATTCAGCTTTATTTACGTTGTAGCTTTATATATGTTTTATTCCTTAAAGGAAAACTGATTTATTTTTTCTCAGCTACATAGGATAACATTTACACATCAGGAAACATTCGTCTCTGAGATGAAACTGTGAACACCAAAGATATATACATTCACTAAAACTGAATATTTCTGACTGTAGCCAGGGAACAACCTTTCTCATTATAAGGTGAGAGAAATTTGAGAGAAGGGTATTTAAAATAGCATGCAATAATTTGGTGCAGTTAACTCTTTAATTGATGACTTATCATGAGATTTGCTAGAAGTAGTTGAATATTTCAGCTAGAACTACTTGAATTGTAAACATTAAGCATTTACTTAAATATTAAATGCTCTTAGTTATTTTGCATTTAACTTGACTGGAGAGTTTTTAATGTGTTTTCTATTGAGCTTTTATGCTGGTGGGATCATCCATGATATAACCTTTCAGCAAAAATGGTGAATTGTCTCATAAGCTTCAGAAGAACCTACTAAACTGATTTCATCTCTCTGTTCTAAAGATAACAGATGAAAAATAACCGAAAGGCTAATTATGTGTATTTGGCTGCATGCTTCACCATAATATCGGGTTTACAGTAATGAAACAGGAATCTCATTTTCATTTCACTTTCCTTGAATAAAATTAACTCATTACAAACCTATCATATCCTGCCATTAGGCTACTCCCTTGTGTATCATTAGTCTAATGTGGACTTTGAACCTTCAGATTCCCCCACGGCAGATTTCCAACACTCAAGTGGCTATGCAACTGTTAACTTCTTTTTGGGTACCAATCCCTACAGGGATAGTTGCAGCACTCTTGGCTACCATGCTACGTTCAGAAATCCCAACCTCCTTCTGTAGCCATGGCACATGGAAACAGTGCAGCTGTTAGGAGCAGGATAACCAAAGCTTTTCCATTTCGTATGTGAAGGTTTGAACTATGAGGCAGTTGGTTACAGTTTCTCCCCCATCTCTCAGGGGAATGTTGCTTTTAGTGCAAAATCCATCATGCTGGAGATGCTGTGGTATTGCTTAGGGCAAGATTGGTGAGGGCTCTTATGGTATGAGAGAGTATCTAGATGGTGGTGCTATGTTTAGAGATAGAACAAAGCCAAGCCACAGGCTGGGTCATTGTCACACCATCAACTCTAGTAGATGAGTGTGCATGGACCAGGGGATAGCACATTCCATGAACCATTCCTATGGGGGACTCTGATGTAGGGGAGGAAAGGTTAACCCCATAAAGGTGGCCTTTGTCATAGCATGGTGCATTTAACTGTCAGCATAGGCATCTCCTGCTCACCTAACACACTTGGATTATCAGGGCAGGTTAGGATCTGTCCATGCTATTAAACTGCGTGTGCTTCTAGAGGTGACTCCTGGTCCTTGGGCCAAGTAAAACACAGCACTTCAGGGCCACCCAAACCCTTCTCAGATTTTACTGAGAGATAAATAGTTGGAGCACCTAAAAAATGCAGGAGATAAATTAAGGATTTTGTCGTATTGACTAGTCCTAGTCCTCACAGTGCTTTAACTAGCAGTGGGTTTGTGTGCTGAAAAGCTCAAGGATGGTGAAAAATATGGTATCATGAAGGTAGTTAGTTGGTGCAAATGAGATTGTCTTAGGTGTGAATTTTGGTGGCTAGCACCTGGTGGCTGGGTGGACTGTGAAGAAAAGTGTTCAGGGGCCATCCATCATATATTAGCTGTCTTGATGTCTGGTTTAATGCATGCTTTAGCATGCTGTACTAAATTAAACGCTTTACCTTCTGTGATCTACCTAAAATTGTGGATTTTTATCATCAGAATTCTGCCTGGAAGTCTTAATGTGCATATATTCTGACAAATAATTTATGAACCGTTTTTTGAGTGCCCTATACACACAATTCAACTGAAATTTCTGAATTGTTTGTTTATATTCTCAGCCCTAAAAGTCTTCTTTCCTTCTTAGTAAGACTTCTTTTTTTTAGATCAAAGTAAAAACAGATTCATATTTCATTACTCATCATCATACTCCTTAGCAATTTTACTACAGAAAACAGTCATTTCACATACGGTTTAAAAAGATTTTCACTTGAGTTTCAGTCCTGCGGAATGCAAGAGGGAACATTTGGAGGGAGCAATGCAGAGACTTTTCCACTGGTAAATCAGCTCTGTCTAAAAACAGAAGGCAAGTCTTCTAAGAACCCTTCAACACAGTAATTTTGGAGAAAACAGAATGACATTATGAGTGAAAATCTATCCTTATCTGAGTGTGATAAATTAGAATCAGACCCAACTACATGGTTCTGATTGTTTCCACAAAATGTTTACAAATAATTAAATATCACACACATGATGTCAGAATACCATAGGACTAATACTTGAAAATCTACTGAGGTGTAGTAAAAATGAATGCATGCATAATTCTGTTACTTGGTAAGACATTCTAAGGACAGTGAAAAATCATGAAGAATACAATTTTTGAGAAAGACATAACTTCTAAATTCATGTAACTAGATATTCCTAAAGCAGTAGTCTTCAGAGTAGACTCAAATCCTTTAAAAACCTGAAGTTGTAAAGAGAATCCTTTGAGAAAAGAAGTACATAATGAAATTACTAATTTTAGTTCTACAGAATTTGCAGAAAACCATTGAAAATGTTGTTATGAGGTACTATTGGCTCATTTAAAACATCATCATGTATATGGCAATATAAAAACATTTACATAGCTCTATGAAACTCACACAACACATTTAAGAGAAGCAAACATACATATTTTTTCTGTTTCCTAATAATTTAACTTATTGCCTGTAAGAGAGCACTGTGTATTTCTTCCAGCAAAATATGACTTCCGGATTAGTCAAATGAGTTGTGACAGAGAATCATGGTTAAACAGTTTTAAAAATTAATATTTTTTAAAAGCCAACTATATTTGGGGTTGCTGGAAGCTTCCAGACGTTTCCATGTTGATGAAATTTCCTTGTCTTTGAAGATACCAATCAGAAAACCCCGGATAAAAGTCCAAGACTGTTCAAATTTCCCTGGCTGCAAATAATTCTGTGTTGGGTTTCTGCTTTCCACAGTGCCTCATGAAGAGGAGCTCCTTACATAGAAATTGGTGTTGCTGAATCACCTGGCAGGAGTCACCCTACAGACCTTATAAGGAGAGGGGGTGAGCGACCACTTCCTCTGGAATGTTAATGCAGAGGATTTGGTCCTGGTTTCTCCTGGTTCAAGGCAGTTTGGAGCAGCAGAGGGAGCCCACAGAGACCAAGACCCAGACTTGCCTGGAGACAAGTGGTGTTGTATTCCAGAATAAAAAGAGGCAGACAAGGCAAAGGGTGGCAGGAGGTTTATTGGTTCCCCCAGCCCCCCAGCACCCACGAGGGGTGCCAGGAGAAGAGACGAGTGGGGGGGCTGACTGCGGGGGTGCAGTTCGTTAAGTACAGGAAGGGATGACTCATCGGGGAGGAGGCAGAGGGCAGGTACAAGCAAACCGAACACAATAGAAAAGCCTGGAGCGATGGGTAGGCCCGGAGCCCCGAGCAAGCCCCACTCCACCCCCCCAGGGCCAAGCCGGCCTGGGAGGCAGAGGCACACCCAGAATCTCTTCCCCCCAAGCAAGGCTCGCCCCACCAAAGGCATCAGCCTGGGAGGCAGAGAGCAGGCCACCACAAAGTGGGAATCCCGGGAGTTGTCACAAGCTGACATTTGCGGTAGCGGCACTGCCATTATTGCAAGGATTGGGGAACACAGGCCAGATGGAGGCTTTTGCTTGTTTTCCACCAAAGCTGCTGCAAACAGACTGCCTGCTGGAGGTGATAGGGAGAATCACTCCTATTTTTGAAAAGGTTAGAAAGGAAAACCCAGGGAACCACAGATTGTGAGACTCACCTCTGTGCCTGCAACTGTTGTCAAGGACAGACTTACCAATGTCATCTATCTAGACTTTTGCCAAGCCTTCAACATGGTCTCACATGACATCCTTGTCTCCAAATTGTTTTGAATTTGGAGGGTGGACTTTGGTGAATAAGGAGCTTGCTGGCAGCCAGAGAGTTTTGATCAACAGCCCTATGACCAGGTGGAGGCTGGTGATGAGCACTCGGGCTCTGTCTTGGGACTTTTCAATTGCTTCTTCAATAACAAAACAGTGGGATCGAATGCACCTGCAGCAAATTTGCAGATGGCATGAAGCTGAGCAGTGCAGCTGACACAACAGAAGGATGGGATGCCATCCAGAGTGACCCAGAAAAACTTGAGAAATGGCCCCACAAGATCCTCAGGAAGTTCAAAAAGTTAAAGTGCAAGGTGGTGTGCCTAGGTAAGGCAATTCCAGGCATGAGCATGGACTGGGAGATGAACTCATATTGCCCAGAGAAACTGTGAATACTCCATTCTTGGAAATGTTAAAGGCCAGGTTGGATGAGGCTTTGAGCAACCTCCTTTAGTGGGTGGTATCCCTGCTCATGGAACTAGAGGATCTTTAAGGTCCCTTCCAAACCAAGCCATAACAAGCAGAATGAGGACAGAGAACAGCATGAGGTTAAAAAACCCCAAACAAACCAAACTCACACTACAAAAGCAAAAGGAAGATGATGTACCTGTAAAAGTATTGATTTTAGAAGACCAGCTACAGCTCAAATTCAGAAACTTCAGAGGCAAACTCTGCAGCTTGGTACAGGAGATTAGCTGAGAGGACCATAAGTTTCCATCCTGGCGTTCACATTTCTGGAGACTGGAAGAAATAGGCCACACAACTCTGAAGTGCATCTCTTCCAGGCATTCCTTCCCTTGGTCCTCATGTAATCATTAATTCTGGACACTTGTTGTCCCAGGGGTTCCTCAGGACAACTTCACAACAGGAAAGCTCTGTTTGCTTTGTGAATGTCTTCTTTATTGCAAAACATAAAGACTTAATCGCAGTCAACTGCTGCATTAACTTGCACTGAGCACAGTTCTCCCCAAAAGGGTCTGCCTTGAATCAGGGAAAACCTTGGGTAGTTCATGGTCATTTTAAGTCTGATCAAGTCTGGAATGTCAGTAGCATTCTCAATATTGTGATAGAAACACTTTGTAATACGTTGTTTACTAGTGTCTAATCGTCAGAATTAGAGAAATGAGATTTATAAATTGGCACACATTTGCAGTTGGTTAATAAAATGTACAGAAGTTCCATGGTTAGGCTGGCTATTAGACTGTTTGTGGTGAATTTAAGTACACTGTAAGACTCTCCACAAAATCAACATCTGAAGAAAGGGTGGGTACTTTTAGAGGCCTTGATGAATGTCAAGATGAAACTTTTTGTGTATTTCTTTCAGTATTCAATCTGCCCTGGGGTACTCATCTCTGTTGCTGGACAGAGGTGGCTCCTTGCCCTGTCTTTAAGCTCTTTAAACATATTTCTACTGAAATGTGAATATAAGCAAAGTTGCCACTAGTATTTCTCTCATTTGTATGAACAGTTTGAAAGCCAAACGAAAAATGTTAACTATTAGATGAGCCAGGAACTCAGTAGTTTTGAACTACACAATCATTACTAGCAGGCAAATTACATATTTGAGTTTATCTTTGTAGGTCAGGATAGACAACCCAAATACTTTTGATAGATGGAAATATACTCCATATTTCTGGTCTTAAAAGATTTATTATTAAACATATTTATCTCTAGGTGACTTTTTTACTGTATCGTAATTCCATGTTTTCCAGATGGCAGATATACACTTCAGATTCACTTATCGTAATTCCTCCAGATATTTTGTTTTCTTTGTCTTTCTGTACGGGTTGTAAGCCCTGGCCTGTGACAATTTAGGAATGAATTTTCTCAGTTATGCTAAAGACCTTACAGACATTTTAGTTTATATCTTCTGTGTTCTTAACCTCCTTTGGGGTCTGGCTCCATGACTTGGTCTTATGTAACCATACCCATCACACTGACTTTAAATTTGTTGCACTGAAATTAGTCATTCCTGAATTTTTTTGGATGGAAATGGTTAACGTATTACAAGCACGGAAATAGTGCTTGCCCTGTTAAGTTCAGCCTGTCCAAAATGCTGGTGAAAATCTAAAGCCAAGAAAACTTTTCTACTTTCCAGCAATTGTTTAGAACTTGCTGTTGACAGTCCTTTCCAGATTTGAAAAAGAACTCTCTTTACTTGGTTTCATTCCACTGACCATACAATTAACCTACATGGATAGTGTCTTTTTTTGATTAATAACTTCTTATTTTATCACTATGATGCATAATTTTATTTAGTTTCACAATGTTGGTGGGATTTCCCTTGAAAATATTCTTAGTTTTTGAAGTGTTTCCAGAGGCAGGAAGGACTTGTCTTTACACATGCATTACATTATAGATATTCTTCCTGTGCCCTTTATTTTAGTATGAACTTCTGTGGGCCTGCCAGGCTTCTTTCGTTCTGAAGTAACATTTCAGTTTTCTCTATAATTTTCTCTTGTCCTTCTAAAAGGAGAGGTCTTTTGTTTGTTTTGTTTGTTTGTTTTTTTATACAGTAAAGGTACGCATCCACCGCCAAACCTGTTTCAAAACTGATCTGTTAATAAATTGTTAATGGATATGTGAGATCTGTGCATAAATCTAATGCATCCTGTGCTTGTTACAGCCTATCCAGGTTTGGCTTTTTGCAATATTAGAAAGTTCACACTAAACTGCATTTCAAATGCAATCAGTTATATGGTTGGCTGGGGACAGTGGGTCATAGTTAATTAATTCTAAATTTGCACACTTATTTAAAGGAATAAATGTCTTCCTCCCATTAATTAACATTGGGCATAATTCTGCCCAACATTTTAGATACAACCATATTTTTAAATATAGTATGGATAGGAACATTTCATTAAAAACCATAATAACAGTGCCGTATTTTTCCTTTTCAACAATTGTTTAGCATTTGTTGTTGACAATCCTTTCCAGATTTGAAAATATACACACTTTTTTTGTTTCATTCTACTGACCATACAATTAACCTACTTGGATGGCGTCTGGTGTTGATTAATAACTTCTTATTTTATCACATGAATGAATAATTTTATCTGTATAATTTTTATATAGACCAAATATAATTAACTCTCTTTTATAATAATAGTGATCTTTCTTATGTATCAGCATTTAAAAGAGTATTTAGAATTTCAAGACTTTTTACAGCCTTTAAAAACTCAAATGAAACCTGTTCACACACAATGAAAACGTCAGAAACTGATGATGATAATAGACGAAACTCCTACTTTAAGAGGCAGTTGAAAAACTCCCTTTTATTTTTCATGCTTCAAGTATTTATTTCAAAATGGGTTTAAGAACTTTTTACATTGTCACTAGTGTAAATTAAGAAAGAAGTCCTTGAGCAATTGGTTTATTTCACAATAAAACAGCTGTAGAAGTAGAGTCACATATTATTACCAAAAATTGGAAAAATTAAGTTCTTAAAGAAGCAGGAATTGTTTATTTGGGCAGATGCACAGGGGACATCCACCAAAATTGTGCATGCTGAGTACAGAAAAGCTACTGTTTATGTGCAATATTTTACATAAGGAACATCTAAATAAACTTCAGTTATGAAGAATGTTTTTTTTTCTGCACAGTGACTGCTGCTGAAGGAAGTTCAGTACCTCTTGGCTATTAGCACATAAATTCTGCATCTTTGGAAACTAGTTTTGAAGTAATTCTGGAGGAGGGTGTTATCAGCAATGGCCCCAGAATAATGGCAGCCAACCTGTGGTGAGAAACTTTTCTTTTGCTTTCTAGGAAAAAGAATCAAAAATAGTGGTCAAACATAGTTCTGCCAGCTCAATGTACAGACATAAAATATCTTCTCTGAAAATGTAGCATTGATGATAATCTTAAAAACAGTTGTTCAGGACAATTTGAACTAAACACTTGTAAAAGTGTTTTGTCATCAAAAAGGGTTGTAGAATTTCTCCTTGTTTCAGAACCAGTTATTTGTATTCTTTTAAAAAGAGCTGATTCATTATTATGAAATTTAAAAGATTATTTTCACTTACAGAGTCAAAGCTGGGCCTGCTGCTGGGCAGATGAGGTTGAGAGTACTGCCAGGGGCCAGGTCATGGAGTCTAAGTGGTGGGAACCAGTGGTGGAATTAATCAGGAGACAGGCACATAGTCAAAAGAAATGGTGATGTAAGGGTCTAAGTCCTTCTCCCACCCAAATTGTAAACCCTGTCTCGATCACTTGTGCATAGAGGTCTCATGCCAGTGCATTGTTGTGGTGAAATTGGAACATCTGTCTCATACTCAGGGCAATATCTGTTCTAATTGTATGAGTATGAAGCATCATGGCAGGCACCTCTCATACACTGTTAAGTGTGTCAAGTGTATGTATATTACACTAGATTGTAATGCATACCCTATATTACTAATAAAGATACTAATTAGTAGCATGTATATGGGTATTACAGTGTAGGACTAACTAAATAAATATGCAAGCTGTGTGCACATCTGGAATATATAAAATAAAAGGACTGATGATGCAGAGGAAGTTCCTGTAAGTTCTGAAGAAGTCATAAAAAGATCAGCATCTCAAAAACCCAATGTATAGAGTACTGAAAATAATTTTCTCAAAGTTGAATGAGACATATAGACCAAAAATTGCTTCCAGACCAGAGGGAGATTAAAGTTGGCTAAAAATATTTAAGTTAAAAGCAAGAGATGTTGGAAAGAAAGTTGAGGAGGAGACTCTTCGGGTAGAGAATACAGTAACAACACAAGAGTTTTGGGGTAGCTTTTGAAGAAAGCTGATAAGGGAAATTAGGAGATAAGACTTACAGACTGTCTATTGCAGGGAAGCTTGTGGATTTTCAGAGTATTTGGTCATGGTAGATAAAAATGTAGAAAGCAGGCAATGAGCCACAAGGATTTCTTCCAGTGGTGCTCTACTACTCCAGGCTCATACACATAAAACCACGAAAGAAGCCAATCCATGTTAATGTGAGGGAGTGTCACTATTCATACCATGTCTAGAAAGAGAACAAAATGTTGGACCGAAGTAGGTAATTTAGACTTGTAATCAATTAGATTTGAGGAACTGTCACCTCAAACCTTACTACTCAAGTCTAAACTGAGCTTGAATTCAAAGCAAAATTTAAACTACAGGAAAGGAGATTCACGCAGGGGAGACATTCATGATTTCTATTGAAATACCATATTCCAATTGACTGCCTTGTCCCAGTTAAACCTCTCTCTGTAATGAACTTCTTTGGGATTTCAAATGTGTCTTTTCTGAGTAACAGTAGCAGCTTCAGATGTCTGCTGAGTGTGCTAGCGAAGGTGGCCCTACTGCTCCTGCCTGCCTTGCCAACCCTGCAGTTGCCTCTTGCAAAGCAGCAAAGAAGCTGCTTGGAGACCAAAGTGGGACCTTTCATTGTTAGAATGCTTTGCCATTCTCTGAACGTTTCCTATATTTATTGTATTTAACTTACTGTGGCTGTGATCACTGAGCACATGGAGAAATGAAGCAAGATGAATATTTTCTTCATGGTGGTAGGAATATAATGAAGTAATTTTCTCTTTTGTGTCAGGAGAGTGCGAGTTTTACTCAAGGAGTTTTTCCTTCAACCAAGCCAGTGACGACCACAAAATCTAAATGAGGCTTTTTTCAACCTTTCATCTTTTTTAACATCTTCGAAATGCCTGTTTCTTTCAGCTTTGAGTAATATCACTGGGGTTCCTGGGGCACCATGACTTAAATCTGCTGGCACTGTTCTAAGGGGATGAAGAAGGAATCAGTTCCCACTATTAACCAGTTCTCACTTTCTGCTTCCTGTGCCCAGCCACCATGAGACTTTTTCTCTAAAGATCCCAAAGACAGAGACTATTCTGAAAATAGGGTTTCACTTGAAACAAAAATATGGGTCTGTATAACAAGGAAGAAAGTAGCAAGTGAAGATTGGTAGATAATGTTTTTTCCTTTTAGAATGCCTACTATCCAACACATTTTTTGTACCCTTTATTTCCTCCCCTGAATCATTTTTGGAAATGAGCTTCTAGCCCAATATTTATGGTTAGATACAGCTGTCTTTATAGATGTTAACAATGCCCTGTGTGCAGCTATCCAGAGAACAGTAGGAGGGCTTTCTTCCCATTGCTTCTGAAGATAGTTGAAGTTCCCATAAAAACACTCTTTGACATTCAATACTGAAGGAATTCATAGTGTCCCATGTCAAGGCAGAATACATTAGACTATACTAGGCTAGACTTTATTAGACTAGACTAGTCTACCAAGTCATAAACAAGCCTGAGTGCAGTAGAATATATGTACTAGAAGTGGTCAATTGCAAATTTTAATACATTACATGAGAGGATGAAGAAGTACTTTTTTTATACAAAGTTTTTGGTATTGCTACATTTAACTAATTTGTTCTGTACTTTAGCACCACTGCCTGTGTGGTGAAGAAGCATTTGCAGAATCATAGAATTGTTGAATAGTTTGGCTGGAAGAGACCTTTTAAAGGCCTTCATTCCAACCCCCCTGCAATGCACAGGGACATATTTAACTTGATCAGGTTTCTCAGAGCTCTGTTCAGCCTGGCCTTTATGTTTCCAGGGATGGGGCATGCACCATCTCTCTGAGAAAAAAGTTCCAGTGTTTCACCACCACATTTGAAAAAAAATTTAGTCTTTATAGCTAGCCCAAATCTATCTTCTTTTGGCTTAAAACATGACCCCTTGTCCTGTTGTTACTGGCCCTACTAAAAAGTTTGCCCCCATCTTTTTTATAAGCCCATTTTATGTACTATAGATAGGCTGCTATAAAATCTCCCTGGAGCCTTCTTCTCCAGGCTGATCAACCCCAGCTCTCTCAGCATGTCTTCACAGGAGAGTTACTCCAGCCCTCTGACCATCTTTGTGGCCCTTCTCTTGGCCTGCTCCAACTGGTGCTCATCTTTCCTGTGCTGAGGACCCCAGGGCTGATGCAGCACTGCAGGTGGGGTCTCACCAGAGCAGAGCAGAGGGGCAGAATTCCCTCCCTCGCCCCGCTGGCCACGTTGCTTTGGATGCAGCCCAGGACACAGCTGGCCTTCTGTGTGAGTGCACATTGCCAGCTCATGTCCAACTTTTCATTCACCAGCACCCTCAAGTCTTTGTTGGCAGGGCTGCTCTCAATCCCTTCATCCCCAGACTGTATTGATACTTAATTATCGATTTTCTTTTTACTATTCTTTACTTAGGAACTCCCATTTTTTTGGGGGAGGAATGGGGGATTGGGGGAGATGGCAGCTAAAAAGGCCATCTGTCCTGTGGGAGCTTGTTAATGACTCATAGAAATGTGCGCTCTTATTGGGGAAAAAATGCTTTACCTACAGTTAATCCTACAGAAATGTGGGGTGAGGTCCCAAGACTGCAATACTTATTTTACATAAAACATCAGGTTGCTCCTTAAATAGCAGTCCCAGAAGCGCAAGGCACTTTATTATCCATTAAGTTACTTAGCATCCACTATATTTTTTTTAAAGTTATTTTCCCAAGAGGAGTTCCTAATATATGGTATTCCAGCACAGAGGAAAAAGAGCAAAGTATCTACAGCAAACAATCTTCTGCTAAATTTAATCCTTATAATTTAGGAAGTGTCATAGTCAGCAGTAGAAGTGCTGAGAGATCCATACACCTCTCTGAATCTAAGATCTGTTCTGGACCTCTGGACAACATGGCAGAGCTTCTTTGCCTTTCTTTTATGAGAAGGGGAAATTCTTATTTCTATGTTTTCCCCAGATACTTCTACAGCAAGCATCTTCTATTTTTCTGTGTTAGAGTGGGCAACTCTAGATGAAGGCATGTGAGTGAGAGATCCAGGTGGGCAGTGGAGAGCAGGAGAAAGCAGACCAGAGGCACTGCACATCTTTTAGGCAGTGCAGAATCTCTATGGAGAATCCTACACCAGAAACCTACTGCAAATGAATGGGTCTGGCACTAGATTATGTATCTCAAAAACAAATGGATATCCTTCCAGTTACTCATGAAAAAATAGATGGGTGGAGAAGGGGTTATTCACATGCCCTCAGATGTCTACCAGAAGTTATTACTTTCTGTAGATATTTAGCTGAAATGAGTCCTCTGCTCTGACTTGCCAGGCTCTCTGTGTGGGCTGTCTGGTAGGCACGCAAGAGTGGTTGCTCAAAAGTGGAGAAATTCAGTTTCACAAGATTTGTTCTAAGGCAGAGGCGAGCTCAAAATTCTTACATTTTCCATGATGAGGCAAACAATCTAACATGATGAACAAAATGTGAGGTGCAGTGCAGTGAATTCTGGAAACTAAGAGATTAGTTATTGATTGTAATGGAGACATAGAGAAGAGAGCCTGAGCTTCACAAAATTAATTAAGCAGGGGGAAAAAATAAAAGCTTCTTCCAAAAGGAGAAGCTGAAACTTATGAAAACTGCTCACTCAGGGTCAGCTTATGAACTTGAAGTTAATACCACACTAACAGCATCTGGACAAATACTTTTTTTATTACTATTAATTTTAATTAATACTTATTTAATATCAATTAAATTATCACTTCTTTAACTCTGTTGGCTTTCATTTGTCTAAATCACAAGAATTCCCAGATTTGCTTCAGTTATTAAAGTGATAATGTGTTACAACAGACACACAGAAACTCTCTCTCAAGGCATGCTCTAAATTACATGAAGTGCAGAGATAAAGTTGCATGCAACCAAAATATGGATTAATTTTCTCGTGTATTTTTGGTTATTATTAAAGAAATAATTTCTTCAGCAAAATTTCTTAATATGAAAAAGGGGTTTCTGCTGCAATGGAAAGGTATTAGTAAAAGTTCATGGTAACCAAAAGGTGCTGTTCTGATTGATAATCTCCTTTTAATCTTTCCTATGCCCCTGTCCTGTCAAACTGGCTGGTGCACTAAGGTCAAATGCCTCTGTTTCACTTTGAACTGTTACAAAGTCTACCAAGACATGTCTTAAAAATCCCTTCAAAGATGATGGAGACGGGTTTTGGCCAGTTAGCTAGCTACTTATTTCAGTTCTCTGGAAAAACAAGTTAGAAGAAGCAAATCTCTGAACTACAGGGGAGAACTTTTGGGATTAGAAGTGATCTAAATGTTGATCTGCCTATCCATGACTCAGAGGCTTGTGTACCCTCCCCAAAAATCATGCCTGTAAAACCAATGGTGAGACAGGAGAGCAGGAATGTTACTTCACTGTTACTGCTCAATCAGCACATTTCGTTCTACCCTCATTTTAAATCTCTTCTTTTGAAGCTTTATGAACTGCAGCATTACTCTCCTATCAGATCAGTAATCCATAATGAGAATGTTAGTCTATTTGCCCCAAAAGGAATTATCATATTAAAAAACAAACAAATAAAAAGATAAAACAAAACACTTCAGCAACTATCCTAAACACTCTCAGAGAAGTCGAGCTGCCATGCCTACCATGACAAGGATGCTTTGACCCTCCTTATTTTTTTAATGCTTAGAGTTTGCAATTACTCAGTTCAGCACAGTCCATTTCCTTTCAGGTTAATTTCTTTATGATGCTACAAGAGGAATAACTTTCAGCTTCCAGCCACCCACAGAAGGTGCAGTGTAGTGCATCTGGTTTATGTGCTTTGTGTGCACCGTGGCTGCTGATTATATATTATTCACCAACATACTAACCACAAAGGCAGATAGTTGGCATGTTGGATAGGTTAATTTTGAAGGGGTTTTGTTAGCAAACAAGTCTTAAAAATAAAGCAGAAAAATGCCCAAGTTTGGTTCCAGCCTCTCCCCCTTTCCCAGGGAGGAGCTGCTTGCCTCTTCAGCAAGGATTCAAATGAATTGAAAATTCCTTTAGAACTGACAGCCCAAGTGTAAGAATGATAAACGGCTTTGGCCTTGATGATTTTTATTAAGCACTAAATGTCACATTTAACCTGCATTACTGAAAGCAATTACCCATGTATCAACAGTCAAGCAGTGCAGAGCTAGACGCCTGAAGCAGTAGCATTATGCTCCATCTGGGAATAAGGATTTTCAATTAGAAGGCAAATAGCTGGAGAGGGGATCAAGTCCTCCAGTGGCTCCCAAAGGAGGTCTATGAGAAGCAAAGTCTTCATATCCAAGTAATCGCAGGCAATGTCAACAGAGCATTCCAAACCATCTGCTGCCAGAGTAGCGTTTACTTTATCAAATCTCAATATTTACAGAACGCTGATCAGCTCGTGGGACCAGGATGGCTCACTGCCAGGGTGTTCTGGGAAATTCATTTTAAGGTGTGTTTCAGTAGGCTAATTAATTTACAAGCACCTGTTTCATCACTGGGAGCTGTTAGCGCACCAGATGAGAAGCAGCAGGGGAAGGGGACTTTTTATCCTAGCTAAATTGATTTCAATTGATGTTCATTTACTGATGGCACAGTTGTCGTTTAATGTGAGTATGGCCTAAAGTCTTTCTGCTTATTAATGTGTAAGCCAGTTTAGATAGTTTAATTTTACAAATATCCTTCAGCTTTAGGATACCTATGAGATTTTTAAAGTTAAATGTAACATGGACCTTTCTACAAGAAATTATGTGTGTGTGTATAAAACGTTCATATCCTATTCCATTTTGGTTATTTATGGGATTTTTTCAATTCTAGGTTGTTTAAAAGAAAAAAAAGCCAAGCAGCTTTCCAGCTTTTTCTGTTAAAAATGCACCTAACTGTTGGTGCATTATTTAGAAAGTCTCTGTGAAGGAAATATCATGTTGTAAACCTCTTTGGATCTTGCACTGGTAATCATGCCACCTAACCTCAAACTGCTCTGACGTGCTAGATATTGAGGTTCCTAACTTCTGTCTTAGATTCCTCAATCAACAAAGGAACTAGAATAACTTATTGCACTATGTCTACACATCAGGGAGTCAATTTAGAATTAATTAACTCATGTTTGAATGTAATTTTGCAAATGGAAAGTTCAGGATAGCCTAGTTAAGATGTGACAAGTGGCACAGAGGAGTGATTTGTAAAGCTAAATTAATAATTTTTGTTTCATAGGTGTGGTGTTTGGAATTAGGGCTTTTTCCCTGTCTAGCTGTAGAGCTTCCACAATCTCTGTGTACTACCCCAGTAATAGCCAAGAGGTACATTATGTAGAAGAAGAGTCTTTTTCCAAGTTAGTTGGGCTTTTGGACAGAGTATTTTCACAGAAAACTCCTCCGATCATAATGAAGACCCAGAAAGAGTTGCAAACTTTATTTTGCTAAAATTTTAGAGTGATAGATTTGAGAAAATAAATCAGAGAGGAACTTGAGATGAACTTGGATTAAAACATCTGGATAAGATTTAAGAGTCTTAAAAAGTCATGGAACTCTTAAACTGCCTGTGAGGTTTTCAACAGATCTTTGTCATTCAGTTCTCACTCAGTAAAATCAGGATAATATGAGCTACCCCACCAGCCTTGTTTAGCATCTTTACACTGAGCATTGGTGACTGTGTTTGACATGTGCTATTACAGCAGTTTGCAACTCACTGCTCCAGTATCATTTGGTTCCTCTTGACACTGCAGTAATAGAGAGAGGGAATTATGATAATTTTTTGATGGTAATGTCAAGATAACCCAACCCAACTCATATTGACTTCCTCTTACATGCATGAAGTACAATTATTATCCTTTTGAATTACCGGTCTAAATCTTCTTTACACTGGGGGTATATGGTGCCTGTATGAGATGGAAAAACAGGAGAAAGCATAAACAACTCAGGCAGCTGGAAGTTCATCTTAAATAGATTTAGATTAGAAATAAAGAATGTAACTTTTTTTCATTGTGATAATTGTCTAGTCATGAAATATTTATAGGGTGCTAGTGGATTGTAAGTCTTTAGATCAAAACTATTTATAGTTCACATACCTTTGCTTGGGCTCAATAATGAAGACCTTGATGATGAAATCCTGTTTTCTACTGTGTGCTGAAGATAGAACAAGTATATTTGTTTTCCGTTTGCTTTCAGCTTCAGATCCATGCTTCCCTGGTAAATTTTGGCTACTACAATGAACAACAAAAACTATTTTTAAAAAAATTAATCTTGTATTATATTATATAATGGGTTAAAGATATGAAGGATTTTGAATCAGATTCTGTTATGGGAGTTTTGAAGGTCCATGAATGGGAAAAACATTTGAAACTACTTTTCTAGTAAATTAATGGTGGGGTTTTGCTTAAAAATTAATTAAACTGGTTTTTAATGTCTTTCTTTGGAAAGAAGGAGAGAGAGCCTGGGTCTCCTTTCTGTCCTAGTTAGAAGGTGCTCCAAGGAGTGCCTTGAAGCAGCAGTGGCTCTGAAGTGTCTGTGGCATTTCACAGGATGGTCTTGTCCTTGGCCCATGTGCAGGCACATTCCTCTGTGTCAGGAATCACACTGAGAACCTTACAGAAATGTCACAGACACTTGTTTGCCACTGACTAATTGCACAGACTACCACAGACATTTAGAATATGCAGCCAAAGGATGAAAAAAATGCTCTCTACAAATATGCAATACTGCTCTAGCTTCATTTTTAATTAGGATTACACAATTGCTGTATGGTGATTAAATTTTTCTTTCAGTGTAAAATGTTTTCATTTGTTTTAAGTTTATGCTTTCCATGGTCCTGAACTGACATACTTCATGTCTTTGGGTTTAGTTTGACAGAAAAGTGCTTATTTCCAGCCTTTGCATTTGTTATCCACCAGCTAGAGGGATTTTTCTAAGAGACATATTTAAGCATAAAGGTCTTGTAAGTTGGCTTCTTTATTTATTGTTGGTGGAGCAAAATAATGGATTAGAAAGATGAAAAACTTCTTATAAACATCCACAGCTTTCAACCTTATGATCATCCCATAGCCATGATCTTATCCAGTTTCTTGTGTAAAAAGCGGTGTGTTGGGATTATTTGTCATTTTCTTATCTTTATGAATAGAGAAGGGAATTTGCTAAGTTGTTTTTGTGGTTTTCATGATGTGGTTTGGGTTTCATTTAGTTGTTTTTTTCTTGAAACGTGTCATAGTTCTCATCTTGGGCTGTTTGGCTTCAGTAATACTGGGGTCTGAGAAGTATCCTTCATGTGGAAAATGAACAAAATTTAATAATGTCATAAGACTCAGAGGGCTCTTAAGTTTGCTCAAGATCTGAGATAAGGATAGCTGAACATGTTCATAAGTTTGTTGCTTTGTAGTGTATTGATCAAGTGCTCGGATTTGTGCAAAACAGAAAATGTCACATTTCAAGGAGGTAGTGTAGTCTAATTCAATTGCTTAAAACATTGCCCACCTTCTATTTCTGAATTTCAGAGGACATGTTCATCAAAAATTTCAACATTTCAAGGAAGAGGATGTGACTCTTTAAAAATGAGTAAGTGGTAGTTTTTCAAGACAGCTGGGATTTGCTTTGACTTCTCAAATCTGAAAAAAACACCTTTGAAGAAGAAATTACTAATGGGACACATTATCAACATATTAAAAGGCTGGTCTTCAGTCCTAAATATATGGCAGTGGTCTTTATAAAGTGAATTGTTTATACTTAAAACCAGCCTTTTATTTCCAAATCCTTCCCAGTTCAATGAGTAAGAATTATTTATTCCGCAGTAATATTTTTCTCCATATTTTAATCAGTGCAGTGATTGATATTTTACATTTGAAAGAAATTTCAGCAGAGATGTAGTTCAGGCAAATTGAGATGGAGCAAATTGTGACTTTTAAGGATCATTTTGGTATGTCTTAGGTCTTCAGGGCAAGATGAAATTATTTTCACTTACAAAGAGAGTAGTACCAATCATTAAACATGCACATAAATACAAAGAGAGTAAAATCCTGGACTCTCTGAAGTCAACGGCAAAATGTTTCACAGAATCTAAAATTTTACTCAGTAAGTTTTGAGAAAACATGTCAAATTTTCTGTTGCAGTATTTATCTTGAAATAATGTTTAAAATATCTTAAAGAGAGTGCAGAGAATAATGTGGTCAGCCAGCCTGAGGCTGCCATCCAGCAATTTCCGATATGGGAGGGAGAAGGTGGTACTTACAGCACACCTTGTAAGTAGTGAAAGTATGTAGCAGAAAATAGACTGGAAATACTATTTATTCTCCCAAAAACCTGATAGTACCCTACCACTACAGTCATGGGTTTGTGCCAGGTAGTTTTTGACAAGATTGTTGGCCTGATGATTCCCCTGCACTGTTGTGTTTTATTGCTATTTGTTTGCATGCAGTGGGAAACATTCTTTATTTGCTAATAAAACTCAATAAATGTTAAAAATGTTGCAGGTTTAGCACAGCTCATTAAAAACTGTGGGAACAAAATTCTGTATTTGTTCAGTTTTGCTGTTTATTGTAGTGGAGATCTGTTCCTTGCAATGCAGGAAATATATACCTACCCCTTAAATCCTGGACTTCGTGTGGCCATTGACTTGTTCAAAGAGAAGTCACTAAACAGCTTTAATTACTCCATAAAGAAGTCTGGCTGCATTCTCCCCTGAGACCTAGAGGTGAAAGAATGTATATTTAACTTTTAGCAGGGTCTGTAATCTGTTCACGCCCCATCGTTTGCTCCTTCGCTCTCCTTCGGCACCTTTCCCAGCCTGGCTTCGCCAGAGCTCTCTCAAGGGTGATTCAGCTTACTGTAATTTTATTGCTGGTAGTTCTGTTTTATTTAATGGGATTTGTTTTACTTTGCAATATTACTTTAAGCTCTGATCTGTTGTAGGATGAAGATGTTATTATGACAGTGTTAGCTTCTCTGTAAATTACAGTGCCTTGAGGATTGCATTTTTAGACTACATGTAAACACTTTACTGAGCTAATAACATAGATACCATATGTAAAGCTTGAAAAATATTTAAATAGGGCACATTTAAAGGAATAAAACAATCAAAAGGCTTTTTGGGGGATAATGTAGATTACACTGAATTGTTTAAACTCAATGTATAGCTTTTAAAACATAACCCATGTACCATCATCCATTTTCCCTTTTCTTCCTGCTTACCTACAATTTATTTGAACTATTCTAATATGTTTTCAGCAGAATTCCTTTACAGTAATTGACGAGATCTCTTGAATAATGTCTTTGGAACAATAACCTTTCATTTAATGCAACAATCATTAGTCATTTTTTGTTAACAGTCTTATCTAGAAGAAAAACAAAAATTCCACAAAAATGAAAACAAACAAGCTAGTTAGCTGTTTAGACAGAAATGTACCACGTTCTCTGCTGGCAGTAATATTACCACAGTATTTTTGTTGACTCCAAATGGGCAATTTTAATCCCTTTGCAAGGAAAATAGCTGTGAGATTGCCGTTGGTAGTTTGAGTTACAGCAAAACTGAAGTCATCAGGGGTTACTACTAACATAATATTTTCAGTGTAAGACTTACTTTGGAAACTGAAATACAAACTCAACCTTTGATCACTTGATGATGTTGGAGGTCTTTTGTAACCTTAATGATTACGTGATTCTCTGATCCTAATCCAAAGTTAATTTTCCTGAGGAATTAATTCTGAAGTTAATGGTGTTACTTGTTTGAGTAAATGACTCTCCCTCCAGGTGCCAGCCCCGGCAGGTCCTGGTACTGCAGCTCTGAGGAAAACCACCTGGAGATCACGGACAAATTACTTGCTCATTGTTTTGGTGACCCTGTCTGAGAACTATCACTTAAATCCACCTCCTCACATCTGCCTCTATATTTTCTTTGTTCCCAAGTCTACTCCTTACTGTCAAGGAATCTGAAGACTTGAAACTAGAGCCTGAATCATCAGAAAATGGCACACACTGTGTTACTGTCCTTCTCCAGCATGAGGCTGAATGGCTCTGTGGTTTCCTATATAGAAAGTGTCTTTTGTGAGATTGCCTCTTTGTTTAGACAAAAAGAGAGAGAGGGAGAGAATGAAATATACTATGGAATACTCAAGCAGATGCTTGGCATTATATTAACACATGTATTATGGCGTATCATGTAATGGTACACTGTGGGGAATAGTAATGAATAGTTTGGAGCACAATAATGTGCATTGTTGATGTTTGTTAAAATAAAGATATTCAATTTATAATAAAAGGGATTAAAAGCTTAATTCATGACTATGTTAATATTTGTCTGTAAGTACACAGATAAATGGTAACGTACCTTATCACATTAAACACCTGCACGTACAAGTTCCCCTGCTGAGATCTCCATGGGATTGTATGTTTTACAGAGCTTAAACTTTCATTTCCCAAAATAATGATATCATTCATTTACAGATATAGATAGGCTCTTCTTACTCAAACTCTATCCTGAAATGAGAATTGTTACTTCAACTACAAAAACGTGGGATTAATTACCACAGTGATTGCCTGCTGCATCATCTGATGGTATTTGTATATAGAATTTATATATTTTGCAACAATCTGATTGCCTGACAGAAGTGAATTAAGACTTTCTAAAATACACTGCTGTTAAAGGTAAATGATACCTCCAAAACAGATGTGATGAGCCAGGCGGTGGTGGCAAATAGATCTCATCTCAACACAGATCTCCCAGTGTCTTCCCCATATTTCCCACTTGCCATCCTCTGTGAACAACAGAAAAGAATGTGTATTTGTGAAGAAAATGCATAATTAAGGAGGGTGATTGATGTCTGAACTATTTCATTGTTTAGCTCTGTGGTGCAAGTGTTTACAGGCATACTGGATGCCTGTGCAGTCTCAGTGCATATACTTGTAAGTTTCCAAAGGACAAAATGTCAGCAGAAGCACCCACCATATTCCTCTCCATGAAAAACATAATTCAAAATAAAATGGTGATAATTCAGACTCTCTTTGCTTGCCAACTTTGCTAAAAGTACGAACAGAAAAGGAAAACTGCTGTGAAAGCCAAACTAAAAGTTAGATAGAGCTGTTGGGGGCAAAGTCACCAAACTGGGCACTTGGAAGGATTTGGTTGCATGAAGACACAGTTCAAGGAAATCCTGTAGACACCAAAGAGGGACATCTTTCTAGAGAGGGAAAAATTATTTTGGCAATCGAAAGAGGTAGCCAGAGATCAAACAAGGTTTGATATTTCCATAAAATACCATGCTAAAGTAATAGAGAGAACTAATTTCAAAATTTTATTTCCTGAAAATTTTTTGAAGGTTTCCTCTCATTCTTTAGATGAAACCAGTACATCAAGTAAGCACTAAACACAGTCACAGCTGCTTATGAAGTAAGCATTTTATTTAAAGGTTTGGTATGAAAGACATTTTCCAGGCACTCCCAGGCTGTGTCATATAGTCAGAATATCCTGGCTAACACACGGACAACAAAATTGCGTAAAACCCTTGATGATGCTCTCTCGTCCTCTCTTCAAGCAGGTCTCATGCTTGGCTGCAAGACCTCTCATGGCTTCTAATCCTCTCTTCAGTGTCTTGTATCAGTCCTACAGAACCACATCCTCTGTCCCACCCTTTATCCTCCCCCACACACACTTGTTTCAACTTGTTCTACCAGGCGTACTATTCAAGACAATTTCTATTGACTAACAGTTAAATAATAAAGTACAGTTTATTAATTGACTGTCCCTTTTAGTACCTCCTTTGCTTTTGATTTTGCAAGTATATTCTCGAGGAAAAGGAAGAATCTGTGTTTTAAATGGTTTTTTTTAGCATGCATTTAAACGCTAAAGCACTTACGGTGCCAAAGCACAATGGAGAGATTTTGACCTTCTTGGCTGTGTCAGATGCAGTTATTTAGTATATGGCCACAGTCAGAATTTTAGTTCATGTTGTGCTGTGAAAATTAAGCCTCTCCAAGTGTGTTTTGTGCATGTGTGTCTGTGGCTTGTGTGAAAGAATGACCATCTTAAGAAACAGGAGAACCAGAGAGTGCATAGTTTGAATGTCACCTAGTACCTCCTGAAGTAGCTGTTCATTTGAGGAACACTGTGGATGTATGAAAGTACACATGTTAGAAGGCATTTTGCATAGCCAAGGGTGTGTGAGACACTCATCTTGGGCTGGAAGATGCTAGCTGGACCTGGTAGAAGGCTGTGACTCTCTGGGACAAGAGCAGGAGGCTGGGAGAAAGAAATTTGAGGGTTTTGAGTTGTGTAGTCACCTCTGTTCCAGCAACTGCCTCTTACTCTTGGTATCCACCCATTAAAAAGAGGAATTAAAGAATAATTTGATTTAATTAAACCTGCATTCCTCTGAGTAGTGCAATACCAAAGGTCATTTTTCTACAGTTTTGTGTCTCCTGCCTTGCTCCTGTAGGCCATGGCAGTGGTCCTTCACATCCTCCCTCTCTCCTGACTCAGTGGTACATTAGTAAAGAGACTGCCACTGCTGACACCCAGGTCTTGGAACTTGAGGGTATTTTCTGTGTGTCAGACTTGAAAGATCATTGGCATTTTCCAGAGGATTAAAAGGAACTGGAGAGGACAAGGAGGTACGGCAGCAGTACCCACACAATTAGGAAAGACAAAATCTATGGGCTAACCTGGTCCAGCAGATTCCCCTGGCATGGCCAGTCATGATGCTTAACCCCTTCATTTTTAGCTGTCTCAGAAAACTCAGCATTTTCATGTACTGTGAAAATAAATCTTCTTATTAGGTGTCCATTTTGTATCTTAGATACATTTCAGCAAAACATTTGAGCAAAGCAAGCTTTGATTTTTCACATTCCCACTCCAGTTCATGTTCTTCTGAGCATTCTGGTTATGCCAAGCAAGTAGAATGTGTTCCCAACACCATTCTCAGTGGGGTGATGCATCTGAGATCCTGGATAAGCCAGGAATTTGTTAGCAATAACTAAGAAGCAAGAAACTTAGAAATCTAAGCTGAGCTCTGAGTCTTGCTGTTATTGTTTTTTCACAGACCTGAATCTCTTTATAGATCCAGACTGGACAGCACAAACTGGCAGGATGACACTGGATCACCCTCATGAAAAAGAGGTGAATTTGGGCTTTCCCTGGCCTCTGCAGGGGCTTGGCTGCTGGTACCACCTCCAAGGGGTTCCCACCACCAGCAAAGCAGTAAAGATATGTGTCGTGTCACGCAGTTTTTTGGGATGATAAAACAACATCACTCAGAGACAGCACTGTTACAAGACAAAGATTTTCCCGTAACTATGACCCAGAAGGTTTTGAATGCTATGAAGAACCTCTTTGATTGGCTTGCTCCTGCATGCATGCTCCAAGCATGCAGATAGACTAATAATATAATAATTTTTTTTTCTAGCTAGGCAAACACTACAGAAAATACTTGGTTAAAAAAATCAGTATTTATCCCTGTTTCTTATGTATTTGAGAGATAAGACTAGTAAAATACCTTTTTTACATATTAAACACCCCCACTAATCTGCAGATCTGTTAAATGAAAGTTAATGATTTTCTCAATGGTTTTATTTTCACACAACTTTTTTTTTAGCAATAAAGTTGCATACATTTATTTTAATTTTCAGTTGTTTTAAATTTCTCTGTCTTTTAAAAATATATAGTTTCAAATTTTAATTTAAAGTCTTTAATTAGAATTTCTCTTATTTATGTCTGATAAATTGGGGGAATGATGCCGGACACATTTTCAAATAATATTTTAGTAAAAAATATATATGTTTCTGAGTGTTAAAAAACTGTTAAAACCCTCCTTATTTACTCTAGTATTTTAGATCTTTCTCTGAGTGTATATTTTTTAAGATACCTACTGTTGTTTGGAAGAAGATCAGTTTCTTCCTCCCCCCCCCCCCCCCCCCCCATTTCTGCAGAATGACTTTCTTTTTAAACACTGGGACTTTTGTTATGTTAATCAGTCAGGGAACATTTCCAATTCAATTTTACCTGAGCGCTGGTCAGCTAGAGTTTCCTTTGTTTGATGTCCCTTGAGTCTTCCCTTGTCTTTTAAACTGTAATTTAGTTGGAGCTGCTGTCAATTTACTCCGTCCATTACATTTGCAGTGATATTCCAGACATTGTCTTCTATTCAGTCCTAGAGAAGTTCCTTGACCTAAACAAAGTGTGCAGGGTAAAATCCTACAGAAATTGGAAGTACAAGCGCAGAACTCCTGTTTTCCTATGTGCAATACATGCATACAAATAAAATTGTAGCTACATACGAAGATTATTGCTATTTTGTTTTTAATCTAACAGATCCTTACACTCAAGACAGCTACCAAAGGGTAATTAATTAGGATTTGCGATGAAGTGGACATGTCCTATACAACTAGGCAGCCAGCCTTCTCCCTGCTCTGCCACATCTATGTAGTAAGGAGATTTTAAACCCTGCTACTGTATAACTCCACAGAACAGACCTTAACATTATGAGGTGGGTGTTTTTTTAACCATAATTACCAGCTGTCATGGAGTTCAACAAATAGAGCAATTTTCTTGCCCTTAGTCCATATCAGCAAGGTGTGCCAGGTGGGAAATTGTTGCTTTGAGCAGTGGCTTTCAGTAGGACAGGGAGAGGAACAGCCCCAGAAAAAGGGTGTTAGAGCCAACTGAACAGCTACACTGAGCTGCCTTGACTGAGGGTGACGCCAAAGTCTGTGGGAGCAGAAGGGTGAAGGATTGCCTGCATGAGCTTCCATGGGAGACTCTGAAAGCTGGGACATAGGACTGAAGAACTCAAAAGTAAAACACGGGAGTTCTGTGTCCTTTCCTGTGGTTAAATGACAAATAACAGAAAAAAAACTTCCAGCCCATGGAAGAAGAGGGAGTAAGGACTTTGTGAAGCTCAAGAGAGAAAGAAACGGGTGGAAGTGTCATACATGTCCCTCTGTGGCTCTACAGGCATTACAAAGAAGCTGAATTGTCTTTTCTACAAAGATTCCCAGCCTGGCCAGGGTAGCTCTTAGAGAACCCTGCTTTGCTGGCATTGGGCTCCCAGGCCTCGGGTGAGCAGCAGGTGCTGTGTCAGCAGCTGGAGACTTTGGGAAAGGTTCCTGAGAGCCCTGAGCTTTGGGATACATGTTGAGTCAGGGGCCAAACCCCATTCCTCTGGCAGAGTGCTCTGGGAAGCTCTGCAATGGCATCACCAAGGGGTTTCTGTCATTCTGAACCAGTCCATTTTGGTCAGACCATTTGGGGGACTATCAATGCATCCCCAAAAGGCTACAGGTCCACATTCACTAAGAACAGGAGCCTCTCCTTCCAAACAACAGCAGTCTGGCCTGATTGTGCATTGCCTGGTCACATGCAATTCCTCCTGTTTTGAAAGTGGTTCTAAAGGCACAGTGCACTTGGCTTCTTGGAGCCAAGGGAGCTTGCATTTATCTGCATTGACTGAAGAACAAAAAGAGGTCAGTCAATTTCAGAAATGGCTGCATGTTTCCAAATACTATGCTCAGAATCTCTGCTTTTCCCATTTGGTTTTATATGTACATCTGTACTCAGCTTTTCCCCTTGAGGATAGGCTTTGGGGGATGTCTTTAGGACAGCCAAATAATTAAGCTGTCAATTTATTCCTTTGCCACTGGTGTGAAGATTAAAAATAGGAAGTGATCAATAGTTAATGACAGAGAGGTTGGAAGAGCAGGAGCTGCCTACCTTCTGCCCACAGGCTTGACAAGGTGACTGTTCTGACAGTGTGCAGGCACTTGTACAGCCCTAACCTTCATCAGCGTTGCTTGTTGTAATTAACATGGGCCTTCCCCAGCTTTTACCTTCCATCACTCACTCAGCACAAACAATTCTCAGATTGTTCTCCATTGTAAATTGTACTTGGTACCCAGAATTTGAAAAGAATTTGAAAAGGCTGAGTTATGGATTTCTTTTTCTGACCTGTTGGGCTGGTCTTGCTTTTCCTTTTAATAGTGATGGGAAATTGTCTGTGTGCATGGTTTAATTGCATTCAGTCTCAGGAACGGATATATTTATGCTCTGTACATGCTGCATATTTGAACCATGTGTATGGATTTGCATTTCATTCTATGTACAATCAATAAAACTTGCTTTAAAAGCCACAGCAAAATAGGAAAGCAGTTTCTGTAGACTACTGATTCTCCAGGTAGGACAGCTAATATATTGCAGTGCAGAAGCTGAGCAGTGGGTCTCGGGGTACCCTTCAGCCAGGATGAACTGGCAAGTTCCCTGGATCTCCAAACTTTCTGTAGGAGTCTGTGAGCTCACCCACGCCTCGGTGTGGCTGGGTCTGTAACCAGGAAGGCCAAATCCCTAACCAGGCCTAACCTTGGTGAATGGGACTTTTGTGATTGACTTCGGCTAAGCCAGAGTTTAGCAGTTATGTTTAAGGGACCCTCAGATCCTGATGGTGTCTGATGTTTACTGCCTGAGGCCAGCATTGGTTATCGCCTGTGCTTAGCGTATCCTTGAAAATTGCTTATTTGCTGGTTGCTGCATAAACAATAGAGACTAGTTCCTTACAGGGAACTGTTACTTATGTGTAGAAAGTAATTCTACACCAAAGACATGATTTATTTCTATTCCACCATTTATCTGGGCTATAAAGTGTAGTAATTATTTTATTCACTTACAGCATAGTTTGCAATGTAAATACATGTTGGATGTATGTGGGAGTTTAACAATACAATTTAAATATGTTTTGTCTGGTATTTTTTCTGCTGCTTACAAAACAGCAAGAAAGGTGATTTTTTATCTTTCAAAACTGACAGTACTATCAAAATTTAGGTATCAAGGAAAAGACAAAATACCTAATTATAACAAAAAGAATTACAATTAAATCAGTTTGTGGTTCTATCTTCAATAATAGAGGCCTTTTTTTGGTGAGGTGGACTGAGAAGTACTGTCAGTGCTGCCCGTGTACCAAATTCTAAATAAGGGGAAAGGATGTGTCAAAGGATGTGAGGGCCTCAAGTGTTGTTAAGTGTGTAACAGGACTGTAAAAAAAACCTGTGTAAATTATGGTTAATATTTATTGGGTGGCCTATTTAAAAAATGTCAGTGGAAGGAAGTCACAAATTAGGTTACTATGGAAGGAAAATCAGTCCGTCTTTCTGAGGGGAAAAAAGTCACCTCTGGTGAAATGGAAGATTTAGTGCATCTTGCTGATTTTGGCAGAATGACTATTTTTTCCTTTTTTCACAATTCAAGTTATATTTCAGAATAAAGATTGCTTTAAAAAAATCAATTGAGATGTGTTTTCCCTTCATTGTTGTGTCTGCTGAATTTCACCTGAGCTGATGACACAGACTGCTTCAGCAATGACACCTGCTCAGCTCTCTTTGTAATTAAATCTACGAGCTTCTGCCATGCCTGTGGACCAGCCTTCCCTGGACACCCATTGGGATCGTATGTTGGGAAGAGGTGGCTAAGGCAGCAGTAGAGAAATAGAGGGCAGGCTGTGATGTAGATACTCCTGGTAAACTCCACACTTGCCAGGCACTGATGCCTGCTCAAGGAGTCTAATGGCTGACTTTGCCCTTATGTGCCTCTTGTCCTCTTCTACAGCTGCTTCTTCATCCTGCCAACAGCTCTTGCTTTATCATTTGTATAATTATCATATCATCATTAGTGTTATTTTTCTCATTCTAACCTTGCTGAGGTGATATTTTCCTAAAATTGCTTTTCCTAATATTCCTTCAAGCTTTCATCAAAGTATTCCTGTCATTGCCAGCAATGGGGCAAAGCTGGATTTAACTGCAGTGATGAGTCTAGTGCATCCCAGAATCCTGGTTCCTTGAGCATACAGAGGTACTCTGGATAGTATATGAGTATGCTAGACAGTCTGCCCTCTGACTGTGTGCCAGACTTGTATTTGATGGAGAACACAATGTTGGAAGAGCAGGGGAAATCTGTGTTTTTTAAGCAGTGCATTGCAGCATAAAAGAGCACTGAGAAGCATTTTGGGCCTGTAAACTCTTGCATCCCTCAATTCATATTTAAGGAGAGTCATCAAGGGTCATTTCAGGAAATCCTTGGATGTGTTATTGCAGTTGTTCTGGTGTCAAATGCTTGATTTTCAAAAAATGAAAACTATCTGGAAATCTGTTTCTTATTGCAAGTGCATGGGACTTTTTAGTGTCACTGTGTCCTTCCTGTATGATTTTTTGTCATTTGTCAAGGGTTTGGAAAGCCTGATATAGCTCAGAAAATAAAGAAATTCATTTGTAACAGACCAACCAAAAACATACAAGCCAGCTGAATTCCTAGTGCACATCTAAACGTATTCTCCATCAGAAAATGGCAATTATTTAACACATCCTGTACAATGACATCAGGGAGAAAAATTTTCCTCATGCTGCCCAAAAGAACATGCTGGAACACCTGTTTCGTATCATGAAACCATTTATAATTGCTACCAAAGAAGTGAGAGCTGAAATGTCATCATTAAATCTACTTCTGCCACTCATGTCTTTGTTGGAAAAAATCCCTAGGGAGCAGAAATAAAACATATTAAAACACATTCATTCATTTTCCAGTATCTTAAATCTTTGAGCCATAGAAACAAGCAAATATTGATACTACACACAGTCATAGAGCTGATAGTTACTTCCATTACTCTACACTGACAAACAGTCATTAAATACCCTTTCTTTTCCTCTGGAAGATGATAACACAGTAATATTTTCAAAAAATCTCACTTTGTTCTATTACCTGTCTTGGGCTCTACTCCTTTTAAAAAAAGCGTGTCTTGTGGTTTTTAAAAATTGTTTCTATGTCAGTAAGTAGCTTTGAAGCCGCTCTTTTGTGCTCTAGGGTACTTCAATGATCCTTATAGTAGATATCCACCCTTGCCTATAACTAGACAGGGTTGGTACCTCAGGCTTTCATGCTGTAGCCTGGACAAGGGGAGCCATGTACTCAGAAAATCCGTGCTTTTTCTGTTGCATTTCATCAAATTTTGGGTTGAGTGAAAATACGATGGGAAACTCATTATTAGGAAAAAAAAGTGACATAAGTGGTTTTGAGGCAGCTGTCAATACAGCAATGAAGCAAGGCCAGACATGCGTCCCACTTCTGTTGCTGACTGACAAATTTAGTGATTTTGAAGGATTTTGTTCCTGTTATTTCTGTGAAGAAGGGAATGTATAGAATGTGACATTTCTGCTTCTGTACATCAAAGGAGTGCTGAAATACTGTAACACTAAAACCACGTTACACCTTGACAGGTATCAGTTGGCTAAATAACAGATTTGACTAAGGAGCTGATGCGCAGCTGTAAGAGGGGTGAATTTGACATGCCTGGAAAGGGGAGTCAACAAAACGTTTCCAAGTGGGTGATGGCTTCACAATTGCAGGCTAAACCCACTGTTCTAGCAAACACTGGGAAAGGTTGGTGAGAGACTTGGATGAGAGCTCCAGAGTCGTGTCCATGACTGGGTCTTTTAATCGAAAATGACATGGGAAACAGAAGACAAGTGGGTAAATCTAAAGTTAAGACTGTCCATGTGGTAGAAAGGCTAGTGATGCAAAGATGAGGTTTGAGAGGATTTTTGAGTGATAGTTTTGGAATTACTTTGGTGGGGGTTTGTGCAGTATTTACTGTTTACACTGTTTTAACAGGACTGTTTGCTGATAACCCCAATTTACCACCTAAATTCTCCCCTGAATCCTAAAACTCTTTCTTAATCTTCAGCTTAAATGAGAAACAGATATTGCCACCAGTAACAAAGATTACTATTTTCTTTTCAGGGCAGGTGATCACCCATTTTTTTTCCCTTTGAGCCAGTCCTTTTATGGTGAAACAGCAGGGAAAAAAATGATGATTCTCATGACCACCAAAGAAAGCATATTAAGGGCTGAATTTTCTCCTGCCATTGTCCATTTGTAGTGTTCTGAAGCTCCACTGCTGGCTTGGCTACCTTGTGGCAGGGCCTGGTCCCATTATCACCAAGGCAGTGTAGGGACAGGTACAGACAGCCACATGCCAGGGGCATGAGTCAATTCCTGGTTCAAAGGTGGGCAGTCATTTTAGTGGCACTGATGGGACCAGCATGGCTGTGCTACCTCTAGGCTGGTGTGTGACCTTGTGTCACTGGCACAGAGGAGTTGTGTTTTGTTTTGGCTCAGAAGCATGTGTTTGAAACCAGCAGCCTTTAGACTCCATGGAATGCACTGTGCTTCCCATTGCAGAACAGCCTCCTAGCATGTGAATTGGATTCTTTTGGGATTAAATGACTCTGGAAGATGCATTCTGGGAGTCACCTAATGCACTCCAACCACTAAGAGGCATGTCATCTCTGGGAACGTAACAGAGCCAGTCTGAAATAAAACCACCTGAAGAGTGCAGCCTTCAGATCCCCTGCACCAGCTGCTTCCCCTAACAAATCTTCATCCTGCTTGCTCAATAATCACAGCTTATATTATCAACAGGGCAAGGTGCAACACGTGGATTTTTTCCATAAAGGTGTCACTCACAGTATATTTAGCAAAGTGCTACCTTGGCTGCACCAACACATTGCAGTTCAGCTGCCTATTGTGTTTTCTATAGCTGTGTTTGGTACACAATAGATGAGCATTTTAGGGTTATATGCATGTGTGTGTATGTCTGTTTGTATATATAAACATACACAAACCTACAGTTTGGATGCTTTATAATATAAGGTAATGTACCAAATTTTTAATCACAGCATCCCTTTGTCATAATACAAAACAAATTGGAGGTCAAAGTTGTGATAATAAAGCATCCGTCCTGGAGCTTTTTAGAGGAACCTGTTTAAAAAGGTTAAAGTAAGCAATTATCACAACCCTAATTTACAACTACTTGGCAATAAGAGTTGCTTTTCAATGAACCATTTATTCATGATCTGCTGCTTCACACTGCAGAATTCTTCTTGACTAGGTTAGAAAATGTAATTAATAAATGATAGGATTATTTATGGTTCACGGTGCCAGATTGGGAAATACAATGATATACAGAATGAGCTAAAAATCATTCTTACAAGCAGCATCTTGGTTTTTAATCCATGGATTGGATTGTCACATTACTTGATATGGTGTGGTGAACTCCTGATGGTATTCATAGGACGTTATTTTGTTTGTCATCCTAGCTGCTCTGTGTGACAATAAAAATGGACATGCTCCTTTGAGAACAGATTTAATGAACACTGACGTGCTAATCTTTTTCTAGTTGAGGTAGGGTGGCATTTGTGGTTTTGCTTAGTTTGACTGTATTAGTGATTATCTCAAAGCCCCAGTAGAATTTGGAAGATGTTTATATTTCATAAACAGAAAGTGATCCTCTTTGATATTTTATTCTAGTAATGCTAGTTAAGGAAACACACCTGCTAAGTACAGACAACGTTTCTCAATTTCAAGTAGCAAAATTATGCTGAAACAGAATGATGTCAGCTGTTATGTCTTTATTCATGAGCAAAGTGCCTGGCTGTGTGACTGAAGTTGAAATTTTTCTATGACCTTCAAAACCTGTAGGATCTGGGCCTAAGAGGAAAAGCATTCCAAGTGGTATTTAATTATTGTTATTAATTATTAATTATTAAAAGTGTTCACAAGGAGAAAAATATTTTAAGCACTGACTTATACACAGTCCAATAAAACATCAGCATAAAATCTAAATGTGAGGTGCAATGGCTGTCTGTCATAGTTCCTACTGATAACATTCTGGAGCTAATCAGTAAAAATCTAGGCTTTAGGTCTAAGTTGAAATTGACTGAGGATCAGTGCAGTTTCCATTTATTCTCAGCTCAGATTCCTTTTAAAATACTTTCCTGTAGTAATTAGGATTGCCAGCAACGATTCTAGAATATACATGCATGTAGTTGATACTTGCAGAAGCGACCTACTAAGAGAATTAAAAAATACCTTTAGGTTTTGATGATGATTTGAATCCCATGGCTTTAGAATTTCAAACGGCAAATTACACAGGATATGTGAATAATGGATGAAACCCAGGGGACTTACAGAATCACAGAAGGGTTGAGGTTGGAGGGCATCTCTGGAGGTCATTCAGTGCAAGCCCCCTGCTCAAGCAGGGTCAGCTACAGCAGGTTGCCCACGACCACTTCCAGATGGGTTTTGTATGTCCTTGAGATTGATATTCCTCAACCTCTCTGGAAAGCCCCTTCCATGAAAAATTAATACAGATTTAGTTGTCATAACAACATTTAGTTTTAAATATGGGTAAACTTCTGCTGTCCTGTGTGTGCATTTGCATACAGATGTGTATGTTAAAATATCAGAATCTGAACGTTGTTCTTAGACTGAGATCAATTTATTACAGCATTACTGGTTTATAGTTCTGAACACTAATTTAAGCTCAGTTACTGCTTCTTCTTTTGGAAACAGTGGTGCCTCTATTTACTCCTAAGTGTCCTCTGATTTTGTTTTAGATTAAAAGTAAAATTTGAAATGTAAAATGGGGGCTTGAATTTATCCAGAAATATACAACAGAAAATGGCAAAAATATAAAGGTTTCAAAAATGGAGGTGAAATAACAAAACTTGATGAAATGGGGAAAATATCTTGCTTTTTTTCTTTAAGCTCTGAAAATTTTTAAAAAATGGAAACAGAAGATAACTTGCCCAGTTCCCTCAAGAGGTAACTCCCCTTAATCTGTTGTCTTTTCTATATACCAAACATACAGATGAATGGGTAAAAAGCCTCTAACTTGTGCAAATATTGTTCTTGGAATCTGAAGGCTATTTGAACTTTGTCATACCATGTTATTTTTTTTCCCAAGGTTTTTGCATATTTTTGTAATCTGGAAGGATATACATTTTTCAGCCTTCTCCAGTATCTGCAAGGAATTTCTTTCCATGCTAAATTGTAGTCTTTTCAATATTCACCAAAATTTTCTTACATACTGCTATTTGAGCTTCTTTGTTGTTTTTTGTAATGCTTCAAGCATTCGTAGTTTAGGGAAAAACTTACATTTTCCTTCTTATTTGTGCCTGTTTTTCTTTCAGTCCTCCTTTTTCATTGACACAGTTTATGAGAGACAGAAAATTAATCCAAAAGCCTTTGAATTAGCTTTTCTGGATACATACATAATTTTAATTTTCCCTTCTAGAAAGAAATAGAAAGACTATTGTTCTTCTAAGCCTGTCTTTCCAGACTGCAAACAGGAGCAATGAGGAATGTAGGAAAGAGGAAAGTTGGGATTATTTTCTCCTTGCAAGCATTTGGGGTAGGAGATGCCCCTATATCCCAAAACTCAGAGAAAGTGTGTGAGGGGAAGTGTTTCCTCTTACTTTTCCAAAGTAAAATGAGTTGAAGACTGTCTTTCTTCAGATATCTTCTATTTCTTTGTACATTTCATAAATATGAAGGTGAAGATCCCATATAAAGTGTGAAAATTGTTGTATTTTGCATAGTAGTTGTCAAATTATTATTTTTGAGCTGAGCTTTATTTGAGTTAGCTGATATTTGGTCTGTGAAAAATAGGGATATTTTTCCTGTTTGGTTAAACGTATGATTCAATTCAGATTTTTTTTTCTGCTATTTCTTTGTGATTGACAGTGGGTCAAAAACCTTAGACTTTCAACAATTTTTACCTCAATATTGCATTCTCTTCATATGTGTCCTTTTCCTCTAAGTGTTGAAACCATTCTGCTTCATTCATCCATAAAGTAAAATCCTTTATGTGCAGTTACAGGATATCTTTACCTTTGATAGCTTTATCTTGCTTCCAGCATTTACATAAACACCTCATCAACTTTTTTCTTTGTGACCTTATTTCCGTCAGGATATTTTTCTTTTTGATTCCATTTTCTTATTTCTAATTTAGTTTGCCTCATCTCAGCTTGCCTAGTCCCCTGCGTGGCTGCATGAGGAAGAGGTAGTCTAATGTTATTTTTAGTGGTGGATGAATAGTCTTCTATTTTTAATCAGACAGTTTTCATGTTCCATATCAGGAGTGGGCTAATGCACCCTCTCATAAATACATGAATTCCTCCTCCCTCATCCCTGTACACACACACCTGCATAAGTGTCAATTTAGGCAAGTCATGTGGTCTGAAATTTCAAAAGATGTTAGATGATTTAAACCAGCCTATTCTTTGGAAATTGCAGGGCATTCGTCCTTTGGTACATTGGAGCAGTGATCAAAATCACTAGTCACCTCTGAAAATTAGGCCAAAAGATGCCATTTTTGAAGCATAAGGAGAATGGAAGTGCTTTGCTCCAGCCTGGGCTCTGAGATGCTGAGGCTGTTGGGCTCCAATAGTTATTTCCACAATCGTGCACATGTTGACACAATAAAGGGCAGTTTGGAGCAGAGCAGGTGAAGGCGTGCAAGCACTCCTGCCTCCTATACAGGAAGCGGTGGGAATGGTGTTTTAAATCTCTTCTCACCACATGTGCTCAAACACCTGCTGGGGTACCCTGGAAGCTACAGTGTGTGCATTGGTGACACATAACTTTCCCTCCCTCCTATGGCTGCACTGCAGACAGAAGAAGCATTGCTCACAAGGTGGTGCAAACTTGAGGCTTTCATGAGACAGCTTATGATATGGTTTTTGATCTTCCAGGATGATTATTTTTCAGTCCTCAGCAAACTAACTATTTTCTGCTTTCCTTTCCTTGATAGTATGCAGTTCAGCTCCTTTTGATCTTGAGTATAGTCATTTCTCGAGCTATTGTATCAGCTGTGAGTCTTTTATTCTTCCTGGGATTATGTGGCACATCATCTGCAGAGGACTGTGTCTCTGGAGATGCTCTGTTGCCGTGCATGTGCACAATCCCTGCCCGAGAGCAGCCTGCCTCTCTTAGCCCCATGGCACGGCAGGTGATACGACTGTGCTTCACAGCCTGTGTGACTGACAGAGGATCAGCAGAATGAATTGGCTGTGCTCCTGTGAGCAATCTGACCATCCCAAATAGCCTTGCAGCACCATGACATCATATATTGTCTCTGTCTCTTCCTCTCCCTCTCACTTAATCATCTGTAGAATGAGGACACACAGTACTGTGCTTGTGTATCCCTTGGGATCAGCAGCCAAGTCACCTGTGAATTACACAGGTCAACAGAAATGGAGGTTAAGATTTGGTCTACACGCATTCTTCCTGTGTCATCAGAGATTACAGACAAAACAAACAGGGATACACCAGTGACATTTATTAAATGTTATTAGAAATGCTTTATTGTAGGAAGAATGAGAAGACGAGGGATTATATCTCTGAAAGCAAAGCTTTTTTACTCTGATCCTAAGTCATCAGAGAGGCCATTTTAATTGACATAAAACAACTTGTCTCAATATAAACATACCACACGATAAAACTGCCACATCCTGGTGCTTTGCAAGCACCAGGGAATGTTTAGTATCAATGAAAAAAAAAGAGAATTTCTCCTTAAAAATGCTGCTAAAGCTTTTGAGTAGACTTCAGGAGTGTGCAAACATGGACACTAACTCTTCTCTTTTTTTCCCTGAAATTCATCCCTTCCATGTCACTTTTCCTTGCATTTTTTCTATTCTGAGTAGACCATTATTTCGCAACCTGTGTAAACCACTTCCAGGCAGCAGGATTCCTGCCTCCAGGACTCTATTTACAAATTGCAGTATGTCTGCGCACCCATTTCCCAGCACCCTTTCCTTAACTGCTGCCTGTAGTCTACTTTTTGGAATATTTTCCTTTTTTTCTAGGAGATTCTTTCACTTGATGATTAAGTTTTCTGCAAGGTATCATCCTGGGTCAGAACTGAGGAAAAACAGGATTATAGCTTAGCTCAATGTTTTATTATTTAGTTCAGCATATAAAATGAAGCAGAAAGTGTAATTCTGGGTAGAAAAGAAATTAGAAGTGTTAATATGTCAAAATGACCCAAGCTAATGAGCTTGGAAAATTTTTTCCCAACTTCATCATTTAGGCTAACAAATGATAATACTCCTCCCTACTAACCCTGCCATTTAAAGTGCTTAGATATGAGTGAGAATTAGAAACAAGTAAGAAGTGCCAAAGATATTTTGAAGAAGGCATCCTATTTGTATCTGCAACCTGCTGAGACAGATAATTAGATTATATACTGGCAAGATATAAATCAGCTTTGAAAAAAGTGGTGGTGGGTGAGAATACAGGCAATGAAGGCAGAGAAAAAATGAATGTGATCATCTAAACACAATCACTAAGGCTGAAGAAAAGTCAGAATGGAAAATTACTATTGGATCTTTGAAATTGGAGAGGGAAACACGTGGTGTTAACAAATACAGAAAAATATCAATAACAGAAGAAAGTAAATTAGAGAAATTATGTAGCTCTGCCATCTACACTCTAATCAAAATAAAGAGTACATTGGATCTTATGTCAAATTCTGCTTTGCTAAGAAAATGAGTGAGTCAGAGTGGTAGGTTAGGCTTTTTCTATTTTAATTTCTGTAACATACTAAAGAAACTACCCCTTATATCCTGCAATAAGATATTACCCATTTTCACTTCATCTTACTGTGTATGATTTCACTGTTTATGGTGTGTTGTATTTGTTTTCAATGTTCTTGAGCATTTTCAGCACATTTTTCAAGTGTGAAGAGAGTAGACTTGGTATAAACCTCTTAGCTTGCATCTACCATTCCAGATCTGCAAAGATGCCGGAATCCACTTTCTTTATTAAAGGAAATAAATAAAACAATTCTTAATTAAATTCTGACACAGATAGACAGTGTTCCAATACAGGAACTGTTTACTGAAAGGCTCTTGGGAAAGTTTGTTGGAGCCATTACAGATGAGAGTTGTAAACTTACCTTTTAGCAAAAATATCTCTCATTTAAATTCTTACACAAGCACAACGAAGAAGCAATCTAACTAGCTTGGAAATAATTTTATTAATATCTTTAACTCTCCTACCTCTACACACATCATTTCAAAATAATTTTTAGACTCTCTTAATACAAACATATTGAGAGATTTGTCATAAATACCCGACTGATTATTATTACTATGAACAATCTGTTCATTGCATTACTGGTATTTGAAATGGAAAGACCAATTAGACCTGTTAACCCATCTTTTTGTCAGTAAGTTGATTGGGAATTACTGAAGCGTAACAATTCTAAGTGGCTTTTCATGTGAATGCCAAGCTAAAATGGATATTCAGAGATGCATTAAGCATTTTTACCTGGCTCTGCATTCTTCATTTAAAGATCTACATGTTAATTTGCAGGAGTGCAACATAAACATGGTGAGCCATTGCTGCTGTGCGTCCTCTTTCTAATATTTGTAAACATGTAAGTGTTGAATAATAAAATTGTAGGCCAAAGGTTGTGAGTAAGGACTAGAGTAGAGATAACATGGATTACTCGGGCATAATACTTTAAGAGTGATACATCTGTCAGGTATTGTAAGACTGACTCAAGGATTTGACTTCAATAATCACAGGCAAAATTGTTTTTATCTTTATTATTTGAATGCATTTAATAGGGGGAAGTTTTTAAAGGATGAAGTCAGCATTTTTTATGCTAGGCTTTATTTCAGAAAATGGCTTACCTGAGCTCACAGGGGTTCTGAAAATGGCAGTCACTGAAAGATAACCATGTGAATTACCCATGGAAATGGTGCTTGAGGGGGACAGCAAACAAGATACATAAAAAAGAATATGTTTCTTTTACTTTATGAAGTAATGTAGTCAATACATAGCTGATATTGCCAGAAATTCTTTGGCAAATAAAACTACAGAGATGGCTGAAGAATTGTAACAAAATACTTTCTTTGGTATTTGATGTTCTTTGGAGCTCAAATCACTCCTTTGAGGTGGCTGGAAACAGGTCAGGTGCCTGGAAAGATTGTCATCACAGAGCCCTGATACCTTCCCCATCTGAGCTTCCTACATGTGAGGCTGGGAGACAAACTGCAAGAAGGTCTGTCCCACTGCTGGTGGCATCAATTTACTTTTCATTAAGACCCACTAAAATGTGTAATCTTATTCTGAATCAAAATAAAAACACATTTCCCTAACAAAATCTGTCAATCAATTGAAATTATGCATTCCCGTGCAGTTCTGCTTTTGTGGTTCCTTTAAAAATGAAATTATGCTGAAACATAAGTTCCCTTTCATAGCCTGTGTCAGTAACTCACTGATTGCACTTCTCTGTGCCAGCCTGGGAAAGGTAAAATGGTGGTGCTGAATATCAGATAAACGGGCAGCAGCTGAAGCCTGGTTCAGTAACACATTTGCTTCCTACTTTAAGAAAGTTCAGACAGAATTTGCCACTGTTACTAGGGCAGTTTTCTTCTCTCCCTGGGGCATAAAATGCATTTCCTTGATCTTTGGATTATTCAGAGGTGATTTGCCAAAGAGATCTTTCCCTTCATGTGGGAAGAGCCAGTACTCTTGCTTCAGCAGAGATAAATAGAAAGAACAAAATGTATTAAGGTAAGAGACTGACCTAAGAGTCACTGAAGTAAATTCCTATATGTATATAACACAGAGCTATCATAACATGAAATACCATTTACTGAGGGGGGGGAAAATCAGTCTGGCCAAGAGATTCTTACAGAAATCTGTGATTCAGCTAAGTTTCTGAGATACATTTGATACAAATTTGTGGTGTTTGTAAGATACTCTGAAAGTCTGCTCATGATCTGAGATGTTTTAGGAGAGTTGTCTTGGTGAATTTTTACAGTTGCTTTGCAATAACAGAGGGAGAAGAAGCAAGTTCAGCCTTAATGCCAGCAGTAATAGAGCTATGCATGAGCATTTAATAACATGTCTCTTCATAAACTATTCAGGTTAGAATTTAGAACATGAGCCCATCTGCAAACTTTAGGAGAGGGGGAAAAATTCCCAAATGCAACTAATAAGGTCAGCTAAAATATGCTGTAAGTTAAGTATTTCACCTAGAACTGAATTCTAGTATTACACTTAGTGAGTAAAATATTTGTTTGGATTCAGGCCAAGATTTTAATGCCTTTAGTGTAAATAAGACATCTCTATGGCGAGTTTGAAGTCAGACAGCTCTATACAAAATGGCAGCAGCATTAATTAAGCATATACTTTTCTAACCCCTTAGGATTCTGTGCCTATTAATCACATGTCAGAATGGTTCCTATTTTGTTGGGGATACACCAGAGGCAGTCCTGTTCCCCACTTTTACTTTGGTTGTAAAGTCAAATATTTAAAAGGTGTTAGTGGAGCTGGAGAGGAGCACAAGAAGTCACTGAATAGGATGATAATTTATTACCCTTTATCAGGCCTGGTTTTCTGTCTCATCAGGTAAAAGCACGCTGAGTTTAAGTAATTCCTGGCATGTTCAAAATGTAGATGCTGAACTGATTACTTGCTGTGACTCACCCGACTCTGGCATTAGTTGCAAGTTTGCAAGTGTAGGTGTGGAACTGAACATGTATTTAAAATAGATGTAGAGCTGAAATACTGACCCTCTCTTGGTACAAGGTTGTTTTGTCTGGTCACATCATTTGCAAGACACTTTAATTGCTGTTGTTTCCCAGCATAGATTTTTTTTTCCAGTAATATTTGTGACATTTATTTCTCTGAACAAAAATAAAATTACAGTATTGTAATGAATTGTCTACCATTTTAAAACACGTTATTTTATAAAGATTAATTAAAAAAAAAACTTCGTTATTATTTTACCTCTTGAAAATCCTGGGTCTCTTAATTTACCAGTTGTCTGTGCTGCCTAGTGCCTTCAGCAGCAAGTATATTATTTGGAGTCAGATTTTGTATGCAGTAGGTTAGCATAAAAGCACTATGGTATGTTCAGCCATCTTGGCATTGTCATTTGAGGTTTTTTAATTAAAAGTCTGCCTTGGAGTATGTCAAGTGCTCCTGTATTTTTGCCATTCTTCTTATCTCTATGGCAACAAAAATATTTCAACATTTACATGGGCATCATATTCTTTGCTAATGTACTATCTGAACTGTTTGTATGCTGAGAAGGGGAACAGCAGAGATTGGCTTCTGCAGGCTGGGATGCAGGAGTTGTCAAGACAACCAAGAGGCCTAAGGATGTCCTTACTAGTAGCATTAAATTGAAGCTTTAAATTAATTCACCCTCATGTGTTTTTGTAGCTTATGCTGTTAATTGAAATAATAGGAATGACCTTCCCTGTACATTCAGAGCACCTGTCCTATTAAAATTGCATGTGCTATTTACTTAAGTACACTCATCTATCAGACAAATCTAGCGTGAAATAGGGGAAAATGGAAGACACTTATATTGTACTGCTATGTATTGACTTGTAGTAATAGGAGAAGCAAGCTTTTCTTGTATCTAGCCTGAGAGAGTTGTAATGAACATTTTATTCTGAAACTTCATTTATTTCTGCTTCCCACTCAAGGGCCTTAAGTCTGCATAACTCCAGACACTACAATTTATTCTACAGTGCAGAATGTAATTGAAATGAATAGTTAAATATTATTTTTTTTGGCTGTAATACATTTGAGGAAGCCAAGAATCATGTTTTTGTGTACGCAAGAGACTGCTTTTTCCTTCACAGCAGAAAAAAATCCTCAAATGGTAGGAAACTGTTACTTTTTGTTCATAACCTTGCACTAACTTATTTTGTGGAGTTACTGCTAATTTTTTTTTGTAAAGAATTTTATAGAGGAACTGGTTGAACTTTCTATGCCCAATTCTCACAGCCCCGTAAGAGTCAAAAGATTAGATTATTATATGTACATTTTGTTTCCTTATTGATAGAAAATAATCTGCAAACTGCTCTTTTGATGAAATTCATGAGTTTAATTTTGATGGTCAAGTATGACAAATATTCAATTATTTTTATACAGGGCAATGGCGGACAAGGATGCACAAGTTCTAAAAGGACTGAAAGGATTTCATCCTCCTCTGAAACTAGTTTAAAACACAAGTCTCTACCCTGTATCCTGGAATACTTCTCATCTCCTAAAGAGGGGAATGCACTCTTATTTGCCACTGCATTTATGCTGTTAGGAAGATAATAAAGCTATAGCAAATTTGGGAAGGTATTTCCCAGTACTATATCCATTAATGCACAAACACTTGTGATTATACTGATGTACACCAGATGAGAGTCAAACCAGTAAACTAATGAACACTTGAAGCATGTTTTCTGGGCAAAAAACTATTATTTTTTCTTCAAACTCCAGGAAACAGGGAGGAATGATTTATGCATTTCTGCAGGATTGCTAAGAGCGCTGATGGTGATTTCATCTCCCTGTATTTGAGAGCACAGGTGAAGTTTCTTGTGGACTCCTAAACACAAATACCACAGCATGAACTGGAAGTGCTTTAAATTCACTTTTGTCTTGGTGAAGGACAGATTACTGGGAGAGGGCAGGAGGCTGACAGGCACCCTTTCCAGTTGCTCATTAATCTCTTCAAGACCAGTACCATCTCTGTGGCATGCGTCAGGAATGCAGCAGTCTCCACATCAGTGCTGTGGCTGCAGCCAGTTTGCTGTGTGCGTGTTAATGTTTGCTCCCACTGGTGTTTGAAACACCTGTGAGTGCTCAGCACATCTGAAAATCAGGCCATTTAATTCTAGGTACTTTAAATGGAGATAAAGGGTCTTAAATTTAGGTATCAAGGTTTGAATGTTTTGGATAAAACCTCTCCATCAGCCTCCAATCAGCAGTGCTATATAGAGATGATATTGCAGAATAAGATAAAATCAGGTCAGATTTTTTTTTTTTTTTTTTTTTTTTTTTTTTTTTTTTTTTTTTTGGTAGAAACAAACCCATAACATTAGCATTTGGGTCACTTTAAAATGTAGTCCTCAGAGTGTAGCTGGATACAACATGTTTTATTAAACTTAAACTGGCAAATCCATGTCTAATGGTAATGGGTCTATACCTAAAAAAATAGGCATTACTCTTTGTACTGCATGAAGATTAAAAATACCCATTTCTCCCAATCACAGCTTCTGTCTATGCACTAAATTTCTGTTGGTAACACCAAATCCATCTTACTTTGCCAAGATGTACAGTTGAAAGCATAGGGCCATGGGCCAGAACATCTTATCACTATTTCTGTCTTCCACACCCCTGGATACCTGACTGACGCTCAGAATCTCCTTTCACAGTCTCTTTCTTGGTGTATGCCAAGGAGCTGGAAGGCTGCTGCCTTGTTGCTGTGTCATACAGCTGTGATGGACAGTAATGGTGCCAACACAAAGGGGATGGTTTGGTCATATGAAAATACCCACCTAATTTCTGGACAACCTAGAAAAGGATCAGTGCTTTACTTCACCAGTCAAAGGGCTGCAGGGATCAGCATGAATGACTTGAACACACAACGTAACTTCCCCTCTGTTTTGGAATTTGAAGGCATCTTAAATTAGGATACAGGTGAGCTTGAAAATTGATGGAAAGGAGAGGTGGCACAGTGGTAAACTGGTACAAATTGGATTGTTATCACTTTCCTTCTCTAAAAGAAAAAGGCAGAGGAATAGAGGCAGGGCAATATCTGTAGCATCTCTAGGGTTGGCATCAGACTGGTGAGAATCCCAGAATTTGTAAGAGACCATTGATGGATTCCATCCCACATCCTTCTCAATCTCTCATTCAGGAGTTACAGACTCATAGCAGGAGAGTCTCACTAGAGGTGGGCCCTAACCACAGCATTCTTAAAGGTAAAAAATGTCTCATGATTTCCATGAGAAATTATCTCAGTGTGTCTTTTGGAGGCACTAGACTTTGCAGCCATTTCAGTAGTACAGCTGAGGCTGACAGGGACCAAAAGTCAAGCACAGCAGCGAAAATCATCTGTCACAGCAGGTCAGGCATTTCAGGTGGCATTTGAATGACAGGATCTGCAATGTCATGTGGAAATTCCTTCCAACAAGGAGAAAGGTGCACTGGGTTGAATTAATTCTTCCAGGGCTCTGGGTATCTGGATTTGTTTTTGCAGTTTGGACCTATGTCCATATTTTCTGCGAGTGGAACTAGCCTGTGCAACAGTCAGCACAAGCATATCAGTATGGAATATAAATCTGCATGTATAAGTCTAAAATAGCACAACTTAACTAGATCTCAGTCATCTGTTGAAATAAGATACAAAGCTATTTTCATCATTTAACCTCATACATAATATGCCTTTAAAAAGCTCTCCAATACCTCTGGTAAATTCTTAATGGCGAGTCTTGAAATGTCGGTACAGATAAACAGTATACGACCTTTACGTGTTTCCTGAGTATTTATATATAAATCTTGTAGCCAGTACATATCATCTCCCTTTTCTTCCTATCTTTCCTTCCTGTCATTTTCCTCCATCATTTTTGGGCCTGGATATGTGCAACAGAGTTCCCTTATTAAAGCAGCTTGCCAATGTTTTCTCTGTCTTCAGCACTGTGGGGTATTTCATTGACACTCAGGATCTCCTTCGATATTCTCTCTCTGTCTCTCTTGACATTTTTGCAAGGAGGGAGAAAGAGGCTGGGGGAAGGTGCATATAATGCTTCCACTGCTGAGCAGTATGAATTATATCTGCTGGAGTAATAGTGTGAAGTGGCAGGGATCCGTTTTGATGAATCTCATGCTGATTTGTAGCCCCAATTCTAGCTGTAGGTAACACTGAACACCTGTTTGGAGTACTAGAGAGAGGGAATAAAGCTCTATACAGTAAATATGCTGTGTACTGTATCTGCTTGTTTATTGTGACACAGTAATTAATTTGCAATTATATTTCGAAACATACCAGAAGAGAAGTGCGCTATAATTCCTACCACCCAGAAAGAGGCTCAGCAGTGACACTTGTTAAATTGAGCTGGCTGATTCTCTCTTTTCTCATCACTGATTGCTTTTTTCTTTTGTCTCAGCACAAACCAGAAAGTTACAAAAGACACTTCTGTAAAGATTTGTGCCTGGATAGTATTGGGTCTGTGCTACTCTAGAACAGTATGTCTTAAAAACAAATACACACATACACATGAAAGAGTTGGTGTGAATATCTATCTGATTTTATCTGTGTCATCTCTTGCTGTACCACATCATTCAGTGTTCCACCACAGGAGTTTGTGAGCCCCATTCTTAACTTCCCACCTGTGAAATCCTTGTCTTTTCATCCAAATACTTCCTTTGCTCCTGTTTAAACCATTTAGAATCACCTGCTGAAAAATTTCTCTTTCTTATTCATCATTCTATGTGTCTCTGAGTCTGGTAATACCTCCCATGAAACCAAGCCCCTGCCCTTAGTCTTTAAAATTCCCATAAGCCAAACATCAGTTTTAAATTACTCCTGTGTTTTATTGCACTTCTCTGCAGTAAGCTCTTTATGAACTATTCCTTTCAGAAACTTCTTCATAATTTCTTTCAATATGTATTATGTAGCTAGAGGTCTGATTTTTCAAAAGTAGAGCCCAAAATTTGATTTCTGCTCACAGACTTGAGCAGTGGAGTCAGAAATTCCTGTTTGCCTTCAATGCCATAGTAATATTACAAGAACACAGATGTTGCTGTATTAGATATTTCAGCATTTTCAATGCAGTTTTACAACCTGATGTTTAATTAATTTGATACCATTTTTAGAAATAGCTTTCAATCAGATTCACAGCAAGTTGCAGGCAAGGGCCTTTCACTAAAAGTGATGTATCTATCCTCAGGTCCATGCTTGATACCAGTATTTCTTTCCTCCCCTGTTTTTTCACTACTCCTGTTATCTTTATTTTCTTTCATCTTTTTACTAGTATTTCCAGTTTTGAAGACTTGATCCCAAGATATTTTAAAGATGTGTGTATAGGGTTAAATTCAAAATCTAAATTTGAAAGTAGATCCTTATTATTTCACTAAAACTTAAAGCTTAATGCATGATCCCATTATTCTGTTTCTCTTGTAACTGTCCCATTGTTGCACATAAGTGTGCAACATTAGGTTTGCTTTGTAGCTGAGAATATTAATTTTTAAATGGTAGAGACTGACCTGCTTTATACAAACTCATGATCAGCTGTGCAGTATATAAACAACAATCCCTTGACATTAAAATAAGAAATAAATCAATATGCCTCAGAGAGAGCGCTAACTTAATTTGCAGTTATGTCAAGTAAGGAAGAAAAAGAGAAAACATTGGCTTCCTCTGAAAATCTTCCCAAATACAATATTTCTTTGACATTTCACATGTACTGAAAAGTTACACCTGAGGAATTCATTTCCATTGCTTTCACTTGGTGTCCTACAGTGACTGATATAAATATTTTATTAGGCAAACCTGCAGGTTTCTGAAGATTATATGTCTTATCAAGTTGACCCTTATAATTATGTTGTCTTCTGTAACTGTGGGATCTCTTTTAATTTTGTAGTCTTTTTGTAAATATTGAACCATAAAAAAAATATACAACCACAAGCAAAGGCTGACTGTGAGTAAGAAAAGGTGTAAACAGACCTCTTCTTGCTCAGGAAGATTCCCATTCTGCTTGTTGGACAGAGACAATGCCTTAATTATAAGTTAGCAGCTGGACAGTGCAGTATATCCTCAGCTTATGAAAAATCTGTTTTCCCAGACTGTTTTTCTTTGTTTCTCTTTTAAAGTAATCACTCTGGATGCTTTTTTATCTTTTTTTTTTCTCCCCTTCTTCTTCTTTCCTGGAAAATGAGACTTAATGGGGAAAAGTTTCAGTTGCTCAGTTTTATGCACAGTGCAGTCAATGAGGATTTGAAGTCCTTTCAAATTGAGATGAAGACTGTGTGTACAGAAGAAAATGATTTTTTTTTGATACAGGAATATTTTATACTTTTTTTCCCTGGAAATTAGTTCTCATTTACATAATTCTATGGCCTTCTGTAGCAGTTACAAAAACATTGCTTCTGTTATTCTCTGCCTCTGCTTTCTGCAATTATTTACTTAGGGAAGACTTTGTTCTTTTCCTGGGCAGCAGCAGAAACCATGCACATGTTCTATGGAAGAAGAGATTGGGAGGCCCTGTGCAGGTATTTACATGCCTTTGTACCATCAGTTTGATGCCCCAGTGTATTCCAGTGTATCAGATCCTAAAGGAGAGGAACTGAATATTGGCCCAGCTACTTAATGCAGATGGGGGTTTTGGCCAACATTCATCCCATTTAAATTTAGCACGCAGCTGACTTACCTAATTTAAGGCAATGTTCCTCCTTTTGCAGTGGAGAAAAATGTACCGTTCCAGAAAGTGATTCAGGTCTTAAATTAACTGAATCATCCTCTTGAAGCATCTTTTTTCTTTCCATATACTGCAGGGACAGCTACAACCCCAATTAAGACACCTTAATTCAATGTCAGCATTCCTTTGGGATAGACCTTTGCCCATTTAGCAGTGGGTGTTGTTTTGTGGCTGCCATGTTGTGGTGGGATTTGTTCCAGGCAATGGAGGAGGCAGCAGATTATTTCCTGAGTTCTGCCTTTTCTGCTTCTGTGGGCTATTTCCCCTTTGTTTGGAGTTCTCTGCCAAGGTAGGATCTACAATTCCAGAAATAGCCACTAGGCTGGAAGGCATCTATTTCTAAGTAATTTCTTGTTGTTTCAAAATGTAAAGCCGGGGGGAAGTCTCATAATATGACACATTAGTCCCAGAGCTTAAAATTATGGTATGAGTTACAAAATTACTACAACTTTTTATTTAAGACTTAAGAATTTTGAGAGGATGTTTTACAAGAATTGTTGATGAAGCGACAACTAGCAGAAGATGTCAAAATCTTGGATGGAAGTAAATAAAATAGGGGCTTGAAAGAAGAGGATACTGCTGTTATACCTCTAGGTCTCTCTAGAGAAGAATTAGGGCGCCTTTTGGATCTCTGCTTGAATGACTTTCAGATAGAAAAGGGTCATGTGGCAGCAGAAGTGGCTCCAGTCTCTCAGCAGACTTGGAAAGACTTGCACAAATGTATGATGGTCATGCACAGACAGAGTCCCACTGGCTTGTGCATGCAAAAGAAAAGATCATCAGGAGTAGCCATCTTGACCAATCTGATAGCCTTCTATGATGGCATGGCAGGACAGGTTGACAAGGGGAGAGCAGTGGATGTTGCCTGCCTTGACTTTAGCAAGGCTTTTGGCGCTGTCTCCCATAACATCCTCATAGGTAAGATAGGAAACGTGGGATGTGAGGACAGTGAGGTGGATCAAGGACTGGCTGAATGGCAGAGCTCAGAGGGTCATGATCCGTGGAGTAGAATCTAGGTGGAGGCCTGTAGGCTGTGGCGTTCCCCAGGGATCAATACTGGGTCCAGTCTTACTCAACTTGGATATCAATGACCTCGACAAAGGGATAGAATGGACCCTCAGCAAATTTTCTGCTGATAAGGAAATGGGGGAGTGGCCAATACTCCTGACTGCTGTGCTGTTCTGCAGGACCTTGTTCAGATGGAGACTTGGGCAGAGTCTCAATGAGGTTCAACAAGGGCAAGTGTAGGGTCCTGCACCTGGGGAGGAATAACCCCAAGTGCCAGCACAGGCTGGGGGCTGACCTCCTACAGAGCAGCTCTGCTGAGAAAGCCCTGGGAGTATCAGGGAATGACAGGCTGACCATGAGCCAGCAGTGACCTTGTGACCAGGAGGGCCAATGGTATCTGGGGGAGCATTGGGAGGAGTGTGGCCAGCAGGCTGAGGGAGGTGATCCTGCTCTTCTGTGTGGCCCTACTGAGGCCATATCTGGAGTACTGTGTTCAGTTCTGGTCTCCTCAGTACAAGAAAGACAAGGAGCGACTGGAGAGTGTCCGGTGGAGGACACAAAGATGATTCAGGGTCTGGAATATCTCTCTTATAAGGAGAGACTGTGGGAGCTGAGTTTAGTCTAGAGAAGAGAAAACAGAGAGGATCTCATTAATGCGTATAAATATCTCAAAGGCAGGTGCCAAGAGGAAGGTACCAGACTCTTTTCAGTGGAGCCCAGCGACAGAACTAGGATTCTGGTTTTGAGCTGTCTCCTTAGTCTCATTTAATTCAAGCATCCCTAAGGAGCTGGGCACTAGTGGGAATTTCTTATTTTCTCCCACCCAGCAGTTTCTTATTTTGACATTGTGCAATTTCATATGATCCCCTCTTCATAGCCCCTCTACAATGAAATGTCATTGTTGGAGACTTGGGTTTCTAAACGTTGCTGTTTCTAAAAGTGCAGCACTATCAGGCAGGCCAAAGGCATCCTGAGAAGCCAAGAGATTCCCCTGCAATTCTGTGGAGTGGCCAAGAGTCAGGAATTACTGCCATTATTGCCAGTAATGGTATCTCTGTATTTTTATATTCAAACAAGAGCTGTTCACTTCAATACAGATTTTATGAGCTACTATAGTTTAATTTCTACAGAGCTTTGATTGCTGGCAAGAAGGTGTGAGGCAATAAATCAGTATTTTTTATATTTATATTGTTCTAAGAAATGTAGGTTTACACTTGAAACTGATTCAGAAACAACAAATACTGAAGTGGTGCATTTCAATAAAAACCTCTAGAAGTTCTTGAAAGAGAGAGCTGCTTGCCTCTGCACACAATGCAGTGAGAGGTGTGGGATCAGAGAAAGTGCACTGCATGCCTTACAGACAAGAGGAACTTCTGGGAAATGGAGGGAGTAAGGCAAAATCATAGAATCATACCATCAGTTTGGAAGGAAATTCAAGGATCATTTGGTCCAAACTTTCTCAGAAAAAGCGTGGTCTAGACAAGATGGCCCTGCACCCTGTCCAGACAAATGAAGTGTTGAAGAATCCAACTCTTTACAGAGATTATTTCAATGGCTGATTGTTCTCATTGTGAAAAATGTTCCTCTTGTATCTAATTAGAATCTCCCCAGGAGTAACCTGCACCCATTACCCCATGTGTTTTCCATGTGACTTCTTGTAAAAAGGGAGTTTCCGCCTTTTATTTTGGTAAGCTACCGTCTATATGCTAGAACATGGTAATAAGTCTCCCCTAAGCCTTCTTGTCTCAAGGCTGAACAAACCCACTTCTCTCAGCCTTTCCTCACACGGCAGGCTTTTCAATCCCCTGATCATCTTTGTGGCTCTTCTCTGGACCCTCTCCAACCTGTCCACATCTCTTTTGTATAGCAGGGGCCAAAACTGAACTCAGTATTCCAAGTGTGGCCTAACAAGTGCTGAACTGATCCAACCCAGCATCCTGTTGGCTTTCTTTGCCACAGAATCACACTTTCACTAATATGGAATTTGTGTCCACCAGAAACCCCAGGTTTATCTCCATGAACATTTTCCCAGCTGGGTAGATTCCAGCCTTTGCTGCACCCCTTGATTAAGTTTTCGCAGGTGCAAGACCTTACACTTATCTTGGTTGAATTTTCTAAGGTTCTTTTTAACCCACTCTTCCATTCTATCGAGGTGTTTCTTCAAGGTGGCTCTGCTTTCTGAAGTGTTCACTTCCCCACTCAGTTTAATATCATCAGCAAATTTTGTCAGGGTACACTTGACCCCATCATCCAGATCACTTATGAAGATACTAACCAGTGTTGGACTCATTGATCCTTGGATGGGATTTTGACAGGCTGCCAGTTTGGAAAGGAGCTATTTGCAACCACCCTCTGGGTGCAGCCTGTCTGCCAGTTCCCCACCCATCGCATGGACCACTTGTCCAGACCACAACACATCCGCTTCTCTAGGAGGTGGCTGTGGGAAACCATGTCAAAAACCTTGAAGAAATCCAGGTACACAATGCCTACTACTCACCCCTCATCAACTGAGCAGCTTACTTTGTTGTAGAAGGTGATCAGGTTTGTCAAGCACGATTTCCTCTTGGTGACTCAAAACAAGGACTAAAAATGCAGACAGCAGCTGCTGCTGTATGGCTTTGTCACTGTCATGGTTTAGGAGTGATACTCCCCAATTTAGAGTTCCCACTGAAACACTTCAAACTAATTGCTCACTGCCCCCTCCTCCTCTCCTTCCTCCTGTGGTGGGATGGAAAGGGGAATTGGAGGCACAAAAGTCAAAGATCATGGGCTGAGATGAGAACAGTTTACTGGAAAGACCAATGAGATTTTTTAAAATCAACAATAACTGCAACAGTAATAACAATAGATTATACAAGAGACAAACTATTTGCACCCAAGTACTCACCCCCAACAACACCTGACTGCTCCCTCCTCCACACTAACTGACCTGGGAGGGACCCCTTCCCTCATCCCTGGAAAATGACCTGAGGTGTTATAGGATAACCTCTGGGTCCTAGCCATGACCCCTCCTGGCTACTGCAAAAATTAACCCTGTCGTGGCCAGAACTAGGACACTCACTGTCCCTCCAATCCTAAAACTGCAACAGCATGAGTGAAAGAGTTGCTTCAAGGTCCATATTGAAAGACTGTGACTCTTCCTAAGCGTCCTCATTGTGTAGCTCATTGCACAGACTGCTAAGCATTATAACTTGTGTTGATTGAAAATGGTTTAGAACCACAAGCGTGATAAATCTTGACAGTATTAATTGAAATCTGCTGTGTTCCTCCCAAGGATTGTTAAGCTCTCTCACTTTCTAGAAGACCCCATGAAGTTGTGTACATAAGAACTGACAAGCTGTTTCTGTGATAGCAGTGGCTGTGATTACAGCAGGCTTTGTAGTTACTTGAGGTTACAGAAAAGTGTGCTTTTTTCACTTGGATAGTAATTTCGTGTAATATCCTGTAGCACACAATGGAGAAAAAACTCACCAAAATTTATAATCTTACAGAGCAAACTAAATCTACATTGTCAAAAAACCTCTAAGCAAATGCTCTGTTTTCACTGTTCTCATTTTGTGTGCTGAAGGAGCTGGGGACCATGTAGGCTGTATCCTAATGCTGCCCATGTCGCAGTGAAAGGAAGCCCACTTTAGATAAACACTGAATCCAATTTCAGTCAGCCCTATATCTCTCGGCTGCAATTTATTTTTCTTTAAATATGCAGAATGAGACTCAGAGCTTTTCATTTCTTAAGAGATGAACAACTGGAGCACTACGACACATTTATATAATGCTTAATTTCAGAAGCGAGGAAATTAGACAAATGGATATATTGAGCCCAGAATTTAGATCAGGGTTCAGCTTCTGAGCTTAATGTGATATATTAGCCTTTTAAATGACGTTCCTTTTTTGATGTAGTCTCTATCACCATCACACTCCCTTCCCATTGATGTTCTTCCTTGTGTATCTGTTACAAGTTCTCACTTACTTGTGGGGGAGGGGGAAGCTAATTAGATTGTTATTGGTGATAATAAAACATATCCATTGCAACTTTTTTCTGTGTGTCTGGGAGAAGGTAGGTTGTTAGCTTAGCTCCCTTTTCTCATGGGAAAACTCCCAAAAAGTATGTTAGTTGAAGGAATTCATAGTGTGGTGAAGATGAGAAGGAATAGGAACTCCAGCTCCATGTTAGCAGCCCTCCACGGGGGTGTGGTAAGAAGTATTGGAGAGTATTCTGTGACATTGAACAAAATTTATATCGTTACGCAAACCTAAAATTGTGCATACTGCAGCATATGAAGGCTTTTTGCAATTTCTCCACCAGCTCCTAAAGATGGCACTTTTCTCCCAGGTTTTTTTTTGTGTGCGTGTGTGTGTGTGTGTGTGTACAGAGAATCGTTTCATTTTGGTATTTGCCAAACTGGAATTTTATGAGGTTGAAAAACTTCAAAAGTTAAATGCTTTTCTTCAAGTTCAATACAATTCTTCCTTCTGGCTGATTATTTTTTCCTTTCTTCAGTTAAGCAGACATTTTTATTCACATTTCCAATTTGAATCAAACAAGTTGAAAAGAGATATTCTAGGGTTTGTTAGTATTCAGGCAGTGAACTAAATACTGACTACTATGCCATCATTCTTTTTTTATGCTGGTTATTTTCTGACTGTACACAAATGGCTTTCCGCCAGGTCTACTATGTCTTTACAATGAGCCTAGAACAGCTCTTAGTTCCAAAGCACACCAGTTTTATCTGCAAAAGTCTCAGGAAAGACCATAAGCAAGTAATTAACTTCAAACAGAGAAGCAGATACCCTCAGAGGAGAGCAGACATCCACATCAGCTGTTTTGGGTCTGTAATTAAGGTGGGATTTGGAACTATTGCTTTTAGAACGTAAGTCCCTTTAGGGGCTAAAATTATCCATGAGTCTACAGAGGGTAGTGAGAGCAGCCACACTGCTTGAAGTGAAGCTGGCTCAGTGTCTCGGGTGAGAAAGCAGGTCCATGCAGAAAGATGGATAAAAGCTTACATGTGCTGCTGACCAGTGCACATAGCTGAATCTCCTCAGACTTTGTGCTCAGATCAGAGCTTTGTGGTCAGGAAGTTATAAAGCACCCTTCCCTAGAGGTCTTTTGTCCTTGCAGTATATTACATTAATAAAATTTAGATACACTTGCAGTAAAATAATTTCTTTTTGCAGTCTTTTATGAGTTGGAAAACATTGAGTTTATAAAAGTTCATTTGATATACAACAAAATCTATCTACTCCAAGAAATTTGTGTTCCTTCATCAGCTGTCCTTTTGTGAGAGTTTGTCCTATTGACTAATGTTTGCAATGTGCTTTGGAGATGAAAGCTTTAAGTGCTTCGTGTTATTACTATTACAGAGCATGCTGTAGGTATGTGGAATGGAATTTTTCACGGAAAGTAATTTCCACTTACTCACACTGAAATAACTTGCACATGTTTATCCCTGGTGTGTATTGAATGAGGCCAGTAGAGATTTATCAGGGTTGAAACTGCTCCTTTATGGTTTTACCTGTAATGCACTTTGTATAAAATCAAGTTTAGGTCACAGTAGAATCTATTTCTGAAAAAAAAAAATTATCTGCAAAATCACTGAAAAACTCAGAGCCAGTTTTCAAAGTCACCCATATCCCCCCAAGTGCTTTCATCATTCAGAAGCTTACCATTAAAAAACACCACCTTTATTTTCAATTTATTGCATCAGAGGAAATGTTTGAAAGCTGTCATCTACCACAGAAAGGCACTACAACATTGACTTTCAAATAGCATGAGTCATTTATAAAAGTGGGGCTTAGTAAGTTACTCAACTGCTCTTCAAGATTGTGTCCTTTCCAATAATACGAAATAGTTGAGCAGCTTTGGATATCATAGTGAAAGCTTCATGCATCACTACCCAGTGGTTTACTTGAAGGGTGAATAAAATGATGAAAAAAGCAACTAGAGAAAGTAGTAGGCAAGGCTGGAGAGGCAGAGCTGGAAATCATCTGTTTCAACCCCCCCGGCAGAACAGGGCAGACAGAATATAGTGGGCTCCTTTTTAAACAAAAAATATATTCTAAAGCTCCAGGAAGATTAATTGTGCAAAACCAGCTCTGTTTCTTTCCCCCAATTCCAATGTCCCCTCCCACTCTCCCAGGGCTTAAGAAAGGAAGCCAGTAAAATATCCAGCTTGTTGTTGTGCAAAACATTTGGGAGTACTCTGTCCTGGAAGAGGATTCTGTGCTACAGGGTCTTACCTGTACTTCAGTAATACATTAGAAGTTTGTCTTTTCTAGTAAAACCATCAGCAAAATCTCACCAGAGGCAGACATAGTGCTCAGAATGAGCTCCTTCTGAGGTTTTAGAAAGGGTAGGGAATTAGTTTATGACTCAATAACACTAGCAATTCCAGTTACTTATAATCCAAAGATAAGGGGAACTCTACATCCATCTTCCTTCATCAAATTTTGCTTTATAAAGCCTTTAAAGCACAATAATAACTAGCCAAAAAAGGTAGTTCTGGACTGATTAAGTTGTGTTTTACTGAGGTGCAAGTGCTTAATAGTGGGTACCAGCCTCACCATTATGGGATGCATAGAGGTATTTGTGTTTGTTTTGCAGATCTGAACCTTTCTCATGTTTACAGCAAAGCTATTGGGAAGTTTCCTGGCTGTTTAGGCAAAATTATATTTTTCCATCTTGAGGCTGATAACTCCACCTTTCCCTTAGCAGGAGCAACCATTCATAAGACTGCAGCATAGGTCATGCAGTGCTGTTGGCATTAAGGAGATAATCAGCCCTCCCGATTGTGTTGGGTTTGCATAGTCAGGTTTTGGGGGAAAGAAGGGGGAATGTGCTACAGGGTGACTTTGGTGAGAAGCTGCCAGAAGCTTTCGCCACGTCTGACAGAGCCAATGTCAGCCAGCTCCAAGATGGAAGTGACGCTGGCCAAGGCCAAGCCAGTGAGACATAGCAGTGGAGCCTCTGTGATAACATATTTAAGAACAAAAAAAAAAAAAAAGGTTATTGTGCAGTTGTAATTGCGCTCAGAGAAAAGCACAGTGAGAATATATGAGAAGAAGAGCCCTGCAGACACCAAGGTCAGTGGAGAAGAAGGGGGAGGAAGTGCTCCAGGTGATGGAGCTGAGATTCCCCTGCAGTCCACAGTGCAGACCATGGTGAGACAGCTGTGCCCCTGCAGCCCATGGAGGACCATGGGAATGCAGAGATCCACCTGCAGCCTGTGGAAGAGACCCATTTTAGAGGAGGTGGATACTCCAAAAGAAGGTTGTGACCCCATGGGAAACACCTGGCAGGGACCTGTGGACTCGTGGAGAGAGGAGCCCATGCTGGAGCAGGTTTCCCAGTGGGTTTTGTGACCCTGTGGGGGACCCACCCTGGAGCAGGCTTTTCCTATGGAAATGAACCTACATCAGAGTAGTTTGCAGCCCATGGGAAGGACCCATGCGGGAGAAGTTCATGGACAACTGTCTCCCTTGGGACAGACTGCACACTGGAGTAGAGGAATGACTCTTGTCCCTGAGAAGAGGCAGGAACAATGTGATAAACTGAACAAAAACACCATTCCTGATCTTCCTGCATCATTGGGGAGGAGGAGGTAGAGTCCAGGAAGAAGGGAGGGGTGGGGGGAAAATGGTTTTCAGATTTATTTATTATGATCCTGCTCTGATTTTGACTGGCAATAAAATCATTAATTTCCCCAAGCTGAGTCTGTTTTGCCAGTGACGGTAATCAACGAGTGATCTCTCCCTGTCCTTATCTCAATTCATGAACCTTTCATTATGCCTCCTCTCCTCTGCCCAGTTGCAGAGGGGGGTGATAGAGCAGCTTTGATGGGTATCTGGCATTCAGCCAGGGTCAACACACCATACCAGTGTTAACACAGTCCTGAAGTTACCCTCTGGTATTATGCCAGAGACCAGGAAAATAATGATGTACATTTAAAACAAATCCTTTGAAATATTTAGGCTCAAAGTAGAATTAGAACCTTAGACACAAATGAAAGGGAGATGTCAAAATGAGTTTCCAGAGTGTTTGTTTAGGCAATAAATTGGGTGCAAAATTTTGGAAAATTTGGAGGTAATAGTTACAGGGAGGGATACAATCTAATTATGAAAAGAATTGTCCAATTTAAAACAATAGTTTTACAGTTATTGAATTCACGGTAATTAAATCACAGAGTTGCTTCCCTAGGCTTTAAAGATCGGCAATGGAGTTCTTGTAATCCTCTTCTGATCTTCTCAGGGCATCAGGACTGTGGTTTATTGACATGTAATTAGATCAGGATGTCACTACATCAATGTCAGTGTAAACATCACTAAGTAAGTAGCTGATCCTTACAAGATCAGCAACCTAATCTCCTCTGGGATGCCAACAGTCTTTGTTAACACTTAGGCTTAGGATTGTATCTGTTCTTTTAATGCCAGGCTCCCAACAACCCTGGGAGCTTTGACATCCCAAGTCAACCAGCATCTGAAGTTAAACTAGTCATAATGATGTTCTGGCAGCTGCAATACCTTGTCTGCTAATAGGTTTTATTGCTTACAAAACAAACAAATAACGGAATCTCGCTGTTCACAAGAGAGGTGGGAGGCATGGTTGGACTTTGAAGTTTATTTTTTTAAACTGAGTGTGAGTTGCCTACTGCATAGGTAGCTGAAATTGCTGGCTTTTAGAGAAACTTGTGTAGTAGCTGACTTTTTACAGGCCCTATTCACAGCTTAGAAGTTTGCAATTGCATTTGAAAATATCTTATAAAATTTTATGTTAAAAGATTAACCATGAATCATATTTTAAATTGCCAGCAATACAATAAAAGGAAATTGTTTCATGGAATGGAGTTTTAAAATAAGTGTTACACTTCTAAAAACTTTTTTTTAGTGAAGAAAAGTATCTGTAAATTTATTTTATTTTGAGGAAACAGAAAAGATATCTTAATTTGGATCACTTTGGATTATCTGTTTTGCCCACAAACTGTAAATGTAGTTCTATAGTCAAAAGATTGTCCGCCTTTCTTAAACTGGGGAGATAACAGTTTTCAATGGACTCATGTACAGTTAATGTCTATGGAAATAGTCTGGCTTTTCTTACGTAGTTTTCGAATGCTCTTCAAAAATACAGTGTAGACCATTGGGCTTCATGAGCACAGTTTGAAAAGCATAGGTTGTGTTCCATATTAGAGCAAAACTTCCATTGGCTGTAATGGAAATTAAGAAGTCAAGTTTTTTACCATAGTTTTTTCTAAAAGATGAAAATGCAGTTGTGAAACAAAGGAAAAAGTGTTGATCCCTAAAACCCTGCCTATACTGAATTGTTAGCCACCATGGGTATATTTTCAGGTGTACGGGAGTATTTGGGGAGGTGGCAAGAATGTTTTTTCAAACATTTTAATTGTATGACATTCACTGCCCTAAATATGTGCAGATGTTTAGACACAATTATGTAAAATGAGGAAGAGTGTGAGCCTCTAAACAACAGTGATCACAAATATCAGTGTGCTGAGCTGATTTTGGGTAGCTGATAGAAATATGAGTTGATTTTAGGTGCATACCAGGAAAGTTAACAAAGGGATACCTCCAAAGATTTAGGAATATTAAAGGCTTATAAATAACCCAGAAAGATATCAGCAAAATTCAGAACCTGAACAAGTTTTAGCACTTGCCTCTGGATTTATTTCTTTTATCTGAGTGTCTGGTAGTTTGTGAGCAACGAATATGAGTGGGCCCTATTATGTCATTTCTCTAAGCTAGTGCACACCTTTACAACAGAGAAAACAAAAACTAAACCACCAAAAAAAACATGCCTTGCAAGCTTTTGTGTGGGGATGTATGTCCCTGTGGGGAACTGCAGCGCTGAGAATCACGAGTCTACTGCTATTATGCCTGCAGGGTTGAAGCTGGACAGCTGCTCTTTGTGTCCTTTGTGCTCAAGGGCTTGGACTTTTCATGGATCTGTTTGCTCTGACCTGCATACATATCAGAAAAACTTGGAGAAAGGAAGAAACCTAGAATACATCCAGAGGACGTGCATGGTAGAACACTCACTGATGAATCCAGTCAAAATTCAAGCATATGACTATTTTTAAACTCTTTTCCCTGGGGACTGGCAGATTTAATAGATTAAAAATAATATTTCCCACTTTTCAAACTAGACATCTGAATTAAAATGTATAGTAATTTGTTTTAAGCTAACAAAGCTTTAAGCTGCTATCACTGGAAATCAGGGCTGGGGGAAAGCCTGAATAAAAAGTTAGAAGTAATTGTCTTTTTCTGCCTTTGGTCTCAGTCAGATTGAATCTTTCTCACAAGCAGCGATGTGGGGCAGTTGTGAACGGTCTTGCTGCAACGTAAAATGTTGATATTTAAGACCTATGAGGATATACTGGAATGTAGAAAGTTGGGGCCTCCTCGTCCTAAAAGAGGAATACCAGGATAATTTATTCATCCTTGCTCTCTCCACCTGAATAATTGCCATGTAAACAGACCAGTGATCATGTAAAAACCGAAACTGATAGGCAAGGAAAACCCTTTTCAAACATGCAAGGCATATATGCCTTTCAAGAATGACTTGATTTTTATCCAGCTTTAGAAATTATTTACTGAAATGAGACAAATGCACTATTTAACATCTGAGTGCCTGTTTAAAAACCTGTATCCTTTTGCAGGTAACCCTCACATATAATGGGATCTTTCAGAGAGAGAGGTTATTGTATTGAAGGTTAGGCAGAGTTTTGGGTCATTTGGTGGAACAAGTAAAGGTTTTCATGGTTTCCACAGTTGTAAATCCTTTAAACGTTACTTCAGAAAATAAAAAAGAAGTTCATTAAAAAATCTGCTTTTTCTGCTTTTGAAATGAGCACAGTACTGCAAACGTATCAGTCCCTTTTCTATTTGTCTAAGTAAACCAGCTTATGTGAATAAGGCTAACTGAACAAGACCTCTTCCAAAAACACTCCACCAGTCAAAGCTGGAAAGGTCAAATTGTTTGAAAATGACTAATGATTAGTTTATAATTCCTTTATACACAGGTTCCATAACAATGGAATTAATCTTTAGAGGAAAAACATTAGAAGGTAGTTTACTCCCAAGGGAGCCATGCTGGGGTTTTGTACTAATAGTTATGATGAGCACTCATCAGGACAGACAGCAAAACCCCAGGACGTCTCATTGTTTAATCAGTTCGGGTAATATCAAGTTGATTAATCAGCTGCGCTTCCTTCTGAGAGAAGCTGTTCGTGTTTGCAGCAGTGGCAGCTTCCCACTCTGCCCATCACTGAGCGCAGCGAGCTCTCGGGAACTCCAGGCTCTGACACTGGGCAGAAAGAGCAATGTTTCACCAATCTTTTTCTAGTTCTACTTCTTACTGAGGTTTGGGGGAGCTTTTTCTTGTGTTTTGGTTTTGGGGTGTGTTTCTTTTGAGCAGGAAAATGCTTTGAAATGAAATCCTAGAACCTTTTTTTCTCTGTGTTGTAACTAATTCTAGTATCTTGAATATGGCTTGGATGATTTAGTGCAAGACAGACCTTCCCCTTGAGTGCCTGGGGAAAAGATTTCGCTGTTTAAGTGGAGTCTGTCTTAGTTTCTATAATAAAGATTTTTTTTTTTATCACTGCTATAGGTGTGAGGGAAAATTAAGAAGGACATGCCAGCCTTCTGCATTTCCCATTGTCAGCACACCCCATTCCTGCTGAGCAAACACTGGGCTGTTTTGGTGCATGCCAAACCAGGGGGTGTGCTTCTTTCTTTCATGGATGATAATCACAGCAGATTCCCATTGCCAGGGTATTCCTCCTTTCTGAGGGCAAACCTTGTTGGCACCCTGAGGAACATGTTTGCACCTGGACAAATGATGCACCGTACTTAGATTTATGTGCTTTTGCATTATGGTGTATTTAAGGACAGGCATATATGATTGAGAGGTAGGTGCATAGGCTGCCATTTGGATAAATCATTGCATATGTGAAATCCTGTTCCAAAACTGCGCTCCGGGGGCTAAACTAAGTGCAAAGAAAAGGTATTCTATTAAATGTATTTTTAGGCATTACTAGGGTTGTGCTTCAGCCATAAGAAAAGTGGTACACATGAGTATCCTTTGAAGTCCATACAGTTAATGAACGCATAGTTAGAGATGGAGATAAAACATGATGGGCTGTGACAAATTCCTACATGGTACAACTGTCTATGAGTCAAATTCCTGAGCTTCATGCAATGAAATGAGCCTGAAACTGTAAAAAAAAGAGAATTCCAGTTTTAATTTGCAGTAGCTATATTCAATAACATACAAGAAGATACGCTGTGCTTACATATAGTTGGAGTGTTGCAGTAGATCAAAACAATGCTTCTTTAAAGTGAAAACTATTTAAAATTATTTTATCAATTTTGACTTATACTATTTGTTCTGAAAGCCTGAAAATGCTCATTTATCCATTTTGCAAACAGGAAAGAAAATTATTAAATGGCAATAATGACCAGTGAGATTTTAGAGCGCCATTTACTATTACTACCCAATAATGCACTCTAATGTCTAAAGTGTCCTTTCGTGACAGCTTCGAAGCAGATCACTGCTGCGTGCTAGCATTAAAGTGCTTCCCTTTTAAAATAAGTTATTGTACATTTTACATGGCTATACGAGGATATCATGCTTTCTTTTTGCTCTGTATCAGGCGAAGGATTTAAGGAGAGGACAAAAAAGAAATATAAGTAGTGCCATATATTAGGCATTTGTTTTTGGAGTTCTTTGAAAGGGTGAATTTTAGAAATATGTGAGCTATAAATGGAATTTTGTGTAGTCTAGAGAAAAAGAATCTTGTATTATTGGATATCATCCTCTTCTGTCCTCTCTATTTCCCTGTCTCTATGTGTGTCTTCTTTTGTCTAATTGCACAATAATCATAAAGTGATAATGTTTGCAACTTGCAATTCTTATGAAATTGTGACTAAAAGAACAAATGCATGTGCATTAGTATCTGCTATTATCCCATTAGGGATGGAAAGAGAAACATATCTTTGAATTTCAAAGACCTTCAACATCAATGCATTAAATTGGAATCAGTCATTTAATGGACAGAGATGGGAGAAGAAAAGATATCTCTTTTTTTAATGTGTTCTCATCTTTTATTTTCATTTAAAAATTACTGAAATAGAATACTGTGAGAAAAGTCAAGTGTTTAAGAACATCTGCAGGTATAACTTGAAAGCATCTGTTGTTGCAGAGGTGGAATTTCCACAGACTCCAGGTTGCAGCTCCTCGTTAAATTTCTGAGAAATTGAGCTAGTTTAGATAGCTACCCCAAGTCCTGACATACATGAAGACCATTTAATTCTTCTAAGAAAGAAAAAAAGAATTGCTTGGTGTGCTTGTTTCAGCTGATCAATATATACTGAAGCCATGGTAGTCAGAACTTATGGGTAGATGGGGCAGTTTCACTTTTCCATGGGTTCCTTTGGACCAATTTTCTCTTTTTTGCTCTTTTTTATTAACTGATGCTGTAGTCAGGTATTTGGTTGCTACCTTCAGACAGGTTTAAGCCTTAAGTGTGTAGTAATTTCTGGCCAAAAAGGCAAAATAGATAACATCAGACACCAGCCTGACTCAGATATATCTCTAAAATAATCCTACACTTTACTTTCTGTTGAGAAACAAATACTAGGCCCTGCCCTTGTTGTAAGCACACTGTACAAACTGGTGGGGAATGACTGGATGTTATCCAGATATTCTTAAAAATCCACTTTTAGCATATCTTCTTATTTCCACTCATAATGAGGGGATGTCCTACACAGAAAGCTTGCCCTGTGGAGTGGCAGTATGTGTAAAATAAGATGAATGCAAAAAAAGAGTGATGATGCAGAGAGCTGTTATTTATTTATGTCTCATAAGCAATATGCGCATCCCCTGCAAAGGGAAATTCATAAAGAAAAAATGCTACTGATTGAGCCGTACAAATCTTGAATAGCTGATTCATAATAAGTTCTCCCTGTGCTTTAGAGGGATTTGCTATAAACATTTTTACTTCCCCTCTATGTATTAAGGGATAACCCTAGAGGTATGGTGCAAAGGCCATTCAGGTTGGTGGATGCCTCTGCACTGGCTTGAGTAGCCTTTCAGTCAGGTCACACTGCAAGACTTGTGGTGCTTCCAGTGTTCAGGGGGTCAACATTTTTCAGAAATGCATTTCCATTAAAAACTTGAATTTTGAAGAGTCTCTAGTCATCTGGTTTAATTCAAATGGACCCATGACATGCTATCTGTGGTCTTAACATAGATGCAATTTTGAAGTGTATTTTTAGGTGGGTTTCTGGGAACTGAGCAGCCATTCAACAGTACAAAAGGGAGGCAGGTAACATACATTGGAAAGCCAGCAAATGGCTATGTTAAGTATTCCCTGTGTCTTAATATTTAATCGTAAACTCTATCTTTATAGAACCCTCTTAGGACATTGCTCTTATATGTGGCTAATTCTGGTGTTTTCAAACTTTTAAGCTGCAGCTTTCTATTTCTGGTCTGAAGTCAAATTTTTGAGATTTATTGAGTATTTTGAAGACTGTCTTGCTGTCTGTACTATCTGAGTTATGTGGAAGAAAGCATGGGTTAGAAATACAGAATATACACTGGAAAGACTAACCAGAGACATTCAATCAGCATGGGGGTAAAAATGGAAAAAGCTGCAAACCCCCGCATATTTTTTACACCTATTAAAAGAAAATACTTTTATTACAGTGTGCGGGCATGTTTATACTTTTGCTTCCTAAGAATGTAAACCTGGAATAAGGTAAATCAGAAATTTTGCACTTCTAAAGAACAGAACTTTTGTACTGACTAGTCAGAGTCTAGAAGGAAAGTTCTGGAAATATGAAATAGTCTTAGGAAAGATTTTAGGTTAGCTTGAGGAAGCCTGTCAGACTCTATACTTCCCTGGACTGGACCTGGCGCTCAAGAGTGGGTGGGTGTGTCATTGGAAAGTGCCAGGATTGCTCACTTTCACATAATAAATCATCCTACAAATCAAGGTCCTAAAAACAATTATGAACAAAACACAAAGTTTTATTTTGTGATTTGACATATTTTGTGTGATTGAGGGAAATATGGGTTACATTTTACACTCTTCTTTGCATTCAGTACCATGTTCTTGCGTAATTTTTTAACTAAGCTGAAATAGTCAAATAATCACTTCAGTTGTGAGCTTTAAGAAAGAAAACAACACTAAACATCACAAGATGCAGAATGACATCCTGAAAGTGGACAACATTGCGACTTACATGGGTTCTTGTGGCTGCAGAGCCAGGAGCTCGACTTTGATGGCTGTTGTGGGTCCTTTCCAGCCCAGAATATTCTGTGATTCCGTGATCATACATGTCTCATTGAAGGACATATATTGCACAATTTTCTATAAATAGCATTATGTTTCCTAAATTTTTCTGTTGCTGCTGTTGTCCATTTTTGCTCTTTAGCTATCTTCCTGCTATGCTATCCTGCCTTTGAAGGACAGGGTGGAGAACTGCCCTCATATAAGTCATACATGGCTGAATTGATCCCATAATTCACTTAGGGAAGCTATGTACGTGAAGTGCAAAACTGGGATAATTCTTCCACTTTGCTGGAGAAGACTAAGTAACCTGTGTAATGTGGGAGGGAGACAACTCTTTCTTTTGTTTCCTTCACTTCATCTTTTTGGTTTTGTCCTGCCCAGTTACCCACCAGACAGCTAACCCTAGAAAGTTGCTGGCATGTCTCTTTTAAATGTGACAGGCATTAGGCAGGTTGATGGCAAAAAGTGCAAGTAGGTCCAAGCAGCTACAATCCCAACCAGCAAATGAAACCTGCTGGGACAGTCCTCTGGCACTGAGGACAGGAGCTGCAGAGATGTTTGTGGTGCTAGGTCCATATCAGGGTGGCCATGTGCAAGCCGGTGCTTGGAACTGGTGCTGGGCTCAGGATGGTTCTGGGACCTACAGAACCCAGGAATGGCTGGAAGCAGACCGGGTGGAAAGCACGCGCCAATGCCATGCCAGAAACATCACATTGCCTAAGGGTGCAGAGAACTGCCCGTTCACCAGTGTGGGGCAGTCTGTACATCAGCCTCATCAGGCTAATTGCTCCTGTCTTGTCTATAGACCCATATCCTCACTCTTTCCCTCAGATCAGCTAGCAGACATGCAGAGAAGTTGTGAGAGAAGTGGCATGCCCCTTCTCTGCCTCTGAGGACAGCACGATACACGTGTCCTGCCCAGGCTTAACGAGGGTGCTGCCTATTTCAGCTCTTTGTTGGCCTGCATACCAGGTTTGCTTTGAAAGTATTTATTTTAGTATTTGTGCACACAATTAATATATGTGTACTGATTTGAGACATGGGGAAGGGAAGGGAATGGGGGATGGGGAAGGGGAAGGGAAGCATTCCTTTCAGGCAGAGGTATGTTTGACGGGCTGGGTGTGTCAGGCCAGAGAAGTGTGCACCTACTGTGGAGGTCATGATTCTCTGGGCATGCTCCTGCCTGACAGTAGTGTTTTTAAAAAAAACAGATGCTTTGGGTTTAAGATGACACATAAACCAGGAAAAAACCATTAATGCAAGGCATTTTCAAGGCAACAGGAAGGCAATGTGAGTGTCTCACATAGCGCATGTAGCAGAAGCAAGCTGTTTCCCTCAAACTTCTCACAGTTTCTGTGTGTGCGTTTCACCAGAGAAGGATGTCCTGGTTTGGATGGCAAAAAGAATCCTTACAGTGTAGGCTAGTGAGTGAGTCACTACCCAGGGAAGAAGACCCATAGTGTTTTGGTTGAATATTAATAATATCTTCATTTGAGTATCTTGATTCCTGATTTTGCGAATTCCCACAAAGGTTAGCCCCTTTTTGGACCGTGTTAATGCAAAAGCTGGGGTCTGCTAGATACTGTAATTGGATGGAGAATTAATTATCTTTATAAGAGATAGTGATTGATATTAGCAGACATGGCACGAATCTCTGTGTGTGTGTGTCTTTGTCTGTGTGAATGCACAAATGCATATACGTGTGTGTTAGTATATGTATGCATGCAAGTGTATGTAAACATCAGTGCATATATAAATGTAGGTATATATAGAGAGAAATCAGTATACACAAGTACATATATTATGTGTATATGCTTGGATCATTCAAGAAAACAGAAATGACATGATACAGTTTAGGTATTCATCTGTGTAGCTCAACTGGATAAACATCCAAAGAGGAGCTGGTAAAAATATCCTATAACAACCGATAACCATAAAATGCTAAATAACAATCTAATTTACATGAATTAAGGCTGAATAAATAGAACACTGGTATTTTTCATCACATATTTTGCAAAAGTTCTGTAAAGTTGCAAATTTGCAACAAAGCTTGTTTATGTGCTGTACCAATTCATATTGGAAATAAAAAGACAGGTTTAGGACACCCAGCTTCCAAGCAGATCCTAAAAAAAAAGTTTATGTGTCAAAAAGCATAATCAGTCATGATTTTGCAAAATCTAGAGAGGCATAATTAAAGATGAAAAACTATTAGACCACTCTTAATTTACTGAAGTAATTGTGAACTATTGGCCTTTGACATATCGACATCCTTACTTTATAAATTTTCCTCAACTATAAGATTATCTTTTTATCAACATGTTTCCTAAGATCTCCAGGATTTGTGATGATAAATAGCCTGCATTTCCCATCCAGCCTGATAATAATTGCAAAGAAAATCTCAAGCCTGAATGCTGATTTTGTATCTGATATCATAAATTATACAATATATCTGACAATAATTTTGCTACTTCATCTCTACACTAACTTCAGAACTCTCCATATTACTGGCATTTTTTAGAATATTCCCTCTGAAAAATTCACATTTATTCCAAGCAAATGTGCCACATTTGTTATATTATGCACGGTATTCCCCTTCAACTCTCTAAATCATGTCTGGAAGTCACATCTTTAGTAGAAATGCCTTTCTCCATGATGTAAAAAACTGCATCAATTTGTGCTTGGTATATGCAATGGAGATGAAGCCATATTCTTAGTTTTCTTGAATAATTTTACTGTTTTCTGGACCCTGGACTTTCAGAAACAAAGTGTGTTATTGTCTCTATATGGTAGAATGAAGTATATAATAATTAGGCTAGATTCTGTAAAACTGCAGAAAAATGCCTTCTTTTCGCATTGTAGGGCAAAAATCTTAAAAAAGCTATTTTATGAATGGAAATATTACACTTGCATCTCTAGTTGTTTTTAAGAATTGTGGCAGGAATGGACTTTGAGCCTGTGTAATGATCATGATTGTGCATTTCAGTGCTTCCCAAGGAATTTTATTTCCTTTCACATTTTCTGGATTTTCAGTGTTATGTATATGACCTTTTCTATCTCAGTTACAAGTTAATGTTAGCTGCTCAATAGGTCCTGCTTTTTTGTGGGATGGTTGAGACAGACAAATATGTAATACCTTTCCATGTTTCCTTACTTTACACCCAAGTTGAATTCAATATTAGTCAGCAGTTAGCATCGTCAGAAGCAATCAGCTGAGGTAGTGCTTTCACTCTGCCCCAGAGAAAAAAAATGGAAAAAAAAGCAGAAAAATCCTCCTCTATTTTGTCAATAACAAGCCATACTTGGCCTTCTTGAAAAGGAAGTTATGGTTTCAAATAGCTGGAAATTGAAGGGCCATTTCAGTAAAGGCTGGTGTAAGTAGCCAACTTCATTTTGTAGACCTGTCACTCAGATCGCTTCCATCAGGAGTAAACTCATTCTTAGGAAACTGCTACTAAAACAGCAGTGCTTGTGGCTTAGGGAACGGGGGTTGTTTATCCTGAAGAAAAGGAGGCTCAGGGAAGACCTTATCACTCTCTACAACTGCCTGAAAGGAGGCTGTAGGCAGATGAGAGTCAGCCTTTCCTCCCCAATAACAAGTGATTGCATGAGAGGAAACAGCCTCAAGTTGTGCCAGAGGAGGTTTAGATTGGATAATTGGAAAAATTTCTTCCCCAGAAGGGCTTTCAAGTATTGGAACAGGCTGCCAAGGGAAGTGGTAGAGTCACCATCCCTGGAGGTATTTAAAAGGTGTGCCGGTGCGGCACTTAGGGGCATGGTTTAGTGGTGGACTTGGCAGAGTTAGGTTAATTGTTGGACTCAATGATCTCGGAAGTCTTTCCCAACCAAAACAACTCTACAATTTTAACTACAAAAAACAAAGAAAGGCTTGTCCCTAGGTTTTGAGACAGGGATGCCACAGAGTGCCATGCTCTGGAAAAGGTCAGTCATTCATGTCTACGTTACTCCCAGTCAAAGTTAGGCTCAGAAGCTAATGCTAGTAGTATTTGTCACAGACTTCAGAACTGACCGTGGCGAGTGAAGCTCACCTTCAGAAGAAGACTCAGGCTGCTCTCGGGCTGAATGCTTTCTTCTTCACCAGCTATAGAGGGAAATTAGTTTGGCAAGCTCCTAACTCAGCTCTTTGATGCTCTATCTAAAGTTAGGTTGGTTTTACTAGAAAGCAGATAAAGCTTTTGCACTTTAGCTGGTTACTAAAGGAATTTTCCAGTTGCTGTGACCTAGCATGTGCTCCTTGATGCTTCTGATATTGCTCTGAAATCGTATTGGAGATAATGAGCAAAAGCAGCACAAACACCTTTCCACCTCTCCTCAGGTCCTCGGCAGAACAGAGTTTGGGTCACTAAAATTCGTTTGACTGGTTTTGCGTTGAGACTATGTGCTCTAGGGTGGACAGCAACACCAAAAATCAAAATATGTTAACTTGGCATAGTGCCAGTGATATAATGTCAAGGAAAGATTAAGGGTACTGTATTGAACTGATCTCCCATCTTCAAGTAAAAATATCATGTAGCTATGCTGACTAAAGTCCATTTTATCCTGTGCCCATGAAGACTGACAGTTACATTACTTCCTTTCTTTACTGAAATAGCCTCTGATTTTGAATTGACCTATTCTAAATTCAAAAGTTTCTATACCAACATCATAAACAGCAAGGTAAAGGAGCAGTTTTTACCCACCTGCCAAAACTACCTTACTAAATTCCCTCAGAAAAAGAAAAATAAAAAACCAGTGAATATGTCTTAAGCAAAGAAAAAGCGTGTCATAAATCAGGGCGGGGGGGGGGGAAAGACAGTTATGTGATGCGAGGATTTAAATGTTGTTCCTGGCAGGACCTAAGGACATATTTGGAAAACTATACTAGGAACACATCTCCACAGCACAAAAGTTAACTATATATGAAGACTTCTGTATTTCATTGCACAACAATCACAGTTAGCACATGACTAAGACAGAGCTGCTAAGCTACAAGAATGATTGTGGAATTCCGGGGAATTTGAACTTTAGAGTAGTTATTTTTATTCTACTGTATAAATGTCCATCCTCTGTAAATAGTTTGTATTTGAAAAGTCTTAGTTTTGCATCAAATTTCTATGGCTATTTTTAGCAAAATGTTTAATTTTGAGATGTCCTAGTCTCTGCCAAATAATTATAAAAATCCCATAGGTATGATTTTTTTTTCTCGTTCTTGTTCTCTGTTTCCTAGAAGTCACCTACAGTGTATTTTCAGCCATTATTTTGGAGACTAAAATGTGTATAAATAGTGACTGGACCCTAAAAGGAAAAAGGGAAACTTGTTTTAGAAGTGCTCCTTACCCTATTCAATGAGCACAGAATTCGGCCCTTATTGTAACATTACCCTTCCAGAGCTATAGGGTACAAATACAGCAAACATGCCAGATCTCATTTGCAGGCTGAGAAATGCAATGGATTTCTTATCTGAAAGAGATGCAGGTGAAATGTTTACGTTATTTTCTGTCTTTCTTTTTCTCTTTTTCTGATAAAGGACAAAGCTCACATCAGGTACGACATCTTTTACAGAAAGAAAATAAAATATATTGTTGTATCTCTAAAATTAAATCTCCAAATAAATTGGCTGAATCTCTGCTTGTAGCAACCCATATATAGCTGAATGGCAAGTTGGTAACAACCCTGATCAGACTGGCCAAAATTCTGCTGGCCCATTTCAATCTGATTTCCAGTCCTCTCTGTTTTGCTAAGAGTGTATTTAACACTTGAATGTACAGCTCCCACACAACTCACTAATAACTCTTTCTCTGTTGTTCTCAAGGGTCACAACTATTAATAATTACTCCTGAAGAAGAAGTTTTCCATGAGATGAGTTAAACCTAAAAACAAAACCCAAAGAGTAGTACAATCCCCTCAGGACAGCATTATTCAGTTTTAAATTGCTCCCACTAGAAGACTTAGAATTTTACACATATCCAGAATTGCTTTTGTAATAAAAAATAAATGTTCTATAAGTGACAGTATCAGGGGAATATCAACAGCACTGACATAAGTCTAGTCAATTCTGAGAGAGAAGCCAGCATTCCTTGAGCTCCTTTTTCTTCCTTTTTCTTTTCATGCAGCTTCCTGAGTCACCACCAGTTCCCAGCTTGGCTTTATTTTTCAACACCCATTGTTTGATGGATTCTATTTTAATTCCATTCAGCTTCTTTAAATGTTTGTTCTTCTGGAATAGGAGTTCACCTTTGCTGATATGCCACTGCCAATATTAAGCACATTAATTGCTTTTAATCTGGAGTATTCTCAAAGTCTGTACTCACTCAGTTTTGTATGCTTTCAAAAGGAGATTTTCTTTTTTTCCTTTTGACATTTATGACCTGTTCTATTTTTCTGTCAATATTTGATCTATCTATGGGGTGTTTCTTTGCTAATTACAAAGTAAGTATTGCTATAAGGATGACATTCTTTCTTAGGAAAGGTATTGTTGCCCGGAGGACATGGAGTACAGCTATTCCACACATTATTATTTGCTGTTATCCAAAATAAAGAAAGAATACTGTAGAACAAAGCAAATGGGAGTGATACATTATAGGTGAGAAACATGGATTGTAAACAGCTAAAAAGCACCTTCTCTTGCCTTGAAGAGGTTGTATTTTTTTCAATGTATGTGGTATGTGTACTATCAAAACTGTAGCTTTCGATGCAGCTATGGCATATCTATTGGTATCCATTCTCTTGCATTAAAATGCAGATAAAACCTGTAGTGGCTAAAATCAATACTATGGCAATCTTGTCCTAGTCCCTCCCGTTGCTGTTTCTAAACAAAGAAAAGTAAAAGTGAGAGCAAATACTTAAATAGTAAAAAGGCATAAAATAAACACAGGAGAAATAAATCAGGTGTATTTGTTTATTCCCAAAGTCTTTCCTCTTTCATCAGGAAAATTTGAACAAAAATATTTGTTAATCTCAGGGTAAAAAATTGCTTTTTAAAAATACCTTAGGTTCAGAGCAGGAAATACACTTAAGGCTGGTATGTGGAGGAAAGTAGAGTAAAGCACTCCCCTGGACATAGCAGGTGGCACAGCATTTTTATCATGGTTTAAAGATTGTACTTATTGCAACAGGCAAGTTGGCTTCAAGTTATTTACAGAAGCAGAACTGGAAAATGTAGATTTTGTGTTTAGTCCAACTAAAGTTACAATTCCTGCCTCTTTATCTGTGGCCAGGAGTGCTGACCGTACAGGTTTGAGCACCTCAAAGGCACACTTGCTCAGAGCCGTGCAGGGCACTTTGCTTGGTCCCTTTCTTTAATTTCTTTACTTTGCGTTGTGGAGAGGGTTAGAGCAGATTTTTGGTTCACATAAAAGTGTACAGTGTTAACTAGGTGACATATGGGTGGATGAAACATTACTGATTGTCCACTGCAGCCAGGGAGGCCGAGTTTCCATAGAGATAAGAAGGAAAAGTGCTCCATGCAACCTAATTGGTATGCATCTCCAGATCAGGTTCATTGTGCTTTTGCTAATGACAGGGTTGTCTCAGTAATAAGGATGGTGCACTGGAGAAATTTGCTGCCTTGGTATATTTTTCCCTGGCAGAAAACTACTTAGAGACTGTAGTCAGTAAGAAGAGTGACTGGCAGGCTGAAGGGGCTGCTTAGCAGCATATGGGGGAAGGCTGGCGCTCTGTGCCACATGCATATGGCTGCCATTAAACTCCAGCTTTGCGCTTTGTGTATTTCTGGTCCCATGCCAGTAAGCCCACCTGCTGCAAGAATACTTGTAAAGCACAACTCAAAAGTGATTGAAAAGCTACTAGAATAAACTGTAATAACACAGTGCTTCACAGATGGGACATAATTGCAAGCTAAAGTGTACAGCCTCTGCAGTAATGAAAACACGAGCCATTAAATTAAAATCATAAGGGAAAAAACTATAAAAGTCTGTTGATTTTTTTTTTTAGTTTTATTGCAAAACTTCAATTTTCTTGCCCTCATTAATCAAATACCATAAAACTACAGTGCTGCTTTGTCTGAGTGAAGATTCAGGCAATTAAAATGATGAATGTAGATTAAAATGATGTAACTTTTGTAATTTACTTGGATAACTTAAGCTTTGGGCAGTGTTAGGAATGCAAAGCTGACATGAATCTGTCAATTTGCAGGTTAAGGTACGGTTAGGACTTTACACTTAGAATTCACTTGCAAAAAGTTGGTTTGCAGGAGAAAAGTGACAGTGTAGATTTTGCTTCCTTAACGTGTTATTCTCACCCTTTCAGTAATACCAATTTGATTTTTCTTTTTAAAAAAAAGAAGAAAAAAAATTTAAAAAAATTAAAAAACCCAGACTTTAAAACTGTGTAAACACACAAAACTACTTGAGAAATATCAAAGCAGTTTTAATTAGTGGTAGTGTGGTAATAATGAAATCGCTAATCTGACATGTAATTAGTTGTACGGTGTGTATGAGTGTTATGTGAAGCTGAATGGGCTCAGCAGGGCCCTAATACATTCTGGCCTCTCAAGGCGTTCTCTAGTGGAAAGAGGCCTGACAGAGCCATCTTTGTTCTGTTCCCTTTCTGTGGGTGGGCGATGCAAGGAGAAAGAAACATTTGTTTCACAGTAGTCACCGAAGTAAACAGGCTCTAAAAGCCTTTTTCGGTTTTAATTATGCATTGCTCCAGTACCCATCACAGCAAAGTCCAAAAGACAGGTTTTAAGCATGCCTGATAATGCCTGACTGGTTAAAAATATATATAAATGTCTGATTAAGGGAATATTTATAAACCTAAAAATTTTGTCCATCCTCACAAGAGGGTCTTTTCTCCCTCTAAAAGGACAAGCACTTTCCTGAAGGTGCCATTTATACTCAATTTATGCAGTAGTTGCATTTGATCAAGACTGGCAGACACTAGAGGTGCTAATGAGCTACCCATAAATATTTGATCCTGCCTCCTTTCACCATTGAAACTGGACTCAAGAAAAAAGCCCCCAAAAAACCTGCACATCAGAAAACAAAACAAAACCCAAAATAAAGCAAAACAACTCTATGAAAAGATAGCATCCATTCATTAGCTGTGTGAGAGCTCATAACAATATCAGATGACTGGCATTTCTTAATATACTGCTGTTCAAAAGAAAATTATTTTTCTAAAAGTCTTGCCAAGAGTAAAGTATATTGCCAAGACATCTCCACATTGTAGATTACTACCAAACTTCCTAGAAGTGTAGAAAATATATCTGTATACCAAATAATCTGGAATATTATTCAGGTAAGTATCATAGGGACAACTAAAAGAAAATGGTCATCTTTATTTACTGTTGCAGAGTTGATTTTTTTTTCCTGTTAGGCGAGGCAACCAGACGTCTTTTCTCTGAATGAGATCTGTTTGTTCTTGAGTAAACAGAACATAGCATGTTTTGCTCACACTTGGTAAATTTAAAGTTTGCTTGAGTGATTAGAGTCCAATTATTGCCAAGCAGCAATATCCAGGTGCAGACAAATAAACACTGAAGGCAAAGTGCTTATAATCAGTTGCTGCTTATTATTGCTACAAGTCAGGCTCTAATGTTAGTGTTTATTACACATTACAGGTATCTTCTCTCAATCAGATAATTTAATCATTACTCTCCCACTGGTGCTCTAATGCTTGTATTTTTATAATATTTTTAGTAACAAATATCCTTATTAACTTTTCATTATAGTTATAAGACCACGTAAGTCCTTTCTTTTCTCTTAGGAGTGTACCTCTGGTGTGGTATCTGAACATCATGACAGAGAGCTATACCAGATAGTGAGAACTTTGGAAAACTTGTCCAACTGCCCTGTCTCAGAGTTATTATTTATTTACTGCAAGCATAACATGAGACCATCAAGGACATTTGAATGGAGAATTTTCTATGTAGATGTGGCTTTTATCTTCCTTAATGAAGTTCATCTGCAGTAGAACTGAATTATGTCCAACTATGTGACTTTACCTCTGTAACCTCCATCCATTTTTTAAGCATTGGCCCCAATATTGTGGGCTGGGATTTAATAGGAATATCTACAAATAAAATATCTATATTTTCGAAAATGGGGTTATACTCCCACCTTTTAATCCTGGTCGTCATTCATGCCAGGTTTTACTTGTTTATAAGAGGGAGCAGCAGTGACAGCTCCTGGATTGCAAACAGGCCGGGGTTTGCGCTTTTCAGTCCCAGATTAAAGCCCAACAAAGTGTAATGACACCAAAATGGAGCATCAATAGTGCTGGCCTTTGGGTAGCTGCCACACTGCAACTGGAAAAAAGCTCCAGAATCTGAATGATTGTGTGGTTCACTGAAGATGTGGTGTTAATATTTTTCACCTGACAAAAATGACCTCATTTTATAGGCTTTAATTGTTGAGCTGTTGAAAACCTACTCGTGTTTTGAAGGCAGTGAAACACAGGTAGGCTCAATATTTTTCAGATGTTTTCAAACACAGTAACTTCAGCACCTCAGAAGGCTGAGTCCCACATCTTTGCTACAAAAGTTCTCTGTCTGGACAGAGAAAGGCATTTATTACCAGGTGTTACACACCCATTTCTGTTGAGATCATGCCAATCCTGGCATGGCACGCTGTTCAGTATGATGAAGGCTGACAGAATTTGGGACTTTGTAAGGTCTTCTATCTGGAAAAAGAACAGGGTTGGTGAAACAGTGAAAAAATATATAGGAAACAGCAAGTTCTACTCTAAATAATGTTATATAATGCCCTTAAGACATTTTAAACCTTTTGTAGAAAGAACCTGATGCTTGGAGATCATAAGATGTCTAGGATGCTCTTTCTACTCTTAGTGCAGTGGGAAGTGAGAAGTTCCAATAGCAGTTCACAGGGTAGCAATCAACAGTTACTGCACCAAACTCTTAACTTCTAATTTCTGAGAACCCAGTTAAGCAAGGGACACATGCAAGACAAAATACCTTGGTTATTTGCCCTCTATCCCCATACTGGCGAACAGCTTGGCTTGAGGAGGAAATTACAAGATTGTACACTAAAAAATTATTACTCCAAGTCAGCAAGGAAAAGCCGTATTTCAGCTCTTTATCTGTTTTTGTATAAGCTGCCAAAGATGGAAAAAAATAACTTCTCCATTCTATGAAAATTTTAAAAACTACAAAAAAATTTCCATTCCATTCTCTTCTTAAAGAAGTTCATATTTCAGTTTTGAAAGCCCATCCAGATATTATTTTGAATTCAGTGAATTAAAAAGTTTGGCTGCAATAATTTCTTATGGTTTGACCTTCACCTTTTGGTTTGCTATCTTTTAACGTGTAGAATATATTCTACCCCGGATACAATTGTAGGATGTAGTGCTGTATGTATGCTACATATAAAATTGCATGCACTGCTAGATATTTTGCATTATGGTATTTCAAGCGGGAAAGTAATTTTCTCCTTTGAAAATGTCAAAATTTTTGTTTGACAATTTCAAAGTATTTTTCAAACTTCTTTTGAACTGGGAAATGCTTCTGAATTTATATTTTGACACAGAGTTTTGACTTTGTTGGAGAATTCCCAACCACCTCTAGTGCATGTGGGAGGGACTTGCTGGTACAGCTATGTGCAGTCTAAGCTTGATAATCTGGAAGAGGAAAGAGCACACAATGATGAATTGACTTGGCACTTGCTGTTGAGCAAGATTTTAGCAGAGGTCAGCATAATATTGAGGGATACAACTCAAACTTTAATAAAGCCCCTGAGAATTTGTCTCTGAAATCCACGGGATCATGATTTTCTCGTTAGTCCTGGTGTTGCCACAGACCCTGATAAAATAAACCATAAAGGAAGAAGACATAATTAAAAAGAGCTTGGACCCTGAAAGATCCTAAAATATGGAACTACAATGAATGTAATTTAATAAGAAGAAATAAGACAATGAGATTTGGTAAATATAAGTCTTACCTGAGGATCATAGTATGGTAAGCCCGTGGAAGGCAACCCTTTATCCCTTGTGAGTCCACTGAACACACAGGCTCTAATACACCTTTCACTCACTCGCTGGAGTCCTGTCAGCTATGTCACACTCTCTCCCTGGTTGGGCACCACCCATCTTTGTGTCTTATGTGGGAGTTTTAGGGAGCTTCCCATCTGGAAAGGTTAGGCAGTGGTGCTAAAGGCTGAGGAGGGGTTGTGCCTTGTACTAGAACATGGCTCATGTATTACTTGATCCAGAGTACAGCAGTATCCCTTCTTAATGCTCATTTAAATGTTCGTTAATTATTGAACTAAGTTAGCACATTTGTGCCTATCCATTCCAATGTGCAGTTTGTGCCCAGTCATTGCCGACTGTAGATCCATAACCACCAGGCTGCTTCTAGATCATGGAATCCAGGCTGACTCTTGAGGATCGAATCGACTCAATGTCAACACCTGATCCAGTTCAATTTTATCCCTGCACATACCTCCATGGGTCTTAAGAACATAAACTTTTAGAGCCTGAGCTTGAAAGATACAGAGCTGGTACGGAGGCTGATTGCCATGAGCAAGGACCATTGTGAAAGAAGAGGAAGGAGTTTGTTAAGATTTCATAGAGAATATATTTTGTCAAAATTCTCTGAATTACAGAAATTTACTTCAAAGCATTCAAATTGTGTCTTTTAACGTATTTGCAAGTTTTCATTAATTTGGAGGATTTTTATGATTGGAGATAGCTATATTTTCTATTTGTGTTTTTTTTTCTTTTTGTGCTTTGCAAAAACAGTATTCATGAGAAAAATAAATAAGGAAGTAAAAATATGCTTTTCGCTTTTGACAAATGTGGGAGCTGCAAATTACTGGTGGAAAATGAATATTTCCATCTTTGTGTGAACTTGGTGAAAAGCCAACATCTTCCACACAGCTGCAGAGGTGCAGGGCCAAATTAATTCGTGGTGCAATTCAATATACTTCTATGAAATGACATCAGTAATAGTTTAGTCCTCATGAAAAAAAAACCCCAGTATATAAAATGCTTGTAGTGGTAAATGGTTGATTAAGTGTGGTAGGAATAGAAGCTGATGTAACACATATTTCATTTGAGTTGAAAGGATACTGAAGCACATAAAGAAACCAATAAGCTTGTTTTGCTTACAGCTCTTTAATTACTGATAGTCCTTGTTTAATGGTGCATACTTGCTCCATATGTAGTTAAGCCTGCTCCATATATAGTTAAGACTTCATTCCCTTTTTTCATACACAGGTCAAAAAACTCATATAATGTGCTACTGCAGAGATTGCCTGAAGACTTATCACTGCAGTGTTTTAGACTGTAAAGGGTCTACCAACTCATTCTCTGGCCCATTGCATCTCCTCTTTAATCAGAGACACCTTGAGTTACACAAAAGTGGCTGCTGTTACACCCCACCTGGAATATAAAGTCTTGTTTCCCTTCTGAAAGAACATACAGGAGAGGAGACTTGCACATACCTATGTTGTGTCCCACCCTGTAAAAGAGGTCTTTACAAACTGGTTAAGCATTGTCAGATTTACCTTTGAGTCTGTCGTGATTTAAGATTGCATGGTTCTTTACTCTCTCTAGAGTGCAGAAGTAATAAATGTTTAAAATCCATTCACTTTCCTTTCTGTGGTGCACAAGTATAGCATGATGGTACTGAGGGCAGTGGGGTTGTTTAATCTGGAGAAGAGGAGGCTCAGGGGAGATCTTATTGCTGTCTACAACTACCTAACAGGAGGTTGTAGGCAGATGGATATTGGCCTCTTCTCCCAAGTAACCAATTATAGGATAAGAGGAAATGGACTCAGCTTGTACCTAGGGAGATTTAGATAGAATAGTAGGGAAGATTTCTTCATGGAAATGAAGATGCTGCAATTGCCTCTGAGAATGAGGTACATGTATTGGCATAAAGGCATGTATGAATTCGTACGCCACAGTGTTCCAAGAAACATTTTGAGGTGGGGCTGGAAGCAAGTGTTTCATTTGGACAAAGCTCACTTTTTTCTGTGGTCATATTTTGCCTGGCGATATGACATGATATGATATGATATGATCACATCTAAGTAAGTAGCATATAATGGTGTGCAACTTTCTTATGCAGATGCTACCCCAGCAACTACACAAGCCTCACACTCACAGCAAAGTAACATGGTCCATGCAAATCCCAGCGTTTGTTTTATATCAGCCAGTCTATTAGAAATTACTTAGTTTTACTGTATCTTTTGGAGTTTACAAGGTATTATAAGGGCAACTGCCAAGAACAACCAACTCTCTCAATTACAGTTCTCAGGATTACTCTCTTGTCCTTTAAGTTTTTTTCCATGCAGTATGGGATAACTAAAACCAAGATTTCCACTTCATATATACCCTTCCAAAAATACCACATGTACTGAACTCCAAATTTTGTTCTTTTTGAGGGTTCCAGTGTTTCCAATTAGAACTGAGTTTATTACTCTAATAGCTTTTATTCATATTAGAATACCAGTAAGGCATAGAAAATTAGTTTTACAGTTTTTCAGCATACTTGGAGACTGTGGATCCATTTTAGGCAGCACTAATTAAATTCCATCATTAACTCACAAAGGCTTTTTAGACCTTTACTTTGTCCCTTGGAAGTGAGTTTACATGTAGAAAATTCATTTCACAAGTAATAATTTTTAAAGCACACCAAGAGGTATTAATAATTATGGTTATTTTATATTGGACCTTAGTGACATGGCACAGATGGCTTTGATGTTTAATCAGTAGCTGTGCTTCCCAGATTATTTTCATTAGTGATTAACCTTGACTTATTATGTAACAGAAGAACATAAGACAGATTCTGAGAGAGTTTCCTTTGCTATAGCTGCATTTGCTGTGAAATTTTGCCTCATTTTCAAATAAAAGTATATCCAATGCTGATCTCTTCTTATGAATGATCACGCATGGACTTTCATTCATTATACCAGTCCATAAATAAAAATGTGGCATTTGTGTATCCAAATGAGATGCTGCTGAGCTGTCAACCAGTGCTTATGTTAAATGCTTAACGGGAATATACCTTTTTTTTTTTTTAAATAAGGATCACAGAGATTCATCCTTTTTTGAAAAAAAAAACAATAGGTATGTTAAACTGTGCAAGTTAGCAAGGCCTGTGTTATAGCCAGTATGGATTGATGTCTTCATGGAAAATACTTTTGCATTGCTTTTCAGATTTAAAAAACAAAAAATAATAATTAAAAAGAAAAAAAAAAGGAGCAAGACACCCGAGGTACTGCACTGCTAATTACAACAAAAGACACCTGTCAATGGACTTCTTTCTCTGCTGCTCTGAGATTACCTCTGAGAGTGAGTCAGGACAAAAATTCTTAGAGAATGAAAAGCAGATGTCAGAGAAAAAATGATAAGATACAATTTTTCAGACTAATATTAAATGCCATGCAAAAAAGTATCATGTGCCTCACAGTGCAAAATGTTTAACTCAGAATTCAAGGCTTTAGCCCTGAAACATAATTTCTTGTGTTTTGAGGATTGTTAATTCTCAACAATGTTGTTGTGTTCAAGATGGACTCCTGGATCACAAGGTAGAATTGTCTGATTTCGGTACCAGAAGATATCTAAAAGATGAGTGCACTGCTCCCCTTCACCCCCCAGCAGCAGAATAATGCCATGAAAGAAATTGCTAGCTCTCTCTACACCCATAAGTAAAAACAGAGAGACCTAGAGAAGGCTACGTAGCAACCATATTTCTCAAAAAACATTATAGTAACTCAAGCTATTGAACTTCTAGGTCACTGTTCTAAAGTCACTGTTCTCAGTAATGTGGTTGAGGACCAGAATAAGCATAATTTATTGTCATTCACAAGATGTCAGTAGCACCAATCAAACTTGAATCCAAGACATGGTACAGAAACATCACATCCATGCCTACTCCTTACAGATAAGGTACTCCATAACCTTTCTCTTTCTTTGGCAACTGAATAAAAGCATCCCAGTCCATGAGTGGCAGAAGAGGTTCGATGGAAGTATCTGTTCTTCCTTGTTTTCATAGAAGTTCAATGGGTCGCTTTGCCATCATATTTATTCATACCAACACAAAACTTCCAATTCTCCTAGAGTGTTCAAAATCTAGAGATGGCAGATATTGGAAAAACACAGATCAAGACAAAAGCAGTGGGCATCTACCTCTTCACGACCCCCTTGTGAACTTTAGTTTGTACCTTGCTTAATAAAGACATCTTGAACTTCTTCATTGCCTACCCAAAACTGTTACTGAGATTAAAACTAGCAAGTTACAGATGAATTCAGGGATAGCTCTCACAATAACTTGATTACTTTAGTATCTCCCCATTGTTCAGAGTATCTTCCTTGACTCTCCTAAATTGCTTCCCCATTTAGTAGGATCTTTTGGCCTTTTAGAGCTGCACAATGTCCTAACACTTTGTCCACCAAAACGTTTCTGACTTTCCATCTGCAATTTTGCTGTCTGTGTCTGAACTGATGTTTGGCCCTACTGTCTTACATAACTGACTTCAGGGCTTGAGGGTTTCATTGCAGTATATTTGAAATGAAACAAAACACCTTGGAAAGAACTTCAACTAATCAAGGAAGCAGCGGACTGCCTGCTTGGCAAAAAAGGTCAATTGTGAACACGTCTTAGGGTTCACTTTTCACCCAGAAGAATTATGATCCTTGGTTTAAGATCCCTTTCTGATTTTTACAGTTCTCCATGAGATTGATCCTACCTCTTTCAGCATTTATGTTTTCCTTTCTGTCTCATGAAGAGGCAACTTTCATGACAGATCTGATCCATTAGAATCAAAAGAACTGGAAGGGAAAGTAGCAAAAATGAGAGCTTGAATCATAAAAAAACATAGGCTTGAACATCTCGAGGAGAAAATACAAAACTTTCTGGTTGGCTGTCATTTACTTTGCCATCAATACATATTGATGTACAGTATCTTTTGGTTTTTCCTTTTTCCCCCCCTTCATCTTCTTTATATACTTTATCTTTTGTATGTGAGTTCATCATATTCCAGGACGTGACTAGAGAAGCTTCAAACACAAAACTAGTAAATGAGAGAAGACTAGTAAATGTTCTAACTTTAGAAGAAGTTTAGATTAGATGTAAGTAAATACTTCAATCTGTGCTCATACACTGTCTCTCTATACTCCATAATTACCTAGACAATCATCATTTATCTGCAGATCTCATAGAGGTGAGGCAGCCTGGAAGAAGAATATCTTTTCTCGATTTGATTATGAAGCCAAACACTCCATTTGGCACACGAACAGGATCTTAAAATATAGCCATTTAAATGTTTGGGCCAAATAAGACTAGATTTAAAGCCCTAGGTGCTTCAAAAATTCAAATGTTAAAGGCAAGTCGTCACATCTTGCTGTGCCCCTGGTTTCCTAAAGCCCTAAACACTTATAAATGTGTAATACTTCCTCGTAAACATGACATTTGCCACCCGAAACCCCTCAAAAAATGGTGTGTCATGATTCTGCCACTTCAGATCTATTTTTCACTGTAAAGAGCACAGCATTTTTTATTAGGATGCAATATTACATCTAAAGACACAATCATAAGTTAAAACAAGCAAAACACACATATGGACTAACCATATGGATGACAATACCAATTAGAAGAGATTTTGTGGGGGTTTTTTTATATTTTGAGCACAGGGTGAGACCTGCCTTTTTTCAGCAAGTGGCAAATTTGAATGTGAAATGTCATTAGTGCTGTTTTTCACTAATACAATTTCTTTTCTGAATAACAAAAAACACATCAGTGTTATTTTTAATAAAAAACTCACCCTTTAATTTACATACATTTAGGATGAAGTAAATGAAAATGCATTATGTTACCACTGTGCTATTGAATAATGAGCCTATAGGGTTCTAAATGGGAAGGAAAGTTGTTTTTCAAGCCTTGTACCCACTGTTCCCTTTACAAAGGCGCCATTGTGACCAGGATACATGAACTGGGTTTCTAACAGTAAAGATCCACCTTCTGGCAGAGAGACTGGGAAATAAAGCACCCCAGTAAGCCACCACTTCAGCAGGAGAAGCTGAACTAACGAAGGAAGGACAGGTGGAACTGGTCCCTTGGCCTTTCAGTGACATTTACAGCCTCTCTGCAAGGACATGCTCTTTTCTTTCTGTTTCTATTTTCTCCAGTTAATCAGGTGACTTGAAAAGAAGCTAGATAAGGGTATTGTTTGCACTGACAACATCCTGATGATACTGTCAGAGGAGATCACAGGAAAATGTTCCCTTTTTGAACCAATAGAGTCATTAGGGAGAGTACTCATCACTTGAGTGCATCTAGGTTAATTACCACGGAAAATCTGGAACTGGCAGCTATAATTTTTCTGAAGAAAGTACTGCTATTTTTACTCCTGATGCTACAGAATGTCTCTTAAAGTACCTCGTAGGACCCCATTTTACAGTTCAATGGTAAAATAATTTTAGAAATGTTGCTTTCTGGCTGAAATGAGTGGGACACTATCCATGGAAATTTAAGGAAAGTACAAACTGCAAGTTATGTACTATATGAATGAAATTCAGCTCTGTTTGCCAGGGCTGATTACTCTCTTTCCCATAAATGAGCAAGCATATTTCTCTATTGCAGTGTCACTGGAAAAGAGAAAAGTGTCAGGTTGAGATGAATGACTTATCGCTGCACAGATGTAGCAAACTGTCACATGCCTGATTCTGTTTGCTATGGTACATTATGGCACAGATTAGCCAAAAACCCTGCAGCATGAGACAAACACAGAATGCTGGTTTTGGATCAGCATCAAAGCACACGCAGTGGATGCCTTTTTAGGAAAACAGAGACATGGTGTAGTTTTAACCCACCCAGTATTCACTGAATGCTTACAAATCCTAGCAGTGTTCATGATTTTTAAAAAGCCTCAAACAATAAAAGGAGTTATTTGAGTATGCTGAATACTTATTCAACTAATAATTCTTAGAGTATTTATACTGTGCTGCCTGCTCTCTAAGGGTCAGAATACTGAGTGCTTTTTTCAGCCTAATTTTTGCTTTTCAAAAATTATTTGTGGCCAGGAATGCTTTGTGGTATTTGGCTATCTCTAATGCAAAAGGTATGTAACTTGCCTATCATGTCTAACAGGTTATCAAACCAGAGCAGACAGAGAAACTTGGAAAGTTGCTTACATCCAGTACTGTAAACAGGACCCAAATGGAAACTTGTTATCATGGGTTCAGTCTGTGGACAGTTAAATGGCTCATGCAATGAGTCTCATGTACTATTCTCCGCTTCTAATTCACCTTTTTGCCTTGGTAAAATTATGAGAATATCCACTGTAAGATATTCTTGAGAACTGTTTTGATTCTGTGGCAATTACTTGGGAATTCAGTAACAGATTTGCTCTTTGATGTTAGTCGTTTTCTACAAAAGGTGAATTATTTGGATGCACTGTCTTCTGTAAGCAGCTACCATATATAAATTATGAATGCTTTGACCCATTCTACTTAAGTCTAACTGAGGAAATGAAGTTTTCAACAGATGAAATTCTGTCAAGTTTCTTGAAAATTACAGCCACGGTAAGGAGATACACGCCAGCTAAAACATATTATTAGACTTCACAGAGTCTCCACTGGACAGAAGAAATTGAGCCTAGGTTTTACAAACACTCCCTGGTCACAAAAAAAACCTTTTTTTTTTTTTAGAAAATTTTTGTTTAGATCCATTTCTAAATCCATGAGAGAATGAGGTGACAATAACTGTTTCAGTGGTAAAAAAATATTTCTGGTTTCTAAAGCAAACATTTTAGTAATTGCCGCACATTTATTTGTATTTTCTAATTTGCTTTACATACTACAGGGAATCCTGCAATTACCCATAGAATGTACTGTCTGTACCTTCCTGATTGAACTGCCACCTCCCCTACACTTTGTTAGAGCTGCCATTCACTGCAACTCTGATTCAGACTCGAGGGAATAGCCTTGACACAATGCACTGAAGGCAATATTTGCAGAGAAAAGGGATAATCGCTGAACAGCAGCCTATCTCCACATTTCCATGTCCCATGACCTCTTTTCTCTCTAGCCTTGGCATAAGAACTTAGTATAACTCCCTAGGACTCTCCTGTCCTCTTTGATGATCTCTTACCCTCAGGCACAGTTTGGAAGTACTTCTGACAGGTTAATATGTTTCACATGATGAGAGCAGTGAAATATCACAGTCTGTTTCTACTAAGGTTTCAGAGAAAGCCTGAGTGAAGTCTTTTTCTGCTAATATTTGCATCATCCCCTCTAACTGCACACATGCCCAGTAAAACACACTTTAAAATGAAATTCACTATTTTTTTTATTTTTCTCTCCATTCAGGATTATTATTCATTCTTAATGATATTACTTTTCCCTCAGACTCTGTTCAGTTTTCTAAAATCTCATTTTCACATCATTTTAGGAAAAACATTTAACGCAATCCTACCCTTATATTCAAATAAAATATGTCCTTAAAAAAAATCAGTTTCCTTTGTGGTGTCCAGCAGCAGGATTTTTCTCCAATTAGATGCCAGTATGTAAGAAAGAAAAGTTGTCAAAGCACTGATGAAAATGTAAATTGCATAAAATACTGGTGATAGTATACCAAAGTCACAAGTCGACATTTACAATCCAGGGGTTTTAGCATTATGCTAATAGGACTATGTTTTATTTATGCAGTACTATAGATTTCCATGATGCTTTGTAAAGAAAATATCTAAGAAGTTGCTGTTTGTTAGTGCATTTTTCTGCATCAGGCACAACACAGCACTGCACAAGGGATTGTGTATGAGAAGGGGAGCACTTTAACAGGGGAAAATGATCTAAACCCTCAAATCTTACCTAAAACCTGCTATTTTCATTTAACAAGTGGTAAAGGTCTGCAATGCAGCTCAGTTGCATCTCTATCTAATGAATTTGCTTTGTGTTATCCTGATTTTCCGGAGGATGGGATTTCATGTTTCAGCCTCCTCACTACCTTTACTCTTCATCGGAATAGTGAATTACCAGAAGTGTGTGTGTGCTTTTGCATAGTCCTCACTACAGAATTCCCAACCTTGGGGAGGGAAATTGTACATCTGCTGTCATCTGGTTAACAAAGATTATTTGCAAGTGATCACTACAGCCACTTTTGCTTGACATGCAGCTTTCAAAAAATGTCAGCTGATGATACTGACTACAGCTATGACATGGCAAGGATGCAATACAGTTGAAGGTTCATGAAGTTGTTACGTTTATATCATAATTACCTGCGTCAGCTGAGTGTGACTTGTGTGTCAGCTCTTTGCTGGAGCTCTGCTTGTGGAACTATGTATGTGCACTAGAGATGTGTCCTCTTCCTTGGGTCAAAGTCCTTAGCTAAAGCTAAAGAACTACGTGAATGTAAACTTTGCAGGTTGCTGCTTACTCTGCATTGTTCGTGCTGTGCAGCTACCTGTTCAAATCTTACCTACTTTGGCTTTCTTCACTTTGTCAGAAGATAAAAAAAGGCAAGTCTAGTAAATAGGATTTGCTGGGAAATCAGTCAGTATATGAGGCAAGCCTAGGGGAGAGGGAGAAGGGAAGTGTTATTATTGTCTTGCTTTTTTCCTCAAAAAAAGAATTCAAAAGAGGCAGTATAGAAAAAAAGAAGCAAGCTAAAACCAGCCAAAAACAAACCCCATAAATTTTCTGGCTAAACCTCAGAAATCCACAGTGGAAATCCTTCTGAATGCTGCAGCTGGGCTTCTTGGACAGCCAATGTAACTCCCACGATGCACAGCAGCCTCATCAGTCAGGGATGACTGTCAGGCACTGCAGGAAGCCCTGGCCACAGGGCTTCTAGGACCAGCTACTGGGACCAGTCTGCAGGACACATGCACCTTCCATGAAGCGTCTCACAGGTGGATTTTAGTGTTAAGTACTGTAAAATTATGTTATACAACTGCAAATAAAAAGGGAAATGTCAATACGTTGTGCATGTCTTCATGTGGATCTTTAGACAAATTTAGTTCAAGCTAACCACACATTTAAAAAAAAAAATTTAGATTGGTGAAAAGCTGGTCACACTTAAAAGAGTTTGACTGGCCAATACTACATTCCTTTTACTTCCAAATTCACCTCTGCCAAAAGCTCATTTTGCCAATGCAATATTTTTTCCGTGTACTCTTCAGCCTGCCAGAAATTAGCATTGCAAAGAGAGGTGAGACAGGTCGAAAGTTTATAATACCTAGCACCATAAGGCCTATAGGTAATTTTTTTTGAAACTTCCAACAGCTTTCACGTGATTGCTGTACACAATGCAATTTGTTTATTTTACTGACCTTTAGGTATTTCAGTAAAAGAAGCAGTTTGATTTCCTTGTCATTGAGCACAGATATCTTTCATTTTCATAATTCTTATAATAATGGAAGTAATTAAAGCATTTTAATTTTTTAATTACTTTTTTTGAACTTTTAGGTCCTTTTCAAGGAAGTGAAAAATGAAACAAATTTGAGGCAATCTATCCCCTGTTACACACCTTTCCTGTTATCTTACCATGGCAATGGCTAGACAACAACATGTTTCTTGACATCATCAAAATCTTCTGAGAATGATAAAATAAATCTCTGATAAAATCTCAACTACTTATTCACTTTGACTTTATTTATTTATTTGTTTATTTATGGTAGTGCAAGAAGCTAACATGAAAATCTTGTAAATATATAGTTAAGTCTATGTATGCATTTTGATTTAAGATATTTTTGTAATGAGGTCTCTTTGTAGCCTTTCTGATTTTTGGCACATGAAAACCAGGCCCTACCATGCTCCCTTTAATACTGATTTTTAACTGAAATTACTGGAAGTTTTTGCCACTGAAGCCCAGTCAGAGCCCTTGTAATTGTATAACTGAAAGAGGCATACATGTCCTACATAGCAGCAGGTTACCTAGGAGAGATGGTAGCAAAACAATAATTATATGTATCAGTTACTGAGTTATGTTATTGAGAATCATTGGTAGAAACAATATGTACAGGATATTCCTAATTATTCCTTCAGTTTGGTAACATATTTAAAGCCCTGGAAGAAATTTGTGTTTCCCTCTCATTTAGCCCCTGTCAACTTCCACTGACAGGTTTTTGATTAGTACTGCTCTAATTCAGTGTGGACAATGGTATTTTTATGTCTCCCAACGTGACTACGGATGTTTTCTGTTTAATACTATGTGAGAATATACTACTTACAAATTTCTTCCAAAATTTTATACTAGCTTGATTTTTACATATTTTAAAGTTAATGAGATAATTAACATTTTCATTCTATCCTGAAAGTATGGACACTTCAAAGCAAAGGTAACACTTATTATGCCTTCTTCATTGCTTAATGTGTTGAAAAGTAGGAACTCACTTTATCAAAGGCTAATTTGCTGTAAAGTTCATCTTCGGGGTACTTCAGATAAAACCCTTTCCCACAATAAGATATGAGAGGACTATTCTGTTCCTAAAATATTGATGGAAATACATCACCACCAGTACTGCTGACTGGAGGCAACTCCCTTTGACTTCTGCTGAGGTTGGCAGTACATTTTCTCTTATGCTCGAGTCGTCAGCAATTATTGAATAATTTATTTTCGAGTTGCTCAAGAGACCTTGAAATTTAGAATTTCTCAGAAACAGCAAGGTGAGCTAGTACAGTAGAGATTATTTTCCTAGAACCTGTTCAACAGGTGGAGCTGTATGCTGCAAAATAGAGTTCAGAAATTAAATCCTTATGGTGAGACATTTGTTGAATCATTTTCAAAGCTATGGAGAATAATATACCTGTATCAAACATATATTTTTTCAAGTTCTAGGAAGAGTATTTATACGGTCACTCTAGATTGGGTAAAGAAAAATAAATCTCAAAAAGGTTTGTTTTGATTTTCAGTGTGTTTTGTTGGTGGGCAGAAGTCCAGTAAGCTTTGCTACACTTTTCCTTAAAAACTTAAGGTATAATAAATGGAGCTGGGACATCTTGGATGCCACACAGCTGGTGCTCAGCATTGTATTACTGATAAAGCATAAAGCTACATCAAATATTTATTAATCAGGACTCTTTATGACATTTCTTCTTGCTATTAGACAAAGCAGTTTGGGTGACAGAAAACTCACAAAAGACAGCCTAATGAAAGTGAGGAAATGCTATAGAATGTATTAAAAAGCATCCTTCTTTCTCTGTCTCTTTCCTTCATTGCCAGTACTGACCAGTGCCCCTTTGAATGACAAGAGCAAGATCTCTGTTCAGCTGCAGGTGCCAATTGTCCTTTTCCCCTCTCCAGAAAAGAGTACTATTTTCTGGAATTTTCTGATTCTATTAGAACACACTGAAACACAGCTTTGGAAAATGAGTGAGCTGTACTGATATTCCTCATTAATTCATATCTGCTGTTACTGGTACATCAGAAGGTGTTTGATTTTCTCATGTCAGAGGACAGAGTATGCATGATCTAGTGCCATCCTCAGTTTCCACCCCTCTTACAGAGATAAAGGTATTATTTCAGTAGCAGGAGATACCAAAGATCTACTGCAACACATAAATATATAAATAAGTGATAAATGTATCTAAGAAGGAAAAGGGAGTTATTTATCATCTGTTCTTTGACAGTATCATACCAGTGTCATACTACATCTGTTTACAAAAATACTCAAAAACGTTATCAAGCAGTAAAATGGTGGCTACTAGAGGAGTATTTTACTCACAACTGGAATAATTTTTTATCATAAGTAAGTTACCACCGTTCAACTATTTAGGAATTTTTCTTCACTTCCTTAGTAATTTTTTTTCCCCTTCTTAATTGCAGACTATGCCAGATTTTCTTGCTTTTCCTCAGACTAAAGGAATTTGTGCCAGATGTCTTGGAAATATATCCTACCCAACATGACAAAGGTGCAGAACCGTGTCTTATAATTTAATACTCTGAATTAGCTGCCTTTTTTAGGTTAGGTACTTACCCATGTTAGATGATGTCACAGCTGCAAGGCTTTACACATACTGTGCAAGGTATTTCAGTTGCATTAAGAGGGCCAGCGCTTCTCTATTCCCCATAACTTTGGATTTCTAGACTTGTACAATTTGGGGGTTTTATTTACGTCTCATTTTTATCTTATAATGCCAAGCTATACTACCTGTAAAGGCCCTGTGTGAGATCTGTGTAAGCACAAAGAAACCAAAAATCCAGCTGTAAATTGCCTAAGGCTCAGGCAGGCAGTGATAATGACCAGGCAGATGGATGTTGTGCTGCAGCTGAGTTACAAGAGTTCTTGCATGTGTGAAGGTGGTTTCTTGTGCACTAGAGAGAAACCGTTTCCAAACGCTTCCTCTGAGCTTGCTCGGAAGAGTTTTGCTATGGGCTGCATTAACCTATAACAACTGACCATCAAGTAGGACTAAAACACCCATCCCTGTCCAACAGACCATTTGAATGTTTTAATATAAGGCTTCACGAAATATTATATGAGTGGGTGTGAAGAGGAGGGAGAGAGAGAAGTAGAAGATATGGCATAAACTAGGAAGGAAAATCCAAGGTGTTGGCCAGATGGACCAACAGAAACATTGAGAGAAATCTGGTTTGGTCTGGGAAATCATCAAAGTGGCACTGAGTCTGGTAGAGAGAGCCATTTGTCTTCAACAACTCCACCTCTCCTGGCTTGGGGAGAGCAGATTTAGATCAATCTATGCGACAGGTAAAAGACTGCATCCAAGAAATGCTCGACTCAGTTTCCCATAATTTATGACTGTTAAAATAAGTATTTGCACACATCTGTCCTCGTCTCCCATGTAATGACAATTCATGGTGGGTTTGCCCAACATTAGAGAGGAGTAACTGTGTTGTTCAGGAGTGAAATGAGCCACTCCTCTGGTTCCCAGGTATCTTCCTATCAGTTGTGACATCAAGTAATGTGATTTCTAATCATGAATATGTGTTTAAACTGGTTAACACAGGGTAAACTAGCTGTATGACTAGCAAGGCCCTACTGACGATGGGTTCACTTTTTGGCTTTAATTAAAATAACAAGCTTCCAGAGCATTATTTTGAGTCGAAGAGAATGACTAAGGACACTTGGTTAAAAGAAGATCTATCTCAACAGTAGAGAAACAGTAATATTTCTTTCTTGTCTTCTTTTAATTTGTCAGGTTTTTGCCTGATTTTTCCTTCAAAACAAAAGTACCTAGAGGTTTACTTCTCTTTTGACCAGCAATTTCATACGGTTCCCTGGAAAAAAGCTGTAAAATTTACTCAGCTGATTTTTTTCTCTTTTTTTTCTGGGTAATTTATTAGTAAATTACATTTGCTGTCATAATGTCTGATCTTTGCTTTCTATGATTCCAAGTTCTTTGAAATGAAATGATCACCCACAAGAAGTTTAAAAAATCACAATGGAATTATAGACTGGTTCACACAAACTGAGTATATGGGTTAGTTTTGATTTTTGTCAGTTTTAGTGAGCTTCTCTTGGCATTGCTCAGTATAAATAGAAAAAATCCACTGAACTGTGCAACTTGAGATTGCAAATTTAAACTATACTGATATAAAAATTAACTAATACCAACTTTTCCAGGACTGGAAGTTATATGAATGAAACTATGAAAATAACTTGTGAATCTGAACTGAAAAATTTAAATGTTTCAGAGATGCTGTGGCAAAAATAATCTTGACTTTTCAGGATTTGTCTTGTTTTTTTTTTGTTGAAACTGTTAACTTGATGCAAGTTGCATGCACACTTGACTTGTCAGAAACTCTTTTTTCTGTCATTGTTATTTTTTGGTCAAGAAAGTGATTTGTTGCTTCAGAAAATGCTAAACAAATATTATCTATTGCTCTGTTAAAGACTACCATACTTATTTATTTGAAATTAGTTAAATTCTGGACAAGAACATGGATTTTCATGTAAAGGGTTGGACAGGGAATGAAATAAAATCTAAATGAAAGATGATGTCTCTTTTATTTTTTTATTGAATCATCAGTCTATTTTTCCAGAATTAAGAACTTTGCTTATTACTAGATTCTATTGTGGATAGTCATCACCTACACTGATAGGGTTTTTTAATTATCATTTCAGAGTGAAATGAGCATTCATTATAGCACAAAATAGGAGGCAAAAAAATCACTGAGCGACATCATCATTTTTTTAACTGATTAGCTTAAAAGGTACATCCATCACAATAACAAAAAGTAGCATGGAGAACACATTTGAGTTCAAACACATATGGTATTAATCTCACGTAATGAGCTTTGCTTCAGTTGGCAGGAGAAACTACACTAAATAGATGCTAAGCTACAATGGGCTTCCTAAAAAATCATGGCACTTGACTTTAATTTGTCCTCTGCATCAGTTTCTTATATTTAAGAATGCTTATTATTAGGTCTTCTTGCTGTGCTCTCCTCAGTTCCATGCTACTAATTGGTTGTGAGTGAGTCTGGTGTTCTCTAATACATCTTCCTGTGCTGCCACTAAGTCTGCTGGAATTGCCACCACCCACTGTCCTCCCAGTGCTGTAACAACTGCACTTATTACACCATATAATAACTCTTTTGTAGTATTTTCCAGTAATCTCTCACAAACCAAAAGATATTCTTGATAAGGTTTTAGCATTAGTATTCATATTATATGCCTATTATGTTTTATATGCTGAAATTACAATTAGCTAAGTAATTTTTTTTCACCTCTGTGTTTATCAGGTTTGAATTTCATGAATGCTAGAATATAAGGCTTTTTGCTGTTTTCACCGACGTTCAAATACGTGGACGTGAGTATTATGCATGCATCTAGGGACATTCACGGCTGTGTGTATTGAACAGAATCTTCTTGTAGGCAATAAATGCATCTTTAAATATGTATTGGTGTGGCCAGATGCAGAGAGATATGTGGTCACCTGTCTGTTTTTCAAGCTGGCCATGTTCCCAGAGGGGTTTATCACCTCGGGCACAGTGCCACGCTTGCACAGCTATGCAAGTCATGGGCCAGAGCTTGTTCACGTGCAGCCATCTGAGAGCAAGAGCAAGGCAAATTTGTACGTCCAGATGTACCCCAAAATCCTCTCAAAAGCATTGTTTGTGTGTTCCTTTCTTTCCTTCTGATTGTATCAGGTACCAGACTGACAGAATTTTCTTGCTTTCATAACTGAGTTGTAAGATTTGACACTTGACATGGGTGAGGGGGGAAGTAAATTTTAGGTCTGAAGGTAAGATAAATTTCTTCCTACACCTTTAACTCAAGCCTGTTTTCCTTGCTGACAAACATTGAGGAGAATCAGTGTTGTCTGCTCTGAGCTGTAGTGTCTTCTTGCCTCTTTCCCCTTCAGCTATTTCCTGTAGGACTCATTTTCTCAGATAATGCAAAAGATCAAATTAATGCCCTGGGGAGCTGAGGCTCCCAGCTAATCCTGAATTTGTTTCAGTTGTTTTGGGGAGCAGCTGTGGTCAAAGCTAGTAGCCTTGTAAGGCAGTGATCATTGCCATCACCATGAAAATCAGGAAGGGATGCCCTGTGCAGTCCATGTGTGCCACAGAACATTAGAATCCACTAGGATCACAGAACATTCTGAGTTGGAAGGGACACACAAAGATCATCAATTCTTAAGTGAATGGCCCATCCAGGGTTCAAACCATCAACCTAGGCTTTAACAATTCTTCTCCACCATCAATGGAGGTGGGCAACTGAGCTTTCATCAAGAATTGGAAAGGTGCCATTCTAAAATGCTTGTTTTGTAAGAAGATGAGCAAGAAGGTGGTCAGTTCAGGCAGTTTGAAACAATTTTGGTTTAACATCTGAGGAGGAGATGCTTGGAACTAATATTGCGGTATTGATTTTCATGCAGTGTCGTTCTGTGTCACTTCCAAACCATTTTTAGAACTGGCCAGAACTACTCATTTGGTTTTCATGGGGGATGTTTACCCTTGCTAAGATTTCCTGTTAGCATCAATTAGAAAAATGCCAAAACATCCTTCTGCAAATGTTTTTGAGATATTTAGAGCATTTATTGAAATATTTTCTTGGATAAGAATGAAACATGGAATCCTTAATAAAATGAAACATTTTGATGAATTTTTATTAAGGGATATGATTAAAGAATATGTTCCCATGAAACTCTTCTGGACTTTCTGATATATTTCTAGCAATGTTGACCAGTTATAGGCATTGATGAAAAGATGACTTTACTGTAAGCACTTCTGGTTCCTTGGGCTTACATATATTCCCACCACACAGAATTAAATTAGGTACCTCCTGCTGTCTGTTGAAATCTGTTTTTTCACTAAATCTAGCGATGTGAAAAATTTTTTTTATTCTTCTAAGGTGCATCATTGGGTGTTTAAATGATGGAAAGGATATGTTCTACATTTATCCATAAAACGTGTTTCTTTAGCAATATGACTTCTTTGTCAGTATATAAGTTTCTTCACAGCTTTCTAATCGATTTTTTTTTCTTTTTTTTTTTATCAGTTAACACAAATAGTCTGTCATGGCAGAGAACGTGCAAAGTATGACACCAAGAACAGTTAAGGCATTTGTAATTTCTCACTGAAGGATAGTTTTCAATGTGATATTTTTGTGTGCTAAGTACTTCATATAGTTAGGGTCTATTGTATTCTCTTAAAATACTCCTTCTCCTTCTTCTTCTATGTTGACATTTTTGCTGTGGAACACATTCCTGAATATCCCTCATTTAGCTCTCATGGTTACAAGAACCTTTCAGCCACCAACTGGAATCTCTGAAAGAAAAGTTATTTCAAACTTCAGTTCATCTTTTCCAACTTGCTCTGCAGAAAATTTTAGGAATTACTCTTAGCACTTTGCACCTTACAGGATGCCGATACAAACATGCATTTAGCAAAATTATACAAGTAATGGTCTGAAAGTTGGTAGAACTATTCACATGCTTAGGCACACAAGTGCCAGAGCGCTTCATTGAACTGAGGCTTAGGAAATTGCCATTACACAGTAGAGCAGTGTATAAACCCTTCCTTTCCGATGGGTCATTTATAATTCCTTGTATAAAGTCTTTAAATATTTTACTTCTGTAGTGATGTTTGGAGCCCTTGTTCATAATTCCGGAGACAGACTTTTTTCTAATTTACCCTCTTAGGAATGAGACAGAAGCAAAAAACTTTATTCTCTTCTGAAATCATCTCTGGCATTGTCTTTTGAACAGCCGTGGCATAGATATGTGATAAATCGCATAAATTAGCAGTGCTGTCCCTTCTTGGTGGCTACCTCATTTTGTAACTGTCTGTGACCAACCTCTGACCAGGGAGTGGATGTGAACAACCCAGACCTCTGAGTGTCTCTGCCAGACTTGTTCTTTACCTGTACCAAGAACACGTCTCCCTCTGTCTTTTCCCTGTGGCTGATTGACAAGAGTACTTCCTTCTTTCTAGCCAAGGAAGTGGTAGAGAACTTCTCAGATTCCAAGAGTCTGAATCACCAGCATTCAAGGTACTAATTCATGCACTGATGGGTTGAACGCCCTCAAAAATTGACCTTTTTCCACTTGCAGACCTTATGTGTTGCATATGCTGTGAGGTCATCGAAGAGCAGGGGCTAACAATAAAGTGGATCAGGCCACTCATGGTTATGCACTGAGTTTAACAGGTTGACAGCTCAGTCATGCTGGTGTCATTATGCAGTACCTGCAGAAGGAGTGCGTCTGACCCATGTCAGTTTGTCATCATCAGCTGTCAGCTCTGCATAGGCACACTAAGGAAACCAGCCAGCTATCTTGCCTCTTTAAAGCTCTGCAAAGTGTCTGAACATGGATGCTGCAAAAACTCACACCCTCATTAGCACCAAATTACTCTGTGAATATTTCTGAGATCCTTCCATCTCCCAGCGGATTCAGACTGGTTACACACAGGTCATGTTTTCTAAATTACTTTGCAAGCAGGATGGCTGTGCATTTTCTTTTGCTGTGGAAATTTGAATTCTGAGATATTGTGAAAATTTAAATTTGCAAGGATGAATTCAACTACCCACCATGGATCTCTAACATTACGTACTTCAGGTGCCTGAGATATTGGCCAAGATACTTGCAATAGGCTGTCAGATGTAACTTGGCTCCTGTAGGTGATCTCTGCCATTTTAGAATGTCATTTGGAGGCTAAGGTGGATCTCAAAGGAGGACCATGTTTGTCAGTCATATCTCCTCTCCAGTGATTCCAAGAGGACAGGCTCTGGTTGTAATTCCATGCTGCAATATGCCCATGGCAGTGCAGGCTGCTTTAGGAGTTCAGAAGTGTTCAAGCCTGCATATTACTTTGCATTGTGCTCTCCTCCACACTCATTTTGGAGTTAGAAAATGACAAGTTCATCCTGACACTTCATGATAGTAGAGGTATACCGTGAAGGCTGCTGCATTTGTACCTTAGTATGTGGAGGATATTCAGTGTGAATTGATGTGAATAAACTCCACTTAAAAAAAAAAAGCGCTAATACAACAGCAGATAAATGAATATTGCTATTCTGCTAATGAATGCTAAAAAAGTTGTTCTAGAACACTTTGAAGCATTTTTTACATTTTATTTGCAGTAGGAATAGTTTGAAGGGGCCATCACTGCTTTACATGGAATGTGAATAGTCATGGAATAAGATCATGAGTAAACAACTTTGAACTGATCCAATCGTACATTGATCTGTTAAAATAAAAGGGCATCAGATTTTTTCTGTGTCTATTTGGAAATATTTAAAATCTGCCGTCTTGGAGGGTCGTGGATTTTGAATAAGTTAAATAAGCATCTTTATATTGCCTCTCCAACATGCTCAAAATTTCCCTGTTAAAAGTACAAGGTATCATGAAAAGTAGTCAGGCTGGGTTTTTTTTCAGTGAATGGAATAGTCTTTTAAATCTGAACTTTATTTGTGATCTCATGTCTATGAATTAGCATGCAAAGCCACAAAAACCGTGTAGAGGCAGTGGAGGAAGCCAGCGTTAGGAAAGAGCAGCAGCCAGAGAGGGAGAGGGCTGGCTGCAGGAGGAGGGGTACACAAAAGGGAGGGAAATGGGAAAGAGGAGGGCAGCAGCAGCAGTGTGGAAGGGTGAAGGTGAAGAGGGAAGAACAGCTGCTTTTCCCTCTTGTATCCTGACTGAGTTTTTCTCTGAAATACCCATTTTTTGAACATATTGATTCTGTGACCCTCTTTAGCTGTTTGAACTTTCTATTGGAAAGAATCAAATTCAATCCAAGTCTATTTCTGGGATCTGTATTATTTTGCATTCCCTTGAGGCCTGAAGAAAACGGAAAAGACAAATGGTGTGATAATCACAGACCACACAAGAAAAAAAAAAAAAAACCAAATAGGGGTGAAACAGCCTGGGAGAGGGGTCTGGTTTTCAGGGACTGACAATATGATGGTCAAATTTCTTCACATGTAATTTAAGATGTTCTTCTGAGCTCTGCAGTGGTGATGATAAAAATGCGCTTCTTTGGGATATGGAATTCATTGATTTGTTTCAATTATTGTTTTCAGCACACTTTTCATCACACCAAAAATGTTTTTCATTCAAAAAAGCCCAAACACAATAACAACAAAAACCAAACTACACAAAGGTAGAATCTAAAAGTGAAAAGAAGATCTTTGAAAGACAAGAACTGAATCAATAATTTTTTAAAAACTGCAAACATATACAGTATTATTAACAAATCTTAGCTCTATAACTTTTTGCAGTCAAGTTACTTTTCCCATGGATTTTGTTGAAAGTTTGTCTTGGCACCTTTAGGTGAGTGGTCCTGAAGACTTTTGTAGTTGAAGGCTTTTCTCCACCTGAATTCGGAGACCTCAGATCCCACAGCTGTATTCTAGTACCACTCCGTGCTAGACAACTACTTGGGAATGGCACCTAGGGTTGGGTACCTCAGTATTGCTGTGAATTGTAACTGAGGCAGAGAGGAGGAGTGAACTCCTATGGAACTAAAATACATTAGCACAGCAGAACTATTTAAATGTGAGCACAGTGTAAATAACAAAATGTTTCTTGGAGAGGACACTCAAAAGAAACTAGACTAACTTGAAAAGGGAAATGAATGTTGATTTAATTGGCTATTTAATGATTATCTGTTTTCTTCTTCTTCTTTTTCTTCTTCTTCCCTTTTTTTAATCCAAACAGAAAGGTTAATCTAACTATACATTTAAGGCTTTTAAAGGCTCCATTACAAGACTTATTATGCTAAAAGAAACATACCTGGCATGCTGCAGTTTTCTAAATGTATCAGCGATGCATGTAATGATTCACTTAAACCATCATGGTCAGAATTCTTTTACATTATTTCTATGTAAATTGGATGCTTCATGATTACTATAATATGTGTGAAATTCCACTTATTATTTCTTTTAACATGGAAACTTTTATCACTTAACTTCAACTCACTGGACAGAATATTTGAACCATTTGCAGTCATTAGAGCATTTTTGTTTGGTCAAAACCCTTGTGGGATTATACTTTGGAAAAATAGCATGAATTACATTCAATGCAACTGAATGGCAATTTTAAATATATAAGGGGCATCAGGAGTGCTCATCATTATACTTAGAATTCAACATCATGTTTTATCTGTTATGGACTTGTTTTTACATTTTCTTCTTTTATCTTCAAGAGACTTATTTCAGCAGGTAGCATTTTGAAAAAAAGCCATAATCCATATAGAAAAGGCAATCAGATGATGTACACCTACCTTTTCAAGCTCTGGAAAACCAATTTAAAATACAAACTTGGATCAAAAGGCCTTTAGTTTCACCTTACTAGTCAGAAGATATTTTCCCATATCCTAGGAAACACTGGGTGAACTGGTGCAGCACGAAGTCTCCTCTAGCATCTGATGATGTTCTTCTCTACTAGTCTTGAGACTTGGCACTGGGTGTCTCCAAACTTTCTGTAATTCCCAGAAGTCCCAATCCACATCAGAATGAAGAAGGCGGAAGAGAAAAGAAAGATTTCAGAGCAGCCAACAGCCTCACAATCCAGGTAATTAGGAATTGTAGGAAACTGTTTTGAACATCTGCTTTGCTGTTCTCCCAAAGACAATCTAGCCTACCCTGTTGCCTGTTGGCTGCTCTGGATGGATCTCTCTGGCAACAGCTATTCATTGGAATTGAAGTTCAGATGCCTTGAGATTGTTCCAACAGCCACCCTCGGGGAATATTATTTATTAACTTCAGATGAGCTCTAAGAGTTTTGGCACTAGAAGGAGGCAGAAATCTAGAATGGCCAAGAGACTTTGCAGGAGGTGGTGCAGGTACATGTCTTCCATAGTCCAGAGTAGTAGGACTTTTGCCTGTTCTGGGGACCTTTCCTTAATGTTCTTTCTTACATCGTCTTACAAACCAAGTACATTGACATTCTGGTCAATCATCTTAGAAGAAATAACATCTCTGTTTCTTCTGGCTTTACACCTTCTCAATCTGTTTATATTTTAACCACACTTGATAACATTTTTCCAGAAAAAAGTTAACTGAAATTAGTAGATTTTAATAAGACAAGGGGGGTTGGTTTTTTGTTTTTTTATCATGTGAATATGACATTTTTGAGACAAACTGATGAAACAGATTATGATCTCACTACTTTAGCTTTTATTTTGGTAAACTCTGCTTCTCATCTCTCAGTGAAGCTCTCTGGTTTTAACTGGAGTCAAAATGCCTCCTGTTAAAAATATCCATCCTGACTTGAAGGGTAAGTGCTCCAAGCCTTCCAGCACTAATCTCACACCACTCATTTCCAGAAATTACTCTACTTGAGCCCAAGTATTCCTGTGACTTTAATTTCAGCATCAAAATACAGAAGACCCTTTATAAATATTTATTTTATGGGAAAGTTGAAGAATCATATCCTGGGCTGTGGCGTGAGGTTGCTGGTGTGCTGAGTTAGACTCGATGTTTGAATTTCTGTGGCTTTAAGCAAAAACATTTTTGCCTCAGTTTCCTTTAAAGCAAAGGTATTACACAAGGTGATAAAAGCTTTCTTTCCTTTGATATGACAGGTATCTGGCAATAATTTTCATTTGATTATTTAGACAATTCCTTCCTTCAAAACAACATGGATACAGACAGTGAAAAATAAGCTTAACATAATTAATATAGTTTTTTTCTTTATTTTAAGTAAAAACATTATTTTTTAATTTGAATTTTTATTTGCAATACAACTGTTGGCCAATTTTATAAAGTGGTTTGAAGGACATATATTGAATTTTCTTGGGGGTTTTTTTGTATGTTTTGTATATTTCAATTTAACTTATATAAATAACTGTAATATGTAAATAAATATCTATAGCTTCATATGTTGCACATACTGCAATTTTTCAAATATGATCGTATGATATGAAAGTATGATATGAAACTTTATGTTGCTAATACAGTCCGGGATGGATTAGGTCATGGATTTTTTTTTAGGTCAAACGATTTTTAAGAATGCTTCCTCCACTTCTACACCTTATCTGCTCTGCATGTCTATGGCTTTATTTTAGATAGGTGCACAAGAATTTTAAAATGAGCTATTCTTCTAAATATTTGCTTCCTCTATTCATTGTGTTTGTACCTCACTCATTAAAATGCTTACTTTAAATTTTTCTTTTGAAATTAAGCGACCTGGGAAATACATTGTAATATATCTCTCCCCAATGCAATCATAAGCTATTTAAATAGGTATAGCTAAAAATGGTTAAGACTTAAAGTTTCATCATAACTCATATTAGAATTAATGGCCCTGCTCACAGACATTGGTTTGGAAGACAGAGACTGAACAGTGCCATTACAGAGAATAAGCCACTGGCAAGTCAGGCAATTCACTGAGGACAGAATGATTAGCCACAAGGAGCACTTACAATGTGCACTGGTAATTTAGGTAATTGTATTGCAGGGTTTGTAGACCCATGAATTACAGAGATCTTTTAAAAAATATATATTGTGCAATTTGAACAGATCCTGAAACAGACCCCAAGAAGAATCAGCTATCAAGTCATTCAGATAAGATAAAGCATCACTGATGTAGAGTATTTGGGAAAACATACGGAAGTCAGCATATAATAAAACAATAGCATATATATTTATCATAACAACTTCTTCACTAGAATGCCAGGTATTTAAACACCACAAAAACCACAGATTTCCTGCAGAAAATTAAAAGCCAACAAAAAAGGCAGGGGGGGGGAACCTTTAGAAGGAGGTGATTTCATTGGAAATACAATGTTAGATTGATTTCTATATCGTGTCTAAATGTGTGATATAGTCATACCTAATCTAGCAAAAACCCCCCTTATATTTACTTCCTTTTTTTTGCACTGTATATTTTCAAAGACCTCCTATAGTTAACATTATAATATAGTTAGTTGCTACAAATAATCTGCACTGATTATAGGAAAACTGTCAGTGTCTGTTCAAGGTCTGAAAAGGCTGCAGCAAATAGCTTTTCTCTTTGCCATGGAGACTGGGGTCTGTTTTTACGGTTACTCTGGTAACCAAAGCCTTTCTGGTGCTAGTCCTTTTCAGTTACCTTAGCTATTAAACCCTCTGGTTGAGACAAAAGGAAGGCAGTATGCAGACACTTCCCCATAAAGCAAATCTCAGGGTTAAAATTGAGCAAAACTTACAATAAAAGAAATAAAAGCAGCTCCTAATCAGCTGGTTACATAGTAGCTGTGAGGTGTTTGTGTGCTTGTCTACATACTGGAAGCTAAGGCTTGGTATGTTTGAATATTAATCTGATTACTAAAGGATGAGAAAATGGATTAGGCATCTTCAGTGCTGTTTCAAGGAACAGTCTCTCAAACCTATGACCCTCACAGTGCAGAAGGCATCAGTTTCTCAAAGTTATCATCTGGGGAGAGTTTTTATTAAGGTGAAGATTTTGACATTGCTCGGAGTGATGTGTGTTAAGATAATTGTTAAGTAGGGATTACAGAATGCTGCCCCAAAGTCATGGGATTGTTGTGTGGTGTTAATGACCCTTCACAGTGTCTGGGATTAGAAAACAAAGCCAAAAAATGGATTCTGACTCGAAAGCTTATTAACATCACAATAATAAAATACCCCATTCAGTGATCAATGTCATGAAGGTGAGTATGTAAGACTGGCAACAGAAACATCATAAAGATAGAAGGCTGAGTAGTAAAATATTTAACAGCTAAAATGGTAGTAAGTGTCACTTTTGTTTGGAATCAGTAAGTGCAGGCAGACCCCCAAATTACCTTGTTTTTCAAAACAGTGATGTTTTCACCTTAGGTAAGGGCTTATTATAGCAAGCTTTTACTGTCCCTACACATTTTGGTTTGAACCTTCCACTCCGAAAGAAGGGGATTTTTCTCTGGAAGAAACAGCTGACTAAATAGACAACAAATAATATGCTTCACAACTGAACAATCCATTCTTGTTTTAACATGGTCAAACTAAGTAACTCTAAACACTGCAATACCCATGGTGATAAACCACTTTTGAGCTGCAAAGTATTCAATTATTTTTCATTTGAACTATTAAATGCGTCATACAGAAATTCCCCATTGCTGTTTTCAACCAGATAGATTACCATGTTTAAAATAAAAAATAACTTTGTCCTATCAGAAGACAGTTCAAATTAAAACACCATGATATAGCCACCAAATTAAGATTGATTGGTATTTGTTAACAGAGAGGAAAACACCTGCAGTATTAAAAAAGCTAAAGTATCTGTTCATCCATAAATTAAGTGCAGCATCAGAATACTGGACTGATCTCAGCTGAATCACATTTGTGCATATCAATAGAGAAAGCTCATTTAAATGAGCCACTGTTTGATGTGAGCATCACTACTCAAAAGGGCAAGTACGGATCCCTGACTCCAGGTGTGTAACTGATAACCAGGTGTTCCCATGCTAAGAAATTATATTAAATACTCTCTTTGTTCCATTTTCTGGAGAAGGCAGGTGTTACAAGGAGAAGGGGAGAAACATATGTCTATGAAATGGCTGGAATCAGAAGGAAGTTGACTCTTTCTGGATTCACTGTAGTAACCAAACTAGGAATTTATGTACACTTGTGCTAAAAATGCCTCCTGCCATTTAACCTGGTTTTGCATGATGTTTCCAGAATTAATGGGTTTGATGCAAAACTTTGGGCAAAATCTGTCCGTAGCCTTTCCACCACCTTAGATACATTTCTGGTTTTGAAGAAGAGGAGGTAATTCATGATAAAATATTGGTCTTGCATATTCTAATATGTTAAAAAATCCACACATATAAATCTGGTAAATGGAAGATGGCACGTTTGTGACAAATAGTCATATGCAATCACTGAGCTAAACACAGCCACAGCAAGCTCTTGACACGAGAAGATTTTATCACCATGTTTGTCTCTAACTTTTTTTATTTATTCCTTATGTTGATATTTTATTTCACAGGGAATGCAAGTGGGATCAGGTGGGGTGTATGGGATGTAACACCATCAGGTTCCCCATAGCAGGGGAGGGTTGTCATGATCCAGTAAATTACATTTCTCTTTACCTGAGGAAGCAGATAAAATGAGGGTCAAGCTCTGACCTGTTAGCATTGGTTTCCCATTCCTACGCCCAGGAATTATATCTCTGTAACTCCCCTGGTATCCCTACAGCTCCCCTTCAAATCAATTCCCCAATGCTAATGCTGCAGGCAAACACATTTTTTGTGGGAATCCTGTCTGACTGAATTGTTGAGGATTTCCTTGCAGAGCACTGCATGAAGGGCATCTGCCAGGCATCTTTGTCCTGCTTTGCAGGGCCAGGCACAGACACCTGCAGCTATTGCTTTTGCCCTTCCTGGAGAAGGGGACAGAGATCCTTACTGCAAACTGTTCAGTCGGGAGAAGAGAAGGTTGTCTGGACACCTCATAGCAGCCTTCCCACATCGGAAGGAGGCCTACATGGAAGCAGACATGGACTCTGTCAGGGACTGTAGTGATAAGACAAGGAGTAATGGATGCAAACTGAAAAAGAGCAGGTATTGGGAAGAAAGTATTTACTGTGAGGGTGGTGAGACACTGGAACCAGTTGTCCAGAGAAGTTGTGGATGACCCATCACTGGAAGTGCTCAAGGCCAATTTGGATGGGGCTTTGAGCAGCCTGGTCTCCTGAGAGGTGTCCCTGCCCATGGCAGGGTGGTTGGAACGAGAGGATCTTTGAGGTGCAGTCCTACCCAAACCATTCTATGATTCTGTGTGTCTATAAACAGTGTATATGGTGATAAGCAATCTGCAATCCTTCATGGCATTTTGTGTGCAGGAAAAAAAGGTCATTATTCCCATTTTACGGCTGAGGAAGCTGACATGGAGGCTGAGTGACAGCTACAACTAGAATTTAAACATGAGCTCTGGGATCCTAAACCCCGTGTTGAACTAAAAACTTCAGAGCAAACAGCTTAGAAAAAAACCCTAAGCTATGCTTGAGACACATTCATCTGGTGTAAACGCGTTTCTGTACTGGAGAAAAGCAGTTCTGATTGAGCTGAAAGCCCACATGTGTGTCCTAGTTTGGACATCTTACATCTCAGATGGCATGCCAAAACTGCAGCCACAAGATATAATCATCTACCAAAGGTAAAAAATACACAGGTAAATGAGAAGGATTTATTGATTTTGCACAGATGTACTGACACAGAGAATTTTTGGAGTGGCACTTTCATCTCTAGGGAATGAGCAAAAGCCTCAAAGGCACATGTGTCAATGCCTACCTGGAATGCTCATCCCAGGATAAGATGCTTTCTCTTACCGATTTTATATCTTTGAAATTTACTTTTGTCAAACAAAAACAGAGGTCTGTGTTTCCCAGACCTTTCACACTGGCTCAGGACTGTGCACAAGTGCCCTCAAGGATGATCTGTGGCAAAGCTTCTAAAAACCTTCTGGCCCTGCTACTCTTTTGTAGGATTAAAAGCCAAGGAGCATCAGTACTTGACCTTCTGTGACTTCTGGGAGTGCATGGATTTGTGGGAAGAGATTCAGAGGAAGCCTTAGGCTGTAGGATTTTAGAGAGGATATCTTCTAAAATGAATGTGTGATGTCTGAGAGGGCAGAGATAAAAACAGGAAAAAAGAACACTGTTACTTGTGGAAAAGAATATTAACAATGACTCAGTACAGTGACAAGCTGCTGTATGTGTTCCATTTTATTTGTCTCCCACAATTAAGTAGGTACTCTGTCCTCATACAGGACAGGATGTTTGGGGAAGGCCCACTGTTTTCAGATCATTTCTTCGCTGCAGCAAAGTTCTCTTTTGTTATGTAATTATCAACTATGCAAATATAGTTCCAATTTCAAGGAAGACCTGTTGATGCAAAAAAAGTTTTACCATGAGCTATGTGCAATATTCATTTTGTGTAAGTGCATACTTTTATAAAACATCTTGCAGCAGTCTCAGAAATGAAGCAACATTCTGAAGTACAATTTAACTCTTATCAAATCAGAACCTTGAAGATATTTTCCTGAGACGTCTTGCACTAATTTGAAAGTCATGAAGCATAACTCCTGAACCTGCTGTTACGTGAGTCTGGATAAGTCATTTGACTTCTGCAATCTATAGCTAGCTCCCCTGTGGGAAAACTATCTAGGCCCTAGTTTTGCCAAATCCAATATGAAGAACAAATCAAATGCAGAAATTTAGCAATTAGAGATTTTTTGTAACGGGTTTATTCAAGTGAACAGGAACCTTCACACATATAGGTAGTGCTCAGGGCCATTATTTGCAAGTTAGCAAACAGCACTCAGCAGCAAAGATTTGATGAGAAAACCCATTGCAATGGCTGGCAATCTTGTGACTTTGCTTCAGTTACTCAAGCCTAGACAGCTACAACCATTTGAGACAGCCCATTTTGTCTGACACATCCTTATGGTGCTGCCAGGTATAATTGCAGGAGATATGGAACACCAGCACTGCTCTGGACTGATGACTGGAGGCAGCCTGGATACCCTCACCTATCTCAAACATGGTAGTTGCATATTTAGGCAAGTAAGGCAACTAAATTTGCCTGTTTAAGCTGTTAAATCATGCAGGTGGTCAGCAAGAATAATCCCTGTGGCTTTTGCAGAAATATAATCTCATGTAGCTCACAGGTTTTTTTTACTGCTAGGGCTGACCATATTAGAGTCCAGAGAATATCCTTGAAACCATTCTTCCAGGAAAAAAAAGATATATTTACTTTTGGAATAAAATGTATAAAGTTGTTCTAGTTCTAGGGAGACCATACAAATAAGCATCTGACCTTTGTTTTCTCTCTGTCAAAACCAAAATAAATCAAAAACAACCTCCAACCAATTTTCTTTAAAACATTTAATGCCACTATTGTAGTACATTACATGAAGCCCTATTGAGGAGCTAGACAGTTAATAAATATGTTACTGTTGAAAATCAGTACATTAAAACTGATAAAACAGTTTTCAGTAGAGTGTGGACTGAAGTATCATTTAGATATTTTTTGTTTCAACACTTCCTGGGTTTCTTTTTATTTTTACTTGGTAATTTTAAAAGATCTTTTTTCTATGCCATTGGCCATTCAGATAATCACATATTTGCTAAAGTTACTTTTTAAATTGTTCATTTTACCCTGCAAGTTTTTAATTCACCACCTCCCAGCACCCTGCCCATAGCTCCAGCCTGGCAAGCAGCTTCATCACAAGCATCATAATTGTTCTTTCTTTCTCACAGTCCCTGAATGCTAGAGCTTTATGATCATATGAGATTCTCAACCTTTCATCAAAACAATTGTTTTTTTGCTTTTTACTTGTGCAGCATATTTTTAAAAATGCCATTTAAGTGTGAGAGAGGTTTACAAACAATACAGGTGAATTAAACTTGATGGAATGCTTTGCTACCTTTACAAAGCCTTTTCAAGGTTTTATGGGTGGTTGTATTTTTATCAGCCTTGTGTTGACCTTGCCTGCTGCTGAGAATTGGTTCCCTGCAGTACATACTCTAAGCAAGCTTGCTTTAGGCAGCTGAGGTGAGAAACTTTCTGCAAAGTCTAAATTTTCATTGTGAAATGAAACTTTTGGGCTTTCACTTAGCTGAAGATAGAGAGGTCTGTTTTCAGTTTGCCAGTGCAGGTGGCAGAAGCAACTCCCCATGGAGGAATGTGGGGAATAGCCCATCTCAGTCGGAAAGGCAGCACGCACAGGGCAGTGCATCCCTCATACCACACTCCACTCCTCTCTGCTCAAAACTCTCATCTTGCCAGCTAACATTGCATGTCTGAGTAACTGAGTAGAAGCTGATGCCACAGAGAAAACTCTACTCTTCTATGTGCAAAAGAGCATGACCCATGAACGAGTGCATCAAGGCAAAGGAATCTGAGCCAGAAAACACATTTCAATTATATTATACATCTGTTTGAGGTTCCTCTTTTCCTACCATTGAAATTTTTTCACCACTTTGTGCTGAAAGCAATACTAGTTTCATATACCTGCTTTGAGAGCTGTGAACACGTGTAGAGAAATTTATGGTAGGAGACAATACTAATTTTCTCATAAATTTCTGTTTAGTCTGTGCTTTTCTCAAAGGAATAGCTATTTAGTAGTTAAGGATATTGGAAATCTTTTACCAATATACAGTAGCACTGTCTTAAAGATTATTATTTTCTGTTTGTAAATCAGGACATTTTGTCAACATGTGCTCTTTGGCCAAGACAATGTGATGTCTTTGTTGGAGCCACACATAAATTATTACTTTGGCAATTGTGAATCTTTTTTTAACAACTTATTCAAATGCAGCATGTATCCTCAAGCTTCATACATGTTCCAAATGTTGTAGAGCCAAAATCCATGTAAAGGATTGATAACATTTTGATTTATTTAGCTATCTACACTTGTACCTAATTTTACCATTTTACCTGTGACCTTACAGAACTCAAATTTAAGTCCTCTAGGCCTCAGAACAAAGTTATTTGATGATAACTTTTTAAAGCACAAATAACTAATTCTGTGCAAGTCTGGAGTCAATACTGCTAACATTATTCCTGCCAAGCACCAGCTCATCCCACAAGATATATTGGCAAAACCGTCCTTGATCTACAGATACGGTGTAGTAAAAATCAGGGTAGCAGTCTGCTTTTTTGTGGATAAATGGCTTCTCAGTTTAATTGTTACTTTGAGCTTTGAATTTTGGTTGATTGCAGCTTCTACATGCAACCAACCTTTTGAAAGATGAGTAGATATAAAATTCTTGAGTCATGTTTACATTTTTTATATTTCCAGTGATTGAATATTTTGAGAAAGAGAGTTTGTTTCTTGAGCATTTTTTCCCAGTTAATATTTAATTCAAGCATAAATATAACATATAACCTGTGGGCTTGTTTTGTATTAATAAAGATACTAGCAGTCCTCTGAAAGGTCTTATGCCAGGTCTCTAAGAGTGGATGACTTCAGAGATTTCTTACTTCAGTGTCATATGACAAACACAGTGTTCCTGTAGTCACATGACTGTTCAGAAATACAGGCACAGTTTATAGAGATTTTTGCTTGATAGCTTTTTAAGTATCACTCCGTATTTTTTCTGTTGCTTTGGTTTTAAAATATCTAAATTCTATTAGGAAATATATTGCAGTGAAGAAAAAAGAATGTTACAAATCTCAGAAAGTTAATCTGTACACGTTAATGGAAGAAACAATAAAAAGGACATAAGACATTTTATTTCAGGAATTATAATAAATGTATTTGCCTATATTCTATAGTCTATCACCTCAGGGTAATGACTTCAGCACTCAAAACTGTCTGAGTTCATTGTTCTGTAAATCCATTTTTTATCAATTTAACTCTTTGAATCTTAATCAGTTAGATATCAGTTGGGAGGGGTGTTAAATTTTAATTGTTTGCTCTTTATAGACTATTCCTGAAAGTTGCTTATTCCTTTAAGAAAAAAGATATAGCCTCCTTTAAGCCAAGGTTAATAAAAAACACTGTTAGCTTTTTATTCCAGAATTAACAGAACAGATACATATATATCTCAACACAAAATAAAATAATTATATAAACATAACAGTGGAAACATATATCTCCACTTACATTGCTTAGAAGGCTTGCACATCATGCCTCTGTCTTCTAATACAGAATTTCAACAGGTACACAAAGGCCTAACTATCTCATCATGTTCCATCTCACTGCTCTTCCTTTTGCCAAATGTGATTTATCACTGGTCATTTCTAAGAGCTCTCAGTTTTTTCCCAGTCACTTTTGTCACTTCTGTGTGACACGTCTGAAAACAGGAAACTCGATATTTTCTTAAAATATCTTGACTTTTCTTGACTCTGCAAAGTGCCTGGTATCTCCTCTTTAGAATCAGCCTCTGTCAGACCCCATCAGTGCTGTAAAATCGATCCAAGTAATCTTATGGGATGGGTGTCCTGAATATTCTCCATATCTTTGACTTGAGTGTTCTTCTTCAGGGTGGACCTTCTGCACCAGGCTTCCAGGTGGAAACCTGAAATGCCAGAGCCAGTTTCTTTGGCATGTTTATCCAGTGATACATGACCTATATCTCAAGTTATTTTGTTTCTTTGTTGATTTTCCAGACATGTAAAATATTCTGCATCTTCTGCTCAGGTGCACGTCAACAGACCTGCTGCTTTGTGCAAAGGAAGAAAAAAACATTTTACGAAAACCCTAGCCATTAGAGAAATTATTTGAGTGGACCTATTTGTTTTTATTTAGCTGACCTATATGATGTTACATGTCCTTTCTAAGAGGACAAAAAGCTTTGGAAATGTCGGTGCCTTTTATAGCTCTATAGGGTTATGTCTGTTGTGTGTGTACACGCACACGCACTCTCACATACATAGAAGAGAGGAAGTCATTTTATTTTACCCAAATCAGCTACTTAAGTAAATTGAGATATATAGAATTTACCAATGAAATGAGTGATTTGATGTGAATAAAAGAGGTGGTGTGTTGTAAATCAGTACTGACAGCCAAATGGGAAAAATTGACAGAGCACTGTAATCACTCCCAACATCCACTGAAGTTATTGATCCAAAACCTCTATAATCCCCTTCACATAACACAAGCAATTTCATATAATACCTGTAATAACAGTGCATTCAAACTCAAGTAGCCATCAGAAGCTTTGTATCTAATGGCAAAGCAGGCCTCTGCTGAGTAAGTGTAACAACTAGAGCACAAAAACACCGATGACTCTTGCCTTTCATAGGTAGCGGCCTGCGATAAGAGCTAGTTCAGAAGATAAACAGTTCCCAACGCCAAGGAAAATGAGCTATTAATTGCCCTCTTGCTAAAGACATCATAAAGGCCCTAAAGCCCTGGGTGCAAAACAGGGAGAAGGTAAGCAGGATTTGGGGACTGATAACGCCCCGGGTGCCATCCACGCAGCAGCGATCTGATGTTAATTACAAAAGGGGAAGGAGGGCTGAGAGGTATTTAGCTGCTGGGTCATTACATCCTTCCCAGGTGTTTTTCCCATGAAATGTTCCACCAGTTTTACAAGCTCCTTCTCTGGCTGATGGATTATTCCACTGCCTTATCAAAGCTTTGCCAGCTCCTCATTAATATATAGAGCGAGCGGCGCGGTTCTATATATCATTGTCTTCTTCTCGGGGAGGGCTAATCAGTCAGGCATTATCAGCCCGTCAGCAGAAGGCAGGCAATCAGGCCTGACAGCGGAGAATCATGGGAGAGCAGGGAAGGTTAAATGAGGCTGACAGTTGTGATAATGATGATTATACTATAAATTAAGATATGATGATAAAGGAGAATAAAAGACACAATCTGAAGCAATATTTGGTTTAACATGTCTCTCTTTTTCGGTACTGTTAAATGGCCATAACATTTATCACGCCGAACAAGAATGGACATTTAACTACCATGATAAAATAGGACAGCATCAGATTGAAAACCCAACAAGTTGTGATTATTGTGTCAGGCACTTTTCCACTGGTTGAAAAAACTGGAGATAGAGCATATGTTATAATCATTCATGCATTATTCTGCAGAATGAAAAGAAAATAGATCTATTTTAGAAATGTCTTCCAGACTTCTAGATAAAAAAAAATCCAAAAGGAAAAAATTAATATATTCTCCTGCTTCCAAGATCATTTTTATCAATGAAACTATAAGAACATAAGTGATAGTTCCTCCCTGCCACCTCCTCATAATGAATGCATGTATTTATTAGTAGCTGATTTGGAGGATTTGTAATTGTTTCACTGTTAGTCTCTTATTAAGCAAAACACTATAAATGAAATTACAACATCAACATGTCATTTTCAAAGATCACTCTCTTGTCAGGTGGTAAAATTAAGTAGGCTCACACAGGTGAAATCAAACAAGAGCTGGCACAGTTTCACTGTAGGAGCATATGCAATTCTGTGGATGTCGTGCAACTGTTTGGTTGTTTGCTTAGACAGATGGACTATGTATGTATCATTTGTTTATGATGTTCGTGTTTAGGGTACTTAACAATCCTAAATAAATATCATCAGAGTATGAGAATGATGCTCATTAGCAGTTTATGCAGTGTGCTCGGCCCTGTGCACCCAGATGGGCAGCCAGACCAGGCTGAGCAGAGAGCACTCTGTGCCTGGATGTGCTTACCCAGCATTGAAATGAAGGAAAAGTCTGGGAGGGGAAGTGCAAAACCTCTATATTAGGAAACCACAGATTTTAGGACAAGTTGCACAGAAACACTACTCTTCCTGTAGATATGCTAAAGAAATTATTGTCTACATACATAAAGACTGTTGTATAAAACAAATTGCTATTTTGCACAAATATATTGGTTTTATGTCCATAGAGCTGACTGTGCTCCTATTGCCAAGGCAAAACCTCAGAACAAGCCAATGGTGTAAAGCTATAATCTTAATAACAGTTTTGTACCTGAATACCTAAGTTTATTTTTGTATAATGCACTCTTATGTCATGCGTCTCTATCCACGATACTCATGCAAATATGAGCAAGGAGATAATTTGATAAATCGCTGTATTATTTGTTGCTATTTGATCTGGGAAAATGGTGCTTTTTTTGGTAGATATGAAAGAAGAATAAACTTCAATTATTGTATGCTATATTAAAGTGCTAGTGCAGGAGAGACAAATATTTTAAAAGTTCACAGCTTTATTTTCTCCATCTCTTTTTTATTACCTCAGATTGGGAAGTATTCACAGTATGAAATCTGATTATTAATTGTAGAAGTGGTTGAGTTGACTTCACAAGTCCGAGACAAAATTATTTGCTTTATAAATTAAACGAAGTGAGTCCACAACAAACCTCCCATGAAACACGACTTCTCTGGAATCTGCTCAGGCACTATAGTGATGGCAGTCACTTAAGTGCCTTAGACAAACAGAAATCTTTGCTGTGATTATAGTGATTACCTTTTCTGCAGTGACTGACTCAATGGAAATAAAACCAGAGCTATTTTGTAGCAGGTGAAAAAAAAAAAACCCAACAAAAAACAACAAACCCCACACAACCAAAAAAAACCCCACCTTGAAACAACTGCTGCAGTATTGTTTTCCACTGGAAATGGCCTATTGTCTAATGCACTTTAGAACAGTATTTTTATTATTTGATCAATTCGATTTACCAGAGCCATGAAAATTGCACACATTCCTCTCGTACAGATGTAAAGCAAGGAACACAGATGAGTTTATAAACCTGACAGCCTGTAATGGAAATGCTTATGCAACCAGCACTCTCTGGCTGTGCAGTCTGTGCTTCAGAAAAACCCAAAGATATTCATTATTAGAGGACAAGAGCATGAAAAAATACAAAGAAAGAACCGTGATCAAATGGAATATCCTAATGCATCATCCTAGGCTTTATTTGTGTTTCTTTTCTGTAATGATACACAGCACTTTGCCTTGTTTCAATTTGAAATATGCTATTGCATCTGAATAAAATCACTAGTGTTTTTCATGAAGATAAGGATTTTGTTTTGCTATTTATCCTCTCTAAGATCAGGATTTTATTAAAGGAGCAATGCTGCTTCAGAGACTTTCTCACTAGCTTGTTCCATCCATTCAAATGCACACTGAAGATATATTCACAGGACTTCAGTCCAATAAACCAGCACGTTTCAGTGTGATAATATATTTCTTCTAAGAGGCAGACAGGGGATAAGTCTGGTGAAATCAGGAAAGAGGGAGGAGACCAGTGCAAAGATTATGACTATATATTTTAGGGAGATCCACTGCTGGAGTCAAAACACTCTGTGCATGATCAGATTGAACTGGGGTTCTTAGAAAATGGTGATAAAATTTAGCATTTCCCTCCTCCCTTCCTTCCCTCAGCTGTAGCTACTCTGTAAATAAACCGAAGTTATTAGATTGGCTTGTTGAGGAAATGTCTGTTAAAAAAAAAAAAAAAAAGTTGTTTTCCAAGCTTTTATTTATTTGAGAGTTGTGGAGCTCATAATATATGTTGGGATATGTATCAGTGGGTTTTGATGTTCGATGCAGACCGTGACCAAACTGAGATCCAGTTCAAGACATATCAAGATAAATTTCAAATTTCTTAGTGGGAAATAGTAACACCGCTGAATTCAGTTGGGATTTTGCAATTCACTGGGTTCCTTCTGTGGAGACCTTAATATGTACGGACACACATCCTTGGGGCCTATATACTAAGGTTCAAGGACAAGGGCCCTTTGTCTTCCTTCCAACTTCTTTCCTCTCCTTCCCAGCCACCCCCTTTTAATGGTCCAGGCATATAGAGCGTACCCCCACAGTAGGATGGCCTCTGCTAACACCAGCCAAGTCTGAAATGCTTGGCTGAGACTCATTAGTCTTGTTATAGAAACACAATTGGAAGTGTGGTTTATCATTTGGAGGTAAGGTTCTAATTTTGGCACATAGGAGGCTGCAGACAGGAAAATATCTTGTTCCTTATTCCATTTTATTAACTTTGTTTTGTTCGCTTGAGCCTAGTACTGTGTAAGACTTTGAATAATCACAGCTGTACAGGTAGCTCCAGTAGAGTGAATGAGGGGCTTTTTCAAGGGCTCTGCTCCCTGCAGAAATGATTTGTACCTCTGCCTGATTGTCACTAACAGAAAATGAGAAATAGGAACATTCAATGCAAAGTAATGTGTTCTGTACAATTACTGGATTAATAATTTTATTCCATTACTGTGTGGGGAGAGAGGACATCAGGTTGAAGATCTGCAATTCTAGTATATTTCTAAGCGTCCTGTTAAGAGAGTGAGCAAGGGTCAGGAAACTTAATTATGCCATAACTAGATAGAAATTGCCAAGTGATAAAAAGAAACATCCAGCCAGATTCAGCAGGAAATTACAGCTTTAATAATATAGCATAATGCCTACTTCTATACAATTATTGGAGAGACCCTGAATGATTTTAAATAACAGGCTTGGTTTTCCAGTAACGACAGGGGGAAAAAAATCTGAAAATGACATTCTGCATTTTGCTGTAAATATTTTTCTGAGGTTTTGGGTTTGGGTTTTTTTAACACTGAATTATTAAAAATCGCATATTTACACTTGGTAATGTGGAAATGCTATTATTCTGGAATGAGAGAAAGGTTATATTTATGGAGGAATTTGTATTTGTGGGAATTAAGCCTGTGGAATAATTCTTTTAGTCTATTGTGCTTATTGTATTTCTAATTTTTAAATGAAAAAGCAAAGTGCACCGAAATTTATATTAAAAACTTAGGACTGACTATCTTTGTTTTACAATTCCAGTTTTTTCCACACTATGTCCAATATCTCCCCAGTATTCTTTCAGTAAAATGTTTATGAACAGATTAAAGATTTCCTTGAATGCTGATACAGAATTTCCTTATAATTTTGTAGTCTTTATGAAAGATTAAAAAGAAATACTACTTTAGCATAAAGAAAACTCTTCATCCTAATGAGAAGCAGCTCTTTTTTTTCTTTCCCCTCTCAAATGAAATAGGATATTTTAAATATTAAACTCTTATCACCTTTGTAAACACTGCATGTGATATTAAGGCCTTTTGCAATATACGTGTATGTGTTTGTCCATTTATTTCTAATGTAAGAAAGAAAAGTCATTTCTGGTACTACCCAGGAGAGCCCAGCATTTCATTTTGTATTCTGAGGATGCAGATTAATCAACCTGACTCTCTTACCCAGGGCTAGCCATTCTGCCTAGAAATCTGCATATCTGCATATTACTGTTCTTCCCTGAATTTAATTTCCTACAGGAGCTGATATTAATCACCCTGTTTAAACAGAGGGGATTTGGGGTCTATACAAATATGACATTTTTTTATGGAAGTTGTAGAATATTTTCTCCTTTTTCATTATTATTTAAAGAGACAATAGCATGGTGCTTTGAAGCAAACTATAGGAGATTATTTTTGTTTATTTGAGCTCATATATACTTAGTTGAGATTTTAATCATCAAATATGGCACACCAAGAAAGCTGTACTATATTTTTCCTTCCAGAGTCTGCCTTCCCCGCCAAGAAAATTCTTCCAGATTTCACTGCGTATGATGAAAGAGAGTTGGGCCATGCATGTCTCAAATACATCCTAGCTGAGAAAGTTTATTTGAACCCTTTATTTAAAACCTGTACCACTTTAATTGCCTGAATATCAAGCACTACACAAGCAGGCAGGCATTTCTACATTTCTGTTTTGCAACTGGTGAACCCAGGAAGAGAAATGTTGTTGATCAACACTGAAATGTATAAGACAGGCATGGCTTTTCTTGTGGATTTCAGGGGTCCCACATCCTCTGCAGCCACCTGGGGAGGCACTCGAAGAGTTGTGACACTGTCACTGAGAGGTGGGTGGAGGAAATCAGCTTGGTTGCCTCCCCATCCTCTGCCGGGTAAATCTGTATCTGTACAAGGCCACTGGTCCTGTCTGCATGCGGTCACAAAATTTGGTCAAACAGGGAATCCTCATGGCTGACAACTCCTTGTTGTCTCCAGGTGGAAACAAAAGCAATTTCATGAAGGCTGTGGCAGCAATGCTTTCACCGTCCTACTTAAAGCCCCCTCCATATTTTGTGTTTGAAAGTGGAGAACAATGAACTGTCACTGTGTGACTCCACTGATGTCAAGTACATTGTATCAAGCAGGAATTCAGTCCAATCCATCTGTCCCTCAGCCAGTATTACTTGGCATATTTTATTTTGGCTGCCGAGACTGCAGTTATGGTCCAAGCACAAACAACTCAGAAGAACAACATGCTTGGAAATATGTGCCTGCATACCCCAAGAGCCTGTGCCAGCTGGAAAAACAGAGCATACATCAGTTACTGACTAGATATACTGCCCATGTTAAAAAATGAAGCTGCTATCCAGATTTTTGTTTAAATTTACACCCTGGCCTATTGCGGCACTCCAGGTTAATTTAGATTGGCACCTCCTTTGCAGAGCTCTCTGATGCTCTGATGCAGCTCTGAAAAAGATGGGACTTCCTTTTTTTTTTTTTTTTTTTTTAAGGAAGGCTTAGCTCTTTCATAGCCTCTTGTCAAAGCAGTGACTTCCTGTCTCTTGTTTATGTACCCCAAAACTTCATGAGAAGAAATTCAACATCGCATCCTTCTTGGTTTCTCAGTCAAGAAATATATACATGCTTTGAGTTGGGGAAAAATGTAAACACAGAACTGTTGACTGTTTCCAGTCATCACAAGTATAGAGCAGGTGAAATAGTGAGTAAATTTTCACATAGGATGTGATGTGAACCTGTCCCTTTATTTGCAAGTTTTTAACCAGATATGATCTGGTTTCTATTCAAGTTCCTGGTTCTGCAAATCCTTATGTTGCAAATTCCAGAGAGCTTATATTGCCAATGTTTTCACTGGGTTTGCTTGGGCAAATAAATTGAGATGCCATAATGTATAATCAAGGCTGGTATTTGTAACTCTTTGATAAAAAGTCATAGTCATAGATTTTTTTTTTCATTTCTAACTCAAAACTGAATGTGAGGTTGATATAAATACTTTTTTTCTTTTTCTACAATTTTCATCAGCTTCTAGAAATTCTTTCTTATTTTAGAAAACTTATAATAAGGCAAAAAAATACCCAGTCATTGTGACTAACTCAAGATTTTCTGGGGGATTTATTATCAGAGGTCTTGGCATCACTCTGAAGAGATTACTGGTATTCATATCATTCTTCCTGAACACCTAGGCTGCTATATTTTCATTGCCTGTTACAAATCACAAGGGTATCGCCCCAGGCAAATAACAGCTTAGCATGTTTATCTGTCTGTGCTAATAGCATTTCATTTGAAGTCTTAAAAGTCACAAGTGGCTTAAAAGGGCACTATTACATGACTTCACATTTTATTGCAAAATGACAAGGTCCAGTTTCATTTGTTCTGCTTTGAAGTGTTCTTGTCCCTTGGCTGCCTGGCTGCAGCCTTTTCCTATTCAAACTTGGAGCACGATCCCCTTGAACCAAGACACTGTCTTCTCGATACAACAGAGAAAACTTCACTGGTAAAAACACCATTCTCAAGCTTAGTTTTTTGGCTTCCACTCTTGTAATATTATCCACTGTTATTTGCTTTAGTGATAGCTTGCCTGTAAAGGAAAATATTCTGTAAAATTACAGTTTTGTAATAAACATACAGTACATACAGTTATTGTCTGCATTCATATGGAAGCTAGAACTGAAAATCATTTAAAAGCATTAAAATAGTGTTCTGTATCCATGCTGAAAAACAAGTGTGTAAAAGTGAGAGTCTGGACTGAATAAATTCTTCCTGACATTTGATAGTGTTCATTTAATTTAAACTAAAAATGTTTTTGTCGTTAAAATTGTGTACCTGGACAGTTTTGTAGGAAATACAAAATGCAAAATACAGCACAGTTATTGCATGTAAAAAAGGTCAGACATTGAAGATGGTTGCTCAATCAGCACCACAGACAAATGTGTATTTTACTTTTTTTCCTGTCAAAGGTCTTTTGAGACAGGATTAGAAGCACTAGAAAAAGACTCACTCTCTCTCACCTAAGGGAAAAATCATATCGCTAAAGACAAATAATAATAGAGAACTCTTTCTGATGCAAATCTAAAGTCTTTTCATGCAATTAAAGCAACTGAAAACTTGGTTCACATATTTCCTTACAGGCCACCTGTAAGCTACACCTAACTTCTGAGTACGCTATGAGTACTGCACACTTATTTGGAATGGAAGTGTTTAAGTTTTGTGAATTTCAGCCTAATCATGCCGGAGGAAATCTCTGAATATTTAGAAAAAACCCTCTTGTTCTACTTGTGCTTATTGGAGCAAATTTTATAATACATATTTTAATTAGTACAAGAGTAAAAAAGGCAAAACTAGCAAACTAAATTTAATTTTTAAGTACTTTAATCACAGAATTAATTTTCACAGTGCTATTAGCAGAAGAATCCTCTGGTATAATATACGTGGTGTGAACAAATGCATATATCCTAGGTGCAAAACAAATGCCAACACTTTGTTTCATAGCAAATATTGTCATCTGAAAATATGCCTGACTTAGGCTAACGTGCTTATACCACGATTTTGCAATAGCAAGTACGAGATTTTCTGTAAATAAATCCATCAAAAAGTAAAATGGGAAGGAATTGTTCTGAATCAAATTATTATACCTGTAGAGCTTGTAACAAGGAGATATCTTACTGTTCTTTAAGAAACATGAGGCAGTGAGACAAGAGGCAATGACAGGAATATTTTTTTATTTGAGTCTTCTTCTATAACCAGATTCTTATTTATTTTACTGAAATCAGAAAAGTGTTCCGATCTGCAAGAACCTGAGTGGGGGAGATGTATGTCAGAAGAAAAGATAATTGATGGTAAACGTCAAATATTAAATCTTGATCTGGTTATTACCCAGCATATTAGCTATGTAAGAAGCTTAACAATTACAGCTATGATTGACTAGGTGGGATCCAAAATTCTAAATATCAACTGCCAGAAGGGATAATTATAACACATTAGCACCTGCGTGCTTAGACAAGATTGACAACTCCAGTCTAACATCTGCTTAATATCACTTTCATACTTTTCATATTTTTTTTTTCTTTTAGAAAGGAATAACAAAGATTTTCTTGAAGCATAACAATAATTCAGCATCCATGTTACACATTCAGTTGATTATAGTTGCTTGTTGTGTTTGGTCATGTTTTGCACTGACACATTTAAAATTAAACAAAGCCTTTTTGGGATTAGACAGCCACAGTTGTGGTATATTTTAGACAAAATGTACCTGTCAGAATCATTTGAAGAAATCCCAACAAGTGGGCTGCTCTTCAATCAGCTGGGCTGGCCAATGCAATTTAACAACAAAATGAAACTGGGCTGGAAAAGAAAGGCCTTGCTTTCCCACCACAGGAGTAACAGAGAGAAGGATATTTAGTATACAGTACGGACAGCTCAGTGAAGCTGCCCTGCTGGGCTCTTTGCAGGGGCAAGGCAAAGCATTCCCTTCCGGGCACAAATCCTGGCTGTGCCCACCCTGGGGCCCAGGCTGTGAGATGGGGGCATGAGGGCTCTGCCCCTGTGGTGCCTGCCCTTGTGCCTTCCCTTGTGCCAGTCCTTGTGCCAGTCCTTGTGCCTTCCTTTTCCCTTCCCTTCTGCCTGCCCTTCTGCCTGTCCTTGTGCCAGTCCCTGTGCCAGTCCTTCCCTTTTGCCTGTCCTTGTGCCTGTCCTTGTGCCCTCCCTTGTGCCTGTCCTTGTGCCTTTCCTTGTGCCCTCCCTTGTGCCTGTCCTTGTGCCAGTCCTTGTGCCAGTCCTTGTGCCTTCCTTTTCCCTTCCCTTCTGCCTGCCCTTCTGCCTGTCCTTGTGCCAGTCCCTGTGCCAGTCCTTCCCTTTTGCCTGTCCTTGTGCCTGTCCTTGGGCCTGCCCTTGTGCCTGTCCTTGTGCCTTTCCTTGTGCCCTCCCTTGTGCCTGTCCTTGTGCCAGTCCTTGTGCCCTCCCTTGTGCCTGTCCCCATGCCAGCCCTGTGCCCTCCCCTGTGCCTGCCCAGCTCTGTGCCCTCACACCAGCTGCCCTCAGCTCCTGCCTCCCAGACCACCCCAGAGCTGATCTGCAGGGGGGTCGTGCCAGGCCCCAGGAATCGCAGGGTGCTGGGACCCCTTCAGGGCTGCTCCTGTTCTGGGGTCCCCTCCCAGTGAAACTCACCAGTATATTCTGCCCAAGGGCAGGTGCTGCTTTCCTCGAGTTTAGTCTCAAGTACATTTCCCCAAACAGGAACATCAGCTGCCCCAACTTTGTGATGCAGGAGCACCTTTCCTGAGAGGAAAGCCAACCGAGCTGGATTCTGGCCTCATAAAAGAGCAGGGTGGCGGTGGTGGTCCCGTGATGACGCAAGTTTGATTAGCACAGATAGTGTTACCCCTCTGACCTTCTGGGCAGAGATGACATTCCTCAGCTGGCATACTAAAGACCCCTCCTGGCCCTGTGTGTTTCTGTGCAGGGAAAGCTCGGCAGTGGAGGCTGCTCTTGGTTTCGTTGGCAATTTAATGGAGTTTTTAATTGAAGCAGGCAGAAATTTCTCACAGAAAAATACATAACCACTACAATAGCAAGCTCTCCAGGCATTCAAAGGAGTATACTTAGTAAAAATTTATTGAAAAGGGGCAAAAACCTTATTCCCTGTGGGTTTAGCTTTACAGTAGCAGAACACTTACTAATTTTATATTGTCCTTTGCTTCCTTGAGTGAACTATGAAGCTTTAAGCCCTCGTAACTCTCTGCCCATTTTTTGTGGTACAATGGAAGGTTGGTTTTTAAGTTTTAAAAGGGCAGTTCAAGTATACACTGCTCAGACATGATGCCATGGAAGACTAACTCACCCAGCAGTGCCAGCAAAACTATGTACAGAGGCAGAAGAGTCTTCTCAGGGTGCAGCTGCTGAGTGTTTGGGCAAAGTCTGTTAGCAAAAGAAATCCTTTTGCTGCTATGACCACCTCTAAACATCTTAGGTGAGCTTTCTCCCTTATCAGTTCCTCCATTCCTTATTTTGGTCAGATGAGGTATTTTATGGCAGTTAACACAGCTTTTACCATGTGCCCTAGCCATGGGTGTCACAGTGTGAGCAGGTTGAAGGAGCAGGAGGGGAGGGCTCTGCCTGAGACCAGGCACATATTTGGCAACTTAGCGTCATGCAAGAACTACTTACTGCCTTTATCTGTGAGAGCAGTGCAAAACTCTGACCCTTCATGGGCCTCTAATGCATCTGAACATAAACCTAAGTCTTGCTGGACTTGATGGTGCTAATAGTAAAATTTTTCGATTTTCACCATGAGGACAGTCAGTCTCCTTTATTGGTCATTTTCAAGATCCAGCAAGATAAATTCCCAAGCAACTCTATATAAGTGCATAACTGACTCCTCTTTAAGGATGAGGCCTAGAGGCCACCTGAGGCTTCCTCTAAACTGTATTTTCCCATTATACCAATTTCTGAAAACTGTAATGAAAAATTCTGCTAACATCTATTTGCTAGAGAGGCTTAGAAAGATGTCATATGAATGTTTGTCTAATTCAGCCTAATAATATTAGCTATTTTTAAACTCAACTATTTTGCATCTCTCAGGGCATTTTTAAGCTCTTAACATCAATGTCTTAGACTATTGGGGTAAGTGAGGCATTTTCCATCACTTTCCATTTTGATACCACTGCTGTACTATTGTTTTGTTAAAGTTCATGTTAATGGCAGGTTTCTACCAAAGATGATGCATAACTGAATTTTGCACTCACAGAGCAACAGCAATATCCTGATTTTCAGAAATCTTTCAATATGCTGGGTATTGTTCTTTTTTATTTTTGGAGCATTAAGGAATAGATGAGAAGAACATGACCATAAAAGGTTATTTTGCATGTATTATCTTTCCTAGTTATAATGAATTCATTTGCATTTAATTTGAAGAAGTGGTTATTAAAGTTTAAGCGGCAAATGTAACAATTTAAAATTGTCTTTTGACTCCTAAGTAAACGTCACCACTGATGAAAATGCCCAACAGAATTTTATTATTCAGGTTAATATTATAGTAGTTTTCATTTTTAGTGACAGAACAAGAGAGAAGGCATAAATCCCATAACATCCTTTTGAATGTGGCATATTTAGGAGAGATAATTTATGGTTCATTTGAAGGGAGACCATCCAAAATGAGTGTCCTAAAATTTATGCTGAGATATTTGTTTGGTGCTGAGTGAAAGTGAAATTGTTCTATACAGAATTATTGTTCCTTCTCTTCAAATCCTGATACAGCATCTCTATCAATGTAATATGGTGAATTAATAAAATATATACACAACCAATGGTGTTAAATCAAGATGGTCAGCCCTGAAAGGGAGGAAACTTCCGTAATTTGTCATTTCTACATTTTCAAAGCCATTGTTTGAGGAGGGAGAAAGGGAGGAAGGCTACCATTCACTCCTTTGGCTGGCCACTGTCCATTCTTCCTTTCAGGAGAGGCTAAGATGACAATTTTTCAATATAGAAGCTGCAATTCCTTTGCAGTCTAACACTATTTTACATTTTGCCATGTTCCTTCCATTAATAGACATTTCAAAGGAGGTCATGGTATTTAAAATAGACTACTCTCTAATATCTTACCATCATTAAGCAGATAAAATTATATATATGTTCCACAGTGATAACAGTTACATAAATTCATGATTTTTCAGGTTAGGAATTGCATATATAAGTGCCTTGCTCATACTCCTGAAGTTACTAGTTGTTTTGATGCCTGAATCATTACATAATCCAAACTTTGCAGGTATATTAAAAGTAGGCTATAAAAATCAGGGAGATTTTTATTATTCATCTGAAGTTGATGTCTTATCCTATGTTGATCTAGTAGACACACTGGCTTCATAAAATTTAGCAGCGGTTAGCTTTGTGAGAAAATTTTAGACACAGTTGCTTTTTAATACCATTGGTTGTTTAATACCATTGATGTCCGTTGCTGCTCTAAGATGATCAAGAACTTCAGTTCATTTGAAGTTCATTTATAACTCCATAACGTGTATAAAAGCTAAATCAGCATTTCCACTACATGTAAATATTCCCTTTTTTTGTATTCATGTGAGATAATAGAGTGCAGTCAACATAAATGTGTTTTCTTATTCATCAAATATAACTCAAAAGATATCTGGTGGAAGAACAGTTTTCTCATCTGTTACCCTGTTATATATTCACATAATTTCCCAGATTCTCTATCAATCCATACTGGTTCAAAATTTTTTAAAATTTTGTTTCACATACAAATACTACCATTTTACCCTGTATTCCCTTCTAGATCATTATTTTACCTTACACAGCCTTAACGCATTTATATTTTGAAACCCAAATGTTGGGTTCTATTATTTGCCCTTTTTCTGCATCGGAGCCCATTACATAATTTTTTACAATTCTGTGTTTGTTTTCATTATCCCTTTTGAAAAAAAAAAATTACTGGAAATTTCACTGACAGACCAAACCCACCATATTTTTGGTTCTTTATTCATCATTTCCTGACTTCTGCAAAGAATACTGGTAGATTGAAGGTATGTGATTTGCCATTACAGCAGCCATCAGGGTTTGTCTCTAACACATTTGAGCATTTGATGGACAACATTTTTCTCAGACAACGTAAATAAATAAAATCCTATCTAAATGGCAAGATGCTATGTAATGATAAGGGCAATCAGATCTCCTTCTTCAAGCTGTTAGATGATAACAGATAGAGCAGTAGTGTTTGCAAGCTTCCCCACCGATAGGTAGAGCAAATAATTCCCGATGAATAATGCATCCAATGAGTTTAGCTTCTCTGTCTGATTGTGGCGTATGCTTGAGCAGACCATGATTTTGTCTAATCTGTTCATTATTCAAAGTATTTGATTAGTTTGGGGTGACCATTTTCTATGAGTGTACACAACTTGATTTACTTTAGTTATTTGTGATTGATCAGGCACATAATGAGGGCAATACACTGTTTTGTAGAACATATTTGTGTGACACATGTGTCAGTACTTTGTAAGGACTAATTTTCAGCAAAGAGGACTGTAACTTTGAAATTCACTTTTGCTTATGTGTTGGTTTTTTTGGCCAGTATAACTCAGCTTTATAAAAATTCACAAAAGGGGTGAAACTAGGACCATGCTGAGCTTATTAAAAATCTTACCTACCGTGAGACCTTTTGATTACCAATGGGGCTGTGTAACAAGTACAGGAAAAGGACTTCAGCATCAAGCCAGCTAAATCTAAACTTTTTATTTTGACCAACTGGAGTATGAGTTGATGTATGCAGCTACTGGAGCCTATGAAGTCCAATGCCATTCAGACACATCATCAGTCAACCATTGTGTAATAAATGCTTTCATTTATTGATAACCTCTAATCTATGTCAGCTCTTTATAATTTGATACTTGTCTTCTATTACCACTTCTACCACCACTATTACCACAAAAACATTTAATTCTTTTTTCATCAGAAATAATCTTGTTTTAGCAATTAGTCCATAAATTCCTTCACTTAAGGAAGGAATTCTTCACTCTTCCATTTCATTGTTGCCCTCAAATGTTGTTGGGTTCATCAGGACTGCTTGACTAAATTTGTCTGTGAAAAGAGTGTATGATATTAAAAATACAGTCATATTTCTGTCTAGAACAAATGCCACTGCGATACTTACAATCTCTTCTGTTTCAACATACAATGTATTAAAATCCTTTCAGAAACATTGAAGTGGCATTGCCAGTGCATCAAACTTCACAAAAGCCTGTGATGTCAAGGTTTGCTGGATACAGTTCTCCTGTTTAGGAACAGCTCTTCTATTTGTTTAAGTAGTTAGACATTTTTAAGTGCCAGCTGGTGCACGTTTTAACATCAAATTGATCCAATTATTGTGTTTTTTTCACCACAAAATATTGTCAGGAGCAAGATTATATTATGCTTCTGTTGGGTCTTTTTAAGCTTACAGTCAAGAACAGCTCAGAAAACTGTGCGAGATTTTAACTTTTGTTTTGAGGCACCTACACTTAAGAACCCAAGTTTGTACTTACTCTCTGTGATTGTGTTGGCCTTGAGCCCCACATTTTATCCACAGAAATTGCTGTCCCAACATTCCCATGCCACCCTCAGGAAAGCACTGGTCTTGTAGGAGGGCTAGTGCTGTTCCCCAGGCTGCACCAGAAATGTTCACTTCTCCCCCTGTTCTTGGGTGGCAAACTCCTGCAACAGGCAGCCCTGACCTCTGACAGCTTCAGGCCAGTGCGGGAGTTTGCTTTCCCGGAGGGGAGCAGAGGACAGCAACTCAAGCTGACAGTGCTCTTGGCTGAGCAGACACATCTGTCAGCTGCCCCTTCCCAGACAGTAAATGCAAACCTTGCTACCTCTCCTGGGATGCAGCGTTGCCCCACATCATGATAGACTGATAGGAAACAATAGGTTTCTGCCTTTTCTCTGTATAGGTGGTGAATAAATTCTTGCACTAAAATAATGTGCAAAACGCCTCTTTGTATATGCAGATAGAAGAAAACTTAGCATGGAATTGTATTGATAGTATTAAGGAATAATTTAAATTTCATTTTGATCTGTTAGTGTCTGCATTGCTTCCTGCTAAGTATAGACTCTCAAGTATTGAGTAGAAATTGGGAATAGATTATATTGATGGAAAAATTAAGTTAAATGCCAATTTTAAGGTTCAGACTGTAGCAGAGCTGTTTAATCTGTGAGTTATCTGCTTAAATCACTCTATGAATGAAGGCAATTGTATAATCAATGTGCAATACAGACACTTTTCAGGTGGCAACTATTGATTGCTTTTACATTTTTAGACTAAACAGACAAATACCTCAAAATCAAGTAAGATCTTTGTGCTCAAGTATATATGTTTGGTTTTATATATATATTAACTGAAGCAGACTGAGAGTAGAAGTATCTGTGACTCATCAAGAGACGTGTACAAATCCTTGATGTGCTTTGTTGGAGAGACAGTGTCATAAGTAACAGCTTTATGGTCATTATTTACCTTTTCAATACCATGAAAATATGAGGAGCAGGGAAAGGTCACTCTAATGGAGCCTTGATAAAGGTCCACCCCCACTTGCTGTGTGATCTGCACACATGGAATAAGCTCCAGAGGTATTACAGCAAGCAAGGTGTGGACAAAAATGACAGAAGAGTTGTTGACACTGACAATCTCTTTCTAGCAATTTTTTGTCAATATGAATGACAAAAAGGTCAATGTTTTTTTCCCCAGCAGTTGTTTCCTGAAGCCCTCGCCTGAATACAAGGGGAATCAGCCTGAAGCAACCTTTGGGATTTTTGTTTTGGTTTGGGTTTGTTGGTTTGTTTTGTAACTTTTATTATCCCCCATGCTTTTTTTTTTTTAACTTGGTAACATAAAGTATATCCACAGTTAAGTACAGACCAGCAGAGTGTCCAATCTCATATGAGAATGAAACCCTGAGAAAATCATTGTGGGTTTAAGTCTTCACCACTGCTTCACTATTGTAGCTTAAATTACATATAACAAAGACAGATCCCACTTAAAGTCCAAAATACAGAAGAGAACAAGGATGGTGGTCTTTCTATGCTGCTACTCACAGTATTGGACTTTGTTTCAATGACTTTATTCTGCAAAATATAATTTATCTGCTCTTTTTTGCTTAGAAGGTGTTTTCTACCAAGTCCCACCCTCATCAGCAATGTGCCTTAAATCTATCTTTTCTCCGGAGATATCCTCCTACACTGCCAAGCTTCTCCAAAACCAATTGCACTTGTCTCCATTTGAGGAAATATTTGAATTCATCCCAAACGATTTGGCATATCTCTTTAAAGATGATATTGCTGAACACTGAAGCTTTACTTCATTTTAAAGTTTCGTGGTTCATGTGAAGTTTGATCTCTTTTCCAACACTGATGTAGTTTTAGAAAACTGTTTAGTTTTCTGCCTCTGTCTTTTTTGACATTGTTCTGTAAGTGCTGTCTTGTTAAGAATAATGTTTCTTCTATCATGGGTATTCCACTATCGTTTCTCCTTCTCCAAATATGTTTTTTCCATATCCACATGTCAATCAGAAGCTTGCCTTAAACTAGCAAACGATAGTCAGTGTAACTCAAATTGAAGATAAAGGTTTTTGTGCTGAAACTTAACCACGGATGGCAGAATAGACAGTATCCATGGTTTCACAGGAACAAACACAACTCCACCACTGGATCTGCACCTCTGCTCAAGTAGTTCACATGAAACAGATGTGTTGTATACCCTACAGCAGTGCTCCACAAGAACAACTGCCCATTTCTGACACCTGCTCTACTGAATGAGTGCTTTGCACAGGTAAAGACCAGTGAACCAAAAGAGAGGGCAGCAATAATACCTGCTCATAATGACTGTATTAAAGCCAATTATTACCATAACATGCCTAGGCACATAGCAAAGAACTGAAACTGTGGTGGGCCGCCCCTCTGCCTCCCAGGCCGATGCTTCTTTTGGGGCGATGTGGGCTTGCCTGGGCAGGAGAGATTCTGGGTGTGCCTCCGCCTCCCAGGCCAGCTATGATTTTGATGGAGTCCATTTTGGGAGCTGGAACCACTCCTCCTGGGGGTGTGGATTAAGGCGTGCTCAGGGCCCCGGATCCGCCCATCCCTCCAGATCTTTCTGTTCAGTTATGTATGCCATTGGATAATTTGAATTGTACCCCTCCCTCCTATGTTATCGTTGGTTTGTGTATGCTTGTACCCTCCCTCTCCCTCTTCCCTCATTGGTCACTCCCTTCCCTATTTAACTGGCTGCGCTCTTGCCGTCGGGGGCCCTTTCTCCTGTACCCTTTGGGGGTGCAGGGCAGATGGTCCGGCCCTCCTTCCCCTGCTCTCCCTCCCAACCACCACGAACCCTCTACCCAAATAAAGGAGAGCTTGGGGAGGAGAATTCCTCCCGCCACCCTTCGTCTCATCGTCATCTTTTTTATTTTTGACTACAACATGAAACAAAGTCCACTGAGGGAGGTAAAAGGATGACTGCTGACCCTACAGAATCACAGAATCACAGGATGTCTAAGGTTGGAAGGGGCCACTGGGGGGCCATCTAGTCCAACCCCCCTTCTCAAGCAAGGGCCCTTAAGGAAAGTTTCACATGATTGTGCCCACATGGTTTTTGAACGTCTCAAGTGAGGGAGATTTCACAGCATCTCTGGGCAACCTGTTCCAGTGCTCAATCACCCTCAGAGTGAAGACCCTTATGTTCAGATGGAACTTCCTGTGCATCCATTGCTTCCAGTAGCCTCTTGTCGTATTTCTTGGCACCACTGAGAAAAGCCTAGCTCCATCCTTTCAACACCCTCCCTTCAGGCAATTATAGACACTGATAAGATCCCCTCTCAGTCTTGCTTCATGTAGCTTTGGATCCAGATTAAAGTGTAGTAAATGTCTGCCTCACAAGTGGTCTGTGACCACACTGCTGGAGATTTTCAGCATCTTTAGTATATTAACAACTGCGGTGACAATCTATTATACACTTTCAAGTGTGTATCTATGAGTGTATATATCTATAAAAAAGTGTGTGTATTTATGTATACATAGACTCATAGGTTTTAAAACCTATGCATCGGTTTTATTATGTTTTCCATTCTGTGTCATCCTGTTTGTAATCTCATTTACACAAAGCTAATTTCCTCTCGTATATGTGGAATTCTTCCCATTTCTCACACATATTTTCAGCCTTTCCTCAGGACCCATAGGTATGTACCACAATGTCGTTTTGTTATGAGATAAATAATCATATAATGATTTCTGTTCCTGTGTATATACTTTAATAAATATTATCATACACAGAAACTACACTAAATCAATTTTATTCCTCAGCCTTTGTATTACCGGCATTTTTAGACATTAAATTCTTATGACCATCATGTTCTCAGAAATGCTTTTTCTGTACTCAACGTGCTGAGACCTTGATCCTAAGAGGACGTTCTCGGTGGTTTTGTATTGCAAAAATCTTGTGTACTGATTTAAATACCAGTATACTGACAATACCAGTTTTAAAACATTTTTCCCTACAATGGAACAAACCATCTTGACATGCTCAAAACCCCTGGAAACTCTTGTTTTTCATTTACTGCTTGCAGCAAACTAAAACTAAACTAAATCTAAATTCAGGCATCAAGTTCAGATGTTTGAGAACCTCTCTTTTTTGACCTGTTCAGCTAAATGTTCTGTTGATGGCAGCCCAAAGAGAAAATAGTACGTTTAAAAGCTTTAAAACATTTTTTCTGCTAGAATATAGGTCTTTAATGATAGTCCAAAGTCGACTTTTGTCATACTATATGAATTTCAAGAGGCAGCAAAATTGCTGAAGAAAAGTAGATGACATAAACCTCAAGTGTCACCTGAATATAATCAAGAAAAATTCAAAATGAAATTACTTGGGTTTTGATCTCTAATACATCAGAACGAGTAATAATAATAATATATGATAAAAAGCAATAGCTTTCATTGTCAACACTTTCATTTTCCTGGCATTTTCACATTTATGCTCTGATCAGCTACTGTCTCTCATTGACCCCAAACTGCCTCTTTATGCTCCGAGCTTTCAAACTGCAAAGCGAATGCTCCTCATTCCCTTCAGATGGACTAGGGTACCCAAATTTTCATGACAGGTGGATTGGTGGTCGGTGTTTTATCACAACAGCACAGCACTGGATCTTTGGTTTTATATCCCTACTTGCCAAAGGGAAAGGTATTTCCCTGAGGGAAGCATTTTCAGTACCTGAGAGAAGAAAATTTTGACAGGGGGGATCCCTGCAGGCAAACCTTTTCCTTCAGGAGGGGATCACATGGGATGAGGTATGTGCAATCATCCTCACATGTTCAGGCTCCTGAACCTAAAATCTCTCATGAGGTCACACTCTTCTTTCCCTCCCCAAAACACTGCAAGGATCCCCCTCTTTATACAAATATTTTTGTCTACATGATTCCTTCATTCAGGCACTACTGCTCATGTGTGTCTTTGAAGACTGGCATCCAGCCTTCAAAATTTTTATGTAAAGCATTTACAGAGAGTTAAAACATGTGTTAGGATACACATTGATCAGTGATTTTCAAGGATTGCTATGAAATCTATATATGTTATAACCTTAGCGACCATCAGAGAGGCTACACTTTCTGCCTCTTGATGTAGCAACACTTAGGAAATAGACACAGTAATAAAAATACATTAAGTGCAAATAGATGACAAAACCATACCAAATGCTGCTACCTATTACGAAAATTCCAAGAAGGATGGAAAATTCTGAAGCTGTTAAAAGATAGAGGAAGTGAAGTAATTCCACTTGACAGTTGATAAAACAGCACTTTTCGTATTCCTCCATGTAAAAGTTAATTATTTAACTTAAAGGCTCAGTTTAGCAGTATATTCTAAAGAAACAGCTTTTGGGAATGCAAAATCAATCCGTTTGAATATATTTTGGCAATAATGTAGGTTGTTTGGTTTCTCCCTTCATTTGTTGTTGCTATGTTCTACAATTTGAAGAGTTTTTCAATCTCTATGTAGCTCGTAAAAGGATAGTAACTGGAAAAAAATGCCAAACTGCTGCACCCTAAGTTTCAGGGTTTTTAAAAAACCAGTCATATGATAAAAACTAAGTGGAATTTAAATTTTTATTAACAAAGTTATAGAAGGGACTTTGCTCCCACAGACTGTGGTGAAGCATATGCTGGCATGGTCTCATGATTCTGGTCCTTAGACATTAAAATATCATCCCTTTCCATTGTCAGAATTTTACTGAATTGATTAAGAAGGTAATCCATTTGAAAATCCTGTGCTTATGGTGCATATTATTGTATTGTAATACTGTAATTATAATGGTGTAAATACAGAGTCATATGAAAATAAGTGACAAATCTATGAAAACCAGTCATAACCTGGAATGTTAGAAACTTCATATAATGATACAGACACCAGCAGAAAACACTATATCAATAAAATCAGCAAAGACAAATGGAACTAGTGTATGTCATTTTGATTTCCAGAAAGCAGAGGTTTGAATTCTCATATGTTATTGCTATAAAGAGAGCTGGAGCTTGGGCAATTTAAAACCTAAGTGGGAATTTATTAGCAACAAAAATACATTTGCCACCTGTTAAGCAAGGCATGTGTTGATATCAAGCATATGGTCCTTCTCAGCCTGTGAAAAAGGAGCAGCTGTTCCAATATGTCCAGGCTGTAAGCTGAAAGGATGACAAAAAACAGTGAAGAAACACCACTCCAGTAATCCTTGGGCTTTCAAACTAAAAACAGAAGAAATGAAGCAGGCACTAGATGAAAGGTGAGACAGAGCACACACATGCCCTCAGCTTAGAGAAGTACACATACACACACGTTCATGAGCTCATATAGACAGACATCCTCTGATGGACTCACTGATAAATCTATAAAGAGAGTTCAGGAGTTCTTGGATCTGCAAGACCTCTCAGATCTGCTATATTAAGCTGGGTTGTTTGGGCCTCTACCGGGGACTGTTTGATAGCTCAGGAGAGACACAAATAAGCTACCTAAGGTGAGCATAGAGCCAGTATGAAAACACTGCAGATGAGGTGATTCTCTCATTTTACCAAGTGTTGCTCAAGGTGACACACAAGAAAATCCTTCCATTTTCTGGGCATTCACAGTCCGCCCCTGCTAAAGGAAGGCTTGCAGACTCGTTTCCTTGCAGGTTCATTTTCTGTGTGTTAAACCTAGCTGTCAGAGCCACTGTGATAAAACTTTTATATCATTATTGGATGACTTTGAAACTCGATGAGGAAATTAGAAATTATTTTGGTGAATTTGAATCTCCTCATGAAGATTTATTCTAAGCGTGGGTACATAGACAGTTACCATCACTCAGGTTGAATTTGTGACCTTATTAACAAGGGAATGAAAAATTAACCAGAAGGAACTAAAAGGGAGAAGGACTGCTGTCTAGCCATCACCTGAGCAGAAGCGGATTTGAGTTCTGATTGGACCTCCTAGGCCTTTCTCTCCTAGGTTAAATAAAATTGACTTTGGATAACATATATAATTTCCAGAGTCTGGAAGCACTATTAATCCTACCTCTAAAGAATGTGGATATTTTAAATCCTTCTGGATCTCCCTCCTGAAGAGGAAATTCAGAATGAGAGCTTATAGGTGCATGGTTAAGACATGTGGGAGGTGTTAATTTGCATCTTCTCATGAAAGAAGAGAGCTCTAACCCTCCATCTTCCATATGTGTAGGTTTTCTAGCTGAACAGCTGTGTAGTAAAAAAAGAGGAAAGCAAGCATGTTTTAAAAGAAAGAAATGGGTGTAACTACACTCAACAGGGAGTGCGGTCATGTAAATGTGTCTCAAAGATTTTGTTCCTGGACTCCAGTTGCAGTTAAGCATTGTCATGCTATGCACTTTTATAAAACCCAAGTGCCTTTGGCACAATTAAAGGGAAATTTGAAGTTTTAAAGATGATGTCAGCAGAGTTCAGGTGCTTCCAAAGCCAAGCGTCAGCTCAGTCTGTGATTTCAGGATAATGATTCTTAGGACAGACACTTGCCTAACCTTGAAATCTTGGCTCCAGTACTTAAGCACTTCTTGAAAGCCATATTTATGACATCAACATTTAGGGAACTGACAAATTTTCCTCAGTTACATGCAGTCATATATGTTGGCTCCATATTTATTTAATGATGAGAGATAGGAATATTTAGAGTATGAGGCAGTCCACCTAGAATTCAGTCCTTCAAAAAATATTAGCTACCTAAAGTTAGACAGGAAAGAAATCTCAGCTGGGTAACAAATTTTGGGGAATTATGCTTATTCCTATTTCTTCAGCTGTCAACTTGGACAACATATTCCATTTACTAACTACACTCCACTCTGTATTTTTTTCAGCTTCATTTTGATTGTTTCCAACCATGTTTTTACTCTTCTATTTATTAGTAGATCAATTAGTAACGAAATTACTTCTGTTTCCACCTCAGTTTTTCAGGCTAAAAATTCCTCAGTAAGATCCAGTTTCTTTCACCTCTGTGAAAACTACAGGCAATTTTGTCTTGTTCTCTGACCTTTATGAATAATTAAGTTTGCTCTCTACCTGATTCTATTGTCCAGTCCCCTTTGCGTCTGCTATTTTTTATAAGGCATAGAGAAGTCCTCATAGTACTGCAAATGCAGCCTCATTCATAAATCCCTCATGCAAGAGCTGGATGTTATTATCTATGATGTTATTTTTACCTCTCTGAACCAAAATAGTAACATTTTATATTACTGTTAACCGCTGTCCTGAAGCTTTTTGAGCTCAATCTGTCTCCAGATCCTGCTTCTAGTCACTATTTCGTGCCACATGATTACATAGGGCAGAAAAGCTTTCTCCTATTTTCTGTCCCTAATTTCATTATCTTACACTTCTCTACATTTAATTGTTTAAGGCACTTACTTTCCTTTGGCACAGCCTGTTAAGAGTCATCATTCTTTTTGTCATTCTTTTTTTTTTTAAATTGACTGCCCCTAGTATGTATCATCAACAAATTTCATTCCCCTGGTGTACATCTCTCGTGAGTTAAAGCCAGTTTTAATACAGAAATAAAAGTGTGGCAGAGCAGGCTCCCTTTAGAACAAATTGTTACTCTCCCTTATGCACTTTTCCCCTTTGGTCTCATAAACATTCTTAAAGCACAGATGTGTCTGTATTTATGACACATTTAATGACCTTCTAGCATAAATTTCAGTGACATGTTAACTACAAAACTCTACTCAAGTCCTTTTAACTCTTCTGATTCCCTGTTCTTGATTGATCTATGCACTGTTGCTGCTAATCTTCAACATCACCTGTGGAAACTTTGGCTGTATTCTTCTTCAGTATCATTACAATTAAAATCAGCTTGGTAAAAACAAAGCAGGAACACAGAAAGTAAACCTGATTTGAAATGAGAAACATAACAATGTGTCTGAATTATATGAATGTTTATAATATACAAACTACTGCCATTACATTCTATAAAAAGACTTAAAAGTAATACTGTAAAAATGTTTTGTCAGCAGACTGGAATGTCAGTATTGTTCATGACTGGTTTGGCTAATTAATACTAATTTGCTGATTTAGTAAAAGTCCTATAGGTTTTCCTTTATATAACTTTAATTCCTTATGTATTTTAAATATTTTCTTGGTTTATCTCATTCAGAGATTTAGTTTTACAGCCCATTTGTAACTAGGTTCTCTTTTTATATCATTAGAGAGGCATCATCTGCAGCCGCTCAATAATTTGTCTTTATGCATTCAAAAATGCTTTTTTCATCATTTATCTTTACATGTGCAAAGAAGCTATTTTGTCTTCTTCCCACTCTTTATAAATAAATAAATTTATTAATAAATAAAATGCTAAAAGATCATTCTCTTATTCTGGTGTTACATTAAAGTCTAAAAATTCTCTGAAATTGACAGCATGGAATTAACCATTATGTGAATTTTCTTGGGGGTGAATAGGGAAAACTCCATGAAAAGAGCTATTTTCTTGTAATAATTAACAATCATTTAACAATCTCATGGGTTTGGGCTCTCAGCTGATATAGATTTCTCTGCTGGTTTAAACCAGCTGAGAGTCTGACACGTCAACACTTTCCTCTATTGCTTATTATTTTATACTGAATCAAAATTGCATTTTACATTTGTGCAGTCAGAGGGAATTGAAGGGATAGGAAAGAAGCAAATATTTAATTTTTATAGCTTCTCTTCTGTGTTTCCATGACCCCTTTCTTTCTGTGCCTGCTTTAGATAGTTACCACCAACAGATACCTTATAGTTTTTACCTACTCGCCAAAACCCTCATTATTACTCTGATTCTTCTTTCTTTGAAGTGAGCAGAAATTGAAATACTGACTTTAGAGTGAGAAGATTTAGGACAAAGATAAGTACCTTAGGGAGTAGTTACTCTTATCAAGAAATAAATTACTCATATCAACAAATAAATGAATAAATAGGAATGATTAGGTTATACACTTAGCTTTAATGCAGGGTAACTATGAAAGCAGGTGTCTCCTATAATACAGATCCCAGGCAATGTGGAGATCTTCCATATAAAAAGTTCCCCCAAACCATTTTTTATTTACTCAATTTTCAAAATGTGGATGCAATAATCCAAAAGATTCTACTTTTTTTTACCATGGGTGATATGTCAATACTTTAAGGTCCACAAAATCCTGAAGGTGGGATAAAAGGTCAGTTCAATATTTGCTTGTTAGAGGCTATTCTGGTGCTTCAATTTTTAAGGTACTGTTATCACAGACATCATCAGATCTTCTTCAGTTATGGAAATACTCCTTTTAAGTGCTGATATGATAGGATTAAAATTTAAGCACTCATGTTGTAAGAGATTAAAATAAGATATTCAAGATTTACCCTCCTTTCCCCTTCCTATTGCAATGGATTGAGCCCGTAAGTTCACACTGTGCAGATTAATGTCAACACTGCCAGCTTTCCAATACTCAGGAAAATTATAGTACACACACATTGAAAACCTCAATGTCTTTTTGAAAGCCTTTTCTAAAGCATAATTGCTCATAAAGTAATTTGTAATTTAGAATTGTACAGACTAAGTTCCCATGAATGCCCTCTGGTTTTGTGCTTATAGCAGTGCATTGAAAGGAGCAAACAAACTCTTTTCAAGGTATCAGTTGAGCTCAGTCTATCCTCTCTGACTTCCCTGTTAAATCTGAGGATTTTCATGGTTAAATAATTCCTGCACATTTGTCATGTAGTCCATTCTGGGATTTGGCCCTGAAACGAAACACGCTCAGGAGCAGCAGGAGCTGTGCGAGGGAATCAGGGGAAGCTGTGTAGCTGCTACCATACTCACGAATGGGCAGGCTGCACATGGCATTGCTTTTTGAGATTTGGGAGGAGAGAGATGATTTGTTCTGGGAGGTCTTCCACCTGCCTCAGCACTGTATGCCATAATAGACACTCCAACCTTTCCACCCAGTTGATGGCAGATGGGTTTTCCCTGTAAATGTAAATTTCTCTGATTTAGTCCACATCTGAGACTGCAGTGGCTTCTCTGAGCACTGAAAAATCTGAGGGAAACCAATTCAGAACTGACAGCTGTCCCTTCTGTAAACATAGTCAATAAAGGAAAACATATTAGCTAATGTAAATCCTCCGGTCTGTGCATGAGTAAGGCCACTGCAGCTTGGAGCCTTCTCCTTTATAATAGCTTGTGAAAAGATGGGATTTGAGATCATTGCTTTTAGCAATTTCCTCTGAAGAAGAAAAAGGAAGATGCTTTTTCCTCTTGAAATTTTCTATAATTAATCTTTATTTCATAATTATATTGCTGGCTCAAATTTTACAGGCTTAGACTGTAAATAACAACTGTGAAAAATAATTCAGGACTGAAATGAATGAGATGTAAAGCTAATTCCTACCAGCCTTCATGTTGCATGATAACACTGTTTCTTGCAACTGACTGCATCGATACTATGTGGGAGAGCCTGCTACTTTAGGGGGACATCTGCATTCATAGCATCCTGATGCCTGCATGCTTTGCTTTGGAGCAGGGATCCCAGCTTGGGCTGCAGCCTGAATCCTTACCATCCGGTCAGGTTCAGACCCTGGTGCGAGGTGTCACCTTTTCCATAATGCCCACAGTTCCTTGTTGAGGGAGAAAGCTGAAAGCAAGCCCAAGAGCCAGATAAACTTCGGCACAGGCAGTCAGGAGACTGTGGTTTGCATTGCACTGGAATTAAAGATGCATAATACCAGAGGGGGAACCCAGTGTAGATTCTTAAGAAGTGAATACCAGTAAAGTTTCATCATCTTGCCATGAATAACTGAACTTTGTTAAGAAATTTAAGTTTTGTTGTAGTTGAATTGGACTTCATCAAGAGTCAATGCAGAGACACGGGAACCTTTCTCTGGGCGTTGCTCAACCTCTTTTATGACAGAGATTTCAGACTCTCCTGACTGAGCTCCTGGTCCTGGCTCTCCAGTGGAGAGGCTCAGACTGGGTAATATTAATCCTAGTAATGCCTGAAAACAGACCAGAAGTTTTGTAGGAGAAATATTTTCACAGGAGGCCTTTTTATTAATACCAGAGAAGAAATCTTTATGTGAAGATAAAGAGGGACATAAGATAAGAGGGAGGGGCTTAAATGCTTCAGGAGCATTTTCCTAAAAATGTTTGAAACAGTGCCTGAGATTAGGGAGGCCTGCATAATATGACTTTCAGACTGAGAATGTTGTGTTAGCCTGTGACCATTTTTCAGTTTCAACATATTTTCTTACTATCTTTTTAAGTGATTTTAGTTGAAAAGTAATGTTGCCTAATAGAAGGAAATCGTTTCTTGAAAACTGGAGCATTTCTTTCCAGTGTATTTTTTTCCTCAATAATTTACTTTTTAAAGTAATTATACTAATAAATGCAGTTTACAAACATTCTTTATAAACACCAGAGAATCCAAACAGAAGAGATGTGGCAAAATGTACAGAAGTTTGAGATTCATGGTCTGTGTCTTATAAAAACCATGAAAATATACCCAGAACAGAAATCTTAACTGAAGAGCAGATTTTTTAATGTCCATTAGTTGCTGACCTCACATTGGAAATATTTTAGAGAGCAGGAATCATTCTTCTCTACTTCTGTTTCCATACAACCTGTAGCTCTGAGACCTGTAATCTCTACCAAATTTGGTTGAAACCAGCCAAAGTTTGGTTTGCTGCCCTTTGGGCAGACAGTGATAGCTGTACAAAAACAGCTGAACCTGTCAGCCTGAATGGACACACACAGATTTTATTCTATGGGAGGAAAACCATTTCCAGCTTGAGCTTTAAATGCCTGCATTGTAACACCCAAAGGGATAATAATTTAATTATGAAGGGAAGAAATTTCATATTGGAAATATTTAAGGAGAATAGATCCAATAGCACTGTTTAGAGAGCTGTCTGATTGCTTTTCATGTTGTTGAAAGTTGAGATAGACTCTAGATACTTAATGACCTGCCAGCTGGCACCTGTAGCAGACTTCATCCTTAGCCCTTCAGCAGCTTGCACCACTAGGTGAACTAATGTGAAATATCCAGTCGTGTGAGAAGGAATGTTCTTTCCTTCCTTCCTTCCCTTCCTTCCTTCCTTCCTTCCTTCCTTCCTTCCTTCCTTCCTTCCTTCCTTCCTTCCTTCCTTCCTTCCTTCCTTCCTTCCTTCCTTCCTTCCTTCCTTCCTTCCTTCCTTCCTTCCTTCCTTTCCTTCCTTCCTTCCTTCCTTCCTTCCTTCCTTCCTTCCCTTTTCAAAAGCCACCAGACAGAGCTTTTCAAAGATGCCTAGTTTCTTCTCTAATGCAATGTCATATTGACCTGGTTTTGTTTTATACATCTCTATTCCTGTAAACTGGCAAATGCAGCAAGTTTTGTGCTGTGTATTTGATTTTATTCTTTCTTGACCTCTTCTGTGTCTCATAGCAAGTATGGCATCTTTTTCTTGACCAATGGGTTTCAAGTGTACTTGTTTTGCTTTTGAATGCTTCATAAGTCATTGCATTTTGCATAGTTTGGATCTTAAATTGATATGAATGTGGTTGGTCTCTTTGAAAGATGAAAAAGAGCAGAGGTTTACAATATCCTGGGATTTTCTTGCTGTCAGGAAAATTTCATTTTCATTGTATATTTGGATTTTTAGAAGGAAAAGGTGACTTATGAGAACACAGTAAGACACAAAACACAGCGTCAGGGTCCCCTTGGATTTGGGTTGATACGTCCCTCTGCCAGGCTTCCCTGCTGCTCATTCCATTCTTTAGTTGTCGCATCTACTTTGGCATTAATGTCACCCATCACAAAGTGTAAGTTGTGTTTTGGTATTCTGTCAATCACACTTTTGAGACAATAGTAGAATTTGTCCTAGTCACTGTGTTCTTCTGTCAGAAAACATCTCTGCATGATTGACATCTTTAGGAACTTGGTTTGGAATCTGGCATATATGATGTGCTGGCTGATAGCTCCCCAACCAAAGCGTGGACTTTTCCATAAAATCTGTCATGGTGAATGTTATCCAGTTTGCATGTTCCTTGTCACACAGATGGTTCAGCTTTCAGTGGGTTCAGAGATGAGTCCCCAGTTTTTATCTTTAGCAAGGACCATGACACAGGAATAAAGAAGAGAACACCAATGTCCTTTGCAGAGGTTTGTAAGCACATGGAAGGAGAGGTATAAGAACATTTCCCTGAAAATCAGCGGGACAAACCACAGTCCCTGCATGTTTGCCTTGTTCCAGAAGTTCCTATTCCCATGAACAGAAGCAGATAACCATACAGCAATTCTATTAAATAGCTGGTCAGATTATCCAGGGTGATGTGAATATTTCCTTGCTTTCTGAGTCACTGCATTCCTGCAAAACTCTTGGAGATGTTTCAAGCCCCTCATCTAGCACAACTATTCTTAGAACTGCAAACTTTGTCAAAACAGAGAAATAATAAAAGAACCACATAGACCCTGGAAATATTGGCATGATATGGAAATAGTATGAGATTTGGCTTAGGAAAATGTGACTGATTGCACTGTAGATAATAATAATTTGAGACATATGACTCAATATACAGCAGAAACACAGAAAGTGACAATACTGAAAAAACCCTCAAACCATGGAGTGGAAGGTGTAGTGATGAACATTTTATTGCTATAGTGATGGGATAATTCTTAATATTATTTTGGACTGTCTACTTAAAGGCATCCTTTTTCCAAAGAAACTTCTGTGAATCCTTTTGGAAAAGTCAAGTCAATTCTGGCCAACAATCACTTAGCAAGAAAGATACCGCCAATTTGAAGGGAATTTGGAAGAGCAACAAAAGTGATTAAAAGATTGGGTGGACTGAGGCATAAACATAAATACAGAAACTTCTGCTTGATTAAGCCATGACTAAGGTGATACACACAGTGGAGGAAAATCAGGGAATGGGATAACATTAGCATACCCATTGATATGGCTATAGATATCCAAGAGGAAGTGTTTCTTGTGGTTACTGTTCATTCTGTAATTAACACTAATGGAATGACACAATAAATAAAACACTTAAAATGGCTATTGCAAGAAAAAAACCTCACTTTTATTAGGCTGTGAAAAAGAGAAGTAAAAGACCTTTAAAAGTGAAAAGTCTCTAGCACTGGCGACAGTATAGAGAGGATAATCACATTGGTGCAGGGAAACAGACTGGATGATCTTCGGTCCTTTTCCTTTTGCTCGTTTCCGATTCTGGTACCAATGCATATTTAGTATTAGACTGATTAATTTTCTCTTCTCATTGTGGTAATCTTTCGCCTGCTTTGCTTTCAGAGTAGGAACTCATGTAATATATTCATTATTAATGTAATATTCAGCTAATCTTCTGCTTATGCCTTGGACTGTTCCTTCAGATTACAAAATGAAGAATGTCTTTAAAATGGTTAAAAAAAATATTATGTGGAAGCCAACAGTGGAAATAAATTATCCATCTTCCTATTTTATGTTAGCTGTGAAATATTTCTGGCTTTCCTTAGTTATATACTTTATACTTTTAAAATAAATAACACTCAAAAAAAGCAAGAAAAGCTGCTTGTCTAAAAAGATAGACTAGTTTATTTCAGAAGATACAGAAAACACATAAATACAATGTCCATTATAGTCTCTTCAGCTGGCAAGAGCAAAAATGATACAGTCTTGGCATTATTTTTGACAATATTAATATAATTGACTAGGGGACAGGGTAATCTAACAGCAACAGCTTTGGCATGTTACAGTGAAGCCAAAAAAAATCAGAGTAGTTAGTTAATATCCTCAGCCTAACCTTCATATAATCGCATTACCTCCAGAACCTCTGTCACTCATGACAGATGTCCGGGGAGAATTTGATTGTCAGAGGATGAGCAAGAGGGTGAGTGAGAGTCTGGTCTGCAGCTCAGCAAAGCCACGCTTAGCTCCCAGTAGTGCCTCAGACATCCTCCATGAGCACAGGGGTGTTGCACTGCCAGTGGTTTATATCTCTTGCCTCTGAGTGGTCCATAATAATTCTGCCTTTTCCCCATCCTCCAACACCATCTTTCTACTTTTCTGAGCAAAAGCATAAATACACCCGAAACACCTGCCAACAGCTGGATCAAATCCACTGGCTGGCAATTAGCATGTTTTGTTGGGGACAGAGCAGCACTGGCTCTGTCTGCCAGCGCTGTGATGTTCCTGCCAGCAGTCAGTGTCGTGGGAAGGTGTGAAAGCATCACAGCCACCACGACTCCTGCCCCACAGTTTAGCAGGTACCCTGTGGTTTCTGAACGGAGAAGCCTTATGCTTTCCCTGGAAAATATATATTTTCCTAATACAAGGTTTCCGTGTCATGGTAGCTGGGAACCAGTACAGCTAAAAGAAGAGCAACAAATGTATGCTCTGTAGTTTGCAAGGCTCCCCTAGGCTCTATATCTGGCGCATAAAAGGATTTAAATAGAATTAGGAAATTTTAGAATAAACATTTCTTTCCTCAAGCCCACATCTTAGACATTTACTTGTGGTGACCTGCAATACTTTGTTTCACATCTATTTTGGCAAAAACAGATGCTGAGATTTGTTTGATTTGCTGTATTTAATTTTAAATGAAAATATAGGAAGTCCTGCAGCCTGAGGTCACTGTGAGGTGAGGGACAGAAATACCCCTTTTCTGATTATCTGCCAAGACACCTTCAATCAGTCACGATTCACATCTTCAGATTCACTCTCCAGACTCTAGCTAACCAAAATGCTGGTGCCCATTTAAGTTAGGCACCTCATCTTCTTTTCAGGACTTTCTGACATCACATCGGAAGTGAGGAGAGAGCGTGTTTGAGTAAAGCTCATGTTAATAAACAAAATAAGTTTTATAACTGGGTTGAATTAAATATAGGGGTATTTTGAGGCTTGGCCATTATCACTGTACTGGTCTTATATGATCATAAAGATTCACTATTGAAACAAGGCCTGGGATACAAATATTTCTAATATAAGTGATATTAATTGGGTTCTATGTTGTGTATCAAAAATAAGGAAGTGTTACTGTAGTTAGAAGGATTGGTGCATTACTAGGGATGCCATTATATGTGTAAACTACATGCAGAATGTTTTTTATTGCTGTTTCCAAATTGACTTTAGGTGAAAGCACAGCTGGGTGCGGAGGAAGCAAGCATTTAAATATTCAGCTCCCACTTTTTGAAAATTGCACTGCAATTTGGAAAGTGCATTCTCTCTTGGGAAAATTAGGCCTTAAAGTCCTGCTGCAGATGACTGACAGTGCCAGCTCTCCATTCCTGTGATCACTGGTTAATTCTCCATTTAGAAGGCATGACTAAATTTCATATTGTCTGCTCACACAGCAAGGAAACATACTGTCTGCACTATCTTTGTAGAGTTATTAAGCAGAAAAAAAAGTCTTTTGCATTCAAGACCTTTTTTCCAAAATCACACTTGCTCTCGCTGATGTCAGTAGCAGTGGCCAAAGGATCAAGTTATAAAAAAATCTTGGGTCTTGAAAAACAGAACAGAGCATGACATTGGAATTCAGTCCTATTTTAAAAGAGATAATGGCTTCCTCAGCTATTGTCTTTTAATGGACCCAGGTTAATTAACACTAGTTTGTAATAACAGAAGACAGTTACTTAAGTTTAGTGATCAACTATGGCCATAATTCCACTGAAGAAGCAGTTCTCCTTACTGTTGCTCCCGACTAGACATCTGTACACCTTACAGTAGCTGTGTCCTCCTCTTGGTGCAAGCATCACACAGTTGCCCATGGAAACATGATACATGTTAAAATTACCCAGGAGAAAAGTCAGAGGAGTTTTGTGATCCCCTCTGTGTCATGGCTACAAAAAGCCACCTGTGCAGGCACAAGGGAGGTCCATGACTATGCAGCTACATTTGGAAGGCAGTGAAGCCTTTGATGGTGCAATTTCATGCCATGCTGACTGTGATCTAATGATAGAAAGGATGGTACTGTACCCATTTTCCTTCCTTCCACTTCCAAGGTTCCTGATCCATTGAATGATCATGTCGTGCCCTGAATCAGTTTGCTGAAGTACTGGAAAACTAATCAGCCATTCATGGTTGGACCACGGCATAGCTGCACAGCCCCAGGAAGAGTCATGGGACAGGAATAAGTTGCAAATGGCCTGGTCAGCAGTTGCAAATGGCCTGAAATATTTTAGCACAAATTTGAATAGCAACCTTCAAAAGCAAAGGTGGATTCAACTTGTTTCTACAGCAGGTGACATCTACCCCAAAATGTTCTAGAGATTCATCACATCCCTCTCTACATAATTCAGTGCATTTCTGGTGTCAAGGTAGCATCTTTAGTTTAAGGAATGTTAGGCTCCTTTTTGTTATCTGCCCGGCAGGGTTTGGTGCTGGACAGAGTTCATGGAGCCACTTACTTGAGTTTTAGATGTATCTGATCTCCCAGGATGCTAAATTATACTTATGCCCACTTTAAGGCCACTTCAAGCTTGCGGGAATGGTGCTTGTGAGGCCCAGTGGAAAACAGATATACTGATTTCCCAGCTATGTTTCTCTGTAGATGTCCAGATACATTTTGGTTCTTTACTCCTTTTTTCATTTCACATTGAGTTCAGTGGCATTTGGGGAGCCTCATGTGTCTCTTGTTCTCTACGAGAGGGGAGTAATTTTTTTTTTTTTTTTTAAGGGAATCTGTATGATGATTCATATCAATAAATACTTCTAAAATAAAGGTGAGTGACAAAGTTCAGCTGAAGAGGGCTTCTTTATTGACAGCAATAGCAAGCAGGGAGAACCAAAGTCTCTGTAAATAAATGCCTGGTAATTGACTTACAGGAGAAAAAGTCAGTCTTTTAATAAGTTGTATCATTAGCAATGCAAAACCAATCCTTAATGTTATTGTTACAGAGATTTTTTTGCTTGTTTTTCCCTTCCTCTTTCCTAGTTCTAATTCAATCTTTATTATTTTGCAAGATTTTGCCAGCAGAAAAAGCTTCCATACATCAAAGTGGGTAGTGAGTGGCTGGGATGAGGTTCTGTCAAGGGAGAGAATGGGACACTCCGCATTAGGAGGAAGTACTCTGCACTTAGAGATGAACAGTTTTATTTTAATCCTTTCATCTACTTTAGCTCCTTTTTGTTTCAGCTGCCATAAACACTTTCTGTGGAGCCAATGTTCGGTACTGAAAAGATTTTTTTTTCTTTTTTTGTGTTCCTCTCATTTCTGTTGAAACATGACACTCAAATTGGAGATAGGAGCAGAGATCAACAAACCCTGTCAGCTCTTGTCAACCCAGGTGTAACAGTGTGATCTTCTTAAATTGCTTCTAATCTGCCAAAGATCTCTTTATCTGCAGTCTCCATCATGCTGTTTGCTCACATTTGGTTAACACTTTAAATTTCCCTTTTGGAGGTGTCACTGTTTGCCATTTAGCAACTAAGAAGAACTGTGAGAGCAGCTTAAAGCACATGGATTTGGGAAGCTAGAAAAGCTGATTAGCTATTCAGGGAGAATAATCTTATTGAAAGTAGTAAGAGCTGTATAGAGAATGCTTTTCCCTTTCCTTGTAACAATCTTCTAATTATGTTGTCAAGCTTGCTGTCGTGTTCTCCCCCTGTGCCATTAAGAAACCGTTTTCTAAGTTAAGAAAGAGATTTCCAGATTGTGATGTTGTTTGCTGATTTTTTTTTTTTATTGTTTAAAGAATCTGTGTGTATTAAGCCAAACATTAAAAAATTATTCATGTGCAGAATAATTATATGAGATGAGGCACTCAAGGCTTTGGTGGTAGAAAGAGAGGCAAGGGGGTGCTCAGCAGGGTTATTCTTCCATGTGCCGGGGGATTTCACCTCTGTGCCTTGGATCTGAGTCTAGGAGGAACCTTTGTGACTAAAATATGATCACAAATCAATAGTTGCTCAAAGGGTCAGAAGCAAGGCCAGCAGATATGTGCAGCTGCAGATTTATGAACAAACCCCAATATTTCTTGGCAACAGATGAACAAATCCAATTGTGCTCTGATCCACTCCTTTATTTTTTCTGTTGTCCATATTTTGATAGAAAGAATAGGAGCCAAACTCTTAAATATTCCCTTCAAACTGGATGTCTGGTAATTCAGTGGGACAGTATGGATCCATTCACTGATATCAGCATGTTGCTGGGCATAGAATATCACACAATTAAAATAAAATATACTAGTTGCCAACCAAACCCAGACCTGCTCAACACTCTTCCTGTTTCTGATTAATGGCATAAACACCACTTATGCCATGGCTTTAACTTTAATATTTTCCTATTAAAAATGCAGTCACATGATCAAACAAGTTATCATTAGTATTTGTTAATTTACTTTTGCTGCTGAGTCTCCAAATGACAGTTGAAGTTCATATTAATAGCTGGAAGCATTAGGTGTATCAAATTATTAAAACCAAACCACAGCAGAGAAAAAATCTGCAGAATAACTATCTTTATCAAAATGACTAACCATGGTGTCAGTTCTGACATTAAGCATTGTGTTTTGTTATTGAGACACAGTGACTTATTTTTTCCTCTCATAGTTAATGACTAAAGGTGTGTAGAATGTGTTACTGAGCAAATACAGTGCACTGCATAACTTATTTCTTTAACAGTATAATGACATGCCATCACATATTTCAATTTTCTGGATGTTTCCCAGAGTCAAATTTCTTCTTTTCCCATTTGCCATTGTGTGACTCCACTTTATTCAGCAAAATTACTTTTTATTTCAGCAGCAAAACAAAATAATTTGGCTACAAAATTTTTCATACACAAAATACTTGCTACCTAAGTGAAGACAGTTCTGCTTGACTGATGCAACTCACCAAAGTCTAGCCATTTTTATTTTATAACAATGTGACAGTAATTTTAGGAGTGATTTCTTTTATTTTAAAATCCCCTCATGTTTTTTGCCATGTCATGTACATATCTATTATGATATTTAGGTATACAATTGCCCAATTGAAAATTTTTTATCACTTTCTCAACCATTTATACACACACACACATTATATATGTATATATGTATATGTGTATATTTATATGTATATTTGTATGTATATTATGTATGTATGTATTTATGTTTATATGTATTTGTGTTGGTACATACATACATACATGCATACACACATATGTACAACAAATTCTCCTAAAGACTACCACCTAGGCTGACAGAAATTATGAACATTTCTAACAGAAACCTATATTATTTGCACTCCACTTAAAAGTTATGGAAATATTTATGCACAATGTCTTTGAGTTGACAGATCTACAGTTTCAGATGAAACCATAGTGTATTTTTCAGAATGAGGCAGAATTCACTTTTCTTTCATACAGACACATGCTATGTACTGTATTAATAAGGACATTATGTTCTAGTCTCTAAATAAATCCTCACCATGCTGAATTTTATAAGAAAGTTAATACTAATACTTAACACAGAATTTGCCTCTAGGATTGGAAAGCCAGATGTGCATCAAGGATTTGACAAGTGGGAAGAAGTTTATATATAATTTCATATATACAAATGCTTTTTTTTTTTTTAGTGGATAGAGTTAAACTTTGCTCTCATAAAGTATGCATTTATAGAGAGAATCAATTTCTCCTAAGTGAGATTTTCCTTTGTTTTTGGTCTTCTCAGACACTATAATCACAATGAAAACACTGTCAAAATTATTGCTGTTTCCAGACCCAATATCATTCTAGAGAGTATGAATGGTATGTAGGTTTACTGGTCAGTGTTAGATTTGACAAGACCCTCAATAAGCTAACTCTACCACATACTCTTCCAGCACGTGACCTCCACGGCTATGGGGCCCATCTTTTCTCTTCAGGGAATGTTTTATCAGACAGAACTGGCTTATGATCTGTACCTAACCTGGCATTCTCCCATAGTGACATGGGATTGACATCCATGTCCTGCTCTTCCTTTCAATGAAAGGAAGAGCAGAATACTGGTGAAAACCAGTATTCTGACCAGAAAAAGCATCTCCATTACTTTACTTACTCTATGAATGCCTAACATAAGGAATTATTGTCAGATTCTGAACGGCTGTTTTAAACCTCACGAAATTCTGTGAAAGGAATGTGCCACAACCTGATTGCAAGAGATAGCTGAAGGGTACATAAACTGGGGAATACTGCAGATTGCCTGTGCAAATTTTCATGTGGTCTTTTGGACATTCTGCCTGCCGGTGTGTTTGGGAACACTCAGGTGCAGTAGTGTAATAGGTGTATGTCAGCCTACACACAGTTTGACACTGGAGGGCATGGGAAGCATCTTTCAAGCTGATGGATGCATTGGCTGAGTTCCATCCAGGTTAAGAGAAATAATTGTGTTGTCTCTTGGAGCTGTAACAGATATCATGTTTAGTGCTCTTTTTTTATTTTCAAAACTTTTATGCAGTAAACATGCTGTCACACAAATGTGTAGTGTCTTCTTCCTAGTTCACATTTCATTTGTTTCCTCTGCCTCCCTCCTCAGTGCCACTATTGAGAGCTCTTCCTGCAGAGGACGATACAAGCTTGTTCTGATCATTCTAATATTCTGATCATTCACAAGCTGTATCATTCTTGACCCAGAGTATATAATTAATTTTGATTATTCACAATTTATGCATGTCTCCAATGAATCATAACTTTTATACATAACCTTGGTTTCTCACGATTATTGCAATCCCAGTCCCCAAGACACAGGAGGATGCAGTCTCTGATTTGAAGAGCTTACTTTCTAATTTGATCCAACACAGAGGTGAACATGAATGAGGAAAGAAGGAGAGAAAGAAGGAATAGTGAGCTCCTATTCATTACATGGGTTAGTAATGTCACAGCTTGATGATTCTGAATAATTTTCAAGTATCCCTTTTATAAATCAATAAGTAATGATTGCTGTCATTACAGAGCTGTTTAACCACTATTTTTGGCTGATTCTTTTAAGTATCACTTTCAGAAGTGGATCATGAAGAGCAAAGGAATAAAGCAGAGAAGATCAAGAGAACTGTTTCCATGTGTGTGGAATAACACAGATAAATAGTATAGAGGAGAGTCTTCCTAAGAACCTGTCCATGAATTACTTGCTTCAATTTTCCTAGCAGAGCAAAGAATAACTTAATAATCTGAAGTGCCAAAAGACAAGAACAGGGGGACTGAATGAAAGAAAGATGGTTAAAGGGCTAAAGGGCTGGTTAAAGGAAAATTATGCACTTATTGCTGCACTCAAAACCTACACATATGGATGAAGTCCAGGTAAAATATCAGAAGGAGGAAGAGTAGATGGGAGAAAGGATTCAGTTAACAGCATACCAGATTACCACTAAAGGTTGAGCCAAGAGCTTAGAACAATGATTGTCTGTAGATGTATGCTTGTGGACAAGGTTATTTTCAGCCTTAACTATATGGAAGATTGATTTCACCTGACTTCTTGTCATCCAGAAGTCAAGTGTCTGGTCTAAACTCCAGAGACAAGCAGTAGCACTTCCAGAACAATATTGACATCTTCTTGCAGGTAGGTGATAGTCATCAAGAGCAGAACTGAACCATGAATCAAAAGAATCCTCTGTTTCTTCAGGATAAATGACTTAAACCTGCATGTGCAAGTGATTGCTTTCATTCTTATAATGCCTGTTTTCTTTCCATGATATGCAAAGAAATGTAAAGAAGTGTGCCGTGTTTCAGGTTTTAGAGTTTGGGGTTTGTTTTTTTTAACACTATGACACTATGTAGAGTCCATCCAAGTGGTATGTATTTTAGACACAGCTGCAGAAAATCTCTTCCCACTTCTCATGGTTATAAAGAGAAAACATCAGTTAAAAAAAATCTAAGATCAATAACTGTAGGATTTCTTGATGTAAAATGTCTTGTGAAATAATTTGCAGGGAAAACTGTGCCTGCACAGTTAGAAAGATACTTGATTATTAATATTCCATTCCAAACTAACTTCAGAAGAGGCCCCAGAAGGCACCACAGTTGCTTCCACAAAAAAAAAAAAAAATGGAATCCTGTATTTCTCTATCTGTATCTGTATCGGTATCATGCCCAATACCTGCATTCGGCATTGATTTTTCCTAAAGGTTACACCACTGTGAGAAATCAGTTGAACATCTCCTACTCAGCTGGTTGTTCCCATTGACCTGTTGTGCCCTGTGATCCTCCAGGAGTTCTGTGCAATGACCACTGCCATCATCCTGGGTGCAGCTTCCTGTTCTGAAGGGTTATTTGGAAATGGTTAATCTTAGCAGAGATTAGAGGAGCAGGAAGGAAAGGGAAAGACAGACTTCACAACGTCCAATAGTTATCTGCTAGGCTGGTCTTACCAAATGAGTTTGGCTTTAAGTCTAGGTGGAAAAATCAGAGGATGGGAAAGTTTCTGTTCTTGTTCTGAGCAAGGAGAGTTGTAGGGTGTGGCAGGGAGGAAATGCATCAAACTGAAGCTTAATTCTTGTTTCTAACATGAACCAAAATAATTTCAAGCTTACAGCACTCCAACGGAGCTAACCAAGGAGCTGGGGGTAGTCTGGCCTTTCCCAGATAGAGTGTGCGACCTTGGAGCAGTATCTTTGCTGATGTTTGCTTTTATTTTTTGTGTAGAACAACAATGAAATACATACTTCAGCTTGAGCACCTTCATGCCACTTCCTGAGGTTTTCTTTGCAGAATGTCCATTCCTTCTTTGCTTTCTTCCGTGCCTCATCTGTTTGGCTGGATCAATGTGTAACTACAAGTCAAACTCTAGCACAGATGCATTGGAGGGCATGTGAATCCAAATGGGGTGATGAACTCAGCAGAGCAGACGGAATGTGCACTGAGAGGTTGTAGTCAGAAAAGCATAAGAACCACTCACTACAACAGGTCTTCATATAGTGAAAGTTCACTGCTTAGAAGCATAGAGTTCTATCCTGTATTCCTATCAGGAATATAGTTTTATTAATATGAATGAGCTGTAAATAAATAATTACCCAGTTTACATGAGGGTCGTTTATTTTCTAGTCGATGGGAAAAAAGAAAAACAACCATCTTAATTTTTCTTAACTTTCTAGTTCCACTATTCAAAACTAGAGCTAAAAACTCAAGTTTTCTTGCCTTCTTATCAGTCCTCTCACCACCAGTGTATTTGGCTCTAGGACAGGATAAACTCCAGATTTAGAGTAATGTAGATGTAGATGAGATGCAATCTAGAATCTAGGTTATCTAAAAATGACAAGTACATTGTTCACCCAAAGCATTGTCTAGGCTCTCTTGACTGTATGTCCTGTGTACAACAAGAGCTTAAACACCTTCCTCCCATGTAGACTTTTGCATTGCAGACACCCACAGGGAGGTGCCTGACTGTGAACATGAGCATTAGTCATGAATTTCAAAAGTTATCTCCATCTTTTCTTGTAGCACAGCTGCTGCAGGTAATTATCTACTTGGCTGAGGTGGACAATGTTTTCCCCAAGCTGTTTCTCCTATTGCTTCTTGATATCATGACATGAACTGGAGAAAGGAATTGTGCCTATTTTGACTTCACAAAAAATAATCCTTCATGTTTTGGTTTTGGTCAGGTTTCTTCACGGAAGTAGAATCATGTTTGTACACATGAACCAAGCCGAAACTGACTCACGTTTCAAAGGAATGGCACATAACTCTTCAAGGCTTTTCTTCATCTGCAGTTGAATTTTGCTACCCAGCTGCAAGGCAGGTCTAGTATCATCATGTCTGTCTATAGCAGGAAAGGCTTTAGTGGTTGAACTTTGCCATTAAGTGGTGGCTCACTAAGAGCACTGAAAAAAGGAAGAAAGAGCAGTAAAATTTGAATTAAGTTGATGTATCCAAAGTCTTGCCATTCCAGTAGAATGTCTCCTAACCTTATCCCTGTACCAAACAAATGTGTTCATAACTTTCTAGTGGCACAACAAGTGTGCCTGCTTCATATGTTTATGTACTAGTTTGTCATCTCTCTTCACTAAGCAATTATCCCCCAGATTATTCGATGATAAGAGCCATATGAAGTATCTACACAGAGTTGTCCAGAGTCAAGTTAATCTGTGTACTGAATTTCTCTTTGGAATGTCCTCTTGGTAATTGTATTCAGAAATGCATTTTTACTCTTGATCCTCAGTGTCTTCAGTCTGCTGTTCTTCCCTTGCTTCTTTGCGTAAGCATGTGGCATTACCCTGGTTGGAGAGCCACAAGTATTTGCTTTCCTCTGTTAGAAGTGGGAGAAGTAAGTAGGGTCTGCATAATGTATTTTCAAGTATACTGTTTAAAAGTCAGTTCAGGGTAAATGATCTATAACAACATTTAAAGGACAGTGACGATGAGAGAGAAATAATTTTTTTTCCTCTCTCCTGCCCCACCGTTTCTATAATCCATTAGTTAAACCTAAATTATGTCCTTGCTCAAAGTCATGCCTGTTAACAAGAGTTTCCTTTCTTAGGTATTTTTCACCGGCCCTTTGAGAGGAGCCCACAAACCTCAGACCAAAGTGAATGACTTTTTTCCCAGGAGGAAGGGACACCATTGGTGCTGAGAGTAAAAAGTATCCCAGATTCCTATAGAAAGGATGGGAAACACTAATCATGGTGTGAAAAGCAGAAGAGGGGTGTGAGAGACAGACCTTGCTTTGGACAAGGACAAAGCAATCAGGAAGACTTTTTTTACATTGGTGGCTCAATTTCTGTGATTAATTCAGGTTAAGGACATGACTCCTAATCTAAGACCTAGGCACACAGAAAATGTTTAACTGCTAACACATATCCTTCTATGCAGTGCAAACATCTGTCAACACCCACAACAAGAAAATACAACAACGATACAGGAAGCATTCACAAGAATGGACTCTCTCCTTGTAGCTGAAGAGCTGGTTACAGGCAATAGCAATATCTGGCAGCCAATGGTGCCACTTAATCTCAGATATCATGAAAATATCTCAAATTTATCTGCCTGGTTTAAAAAAATGGTAGAAAAACAAATGAATCTGCAGCTGATGTCAGTGAGTCCTACCTGCACTGGACTATCTCAAAGTTTAACCCCCAACCCCCCAAAAAAGAAAAAGTCTTTCTGAATTTTGTTCCCTCATTCAAAAATCCATAGACTGAGAGAAGAAAGAAATGCTGCAGAATTTGGCTGGATTGCCTGTTCATACAAGACATGGAATTTTTCCTAGAAATAGGGACACAGCATGTCTTGCACAAAGAGACCTTTTTAAAGACTCCAGAATCTAACGAGGTTGCTACCTGCCCTGGTAAGAAGCTCCAGCACTTATTTACCTTTACTTCTAGGGATTCTTCTTTTTTTTTTCCAGTTTAATTTTGTATTCCAGCTTTTGTTATGCATTCGTCTGAAAGACTGAATAGATTCTCCCTACAGAATATCTTTTCCGTGTCTGATACTCTAAAGAGAGTGATCAAGTTGCTTATCAACCCTTTTGCTAAAAATACAAGAGTAGATAGACTTTCCCAAGAATGACACTACATGGATTTTTTCCATCTCCTGGAATATATTTTTTGCTTCCATTTTCTAACTCTTTGGAGTCTTTCCCCATCCTTCTAAAAGATGTATACCAAAGCTTGACACAAGATTTTAACAGAAGTCTCATCAAGGAAAAAACAGTTCTTGTTTCTTATTTTGTATTGCTAATTAGGCAAGGGCTACATTGGTCACAGCATCACAAATAAAACTCAGGATTAGGCAGTTACTGATCGCAACATCCATCTCCTCTGAATTTTCCAAGACAGGTTTCCACACTATAGATAGAACTCATAATGTTCATACAGAAACATTCATTCCTAGATTTCCAAATGCTGTGTTTATTTCTAAATGTGCCCATTCCACATAAAGCACATAGTAGTGGATTACACTTTACTCTGCCCTCTGATAATATGCTAAAGACATTGTTTCACTTTACCTAAAATGGCAGCAACCAAATTCATGTTCCAGTGGTGCTGCAACAGTTAAACAAGTGTGTGCCTATGTGAGAGAGAATACAGAGTAGAGGAACGAGCCCTGCAAGACATTACATTTTCTTTGTACCAAGAAGTATTTGTGAGTCTGAGTGAAGCAGAAAGCCACAAGCAGAAAAGTCTGGGGGCTATTTACCTGTGTAACTGGTTAAAATAATTTGATACTGTGAGACCAAGGACCATTCCCTAGAAGCTCTGGCAGTAATGCTCATTAATGCCTTCCTATTAGCAACCACTTTTTAAGACCTGTCACTGAACCAATTTTTAATCCATCCAACTTGCACCTGTAACCTAAGATTTTTAATCATGCAGTACTGTGTCAAATGCCTTGGAGAAATCCGTGTAAACTATGTCAGCACAGTTGCCTTTATCAAGCAGACCTGTAATCTTGTCAAAGAAAGCTATCAGGTTTTTTTGACAAGACCTACTTTTCATGATACCATAATGACTGGCATTAATTAGATTTTTAATCTCTGGGTCTGTGTTTCTAGAATCACAAATTAACTTTCCATGAAACAAGTGAATCTACCCTGCTATCCCAGGAAACTCATCAGACTCCTCCAAATAACCAGATTTCATTGCCACTCTCATTCTTTTGGGGCTCCCCAAATTTTAATAAGTTTGGTTTAAGTACTTGTAGTTAGACAATTCTTCTGGTATTTTCTTTAAGTCTTTTTAAAGACTTTTAGGTGAATTTCTAGTATGAAAATATCACTAACATGTAGCACAATTTGAAAAAAAATACCTGGCTTCACTATTTTTAACTATAAATTATTAATGCATCAGCATTATTCAGCTGCATCATTGGAATTTCTTCTATTATAAAAGAAAACTAAATGCCCAAAACAATAGCTCAAGGGGGCATAATTTTTCCTAAATCCCTCTGGATGTGTGTGAGTTCTTCCTTTAACATCAGGTACAATTCATTACAACACATTTCCCATGACAGACCAAGAAATTAAAGAAGTGGTTACTTAAAGGTGACAACAATAAGAGAAAAATTTCTGTGGTTTTCAGTGCAGCACAGCACTCATGAGGTCCCTTCTGTAATACTAATTGTTCTTTCATTAACACCTTTCAGAAAAGATTTGGATCAACAGCAGAAAGTTGAGTGTAAATGTGATGGAGAGTGAAAATCTGTGAAGAAATGTCAAAGAAATAGGGTTGCAATTTGGTAAACTTTGGCAGAAAAGATGACAGGGGAAGAAGGTAACAGCCTTCAAGTACATGAAACATCCCTGCACAGCAAAAATATGAGTATCTGTTCTCCTTAGCCCTTAAATGGAGACCAAGGTTGAATATGCAGAACACCATCTAAAAACAAGAGTAGCAAAGCCTTGCAGTTGGTGGTCTGGAGACAGTGGCCTCTTTCGTTGGAAGTTATCCTGCCTTGGGCCATGAAGTAAATGGATGGTCCCTTCAGGTGTCTTCTAATCCTGTCAGTCTGTGTCATGGCTATCAGGAGCAGGACTTTTCTGCCCAGGGTCAATCACGAGGCTGAAGGTGTAAAAAACTCTTTGTTTCAGCATATCTTCTTCCAGTTATGAGTTTCTTTCTCCTGTGCAGGTTTGTGGTGGGTTTTTTCTACATATCCTTAAAAATAGACAGTCTGACATTCTCATCATCATAACATGGAGTCATTTCCATTGTTATGAGCAATGAGTTAAGAAGTGAGGTAGATACCTCTGTCACTGTAATTTGCCTCTATTTGTCAGCCTGTATTAAATGTTCACTTAAGAGTTATTTTATCATTTTTAAATTATCTTGGCATTTATTTTATTTACTAATAGCAAGATTTTGTGTGGGCTGCATGTAGAGGCAGGCAGCAGCATAACAGTGATTCTGCACGGCTGCTAATGCCTCTTCTTCACGGGGAGTGAGTGGGAAGAGCAAGGAAACGAGTGGAGATTTGGCTTCTTCCCGTTGGTGTGCCAGCTAGCATAGTTGAATCATCACAGCAGGGAAAATGTAGAACTGTGTATCAGCAGCAGATGACTTCCCTTTGGAGCGCAAGAGCAGTGCAGTATAGGCACTCCTTTTAGGTACTTCTCCATAAAAAACATGTCTAGATGGTACAGAACATACCACACACACAGATGCTCAACTTAGCTGTGCGTGATTTGGTTCAGGCACGAGGTGTCAGGCAGACACATCAGTGTGGTATCCCACCTTGGCTAATTTGCCCCAATGACTGGTATTTCTCAAGACCTCTCTTGTGCTACATTGAAATCTCAGTAAGACTCAAGCAAGGTTTAGCTTTCTAAGCTCCAAATCTCTTCAGTCCGCTGAGCTACTACCTGCCAATGCTCCTTAATGATTGGCATTAAAATTACCTTAGATTTGTCTTCTGTGTGCATTCGTGTGTGTGTGTGTGTGTGTGTGTGTGTGTGTGTGTGTCTAGCAGGGCATCACTATGGACACCAAATGCTTAAGCCCCTGTATTCAACCACCTAGGCATTTCTGTCCTTGTAGCTGACTCCTAAGAGGTCCAGGTCAGGCAGTAAGGGTTCTTTAAAATCACCTTTTGCAGCGAGTGCTACATAAGGTGCAGGAACACCTACCTTCTATTAAATAACTTGGTAACACTGGATGCCTTGTGGTAAACAGTAGGACTTACTATTAAAGACTGTGCCCAGAAAAAGAGATCTGTACACCCTAGGGGATGACTTTTTGCCTAGAGGCTGGTCAGTCTCATATCGTGGTCCTGAAAGAACCCTAGGAACTCTGGAGTTTACTTTTGGCAGTTTTGTTCATGTCATAGATTATGGTCTTTTTATACAATAATTTTTTTAAAATAGTTGAACAGAGATTAAAAGCCAGGTGTTCCTTTCTTATATGAGATGCTTAGCAGACAGATTCCATGCTTTTCCCAATGCATTGATAAAAAAACTCTTTAGATCAACCCCATGAATATCTTCAACCAGTGGTTTCTACACAGCTTTGGGGATTTTCTTTTCTTCTTGCTTTAAAGGTTCTGTCATCTTGGTTGTTGCAAAAAGGTGATGATGATGTTTAAACAGTTATCTTGTTAGCTACAACAGCTTTCTTTTCGTAAGCTACAACAGCTTTCTTTTCGTACTTCTCCTTCCAGTGTATAGGGGCAGTCACTGGGCACTAAACCACATAGCTCAAAGGAATAGCTCACAAACTACTAAATAAACATTGTGCTGTAATAAGCAAGGGATAAGAACAACCACCCTACTTTGTCAATATTTCCTGATTTTTAATTCTTTTCTGTTCACCTTTAACAATAATTTACAGAACTCTAGGAAATAAACAGGCTGATGTGCCCTGCTTTGGGATCCCATCAGCACATACCCAATTTGGAGAAACTCATTGTGTGGAATTTTGTATACCTAAGTACTTTGCTGAGATGAAACAATATTGGCAACCTTAAAATGGCTTCAGATTTTTCTTCTGTAAATCTCATGGGATTCTTCCAGTTTCATCTGGAATTCAAAAATCTCACCATGAGTTAAATAGATAGTGAAGAATTTAAGGTCTAGTATTATGGAAATTTCCAAAGAAAAAAGGCATGGCACTTTTTTCACTGTGTTTACATGTCAGAAAAATGTAGCATTTTTCCTTTCTGAGCTTGACAGTTCTTTCAAAGCTCCTTCAAATTTGTAAAGTTGCAAACAAAGCATTTTTATTGATATGTGAAATTCAATTAATTTTAAAAGAAAATACCTGGTTAGATGCATGTAAACATACTAGTTAAGCTGTTTATCTTCATTTTTTCCACTTCAATGATTGAGACTGTGCAAAATAGACTGTAAAACTGCACCAAAGAATATTTTCTATTTTTATTGCTTGTCAAATAATTGCCGTGACACCCATAGTTGGTAGTGAAACATTGTGAACCACTGTTGGCAACAAAAAACAGAGTGTGAGTTTCTCATTGAGTTCAGGTAATGTACCATAAAACATTGCATGAAAACATTAATTTTGTCAATATATACTATTAGACAGAAACCGTGTTTACCAATGAGAAGTTGAAGATGGCTTTAAACATAGTTTATTTATCTGAAGGGTTTTTTAAAGCTCTACTTAATCACTTTATGCTGAAGGAGCAGAAATCTGCAATTTCACCTATATGTCAGTCAGTCCCAGGGCGATGTTATACCTGACAAATGCTGACATTTTTACAGTGAGCGACACATGCGTCATATCTTTGACATTGAGCTATCAGTTAAGGCATCAGCAGTGTTATACCAACCATGTTTTGTCATTTTTATCTTTACCATGTTACTTTGATTACTCTCCCTTTGTATTTGACATACATGCAACATATAGGAAATTTGTAGGTTATCACTTCAGTCCTGCTAGTATTTCTCTTAGGGGAACACTGCACCTGACATTAGCTCCTTCCTCACAGACCTGCCCTGACTTTGGGTATCTTACTGAAGATGATCCTGAGACTATTGTTACAGTGTGGCTTTAGGAGCTCTACAGATAAGAGTTAGTTTTATTTAATTTATCTGAACTGTATAGAGAAAATCATAAAACCCAGTATTGTCAACCTTTAATAATACTACCATTGAAACCTTTCATTATCTTAATATCAGTGTATTCAAGAAGAGGTTCTTTGTCCTTTTTCTTAAGATGCCTGTTTCTCAGTGTTAAGTAGCAATTGTTGGTTAAGACCAGCAGAGGGGAAAGCATTATTTCTTGGATAGTAAAACAGTTGATCTAAGCACACCATAATAAACTTTATAAAATGGCAAACCTTGCGGCTCATACATTTGTTCATTATCTTTTCTCAGTCTTTCTCTGTAAGGCTTATTTTCTATGTAGCTTCATATACTTTTTCTGTGGTTCTAGATGAAGAGCTCCCCTCAAGTGCTGAGACCAACTTCTGCTGCACATTTCATTCTGTTTCCTTCACCCTCCAGGGGAAGAATTGTGTGTGGTAGATTTGGCTTTGCAAGTAGGCTAGGAAGAGTCCACCAAACCCTATGCACTACCGAAAGGCATGCAGTGTAGATTCAACCTAAAAGGCTTCCCCAGGCCGCTTACTCAACAGGACATAAAGCCTCATCACAAAAACCCCCAACCCCTTCCAGCTAGATTCCTGCTGTCAGTGCCTAAGCATCAAGGCAGTTTCTCTTCAGGAAAGCCAGGGGCAGGATGCCCCAGAGAGCAGACAGTGTGGATCTTTCACTGCTCTCTTGAAATCCAATGCCACAACAGTCACGACAACAAAGCACATCGGGAAAGCTGAGTATTGATAGCACAGAAATAGAAACTGTAGCATAAATAATCAGCAGCCACAAAAGCCATGCCTTGCCACTAGAAAAGAAAGGTAAAAAAATCTCAGGATTGTCAATATCCTATGCTACATATTGTCGGTCATCCAGACATCCCAGGAACTGGACTCCACCTCAGGAGAAAACAAAAAGTGTTGATAAACCTTATCAGTCCTATTAGGAGAAAATGTTCTTTCTGGACTATAAAAGTGGTGACCATTAATGTCAGCTTGTGAGCAAAACATGACAGATGATCATGGAGAGCTTTTCATGGAGTATCACGATGGCCTAAGCTATGCCAGTTCTTATTACAGACCTCATCCTGGAGAAAGACTTGGGAGGATACTGTTCCCCTGTTACTTGTATCAGGATTTCTTCACAAGAGAAACACTGACCTGCAGTTCACATTTGAATAGAAAAAAAATGTCCCACAAAGGTCCTAGTCTGGATAAGCAGGAGACCTCTCAACATGTCATGCCATAAATTCATGGCATCACAAACAGTCCAGGCACAGTCCAGGACCAAGTTCCACATCTGACACTACCATCCACTCAGAGTTTGTGCTTAGCTGAGGCCTATCTCCAGAACTTCAAAGAAGGGCAATTCTTCTGCTTCCCTACCACCGCTACTGAAAAGCAATCCATCCCAGGAAAAGAACTCCTCTGTGGCTTTTATTCACGGAATGGCAGAATTGTAAAAATAGATACTCATTTATCAGGAAATGAATTTATCAACAACTAAATTGCTCTTCACTTTCCTCCAAAAAAATCAACCTCAGATATCACAACACCTGAAGCCTCTCTGGTTTTTATGTATTTCATAGTCCTCATTGTCATGGTTCTCATCAGAAAAAATGACAACCTGATATAACAGCATTATTCCTTTAATCTAAATCAGATTAAATAAGCAGTGTTTTTAATGAGTTTTACATAAATTTGGGTTCTTTGGCTTTGTAAATCACATTTATTCATTCATTCTCAAAAGTTTTTACTAACTCAATCTTCATTATTTGAATTTCATATTAAAGGTATTGGAACAACCCAGACCTTTTATCTTACCATAATAAACATCTTGTCATGTAAAAAATGAACACAGATCAACCAAAGTATATGGCTGGTATTCCCTTCATGTGCTCCAACACCTGGCAAAATTATTCATTAATTCAACAGCCACATTTAAAAGCAACAGTTCAAAGGCCTGTGAATGGTAAAATAACGTGTTCAGAACTGAAGTGCTCTTCAGCAGCAGCAGTGTCAGAGTTTAGAGAAAGAATCATTTCCTGTGAGATGGAGGGCTAGGGAGAGCGAAATAGCGGTTAGGAGGATCTCCACTTTGTAAACTTGTTTCTTCAATGTCTGGCAAGGGCAGCAGCAGATCTTAGATGACGTGCATTTAAGAGAATTTTCTGCACTAAAGTTTCTTTATGAAGAAAACTTCCTTGGGTTATGCGATTTTTTTTTCTCCCATCAGGAGTTAGTCACCAGGGGAAGAGTGACTCATGAAGTAAACAGAAAACACACAAAGGAAAAGAAAGGTTAGGACTTTGGTGCTATACTTTTAGATGTGTTAGAAGATGATTAGTATGTCATTTAGCTTCTATCAGCTGAAAAGTGTGACTTGCTAGTCACACAGAGCTATTTACAGTGTTCTTATGTTTGTTTGTAGCAGATGAAATGCATCCTTGTGCAAGAAGCTGTCCCAAACTGGATTTGCTGTAGCTCAAATATCTTCATCCTTGAGAAGCTTTTTTGCCAAAGACTGATTCCTACTTCCTTTTACAAGGTCTATATATAGATTTTAAGAGTATGTTCAGTTCTTCATGGAAGCCAATAATATCCAAGGTTTGATCTTTTGGATGCTTTTACATAGGGAATTTTTGTGAGCTCCATGGCATAAAGAATTGGACTTGTACCATCCTCAGCACAATCCCAAACACGCATAAGTTTTTGCATCTTAGAAGAACCACACTTAAACATGACTGCCCACACGTATTCAGATCACTACATGCTAAAGACTGCCTTCTAGGAAAAAAAATGCCAAATCCATAACAGAACAGCCAGTGCGGGGCCCTATTTATACATTCGTGCTGCTGCATAGATAAAGGTGTTATTGCATGTGTAATCTACTGACCTGCAGATGTTCCAAGTCTTACGATGTAGATGACATTGTAGGACGTGGAGTATGTGATGAATGAAGCAGGCCATGTACCCATGTCCACCAAAGAGTTTAAAGAACCCCTCTGAAGATATTCACTTCCAAGATTATTGCTTTTGATGTGACCAAACGTGTTCATTTCAGGGAGCCTGCTTCGGTGCAAGAGTGCTACAGACTTGAGCTTCAGGAGCTGAGATATCTTTAATAACTCTCCTGTAAAATCATACCATCATAAGAGGGCTCATGCAATGCTTACTGAAGTCCACTGGCATCTTTCAGTGGGAATAAAATCTCCCATAGACTGCAGTGGACACTGTATCAAGCCTTAGGTGAGGTGGCCTTTCCAGGGTTCAGAAATTATTTTTTCTTTATCTCACAATTTTCTTTCCTTTGGTGATGGTGTATTTCTCATACAATAAATTACTGAAACATGGACTCCCATTTACATCTTAAGACACTATCTCCAGAGGATGGAAGCAATAATTCCATAGCACCTTTCACCTTCTTCAGTCTATGTAATTTTAAATGCCTCCATCCATTAAGTGATTTTAAATTGATCTTCTCCCTTAAATCCCCAATCTTTCCTCTCAAGGTTATTCAATTATATGTGTTGTATTGGGTAGTGTTCCATTAAAGGTTTTCATGTTTTTGATCCAGTAATAAGTGCAAGCCTTGGGTGAAGGAGAGGCAGCTGATGGTCTCCTGCTTTTATTTTGAGATCTATTTTTTCTGCATTAAATGGTACAGACAGAAAATTCTGGTCTTTAAAAAATCTGTGGTTTTTTTACTTATTATTTGAATTGTTTGTTTTATCCACCCTCTAAGATGCAAAGGGTGGGATTTGTTTTATGTAGATATTTTCTTCATAATTAAAAAAGAGGAATTAATTCAAGTCTAAATTTCCAGAAAGGTAGCTTTTAAATAAAAGTTGTGCATTTCTAAGTAGCATAAAATAAGAGAGCTGCATCAAATGTGCTGAACTCCTGTAAATCCCCACTGATCTCAGGAGGAACAACTACTTAAGAACCACGAAACTTTGAAGTCACTCTTCTACACACACTACTTTGAAAACAAAATCCCTCATTTCAGTTTCCCACTGTACAGCAAGGGAAGACTTGATATGGAAGCATGTATTCTTTCCTAAAGATTTACCCTGTTTTTTAACTGAGTCAGAGCAAGAGCAGTTCAATATGCTAAAATAAGCATAGGATTATATGCTGGAATCAAAATAGACACCTTATGAGCCACATTTACAGACAGGTTAAAGGGAAATCATGTTCAGATATACAGGAAGGAAAATTTCTGTAATTTGTGTTTTTCCATGAATTTCCCAAGTGATATCAGTGGTTGACAGTAAATAGAAGCAGTTAACATTGAACTCTCATTGCCTTGAAATGGAACTGTGGATGATGTGGCGTTTGGCACTGTGACTTGTTCCAGATGTCTGTCACACTGTTATGTGTTGAGTCTCTGTACAAAAAACATAACAAGAAATTCATTTCTTGGCATTGGGAGCAGAGGTGACAGATTGCAAGACCTCACCTTATGGCAGGTGCTGATCCAGGAATTCAACCACTGTGTCAGGCTGAGAAGCATGGCCCCATTGACACTGACATAATGAAGGAAGACAAATGCTTCTGTAGTAGATTACATGTGGATAGAGTGTCCATGCTTGTACTACTTTCGATTTGGATCACAAGTACTTTGCAAGGCTCCACTGGTTAAACTGAGGGAACAGGTCTCACCCATGATAGAGTATAACTGAATACATCCGTCCCTAACTATAGTGGATTTTTTACTGAGTCACATCACTGACTCCCAGTTAATTTATTCTAATTAAATGAGAGCTGCATGTGGACCATGGTGTATCTAGGTTACATGTATTCAGACATTCAATCCTCACTAGCTTTAGGGTTTATGAGTACAAATACCAAAAGTGACTATAGCCTTGGCCAGTGGTGAACTAGATGTTTCATGGGATCATGGAATCATAGAATGGGCTGGATTGGAAGGAACCTGAAAGATCATCAAGTTTCAAATGCCTGCTGTGAGCAGGGACATCTTTCACTAGACCAGATCACTCAAAGCCTCATCCAGCCTGGCCTTGAGCATGCCCAAGGATGGGGCATCCGCAACTTCTCTGAGCAACCTCTTCCAGTATCTCACAACCCTTCCAGTGGATGCTTTAATTCTTGCAGGAAATAGGCTCCTAGTTCTGCTAATTTACATTATCTGACATTCTCTTCCTTAGGATGTCTTTGAGTGTAAAGCTCTGGCAAAATTCATTGACCTCAGCTGACATGTAAGTAGTGCAAATTACCTAAAGCATATCAAAGATCCATTGAATGAGTGAGAAGTATCTCTCACACAAATCAAGCTTAGGTTTCCCAGTAGCCAGTCATCATCCACAGCAGCCTCTACCTAACGTAATCACAGAGTCACTATCTATGTGCCTGCTTCTGAAGTCATAATGGTAGCATATTCGTATAGTGGTTTTACTTCTTTTTCTTTTGGCCCTTTCTTGCAGCTGCTGGTTAGTAGCATTTTCCTCTCATTTTGTTCCATGCAACCTCTTTGCACTGAATCCCAGATGCATGTGAAATGGCCACAAAAGAACTATCTGGGTTAAATGAGTACTAAACAGGTTTAAAATTAGTGCTTATTGTTTGGAAGCAGATGCAAGCTTCAAACAAATGCAAAACATCGATGCAAATGCAAAAAGGAGAGCAATTTGAAAATCAGATTCTAAGTACTTGATTCTATAGGTTGTTTTTTCTAGTAGTAATACCCAGAACAGTTCTGTTAATGTAATGGAAGCGCATTGAATAACTACTCTACCAGCATTTGTGTCTGCAGAGTTCATGAATCAGCAAAATAACTCAGGTTCCCTGCTATTCTCATTTTAATGAACTGTTAACTCTACAAAGCTACTCTTTTAGTAGCTAGTAAACACTGCTACACATCTCTACGTGTTACATTCTACAGAAATTATTATTAGCTTACAGGATTTTTGGTGTTTGTTTTTCTTTACCTTTTGCACTATTTTTTTTGGAGGGCTACTTGTAATCAAAATCAGTCCTGAAGATCTACAGTGCTGAAGTCTAATGAGTTTTATATGTCCATGCTATATAAAAATTGATGGTAGCATATGAGACGAATGTATATGGTTAATTTCTTCAACCACACCATTGATAAAATTCCTATCTTCTTCTGAATTTTCATTCTTCATCCTGCTGTGCAGCTTGAAGCAAAACCAAGCAGTATCTTCGCGATAGCATTTGAGGTAATGTCATGGAGGGGGGGTTGCTTAGGCATAAGCAAAGCAGCAGGTTCCTAGCATGGCACACAAATAACAGTGACAAAATCGTGGTCTGAAGTGACCAGGGCTGGTGCAGAGGCTGCTTACAGCCAGGCACAGAATGAGACTCACTCCCTAGGTGGTGGGGAAATGGCTGCTTGCCTCAGGAGCAGAAATACTCAGTTCCCCAAATTTGGAAAGATGGTGCCCTGAAATTAATTTATTAATTTATTTGTCATACCTCATTTTCATACCTTTTCTTCCATTTGCCTTGGTTTCAGCCTTATGAAGCCTTGAACTGGCTTTAAGAATTGATGAATGTTGAATTCTGAAAATATCATTGTGCACAGGAGGTAGGGAACATCCAGAGTATCACCCCTAGAAATTCAAGAAATTTTCTGCAAAGAACAGATGAAATGTAAACTTCAACAAGCAGCCTATACTGCTAGTATAGTTCAGCTGTGACTCAGCGGATTTTCTCCTGGACTCTGTGTCATATGCTTTCTCTATAAGAAGCAGTGACAAAAACTACTCTGCATAGACAAATAAACAACTTTCAGGTCGCAGCACACTGCCAGTTGCGTTGCTCACCTCAACAAAAAAGTTAGGTTCTGCAGGACTGCATGATCATCTATCCTGAAAGACTTTCAAAAACCTGCTCTTAAAAATCACTTAAAATTGTCACTTGGATGAATCATAGTGCTAAGAGGAAAATTAATTGTCCATAATTTTCTATAAAGCACACCAAAAATCTGTCATTGTATGCTAATTAAAATAGCAGGGATTTTGTTGTAGATTCCCAACCACCAAAATCAGAACAGGGACAACAGATAGTTTCAGAAATAGTTCTGAACACATGTAAGGTGTAGTGGCTTTTAGGAAGGGTTTTTATTTAATGACAGCATTTGGGAAGAAAAAGAGTAGAAAACCACAGAAATGAAATGTCCATTATTCCCCAAAGTATTGTTATCAGTGGCCTTTTGTGGCTTACAATTAATGGTAGATACTCGCTGGGATTCTTTTTCATTGCAAGCCACATTCACTCCTCCACATTATCCATGTCACTGCTCTCTCTAGTACCTCTAATTTTACCTCTGTTGCCCACTTATTTGAGCTCATTTAAATTGGTTGAAAATTATTACATTTTGTAAAATTTTAACTGTTTATCATTTTCTAAATATTACTTTTTTGCATGCATCATGTCTTTCTGTATTGGTGAATATCAGAGGTGTGAATAGATGTGGAAGGCAGAGGACGAAGACCATTTTTTTTCTTTAAAATATGTGCTTGGGACATGAATAAAATAAACATATTCGACAGGATGGCTTACGCTCATTTTAAAAGCACAGAGGTTGCTTTTACATGCCACAATAGTACTGCAGAGTAGGGAGCTGTATCTTTATCAGTGGAGCCACAAAGAGAATAAAGATTGCAAGTTAATGCTGACATTTCTGGTTTCAGGAATGAGGACATGCCCTTACCCCAATGACTGGAATTATTTTTGGGTACCTGACCTTGGTGGAGCTCTCTGCAGGTTTTGCTAGAAACCACCTGAACTCAGTTTTCAGTTTCCTCCATGGTATTTTTTGAAAGAGACACCAAACATGCTTTGGCACATCTCTCATCGCCTAACCCTTGGACTCTGCAGCAAGATTTAGCACAGATCTGCATGCCAGCAGGTTACAGCTATGATTCCTCCTCACTTATCATTGCCTCCATCCCCAGTCCATGCTTCAGTCACTGGGCAGGCCAAAGGCAATCACAAAAACACATATTTCTCCAGACATAGAGTCACCACAGTCATTAAGGTGAGGTAAAGGCAGATGCTGATTTTAAACCTCTATCAAGAGCTGTAGGACAGTCCTGGAGACACTCAGCTTGTGACAGTGAGAATTTGTGCCACTGTGACATCACTGAGAAGAGGTACAGACCAAAAGATACCAACAATTTAGATCTTCTTGCAATCCATGTATTTGTACTGGAAGTATTTTTAGTTCCCAGCTGCTGAGTATTGGTCATAAATACCTGTTTTATCTTATAAAATAGTTCTAATCATTTTATATTAATTTTTTTTTGGATTTTATTATTTAAAGAGAGATGTAAGATTCTAGGAATGTATCCATGGATAGTTTATATCTGGGTGTTGTGAAGCTCAGCACTGCCCAACTAGAAGCAAGCAGAACAATTCACAAAATGTTTTCCATCACACTGCACTAATAGAAAACAAATTTCTATAATATAATTCAACCTCCTGGTTGTTGGAAAACAGGACCCTTCTGTTGTACCTGAGATCTTAAAATTTTGGATTTGTGCTCACCACTTATTTCAAGGGGAAAAACAAAGGCACACTTTTTGCTAGATTCAAAACATTCCTGCTAAAAAGGAGGTAGACTATAGTACCTTACAAGTTGCTTCCAAGGACAGTAGTAGGAGCCATCTCTCAAATCAGTGATTCCTGAGAACTTTCTAGAGCACGCTGTTCACAAATGTGAACAAACTGAATTGTTTCTGCTAGAGAAGAACAGCTGTGAGCCGTGACTTCCAAAGCATACTGACAACATTTTTCTAGGCTGTGTGACTTCTATCAAATCCAAGGTTCACAGAGATGTTCCTCCACATTCTGAACACCTACAGAATGGATAAATGAATATCCTGAAATATTGTAATGTTAATCTTTTTATAAAGCATAATACAAACCCTCCCCTCTCAAGATCCTTTACTATATCACTGAGAGATACACCACAAAATATATCTTCAGCCTATGTGTATAAGCCTCTACAAATATGATAGATATATATTATGTATTATACATACATAATATATATTATATGTATATATAGAGAGAAAGGGAGAGGGACTTTCTATGCCTTATTTCTGTGCGGATGAAAAAAAACCAAATATAAACAAGGGGAATCGGGGAAAAAAAAGTAAAGGAATTGTTACTGTCTGAAAATATAGTTAGATTATTTTAAAATTAAGCTTGCATCATTGTGAGACAAAAAAGTTCTGGTAGGGACAAAACCTACACCCATTCCTAGAGACAATAGAGAGGGAAGAAAAAGATCTGTTAATGAGCAAGATCTTAATTCAGTGTTTTGCAGGTGTACAAATACATTTCCCATTATCACCTAAAGATTACGATTGGCAGATTTCTGTATATTCAGATGAGTGTGTTAATTAAGTAGCATTAACTAACAAAACTATAAAGGAAATAACTGTAAGAGAAGCAAATTAGAATAGTACCCATTCAGATATTATCATGAATAAATATGTAAAAAATGGAAAATTGGAACTGACTCTACTTGAATAACTGGAGAAGGTCACAGATGTGATTTTCTTCTTCCATTTTTAGCATTGTGAAATACAAAAACTGAAGTATGAAATTAAAAGGAGAAAGAATAAGCAGCATCAAGACACCACCATTAGTCAAGACCGCTGGCATGTGCTGTGGATCTGCCAAGCCATGGTAAGAGCTGTGTGTCCTTAGAGCTACACAGCAGCCTGCAGGTCCTGTAACAAACTACATGTTTAGAGGAAATCTGGCTTGGACCTTAAGTCTTCAGAGCTTTACAAGACATCTGAGCAAGGAACATGGACTTCTGAGAAATACTTTCTTACATACGCACAGACCTCTTAGAAGTCTCCAGTTCCCAGGGCTAGAGAAGGGAACACCAAGAACAGAGCTTGCCACTGACATTTTCTTACCAAAATAACATGAGCCAGGTATCTGTGCTGTGGAGAAGTCCTCTTGTATGAAACTAAAACATCAGATAACAGGATTTGGAAGGTGGCACAAGGGGAATAGACAGTTGTAGAAAATTCAGGAGGCAACAAGAGATATTCTAACAGAAGGCAAGAAAAATATTTGTCATGTAGGAAGTGGGTGGACACTGGCAGAGGTGCCACAGAGGGTGGAATCCTCAACCTTGTTGATACTCACTACACTTGTAGACAAGCCCCTGAGCAACCAGTTCTAGCCACAAAGTTGGGCCTGCTTAAAACTTGGAGCTGAGCAGATGGCCTCCAGAAGTTACTGTCAACCTTATTACTGAATTACTGTTAGGATTATCTGAAATGCCAGGAAGAGCACTTTTTCACGTATGTGAAATAAATCTCTGCCCATGAAGTAAAAATAAAACAGCAGTACTATATTTGTTTATATTTCTGACATATTCAAAACACACAGGAAGCTCATATATCTGTCAATCCATCACACATCCATCAACAAGCAATATTAACCTCAGAAATGCTGCAGACCAAAGTAGAGACAAAGACAGGTGAGAAGTATTGAAAAAGAACTAGATTATGGCATAATATCCAAGCAGGGAAGATCACTCCAGATAATGAGACTATAGTATGACAGCATGGTTGTTATTTCCACTGCTCATCCATGTGGAAAGAATGGGACACAAAACTCAATGACAGTGTATTTATTATCTATCATGGGTCTTTAAAAGTAAACATAGCTATCTGCTGTGTTTACTGTCTGGAATTATCTTTTTAAAGACCCAGATATACCACAAAGTGTTTGGGAAAAATGAAGAAACATTACAAAAGCAAGAACATACAGTGTTAGTGTTGCATGGCTTAGTATGATCAACATTTAACATTGGGCTCAGTGGTACAAGATTCACAACACTGAGAATGAAATTGAGATTTGCCTTATTTCTACAGTATAATAATATAACCATTTAAGTGAATAATCATACAGTAAATGTCTTCATTTAGTTTCTTCCAGTTTCAATTATGCATCATTTCATCTCTCTGAAGGCACTAATTCAACTGAAAGCATTGGAAGAGGACTTTGCTTGTTCATTTTGTAAACACAAGTTTATAGGGTGCAGGCTGGATCCAAAATACTGATGCTCAAAACCGTTGCACATCTCAGAAGCATTACATTTATGTACACACACCAGGGAAGTCCCAAAGGTCTCTTCATCCCTGTTTCTATATATGTATCTGTGCAGGCAAGTCAAGAGTAGCACAGAGCAGTCAGGCATCATGATTCTGTTTAAGCCCTCATGGGCTTAAACATGCAAAAGAGAGGTCTATCTCAGCCATAAGGCACAAACCCAATGGAATTTTTTTTAAAAAACCAAAACAAACAACCCAAAACACTTGTCTGGCAGTGCCAGAAAACAGAAGAATGCAACCCTTTTCCCCTTTTGTCTGAAGACTTGTCTGTACAAAAAGCTAGCATCTGCTTTTTCCTGTATATGAAGGGACAAGATAATGTATCCAGATTATGTATCCAGAAAAGTGACTGCCCTTAAAAGATAGGGTATCTTTGGAACTGGGATACCTCTGTCTCTTTCTTACTGAACAGTTTAATAATTTGGGAATTATTAAGATTTTTTTAAGGGAAACCAGATTAATAACTCACTGGCTTAGTAATTTAGGCATTGATCTAGAAAGGAAAGTGGAATCCATCTAATTCCTTAGTGAGATGAAGTTTTATATGTAAAGTGGAAATATCTCAGTAGAAGATGATGGGACACAGCAGCTCTGAACTCAGAGCATGGATCATGCCATAGTTGGAGTGGGTTCAAGGTCCTTATCACCGAGCTGATTATTATTTGTGGGGGAGGCAAGGGATAGGAAAAGGTGAAGTTTTGCAGACACTTGATGTCAGAAGAAGATTCACAACAGAGACTTAGGGAGCCCTTTTTGCAACATTGAGCCTTCGTGAGAACTGAAGGGTTTTCATTTTCTAGATTAGGCAATCTCTTGGTCAATTGACCTGCTTCTGCAATAAGGTACGGCCATGCCAGCCTCTGGCAGAAGAGAGTACACAGCTCACCATTCACTGTAGAAGGCCACCAAATGAAACCAAATATGCTGAGGGAACAAAAAACATGTATTGCCAGGAGCAGAGTCAGGGACGATTCTCCATTATTCCATTCAACAGTTTATTCTCGAAAATTTCTGAGCAGATGAGGCGCTGCTGCAGGCCAGCGTGAGACCCTTCACCCTCGCCCCACCTGCTGTAGCAGTCTGGCTACCTTGAGGGACAGGGCTGGGCTGAAGGGCACCTGCTGGCCTCAGCCATCAACACTGACACACACTTGCCTCTTTACAGATTTTAACATACTGCTGTAAAGTAGAGCACAAATGCTCTGTGAATAGAAATATTTTCTTCAAGCAGTGCTTCTCCTCATGTATGACAGTGAAAAAATACACCAAAAGGATTAATTCCAAGAATGTTAACTACAAGCAGGTCAATCAGGAAGCCTAGCCTATGTCCATATCTGAACAGTCAGACAGTGAAAGTGAATTTTTTAAAGGTTAAGATATCACAGAATCATTTAGAAAAATGAAAACCATGAAAACAAATAGCATTTGCCAAGAAGGGTGTTTTCATAATTAATGACACCTAATGCATTTATCCAAATATCTTTGCCTTAAACATCTTAATAGAAGTGACGCTATTCTCAGCCTAAAGATTTTATGATCACGTTGTCAAGCCAGTCTTGAAATCAAGATGTGTTTCAGGTCATCCAAACAATGTCAATCACTCTAAAATCTTTGGATCACTAGATATGCTATATTTGACTTCTTTATTTGTAGCAAATACAAGAACACTGGAATGTATTGAAAGACCTAAATAGCCCATTTTCTCTACTTCAGTCACTACTCACAGGCTCTTCACTTAAATATAGGAAACTAATGAAAACTGCAAAGCAGGAGGGATTGCTATTTAAATAATCACACACTGGTGCTTATACATACCATACCCTGACACTGCAGTTTTGGACAGGATTGGACCATCTGCTTTGGGCAGAACATTAACTCATGTTGACCTAGAGATAAAATTTACTTAGATTGAAAATTGAGATTGCAACTTTTTTAAAAAACAAGTCTATATTTATTCAAATTTAATTCTACCTAATTTCATGCTGTATGGTAAGAGTGAGCAGATGTAAAATCAGCAATGGTAACCATCTAAGTGTATTATGATTGATTAACAGAAAGCACAGATAACTAAGCAAAAGAAGAATTAAAAAGGAAACTTTGAAAAAAATCCCAAGTCTAGATGGCAGGCTTCAAGATTGTTATTCTGTCAGGGACGTGTCCTTTGGAGAAAGGAATCCAAACTCAACTGAAGGCAATAGCACAATTTATAAGAGGTAAAAGACAGGACAGGAAATAGGAAAGCTGAGAGGGAATTTCAGGAGCAGGTATGGAAAGACACAGACACAAAAGAATGCATTATCTAAATACCTGTGGAGCAGGATGGTTTTGAAAGCATCAGAGGTTCTATTGGGCCTTTTGGAAGTGAAAGGATCAATAAACAGGGATGAAATCACCGCATCTGTCAAAAGGTTTTTTTGCTTCAAGATTTTCAGGGAAAATGTCTGTTCTCCTTGTTATATAAAGAAGAGACACTGTTAGAAATTAAAGTTTTGGAGTTTTTATTTAAGAGTTTTTATAACGAAATACTTTAATTAGTCTTGAACCACCAAAGAAGCAAGACTTGATTAATGAGGACATCAGTGGGTTTAATTCCTGTCTCATCACCACTCTTGGGAAAAAGTAATCCAGACCCTAGACCTTTGAAGTTTTGATCCACATGGTGTACTCAGGACCCTGGGTATTATGCAAGGAAACTTCACAGTCCTGAGCATGCTGAGGTCCTCTGTAGTGTGCAGTGCTTTTTGTGAGAAAATTCTTCTTTGACCATCCCTCACAGACCCCTTGCTGCTTCTTCCATACACAACGCCTCACATGGGCCACTCCCAGACCAGAATTGTGGTTAGACTATGGAGGAATTGTGGTTAGACTATTAAGGAATTGTCTCTGTTCTTCTGTTACATCAAGGGGAGGCTCTATTTTTGTACCATCTGTTTGACTGACACTGGGATGAGCTTTCAGCTCATGAGTGAGATGTCACAAGGTTTTTTTGAGACAATAGCAGTTCAGAAAAATATGTAGACTGGGGGACGCCTACTCAATATCAGGCTCATCTGCTGAACCATCTCATGGCTGATTATGGATTTTAGCCATGGAATGTGGCACATCCATTTCATATTACACTATACAACCCCTACTGCTCCCTGTATTTCCAATTTAATTCATTCAAATATGAATTCAAATGGGGGGAAAAGCTATTCTTACAGAATAAACAAACCCTGTTTCTCAGTCTGTGTCAGTTTAGCTCAGGGAAGAGCTGGGCCCAAGATCTCTGGTGGTCTTGCCATGAGTGGCAGAGGAAGGTGCTGAGTTACCCCCAGGGGGTCTGAGCCCACTGCAGAGTCATTCTCATTAATGTCTGCTTGTTGTTGCGAGGCTGGTCATTTGGGCAATCTTTCTAGGCATACCTCTCTAACTCTGGCAGCAGAGTTTCTCTGCCGGTCTCTGTCTCTCTCCATCTTCTTCATTAAATGAAGAGCCTATGGTTGCTTCATCAGTGAACTGGACATAACAGTTGTCTGCCCACAGTATGAGCAGTTTCCTTTGGCTGGAAATGTATGTAAAACAAATGTCCTATTTTTTCAGCAGAAAGTATATTTTATCAGTTTAAGATGCTGGAATACTTTCAGGTGATGTGTTATTATTTTATATTTCTCATTTTTGTGAAATATTCAGTATTGAAATTAAATTAATTACAGAGCAAGTCTGTGAAGCAAATTGATACAGAGGCATATCCACGTTACATGTGACTGTGTTACAGAAATAAACATTAGTGAAGGTTTGTATTATGTAACAAAATAAATTCACTCTCCAGTCTGAAAAACTCAAGTATCCTACAAGAATGTTCAAGAGTGAAAGATGATGATGGTTTGGTTTGTTTCATCTACCTTCCCTCCACCAAAATTTGCAGTTATGTGCAGGAATAAGTTTCTTATGCTTTCATCGCTGGTGCTGCTTCTGTCTACTCTCTGCTGACAGTTTAAAGCTTTTGTTAGTTATGGGCATCCTTATTTCCTCACATCAATGGACAGCGTCATGAATTGGCATTGGGAGCAAAGCAAACACCACCAGGCCTTGGTCTGATGCTGGTGGAAACCAGCTGCTAGTTTTTGATTTCTCAGTTGTCAGCTTTGGCAACTCTATATGCCAAGACAGCTCGTTATTCCCTCCTTTCCCTGAACTTCGCATGGGCATTGGCTTCTAGGGATAACAGATCTCCTACATAATGATTCAGAAAGATCTTTACTTTTAGAAGTGTGGTTTTCACTGGAAAGTCAGCCCATTTTTTGGGGTGTACTGGTGAAATTGCTGAGGTGGGGACCAGATAGAGGGGGGAGCACAGCCTAAAAACTACACTCAAAAAACCTCAATTTGTTACAGAAAAAGGGTTGAACTTTCATTCTAGTAAGAAAGCAAATCAATAAATAATAAAAATAATGTTTACGAGGTTATAAAAGGGCTTCAAAGTAAACACTCCATTAAGATGAATGGTACAGTTTGCATTCCTCCTAGAACTATTGATTCAGTCTGGATGCCTGTAGATTCATGAAAATAGCACTGCAGCATTCACATTTTAGGTTTTCTTTCTACCAAGAAGTGTTATCTTTCAAAACAAAATAAAAATTTAAAATTACAGAAGGCAATTGTCAGAAGCTGCTTCACATATTTTCAGCCTTATGCCATCAAATAATGAGATTTTTTTCCCAGTAGTAAGATTCTGACACTTCAGTAACAGCAACAGAACAGAAAAACCCATAAAATTAAATCAGTTTGGAATAAAAAACATGGTCCTATTTAAAAGTACTGTCTTACTCTCTGACAGGCCACCTTGTGAGCAGTTTCGAGAACATGCTGTTGGCAGCAGACATTTATACCTTAATTTTTATGCATATAACCCTTTCTTTATTGTTGTTATTTGTGAAATAGCAGCAGAATTTATTGATCATAAGACATGTGCTTTAATGCAAGTTTGGGGTGTTTTTTTTTGAAAGACAGTTCTGTGCCCCAAAAGCTCATAAAAAAATGGGGTATTTTTATCTATTGAGAAATAGAGTTCTGGAGGAGCCACTCTTCCCCCATCAATTAGACAAGTGATTCACATGCAACCTTTTTCACTGTGGTCCTAAAGCCAGGTTAGATGAACACAGCCACTGCATTCTGCCTGTGTGAACTCTGTCCAATTGCAAGTTGGAGAGTGCTCTTCACTCATCCACACTACCAGCTTTCAATTATATCACTGATAGGTTATAGATAGCAATTTCTAAAACTGCAACTTTTTTTCACAGAGCATGAATTTCAGGAATTAATGGAATTTCTGTTTTTCTTCTAACAAGCTAATTAAGCTAATAAAAAGCTAAATTCTTTTCAACCATTGCAGTCCTTCATGGAGACAAATTCTGAAGTGGCAGGATACATTATTTAGTTAATGTTTTCCATTGGTCTGGACCATCACTCCTTTATTTTGGACACAGTGGCATCCTGTTTACCATCTAGATTGCATACAAATGCACAGGGAGGGTATTCAAAGAGCAAGAATGTCTTTTTTTTAACTTTGAAAATATTTGAGATTGTCCATAAGTAAGCTATGACTAAAGCCAATATTTATACAAGAAAATCCAGCCTGAGATCCCTTGAAATCAAACAATATCAAGAAGTTATAACAGACTGGAAGCAGGACATTTCCTGGCATTTGCTGGAGTGGCAGACCCTGATGAGGGGGTCTCTCACACTCAATTTAATAAACTTACACAATCACTGAAATATTTTGTGATATCTCATGTACTCAAATGGTTTCCAGAAGCATGATACTCTCAGGTTTCTCTACCTGGATGTTACAGTTTAATGCCAGCTGGTAGATAAGTACCATGCATTCACTCCCTGTTTCCTCACCAAGGAAAAAAGGTAGAACCAGTAGTTTGAGATAAGAACAGGGTTTTTATTATTACTATTATTTTTACTATTATTATCATTATTACTATTATTATAAAAAGAGAGAGAGGCATAAAACCCAAGACAGACAAGTGATGCACAGTACATTCTCTGATCACCCACTAACAGATGCCCAGCCTTCCCTAAGCAGTGATTGATTTGAGCCAATCCCCCCCTCAACCAGATTATATACTGAGCAGGACATTGCATACTATAAAATGCCCCTTTGGCCAGATCAGGTCAGCTGTCCTGGCCAAGCTCCCTCGTGGCTTTTTGTGCAGCTCCTCGCTGGCAGAGCATGGGAAACTGAACAGTCCTTGACTTAGGGTAAGCACTACTTAGCAGAATACCAGCATGTTATCAACGCTGTTCTCCTACTAAACCCAAAATCCAACAGTGTACCAGCTACTAAGAAAAGAATTAACTCTATGTCAGCTGAAACTAAGACACGGGATCTAACTGTCCTCCTATGAATTGCATCAGTCTTAATTTATTCTTGGCACCTCTTCTATGTTTTTGCACGTAGTGTTTTCTCCTGCTAGAAAGAGTATAAACCTGGCTGAGCATTACCAGCATTCTTACACATTCCACATGGCTTGTATAAAAAGAAGGCCATTTCTCAATGACCTGTGCTTTTGTTTGTAATTGTCAGCATTATTCTTCCATATGTAATTGAAAGAAAGAAAGCTGATTCAAGAATGTAGAGAATTGAATACAACATGGTCTTAAGTAAGAGTGAGAGGGTCCTGTGGAAGGAGCACAAGATCACTTCTTTCTGCTGCAAGATAGATAGGTTTGAGCATGGGCCATCTCACTGGCAATATACTGGAGGACATTCCAGTAGTACTTACTGGACTATACCACTGCTTTTCAACATTTGTCCAGAATCTTATATTCTATCTAACACATGTAGCTTATGAGCCCTGAGTGTATGAACCCAGCAGTTTTCCTTATCTGTGGACATTATTAATCCACAAGAAAAATTCCCCTTATTCCATTTACTTCTAGTTACTGAGATGCCAAATATCAACATTATCATAAGGCAAATGCCTTCCTATGTGAAAGCAGTATCTTGAACATAACAAAAGGACAACTGCTCCCTCTGAGAGTTTGCCTTTTGTAATTAACAATCCAAATCTTCATTCTGTCCTAAAAAGTTCCCTTTAAAAACTTACCCTGACTGACTTTGCAAAACAGAGCAGTTGTTTCCTGAATGCATGGTAAAGGCAGTTAAAGGCACTGCTGATGAACAGGGCGAGCAGACCCCAGGCATGCAGCTCCCCGGGACTGGGAAATTTCCACTGTCTAATGGAAAGTGTGGCAGATCTTCCTATTGGAAGAATATGGTAGATATTATTCCCCTAGGAACCCTGCTTGCAGTTTTCTCAACTTTTGGTTATTTTTAAAAGTATGCTGGTAAGGAAGTCCTTATGGGGATCATGTATATGTAAACATCATGTTCCACTAATGGAACTTCAAGGATGTTGTTTTGCATCTTGCCTAAGAGGCCAAATACATCAATTTTATAATATACTCAACCTGTAAAAGCATTTGTCCTTAAAACTCCAGTCTCCTCACAAAGATGGGTCTCCTATTAATGGAATCAATTAGTAGAGTTCAACATACCAGCAAATGAGAACAAACAAAGCCAAACAAAATCCTTTTTTGCTTTTGATTTTTTTAATGAAACCTATTGGCTCTTGCCTTTCAGACCCATCCCCCTTTACTTGCTGCTTGTTTCACTGCCATTATGTCTAAATTAATGATGTGTTTGGCAGACAGACAACTGATCCAATTGGCTACAATGTCACATTTGAAAATGCTCATCAGTCCTGCAGCCTACTCATTTTTATGACTGACATGAACACAGCCATTGAACAGTGTGCTTGCTCCTGCTCTCCCCATACACTCAGCACACAAACAGCAACATTTTCATTAATTTGGTGAATATGCAGCCATGCTTATTGAGTGTGGGGAGTTTCATTGTAGAGGAGTGGGGAGGCAACTGTTGCTGGATGAAAAGTGCATCTGCAGTTTACTCTTGTGGCCCAGCCTGGGTTTACCCAATCTCTTCTAGAATAAGGCAGGGTGTATTTTTTAGAGTGGGAGGTCTCTTAAGTGGTCAAGTTAGCATAACTGTGTTTCTAACGACTTGGCTGCAGCAAGAAGGCAGAAACCACAAAGTTATTCATACCTGCCTCTCTGGCAAAGGCTCAACAAAAGGATTTGCATGGCTCACAGTGCTAAAATGGGCATCATTCTCTTCCACCACCCAGGTTATTAACTACAGTATTGGATAGTACAACAACCAGGACAGACTTCTGTGAAAGTCGATGTAATTTAGCCTTCCATTTTGACAGTGAAGCATCACTAACTATTTAACGCCATGTGGGCTTAGCTCCGTGATTAACGCTGCGGTCTCTCTCCGCAGCCTCGCGGGTAGCTCAGGCGTCGCTCAGCGGTGTTAAAAACTGAGTGCGCCTTCGCCCAGGGTTCGCAGGGCAGCGCTGCAGAGAGACTCCGAGAGGTAGGACAAGCCAGGAACCGGAACGGTGAAGGAGGAGACGGGCTTCGAAACTGAGTCTTCTGAGGGAAAGGTTTATTGAAAAAAACGCAGGCGAGACGAGAACACGAGGACGGAAAGAAGACCGAGGTTCCAAGCCCAGAACAACGGTCGGCAAGGGGTTAAGAGGGAGCAGGGACTGGGGAGTGGCCAGCATCGGGAACCAATCAGGGAGAGGGGACGGGGCAGTACCATGAGGATGGAAAGGGGATACAACAAATAGGGGTTTACAGAGGGAGGAACCAAAACTCAGGACTTACTAAACATTACGGCAAAGGAGAACAAATAAGGAGAAAAGAGGAAATTGGGAGTGATGCAAGCTAGGGGCCGCAGGGAATCATGGTTTCTCACCATGACCAGGAGGGGTGGTGCTTCTGACTTATTGCCACCAGTCTCCCTCCTGGTCCTGTCCTTTCTGCGGTTGCCCCCCTGGGTCCACCTGGACCTGAGCCGCCGCAACAACTATTGTCTCAGGATACTTTTCAAACTCATTTTATACATTTCCATTAATTTCTTTGTCATTAATGTTTTTTTTTCCTTTGCTTGCTTATGTAAATATCATGTGAGACAGTATCAGTTTTACTAAGATCTGGAAAGATAATATCTGCTGTTTCTTCCCAGTGAGCAAGGTCTGTTAACCACTTTGAGAAACAAATTATATTTGTTTCATGTTATTTGTTCTTGGCAAATCAATGAGAACCGTTCCTCATCTCCTTGTTTCTCAGGTGCTTAGAAATACTTCATTTGATTGCTCGTTTCTTTTAGAAATTGAAGTTCCTCAGGTGGTCTGTAATTTCTCAACACAATTTCTTTTAAAGATAAAAACCACAGCTGTCCAGAGGCAATTTCCTGCCAATTCATTCACCCTTCTAAAATTCTCAAAGATAGCTGAACAGCCATATGATTCATCTGTCAGTTCTTTAAGTATCCTCAGAAGAAATTCATCAGGTTTAGCTGATGGAAAACCTCTCATTTATGTTCTTTCTCTTTAAGAGGCTGGGATCCTGCTTACTGTTTTGCAACTGGAATTAATTGACTACTTGCCACCTCAAAACTGACCTCTTTAATGAAGGGAAATATAGAAAAACTTCGTTCAGTGTATTTTCCCAGAAGGCATCTCTAATACTGATGTCATAGGCATTACAGCTAGAACCATTTTCCCCTAGATGAAGTGGGAAAAATCTTGGAAAAGAACAAATAAATATTTACCCTTTTTTATTCTTTATCCTTCATTCTGAGCTGATTTTTTCCTTAAACTTTCAGTATAGCTATACATTTGCAGCAGTATTTTCAAGTATATTGAATTCTAATTAGTCTCACCATGTCACTCTGGCTTGTGGGTAAAATAGTTTCTTTTCCCCAGATAAGAAAAAGTTAACAATTAAAGCACTCACAGTACAATTCTTACCATATATCAATAGGATGATGGCTCATCAATAATTTTAAGCACAGAACAGTGCTATCCTCTGAACCAATAAGTCCAAAGGTATTCAATAACACTACAAGCATGTAGGGGATTAAAGACAATGAACATCTTTCTCTGAAGCATCTACTATTAGTTTCTTTTAGATGTATAATTGATTGGTTCCTCCAATATACCAATTCTTTCTACATTGTTAGCAACAGCATCTGATCAAATATTCTTTGCTTCAGGACTGTAGCTGTACTAACCATGTCATGGCAAGACTGAAAAGTTCTCTGACAACTGCTTCACAAGACAAGGAAAAGGCTGAGAATAGCGAATGAGACCACCCATGCTTCACACTCAAGTTTGAGAGCTCTGCAACAACAAAGCTCACTTTCTTACTTTAAACCTTTCATTGCCACTCAGTTTTGCTATGCAAATCAGGGCTTATAGAGGACAAGCAGAAACTAATATGAGAATGAAATGAATGAGTTCTAAGACGATTTTTACTACTTCATATGTCTGCTCATTTAGAATGCATGTCAAATTACAATCATGCATGTGAACCAAAGGTTGTCTGAGTTAAGTGTCTCAAAAGTTTTCTAATTGCAAAAAAGTCATCAAACTTCTGATTCACGTAAAAGGTGTATGCTTTACAGTCCTCTGGGAGAAATATTTTAACCTTCTTTTCAAAAAAATATTTCTTTTGTTCACTCCAGGGTTGTAAATATCTATATTTAATTTTTTTATAACTAATTGTGCTTTTCAAAATAAATGTTTTTTACAAACTCAGGGAACTTTCTTGAAGTAAGTATTCCTGGATAAGCAACTCTGAGAACAGAACAGTAAAAGATTTGGCAGCTATTGAAAAAGGTTGCATGAAAAGCACAACAGCAGAAATGCCAGTGTGGAAGGAATTAGGAAGAAAAGCAAGATGAAAATATAGAGCCTTTTGAAAATCAAAATACAAATAGGAAAAGCAAGTTATAACTATGGGTATTGCAGAGCAGCTCTTGTATTGCACTGTAGCAATGATTTACACTAACCTACCCAGTGTATGGCTGTGAAAAAACAGGAATATGTCAGCTAGGGAGGCAGTAACCTCTGCCAGTGGGATGGATATGAAGAGTAAGGGGCTCTTTCAATCCCTCCCATAAAATAAATTAATGGGCAGGAAGTGGAGATCCCAGAAGCAAGAGTCACAATCCAAGACTGGGAAAGCAGCAATGTCTGTTTTCTACATCTTGCAAGCACAGTCTGAATTTAGCCTTTTTCCCTGGAAGCCATCAACTTGCAGTATTGCCTACACTGTTGAGAGGCTTTGAACTGTGCTGTAGAAGACATTTATAGAGAGCATGGGAATCAGTTCTCGATGTCCACCAAGGGAAGAGCAACAAGAATTTAATAACTTTACAGCAGAATGGCCTCAGCATACATATTAGTGGGAAAGTCTTGCAGAGAAGCTTTAGAAATCATTGCTCAGGACATTACAAAACTTCATTTGGTACAAGGATGAAGAGCTGTTAGGGGAAAACACATATTAGCATCTACAAGCAGGTGTGTTTGTTGTGTCCCTGTGAAGGAAGACAAAAAAAGTGACTCACTGAGGGGCATTTCCATCATCACACTTCTGATTAATAACATTTCATTACATCTTCATGTTTTACCAGGAATAAAATGTGGAAGCAGCACTTTGTACTCTGTGCTGATGGTAACTTTCAGAGCCCCTCTTACAGCCCCAAGACAAATGACTGGTAAGACAAGCTCCAGCATAATTTTTAGCTACAATTATATGGTGTGTGACATCAGCCCATAGAAATTGTTTCTGGCTTCGCTCTCTGGCATCAGTGAGCAAGTGCTAAGTCATACATCTGTTTGGGAATGCAATCACATTATTATCTCCTGACAGAGAACATAATCAACTAATTTCAGCCCTGGTATAAATGGATAACCATTTATTATAAATGGATAACCATTCTCAGTTACCCTCTGAAGAAGCCTCCTTGTCTCTATTACTGCTGTATAGGTAAATTAAACTCCTTAATTTATGTGCTCCAAATTAGTTAAAATAATTTAAAGTAGATGGAGTTAACCGCTTGGAAGTTATTTCTCAATAACTAAGCTAATCATTCCTAGGGCTCTTTGTAATCAATGCTGGATTGTTTCTCAGTGAATATGCACATCACCTTGCTGTTACTTCAGTGGAGTAATGCTGAGTTAACCCAGCTGAGGATTTGGCCCGCACTATCTCAAGGGTACTTCCTTTTAATTTTGTAATAATTATGCCCTGTGCTAATATACTAGAAGGTCTTTGGCCTTCGAGTTAATGAAATAATACCAAAATGACCCCCAGAATCCATTTCTTCAGCAAAGAGGAAAATTATTACTTCACAAACAGGAAGTAACTACAATTTCTTATTATAAAACTTCATTTCGTATATAAAAAGAGAAAGAAAAAAAGACAGAGGAGAAGAACAAATGAGAAGATACATTTTAATATGATTTTCTGTGGTTCTTATCTCTCTACTTTTTATTACCCAAATCAAAAGTGTAAACCATGGATGCACACACATACACGTGCACACAAACATATTAAATTATTCCCTATTTCACCACCTACTAAAGATCTCACAGAATTATGACAGAGGGATGAGAAGACACATGTTCTGCCACACACAGGAAGAATTATATCTCAGACTAGATTAATAATAACCTGGAAATGTTTGTCTTCCATCCTCGCAGTGAACTAGTAAGGAGATTGAACACGTGGTCTCAGAATAACAACCTAAAGAGGTAATGGCAGCTCTTCTAAATTTCTCAAAGAAAATTTGTTACATCTCCATCTCCCATTTGTTACATCTCCATCTCCCATGCACTATTTTTCTCACCATTTTTTTATCACTCTTACACTGAGCTAATTCCACTATGGCACAGTTATACCCATATAATCTTACAGTTTCACAGAGAGAGAATCAGGTCCTGCCAAAAACTATACTACTGGAGTCTTTTTCATTATACACTATCTAAAAGGAGAGTTATAGGGGATCGATTTTAAACTTTTGCGTCAAATAAAATAATTGTTTCACACAGTAAGTTATATCTCCCAAAGCAGGGGCTGGAACTAGATAAGCTTCAAGGTCCCCTTCCAACCCAAGCCATTCTACGATTCTATAATACCTATGACAATTATTTATATTTCACACCTGAGCAGTTTACTATAGGTTTTTGTAATACAGCTGTAGGAGCAGAATTTTGGTCAAAGCTTTACATAAATGGTCCTTCCCTGTTCTATGTGAAAATGTTTACCACTCTTCCAAAGAATAATTTTGTGAAGAATCTAATAAAAATTGAATTTTGAAAATACAAAAACCCATATTGATTTCTATAGTTAGACCACAAAACTAAAGTAACATTTTATTGTAAATTACAGTGGCACTCTGACAAGGTATGTAATCATGGAATAGGTCCCATCTTTAGGGTACCTTCCAACCCAAGCCTTTCTATGATTTTAAGTTTGAAATATTCTGGAGGCATTTTTTAAGTGACAGAGAATTCCTGGAATGAAGTCAAAACAATTTTACGTATTGAAAAATTGTTTGAGAATGATTAACATGTGAGCTCTGAGGAAAGTTTATGGCTTAAAAGCAGATAAAAATAAAGCCTTGTTAAAGCTGCAAGTGTACAACACATAAGGTTTTGAAAATCAGATAGCCAGAAAATACTCCATATTAATTAAAAAACAAAGTAATCTGTGCCCCTCTTTAATCTTTTTTATGCTCTGACAGGAGCCCAAATAGCAACAGGGATTGTCCTAATAAATGCTGTATGTAGTCTTGACAATGCTACAGTAGCACAGGCAATATTAATACTGAGAAAAATGTTTTGCTGAAGTTTGTGCTGAATTGGTAAAATATATACTGAGGAAACCATAAAACATGTTCCTTTCGAACATCTCTGTCAAATTTACCATCATGTTTGCAGATCCAGAGCTGATATCACAAAACCTTCCCCGTCTGGCTTGCTTTGAAGGTTTTGCAGCCTTGCACAACCTGACGATGGGATGTATGGGGAAAGGAAGGGAGTCGCTGCCAAATCTGATTTCTTGGCAAACACACATTGTCCTAGAAGCATCAGTTATGCTTGCAATGGAGGCTCACTTCTCTGTGGTGAGATAAGGTCCTTTCTCCAGATGCTCAAAGAATATGGTGGTAATACCACTCTGTGAACTCTTCTTAAATGATTGCACACGTTTCAAAGGTACAGAATTACACTAGGTCATTTTATTGCTGTGTGTTGCTTTTCTTCTGGGGCATGACTTTGTATTCTTTCCTACCCAGTGGCTACGAGAACACTGCACCCTTTTTCTCTCTGCCCTTCCCTCCATTCCACTTTGCTCTGGGTACTAAGGGCACTCACCTGAGCGGTCACTAAGACAGAAGCTTCCCAGACTGTGGCAGTACCTGCCATGAGGCTTTCAATTTTACAGAAGAAGCTGTCTCTACTCTAAAAGTTACTTGAACCCTTGACAGACAGACCCTCCAGGCTGGTTTGTCTTGACTTCCTGTAGGTGATGCTGACTTTCCAAACCCCCTCCATACTTCAGTTTGGACTCTGATTTGGAAACTATGCAATTGAAATTTAAATACTGTCACTAGCTTATCCTGTAACTTGGTTCTTTTCCCCTCAAAGATCAAAATCTTTCTGCAAATCATCTTAACTTCTGTGGAAAAGGAGATAAAACTTTATAATAGAAAATATTAGACACATTAAATACAGGGATAGCCAAAATTCCGTTCCTCTTACTTTATAAATCAAACTTGAATAGTTTCTTCCCAATCTAGTTCAAGCCAAACACTTTCCTAGTGCTGTACCTCAGAGGTAGCTTACAGAACATTACAGAAGTTACAGAATTAAATTGGTGTGAATGATAAGGGAGTTGACCATTCAAGTGTGTATTTCAACTCTTACACTCTCAGTCTGGAAGAATCTAGAAAATGTTGTGAAAATACTATTGTCATTCTTGCAGAACCCAGATGTCAGTTTTTCAGGAAAGTGAATTTTCTATAGAAACACTGCAGAGTGATGCAAGTATTTCACTTTATTTTAAAAGCCCTCTGTAGAATTTTAGAGTATGTAATATCTACAATTCTTCTATTAGAAACCATGAAGCTCCACTCTGAGTTAGTCTCATTGAGCAACACTGAAGTGGAAATTGTAGTTAGTTGCAATTAATTTCTAATAGCCCTGTGTTGTCTTCAAGGCATATTTGAAATAATATATATGAGGTTGGAGCAGCTGCTAAACTTGCCTTTATGTATTACCAATTTGAAGGAAATAGTTAATTAATTTTAACATTGTTACAGTCTCTGTAGCAGTGTCTCAAAATAACTGACTGTGATTAATAGACCATGATAAGAATTTTGATCAATGATATAATGTTTCTTCATTAAAAAAGGAAGGATTTATTGCACATTACAATTTTTTTGAATTAAGTGTAGATTTCAATCTTGTCTGAAATGCAATCTTCATCCATTCAGTGACACAAGAAGTTAGTTTCCTCTACCCAAACATCTAGAAACTGTGCCTCCATTCCTTTTCCTCCTGTCATTATTTCATTTAATTTCATATGGTTTTAATGAGTGATTTTTTTCTACAGTTTTTGAGTGTTTCAGACAGCAATATTTCATTCTGGAATAAAAGCTAATGATCCATAAATACTTAATGCCATATTTTTATGGCCAGTAAATTAGTCTTAAATGAGTTCAGTAAGTTCTCTGACGTATGTCATTAATTGCTAATAGTGTTTTAACTAGATAATTGTTGTAAAAGGCTGTTTATCATCACCCTTGGTAGGTGACTGCTCCTCGCAATCTGTCCCACCTGGTACTGCTGAACTTACTCTGTCTACCATTGTGTGCAGCAAAGAGATCAAGGGACTGTGAGGTATAATTTAAATATCGAATTCAAACACATCTAATGGACAATGAACCTACAGATCATCAGACTTAGTAAGGTCAGATTACTTTTTGTTTTCAGACAGAAATACATGTGTATCATATCATAGTGCTGCATACACATGGCATAAATGAGTTACAGCCCAGTCCTGACTAAGCAGTAAGAATGCCTTAGCTTAGATCCAAGCCAATTCAGGCATTAAATTACCTAAAGATTATGCTATTCAATGACTTGGTGACATGAGTAGCAAGTGAAGCTTGGATAGTCATTAGTGGTTTCTCCTTAGGATAAAGAGGTAGTATTACCTTAATGACATTCAATAATCAGAGGGAAAGTTCATCAAGTGCTAAGCAAAGTGAACTTTTCAATACACAAGAGTATGTTAGTAGAAGTATATTGAAATGAAAAGAATTGAGTCTTCTCTTTGCACTTCACTCCTTGACCAATACTATGATTTCATGCCACCATGTTGCCATCATGTTAATTATCAAACAGATATCTTCGGTAAGGACAGACCTAGCCACAAAAAACAGTAATACAAAGTCTTGTTTAAGTAAACATAAGAGGCACTAAGGATCCAGAGGCAAGGCCTTTGCTTGCTATTCCAAGTCTCTGGGTTGCCCTCATTCCTAAAAAGACACATGAATTTTTGTGCTTGCTCTCGCAAATGGGTTTTCTTAGGGTATTGCTACAAATACTGCACCTTGATGTCTTTGGCTCTCTTTTCACATTTTCTCTGTGATTCTGTGGCCTCCCCACTATTTTTCTCTGACACACAGCTCCCTCAAAGGAGTCCTGGCCCACTACATTTTCTTTCCAGTGATGGTCAGCTGCATACTTTGCCTCCTAACTGGTTATTGCATGGCCTGTTCGTCGGACCCAGTCAACTCTCAAGTCCATGCAACTTTTATACAGGCTTAACCTAAATGAGAGGTAGTTGCCCTCAGTTTTAGAATAGAATCTTTAGGTTATTTGCTCAATCCTTAGGAGAGCAATGCAGGCAGAATAATCTGAGACCAGCCCCTGGGTCATATTTGCTGTCCTTGCCCCTCTTTTGTCCTCTTTTGCCTGAAGTTTCATGGAGCCCCATGGACAGTATGGGCAGAGATTGGGGTTTGACTGTGTAACTAGGGGCTAGTGGAAGGGTGTTACATGCCAGCTCTAAATCCTCCCAAGAATGGTTGGATGATTCTAAAGAGAGGGTGCCTAACACTGCCAGCTGTTCTGTCTAATCCCTACTATAGCAGGGAGGTCATGAGGGTTTGGAGAGTTTTGTTTGCCTTGCCCCTGTGTGTAACTAGCATGTGTGAGCTGTGTATGCACCACTCAGAATGCACAAATGCAAATTATAGTGACTTGTCTGACATGCAACAGGATGATGAGGCTGGAGTGCTGTATTCTGCCAAGAAAATCAGGTACAAAGGCATATTTTGTGCTCATGCTGTATATCACAATATTTTACCCATCTCATTGGCTGCTATACCTGCTTCAATCCCCAATTTCTTTATGCCCTTTAACTAGTAACATGTTGTAACCATTTACCAGCCTTACATGGCTGAAAAATCCTGCCAGGCGCAGCCTTGTCTAAGGAGTTAGTAAAGCTTGTCAGGTAGCTGTCCTGAACGAGTATGCTTGAGATCACCCAAAAAGTCACCGACAAGGGTATGAGCAAAAGTCAGATTTAATATTAAACTACAAAGCACAATGGATTAATTGGCAAGATTTACTCTACTTACAAAGGACAATTAAGGCACAACAAGGGAAAGTAAGCAACAAAACCAAACAAAATCCAGGCAATCAAAACAGAAATTAATTAACTACCTGAGGAGTGGGTGTGTGTGTGTAAAGACAGTGCAGACAAGGATGGAAAGGAATACAGCCTAAAGCTTAACAACACTTAAACATAACAGCACTTTAACTTAATTTATACCTTATAGTTCAACCTTAACAATCTAACAGAGAAATAACACTTAACAGCATTTAGCCTAAATTATAACTTAACCTAACTTCCAGGTTTGCTATAGCATATGTGCAAAGGGTATGCATGCAGACAGAAATAATCAGGGCAAGATAAAGTACCTGTGGAAAAATCTCCCTCAGAGGTCAGTGAAATACTCACTTCAGATGCTTTTGCATCTCCCGCCGGGTGAAGGATTGGGCCTGAGGAGTGAGGGTATCAGCCCAGGACACCTTGGGTTTTGGTGATCCTCCAGGCATAGCAAACCTGAGGCTTTTGTGGCTCTGAGAGGTGTTCCCCTCAGAGGGACATTGCTGGTCACAACCTCCTGTGGTCCAGGAGAGCTCAAAGGGCCCCATCTTGGACCACTGTTTATAGGGTTGCAGGAGAGTGGGCTTTAGTCATAACAACGTTTCACTGGCCACAGTTTGGGCCAGCACTTTCTTTGGAAGGGTGAGAACAGGAATGTTAGGCCATTCAGTCCAGAGAAATTTTTCCAAGGCTGAGAAAAACAGAAGCTTGTTAGGAGTTCCTGGGAGCAGAGAGCGTTTTTGATAAGCTTAGAAAGAGCTGAGCTCAGGTGGTATTTTCAAGGACAAGGCCTAACAAGCATCTCTCAGATCACACTGCAGCCTGGAAAAGGGAGGGTGGGAATGCACCACCACAGTAGCCCATGAAAAGAAGTGAAGACAAGCTTGTCTCCCCCAGAATATCACTCTCCTCAAGGCAGGCAGGATGAAAGATCCCCAGCAAAGCAGTGCTGATGATAATGTTGCTCACTGTGCTGGGATCACCTTCTAGAAACACCTTGCCCTCACCACTATGACCACATCTCCCAGCAATGCTCCTTCCAGCAGCATCCCTTGCCTGTCACCACATTTGGAAAGCTTCTGCTCTATTCCCGTGTTCTTCACCCCCACTGTAAGAACAAGTAGGCACAAGTTTCAAGAAGCAGTGATCAGAAATTGCTGCCTTTACCAGCTCACTCAGTGCTTGTCCTATTTTCCCCTCAAAAATAGGTCTGAAAAACAGAGGAAGAATTACTCTCATTCTTTAAAATGGGGAGCCAAAAGATGCTGTCATTGCTGCTACAGGGTGAAAAACAGTGGTAGTTAGAGCATGCACCTCAAAATGTGGCAAAAGCCAACCTCCTGGAAAAAGGACATACCATGGGTATACAAATATCTCTGGAGTGAGGGTAGGAAGTGGGAGGAATTCTCTCTAGTTTCCCAGTTGAAGCAGCTCCTTTGTACATGTAATATTAAAAGATTAACTGCGAAGGAGTGTAGGAGTGAACAAGGAATATTCCAGGAGACAGAAAACTTGATTGCCAGTCCCTGATCTTGCAAGTTCTTACACAGTCTTATATTTTACCTACACCCAGCACTGGATAAGAGGCACAAGCTAACCTTAGGATTTAGTCTGTTCAAGAGCAAGCTGCACCCACTAGGTCAGAAAGCCACACTCAGTCCCATTCCTTCTGTCCTGGCAAGAAGGCATTCCACATGAAAAAGAACCATCAGCAAATTGGATGGGAGAGGCAGGGAAACAAAGCAGCCATACCTCACCAGGGTAAAAAGGATTCAGGCAGGAAAGGGAATTGGCTGGTGTCCCACATCATAGGTCAACCTTCAAACCACACAGTTGTTGTACAAAAACTCAGAATCACAACCTCCTTCCTTAGGGATTGTAAGGTTTTGGGGGCCAACATCAGCCCTGAGATTGCCTGCCAGACCAAAATGTCTGCTGCAGATGACAGAAAATGAACATATTTAAGGAGCCAGTAGGGTTTATGCTTAAGAGAGGTTATAAAGTCCTTTTGAAAATGCGTAAATAAACTGAAACTTCTGAAAATGAAAATTTTCTGAAACTTTTAGCCTGAAAAAGCATGTGCAGCTCCATTTTTTAAGGGGATGGATTAACAACAATTTAATTTAATTTTATAGTAAATGTTACAGCACTCTCAACTTATGTTTCTGCCTGTACTGAGAGTACCACTGTATATAAAAATCACTTACCTGAGTTGCATTATGAAATGTTTTGAAGAACTTCAAGGGTTCTTCATCTTAATGAAATTAACTCATTGCAAAAATTGAGTTAAACTCCTTTGGGGTGAGCTCCTTTGGATATCTAGGTTGTTATTAGTAAAATCTATTATTTCACTGTGCATAAATCTCTGGAAATAAGTCAGCCATTATTTCAGCCCAGGACTCCAGTTTCTACTCCTGCTTTCACTCTTCTCACAAGAGCTTACCATAATCTTCTTAATAACTATGTGTTCTGTTTACAATACTTTGGGCAATATCAACCCTAAGCCACTTTCTTTTCCAGTTATTTAATGAAGATTAGATTAATTTCATTAGCATTCAAAGAGCGCTCTTTTCTGGTGTTCAGTCAGAGTTCTGCTGGGATTTTTAAAAAAGCCTAAGGGAGCTGGTTATCCAAATACCAGTGAATTTCCATAAGAACAGGTTACATAGCAGAGGCCATTGGAGCATCCTAGCTTTAATCATACCTGCATTACTCAGGTTAGCTCTTGAAATACATCTGCACACTTGCTTGGTGCTGAGTCATACTACCAAAATAATAAAACCACAAAAAGAAAAAGAAGAAGAGACATGAAAACTGATTTTAAAAAAGGGGGGGGGGAGTTGGAAATGTCAAGCCTCATACAGTGTCACATATGGGCTGAGGGTGAGGTTATGTTAGCAAAAAGGGATTTGGGCAGTACCTGCCTTGTTAGTGCTGCTCTGAGATCTCAAAAGCAGAGCTTTTCACCTTTCATCTCATCCCTTTTCTTCTCTTTATTCCACTCTAAACTTTCATACTGAACCAGATCCTTAGGATCCAGCCAGTGGGAAAGCTAACATCTCCAAGGATTTCTCAACTATGAATATAGTTTGTTTGCATCCACTAACTGTTTAAAATTGGCAGAAATCTCTTTATGTGGAGGACTATAATAATTTCTGTTCCTTACAGAGCTTGCAGAGACCTCAGCATCAAAGAAGCCAGACTTAGAGAACACATTAAATAAAGTATATCTCAGTGTAGTGAAACGTGTGCCTGAAATAGATGTTGGGCTAAATACCTGGTGAGATATTTCCCAGCCTTGTGATTCCACAATGTGTTGGGAAGGACTGGTTCTCATGTAAAGGATGTGAATGAATACAAACTTCTCAGAAACACTGACTTTAAATGATGCTTGGCCCCACTGGCTATTGCTCCTCTTTTCACAGGTGATTATTAACACTGCTCTTGACCTCCTCTCTTCCCTGTGGAGACTTTGCTCAGGAAGTCACTGATGTTTCCCCATGCTGAGAAGGTGGGAGGAACTGCACTTTCCCAAAGCACTCTTGGCAGGGGGGACAGAGAAAGAAAGACCTAAAGTGCTCTGACTTCCTTTAATCATTGAATACAAATGACCAAAAAATGACCCTAAAGGTAATTCACCTCCAAAATAAAAAGAAAATTAAAAAACAAGGCAAGCCGGGAGAGGGGAGAATTATGAAGACATCCCTTTGATAAACTCTGCCCCCTTACAAAGGCTGGAGGGCAGAATTTCAAGATACAAGTGGTGATGGTAACGGTGGCAGCTTTTCAATGTCAATGTTGTCAGTTTATCCTGAAAAGTTAACCTTTTTAAACCAGCACAGAATCTTTTCTTTTTCTGTAAAACAGCATTTTGCCTTTTTGTGGAAACAGTTCTCTAATAGGCTTTCTTGTGGTCGTTTATTACATATCGGGCACTAGGTTTGGTTTCTAATAGTTCCTTTTCATCTAGCTGCCTACTGCTGACTGTGGAAAGTGTAGGTTTGGCTCCACTGATGGCTCTCTGTAATGGCTGTGATTACACCCTCTGCATCTTCTTCACAGTGCCAGCCTTTCAATTGAAAGCACATTATGCCTGGATAAAACTCAAAGAGCAGCTTAATATCAGGGTTCTCTGGAGCTATAATAACTGGTTCAAGATCGAATAGATAAAACCACATCAATATTTCTGTATGGTCCATGACGTAAAACACAACAATCCTGCATATGTCTATCCATGAGTTAAAGCTGTATTTTGCCATCACTCTGAGGGAAGATAGATGAAAATAAACTAATGTCATGAGAAGGTCCAGAGAACAGTAAGTAAACAGTATCTTATCCCCTGCTGCATGCCTCAGCAGCATAGCCTCTTCATGTCAAACCCAGCAGATCACTTTGCAAGTCACTATTCTTAAGCAGGTATTCCTTTAAACATGAGAAAACGTGTTTCTGCAAAATATTTCACTCTCACTGAACCCAGTTACTTCCAGGGAGTCTACTGAAATGTTGCTATAAGTACGAACAGAATGATGCTTTCAAAGGGGGGGACCTGGGAAGAGGCTGGACAGGAAACATTTGTGCATTTTTAAACTATGCAAATATACTATTCAGTTTTGTGATCCTGAAAAGTTAAAGAAGCAGGTGCAGAGCCCAAACTATAAAAGAAAATAAAAAGGGAGTCCTTCATTCACTATTGGTTCTTTAGAATTTGCATTTTAATTTTTTTCTGTGCATAGGTAAAGATTAAAAAATGAATTTTTTAATTGAACTTCAGTTCTGCTGTATTTTACTGCTTCTGGGAAGCAGCTTTTAAAAATCCACCAAATTTCTCAAGGATTTTCCATAAAGTGAGAAAGAATGAGGGCAGAACTGTTATCAATACTTGTATTCACACCTTGCTTCAGCACCAGAATAGGTCAGTAAATACACTTACCCCAAAACTCAGTTATGGCTGTAGTGGTGTTTGAAAAACGAAGAAAATGCTGCATTCAGTTTTCACAAAGTGTTGTACTGTGGGCCCTTTTAGTCACACCAGTGTTTTGGACCATGCTGTCCGCAGGACCAGACTATACAGGTTGTGCCCTTTCAGCAAGCAGTGTGGATGAGCAGGAGTGGGCCTCTGTTCAGTAATTAGTCTTGAGGACCTGATGTTCTCTAGGTGCACATTTCAGAGTGGGATTTTTGGGGAGGTCACTTCAGGCTATCTGTCCTCTGCCTGTTTATGATTAGAGACCTCTCTCGGTGCACAACTGGAGCAGATCTTTCAGTTTAGTTTCATTCGAAAGGAAACCAGGTCATTTATTCTGAGACTGCTTCATGACACAAAACAAAGTGGAAGTGGGGGATTAACTTCAGTAGCACACTACTGCTCTGAATTCAAAGGGGAGTGTAGTGCACTCTCAACATCCAAGAAGATTCTGCTGTCTGAATGGCTTGATGTTGTGAAGTGCTGAAGTGGTATGTAGGACACTGGACGTCATTTAAATATCCAGTTTCGTCAAAACATCTCTGTTCTTAGCTTTCCACTATAGAGCAACTCATTAAAACATGTTCTTCAAAACACCAGTGTGTTTTACCGTGTGGAAACCAAATCCTGGCGTTTATGCACTAAAGCTGTATGTGCCATATAGGTACCTTTCAAGACACTGTCTATTTTATATGTCAAAGATTCCACTTCTCCCTGAACAATTAATCTTCCCATTTCAATACAAAGTTTAACTTCACTTGTATCTTTACGAGGCTCTACCTGCACTGAAATAACTGCCGGTGTGTGGAACCACAGAGGGGCACTGTGATTGTTCAGCAGAGCCAAAGCCATCCACTTGTTTTTCCATCTCCCACCAGCAAAGACCTAGATCTGACAACAGGCCACAAGTTCTGTTCTGTTCCCTGGAGTTTGCTATTTCACTGAGGCAGGCACTTAGTGAAACTGCCTTCAGAGAGATCAGGAGTGACAGGCACAAATTTCCAAGGATCCCTAAAAGTCTCATGTCACTTTTAAGCAAAACTGGCTTAGAATTTTTTTTTAAGGGGCTCTGGCAATCTTACTGGAGCTGACATGAATTGCCCAGCTGAAGCCTGAGATTTAGAGAATAAGTGAAAGTGCTCCCATGAAAAACACACTGGTGTTATGTGTCTAGTTCCCAGAACTCTGATGCCTCCCTTTGCATCCACCATCAGCAATGCAATCATTCAAATAAGCTGAAATCAATCATATAACGAGTCCCACCATATGATACTTATCTTTGAGGGGAATGAATAAATCATTGTGCCTTTGACAGGGTATTTATGCCATAAATTGACCTGGAAAGTGAAATGGCAACACTTTGATAGTTATGGCTGTGATAGTGACAATTTAGGAAAGAATGAATCTTTGTACTTTGACCAGTTCGAATCCTGGCACCAGTTGAAACTAAAACTGTGGATGGAAAAAATCCTGCTGCTAATAGAGATGTTGGAAACAAAATACTGAGCTGTCAGAGGAAAATGTAGAGGAGGCCTGATGCATAATCCCCCTGCCAGGAGGAAACATACCTGGGAGCAACAGGAAACTGATAAACTCCTTTCTCTTCCATGGCCGAGAAAAGCCTGCAGGTCTGAACTGAGAGCAATCACTGGGATTCACCTTTCAGCACCAAGCCACGCTCTGCAGCAAGGAGTAGTCTCAAACTGATCACATTCCTCTTTTGGACATCTCTCCATTTCTCACTGCTTTCTGTCCATACTCACCAGGTTTCTAATTTATAATTCATATTTTCATAAATAATGCAGTCAGAAAAGCATAAATTTGTGGTAAATGGCCAGGTCTGTCCTTTCTGGCCAGTATCAAGTAGTCTCTGCTTACACATGACTGTTATGAAGGGCTAGAATTAAGCTTTATTTGCTGAGGGTAAACTTAAACTGAATGTGAAGGTAGCTCCCTTTAGCTTGAATTTGGTATTTTTGTATCTACCACCTGCAAGCTTTGTGTCCTGAACAATATGATACTGAAGACAGCAAAGGCTGAGTGACATCAGCCTGTCAATCTTTATTCTTGCTGTAGTGATTTTTAGTGCTAAACCCATTATTTTTAAGAGAGTACTGCAGGTGTGAACAAGCCATTATATTAGATTTTATGGGGTTCTGGAAACTGCAGACAGTATTTGTGAGGCACAGACACTGGTTTAAGGAAAAGCTGTTATAAACGAATCTATATTGTAACTACTATAGTATATGCACAAAATCTTATGCATTCTTTATATAAATAGAATTAAAATATAATGTATTATCAAATTATGGAGCTGAGGCATAGAATTAGGTATTAACATAGGGCATCTATGTTAACATCTATCTAACACTGGATTCAAAGATGCCCTCAGAACCACCAAATCAAATTCCCTCTTCTCACAGTTGATTGCATTGCAGATTTTATTTAATGAACAGTTTACTGTCTCTATCTGCAAAGTGGCTGGGATTTTTTCCCAGACAGCCTTTTGGAAGATTGTTCCCAAGTCCTACGGGTCTGATGTTTCCAAGTGTTTTCTAATTTCTAGCTTAAGTGTATTCCTAGCTAGTTTACTGACTTTTATTCTTATGTCAATATTGTTCTTTAGTTAAATACTTTCTCTCTTCTCTGATGCTTATTCTCTCGACATATCTGTAGAGCACAATAATTCCCTCTCTCAACCTTTGTTTTCTTTGACTAAACAAACAAAGCTCTTTGTTTCCTCTTGCAAAGGAGGCTATCCTTTCCCGATTACTGTAGAAAACCTCTGTGCTCTGTTAAGACTTGAACTCAGGTCATTTAACATAAGTTCTTTATCACAGAAGTATCTTGTTCAATTACATTCATCATTTCCATCTCTACTAGAAATACATAACATTACAGGTAGAATAATATTTGTCTTTTTTCTTGGCTGCATCATAAAGGTAACTTCAAGGCTTTCCATGTACTCTCCCTTCTATACAAGGCTCCCTTGTAACTTAATAGACATCACCTTGGCTTCTAACAGGTATGGCTCCTTGCTATACAGCTAAGAACATCTGGTTATTTGTATGCATTGTGCACATGGTCTTGCACTGTTCCATTAGACTTCATACTGTCCCCAGGAATAAATCTGATTTATGCTGTGAACTACTAAGTAAGCTTTCTCCCTGACGTTGGTTTTCTGTCAATAAATATAGTAACTTGCTCCCACTTCTTTTGATTGTTCATCAAAGAAAATACTGAACACATTGTTATATCCTGAAGTATTCTGCCCATAATTTTTCTTCAGCCTCATACTTCTGAGTGGGTGAGGGCCAACACATTCTCTTAGGTAGAGAATCTATTACGCTAGGCACTGTCTCCCTCTGAATTTTGTCTCCTTTTCCATTATCTCCAAGTCTTTCTTGACTGAATTTTCTGAAAGCCATAATGACCGTTCGAGCTCCTCTTCAGAGAATATGTGCATAGTTTTCTGTTGAGCCATCCCTCAAGCAGTCTTTACCATGTCCACTGCTCTTACTTCTGTAACTGCCTTAGCACATCCTCTCAGTTCTCATTACTCCCTGATTTGATACCAGTGCCAGTGTTTAGCTTTCTAACTGCTTGAATTGATATTTTTAATGTTCAGAACCCTATCTGAGCAGGTGATAAATGCATAGAGAGGCACTATGGCTGATCTGCTGGGAGTAGTTCTCACCTTCAGTCATGTGACTTTCCTCCTGGTCAAACTGGACACTCATCTTGTGTTCACAAATGAACCAGTGGGACCCTCTGAATTCCTGGACTGAACTGGTTATCCAGGTGAATGTATTCCATTTGTATCCCTTTGCAGACCTGTCAGAATTTTAGAAGTGCTGTGAACTTCTGATTTTGAAATAGTGCTGACTTTAGCTCCTTTCTAACATGATTCATAACCTAGGATAATAGACCTTTAGGAATGGTATGACACTCCTTCAGGTTTGTTTTAATCTTTTTTTTTTTCCTTCTTTTCTCTGGTCCAACTGAGTACACTGCATCTTGGTGTCTTAAATGTTTCAAAGATGCTCAGGCTTCCACAGATGTGCAGAAAATATGGAATGATCATTCCTGTGAATGACTTTATTCTTTTTCATCCTTTCTTTTGCATGTTTCTTAATTACACCCTCTCATTGCACAAATGGAAACCTTCTATGTCCTCACTCATCAAAGAAGGCACTGTCTTATTTTCAGTGACTATGTCTGCATGTCAGTACTCTCAGAGGATACAGTTGGGGAGTCTGTATCAAACATGTTCTGTCTTGGCGTTTTCTTTATTCAGGCATTTCTTATGTTGGACTGCTGAACAAGGACAGCATTGCCATAGAAGAAGGTACATTGTGATCAAATGTACCATCAATTTGATGGAGCCTGCTGCTTTAATATCCTGCTGTGAGGGCCAAACTATAGAAACTACAGTTTATAACTGGTGGGGAAATTATGAATTACAGGAGATCTTGTGTTCCCTTGGTTGCATGTAAGCACTCTTCTGTTGTTCATTAGAATTAATACTGTTTCCTTGTATATCAGCAACATGAGATCATATTTTTCTGGTCTGGTATTTCTGGGAGTGTAATGCAGCTGACTCCAAAATTTATCTGGATTCAAACTGGTATTTGACATAAGAGGATATCTGAAAATTTGCAACCTTCTTGCAAAGTGTTCTGCCTTCAGAATCTAATTTACCATCTTTTTCTTCCACTGTTGCTCTTAATTTATTGTTTTTAAAAACAACGAAAACAAGGAAATAAGCAGATCCTGTGTTTCAAATGCTGTTTCTTCTGAGCATGTCTGTCTTACTTTTTACCTTCCGTCCTCTTGTGATAGTAGAACATCTATACCTTCTTTTTCTCAGTCTCATCCTTCATATCCACTTCTGTGTGCCGAAGTGATCCCTGAGTATTAGCTTCTGTAAGGATTTAAGTCTGCAATTTCCGGTGGTTTCAGTCCTTCAATTCTCATAAGCATGCTTCCTCCTTTGCTAAAAAAGGTCTAATGGATGAGGCAGCCTAATGATGACTCAGACCACAACCCCAGAATGGGGATGGCCATATCTAGACCTCCTTCCCCTCTTCCCTTTTAGTGCTGCACCCACTCATGCTTTGCATGGCAATGTCAGCCTTGTGCGAGTTATTGTTAGTCAGCCGTACCCAGTCAGAGGTATCTCCTCATCTATTCATGGGAAACCACCTCTGCTTTGGACATGCAGCACTGCTTAAGTTAAGCACCTCTGCTTTCTCTAGCCTCTTTCTCTGTGGTGCTCCCTTTTTAACTACCTGAGCCATTTGCATCTCCAGCACAGGCTGTGTTACATTATCAGGCTTCATTAACACACTACAGTAAAGATGAAAAATGAGGAAAAGCCAGAGCTTCTTCATGACTTATCTCTGTCATTATCAATGGAAAGGCACTGATGGACAGCCATGCTTCCCATGGACTTGGAACTCCACTTCTGGATTCAAAGGAGACCTGTTTACTCATGCTGCCTGTTGTGGAGCTGCTGTCTTTAACTTGGATAGAGCCTTTCTCATGGGGCCTCAACTATATCCTAACTGCCCCAGGCTTACTAGCCAGAGTAAAGATAAAGGAGACTTGGCCTCTTGGAGGACTCCTTGTGTTGTCAGCAAGCTTAGCAACCACTTTTTGGCCCTTCAGATCCTAACGGAAAAACGGATCATGAGGCAGTGGTGAGAAGGATTAAAGGACTGGCCTTCTCGCTGGGGTCATTTCCTCCCATGCAGAGAAGGTGTCAAATGCTCACAGGTCAGAATACAGCATTTTATACCCAGGAGACTTCAGAACAATTAAAATTCAAGCCCTACAGTCTCAAATCAGTCCTTGTTTGACTCCAGTTCTATGCCAGAGTAATTTCACTAAAATCAGGTGAATTACTTCAGTATTATGCTGCATGAGCAAGTCCATCACTTCAAATGGAATTATGCTGGCATAGAAGTGGTGTAACGGGGGTGACATGAATCAGGCCTCATGTTTGCAGCAGCCTTGAATACACCAGTATTGAGAGGACCTTTGGAGCTGGGCCCAAAGCACTCACAAAGGGAGCTCCTGCTGTTATTCCAACCCATAGGCAGTTCCCTGAACAAAGACCAATTATCTGAGCTTTGTGTGAAGGGGGTAGGGGACATGCACCAATATTCATAAATTAGGCAAGCCTGGTGTTTACTAAAGTGGAGCGCCTTCATTCCAATTAAAGTCTGTCTCCATTCCTTCTGTGAATTCTTAATTTCCTTTCTGTGTGATATTTGTCAGTTTTCATTTGTATATTATGACATACTTTACAGATTAAATGAAATATCATCATTCCCCATTTACAGATAGGGAAACCAAGGCATAAAAAAGTAAAATGACTTCCCCAAGAGAATAGCCCCAAGGTCATTTGCTACCTAAGGTAAGGTTTTGCCCACATGCTGCCTCCTATTAACAATTCTGCTCACTTCTTCAAGTAGTATACAATAAAAAGAATGGAAATCAGACTTTTTCAAAGGCTTCCTTGCACCACACCTTAAAAAGAGCTGCTGCATTTTTTTTATTTTCATTAAAAAACCTAAAAGAGTAAATAGCCACAAGATTACCAAGGCTTTAATAAGGCTTTAAACCTATATGTTTGACTGTAAAGGATTCACACAGAATATTATAAAGCATTTAAAATAATTTATTTTATATGAAAAGGCCAATTAAAGAGGAGAAAACTTCAGAAGGAATTTTGATAATGACATTATATACAGTATAATAACAAGATCATTATAAGTTGTAAATATCATGTCATTACCCATTGTAAGTATCTGATTACATTCACTTACATTAACTTTGTAATTAGATGTAATTTCACACTTATCAAGTAAAATAATTTTTAACATGCATGGCAGTACAGCTCCATCTTTCTGTGTGTCTCTGGCCTGATCCCTGACAATGGGAGGGTGGAGAAGTTCTGAGTGGAGTGAATGGTCCTTCCTCAGGATGGAAACAGGAACACGTTACCACATGTGAGGAAAAAAACAAAAAAAATCTTTTTTTTTTAATGGAAGGATACGGATCTTGAGAATTAACTCAGAGAACACAGAGGTAAATGATCCTGTGAAACAAGAAGAAAAACCATAAATTATAGTAGAACAAATATGTCATTTTAACACAAGACTCACCCTACATTACATCATCTAGTGAAATGACAGATTTTATTTATGAACATCTTATTTAGAGAATGTAAAACTCAATTTAAAGGGAGAGTGTCAGCTTCCAGCTATGCTCTTACAATCCTTTGATTCTTTGTCTTTTCTGACAAACTTTCATGACTGCTTTTCTGCTCTCCTGAAGGTACCTCATCACCATATCGAAAGCATCACAGCTAGAGCAGTGCCAGTGCAGGTGCAGAGATTAAAAATAGCTGTACTGGATCAGCCTGAGGGACCCTGATGCCCAGGACCCTACTTCCAAGAGTGACTGTCTTCCTGAAGCTCTTACCTTTCTCCCTCTCAGAGACCAAACAAGTCTCCAAGACCCTCCCATTACTTCCTCCTCTCCTTGTACAAAGCCATGCTCCTATCATCCTTGTCCACCTTCTCTCTCTTCCCTGTTCCTATAAGATCCTTTGGGAAAGTGATTCTTCACTACTCATGCATTGCACTAAGGCAGTTCTGCCTCTTGATTTGGTTTCCCTATTCACATTCTAACCTCTTGAGATCTGCCTTTCAAGGAAAGGTCTGGAGTGTGAAGTCCTTTGTCCTGGAATCTCCTGGGAGACAGTTATACAGTTCTGTCTCGGTCATGATGAGCATGGCTGGTCAAGTGCAAACACTTTGGAGATGTCAGTTCCAGTGAAAGTCCAGTCTCCTTCTCCCTCCCAGGTAGAACTGCAGGAGTTTCAGGTAACCCGGATGTGTGTATACCTCTTCACACTGCACTTTCCCACTTTACCTGAGCAATTCAAGAAAACAGAGACTAAACACAGACACAGACCAAACCCTTTACAAGAGTGAGATGACCTCTAGAAAAAATGTAGGAGAAATCCTGGCAAAAAGGTTTACCTTTGAAACTAACATCTTGCAACAATATTAAATAGTGGAAAAGCAAGTGGCACATTTATTTTAAGCTTCGAATTATGATTTCCCTTCAGTTAGAGAAATTCCTTCACATAAGTGAGCCACCTGGGAATTTAACGTGTTATCTGTCTTTGAGTCAGAAGGGGAGGTTATTCAGGTGGTCTTGATGGAGACCTGGAGAAAGGCTAAGACATGGTCAGATCTTAATTGTCACTCAATGGTGCCTTTCCCTCTACCTTTGTGCCTATCTGTCCATTATTCTCCATGATTTTGTAACCACTAGTGTTTCTTTGGTATAGCTGTTTTCAAATCTCACTCCAGCTAAAGAGTGCTGGGGAAGATGTAGGCTGAATCTTCCATCACAAGAAATAAATTCACTTTATAGGGCTTCAGTCCAAAGCAATTACACAGAGCTTTAAACTTATACATCTGAATTGTCTCAACAAAGTAGGTAAAACAATAAAACACATAAAGTAAAGCACCTACTTAAGTGGTTTGGTAGTGCAAGTGTACAGCCTGTGTAGGCTGATGATATCAGCTAATGTGTCTATTTGCAAGAAATTTGCCAACACGCTGGTCTAGGAGCCTTTTCATTCTTTTGTCAGATGAAATTGAAATGCACTGATTGTTCAAATGAATCACTTCCCTCTCCTTGTTTTGGATTACACATTCTTTATTTTTTTTTCACCTCACATCTTCCTTGCTCTTGAAGGCAAAGCTAACGTCATAGCAGACAGAACTAGCCCAAGATTTCCCTAAGTGATATTTCTGAAGCAGAGCAGGTGCAGATGAAGAAAAAGGATCAGCCAATTTTTAAGAAGTCAGATGGCATTGTGCAGCAAACAGAAGGCAAAGGACTGATTTCAAAGCACAAAATCAGGTCCTTTTATTTATGTAGAATGCACCAATTCAGGGAATTTGAAACGGCTGGTTACAGAAATGTATACATTTGATCATAGTTTTATGCTCCATGGACTGCAATACCTAAATCAGGAGAGCTGTGAACATGGCATACAGGCTGATTCATTTCAGAAGAGTCACCTGGGGTTTCTTACATGAGATATATGGAAGATGTAATTCATATTATCCAGCACGAAATCTTATAATGAAATTTATTTTTAGCATTGTCTCTATCTAAGAGGGGTTAGGGAGCAGGGGAAGGAGAGTGACACAAGTAATTTTATCATAAGCGTTTTTTACATATTTTGCCCTGAGTTGAGCTTTCTATCTCCCAGTAAATTTAGCAAATCACACAGAAATGAGATACCAGGTCTTCACGGTCCCTTTGTAGTATCTGTCCTAAAAGACAAGAAGGCTTGCTAAAATGAAAATATCAGTAACAGTAAAACATTAAGCTTATAACTTCTTCAAGATCTTCTAGAGTGGTTTCACAGAAACCTAATGTTTTAATTACTGTATCTGTGAGGTCACACAAAGATCTAAAATTGCTCCAGATTTTCACACAATCCTTTACTCTTCAGTATTAATCAGACAACGCCAGTTAAATAACAATAACAAATCTTGAAACTTTTTTTGATAGAATGACTTGCTGTTTAAAAGAACGCCTTTCTAGTTCTTCACTGCTCAGCAAAATGTTATGGTTGTACAGAAAACCAGCTTAGCTGCATCTATATATGTATGTGTGAATATATGGGGATAAACTTCTAATTAACTCCTCAAGGCTCCTTTTACTCTCAGAAAATATAGTGATGAGCAGACCACAATAGCTACCTATCCTAAAATGCTTCTGCAAATGGAAAAGTTGTAAATTTAACCTAATAACCATAAGATTCACTTCCATAAGTTACATCAAAATAGAACTATAAAATAATGACCAGATATTAGTGAGGAAATCCTATCTCAGTGATCTCAGTTGCAAAGCTACTGCCATCTTCCATGGAGTCAGGGCCTCAAGTAGGAATTAATAACTTGCTCTTTCTAATTATTTATGATTTTTCTTTTTTTAAAGAAAGGAAAAAAGAAGGTAATTGCAAAGCCTTTGGGTCTTTCTCTCTTGGTGTTAATTTGAAATATTAAGACAATTATGCTCCAAGAAAGGATGTGGTTTCTGCTGACTAATTCCTGTGGTTAAAACAGAGCTGTGGTGTTTAACAGAGGTGTAAGCAGCATAAATCAGGCCCCTTCACACCAAAACTTATCTCTGGAACTATTTGTCACAGCATACACTGGAACCATCCCACCCTCCCAAGTCCCTCGGGCAGCTCCTGAAAGCAAAACTTATCTTTATCAGCTGCCAGAGAGGCCTTCTCAAACACCACTTGCTCCAGTGTTTCTATCTCCAGCAGCTCCCCTATCTGGTGGATATTTCATCCATGCATTACCTCTGAAAGAAATTTCCCCAAGACAGTGGCATTTCTTCAGTATAGCACCATCAGAGGTTGTGCACGACCCTCTCGGAGATAAGGTGAAGGACTGTTACCGGTGGCATCACTGGGAATCCTCTGCCACACGTATCTGCAGATTTATTGTCCAACTTGTACTTCACATTGCAGTCCTGCACAGAGTGCTATCCCTAAGATAATGTCAGAGAAATCTGAGGAGCAGAGAGGTAAAGCTGTATAGCTGCATCAAATAATCACAGTGATAACAATCTTACTGTTCAGCAGGCCACACAAAACACATACATATTTAAAAGACAATCTTGTGACAAGACGTTGATGACAAAAGGTTACCAAAATATACCACCAATCCAAATGTATTTTTCTCCTCTTTGAGTGGATGCCACCTCCACTGAAAGAAATTCTTTCCATTTTTATTCTTCTTTTTCTTTTGGTAAGCTGAGGACAGCTCCTTTTTGGTTTTCACTGTCTGTGAATTGCTTCTTTTCACCACTTGGTAAGCCCCAAGCACACAGGCACACTTGGCGATTTTACTGCCACTTTTCTTCTCTATCTCTGCAAGGCCTCCTGCAATGTTCCCGGTTCCAGTCTGAGGATGATCTCTTCAAAGATCATCAACATGGGATTTAGGCATTTTCTGACCTGTCAGTCCCAGGAGCTGTTTGGCAGCCATAATGTCTGGCAAGATCAGAGACTACTGCACCCACAGGCAAAGCCTACAAAAGCAAGTATTCAGCAGAGAATTTACTTTCTTAACTTCCAAAAAAAAGCTGGCAGGGAGTCTTCCGCTTCAGTAAACTGTTCCAATGTCTCATCGAAGATTTAAATACTGGGAAGCTTGAATGCATGAAATATAGTGTGTGCACTCACATACACACTCACATTATGTCTTCATACAGAGACATGACAACACTTCTACAGAGAAATGTTGCTTTTCATTTCATTCTGATATTTCTTTTTAATAGACCAGTTCAGGCACCTTTTGACTATCATTTCAGAAGAAGAAATTAAATGTTAGCAGAGAAGAGTCATGGCATCAAAACAATATTAATCCAGCGTTCCCTAAGTCCAAGGACATTCTGTCATGCAGAAATAGTGACACCCTGGTTGTCAAGGGTTAATCAAAATCTCAACAAGGAAAGAGAAGAAACTATTTTGTGGGATTTTCCTCTACCAACCCATTCAAATGGGAATTGGCAGTTTTTAAACTGACTCAGCATCAACAGCTTTTACAGTGGTATCCCATGCCTTCTAATACAGAGGAGTCTCCTATTCTAGCTCTTGGATTATCTGAGATTATCTGAGAATCTCATTTAACCTTATAATATAAGTAGAAATATTAGAGAAAAAATAACATTCTAAAAGGACTATTTTAGTTTGGTAAAGCCAGTCTCCTTAAAATGCTTTAGAGACTTCCAGAGATAAAAGCCTAATTTTATCTGCAATAAATTTGGATCAGCAGCACATTTGGGAAACTGTCTGTCAGCAAGATACTGCCATAAGGTTGGCACTACTAGGAGGAATATACCAGATTTTGCCTTACTGGGATGGGATAAAGATGTGCAGATACAGAAAACAGCTGTTTTGTTTCCAATAGGAAAATTTAATAGTTTCCCCTAGGTTTGTTTTTTTCATATGTCTGATGTACAGAGCAGGCAAAACGGGGGTAAAGGAAAGAAAAGAAAAAAACACTTCATATACAATTATCTCTCACAATAAACAACAAAATTGTTTTTTTTCTATAGCATTTCAATCAGATGTTGATCACCAGGTATTTAAAATTAGTATCTTGTTTAAAAACTCATGATAGTAGCAAACTGTAATTCTTGCAGACACAGCTTTCTATTTAAATATAAATAATAATGACATTTTCTACTTCAACAGTACAATCTTTTTCATATTTTAGAGACTGTCAACAAGCAAAAGCTACACTTAAATATTTTAGCATTAGTTATGGTTCAATGCCATAACTGGTGCTAAATACATTTGTCACCGCTTCAGAAAAATGCATGTTTATAGAGAGTTCATAAATATATGTGGCAGTACTTGCTGTGTGCTACCTAAAAGACACATAATAAAGTTTTTGCTATGAAAATGGTAAAAAACCCAAAACCAATCACTTTAAATTTTACATTTTAACTGAGGGAACAGAGTAAAAATGAGAATCCAAGCAAAAGCAACAAGCCTTGCAGGAGAAAAGGAATAATTAACAGGACATAACCTTCAAGTGGAAATTAAGACCTGCAAGTTTTTATGCAATGCCTGTTTCCCTTTACTAGATCTCTCGGGATCTGTTTTCCATAGTAAATCCCAGGGACTGCCTAGATACCATGCTGGTAGATGTTTTGTAGAGAACCACAGCTCCATAGGCAGAGATGTCTTTCTGCCATTTTTAAACAGATTCTCAGCTCTGCTGAAAGGTGCCCATATAACTGATTATACAGCAGACACAACTCCACTTTATGATGTACAGCAAAACCTTTTTACATTGCTTTTTCAGCATAACATACTCATGAAATGGACGTCGTTTCCTCTGATTTGATGATGGCATTACTCTGCATGTGGCAGGCAAATGCCACAAGTAAATGAGCATTTGTCTATTAAAGGAGGAAAGGATCTGGATTTGCCCATTAAAAAAAGGCCATTCTGGTATGAATTAAAGGTGGGGGAGCTGACCAAATATTTCAGTGACGGTTCTCGGACAGAAAGCAGTCTGCTGCCTAAACAATATTTATGAGGCCATACTGCAGATGGTGTTGGAGATGACAACCTGGAAAGAGTCAACAAGGAAAAGAAAAAAGTGGGGGAAAAGAAGGTGGAAAATAGCTGTAGGGAAGGATGGATAATGAAAGCAAAATGAGCTTCCAACGTATTCTCAAAACTACCCAGTGTCATCTTCGGAAAACTGAGTAGGAGTGCATAGAGCAGGCTATTATTGAAGCTGGCATTAGTTTGCCTCTCCTGGAATGCTATGCCAAATTGAGTACCCACGATTCAAGGAGTGGTTCCCAGAAAAAGGTCAGAAACCACTTAAAAGGTGAAAAACACATCTTAAGAGTGAGACTCTTGATCTAAAGGGGGCTTTAATGTGCCTTCCTGTACAAGGTGCAACTCCTATGGACTTCAAAAGCAGCAGTGACCAAGCTGCAGGCACAGGTGCTGTGCACAAGGATCAAGAGAAAAGGTTTCCTCTGGCAAATTGTCCTTCAGTTATCTGCAGCATCAAGGGGGAAAAAAAGTACAAAACTAATGAATATGAGCACAAGTTAGTGAGAGAGAAAAGGAAAACACCTTTGTTTTTATCCTCCCTATGTACCTTTTTTTAAGTTAACAGCACAATTGGATGGTTCCTGTGGGAGCTGTGGCCTGGCTCCTTCCCCAGAGCTGGGCCATGGGATTTCTGTGGCCAGGACATGTACATGTGCACATGTGAGGAGAGAGTGAGCTTTCCAGCTGAAGTTGCTGCTGAGTGAGACTGCAGGGGGAGGGGGGCATATTACAGTCACTTTAGTCTCTTGGCTGGCTGCCAGCGGTACACAAGTTGAGAAATCATTTGTCACGAGGATAAAAGCCAAATACATTACTCTGGGTGAGATGTAACCTGACAAACAGTCTCCTGTGACTGACGCATTTGAACTACTAATACACTCTATATAATGACTTTTTTCTGACAGCTAGCAGTCATAATTTTTTGCTTAGTTTTTCTGCTTGTTCATGCTGAGCTTTCGGAGTTCCTGTATATCAGATTTCTTGGCAAGGAACACGGGGCAGGAGGACAGTTCTCTGTCATGCTAGTTTCATACCACAAGTTCTGGGGGAAACAAGCTACAAATAATTAGAAAACAATTATTAAAAAATGACTATGCTAGTATCTCTCTCTTTTTTTTTTTTTCTTTTTTTTCAAAAAGCCACAAAGTCAGCTGGCCAGCAGGAACTTCATTTATAACTGTCAATTTAACAGTTCATTTATTTCATTGAAGCAGTGAGACACAACAGGGGTGTGGTAACCATGAGATAATCACACCTCTGGGGTCTTATGAGGCAAGGAGAAACAGCCAATTCCCTCTAATCCCACAGTGGTGCGATTAGTGCTCCTGATAGCTACAGCCAAGGAGGTTATGAGATAAATTGAGCATTTCATGTTCTAGAAAAAGAAGTAAATTAAAGTTAAATGTTTAACCAGCCTCATTTAAGTTCTGCAATTCATCTCGATTATAGATATGTATGTTCATGAACATTGACCCACATATATTTGTCTACTTTAGTATGTTTGACAGACAATAGGAATAGTCATTCAGTTTGAGAATTATACTATACATAGAAGCTTCAGCATGTAGCTGCTGGTCTCTCTACAAGCCCTATAGGCAGGGATCCATCACCATGCTATCCAAAACTTCCTCTGGGCATGCGATTCTTACGTGCATAACTATAGAAATTAAAAGGAACTCAGTTACAAAGAAAGTGCCCTTTTCCCTAGTCATTATGGGTAGCCCTGCTAATCAGTTTCATTAAGTACTCCTCTAATATCAGTGTCAGCTATGGAAGGTCCATTCATCTCTTACTTGTGCTTCCACTAGAAAATATATAATGGGTATTTGGCAGACAGACAATGGCATCATGGAGGACTGGGGAATGAGATGCTGGAGAGCAGTGCCATGGAAAGGGACCTGTGGGTCCTGGTCAATGGCAAGGTGAGCATGAGCCAGCAGTGCCCTGGCAGCCAGGAGGGACAGCCCTGTCCTGGGGGGCATCAGGCACAGCATCGCCAGCCAGGCAAGGGAGGGGATTGTCCTGCTCTGCTCTGACCTGGGGCGGCCTCACCTCGAGTGCTGGGGGCAGTTTGGGGTGACACAATGTAAAAAAGATATTGAACTATTAGAGAGTGTCCAAAGGAGGGCAACAAAGGTGGTGAAGGGTCTTGAGGGGAAACTGTGTGAGGAGCGGCTGAGGTCACTTGGTCTGCTCAGCCTAGAGGAGACCTCATTGCAGTTGCAACTTCCTCATGAGGGGAAGAGGAGGGGCAGGCACTGATCTCTTCTTTGTGATGACCAGTGATTATACCTGAGGGAACGGCCTGAAATTGTGTCAGGAGACATTAAGGTTGGATATTAGAATAAGGTTCTTCACCCAGAGTGTGGCTGGGAACTGGAACAGCTCCCCAGGGAAGTGGTCACAGCACAGAGCCTGACAGAGTTCAAGAAGTATTTGGACAATGCTCTCAAGCACACAGTGTGACTCATGGGCATGGTCCTGTGCAGGGCCATGAATTGGACTTAATGATCTTTTGGGGTTCTTTCCAGCTCAGCATATTCTGTGATTCTCTGACAGAAATTACAGAATTAATGATCTCATCTATTAGCTCATATTGCTCATTTACATTCTTCAGTGTTGTGGTCTGCATTCTTAAACGTTCACTGAAGCACACTAATTTATTTTTAAAGTGAAGTATCTTTGAAGAACTCTATGATTGTTCTGAAGAGTGAACCAATATTCCTTTATCATTGATATTGGCATATGAAAGAGTCTGTGTCAATGTTATGTGACTGGTTCCTCTTGCCTCTTCTTTCTCCTTCTCCTGAAGTCTAGACTGAAGAAATGATGGCACACCCTTGAGGTCCTCTTTCACATCTCCAAGAGTGGTCATTGCCCTGGGGAGTTGTGGTGGGTTGACCTTGGCTGGATGCCAGGTTCCCACCAAGCTGCTACATTACTTCCCTTAATCAGCTGGACAGGGGAAAAAATAAGATAGAGGGGAAGAAAAACACAAAAAGGAAAAAGCCACCAAACATGTAGGTCAAGATAAAGGCAATTTAAAAATAAAAGACATCTTGAAAGTGACTGGACTGTCTCTGACATCGAGATAGCTCCTGGTGTCTTCTCAGAGTAGTCATCCCTGTGGCCCCCACTCCAACACTGAAACCTTGCTACATAAACGTAATAAAGAGTCTAATAAAGACATGAGTACTAGTATCACCACAGTGCAGGTGATATAGCACAGTGACAGTCAAATAGCTCAACTTGCCTTCCCAGGAAGTTGGGGTGTGGAGGCATCCAAGGGGCAGCTCTATCAAAGTGCAGATCCTGCAAAACTTTGAGGAGTGTTTTCAAGGTTTGCTATCTCAGTGCAGTGGCACAGGTGCTTTCAGGCAGACTGTATGCATTTCTGACTCAGGCTGTGGTGCTGCAAGCACCCTAAGGTTAGGGAAATAGGACATACTGAGTTAGCATGGCAAGGTTTTGGTAGTGGGTGGGCTACAGGGGTGGCTTCTGTAAGAAGCTCCTTCATGTCCACAGCAACCAATTTCAGCCATCTCCAAGTCAGGCCTGCCACTGGCCAAGGCCAAGCCCATCAGCAACAGTGGAACAGTGGAAGTACATCTGGAATAACAAATTTAAGACAAAAAGTTGTTGTGCAGCTGCAAGTGGAGAGAGAAGTGAGGATACGTGAGAGCAACAATTCTGCAGACAGCATGGTCAGTGGAGAAGGAAGGGGAGGAGGAGTTCCAGGCACTGAATTAGAGATTCCCCTTCAGCCTGTGGTGAAGATCATGATGAGGCAGGCTGTCTGCCTGCAAGCTCACAGAGGTCCTCGCTGGAGCAGATATCCACCTGCAGCCTGTGAAGGACCCCACACCAGAGCAGGCGTATGCACAAAGAAGGCTGTGACCCCATGGGAAGCCCATGTTGGAGCAGGCTCCTGGCAGGACATGTGGACTCATGGAGAGAAGAGTCCCCATGCTGAGCAGATTTGCTGGCAGGACCTATGACCCCATGGAGGACATACACTGGAACAGTCTGTTCCTGTAGGATTGTGCCCCATGGGAAGGACCCATTCTGGAACAATTTGTGAAGAACTGCTGTTCATGGGAAGGACTCAAATTGGAGAAGTTTGTGGAGGGAACCCATAATGGGGCAGGAGAAGGGTGAGGAGGAAGGAGCAACAGAGACAAGGTGTGATGAACAGACCACAGCTCCCATTCCCCATCCCCCTACACTGTTAGGGGTAGGAGGTAGAGAATCATGAGCAAAATTATGCCCAGGAAGAAGGCAGAGATGGAAGGAAAGTGTTTTTAAGATTTTATTTCTCAATATCCTACTCTGATTTGATTGGTAATAAATTCAATTAATTTCCCCAAGTTGAATCGGTTTTGCCCATGATAATAATCTCCCCCTGTCCTAATCTCTACCCACAAGCCTTTTGCAATATTTTCTTTCCCTATCCATCTTAGGAGGGGAGTGATAGAGAGGCTTGGGTGGGTACCTGGCATCCAGCCAGGGTCAATCCACCACAAGATATTAAAATTCCTTCAGCAATTTAAGTTGTCAAAGTCTAACTTAATGCCCTTAAAATCTTTGTAGCTAGTGCACTTGAACACCTGAACAACCCAGGAAAGGGTAAGTGTGATCTGTGTACCCTTAGTCATTCTTGAAGATTTTGACTAGTTTTTCCTGTTCCTCCGTTTTTCGTAATAGACCTACTTGTACAAGAGAGAATGAATAATGGCTTACTCCACAGAGATTTCTTTAACATATACAAAGCGCCACATAGATTTCTCCCAGAGTCCTGAACGTAACTCCAGCTATACTCTTTTTCTTACAGCATAAAACAGAGAAGTTGAATAAAAATAAATAAAATAAAAATATTTTTAAAATAAAATCAGACTTCTACACCAAGAGAAAGCTACAGTCAGCTGAGGCATTTCCTAGTTAACCTTATTTTTGATGCAAGAGGTCTGTTTTCTCTGCTGCCAATAGAAGCACAAACCTTGCAATCTCAAAAACAAAAACAAAACAGCAAACAAGCAACTAAACAAAAACCCCACAACCAAAATATCTATTTCATTATTAATTTTAATCCCTCTATTCACCAAACAGGAAGCTAGCTATTGTTAAAATTATCTAAAATTATGGTTGTTAGTCTAAGTGACTGCTAAAAACACCTCGGTGGCTGCTTTCAGTTGTCTTGGAGTGTTTTTCATGGCTGTGAACAAATGGGATGCAGGTATATCATTTTAACCATCTCACTATAACTGCAATCCAGTCCTTGGCCGTCTTGTAAAGGAGATGGTCAGCTTATAGGATGAAGTTTCTTAAAACTCAGTGAGAAATATCAAAGCACACTACCCTCACTCGCTCTTCAGCAGACACCTGTGGAGCAGTACTGCAGTCCTAGCTCTGGTTTTCCTCCCACTCAGCTCTAGGTCGCTGCCACCTCTTCATAGAGCAGAGCCGCTGCAGAAATGCGAAAAAAATTTGAGCCTTTGTAAGTCAACTGAAATGCTATAATGAAAATGTACATGAAACATGTGGGTCCCACTTCAAACAGTATTTTGGTCATTACTTGGATATTTCTGGGCTAATCTAAACAGTCAGGCTGAGCCTGACTGGAAGAACATTCGCCTACTCTAACAATGATGGAAACCCCAGCAGTAGTATTTCTGCAAGAGGAATGCTTTGGAGCAATGCTGGCGTATTTCTATTAAAGGCAGATTTGGAAGAACCAAAGCTTTGATACCTGGGGCACTCAGCAAAAAAATTAAAAGACTTTTAAAAAAATTATTCTTTCAAAATGCAAGAGAATTATAACCCTTTTGTCCTAATGATAGGGAAAGGGTTTTAAATTCCTGAGTGTTCCCTCCCTCTAGCCCCAAAATTTTTGTAGCTGCGGCACTGAATGAAGTCCCATTATTTTTAATGATATATCAGGACTGGGTAGAAGAATAGCATACCATATATCAAAAGCTACACCCTTGGAAATCACAGAGCTCTTCAAGAAGCCACCAATGGGTTAAATGGTGACCTGACCAATTTGCTATGGTTCATTTGGTCTATGCTAATTGTTTTAAATGCTCACTTTGTGGCATATTCTTTACTGTGCTGATGGGAAGTGCGGCATATTTCTTTAGAGCAGGGATTCAAGGATTCATTTATATTGGAGAGACTTTTCAGAAAAGTACATTCACACCTCAACAGTGCTATGTAAATAGAAATTAAGCTTCATCTTTTATCCAGTTTAAGGAAATACATTAAATAAATACCTTTCAAATCCTTTTGCTTTGCTTGATTTTTCAATATCACGTGTTTTTCTCTATTCTTCTGCAATGCTTAAATTCAGATTGCTTCTTTCCCATTACCAGGTTCTTCTGTCTGCTTGTGTGGTGAGTGGCTTTTTTTTTATCCCCTGGACCCTGACCTGGTAGTCATTATTTTGTCTTTTCATCTTTTTTTTTTTTTATTAGACGAGGCAGCCTTGATATTAGTCTTCCCAAAGCTACTATCCATTACACTGTCAGGAAAGCAAGCTGCCTTACAGTAGGCCAAGTGTCAACAGAAGGTGAGGCAGAAAATCAGACACAATCTAAAGCTAATTACCCTGCCTAGAAGTTAATTAAATACTTGTTAGGAGCAGCAGGGTAGATCCTAATTAAACTTGTCTAATAACAGTATGCTGACATACTCTGACACTGGGAATTCCTACAGGGTTTAAATAATTGTACAAAGGGCAATAATACCTGTCACATCATGGTGTGCAGGCAAACCCCGAAGATGCACATTTCTCAGTATTTTCTGTACTAATTTGCCACATATTGTGCACTTCACATGTGTTTAATTTACACATGTTTTAATTTTGGTGCCCTGGATCTTTTTAAATGACTTTGCTGTTGCTGATCTATGTGTAAACCGCTACAAAGGGAGATGGTCATTAGTATTTTATTGTATCATTTAACACTCTAAACCTGATGAAATCCTGCAGATTGTGACACCTCCAGGGTTACTTAAGTACAGCTGTGGACCCTTTTTTCAGATTTTAAGACAGCAGTGATTTTACCTGGACATGAAGAGGAGGGGAGAACATGGCCCTCCTTGCCAACTTCCCCACATTGTCAAAGGGCCAAATTCTGCCAACCTACAGGCCGAGAATTTTACCCATTGCAATTTTCATTCACAGAGTGCCACTGACAGAGACTTTTACCTCCACTGCTATGCGTGTCTTAAACCAACACCTTTTCAAACCAGTCAGATCTTCATTTACATTCAAAACAATAGGAAGGGGAAACCACCGTCAGATGAATTTAAGGGAAGAGGAGAAGAGAGGCGAAAAACAGGAGAAGGGGCTGATAACAGAAAAGAACCTCTGTCTTCTGCTTATTTCCAGCCTTTTGACGGGCTGGAAATATTTTTGTTTCCAGACAGGAAAACACAATTTGCCATCATTTCAAATAAATGAGGGTTCCGCACAAACCACAGCAGGGCTTTTGTCTAGCTGTTTTTAAGGGATTCTCCATGCCAGCGGTTTTAATGCTGATTTAAAAGCTGCCATTTGACCAGGTTCTGTTTTTCAACTGATGAGTTGTCACACTGCCTTGCGTGAGGGTTAATCCCCCATTGTGTTGCCTATGCCACCGCAAAGAAGGACTGTGACAGCAGTTGCTGATAAAGCTTGTCTCTTCTCGAAAAGCCCGGAGAGGCTGTGGCGCATGCTGATGGTTGTTTACCGCAGCAAAATGCCGAATGTCAATTTTAGGAGAGCAATGTTTCAAAACTTTTTGCCTTTTCTCCAGGTAAATCAGTTCAATTTTTCACCATTCCTTTCCTACTCTTGACTCAAGCATCCTTTTTTAAATAGGGGGTTAGGGCTCTTGGGTGGTAACCAGCAATGGATGCTTGACAGTAGATTCGCTGTTCCCATCATTAGAACCATACTTGAAATGCCATGTCAGTGAAACTAATGAAATGGAGTGCCGTGATGTGAAACTAATCAGACATGATACAACTTTGGAGGGGAGGAATAAGAGACCTGCAAAGATTTAAGCCAATCATAGTACTCTCATTTTGCACCCTCTCCCTGAACAGCAAGGATTAATGGAGAGATGTAAGAGCTCTGATCTTTTCTGGCAAGACTGTTGTAGAAATAATCAATTAACCTTGGGAGATCAAATTGACAGAGCTTAAGAGTGAAGTTATTTAAAATGCCAGATTATCTAGGCAGATGAATACATTTGTTGCAATACTAAAAGGAAAATGAAAGTCTTTTCCCAAACTTCGTTTTTCTGAACTGATTTAACATTATTTCCCCAGGAGTCAACTCTGCCTTTTTCAGTGTGCACTTTAACACATTAGAACAAAATGAGATTTGATGTACTCCATAAAGAGACTAGCGATTTTTCCCTCTTCTTTCATGGAGTGGGAGGGTTATTATAGAAAATAGCTTATAGTAACCTCCTGCTTTTAGCTCTTTACTTTTGTTTATTTGACAATTTGATTATTTGGGTTCCTGTCCTCTGTGGTGATTTTGGTTGGTTTGCATTCTGGCTAAATCATCCACAGCTTCATCTATGGAGTAAGAATTCCTTTTTGCCTTAAAAATACAAAGAATGTAAAATATTTTATAATATCAGTTATTTTTATAAAATACAATAATCCCATCAGATATTCTTGAAACAATCAATTTAATTTCATTTGGTTTGAAGATATAAAAATTTTATTTTATTAAAATGTTTTGGGCTGTGCTGTTTAGAGTAATAACCTCTCTACTATTTTAGCACATTGTATTAAGATGCGGCATCAGGTTGTAACTAGTTAGTGCTGCATGTTACAGCTGTGTTCCAGCATATAAGAATATGCCTAATGTAAGCATTCGAGGAACAGCAATGCTGGTATGCTGGAAGGTAAACATGCACTCGCACAGTTTTAAGTCCTTCTTTCAAAGAGAATTTGTGATCAACCTTATTGATTAAATTGGTACATAATCTACAATTACAAGAATGGCACACATTTTACCTCATGAATTTTAAATCAATTGCTTTGTTAAATTGGAAAAGTTGTCTTCATTTCATTCCCTCATTCATAGTTCCATTCATGCAATCTCTTTGTTACTTTTTCTTTCTTCATTTATTTACAACGCTATAGGAGTTTATATCAAATACAACAATTTAATTTGAGAACACACGAAAGCTTAAACTGATTTTTATTAGCTGAATGTATACATTTAACTCCAAACTAGACTGGAAGTACCAATACTTTTAAGCCAGTAAGGAAACATTTGCACACAAAGACATACAAGCTGAATTGTAAAGGTATCGTGTAAACCAGTTCAGATTGACCAAATTCATCCAGCTGCACTTTGCCAGCAGCCACAGCAATTTCAGAAATTGCCATTCCAACCTTTTGTTCCAGCACCAGCACCAGGGGTGACATAGTGAAATCAAGTAATATATGTGCACCCCAATCCCAGGCAAACTGAAACAGGTTATTTTAGTTAGTGCTAGCTGTGACTTGAACTAACTTCATGCTCTTTCCCTGAGACAGGGCAGGAACACCCACCGAGCTCTTCTGAGCTGCATTTCAGCTGGCAGTGACAAGCAGTTGAGAGTGCTGATGTGATCCATCACTTCAGCTGGCTCCAGAAGAGCATCTGTCCATTCTCCCTTTCTTCCATTCCTTGACTGTATAACCTCTCTTAACTTTGTCTTCTTCCAGACAATGATGCTATCAGACTAAGAAGGGAAGTAAGGAGAGGAAGCAGAGGAAGCTCTTTTGGGGACTGGAAGAGAAGACAAATGGAATGGGGAACAGCTAGAAAGAAAAGCAATGTGTGAAGAAGGGGTTGATTATAAAATAGATGTTCGGGAAAAATATTCTTTGGACTTGAAAGGGCTGAGAGGAAAAGTCACTTGGAAGGTCTTGAGCTTTTACATATGGGCAGAAGAGCTAGAAACTGTCAGAAAAGGGATAGCTTTTATGGACAATGAGTCATTAAAAAGCATGACTACACCTCGCAGAAGCCACAAACTGTTGGCCAATCCTTGATTAAAGATACTCAACTCTCAGTCAAATGCTTTCTTAATACATTTCACAGTGAGCACATGTCCTTTCTCAAAGTTTGAGACAGTGCATCAAACATGAATGACACTTTTTGAAGTCTTTCAAGTAGCAGGACTCTTTTACAACATAGTCTAGACAGGCCAATTCATAGCAGCAGAAAATTAGTGGATGAGTTAAAATTGTAAAAAGTCTGCCTTGAAGATAAAAATGGGTTAGTAACAAATGACAGTTCTTCCAAAAGACAGAGCTAGAAGATCATTTGAAGATTAGAATCCTCCATACTTGGAGAAACTATCCCAGAAAAGACTTAACGGTCATGATGGGTAGCAAATTGAACAGAAACTCTCAGACCCCTACTAATGTAAAGTACTAGTACATACCTTCAAATCAAAACGAAATGAGAGTAGACAGTAGTACTGCTAGGATTGCTTTTTGTATCCTCTGACAACCTCATTGGTTGTCATGTCCTCATTTCAAGAAAAAGGAGAACAAATTAGAGAGAATTTAAGGAACTACAAGAATGTTTTAAAACATGGAAACATTATTTAGAGTAAGAGAAATTCAACTAATTTAACTAAAAAAAAAAGAAGTTTAAGGAGTTACTTGATGACAGTTTGAAAGTATAAACACAAGGAGATAAAATATGCTAGTGGAGAACTCTTCCAACTAGAATACCAGGGTACAAAGTTAAAGGGTGACAAATAATTTAGGAATAGTATATTTGTCCTCCACAGTAAACACCCCTTGAACAATCTATAGCTATGGATGATTCCCTTGACTTTGACTTGACACTTTATGAAATATTATCTCTCACACCAAATAAAACTTATTCTACAAATCCTACCTCCTGTATTACACCAGTAGTCATAACACGACCGCAGTAGATCTTTCTGGCTTTACAATGTATGATGCTTCTGATCAATGACTGTAGCAAAGGTAAACTTAATAAAACACATTCTAGAAGAAAAAAAATCAATTACATAACCTTTTTTTTTAAAGCCTTTTATTGCCAGCACTTGTGCCTGATTTTTAAAATTCACTTCTCCACCAGCCACAGCCACTTGTGTACTGGAGCACTGTTGCTTAGTAATTGGTGCTATTACATGTTTTTTTCTTTATGAACTCCAGCTTTAAGATAATACAATAGAAATAATGGTTCTTGTGCCTCTCCTGGATAAACTCTGTTAAAAAATCCCCAGTCACTGGCAACATGGCTGCAGAAAGGGATAAAATTGCAGTAAGTCCATGGTGCATCAGTAGCACAAAGTGGGTGTTCTGGGTGATTGGTCCATGGGTCCTTACTCAAGAAAAGCATTTCATAGTCCACCTTTACAGGAATTCTTGGCCTTCACTATTCTTGACAAATAGCCACTAAAGGCCAGTGCCAAGGGGTGTGCCAGAATGGATAGTAATGACTCAGGGAACTCTGCAAATTTTTTAAGCAAGAAGGTATATCTCTAGCATGTACCACAGTCTTACAGAGGGAATTCCAAGTAGCATACATGGCAGAGTTTGAAGCCCCACAACTTGAAGGAATGACTTTCTTCTATGCACATAAGGGGAAAACCAATGCATGTCCACAAAACATACCCATGATTTGATAGGGATGTTTGCTGCTTCCTTTCTTTTCTGTGCAAAGATGAGACAAGGCAGACCATGGAAACCAAACTGTGTTTTCTCTGCAAGACTCCACTCTAAATGCACAGCAGCAGACCTTAAACTGTATGCACTGTCTCAGCATAATGAGTGGTGGCCTTGCTAAAACCATCAACATTACATTGCTGCTTCAGTGTATACACTGATTAATTGCAGTCAAATCCTTAGATGCATTAGGATCAAGCTGGCTTCTGCATCAAGGAAGAACTCCTCTGCTGCCTTTCTTTCTTTGACTTTTCTTTACCATCTACCACAGCCTCAAGAAAGTGCAACCTGCCATCACATTTGTCCAGTGCAAGACTGATGGGTTTTACCCCAGTAGATTCCTTTGGGAATGTATTTAACAATTTAGTATTTCTAATACTGCTAAGTGATTATTTTTCTCATTGTAAATACAGTTTAAGGATATGGAGAATTATACAATTGGTCTGTTTTCCCATGAAAACATCTAATAGCATTTTTACTTTGGATTTTCTGTTATTGTAGCACCAGCGTAGGTGGTGTGTAAGAGAGAAAATTCTCATTCTAGAAAAGACAACTAACATAAAAAAACAAAGGAATCAATGGAAAAAACCTGCAACAGCATGGTGAAACACATACATGGAAACATCTACCCACTGCCCTCAGACACTGAAGGACAATCTGCGCAAGTCCAATCTGTCTAGAAATGACTGCAACTCCAAATATCAGGTGTAATGACATCTCCCATAAGACTAAGCCTTTAACTCACCTGTAGCTGCATGTAAAACAAATAAAATGACACAGAAGTGGATCAGGCTAAAGAGCTCTACCTGTGACAGATTTGGCTTTTTTTTAAAGACCTGTGTGGGGTCAAACACAGTCAGAATAGGAAATTAGGAAAGAAAATTCCCTCCTGCTAGGCTCTTATACAATCTGAGTTTTCATCTCAAGAAAGGTAATACTTGTAGCACTTACTTTTACCCATCTACATAAAATACCTTGGAGAAAAGTATCTTGTAAGTGAAAAATGTTACTACCCTCAGTTTAATTTACAGTTATTAATTCGCTTTACTTTTGTATTGTAGGAAGTAAGGAATCAATCTTCTTGTGGAAGAGAGAACTTTGAAAACCTGCTTAGGTTAATTCAGCAGCTGGTAACATTCAGACATTTTGGAAACAAACATAATGTTCTTTCAAACAAGAATCTATCAAGTAGAGCATACAAGGTAGCAATAATATTTTACCTGTCAGACTTTTACTACAGGAAATGGGGCTTGGATGATGAGGAAAGAATACAGAAAAATAAAGGATAAGGGAAAGGAATAAAAAATGGGGAAAAAATGGAGCAGAAGGAGAAAATAGATGGTTAAAATAGAAAAAATGCTTTGCAAGGATATAAAATGAAAGTAAGGTAACAGCTACTTATTGAATAAAAGCTCAAGAATCCACATTCTGTAAAGAAAGGATGAATTGAGGCAGAATAGAAAGGATTAGAACAGACATGCTTTAATATGATGTAGTTAGGAAAGAACACTATAAAAACTGTATAAAACAGTGGCAGACAGAAGGGAATTAGGGGAGAGAGAAGAGATGAAAACAAAGAGAAAAAAAAATTGAATGGCATATGTTCATTTACCAAGCAGTCCAGTGAAGGATGGAGCACTGGTCAATAAAAACCCCACTGTTTTCTTTACCTATTCTTCTGTTTCACTGGAGGACAAAAAAATAGTAAAGACAGAGTTGAAATGAGGTGAGAAACAAAGATAGAAGTTGGTACACTCAACAGCCTTAAATGCTCTCTACCTATTAAGCGTCTTTTAGCCTGGGTTCCTAAAAAGAGTAGTCTTATGCATTTTTTTCTCTTCAAATATCCATCTCCCTTTTATCTTTACTACCTTTTTCCAAGTCTAACCAAGAGTGTCTTGGAGATATCTAATTTTTCTTGTTTCAAAGAAAGCAGCCGCTATGAAGAGGCAGAAAATCCAAATCAATCCCTACACACCAATGACAGAAGATTGCAGTATATGCACAGATGTTCTCTCTTCAGCAAGCAGTAAATAAACACAGTGAAGTTAATAAGCACAGATGCAGCACAGAATCACCCACAAGACATGCTGCCTCTTGTTCAGCTGGTAGTTGGAGGCAGAAGAGGGAACTGAGGAAACTGGTGATCTATTGAGGGCTTATCAGGGACCTTAAAAAATCTGGGACACTGTGTGACATTATAAGAAATACAGGAGGGAGGTCAAAATACAGTAAAAGTGAGTTAGTGGAGAAGAACTGTAAGCAGACACAGGGAAGGAGATCCCTTGAGGACTTGGGGAGTGGCTAAAGCTATTGGGGAGGGAAAGTCACAGGACACAGGAAGGAGAAGCAGAGTCCTTACAGCATGGTGCTGTAGGAATGTAGGATAGGAGTCTATGGGAAGCCAGGCTTTCACCCAACCACTCCTCCTGAAACAACTAGTTCCTTCTGTATGCATAGTGTCTTCACTTGTGTGCTGATAAAAAGTACACAGAATGAAACATCATTAGAATATTAAATGCTTACTTAGAACAGTATTTGAGGGAGTTGTTCATAAAGTAAAAATTTACAAAGGAAAACAAGTGGAAGCTGTATTGCCTCTGAGGTGAAAAGACACTTTTCTAATCTTAGTTACACTGACATAAATCAGAAAAAATACCACATTGACATGATGCAAGAAGTTTCATAATCACTGGCAGAAGATAAAACATGCTTTTTCTGTACAATGATGTCCACATTCTATTATTTTAGTTATGTCAGGAATTCTGGATATTCGTTTATAAAGAATAGCTTCCACTAGCACTGTAAAAAAAACATAACCAGAAGGTCATCAACAAGGGAGCAGAGAGAATAATATATCATGAATAATGTATTAAATTATTTCAGTCTTTATCTATTAATGAATTATTTTCAATCAACTTATAATTTTCTTGAATGTATTTGTAATTCAAAAGTACTCCCCATGCAATTTCTCGAAAAAATTATTTCTCTAAATTTTTCTTGGTCTTGTTGTGGATAAAAAGTAGCTGAAATTTGAATTCAATTATTTTGGTTTTAATAGGACATAGAGTAGTAGTTTCTGTTCCCTGACAAACACGTTTCTAAGAACCCATATGGCATTAAAATTTTAACCACCAAATGTCTTCCTGTAATATTTTCTCTAAACATACATTTCCACCTGTACCCTAATAAGATGTGCATTGTGCTAGGGCAGTCACTGAAAGTCAGCATCCATTGCCTGTTCTTGGCACAATTTTTTCTTCCTAAAAGAACAACTTCCACTATGGTTTTCACTTACCTCTTGAAGAATTTATGTGCTAGGAAGTCATAAAAAGAATGTTGTCTTTCAGAACACATTGAATGGTAGTGGTGTAGTAGCTGATCAGACCTTTTTTTTCTCTGTATCAGGTTATAAATAATTCCTTAACAGGAATCTTTGGTGGTCCAAAATAAACAATGCAAATTTTCATTCTTCTTTCCAGAACACCAAATAATACCTTGTTCCCACTGACAATTTATAGATATTATGAGCTGGCTTCATCTTTACTTCTAATACTTTAAGCTATAATAGTGATGTCTTTATCTGCATTGGAATCCTGCAGTCATAAAATGAGTGGCTGAAAAAGAGATTTTTTTTATTTCCATGGCATAGCCAGAGAAACAATATATACTAACATGCCAAATAAAAATAACATATTTGTGTAGATACTTAGCTCATATTTATTCCTTCCAGTGTGCAGAAATGTGCAGAGGTCCCTTCTATGTGAAGACTCAGCAGCCTTTTCTGAAATATCTGGGGGTGATGGAGTCTTATTGATTTGGAAAATACTGGCAAAGGCTGTCTTATTTTGAAATTCGACTTTCCATCACTGATTGTGATAAGTGTCTGACAAGTCTCTATGACCTGTTCAAATTCTATGACCCCTAAAGACACACGCATCTTCAGCAATAACTTTTTGGCCCTCGTTTTTGTGGTGTCCAATTGGCAACTGTTCATCTTTAATATCTCTCAGTGTCCTGGTTTCAGCTGGGATAGAGTTAATTTTCTTCCTAGTATCTAGTACAGTGCTGTGTTTTGGATTCAGTGTGAAAATAATGTTGATAATGTGCTGATGTTTTGGTTGTTGTTTAGTAGTTTTCAGTTTCCTGTGCTCTACCACTAAGGAGCTGCACAAGAAGCAAGGAGGGAGCACAGGCAGGACAGCTGACCTGAACTGGCCAAAGGGATATTCCATACCAGAGAATGCCATGCTCAGTACATAAACTGGGGATAGTTGGCTGGGAGTCACTGATTACTGCTTGGGAACAGGCTGGGCATCAATCCGGGGGTGGTGAGCAATTGTATTGTGCATCACTTGTTTCTCTTGAGTTCTATTCCTCTCTCTTTTTATCTTCATTTTCATTACAATTAGTAGTAGTAGTAATAGTCTATTTTATTTCATTTCAAATTTTAAACTGTTCTTATCTCAACCCATCAGTTTTATGTTTTTCCAATTTTCCTTCCCATCTCACTACAGGTTGGGGGCAGTGAACAAGAGGCTGTATGGTATTTCGTTGCCAGCTGGTGTTAAACCACAACACTCAGGAATGACAATATGTCTGCCTACCTAAGACACTGAGTAAAGAACATTAAAAAAATTCTGAATTTACACATGTACATCAGCGCTCTGTGTTTTCAGATGTCATTTAAAGTAGATTTCTAATAGGCAAAATGTGTCCATCTGCATCTCAAATTTACAGCCCAAAATTATGTAATTTCTGTCAAGTTAACAAGAGAACACAGCTTCTGAATAGTAGCAAGTCTATCCAGGTCTTCTTCAAGTTTCAAGCTCTTTTCTTTTGATCATTGACCCCCTTTTTTTTTTTTTTTTTTTTTTCTGGCACAGCCTGTGGTTTTTTCCCACTCCTTCGGCCATATACAATGCCACTACCTACTCTGCTCAGGGCTCTCAAAAGGACCTGGTGACGTGCAAGGGAATTCATGAAGTGCATTGACAGACTTTGGATCAAGTTCTGACCATGGTACTACATCAGCTGCAAACTCTTCCTCACAGCTGCAACCATTGCTAACCTGATCCTCATGGAGAAATACCCTAGTGGGAGGACACAAACATCTGTAATCAAGGCTGACATCTAAGCACAGTCACTAAAATATTTTGGGTTTCTTGGCATCAGTTCTGCCAAGCAGCAGCTCTCAGTGAAAACATAGTAATTGTTGGGGTTTTTTTCCTGGAAACATCAAACATACTTTAATCCAAGTACTATTTTCTTGTGAATAGAATCAAAGAATTTAGGAAAGTGCTCAGGGACACAGAGTTTCCGGATTGGATTTTAATTAAAGACTATAAATACTCAAAAAGACAGGCTGGCACTCAGCTTTAGGGATCAAGCTGAGTAATCCTCATCTGGAGCCTTCTTGTATTCATATGATCATGTTAGATCTTGATAAGACAGTGACTTATCTAAGGCAGAAACTTGCAAAATCTCCATCACATCATAAGAAAGCACATTCTACCAGGCTTTTTAATACCAGAACAGATCAGGCAGGCTCATCTCCAGATGGCTCCCATACCAACTGGAACCCTCCCTCAGCTCCCAAAGGACACTATTCTCCAGTGACTTCAAACAGGTGTGAAATCCTGCCTGGCCCCAGCTGTATTGAGCACAAAACAGCCATCAGACAAAACCAAACATGCAATTCCTAATCTGGTTGCTGGAACTCAGTCACTGATCACCCATGGTGAGCAACGAGCAAATGCAACAGGACCAACACACACACAAAATAAAGGAAAAGGCAGACTGGTCCCTTTGCACTACTCATGCAAATCCCTCCAAATGAGAGCAAGGAGTGCTATGTGCAGCAGATATGCTGTATCACACAGACACAGGCATGCCTGCATGAATCTGAAAGACTGAATCCTGTGAGTAGAGTTTCAGCACGTGAGCCTTTATGTGACAGCAGAAAATATAAAGGGAGGGAGAGGAGCTAGTGATCATAAAACTTCCTGGCATCAACTGACACAGCAAGGGCAGAAAGGACACATCTAATTTTAATATTTCCTCCACATGAGTGGTTTTTTCTTCCCCTCAAACACAGTGAAGAGGCTTTCTCTGACCATAAACAGTTCAGCAGGAACAACGCCTGACTTAGTAAAGGCGATTTATGCTCATCTGGCAAAATTTCCAATTTCCAATCTCCTTTTGCAGGATCAGATCATCTTTACTAGCTAACAAACAGGGGACAATGGTGGGAAAAGAAGGGTAGACTCCAGTCCATACAAAGAAAGCCCCTTCCAATAGCATATCTTTTTCCGGGTAGGTCAGATTCCAAGCATCTCAGCCTCCTTGTCAGCTTTTGCTACTGCTGTTTTAGGCCATTTTGGCTCTATGCCTCAAGCACCCACCTTCACACCCACCACACAGATCCTCTTTCAGACAGTCTTCTCCAGAGGCTACTTAATCCTATTGGGAATGACCTCCAAAACTTGACAGCAATCCCTATTTTAGATTGCTTCAAAGATCACATTTCCACAGAAGCATACTAAATTACAAACAGATCTGTGTTTTATAAATATAAATTGTTAGCCTAACCCAAAATGTGCTCACTGGATTTGAAGAGAGAACTCCCATTCCATTTTACCTTCACAATGGTGCTGGAATGGTTGAATAAAGTGTGGCCCTGCTGCCCATATGCCATTCAGCTTCTGTCTGTCTTTTTGTTTACACTGGGAATACAATAGGAACTATAGTCCTTCCAATGCATCATTTATAAGTGTATTCTACCTCTGAATGTACAGACAGAACTGGCTCTGTGAATGAGCTCTGTGAATATTGCCAAGACACTGTGCTTTGTTCAGCATTATTCTTCACAATAGATACCACACTTTGGAAGTAATTTTAAAAAGGGAATCAAAATAGTGGTACTTTTAGCCTTTGTTTCTTTTATACCACACTGCATTCTCTGTCTCTCACTCAGCTGCTTCTATTATACTGACAAATTAAATAAACCACTCCATTGCTAAAGAGGCTTGGGCGGGCTGGGCTTCGGTACACTGCCGCACTAGGAAGTCGAAATAAACATTTATGCTGGTTTCATTCTTAACAAATTTAAGCTAACTTTAGTCAAGCATCTTTTTTTTGGTTGTTTGTTGTTTTTTTTTTAAGAATAAACGAAAGAAAGAAAAAGGGAAAGAGGGGAAAAAAAGGAAGGAGTTCTTCAAATTTTTGAGCCGATCTGCAGCATCAAGGGATCTGGCATCTGAAGCAATGAAGTAATGAGAAGCCATGTGTCCAGGTAATGAACCTGATTTTTTTAGTGCTCCAGTATTTAAAAGCGCTGCAAGTTCATTCCTGCTGTGGGGCCTCTGGGAGAGTGACTTGGTGAGTTACGGGCAAAGTGGTGTGGTGCAGACTGGGTCCCTTGCAGAGGCTTGCTGTAAGCAGCTTGCAAACTTCCGCAGCAAACTTTCCACTGGATCCGGGGATTTACCTCTCCTGCTTCAAGCATATAGCTCTGTTTTGGAAGGCATTTGTTCGCATGCTCTTCAGCATACAGAAATAAGGACAGGTGGGGGAGTGCTGAGGAAAGTGTGTTGGATGGCAAGGGCAGGTCTCGCTGATTACAGGTGTGCATTTGTAGATGGACAGGCAGAAAAATATGTTGGTTTGTAATTTGGCTATAGAATCATATTCCCATTGCATCTGTCATAAAAAGAGAAATAAGAAAATGCAGACAGAGTCGCAATGTGGCCTTTACCTGCATCAAGGCGCTTTCTGAATTTTGGCTATTTTCTTTAGCAGGCAGTAAGCAGAGAGGAGAATGGGGGAGCAACTTGTGGTGGTCTGCTTGTGTGTAGATTGTGAAAGTCCATCCTCCACGTTTGCAAGTGCTGGTGCAGTGGCGGGGATGTATGCTTGAAAATTATGTCAAACAAACAGGATTATTTCCCCAAATGAGATCAGAGTAATGAGCATAATGTTGCCTGGGTTAGGTATGAAAACTCCCCTTGTACTCCTGGACAAGCTGTGTGTGAATAATGTAGGACAAGTCTCACCCCGCCAGTGCCTTTCCCCTCCTCTCCTAACAAAGCAGATGACTATCGGCAAGAGTCTAAGCTCGGAAGGGAACTTTTTTTCTTTTTTTTGGGGGGCGTATTTGTTTTAGAGAACCTTGGAAGTAGTCAGCTTCCTTCTGAAATCGGCACTAAATGCCAGCCATAGCCCGTGGAAACCTGAGGGTCCTTTCTGAGGCTGGGGCTGCTCCAGCTGGGATGGCCTTTGGTGGTCAGGTCAGGCAGGGAGCACTTGGCAAGGAGTGATCAGGGCTCATTTTTTAGTAATAAAGGAAGACTTTTAAAAAAAGGAGAAGGAAAGAAAACCCCTCAGGTGAAATTTTCTTCTATTGTCTAGCAAAATTCCCTTTAATTTGTCCCTAGGGCCATCCAGCCGCCTTGCAATTCCCTACTCTCGCCTCTGTCAACGCCAGCGGTGGGGGGGAGCTCCCTAGAGAAGGAAGCAGGAAAGCTGAAGGTCAGGGTTACCCACTGTGGCATGACTTTTAAGCTAAAGGGGTTTTTATTTCTCTTGTTGCCGTGTCAGGTTTAATTTGGCCTGCATTATTCCAAAAGGGTGGGCCTGCTCATGACAGGAGGGGGTTAAATGGGATTACAAGCTTTAGAGGTTGTCAGCAGCCACTGCTGCCTGGGGATGTAAAATTGCGATTTAATGGTCAGCTCTATCTGTATAGTATCAGTGGAAATCTGCTGTTTTCAGCAACTTAATAGGCAGTGTGTTTTCAGGAGGGGCCGGTTTTGGGGGGAAGGGAGGCCGGCGGGGAGAGCTGGCGCGGGCAGCACCTCCAGCGCGGCTCCGGCCAGCGGCCGGGCTGCCCGCTCCCTCTCGGGGCTCGGCTTCCTGAGGCGCTGCGGCCAGCGGCCGGGCTGCCCGCTCCCTCTCGGGGCTCGGCTTCCTGAGGCGCTGCGGCCAGCGGCCGGGCTGCCCGCTCCCTCTCGGGGCTCGGCTTCCTGAGGCGCTGCGGCCAGCGGCCGGGCTGCCCGCTCCCTCTCGGGGCTCGGCTTCCTGAGGCGCTCCGGCCAGCGGCCGGGCTGCCCCCTCCCTCTCGGGGCTCGGCTTCCTGAGGCGCTGCGGCCAGCGGCCGGGCTGCCCGCTCCCTCTCGGGGCTCGGCTTCCTGAGGCGCTGCGGCCAGCGGCCGGGCTGCCCGCTCCCTCTCGGGGCTCGGCTTCCTGAGGGGCAGCGGGCGGCGTTGGGCCGGGGCAGAGCACACAGGGCGAGGGGAGTGCCGGGAGGCGGCTGCAAGGGCGGGCGGGCCGAGCGGGGAGGGGCGGCGGCGGCCAGAGGAGCCCCGGGCCGGGGGTGCCCCGCGTGTGGGATGTGCGTGTGCCGGGGGCGGGGGGGTCAGACATGCTGAGGGCAGGCGGAGGGGCCTGGCCGGCAGACACCGGCATTGTCTGCTCTCGAATGAGGGGTCAGCCCGGAAAGTTCAGGATTAGTAAATCTAATATCCTGTCAAAATTCTCATGGTAATGAGCCCCGGCCGGCGGAGCTGGCGCAGCAGCCGCGGCCCGGCGCTCCCCGCCAGCCATTTATGAGCAGGGGATTGTGCTGCGCTGGCACGGGCCGGGCAGGGAGAGCGCCGCGGTGGCGGGGCCCGCCGGCTCCCGGCCGGGGAAGCCGGCTCTGCGTCCTCTCCAACGCTTCCTGCTCGTTCCCAAGCCCTCCCAACAGCAGCTTGGCCGCAGTGACAGGGGTGGTCTGCGTTTGGTTTCTCGTCTGCCTTGCAGGAGTTCTCCCACGCTCGGGATTTCTGGCATTAAAAATAAGAAAGAGGGAAGAGAGGCAAAATTATGATTAACCGCATATATATTGCATTGTAAACTGTTTTTCGAAGGGCTTTTCTCTGATTTGCAGGGCTGGTAAGTTTAGAACAGCAAACAGGAGAAGATAGGAAGAAAAGAAACCACAGTGCAAAGCAGTAGGATCGCAATAAATAGTAAACTGTGGGCCACAACAGTATTTTTTTGAGCTGATGGATAATATTAAAATACAGTTCCTAAGCAAGTAACAAAAAAGATGGGGGGAGGAGGGAGAGGAGGGGAAAAAAGAAGGAGGGGGGAGAGAAAGTTCCTGTGCACTTTGTTCAAGGTTCTGCACCTCTCTAAGCAGCTGTCACATCCGTACATTATGGTACATTGAATCTGAATGAGGCTCTCCACATCAAAACCTTGCATCCATTATGATATCATCTCCTGCTCTAAGCTGTAATGCTTATTAATTCTGCACCCATACTCTCCAAGCTTCAGCAAATGTATTCCATCAGCCTAGCATTTAATTTAATTAGTACAGCTGGGCTCTCATTCTCCTTTCTGTGTCAGAGGTATTGTCAGCACGTTCTGCTATAACACAATTACTGATTGCTTTTAGATAGGCAGAAATATGATTAGGGTATTGGGTGACTGTATCATAAGCCTTATTAGATTCATTTGAAATCTGGAGATAAATAGGAAACTTTTATTTGCAGTGTAATGAGATTATGCTTATTAGGCCAAGGCCTCACAACCTTTTGCAAAGAACATAGTGTATCACTAGGATTATACTCTGGAACCACACTTTTTGCTCATAGCATCCAAGCAATTTCTCAGCAGCTTTGAGATTTAACTGTTGTAGCCCTGTACACATTTTAGAATTGTTTTCTGGCTCAGTGGCTTCCTCCTTTCATAGAGTGGATGCACCTTCTGCCATGTGTTTTATTCTGCTTAAACCAAAAAATCATGAGGATGTTTTGTTCAAAAGAGGAAGGCTGTTTGGGTAAGCCTTGAATATGTGTGGATAAGTAAACATGCCAGTACATTGGACAAAAAAGTTTTTGCCAATATCAGTCTTTTTTCTTTTTTAAAAAACCCTCATTTTCCCTTCAGTAGAAAGCTACAAAAAACATTCAATCAGCATCAGTTTTCAGAAGGTAAAAAATATTGCTGTTGAGATACTTCTGAGGTTGAATCTTGAGATAGAAATAATGAGTTAATTTTCTTGTGTAAAAACAATGGAAAGGCTGCACGTTTCATGTCACTTCCAAAGAGAGTGCATTTAAATCTTAATGTATACATCACAACCTTTTGTGTTACACTAGCCTGACAAAACATATGACACAGTGTTTGAGAAGCAAGCGTTACATTTTTAAAAGTTCATTTATTACAAGGATTCAGAATTCTGATCTGGTAATTTCCCTGTAACAATCAAAGGTACAAACAACCTATCACTGACTTGACAGGTTATAGAAAGGAGTCCATCAGTTTTAACATTGGTGTCAAATTTAGGTTTCATTCTCTTTCTGCATCAGTTTTGCTGCAAACTCCAGTGGGAGCAAGATTAGGCTCTAACTGGATCCCTTTCGTTTCTGAGTGGTATTACCCAGCATGGAAACATTTTGTAACTGAGTGTCACAAAACCCCGAACCTAGTTTTGTATTCCTTGTTGCATCACTTGCTCTACAGTAAAGATAAAAGAATTGTCAAGCTGTCGGTCTCTCAGGCTAAGATCAGACTTGGAGAGGAACGTGTGGGTTTGTGCTATCATGGTATTTTACTTGCATGTGCCTAGCATTGAAAGCAAGTTACAAAGGCTGGCTTGTTTCTGTCATGAGCAAGTTCCATGTCACATTGTTTATCCCAAACATTTGTGGTGTTTTAAAACTGGCATAGGAATAAACTTTAAAGAGTCCAGGAGAAAGTTCTTAAAGATGACATTTCTGTATTTCTCGTCTAGTTACTAAGGGAGCATCCAGAGAGTAAAACTATTGCCACAGCCCAGTGGACTCCTGAGTGTGACATTCCCAGCGCTGCCTCCACTAGTACTTCTGCAGGCATATTGTTGTGCAGTTCTTTGTGATTCTCCATCTGGGGAATCTCATGCTGTAGCTACACTTTTAACTTTCATGGGGAGGAATATGGACCAGTTTGCAATGGCTACTGACTTGCCTCACGAGCAATGTATGTATGCCTAAGCAACAACTGCAAGAAGTTATTCTAGAGAAATGCTGCTTTAATTGAGAGACCTCAGTGCTTTGCAAAAAGAGAGGGATCATGCTCTCCATGTTAGGTCCAGGCAAACTGAGGTACAAAACAATGAATCACTTCTAGCTACATATCTAGGAGCAGCAGCCTCACTAGTGCCAAGTCTACTAAAAAATCAAATACTGAAAATCTTGCATTTGCACTATACATAAGAAAGAATTTTATTATTGTATAGCTCAATAAAGATAGATGCCACTTTAAATCAGGTGTTCTTTGGAAAGAGGTGATTTTTCATGTAGTTTTAGAGGACTGAATATCTAGTTTCTTTCTATCAACCCAAAAAAAAAAATGAACAGCAACTGTGGTTTATACTGGCTCCAAAAAGAGCAGAGATGACAAATGCCACAATTTTCCAGTATGTTGCTTCATCAAGAAAATATTTTAAAGTGTGTTATAATTGCCGTATGTGAGAATGAACTGGTGGTCCTGTTCATTTGTCCCCTGTCACTATCATCCTGATTCGCAGTGAGCAACAAGGTTATTCACATGCTCAGATTATACACATGCTTCGGTGCTCTGCTGGATCAAGGCCTAATTGACACCCTAATTGACAGGCTCAGTTGAGAGACTGAAGACTAAATTGGGCTTGGAAGCTGAAATGTGATGTATGTTTTTACCCTCAGAGGTGGTTTGTCCAGGCTGTGTTTGAGATGTGTTACCAAATAATGTGTTCCACCTTCTGCTGTAGCTTTTGTTGCATTTCTTTTGTTGCCAGATAGAGGACTTCGGCTGTTGGGCAAAAAACCCAAATAAATATGTTAGACCAAACTAAATGACATGTTGGATGCTAAATCGAAAAAAATTATTTTGTCTTTGGTCTTTCTGAGCAAGTTTGTTAAAAGAAATACTAACAGGCATTTATTCAAAACCAGATGATTAAATTAAAGTGTAACTAATTGTTAGATGTTTGTTTCATATAGACTCAAAGGTAGAATCACAACAGAAGTAATTAGGGTAATTATTAAGGTCTGTATTTAATTTAAAGCCTCAGAGAATATTGCATGTTCATTCAAGTGAGCTATATTTCCTATTAAAAAGGATAGCATTTTCTCAAAGCTTTCATTTACAGGTATGTTTTTGGTAGTGCCACTTTATATGGTATCATGTCATCTTGCTCTCTTTCTACTTTGACAGTGTTTGTTATTCACAATGATGGCAATCAAAGGGGAAATGTTACTGGTAATTTCTGTGTATACTTCTAACCCTCAAATATTAGTAGCAGTCATTTTCTAAGGTGTTAGAGAATTTGAAGATGGGGCATGAACTTGCCTTGATCTCTTAGCAGAATGTGCTGTGTACAATAAGATACAAAAGCTAGACATATTTATATACTCCTAAAGAAAATGCAGTGAGACATTATTTATAGAATAACTGAAAAATTGAGGCAGTGCTTGTACCCTTTTACTGACAAGGAAGGAAGACAAATCTAGCTGTGTTTCATACTTTCTTCTTTTTAAGACTAGTCTTTATAAAATGTAAAGAAAATCTACAAAAGAAATGTTTGTGAGCTTTGCTGTGGAGAGGTTCTCAAAGGCTATTTCTGACTAAACTGAAGATGCATTTGTATCAGAGAATTTTGAGGGAAAAAGAAAAACCAGCTTCATGGACCCAGTTCTTACATGTTACTAATCACACAGGACACAGAGTGGCAGGACGTCTTCCAATATTTGTTGCTGGCACGTTACACACACCATCTTTACAGGGCAATTGGACTGGTGTGGTCTCCTCCTGGATGGATTTAATGCTTGATTTAAGTCCAGATTCCTGTCTTGGTAAAGCCAGGTGTTTCTCTTGAATACTTAAAATGCAAAATTTTGTTTTTCAGACAGAAAATAATGTTGCTTGCTAAATTAGCAGGTACCATTTTTTCTTCTTGTGTTTTGATACTGCTGTAGCACTCAAAGAGTATGCACTGTATGTGTATTTGATAGAAACAAACACAAATAGGGCCAAAACTCTCTCAGCCAGATCCCTTACCACTCTAATGATAAACTACTGGAATATTGTTGGTGCCATTGTTTAAATAGATACATTCCACACTAGAATTAAAAATAGCAATGATAACAGATTTTTAGTTCTCTTTTCTATTACTGCAAAAGTTCACTAGTGATGGTAGTAATACTTAATTGAGCTAATTAACTTGTACAATGGTAAATGTGTAATGCCTTAGTATGGAGCCAACTGTTATGGTCTGATGATGGCCTGCCTTTCTAAGTTCAAAAAATTGGTGCACTATGGAGCTGGCCAAACAACTGAATAGAGATAAAAAAGGTTGATACAAACATTAAAAAAGAGTGAACACAGGTTATAGGTGGTAGCATTACAATTAGAATAATTATAGCTCTGCATTTAAAAGTCACATCTGCATATATGTTGAAGTTAACATTTTACTCCATTGGACATAATTTTTTTTTATTAAATGTTATAGCCCTTCTTCTTTGTGACCATTTACGTGCATATTGTTAAAGGAGAAATAATGCAGGCTCATTACTGAACCACTGGGAGTATTGAGATGATGTAGGTGTCTGCTAGAAGACTGAAGATGTAGGGTTACTCACTGCCCTTTTGGCCAAATGATTGCACAAGCACTGTGCTCGTGTCTTAGGACTCAACATTTTGTTGCTTGTCCACAATTCCAAAAGCTAATTAGAGGAAAGATAAAGCTTCCCTTTTTGTCCCTGCTCCAACTGAGTTTGATAAGCCTTGCTCCATCTCTGTAGTACTCCTCCATCCTTCTAGCAATGTCCTAGGACAGCCAGGTGGGACTAGCTCTGCTGCTGTTCATAGAAATTTTCCATCTAGACCCTGTTTCTCCCACCCTCCCTTCCAAAAATGGTGCATCTTTTCCACATATAAAATTACCAGTAGCTCTATGAAAAGGTGCTGTGAGAAGTTGCATTGCAGCAGAATTAAATCCCCACCTCACCATCTTGCAATGCAGTCAGGACCTCATACAGCTTTTGGGTGTGCATTTCCTAATGCACTAGTCCATTACTGCACTAATTTGTGTGAAACTGATTGCAGAAGAAAGGTCTCACCTCCTATAAGAAAGGTAGACTTGGCCTTCTCTTCTATCATGTCATGGCACTGAATTGATATCCTGTGTCACAGAGGTCTTACGGAGTTATGTACTGGATCCATTTCTAAGGGTGAAGGAGTTATTTTGTCAGATCCATAATACAAAGTGCCTTTGCCTTCAGGCATTTTTGACATGCATGCACTTTACAGTGGGCAAAGAAAATGTGAAAACTTGCTTTAAAAATTATGAAATTTTTTAAAATTACAGTTAACACTTACTTAGCTTTGGTTTCCATTATGCACCAGCTGACGCTCAAATTAAATAACACATGACAGCTTTTCTTTTCTTTTTTTTCCCTTTTCAAGATCCTTTTCTAATTATTAGCTTCTCTGCAGTGTTTTTGTTGGGTTGGACTATGCCATTAATATTTCTACAAACCCTCTGCAGGCTGAAGCTTAGTTTATTTGAACACCTACAGACAGACTTTTTTCTTGCCCAGTGCGGCAGCAGCAATCTGAAAATCTATGTTGATGGAGGTCATCTGTTGTGTTATATGCATTTTCTCTGCTACTTCTCTCTACTTCAGTATTTAAATATATTCATTTCTTTCCTGTCGTCTGCCACAATTTTTTATACTTGCAGAACATTATGGGGGCTGATGATGAACTCTTCTCTTCCCCACTGCTCTCCTGTGTGCTATATGGAAAACAAACAGGAGGGTTAAGACTGTATTTCTAACTTCCAGGAACTGAGTCCTGGATTCGTTTGCTGAGACTGAATATAATAGGGTGCATGGTGAGTTTATTTCTAAGCACACAGAGCTGCGGTAACAGTACATCTTGATTAAAAAATACCACTAAAAGCCATTATTCCAGTCTCTGATTTTTATTTTCCATTCAACCTGGACAGGAGTTCTGGAATGTGTCTGCTGATTTGTTTAGAAATCTTACCAACATTTGAAGGAGTTTTCTGGGATGGATGTTCTGTTGTGTTGCAAAGCTATCTGAGTGTAGCTGCTGCTTCTGTTAGTCAGTGTTCATAAACCAACTCCCCAAACAAAACGTACTTTATAAAGGTGGATTTGTTGGTATAAATGTGCATATGCATAGAAACAAAATCCTATTCCAGAGCAAAATTTAGTGTCTACTCTGTAGTGTATGACGTATGGTAGCATCCATCTTCTGGGTAGTCTCTGTCCAACGACCCAGTGCAAGCACATGGGCACCTGCGGGTTTCACTTTGGAGAGTGTAAAATATCTCAAATTCCCACCGGGAAGACACTGTTTCATCAGCCTGTTCTGAGACTAAATTAATTATTTTTAATATAACATGCAAGTGTTTAAAAGTCTCTGTATTACTATTGGTCAAAATTTTGCCAAATCTACAATTTTCAAAAGTTTGCAATTAAAATCCTGGTTTTACTATAAATCTTCTAAAACTTGCAATGACAAATACAGTGATTTTATCATACTTGTGATTGGAGTATTTTTATAATGAAAAAATGGGACACACTGGCATTTTTCAAAATAACAAGGTAATAGAATATTTTCTGTGGCATATTTTTAATTTATTTTACAGTAATAATTGTTGTTTCTGGTACCTCATGTTATTTAGTGATAATGTGGCCATTTTTTAAATGAAACTGGATGGATGAAAATCAGATTACAGATAAAGTATTGGAAGCTACAGAAATTCAAATGTTGAGAATAGTGATCAACATGATATATAGAGATGTAGGTATGTAGGGCAGTATAGAACAGGGCAGAGGAACAGATACGGTAAAAATGTAGAATTTGGTTGGACTAAAGTCAGTGAGAAGAAGAAAATGACACAGGGAAAGCAAAAAAAGACAAAAAGGATGCTTTGGAAAATGGTTGGGCAATGGAAAATTGTATGATTAGGAGCAGGTGGGATTAGAAAAAGAATAAAGATCAGAAAACACTATGCCTTGTGCAAGGAAAAAAATGGGAATCTGAATTTAATAGCTTGATTCTCAACCATTTTGCATTCTGTTGAATCATCATAACTCAATCATCTTCATGTAAGTCAACAACATCAGCAAACTTAATTATTGGAGCATCTGCTGCTTGTCTAGGAAGGAAAAGTGTTGGACTTGGCATCCCTTGGGGTCTTTTGACACATCAAAAGATGTTGGACCATGTCCAGAGGAGGGTCGTGAAGATGATTAGAGGGATGGAACAACTCTCCTAGACGAAAGGCTGAGTGAGTTGGGATTGTTCAGCCTGGAAAAGAGAAGGCTTAGGGGTGACCTAGTTGCAGTCTTCCAGTATCTGAAGAGAGCCTACGAGAAAGACGAAGAGGGACTTTTTACAGGGCCTGGAGTAACAGGGGGGAATGAAGTCAAATTGAAAGAGAGCAGGTTTAGATTAGATATTACGAATTAATTCTTTACTGTGAGGGTGGTGAGTCAATGGAACAAGTTGCCCAGAGAAGCTGTGAATGCTCCATCCCTGCAAGTGTTCAAGGTCAGGCTGGATGGAGCTCTGAGGAACCTGTCCCTGCCCACAGTAGGGGTGTTGGAACTAGATGATCTTTAAGGCCCGTTCCAACCAAAACCATTCTATGGTTCTACAATATGTAACGTAAGGAACTGAAATACAGTTGTCACTGACATTTGCTTCTGTAGCTATCCTTGGTCATTGTGAAGAAGAAACCCCAAAAGTCTGAGGAGTTCTTCTGTGACTTCCTGTTGAGACCAAACCTGAATCCTTCTAAGAGGAAGGTGGAACACAGAAAGGCCATTAAATCTTACAATGAATTGAGCCATGTCATTATTATCAGATTCTGAAGTGTTCTGAAGTTCTTGGATTTCATCTTCATGCTGGCCATGTCCAGATCCCATCCTGGAGGACAGCCAGGCATGCACCAAACTTTATCTTTGCACCTCTGCATCCAGATGTCCATTCATATGCGGAAGACCATAGCCTTATCTAATTGGTAAGGCACTCTGACTCCAGGGTCACAGGGTCTACATCGACAGGTCTGTCAAATACAGCCTTACGCAAAGAAAAAAGTTGGAACTCTACAACCTTAAGAGTTGCCTGTTGGGGGGTTTTTCTGACAGGAATGCTAAGTATTAGTGATTTCTAAGAGTTTCTGATGCCTTTTAGGACATACTGCTGGTTTCACTGCCATCAGACAATAAATTCAGCTTCTTGCTTACATGTGTCCAAATTTCAACTAGTAATGTAGCAGCAAGAGTTTGCACATTTTCAAGTCATTACAGACAACGTCCTGATTTAATAAATTTATCTGAGTATCTTGTGACAAAAATTACAGTATGATACCTGTTTTTCCCTGCTTCATGTATGATTTATACATAAAACCACAGCAGAGTCTAGTGATAAACAAATGTAGTCTTGACATTTTTTTAATATTAGTAGGATTAGGGTACTGTGACCTTCTGAATGACACCAACCACAAAACCTCTCTAGCAATTGCTGGTTTCCTTCTACTGATATATTGAACCCACTACACACATATAAATATTTTATTTGTTTTTTAAATATCTATCTAGCTACATATATATTATGGCATTACCTAATATTGAATTTAAAACTCCAGGCTGTTTTCTAAAGTGAGGTAGCATGTGTAACATGATCCCTAGGTCATATAGTGAATCACTAACTCAATTATTGATGATAATAATGAGAGTAAATATATGTTTTATTAGGTATGTAGACCTAACAGAAACAACACCACTCAGCCTCTACTCATGTTTGCCATTTTCAGTCCCCAGAAAGAGAAAACGTGAATTAAAACTGATGAGAAATGCATTCATTGGGGTATATGTCACACAGCTGCAATAGGGATAATTGGAAGCTTAAACCCTAATCCTGCAAACACTTAAGCAGTGCTTAACTTCAGTGCATGCAGGTTGACTCAAATGCAATTACTCATTTTTTCAAAAGTGCACCTGCTAAATCATATGATAGAGAGGAGCAGAAATGGGGTTTTATGTAGCTATGAACTGCTGAAACTCTGTGCAAGGAAAGACCTGTGGAATTGCAGTTGACTCATACAACATTTTCACATAGAACACAAGCCTGTGTATACATTATGTACTTTTTCAACATTCTTCAAGATGCTGACATTTTTTGATGGAGTAATATATTTATGTTCAAAAAGAACAAAATAAGTAGAAAAATAGAAATCCCATTGCAAATCGAAGTATGTTTATGTGTATCCGTGTGTACAGGCCTGTAGTATAATGATTTGTCAGAGAAGAATGCTGGGTAGATGTAGTTATTAGTGCTTGTGCCTGTCATGAACTCACTCACCCTTAGCAAACTCTGAGATTTTTAATGCTATGATATTATTTAATTTTACTCTTTTAATCTGAAAGAACAGCCTGAGATCAGTAAGGGAATGGTTTTATCTTAATCGTCACTCCTTTCTTCATAAACATGCAGATGTTCAGCCTTCTAGTAACACCAGTGATGATTTTTTGATGCATGAGGACAATAGAATAAATAGTTTTACCTTAAACACTATTAAAACTGGTAGCCTGGATATATTAATATCAGAAGGACATATTGCTTGTGCCTTTTTGGAAATTGGGAAAATATCACAGTGGAGTTTGGAGTGAGGTTGCTTTTTTCTCCTTTTACTTTCTAGTGACAGAGTATGACATTGACAGGAATGTTGCTGGGCTTTTTTCGAAAGATGTGTTTGAATATACTTTTCTTAGCTTAACTATGATCAATAGAATTGGCAGTTTCAGATATCCTCATTTTACCTAGTGGGAAGATCTTAACTAATACTGCTTCTTCCAGGAAAACACTGATGGAATTTCTTAAGCATTTATCCTCCATATATGTAAAAGGTTTTGGTTATGGGTTACATATGTAATGTGTGTAAAACATTTTAGTGCTTGAAAAATGTTCTAATTCAGTAAACTTTTGACTACATCTGATGGAAAACATAAATTCTATATCCTTTTGAAATACGGGGAAACTATCTTATATTTGTTTTCTTAATTTCCTTATCAGGGATGCCAGAGGAGATGAGTATGTCAGGATTAAGAATAAGTTGCAGAGGAAGCTTGTTGATTGAGGGATGAATAGGTGGGAAAAGCGGTTTCGCCCAGCCTGTGTTTGATACCTGGAGGTGTTTCTCTATTTCTGCAACTGGATGCACCTTCTGGCTGTATCTCACTCCTAGGGGTAAGTGAGAAGGTGTCACATTTCATGTAAAGTCACACAAAAGTCTCCTGTTGATCTAAGAGGGCAAAGTGTGACATTGGCACTAATGTTACAGTTGGTTTGGGTTTTTTAAAAATAGTATTGACAGAGATTTGTCTTAGTTTATACCAGTAACTCATCTCCATCATTTTCTGGTTGTCACTGGAAGGAAGGACAGGCATGCAGCTGGCTGAATACCACTAAATAATCTGGCCAGGTCTCTATCTGGATGTTTTGAGGGCACCAGAATTGTATGGTGCAATGTGACCACACATTCCAACAGCTAGACAAAGCCTGTGCATGCGCAGGTGAGACACTGCCCTTTTTTTGTGTTGAGTATCGACAGGGTGAGACAGTTTCACACATCTTGGAAAGAAAAAGCTTAAAGCCTGCCTGTAGGGTATATTAGACAAAGGCATCTCACTCATTATATAGTGTCATCTTGCTGGGATACAGGCTACCAAAACACTTTCTGAGGTACACACAAACTAGGGCAAAATAGAGTAAGGGCCTTCGTAGAGTAAGTAGCATGAAAAAAGTCACCATTCTTCTCCTTTTGTAACTAAAATGATCCTGACTCTTGTGTTTTGCATTGGCTTCAGCAGTTCTGTTGTGCATTGTGTACTCTGAAAATACCTCCTTCAGACTTTGACAGGTTTTTTACATATCCCTTCCTCCTCCAAAATCATTCAAGAGGACAGTCAAGAGCTCTGTGAACCATTTCCAGATCATGAAAGCTTTTCTGTATGTCTAGGGAACTTTGTGGTCCCGAAACACAGGCAGTGCTTGACTTTGCAGTGTCACCTAGTAGGAGGTGTTTGAGGGGAGGCAGAGGGGAAGCATCAGGAGCTCTCCTCATCAGTGAGAAATCTACAGGGCAGGGCTGGCAAGCACAGGTTCTTTCTACAGACAGTGGACAGGGATAGGCACACTCATAGCACACGAGCTATCGAAATGGGTTGAAATATCCAATCAGGTTTTGAATATCTCCAAGCATGTAACAGATTCCATAACCTCTCTGGGCTATTCACCAAGGGTGAGCTAAATTGTGCCCTTAGAAGTATCTCTTCCACTCTAGCAAACATAAAGAAAACCTAGATGATCATTCAGAAGGAGGCATCTGATTGAGGTGTAACAAGGCCTGCCCCTGTGATCCCTTAAACTAAGACTTAGGCAGCCTAGAGATGGCATGAATTTGGTCTCTTTCATCATATTCCTTTCCCTTGCCTTTCCTTGTCCTTTATTTGGAGGTAATTTTAAGAATGTGTATAATATACTGAAATTGCTTTCCATCCATATGATGCAAAATCAAAAATTGAATTAACCAGTCCAGGTCAACCATGAGCTTTTATCCAAAACACAAAATAATTTTTTTAAGTTGTAAATCAGTCTGAACTGCTATTCCTTTTGAGGGAGACATTTTTCAGTTCATCTATGACAGTATGTGTACAGGTACTCTTTGTTCAGCTTGTTCATCTAAGATTGACATCTTTGTAAATATTGCGTAGAGTAGTTTGAAATACTTGTTGTTTGTGTTGCATTACAAGTAGCTTCAGGCTCCTGAAATGATCTTGGCATAGTTTCATATGAGCTGAAGTCTAATAGCTTTTGTCTTTTAGTTAAGGGTATAGCAGTAGAATTTCTGTCACGACTGTTTTGAAATTTAATGGAAAAGGTTTGTAGCCAAATGGCTAGTAAAGATTTCTGTAAGAGTTTTAGGAATATGTGAGCAAAGTGTTTGGCACTAGTGTCACTATAATTTGTGTGAGTTGTGTGTGTACACATACGTGTATATGCACATACACTGTAAATAAACACAAAGATATGTGTATGACTTGCTGATCTAAAAAACTTTATGACTTTAATATAGGGATTTTTTAATCCTGAAATTATATCTTGTAGTCAACAGGAAATATGATCACTCTTAACTGAAATTCTTTCCTTGATGAGATAGTATTTGTATCTGAAGGAGTATATCTAATACTATTTCAGGTCAAAGCAGACAAAGGTAGTACTTTTAAAATTACTTTGTTTTCACTGAAAAGGGACACAAAGAAGCAAGGATACTTGCCAAACTAATATCAGAAGTCTGAAGAAATTAAATCTGATTCAACCACGAACACATTATATATTTACCTGATGAGGGAGGGAAATTTTCACACCTGTTGCTCAAGTAGATACATGAGTTTGGGATTTGTTTTCTTTTTTTTTTTCTAGTTTTTACCTAGATTTTAATTTAGATGAAGAGGAATGAGAGTGTCTTTGTGGTGTCTGTGTAGTGTATTGATTTCAGTGTTGTACCTTATAGGGCTAATTTACCATGTGTATCTTATCTATATGACTATGTCCTTCATGCCCAGTCTAATAAATGTTAAGTTCCTGGGTGTTTTTAGTGGGACTGGGATAAATCAATCTTTTTTTTAATCCCCAGGGCATTCTTCTCTTCATCACAGAGTTGCCCTTTTACCTGTTCAGTGTAATTTAACCTGAGTCAGGAAATCAGATGAATCTATGTCTGAAAAACAAACAAATCTAAGAAGTAAATGCTCCTCCAATCCCTGGGGATTTAATATTTTCCATCACAGTCATATTATGCAGTATAATAAATCTCCAAATACCAAAGTAAATAAGAGAAGTCATTCTGTCCCCAGTCCTCAGGAGCAACCTAGATTACTGAAACCAGTTTGGTGAATTCAACTGTCCAATGAAGCTGTCCCTTTTTTCTATCTACTTGTGTTTAATAGTTCTCCAAAGCTGGTTTTGGTCTCCAGTTATATAAATCTTGGTGAATTTGAGGTACAGAAATAGAGTAAATCCTGAGTTCTTCACTCTCCCATGAATGTACTTTTAAGCCTCTAAATGCAGCATGGCCAACAAACAGGCTTTTGTCTCTGAACTAGTTTCAGACAAATATGGAGGAACCTGTGACTCTTATTCTTCATAGAAGACTTGGTTTCAGTCTATACCAGAAAGCTTTAGAATAAATGTACTTGGAAAGGTGATTCTAGCCTTATATCTAGACAAAATAGCTGCAAATCCCAGTTGCTTTCCTTTAGACTTTAACCTAGTTGTGGTTACTCTTCTGAATGACTCATGCACAATGAAGTAAATGTGTCATCTTAAACTTTGCAAATCATAACCATTGCTAATTTGTAGGGTTGGGAATGGGGAAGAATTACCTATGGATTTCTTTGAATTTCAGTCAGGTTTGACATTCAGGTTTATTTTGTTATTTGTAGCAATAATAACAATAGCAATTAGAGTTCAACAGATTTCGTCTATAGGTGCCACATTTGCATTTCAAGGGCAGTGCATGGTGAGTGCATTTAATACAGTCACTCCTCAGTGAAAACAGCAGTGGTGGTGGCAGCATTAAAGTGGTTGGTAAGGATGCCTCTGCCCAGGCCACCACATAGCAACCACTATGTTTCTAAGGACAAATAGCTCTTGCCTGCCCTAAGCAACTCGGTGAGAACATCAAAACATGCCTTGTGAGAGACCTCTAATACCCATTAGTGGTAGCAACTGTTACCTCAATCATGAATGACACAGCCCTAATTATTAAGGTAATTAGAAGTTATAACACTGGCAATATTAAAGGGAGAACTTCTGAAGTCCATTAACAATGTTACTTTAAGTGATCTGGCTGTGAACTGTTCAAATCTCTAATTACATTATATGTCTGTCTTAAAGGGTGATGTAATTAAGTGATGGGAGAGGGAATGAATATATAGTGACTACTATACTATACTTTGTAAGTACTATTTTCACAGAAACCAGCCTCAGTAATGTCATTATGTCATTTCGGGGTAGGGGTTTTTGTTCAACTCTATACCACATGTAGCTAAAAAATACTTAGAATATATAAAAATTATATATCATGGTGTAGTACAGTGATATTATCAAAATGAAGTTGGATTGGATACATTATTCATGTGTGACAAAACCATCAATGCAATTGCTTTGTTCATGCCACCTCAAATGGCGCTACATTTCAACATCACCTGTGTAAGTGGGTAAATACCCATACCTTGGATATCCTACATGGAGGAAACCATTTTAAATATTTTAGAAGAAAACACATAAAATGTTACAAAAATGAGTCAAGTTTATCAAAAGTTAACAACAGTTATGCCTGTGTAAGAACTGAGGAGAGACTTCTGCATTTTGACCTTTAGGTGTTCACATTACAAATTTAAATTGAGGACTGGAGAACAGAGGAAGCTTAGCACCAGTCCCTTCTTTTCAGATTGGAAAGAAAGGTGGAAAAAATGGGAATATAGTGGAAAACAGAGTTGAATGGATAGAGGACACTGTAATTCTCCAGTCTTTGGTGAGTTTTCAGATTGCTTTCCATGAATTGCAAAACGTAGAAGATTACTACTTTCCTATGTTCAGTAAAATATTCATTATATCAGTAAAGAGAAACAAACTCAAGTAATTCCCTCTTTCCAGTTCCTTTTTTTCAGAAATTGGCCATTTTTTCTGAGCATGAAACCTCCAAGTTCTAAAAAGCAGTGGAATACAAGTGCTGCAGTTTGGTTTTGCTTCTGCCTTTGCCAAAACCTCACCATCTGTATGCATATGCAGCCATAGTAGCAAAGTTTGTTGTCCAGTTAGGTGGCTATATTTTTGAAATGTTTCTTCTAAATTCAGTGAGAGTAGAAAAGGTCCATATACAACAAGGCAAATTAAAATCTATGCTCTTTTATTCTGGTTATATTTTCACATTCAATATCCCATTGTGGGCTGAGAACTCTATTTATCATCATTTTAGAGATGATTAGTGGATGTCCCTTATACCCTTCCTCCAAATTCTGTGGGGTGTCTGAAGTGACGAAAATTTTTCAGCATACTCACGCATCACAAGGTCTCACTGTTGCTTGTGTGTGTGGATTTGGAATAAGCATTTGTGAACACATGATGAAAAAATAGTTCCATGATTTGGGAATATCAGTTCTCTGTCGGGGTAAAAAGTCATCAGTGCCTCCATTCCTGGCTAAGTCCCTGTGAGGTGACATATTAATACAGGTCTTGAACTAATTTCTCTCTGTTGGCAAGGTGTTTGATGCTGAGCTCTGTTGGCCAGACAATTCCTGGCAGAAGCAAGGGTCACAGGTTAATGGTGAGGCACATGTTTGTCACTCCATATTTGAGAGCTGAATATGCAATGATATTTCTGCAAAGAAAAAAATATTCCTCTTTCACACACAAAGAACAGATCATTTCTGTCTCAGTTAGAAAGCACAGGGTTGTATTTCTAACACTGGGAAAAGAAAGAATGAAAATAAGAACAAAATTCATCTTCTTTGGGGACTTTAACAAGTAATCAATATCTCAGCCAGGATCTGGATAGAGTTCAATGTAGAGCCCAATCAGAGCGAGGCTAGTCAAAGTCAGGCAATAGGGTAAAGATATACAAGGCAAGCATTTAGGGAAGACCTGGGATCAGAAGCCAAGCCAAAGGACAGGAAACTCAATACAGTTGTACCAAGTTGAAGGGCAAAACAAAAGGAAGGTCAGAGGCAACAATCAGAAAGCCAAGGAATTGCAATGTAAAGCAGAGCAGCATGGGAAGGGGAGCAAGACACAAGAGGAGCCAAAGGCAGACTAAGCAGGGTGTGATTAGTCCTTTGACAACCAGGGCAAAGAAGCAGCCAAGTTCAGCTGGTTGTGTTTATCAGGGCTTCAGGTGTCAGCAAAGGCTGAAAAAGAGAGGTCTGACAGGTCCCTGGAGCTGGAACTGGAGCTGGAAGGTTCTTTCTGCTTTCTAGTGCTCAGTCAAACATAAGGTTTAAAACATTTCAGCCTGCAAATAGACATTATTAAACAATTATTTTGAGATGAGCAAGGAAAGGACTGAAATAAATGCTGTGCATATGTGCCTAATTTACTCAGGTGCATGTGTGGAGACATGGATATTGAAGTAGGCAGTGACCTGACCTTGGTCCCCAGACTTCCCAGGACATCGCACTCAAGTTGTTTGTGTAACTAGTAACCATAGGTTAAGTGTTCATATGAAAATCTACTACAACAGTAGAGATAAAAGAGAGAAAATGAGTGGAGATACCTTGCTGTTGTTGATTTCAGGATTATGAAAGTAGGTTTTTAAGTTTAAAGGAGATACCTTCAGCAGATGGTATAATGGTCCATAGGAAGGTGTATGTTCATGAAGCCTATTCAAATTTTTCTGTGTTTTCAAATACATTTTGAAAGAAAAGTCACACCAAGAAGTTACATTACAGCAATATTATGATGATGCTTAAATTCTACTTAAATTGATGCTTAAAGTCTGGAAATTATATAGTGAAGGATTTTTTCCTAGAGAAAAAGACATCTAGGCTCCCAGATGTCAGAGACCAATCGGGCCTTTCATTCCCAGTTGTATGTTAATCCCCACTGTCTTTTCTAATTGTGAGGTGCTGATGAGGGGCTCCACATGACCTCACTATTTAAGGTTTTCCTTACCTTCCATACACATTATAGTACAGTCCTTAATTTCATGATTGCTTACCAAGTCTCAAATCCCACAACATAAACAATATTATTTCCATGAACACCTTTAATAACAGCTAGAAATGTTTGATCATTCTGTTCTCCCTTTTGCTTCCACATGGAGAGAAATGTGAACATTACTGTTGATGTGCGGAGATTTTTTTAACTAAAGCTTCTCAAAGATTATGACAACGATGTATTAGAAGTTCAAAATGCTCTACTAAAATAAAATACATGCAGCACAGTTGGTTTTGATCATATGACTATCAAGATTTGTGTAATAAATTGAAGTCATACTTCTGTTTGTAGAAGTAAGAGGGAAGATGGCAGATGCGTGAAGTTCTGGCACAAAGGTAATGCAGAACTGTTGTTCACCAAATTCCACATTCTGGGAAGTAGAGGCTACTCAGTGAAAATAGTAGGAAACTGAGTTAAAGCAAAGAAGCAATCAATCCTTTTACCCACTATATAGTGAATTTCCAGAGCTTGCTACCACAAGAGGTTGCAGACACAGACCCTCAAAGGGTCTTTAAAACAGGAGTCAGAAAAATTCATGGGCAAGCCCATAAAGTGATTAGAAGGACTAGACAGGGAGGTGCCCTCTGAAATCCCTGATGTAGTTATTCGTGTGCTAAGGGAATACAAAAGAAATGGACTGCAAATAATGATTCGGCTCACATGCTGTCCATGAGTGACATCTCCTTTTGCCATTGAGACAAAATACTGGACTACAACCCAGTAGCTTCTCATCTTCTCATGCATTTTGCTGTTTGTGGCTTTGGGTCATCTTGCCAACATACTATCTGCCAATTCATTCCTTTTGAAGCAGCTTCAGCAGGTCTTTTCCACCATACACTAAGGATTTCTCTGCTGACTGGCCATAAGGTGTCTCTTTCTGTAAAACAGTTGTTTGGGTGTAGGTGATGAGGTGGCTATTTGACTAAAGTAATCTGGGAAGATGGAGTGCACATCACGACTAAGTGGCGCTCTGTACAAATTAAGTGTGAACAGCTTGTCAGAGAAATAAAGAGATAGAGAAGACCGTTTACTCAGATTTGGGATAGCTACATTAAACCTGATTTTATTCTGTCTCCAAGGGTCTTCATTATCCTTTGTAAATGTGTAGTCAAGTTGGAATGTTGTAACATAAGAAAAAAAACCACAGTTGTTTTATACTAGCCAATCTTGCAGTAAGGGTAATATATAGACTAACTGGTACACAGCAATGTACAACATTCCTAAGGGTGTGGTGGTATCAAAAGCTGAAATATTGGAGCATTTTGGAAGTTCCCAGCAATGGTGACCATTTGTTGCACAGGCTGGCTTGAAAACTCATGCTGCCAGCATCTCCGTGAAAGAGGCACCTTCCTGAAAACATATTTAGACAAACACCTTTACCTACAATAGGATAATGGAACTGTGACTTTGTGGGATTTGTAGCAGCAGCATGCAATAACAGCACAAGTATGTGAATTCTTAATCTTGTCCTTAACTGACTGCTTTGTCTCTGGTCAAATTTTCTCGTTTTCACATTGGTCATACATTCCTGGTTGGGAATTATTTGATGTCGGTTAACCAAGAAGATTTGGTTACAGGTCTTCTCTAAGCTGAACAAAGTCTATAGGAGTGAGCAGGAAATGACCTCACTGCAGATGGTGCTTGAGTGGGAATCTGGGACTGTTAATCCTTTTTTTTTCTATCAGTCTGGCAAGTCACTTCACTACCACCTTCAGTCCTGCTTGTTTTCTCCAGACTGGAAGAGGGAGATCATAATATAGAAAGTGTGTCTAGATGTTACCTTTTTTCTTTGGAGTTTGGCTTAGACCCTTTTCTGATTCAGAAATCAAATTCTTTTGTTAAGGTACATGGTTCACATGCTATGTTTCTGTCTCCTGATAGGAAGAGACAAGGACTTAGAAAAAGGTTAACTTCTTCTTACCAAGAACTTATTCTAGGGAATATTTTGCAATATATATTTAATTATATTTTATGTATTTAATTGTATTCTTACCAATAAACTTGATTATTTGAGCATTTTTGGAAGAAAAAGTGTATATGCCTAAAAACATGTAAAAAGAAAAGCCAGTTGAAATAGGATTAATTGTGGGCATCTTCTGTAGCCGTAGTGTTCAGTTTTCATTATCATCCCATTCCTGACAAGTGTACAAAATTTGGGACTGCAAACTCCAAAATGAGAAAACCTTTCTGTTAAAGCTATGTCTGTAGGATGGAGCCCATGGTTTGGTGTGCACTAATGGATGAGTCTGCACAAAATATTGTGGCCAGTTTCATCTGATGAGTGAGAATCTTTTATTTATGTAACAGAGGCTCCCATTTTTTGATTTATGTGACTCCAAATCCCATTTTTTTATTAAACAGGGTTCTGTGATAGCAAACACAATACAAACTGTTTCTTAGAGCCATGGTAAAAGCAACTTGAACTACTTCATGTAGATGTTGTCCTTGTATGTTTTATTTTATTAGAATTTTAGATAAGTTTAATATTAAACATTTATCAGAAGACTATACAGTTTACATAAAAAGTATATCCTCTTACTAAAACCTCCATTCACCTGAAGAGTTCTGATAACATGTATAAACCACTCAAGTTCCATTTTTGTTTGGTTATTACAATATCAGATCCCTGGTTGAACCAACCCTGCTTCTGCATTATCCCATATTAAATTTTTAAGCTTCCAGCTTAATATTGTTCCTCCTTACTATTCATCAAGTAGATAACTGAAAAAGTGTTCCCATTTTTATTGTGATTTATATGCATTGTAAATACTTCAATCCAGTTTCTCTCAAAGTTTCCTGTGATACTGAGTTGGAAGCCAATTGAAATTCACTCACTGAAGATGCTGTGTTGAACTGCCACAGCTTTTTCCCTAAACCTTGTGTTGCTTCTCTTTTAAATCACTGCAACAAACATTTTTAGGGCTCATCTGCCAGTGCTACACACAATAAACTGGCAAATCCCAGAAAAGCAAGGGAAGGAATTTCATATCCTCTGATGGAGTACAGCAATTTCTCTTCCTGCCCAGAGATCACCTTAACCCTTAGTACTGTACATAAAACATGGCTCTGGCATTCTGTCACTTTTGCACACACTCCCTTACCATGTCAAGTTCTTTGTTGGTTTTGTATTTTTCTTCTTTTTTTGCCTGTAATTAGTAGTTGCAGACATTTTCTGTAGTCATTGGTTATGCTGCAAAAGTGTAATTTGGTGAAGGGGCATTTGCACAAAAGAGAAAATGGAAGGCTGATTTCAGTAGTAGGGGGCTAAGTGATTATGAGGCAGAAAGAGTTCATGTTAGTTCCAAAGCAGTATTAGGTCGACCAAAAAAAAAAAAAAATCAGTCTATTATTCCAGAATAGTGTCTATGTAGGAACACAGGGAGTTACACAAGCAGTAGCTGCTGCAGCATTGTAATTTTATGGCCATAGTTCTGCCAGTTAATTTCCTCACACAGACAAACCCTCAAATTTTTGCTTGCAAAGTATCACAAAGAATTCTTATTTGGGATTACCTTCATGAATACCTGACTCCTTTTTAAAAATGTATTGCTTTTTAAAACATCAGTTGTTGTAAGAGCTATGAATTCTCCCCCAGGCATCACAATGTCTTTGAAGCACTGTGCAGATTTTAAAATGCCCAAAAAAATTATTCCATTTTGTCATTGAAATGCTATGCAGACATTATAAACCCCTGAGATGGATGGACCTGACAGCATTAATAATAACAGCAAGTCCCCTTTGCAAAAATTAGTATGGCTGCTAATTGCTCTTTAGGCATTAGGCCCATCAAAGTAACAGAGTAAGGAGTGTGCAACAGCAAAATGAAGGAGTAAGGTAAGAATGGGAGTCTGAAGGCTGAAACAATGCTTAGATAGTCAGACTGACAGTTCCTTGGAAAAATGTCTTAATGACCTGTGTAAGGAGAGTTGCATGAACGTCTTTCTCAGCCCAAAGCCACGGAAGGGAAGGAATAGGAGAGCACCACATGGCTGCTCTTTTAGCTCCGCAGGGATCTACTCTTCTTCTTGACTGGGCGGGAATACGCACTCACACACGAAGGAGTAAGCTGTCTCTCATTCAAACCACCGGCTAAGAAACTGGCAATATTTATGTAGTTATTCAAATCAGTAAGTTTGACTTAGGTAGTGGTAAGCTATGACTGGAATTATTGGAAGAGGACACCTTTCTAGGAGTATATGCCAACTGCAATGAATCTCTGCATTCATTTGTGCTGTACAGCTGGGGCACCCTCATCCCCTTGTTGCTGCTAGACATTTTGTTTTCTTGCATATTTAAATATACTGGGTGTTTTGTTGTATTAGTGATAGAATGGCAGAGTATGGCCTTGCTAAAAGCGTACTTGATTTTAAATATATCATTTACAATTGAAGACAGTTGTTAAAAACCTGGACCCAAGAGGGAAAGCCATGAGGTTCTATTGTAAATATCCTAAATAAACTAGAGTAAATGCCCACAAACCCTGACAGTACAACCGTAAAAAGTGTTTTCACAGTATTCTCAAGAGACTTCACGGGCAACAAAGTGCCTCCCTTTTTTCTGCTTTGCTGGATTTTTTTACAGATCAAGGGCAAATGTGTGTTTGCTTCACTTAAAGCTGTGATGCATTTTCCTTCTACATTAGGACCAAATTTTCAAATGGGAACAGCCTTTGTATTAGAGATAACCAGCTTGAAAGCCTTCAGGGATCTTCACTGTCAGAAGGTGAGTTCTCAGGCTCTTTCAGACACCTCACCTACTAGCACCAGCTACCAGCATCAGGTGTCACAGCAAATTGAAGCTATTCTTGAGCTTTTAGGTTTATTTTTCAGAAATACTTAGCTTTATAAAAATGTTCTGCTTCAAGCCAGCTCCTTAGGTAAGAAGATTCATTGTATTAGTAATCACTTGCCCTATCTTGATCCACCAGTTATTATTGTGCATCTGAGCACAGCAGAAAAATGAGCTGTTTCCTTGAAATTGTGTCTCCTTATATTTATGAATAGGATCATATGTGTGGAGGCAGCTATACAGAGTAATGAACCTGATAATAAACTAAAAGGCTGCTTCAAGTGCTGTTACTACCAAGAGAATAAAAAGATACATCTAGAACCACACTAGTTTCAATCCATGATCCCCAAAGAAGGGTTGAGGACAAACTGTAGTCTGTAAGAATAATGATCTGTCTCAATAGCATTGTTTTTATTAGGCTGAAACAAGATCTGTAAGCTGCACTGACTTTGCAGTCTGTTTTGCCAATCTTAGTTAAAATGTTTTGCACTGTTATCTCCTTTGCTGGGTGAACAGAGTATTCTGGGTAAAATTCAGAACAATTTAAGTTATTTTGTAACTTGTCTTCACAAAATAGAAACTAGGAATTTGGCAGGGGGAAATACAGTTTTCCATTATAAATTCAGAGACAACAAAGTCATAGTGACCACTGCAGTTGCTTGGTGCCTTGGAGAAGCACACTGTAGTGTCTTGGAATTGTTCTATGTGTAATCAACATGCACTCTATTTAAAACTGCCAGTCTCAAACAACCTGTCACAATCCCTTAGCCAAGTGAAGACCCTCATCTACTTTGCCTCATTGAAAGAAGGAGACCAAATGGCCTTAATTTTGTGGTTTGTAGACCTGCTAAAAATATATGGGTTTTCCATCTTTAACAGTATTCCTGGGAGGAAGTTTGATTTTTCTTGTGGTTTTACAAGGGAGGAGAGAGGTAGGGTTACATAAAATATGCAAATAGGAAGCTACTTATTTTTTAAGTTCTCATTTCAGACCCACAACTTACTGATGTGGTGGGAGTTGTAGTGCCAGAGCTAAAGTTCGAGTTTGACAGTTCACGTTTATTTCATTTACAGTGTTCCAGATAAAGACTATTTTACTTGCAGCCAGTGTTCCAGATAAAGGCTTCTGGGAAGACAACAAAAATCCCACAGTGTGGTATAAAGCTGACAAAACAAGAGAAAATGAGAGGAGAATAGTATCAGAGCTCTTAGGCCTCTAGTTTTAACAGTTCCGCTCCTAATGCTTTCTTCCTTCATTTAAGCTTCAAGTAAAGTCTCCCTGTGTTTACCTCTAATTTAAGAAACTGTTCCTTAATCCCATCCTTTCCTATTCTCTGTCATCCTGTTGTTACTTCCTTCCTCTTATCTTTTAAAAGCTTGCTCACTGATTCTCCACCCCCACCCTGGCTTATTTCTTCCATATTAATAATAATCTTAGTACTGAGCACTTATATCGCTCTCTACATGTTCAAAGTGCTGTACAAACCTTAGCTAATTAATCCTCACAACACACTCCCCTCCCTCTGTAAGATAGGTAAGTATTATTATCTCAGTTTTACAGATGGGAAAATTGTCGCAATGACTCAGTGGCAGAGACACAAGCATAGTAACCTTGTTCTTGCAACCTCTATTTTGAAAATACCATCTCCAACCCAGCTTGCCTCTATAAATACATTCCCATCTCCTTTGTCTCCTAAATCGTCAAGATAAATCCCCTGCCTACTCCTGCCGCCACAGCTCCCTTAATTGTTGCCATCTCTTGCTCCCTCAGACACCTCCAGCAGGAGCTTTGCCAATGCATTGCTCCACTGCCTCTTTGAATGTCTTCCTATTACATGTGCAGTTTTCATCTCACTTCCACCGAGCAAGATAAAAGTAACCCCTTGCCAGCCTCACTGCTTTATGGCTCTTCTTTGTTTCTGCGCCTGGATTCCATCAAAATCAAGGAGTGAGTGCTGACTCAAGGCTGCACATGAGGGATCAAGGTGGCCTGAATTCCCTCCACATTTCTCTAGTGCCCTGCTATTTCTGAAGGCATCCTGTACAGGCAGGTAAACAGCAGACTTTGGTTTGTCGGTAGAATTTATTCCTTTTCTCAGTAGAATTTATCTATGCATGCAGCTCCAAAGCAGGCCCCAGTGCTCCTGCTCAGGACCATGTGCTGGTTGAGGTGCTGTCCACTGCTTTGTGTTTTCTGTCAGTGAGCTGCAAATTCACCTCATAGGCAAGGACACTGCTTGATCATTGAAGATGCTGACCTCTCCCACCTGACAGCTTTAAGTGGCCTGAACCATATTCCTAGAATCTGGCATTTTGATACTTAAATGACCTTCTTGAAGTAGATGTCCTGAATCTGGCCCTGAGAACATGTGGATTGACAGAGGATTCTTAAATTTAGAAAAGAATTGTCCACAGTTATCAGTAAAGCCATCCGTGATTTGACTGCCCCTGTGGTTTACTGTGTACCTGTTGTGATGCTTCCTTGTTTGTGTACGTTGTAAATGGGTGGTCCTTGCTGTCATATTTGTGTGGTCGCAGAATATGTGTGACACTTGAAACAGTGGACCTGACTTAGATATTATCTCTGATTTGCTCTCTCTGGATTGGTGCTGTTGATCTTATCTGACAAACAAGTAATGATAAATTCTTATAGTGTATTTCACTGAGCATCTTGCTTAGCTGCAACCATAAGTTTTGTCAGTCTCTTGTTTCAAACCAATTAATTAGACATGACTACATGAATTTGCTCTTTGAAAGACTGTGCCCTAATGTCGTGCCCTGTCAGGAGCAATCTATTTAATGGATCAGTGCTCATTTTGTTATTTTGTGTTCTGTGTCATATGACAAAGTATCATACTTCTGCAGGTGTGCTATCAGTATCTGTGGTGCTGTAATGAGGATTTTTTTTCAGATACCTTTGAAGACTTGTAATGAAGCTCCACAGCAAGTTCTTACCCATGCTTACACTAGTAAGAGCCTAATAATGATGAACTGAAGGTTCATCTCTTTTTTTCATCAGCTATATGTATTAGTGTCAGGGAGGTCAGAGACTTGGACAAAGAAATAGCTGGATTTTTGCAGCTAAGTTTTGTTGACCCATACCCACTTCTACTGCTGCCCTTTTTCATTACTTTATGTCAGTTTAAGTTATACACATACTATCAGTCCATTACTTTATAGTGCATTGGGTCCTCACCTTCTGCAAAAAGTGAGCAAAGAAATTGGCTAGCCTCAGCAAATGTTTCTTGGGAGCTGAGTCTCTGTGTCAAATGTTATTTATTTAGTGTTTGGCTTGGTACCCATAGCTGAGGTGATGGGACTAGTGTGTACCTGGATGGGCTGCTTATGTGTTAGTTCAGGTTTAACAAGCTCTCTGTAATGCGAGGTTTTGGGGGCAGAAGATGTGGCATCACTGCACAATTTGCGTAAGAGCTTGTTCTCAAAAACACTTGAAAATTTTTATACCCCTTTTCTGCCTTGTGCCTTCCTCCTTCTGCTAAAAATGAATGCTGGAAGGTGTAACCCACAAACCTCTCAGCTCTCCAGGGGTCATTCACTTTGGTTAGGGTTGGCATCACTTTCAGACACAAATGTTCTTCCCAATTCACCACCTGTATGCTTTTGTGGGTGCTCTGCTTCTTCCTCAGCAGCAACACCCTCTGCATAGAGACCTCTGTGTCTCACTGTACCTCCCAGACCAAGTGACCTTGAGTACTAGGTCTGACTTCATCTTGCCTGCTCTTTCCCCACCCTATAGCCTGCTTTCTGACTCTAACTCTTTTCAGTGACAGTAGAAAACAGCCACTTAGATTGCCAGATACCTGGGTTGTTTGCCTGAGGGGTGGGAGATACTGCTTTTCCTAAGGACCAGTATTGGGTCTGTGTGGCGAGGTTTTAGTACTGGGGGGGCTACAGGGGTGGCTTCTGTGACAAGCTCCTAAAAACTCCCCACATGTCCAATAGAGCCAGTGTCAGAAGGCTCCAAGTGAGAGCCAATCAGTGACAGTTGTAGCAGCTCTGTGATAATGTATTTAAGAAGGGGCAAAAGTTACTGCAAATGCAGCTGAGTGAGAATATGTGAGACAACCTGTCCTGCAGACCCCAAGGTCAGTGAAGAAGAGCAAGGAGGAGGAGGAGGGACTCCAGGTGCCAAAGAGATTCCCCTGCAGCCTGTAGTGAAGACCATGGTGAGGCAGACTGTCACCTTGCAGCCCATGGAGGTCCAGAGTGGAGAGATATCCACCCGCAGCTCCTAGAGGACCCCACACCAGAGCAGCTGGATGACCAACAGAGGTTGTGACTCCATGGGAAGCCTACACAGAAGCAGGCTCCTGGCAAGACATGTGGATTCATGGAGAGAGAAGCCCACACTGGAGCAGGGGTTGTCAGGATCTATGACCCCATAGGGACCCAAGCTGGAGCACGCTGTTCCTGAAGAGCAGCATCCCCTGGAAGTGGGATGGAGCAGTCTGTGAAGAACTGAAGCCTGTTGGAAGGACTCATGTTGGAAAAGTTTATGGAGGACATGACTCCCCTGAGAGGAGCCCCATGCTTAAGGAGGGAAGCCTGTGAGGAGTCCTCCTCCTGAGAACAAAGGAGCAGCAGAGACAGCATGTGATGAACTGACCGCAGCCCCCATTCTTCCCCCCCTGCCTCACTGGGAAGATGAGGTAAAGAAGTTGGGAGTGAAGTTGAGCCTGGGAAGAAGGGAGAGGAAGGAAGGTGTTTTTAAGATTTGTTTTTATTTCTCATTATTCTACTGTGATTTGATTGGTAATATTATATTTTTTCACAAGCCTAGTCTGTTTTGGCCCTGACAATAACTAGTGAATGATCTCTCCCTGCTCTTATCTCTGCCCATGAGGCTTTCATTGCATTTTCTCTCCCTCCTAGCTCCCAGCTTAGGAGGGGAATGATAGAGCAGCTTTGGTGGGCATCTGGCATCCTGCCAGGGTCAACCCACAACAGTTTATTCATTGGCCTTAGAACCTTTTAAGCCTGCAGCTGGAAAGCTGCATTATTTTCTGGGAGATGGGGCAATCATTTGTGGCTCTGGGAAGTTGTTCTGCCCAGTGACAAGTGCAAAGATCCTCGGTCTTTTCTAAGCCTGGTTCTGACCTCAACATTCAGTATATTCATTGTGCTGTCTGAAAACCTAAATATGAAAAGAGCAGTCAGGAACCAAATTAGCTCAGCACAAGGCCCAGGGAAAGAGAATAGTACAGGCATTTGAACACTCGTTCTGACATCAACCCCCATGCCTTCAGCCATTTCAAAGGAATAATTTTTTGCTGCCTTTCTTTCCTATCTAACAGATAATAATTAAGAGAATTGGGGTATTAGTCCATGTGTATGTGCTTACTCATATCTATTTGCCATGGCTATTGCTGCTGCTGCCTGGTAGAGTGGGTCCAGAGCCTTCTAGATGCTCATTCAGCTAGGTGTCTCTCAAATCCCATTGGAAAACAGTGACTGGGTGAAACCTGTTCATTACTGGATTTTTTCAATTCTGTTTTCACAGGGAGGTGTATTTGGTATTTCACTGAAAAGCTCTGTTCTCTAGAGTACAGTTGATGGGAAATTTAGATTATGTCTAAAATTTTTCCCTTTTTCTATTTGCAGTGAATATTTTCCTTATTTAGTTTTTCTAAATTCAAATGTATTAAGTACATTGCTGAAACCAAGCTAAATGTTTAATAGTCAAATGTGAAGTAACAGGGAGAATCACATGCTTTCAGGGCTCCTACAGATACTTGCTTTCAAAGAGTAATGACAGTAACTACATCTTATTGCACCTATATTCTGCATAGAGGTCTAAAAGTGCCCTGTGTGTTGCTGGTGATTTTATTGATTTCTTTTCTGCAGTATTTACCTCTCAAAATACTGAATGTTTCATTCCAAAAAAGTGCCGTGGTAAAGGATTTTGGTCTTTTCCAGCTTCTTCGATAGCAGAAATAGTTTCTTACATTATTTACTAACAAAGTAGAGAGTCTCTGTATTTTTTAAAGAGCAAAATTTCTCTAAAAGGCTATGTATTATGACCAAAACATTAACATTTCATTCAGTTAGTTTGTTAGCCTGCATAAGCTGCTTTTCAGGCTACAAATTGAGGTTTAAATAGCAAACAAAGGGAAAAAATAATCTAGAGAGGTCAGTGCTTTGTACCTAATATGCTTTTGCAGTTTACTTCTGTTCTGGTAAGCAGATGCTTTGAAAAGTGTTCAGCTGCATTTCAGACAAAGGTCAATATCAGGCCAGTCAATATATAATGCAAAAATCCAAATCAATATCCTATGAAAGGAGGCTCAGCACCTTCTGCCTAAAAAGTATCTAGAATAGAACTTACTTCTCAGGCTCATGCTGTCCTGGGGGATTTCCTTCTTGTTCCCACTGGAGGAGCCCATCATCGTATTGCAGTAATTGGTAATCTTTTAACCACCTATCCATGTAGTGAATTTTGTGATTTAAGGAAGCATATTGATAACCAGCCTTTGCTTTTTAGTACATAAAAGCTAGGGTGCCAGGCTTATATTTTCCACATAAAAGTTCAGCAACTATTACCTGCAAAAGGTGGTTATTAGGGACTAAGACTAGAATTCATCATAGTAAGTATGGTTATTTACTTTATACATTTATGCAGTGTATCAGCCACAGCTTTGACAGTGCTCTGCAATTTTTTTTTTTTCACATGAAGGCATTCAAAGCTAAGAAATATATTCATACCCGCTGTCAACAAGTGCAACTCCCTTGGAAAGCTCTGAGCCAATTTCAGCAGTGACGTGAACAGCAGCATAATTTTTAGGTCTAAATTAGTCAGAAAATAAGTGAAAGTGGGCATAATTTGCATGCTGAGGACTGAAAAGGGAAGAGTAGCTAGCAAAAAAAAGTGTGCAATTAAGTGAAGGGGGGGAATAGAGGATCTACTGGCATGAGTGTAGTGAGTCAAATTTGCTTCTGAATTCAGACAATTACAAGCAAATGTAAATGTTACACTTAATGCAACTAGCCATTTATAGTGATGTGAACTCACTTTCTCTACCTGTTATATTCATTTCTGTGTTAAAGGATGGCCTGGAGTATGTCATGTCTAGTCTGGAAAACATTAAGCACATACCTGTATGTATGTGCTGAATACACTTCCCAGTTCCCTAGTGAGCTCAGTAGTATGATTGCAAATATACTGACCCATTATGGAAGGGAAATCTTGAGAAATTAAAACAAATTACCTGGATCACCTTGAATATGCTTCAGGGGTCTTTTGCTTAAAGCAGCAATCCTGTATTCCAGCCTACTGAGGTAGATCATGGAAGGTGAGGGATATTTGTCACTGAAGCACCACTCCTTTGGTACCTGCTCAAAGGAAATGGCTAAGAACTGTGTCATGAAATGAAGGCAGTATTTGAACTGTCAACAAGAACTGCTCAGCTTGAGTACTGTCATGCTTCCAGGCAGCCCCTGGCCCAGCAGGATGATTCAGTGCATCTGAGGAAGACATCTCCATTCCAATTACAATGGGTGGGGAAAGGTGGCAACCTCTGAAATTATTCAAAGCAGCTAGGAACCTCTCTCTCTCCACTGTCTGAGCAGGTCACTGAAACTCCCACCTACCAATCACCTGGGAAACCTCTCGGTTTTGATCTGAACAAGTGTTGAACCTCAATCACCTTCATCCACTTGAAATCCAGAGCACTGAGTCGTCTCTTGAGAGCAAGCAGCTAATGATGGAGGAGGAAGACGCAGCAACCTCTTCAGAATAACTTCATTGTTTGAACACTCTTACAAGAAGTGGGAAACATAGATTTTAAGCCTTTCTCAGACTGAAGGGGTTTGAACCGCAATTCCCTTTCCCTCACAGTTTATCCTACCCATCAAGCTAGAGAAGTTCTTCATTCTGCTCACTGTGTGAGGCTATGGAGCAGAGAAAGAATAGGTAAGAGGGAGCTTGATTTTGAAGCCCATTGGTGAGGGCAGGCATGAGAGAGTCCTGAGGCTTGGTCCCAGCTGTCACTGCTGTTTAAGTATTCTTTACTATTAATTTGCAATACAGGCCCTCATACAATCAAGTAGACATGGCTGACAGACTGTAGAGACTGTAGTGTTTAATTCTGCCTGAGTTTGTACTAAGCACCAAAAACATGTGAATGTATTTCCTGACTTTCTCACACCCAGTGATAAGTACCTGAGACTAGCAGCATAGTTGCCTAATTAGGAGCAGAGCTGTTCAAGGCCTTCTGCAAAGGTAGTTGAGAGAGAAAGGAAATTGATGAAGGAAAAGTGAGACCATTCTTCATTCAAATCACATCCTGGAAGTACCTGTTCTTCTCAGTTGATTACAAAGTGAGCCTAGGATGATAAAGTTCTCCAAATAAACCTCTTGGTTGAATTTAGTATGCCCAAATCAAGGAATACAACTTTTTTTCTCAGTTGTTTTTCCATTCATTGCTGCTGGTTTTCTTTGTGTCCACCTCAGAATGGTGTACCCCTTTGGAGAAAAATACCATGAAATTGTCTAAACGCAACCTAAGCACCAAGAGTGCTGTCTAGCATCAACCTTTCAGGGTGAAGTGAGGGAGATTTTAAATCTTCCCTTTGCCCCAGGGAATTTGTGTACAGCAAAGCTTTGACTCTTTCACAAAACCAGCACACAAACAACACACCCCATTGAAAAGACCCACTGAGTAAGTCCTGAAATGTTATGTCAGTCAGCAGTTCTACTTTCTTCAACATCATTAAATGCATCTTCTCCATCAAAGCACTGTGCACTTTCAAAATATAAAATGCATTCATCATGTTGGGATTTTTTTTCACCTAAGAGCATTTTCCTTATTCCAAACAGTGGCTCTCCTAAAAAATGAGAAGTCCTAAAAATGTAGTGACAAGATATGCAACACTGCTGTACTGCTGGTGTAGCTTGTGGAGGGATCTGTCGTGAAGAATCCCAGAAATCCCCTTTGAGGTTCCATCTTATTTATTTTCAGTATTTTACGATCAATCAGGAACACACTTCTTGTTAATAATGTGCTTCTTAAAGAGAAGGTATTTACACAAGAGTTTCCTCCTGAAACTCATTGTTGTGGGAGTGTAAACTGGTAGAGCACTGTTTAGCTAAAGGTTCCTTCCAGTGCAAGTATTTCAAAAGGATCTCTGTATTGCAGACTTGGGCCCTACAGGTAATTCTGGGACAATAAGGTCTTTGGTGGCAGGTAGAGCATCTTCTTATATGTTTCCAAGAGGTCTTATTTCTGTCTGGGGCCTCATGTTGTTATTATAGTACTAGTGATGACAGCAAAATCAAAATTAAGCCACTATGTATTATTTTAATTTTTTTCTGAGATATACCTCTTAGGAGCTTTGAGTGGAGGAACAATGTTTTGTAACTGTAATCCAGAAGATATACAATTAGACTCTGTCCCAAACAAGATTTTTCTGAATCAGATGTCTTCAGTCCTCACGACTGGCATAAATGGCCTGTCTTTCCACCAGTGCAACTGAAGGGAAAATATGGGTGTCTAGGGGTATTTTTTTTTTCTAAATAACAGAGCAATAGTGATTGTAGGGGAAATAGTGGCTGATGATGAAGACTATTAAACTTGGGTTAGCCAGTTTCAGCAAACTAGTAGAGACAGTGAGAACACTTGCCATTTTTGTTTGGAAAAGGCTTCAGTAATAATGTCACAGAAATTACTCATCAGCCTTCAGATGTCTCTGAGCTTGTTTTTAACCTTTCTCATTCTAATGGATGTTAACTTGTTAGTGGAAATCGAATAAAGGCCACGTAACATGAATTCTCTGATGGTTTCTACACATTCATAACCATCTTTCATAACCATAATGAGCCAGAATAAGCTATGCACACCTTAATTGTCCCATGGAAGCTTCTGGAGGAGCAGGTTACGACACAGCTACTATCTCTCTGCAGGTAGTCTGCCATGTACCATCACTTTTACTACAGTCTGAACACAAAATTTTAGGCTTTTTCATCTCCAATGCCTTTGGGATTTAGGAGTTGTGCTTTCAACAAATTCGCCTAGGGTGATATATATCTTTGTAACATTTAGACTGACTGTGTATTTTCCCAAAACCATTCCAGTTCTTGAAGTATGTTTTTGCTGATCTGTTCAAGATCCATGGCAAGGGTGTTTCCCTGCTCATTTCACTGTATCAGTTGACTTTACTCCAAAAATAAGTAGCACTGACTGGAGAGGAAATACTAGGGAAGAAGCAAGAATGTACTTATTTAATCTATAATATAGCTCTTTTTACGGTTAAAGAAAACAGAGACCCTCTCTTTGATTTACCTTAAACCACCTTCTCCTTCTATATTACCTTTAAAAACCTTCAAAACCATGATGATAAAAAACTAGGGCTAATGTATTCCCTCCTGTACTAATTTAAACGTGAGTTCAAACAATTATTTACATTAATAACTCCAAGTTAAATCTACCAGCCTTGACAGAAATGTCAGAGAAACAGCAAAGGCACCAGCTGAATGCAATTCTAAATAGGGAACTTCTCCCACATCTTTCCCCTCATTTGAGATCTCTTCCATACTGGTAGGGGTGATTTAGCCTACAGATTCTGGCAGCTTCCCTGCTGATTGTTTTGTTTTGCCAGTGTGTTATGGGAATGTTTAATTCCATTTAGCAGGTCTTGTTTCCTGTTTCCTATATAGTAATTAACATATCTTCTTCTGTGCAGAGAGCTGAAAAGTTTGCATTTTAACTGCTAGGATGAAATTGGAAAGAGACTTTCTCTCTCTAAGAATAGCTATTCCAAAAAGGTATACTGAAGTTATCAATAATTTAGTAGCTTGTGTGCCAATTCAGACTGTGCTTTCATCTTTATTATGATTGCTGTCACTGTTGGTATTAAACACTATGCTTTCTTTCTGCTGCTTTCCTTACAGTACTTAGGTGTTGTTGCCTCTGGCAATCTCTGTGAATGAGTTTTGCTCTCCCAATCCCACAAAATCCCATGACTCTTCCCACTCTATCCTAAACTGCCCTGGGACAGCTGTAAGCATTACGGCATTGGGGGTCCTGCCAGGGTTCCATCCCTGCAGCTGCTCCACTCACATCCTGGGGACGCCAGTAGGACTGTGCCTGGCTGGGTGTGCTCAGGCAGGGAGGATGATGTGAACCGAGAGCCTGCTCCTACGGCAACGAGGGCTGCTCTTGCAGTTTCAGGAGTCAGAGAACAGGTAAAGGTTATGCCAGCAGCCTCGGGATCCTTGTAAAGGCAGTAAAATCCTAAAGCCACTCATGTGCTCATTGGTGTCAGGATTTAATCCAAAGTGTTTCTCTGGATGGCTTCCACACAGTGGTTCTGAAGGGAGAGGTCTGTACTGAGGCAGGATTTGCCATGTGATCTCTCCTATTCAGAAAGTTTGGCTTAATGTAGTACATGTTTTTTTTTCCAGGTGTAAGGTCACTCCCACACCTCTTCTGTCACAGTCTGTTCTCTCTATATGGCTATGTGTGTGACAAACAATGTCCCAATATTTTGTGACTCCGTCATACTTCAGCAATACAGATTACAGGTTCTCCAATGCCTGGCAAATTGTTTTTTAGTTTAGGCCTCCTGTAATGTTGCATGGACATTTACAGGAATTTTATCTTTATCTACATACCAGTGTTTATTTAGCTCTTTTATTTGAAATTATCATTTTTATACAACTTTCCGCCTATGATCTTATCCATATCACATGCTCTTCAGTGGTTTTATGAGCTTTAGAGTGCTACTTTTGTATTCCTCAATCTATCTGTAATTGTTACAGCTTTTATCCTTGGGTGTTACCCATTCTAAAAAGTGTTGCTAACTTTGAATGTCAAACAGACGTCTTAATAGAACCTCAGTGCTCCTCAGCCCCTGTTTCTTCCCACTCCTAGTTTAAGTAAGCACACATAGTAATTAGTCTTCCAAGCCAGTAATCTGGTTCCTTTTTTGTTAGGCAAGAATCTAACTTTGCTGTACAGGTGTTCTCTTTTAAAGAGAAGCCCAAATACCTTACAATATAGTTCTGTTGTCTTTCTATCACATTCACTATTTAAGTGAGGATTTTGACATCTGTCTTTGTCATCCCATTATGTGGTCCTTTGCAGACAACTGTCAGAGAAAACTTCCTGGAGGCCTGCAGCACCAGTGTATGATCAACCTAACTCCTAAATCCCTGTATTCCTCTCTGCCATTTGTATCAGTCTGTATCTAAGAGCACAAATACCTGCTCTGTCTATAAATCTAGACATTAACTGAGATCCATGGCCTGCACAGTCACGGTAGTACTGATATTTCTACTAAAATCCCTATTTTAAAAACTCATCTTTAGCAGGACACTTTCTTGGGAAGTCCATTTTAAGATAGAAGCACACTTGCTTTCCTCTCTCTGTCCTTTGAACTGGGCTTGTTTCTTGTGTATGCCTATGGTCCTCTTTCACCATGGAGAAAAAGGGATCTTTAGGATTAGCAAATCAAGAGCGCTGGTTTTACAAGCAGTGCATCATGCAGAACCCTTGCTGACCTTTCAGGGACTTTTTACAAAGCCAAAACTTTCAGACCATGTGGGAATAAATGCCTTGAGTGTGAAGTTTCAGTAAATTAAACAGTAAATTCAATATATCAAGAAGAGATATAAACCAGCAATTTTTACACAGAAGACTTTCTAAAAGCTTCTTTGGCTCAAAGAGAGTGTCAAATCAGTTCAAGTTTCTTAGATTTGATTGGAAGAGTTTCGATGCCTGTATCAACAGCTCAGTATTTTCCCAGTCTGGTTAAATTTGCAACAACATTATAACCATTCTGTGACAATAGATTTGTGCAACAGCAATAGTATATGATAAAGGTAATAAATTAACTGAGTTAGACAATAAACAAGCTAGATGAAACAAATAATCAAATGCTGGGCTGTAATTCTTAGGTATCTTCTACAATGACATATAATCAAGATACCATAACACAGAGGAGACATATGCCAGATCCTGTGTGCTTAAGTAGAGAAGGGGGAACTTTACCTTATAAACTGACATGATTGCCAGCATACAAAACTATGACATTTGTAAGCATTTGTTCACTAGAGAAAATAAAGAATAAGAAGTATTCTTGCCCCAAAATAGCACTGGAGAATTGGCAGAAAAACAGGTAAGAGCTGGGTTTTACTGCACAGTGGAGAGCAAGCCTTTGTGCATGTTTGTGGTTTGATGGGGAACAAGATGCTGAAAGGAGAAAAATCTGTTGTTCAGCTGAAGAGAGGCCTAGCCTTCTATTTTGTACTTGTGAAAGAACCTTTTCAATTTCATGATCACAGTAAAAATACATGAATATATATCTGAACACTTGTACTTTCAGTTACCTGTTAGCCCATGGCCATAGCCTGGGAAGGCAGGCTGGTGCCCAGGATTGAATTGTGAGTGCAAAGCATTAATGTTTCAAATATCCAAACAGCTGAAAATCACAGTGGAAAATTATTTCGGTAATAATGCAGATTACAAAGCACAGTATTACAGTGCATTCCCCAGACCAAAGGTAGTGCAATAAAATCAACAGGGCATATAAATTTCTAAATAAACACCTCCAAAGCCTAACTTAAAAACAACTGACGGTATTTGGGAATCGTGAAGTAGATTTGTCTTTAAGAAAGCCTATCACCAGCCCTAGCTACAGACAATGGCTTCATCTCAGTGTATATTTTTGAGTCAACAATAAAAGCAAAATTAAGGTTTCTTAGGTCTAAAGATTTGTGGCCCTACTTTAGCTGTTTCATGCATCACTAACCAGCGTAAGAGCCTATATTGCTTCCTGAGGACTTCTTTCAAGACTACTTTGATGCAAACTGCCAATTTAATACTTCATACAGAAAGTTTGGTCTAGAAACAAAATCATGGAACAAGAGTCTTCTTTCTAACTTCAGAACCCCAGTATATAGTCTATACATTCTATAAAACCAAGGACTGGCACGATTGTTAAGTTTATGTAGTGTCACTGGACAGTCTTGAAGCTCCCCACTGACGGTCTGGTGTGGCAGCAGTTGATAGATGTCCAAGGCTGTTACTCCCTGGTCTTCCCCTGTCCCACCTACACTGCTAATGGTTTTTCAGCATCAGAGATGCCTTTGGTAGAATTTCTGTCATCTAGTTTTAGATGTTCACGTCTGAACTTGTTACCTCCAGGTGTCTTCATATCCAGTGAAGAAAAATACATGTAGTTCTCAAGGACTACCTTTTAGACATGTACTTTAGACTTTACAGGGTGTTCAGATCACTTGCTCAGGTACAGACTTTGAGAACACAGCCTTTTGGCAAGGTACATCTCACTCAGTTTGTCTGTATGAATTGTCAATCACAAAACCATCTGCAACTTCAATTACCTGAAAATAAGAGAATGGTATGTCACTTTTCATTTTCTCCAGTGCTGGTCACCCAAATGTCCCTTCTTTGGCAGCTATTTCACTTCCTAGCATTGCTTGCCATGCTACTGTTAAATTAAGCACAGTCCTTTTCTCTTCATTGACCTTCTAGCAATTAACCGCTTCTCTTTATTACACCCTATTTTAGTGTCAACTGTTTTATGCTAGAGTTCAATCACATGGACACTCGAATGACTTCACAGGAGACTAAGAATGGGAAAGAAGTCCTTCTAATATATTTAGATTATAGTAGATAATTAACTTTAAAACACATTTGTATAAGTGAGATTTACTGAGTACAACCAAACCAAACATAATTGAAGTTATTTCACTCCTTACTTGAACTGTGCTTTTACTTTCTGTGTTCTCTAAGGTATGCCACTGATTTTCATAAGATGACTTTTCAGCTTTTATTTCCAAGCCAGGCCAACAGGAAAAAAAGGCATGGAGTTTGAGGGTCTCTCAGTTCCTGAAGATTCTCCACATACTCCCATGTCTTTAGGAAATACCTGGTTTCACTTGGAGGAGCAAAGCTTAACACATAAACTGTCTTTGGGAGTGTAGAGAGAAATGGAAGAAGCAGAAATGGAGGTTAAGAATTACCCTATTTTGAAAGAGATTCCTTACTCAGTAGTGGATATCAGCCACTTCTGGCTACTCAAAGGAATTACAAACTTTTTGTTATCACAAGGCTTGAGATAAATATAATGCAAAGATCCTTCTCATTTATTTTGGTGTCTTTAAATAAATATCATGAAAATCAGTAAGGAGCTCAGTGTTCCCTGCAATTAATCTAGAACCCTTGCATACGTTTGTATTTTTTTTCTTGTATTTGTTTGACATAAATGGAATAAGGGGAATCTTTATCAATTTCGTCATTGAGCTTACCTGAAGTAAAGCACCCAAAGAGAAATGCATGAAAACAAAACAAAAAGAAATGTCTAAAAAACTTCTTGTGGACCAATAGTATATTACACTATCTCTAGTACTGGCTTTCACCTTTTCCTCAAGAGAATATTAACTTAATTCTAGATGTATTCTAGTATACTCCATGTCATTCGCTCATGCCATCATTTTCTCCCATTGAACACTGTTTTGCAGCCAGCAGGAGTTCTGGGGGGAAAAAAAACTGATAAATCAGGATCATAAAAACCATTTTAGGATTTGGGAAATATCTTTTCTTCTGAGATGTCCATCTCAGCTCTTGTCCACAAACATTTATTTGGGCTTGTGTTTCTCTTTGCCTCCTGGACAAATGACACTGTCCAAGTAACACTGGCAGCAGCATTTTACAGGTACAGCCAGGGGTGGTATTTAATGCAGGTAATGTCTTGAGGACATAAAGAATACCTCTTGATCTTGTTGGAAATTCAGTTAATTGATCACCTGTGTAGCAGTTTTCACTGCTGACCTTCAGAAAGAAGTAGGCTTTCCTTAATTTATGTGTTAACAGCATAACAGCTTTGGCAAGTTTGTTTGTGGTCTTGGCTCACCAAACAACGTCAGTGTTGGTACGAAACTATGTTGATGCTTCCTTTTATTACTAAGCCACAGTACATTCAGAAAACTAACTTCCTTATAAAAATCAAGCATGAAATTATATATCTGTTCTTCCACCACTGACAAGAGATGGAATATTGTCCCTTGTTCCTGAACAGTGTCAGTGTGGGTTTTTGTAACTTTATGCCAGCCTCAGAAAGAAACCTTCTGGTTTTAAGACAAACCCACCACAAGCCATTTTCTTTTAAAATCATATGTACCATCTCACTGAGATCTGTACATTCTATCCTCCAATAAATATTTCAATGGACAGAAATACGTATCCTCCCTTTAAAAATTTTTAAAATAGTTATTAAAATGCACAGAAAGCTGCACAACAGATGTTCTAGACTTTTGTAATAAAATATATTCTGGGAGAGATAAGATAAAACATAACATAATTAGTTTTCTTTATGGTGGTTTTGGGTTTGTTTTTTTTAAAGAGAAGAACTGAGCTGAGATAATAAAGATATTAAAATCTTGTTTAATCACTTAGAATTTTTTATCGTGTTCATTTTTGCATTTTGAAACATTTAAAGGTTATTTTTATCTAAATTTTTATTTGTCTGAGTAGAAGCACATAAGTTCTCTGCCAGTGCTCATGCCCCTGTTGAGCAACTGGCAAGTTGTTTTTCTCATGTAAAGAAACAGTTAAGCATCTTGAAATATCCTAATGTGGCAAAACAAACACTTAAAGCTCTAACATTTTATATGAACACAAAAAAAAATATTCGTTGGATATTAAGACTCAAATAAGAAAGCAGCAGTGAGATGCCAGTGCTGAATCTTGTTTCTCATAACCTCAATTAAAAGAGCAGGGTTGTGTGGAGCGGGGGAAAAAAAAGGGTTACTGGTAGGTAGGCAGGGTAGAACTGTCACCATTTGTGACTCCAAAAATCTTAAATTATGAGAATTTAATTAGTGTGAGCTGCGTTGCACGCAGGTCTGTGAGTAGCTTGTTAGCCACCATAATTAACAGGACTGCAGAGCTTGGTGCTTTGTGGCAGACAGCAGCGATGGAGAGCAGGAGCTGCAGCACAGCCCCCGCTGCCCCTCGGGCCCAGCGCTCACACAGGTGCACTGCAAACTCCACACCTGCCTTCCCTTCCCCTCCCATAAACCTGCCTCTGGGGAAACCTGGCCAAGGCAGCCCATTGCACAGAAAGGGCTAGCTGCAGACAGATGTTCAGAGAATTCCCAAATCTTTGATTTGCTGTGATCAGTTGCATGATTAGGCTGGATGTCATTGAGGGTGGTGATTATCTAATGGGGACACTGTGATCTCTGTTGCAAAGAAACTCTGCTGGGGAGGAAAAATTTGCAGAAGACATCAATATGCATTTATACAAAATACCTCAGGGCATCTTTGCAACCAACAGACTATAAATTAAAAGAGCTTTTTCTCTGTTAAGCCAGTGAAGAAGACATGCTTGCATTAAATTTATGTCAGAAAGTGAATCTTAGTGTTAGCGATTTTCTTTCAGCTAATGCATTTAGCTGCACTAAGGTATGAATTTAATCACTGAGCTGTTCGGGAGGTATCAAGCACAGACATTAAATAGGATTATGCAACAGCCGTCTGCACTTCCTAATTAAAATGTGGAAAACAGCCAGTGTCAAATTGTTTTGTTTAGACAATTCATGGCTGGGTTAGGTAGTTCAGCAGCTATGCGGTGGTTTCACTCTTTGGTAAGACTTTTACAATTTCACAATGACCGGTATCATTCTAATGACTTTAAGTACAGCCAATGTCATTGTGCCCAAAAAGAAACTTTAAACTTTTGTACTGAAGTAGGATTTTTAATAAATAGTTGTCATTCTATTTGTGTAGTTTGGAAAATATATTGAACATAATTTACAGAGCCTGCACACTGTAAATTCTGTTCACCAGTAGCTTCAAGTACCAATTTCACCTGCACTTCAACTAAATTATGGTCAATTCTTGCTTTTAGAAGACTCTTCTTTAGTTTAAAAAAAATGAGCTATGATTTTGCTTTTAAATGGACTCACATGAATCCTAGAGAATTTGCTTTCTAATGGTCCCTTATTCCAACAAAATTTACTTCTGCAAGACTGAGTTGTACTCACGAGTTGTACCAATGTGCTTTGCATGTATCCAGCAAGCAAGATCCAGAAAAACATTGATTTGATACTGTAGCCTGTTCCCTGTGGCCCACCAGCTTGCCCCAGGGAGGGAGCTGTAGTCTGGATGAGTTGTTCTGGCAGTCTGTGTCCTGTAGCTCTTTCCCCAGTGCCCCAGTGCACACTCCTGCTGCCCTGATAACATGACCAAAAGTTCACCCTTGACCACACACACTGCCCGCAACCCCTGCTAAATGCCACATGCATGTGGGAATGCAACATGCTACAGGGACTGCCTTCCTTTATGCTTTGTTGTTGCACATTCTCCCACCTCCTTAAGTGACTGGAGCTGTATCCTTTGCTGTAGGGTGCTCGCCCAACAGCCATGAATCTCAGTGTTTTAGAAGAGGGAGCTCTTTGCTGGTGCATCTGAAAAAAAAAAGCTGACCACAGGGATTGGATAACATGTACCTCAACCTACCTCTATCATGGAGCTAGGCCATGGCTGAGCTGTCTCTCCAAAGCAAAGGGTAGGAAAGCACACCTACATTCTTAGTGTGATACAGCTCATGTGGCCCACTGTAGCCAAAAGCCAAAGGGCACTACTTTATTAATGCTTGAAAGCTTAGTATGTGCCATCTCTCAGTCTTGTCAGTTAAGTGAAACCCCAAAGGAACCCTAGTGCAAGAACACATGTGATCATAGGTGGGGTTATGATGACCACTGGAGTTGGTTCGGTGACCAGTGCAGGAGGTCTGGCTCATCTGTGCTTCTCACAGTTGCTTTGTTGGGTCCCATCAAAGTTTCTTGCTCCTCTAAAGAAACCATCCATTGCAATTAATTTTCTTCTCGAAGCATGCCACCCTTTGTCCAGCTCAGAATTCAAGCAAGATAAATAGGGTTTTGTGTTCATTAGAAACACCACTGAAATTATCAACACAGGAGCCCAGCTTAAAAAAATTACATTTATGTTGTCACCATTATGGTTTAAAGTCAATGCCTGCTATGGCCGAAGAGAACTTCTGCCCTACTTCTGCCCTACTGCCCTTCCATCTGCACTTCCCTTGCACATTCCCATTCACAGATGGTTTTGCATCCTTGTAACATTTTGACAGTTACCATTAGCAATCCAAGTGTTAAAAACTTTTTAAACAAATCTTAAATTTCACTTCACTGTTTTGTGACAAAGTCAATTCAGTGACAAAATTGCAGCCCCTGCAAAGGAGTAGAAGGATGCTGGAGTTTTTCAAACTTAAGAGTTAGAAGAAAAGATGGTTTGGATAAGTCTTCTAACAAAACAATCTGGGTTTTAAGCAACATAGATTCTAAAGGGAATCTTAAAATCAATGAGCAGAATGCTTTAAGAACATCCCCAACCACTGTTTTCCTCCTTGCATGAAAATGACTCATTAAAAGGACACATCAAATTGCTTTCCTTGTCTGTGAGAGCGAACACCAACACAATTGGAGAATTTGCTAAACTGTTACATTGAATGTGATATATAACAAGAGGGTTAGGAAGCTGCTGCATTAACATGGGGGAGATGATAAGAGAAAAACACAAATGTTGATGTAAGAATAGTCAGGAAATTTCAATTTGCAATTATGCTTTAGTTTTTCTTAAAAGATGCTGCAGTTTGTAAAACAGAAAGAAGCCTAGTTTTGTAGTTCATGCTCCCAATTTTCGATATAATTTTAATGTAAGTGTACAAAATGTTTGGTTTCATGCTTTAGGTTTGTTTAGGTTTTGTTGTAGTATTTTTGCCCTCCATCCTACACAGAGCACTCATGACATTCATCTGTCTCAGCTGGAAACAGAACCACATTTTTAGGCCCACATATAGACACAAAGTGAGACTTGATGTTTCTATTTAGTGATTATAGACTGCTAAATATAGAGATTTCATAGCAAAGAAGTCTTTTAAATGAAGTGTCATTTTAATCACAGAAAATAACTTCTACCCATGCTTCTGTAGGCAAACCCCTAATAGGGCCAAGTGTCAGAAAACTGGGCTGTAAAAAGAAGAAAAAACAAAATCTGCCTTTGTCTCCCAAGATCACAAAGTCCCAAGAGGACAATGGTCCTTTTTTTTGGGCTGAAAAAGGAAGTTTCACTGTGCTTGGATTTGGGGCACGGGCAGGAGCATGACAAGCATGTCCAAGACTGCCATTGCTTGATAGTCAAACACTATCAGAGAATGCACATCAAGCTGCATGCATGGTGCTTCTCTGTCCTATCTGCCGTCTAAATCATCTAGCTGAGGATCAAGCTGAGGTTTCACTTTCCCAAGCCAAAAACATTTCCCCTTGCACACAGAATTCATATGAAATACAGCATGGTTTCTCTGAAAGACTGCAAAGTATTCGTGTCACTCCACAGTCTAACAGGATGAACATCCCCTGGAGTCATGCCCCACAGACTGCAGAAGGAGACTTCTCCAGCCCTTCTCCTCACCAGTAGTCCTCTTGGCAACTTTTGTTTCAGGCTTTTGGTCAGTGAAAGGGGAGTGAGCTCACAAGGACCCGAAGACAAATGGAAGCAATAGGAAGTCCTGGAAGCATGTCACCGCTTGAAAACATTGGAAGAGTGTATTTATGGTCATGATTTCACACTGCATTAGGAAGGTGTAAACCTTGTGAAACTGGGGGCAGTTGTTCCTTATTAATATATCTAGCTGAAAGCAGCAGTTGCATCAATGTTTTAGCAGAAAAGGCTGTTCACTCTGATAATTAAGGAGACTCGAACAGTTAACCTGTCAATAAGAGCTGTGCCCATCAATTCAGTAGAGATTTCATTTTCATAAAGATTTCAGGTGGAATACTCTGAATGCTATTCTGTTCCAGAAAAGAATCTAGCAACACTGCATTAAAAAATACATACTTCTTGAAGCAAATATTTCATTAATTTGACCTGACCACATTCGTGATAATATTTTTCATGATACAATAATACCAGTGAATTTTGCTGCTTGCCAAGGGAGACATGTTACTATCAGGATGCATCCTGATTGTGTTCAGCTAGTTCAGCTCAAAGGAAACAATGGAGCTTATAGACATGGTAGGCTACCATTCAAGCTGGCAAAGTTCCCATTACAAATATTCCTTCTTTTGAATATCTCTTGCCATCCAAATCCTGCATGATGCATACAATTTAAGCATTCTCCTTAATGAATCACAAATGAAGAGCAATGTCTACAAGGGAATTTCAAGGGAGGTGTAGGTAGGATCCTGTGTTACACTGAATGAGTGCCTTCGGAGCAGGCAGAGTAGAGGCCCTGATCCAGAGGTTCTTGGTGGGAATATGACCAAAGAAAGTTTTGGATCTAGCCTAGAGAGGGCACAACACCTCTCCAGAGGTGTTTAGCTGCCAGCAGGATAAAACCTCTGCTAAGTGTATACAAAACTAGAGGACTTTATGCGTTTTTTGACATTTAAGGATAATACTGCAGAGCTTGACAAGACAAGCTTTGTCTGATTAAACAGCATGGCATGGCACCCTAAATTACCAAAAATAAAATATGTATTGTTATATATTGCTACTATATGTTTTCTACAGTTTGTATATGAGAAAGTATGATTAAAAGTCGATGAGAGACTGTTTATAAATTTTGATTGCTTCATAATTTTAACTCTGAGCAACATTTTTATCATAATTATAGGCTTTCTTAAAGCATTTATGCAGATTGTTTTATTCAAAAGGGGTTTATTCCATATAAACTCCACTCTTTTATCTCTCCATAAAATCAGTGTGTGAATCCCCAGCAACCACAACTCCACTAGACAGTCATCACATTAGTAACAGAGATATTTTCAAACAAGACAATATTCCTCAGATTTTTCTAAACATTATTTCCTGCTTTCCCAGCCAGTGAGTGTCATGGTGGTAAATAGTAAACCTGAGCACATTTGTTACTTCTTTACATCTCTTTAAAGTATTAGCAAGTTTGTTCTTATAATTCCTCTGTGATGTTCCTGTGTTCTACAGTAGCCCATGTATCTATGGTTCAGTGGAGGTTTGGGGACATTAACCCAGATATCTCATATCTTCAGCTCAGGGATATGTAAGTCCAGGGATTTAGATGCAAAGCTTACGTTCATTTCAGTGACAATTTTGTGTCTAAATATCCTGGAGCCCTACAAATGCTGAAATCTTACAGGACTTACCAGGAACTTCAGGCTGTTTCTTAATCATTATTAACAGCCAGTTGATCGCACTGTTTCAATGCATGTGAACAGCTTTTGAGAGCTGAAGCAGGGTGTGAGTCCATGTCTCCCAGCTCAGATTGGCTCACATCCATATTGCCTATGAGGAGAGAGCTCTGGAGAAAACCATCCTCTCTCCTTCCTTCAGGTTTTCACAGAAAGGATATGAGCCAGCCAAAAGCCCAGGATTTCTGCAGTGGCATCAATCAAAGCATCAGAACACTTCGGTGAAGCGTAAGGCAACAAACTGACAGCACAGCTGGATGTAATGTAACAGAAAAGCAGTCTAACCCCCTAGGTGACCCAGGGGCAGTCCTGGTAAAACTGCAAAAGTGAATCATCTTCACTGGAAGAGGAGCTTTGAAAGGTTTGAATAGTTTCATAGTGGTCACTGTCTCAGCAAGCTATGCCTCATTGTGATCTACTCATCCCAATGATTTGAGAAGGAACTTCTACAACACTGGAACATCTATAAAATAAACAGAAGAAAATATATACCCTCTATTTGCATATACTGCTAGGGCATCAAATGGAAAATATACTGTCACCTCTCCCAGGAAATACAAATATATAATGTTAAATGTATACAAAATACAGGCAACCATTTCTGCCATTGCCAAAAAAATCCAGTCTTTTAGTACATGTGCTTGGATGCTCATAAACTGATTTCTTAAAGCTGTAACATGTTCTGATGGGTTCATGACAATGATGACGGTCTCTAAACACTTCATTCTTCAATGAGGAGGGTTGGTTTGCCTCAGTCTCTTTGAAGCTAAACCTGATGATAAGCCATTCTCCATTTTAAAGCACTACCTTCAACTTTGATGATTTAATCAAATGACTGGAATACATTGCAGTGGGATAACCTAATCTTCACCCCATACTTTCTACTCATAAGCCACTTGAAAAACTGTTTCGCACTTTGGTCTTGGAATGCATATTCTGCACTTGACTGGTGTGGTTTGGACTTCAGATCCTATTGAACAGGGAAACAAATCTAAGACCTAAACACCACCACTGCCACCGCCCCCCCCCGAAAAAACCACCTCACACTGAGAAAACAATTCCATTACTGCCTTCTGCTCTAAAATCAAATGAGAGAATCAACACAAAGTGATTTCCCCTGTTGATTTTTATAGCTTGCATGTTACAGAAGTCATAGCTTCCCTCTGATTTCACTCCAGTATGGATCAGGCATCCTTCCACAACAATCACAGGAACCAAACCCATGAGAGACATGATTTTGGTGAACTTTGTTTTTCCTGTCTGCAGCACAAACCCCATTTAATCCTTCAACGCTAAAATTGAAATTGTCTTTGTTTATATTTCCAGTGTAATTTTAGCAACTTCCCAGCTCTATCATTTGAACTTGTTCAATGATATTTCCACCTTGAAAACATGCTAACATTTGAAGTACAGGAATAAATACAAGTTGAGTGCCTGGATTTCTCATGACACTGCAGTTGGAGAGGGTGCTGATCTGTATTTCAGAGCAATTGTAGGACAGGCAGGTTGTCACTGGACTTAATTTCAAGACTTGATAAAACTGCTGCATTTAGGAAAAAATCTTCTGCTATGTCAATTTTATTTTGACTTCTGAGGCTTGCAACTGTTTCATGGCAGAATGCTGAAAAAGAAACAGCTGTGTCTATGATGGAAAGCAATCAAATCGTCATACAAATATACTGGTAAAAAGAGCAAACACATTAGAGGTAACAGAATATCCATGTTTAAGTAGCAAGAGAAGATTTTTAATATCTGTCAAGGATGGCAATAATTTTTTTTCCAGATTTGTTGGTCACTTATTTGTTTGAAAATAAGGGTCATGTTCTACCACAGCCTTTCTTTGCAGGCAAGTGGGCTGGATAACAGCTATAGGCATTTTTCTGCATGAGGAAATTGAATACAGACAGTCCACGGCTCCTCTCTAGAACCAGGGACTGGCTGCAGAGCCAGCCGCGTTGCCCATCAAAGTTGCAGCTACAACTGACTTAAAATAACTCAGTGGCAATTATTCCAGAGTAAAACCTCACTTCTTCTTTGACGATGTTATCAGATGCTAGGCTGTAGTTGGTGCTGTCAAGGCATGGAAGAAACCTCGGGGCTGGTGCTTGGGACCTGAGGAGTCCCCAGTACCCTCGGCGTGGAACACTCCAGGCAAACCTCTGAGGGTTTTTTAATATATTTTTTAAAGCTAGTGTTTCTGAAGCGACAATTTTCAGGTCAGACCCGGCGGCAGAGTGTCCACTGTACCGACCCAAGAGCCTTGGTAAGGGCTGGGGAAGGGTTCCGAGCCCCACTCCGACAACCCGCGGGTGCGATCCGCAGCCCCGGACTTGCGGCCGGGGCCGCTGCCCGCCGCCCGCAGAGCAGGCACCGGGGGCACTTCCCGCCGGGCGCGGGGTTGCGGATGTCCCTTTCTCCCCGTGCTTCCCGAACACCTGGGGCAGGATTAGCCAGCCTCAGGCATTCATTGTCGTTCTGCAAACTAAGTGTCGAAAGCCCCCGCAAAGCAGCAAACAAAAACCTGCAAAGAGGAAAACGCTGTAATCAAGCAGCAGAGCTTTGGGGATTTGGGGAAGAGCGTGGAGAGAGTTCGGATCAAATGGGATTTAAATGTAAACAGCAGTAACTGCGTATGATCAATAATCACCCCGTGTGCATTCCTCTACTAATTTAACATCAGCAAGGACAGTGCAAATATTGCAAGTGAGTACTCGACAAGGAAATCAGCTGAGTATGTGTTTAAACTGTGGTTAATTATTAATATGAACAATTCTTTTCTATTAAATATTTCGTTTAATCCCGTCATTTCGACTTGTCTAGGAAGATACATGTCTAGCTTCCAAAGCGACTTATATTGGGGAATTTTATGTAATCCATATAATATCATACATGCAATGAATTATCATCTTTACTCTTCTTGCTTCCTTCTAACCAGCTGAGACAACGAACAATTTTTCGTGTAAATACTTATGATATTTTTTAGATGTTCAAAGGAAATTTGTCAGAAAGGTCCGTCAAAGTACAGGGGAAAACCACATCTCGGTGAAGATATGAGTCTTGGAAATGTGAGTCCAAAAGGAAAAGCAGCCCACGTTTCAAATAGTTAACTTCCGAATAAATTAATTGTGACTAATATTTTCCGGCTACCGCTCATAATCTCTTGCCATGTCCTAGATGGGTGTCCTCTACCCATTGCAGTGGGTCTGGCCACCTCATTGCATGGTCCCTCGCTCACCCTATGGAGTCTGTGCTTCTGCAGCTGCCTGCTCGCTGCGTCTGAGTTCTTTCCTTCCCCTGCCACCTTGTCCTAAATCAAATCCCTCGGGTCCCGCTGTAAAAAACAGTCCCTGAAACCTCGCAACCCTTATTTTCCTTCCTTCCTTCCTTCCTTCCTTCCTTCCTTCCTTCCTTCCTTCCTTCCTTCCTTCCTTCCTTCCTTCCTTCCTTCCTTCCTCCCTCCCTCCCTCCCTCCCTCCCTCCCTCCCTCCCTCCCTCCCTTCTTTCCTCCCTTCCTCCCTCCCTCCCTTCCTCCCTTCCTCCCTTCCTTCTCTTCAGATTTGGAAAAGCGACGACAGGTTGAATGAATCAAGAGCCTTAGTTTCTCCGTACACACAGCAATCAGACCCTTTCAACAAGCCATCATATTTGTCTTTAATTTCGACTTTCCCAAGCACTATTCTCATATTGCACTGTTTGAAATGTAGGAAGATTTAGCATAATTTGGAGGTCAGATTTCTAAATAAGCCTACTTTAAATAACAAGCTCACACGGGAGATTGTCAGTATCTTTATTTTGTATACAGTTTACACACTGGCACCGCTTTTTAAAACCCTATATGTGGGTTAAAACTCAATTTTACAACCCCCATTTATATGAGATGTAGGTTTGACATCTGTTTGCCAGAGTGTTTTGCACTTAGCCTAACACCCACTATTAAATGACAAAATTGTGGCAGGCTGTCAAAGCCAGCTGACTGACAGCTGCTCTACTTTACAAAAAAGCCCCATTCAAATATTTGCAGGGTTGAAGCTTTCTGTAACGCTGTCGCCATTCTCCCCGTTATTTAGCATGTAAAATATAAGTCAAAGTTTTAAAGCTGCTTTCCAAAATGTTGCCATTTTTCCATATAAAAAGAGCGAGCGGTGGTTGCTGGCGGGGATCCAGCGCCGAACGCATTGGGTGGATATTTCGCTGGGTCCCCGCGTTCCTCCTATCTGCACAAACCCGATAAAACTGTCATTTAGCAGCGTTTCTTAATATTGCAGCTAATTAGAGCCGGCGTGTTATTGAAGTGAGAGCAAAAATCCACTTAAAAGAGAGGGGAGGGAGGGGGGTGGAAAAAGAAGGGAGGGGAATTTTCCGTGCAGGCAGAGGTACGCAACCGGGCACGGCTCACAGCGAGACCCCCCCGGGAAAAGGGACGGGCTCTGGGGAGGGGACACTGAGGGCATCCCGGCACTCCCGCTGCGCCCCCCCTCCCCCTTTTTGCCCCGACCTCCAGGGGTCCCTCTGGGCAGCTCTGGAACGACGTGCAAGGGACGGCGCTAGCGGAGGGCGAGCGCTGAGCCTTGGCCGAGATCTCTCCCACTTCTAGCCCCACGGATGAGGATGTAACATTTAATTCAGGTCGTTAATACACGCCCGTCCGCTCCCCTGTTCCCCCTCCGAGCGTCGATACGAGTCTGTAAAGGGCAACGGTGGTTTAAACTTAAAAGCAATCTGCTTTTTATTCCAACATCTCTAATGATTGTATGTGACTGAGAAACTCAAAATAGTTGACGAGGTAATCCCTGCATGCTAAGGAGTCTTTGCAGCAATTGCTGGGGTTTATTTGAAACTCGGGTGCTTCCCGCAGCTTTTGCGAGACAAGCAAGGCTTTGGCTGGCAAGCGAATCGGAGGTTAATGTTGGGGGTGGTGGGACGTATGTAATAATTTATTTTTTGAATGAGGACTAGATCCACCCCCTAATAAAAGAAGGAGACAGTCCGGCCGTAGGAAGGTGGCTGCCCGCGGTGTCCGTTCCCAGCGCTCTGGCCCCGGCATCGCTGGTCCCCCCGCAGGGTACAAGCAGCCACGACCCGCCTGGATGCTACAGCCAGCTCCACCGGTGGGCAAAGCCATCCCTCTGTTCCCCTCCTCCCTCCCTCCCTCCCCGCCGCACATCCTCGTTACAGACGGACAGACACACACCCGCACAGCCGGAGCAGAACGGAAAAGGGGGCACTCCCAGCTTTACTTGAAAATCTTTAGCTGATTTGTGTCCATTTTAATAACCTCTATCGACTTTCTTTCCTAGAGCGGTTCTCGTGTTGGCAGAAAGGGACTGGAAAAGAGTATTTCGGGGAGGGAAGAAAAAAAAAATGCGGGAAGAAAACTAACGGTGCTGTCTAGGAAAGGGGAGGTGATGACAGTGAGCGGTACAGGGCGGAGGAAGAGCGGACCCTCCGCAGCGATCTTGAGCGGAAAGGGGGAGGTTGACAAAGCCCGGCTCCGTCCCGAGGGAAGGCCGGGAGAGGGGGAGCGAGAGGGCGGAGGGGGGCTCTGATCCTCCCTGTGAAATCCAAGTTTATTGTCAACAAAGGAGGGTCTGGCCGGGCTCGGAGCCCCCGCGGTCCCGAACTGCCGGAGGCAGGGTACGGCGCGGGGCGCGGGAGCGAAGCCCCTGGGCGGCCGGAGACCTTCAGGATACGGTGGGGAGGGCAGGAGCAGGGTCCCAGGGCGGCCGGAGACCTACAGGATACGGTGGGGAGGGCAGGAGCAGGGTCCCAGGGCGGCCGAGGCAGCCGCGGGGAGGGACGGGAGGAGGCGCGGGGAGCCGCACGGCGCCGCACAGGTGCGGGAAGCAGCACCTAGGGGTGGCTCTTCCGTTCTGGGAGGCATCTCTCCCAGAGAAAGGGGCAGGGGACAGTGGCCCAGCAGGACCGGAGCGGCAGAAATGCAAGGTTAGAGGAGAAAGTGCGTGTGCGAGAGGGAAAGGGGAAGAGAAAGAGGAGGAAGGCTCCGGGCTCCACCTCCCCGCTCGGCGCGGCGCTCCAGCTGCTCTCAAACCAACTGCTCAATTCTATTCACTGCCGCGACGGAACAAAAAAGTGGCTATTTATTAGAATACTTGTTTGGTATTGTTCGGTGCCACACAAAAGGCGTTTCATTATGTTGGGGTGGAGAGAAAAGCCCCTCTCTTTTTTTTTTTTCCTTTCCTTTTCTTTTTTTTTTTCCTTTTCTCTCCAGACCGAAACAATAACTTGGAATTGTCTTTAAAGTCTTTTCTATCAATAATAAATTTCATTTTCTTCTCTGTCTCCCGCTCTCCCTCTCTCCCCCTCTCCTGTGCAGTGTGTATGTGTGTGCGTGCGCGTGTGTGTGTGAGGGGGAGAGAGAGAGAGCGAGTGAGCGAGAGAGCGCGAATGGTGAGTGTGCGTGTGTCGCCGGGCACTCGTGGCTCGGGCACAGCCGCCTGGGAGCTGCGGCTGGGCGAGGGGCGAGGAGGAGACCGCCGGCTCCGTGTCGCGCTGCCCTGCACCTGTGGGCACGGTCGGAGGAAGGTGTGAGCTAGGCTAGAGCAGAGGAAAAAAACAAACCAAAAAAGTAATAATAATAATAAGGCTGCCCCTTCAGATGATATATTGGGAGGAGGCTGGAGCTGGAAGAGCAACTGTAAGTGTGCCTCTAACTTTTGAGGGGGTCTTCACCCTGTCTTGGGAATGGAGGAGGGGAAGCCGGCGAGGGGAGGGCTTCCAAGTTACTTTTGCTTCAAGGAGGGAAGAGCCGTTTGCAGTCACTGGGTTATCGGCTGTGACACGGATTTGGGGGGGTGCGGGTGTGGTGTGACAGCGTTTTGGGCTGTCCCCCTCCGCCTTCTGGGGAAGACGCCTCACTGGGTTTTGAAGGGGGGGGGGGGGGGAAAGCGGCGGCCGGGCAGGGGCAGGGGGCTGCGGGCTGGCTGGGGCGGGGAGGGCGCCGGGGGCGGCGGCGCTGCCTCCCGAGCGCGCAGCGCCCGCTCCGCTTACACGTTCAAAAATTAACATGTCGGTGCGCGGGTGCCATTTAGTGAAAGGTGTCTTGGGCAAAGAATCAATTTCGCTGTGACTGACCGACGGGCTTGGCTGTATTAATACTGCCAAAAAAAAAAGGGAAATCAATAGGCAGAGCAGCCCTCAGCTATTACAACTAATGCCTGCTTAATCTCTCCCCCTCGGAGAGTGCATTCACATGGGCTCCCAGCACTGCTAATGCGGTCGAGCTGAGCCCGGCTCGATCTTCCCAAGGAACGGGGATCCCCGGATCCGATCTTCCATGAAAGTGACAGCTGCCGGGACCTCTCGACAGGGAGGTTGTGCCCAGCATTTCGAAGTCAAGTCCCAGCCCGGAGGTTAGGGCTGTCTGGCGTGGTCCCACCCAGGGTCTTACCCTCCCGCCCCAGCTCCAAAGTGGCTGTAGAGTTTGTCACTATTGATGTAAAATATTGGGATATTTAAAAAAGGTGAAAGGGATTTTCCCTCTCATAATTGACGGTTGTATTTGGGGTCGATCAACAGGCAATGCAGCGAGGTTGTACATCTATCGATCAGGGAGGGGACGCGTTTTGGCTGAATCTCTTTTCAGAAACAGGTGTTTAAACATGATAGCGGCTCCAGTCAATTAACCCATTAAAACCCCGTTTTATCGCATTGATTCCCGCAGGCTGCCATAAAAGGTTATGTTTTGAAAGCCTCTTTGTTAAGGAGGGGTGGGGGTTTGGATGGATGGATGGATGGATGGATGGATGGATGGATGGATGGATGGATGGGGGTAGGGAGAGTGGTTGCAAATTGTCCCCAAACGCACAGTATCGGGCAGGCAGTAAGATTCCGAACTACCGTTTGTTCCCACTAAGCCAGGCTGCCCCAGCGTCTCAGCGCGCCCCGTCTTCGCCCGCCGCTCCTGGTCCCGGCTTCGTGGAGGGGCAGAGCGGCCGCTGCCGGCCCGGGGGGCTGACGCCATCCCCTGCCCGCCGTGGGCCGCCCGGTTGCGCAGACCCTGGGGCAAAAATTGACACATGCACCTCGAGAAAGGCATCTCCCGTGAGGGCTGCACTTCCCGCCCGGGGAGGAGGGGTCCAGCCGGGGGCGGGGGAAACCTCCCTGCACCTGCTGCGGGCCGGGTCAGCCTGTGGGTGCAGCTGAACTGTAGCCCTAGCTTTTTGCAAGGGTTGTTATTCCTAAAACAGGACCGTCTATGAATAACCTGCCTCACCCTCCCCCCAGCCCCAGCACCTTTTTCAGGTTTGCCAGTCTTTGCTGTAAATTATGAATTTGCTAAAGGTACCAGTCGCGTTTTTACTATCCCGCCTTACGGTGACTACCAGGGAATCCGTTTAAGGAGATGTGAAGTATCAGTCAATGATCTGCTGAAAAACAGAGGACAAACACCCCTTTTCCAAAAGGCAAATAAACACGGGATCCCGACACCAACCAAGTAACCGGGATCTCCCGTTGCTGGGAAAGAAACAGGGTTTTTCTCTTCCATTCACTGGGGTTCGCTATCCGCCTTCCCATGGCCAGAATTCTGCACTGGATGGAGCAAGAGTATCATGTATTTCCTCTGGGTACCTTTAATTTCCAGACCGGCCATTTGAGATTATTTAGATGTTTCTAGTTTTGCCCTTGTTTGCTGTTTTCTGAAGTAAGCACTGAATGCGCGACCGAAAAGGTTTGAAACCGTGTCAAAGTGATGTTTTAATCTCATTGAAAAGTGTATTAAATGAGAAGATGTAATTTGTGTGGGATGTTTCGATGAAAGGAGAGATTGGAGTGGATGATACTTTTGCTCTCCTGTGAACCTCATGTCATGTTTATATTGAAGCCTGTGTAGCTAATCTAATTTGCAATAACAGGATGGCCTGCAAGAAAGAAGCTTCTATATTATTTTATTTTTCTTTCCTCATTAGTTTTTTTACACAAATTCATTCTGACTTGCCTTTGCAATTTGGGGATAACTGACGAGGATGCAAACCAGAAATATTACCTTTATGGTGTTCTGAGCGGCGCGACACAGACATAACCACCTGGGTTGCCCTGCTGGAAATGGGAAGCCGCATTTGGGCTTGTCAAGCTCTTTTTCTGTGACTGCCATTTCAGTAGCACAATTTTAAAGATTAACTACGTAATAACTCCCCACGTCGTTCTAGTCCGACACTCTCCATCCCCGCAGCTCTTCCTTTTCCTTTAGAAGTTTACAGTTACAAAACTAAACTTTTTAAATATTTTCCTTTTAGTGGGAAGTAAATTGCTGGGTAGGATTTTTCTTGGTGGTTTTTTTGTTTCTTGGTGTGGGTTTGTGGTTCTGGTTTGGTTTGTTGGTTTTTTTGGTTGGTTTTTTGTTTTTTGGGGTTTTGGGGTTTTTTTGGTTTTTTGTTTTTTTTTTTTTTTTTTTTTTTTTTTTTTTTTTTTTTTGGTCTAAAGGGCCACTTGATAACTCGACTGTAAAAAGTAAATGGTCCGGCTATCATTTTAGGTAGAAACCCCAAACTGTAAAAAATAGGACAGTGCTAACCCTCATCTCCCGCGAGGTGCTGTGCCATCTGATCAGCACATATTCTCGGCGTGTGCCTTAGTAAAAAAAAATTTTTGAAAAATTTAAAAACCTGAACAGACTTGAAAATTACAACTTTTGTGTAATGTAAGAAGGTGTATTCAGCCTCTTAATTACAGGGAGTTGTGTCATTGGAATGTTAGCAATGACCTGTTCAAGTTTACTGTAATTACTAACAAAATTAGACAAGGATGGATCACAATACAGGATATTCCTCTTTCGGAACAATACTGTGCTGGAAGTCGAGCTGATGCGTAGCATAAACAAACATTTTAGAAAATGCTCCTGCTGGCAAAACTTCGTAAAGACACGATTCTGTTTTTTCTGCCGACTCGGAAGTCCCACCGGGCAAAGGATCGGGGCCCTTCCGAGGCGAGGGGGCACGCAGAATGTCCTGCCGGGAAGAGGAGGGAGGAAGCAAATCTCGGCTTAAGCGCGTCCCGGCGTCCCGCCGAGGTGTGCCTCGCCTTTCCCTTGGCAGTGTCTGTCCCGGGAGCTGGGCTGCGAGGGGACACCCCCCGGCACACCCGCCCTCCGGGACCCGCTGTCGCCTAGGGGCTGCCGCCGGCTGCTGCGGAGATCAGACGTGCGGGGAGATCGATACTACTTCTTTTAGGCGCAACGAAAATATAAAGCTCATTTCCAAAGCCAGTAAAAACCGGAAAGGAAGGAGAGAAAATAGAAAGGCTGCGATGTACAAACTCTTCAGAAAGGGGCAATTTATCGACACTGTGGAGAGAGTGGTGATGCAGAATTCCTTTAGAAAAATGTCTCCAGCCTCCCTTTTATCTGACACAATAAATACATAAATAAATGGAAGTACCTACAGGGAGCAGCAGCCTACCCTCCGGCCGCTTTGATTTTGCCCGGAGCAGGCTGGCCCTGAGCACACCCCTGGGCTCCCTGTCGCGCCCCCTGCCCAGCACCCGCGCCCCGCAGGGCGGACAGCTCCCTGCAGCCGAGCCTCGCCGGCCCGGGTGTGCAGGGCACCTGCCTGCTCTCATTAGGATTTCAGATACCTTTCGACCCCGTCCCGTGCCACCCCCGGCGTTCCCCCGCCGTGCCTCCCGACTTTGTCCAGGGGCACCCCCGCAGGACAGTCTCAGTGCTAGAGGCCCTGGTTGCCCCCTCCCCGCGTGCTCCCAGCGTGGCGGTGGCCGAGCCATTGGCTGGGGTGGAGATAGAGGGAAAGCGGCCTGTGAGCCACTGACCCCCGCCCGAGGCGCTCCGGAGAGCCGCAGCTCGGGTCGCGCTGGTGGCGCAGCAGTCCGGGCAGTCAGGGAGCGCCGGCCGGGAGCGGGGCGCGCCGAGGCGGCGGCAGGACAGCCCTTACCCTCGTCACGCTTCCAGTTGGTTGGCACGGCTCTCCTGGGCGAAGGGGGGAGACATTTCTCGTCAGGGAATTTTAGCCCTTTTCTCCCCCCCGCCTTTCCTTTTTCCCCCCTTCCCTTTCATTCATAAACCTGGTGGCTATAGACGCAGCTTGAATATTGACGTCTCTTCCCCCAACTGCTCCTCCGTTAACCCAATTACAGAATTCATCAAGAACTGTGTTGAATTATCTCTTTCCATACAGTATCAGCATTAGCCTAATTAAAAGCTATAATGTCTGATATAATGATTAAATCGTTAGCTCTGCTGTAGGGAAGCAATATTTTGTTTTCCCTTCAATTAGAAGCTGATTGAGGTTTTCAGAGCAGGTCAGCTGTGAAATTTGAATTATATGTGTGAGTACCGTTCACAGGGTGAGCCCCTACTCGAAAGCTCCAGAGATTCTCCATACGCTTTTACCCAGCAAGCTGAGAAAAGACAACAAAACACACAGAGAGGCCGTAGCTGATTTGGGACTGGGGCTGTAGGATGGCACAGAACAGTTGTTAACGCTGGAAAAGAAAGCGAGACTTTATTCAGGCGCCCTTTTTCCACCATCCCATCTCGACTGTGTAGCAAGCAGGTCATGTTGAAAGCTGTGAACCCCGAGTCGCCAAATCACCGAGGCAGGAAAGTGCTTCCCTTCCCTCCTTCGCTTGCCCTTTCTGCTCCCTCCCGGTTTGCTCGCTTTGGCCCAGGTGACGGCACCCCGGGAGCGAGGGAGCGCTTTGCATTTCGTGCTGGTCAGCGGGTTTTGGAGTGAAGTGTCAGAGGAGCTGCAAGCAATACCACTCTCTCCCCGCCCCAAGTTTCAGGCAAGGCGGCGAGGGATCAGGCAGCATCTCTCACGAGCATCTCCCTGCGCCATCGCCCCGGCGCGGGCTGGCGCTCGCCGGCCCCGACCCGGGGCGAGGGCGAGGGAGGCACGGCGGCAGCCAGCAGACGGCGATCGCCGCCTGCGCCGGGGAGCCCGGCTCGGCCTCGCCGCCCCGCTGCCCCCTCCTCGTCCCCGGGGGCACAGACGGCACAGAGGGCACAGCGTCGACCGGGCCCGCGGCGGGCGACCCCTGCCCCGAGGGGGCGGCCCCCCAGGTGCAGCTGGGCGCTGGGGGAGGCACCACCCGCTGAGCCGCTTCCCCCCTCGCTGCGCGGAGGTGCAGGGGAACCGTGGCCGGGAGAGGCACTTGTCATTGAGACCGGCCTGCGAGAAGCCCAGGCCGGTACCTGTCCCCTCCGCGGGCCTGGGGAGCGACGGGGGCCGCGGCCGGATCTTTAGCCCTCCTCGGTCCTGCTCCCAGTGCTGGACCTCCTCTCCGCCTCCTGTCTTGACTTCTCTACAGCGTTCACCCAGCACACACCATACTGCCGGCCGCCCCCACCTATTTCCTCCACCACCCCACTCCTGGTTCTTTGCAACCCCACTTTCTGCAGGGGAAAGTCCAAGGACCTCTCATCTTCGGGGACAGTCCCCACCTTGCCCTACCCCAGCCCCGCGGACCTCTCTTGGCTTTTTTCCCCTGTCAAACGACACTCGCAAAAGTGTTTGACCTCGTTTCTTGTCTGGTGAATCGGGATCTGCTCTACCTGTGCCATGGAAGAAAAGTCCCTGTCTGCCCTCCCGAACTGGTTTTCACATTTCCACCACCCCGTTCAGTCGATAGACACCCCCCGGCCGACGGTGAGCGCAGTGCACCTGGGCCAAAGGCAAGAGGGGCTCACAGAAGCAGTATATCCTCGCCCCCTGCTCTCTGTCTGCGTTTCTCCCTGCTAACAGTGCTCCTGGTAGTTTGGCTGCTTCTAGGGGAGGGAAGGGGCATTCTGTGTTTACTTGCCAGGGGTCGGGGGAAAGAGGGGTAAACCCCACACCAGGAAAAAGTCCAGGAGGGGGCAGGGCCCGTGGGGTGAGGATTAGCAGCTGCCTCTGCACCGGGGAAGGGAAAGTTCAGCCTCGGGCAAGTTTCCCTGTATGTGAGGGGGAGGGAAGCGGGTGTGTATCCCCAGTTCCCAGGGACAAGGGTATGTTCCCATGGGGTCCAACGGCTGGCAGGAGGCATAGGACTCATATGGAAAAGAGTGCCTCACAGCGATTCGCCCCATTTATTTTTCGGGAGGCCTTTTAGGTGCCTTTATACCAAATTTCGGGAGGAAATACCATTAGGGTCTTGGGTAGAGAAGCCATGACACTTATCTCGCAGTTTTTACTCCTCATATCTTCATTTGGCCATCCAAATAGAAACGCACCTGTCTGAAGTAACCTTCTCTCCCCTCTCCCTCCTCTCCTATCCCAACCAATTATATTTTTAATATATAATTTAGCAATCACAATGGCCTCCCTTGTTTTGCCATGGCAGATATGGCAGCTTGGGAAACTATCAGCTGGAGAAGCACCCGTTCCTGCACCGTCTTCCCTACTCTCTTTGCACCCTTGGGGCTGACTGGAAGAGAAGAGGGTCGTTCCAAAAGCATCAGCCCCTAAGTTAACAGCATCACTCAGGCTGAGCTCAAAAGGCCTCAAAGCCTTTGGCCATCAGAAACAGAGAGGCGCTTTCCTCTCCCCAGCAAACCCCGATTATCATGATGAGATCATTATTTCATGACGACTCATTGGAAATGAGAAAAAAAAAATGTCTAATCCTAGCCCAGTGCCCAAGGCAGCAGCTTTGTGCATGGTGCATATTCCTCCTGCAGAAAACTTCTGGTGTTAATAACAGTATTTGAGGGAGTTGCAGAGTGATTCCAGCCTTGGATGGCCACTAGGGTCAGGAATATTAACACGGACTATGAAAAGAGCAGGCATGCTGTGTGTCCCTTTCTCCACCTGGTGAAAGATGATGAGGGTGGCCGTGGGCATTTATATATTATACATGCGTGGCATTTGTGCGACGGACTTGCCATTCCTATGGCTGCAATTAAAGACTGCAGCATGAATTTCTGTGAGGACCATTTTCTCCCCCCTATAAAATAACTATAATCTCACAAGACAGCCAGGGCACAAAGGTAGTCTTTTAATATTTTCAAGGGAAAAAAAAAGAAAATCATACACCTGTACTTACTATATACAAAGATAACATGTTTCCGTATACCTTCTTTAGTCGCAGGTGCTTTTAACTCCCCTAGGACTAAGTGAATAACGACTGCGTCCAGCCTCTGCCTCATGCCTGGGCCCGGAAGCAGTTTTAACACCTGGGACAAACGTCTGAGGGGCCTCCGGAGAAATCTCCAGAACGAAGTCCCGCGGAAAAGGCGTGTTTACGTGCCGCTCGCGGACAGCCTGGGGCGCCTCAGCACCCCTAAATGCTCGACGGTCGCGGAAGTGAGGGGCATCCCCGGCGGGGACGCGGCAGCCCGCGGCTGCAGGGCTCCCTGCGGCGATGCCAGGCCGGGACCGAGGGGTGGCCGGGGGCTGCGGGGGTGTCCCCACTCCGGGGGCGCCGTCGGGGGCGGCGGGCGGGACGCGGCCCCTGCGCCCGCCCTCCCCGAGCGCGGCGCGCCCCGGCGCACGTCACCGCTCGGCGCGCGCCATATGCAAATCCGCGCCCGCCGGCGCGCCCCCATTGGCCGCCGCCAGGCGATTTAAGGCGGGCTCGGCGCGCGCCGTATGGCTGCGGCGCCGCTCGCCCGCGCGCCCGGCGGCTCCTCCTCCTCTGCCGGCCCCGTCCCGGCCCCATCCCGGCCCGTCCCGCCCGGGCCGCGGGAGGGAGACCACCGCCAGCAAATTACTGTGTCGCCGCGCCCCGGCCGCCGGGCTCGGTGCGTGTTTTGGTTGGGCTCCTTCCCCCACCCCCTCCCTCCCCCGATCCTCCTCCTGCCTTTTTTTTTTTTTTTTTTCTTTTTTTTTTTTTTTTTTTTCAGTTAACGTTGAAATACTTTTTTTTTCCGCCTCCTTTTCGCGTGGCGGTGGGTTCTCCTCTCTTCTGCTCCGTTCACCTGCGATCAGCGGATGCAAGTCACACACGCTCCCTCCCCTCCCTCCCTCTCTCTCTCCAAGTTAGCAGCAAAGAACAAAAAAAAAATAGCTCCGTTAAGGATAAGAGCGGGAGCGGAGGGGTGTGCGCGCGTCTGCCGGGGAGCGCCGGCGAGCGGAGGACACCGCCGACGGCTCCGCACACTCCTCCCGCCGCGCCAAGTGAAGCAGCAAGTTTGCCGTGCACCTGTTTGAGCAGCTCGAACCCCCGTCGCCGCCGAGCCCCGAAAGTGATTTGCGAAAGGGAGAAAGTTTTTCGCCGGCGGGGTCGCCGAACACTCTCCTCGCGGTTTCTTCTCCTCCTCTTTTTTTTTTCTTTTTTTTTTTTTTCTTTTTTTTTTTTTTTTTTTTCCGCACGGCGGTCGCTACCTAGATACAAACGGGTTTTGCCTCGCTCGCTCCCCGTCCTCCCGGGCTCCTCTATGTTTGATTCATTTTTCACGTCTGGCGCCGGTGGAAAATAAAAAAGCTATTTGAATGTACAGCATGATGATGGAGACGGACTTGCACTCCCCCGGCGGAGCCCAGGCCCCCACGAACCTCTCGGGGCAGACCGGAGCGGGAGGCGGCGGAGGCGGCGGTGGCGGCGGCGGGGGAAACAAAGCGAACCAGGACCGGGTCAAGAGACCCATGAACGCCTTCATGGTGTGGTCGCGGGGCCAGCGGCGGAAGATGGCCCAGGAGAACCCCAAAATGCACAACTCGGAGATCAGCAAGCGCCTGGGGGCCGAGTGGAAAGTCATGTCGGAGGCCGAGAAGAGACCGTTCATCGACGAGGCGAAGCGGCTGCGGGCGCTGCACATGAAGGAGCACCCGGATTATAAATACCGGCCACGGCGGAAGACCAAGACGCTGCTCAAGAAGGACAAGTACTCGCTGGCCGGGGGGCTGCTTAGCGCTGGGTCGGCCGGGGGAGGCCCGGCCGGCGTCGGCGTGGGTATGGGCGTCGGCGTGAGCCCCGGCGGCGTCGGGCAGCGGCTGGAGAGCCCCGGCGGCACGGCCAGCGGCGGCTACGCGCACATGAACGGCTGGGCCAACGGCGCCTACCCGGGCTCGGTGGCGGCGGCGGCCGCGGCGGCGGCGATGATGCAGGAGGCGCAGCTCGCCTACAGCCAGCACCCGGGCAGCGGGGGGCACCCGCACCACCCGCACCCACATCACCCGCACCACCCGCACAACCCGCAGCCCATGCACCGCTACGACATGGGCGCCCTGCAGTACAGCCCCATCTCCAACTCGCAGGGCTACATGAGCGCCTCGCCCTCGGGCTACGGCGCCCTGCCCTACGGCTCCCAGCCCCACCAGAACTCGGCGGCGGCGGCGGCGGCGGCGGCAGCGGCGGCGGCCGCCTCCTCGGGTGCGCTGGGCGCCCTGGGCTCGCTGGTGAAGTCGGAGCCCAGCGTGAGCCCGCCCGTCACCTCGCACTCGCGGGCCCCGTGCCCCGGGGACCTGCGGGAGATGATCAGCATGTACTTACCGGCCGGGGAAGGCGGGGATCCGGCGGCCGCTGCCGCCCAGAGCCGGCTCCACTCCCTGCCCCAGCACTACCAGAGCGCCAGCACGGGGGTGAACGGCACCGTCCCCTTGACGCATATCTGAGCCCCCGCCGGCACCGGAGCGCCGGAGGCGGGCACGGGCGCGGGCACCGGCTCGGCCACCGGCCCCGGGCTATCCCGCAGGACTGCGCGCCCCGCCGCTGCCACCGCACGCTCAGCCCCGGCCGCCTGCCCGCGCCCCGGTCCCGCGCCGCTCCTGCCCCGTTCCCAGGTTCCCCCTCTTATTTTTGCCTCGCGCCCCTTCCCTCCCGCCCTCCCCCGCCTCTCCCTTTTTTTTTCTTTCTTCCTTCCTTTTTGTACAGAAATGTTTTGATGTTCTTGTAATAATAATAATAAATAATAATAATAATAACGACAGAGAAAAAAGGTAACGGTTGCTTTACTTACCTTTTTTTTTAGAAGGACTAGTTTATGAAACTAGTTTTAGACTGAACTTCTGTGTTTTATCGAGACTTTTTGTACAGTATTTATCATTCACGCAAGAGACATAGAGCGTTTATTTGCAAAAGAGGAAAAAGAAAGAGAATGGGGGGAAACGGCGGCGAAAAGAAAAAATACCAATAATAAACACACAAAGTTGTAGGTGATGCCAACTTTTATACCGCGCGGAACCGCTACGATTTCAGTCACGGATCAATTCTTGCGAAGGCTTTTTATTGACTAATTAACTCGGAATTGATGAGGAAACAGTTCTCATTTATTACTCATGTACTAAGACAAATCCAAAAGAACACTTAAAAGTTTTTTGTAGATATTCTCGCGGGTTTTTTGGGTTGGGGCTGGGGGGGAGGGGTTCGTTACTTGTTTATTTATAAAACTTTTTTTTGTTTTGGAAGCTCCATTTTTTTCCCCTGGGGTTTGTAAAACTTTATTGTATCTGGATATTTTTTTGTTCGTTTTCTCTTTGTTTTTGTTTTCTTTTTGTATAATTTCTTGTAAATGCATTGTGAAATAATTTTTATTTAGGCGTTACAAAGGAAATCAGATTGTGTATATAGTTTACTAAAAAGCTTTCCTGCTAAACAGAAATCCTAAGGATGCGTTCCTTCCCCCCCCCCTTTTCTTTTCTTTTTTTTGTTAAATAAATTTCAAAGGGGAAAAAGTCACTAGCTTTAAAAAAAAAAAAAAAAAAGCTTACTGGAGAACATAGTAGTGTTTACCATGATAAGCCTGAAAATACAGCAGGTAAACCTAGATTTTGGGGAGGAAGTTTTAGACAGCAGCGGCAAACAGAATGAAGTGCAATCTGCAGTAAATGTCGATGTTCCCTAACCTGTGTAAATCAGGAGGGATGAAGGTAGATTTATTTTAATTTTCATTCCCTACTGCAAGGGAAGGCGGTTTACTGCATTACTCTTCTAGCCGTGAACGTTCGTTTTATGGATTTTATGGCTGGGCTGATGGTCCGGGCCTGAACTCTTCCCCTGGGGGGTGACCAGGCGCTGCCCGCCCCTGCTCGCCTCGGGCCCCCACTCGGCCGGGAGTTCCCGGCGGCCCAGGGGGACACCTACCTTCCCGGGAAACGAGAAGACACCGTCCAGCGCGGCACTTCCCCTCTAATTAACACCATGAAAAGAGAAAGCGCTTCGTTTTGCGCGTCCCGAAAAGAAAAGCGACCTCTAAACCTCAATCCCAAAAAGCAGTGCCATCCTTCCGAAGCATTCCGGGGGGCGTGCGGGGAGCGGCGGGGTCACACGTTTCTTTCCCTTCCCCTCCCCCTCCCTCCCCCCCCAATTTTCAGCGACTGGGGCGAAAGCTGTCGAGCAAAACGATGGGTGTCACTTCGTTGCAGAATGTTGTTCAATGCTTTGAAATTTAATTTAAATTTTTTTTCTAGTTCTTGAGAGATAATTTTCTATATGTTAGAATTAAAAGTTTGCTGTAAACTACTGTAGCAAATTAATTTTTAAAATAGTCATAACTCCTTAAACAAAGGGAAAAAGAATTAACTTTTAGGACTTCAATGTCGATCGCAGCAGGCTGTAGGACTGCTCACCTTTGGGCGCTGGTGAAAAAGTACTGCATCCGTCCAGGACTGAGGAAGTTTTAGTTAACTAATGAGGAGCGGTTTCGGTCGCTGTTAGAGATTGCACTTCTTCTATAATGCTGACATGTCAATTGACATAGAGAACTCTTCAGACTTATGCCGATAATTTTGTATAAATCTTTCATACTGAAAGCAAAATTTTCATTGAAGCTGTCTATTGATTTCAACCCAAAATATCCCCCACTTTTTTTTTTTTTTTTTTTTAACTATTTGAACCTTTATTAAAGTGAAAAGTGTGCGGGTTCAGACAGTCAGCAGGCGACTTTTGGAAATGCTCAGCGGCCAAATAGAACACACGAAAACCAGGAACCTGTGAGAAACCCTCTGTGGTCCACCCAAACACAGTCCTAGATGAAATTTAAAATATTAATAGCCCTACCTTTAGATATGCAGATTAAGCTGCGTACCTGTTGAACTGTTTCTTGAAACATGTTGTCCTTCATGTGCAAACGTATTCGTAAATATCTGTACACACTAGAGATAGCATCATGACCGAAGAGGAGTGTGTGTGTGTACATGTGCACATGCAGACACATACACATCTGATGCAACCTTGTTACATGCCTTTTTCTTTAAGGGTCATAGCTATTGAAAATCACATTTACTGACAATGCAGAATAGAAAAATCCCAGCAAGGCGATCCTGTATCGCTGGACACGACTGATGGAACAAGAGGATTGGAGCGGTCAAGAGAGAAAAGCAAATAAACATCTGTTCATTTGCGTCCAAATAACAGATACACTATGGGGAAGACCTTTTATTAAAAGAAAAAAAAAAAAAAAAAGGAAGAAAGGAAGGAAGGAAGAAAGAAAAATATTATAGCTCTCTAAATTAGCTCCTTTTAACGAGTTTTCCCTCCTACCTTCGCAATTTAGCGGCTCAATGGCGTTATGTGTAGAATAATAGGAATACCTGCACTTTCAACAAAAGGGGATTAAAGAGACCCGATCTCGGCTGTATTCAAATAAGCTTCGAACATCCTCGGCCCGCCTTCCAAAGAAATACAGTTCGCTCTGAAAATGTCCACCCCCCCCCAAACAAAACAAACAAAACAAAACAAAACAAAAAAAAAGAAACCCAACATCCAAACAAAAAAAACTACAACAACAAAAAAATCCGTGTCCACAAAATACTAAAACCATCCACGCATCCCACCACCCTGAGACACCATCGGGGTAGATTTTTTTGCTGTTCGTGGTTTCTTGGTTGGTTTGGCAGTTCAGTTTAATTTGAATTAAACTTCATGTTTGTGTATTTAACCAAACAACTTTCCTAGGCATATGAGTTGGGGTTAGGTACAGTAACATAATTTATCTTCGGGCTTTTTACTGTGTGAGTTATATATAAGAGAATAATTGAATATGCAAAACTAAGAATAGGTTTAAGCGATTTATGGTTTAAGTACATTACATCTAAAATTGTATGAAATGTTCCTCCTATAGCATGATTGACAGAGCTATTAAAATCACGTATGTGGAAGAATTAAAGCAAAAAGTCATCTCGTTTTCAGTAAAAGGAAGGAAAATCCAGAGAGTAAGGCGAAGGGGAGCAGGGCAGAGGTGCCTTCTCTGTGGAGTTAGGCTGCGTGTAGCGTGGGGAGCTTGGGGTCAAGGCCCCCCGTGGGCCAGACCCCACCCCCACGGTCATCTCTCTGCCGGGAAGCCCCTGTGCCCCGGGGGGAGAGACGAGCGGCAGAGGAGCCAGAAGGACAGGAGGCACAGAGAGATAACAGGTTTGATCCGCTCCAAACTTCGAGCCAAAACACAAACTTGGCCTCAACTCCACGGCTCTTTTCCCAACGGTTCTCCCTTTTTAAAAAACATTTCCCCCCCTCCTTCCCCTCCACCGTGCGTGGCTCACTGAGCTCGTAGGAGGGGCGTTGGGCCCCGGGGAGAAGCCGTTCCCTCCAGTTCCACTCCCCCGCGCCCTCAACCGGAGTGACACCGCAACAAGCCCCCGGGGGGGGAGCATCGGTGGGACGGCTCCGAGCCTCTGCGAGCAACAGAGCGGGGGAGGAGGGCACACGAAATTGTCCATGAAGATATAAAAAGGGACGATTCCAGAAATCAGACCAAACGTTCCCGTAGGGCCACAGCGGGACAAGAAGCTCCGCAAAATGCTCCTTGGCAGGACGGGGTGGGGGGTGGGAAGAACCCTCCCTCCCAGCTGCGCCACATGCAGGCGACATCAGGCCGGGTCACCTGAACGTCTGACGCGGATACAGCATTTTATTATCATGTGTAAACTGCCGCGGAAGGAAAAAACAATATTATATAAAAGATAAAAGGCACCACAACATCACACATATACAGTGCCCCGCCGAAACCCAAACCAAACGGCTGATCTAAGCGTTGTTGTAAAGTAAAACGGAGCTAAAAGACGCGAACTGGCAGGTGTCTGTGGGTTTGATGGGTTAGCTGGACGGGATGCTCTCCCGGGCCTCGGCGCCGACGCTCTCCCACGCCCCACGATATCCCCGCCTTTCCCAGGCACTCACCGACCCGCCCGAGCCCTTTTCTGCCCCTCCCTCCCCCTTCCCGCACACTTTCTGCCAGCTCCCCCCAGTAATCTCCATCTCTCCCCTTCCCTCCTACACTCAGCAACACGTGGGGAGCGCCGGGAAGGGGCAGTCCCGTGGGGGCGGACAGCGTCAGCGTGCCCGTGTCTGTGTGTCCGTGCCAGTGTGTAGGGGGCTGATCTTGCGGGAGGGGCCCTCCTTGCTAAGCCAATCCCCCCGGAGTCGTGAAGCAGTGGGCCTGGGGCATGTTGTTCGTGGGGTGCGAGTGGGTATCTGCGAGCTGCAGCCCCAGGAAGCGAGGTGCCCTCGATGCCGTCAGAGGGGCTGCAGATGAATGATGCAAGAGGAAAACGGGGCTGGAAGGAGGGGAGAGGGGTGAGAGAAAGGGAGGGAGAGCGCGGGGAGGAGGAGGGGGGGGTGGTGTTTGGAGAGCGAGGGATTAGCGAGGAGAGTCCTGACCCCGAGATCAACGGCCAGTCAAACCCGTTTACAATCACCCGGCGGAAAACCGACGGCTCCCGCTGCAAGCCAGCGGCCGGCCGGGCAGCCAGCGTGACCAGACCCCCCCGTGGAGGGAGCGGGGTTTGATGGGGGAGGGCCCGGCCCTACTGAGAGGAGAAGGGAGACGCCACAGTCGGGAGGGAGTGAGAGGAGAGGTCCCAGCGGGAGGTCGGAAGGCTGCAGCGGGTTGCGGTGGGGAGAAGGCTGCGGTGCGCCCCGTCTCCCGACCGCAGCCTTCGGGCCCCTCATGGACGAGTAGGGGAAGAAGGGAAGGAGGGAGAGTTCCAGGCGTGAGAGGCGGGGGCGAGCCGAGGTATCTGGGAAAAACAAGCGTATTGCCGTCAGCCGGGGAAGGCCGCTTTTAAACTCCACACGGGACCTTCCCGGGCTGGGCGACACCAAAGCCCGGCTCCAGTCATGCGTTCATCGGCGGGCGGGCGCCCTCCCGGACCGCGGGCCATCTGCTGCGAGGCTACCGGGGCGGGGGATGTCAGTGGGGGAGGGTGGGCCCCCCTACGGGCCGCCGAGCGGGGCCGGCAGTGGCGGGTGGGCGCCTCGGCTGCCGTTCCGCTCCCCGCGGGGAACCGGCGCCGCCGCTCCGCCGTGCCGCGCACACCCCACGCACACAGACACTGCACAGGGCGGGGAGACGACACACGCTATCTTCCTTTTTTTTGGGGGGGTGGGGTGGTGGAGTGAAGCAAACGGTCCCTCCACCTCACGGCATTTTGGCTCCTCCTCTTCCAGAAAATTCAGCACCCCAAAAAGCGAGGATGCTGGAGGGTTCGGCGCTATCCCACGACCCGCACCGAGCACTTGGGTGCACATCGTCCGAACCGAAGGGGATCTGAAGCTAATGGGCCCAGCCCGGTTCGGAGACATCCCTTGTAAAAAGTACAGAGTGAAGCCCCAGGCACCTGCTGCCACGCGTGGCCCACTCTGAGAAGCGCGGCACCGTCCCGCCCCGCTGCCCTTCCGTCTCCCCAGCGCCACGGGACGCGCGCAGCTCCGCAGAGGGCTGGCGCCCGGGAAAGCCAGGCAGGGACCCACCGGAGGGTACCGGTCAACACTAAGCGACTCTCCCCCGATCGGTTCATGCTGAGGTTAGGGATGGATGTCACTTTCCGTGGGGAAACTGAAGACTGGGACAAGTGGTTTCACACGGCCGAGGCGGAGAGGAGTCAGACAGCAAAGCTTGGCTGAAAAGTCATTTCTGGAGAGGCAAGGCCAAAAGAGAGACAGAGCAGACAAAACAGAAAGCATGGCAGGACACGGTGTTGCAGAACTCCGAGCCGGGCACGGAGCGAAGGGCTGGTGTGAAAGGAATAGCTGCAGCGAGGGGCGTGGGGGAATGGTGGGAGCCGTCTCCCGCTGCCCGGGTGGTAGGAGGGATAACAGATTGTGGGTGCGAGGCGGGCAGGGCCTTGCCTGCCTGCTTCCCTGCCTGCCTGCTGGCTCCAGCCCCGCCGTGCCTCTGCTTAATTATGTCAGGAAAAGCTGGGACCTAGGGGCGGCCCCGAGGAGCAGGACAGCTGGCAGAGGAGCTGAGCAACCTGGTGTGCAGGTACAGATATAACGGGAGGCTTTCCTTAGAGGCTGAAGCAAAAGCCCATTGACTTTTCCATGCAGTGAACTATTCTACTGTCACAGGAAACTTCGCAAAAATAAAGATTAACAAATTAAACTTCGGAAGATCTTGAGGATGTTTGGTGTAACAGCGGTGGGATGTTTGGGGCCCACTCCTGTAGCTGCATGACCAAAATGTTAAGAGTTGCTAGCAGGAAACCTGGAAGTCCTTCCCAGTCTTTATGCCTAAAACCACACCTGGAGATGCCTCTGTAGGATAGACTAGAAGTAGGAGCTGGCTGAGCTGAACCACACCGCTCTATGTGCCGTCAAAATGTCTGGAAGCACCAAAGTGAAGACCCATCCCTTACCATGTCCGGAGCTCGTGTTGATTGAGGGGCAACCCCCAAGGTAAAGCACACTGGCTTTGGGGTGGAAGCGGTGGCGCTTTGTGACAAAGAACACACACCCCACCCCCAATTTACAAAGCCTTGGGGTGCCCCCGTGCAGTTTCATGCCTATCTTTCCTGGATGGTGTAATTCTCTAAAGGGAGGATCCTTCAGAAAGGTTTCATTTCAAGAAAGTCATTCAAATGCTTTAGCACGGCCTGTCAGGACGGGTTTGAGGGTAATATGCTTCATGCTCGGTAAAATCCAATTGTCCACGCTTTTAGCCCGGACACCTCTCATTGATTTGGAGAAGACGTGTGCCACAGTTAGCTGCGGCTCTCAGATAGAGGGACTATCCCTCAGAAACCTTAAAAAAAAAAAAAGAAGGACAATGAAACCGATGAGAAGCAGGAGAGCATCTGTCGGTGGTCAAACAATTGGGCAAGTGCTAGAGGGTGAGCTGAGATCCGAGTGGGAAAACTCGGCTTTAGCCCGGGGCAGACCAGCGTGGGCTGAGGAAGTGCGACCGACACGGGGGGGGAAGGACCGGAGTCTGCAAAGTGTGCATTTAGGAAAAGAATAGCTTTCACTGGGAGGAGGTGAAATATAGTTTACCAAGGCGTAAAACTCCATAGCAACTAGGAACTAGTGGTGAACAAAGGCACCATACATCCACGGAGGGGGGCGAAGTTGCAGGAGGGGTGCAGGGGGAGTAGGGAGACTTTTATTTCCTACCCAAAAATTGTCTCATACAGATTTCATAAGGGTTTGTTTGGCTGGGTTTCCCTATGTCTCCAAAGCAGAAAAAGTCTATAGGAAGATTGTCTTGCTAAAACCACTGGAGAGTGGATAGTTCAATCCTAATCAAATTAGAAGAATGAATGGCTGTTCAGGTTTGGGGCTACAAACACAAGTAGCCCAAGGCCAGGAAAGACCTAAACCCCCAAGCATGGCAGTTCAAAATGAAGTCTCGACGTGTAAACACAGTACCCATCCGGTAAGGAAAACTCTGAAACCATCCATGGTGCTTCTGAGTTACATACACCTCAGCCATGGTCTCTTCTTCTTTCCTTGCACACAGGGTATCTTTATCTCTTGGAAATATCTTGAGTAATTCCTTGATCAAGTGATCAGATTAAAGTTTCATATTACCTTTTATTTTACCTGTAGGTAGCAGAAGAAAGAAAGAGGTTTTGCTTTTGTTAAGGGTTTGTTTGTAGGGGTTTTTCTGTTGTTGTTTTTTGTTGGGTTTGTTGTTGTTGTTTTGGGGGTTTTTTTTGTTTGTTGGGGGTTTTTTGTTGTTTTTTGGTTTTGGTTTTTGGTTTTTGTGGGGTTTTTTTTTTTTTTTTTTTGGTAATAGTGCCTTCGTGCGTAATCAGTCTCACCTTCCCCTAAATTACTTTTCAGTCACAAGGCAGATGGAAGCTTCATGGTTCATCATTGTTCACCTCCTCCCCGATGTTAGAATGTAGGAAATAACGGAAAAACCAAGATGCTGTGTGATCGAGTCACTGCGAACTTGTGAATTTTCTACCTTGAAGGACCGTGAAAAAGAAAAAAAACTCAGTGGAAAATGCCTTTTAAAATACACAGCTGTAGGTGAGATCAAGCCTGCATGTTTCAGGACAGAGTACAAATAAGGGAAGCGTGTAGTTTAGCCTAAAAAACTTCTCAGCAGTGAACAGCCATAAGTGTGAAGAGGAGGGAAGTGGGCATGCAATGCGTTTTCCAAACCGGGAATTTCTGCCCTCCTGTGTCACACCATAGCTTACGTGTCTTATGGAATAATCGAGAACGAAGTAATGAGAGTAGAATATGCATTTCTCCCTCCAAAAGCACTTCCTCTGTTCGTGTTCCTCTCAGTTTCTGACTTTCTAGCAAAGGCTGAGGAAGTTTCTGCTATGTCTCCAACCAAAATGTCCGTTTAGCCGACTAAGTTTGGGTCACAACATAGGAACAAATAGTCTCCTAATCGTTTTGTTTTTGCTAAGCAGCTGCAGGGGAACGTTCTACTTGATTTTCCCGAATATAGCAACATCGCAGTTTTAGGGGTCACAGGCCAAAGCTGACTAGATAAATGGGACAAGCTGATAAGGATGAATGTGCCATATATCCACATATTTAAGATAAGAAAAGCAACGAAGTGGCTTTGTTGCAAAAGGCATCCTTGTGTGACCAAATGAGCCCAATTTTGTACAATTTGGTAGGAGTTTGCTATGTAGCTGTATTATCCAGCGGATAGTTTCAGGTAGATAAACTAAATGTGTCTGAGCGTCTCAGATGTGTTTTAAATATTTCATAATGTCTGAAGTATGTGTTCATGTTTTCACGGTTAAGCGTTTCTATTTAGACGTCTGTATTTATCATCTGTCTTAGGATGATCAATAAAAGAAAATATTGCATTTGAAAGGTAAGCTTATTGTCACGAAAATGGACAAACTCAGAGTCCATTGTTTAAAACACGGTCTCTGCTCCTCAGGATATCCTTGTTGATGTCCTTTAACAAGCAGACACATTAAAAAAAGAATCTTTAATAAAAATCAGTGTGTGGATACCAAGTGCTTCACAAATATATGCAGTGACGTCACGTCCTTGGGAACATCGCATCATACCTTCCGGACGTTTGCCGCAGCCTGCAAGTCCCTCTCCATACACACATGGCTGCATACCAGATTCAGGGACCGTCGAGCCGAGGTCGTACCTTTTAGTTTTATCACATGCCCATCGCCTAACAGGAAGAGGACTTGCTACAGGCGCGAAAATTGAGTGCAAATATGGAGGCAGAAAATCAGTTCCAATTCATAGGGGATCGTGTTTAGCTTTTGTGGCACAAGACATAATAATTAAAAAGAAATGAAGAACGGGCAGAAAAAGTATTACAGAAGCTCCGTTTCTATTCTGTGAAAGAGTTGGACAACATCTGGAACGGAGCTCTTTCCGTCATTGGGCGCCATACAGTAAGCGCAGCCACAAAACACTTGAAAGGAAACTTCGGCGTTCCCTCCGCCGGTGCGCACGCCTCGCTTAGCGAGAACACCAGGCCTAGAGGGATTTCCAGTGTCTCTCTGGAGACGACAAACGGAACTGTGAAATGCTGATTTTAACAAAATTCTTAGAGTTTTCGGTGGAAGACGTCTGCCTTTTCCCACCGAACAGGGAGAAAAAGATTTTTCTCACGGAAAGCAGGGGTCGAGGCAGCTGCAGCAGTGCTTCCTGCCGCTCTGTCTCCAGCCGAACGGGCTGCTGATTCCAACCGGGCCGGGCTTGAGAGGCCGTTACTTTGAAAATTAACCTGATTAGATAAACTAGTTACCAAACGTCATTTAATGAAGCCCAGGACCCGGCTATCCTGTGCACACACACCCCTCCTCCCACCTCCCGCCCCCCGACAGCGCCAAGTAGTTTCTTACAGGAGGCGGTGTGAGCGGCCCCCTCCCTCCCCGCAGTGGCACCGCCACCCGGGGGACACCCGGCCGCTGCCCTGGGGTTTTTGTTGAGCAGGTTCAGGGCTCCCTCCAGGCCCCCCAGCATTCCGCGTGGGGAGTGCGATTCTGCCCCGCCGTGGGGGAAGAGCAGGAGGTCGGGTAGTGGCAGCGTGGATGCGAGTGGGGAGCCCCACGTCCCCGGGGAGCAGCTCCGGGGCCGGGCCGTGGCGTTGCCAGGGAGATAAACGCCTCTTGTCCCTGGAGAGGGGACACGGACAAAGGTTCACCTGACTTGGGTCAGGGAACCGGCGGCACTCAGGCTGTGAGGGCCTCCGCTCTGCGCTTCCCGAGTGGGACAGGCAGGGCTGGCCCCGGTGTATTTTAGCGGGGCTTGAATCGGGCCCCGGGGGGTTCCACGTCCAGAGAGCCCGGGGACCTCTCACGGGCCAGCACCGACTGTGGCGAGCAGCCTCAGAGCCAGGGTAGTCCCCAGGCTGCCGTGCTCCACCTCCTTGCTCCTCTCCCTATGCCCTTCACGTTTGTCCACTAGTGCCCAAATGGTAACTTCTATGACCTAAGTTGCATTCTGGCTGCTTGCCTACCTTCCTTCTCTAACGGTGTGTTTCAGGTAATTTTGAGGGAAGTCAGCTACTTATGGGAATTTGAAAAAGCGTGGCTGCCTTTAGAAATATTTTTAGGAAACCCGTGAAAATGTTCAACTTGGCACTGCAGTATTTTTGCCCCTGCACAAAACGCAAAATATGAATCCATTTAAAGGAATACCTCAGAAGGGAAGAGAAATAAATCCACAGCCATTCAGCAGTAAAACAAAAAGTCAGATAATTTTCTCATTTTTAATGAGTAGTCAGGGAAGAAATGTCTTATATCAAAGAAGAGATATTTTAAAGAGTGTTCCTGATGGAAGGGCCTTTGTATTTTCTGCTCCAAAGCGGTGTTCCGTATTTTGTGGAGTATTGTCGTACTACCAACTCAGAAAGAATACCGTTTGAGAAGCCAGGAGTGTTGACACACAATTTAAGAGCGAATTTCTTAAAGAACAATTTACCTCCGCCTGACAACAAGATGTTAATAGAAAACAACATTTAGAATTTTGCCACTGTACAGAATACTTTTTGAACTTGCAAATAAAAATAAACTCAACAAATATTATTCTCCTTTTGGAAACTTTACAATACAATTACTGCAGACTGCTAAGATCACTCCGCTGACCCTCAACCATACTACACAGATACTGCCAAACTGAATTCCCTTATTATTTCTCAGAGCCAACACTTGTTAAAAAGGAGAATGCAGAGCCACTAATTTAAATGTTAGCTTTAGCTTTCGGAAAAAAAAAAAAAAAAAAGAGAGAGAGAGAGACAGAGAAAGCAAGAAAAATGATGGTAAGCTGTCTTTTAAAATTAAATAAATTTGAGAAGTCTGTAGGAAAATGGCCTAAAGGTGGCTAGACTAGTGTTTTCTCTTCTTCAGCCTACAAGTCTTCTGCAGGTTATTTTTCTCCAGTATAAATGTAATTTAATAGCTGAGATGGATATTGTTTCACTTTCAGCTATCTGCTCTATACTCCGGTCTCATTCTACATTAGATGATTAACTTACTGTCCTATATGCACAATTTAAAGGGAATTACCTATTACTTCAATTATTTGTTTCTTATCAACTGATGTTACACTACAAGGATTTGCATTGAAAGGACACAAAGAAAGAGCAAGTCATGGCACATTGCCAAATAAAAGAGTAATGTTCTGGTGAATTTAGCCCAAATAATTTACTGCTATATAAAAGTGGAAAAGTGGAAGGTGAACCCTTTGACCAATAAATCTCTTCTGCATGTGAAACCCTTATCTTGTCCCCTCCAATATATTCCACACTAGGAAGCCATCATCATTGGCTCTGGTTTGTTATTTGTAAACCTTGATCTTCTGCACTCGGTGTCCTAAATATGGATAATTAGCATCAGTTTATCACGCCTCTGCATATTTTCTCTTCTCTCCAAACATGCATGCTTCTATTGGCTGCCATTCTGTCACAGAAGATTATGGAGACAGATTGCAGAGAATGAATGTGCTAAACGAGATTAGGAAGGAATAGAAATAGCAACTTGGCCAATAAATTCCTCGTGAGAGCCTTATCATACAATTACACGTTGACTTGTTTCACACTCTCCCAGCCTCTTAATCCAACGCCCCCACCAAGAATAAAATTTCACTAATTTCTGAATTACTGCATATCCTCATGACTTGTCACTGAGAATGGTTGGAAGGAGCAACACGGTCGAAAATAGCACATCAAACTTCCAAAAAGAAAAGAAACTTTATGGACAGAAAGAGATGTGGCTTTAAACCGTTTGTGGCCATATGTAGAAGATTTTGTGCAGCAGCAGTTTGAAGGGTCAGGACTTCAACATCAAGACATGCTTCTCCACATTTTAACTCCCTAATTCTTTACATCGGGTGTTACCTTATCCTTAGAGGGACTTGGGAGATCTGAATACAGTGCATTGATGCTGCTAAACTGCGCACCTGCTGTGCAAACAACTCTCCAATGAGCCCCTACAAACTCGTCAGAAAGCAACGGCGAAAACACCTACTGCCGTCATCAGTTTCTGGGACATTCCTGTAAATTGCGGTAATTGAGAGGACGCCAAAAGCATGACAAGCAAAGCGACACGAAGTCCTGCTGAACTCACAAGAAACATCTACCAGCTCTGTGGAATTAGTTTTGTCCCTTCTGCCATGGTTATTTCAATGTGAACGTCAAGAAAACATTATTTCCATGACGTAATTCAGAGGCATGGCTGAAACCTTCAGAAGATATCATCTCTGGAAATGCTTAAAGTCTCCATTTTCCTCCTTGCAGTAGCCCAAGAGGAGGGCTTGCAAAAAGTGCTAAAGTTATCATAATGTTGTGTTCATTGTTTTAGATACGTGTAGAAGAAGAAGGACATAAATGGAATAAAAAGTCCCAAAACAGGAAGATAAAGCCTTGCTCAGTTGATCTATACTCATAGACTTCATGTCACAGTGCACTCGTCTTACAATGTTAGGAGATTTAAGGGCATTTTACAGCGTTTGTTACAGTGAAAGGACTTGCTCTAGAAAGGAACTTGTTATTATAACTCGAGCAATTGTTTCCCCTAATAAATGCGAATCTTCAACCCTATACAGAACTTGGATGAAGAGTGTGATGAAGTTGTGCTACGTATTCCCGAGCTGCTTAGCGTCACTCCCGCATGTGCAATCAGATGCTGGGAATGTAGGAGCGAAGTGTTAAGGATGTTCAAAATAAAGGGATTCCTTCGAGTGGGACCTTTCCTGCACACGCTTTTCCCCAGTGTGGAAGTGATCCGGGCTTCAGTGGAGAATTCCCTCTTCCCCCGAGCGGGGGACCACGGAGTGGCCGTGAGACTTGGACACGGCAAACCCGTCCTGCGAATACCACAAAGCCTTGCCCCTCTGAGTTATCCTGAAGTGGGTTTAGTGATGGTGGAATTGGTGATTTTTATTTCTTTTTTTTTTTTAACCTGCTCGTTACTGTCCTCTGGCTCTCCCCCGGAGTTTTGTTTGGTACTAAAGCACTCCAGATGGAAAACCAGAGTGCAGATGAGAGTCACACTCAACCAGACTTAACACCACACGGCTGAAGAAAAGATTGAGATGAGAATAGCGTGACCCTCTGGGATAGCAAGACAGCCTGCTACCTGTTTGCTGCCACAAAAACTTTTGCACATAAAATAAAAGTTTAATAACTCTCCCTTATTTCTTTCTTCTTCTCCTTGTTGCAGCCATAGGTTTGCATACATATTCATATGCACTTATATCTATATGCATACACACAAACCCACACATATATGTGTACATATGTGTATATGTGAGTATATATATATATATATCTATATATATACATATGTACACACACATCACCAGAATGAATTGGGTAGCATCGGGCAGAGAGGCGTTTGCCATTAATCTGGGAACAAACCGCTAACCTCGGTGACTGGTATTTTAGCTTTTCTTTTCTCGCTTCTCTCAGTGTGGGGAGAGCAGTAAAGCTTGTGTGGACTGATTGTGAGGGGCTCTGCTGGAATTTGGCAGGCCAGGGGCTTGGAGAGAAGCCCCATGCTGACTCCTATTCAGCGGGCCAGTTTTCTGCGAGCTTTGGAAGTTTCACTCAGCCGTGCACTCAATGGCTTCACAAAGCTGATTACAAGCTTCAGCGCATTCCTGAAGGAGCCAAAAGCGACGCAGGTGCAAACGAGCCGAGGGAGCCCCTTATCCCGGTGACAGAATGGGACAAGCTGGGAAAGACTTGGACCACACAAATCCAAGGCTCACCAGGCAGCAGCAAGCCTGCCTTGGGAACCGGGGATCATTATCCGCTCCATTCAGCGGGGACCCAGCGGCGGCAGCGGCACGTCCCAAGGCTGGGGACGGGCTTTCCGTCCCGGGTGGGAGCACAGCCGTTTCACCTGGCATCCCCTCTCCGCTCCCTTCGCCGCTGCCTCAGGCACGAACCCGTGGTGCCCCCGCTCCCCCGAAATGATTTGTATCCCAGCATCTGTTAGTCTTCAGCGTGCCGCCTGAAGTACCTTGCCGCTTTTTACCTCATTGCCCCAACCCACACGAAAAGCCTCCCTCCTCTTCCTCCTCCCTTCCCAGAGAAACACGGGGCTAAGGGTCTGTCTGGAAGCCGAGCACAGAAAACGCACTGATCCGAAATGGCAGGTTTCCTCCCAGCTGAAGTTCTCTAACAAACACCCTATTTTGAAGACTGCCTTTAATTCCAGAGAGAAGCCAGCCGAGAGTGCACCCTCCTCCCCTCCCAATTACTCGAGCCACCCGATTCCCACAGAAACCTCCCGCAACACAAACGCCTGGTGAATGCTTTCTGACTCGGTGAAAGCAGCCCACGGTGCCTGCCCTTCCTGCCTCCCCGGCGAGCGAGGGGGTGGCGAGGAGTCGAGGGGGGTCTTGGTGCCGGAGAGGGTGAAGCGTGATTACTTTTAATTAGGGGTTCTCGGAAGGAGTTCCTCTCGCCTCCGCTCCCTCGCCCCCTTTCCTCGCTCTCAGCCCTTTCCCTCCAGCCGGGAGAAGAAGCTGCACTTTACTTCCCTGCAAAATTAATTACGGCCCTTCCCCGCTATCAATTACGGAGGAATCAGCCTTTCCTAGGGAGAGAAGAAATAATCAAAAGGCTTTTCAGTCTTGCTGGGGGGGGGAAGACCTCGGACCGCCGAGCACATAATGCGGCAAGGGGACTGCCGCGCTTCTGGCCGCTGGTTTCATATGCAAATGGCGAGCTGCCTCCAAGTTATCATTATGGTTTTATTTTTTTTCCCCCTTAATGTTATTATTGTGTCGGGGTTTTAATAGCCACATGCTCTACCCTTCCCTTTCAGCGAGGTTTCCTTGGCGATCAGCCACGCCGCTTCTTCCCCGGGCGCGCTGCCCCCGCCCCAGCGCCTGCCCCACGTCCATGTTAATTTCGCCCTATGGAAATGAAAGCGGCCCGGCCGGGCAGCTGATATTAAAGCGATCCCCCGGCCCCGGGGCTCGCCCTCCCCGTTCTCGCAGCGGCCGTGCCTCCGCAGGAGCGCGGCGTGTCGGTGCCGTGGGCCCCCCCGACCCCCGAGCCCGCCGCCCCTTTCATGCTCGTGAGATGCTGGGGAGGCAGCGGTGCGTTTGCTTGTGCGGAGCACACCGCCTGCAAGCGGTTGCCTTGGCAGAAAGGTGCAGCTTTCTGATGTTCTTTTGTCTGATAACTAATTCAAGTTAATGCGATCTTTATGTAAAGCTAACAGCGGATAATTGTCTATTTTCTCGCCAACAATCTCCATCACAATCACTTATCTGGAAACCTGCGGTTGTATTAATCGTTATATTCCCCGAGATAAGCGTCTCTCGAATTATCAGTAAACACTGGAGGGAAATTAAACAAACTCCAGAGCCACTTAAGTTTCCTCCGCAGCTTTTAGCCGCCTTCTCGGGAGGAGGGGGAGTGGGGACGACGACACCCCTCAATCCAACCTGGGATCGGAACACAACGTGAAAGGGGTGTGTGTGAGGGGGGGCGTCTGCAGCAGTGAAGAAGGGCCTGATATTTTGGATAATTTTGAGGAGCCGAGTCCTGCTGAAGGCGCCTTCCCTTCCAGGTGCCCGTGCGGCAGACAGACACGCACCTTAAGCCCCGCTCGTCGGGCGGCGGTCGGTCTTTAGCGGCCCTTGGGACCTTGTTGGCAATTCTTGTAAATCATGTAATTAAGTGTATTAGTCTCTGCAGGGGAAAGACGAGCAGCTAGGAGAGAATACACCCAGAGATTAAGCAGGAGTCGTATGGCTTTAGGTCTGATACACGAGGAAGAGAGTTCTGACGCCTTCCGAGAATCACCGTATTAGCACAATTATTGGCAATATTTATACTAGAGAGTGATCTGAACCCCAGGAGGGTAACAGAGAGTGCGAGAGAGAGAAACTACTGTGGGAATATGTTTTACTGTTCAGATCCCATCAGTTCCGTTAGGTGTAAAGAAATTACAGCAAATTGTGCTGGAAACCCCTCCAGGGAAAACATACTTGCATGACAAAGATTTTGTCTTTTGAAATGAAGTCAAAACATCGGTGTCAAATGAAACTCATTTTAGGGGCGCTGCCGTGTGTGTTTACACGAGCACCTGGGTGTGGGGAAAAAAATAAAGAAAAATAGCAACCCAAACCATGACATTTCAGTCGTGAATCTGTGCCAGCAGAGAGTTTACAACTTCTTCGGGAAGAGCGAGACGTCCTCCAGCCTCCCCTCGCTGCCCGCCCGGAGCCCGGGCTGAGGCCACCGCCGTCCCGCCCGGCCGCCGCAGGGCTGCCTGACAGCGTTCTGTGCGCTTCGCCTTTGAAGGAGGGCTTTCCACGTTATGCTTTATGAACGTTAACTGAATAATCCTGGAGTTTAGTTACGGAGCAGGCACCAAAGAATTTCAGAACACCCCCCTATGATGAGCTTTATTTATTGTCGACTTTAGATTTTTTTAAAAAACTTTTATTTATGAAAGTTTCCAATGGCATGACTCTCGTCTTAGCCTGGGGAAGCTGAGTTCTGGGATGGAAGAGGAAATAACAACAACAATAATAAAAAACCCCAAAACCAAAAACAAAACCCAAACAAACCGCAAAAAACTCCCCAAAACCAAAAAACCCAATAAAGCAAAAAACAAACCAGAAAAAAAAATCCCCCCAACACAACCAAACACAAACAAAACAGAACACCGCAAAGAAACACACAAACCTCCTATTACTTATTTGTTTGTCATGGCAGCCCATTTCCAAATATGATGGGTTTCTTTAAAAAAAAAAAAAACTGCTTAGATTCTTGAATTATTTCACTTGAGCTAAAAGTTCCCAGGGTAGCTTTTTCTTATGGCATTCGAGAATCATCCCACTTCATCTCTCACCTGAATCTTGTCATCTGTGCCATCTTGAAGTGATCTGTGAACAATGCTGGTCCCTTGGACAGCCCAAGCTGGTCAATCAGGCAGAACAGACTATGCAAATGGAATGGAAAGGCGAAGCGATGAAGAACAGTGGCCCCTATTGTCTTGGGCATTTCAAAGCGAAGCCCAGCTGCAGCAGGCGTTGCTGTCTCGGACCCTTGGTTGCTACTCTAATGTCATCATTGCAAAACATCACATTTTGAAAACTCTACAGTCTGAATGCATGATCAGCCTTCCACAAAGATTTCACTTTGCCGTGACATCTTTCGAAGTCACCAAAAAAAAAAAAAAAAAAAGGGGGGGAAGGGAGGAAAAAAAAGAAAAAAAAGTCCCACCGCAACTGGGGACTGGGATCCCAGCCACATTGCCCACTCACATCCTGCAATCCCTCCACTCCTAACTGCGGTGCAGCTGACGCCTTTTGCAACCTTTTGGTGAACGCCTCGCCTTTCGTGTTGTTTTTAGCGTCGAATCGGATGATGATTTAAGTTGCATTTAAGTTATTTTCTGTTGGGTCTCTTTCAGGCACTCTAATGAGCTAACGCCGAGGAAACGTCGCTGTGAGCAGGCAGTGAAGTATTTATTCACAATCGCTTCCAAAACTTCAGATAGGCACCGCTTTAAAAGAGTCAAGCAATGTCTTTGCGAGTGATTAAACCAGCAACTAAGCTGGGTATTTACGGGTCCGTTAGGAGTTTTTGTGAATACTTGGTTTCTTAATACACTCATGCAGTTGTCGCTCCTGAATATTGCTGCCAGCTCTGCTCCAGCTTTGCCTCCCGGCACGGGTCCCAAAGTTAGCTCTGCCATGAGAAACGAACTTTCAGTTCAATAAAACTGAGTGCTGTCAGATGATTAATGTGCATTTTCAAGGGACTAAATCATTGCCGTGTTTCACTTATTGTTCCTTTTCATTTTCTTTTGTCTGTAGGTGACATTTGTGATCACCCTGTAGTGAGCAGAGGAAACTCCCCTGTCTTCCACCCTCATGTCAGGAGCCTGTGCTCAAGGAGCAAAGGTCTGTGCCACTGATATCTAAAAATACTGGGGGTTGTCTTTTCCTCTTCGAAATCTCTTATCTCACAGGAGTTAGTGAATCCAAAGCTTCTTCTCCAACAGCAATCTCACTACAGTGAGCCAACAGGGATGGATACTGCACAGCCTCTGACACTGCCTGCGACATAGGCACAGTGGTCACACGTGAGAGTGGTCACCCTTCAGTGCAGACTGTTTGGTGCTCGTGAGGGAGCAGAGAAGAAAGTTTCATCGGTCAAGAAAGCTGAGCTAAGAAATTCTTAAATACATTCCTTGCAGCACCAAGAATAATTCAGTGTTCCTTTCCTACCCCTTAAATGGACTCTTTCCCTTTAGCTTGGGTAATGCATTCTGTAATAATATCACATAAATTACACAGGAAGCAAAGGATGGAATTATTTAAAACTAAATCATTATTCACTGTGATTTGATTGGCTTCCTGAAATTAAGGTTGCCCCTTTCAGAATGCCATGGTGAAAGATGAGAGTAAAAAAGAAAACCAAAGAGAGATTTAAGTGAATGGGGCAAATAAATTTATGCGTACATACCATTTAATCTTCTGGCTGGAAGATCATTCCCCTCACCAAAGAGAGTTTTCCAAGGATAAGTACTAAGTTAAAGAAAACCTGTTTTCAGCTCCATCAGCCCCATGATCAGGAACTCAGACTGCTACCTGCCTCATACAAATGTTTCAACAGAGATGATATGCACTGTAAGCACCCTTCTCTGCCAGGTATTTGTTCACTTAAAACTTTACCTCCTAGACAAATGGATCCCCCAAAATCCATGCTCCAGGAGGTGTTGGCCATGCTTCAGGTCTGGGTAACTCACTTACTGGCTTGAATGCAGAAACCCAGAGGAAAAGCAATGTTGTGCAGCCAGTGCCTACGCAGAGGACAGCAGCAATGCACACGGCCAGAGGACAAACGCGCTGTTGCTGTAAGTGGGTGCCTCTTCATCTGGGGCTCTGCTGAAGCACTTCCAGAAAGATGTTGTGAAGGAGGAACTCCAAAGAGGAGCAGCTTCATGCTACACCTCCCATGTAGGTGTTTCCATGGGGCTATGCAGAGGTGGGAAACCCCTCTGTGACCACCACAATTCCCAACTGATGGTGAGACGGATGATGTTGTCAGGACCCAGACTAAGGGTGGGGGACAGGGGCCCACAAGGTCATGTCAACACTCTTGACCCAGACACATCCCTCTCCCACAGTAGCCCTGTTCTAAACCCATGCTGCCAGCTGGAGTTTATCCCTTCTCAGCAGCCTGCCGGCCTCACACTCCAGGGATGAGAGCCCAAAGATGGTTTAGCCACCTCCACTCAGGCTCTCTGTCCCTCCATGGAACCAAACCTGTTCCCATCATCCCAGCTTAATTACTTTGATGCTACTGGGAGGGAAATGGTCCCAAACTGGCACCCTTTGGGCAGGGTGCTTGGATAACCAGGGGCAACCTCCTTTCCCAGTGGCCACACATTGTTCAGGGGGAACTAATTGGAAACAAGATTGCCTCCTCCTCAAGGGAGGAGCTGAACTTTGCTTTTTCTCACAAAGCTGGAACTTCTGCTCCTTCTCTTTACCAGCCCTAGTCCTGGTACATTCAGCCACAGTTATCTCTGCTCATGCACTGACTATATTTTTCATGTTTATTATCATCCAGCCCAGTGTAGTGCCATCTGGCACATGCACACACAGGGGGAAGAAAACCATATATTCAGCAAATGGAGCATACAGGGTTTAGGTTTTTGTTTTGTCTTGTTTTTCTCATTCTTCCAGTTTCTGTTTAAAATTATGTGGAAAAGATAGCCGAGCAATTCTCCCTCATGAAACATGATCAAAACTCCCAGTTATGAGATTAAAAATTACTGGAGAGCGGAGACGCCAGGAAGAGACAAGAACCCTTTTCTGCTGAAATACAGGTTCTTCTTTTCCTCCTTCTACTTAATTTCATCTCATTCCCAGATAAGGAACAGAGTTACTTTAAAATGTTTGCATTAACTCTTTTTATTCAGGATGTTTTCTTGTCTTTCAAATAATTATTTTATTGTAAGGCATGTACAGGTGATATGTAGAAAATCCCACTCCTCCAAAGTAGTAGAGCACTACGAGACATCCTGCAGTCCTCAAACCTTTGCTATTTTTATTGCCACAACAAAAATTGATGCAAAATACATCTTCAGAATAGATATAAAAACCCACACATAGTATTTTCAGTGGAAGCTAGCACCTACTGCTTTGCCACCTTAATTCAAATACAATTTTGTAACAGAGTTGTACAACCAAAGCATATTTCTTTCCCGATAATTCATGCACTGTAAGATTATCAGTTGAGCTGCCCAAGGAAAAAGTACTACACCATGTATTGTATTGCTTGATTAATTTTCTTTCAAATTTTACTTTAATTTTAACTTTGGCTAATTACTGTATTGTGGTCTAAGTCAGCAATCTCAAATTAACTATCAACTTTTGAAGAAACTCTACAAATGCATGATAATGATGAAATTTAAATTGCTGTCAGTTATTGCGTAATGTCTACAGCATAGAAAAGCAAATCTTCAGGTATTTTAATTCCATTTGCATATATAGCATTGTGCTTTTCCTACTTCATTTTTCAGAGTAGAATTCTAAACTATAAAAATACTACTAAAAAACCTGTTTGGGATATTTATTTATTTTCTTTTTCTAAATAAAATTATAGCTTCGATGAAAATGCATAAGGAAATAGTTCTTGGGAGCAAATTGTTGGCTACTCATATTTCTTTGGAAAAGCAACTTGTTTTAGAGGTACAGATGCAGACAGGTCTCTGATCCTGCTAAAACAGAGAAACACATTTCAGGGCAATTGATACAGTATCTGTATATTGAGCTTGATTCTGGTCTCACATCTGTTTAAAATTCAAAATATCCTTTGCTCAAGCCCTGATTCAATGCTGAGTGATGTCACTGTATAATGACTTCTGGTGGGCTGCAGTTCAAGGACTTTTATACCACTGTGCCTCTTGCCACTACTGAAAAAGGTTATTTTTGTTACATCTTTTTTTTCCTGTAAAACCAGATTAATTTGGAATGAATTAGAAATGCTTGAACAGAGATGCTCAGGGTTACTTTTTCTGGCAATACTTTTAATTTTAAATATTTCTTACAAATAAATGCAATTTGATAGCAACATAAAAATTTGCATTTTCTAGTATATTTCTGCTCATCTTTGATTTTTTGGCGAATCTCAATTTTACATGTATGCATTCATTGCCTTATTTCTGGCAACACAGCATTGAAATTTTTATGTAAATAACAAACAAAAAAAGAATCTATTGTAAAACACAATGTATGACAAATTCATTGAAACAAGCAAAATAATTTAAATAATAGTTATTCAATAAATGTCAGGAAAGCAATCCCATACCTTCACTGATGAAGGCTTCTATGTAACTTGGAAGAAAGCGATCAAGGAGGACTTTTTATGCAGTAATATATGGAGCTTGTTCCAGTTGTTAAGCACATAATTAGAAATTCAGAAAGTCTTACCAAAGAGTGTCATAAACAACCACGACTGAAAACTCAAATCTCTCTCTTCTTTGTATTGCAACATGTACAGAGGGAAAAAAAAGAAGATTTTTTTTGATGATGACTCAGATTAGCTCCTATTAAACTTAGCTTTGACTCTGCAAGCTGCAAAGCAAGCAACCAGAACTTTGCTGCTCACTGTTAGAGGTTGTTTTACTTGATGACTGGTAGAATTCCTTTTAAGTATCTCCAGCTAAAGAGGTACAAAAGAGAAATCAAAGCGGAAGAAGCAGTCAGAATGCTACAAATATAATGCAGAATCTTTTCGTGTTGGTAAGCATCAATAGGTAACAAAGGGAACTTTAGTCTACTCATAATTTTTCTTCATCCTGTATGCACTGAACAGGTTAAATTACAAAAAATCTTGTCGTAAACAACCTTAGTTTTCAGAGTTTACCGTGCTTGCATAAATATTATGAATTTGAATATCTAGGATCAATGTAGTTTGGCTAAACTATCTATAACCTATCGAATTTTATCAGTGATCAGACAGTGGCAGAATGATGGTTCCAGGTGTTGAAAATATCTTGTGCCACTTTTGTGGACCAAAATGGCTGAACAGACTTGCCTCATTAAACTCCATCTGGGAAGACAACATGTGGGGAAAGAAACCCCATCATGATTAAATGTCCCATCTTATTTACCATATTAGTGTTACGTTATTATAAATGGTGGGTAAATGAAAAAAACGGTTCTTTTCAGTGACAAGTGCTTCTAAAATTTTAAGGAATTTAAATGCTTGGAAACGTTTTCCAGCTCACGTACTTTCACCATCAACTTTAGTCCTTGATAACCTTATTTATTCCTCTAACTCTCCTGAAGCGGCCTTCAAAACGCATAAGCATGGATTTATCGTAAACTTCATTGCTGCAGCTCCACTGTGGTTGTCCTGATCATTTCAGGACAAATGCGACAGTTTAAACTAATGACTGAACATCTATTGTGTTAGTGCTGTTTCCTGGTTATCTGGTTATTATTTATTTCCTGCTTATTCTATTGTTTCTTGCCTCACTAAGACTCCTGTTTGCTCTGATAAAATTCCTTATAACATGGCAGCAACACCAAGGGTTGGGTAAAAGGGCTCCTCTGAACGATAACACAAAGAGCATATAAAGAATCCATCACAGCAGTCAGTAGTATAATGTAATTCATTTTCACTAGACATCCTCTTCACTACTGGATTAGTCACTTCGCTAATAAGCAAATGACCCATAACTCACAGGAGTGGGAACTTTATGTGCAGGTCTTGCCTTTACCAGTGCAGATGAACTGAAACATCCTCACCATTATACAATCACTTTATATTTACGGCTCCTTCCAATCCTTCTTTGTTGTTCCATACATTCTGGGAGTTTCAGGTGGGTGAAAAATGCAGGACCCAGTGGCAAAACAGACTTATATGGGATTTGTTTTTTATTGTACCAGAAAGCATTAATAAAAGATGCCTCTTGCATCTAAAACCGATCAGGATCCCATAAGCAGACAATGAACAGGTTTTAAAAAGCAAGCTTTGTACGTGCTAATACATTCAAGATGCTATTTTCTACCACTATATACTAGGCGTCTTTGGAATTTATTGTCCAGATCTCACTTTAGCTTGATTTCAAAGAGAGTTTATCAGGCCATTCTCTGTATGAATGCATCTTGTCTCACTGTGCTAGGAGAAGTTGACAGTGAAATCTAAAAAATTCAGAGTTTGTAAGTAAAAGAGAGTTTAGAGTTTCAGTAGAATCTAAGAACTTGTGAGATCTTGCTCTTAAATATATTTCCCCCCCTTTCTTTAATTTCATGTATAGAAAATGCATGTTTACTGAGCCCTGTGGCACCCCACCCTAAAGGGGAAGGGAAGACCCAAGATTCAAAGATGCTTGTGGTCAAAAACGGAAGTCAGAGGGTCTGCAAAAACTTACCAAGTTTTATTAGCAAATTATACACATGGCATGGAAATCAATATGTAAGTCCCTTATCCTAAAGCATAAACACACAGTGGTGAATTTTGAATAATGGTTAGGGTCAAAGAGTAAAGAGAGGGATTAAGCAGAGGGAGACAGGAAGAGAGAAAGAACGGAAGAAAAGAAAAAAAGAAAGATCACAAATCCTGGCTCCAGTGTCGATCCAGCTGATGGGTGCTCAGGGTCCTGAGGAGATGCTGTCTGGGCTTAATAGGACCACGTTTTAACAGAAAGGTTTTCCCAACCTGGAGCTAAGTTTCTCACTTTCTATGCAAATTAGTTATCATGTGCAGTTCATTCCTGTAGAACTTTCTGGAAATGGGCAAGAGGACTTTGAGGTCTTTCATGGCCTTGATCCTCCCGTACTGGGTTGGACTTTGGTCAACAGTCCATGCCTGCTTCCTGATTCTTGCACTTGCTTGTTGAGCTTACCAAGAGCCAGAAGGGTATTTGTTCAAGAAAAGTGCTGCCCCACCTCCATATGGTCCATTTCTCCATCCACATCCTGTTCTTTCTCACAGGCTGTTCTTACCTACAATCCTTGGTTGGCTCCACGACTATCTAGCTATTGGTGTTTGAGAAGTACACGCTGGCCGCTTATCTTCTGGCCTTTTACAGGCCCAGAAATATGAATCCATGTCTCTATCAAAAACTCAGAGTTCAGAATAAAATTCAATCAAAAGTATATAACATTCAAAATTTTAAGTTGGTGGATTACCCTATGCGATCAGGGAAGCAGAAATGGAAGCAGAAGTACATTACGTCATTTGGTAAAATACGATGACACGCTTTCCATACCCAGCATTACTTTTAACATATAAAAGTATATTCTAGGACTCATTTTGTACACTTATAATACACTTCAACTAAATAATTTGCTATAGACAAAACAGCTTTTAGCTTTGATGATAGGGCTGTGTGTTGCTTGGCCCTGTGGTTTTGCTTGGCCCAGTTTTTGGTAGTGGGGGGGCCCCACAAAGATGGCTCCTGTGAGAAGCTTCTGGAAGCTTCCACCATGTCCAGCATAGCCAACCTCTGATGGCTCTGAAGATGATGGGCATGCCACTGGCCAAGGCTGGGCCAATCAGAGAGGTTGGTTACACCTCTGTGATAACATATTTAAGAAGAAATTTAAAAAAAGAGTGCACACAGTTGTTTCTGGCCAGGGAAGGAGGAGGAGGTGAGAACACGTGAGGGAAACAACATGGAGACACCAAGGTCAGTGGAGAAGGAGCGGGAGCGGCTGCTCCAGGCACCGGAGCCGAGATTCCTCTGCAGGCCGTGGTGAGGGCCATGGTGGAGCAGCTGTGCCCCTGCAGCCCATGGAGTCCAGGGGGATGCAGAGATCCACCCACGGCCCGTGGGGAGGTGCCCATGCTGGAGCAGGTGGATGCCTGGAGGAGGCTGTGATCCAGCGAGGAGAGAGGGCCCTGCTTGCAGGCTGGAGCAGCCTGTCCTCGGAAGGCTGCACCCCATGGATGAGGGACCCACACGGCAACAGAATGGGAGGAGTGTCTGCCTGTGGGAGGAACACATATTGCAGCAGTTTTGGGAGGGCTGCTGCTCGTGAGGTGGGCCCACGCTGGAGAGGTTCACAGAGAACTGTGTCCTGTGGGAGGGACCCCACAGTGCAGCAGGGGAAGGACTCCTCTCCCTGAGCAGTGGAGGAAGATCCTGGTGATGAACTGACCCAAATCCCCGTGCCCTGCTCCCACTGTGTTGTCAGTGGGAAGGAGGGAGGGGTTGGGGGGGGAAGAACGGTGTGTTTGAGGGCTTATTTTATTTCTCATTATGCTTCTCTGACTCTGCTGGTAATAAATTCACTTTGCAACTCCAAGTTGAGCCTGTTTTGCCCTTGTAGTGTTTTCTCCCTGCTCCTTTACCTTACCCACGACCCCCTTGCTAATTTTTTTTCTGTCTCCTCTGCCCAGCTGTGGCAGGGGAGAGCAGAGTGAACAACTGTCGTGGGTGCCTGGCATTAGGCACACCAAACCACGACAGGCTGAATCTCTTCTTCTGAAATATCCAAGTTAAGTTTATCCCTAACTTTATACCTGAGAGATCACAGAAAATTTATCTTCCTGACACAATAAACCCCATGGTAATTAGAAGGATTCTAAGCCTTTATAAATATTCTAAACCTTTACCCACTTACACATGAGGCCAGAAAAAAATGTTTCTGTTTTCTCAAATCCTCAATAAGACCTTGGATCAACTCCCATTGAAGTCAACTACTCTCTTCTGTAGATCTGAAATCAGGATGTACCTGCAATTCCCTTCTGTTGCTCTGCATCAGTGACAGTTTTGTGCAAAACCTTGGACAAAATGTTGCCATCGGCTCTCAGGATAGAATTAACTGAAGAGTAAAAAGGAATGATTGGCCCGCTGCTGTGTTTTGCATTACATTTTATTGATGTAGCAAATACTATAGGTGTTAGGTCTAGGAATACCTCTGATCTGTCCTGAATTAATTCTGCTTTCAAATCAAAAGCCTGTGGTTAAAATGAAGTATACTTTAGAAACATGTTTTATTTGGAGAATTTTCAAGGATGAAAAATTCACCACAGATCTCAGTAGACTTTCAGGGATTAGTTACCATCACCGTTGACCATTTTGACCATTTTTAAAGTAAGAGTTTGTCTAGCCCAAACTTGCAGGTGCAGTGTAGCATGAATACCTTTGCCTGATAGATTGAAGAGTCCTCTACCACCATCCTTTTGCCTCCATACAGACACTACATGGTCAAGTCATCCTTTAACATGGGCTTTAATATGATTTATCTAGGCTGAGTACCTTCCCTTTCTTCTACATACTCTGCCAATAATGCTTTCCAATCTTTTAACCATGCTACTTGTTCTTCTCTGAAATCTTTCCAACATCCTCCAGGTTCATAGCCAGATGTTCTCAAACAGCTGTGCAGAATTAAGACCATTTTAAACATGGAGCAGTGGTTTTAGTTCTTATTATAACTATATTAGTAATAAAGACATTAGAAATAACTAGCAACAACTGTAAAAAAAAGGTGACATATCAGCTGTTACTCCAGGGTTAGAGCTTTAGGTGCAGGGTCTTAATGGTAATAAAAGGTGTTTGTGCCTGCAGCACTTACACACATCAGCCTCTTCATTAGGGTTTCTAAATACAAATTTAGTAGCCTAAAAAGAGGTGGCATTTCAAAATCTAGAAATCTTCTCCTTTTGTTTATTTGCAAGTGTGCTTTAATATCCTGAAGTTTCCCATCTTGCTTTGGCTGAAGGCACCATTCTTCATCTTTCTCTTGGGGGGTTGCCTAGTGTTTGTGTCCAAGGTTAAGATGTCTGATGTTGTGTAAAGAAATGATACACTGAAGTTTGTAAAGCACTTTGCTTGGGGACAAAAGTGACACATTAAAATTTATTGTATTTGCATTTCCATTATACTGTTATAATCCATACACACTGTAAAATCTCCACTGCAACTGTTTCATGAAAACGTTGCAGTAACATGTAAACAGACTTACAAAATTTACTTTAGGTGTTTCAGCCTGAGACTGATAGTTGGCAGACCGGTCCATGGCACAGATATTTCATGCAATGAGTGATCATTTGGCATTTGTCACCTAATCATGCTTGTATTTTATGAAGTTGCTTAATTAAAAAAAAAAAAATGGAGGGATGAAATAGTCTGTTTTGCTGAAATACATTTTGCTAGTAAAACAAGCAATACCCCTGTAAAACTGTATCTCTGTTAAAACAAGCATGACTGAGTTTTTCTTCTAGCCTTTTCTGTAAGACTGCTTACTTATTTTCTACATTCTTTCAGTCTGTCACTATTTCTTGCACTCCTTGTGTTTTTCTGTCTCCTCTATTTCCTTTTGCCTTACCAAGTTCATGCAGGATGAGCAGAAACACAGATTCCTCTGACCACCCCAGTTTTCAAATTTTGGAGTTTTGGGCTCTAAATAGAGGTCAGATAGGGAATGCTGATTCAGGGCTACATTGTTCAGAGAATTAAAAATGAGATTACAGGGAGAAAGAGGGCAGGACTGAAAAATAAATCTCAGCAGAGGGGGTTTAAGAAAACCTCTCTGTTGTGCTACTCTACAGTCAGTTTCTGAGGGAGGACTATGTATCTGAGCAGTCCTACTAAGCCCTGGTCCTGGCAGGGCAATTTCTCCCATTTTATAACTTCAACACCACATTAAAATTATCGGTGTGTTCAGTGCACAGCCATTTCACCTTCCCTCATCCCCCTTCACTCCTTCGAGATGAGTCTAAGGTGCAGCGACAGCCATGAGTCAATCAAGGATGGTTCTGATTGTAAATGCCTGCAATGGTAAAAATGACGGTGCTGAAGGAGATTATATTCAGAGCCACATACACGCTGCAGAGGTCCCACCTCGAGATTAGCCTAAAATACCACCCAGATCTCCAGGTCCCTCCCAATTAGCGCAGCCAGGCAATCTTCCTGGCACTACAGAGGCAAAGACGTATTTTTAGCTCAGTGCTGCGCTCTCTCCCCTGAACTCCTGGAGCCCTGCTGAGCCAATGGAGTCCCAATCAGTGGGCTAGCTCTGATGCTGCCCCTTCACAAAATTGCCTGTAAAGCCAGTTCAGTGAAGGGATCTGTAATGAGCTCAGCAGCTTGGGGCTCTCAGTAAACCGCAGCGGTGAAGTGAGCTCATGGCTGAAATGCCAGCCCTTTTATTCATCAGTAGCACATCAATTAGTAGTTTAACAGGCAGAGGAAAGATACAGTGAGTGTTCATTTAATATTAGGCTGATTGTAGTCTGCGTTTGTGCTAATTCTGGCAAATTTTCCGCATTTCAATACTTGAGGAGAGCTATTTTCTTATTTTTTTTCACCATTACCCATGCTACAAAGAACCTGCCAGCTAAGTTCAGTTGTAATGTATAGAATCAAAATGTAAAGATTAGTAAAAAAGAAGTTGAAGAAATTATTCTTATGGATTGAACAATTAAGGAAGAAAGAAAAAAGATTCTGTAGGATTCATATATAATTTGTGATCTTGTGGTTATACTTAGGGTTCTGGTTTATTACTCTCAGAGACCATTAAGCATTAATGATTTGCATTATACAGGACACACTTGTGAGTTAATCAGTGCCTCATGTTCCTCAGTGGTTCTACCCTTTCTTTCTTCCTGTCTTACAAAGAGCTGATTTTACTACTTAATTAGTTCCTCTGGTCAAGGACTGCGGACCCAAAGTGTTGTCAAAGTTAGCAGAAAGAAACATCTGTCCACTCAGCCAGAGCTCTCTTCCATCAGCAGGAGGGACGGACAAACAGTTGATGGCAAATAGTATGCTCACCAAATTATGGGCTATTATCATTTAACAAACAGACTGGAACAGTTTAGGGGGTTTTGTATTTTGTAGTTATTTAGAAGTATTCAAGAAATACTTGCTGGGAACATATTTCAGCCAATTTCAGGCCACTGCATGTTGGATCTGTGCTTTCTCTGTCCATGCTTAATGCTCTCCCACAGTAACTAGTCCCTGAAGTCACAAGGGTTTGTTTCTTGTCCTTTACTGGTGAGTGGAGCTAATAAATAGGAGGTTAGAATTATGAATTAATTTCTGCTTTCCCACTGTGAACCAGATTCTCCTTTTCTTTGTAGGCAAGGCCAAGCCTACCTAGCTCAGGCTTAAGTGATATTGGACTTTCAAGATTCCTGGGATCTCAATTCTAATGGAAATAGAGAAGAGTTTTTGAAAGTCAGCAGCAATAACAAGTATTTTTTCTGATATGCTGTTCCTAGGAGTCTATGATATGAAGTCATAAGCTTAGGGCAAATTTAATGCACATTTTCATTCACTAGTGTTACCAAAAAGTATAATTCTCAATGCTTCTATACTCTGTTCTCAAGTAGAAAAAGATCAACATAGTTCAGAACTTTCTGCTATCCCTGTTCTTTAATATACCTGCATAATCACTGCTTTTTCTGTTATCTTAAGATGTATTCTGGGGATCAACTGCAGTTCTCCTGACATCTGCTGCATGACAGAATGCTGACACCTTTTTCTGCTAAGTACCCCTCACTCCCCAGCAGTCTCTATTATAGTCCATCAGTCAGTTTTACTGGGCTGTACAACATCTCTGTGTCTCCGCCGTGCGCTGAGGCTCCCTAGAAATGGGGCTTTGTCTCTTCACCTGATTCACTGTTTAATGGCTCAGATTTTCAACAAATACTGCTTTATTCCTTATGATCCCATTTATCTGTATTTTCTGAGACTAAAATAGTCCTTTCCAACAAAGGGATATTATATTCCATAATATGATTTTTTTTCATTTATTACATGCCTGTTACTCTGATAGTAATATATTTTCTGTTTTCTGAAACTCCTCTCTCACAGTTGCTTCACCTATCTGACCCATTCTTCAGTCCACGTCTTGACCTGTGACGTGTCTGTCACCCATGAATTCAAAGTTTTTTCTCTTTGCCTTTGAGGATCAGCATCACTTGGCTATCACCTCCCTGATAAGGTTGGTCAGAATGACTGTCACACAAGGTTTTTTCCCTCAAAATATGTTCCTTTTTTAAAAATTTTTATTTTGGTGAAGATGGCTGAGTTATTGCCAGTGAGAACAAAACTGAATGTTATAACAGTGGAAACTGTCAAAATATAAATATGTTACCAGTCACCATGTCTTCTTCCACCTGTATTCTCAGTTGTCTCCTTCCTTTTCTTCTTCCCAGCAGATATCAGATCCAAGATCCATTATATTTTTCTTCTTCATAAGCGCTTATACCCAGTCTGCCAGACAAAACTTTGTATCAGGAATATTATATCCCAGAATTTCTAAGTATTTGGGTTTTTTCCTAATTCTCCTTCATTTGAAGAAGAACAAGTAAGGAGGGACACCTGAGAAAGTCATCAGTGTCTCATTGATGGGACTCATTATATGACTTTCTTCTTAGATCCATGGTCCCAATACTCCTTTTTGCCTTCAATTTAGTCTTCATGCTATTCTGGGAAAGGAACACATTGTGATTTCTTTGGGCTTTTTCTGGCACATCTTTCACATTTTTGAGTCATTAAATTATTAATAAATGTTACAAATTATATAATAAAAAGTATAAATTATAATTATATAAACACATGGCAATGGCATCTACTAATGCAAGCAATTGCACATGGCACACACATGTAAATCCTCCTCCTGAATGGCATGACCAGACCTTTGTTTGCTCCCCAGGCCTTTTGGGAGAGGTTTTGAGGGAATTAACGGTTATGAAAACGATGCCCACACAATTTTGTCACTTTTGCATAAATGTAGAGCTACCAAGTCTTTGTTTGGTGCTCAGTAGGATCTTTGCTCAGTGGTGCTGTTCCTCACAAACTAAAACCATGTAGTAACCTAAAATCATGTAGCAATATGTACACCATCTGAGTTACATTTGGTCCAGTCTCCAATTCACAGACAGGCAATAGGAAAAACTGCATGGAATCCCAGACCAAGGAAGGAAAAAGATGTTGAGGTGATGACAGTAAAATTCACCCTATTTTGTAAGGACCTGCCTTGCACCCTCAGAAGGCTGATGCTGGCTGTGCCCTTGCCACAAACACTCGTCACACAGTGATCTCTCTGCATTTTTTGATATGGGAAGGACACAGCTAGGTCCCTGCAAGAGCCCTCCCATCACAGCTCCAGCTGTGACCATGGGGCTCTTCTGCTGTGCTATTGACAAATGAACAAGAAGCAGCAGCAAATTCAGAAGGACATGAGGAGAGGCACAGAGCCCTTTTGCAGATACTGCTGGCACAGCTTTATCTTCCTCTGCTGCCCAGATATGAGGGCTTTAGGTGAGTTGGCTGAGGGATACAACGGCCAGGGAGAGAGGGAAGTTTCTTCAAATAAGCAAGATACTGTAGGATTTGTAGAGCAATTACAGGAATCTAGTGGAGACAAGTTCTTAACGGGGACAAACTCATGATGTGTAGAAGACACCTCTAATGTTTTTCTTTCTGAGGGAGAACACCATTAGTAGGAGATCCATATTTTTGAAAACTTCTTAGCACCATTATAACACACATTTAAAATTATCAACACTTTTGAAATTATGATACCACTTACTTTGACCTTGATACAGGGTGCAACTATCTTTCTTTCTTGATTTTTATAAATTTGTCAACATTTTATCTGGGATAGAAATGTAATGCATCCTTTTTAGTACATAAATAAGAAACGTCTCTCTGTATACAGCAATGAAGATAGGGAACTGTACAGTACAATTCTAACACAAATGCTATAACAAAATCTGACTTCAAGAAGAATTAATGAAAAATACAAAGTAAATCTGTCAAATGTATTTGGTTAACAAGAATAAAAATACATGACAGATTGTTATATATTAAGCAGTTACTACCTCATTTGGACATAGTGTTTCTTTACACGTCAGAGTTCCGTTGCCAGTTTCCAGAACAGATATTACAATGGCAGCTGTTCTGTAATGGCATAATTAGCACTGTGTGAATATAGCACAAGTATTGGTATAAATGCGATAGCTGATAAAATTCTTCAAGCCACCAAACAATCACAAGGGATATCTTTGTTTTAAAATTAAGAAACAATCAGAGTTTAACCAACTGATCACTGGTCTGCTCTTCAGTGACTAGCCTAATGTTTTAGACAACATTTTGGGGTGTCCTAGGCTATTTTTTCTCTACTCCTCTGCTTCACTGTTCAGCCTCAGTTTGTTAGGTGCCCAGAGTTAGCTTTCAAAAACAGTTAGAAATCCTGAGTGGAAATTTTGGTGACTAACTTCTTGTCTGAGCTACTTGGTGATCTAGATGCATTCAAAGGAATCTAAATGCCACATAATTCCAGGACAGAAGATAAATTCTCTTTCTCTCTCAAAAAAAAACATAAATAAACATAAATAAACATAAAAATAAACATAAAAATATTTTTGCCAGGAATATCTACTCCTCAAAGAGAGCCTAATCATGAAGTTGAAGCAACAGAAGTGGCTACCTGCAGAAGTGTTGAGGCGCTCAGGCTCCGCTCTTGTGCCATCAGTGGGCAGCTGCCTTTGCAGCACGCAGTCTTTGGAGATCACCGAATTCATGAGGATCTCACACAGCACCCAGCTCGGTGGGTTCTTGTCACTCTGTCAGTGCTGGGTGCCTCCAATCACCGTGCTCCACAGTAGGAGCTTGTCCCTTGCATACTGACAGGACAATGTGTGAGTTTTTTTTGGTGATGTTTTATTGTCCTTCTTCCAGTTATATTTACTGTCAATTAGAAAAATAGTATAAAACAAAATGTACGGACACAGAATTTGTATTTTTATATCCGCACCTTCTGGGGAGTGCACTGCTGAGAGTCCTTGGGACCCTTGTCAAACGTGGAGCTGGCTGGTGACTCCCCCTCCCTAGGATAATGCTGCCTGCCCTAGCCTAATCCAGGTGTCTGCTGGTGCCCTATGACTTTGAGACATCACTCTTCACAGAATTTTGTGGATTTTCAGTGTAAAGTGACTTTTCAGTGTAAAGCAGGTCAGAGCCTACTGCAGAGGGGTTCTCTAGCATGGTGCTGCCAATGTGTGATGTGTGATGTGGGAAGGGGCACGATGGCAGAACCTGTGGAAGTGTTTTACAGGATTGGTCAAGGCAGAATCAGCCACAGCCAGGTGGCTTGTCATGTGTCCTTCAGCAAACAGGCCTATCGACTGCACTAAGATTTCCCTCCACAGGAAAACAAGTAATTTACTGGAGAAGAGATTTGGGTGTGAAATAACATGGATACAGTAAAGATGTCAGGGTGACCCTGCTCTGGGGGTAAAACTAGACTAATATTGTCTAGTGTCACAGCCTTTATCGCAGAGTTAAACCCAGTTCCTACACTTCTAATATCCTACCCTTCTAGCCCAACAAGCTCTCGTCTGAGTTCAATGACGCTTTCAATCCAGGCTGACAATCCAGTCACTGTGTTTGGGTAGCAGCACTGGCAGTACCTTTCCTTCAGCTGATTCTTCTCCAGCTCTACAGTTAGACAGGATGACAGGGATACCATCCTCTGGGTCTTGATGTTCTTCTAACACTCCATCATAGTTTTCCTTGGGCTGCAGAAACCCAATGAGTTATCACAGCATTCAGTGGAAAAAAGTCACAGTCAAATTTACCAGAACTGAATGTGGTAATGGATAACAAAGGCAACAGAAGGGCTTCTGTAGGTACATAGGTGACAAAAGGAAGGTTAATGAAAATGTGGGCTCACTGCTGAAAGAGACTGGGGCTTGGTTATGCAGGACATGAGGTACTTCATGCCTTCTTTGACTCAGTCTTTAATAGCAAGAAAAGCCTTCAAGAATCCCAGATCTCAGTGATGAGAAGAAAGGTTGGAGCAAGAAAAATGTACCCTTGGTACAAGAGGATGAGGTCTTGGGGCACTTAAACCAGGCATACATAAGTCTGTGGGGCCTGATGAGATACACCCTCAAGTGCTGAGGAAGCCAGCAGCTGTCACTGTGAATTGTGAGGCCACCCTCAGTGGTCTTAGATCAATCACGGTAATGGGGAGAAGTCTCCAAAGGCTAGAGAAAAGCAAATATCATTCCAATCTCCAAGAAGGGGAAGAAGGACTCAGGGAACTAGAGACTGCTCAGACTCACCTTGATCCATTGGAAGGTGAGGGAACCATCCTGGAAATAATTTCCAGCCACTTGAAGGACAAGAAAGCTATCAAGGAGTAGTCAGCATGACCGCATCAAAGGGAAGTCATATTTGACCAACTTGATAACCTTCTATGCTAAAATGTCAGGATATGTGAGAGGAGAGAAATGGATATTTTCTACCTGGACTTCAGTAAGGCTTTTGACACTGTTGAATTATGGGTTGGATGAGCAAACAGTGAGGTGAATTCAAAACTGGCTGAAATGGTTGGGCCCAGAGGGTGGTGGTCAGTCTCATGAAGTCTAGTTGGAGGCTTCTCACTAGCAGTGCACCCCAAAGATCCAATCCTGTTTAACATTTTCCTTAATGATCTGGATGACAGGGGAGAGTGCACCCTTAGCAAATTTGTAGACGACACAAAACTGGGAAGAGTGAGTATAATGCTAGGGTCGTGCGGCCATCAGCGGGACTGACCCTGACAGGCTGAAGCAATGAGCTGTCAAAAGCCTCATGAAGTTCAACAAGGGGAAGTGAAAAGTTCTGCACGTGGGGAGGGAAATATCCCAGGTACCAGCACATGCTGGGGGTTGCCCAGCTGGAGAGCAAATACTGCTTTCCAGCAGGTCAGGGGAGGTGATCATTCTCAGCACTTGTGGCATTGTCCTCAGCACAAGAGGATTGCTGTGTCTAGTTCTGGCCTCTCCAGTACAAGAGCACATGGACATATTGGAGGAATTCCAATGAATGTCCATGAAGATTGTTAAGAGACTGGAGCACCTCTCATAGGAGGACAGGCTGAGAGAGCTGGGAGTGTCCAGCCTGGAGAAGAGAAGGCTCAGGGGGATCTTATTAATGTAGAAAAATACCTGAATGGAGGGTGCAAAGAGGACACAGACAGGCTCTTTTCAGTGGTGACAAGTGGCAATGGGCACAGCCTGAAATTCAGGAGGCTTCTTTTAAATACAAGAAAACACTTTACTGTGAAGATTATCAAGTACATGCTCAGGTTGCCCAGAGGGTTTGTGGAGCCTCTGTCCTTGGAGATACGTCAGCTGTCCAGGCGTGGTCCTGGGCAACTGGCTCTAGGTGTTCCTGCTTGAGCAGGAATGTTGGACCAGCTTCTGGAGGTCCCTTAGAACCATAAACACTTTGTGATTCTGTGAAGTTTATGCACCTAAAAGAACCACATTTCCACATAAGTCCTAATGGTTTGAGGAGCCCCAAGCCAATGAAGATGACATCCCACAAGTGCAGCACAGTTATGCACACGCTCGGTCAGCTCATCAGCTACACTGGTTGGGCAAGAGGAACCTAAAAGACAACCTTGGACCATCAACTGAGGCCAAATCTCACAGCCAAGGCAGGTTGATGTTTGTCACAGCAGAGACAAAAAGCAGTGTTTCTGAGAACTATTAGTTAATGTTTAATTAGTAACATGCTTTTTCATGAAGAAAGGGGTCAAATTAAGAGCATGGGCTACTGTATTTCCTTTCTTCAGCAGCTGGGGATCAAAACACGCTCTTGCCATGTAAATAAGGGGGGAAATAAGAGACCCTTTTACACTCTTTTTTGAGTAGACAGGATTACAGCACAGATTGTGTTGCAAAACAAAGAATAGCTCCACAGGAGCCATGACTCTTTCTGTGAATCATTCTGTCCCCCCTCTCCCCTTCCTATATATCCGTTCTTTTTCTGTAATTTTTCTTAAAGGTAAATAAATATCTTCTAGATGGGAATGCCATGCTAACTGAATGGCTAGACTTAAAAATGGCTAAAGTTGGCCATTTACTAGCTACAATTTTATTTAATAAGCACTGACTGTAAATGGTTATTTGCCTTCCTACTTGGAGACAGAAAATACACTTTAACCATAAGCATATGCATTGTCAAAATTATAAACATATCCTTCCCCTGAAGTGGCAAATAGAAATAAAAGTCATAATCCACCTCGCATATCAGGAGAGAAATTAGGGTGGAGGACCTGGAGAGATGGGGGTATATGTTTTTCTGGCTAATGCTGTGTCAACAACAGCTTTGTGTGAAGAGAAATTATATATGGAGCCATCATGAAATTTACAGGAACTGTTCTGAAGAACCTGAAATATATAACAGAACAAATCAAAGATTTGGAGTTAAAAGGTTACATCACATTTAAAAATCAAAGGAAACAAGCTGATGCAGTTAATTCATGCTAATACTGGTGAAGAAAGGAATACAGGTGTATCTAAGGACTGCTTGGAGGGCATTAATGGACATTGTTTCTCTCTAACTTTCAAGGGGCAGTTTGTCAAATCCTCCCTGATATGTTTTGAAGTGAGTGCTTTTTTTTTTGTGCATCTGAGGTGCTCGGTTCATATTCCCAAGTTCTTGGAGCAAAGCAGGAGCAGTTATGAGGCTGCCCTGACTGGAGTAGCTTTTTTGGTCTTAGCCTAACATCCAGTGATTTACAAGATCTTCTTTTTCCTGACCTTCTCTCCTGGGAACAGGGACACCATAGTCAGATAGTACAGAAAGAGAACTTAAAGCAAGAAAAATGCTATCTAGATGTTGTAGCCTGCTCTTTCTCTACTGAAATGCTCAGTGTCTGGCCACAATCTGGCCAAAAGCACATTCACTTCCAGTAACACCAGCAGATATTATGTGCCACATATCACTTTGCAGTAATTTCCTGGTCTCAACAATTATTTCACAAATATTTTGTTTCAATGCTTAAAAAATGCCTAAGTGAACAAATTCAATTTTCACGCATATAAGTAGTTTTAGGAAGTTGTGGCACTTTCTGTACGGAAGCTTTGGGAGCTCATTGCAGGATGAGTACCTGTTACAGATATTATTTCTGTGTTTGTGCTCATTAAAATGTGAAAAAGTAATGTTTGAATGCATGCATATATCCCAAGTATTTTTCTGGGAAAGTATATTCTTCAAATTATTCTTACTGACTTATTGAATCAAGGAATCATTTAGGTGGAAAAGATATTCAAGATCATTAAGTCCAACTGTTAACCCAGCACTGCCAAGTGCACAATTGAGCCACATCTCAAATTACCACATTTACCTATCTTTTCAATACCTCTGGCAATGGTGACTCCACCACTTCTCTGGGCAGCCTGTTGCAATGCTCGATCAACCTTTCAGTGAAGATGACTTTCCTAATATCCAATCTAAACTTCCACTGGAACAATTGAGGCTGTTTCCTTTTGTCCTATCACTTGTTTCTTGGGAGAAAAGACCAACACTCAGCTCCCCACTGCTTCCTTTCAGCAAGCTGTAAAGAGCAGTAAGGCCCTCCCTCAGCCTCCTTTTCTCCAGGCTGAACATCCCCAGCTCCCTCAGCCACTCCTCACAGCACCTCTGCTCCAGACCCTTCACCATCTCCACTGCCCTTCTCTGGAGACGCTCCAGCACCTCGATGTCTTTGAGATGCTGTTGACTTACAGATCATTAATAAACAAGGGCAGATTCTTATGAATAAGGAAAATTAAGAAGGAAAAAGGGAATGAAGGAAGGAGAGGAGAGGTGAGGAGAAGAAAAGGAAATGGAGAAGGAAAAGAGATCTAACACATTCATCACTGAGTGCAAGCCTTAAAAGAACCTGAGGACTGGTCACAGGAAAAACACGAAGCAAGTACAGCTTTATGGAGGAGATACAGTCACAAACAAGACACTCAACTCATCAAAAGACATTTCTACATTTCTATGTGCTTATATTTCTGAAGTACCATCTCCAGATGAAAACAAGGTTTTTCTTTTAGTAAGTACATAGCATATCAAGGCTGAACAATTTGTTAATGTGAACGTTTGAGAGAAGAGTGATTACAGCAATAAAGGTTCTGACACATCAGTTAAAGGAGTTGGGTTAGACTAAAAGAAACACCCATGTGCCCAACTTTGCAGACAAAATTCATATGATTGGGGGGGGGGGAGGGGATGGCTTTGTGATCACCTAATCAAGGCCTGTGAGGGTGGGAGCACACCTGGGTTAGTGTGAGTTCTGTTGCTGCTTTTGTGAATGCAGGTTGAACTGCACACACAGCCCCAGGAGCCTCGTGTTCCCAGGGAGATTGGGGACAGAAGCTTTGCTGTTATGTAGGTTTTAACAATTTTGCTAAGAAAATCTAGTGAGGGTTTTTGGACAGGAAAATTGCAGGATTTAGCTGGAATTTGAGGAATCTTTGGGTCCCTAGTTAGTTTTGATCTGCTTTGTTACAGTAGCAGAAACAGTGCTGGAGAAAAGGAGGCAGTTCTTCTCTTGAAGAGTATGCACTGCTGTTATTGTTTTATTTATGTTCTTCCTCCTTAAAGGTAGCTGCTGTTTACAAAGTATCCACAGTGAATCCAAACAGTGGGATGGAGACGGAAATTGACTAAGTGAAACCTGCCCTAAGTGTGCACCCAAGAGATCAACTGAAATCAATTTGTCCTGCAGAGGTAGGTGGTTATACATCAAAGCTGAGAAAAATCTTACTGGAAGCCACAGGAACACTTTCAAGCAGGAAAACTGGGGCTTGCCTACAGCATATGCCTTTGCTACTGAAGAGTGTGTGTATGTGTGTGCGTATCTGTGAGTCATGGAGAGACAGAGAGTGGAGGAGAGAGAACAAGAGAAAGGGGGAAAGAAAAAAAGGAGGAAAAAAGAAATCACTAGAGACACGCAGATGCAAAAGCACAATGGTTGTATAAAATTATTTTGAGCTTTTCGTACAACTTACATAATTCTCAAGTAGAAGAAAATAAAGCTGTAATTTATGCAGTTCTCCCCAGCAAGTAAAAAAAAGTTATTTTTACAACTCCCTATATTGATTTTATTTTTAGAACACTTTCTAAAACAAGTGGAGAATTCAATCCTACTCTCTGAGGCATGTCAATTTGTGCCCACATAGTCGATGGAAAGATTGAACCCTAAGTGCAGATCATGACATTCTGCTGTGATAAAAGCTGTTTCTGTTTGCTTTAACTCTCATGCATAGTGGCAATACCACCTGTGACACACTGGCGTATGTACAGCTATCTCTATTGCATCCAGTGATTGCAATATACTCAAGTTGTTTCTGAAAGTTCCCTGACTCTCTCTACTCAGACAAATTAATTTTCTCTAAGTGTTTTAATAGAAAAGAAGGTAGTCAAGTTATAGACACAAATAAATTTCACTTGCCAGGAGTTTTTTCAGAGCGTGATACCAATTAACAAAAAATAGTACATATCAAGAGAAAAACAGTCTATGATCTACTTTGAAATGTGTTTCTTTCTAACTCTGTTTAGGAAAAGCCTTGAATTTTTGCTTAGATCCTCCTTAATCGTACCCATAGGCATTACTTAATCAGTGCTACGGTGAATAGCCATTCTCCCAATCACTGCCCTCCACGTTTTTGTGCACTTAAGAACATGTGTATATTAATAATCAAGACCTGGGCAGAAAAGTGTCCTTCAGTCTACTCTTTTCATTGCCTCCCAGACACCAGCATCTTCTTGTACTCAAATGAACTTGTTTCCACTGTTACTTAAGTTGCTGTGGCTGTGAAAGCAGAAGCAGAAATTGCCAGAACCATCTATGGTTCTGGCAATGGATTTTCATTGATTTAGAACCATCTAAATCAATGAAAATTCATTGCTCAATTAACCTGAATATAATTACTACATTATCTTCCCAGAGATAAGGGTTATAAGATTGTTGTGCTGCCAGTGGTGTATTTCTTTTTGCATGGCGTGAGAGCCCAGAGAGGGCAGCACGGCTGCAGATTACCTTCCCGTGACAGCCTGTGCAACTTTTCCAACTGTCTCTTCATCTTCCAGCTGCCTCCTGCTTCAGAAAGCTCTTCACAACCTTGGGTCTCCCAAGGAAGCCTGCATACCTGTTTTTTATTGACTTTGGTTGCTACCAAAGCTGTTATCTATTAGTCAGCTTTTCGGATGGGGAGCCAGCAGTGCTGTTAGCCTGGCTGAGGTTCTGGTCTCCATGCCTGCTGATCCTTGATGTGGTGCCAGCCCATGTATTGAGAATTACACGCCAGGAACAAATTCTCTTCTCCTCTAGCCGTGGTGGCTCTCCAGGTCCTTGTCTGCCATAAGGATGAAGAACTGTCAGGTTCCAGCTCCAAAAATCCTTCTTGCTCCCTCCTCTGTGCTGCAGCCCACGCTGGCCTAGTTTTGAATCATGCTGGAAAATGGGTATAAGCAGCTAAAATTTCCTTCCTATGTAAGGTAATATGTCCTTTCTAATATTAATATCTAGAGGATCCCCAGATCTTTAGCAATTTAATAAATCCAGATGAATACTAAAAAAAGTGAGGATTGACAGGCCCTCTAATAATAATGATGAAAATTAAGTGAAAATGTTGATTAAAATTTTGCCAAGAAACTATTTTTGTCCTCAGGCAACATTTTGTTGCTCTGCTTGCATGCCTCGGTGTGTTTCCTTCTGAGCTGGCTATATAGTCCTATAGATACAATACATATGCACATTAGCATTATCTATATATCTCTTGTTTGCCAAACCTGAAGTAATTTATGTAATTATACACATAATGTATTTTATCCAAATACACAAAGAATTTTTTTTCTAAATGCCACTTAGTATCTAGATTTAACTTAAACCACTACTTAGTCTATCTTCCTTAATAGGATACTAAAAAGGAATTTTATGACAACATTATCAGTAGCATTTTGCTGATAATTAGAATAACAATAATAATACTGAGATATTTTTTCAGTAATAATGGTGTTATTAATGAGATTTTTATGAAAGACAGACTTCTTTAGTATAATTATGAAAATTGATCTTTTTCATTTTACTTATTCACTGAAATCAGATAAGTGGCTTAACTACATGTATTATTTCTAATAAATATTCAAAAGAATGCATTTAAACAAGGCACCTCATTCTATTCTTGCTCATATTCCTTGCATTTAAATAAAAGTGTAATTGCTCTGCTTTTTTAAACTGCTAGTTTGGATTAGCTGTCTAACCTGTACAGTGTAGCTGTTTTCTGTTTGCATTTTTAATAGCTTTATTACCATTTGGTGAAGCCTTAATTTCTCACTCCCTTGAAGAGTCCTGCCTTTAAGTCAGCTCTACAATTTAACCAGCAATAATCTGTCAAGATAAGATAAAGACCTACACCAGATGAAATGCAGTATTTTTGTGTAGCATTCTGTCATTGTTAAAGGAAAGATCTGAGTATGTCAAAATGTAACACCTGAAAGTTTAATAAACTTTGTAGCATAATTTTACAGTTCACATTTTAAAATAAATTGTTCTAGAATACATTAGCTTGTTCACTAGTGAAATCAGTTAAATATCTATATAAATATGTTTGGGTGAAGGGAGCCAGCAGTTTCTTAACAAGGATAAAAGTTCTTTCAGTTTTCAAGCCTCAGATTAAGTCACTTCTGAAAATCCTTGCTTCAATTCAGTTCTATTAACTCTGCAGTTTCCCCGTAGTTCCTTCATAATATTTGGCCTTAACATCACTGCAGAGGTTCATTCAATATTACAAACATTCTTTATTTCAGAACTGCTGATACTGAGGCAATTCAAGTGAAGCATACTTAACTCCTCGCTTTCAGGACTTGTGCTGGTCTTCAAATATTCCTGTTTCTTTTCACATTTCCATTTCTCTTATTCATACAAGTTTTTTGTTTTGTTTTTTTCTTTAAATATATGAAGATGAGGTCCTGAATCTATGTTCTGGTTAAATAGTTCCTGAACCATGTCAGGTATGTATGAGCTAATGTAGGACAGAAGAATGAAGAACGAGTTTCTCAGTTCTACCTTAGCCAAACTTGCTATTCCACATGCAAATGGGCATTAATGCATTTCATCTTACCAGGCATGTTGAATACAAATGGCAGAAGCATGGGGTCTGTGAGCCACTCCTGAGTCCATGAGAGCAGACACAGGATCAGATGCATGGCTGGGGAGGGAAAACCAGAGCACTGCGCGTGGGACTTCTTGGGCAGCCTTCTGCTCAAATCCTGCACCCTTCTCCCCTCTGGACAGCTTGGTTTGTGCTGGGATCCTTCTCTGCTCAACCCAGGAAGGGAGGCTCCCCAGGAAGGGACTGTTCTGTATTGCTCACATGAGAAAGTCCCATACAATGTGGACTTTGCATGAAACCTTAGGATTTTACACCAAACAAATATTTTAGATATATATCTATTTTTAGTAACTGAACTCTTATGAATACTTTTCACTTTTTTCCCCTCCCTTAAATAAAAAATGCAGTAATCTAAAAAGCCAGTACTAGTAGCTGTTTGCAGGCATTGAGCTCAGCTCATTTCTTGGCCTCAAGGCTGTTGTCTCTTTCCACAATGACCAGTCCTCCCCTCTGAGCTTGGGTTAAACTCTCCCAGGGCAGCTTTGCTAAGATGTAGACTTCCATGAAATGGTTTCATTTTGATGAATCATCATTTTGAAGTGAAAAATATCTGATTTGATGCCAAATTCACCAGTCTGTTTAACTGCAGTGTTCCATCTTCCTGAACTAGTGCTTGGAGAGCTCTGAAGGTTTGGCACCATAGATCCTGTATTAATTGCAAATACCATAGTACAGTGTATTTTCATTTCTCAGAGCCAGTGATTTAGGAACTGCAGAGACATCATTGAATAGACTTTGATTTATGAGAACCAGGCCTGAGACTGAAAAGGTTGTTCATAATTTAGCTCTGCTTTGACATAAACTTGGTGATTCTGAGTGCCATGGTTATTAGTTATGAGACAAAGAATCTGATTTCCAGAACAAACAGGGAAGATAGTTCTGCAATAAAAACATCTACTCTGTGATTCATAGAACACACTACTGCCAGAAATTCTGTTCAGTTTTGAGGTTAAGGCCATAGGACTATTCTGTATTGCTCACATGAGAAAGGCCCATACAATGTGGCCTTTCCAGAAAAAAACACTGAGATAGAAACCTCACATTTAAGAAATAGAAACACTGAAAATTTGGCTTCGAAGTCATTGTTAAGGTCTTAAAAATATTTGTGACTTAAGAAGTACTTACCAGTGGTTGCTAAATCATGGCGACCATGGAAGGTGGCTCAGTGATAGTCATAATCCCTATTCAATAAATAGTAGTTCTTTTTCTGCATGGATATTTGGGAGTTAAAAATGGGAACAAAGGCAGCTCATGAATAATGTCTCAACCCAATAGTCTGTGAAAAATCATGGGAGAGCCTGCAGTGGGCACAGCCCTTAACCCATGTTGAATGTCTTTCTGAAACACACTCGCTACAAGCACAAATCTCCATTGCCCAAAGCATGTAATCACATTCCTAAGTTCACACCTGTGCTTAGGACCTGATCTGTGTCTGAAGGACTTTATGGAACTGCAAACAGACATTCCTGCGCTCTGACTCCCTCTGGGAGATACAGTTTAGAGCAGGGGAAAGGGTTCTTTGGCAACTCAAATAGATCAGCTCACAAGACTACAAAACACATGGGGCAAAAGAGCTTGTCTGCCAGCATCAGCCGCCAGGAGATCAGCATCTCTTGCATGGAGGCTTGAAGCCGTGTAAGATGTCCCCTCTTACTGCCATGCTAAGTGACAGCAGCACTGTGCTGAGGTGCTGATCCCTGACCATGGTGGGAGGTTACTGTTCCAGCAGCTCTGACTGTGTGAGCAATCCTGTAAAGCCCTTTGGCAGAAAGCAGCCAGGTTAATGCCAGCTGCCCAGCTCATCCAGCCTAACCCAGGCAGCTTTGCCTGTGCAACAGCAACAATGGTGACCTCCATGAGCAGGTTGGTGACACCCTCCTCTGACACAGTTCTTTCCACAGTAATTAATGACTTTTAACCTGATTATTTTTTCACAGTCTGAAGCAAGTCATGGATGTGAACATCTCTTCCTACTAGCAATCCAAGCCTACATCAACCTGGAAAAGCATTTATAGGAGCATGAACCAAGACAGAAGGAAGGACAGAGCCTTCCTCTGAGTAGGAGGAATGGTGCACCTGACAGAGCTGAAGCAAATGGACTCCAAACATGCCTAAAAGCCTTCCTGAACTACAGCCTCAGAGCTGCCATATCAAATTGGTCTCAAAACAAGATCTCTCATATTTGTGATGACTCTCTACACCAAAACAAACTGAGTTTAAGACTAGTCCATGGTGGAAACAGATAGACTTTTGAGGTTAATGTAATGGACTCCGTGTTTCTGCCTCTCATGTAATTTTTTGTTTTTTAAAAAGTAGGAGCACTGCACCACATGTGTGTGATGTGAGATTGTGTGTCAATGAAAGGCATAAAAAATTATTCCAGCAAAAGGCTCTGACTGAAATAATCACACAGAAGCCAAGGGGCTCGTGGTTCTACAACAAGTTCATTCAGAAAATCACAAGGCAATGTGACAGCTGGACTGAGGAAAGACTTGTGGCAATATTTTTTTAGGAATTGCATGATGAAAAAAGAATAATAAACATTAACAATGTTTTTTGGTTGTTTTTTTTCTTTTTTCTTTCCCATGACATAAACAATGGTACTCTGGTCATAAGCCAAAACCTGACAAAGGTCCAAGGTTGAAAAGGGTTTCTTTGAGCCTGTCTTCCTGGTATAATTATTGTAGGTTCAGAGGAACCAGATCTGGAGTGTTGTAAAACTCAACACAATGAACTTGACAGACAGCCAGATTTCTGTTTTCAGTCAGTTTAGGGTTACTATAATCTCATTATTATGCTTGAAAGACGACAAGTAATAGAATCTCAGGTAGCTGTTCTGTCTTTACTCATCCGCATCTTCTCTTTTATGCCAATTTCCCTTGATTACCTGAACTAGTGAGGCTCAGTTTTCAACCACTTATCTTCCAGCAATAATCATCTGATCAGCCTTACAAGGTTCTCACTGCACTCAACGGTTTTAATGGGTCAAGCGTTAAATTAACCCTTTAACCATATCCCGGGAGAATACAAAACTTATTAAAAAACAATTTACTATTCAGTCATTGTTAACTTTGCAGAGGAGAAGGAGCTCTTTAAACAGATTTGCTTGTTGTTCCATCCACTCATACCTTGTTTTGCTGCATCTTTACCCTTACTAACACATGAAATTTTTTTAAAGCTTCTGCTTAATGAAATATTCTTCTGGTTTCTTACTTCCACAGAAACATAAAATGAAGCCACAGGAAAGCTGTGTGTATCTTATGTTCTATTTTTAGGCAACTTCTCACAAAGGTCAAATTAATTTTTCCATGTACGGAAAAATGTCTGCAAAAACATGACTCATGCCAGTCAATGTTGCATCTTGTGCAGAATTGTAAGGGTGGTGAAACTCTTATGGACCCATCGATATGATGGGAAGGGTTTGCAGCTCTGGAAAATTTGTATGCAGCTCAGGAGTATTTTTACCAGCTACAGCAAGGAAAGAACCAAGCAAGAGGTCACTTACTCGTAGATCTGTGTGGGTGTGTAGGGCAGTCAACAGCTGTGATGTTACTCCCAGCTTCCCCGGAAAACTCTGGAGTCCCCTCTGGGCAGAGGCTGGAGGCAGGAGCCCAAGCAATGCTCCCTGGCTTTAGACTTCCCAAGGATGGTGCACAGCTAATAGAAATATGTCCTCTGCCTTAACTCATGACAATGTTGGGGAAACCAAGAGATGTGGGAGAGGATGTGGCTCTGAAAAAGCAGCCTTGCCAAGCTCCTTGGAGTAGGTCTGCAGGTCAGGGGATTACACCATCAGGAGGGGCTTGAACAAGAGGCAAATGGCACCAGCAGCTTTACTAGACCTTGGTTTTCTTGCAGAACTAGGGATCCCTGCACACAAGAATGGTTTTAGCAGAGCAGGTTATCCATTCCACAATAGGGCAAACTCTCCCTTTCAGCCAAGATCCAACAGCAAAAAAGAGATAAGAGTAGAAATATTTCATGTAAACCAAGGTGAGAAAGAGCCTCAATTTACTAGTCATCATGAATTAAGGGTGTGATACATCCCAGTGTTTTTTCTTACAACAATACATAGTGGAGATACTCAGGGTGTAGATCTATCTTTCTTATCTTCAACCAATTCTTACTCACACAAAATTCTCACTGCTGTTCACAGAGGTATTGCCAGGAAATGACTTGAGTGAAAGATGGAAATTTTTACAGAGACATCTCATACAACACTTTCATCACCTTTGGTTTGTACAATCCCATCTGATCTTTGATGACAACTGGAACTGCTTAAGGGGTTTTACTAGCTCAGGTTAGTAGTCATCAAAGGAATATCAGGACTATAAAATCTACTGTGCCTGTTAGTCATTACATGTCTGTATAAAAATATGGTGGTGATTTCAGTCTGTTTATAATGTATCAGTCCTTTACAGTGGATGAATGGAAAGAAAGAAGACACAGTGCTTAAACATTAGATGGTGTGATGATTTCGGGTACATGGACTTTCAAGAGGAGTCTAAGATGAATCCCCAGGCCTTTAAACAGAAGAGGGATGGGCCAGTGATGAGGACATTGAGCGTGGCCATCCTGCTGGGCAGGGCACTGGAACAGTCAGCCAAGAGGAACACTAGAAAGACAAACACATCTTGGGGCTCAGCCCTCTGCAGAACTTCAAGATCTTACTGTGCTCAGCAGTGAAGGTGCCTTGTCCTTGAAGAACTCCCATGGTGTGGCGTGTTTCTTATGAAAGGATTATTCTGTTCTACTCATCACTACTCCTTTTTAAAACACAGATATTAGAAAAAACATGGTGGTGAGTTTTCCACATCATTCCAAACAGGCAGCATCCTCCCCCAGGACAACAAGTGTCAGGGTTCAGTGACTCCTTCAGCTTGGAAGTGCTAAGTCTCAGATCTCCTTTCTACGAGTTTTTGAATCATTAGTCCACAAAAATATTCCTCAAGCAGAAAAAGTTCTATCAAGAGATATTTTCCCCAGTAATTACTAAGAAAACGTGGTGCTTTACATGTGAGTGGTGTTTGGGAGTTGCATCTTTGGTCACTTTCTGTGCAATCTCTACTGGCAAGTGCCTGACACCAACCAATATTGTATATATATCAAAGATGGGATTTCCCTGAAGAAAAACCACAATGGAAATATAAAATTACATGTCTTTTAAAAAAAAAAAAAAGCACAATGGCAAATTACCACAAATGAAACTAAAAAGAAAAGGCAAGAATCACTTTCCAAACATAAACACACAATGTCACTTCAAGGCATTTTTCCTAGTCTTTGGTCACCATTTTAGATGCCAGTGTCAGTGTCAGTGGCAGACATTAGAAAGCCTCTGAGTTACCTATGTAGGGGCAGATGGAGGCAAGGAAATAGGTACCCTGTGCACCTAAAATAACTCTAAACATTTCCGTATAGGCAACTGAATCCCACACCTTGATTGCTTTGCCTTTGATACCGGAGATGTATTTTAAAAAATATTAAATTAATACCTTTTTCTTTTCCCATCAGTTCCATTTGAGGGGAAAAAAAGCTTCCTTTTCATCATCCTCTACTTTCAGTTGTATTTCTAAAGATTGTCCTACAAAAAACCAAGCACATTCTTGTAAGATGAACAGGGAGTAGATGTTTTTATGTTGTCCACATCTGTATATGAAAAAAAAGGAAAAGAGTAATGTGAAATTCAAACTAGTTCTAAAGACAAATAAAATCTGTTTAAATTTGAAAGGAAAACCAGACAATTCCTATTTATGGAAATGGACATACTCATGATTAATAAAGAGAAAGGGCAGATTTGGGACAAAATGAAACAAACAAGGAAAATGTTGCAGTTCACAGATCTTCATGAACGGATGTTTAGCCCTGGGGAAGATGGATTGAGACTAGCCCTGGGGAGAAGGATTTGGGGAAGAGAAGCTCAATATGACTTAGAAGTGCTCGCTAACAACACAGAAATCCAAGTGCATCCTGGGCTGTGCTGAAGAGGTGTGGCCAGGGGATTCTGCCCTTCTGCTCTGCTCTGGTGGGACCCCACCTGGAGTGATGCATCCAGCTCTGAAACCCCCAGCAGAAGATGTTTACCTGTTGGAATGAGTCCAAAGGAGGTCACTAAGACGATCAAAGGTCCAAATCATCTCTCCTATGAAGACAGGCTGAGAGACTTGGGATTGTTGAAGACTGATTGATTGATTGATTGATTGATTGATGGAGAGAAGGTTATGGCAGCCTCCAGTAAAGCCCTAAAGAGAACTTACAAGAAGGCCATAGAGAGGCTTTTTACATGGGCATGTAGTGATAGGACAAGGGGGAATGGCCTTAAACTGAAGGAGGGGAGATTAGATTAGGTACACAAAGAGATTTTTTACTATAAGGGTGGTGAGATGCTGGAACACGTTGTCAGAGCAGTTGTGGATGCCTGATCCCTGGATGTGCTCAAGGCCAGGTTGGATGAGACTCCAGACAACCTGGTCTAGTGGAATATTCCCTGTCCACAGCAGTGGGGTTGGAACTAGATGATCTTTAAGGTCCCTTACAAACCAAACCATTCTATGATTCTGTGTTTCTGAACAGCCACATTTCAATATAATGGGGTGATACACAAAAATCATATGCAACTCCTCCTCAATGGGCTAATGCTTTACCAAGCTTTCTGGAAAATTCTTGGGAGCATCTTATCCAATGTGTATGCCCTGTATTCACCTGAAGACTCCGTTTGTAGACAATGAGAAAAGACACATCTGTGGACCATTTTCTCTGAATAATTTTAAACACATATTTTGAAGATGTACTTTTGAGATAACCTGTGCCCATGAAGATTGTGGAAAAGCGAGAAAGTCACAAAATATTTGTAGGTACTTGGTCATGTCAAAGTGTGTAATTAGCAACATGTCAAGTCCATTCAAAGCACCCTTTCAGTCACAGAATCGGAGAATAGTTTTCGTTGGAAGGGACCTCTACAGTCCAATCCGCTGCAATGAACAGGAACATCTTCAGCTTGATCAGGTTGCTCAGAGCCCCATCCAACCTGAACTTGAATGTTTCCAGGGATAGAGCATCCACCACCTCTCTGGGTAACCTGTGTCTATGTTTTCCATCCTCAATGTCAAGAGTCTGTTTTCCAGTAAAATTTCTAAGCAGACCTAATGCTCTCTTGGAAAACCATTGAGTCCATTCAGTCCTCCAAAAGGCACAAAGTGCCTGAAACTTGTCAAATACAAGATTCTTCTCCAAAGAATACCACAGTATAGCTCTGCACTAACTTGGGGTTAAAGGCCAGCATCTTATTGCCTTTAGCTCGAACAAAGTTCCCTCTGATTTAAGGGAAATGGCCTGTAGTTAAAGGATAAAAAAATGGCAGTAAACAGTACCCAAAAACTACACTAGAAAATGCTCCTGAAGAAGCAGTGATTTTCTAGTATATGGAGTGGCTACATTAAATACCTAACATGGAATCAGTACACAATCTTAGCAATTTTAAAGTGTTATCAAAATAAAAATACATTGCAGTAGGCAGTCTGCAACTCGGGCATTGTATTTCCGCATTTTAAAACTAATTGTCTGCTTTATTCACACACAGAACTTTATCAAACTGAAAAGGTCTTCTGTAAGTCAACAGTGTTTCATATGTTTTCAAATGGGGTACAAGCACTTACCTATATAAATATATGGTAATTCACCTTGAAAAGAAAATATGGATTAAGGGAAGTTCTTTTTCAATTTTATTAAATCCTTCCATTGTTAAGACAAAGCTTTTAAGGAAGAATAACCTGAAAATAAACAAAACATAAACAGAAAAATCATTTTTATGAGGGTGATGACAAATTCCATTCTAATTACAGGGGTCCCACAAGTTCAAATCTTAAAAAAATTGCATGAATTTGTGAGTGAGAAGACAGATTTTAATCTACTGTATGTGGTATTTGTATGCTGAAGATAAAGATATTGTATAAACAGGCAAAACAAGGAGTAAAACCTGGCCCTACTGAAGTCAGAGTATTATTTCCAATGCATAACTTTTCATTTTAAATGTAAACTCTCTGCAAGTTGACTTTCCAGACTAAACTACTTGGCTAAGATGTTTCTGTAACAAAAGGACCTTGTGGGGCAATTCAGCTCTTCCCTAGATTGCTGTCTAAAATAGATAGCTCTGTTTCTCTCCATTGGTTCTAGCAGAGACATAGACATCTGGCTTAGATTGTCCATCTAGATGGCTGAAGACAGATGGGGCAAAGCCTGCTGCCCATGAGGGTACCATTTGCTATTCAGGTAATGTGAGTAGGCGACAATTTCAAAAGCTTGCAGTGGAAGACAGTCCTTCTTTGTAGGATGTTGGATTCTTTCTATGTATTTGGTAATTTATTACAAACTTTATTGAATCAAAGAAAACTCTGCACAACCATCCCATGTTCTGCCAGACACAAATACTCAATGACTCTGCTCACAGAGAGACGGCAGTGGAGAAAAGAGATGGAGTTTTGCCTAGACTTTAAATATGCTATTCCTTAGTAAAACCCTAACAGGCAGTGAGCTCAAGAGATGAATCATTGTTGTGGGACACAGGGATGTCTGCTCCGCTCTTGCTTCTCCTGCTGACCTCCTGTGTGGCCTTGGGCAAACTGCTCCACCATCTGTTTCTGCACCCTCCTTTGTCTGTGCAGGGGATGGCTACAGGCCATTTTGCAGTCAGATGGGAACCAGCTGTCTCCATGCCCTGACCCAAAATGGCATGACCAAGATGATGTGGTGCCAAGTCTGAGGTAACATACCTAGGACCTCAGAAACTCTCCAGCTCCAGCTTTGTGCTTTGTTAGATGTAGTGAAGCCTCTTCTGCTCAGTTTGTGGCATTGGCAGAGCACAAATCCAGGTCTACATATCCATGGACTGAAAGCACCCTCTCACTTGTGTCTTTTCTTCTGTGAGTGTAGAGCAGGCAGCTCAAAGGGGGCAGTAAACTCTGCCCTAGAGATTTACAGCACTGACTACCTGTGTGTCTGTTGGTCTGGCCAGCCAGTTCATGCACCCACAGGGTAAAGAGCTGGGATGGCGGCATTTCTAATGAATCCTTCTCTTCCATAAGGAGCAGAAGAATTTATCAAATTTAAATCAAAAATACGAATGGAAAAGTTGTGTGTGTGTATACCTGTGTATGTATCTGTGTGCATTTACATGATGTATTTAACCCCTTTTCCTGAAGTGATAAAACAGGAAATTTCTTTGCCCCTGTTTTTCCCTTCACCACTGCCTTCACTTGTAGATTTTGGCTCAGTCAAAGAATACAACTATTTCGTCTTTGAAATAAGCGAGTTACTTACTTATTACCCAGAATGAAAATGTCACAGAGGTACTGGAGTCTGATGCACTGCTATGAATAAATACTTACTATACAGGAATCCTGTGCTTTTCAGCTATTTATTCAACTAGCTGGAAATGTTCTTAGAAATAAGGAACCAGCTAAACTTAAAATCCACTAACCATAGCAGAGTAGCCAACTATTGTACTGCAATGAATGTGCACTCTCACGCCACACTCCAGGCTTGCAGTCTTTCAACATGTTTGCAAACATTTAGAAGAGCGTGAAAAGAATTCTGCTGGGGAAGATTCACAGGCTTTGCATAAACTGGTCCTTAAACCTTAACAAAATTTCCTGTGGGGTAGATGCTCTATGTCTCTTTCCAATAGAGCATGATGCATTACCCTGTACCAGCAAGCGGATGCTCTCAGGTGTGAGCTCCCAGCAACAGGTTTCTCTTCGGGGCATGAGGGAGATTTTATGTAGGAAAGCTGGTCAAGCTCTCTGAGCAGAGAAAAGCTCACTGGTCTCCTTCATCAGCCTGCCCAAAGCTCCTGCTTCTGGTGGCTCACACAGTTGGAGAATGGCTGATATAAAAGCCAAAGTGGGTCCATCTTGTGTGTGCTACACCAGAGTGGTTGCTGGTGTGGCAGCCTTAGAACTAAGACAAGAGTTTGTGGAGAAAAGGACAAGAATTTCTTCAGCCTGAAATACAGGGTGAAGTTTTGAAAATCTATCCCTTGGGCCTGCAACAAGGCCTGTTCAGTTCTGGCTCAACCCCACTATTATGAATATTCATAATGTCCAAAACCCTGTTTGTTTAATAACTGGGCTTGAATCTACAGCCTGCAAAAGCAACTACGTGCCACAGCTTGATCTGAGGCTCCATGCTGACAGATGTAACAAGTGCATGCAATTAATGTTGCTGTCATTGGTCTAAATGCCAAACTCTAATGTTGCTCATTCTTTCCCTTGAAAATATCTGCAGAGGAAGTATTCAAAGCAAAGAATGAATCACTCTTTCCTACAATACCAATCCATTCCTATTGCATTTGTCCAAGATAATCCAGAAAATGTGTGGAGTTTGGCTTCCTTTCCTTTCAAAGTCTCAGCCCTCTCTTTCTCCCCGCACAACAAACAGGCTATATCTATGCCTCAGCTCTGGGGTTCAGGAACATGTGCTGGGCAAACCTTCAGTATTGGCAGTCAGGACACCTTGATATAGAATCCTCCCTTTGAAGAGTGAGATGTTTTCCTCCAGCATGGGGGAGAGCATCAGAGGGTGTGTGTGCAAATTTCGCACAGCCACAGACTTCCCGAGGCTTTCAGCTCGGACGTTGGCAGTGTTAGGCCATTCCCAGGGATTTCCCACCACACATAAAATCACTTTCCCACGATGCAAATAGCTGACTCTACCCTTGTTCCATATGCACCCAGTATATGTGCATCCCAGAAGGTTTCTCTGCAGAACAGGGAAGCAGTGTCTCCATCGACCCAAAAATCATAGATGCATGAACTGAAGAAAAATAAGGAACAGCAGAGCATCAGACTTGATCTCATGTATCACACATCTCTGCATTTCATCCCCTCGACTCTGCCAGCCAGATCAGTCAGGCAAGTGTCAACTATGTGGCATAGATGCAGGAGAGACACTACAAGGCAAGTAAGGGAGAGAAATGGTAGCTCTGCCTGCCCTGAGGTCTGCAGGAGTGGGTAAACTGTAATCCAGCTTTAAAGTGGACAAGCTGTAATCCAGCTTTAAAAGGCAGCAGAGGCTCAGCAGCATGAACCCAATGATACAGTGACTTCACCACCACCACAAGCTGCAAGATTAAAGCAAAGCACATCAATGTAAGAAGGCTGGGCATGATCCAGACATTCCTCTGGCATGAGCCCCACACAGGAAAAACACTTTGCAGAGACTAGGTTGGGTGGTAAGGGAGGTACTCCTCTTGCCTTCTCCCCTGCATCACTTCCAGAGAGGGAGATTTGTTCCAAGAAACGCTCAGTGCTCCTAGGTGGTAACAGGGCTACAAGAAGATCCACCCCATTTTGGAGCAGATCCTCCTTTTTTCCAAGGGTCTGCAAAGGATTTGCAACAGGAAAAAGCCCAGGGAACACGCCTCCTCTGATCAAAATAGTCTTCTGATCAGCTGTGATCTGCCCAACGACTGGATTCTGCGTCTTTACTGTCATCCAGCTGACCAGCGGGCGTTGCGCCTTTACATGTCACTGATGGAGTGCTCTGCAGGACTTCATATGGGAGCTGTGGTGACACCTGAGGCTATCAAAAAGTCGAGGAGATAAATCATTCAGCTAGTCAACTTTCCCACCACAGGCAAGATTTGTCTTCCTTTGCAGCTGGTCTTGCAAATTCTAGTTAGGAAATGAAAGATGTGAGGAAAGTCAGCTGAGCTAAATGGGTTTGTCATTGCTCCCCTTCCTTCAACTTGAGTTGCTGTGGGGACATAAATAGTTGCCCTTGCTTGGATAGGCCAGCACTAAAAGCAACCTATAGTCTTGTAAGCATCAGACTTATGAGCTATAACCATTCAACATAAAATTGTGTATGCCACTTTTGCAAGGGTGCTCACACTTTCCCTGTCGGAAAAAAAGGCTTTGCAAAGTTTACTCACCACCTCCTCCATTTCCTATCAAAACTTTGTTCTGGTAAAGTGTGGGTTGTCATCCATACAGGCACACTCTTGCAAAATTTACTCTTCAGAAAACAAATTTCACACAAAAAACCCCAACCCCAAAACCAAAAAAACACCAGCACCAACAAAAAAGAATATTATTGAGCTTTCCAATAGAGATCTGAGATTTTACAGCTTTCAGAACAACATTTCCACAAGGCATAAATATACATTATGGAAAATAAATCCATCTTTTTTTAAAAATAGTTAATTACCTTGGCAGAGGAAACAAATGAAATAAAAGATTTATGGATCCTTCTTTCTCATAGTGAAGGAGAAAGTGATCTGTTTGCAGGAGTTATATTTTCAGGCACTTTGCTGAGACACCCCAACCCCCCTCGGTTGCTGACTGTAAAATAAGAAAACTATTACCCAGCTGGGGTAACAATAGGCTCCCACAGTGCTTTTCTGCTCAGCCCGCAGCTGCCAGTGAAAGTGGAAACTACAGCAGCAGGATAACATTCTTTTCTTACAGCCTGTTTCTATGGGCAAGGAGCCCTCCCACTGCTTCAATGTATTTTCTATGCAAAACTGTAGAAGAAGTGACATTTTAAAAGTTTTGACCTTTGTTTTTTTTTTTGTCCCCTCCCCCCCCTCTTTTTTTGCATGAACCAAGGCATAAATTTTTTAAGCCTTCTGACAGGGTATGTGTTAGGAACAGCAATAGCCATTACTATAATAACAAAATGTTTCAAAATTTGAAAATTCCATATTGTGTGTAGCATACTGGTAACCTTTCTAGAGGAAAAAAATAGTGATGAGAGATACAGAAATCTTCTGATTATTGTCACAGGCAAACAGATGATTGTGGCAGATGTCATACACCTTTGCAAAATAGTATCATTGAATGCCACCTTTTCATTTACTAATTTCATATTATAAGTCTAAAATTTCAAAGGATTTTTTAGGCAAAATTTTTTTCCCCATACCTCCTCAAGGGAAAAAAATTAGCCAATTTTTAAAAAATTGCCTTTTTTAAAAAGTGTTTACAAGACAAAAATAGTGGACTGAATAATATTAGTGAACAGTAGTAAATTAACTACATATACATATATCAAAATTATATTGAATTAATCTGATAAAAAACTGCCATATTTTCCAGTTAGATTATAGATGTAAAAAGAAAATACTCTTCTGGTTAAAACATAAAACAACACACTAAATATCAGGAAATTAAAAAGGATATTAGTGATGTAAAACATATTTTCCCAAATAGGAGCAAGATAAATTTAAACTGTTCAAGCGAGATGGGGAGGGGGAAGGGATGCCCATGAGCCTTTGAAGTGAATGCAGAACAGATTCCAAAACCAAGCCTGGCAGGTTAATCCATGGGAGAGTCTTCCATTTACCCCCAATTCCCTCTTCTAGCTACCACTGCTATTCCCAGCTCACCCTAATGCTCTCCAAGGGCACTGGCCCTGCTGTTGGTCCATCTATATCTCATCTCTCTGGGTCTGACCCCACATTCTCTTCATACTCAGCCCTCTTCCCGTCACACGTTGACATCAATGGAAATTTTATCAGTGCAAATTATGACAAATATGCCGATAGGACAGCAGTGTTCTGAAATAATCCGTTTTAAAAGATGCTTTAAAATTAGTTAAGATTTGGAGGATAAAGTAGAAAAATCCCATATTTTAAACTGGTGGCTCCACTGTTGGATTGATAAAGAGCTATAAAGGTTTCTTGGTAACCTGAGTCCTCCATCAGAACAAGATAAAATCATCTCTCACTCTACAACACACACACACTGTAACCAAATCCATCATTAGCAAACTACATCATTCATCATTAGGCAAGAATCTACTATAAATTACAATGGGTCCATTAAAAGATTGGGAAGTCTAACAAGAAAAAAAAAAGCGCAAAAGCAAAGAAAAAAAAGCTCTCCCAGGAGGGTCTGTGTCAAGACAGAAAATTCTTTCAAGTCCTCTTAATCTGTGCCTGAGACACTATAATCTCCTAGGACACCCCTTGAATTTCACATCCTATACAAGCCATCTCCAGGTAAACAGGGAAAAGAACACTAATTTCTACCCAATCTGTATGGTTTTTGTTTCCCTTGGCAGAACATGCCCAGTAGATTTTCAAACCTGACGTTGCTCTTTCTGGTGTGTGTATCAACAGTTTAAAAAAAATACTCAGAAATGTTTCCACGGTAAGTCTGCCACCCAGGAGCCGGGGACCAGCGACAGTTCTAGGGAAGTCACTAGAGTACTTGCACCATTTCTGAGGGTACCTCAGGGGTTGGGGCACAGAGCTCTGGAGTAGCTCCCAGACCCTGCACCCAGGGAAGGTGGTCTCCTTGCTTTAGTGGGGGTGCAACCACATCAAACCAAGTGATCATTTCAAAAGTGTGTCTCTTGTAATCTGCTGTATTAATAGTTATTTGCATGTTTCCTGGGTCCTTTGCTGCAATATGTGGGTGCAGGCAGAAGAATTCTAAAGGATTTTTAGGTTGATAGTGCTTCCATTATTCAGGACAATGTGCTATCCAAGGCAGGCAGTTATTTGGGATAAATAGCCTATCCCCATTTGTCCAAAATAGCCAAATGTCTGGCATGAGTCATGCCAAACAGGCAGCTGCTCGGCAGGAGTGTAGTACTGGCATACTAAAAAGCAGTAGAGATTGAAAGGGGCAGAGAGAGCTAAAGGTGGCACCAGTGTGCAGTGACAGAAGGTTTGTGGGGTCAGTAATCCACAGCTACCACACTCACGAACACTGTCAGATGACACCATCATAAATGGCAGTGTTTGTCTGCAGCTTGAGCACAACAGTTTCCAAGACACCACTCATCTCCTTAACACTTTAAACAGACAATAAACAAATATCTTAGAGGGCACTGTGTGGGAGCTGCTGGTGGGTATTACCTCTGGAGCACATGCATTTCAATGCGGTATTGCCGTCAGCACGGACAGGAGAGTCCTGGGTAAGAGTTCCTTTAGTAAGTGTGCTGCTTCGTGATTTGCATGGCACAGGGCATTTCCCCAGATGACTGAGATGGATTCCTGAGAAGGAATGGCTTTCACAAGGAGTAGCATGAACATCACATGAATAAATTTCCAGGTGAGTGAAGGTATCTGTGTCTTTAGCTGGCTCCCAGGTGAAGTCTTGTACGTGCAGGCTTGTGAGCACTGTGCATACCCCTGCCGTGTGCAGGCACCCTCCTGTCCTTTCCAGGCTGTGAATCCTCCCTCAGCATTGCCTAAGTACTGATAATTTATGCAGCAGATACTCCTGTGAAGTACGTAATGAAATTAATTTCATAGAGAAAGAAACCGAAGCTGTAAAATTTGTGCCATACCCAACAAGGCAAAGAAAGCACAAGACAAAGTCCTGAATGAAAATGGTTACTGAGAAAGTCTTCTATGACAGGAATATCCTTTGTTACAGAAACCATGATGCAAGCTCAGCAGGTGGCATTTCAAATTCAGTATCTTGGCCATCTACTTGTCTTCTAAAATAAATGAAAGCAGTCCCTGACATGTAGTAAACTTCTTGCCAGACTTTGGAATTCTCTAGCTAACATTATCTTTAGCACATTTAAGTGCCAAAAAAAATAAAAAAAGGAACTGGGTAAATGTGTAGTTAGTCATGCTTGTAAAAATGTCAATGCTGTCAAAAATATTTGTGTGAAAATCATAAACAAAATCTGCTGCCATGAGAAGTTTTTTGGTTCTTAATTATGGGACAAAATTACTTCTTTTTCATGAAGACTTCAAAAAAAGAGAGCTAACACTGTGATGGAAATATTGGCACAATCTTGACTCAGCTGCTTCCCTGGGGCAATAAAGTTGCTCCCAGAAAGAAGAGGATTATGATCTTCACAGAGTACCTTAAAAATCAAGCTAGTATGCCAGGCTAGCTTGGCAGGTTCCTAATAGGATGTGCAATCTTGCACCTCTAAGCATGTTTGGAAGGTTTCAGGTGCTTAAAGGCAAGAGGGGGTTAGTTAGCAGTCCTTTACTTGGCATTTTCGAGTGGATTTTTAGAATTGCAACTCTCAAATTTGCACGCTTGCTTATAGAGGCTGGATAAGCATATTTTATAACCTAAAAAAATAAACAAAAGCAGTAGGTCACCAGACCAAATCATGTAGGTCAGCGGAGAGGAATACCTACAGCTATCGCAAGGTTTGTGCTCGCTGACCTGTGGGAACAGTTGGTGGTCCCACTCCATTGCTGAAGGACAGATGTTCTCACCCGCACGCTACCACAGGTGGCAATGCTGGGGTCAGCAGACCCCGTGGGCACATCCCAGGAATGAACCCCCACAGAGAGGGTTCACTGGGGCCAGGTGCACTGACAGGTCCTTTGGAGAAGTTGCACTCTCTTCTCCCTCTCTTCTTTGCAACTCTTTAAAAGCGGGCTCACACTGTTGCAACTTGTGGTTATTCGCTAAATTTTCACTGATAGTAAAGTCACAAGGAGTAGAAGTGAGCATTCGGTGGTATGGTCGTTTGGGGACTTAATTTTCAAGCCATGCAGTGAGTTCAGGCCTTGCTGTCTTCTCAGAACAGGATCATATGTGTTTGGGCAAAGTTGTAAAGTGTAAGACTCGCAAACCAACATTGAAACAGACAGAGAGCCAAGCCATTTAAGATTTATTTTTAGATTCGGGTGGTGAACATTGGAACAGGTTGCTCAGAGAGGTAGTAGAAGACCCAGCCCTGGAAATATGCCAGGCCAGATTGGATGGGGCTCTGACTAACCTGACTGAATTGAAGATGTCCCAGTGTATTGCAAGGAGGTGGGAACAAGATGGCTTTTAAAGGCTCCTTCCAACCCAAATCATTCTATGATTTCTCTTGTCCCGAGCTGCAAATATAGCTTGCTAAAATTGATGTCCAACTGTACTGCTATGGCAGAGTCTGGAGAAATGACTCTGAAAGGTCTGTCACAAACATGGCACAGAACAAGCTACCAGGAAGAATCAAATTCCAAAAAGGGCTGCAGCAACTAATGCAACATTTCCTGCTGAGCTTTATGGTTCCAAGATCTTTTACCAAAATGGTTTCCATCCCTTAATATCCCTGTGAGTTTACTACCAATGTCCTACACTGCAAGAAACACCTTCTCTTGAAACAAGAGAAAAATTCATAACATTCATCTTGTGTTACTCCATTTCATATCAGTTGTTATCTTCTCTCATAGAATTTCAGATTGATGCTTAAAAAGGCAAGGGAAAACAATCTTATATTAATACTCACTAGATTTATTCATGGGAGTTTACATTATCCTATTATATAATTGAAAATATCTGCATGTAATTGAGATACAATCAAAATTCAAGTGACATTCTACGTATCACAAAAGGGATAAAACCTGAAGCAGAAAAACATGACATTAGATGAACAAAGGCCATGTTGGCTCATTTCAGTCATGTCTACCTTCATTCCTACAAAGCTCTCCTGAGAGAGTCCTGGTACCTCTTCCTTGCTATCCCCATGAAAACAAGTTTTTGCTGAAAGAACAAAATAGGTGAGACTCTCTTATGTACTGCCTTTAAGGCTTACTCTTAATCAGATAGAAGAACTTCTAAAATATTCCATGCTTCCTGAAAAAAAAAAAAAGGCATAAAATTAGAACTGGGTAAGTTTTTGCCACCCATTTTTGGTTTGTCTTGTGAAAAAATTCCATTGTTTCAACAATAAATAAGAGCAGATTTGCTACAGTGTTCAGTGAGCATGAGGACTATGGGAAAAGCAGATCAGGAATAAATGGATTAAAGGAAAGGCAGTCTTCTAAGCAGAAGGAAAAAATATTGCCTGGAGAATATATTGAAATGTTAAGTAACACAAGCAGTAGTCTGTGACCTGCCTTTCACAAAGGGCAGCAGGGAAATAAAAAAGTACTCTCTACCTCTGGCTGTCCTTGTACAGGGAAAGGAAGGCCTTGAAAGAACTGTCTTCTTGTCAGGACTTTCAGCAGCAGCTCTTCCCATCCTCTGTCCCCCAGAGAGTCAGCAGGAGGATGCATTGTCATCAGGCCAGCACAAGACAAGCCACTTACAGAATAAGTCAGCAAGACTGTCATGCTAAGAAATGCCATCTGCTTTCTGGCCTGTTCCTAAAACAGCACAAAACCACATTGCCAATGGCTCACACAAGGGAGCCTCAAGAGGCATCAGAATTTCTTGCGTCTCTTGGGAAATGGGCTTTTCCAAGGCCATCTATTTCCAAGGTTTCCAGGGCACAAAGACAAGCAAAGTGGGTTCTTTTGCACAAAAAATAGTGAGAAGTTTGCATCAGCCTTGTTGATAGTTTCATCAAAATTCAATCTAGGTCTGATAAACTGTCAAGGTTTGTCTTCCACATACAGGCTCTCAGCTCGTTTTCCTCAGGTTGTTGGGAGACAGAAGAGGGAAGCAGGTACCCCTGAGTCTCTGAGATATCACTTAAGTATTTCTATAAAGCCTTGTCCCCTTCTGTCAGTTTTTCTGGGCTCCTGAACATTCTGGATCTTCCTTTCTTTGCTGCTGACATTTTAGGGTCCAGAAGTTGGGTCCCCTCTACTGGGCCTGAGCACAGCACAGTATCACAGACATTACTAGTTCACACTGCAAAGGATGAGCAGAGAAAATGTGTGAGATAGGACAATAGGAATATTTCCTGATAAGAAGGGTCAAAGACATCTCACTGTTCCAATATCCTGGTGAGTCCATGAATAAAGCTGTTGCCCTTATCTTTCCCATTCTTCCATTGCTATCTCACATCCAGCCAGGATTTCAAAATAGGTGCCTGGAGATAGAGTCAGTCTCTTTGCTGGATCTGAGTCCTACTAATGCAGTTCTTCCAGGGCAATTGTGCCACTCTTAAGTGTATTTATCTGCCTTTTTCCTCCTCTGAAAAGCAGTTGGAGGAGTCTGTTAGACTGCAGTCTATGGAATTGGATGAGATCTACCCAAAGGTAGGGAAGGGGATAGTAAAAGAGCTCACTGGATCATTTTTCAGTGTTTACTGGCAGTCCTGACTAACTGGGGAAGTTCTGGTTGACTGGAGATTGACCAATGTGATGTCCATCTACAAGAAGAGCCAGAGGATTCTGGGAACTACAACTGTCAGCCCAACCTCAGTGCCTGGGGAGATCATGGAGCAGATCATCCTGAGTGCCATCACACAGCAGGTGCAGGACAGCCAGGGGAATAGTGTGTCCAGCAGGACCAGGGCAGTGATTGTCCCCCTGCACCTGGCACTGCTGAGGCCACACCTCAAACCCTGTGTTCAGTTCTGGGCCCCCACTACAGGAAAGACATCGAGGGGCTGGAGAGTGTCCAGAGAACGGCAAAGAAGCTGGGGAAGGGTCTGGAGCACAAGTCTGATGACGAGCAGCAGAGGAAGCTGCAGGTGTTTAACCTGGAGAAAAGGAAGCTGAGTAGGGACCTATCACTCTCTACAGTTACCTGAAAGGAGGCTGTATTGAGATGAAGGCTGGTCTCTGTTCCCAAATAACGTGCGATAGGGCAAGAGGAAATGGTCTTAAGTGTTGCCAGGGGTGGTTTAGATTGGATATTAGGAAAAAATTCTTCAGGGTTGTCAAGCACTGGAACAGACTGCCCAGAAAGCGACAGAATCCCCATCCCTGGGGGTATTTAGACAGGGTGCTTAGGAGCACGGTTTAGTGGTGGATTTACCAACACTAGAGTAACAGCTGGATCTGATGACCTTAAAAATCCTTTTCAACCTAAGCAATTCCATGATTCTATTCTAACAGTTTACATCTTTTCTAGGCTGTCTTGCTGTCAAAGTACGTACAGAGAGATGCCTATACCTAATGCTAAGGTTAAATAACCTCTCAGCAGAAGAATTAAAATCTAAAATTAAAATGGTATCATTTTGTGACAATGTTGTAATCTGCCTCTTTGGAAATTCCTGGATCTCTGCTCTATTCACTGGAGAGTTTACTAACTTTAATTTACGTAAGGCACCATAACAATAGACATCTACAAAATGTAGACATCTGCACCAAAGCTGTTTTGCTTTGCCTTTTCTTTATTGTAAGCCATGTGACCTATGGTAGCTGTCTGATTCAGGTTGAGCCAAATTACTGCTGGGGAGTGCTTACATCTTTCCATTGACTCTAACAGGGCAAAAGAAGAGGTGGACTAGTTCACATGTCTGCATTGTGCATCTCTTGATTTTAGTCACTCATATATAAATATTAGTTACTTAGACCACCACAAGTGTCTCTATGCAGTTTAAGAGATTCCATTAAAATTGTATCTTCACATATGGGGCAAACAACAAAAGTAAGGTGGTGAGTGAGTGATATAAAAATTTTCCAGAAACAGGTTCAAGCTCATGTAAGTAAATAGTTTAGGATGGAATTCAGCCTCAGAACAAAATATAGAGATTGCTTGTTTGGCATAGCTTTCCCACAGTAAATAATAGATACAAAATTAGCTAGTGAGGGAAGAAGGGGAAAAAAATAAATCATTTGCTTTCACTTGCAAAGCCTTTAAAGCATTCAGAACAATATAAATCCTGAGACAGACAGAGACTGTCCTCTACAGATGGGCACTGGGCATCTGCAACAAAACAAAATCATGACCCTACATATAAGTTTCTGTGAAGGGCCATTAGATGGGAGACAGCTCATTGTGTGCACATGTGCTTGGATGAGAAAAATGAGTCACTCCCAACTCTGGATCAAGCAGGTGATGTAAAGGATTGGCAGGGAGAATGATGCAGACAAAGGCTCTGCTTTCTGAAAAGCACTGAGTCACATCCTAGGAAAAGGCATAAAAAAAGAAAGCAAAACTGGATGCAGCAATAACAGTTGAGAGTTGGGAGCAAGGAGGGGCACACCTACTGCTGCTACAGAGCATGCACACCTATACCAACCAGGAAGCCCAGACTACATTTTGCAGTGTCTTCTGTAGGGCCTTAGGATTGCAACTTTCTGTCTGTTCAGCCGCAGTTTCGTTAGGAGCAGTCTATTTTGTAATTTCACGTGTCAGCATCATGTACAATTCTCTGGAATGACAAATTCTTCAGTTGTCACAGGGCTGGTAAGAAGTAGGTTGCTGCTGAGGAGAGTCAGGTTCACCGTTTTTCCAAAGTTTTGCTGTCCTTCTTAGCAATATTTCTAACTTGGTATCAGTGAAAGGGTGACCAGGAGCTATGCCATTACATTTGTACTTTAAGAGATGGATTGTTACAAACATTCTAGGATCAAAAAAAGCTATTAGCACAGTGACCTCTTAATTCCCCTGCTATGTTTTACCTAGATCTTAGAGCAACAGGAATGCAAGCAGAGTTTTTTAGCTCTAGGCTGTGGGCCAGCCATAGTGGGATGCCTTTGTGTTGAGCTGCTTAGGTATCCTGCTCTTCCTTTACATCACAGATCCCCTCTACTTACTATGGATAGTGGACATTAAAGCTGTTCTTTTCACTGACTTAGAGGAATTCAGCTCACACTGTGACACCTTTTTGTTGATTTTACTAAGCCCTGGCCATTCACAAGATTGAAACAAAAAGCTGAAGACATCTAAGCTAGATCAGGGGGATAGCCACTAGCTCTATCACCTTCTTGGATGTGGCAGAGCCGTTAACTCCAGTTAGGCCTTCAGGGGACTAGCTTCTGATACGTATAATAGATTCAGAAATCTGATTTCTGAGCTTGGGACCCCTCAAAGGAGGCAGCAGGTGTCTACCCTTTAAGGCACAGCCAGAGTAATTCTGCAGGGCAGCTCCTCTATTGCTTTACATGGCTCTCTCCCTGTGCACATGTAACAATTGATACAGCAGATGCTCTGAGAGGTAGAAGTCACCAGGAAAATGAATACAAATTGAGTTAAAGATTAAGTCGAGAAGTGATGCTCAGGCAGCATAAATTGACTTAGTAATATTTTTAATTTTTTGCGCATCCAAGTCCTGTTTCCTCAAGTCTCAACTCAGGTTTCATTAACGCTTCATGATGCCCTCAGAAGACCTTCTTGCTTTGCATCTGCTCTGGCTTTGCTTCTGTGAAAGTAATTTTTGTGTATGCTGGTGAACAGATGTGAGTAAGAGATAGATCTGGGTAGGTTTGGGGATTGTCACTCTCTTGACACTCTTCTGCAAGTTCAAAGAGGTACTTGTCACTCAACCCCAGCTTTTGGGAAGAAGCATTGGCCAGTTTTGGGACACCACACATTTTTGCTGAGCTCTGACAGCTGATCTTTGAAACCTTCTGGAGGGACCAGGCTGAAGCCCGAGACCAGAGTGACACATGAGACAATTAACACACTAGACCTCCCCATCCCCCAGTGAACTTTTGTCAGCCTGTCCTCTTCCTGAAAGGAAAGGGGAAAAACATCCTTTTTGTAGTGGCTGCTCATTATATAAAGCAAATCGAGAGTGAAGGGAGGGAGCAAAGAGATGGCACAGAGCCCGATAAGTGCACCCTTAAATCTATAATTAAAACCAAAGGCAAGTTCCCAATATAGCCAATTCAGTTATATAAGATCTTACAAAAGCTTCACACTGTTTGCTGGGTTTTGCTTTATTACTGTTCCCTCTCCTCGGAGTTCACTTCAGGTCAGTAGCGGATGAGGTATTACAGTCAGAGTTTATGGCAGGGTAGAAATCTAACAGTGCCCTGTTTGTAAAGATATGCAAGTGTGCACCCAGAGGGAAAAAATAATCACTGGCTCTACTTGAAAGAGAAAAAGTTAATGGTCACTTTGAAACTCAGTTTAGACCACATCTAGCTCCGGAAGAGAATTGCTAGTTACTAAGAAATTACTTGAAATGATGTCCTGAGAGTCTGTGAAAGGCTGCTCCTTGCCCACTGGTCGAAGAATTATGATAAAACTACACATAAGGCGGGAAATCAGGCTGGATATGGCCTGTTAGCCAGCCAGACTGAGGAATGAGGATACAGAAGTTTTCTCAGAAAGCCCATGACAAGCCTGTACCACATTTTTCCATGCCTACTAAAAGCATCCTGCAGGAAAACACGAGATCAGCTGGTATATTTTGAGTGTAGGCAGCTCACTGCAACTGTACTAGGAGTAGCTACTTCCATGTGGGAGTTGGAAAATGTATCAGAACCACTACACTAAATAGTATGCTAGCTAGATTTCAGAAATATAAATAAAAAGCAGTTATCATTATTGATAAAAGCCATCACTGCTGCATCCTCCTCTTGCATTCTTTGCAGCAGCAGCAGGCAGTAGTACTCCTAAAAACAGTGGTTTCCTAGGGCCTTGCTGAAACTAAGCTCTTCCTCCATACAAAACCCCCCAAAACACAAACCACCAAGAATACCACATTGGAACAACCACTCAGTGGTAATCACACACTGCACAGATATCCATGTATTTCTGAGGCACAGCATTCCAAAGAGGACAATATGGGAGCCAGGGGAAGAAGGCAGAATTATGTTCTCTGCTTTTTGGTTAAGAGACAAAGTTTAGGCACATGCAATGTTCATTAGTTAATGCAATTTGCTGAAGTCCCCTATCCTCACGTGGTAAATGTCCTCAAGAAGAACTTACCTGGAAAAAGTTGGTAATTTCTGAGTATAGCACCAACATTCACATATCAAAACACCTTCATGTTCTAAACTCCAACTATATTTAATTTGTCCCATGAAAATAGAAGTATGGGAAAAAAGGAACACTTTCAAAAAAATTCCTAAAATACTACTCTTTCTTCCCAGTGACAACCAGAAATGCTACTATTTTTTGCCAACACCATAAGTATCAGAAAAATGGGGAGAATTATTTTCATGAGTGTTTGTGAAATCTATGACCATCTTTTCTTTGCTTTTTCAGGAAACCTCAATGAAATATACCTTTCAAAAATTAGGTTTTAAATGCTGTGCTAATTGCTTGAACTGTGTTTGAGCTGTGACAGTTCCCACCTTGCAAATGTTGTACGGAAAATAACCATGGACAAAACCGCGTTGCTGATGCCGTATAATTAAAATATGATACCTAACTGGGTTCGGTTCCAGTTCCTTCTGCATGGCTCCATCAGAGGATTTTTATGATTAATAACTGACAATGTCAGGTACTAAAATGGTTATCCAAAGAGGTTTTTTTTTAATTGCACTGGTTTGAAAGCTGAGGCTCAGCTCTGCAAAGACCTGTGTGGGAGAGCTGTGGGAAGGAGAGGCTCAGGGATCTTACTTTCCTCATGTACCCACCAGCCCTCGTAGCAATGTGGGTGCTGGCAGAGCTCCAGTCTCTCAGTGACAGTAGCACAAAGTTCTTCACAGACAGATTGGTCTTTCCAGGGCAGTGGCTCTACAGCTGCCACGCAAACCATCAGAGCTGGTGGTAGGCAGAAGGAATGCCTGCTTACTGTTTTAAAAGCTTACGCATGGTGCAGAGACACTCTGGATCCCTAAGTACATCTACACACAACATAAATACAATGTTTTCACAAAGTTCTGTGAGGCCATGTCAGATGTGTGGGGCATAAATGAGAAACGGGCTCATGAAGTTTCACTGGGATGTAGTATCAGCTCAGATTATACCTGCTGACACCACTCGTACTCACAACCATCACCAAGTAGCTGTCTACAAGAACACTGACATCTCTATATTAAAAAGGAGGATTGACACTAAAATTAATGCTCACATGGTTACTATTTTCATCATAAGACTGTGACATGAGCTGTTGTTTTCTGAGCAAAGACAATGATCAGCTTTTGTGATATTACCACAGATTCACAAGTTGGAATGGACCTCCAGGGATTATCTTGTCCAACCCCTCTGTCCAAGCAGGGACACCTAGAGCAGGACCATGTCCAGACAGTTTTGAATACCTTGCTGTATATAACTTTTAATATCTCCTCATCTATATATCCACATAATCTTCCAGCTGTATATTCAATAGGACAACTTGCACCAGTAAGCAGGCATTATCTATTTACTGTGTAACATTCTCAGACAGAACTTAATTTTTAGCTGGGGAAATAAGAAAAATGGATACAACACAGGTTCTTCACACTAGACTATGGCACGTTTTTGTAAGGACACCACACAGTGTCTAACAGGAATGTCTGTAAGCAGCTTGTGTCTAAATGAGAAGCACCACCAGCAGTTCCATGTACGCAAGCTCTTCTCTTGTGTTTGTCTAGAATGCTTAAACCATTTCCCTCAGCATATCACCATCTTTCACACCTTCTTACAGATAGAAGTGCAAGGAGAAGAGTGCATCTGGCAACTTTTCACTGCCAAAAGGTGGTAAACAAGTCCTGTGCAAATCTCATGAAGAAGAATCAATGTCTGTGTCTGTCTTATGTTGCTTTCTCATGTGACATCTGCTCTGAGACCACAGGGAAAAAAATCATTTGATGGTTCTAAGTGTCTGTTAGTTTTGTGGTGTTTCTTACCTAATGAAATCAAAGTAATCAAGCTTGAGCTCTAAGAGCCAATCAGGTTCTGGATGGGATTGACTTGACTACAGGATTCTATTTCCTTGAACACATTTGATAATCATTACAGTCTATCAGCTTGGTAAAATAACCTAATCGTGTCAATGCTGGAACTAATTAACTGACTTTCCAGGGCTCAGATAGTCTAATAATTACTTCATTGTTGATATTTGTTTCAAAACTAATTTGCACTGTCTCATAGATTTTCAGCTTCAGGTGCCATGTCTTCTCCTAAAATATGCTGAAAAATTAGTTTCAGTGCTGTGCTGACATCACATTCCCTTCTTGTTGCCTTTTTTATGTTTTACATCATGAAACAGCACGAATGATTTCAAGGGACCATTTAAATAAGGTACACAGCATACATATGACAGATCTTATGTGCCATCACAAAGGATAAATGTTATAAAACAGCCTCTGATTTCTCATACAGTAACAGCTTCTTTCTCATTACAGTCATCTGCTAACATACTTCTTTTTTTGTTTTGATTTCTCCATGCCTTCCACTGTTTCTTTTATTTTCACCTATGAGGTTTCCACTTTAGATAGACCAACTGATAAAAGGAAATCTCCAGTTTGGTTTCATTTTCCATTCATGCTGTTTTCGTTCCTTAATATTTACAAGAAACTTTTCATTTGTCATTAAACACCCCCCTCAGAATATACATGTTCAAAGTTATGCTTAGTAACAGTGAAAATAGAGATCACTATGGTAAAGATAAACTTCAAAGCCTTTTACAGTTTCTTTGCTGTCCTTTTTCAGGTGCGTAATTGTAGAAAAACTGCCCATGATTTTCAAGGCTTTTCCTGTTTCTGAAGTTTTCAAAATCTTCTCATGTGCCCTCTGTTTTTTTGCAAAATGCATTGTTGTAAAGTGCCTGGATGTAAATAAATTGGTCACTGAGATAAGGAGCAAGTAAACATCTTCTCTTAAATAACGCAATTAAAAAGATTTTAATCATACTGCTGCTGTGCACGTTTTTAGAGCTGAATTATAATTTCTATACACTTGTGAAGAACACTATGAACAAATGATCCAGCAATGCTTGTGCACTTAACATACTTTTGAAATGGGCTCAAGAGAAGAGCTACTCATGTTCTCAGGCCCCTCGGATATGACAAGAAAGAAAAAGAAAACTCAGTTCAATCTTTGAAGCAAACAAAACCCATAGAAAAAAAGTTAAATATGTGATCCTCTTCTTGTCTTCTTCCCAGGGAAACCATGACAGATGAGACCCAGGAAGGTAGAAAAGATTTTTCTCAGTGCTTCAGAATTATTTGTTCTTCCTGCTTGTGGAGATAAAATAGACAATACAATGATGGGTCCTAGTCAGATCTGCACTTAGGCATGGAAATTGCTTCTCTCCAGTGACTGTACAAAGAACCAGGTTTTGTCAGTAGCAGTCTGAATCACTGAAGATTTTGGATGCAATAGTAGTCAGAAAGCCTAAATCAGGCACCCCAGGTAGTCAGCTGAAGTCTAAAAATGGGAAAAATAAGGGAGACAGAGCACCATAAATTTAGAGGGCAGATATTCTTCTATTCTAAGTCTTCAAATTTGCCTTAAATCTATGCTATGATTGTAGCACATTGGTTCCTTCTGCTATGGGTAATGAGATCCCTTCTGAAACCTCTTGCTAATTTACACAACATCTGAATGCAAGATGGTATTATGTCACTTTGCTGTTTTAGCATTTCATTTGCAGGCAGCAAATGCTCTTATCTACTCGCATACTGTCAAAAATGTGTGCATCTTTTGTGTCCACAGAAGTTCTGTGACGAGAGGAGGTTCCTCTCTAGAATCCATCCCTTACCCTGCAGGTGTTGGAGCTTTCCAGCCTGCTGCTAGCAGGCAGACATATATTATTGGTAGTGCCAGCAATGGTTCTCTTGTCTTAGCTCAATGTGGAAACAATTGCTCAGGGGTCCTATAAATAATAGTTCTTTGGTATCATCTGGAAAAAAAAAAGAGAAGCCCCTTGGTACACCATAAGCTGGCAGCAATTTTCACATTACTCCAGACCGTATCCCATTCATTGCTTGACAGATCTGTTTTTAATTCCAATTCCTCCTTCTCCTTTAGCTCTCCTGTTGCAGGTAGACAATAGAATTTAACTGTTTGTGTCCATCACCCATGGCTTTATTTGCTGCCAAACTGCTTACTCTTTCGGGAGAATATCTAACAAAGAGCACAGGCAAGTACGGCGGCTGTCTGTCCGTTAAAAAAAAAAAAAAAGAAAGAAAAAAAAAAGCAAGCTAAGAAGACCTGAAAGTAGCTTGTGTGAAGCCCACTGCACATGCTGGAAAATGATCTTTAAAAATACATCTGCCTGATGTACTCTTACATGATATACCTCTATGATCTCCCTGATCGGAGCAGGGACACAGTACCACAAATAATGAGATTGGAGAGGAAGCAACATAGTTCTGAGAAAAACTGCACTCCAGCCTAGTGCATTTAAAAAATGTTCCCAGAGTGATCTTAAGTAATGCAAATTATGCCAGAGAACAGAAAGTGCTCATACCTCAATCTGCAGTTCTGTTAGCTGCACAGAATCTTTTGCCTAAAACCTGTCTAGCAAGCCCTTGGTCCACTTGCACGTGTAACAAGATGCTTGTTCTGTGGAGACAGAGAGGCAGATATAGAACACAAACAAGTTTTGAGAGTGGCACTGTTTGTGTTACAATCCCTGTGTGGTACAAAAGCAGTTTCTCTGAGGACTGATGTACACAGGGAAGCTGCTGGGAAATAAAGGCAATGTTAGAGCTCTGTCAATTTGAATAAACCCCTCTTTCCAGCTGCCATAGGATCACCATATTCCCGTTACTCTTGCCCTGACTACTATGATGCAATAAACTTTTAGCAGAAACAGCAGCCAAGTATTACATGAAGGTAGCAACCGTGTCTGGCTGAATTGTCCTCTCTAGATACAAAGGTTAGTCATAGGTTCCTGAGCTTTTTTTTTTCTGCTTACCACAGCAACTGAGATGCAGGTGTTCTTCTCAGAGAAATTCCTGCCCAGGATATCTGCAGTGTGCAGTAGTGTCTGTGCAGAAACAGATGATCCTTGTGCTTGTGTCGGCAGACCTGCGTGGCTGGGCAAAATTAGTTTTCAGAGCCACAGTTCTGAGGTGCCATCTGCAAAGCACAAGAATGCATCATACCATGAGAGTACAAAATATATGCATCTTCATCCAAGATGCTGGCCTATCTCCCCCTGCCATATGCTCCAACTGCTAAGCTAAGTTGCCACTCCTGAGTATGTGCCAAACAGTGAAAACAGCATAACCCCTTGAGTTATATCCAGTAGTGCAGGGCTACTGGATCTTCAACTGATCATGATTCAGCAGCTGAAAATTCAAATGAAGGTGTAATATTCATGGCTGACTGTGAAAAGTGAATTAAAAAGTAGGAACCAGAAAGAAGTAACCCAAGACATTTAACCTTTCCTTAATTTTTTTTTTTTTGTGTTAGATTCCTGTGTCCCACATGGGGGAAAGGAACTCGTAAAGGAATTAAGAAAGAGCATAAAACAATATTAATTAAGGGATAAGTAACTGAAAGATTGCTCAGTATAAATATGATCCAGTTCATTGTTGATTCCTTACTGAAAAATTCAGAATTTAGAAATGGGATTGATAGCAGCTAACAGGGATTCAGATAATTGTTATAGAACTCACTAAAGAAGTAGATGTCCCATGAATTTTTAAGCCAATATAAAGAATCTAATGGAGAATCACAGCCCCATTTACACACTATACTGCCTTTCAAAGTTTTCACTCTGTTCAGAGTGACCCAGTCTGAATTCTGTGTTTTCAAGCCGGAAATAATAAAAGTTAGCCAACAGTACTTACTCCAAAGACTACTGGGGAATTAATGTTGATTCTCAATCACGTTTATCCAAATTCGGTAGTGTGGGGTTACACTTTCACTGGAATGAAGGTTTAACAAGCACAAGAAAGAACCTTGGAGCAATAATTAGATAATTACAGAAATACCATCCCTTTAAGTACCACTCAACTGCTCCCACAGGGGATTCACAGGAAGACCCTAGTACAAAATGAGTGGAAATACAGCACCAGTGCTGAGAGATTTTGGCCCCAGTTCTACAAACACTGATATAAATTACCTCACACAACAGAAGTCCAGGCTGTGCTGTTGTATACCTGTGTTCACATAGGAAGTACACATAGGAAATGCTTATTATTCTCTGGAAAATTCCTGCCCTGGTTGCTGTTCTTATGAATGCCACATTTGCAAAGGGAAAAAAAAGTTGCCCTGCTTCACTGGGAAAGTGGGCAGCAGGTTTCAGCAAGGGCAGGAATCAGGGTGGTTAGGGCCACTGGATGACAGGAATATCAGCTCCACTGACTCCCTTCCTCTTCACAGCAGGTACAAAGAGACCTGTGAGGTCATGGGGAGGACAAAGTGGAGAAGGGACGAATTCAGAAACAGTTTGAGCCTTCCAGTGTAGCCTTTGGCTACAGCCGTTGCCATAGAGCAGCTGCTGACCAGCAGCAGCAGTGAGCAGGCTCCCAGCCAGCCCAGTTTATTCGCCCAGTGTCCAGCACATGACTGTCCCATGGCATCCTGAGTAGGATAATAGCTTGTCCCTTGTACATCCCTGATATCCAAGTAGAAAAGAAAATATTTTATATTAAGTAGTACAGTTTTTGTAATCATTTAGCTTTGATGAAATCTTTAGGAAGAACGCAAAGACCCAAGCAGGGAAAATCAGAGGTACACTTTTCAAGATAAGTAAACCCACAAATTATATCACATGTTTCCAGCAGAAGTCAGTTCTAGTCTAGTAATTGGCTTTGTAGCTCTTCTGGTTTTAATATGTATTTGACATCTAACACACTGTACATGTAAATTTTTTTGAAAATAAATAAAAAACCGTGTTTCAGTTATACTTGGGCAAGCATTTAATTTTCTCTCAAAGTATCCCAGGAGCGTAAAACCTCTTGGTTTTGCCATCCTTACCTCAGTGCATCTTCAGTGTCCATGTACAGACCTGCACAATTCCCTGAGCCACACATGTTCCATGTGTCAGAACTTACAGCAGCAAAACAAAGTGTTGTAATGTGTACATCATTCTCACAGTGACTATTTGTAAAACAGGGAAAATAGAGGTAAAAGCTCTGACAGGCAAAAAATGGTCAATGAAGAGAAAAGCAAGCATACAGGAATCAGTTGTATGTTTACAATACAAGGATATCATTAGAATCTGGGACAGGTTTTGTATAGATACACCTACTATTATATAGTCTTCTTTAGTTTAATTAAGGCTCTAGTTACTGCACAGAAAATGCTATCTTTTTATCTGCAAAGAGTGCAGGAGTAGACATTTCCCCCTATCTCTTAAGAAAAAAGTTCTGGGTTTTACATGAGTTTAGTGATCATGCCTGCTGTCATTCCTATGATTCCAGAGAAGTATTCATTCAGGGCTGCCTTCTTCAGCACCAGGCCCCTCGGAGTGGAGGGCTGCCTGGCACTTCATGCCTGGACTGGCGTGCCTGGAGGCAACCAGACCTTTAGCAGCATCTTCTTTAGTGACAGAATGTCAGGTTTTAGAAGAAGGCCATGACTTGAGGCAGCACTCAAGCACCTTCTTGGATCTAAGTCTGTGTGTGCTCTCTTGTGCTTATTCAGCAACTGCTATAGGCCAAGCCTAAGCTGCAGCACATATTTAAATTACATGGGAACTTGTTGGAGTCTAGCACATATTTCAGCTCTTTGTGAAATAGGATCCACAGTGACTATGAACCCAGAAAACGTCCTGAATATAACCAGATTCTGACAATTATATTTTACTTGGACATAATTTTCTTGGGCACAGAACTGCAGCAAGTGGATTTGAACATAAACAGACCAAGATGCTTCTTTGATTTGAATTTTCCAAGGACACATACCCTGCATCTATGCATATTTCCCTTGAAATAAACTTTTCTAATGAGTGGTAAAAAGGTGCTAACCTTCAAACTTAAGGCATGAGACCACTGCACCCAGAGATGTTCATTAACTTTGAAAAGTCTCTAGAGGGATTGATGCACTGTTGTACAAAGAGGCTGATCACTCATATGGCTTTTACAGCAGAGCCCAGCCCCCGGGTTCCCTATCACCACAGGCACAGCATTGGAAGTCATTTAAGAGATCTGGAAAGAAAAAATCCAGCAAAAGGCTGGATTCCCTTCCAGCACATTCAGATGGGCCAAGGGTTGAATGCATTTGTCTTTGTTGCACTATGGGATTTCCTAGGAGGAAATCACTACTAGTGAGCAGCTCAGCGAGAAGCCTTGTTCTCCAGCCTGCTACTAAGATATCTTAAAAGACCTCACCATTTTACTCTTTTTTTTGCTTATTTTTAAAACAGCCTAGCTTAAGTATCTTACAAAATATCTACCTGAGAGTGTTCATGTTACTGTAGAAACTGTTTAAATGGATAAATGGCTTTCCCCAGAAAAATACATAAAGCAAATTCATATAAAAACAAATGATCATATTTTATATAAGTGTATAATACATGCATGAACATTTCCAAAGACACAGGACAGGCTGTAACAGATTAACTGCTCTGACTTCAAGCTGTTATCCTCAATATGCACACAGGACCAACAGCTAGGAAGAACTGTTCTTTCAAAGACACTTGAAAATATCTACTTGACAAAAATGACAGTATATAGACCTAGTGTTTTTCCTCCCCTCATCTTTGTGATTTTAAATCAGATTTAAGAGATGGGTGAACGCTGAAGGGTCAGTCTAGCACCAGACAGACAGCAGAAAGGTCTAGAGTTTTGTTTCAGAATGGTGATGGTTTGGAAACAGAGATTTTATCAGAACGTGTCCCCCCACAGGCCTTTTTCACAGACATACACACACAAACACAGTGCCCTCCACAAAACAGTACATCTGCAGGACTCAATTCACGTGTGCAAGAGGTCAGTTTTGTGTGATTTATTCAGGGCTGTTACATACTGTAATGAAGAATCTTTCTTCTCTCCTATAACCACTCTTACCAGCAAGATTAGAGAGTGAATATTTTCTATGGAAGGGATGTTGGTGATGGTGCACTTCACTCTGGTTCCCACACTGTCACATCCTGTATGTGAGGGAGAAGATTATTTTAAAAGTCTTCCGATTTTTCATTTCTCTAAGACTTTCAGCAGCCATAAGAAATAAATGCAGCGTGATACATTATTTTGGCCCATGAAGTAAATTAGACATAACATATTTGTGATTTAGAGATTAATTCATATTTTGTCATGTGAAAAAAATATGCTGTGGCAATGATACAAAAAAACCCAATCCCCCCAAAAACTCATTCAAATCTTAGATATGCAACAATTTACCCCAGGTCAGTCACAGTAAATCTTCATAGTTCTGGGCTCAATTTCTGTATTTCAAGATTGCCTCTCTTCTCAAACACACAAACATCCCAGTTTCCCCTGGTATCTCTTAAATAACTGCTACATATCTTTTCCTTCACCCCTCCTCCCCCTTGCCTTTCTTCTGGGTTCTCTTCTCTTTTTTTTTTTTCCTTCCCTCTCTTGTTCTCCTGCCTCCAGGACCTCATAGTTACTACTTCATGCCCAATCGCTCCTATTCAGTGCTGTCTCCTTTTCTCTCTCTCCACTGGTAAGGAAAACTTACCAGAATGGGTATTCTCCAAGCACTCTTTTCATTTAAATGTGAAGAAGAGTCATTTGAGCCTCTCTCCTAGCAAAGAATTGGTCATTTGTCAGTTAAAGAAGTTTCTTATCTTTATGTACTTTTTAATAACTTGTGATTTTATTGTCTGATGTTTTGGTTGTAAAAATAAGCATTTTTCAGGAAACCACAAGGGAAATGGTATTTTTCTAACACAAGCCACGACCAAATCTTTGAGTGCTCAACCCCCCAGCTATGCTTTTGACTGTAAATTGCTACCTAGTCAATGGTATATCAGAGGACACGGAAAGTGATGTTTCCCCAAAATGGCAGAAGGGCTCCCTCCTAACTCTGCGCTGCATAACTTTCAGACACACTTTTGCCAGTGCTGCTCACCAATTCCCTCCCACCCCACTTCCATGCATATTCAATGGACCATATGCTTGATCTCAAATATCTCCGGGCATTATGGATCCTATTCACCAAGAAGTGGCTTCTACACTCGTGAGCAAAGGAAAAAAAAAGAAAATCTTTTCAAAGAGCCTTCAAGGGTTTTCTGAGAAAGAAATCCTGGTACACAGTGACCTGTACATACCGGGCTATGGTCCACTTTAAACTAAACCCACATATTTCTGCTGAACACACACATTGGCATTAAAAAAATTCTCATTATTTTGCCATAAAGGAGGCCTGTATAGACGTCTCATGAGGGATTTAAGCAGAAGCTTATTGACAAACACAAACCTAGCGATTCCTTGGAATCCAAAGTGGTTTGTGGGGTGACAAGGCAGTCCCATCACCAATCCCTGGTACATGACAAAAGCAGAGGCAGCTCCAAAGCTGACACACCAACTGCCTCGGGATCTGCCACACAGCCAGATGCCGTGTTGGGAATTTTTCCCGACACTGTAGCATATGGGCTTTGCATTGCCATTTGAAGAGCATGAGACAGACAGAAACAATCTGGAGGGGGTGGGAAATGGATGACATGTCAGCCTGGTGCTTGTGTTTGGTGTTTGGTTATTAGGTGATGCTTAAATAAATACCTCTTTGGCCTGCAGGCAAAGGAAAATATTGAACCAAAGGAAGCCCTGATGTAACTGTTTTAGTTGCAATGCAGTTAGTATTAGTATGGGGATTAATGTGTCAATTTGTTTTCTTTCATCCTGTTTTCTAAAAAAAAATAAAAAACAAAAAAAACAGAAAAAAAACCCCAAAACATTTACCCCTGCAGGTTGTCACAGAAATTCAGGAGTACTTCAGAATTATAGAAGTTAGGCCACTGTGTAATCACACTTGTTTCTCAGAGTTCCATTTGTTATCTTGTCAATTCTGGGTAAACCAGTTTCTACAGCCTGGTCACCTACTGCAACCAGTCCCAGCAAGAGCTAAGAGGATTCCAAGTGTGAGCGACTTGTAGGTTCATGGAGTTGTCAGATCCATCCCTTCTTTCTTCATCAAGGGTTGTCTGACATTGCACCTCTGCATTACTTTTTCTAGACCATGAAGAAAGAACTGTACAAGCACTAGACAAAAAACCAGCGGGAGCTGGAATTACCAGTGGGAGAAGGTGAGGAGGCAGGAGGTCCAGAGGAGGAAAGGACCACATGCCAAGGAAATATGTGCCAAAGGAAAAACACCAGAGAGCAGAGGAACATATGCACTGCAGGAAGAAGATAGAGAAGATCAGGTATGTAAAGAGCACTGCAGAATGTATGAGAAAAGGATATAAATTTTCCTAAGTAAGTATCAGTGATGGGGTACACCACTGCTGAAGGGAATCCCTGAAAGTACCACATATGGGAGTTTCAATGTGCCACATTGGCTTTATTTTATCCTTTCCAAGAGAGCTTGTTCTGATGGTTGTAAAAGTAGCTCAGGTAGTATTAGACTAAACAACCCCCGAGATGACAATTTTCTTCTTCCATTTTCCTCAACCCTTCACCTACACATGGGCACACCCCCATTCTGCCTGGGAGTTCCCCATCAGGCAGAAAACACTCTGCTCCAGATGTTCTGAAAACTCTGGAGATCAGAGAACCACATGTGCATTGCCCCAGCTGACACTTGCACAACAAGTGGGGATTCCCCCATCCACCTATTTCTGACTGATGCAGATCTGTGTGAAAAGAAGGATGCAAAATCATGTTTCTGCATCAAATGTTCCAACATCACTTGCACAAAATGTATCTCTTTTTTAATGCAGTGCATTCTCCTGAAGACAGTTGCAAAAATGGTGCTTCATCCTGTCTTGATGGCCCCGTGTGCTATTTGCATCTCATATTTGTTTTTTTTTCCACTGCAGGCAAGATTGCCTTCAGTGGTATTTATGAGCTGGAAAAAAGAAATATGGAGAGAGAAATAAAAACTTGTTAAGAGAAGGAATTTAATTTTTCACCTGCACTGCTTGAACTGCAACATTTGTAGTTATGCATCCTGAATAAGTGCTTGACCTTTTCTTTGTTTCTTCATTTATTGTTCTCTCAGTTTCACTTCCCACTCTCTGTGTTACTGCATGTATTTAGGTACTTGCTCTTCAGCCGGTTTCTTCTTGCTTTGTTGAATTCTAATTCTGCAATCAGATGTTTGTGCAACAGCTCTTACTGCCAGCAGGACTCTGACACATATTTGGGTGGATGAATGTTGTCCCTTGTCTTCAGTAGGGTGCTTGACTTCAAAAAAGAAAAAGCCTTAGGATAATAACACTTTTTAATTAAACCATGCACAACTCCCTTGGTAAGCACAAGGAAAATCCTACCCTATCTCCAACAGAAAAACAGAGAGCATCTTTTCATACCTGTGTCTTTAGTGGCAAGAGTCATGAGACGTATACAATACCATTTGAAAACTGCGCTTATACTTTCACCCTGTGAGTGGCTTCTTGTTATGAGGCTTACAATGGATTAGTTTCATCTTAAAAAAGGAGATACAAAGACAACTCCTTGAGCACACTGAATGAGGTACTGTGAGCTTGTTGTGATAAGGACCTGGTATTAGTTGATTGGCATCAACGATCATGAATGTATTTATAGCACATCAAGCACGATGACAACATGGATGCAGGTTGTCAAAGGAACTCAGTTCACCGAGAAAGCTAAATATTTAAGGCCCATAATTTCAAGTATGTTTGAGCTGAGAGCCTGCCTGTGGGCTTAGATCAGATCTAGCACAGCCAGAGGCAGAGCCTTTCAGGGTTTTTTTGCATGAGCTACAAGCACCCATCCTACCAAGTGACGGGCATGCCATAGCAGGGAGGGCTCATAATTAATTGGCAGTCTGGATCACCTTCATTCCCTCTTCTCTTACTTCCAGGCCAAGTTGTGGCTATCCAGTTCAGCAGTTCAACCCTGATCCAGCCAATACACACAGAAGCTGCTTTCTTGGCTCCTTCTGGACACCTGTCTACAGGTGCATTGCAGAAGATGCACAAAACTTACAAGAAAGAAAAAAAACTATCTGAGAAGGATTTTATTCATTCTATAATTTTCTGACAAGTGTGGAGGAGATAATAATTTTTCAGTTCTAACAGATGCTTTTTACCTTTGTACCTGGACATTGCATTATAACATTTGCTTGTGGGAAACACTTTAATCAAAAATTCCAGAAAGAAAGGACAAATACAAGTTCCTTGCCTAAAACAAAGCATCATTATGAAAACATCCTTATGATTTTTATCTTTTTAACTTAGTGTTTGATGACACTTTTGGAACCAAGGTAATACATGAAGCTGCCATTCCAATCTGTATTTCTTCCACTCTTAAGAATAGGAAAAATAATTTCAGCTGACTGATCAGAAATCAGAAGGACTAAGCTTACAAAGAGGTAATGAAATCCATTTTGCAACTCTAACTCATTGTTTAGACAGCACCACTGATTGCATTCAACTTAACTAGAGGAGTTAATGTGTTCCACTAAATTAGAAGTAGTCAGATTACCAGCTAAAAATACATATTTTCTTAATATTTGCTGAAGCCTTTTAAATTTTTCTTTTGCTTTAATAATTTTGCTTTGTTTTCAGACACTTACAGACGAAAACAGGAGGTTTGTATTTGGCAGCCTAGATCCTTGCTGCTCCTCGCCTCAGCTTTGTGGTGTGGTTTTGTCCAACCAGTAGCCAATGAGGTCTGTGTGCTGAACAACTCATGCTGAAGGAGAAGCAGCTGCTCACTGACACCGCACTCTACAGCACACAAATCTTGCACTTTTGCAGAAAGAGAACAAATACTTGCAGAAAATACACATGGAGTTTGATGCTCAAGGGGTATAAGATTAGGTCCAGTGTATTGACTAGGGAAATAGCCTGCAGGCCTTAGGCCAGCAAGGCTGCCTGCCAGTGACTTCATTAGGGCTTTTGCCTATGAAAGGGCTGCCTGTTTGGATCCTGGAAACTTGCATCAATACGTCATTTTGTGTGACTAAAGTAAGCAGAATGTGTCCAAAGCACTGGCCAGTTACGGACCTCAATCTGCCTCCATTTGCAGGCAGTGTCACTCTTAGGAAAACAGGTTTTGATTTGATCAGAGGCTCTTTTCAATAGGACTTTCATCACTGACTTTAACTGACAGAGTGGCTCACGTGAAAGGTCCCCATTTTCTCTTACATCTTCCCACAGCAGACAGCGGCAGCTGATGTCCTTCACAGACTTTGTCCATGAATCCCAGAAACAAAAATCTTTGCAAATTTCTTTGCACCCTCATGATAAACTTCCCCACTTACCACCCTCACCTGGTGGCAGTGGGGCAACCATGATGCCAGTAACTCCCAGAGCTCCTCTGCAGGGAGGGGAAAAAGGAAGGAACAGGGTCTTGTGGCAGATGCAAAAGTTCTGCACTTCTGGCAGTATAAATCTACATACTTACATTGAAAAATCTTATGAGATGCAGCTCCAGCAGTTCAAGGGCAAAACACAGGGAGAATCCAGCAAACAATCTCCTTCTTGAGCTTCAATGCTCTCTCATACCATCAGGACCATAGGAGGGATAGACTGGTGGACCTAGTAAACCTGCTTTGAGAATCAAAAGGTTTTGTTAAAGAGCATCAGTTAGAGGAAGCAAAAACGACAAATACCCCAACCCCCTGAACTAGCATCACATGCAGGTACCTACAGCATCCTTGCTGATGCAGGACAAAACCAGGAAATGCAAGAATGTTGAATTACTTGCTATATGCTAAAAAAAAAAATATTTTATAAGTGTGTGAAAAATTATCATCCCTCTGGGTTTTTTTTTTCAGAGACTCATTTTTTTTTTTCCTTTCCAATTTGCTTACTTTCTGAAGTTCACTGAGAATATGTACTTCAGTTGCCTCGAACTAGCAACATAAAAATCTTCATTAAAGGGCAAATTGAAAGTGATTATGCTACTGATGGAAATAGAGGAATTACTTCAGGAGACTTCATCTACAGCTCAGAGTACAGTCTGATGATTTCTGAAAATTCATCAAGTATTTGTGTCATTGTAAACATGCTGTAAGTGCCCCAGGCATACAGTTGTTACTCTGCTCAATCAATGTTGATTTGATCAGCTTACCTCTGACATCAGCATTTCATAAATTTCTTAGTCATTTCCCCATGATGACCTCACCAAACGTGCTCTAAAGCAGCACTAAACTATTTGAATGCTTCCCATCCTTTCCACTGTCCAGCCCTGGTGCTAAAATCTTACTCTTTTTTTCCACGGTCCCCCTGCTCCTCCCCATTCCTTTTTTGCTCTGACCCTGTGCACTAAAATTCTGATTTAGCTGCAGTTAACAGCTTACCTCTCTAAAATAGATATTGTCATGGTGAAGGGAAAGGACAAACAAACCCCACAAAATCTATTTTTAGCAGATGGTCCCAATTGTACCAACTTTAGCAGGGGTTATTTCTCTCTCCTCCTCTCTTATTTTTTTCCCTCCCCCATGCCCACCCCCCCCCACCCCCTCAGTTCCTGGGTTGCGCTCCCTTCAATCTTGTCAGCTGTAAAATGGGTCTCTTTTTAACCTATAATGGATCAGTGAGATTAAAGGTGAAGTCATGAATTAGTAGCAGTGACAGCCCAGCACGATGGCCCCGGCAGCAGGGGGTCTCTCTTTGTGCTCGTCCACTCTGACCCCCCGTGCCACTCTCCGCCTGTGGGAACCGGACAAGAAGAATGTCGGGGTGGGGCCGGGGGCCGCCAGCCCCAGCCCCAGCCCCAGCCCGGCCCGGCCAGCGCCCCCCGACACATTCTTTCCCTGGAAATATTCTGACATCACCCCGTCATACCTCCTCGCCGGCTCCTTCGTTAACTCCTTTATGCCTTGCCGCCGGCGGACAATGGGTCCTGCTGCAGGGTGGAGGAGGAGGAGGGGAGTGACACATCTTTCCCAGGACAACTTTTTCATGAGCTGTGGACCTAAGGCAGGCGTGGGTTTTAAGACTGGGAGGTGGGTGAATTTTCTAGGAGTTGGGAGTGGGGTTTGAGATGCCGCTCTCCATGACAGAAAAAAACCCAAAGTGAAATGTGTCAGTAATGAAGAAAGATTTCTTTGGGGTTTTAAACCTGAATTTCTGGAAAAAAACCATCCCTACCATAAACACAGCTTATTCAGTGGCTACATTTTGCCTTGGGAAGTACGTCAAAACTGCTCATCAGAACCTTTGCAAAAGTGTGATGCATTTCCAGTCTCCTCCATGAAAAACTGTGGTAGGGCAATATTGGAGACAAACACAAACAGGAGCATCCTCTTGAGAATTCCTCTTTTGGGGAATACCCGAGAGTAGGGGGACAGCAGCAGAGTTACACCTTTCTGCAAATGTGAGACAGGCTGGTCTTCCTGTTCATGTCCTCTGGGATATATTTTGTCCTTTCTGAAATGTAAATTTAGTGCTGGCGTCAGCCTGTCTTCTAGGATAGGTAGCTAGTCTATTCATAGTCCTTCCTAATTAATGCAAGAGTTAATTAATTATAACAGGATTTCTTATCCTGACTGATTTACCTTCTTAGTGAAGAAACTTCACGCTTCTGAATGTACTTTTCTAATGCTTTTAAAGACATCCTATTGCACCTGCACCAGAGCTATCCTATCTCATATAACTTTTCTGAGGGATGTAACGTGTGCAGGACTCATCCAGAAAGAACATCCCCAGAAAACTTACAGAGGATCTTCCCAACACTAAAAACAATTTCACTGGGTGAGGAATTTCAATTTCATTCTTATCATATTATAAAGTCTGGTGAGAATTCACCATCTCTGTGCCTTGAAATTCTCCTCAACTGTGTCCTAGACATACCCGAACAGAGTTTGTTGGGATTTAGGTCCCTGAAACAGCATAAAGGCATTTTAAGATGTCTAAATTCAAAACAGTAATTCATGCTTGGAGGCTGTCTAGCCCCAAGGAAACATTAATGTTTGTGGGATTCTCCCATTTTGCTCTAAAAGATGCTAGACCACTTATTTTTCTGTTTCAAGGGGAGTGGTCTGGAAAACAATCCCTCCTTTAACTTACTTTGCAGATAGTCCTGGGATCCACATGAGGAAATTCTTGATCCAGTCTTGGAAAAGAGGGTAAGGGAAGAAAATAAGCATTACAGCCAGATCTCTTTTCTTATAGAACCTCATTTTTTCTTTTCCGTGGCTCACTAGACAAAGAACCTGTTAAAGATGCAGGGATAGTTCCTGTTAAATTAGCATAAATAAATGAATGAACAGCTCAGGGAATGGACAGGGCAGACACCATGAGCCACCTCATCTCTTGAGCAATGTGTACTCACACAACCTGCATCTGACTGGGAAGCTCACCCGCCCTGTTTAGCCCCAGCCCACACCACAGGACTGTGCAGGAGGGCATTGCCAAGGGAAAGAGCAGCTCTGAGGACTTCAGGAGCAGCAGTCCTGTCTCCAGTCCAGAGCAGTGGCAGGCACTGGCTGGGAGCAGTCGGTGGAGTGTGCAGATGGCACAGTCTCAAACAGGTTTCTGACTACATGAGCTGACAGCATTTGCACATCAGTTCATGTCAGCTGTGTAGTATCCAGTTACACTTTCTGCAGGTCTACTGGACCAGTTTCCCAGAACAGGCTCATCCCTGCCTGGCATCTCCAGGGCTGCAATCCATAACGCCACATTTTGAGGACAAAGAGGAGAGCACATTGGAGTTGTACCTAACTGGCGAGGGAAGGCTGCAGGATGCACATTGCGAAGTGTCGCCTGGCATCATGGCACAGCGAGGCCTGGGCCAAATGGGACCCTCACAAGTCACCAGTTACATCCCCTTCCAGACAGCACCCTCCAAGGGCAGGGAAGAGGAGTTCAGATTGCATCCAGCAAAGGTCTTAGCAAGCTGAGCAAGTTGCCTACCTGATGTGCCAGACCAGGATCCCTGGTGGCAGAACTGATCCCTGATGTAGCATCAGCATCTGTCCAGTATTCACAATGCTCTTCTATTTCCTTAGGAAATTGTGGATTTAGGTGCAATGTTTTCTCTGTCTGAGAGAAATCAAACTCATATCTCACTGAAGGCGTATCCAATCTCTATAGTTATATGTGCTCAGAAGGAATGGTGGGCACAAGGCTGATTTCACCTCTCAGATCTTTCCTTGAAACCTAAGAAAAACCCAGGTATCTGCACTCAGTCCTTAGGCTACAGGACCATTTTCCTTCTCTCTGGCATGCCACTGAAAGCAAATGACTGGATGTTCCGTGGCAATGCTCCAGCAAGCCAGCTCCTAGCCAGGCAGCAAGCACACCCTGGGAACGGGAGAAAATGTCTTTCCACAAAGGGGTGGAACCAGAGCCTCATAACCCCAGGCAAATGCACTGGACAGTAGGTGTCTGTAAAGGATTATATCAAGCACTGGCCATGTCCTACATGTAAAATTGTGTTTTTATTTTTTTTAGAAGTGTTTTAGCCTCCCATGACGAGGGGGGTGAGCAAAGGATTGTGCACAGGCAGGCAGGGTTGACTCCCTGGTGGTCAGGGGAAGGTGCCTTGAGGAGCATTTCACTCCAATATTTCCTCTGTCCTTGCTGGTTATGGCAGGCAGTGTGGGCTGTTCAGGGGTGTCCCATACATTGTGTGGGGATGTAGAGGAAAGGCACTGTGAGGAAGAGTGGCAGATGGAACGGAGTTTCTTCCCTTAAAGGCTTCAAAGAGCTTTCCTGGAATTTGTTCCTTGCCTCAACCAAACAGAAGGAGGAAGAACAGCATTAAAATTATGGAGTGGTGGTGGTGTCAAAAATAGTGAATTCATCAGGTATATTGTATTTCTTCTTCAAGTCTGGGCTTGTGTATTCTCTCCATGTTAAGGAAACAAGAAACAATGTGTCCTCAGGGTCTGAAGACTAGCTTGAAAAGAGTCACCTTTCTAATATTAACATCAGATAACAAACAATTAATAAATCAATGTTGAAATGTACTTACAAGCACTGTTGTTTAAAAAGCATTATAAAGAGTTAATTACAGTTTTGTTTGTTTTGAGATTTTAGATCCCATCTCAGGTTTTGTGACTCTTAACTAGTATCTGTTGAATAATGGAGTTTGAGCATCATCTGGCTTCACCACAGCCAGGAACATTTCATGGGTCTCTCCCTTTGGAGCTGGAGGTGACCCCCTTCAGGGCTGGGGAAGCCTGGGGTAGGAGTGGAAGCCTTCAGCCAGGAGCTATGGAGAGGGATTAAGAAGGAAATCACTTCCCAGAGTCACAGAGGCATCAGTCACCTGTGTATTTTTCCCTGAACCGTTGTCCCCTGTATCATCTGATCCCATATCCAGCCCAAGAGGGCTGTTCTTTCCTCCACAGCCCAAACCCAGGACCCAAGCAGTCCTGGGAACAACTTGATTCTCCTTGGTGGCTCATTAGCAGCTGAAGAGGAGAGCCAGCCAGAAGCAATCCGGTCCCAAGCAGTAATCTCCAACTCCATCTCTCTGTGAATCTGCTGGAGGGCTGCAGCTCCCCATTCACTCTCGCTGTTCCACCAGAGTGCATTGGTTGTGGCCAGCACAGGGACTCGGTTCCTTGCTGTGCCTGCTGCCTGCAGCCTCCTCGTGCCGCCCTGAATCCACAGTGGGCATCCCTGCCTGTGCCAGGGCAGCTTCCTGCATCCCTGCTCTCCTCTCGCTGCAGGAGCACACCCAAGAGCCTGCCTTGCTGCTTTGCTTGGGCCTGGGCGATTTACAGCAACCACTGAGCGCTGAGAACATGCGCTGCGGCTGAGCACTGCCTGGCAATAAGGACATAGCCCCTCTCGTGTCATCCTCTCTGCTCCTGGCCGCGCACCCCAGCAGCAGCTCCTGCTGGGAGCTCCCTCCGGGATTATTCCTGCTCCCTGCCCTCGCCCAGCCTGAGGCTCTGCTGGGAGGCAGCAGCGGGGCCAGCGCTCTCCATGTCCCCTGCAGGCTGTCCCCTCCCGTGTGCCAGGAGCTGTGCCCGTGCCCAGCTCTGTGAGCACACGCGATTTCTGTGTGCGAGCAGCGCCCAGGGCATCGCTGCTCTCTGTCTGTGCACAGCGGCTCAGGGCACGGCGGCCTTGCTTACTCCTTGCCCTCCACACTGCCATGGGGGGCACAGAAATGTTGTCTGGGCTGGACGTGGGACTAACATGGACCATGCTAATCCCCATTTTTGCCTTTTGCTGTTGCCTGGAAAAAGAGGGAAAGTAAAGCCAATCCTGAAGCTCAGTGGGGTGTATCTTGCCTTACAGCAAAGCCATGGTTTAATAGCAGCCCTTTATTGAGTCACCCCGGTAGTTTCTTTTTGGAGAAAGGATGGGATTAAAAGTAGATTGAAATGATCAATGCTTTTCCAGTATTTGTCTATCAGTCCAGTCCTCGATCTTCAAGAAGAACCTAGCTCTGAATTAAATATTTGCCAAAAATATAGAAAGCCAAAATTTTAATTATTATGTCTCTGCCTGTTTCTCATACTGCTCACTTAGAAAACAGCACAACGAAACATTGCATTACCTCTTACTAGCTGCTGAGAAAATTCTGGAGTTACATTGAAATATCAAGCTTTCAGATGACTGCAACTTCTATCAAATACTTCTAAAGACAACCAAAAATGTCTCCATTAGAAATACAAAACCATTTTGTGACCAATACTCTCCTAGGAAGGTTTATTATAGTTGTAAAGTCAATTCCATCTCTGTTTTTTTAGGTTTTTTTCAGATATCTACTAAACTGCATTGTGAGAAAAGTATAAAGATTTTTTTTCCATTAGATTTTTATTTTAATCACCTAAAAATCATTCTTATGGAAATGAGAAAGACAAAAAGATTCCCCAGGGACTGAGAAACTTCACTGATTTGCATCATTAACACTGAAAAGAACTTGCCTGGAAATGGCCCCTTCACGTTTTCTTTTATTTACATTTCCAGACAAATACAAAATTAATTTCAGCAAGAAGGTTTCTTGTAGATTCATATCCCATTTTGATTAGTTTAGCCATTAAAACATGAATATAGCTTGCTGTGCTTTGATGGACTGATTTAGTCTTTGTTATACTGGAAATTTTTAATTTTTTTTTTGGTTGTTTTTACTTCATTTATAAAGGGTTTGCAACATGGGGGCTCTGAGTGATCATTGACTGTATTAACATTCGTAATTAACACCAGTAATTATTAAGATGCTTTTGGAACAATTACCATTTGTGGCATGGAATGAGAGAAAAGTGACATTCATTTAGCAAAACTCTGTGGTTTCCATTTAACAAGTCTGTCCAAGCATAAGCAAAAATGAAAAAATCCAGAGCACACTAAATATATATTTAAATGCAGACAAATTTCTATGACAAAGTAGTTCTTTCAAGGCTCAAATCAAAATTTTAAACAGTTTACCTTCTTTGTGTCTTCTGAAGAGTTTTACGTAACAAACTTTCAGTGTCATCACTAATAGCAGTTCATGCCAAGGATTACTTTCTTAAAACTGCTACTCAAGCCCGGTGATTTGCAGTACACTTCTTATTACAGGATACATTATGCAGAAACCCTCTGCTATGTGATGGGACATGGCAACCCTGCTGTGAGAATGCCTATCAGCGCTTCTTTTAAGGCCCTTTCTCAATTGTCAGCAAAGTATTTTTTAAGGTTAAAAGGTGTAAAATTATTCTGAAACGCTTTTCTGACCTGTCGCCTATCACTGCAAAAAGCTATAGTTCATTTTTTTTTCTAAAATTGTATTTTTAAAATGTGATAATATTATAAGAATAAAGCCAGTAAGAAAAATATAGTTTTCTATGCTTTTCATTATATTTTTCATAATTTTTTCAGTACTGATACACAGTAAGGTTATGAGTACCTTTTTATTTCTGATTTTCTTCATTATGATTCTTGCTTTCCTGTGACTCAGTTATGATGTGCAATTAATGAGAAACCAGCAATTAAAAAAATATTTTAATTTATATTTTTGTGGATTTTCAAATTAATTCCTGAATCATATTCTCTAATGTCAAAGTCAAATGCAGGAGGGTCATGAAGCATAATCTCATTTTACTGGGATATAAAGCTCACAAGATCTGTCATTCTTCAAGTACTACCTGTACTTTGATTGAAACAACATTGAATATCAGCAGGAAAACTAGAAGAAGGCTTCTTTTCTTCAGACTGGTGCCTGGCTTTTACGGCTTTGCAAGCTGCTTAACTCTAGATTTCCCAGGCTACATGCACGATTCAAGGTCAATGATCCTATAGTTTTAAATCCTGTGCACAAGAGGTTACCATCTCCCATTGTCTGTAGCTTAAGATTTCCAATGGCAGCTAACTATTTATGTGCTGGTAAAATGCTGGAAGGTATCTGAAATCACTTTACACTGTGTTTCATGGACTGTTCTATAGCACAATCTTATCAGACGATACTGGAAAGCTCAGCCTTGCAGTAAAGAAACATCAGACACGAAGGGCCTGATTTTCCCATCCGATATGTGATACATGCACACAACAACGCGTGTTGCAGCGGAAGCCAAGAAGAGAAGTACAAATAAGTGCTGGAGAGGAAAACAGATGCTGTGCAGGGTTTATGCATTGAGTTTTGCAGCCTGTAGCAGAACACCAAGGTGATGACACCCAAGAATTCTTATACCATGGCTACAAGAGGTGACAAAAGCAGTAAGAAGGCATCATCATGTTGCACTCAGGTACCTATGAGGATTATATCAGTCCATTCCAACATGGATTCATCCACTTTTCCTGACATCCACCTAAGCAGTCTGAGCCTCCAGGAAGGTTTTCTTTCTCTATCCTTCAATGCTGTCAGCAGTGAGGTGTGCAAGTCGAACAACTTCTGTGTACTGTGCTGACATTACCAAAAGGCAGACTGCACATTCTGATTCACATTGATTTTGTCACATCCTCTTTATTAAATGACTGTATCTCATCAACATAAAGTCTAATCTTAGCCTGCTTATTAGTACCTTGATAACCAGACAGGAGAAGGTTGCCATTCAAACACACATAGATGACTGCCCCTCATGTTTCTTGGACCACACAAATATAAACTGCACTGTTCCCAAGAAGGAAACACTCCAGAAGTCTGCTCTTCTGGAGGCATGGCCTGGCTCAGCATCCCTGAGGGCCCTTCATCCCTCTGTCTGTGCAGGATAAGAGCAGGGCTTATCTTCACCCAAGTCCTGCATGCAGGAGCAAGTGTTTAGATCTTGGACATGAGAACAGAAAGTGAGTTTTCACTTCACAGCACAAAGCACAAGGCAGGTGAGCACACATGCTGTGCCCCAATGGCCATGGCCAACCAGCCAGAAGTGCCTAGAGGGTCTTGCAACCTCCAGCACGTACAGCCCTAAAATTCTTCCCATGGGTGACTGTTTACAGCTATGCAAGATGGAGTGATTCTTTCAGACAACAAACCAGCAAATTTCTAAAACTATATCCAAGGATTTAAAATTCTGTATTCAGAAGTTGCTAGCAAATACAAATACTGTTCATTGTTGCCTAGAACTAATCATAAAAATTTTGGTACGGAACAATTCCAGATGAGATTGTTACAGGTGCCGCAGGATGATCTTTTAAGTTGAACCCTTAAAACCACAGTTACTGTGGTTTGAAATACATATATATATGTATACACAAGGTAAAAGAAAATGAATGTCTCAAAGTGAACAGTTACACTTTATTCCCTGTCAGTCTTCCTGCAACCACCCTGAGCGCACAGCAGCCTTCTCCTATGTAGCTCCTTAAAACCCCACTCCTTCCACAGGGAGAAATTCCAGGAAGTTGTGAAGTGAAACCCACATTTTACTCTCGCTAGACACTTTGTCCTTGAAGAAGGTAATTTCATGTTCATCCTGTGCATTTTTAGGAGCGGCCAGAGTCCCAGGCACATCACAGACATGAAGATATTAGAATGGTTAATGTCACGCTAACCAGTTTTTTGGAACCAGACCAAGGCACTTTTAGAAACCACTTGAAACTTGCTAGACTCTCTTCACAGGGATCTTGGATGCAGTAGAATTCACCTGATTTAACATTTAAAATAATCTGTCTGGAATTAAAATTAGGGTACCTTTTATGATATTGAGAGGAAATGCGCATATCCAGAGGCACTTCGTCTCACCCTAAAGTAGATATCTATGATTGGGATCTTATTCCTGGTGAAGGATAAACAATTCACAGACCTACAAAACTAAGATTTGGGAAATATTTACAAGGATCTGCTATTGTTCTTCTGAAGTTCCACATTCAATTTTTTCTGCACCCTAATTCCAACTGTGAACTCCAGATAATTGAGGAATAATAGGCAAGATTATTTTTTTGATGTAATTTTAACACGATATTTACACTTCATTTTATGTGATCATTTCCATGACATTACCACACGGGAGATGACAGGGCAGAAGAAACCTAGAAGGTGCAAACCTCAGGACAATGAGAATTTTGTTTTTATAATATTTCAGAGAGAGTAGCCAGATATCTGCCAAAGGAGGTCCCTATGCAAAATAGGAACCATCCTGAAAATTTTTCTTTTCTAAGCACCCACCGAAGTCAATAGTTTGGTTTTTCAGGAAGTCTGGATTGCAGGCATCTGTGGGAAATGATGCTCCATACCGTGGAATGATTAGGAGGACATATGTTCACCCATTAAACCCAGAACATGGCTATGACCATGATCCCAAATAAACAGAAATCTTGCTGTTAATTGCAGCATCACAGGTTATGGCATTTAATTATTATCAGTTAATGCTAAGGCCTTATTTTGGCCCCAAGTCAGGATTGTGACCTTGTCATGTAAGAGTCCAAAGCCCTGCAAAGCAGCAGCATGAGGGCAAGGCTGTTCTTCAAAGGTACAGCTGGAGACCACAAACCAGTTGTGCCAAATTCCCTCATGGATGGTCATGAGTACCAGGGAGCACAGCCTTCCTGTCCCAGTGTCTTCCAGCAGTGCTGGGGGAAGCTTGCAGATCCAGCAGGAGCCTTTGCTTGCACAGCTTTCGCTGCTTGCTGTGCCTGCTCTAGCTGTGATATTGAGTACCTGAGCTCCTTCTTGCCCAAAGACGGAGAGGCTACAGACCCACGTAGCATTTTGCAAAGCAGGGCTTTGGCAGGGAAGAAGTGTGATGTGTTTCGAAGAGTTAGCAGGGGCAGGCGGATTTGAAGAAAAGAAAGTCAGTCACATTCAGCAGCAGTGTGTCCAAGACAGATATATGCAACCATTGTTTGCTTAATGTAGAGGTGCAAGCTAAATAAATAAATGTATAAACAAGATAAGAAATTGAGATTATTTTAATGTCCAAACAATGAATTTCAAGAGGTAAAACATAGTAGAAATACCGTAACAATATCCAGACTTTTAAAATTATCTGATTTCATAATCTAAACCATCATATTTTTGCATAGCAAAATACATTGGTTTCAACTCTGTGGTTTACATGCACACTTAGCATGAATACGCTGTTCTCACTTTTTGCACAAGACAGTAAATTTTTCTATGCACTGTGCAATATAAAATAAAGACACCATATTTTTTGTGCCTTTTCCTCCTTTTGTCTCTCTGGTTTTCCTTTTTCAAGGCTTCCCATACTTTTCAGAAAACCTCATATTGTTGAAAATCAAAGTAATTTTTTTGCATATTGCTCTAGTGAGTAATTAAAACAAAACAAAAAAAAAAGCAGCAACTTTATTATCACTGTTGATAAAAACAGTGCACTAAAGCAGTGGGCAAAGGGAAATAAATATTTTAGCCTGCTTTTAAAACTACAGTGGGGTTAAATATACATACATATGCATGCAAACCATATAGATATACCTATAAAATACAATGAAATCAGATGAGGTAATAGCACCCCCTTCTGAGAGTTAGGACCAAAGCTTATGCCCTCACTTTAAAGCGAATCAGGAGACTTTTTGTCATGGTGCTATGGCTTTTTGATATGCAGCTCCTACTTCATGTTTTGTCCTACTGGGCTAAACTAGAGAGATGTACATACTATTTACTTGGCACTTATCTGCTCCTCACTCTGTCACTGCAAGAATGCCTTGCTTACAAGGCAGCAATTATAATTTGGAGCTAGGAAGGCCACAAAAAATTATTTTCTTCAGCTCACCTGTTCAATTATTCCATGTGTAAAATAGCCCTTGAAGTGGCTAATTTGCAGTCAGGGGACAGGTGGAGGAAGGTGTGAGAGGCTGGTGTAACTCACCAGGAATACAATTTCTCTCTTCAGCAACTCAGCTTTCCTGGAGATGGAGCTTTATCTCTTTAGAAATGGGCACAGTCTCCCATTGCCTCCTATTTGCCTCCCCTGGTTGGAGGTTAGGGCAGGAGAGGACCAGGAGCCTGTGTCCCGCTTGTAGCAGGAAGGGCTCAAGGAGTGGGGTCTGTAACAACTTCTGGAATTATACCCAGAGCCACTCCAGCCCAAAAGGGCTACAGCAATGCTCTTTATGAGCCTCCCTGACCAGGAGCCTGCACCAGCAAACATGGGCTTGGTTCTTCCGTTGGCCTGGCAAAAGACTGGCTTTCCTACCAAAGAGGGGCGTTTTCCACTCTAATGGAAAATCCAGACCAAGATGATTTCCTGCCTCATCCATTCTTTTCCAACAGCAAATTCCCCTTTGAGCAATTTCACCTCAATGGAAATGAGAAGATTCTTTCCCCATTTGCTCAACACAACATGGGCTCCTTTGCACAGCATGGTAAAGGCAGAATTCGTGCAAGTCAGCAGAGAGCAGCCCTGTGAGCAGCTCTGTCCCACCGCACGAGGCTTTAGTGGCATCAGGCCACCCCAGCAGCCTGCAGCTCACCAGCCCAGAGACAAAATAAATCGTACCAAATAACAGCAATCACACCACAAAACCCTCAGAGAGCAACTGAGAAACATGGTCAGGGTGAAGAGTCAAAAAGAGACTGCAACAGTGATTCTCAAATTCCCACTTCTCATTGAGAACTGATTTGTGGTATCCCTCAGCATGTCCTACTCTGGATAAACAGTAGTTTACATAGATGGTACCACAAAAAACTTCTGTAGGGTTTGCAACAAAGCAGCTAAGGAAATAGCAAAAGGTTATTTACTGTTATTTTTCTTAGCTGCAAAAGAAAGAAATGTATTTGATTAAAGGTGCTAGACTAAGAAAAATAGCAAAGGATGCAACTTAAAGCACAGAAATCCACATGACACTGAGCTATGTATAATTTACCATGACAAATCAGTGCTCTAGCAGAAAGAGAGTCACAGCATGTGAAGAAAAAAATTAGTGCAAGCTGAAGATAAGATAGACACCATTTTCTACTTGCAGTGCTTGAAAAAAAAAAAAAAAAGTAAAAGTTAAGCCAAACACCCAAACATTAAAAAAAAAATTAGTAATTCTGAAAAGGAAAAAGGCTCTTCCAGGACATATATAAGAGTATGTACCACAGAAATTCAACATCAGAATGCCATATCATCATAAGGAAAATCTTACAGCTGAAAAATCATTTAAGTCCACAAAAATTAATGTGATAATGCTGAAGCTGATGGAAGAGCTTCCAGCACAGTTTTGTGCAGTCCAAAACCTGTAGCAAACAAGATGGCAAGGTAAGTATGAATAAAGTTACTCAGATAAGAACTTACGAAGTAATTATGGTACATAAAAGTGGATATACCTGAAGCCCAAGTTACAGTGGTACTCAGTTTTGGCTCAACACTGTTATGTGTAAGCTTTTGCATGTGAAGAACAGCCACCATTACACTCAAAGAGAGTGCAAAACTGAAACTGACTTGGGGGAATTAGTTCAAAGGATAATTTGGGATTCTTTCTCTCTTTTTCACTCTTTTTCTCTCAATTTCACTCTTGGGATCTTTCAGGTCAAGGGTAGCAAGCACCCAAGCTAATGCCCAAATTCCCAAAATGACATATGCACAGACCAAGATAATCATAAACTCATAGAGAAAATTAAGTATAGGAACATAAACAGACAAGCATATGTATTTTGTTATAAACTTCTTTAAAAATGACCTCTGGTAGAACAGGAGTCATGGGAAGGGTAAATGGCTTCTCCTGGCAGGACAAGGGAGGTTGCAGAGAACTTCTGTCCTGGAAATCCTACATTGAGCAGGATCATCAAGAGCAAAGAAGGGCTTTTCTTTGCTCTCTTTAGGCACTGGCAGCTATCCCCAGAAGGAAACTGTATTATTGTGCCTGGAAGAAGTGCACACGCACACACTCCCATCCCATCTCAAGTATTGCCATCCCTGAGCTCGCCCCTACGAGAGGCCAATTGATTCAGAAGCATTTAGTGGCCACAAACTGCTGATGGAAATAGGCAATGCAAGCCACCATCCCACTCGAGGCTGGAGAGCCACAAAGGTTACAGCAGCTTAAAAGGCAGTGTGTCCCAGCTGAGACACAGCAGCTGGTGCAGCATCCCAAAGGACACTGAAAAGTTCCAGCCTGCAGCAGGACAGGGCCCTTCTCAACCAAGAGCCTAAGCAGATGTATTTTGGAGAGCATCCCAGGAACCTGCACAAGATATCAAATCCTTAGGCCTGTCTCTTGTGTGCTACCAGGTGGACAAGTAATGCAATATAAACACATTGTCACAAAAGTCTCACTGGACAGACACGAGAGGGATCAAGCCCCGCTGGCCAGAAGGAAAGAAAGCCTGTGGCTGCTGTGGGATGCTCTCATGAATCAGTGTGTGCCAGGGCCTGGGGCTCCCTCCTTACCCTGCTGATATGCTGTCACACCACGCTGAAGTGGCTCAGCTGGATCCAGCACCTCTTGATAATCAGTGAATGTAAGTGTGGCGCTGAATGGAGGCACAGCATTGCCTCTTCCAGCGCTGGCAGGACTGTTCCCTGCTCCAGCCCCTCTGCTCAGCACGACAGCACATCAGTGGGCCACGCTGAGAGGAGAAACAACATGAGGCACAAAGGAGCAACGCTAACAGAAGCAGGGGGACATGGCAAAAAAGAGCAGAAAGCCTGTGAGCGAAAAGGAGAAGGAAGGAAAAATTAGGTTGATGAGCAGCTGAATAAAGACTTTATAGCGGGGGGAAAGGCAATGTATTTCTGTGCTTGCACTTTCCCCTTTACACAGGCAAAAGCAAGGAGCAGAAATGATGGTTTTTATACTGTTCATGATGAAATTCAGAAAGGAAATAGAAAAGAGATTCAAAGGCAGAGCTCGGAGAGCTCCCACTCCCAGGCTGCTAGGCCAGTAATTTTCAAGCTGTGGTCCATTGTGACTTGCACCGCCAGGCTGTGTTTACTCTGTGACTTAGTGCCAGCAGTACTGCTGGATAAGGCCTTTCAGCAGATCAGCATCAAATCCTATTTTCAAAGACTTAAAACAAAAACAACAACAACAAAAACAAAAGCCTCATTTAAAAAAATTGTTCTGTACAAAACCTTGTTGTGATATTCTACATTCTGGACAATTCCTCCATCAACTTTTAAATGAGCATATTTGTGCATTATAAGATGTCTATTTTGTGTGGATTTTGTGAGCATTGTGAAATATATATGGTTTCAAGGCTTATCAATTGTGCTCTTGCTAAGAATGTACATCTTGTGCAGGTTCATAAAGGAGACCCACATAATCTAAACAATGACATTCAACTCGAATGAGAAGTAAATTTGAAATTACCATGGCTTTTTTGTACTCATACTCCATCCTGCTTATGTGTTTTGAGAGAAGCACCACCAGGGCACTGAAGGATGCAGCAACGAAACTCAGAATCAGCCACACCAAGCCCAATGCCAGCACAGATAACCTCTACTTTTGTGCCACTGTGACAATGATACCTGCGAAATTTCCATAAGCTTCTTCTGTTCACATGAATAGAAAGGCATATTTAAAAATCTAGAGAGAATGGAAATCCTTGATCACCCTGAACATTAAAAGGGTAGTGCAAACTCTGGAACAACCCAGGCAAAAAATTTTTCTCAAATGGCTAAACGAGAAGTTAGAATTTGCCATTTCACCTGCAGTTTTGCAGGTGAAATGGCAAATGTCCATTCCCTTGTCTGAGGTTCTGTTCCATTACCTGTTTAACAGTTTCCTCTCTTTCACTCATTCAAACTCAATGCTTTTATTTTATCCTTCCTAATTAACCTTGTATCTTTCTGTTTTTCTTGCCCCTCTCATCCCACCCATCTTGTCTCCTTGCTGGCTGGACATCAGCCTTGGTTTGACCTCCTACCACAGTAACTGCTTTTTCCTCTAGGCAGTCTCCAAGAGAGTTGATTCGTAAGGTTTGCATTTATTTCTCTTTTAAATCACCTCCCAAGCCCATCTCGGCCACAGCAGTTACAAGACATGAACCAGTGGTAAATGGTAGGGATAAAGGCCACTTGATAAACTGCATCTAGAGGAACAAAAGTGTGTCAGGTGTATTGCTGGTTTCTATCTCCCATATCTGCCATTTACAACCCACTTCTCAGAGCAGAAACTAAAGGTTAAACACCGCACTTCAGTACAGAGTACTGAAGAGCACACTGGCAAGTGCAATACAGCACATACACCAATAAAGGTCACTTCAATCACCCATCCAGAGGCTACTGATGGGCATATATATAGTCATGCTATGCAGTGCTGGAAGTTTTTTTATGGCAAAGCATAGTCCAGGAGTAAATTACTCACCTCTTCTGAAAGGCCAGCAGTGCAATGTTCTGGAGCACCCACTTGCATCAGAGCCTTGAGAACTCCAGACCCGACAAGATGCATCAGAAAGCTAAAGAAGCCTGACTTCATGCAAGCCAGCTACTTACCTATAGAATTAAAACTTGTGACACAAAGACAGCAACAACAATTGATTTCCTATATCCGTGATCAGCAGCTACGTTCAGTTAACTCAGATGTGCGCTGGGGTAGTAGAGCACATGCAAATAGTGGGGTATTAAAATATTCTGCAAGAATATTATAACTGAGAGGGCACCAGTAAAAGACAAAGTGTGGATATTTTTGCCCCATTACTGCATCTTTTGATTTTCCTGCTCCAGATCCCTTTGTCTTTTTTACAGTCACTCCTAAACTAAGAAGCAAAGCATGTGTGTGAGGGGGTGCCTACCCAAGAACCCTTAGGAAAATCATAATAATGTATCAGGAATACAACTTCAGCAGGCACATGAGCTCTGTTCTCCCCTGGCTGGGGTAGTCACACTTCTGAGCCTGCATTTCTTGCCTGGAACAGCAGTCACTTTGCTATCTGTCCAGCCAGCATCCTTTTGTTGATCAGTGAAGTTTTGGTACTGCAGATGTGATAAGAATAAAAACATATAAGCAATCGGTTAATCTAACAAATATGTTAAATATAGTGAGACAATGCCCACTGCTTTCATTGGCACCAGACATAAATCTCAGAGAAAATTGCACAGATGCAATCAGAGTTGAACACAAGAAGTGTTTGGCACATTTGAGCTCTGCTACCCTGAAGATAAGACTTGAAAAAAGGACAGACTGCCTATCAATACCTTCACAGAGCACACCCTTTTGAGCTCTATAAATACATTACATTCTCACCACAATACTTTCTTTTCCCCCTAGGACTGTCTTTAAACATACATGCCCTCATTTCTATCCTGAGATTTTTTTTAGCATCCTTTTGATAACTTTCTCCAGCTTTGAATTTTTTGTGAGCTACTTAATTGTAGCTAACATTTTCCAACATTAGTCAAAAGTCCTTGCCAATACAGAAAGCTATTTATAAAATAAGTACTTTTAATAAAATATTTGCAATAAGGCAGTTGTCAGTTGTTTGCAGGTGCCCCTCAGTCAAGTCTTACTAATGAAAGGTGGGAAATAACTTCCTGAAGGAGACTTCTCTGAGATTTTCAATTAAAGCAAAGCTGTTTCACAATGTAATGGTTGAGTGGTGTCTCCAAATTGAACACAATGACTCTTTAGGGGATAGTTGAATTTTCCAGGTAATTTGTTTTATTAGAAACTTGCCTAAATTTTATGGGGGTTTTTGAAAAATAACTTTTTGAGAATAGACCTTATTTTCCACCTCCCATTTTTATGTTCCTCTCATGACAAACCATTTTTTCAACTTCTAGCATCAAGCAAATATGGTTTTCTCTCATGCAAGGTAAGAGATTTCCTTAAAGAAGTTAATTCAAGTTAAAATTTTAATGCACTTCAGGTAGATCGTATTCAGCTTCCTTGAGTGCTTTCCTCTTCAGAATTAAAGTTGCCCTGATTTTAAACACTTTCAAATCACCACAGCATGAAATAAATGAAACTAAGAACTAAAACCTTTTGAATTTTGAATGAGAATGTACATATAAATTTTTTTAATATGATTTAGGTAATCCACTTTCATTTCATACCTCTATTAATTCAAAAGATATCTTCTGAGCAATCACAACAAGATTACTCTTAGATTGTTAAAAAATGCACAACTGTTATTATCAGTTTAGAGTTAAAAAGACAGTTCAGTAGCCTTGAGAAAAGGTGAGAGGCTACAACTTCTCTTACAGCTCCAGAAAGAGCCCATTTGGTGTTTCCATATGGTACATGCCTCCATGCCTCTCTGGTTAGAAGCCATAGGTCTTTCAATATTTGGATTGTCACAATCACAGGATGCAAAGCAGCCAGTGATGAAAACCACCAAGTCTGCTTGAGCTTCAAGAGATGTTTGGACAATGCTCTCAGGAATATAGTGTGATCCTTGGGGTTATCCTGTTCAGGGCCAGGAGTTGGATTCAATGATCCTTGTAGATCCCTTCCAGATCAGGATATTCGATGATTCACTGACAATTGTCTGATATAAAAATACTATGGTTTTTTGCCTTGAAGTTGCAGCAATACCTCAATATGACTTTATGAAGTGTTGTGTAAATTGATCTGTCAAGGCTGTCAATACCTTTGCTGGTTTTAGCCTGCTTAAGAGTAATTAGAGAGCACAAAAATGCTCCAGCTCATTATTCTCCTGTTGAACCCAGGAATGTCTCCCAGCTCCCACAGTTAGCTGTGCAGCCCAGCTGTGTCCAAATCCAGGACAGGGTGAGGATCTGGCTTACAGCACCCCCTCAGCTCAGTCTCTCACTCCAGTTCTCTCATCTTCATGGACAAAACGAAAGGCTCACAGACTGGAAAGAGCCAGGCTGTATCTCAGCATAATCCAGACAATCAGGGTGCCAGAGAAGAGGATATGCTGCAGAACTGTTGAGGCACAGTCACAGACACCACCACAGGTAAGCTGAAGAAGGGTTTCTCTAAATCTGATTCACAACAAATCCAGGTTCCATAGAAGACAATGGCCCCAGGCATGAGAGAGTAAGTTTACAAAAACCCTTCATGGGAGGCAGAAGAAGAGAGCCATTCTTTCGATGATGATATGGCTGTCAGAGATGAGAAATATGCAGGGATGAGAGAGAGATTTTGCTAAAATCAGCCAGGCCAATAGCAAGGTTGCATACAGTGACCACACAGGAACCAAAACACTGACATCTCCCAGCTGGTCAGATGACGAGGGAAAGATTGCAGTGGCACTGCTTACTAAGCCTCAGGTAGAGAGTTTTTGGCCTTAGAGTTTGGAAGAACTCGACAGAGCTCAGGAAAGCAGATAAACATGAGAGAGAACATGAACGCTTTGTCCATGTGCCACACTTAGAAGTATAAACTGACCTTGCCACTAAGACAAAGGTTACACAGACCTGCAGTTACATGGCGATAGCTCTGATGTGGCTGTGGACACCTAGGACCATCCCAGAGGCCATGGAATGACTTGGAGGAAGGTTTGTTTTTCTATTGAACTGATGAATCTTGAGAACAAAAACCTCATGTTGATACAGATATGACTCCCTACTATTGACAGACTTCATGGATGGGTTATACATCCATGAGATGACTGTTGACATCACAGTCTTCACCTCCAAATACCCTGTGTGAGAACGTAGTCAGGGAACAATTATTTGGCCACTTTGAAAAGTGGCACATATTCTCTACACCAGCATGGAAAATGCACCACCTGAACATCCCAAAAAAATCAAGAGCAGGGAAGGCTCAGAGTTGACTCCAAGTCACTGGCTTGAGTTTGGTGTGAAACCTTCAGAGCTGCCATTGCACTGCCCAGCTCCACAGCTCAGCCCTGGCAAGGCATTAAATAATTTGTTCAGTTTTCAGAGTTACACTGTCCTTCATTAAACCTAAAGAATCACCTAATAGGAAGGAAGGCTTTGACTTTTCTCCCTGCTTGCACAACAGTGAAAGAACTGTTACAACTCATTCCCAAAACACAAAAAGAGTGTTCTTTTCCATTAGTCAAATGAAAGGCTGAAATTAGGCAGGAAATCCCCCAAAGTTTAGTCTACAGGGTAAAAACTATATTCCAGGGATTTCAAAGCACTTATATTAGGCTGTAGGGAAGTGGGCTCAAAGTTAGCACGAGTGACAGATGCAGAACACAAGCTAATTAAAGTTATCAACAAATAAGCACATCTACATTGGCAAGTTCAGCCAATGAAGGCTGTAAAAGGCTGTAGGCTATAAAACTATTTGGTGGAATGTTATACACTCCTAGAGTACCACTGACATCTAAGTACTCTCCTTCAATTTAGCATGCCTGAAGCCTGCAAGGCCAGCAGTGCAGAAGGGTAGAAGATAGATGTTAAAGGATTTCAATCTCCTCTCCACATGTGTTTTTCTCTCAGGCTTTGCCAGGTTTATAAAGCTAGAGAAAGGGATCAAAACTTAGGGCAAACATAGTTTTGAATAAAAAGAAAATGGTCTGAAACTTCTGGGAAGTTACTGGAAAAGAAATGACAGCTTGCTGACATTTTTCCATCAAATTTCAAAAATGCTGGATAAAATGTCATGCAGTCCCCAACACCAGGATACAATCTCTTTGAAATCTGTGGGCAATATCACAAATATGAGATTGGATTTGCATAACATGTACCATTGCACACGAGTTTTGTGAGCAGACACAAACATGCAAGTTCACCCAATAATTAAATAAACAAAAAGCAGAGTAGCTGGGAAGATTCCAAACACCACGTCTTAGTTACTTAATCACCCTGCAAACACATTTCAGATTATTCTGGTTTTATTAGTTTCATGTTAAAATGCAAATCACATACTGTAGTTTTAATGACACAATAAAATAGAGAATAATTTTTGGCATAAAGATCTACTAAATAGATTTCTTCCCCACCAAATTGGCTTGTCCGATACATCCTCTGCTCAGTTTTAGTTCCTTCTCTACATAGCAGCTCTTTTGGTAGGACGCCAAAGCCTGTCAATTAACAGTAAGCCTATCCCTTATGAACAGAAGCAGGGACTGTGATCATGTTCAACTAAGATCAAGGATTAGTAAATCAGCATGGCACCAGATTGCAGGCACTATTTAAACCCCACAAGCCTACAAGCCAGTGCAGCAATATTATATTCCATCTGGATGTGGGGAACAAAATCTCATAGTTACAGAGGAACTCACTTTTTACCTTTCCTGTTCAGGCAATTACAAGTCAACTTAAAATGAGCCCTGATTTAATCATGTCGGCTCTCTCAAATGCCAGTTAGGAAATATCCCCATGCTGCCACTGCTGGTATCTTATCAAGGACTTTCCATCAAATTACACATATATCATTACACCCACTATAAATTATAGAAGACTGGATTTTTTACAAGCAAACCAAATATTGCACCAAAGCTGGCACAAAGGTTTCTTTTTAGAGCTTGAAGAAGTGTAATGCTATCTCACCCCTTGCCTGGCACATGGCGTTGTTTCTGCCACTTGCTGCAGAATCAGACACACTGCACATGATGAAACATTTTGTTTACTCAGAGTCTGAGTTCAGGGCTTTGCCAGAAAATGGCCACCCAGTACAGTGTACATCCCATGTTCCCTATAATCATTCTTTCCCTCAGGGATTTTTAATTTTTTTTTTTTCCTCCTTAAGAAAGGCATAGGTTTCTTTTATCCCAGATCAAGTGACAAGAGAAAGAACTGGGATGTTTGCTGCCAGGTAAAATACAAAGTCATGGAGGTCCAGGGGGATCTCATTCCACAAACCTACTGCCAAGTTGAAAACAAATGATATTATCAGAAAATGATCACAGAAAGCAAGCCTTGCTCAAATGAAAAACAGTCTTTATTAACCTCTCTTTGAAATGACCTGAAAGCAAAGTCAAAGAACAATGAGGGAGGGTGACCTGCCTCACTACTGCTGCTCCCACCAACCATCCTCAGCTGGAGCAATGCCTCGTGACGTGCCAGACTGCTGGTGTCAACACAGAGATAGCTCTGCAGCCAGAGGAGATACTGGGGCCTTTAGGCAGAAGCTTTGCTTTAACACTGCCTCCCTTGCTGAGCAATAATTTCCTATATCTGAAAACTAAGACTGAAGGAAGCCGAGGCTCTTATTTTCAGCCTTGGTGCTTTTGACTTCTTTTTTCTATGACAAGCATCACATAAGGAGGGAGTAAGGTCATCAGCTGAGATGTCCTAATCTAGTGCCCAAGGGGTGTCTTATGAATTGAACTACAGCACTTTCACAGCAGGCACTTGGGCTACTTCTATGCTGCGGAACCCCAGAATACGTGTCAGTTCTCGGTCCTGGTGGCTTCTGCAGCCACTTTGCTGCACCATACTGGGACGAGAGCTCGGCAGAAACCATCTCCTCTTCTCCCTCCCTCTTGTCCAGTCTCCTGGTGAAAGGCAGACATGCAGCCAGGAGTGCCCCTTGGCACTGCCCAGACAGATGTCATTTGGCATCAGCGAGGACCACAACATAAGGGATGTGTGTCCAGGCATACCGTGTACATTTGCACTTTTGTTTGGGATTCATCTGTCCTGGGGATTCATAGATTTGATAGCTGAATATCTGTCCCTCAGCTAGCCACGACTGGCTGCTTCTGCAATCAGAAAGGAGAAAAAAGCATTTTGAAGGTATGACTCATGCCGTCTTAAAGCAGATGCCAAAAATATGGTCAAATTCTCTTCCAATTAATACAAAGGCAGTCAGGGAGATGAGTGCACACAGACATTTATTCTGTGGGTATCTAAAGACAGCAGATAGCAGTTTTAGTCTTTGCGACTCGGCAGCATGGCCCCCTTTGCTGAACACCTGGAGTTTACTGGGATGAAAGTGATTGAAAGTCACTGTCCTGTTAAGGACAGCAATTAATCTGAGACTACAAATAGTATAAACTTAATGTCAATTATTTACTTCCACATTGCACACAGATCCTGAAACAAAGGATGGAGCCTGTAGATTTCTGCAATTCACTGCAAGACATATTAACCAGACCCAGCTGGTTTTGACCTCTTTCACAAGTATCCCACCAAAACCAATTTCTTAGCAAATCAGGTTTCCTCCTCCTTCAGAGTGCTCTGATTCAGAAATCCCTCTTGCTCAGGACTTCCCTGTGGGCAACATGGCTATCAGCATGGATATTAAGCATCAATCATCTTTTAGCACATCTGCTGTGCTGTGTAAAGGAATTTCTTTAAATGCTTATGAGAGGGAAGAGCTGTAAACCTCTCAAGCTCTTTATTAAAAGCATTTTAAATGATGTTGCCAGTCATCCTTAATGGAAGAACCATTGAAATCCTTATGCATGGCCGTGTTTCTTCCAGTGACAAGTCTAAAAAGAGACTTTCTTCTATTCCCAATGATGCAGGCAAAAGCTCCTTATTTATAAATACAACTTTTAGTGTAAATTTATGTCGAAGCAGCCTAGGAACTGCTAGCATATTCTTGAATGCTTTGCTGAAAATGTCACAAGAATCATGGCCACAAGTACTGAGTTTTAAGAGAATTGTGTCGCATGTCTGTCATGACAGAGGGACTATTGTAGGAGAAAAGCTTTCTTAAAAATCAGGGTTTTTAATTTAATTAACACCTGAAGGTCATTAAAGAGAAAAGATTTGTTATGCAAATGAATTACTTCTAGTGATACTGTCAGGTTTGTCCCTTTAAATTGTACTTACAAGAAAAAGATAGTTTGTCTCACTTGATGTTTAAGCTACATAATTGCTCAGATGGACTTTTATTGGCTTGCCTGGTGTCTGATGGTCTCTGAACAGCTAAGTAAGAGAAAGGAAATGAACAGGCTGCAGAAGTTCTGATTGTGAAACAATTGCTCTTTGGAAGTGTTACCATGCCAAGCGAAAATACAAGAACTGAATGTAATTTGGCATTGCTAGAACTTGTCAGTGCTTTTTCTTCTCTTAGCAGTATCCTCATGTGACAGGATTTGGTTATGAGGAAACTCCTAGAGCAATGCTCTATCAGGTCCGTAAGGAGTTTCAAAGCCCGTCTAAAAAGAGGGAGGAGAGATGGCAAAGAGAATGGAGATCTACAGGAAAATACAAGGAAGCCTGGTGTAGATTTCCCAGTTCTCTTTAAAGCCAAGATGTACATGCCAACAGCTCCTCTGTGTCCTTGAATTCTCAAACTATGAAGTAAATGCACACAACCCTTTTTTTCTACCCCAACCAAGCAGAAAAACCTTCCTATTGCTGAATTCTATTTATGTGCCTCAGTAGAAGACATAAAACAAGTTTAAAAAAGTATCCAGTGCCAAGTACAATGACATTTTCAGCAGAATTTATGTTAATTAGAGGCTGAAATAATAAATAATCACTAATGCTATCAGCTGATGGGTAGCATTTGTGTCAAACAGCAAAAGCTACTAACAAGCAGTACTACAGTTTCATAACATGGGCTTTTATTCAAGCAAAAAATCCCCACAGGTTTTAGGATTTTTTTTCCCTGCCGATCTTCTGCTGAGCTTATCAAGCTGAGCAGTCATGGAATCAATCTCACTGAGGAGCCGCAATTTCTCCCCAATTCATGAAGCTTAAAATCACGGCTTTGGCAGCAGCCCTCCCACCCACCCACAGCTTTCATGGATCCAGATATAATGTAATTTTATTTTTATCCTGTATGGTTTTACATGGAAACTCAGAAATACATTTGCACCACCGCGTAGTGTCTGTGAAAGCATCAGGAAAGCAAATTCTGCATTTGCAAGTTCGGAGAGATCTTTCAAATGCTCCAGTCACCAATGCCTTTTGAGGGGCTGGAGGAAGAAAACAAGCACCTTCCTCCTTGCAGGTAGATGACAAAATAATTGGCTCTACTTTCTATGCTGGTGTTGATTCCCTTATCTTTATGGACTATTTATATAGTCGTAAAAGCACAAGACTGCTGAAATCCCAGTTATACCCCTGTCCTCTATGGCCAAGGAAGCTCAAGCATCCTAATTCCTTTTTAACCACCGTCAGTCTAACATGTTTTTAATATCTCCAGTAATAATGAAGTCTCCCAGTGTTATTCCAGCATTTCGGCTTCCAGACCTGGCAGGATTTTCCTGTGCCTGACCTGAATCTGTATTTGATGCAGTGTAAGTCTGCTGTTTCTCTCCCATTCAGCTTAAACAAGAACGGTTTAGTCCATCCCTGCTGCAGCCTTTCATGTACTTAAAAACTTGCCATGTTACACCTCAGCATTCACTCTGCTAGTGCAAGCAGGCTTGAGATGTTATGTTTTCTGGAGCTCTCATCATTTTCACTGTTCCCCCTCCAATTGCTCTTCCTAAAATGTGACACCCCAAACTGCAACAGCATTTCACGCAAGGCCTTGCTAATGGAGAGCAGAAAAGAAGAACTGGACATGATGTGCTGTATTACAATTTATACACCCAGCCTTTTCAGTTTATCTCCTCTTTGCCAGAACATTTGAATTCTATTCCTGGACCTCCGTGCCAACATCCCCTCTCAAGTTTTTGCTTATTTGCAAATGTATTGAATGCAGTTGCTATGCTATCATTTAAGCTGTTAATGAAAACTGACCCAGATCACTGACACTCAGCTGCTCTTTTTCAGTGTAGTGAAACATGCTGTTTCATGGTGGGAAAACACAGAAAATATTATTTTCTTTGTTAATCTCTGAGTATGCATATTGTGGTACTGTTGTTTGTAATGGGACGATCTACAGAAGCTCTGTATTTTTTATATTTCAAGAACTTTATCAAATTTCAATGTATATACGTTTGAAACCTGGCTTTTGTTTTATAGAGTGCTTTGGGGTTTTTTTCCCCTCTTTGTTTCACTTTGCTTTTTCACAGCACAGAATGAATATGATCAAGGGAAATAGTCACCAAGTTGAAAGAATGGTGGGACTTATTACAAGACACTTGAAAATTGCCTGTTAAAACTAATGTTTTCTTGGTAGATATGTTCAAGCCTAGGAATAAGCAACTTATTCTATCAGGATACTCTGTGCCTGTCATAGCTGGGCAGGAAAGAAGGTACTATAAAAAGTGAAAAACACACCAACATTATTCTTCTGCAAACTATGAGAGAAGATTAATTCTCTAATAATTCAAATAGTTGCTTGGGAAGAAGCCTGCCATAACAAAATTATTGGTAGGGCAAATAAATTTGAATAAATTTGGGCTAGGTTTAAATGCAGGGTTGGGGTTTAAATGCAGCTGGGGCTTAAATGCAGAGCATTAACAAACATTTGCTTAAGAAATGTCATTGATCATCTCAGTTCATTATTCTGTTGTCTTCTCAGGCATAAACTCCCACAAAAAAGAGTAGAGGAGGCTGTGATGAGTCCTTCTCTGAAGTGGACTTTAAGCTGTTGAGACAGATGCATAAATACTAAGACAGTTTTTTTTAATGATGATCACGACACAAAATTGTTCTTGCAGTCCTTTCTTTTAAGTATGTGTCTAAAAGTGCTATGAACAGAACCTCCTTCTCCTAACATAATGCACACCCGTGCTGTCAACTGACCTCACTCCCCAGACAAATCCTGGGTCCTGTACTTGTGTTATCATGCTGCAAAACTCTATTTTTTGGCATGAAACAGCATCCAGATACAGCACGAGGGGCAGTTCACTCTGGAGAGTGGTGACAGCAGACAGGCTGGGTGACAGTGCCACACGCAAGTGTGCCTGGTACGCAAACACAGCCCCAGACCCCTTCACTCACCCCTGCAAACCCTGGGTTTTGTGCTGTAAAACCACTGCTCTGGGGGGCTGTGGCACTGCCCTCTCATCACTTCTGGAGCCTGGAACTGAAGGAACACATGAAAAATAAGAATTAAGTCTAAAGGGGCACCACATGGGACCCAGTGGCCTGCCACACATGAATGTGACACGACTGTTTTAGAAAAGAGAAGCCCTGAGCAATGGATAAACATTTATCAGAGTGATAGACAGACAGTTTTGATGATCTGCAGAGGGGAAATCTCTCAGTCTACATGTAGAAATTCTGTCCTAGACTTCACTTTTCTCTGGAGATTGAGTTTTAGAAATTCAGGGCATTATTTTAAGAATACTGCCTTTGCTGGCAAAAATGTGTGTTCAAAGTGGGTGAGTGGGTTAGGTGAAGACTTGCCTAGAGCAATGTCAGGTTCTGGGTCCCTTGGCTACAGGCAAAAGTGGACTCTTTGCACATTGCCCCGAAATAGGAGTGTTTGAGGTCTAAACACACTTCCTAATGGAGTAGGATTTATCCTAGAGAAGACAGAGCAACATTTTCCAAATATGTAGAGGACTGCTATATCATTATACTCATTTTTTATTGATGCATCTTGTCCACACATATTTATTGATATGTGTTCTGTGAGGGCTGGAAAACTTGGATAGAATGGCAGAAGGAAAACGTCAGGTTAGGAATGACAAATGACACTGTAGCAGCAGAAATGGAGAAGCAGCTGGACAGATGGTCTGAGGGGAAATTGGGACCTCTGACTTCAGGGTTGCTTAAGAACAAGTTGGGTGAGACTCCCTAAGCAATTCGAGTGCATAGATGATTCTGCCTTGGAAAGACCTAGCCCAGCCCCTGAGGTCACATCCATGGCTCTACCCAAGGTTTTATGAGTGTTGCTGTGGGTGCATCACAAGCAGGATAGAGAAATGAGCATTATTGATTAAATGAGAGGCTGCTCAGCAGCACAGCATTGCACAAAGCAAGGATAGCTCTGTAAAAGCAGGCACAAGATCCTTGGGGAGCTCTAATCTGTGAGTAGCTACCAAGTCTGGCAAATATTCAGATGTTTTACACAGCCAGCCTGTGAAAAAAGGAAGACAAGTTAAACTTCGTGTTTAGGTGCTGGAGCGTGTTCAAAGGGAGATGATGAAGGTTCTAGAGAACAAGTCTTATGAGAAGGGGCTGAGAGAACTGCAGTTGTTTGCAGCAGCTACTTTCAAGAAGGAAAAATACAAATAAAAAATTAGTAAGAGTGCATACTCTTATTATTCCAAGAACTATCTCCTTTTCTCTAGCACTGTTTCTGCTACTGTAACAAAGCAAATCATAATTAACTGGGGACCTGAAGATTCCTCACATTCCAGCTAAATCCTGCAATTTTCCTGTCCAAAAACCCTCATTATATTTTCTTAGCAAAATTGTTAAAACCTACATAACAGCAAAGCTTCTGTCCCCAATCTCCCTGGGAACACGAGGCTCCTGGGGCTGTGTGTGCAGTTCAACCTGCATTCACAAAAGCAGCAACAGAACTCACACTAACCCAGGTGTGCTCCCACCCTCACAGGCCTTGATTAGGTGATCACAAAGCCAGCACCCTACCCCCCAAATCGTATGAATTTTGTCTACAAAGTTGGGCACATGGGTGTTTCTTTTAGTCTAACCCAACTCCTTTAATTGATGTGTCAGAACTTTTATTGCTGTAATCACTCTTCTCTCAAACGTTCACATTAACAAATTGTTCAGCCTTGATATGCTATGTACTTACTAAAAGAAAAACCTTGTTTTCGTCTGGAGATGGTACTTCAGAAATATAAGCACATAGAAATGTAGAAATGTCTTTTGATGAGCTGAGTGCCTTGTTTGTGACTGTATCTCCTCCATAAAGCTGTACTTGCTTTGTGTTTTTCCTGTGACCAGTCCTCAGGTTTTTAAGGCTTGCACTCAGTGATGAATGTGTTAGATCTCTTTTCCTTCTCCATTTCCTTTTCTTCTCCTCACCTCTCCTCTCCTTCCTTCATTCCCTTTTTCCTTCTTAATTTTCCTTATTCATAAGAATCTGCCCTTGTTTATTAATGATCTGTAAGTCAACAGCATCTCAAAGACATCGAGGTGCTGGAGCGTCTCCAGAGAAGGGCAGTGGAGATGGTGAAGGGTCTGGAGCAGAGGTGCTGTGAGGAGTGGCTGAGGGAGCTGGGGATGTTCAGCCTGGAGAAAAGGAGGCTGAGGGAGGGCCTTACTGCTCTTTACAGCTTCCTGAAAGGAAGCAGTGGGGAGCTGAGTGTTGGTCTCTTCTCCCAAGAAACAAGTGATAAGACAAAACGAAACAGCCTCAAGTTGTTCCAGTGGAAGTTTAGATTGGATATTAGGAAAGTCATCTTCACTGAAAGGTTGATTGAGCATTGCAACAGGCTGCCCAGGGAAGTGGTGGAGTCACCATCACTGGAGGTGTTGAAAACATGTGTAAATGTGACACTTGGGGACATGGCTTAATTGTGGACTTGGCAGTGCTGGGTTAACGGTTGGACTTGATGATCTTGAATATCTTTTCCAACCTAAATGATTCTTTGATTATGTAATTCAGGAAGAATAATTTGAAAAAACAATTCCCAGAAAAATACTTGGAATATATCTATGCATTCAGATGTTATCTTTTCACATTTTGATTAACACAAACACTGAAATAATATTTGTAGCAGATATTCATCCTGCAATGAACTCCTAAAGCTTTCTCTTTAAACACACATTTCACAAACTGTCTCCTAGGTTAATCAATACTTAGTATTTTCTCATTGTGAACAGAAGGGAGTGAACCCTTGCACTGGCTGGTGCCGAGACAGAGCAGGACTCAGCTTCCTTATAAGAAATAAGGAAATTCAGCCTGCCTTCCTCTCACCCAGTGGTATTTAACATAAACAAAGAAGTACCATAACCACCATTATTCAAGAAAACAACAGAACTACCTTTTCTAGCACACCATGGTTTTATTCTTCAGGGTACAAGTACATTGCATGTGTGTGTGCACCTGCCTGCACATGCCACATAACTGGGGAGGGGGGAAGTTAGCATGGAGAATAATGTAATTACTCATTCTTGAATAGAAGGATAATTACTGTCACAGAAACCCACATAACTTGCAGATCTTTTTGTTCTTTTTAAGATGATAAATACAGTATTTTCCATTTTCTAACAGGATGCATCCTTTTCCTTCGGATTTCCCTTCCCCCCACTTAAGCTGAATTACATACATTTCAAATTAATAACAAGGGTTATCTGTTCCCATATAGGAAAAGAAAAGCTTATTTGGATTTTTTAAAAATAAAAGTAATTCAATGTCTCTGGAATCACAGTGGTGAGTCACTGATTGGGCTGTCACCTGTAACAAACTTCCTTTAAGAATGACTTTCAACAGCATACCTAGAAGAGGATGGGGAAAAAGAGGCAGGAGCAGAAAAAGACACAGTGACAGACCACAGGCTAAGACTTTTAGACTTTTAAAACTCACACTGTGAATCTCATGTTTAAAAGCAATGATCACATTTGTGTGTCCTGCTGTCAGTCACTCACAGAGCATAATCTGGGGGCAGGTGGTAGGCAAAGCAGTGCAAAATGACACACGAGCGACCAGGAGCTCACAGCTTCTGACAGCTGGCCAGGTGCCCTCTCTGCTTCTCCCTTCCATCCAGAGAGGCCTTTGGAAATGGAGAGAATTGTCACTGTGTGAGTAGCTGTCTGTTTGAATGGGGACATAACTTGCAAGATATTCTCCTAAACAGCTTCATTGAGAGAGCTCTTTTAAGCCCTGATGCCAAACCTTAAGCAAGAGGAGTACTTCTGTTAGTATAAATTTATATATATTAAAAAAAACCTGCCTGACTTTAGGACATTAGAGCAACAGAAGTAGAAGAGGTACTGGGAACTGCTTTAATGGGACTTTTTAGCAGCTGCGGACAGAACAAGCCTGCTCTTCTTTAGTGATGGTGTTGCTGAGGAAAACACTTCAAAGCCTCCATGGGAGCCTGGAGCTCACAGACATCTTTATGTCTCTGTGAACAACAGCAGTTTAGGCATCATCTGTTCTCACATATTCTGGAAAAAAGGATTGAGACTATTCCTGCACAGCAAATCCCCACTAAGGTTATGCTTATATTGCAGTTAGCTTAAAACTGACTGGGTTTTGATGGCATTATACCATTAACTGATTTCAGTGTGTTTACTGGGATTTTTCTCCCACCTGTGACCTCAGAATCACAGAATTGTTTAGATTAGGAAAGACATCTAAGGTCAAGTCCAATTGTTAAACCAGCACTGCCAAGTCCATTATTAAACCATGTCCCCAAGTGTCACATTTACACATATTTTCAACACCTCCAGTGATGGTGACTCCACCACTTCCCTGGGCAGCCTGTTGCAATGCTCAATCAACCTTTCAGTGAAGATGACTTTCCTAATATCCAATCTAAACTTCCACTGGAACAATTGAGGCTGTTTCCTTTTGTCCTATCACTTGTTTCTTGGGAGAAGAGACCAAAACCCAGCTCCCCACTGCTTCCTTCCACGTGCTTGTAGAGCATGATAAGGCTCCTCCTGAGTCTCCTTTTCTCCAGGCTGAACACCCCCAGCTCCCTCAGGCACTCCTCACAGCACCTCTGCTCCAGACCCTTCACCATCTCCACTGCCCTTCTCTGGACACGCTCCAGCACCTCGATGTCCTCCTTGCAGTGAGGAGCCCAAAACTGAGCACAGAATTCGAGGTGGCCTCAGCAGTGCCACGTACAGGGAGATGATTGCTGCCTTCATCCTGCTGGGCACACCTTGCTGACCTTTGTGCTGCCTCAGTTTCACTGTCACTAATAACCTGCTATGTCTGAATATGCCTTTTTGAGCTTCTGTACACTAAACCTGAAAAACCCTGAGCCAGGGAAACGCTCTCTGCTCTTATTTTTTAAGTAAGTCTGGTAAATAATGCAATTTGTGTGGCACTATCCCGAATCCCCCCACCTGAAGACATTTCATCCAAGAAAAATTACTTTGCCAGTTCCAGGAGCTGATACCTTGCTATGAAAATAATAACAAATAAACAAGAACAGGCTACTCCACAGTCCACCAGAAATAGCAGGCTGCCTGCTCCAGGCTCCCATTGAAATTCTGTCTGTTTGCAATAGCATCCTTAGCAACCAAAAAATCACACGAGACAATTCATGTAGGTGAGGTGTATCCAAGCAGCCAGCATTTCAAATGCAAGCTTTTCTTGTGGGCCTGAAAAGCTAATTTTTTTACAAAAATCTCGAATTTATTTAAAAGTCTTATCCAAGATATCTTTCTCACTCACAGATTTAGCATATCAATGTTCCTGGGAAGTCATAATCATTGCTTTCATTCTATAGATTTCCTTGCCCTCTAACAACTCAGATTGTGTGTTGTCTCAACCATCCCCTTCAAGTCAGCTCTGACAGCTGAGTCAGACCAGAAGAATGGTTGAATTAAAAAGCCTGACAATCCTCTACCCCTTATTCAGCCAATAACCTCATTTGTTCATTGATTGGAAATTAAAGATGATAGAAGTGCTTTTATTATTTTTGTTGGTGATGATCTACAACTCTGCTATTTTGTGCAAACCTTTCTATTACTCACTTAGGGCCAAATTACTGTGCAGACAGAACTGGAAAGCCCATAATAAAATACAGAAAAATGTCAGAGTGGAAGCAGTTTCAACCAGGCAGGTGTATCCTACCAGTGCTCACAGCCCAGCTGAAGGTTCGCACCTTAAAGTCCCAGTGCTGACTGTTCCTTTTTGCAGCAACATGCCAGAAGGATGTTTGCAGGATGTCACTTCTCCAGCAGTGGGAATAGAGCAGTTGCTTCACTGGCTGCAGAGAAACACTGCACTGCCTGGGGTGAAAATGGATATGTCAGTCCCTCACTCTGCTAAAACTGGAGCTAAGGCATGTGTTAGCCTCATTGTGTGTTCTGCTGATAGCTGAAATGTTCTCAGTGGTTCAAAATTCATATTTTTGCTCTCCTAATTATCCCTTAGCTTAGCTTCTGATATTGGAAAATTATCCTCTAATTCTCTTCCTTGAATCAGATGGTTTATATTTTTAAAAATTCTTGATTATACTCATTTTCATACCCCTACTTAAACATAGTTAGCATTTGCTGACCTCTATCCCATGTTAAAAGAGAGATGAATTGACTGCAGTCACTCCAGCTGTTCACTAAATATTTTCCACATTTCTAGAGTGGATTTTTTATTCAATATGAGTTTTCAACTTCAGTATCTGAAAGATTCCTTTTTAAAAATGTTCTTCACACTTATCCATCCGGGCTTTTGACATCTAAAATGTTGTAATTGCAAGATCTGAGGTGCTTCTAAATAAAAAATCTCAGAGACACTTATTTTCTGAAGGTGGGACATGGAACAGGCTGTGTTCACACAGGCTGCTCTGCAAATTGTGAATGACTCCTGAACTATATGTCAGAACGTCTCTCTTCACCTCATGTCTTCTCCTCTTGTACAAGATGAGGAGTCAAAATGCCTTGATCCAACCTTCAGGGGAATATCTCTTTGAATATCTAAAAGGTTTTCTTTCCACTTGCTCTGAATAGTTGTAGCAACATTCTGACCTTTGGTAATGCCCATTACCCCTGAACCATATCCAAACTTCTGATGCTTTTTCATCAGTCTGCTCTGAGATGCACTGTCCTTAACTTATGGGGTACATTAATTTTGGGAAGTGTAGGACTCTATTCAGGACTTTAAAACATCCAGAAAAAATATTGGCAAGTTTGTAAAAAAAAGAGCTGAAGAGCAAAAAAGATCTAGTATTACACTAATTATTTTTGGCTAATTATTTTTCCAAGCAAAAAGCTTCCTTCTAATTTTCCACAGTACTAATTTTTTACCTAAGCAATCAGAGTTAAAATATGTATTTGAGGCTTTGACACCAAAATGTATTTGAGTTATCTGGGTTCACATAGCCTTTCTTTACATCTTTTTTGGATAGTAAAGCTGTTAATAGAATACTGATATTAAGGAAAAAAACATCAAGTTCTAAGAAGAGAAAAAAATCCTTCTGTTTATCACTAGCTCACTCTCAGACAGACAAACACTTTCTTTGCTTTGAGGAGGACAAGAGCAGTACATGAAAAAGAACTGCATAAACACCAAGGGCATTTCTTTGGAGTGTCGAATAAAAGTTAACTGGCAAAATGAAAATACATAATCATCCACAGGCACCCCAAGGGTACTAATTGGCTCTCAAAAAGCTCAGAGCACCTTCTCAGACACTGTGTGCTTGCTACTCATTCCTGGGGTAACCATCGTGTGTGTATGGCCGAGGGAAAAAAGGCATTTTTTGACAAAAGACCAGGTGCTCACAGGAACAACCCCCAGTTGCAGGACAGTAACAAAAGAGCAGCCATAGGGTGGATGCAAAACTGGCCAGAAAGCTGTGCTAGGAAATTAGTTATCAATGGTCAACCATCAAATTAAAAGGATGTATTGAGAGGGATTTCCCAGGATTCTGTCCCGTGTCTATTCAATATTTGCATTATTAGCTTGGATGGTGGAATAGAGATCATACTTTGTATATTTACATCTGACTCTAACTGGGTAGGAGCTGGAAGTGATTTGGAGGGCAGGAATCAGACTCTGAATAAGCTTTGAGAAACTGGAATTGTCTGAAAGAAATAGATGAAAAGTTCCACGTTCGTTTCTGCATTTCAGCTGCTTAAATTCAGAGAGGGAAATGATTGACTACCTAAGAGCTTTGCAGGATCTGGAGTTGTCACAAACTGAATGTCAGACAAAGACATCATGTGGCAGCAAAAAAAAAAATCCCAACATGCTGAAATGTGTAAACAGGAGGGTCATCTGTAAGACAGACAAAGTAATCCTTCTGCTTTACTTGAGGCTGATAAAGCCTCAACTAAGGCATTGAGTTCTAGTTAGAGTGTCTGATTTGCACTGAAGTTGGACAGAGGCTATACAAGGCATGTGTCCTAATCAGGACATAGCAAAAGAGTAGTTGGAGGAAATGCAATGGCTGGAAAAAGAAGACTCAGGGAACTGATCAACAGTTTTCAAAAATATAAAGACCAGGGCAATAAGGAGAGCAACAGATGACTGCCACTTTCTCTTCAACATATGTGGTGTATATATCTTAAAGCAACTCTTTCTAGACCATTTATTTGTCTTGTAGTTACTATGGGTCATAAATAGTAAAAGGTTCTAAAAAGTCACTGATATATTATTTTTGTATATAAAACTCTGTTCTCCTTTTTTCAGGAAAAAACCTTTACTAGAAAAGGAGATGTCATTTGTAGGACATTGATAATTCATCTAGTTATTTTATTTTAGACTTGCTTCCTTTATTCCTTCTCACAGATATCTACCACATTAACCTCTTTCATCACATTACTTTTGTGCTTGCTTGCCACAAACTCTCCTTCCTCCTCCAATCCCTGAAAGCCCTATTAATATATTAACAAATTTCTGTTGGTTTTCTATTACTGTGGACCCAGGCATCATTCTCAAATTACTTCAGTGGTTGATATCCTCATCAGCCACGAAATACCATTTCCTTCACCGTAAGGAATGAGAGAGAAGTCATCCCCCTTTTCTCTAACCCAGTTTGTTCAACTGAACTCACCACAACCTGGTCTTCTCCTGAACACTTCATTACAGTCCTGTGTTTGAATGCCTTTACATTCCCTTGGCATGATAGGTGATAGCATTTTCTCCTTCAGCGCACTTACAGAACCCAAAACACATGAATCATTCACAAAAGTATAGTCCTGCCATCCTGCTGAGTAACTCTTTAAGGCCAGGAATTGCAGTTCAATCCCCTGTACAAGCACCTAAGTTTCTGGCACATGGGCTTTTTCCCAATTTTATTGCCCTCCATGAGCATTTCAGTTAATGACTCACATATGGGGGGGATATAAGGTGGTGAAAATAAGTAATATTCATGTTTCACTAGAACGACCTTTCTGTTTGAGATGGTCTGAGAGGTGCACAGAGCAATGAAAAATAAAATGTCTCCCACGTCCTGCCACAGGTTACCATTTCCCCAGTTCTTGCGGCACAACAGAGGTGGCCCCTCTCCCTTAAGCCCCTCACAAAAACCTGTCCTGGCCAGTAGGCTGCCAGCATTCACACTGAAGGACATGGAGGAGAGCTCATGGTTCAGCCTCCTCCCTCTGCTCTACAAACATCCGTACACAGCAGCCATGAGGAAGTGAAGAGCTTGAGGACCATAAGTGAACTTCAGCAGACATTTACTTAGTCAAAGTATGTCTCAGCACTCCATTTCCTCTAGTTGCCTAAGCATGCCTTGGGCTTCTTTCTGTCTCTGAAGAGGTCTTCACAAGACCTGAACATCATTTCTATGAGGTATTCCAAGACTACTACTGATTCATTGCCATGTTATAAATGTCTTTATTGGACTATTTCTCCTTGTCTGCCCCCTCAAGTGTTCTACAGGAACACCTATTATTGAATCAATGCAATTTAAATAGCACCAGTTCTTGAAAAAGTCAGCAAAACACTGCAAGAATATCCACTGAAAGATGCACTTACTTAGTTTTCTCTAGAGACTGGGTGCAGCACAAGTGAAAAGTTACTGACTGAGCCAGCCTGTGCACAGGTGTCCCTTAAGGCTCTATTGACTCAGGGATGGCCCCTGAGGTGGCAGGGGGTACAAATCAAATGCCAGCCCAGCTTGCTTCTGCTGGACCTTTGGATCCAACATCTGGAAAGCCCAAGCAGAAATCTGAGCACCAAGTGGCTTGTGCAAGTGCCTTTTCATGCACAGCAGTGGGGATAGCCAGATGTGCTGTGCAGCCTCCACCTGTGCTGCTGTGCAGCCTCCAGCCACCAATCACACTTGTAGTAAAAATTCTGGGCAGAAGAAATGGTTAAAAACACCGCCTTTTGTGGGCTCACACGTCTTTTCTTAAAGCCATCCAATATTTCATGTCAGATAACACTGGTCCAGGCTGAATTCAGCCTTCTACCAATACATCTCACATGCTCTGGATAAAGGGATATTTTCAAATCAGCATTGCCAAGGGCACCCTGTTGGGTACAGATCAGATCCACATTTACTGCGAAGGTACAGAAATAAGATTTTAAAATTAAGCCACGTAAAATGAGACTGAAATATTTTATAAGAAAGCTACTTCTTTTTTAACTTTAATTTTTGTGGAAGACTCTAAATATAGTGTTCTATGAATACAGTTTTGTCTTCAAAACCTATGCATTATCTGAGTGTAGTGATACATCCAAAAACCTCACAAAAAGTGAAACATTGTTGTTCATTGGTTAAGCCACCATCCATTTTGTGAAAGTTCAAAATTCATCTTTATTTTACATTTCTGTACCTTCATATTTATACATCAGACAGTAGTACATTACTAAATTGACCATTTTTCACTTTATACTTTTTTAAATGATTGTTCACAACATTTTAACATGGATGTATAATAAACCTTTTTTTGTAGGAAGTTCATCTCACTGGTTCAAATGGATTGGCATTGTCTGCGAGGTCTTATTTCAAAATTATTGCACTTTCATCCTTTTCGTCATGCCACAAGTTGTGAAGTCCAAAATATTTACCTTTCTGATTGTCAGTCTTTCCTTCATAGAGATGTCTGAGAGAAGACAAAATAGACAACTTGTTTTGTTGAATCAATAGAGGCATATTATCACAGCAAGATTATAATTCAGGTGTACAATACCTGCATTTTACAGCGCACAAAACTGAAACTGCCATGTGCTGTGTGTCACAGCAGGTAACTAATATCAACAAAGTACCAGAGTCTATGTTCAAATATTGTTGTATGGGTCTAACTTCAATCCACAAAAGCAAGGCAATTCAAAGTTCAGACTTAAACTCTATCCATAATCCACTCTCTTCAGGAATTGCATTATGAATGCAGCTGAATTCTCATCTCAGGTCTTTGCAGCTCCGTGTTGCCACACAGTGAGAGAAAGCAAACCCATTGTTACACTTCTATGCAGATTCCTATCTGTTGCTTTATATCTGGTAAGGATACCATCTACTGGCATTTGTGTTTACTTGAGGCCAAAACCTGAGGCTTTGGAGACAGGCTGTGATCGTTGCAAAAGGTGTTTGGGATGAATGAGTTTCTATAACTAAGTATTTCTCTTTGCTTTTTGGGGCATACAAGAGTTTTGGGTTTGCATGGCCAGGTTTTCACAGCAGAGAGGCTACAGAGGTGGCTGCAGTGAGAAGATGCCAGAAGCTTCCTTCATGTCCAGCAGAGCCAATGCCACCGGCTCCATGATGGGTGTGCTGCTGGTCAAGGCCAAGCCCATCAGAGATGGTGGCAACACTTCTGTGATAACATATCTTAAAAAAAGAAAATACAAGTTATTGTGCAGTTGTAATTGTGCTCAGAGAAAAGCACAGTGAGACTATGTGAGAAGAACAGCCCTGCAGACACCAAGGCTCTGTGGAGGAGGGGCAGAAGGGGCAGAGCTGAGACTCCTCTGCAGCCATGGTGAGACAGATGAGCCCCTGCAGCCCATGGAACACCATGGCGATGCAGAGATCCACCTGCAACCCATGGAGAAGCCCCATGCCGGAGCTGGATGCCTGAGAGGATGCTGTGACCCTGTGGGAGGCCCAGGCTGGAGCAGGTCCTGGCAGGGAGCTGCACACCCATGGAGAGAGGAGCCCACACCAGAGCAGGTTTCCTGGCGGCACTTCTGACACCGTGGGGAGACCCATGCTGGAGCAGGGTGTGCCTGAAGGACCGCACCCTGTGGAAGGGTGACCCACCTCGCATCATCCCATTGCCTATGGGATGGATTCATGCTGGAGAAGTTCATGGAGAATTGTCTCCCATGGGAGGGACTCTATGCTGGCACAGTGGAAGGACTCCCCTCCCTGAGCAGCGGCAGGAACAACCTGTGATGAGCTGACAGTAACCCCCTCTTCCCTGTCCCCCTACGCTGCTGGGGGGGAGGACCTACAGGTGGGAAGAGGGAAGGGTGGGGAAAGGTGTTTTTATGATTTATAGTACTTCTCTTCATCCTGCTCTGATTTTGTTAGTAATAAATTCAGTACACACCCCCAGTTTGAGCCTGTTTTGCCCATGTCAGTATTTGGTGAGTGGTCTCTCCCGGCCCTTATCTCCCCCCACTAATCCTTCCTTATATTTTCTCTCCCCTGACCAGTTGTAGAGTGGAGTGATAGAGCAGGTTTAGTGGGTGCCTGGCATCCAGCCAGGGTCAACCCACTACACGGAGGTAGGAAAACACCTATTTTTTGAACTTATTGTGGCAGTAGGAGCAGGCAGTCTGGTGTTGGTTTAGGCATCTTTTTGTACTGCCACTATCAGGGGACAGGAAAAAAGGAATATAAGTCCGTGTTGAAACCAAAATAAAATGGCAGCAATGGTTTTCAATATCAAGAACCTTTCCCTTCAGCCTGTGATTTTAGGCAAACCAGAATACAGTGTAGGAAGAAAATTAGTCTGTTTCCAGCTGAAGATGCAGAGGGAAGTATAACTACTGCCATCATACCTGAGCTAAGAATTTTGTATCTACAATGAAGATCAGATTTCAGGCTTGGAAATGAAGAAGGTTTGCGAAAACTGATCAACCCATCATGACCATATGTTAGTCCTATGACCAACATTATTTGTCTCTGATGGATGCATCTGCTACCAGGGCCTTTCATCTCCCACTGCTCAAAATCTGAATTCTGCTCCAGGCTGCCCTACTTCTCAGGAATATTAAATGTTTGCAGCTTTCTTTGTAGTATTGTCAGGATTGGGGTTTTGCAGCTTGTCCACAGATTTTGGAGTTAGCAGAAAGGAGAAGGCTTTGTGTTTTCCATGGGGTGTACCTGTGCCAGAGAAACATGGGATGGGAGCACCCTGAGAACTGCATCCTCCTCCCCAGAGGCATCTTTCCACATACATTATTTAATTGCTTTTAAAAAATATTTATTGCAGGTTTCAATGATATCAAAGCTCGGATTAACTGGCAGCAGAAGGTCAATCAGTATGGATAATCTGTAGCTGCAGGATGTGCCATATTGAAGAGCTTCATAACCACCAATACAGCAATCTCAAGCATTAAGACACCTTCAATTTTTGACACAAAAGAGACCTGACACTACAGTTTCACAGGTCCTCGTGAGCTTCTCCTCCTCCTTCAAGCAGCCCATGACTAACAACATAGCTATTGCTGGAAAAAATTAAGCCATGGTCGGAGCTGGAAGACTACAAGGTATTACTGCAGAGCAAATAAAAACAGAGCTAGAACTCTGTGCTGCAGAGGTATTCATCCTTTTTATTGCCTCAAAGAACAAGCCTAATCTTCTAACCCAAGCAGATTAGTAAACAGTACATTCAGCTTTCAGAGACCTTCAGTATGTCTGCAAGGCTTGTGATGTAGAATAATGTAGGTAAAAGGAAAGATGTGGAAGTTTTAGTAAAAAAAGATACTGAAATATAATAGTTGCTTGCTTTCTCTCTGATGTGAGGAAGACCAGAGAAGAGTCCTTTGTGTCAGTTTTATTTTGAACCTATTTTGTTGCCAGATATGGGAAAAGATTAGTTCACAGCTAATTGTGCCATTGGTTTTGTGATTCTGTGAAAACCCCCTAAAAGTCTGCATGCAAAACCAATGAGGTAGAACATGTTTGACAAGCTTAGTTCCAACTTGACCAATGTAGTAGGAAAATACTTTAAAATCATTGCCTCTCTTCAATAACAATAGTACATACAAGTGTTTACAAGAGGATTAAAAGCTGCTTTAGCGAGTTGTATTAAAGATTCCTGTATCAGACAAGTTTTATCAAAAAGCCTGTTGGAGCACTATGCAGCTGACCAGATGCAAACAGAAGCAGGTTATGCTTTATTTTGTGACTTTATTTTACCTGCTTTAAAAGGATGCTCAATGTATCTGTAAAATACACACTACGTGTACAATAAGCCATACCTATTGACAGCCTGCCCAATTACAACAACTGCAAAAAAAGCTCCACAAGCAACGACCCCTAGCACCTGGTAATTAAAATTGCTAATCACCAGCAATTATCTGGCACAGCTTTATAGCCAGGCAAAACAGTTTGACCCTTTGCCCATGGAAAGAAGAATGTTTGCTGTCTATTGATAAGTGCTTAGGCAAAGCCGTGTTCAGCTCACATCCATTAAGTGGCGACTAATAGGAAGTCAACAAAAGAGCTCTGACATCTGTAGTGGGCACTTCTAGCAGGCCAGGTTTGGGAGCACAGGTGTCCAGTGAGCTCCTGCCAAGGACCAGTGAGCAGGACATGGGGACCTCTTCTTGAAAAGAAAACTTGAGCTGCCAATGTTTCCCGATTGGCTCCTCCGCAACCAAAGAGTAAATGCAGTATGTTTCCAGGACAAAGATTAAAATAATTACTCTTGTCAGGAGTGGTGGCTTGTTTTCAAACTGTCTGCATGCATTCGGTCACAAAGAGCTAAGAAGTCCAGTAGGTTCAGTAATTTAGGTAGAGATTGTTCTTTGGTTTATTTCTGTTCTTATTAAGTGTTGAGTTAAATATATATAAAAATGTCTCTCTAGTGTGCTCTTTAAGTCTGAGATAAAGAGTTTGAGATAATAAGCTTTTCTTTTTTTCCCATATGACACTATTATGCTCAAAGCTATAAAATACCCTTCCATTGTTACAGCTCCAGGAAGATGCTGCTAGAGATTATTTGAACTACAATAAACAGCTTCATTAAAGCTTCTGATCTCACCAATGACTCTTACAAAGTCCCAGATAAAAAGATCACGTTTGGTTTCAGTTGGGTTTTTTGTTTTTGAGAAAGAGAGAAAGTCTGGCAAAAATATTGCAAGCTTTTAATAATGTAACGACCTACAAAACCTGAAGGACAAAGCATCCCTTAATCACTTAGGAATGCAAATTACTCCAACAGGCATCAGTAGAGATTACAAAGCAGGGGCTTCTGAAATCCAGAACCAAACCTCTGTAGCCTCATCCCTTCATGGGGCTTTGGGAGATCTTGGCACGTTAGAGTTTCAGTGTAAAAGGAAATTTACAGACACAAGAAATTTGGGGGCATTCTGACTTGCACATACCATGTTTTTCCTGCATAAGATGTCAGAGCCCCTCCATGTACATCTTTGTATTGTGACATGTAAAATCTGAACTGTTTTATTAATGTGAAGCAACACATCTGGCATGATACTTGACAGTATCTCCTAATGAAGTAATTCAAAGTGGACTTCTTTCTTAAGTCCACCTCTCAAGCTGCTTCAAGTTATGAGGTTTGAAAATAACTTAATTTTCTCATTACCATAACATGAATAACGCAGCCACAACTTACATCTCTGCACTATTTGCTTTGGCAAAGTCTGCATTCTGGCTGGATACCTTTTGTCTGCAGAGGACATCTCACAGAACCTGGTGTAACTCCTCTTAGCCCTTACACAAAAGTTGCCTTGCTAGAGAAGAAGCAATGTTACAATGGGCACATACATCTCACTCCAACACAGATTTAAAATGCAGGTAGAGTTTACATCCCAACCAAGGAGTCTGGAAACACTTTTGAGCCCTCCAATTCAGCCGCAGCCCAGGAGTTCTCAAAGAGTCTGTACACTTTACCAAAGCCAGTTGAAATAATTTAAATAAAATTTCAGATAAAATCATAAATAGATTAAAAAACCACCCGCCAACTTCTGCATTCCACATAGGTTTCTGCCTTTGTAGAAAATAAAATTTTCTGATTTAATTTTGGCATGTGCATGCATTATTCTCCATTAGATTCCAATTCTTGATCATTGATATCACCGTGAAATTGCTGTCTACTGCAGTCTGTAAGCTCCTGCCAGTGCGAAAGAGCAGGATTTCTCTTTGACAAATCTTTAGTGAAGTCAGAAATTAATGAAGTCACTGGAGATACACCTACTTACAAGCTTGGGTTGTAAAGTGCAAAGCAAGATGAAACAATAGATCATAAATTCTGGCATTGCTTGACATTCAGATTCTTCTGCCTGCAAGTCTCATTCAGTAATGATCCACAGCAGAAGAGCATGCTACCAGATTTGTGTAGTCTATCCATCACAGAGTAGATTACACTGGAAGACTCTTCTGTGGGTAAACTGAGGTAATGAAAAACATGAGGCAGAAGAGAAGAAATGGATTTTCTGACACTCTTTGCCCTTTGGACTCCATGAAATAGTAATGGATTTCAGAATGTTCTATTCAAATTGGGACATCATGGTCACCCAGGTTATGAAAACATATTTATCTGCCAACATTTATGCTGAAGAGTGATTTTTAATACCATTGGCCATGGAATGTCCAGTGGGGATAAAACATTCAGTTGTTTTTTGTTCCATTTCTGAGACCGAGTCTTTAGGGGTGGCAGTAGCATAGGCAAAGGAATACAGGGAACAGCAATTTAATCCCATGTTCAAAAACTGTGGGCTCAAAACAAACTAGATGATGGAGGTGGGGAGCTAATATGCAGCTCGTGTTACCAATCCTTCTATTTCTATTTCATGTATAATATGTGCTTAGCACAGAATCGATGCACGAATTTCACCAAATCACCACTTCACAGTGGTTTTCTCCTTCGTCTCTGTGTAATTCCAAAACAAAACCAACTTGTCCATTTCTCCTTCAGGTGAAAGCCTGGTTGTGCCCCACAGGTCAAAGAACCCATTCTGGGCATGCTTGCAAGAGAATTCCAGAGTCAAGAGTCTTCCACTGAAAGTGTCTTGCTAGAAACTGCAAGACAATTAAACCTGGGGAATCCCTCTTCAAGTGTCTATTGACCTCTTCTGTCCTGGGGAGGAAGAAGAAATGAAGGAGGTAGATTTCAAACCATTTAACTGCTGCACTCCACACAGCAGCACTGTTGAGCTGTGCTGGTGTAGACACAACACTGGGAAGGCCTTTGTCCCAGGATGGCACATCTCAGCTGGCACGCCTTCTAGGGGTTTCCCTGTTAGCCCCATGGATACACCCAACAAGAACAAATGCTCCACTGCAGAAATCAGTAAGGCAATGCCTACCTCACCACACCTTGCTCTAGATGCACATGGGGTAATAAACACTCCTGTACTGCCAGTGCTTTGTGGAAAAACAGGAAAATGCTCACCAAGAAATCGAATGGCTCTTCTTCCGGGGTATACATGTTCCTCCAGATTCCTTCTTCAGCACCAGCTCTGTCTTGCTCAGATTAAAGCTTAGCAAATTTGCTCATACCTTCCTCTCAAGCTCAGTCAGGTTTTTGATGGACAACAATGATGTTCCTCCTGGACTGGACAAACAACAGCTAAAGAGGACAACGTTGCCATGGTGGCCCAGACTGTTTCAACATCTCCCTTACCAGAAGCAGGACATACAGAATCACAAAATAAAGAGAAAGGTGAAAAAACAGAGCTTATACATCTTACACCTGGGATGATGGTTTGCCCTGCTACATCTTGGTTTCCTCACTGATTGTCAGATATTAGATCTCTGGTGTACTGTGCATTGTTCTCAGCCACTGCCCTGGCAGTACCCTACAATTCCCACAGCACAATTACAGAATTTTCTTTTAAAAGTGTGTCTTTACCTTTGTCACATACATTTTAGTGACAGGAAACTACGGGTTTGTTGCCAGCTCAGTTACCTCCTGCTTTAGTTGCTTATGGTTGCTGAATGCATGGTGTGCAACTCTTTCTACTTAATGTGCTCCAGAACCTTCCTCTACTTGTTCCCTTGACCTCTTGGCTTGTTTTACCTTTGTTATTTGAAGAGACAGAGAGAGAGTGAAGGAAAAGCCCTCTTGTTACCTAGTGCTCCCTAGTGCACAGTGTGACTCCCACCAGACTGAAGCAGATATGGTTGATCCATTCATGGCGTAGGAGTCAGACACCAAGGTGATTTGGGACAATTCAGAGTCCCACGCCAGCCGAAGAAGGGATTTGGGACAGGAGGGGGACCTGAGCTATGACAGTCTCTCAACTTTCCCATACATGGAAAAGTCTCCAGAGCATAAAAAGGTGCTGAGCCAGTCAGGGCACAAGGACAATGCTTCTGTGGAGGACAGCAGCCTCCATGGTTGCCATGTCTCCAGACGACCATCTCTGTGAAGAGGGGTTTGTTAGATGTGTCAGCGTAAGACAGCCCCCAGTACACAGGGACCTCATAACTTTGTGTGCCTGTTCACCAAAGTCTTCCAGTTCACAGGGTTTCAAATCCCTAGGGCTTCTTCGCAGTCCATGGGGAAATGGAACAAGACCCTAATAGAAGATTGAGGTTAACCAGAGATGGTTGAAAGCATCGATGTTGGACAGATCTGTCTCTCCTGCTCTCTAATTCTGAAGGGAAACTGAATGAGACTTTTCAGACCAGTAGTACAAACACAAAAATGTGACACCAGTGTCCCAGGCCCAGCTGCAACGTTTTCCCAGTACCTTTTTATGAGGTGGAAAAGGGCTCCACTAAATAAGAAGCCTAGCACATTATTTCTTTTCAATGCTAACTAAATCCCTGGCCACAGAAGTTGACTTTCAAGCTGAATACACTTGGTTTCAAAGGTTTAGGACGGGCAGGTCCTATGTCAGTGTATGATAATGCCAAAAAATTTCTTTAGAGACCTTAAATGAAACATTGAGACATGGAGTCTTTGCTGCAGGATGTTGTGAAGGAAACAGCTCCAGTTAACAGTGAAAAAGACTGCAGGACATGCTAAAAAAAATACAAGTGTTGAAATAAGTTAAAAATAAAAATAAATTAAAAATAGGATGTGGAATGGGAAAGACAGCCAAGAAAAAATGTTAATAAAAGATATTGGATGAAAGCCCAGAATAGAAGTACAACAAATACAAACAACAAGCAAATGTACACATAACAGGGTGAAAATTAGAGACTGTCTTCCCTTTGCATGCAGAACTGAGCAAACAGAGCTACAGGCAATTTTGAAGAATGGCAGCTCTGAAGCATCCAAAGTATAAACATTTCTGTCAGGTCAGCAGCCAGAGAGAAAGAGAGCCTGAAGTGAACCTGTGAAGCACCAAGAAGGAAGGTGATGTACAAAATGGTAACACAATTCAAATACTCCACGTGCCTCTTTTGAGGACCTCTCAACACGGTGGTGTAATGAAAGCCTCAGAACTAGTTACCTATCTCATTTTTTATTACAATGCCCCCTCCCGAAAAAGTTTTGTAAAGCATAAAAGGGCCTGTACCCAAGCTCAGCAACTGAGCATGAAAACAAGTTTCAGATGTTCTTTTTATGTCATAGAGATGAATAATGAACAGTTACTAGTTACACAATGAAATCTCTACTTTTCTGTCCACTGAATATTTGTACTATTTCAGATCTATTTGAAAATTTCAAACAATAAGCATTGAATATTATTGTTTATGTTTACTCTAAATAATTTGTGACATCTTTAATAAATTTATGTCCACTAGTCAGAGTTTGAATTGTGAGTTTTAGTTTGAGCTTGGTCATAATGTTATAGCTGTTTCCTGGCTTGATGAGCACCACTTCTGCAACTGAGAGAGAATTGACAAGCTTCGGAAGATAGGCTGTATTCATATAGGATTGAAAGATTTGCATAGTTGCAATCCTTCTTTTCCAAGCCTAAACATGGCTTTTGCTAGTCAGGAGAGGTGTTTAAGAATAAGAAGATGATGTAGTCAAAGGCAAAATGCTAGTTTTAAAAACAGTTTTCCTATGCAGAAAAAGAAAAAAAAAAAAATATGTACATACACTGGTTCAGACCAACTTGTAGATGATATTTCATCCTTTTATTTCTTGCTGTCAGAGTTCAGACTGGGATTTGGAAAGCTGATTCCCTGGCAGGCCCAACAACATTTCTCTCACTTTATAAGAAGTTCTACTTTCCAGGCAAATACATGAACAAAAAGAATTAAGGTTTCTTATCCTCAAGTATTAAGATAGGCTTGCTTAGGATTCTTTAAAAAGCAATCTCGTTAAGTACTTTAAGACATTTAATTTTAAGTAAGCACACATTTACAGAGATAAATGCTCACATGTAATTGGAGATGGAATAACTTCAAGTGAAGATATGGGTTTTTTTCACAGTATAAAATAGATACATTTAAAAAAAATAAAAATGGCTAAAAGAAAAAATAAGTAGGTAGGTGAAATCCTGCATCAAAAATTGAATTAAAATATTGTAGCAGAGAAGGAAATATTGAGCAAGATGCAGAAATATTTTGGAAGAGTTTCCTTTTACCTTAAATAAAGATTTTTAAAATGGTAAGCGATGCTGTTAAAACAAATTCTGGTTCCCAACTTCCTTTACATGTCTAAAATCAGAGAAGCAAAATCTGAGATACCTAAGATGAATCACAACCTTTGATAGATCAGGCCCATGACAGAAAAAAGTAGTGAAATTCTTCCTATCTTGCTCTGATCCACATTTACTCTCATGGGGCAACAAAACCTCTCCTTATTCCCAGATCATGTCTCATGACAAACTGTATACCTGCTCAAAACCATGAAAATGGTGAAGATGTATACTGAAAAGTTCAAAGAGATCCAAAAGCCTTTTCTAACATCGTTCACAGGAAAGTCTTGCCTCTCTTTTCAAGTACTCAGGGACTGGCAGAGTGCAAGCAATGAAAATTGAATCCTAAGTCACAAAAACTTGGCAGAATTATGGACAGAAGAGAACAATAGCATATAATGGAAAGAAACAGGCAATCATAAGAGGTAATGCAGACATCTCAACATCATTAAGTGAAATCTACTCCAGAAGTTGAGCCAGTCCCCTTTCCTAACCACCACTTTGCTTTTGTGTGAATCTCATGTGGAAAGGAAAGGCTTTGGACATGTTTTCAGTCCTACCAAATCCTAAATTCCCTTTCTTTCCAGTTAAGACAAACAAGAGCCCCAAATCCACCTGTCTCAGTGTTAAACCACTGACTGATTGATCTTTGCTTGCAGGACCAAAAGTCCCAAATGTCCTTTCTGTTCCTCAAGCTACACACAGACAGAACTTCCTGCTCCCCTTTCTTCTGGATGCAAGACGAGGAGCTCCAAGCATCTTTTCCAAGGGCTTGTTGAAAGGTGTCTCAGGAAAGTTCTTCTCAGCAGATCTTCCATCCCCCTTCAGGAAGCCAAATAAACCCTGGTGCTGGCTACAGAAATGTTCCCACTAAAGAAAATTTTGTACTGACCTGACAACAATTTTTAGAGGAGTGAACTCTGTGTTTTGAAAAGCCAAATGAATGTAGCAAGGCTTTGACCATGCAACAAGCAGCCTGTTGGCCTCCACTTTGCACAAGGCAGCACAAATACATTTTAAAGCAGACAGAAATATTTCATGGGGCTGCACAGGGGGAAGCCCAGTTTGGGTATGCAGCAGTTCTCCAAGCATGGCTGTAGTTTCAAATATGCTGTAACAATGACATATGTGAGATATATGTAGATATAGCTATGGATATAGAGATAGAGATATAGATATATAGATATAGATATAGATATAGATATAGATATAGATATAGATATAGATATAGATATAGATAGATATAGATAAAATGTTCCTGGAGTTTAGGATCAGCAGATAAGATGGACAAAGACTAAGAGACCTTTTCAAAGACTTCTTTGCTGAAAGAAGTGAAGTTCAGACATTATAGACTGAGGCTTAAACAATTTTCCTCACAGGTCTTCCAGCAGTTTGTTAAGGTAACATAATGTTTGTAATTTTTTTACTGATAGTGAAGTCAAAACTGCAGTAACAGGGGGTTTTAGGAGAACTTTAAAATCCAAGATGTGGAGGTATTTTAGAGCTCACAGTGCCTTTACTGCTCTGTTACCCACATTTATGAATTGCTCTAATGGCAGCTTTCAGAGGACCATGTGTATCCAACCTGCTGGTGTAAATCCTTCAGCTCACTGAGGATTTAGCAAACAATGTATGGGGGCTTAAAGGAAAAACACCTCTTTTTACAAAAGGAGACCATGTGTGGGTGTCTAAAACCCAAAGGACTCCTGACAAACGTTGGGAACAGACATTAACTGCTTAAATTTTCATGCTACTGTAGGTTATTAGCCAGGTACAAAGGATGGTGTTCAGGAGAAAAGATGGTGAGGGTAAAAAGGTCAACAACCTTTTTAACCAAAGAATTACAGAAAATTAATGCCAAACATAACATATTTTACATGACTGGAAAAAATATAGGAGTGGAAGGAAAAGATTGTTGGTAAAATGGTTAGCATGGCCTACTCAAATCAAAAGCTTTTGGAAGTGGTTTAAATCTATATCATTTAGATATTAGGCACTGCTGGAAGAAAATAAAAGCAGTAAAAGTCTTAACATGCTCCTCTCCAGAAACATCGTGGTTTGATTTTTACTATAAAACATCAGTTCAGGTTTTACAAAGAAGGTAATTAAATGTTTACAAATACACTGCCCTTATACCTGGAGTGGCAGCAACAGTGAGATTCCCTTTCAAACTCTACTTATGAGTAAGAACAGAATGTATTCAGTTGAACTTTCAGGAGTGATATGAAAAAAAGTTTCAATTTTCAAAGTGCCAATTCAGTCTGTACATCTCCACAATCAGAAATTTGACAAATCATAGAAAAAAATATTCTGATAAGACTAACATATTTTATGCCAGTTTGAACAAGCCAGTATCTTAAGTTTCTCTCAGTTTAAAATATTTATAAACTACTCTTCACCACAATCATCTCCAGAGGGTTAAACTTCTGGTATGATTGCATGGATGTGTCAGGACACAAGTCTGTAGGGACCTTCTCTGCAACCCTGTAATCCTCACCTCAAAAGGACAGCTTGTTTGCACTCACTGCGTGTGAAAGGACTTGGGCCTTTTACAGTGAGTAAAAATACAATTACATTTGAAATCAAATCAGACCAAATAAGATGCATCTTGTTTTGCTTCATTTAAAAAAATGGAGAACCCATCACTCTTCTCGTTTTTGAAAAGGTGAGAGTTAGTTGTTCCATCATTTCACTCACCCAGGACATGAATGATGTGCTTGAATTTCCTTCTTGGCAGTGAGGAAGCAAATCTATGTGTGACAGAAGAGCTGCAAACGGTGTCTCTCTGTAACCTAATCCAAGTCACTAGCTTGTCTCTATATTCTGATGGCTAGAACAGTATTTTGGCCCATGTTCCAAGGATTGAAACAGGATATTTAACAGCTAAAGAGCAAAATAGAATGCCAGATTCATCTGCTAAGTTTACTGAATGATAAAGTACAGGGGACAGACAGTAAAAATGTTCTCTTTGCCTGATCTTCATGGAGTCAGAATTCTGATGCCTACTGACACTTCATTCTGACAGAATGTAATTCTTTATGTTGGGGGTCTTAGGGTGGACTTTTTTTTTCTCTGAGCTTTTTCTCTTTTCATTCTGACAATTTGTATCCGAGAAACAAGGAAGGAATAGAAACCAAGTATATAGATGTGATTTGTAATGATGCGATTTCCCTGATGAACTGTAAATGGCTGTGAAAAGTTCTGGTCATTCTTTGCATCTTGTCTAGTTCTCCATTAGATCCTTCTTAGGATGACAGAAATGACTGTTGCTGGCTGTGACTACTGCAGATGTGGTCCGCCATGACCAGCACCAGCTCCAGTGGTGATGTTAATCAGTTTACAAGGCACTGATAACCATTGTTTAGCTTATCCAGGCAGCTCATACTTCTAAGGAGCAAAGACTTCTGGCCAGGTAACTATAGGAAGAATTCCTGTTCTGCTTTTTTTTTGGTCCAATCTGGTCCTAGGAGCCCTTAATAGCTATCCATGTGTTACATGTATTACTGTAGACTCCCACTTGTGCATTGTCACCCCACCAGAGACTTCTGGTAATTGAATCAGGCCCCCAGTGTCCACACCTGAGGAAGCCAAACCATCCTGCCCTGCCACTGACTGTATCCACCAGAGGCAGCTGACCACAAGGGCTTCTACGTGCTCATATCTAAGTACAAATATCCTGTTCCAGAGCTGAGCTCCACCCAGGAAGTCTAGGAGAATACAGTAGACATGAGAAGCAGACGAGGAGAGGGTGGTGGTTTCTGCACCACCTGAGATGGTGGTTTCAGTTCACTGGCAGACAGCCATGATCAGAGTCTTTGTAGATATAACAGAAGAACGCCAAGAAGAGATCTGCTGAGATGAATTGTAAGTTTTTGAGGAGAAGCATTCTGCTAAAGTGGAGAGAGCCAGAAGATACTTATCTGAATATGGAGTAATGACAGTAGGAATTTTCCTAGCAGTAACAAGAGAGGTGGAATTTCCTACCACAGACAAATTACCTGCCCATAGAGGGTGCAAATCAGAGTAGGGACAGCACACCACCACTTAAGTTTGAATTGCATATTCCTCACCTTTCTGAAGATCACCCTGAAATCATTCCAGTTCAAGTCAGTGGCATTGTGGGGGTCAAACCACACTGGGTGACCACCAGGTGGGAATTCTGAGACACATTGCCATATCCGTGTAGTCACAGACAAACACATTCCTTTGTAGATCAGCTCAGATGCAGGACCAGTAACCTCCAGTAAGCTCTGTTCCTGCTCTCAGACATGGGAGCTGCAGCTCATCCCACATCTGAGGAGAGGCTGGCACGGATAGGGGGTGCCCTGCTGATGTTCAGGATACTGTGTGTGCAGCAGTACCTCCATGAGCTGCTCTTGGCAGATGAGAAGGGAGCAGTGCACAGCTACTGTGGGGCCGCTCAGAGGAAGGTACAACCTGGGTGTTGTGGGGCTCATGAGCTGCTGCCAAAGCTCCCCTGGGAAGTGCTGTGCCTGTCATTCATACAGGGACAATGTCACACACCCCGGTGTTCACAGGCAGCGCTGGAGCAGGAATGAGGACACCATGCATGCCACAAACAGCCTGAGGAGGACTCTGACCTGAAATTTTGGTGCAGAGAGCGGCAGTGCTCTCACTGGTTTTGAGAGAGCCCTTAGTTACTTAACTGAGGGTGACAACAACTTGTAAGATGGCTCTGTGCAGAGCCAGCAGTAAGGAGATCTATTCTGCATTCACGGCAGTTCCAGGGACACTGAGATTTATTTTAGCCTGCTGCACAATCCTAAGGTGCAGTTCCTTGTCTTACCAATTGTTCACTGCCAGGCATTCCATGGTAATTTGTACATGCAGTAGCAATCTCCCGAAGACCCTTTGTCACAGGTAAGTCAGGTTGCTACTGTGACACGTGAATGTTACAGCTTGTAAATTCCAGTTGTTTATATTTGCTACATCAAAGCATAGTGTAATAATATAGAAAAAAAATGGTTTTAAGATTGAACATATTAAAATCCAGAATGTTTTGTTGCCTATTATTTCAGGGGTTTTTTTGTTTCCCATATTTGCATGTTTATACAATGCTCCAGGTAAATGCTGCCCTATATATTTTTTTAATCAATGTCATATTATCAGCGCATGCAATATAATAAACAGATCTGTTAAAGCACCAGTGATGTCTCTATTGGCAGGCTTATAAAAGAGCTCAGTGACCTTGGTTAATTAGCCATGTAATAAACCAGAACTGAAAGAGCCTATTCCCACAAACCACAGCACAGCACCCCTCCACCCCCCGCCTGCCAGAGGGGCTCTGAATGGGAAGTCAGCAGACACTATGCAAAGTGCAGCCACTTAGCCTTAGAGCCCTTTGGAATGTATGCAAAGATTCACAAAGACATTTCCTTCCAGCCACTGATTTAAGAAACAATCCTTAAAACAAAAAGATAAGTTTTCTGGATACTTATTTTATTGGCTGGTACTGCTTAAATTGTGTTTACATAAATGTGTATCTTCTTGAAACCTCATAACACGTGCATAGAAAAGAATCTTTGAATATTCTTGCATTTCAGACAAGTTTTCTATAAATTCTCTGATTTGTTTTGATGTTTATTTCAGATATTCCTAATAGAAAAAATCCAACCCCTCTAGTAATTTATAGCCAACATTGAATTCTTTGAATGGAATTTATTTTGTATCCATACAATGAAGTCCTCTTAAATTGCAAATCATATTAAATGAACTATATGGAAAACGGAGTTACATGTATTTCTGTTACTCACTTGCTGTCACTAAAAAAGCACACCTAAAAATGTAGACCCATACTATAAATAAAAATGGTTGGCCTTTTATCTGAGGGCAGGGAGTAAAATGGATACAAATTTTTAGCAGATTCTTTGACTTTATCCTGTCAGACTCTTTAGAAATAAAACTTTTGTAAGTGCAAACAAGAATCACTACAGTTTTAAATTTCACTCAAATCTCAGTTCATAACAAGTGTAACCACAATCAACCACACAGACACAGAGTTAGTCTTTTCTTCTGCAAGTGCAAGTGCACTAGTTTTTCTGATTTCTGTAGCAGTTAGCTCTTTTTGAAGTAAACGTATGTGAAGTCCATGACTGCTATCCTTTCATGGCATGCCCCTGAGTTCTGGCACAGCACAGAAACAAAGGAAAAAACCCAAATCCCTAACAGAAGCTAGCACTGTTTTTCAGCTGTCACTTCCATACCCAATAGTGATTTTCAATTCTTAAAAAAAACCTAACTAAAATCAGTATCAGCTGTTTCTTTAAATATTTTTTTCCTCCAGAATGTTTTTTTATTTTCCAAGCGGACTTTAAATTTATGGTGTTCCTATGCAATGAAGCTCATGAATATCACTCTGGTTTTAAATCCTATACAGCTGTTCACCCATTCAGGATTGTTTTAGCTGCAGTCATTTCTTTCAGATCTGCAGATCGTAGTCAATTAACATGAACAGTGAGTTTCACCAGGTCTGCCAAGCAGTCTCCGTTATTCTGAGGAAGTTTCAGAATAGCAAGCACAACAACATCCTCAACAAATCTGAGATTAGAGCTGGTTGATAGTAGAGCATCAAGGGCAAACCTTTTTCCTTGATATTCTTTTTTGTTGTATCCCAGAGTGAAGTGGGAGATACATTTTAGGCAAAACATATTCATTAACTCATTCTCTGTGTTTTCTAATGTGATCTAAGAGATGTCTGGAATGTATCTGAAGGCTCAGGAAGCTACATAACTGCATGGCTCAGCAGCTCATTCAGCAGACAATGTGTGTGTGTGTGTGTGTGTGTGTGTGTTGGTGTTCATAAAATTGAAATTTTTATCCCCGTGCTACAAATACAAATGTTAGTACTCATATGAGAATGTGAGCAATGCCCATGACTCCCAATAAGACTATGCACAAACAGTTCAGGATCAGACACTACAGCTGAATTTTGCAGTCGTTGTCCAGCTTCTAGGGTGACCACGGCAATAACAAAAAAGCTCACTTGAATGGGAGAGGGGTAAGTACATCCAGATAAAAGGGGCCATTATAATTTAATGTGAAATTGCAGAAAATAACAACAAGCAGACAAAGAGGAAGAGAACAGGGAACTGTGACTTAGTCACTTCCCTTAGATCTGGTTATCATGTACACTTCAACAAGACAAACCAATGGGACCCTTCCCAGAAAAAAACTGGGGACAGGTTTATGAGTTGGTAGGACTGGACTCCTATAATTTAAAAACTTTATGCTACGTAAGGTACAGTTTTTGTTGGTATGGCAATTCCACCGAGAAGACTCAGCAGACACTGCAAATACAGGTGCGTACTGCAATCTCCTCTGGCAGCCTCTGGTCCCACCATGTCTCACATGCCAGTGCAACCATACTAAGGGCTGAGGACCAGAGTGGTGCATCCCCAAACTGTGATCTGGGGCATGGGGAGCTGGGCTGGAGGAGTCCCAGATCAGCCCAGTTGCACGAAGGGGAAAATCCCAAGGGCAGCAGTCCAGAAGCCGACTCGCTTCCCACGGAGGGTTGCCACTGCTGCACGAGCATATACCCAGGAGTGTACTTTCCTGACTGCCAAAAGAGTGTGCTCCAGAAGAGAAAAGTTTGGAAACATCAGCTGCCGCTCCTCTCCGATTTCCAGCTGCTTGAGGCCTGCAGTCGCTAAGGCTGGAGGAGGATGCCCTCCTCTGGCTATGAGCGTTCCCTTTTCATCAAGCCTCAGAGGCTGAAGAGAAATCACTTTGAACACTGAGGCGGGGAGCTGGAGGCAATTACTTGTGATTGATAGCACTAAATATGAAACCGCATGTACCTCATCCATGAAGCATGGAATCAGCAGCATATTGTTAGTGGGGGAGATGAATGGGGCTTGAGATAACCTTGGCAAATTAGGCATATGTTAGCATTAAGCTTTGTCAGTAAGCAGGCTATAAATTACAGACATATTGTAACTCCATAAACTCATCTAATGAATTGAATGACAGTGGTAATTTAAGGCAGAATGGAACTGTTTAACCCTTTTAAGAATTTAGCTTTATTTCTATATTACACAACAATCCAAACTGTACTAAAAGGTTGCTGTTTCATATATACTGCAAGATACCACAACCATAACAGGGAAACAATTCTTCCACATTTCATGTACATTTTAAAAAACAGTTGGCAACCTGCAAATTATTTCACTTGTAAATTGGTTTTAAAAGAATGGAAAAAGAATGGAATAGCTGGGGTGGGTTTCCTGCACATTCCCTTACTTTGTCATTATTTTTCTGTATGATCAAGCTAAATATATTGAAGCTATAGGACACAGCATGCTGTCATTTCTGGGCTACTACTGAACACCTCAGGAGGTGTTATAAGACACAAGGCTAAAGGGCAGGTGACTTTAGTCACAAGAGAAGTGCAATAATCCCTTCAATATGCATGGCCTGCAGTGTCTTATTGCTATTCTAAAATGGCAGTTATAAATAAATATAAGAGGAGAAAGTCAGTCTCCTGCATTTACCGGCTGCTATTGACAGACTTATGCCATCAGTGACAGCTAATCCAGGATTCTGAAGCCATTTTCCATGTTACTGTGTATTTCAGCCAAAGTAACATTTGAAAATCACTGGAACACCAGTGGCACAAAAGGGCTTAAAATCTAAACCAGAAAATTTAATACAATATGTTATTAATAAAATGTATTGATATATAAAAAAATCATTTTTATTCAGTAGAGCAACTGAAGAAATGAATATATAAATTATGCCATAGGTTTAGTCCACTTCTGAGGAAATTTTAGGAAAGCATGTTTCTTTGCACACTCTCAACAACTGATCTTGGCACTCATACAAATCATGGGAAAAATTCTTATTAGACCCTTGCAGAATATTTGCTTTTATGCCTATTTTGCCCTTTAAGAAATATACAGCAGAAGAATCAAATGGGGGCATTTATCTCTGTACAGAAGTCATGGGACAGTCCTGTGAGATTTAAGGGTGCAAGGGGCCCTTGCTGGAAGGGATGGTAAGCAGAAAGTTAAATCCTCAACACAAGTAATTTTATGTTATGTAAATAAGCATTATTTCTCATGCTCACCCAGGCTAATAGCCATACAAAAATTAAAATTGTAGATTTAGTGACAACTTAGTGTGAAAAAAGGAGGAAGGCATATAGTTACAGATACTTATTTTGTGTTTGCAGTTCACACATACTTCTATTTAGAAAAGGATTTTGTTTATCCCAACCTCAGGAAACACAGGTGCTTTGCTAGCCCTGTTTTGGCCAATGGAGGAGCAAAGCCTCCATAGGACTTACATGGAGTTATACAAGGAGTCTGCAAAACAGTTAGGAGGAGGCCAAATCCTCATCATTCCCCTTCTTTTAGCACCATGCTGACGCCATGCATGGAACAGGTCTGAGATCAAAGAGCAGCTTGCTGTTTTCAAGAGCTGCAATACAGTAAATTTGGGATTGCAAGCAAGGTAGCATAGGAAATTGCCTGCATAACATGGGAAACTCACAGCCCATGCATGGAAGGAAAGACCTTTCACACTTTTCCATTTTCTGTTGAGCAATGTCGTGTTTCACAATTGTTGTATGTCAATGAAACTCTGTAAATGCTTAAATAATGACATAGTAAGAGTGCTTTAGAATTTTTGGTACAAATCTGGCCTCTGAATAAAATCAGTTCTTCATTCCAGAAAAGATTACTGTGACCTTTACTTCTCCATTTTCCTAATGGTTTCTTCACTACAATAACAAAATTGAATGACTATCTCAGCCATCTCTAAGATTTGGAATTAAATTTACCTAGTGCAAATCAATAAAGTGGAAATCAAAACTAAAAGCCTGGGGTTATTTCAGCAATATACTGTGTGTAATACAGCTTTGCACTTAACCTCTGGACTAAATGGTGACTTCCATAACTAAGTCAGTCACTGAATGCATGCTTTACATACTTCAGTGGGATCAAACTGTTTAGATCAGCAATGATTAATAAGAAGATCTGCCAAAAGTGATTTAGAGAAAGGCTTCCTACTCAGTCCTGTGAGTTTGTTAGGCTATTGAGACAGAAGACCTACTCAAGGTACATATAAAATGGTCCTTTGCATGGAAAGTCAGTTGTTTTTTTGGTTTTGGCTGTATAGTGACTACATGGCCTGGTTCTAGTGCGAGGACATGCATGGGGGAAGGAATCCCCATCCCAGCACTGCCAACAGAATGTACATTAGGACTGCAGCCATTTGCCCCTGTTCCAGCTGTGGGAATCTCACAGCTGTGGACTCAGATCTCCTGATGCCAGCCAACTTCTCAGCTGGCCCTCACAAGACCGTCTGCACAAGGATCACCCTGTTCCCAGGGCTGCCATCGAGCTGTTTATCTGCAGACATTGGTAAGACCAGTGAGCATCTGACCTGGCAAGGTCTGTTGGTGTAGGAGAAATTGAAACAGTTTGTCCAAAATAAAGTCAACAGGGAGGCAGTGTCACTGCGGATTAAGCCCCACCTTCCCAAGCTGAGGTCCGTGTCCCTGCTGGACCATGGGGCTGCTGCACTGTGATGCTGGAGGATCACAGCAGACAGACAAGCAGAGCTGTCCTCCAGCCTGTAGCACCAGCACTTCCTATCCCACTACTCCTTCCCAGTGATAAGAGAACCCCATTTTCCCCAAGGGAACGGGGGTCAGGCCCAGCTGAGGGACTCCAGGGCATGCTGGTAGGTACCACTTATTACTTTTCCTCAGTACCCTGTCAAAAGGAGCCAGGCTGACATAGCCACCCTCAGCCTAAGAGGAAAAGTGGATTGGTAGCCACTCGTTGGATCCAGGGCACACAGTCTCTCCAAGAGAAGTGATGCCATGAATCCCCAGAGCTGAGATGCCTCATCTGCCCCCCCAGCAGCTGAGCCCAGAGCACACTGCAGCCCAGGCACAGTGAGAGGCAGGAGCAGAAAGGTGCTCACCCTCCCGCGGTGCTGCAGGGCACCGCGCAAGCTCTGCCCCTTCACCAGCCTGGGCTGTGTGCCTCCAGCTGCTGGTGCCAGCTCTGCGCTGGTTCCTCAGCAGCACAGCACAGAGGGAGGAAGCATCTGTGCTTTCTCTGCAGCTGGGAGCCTCTCAAGGACTCTCATCAGCTCACAGGGGCTGGGATTGCTCCTTAGGCTGGGCAGATAATGGGTAACCAGCTTCATACAGGTCTCTCCCCACTACAGCACCAGTGTAATTAGTCAGTGTTCTGCTGGAGGTAAATATTAATTAACTGAGATGAACCTTCTTTTTACCTTAAGATTTCAATTTAATTTTTATTCCTGCATCTAGGATATGTGTCATACAAGAATAACACATTAAAGCATTAAAATTGAATATTAGTGGAGACGATGAAAGGATGAGAGGTATAATTAACTTTCAAATAACATACAAGTGCAAGTAGGCAGTACGATAATATGCATAACAAATAATAATAATATCACTGCTTAAGGTAAAACCACCTATTTTAACAATGGACACAATTAAGATGATTTCTAAACATGTTTTTTGGGAAGTGTCTGCTCATTGCAGCCCTGTCTGAGCCAGCTTCTTCATGAATGCTCATGTGAGCTTAAGCACCAGTGTAACCATGTCCTGTGCTATGTCAGGGTAAGACCTAAGCACAGTGTCCTCCTTCATCCCACCACCTTCACTTTGATATCCCCTGGGACCAGGGAACCAGTTTGAAAGGAAACCACGACTTTTGGATGAGAGTTATTCTGGTTTTAAGTTCCTGTCTTACTTTAATAAAAAGCTCAGCCTTTCTCCTGCAAAATAATTTTTTTGTAGATATGGTGATCTGCGGCACCTCCTTAAGCCCTGAATAGAAACAGAGTGTTTGGAAGTTCAGAATGAAAATACCTTTTTCCCAAGCCGCACTGTAGTGTTCGTTTCTAAGCACAGCTAGCCCAGGTGTAAATCCCGTGTGAATCTCAATGTCTGATCCCTGGCTCTGGCTGCCTTCCTGCAGGTGGCAGCCCGAGGTGCCGGAGTTTGGCTCTTGTCTCTCAATGCTGGATGAAGAGGCTGATCAAGCACAGGCAGGAAGCCTGACCAGCTCCCATAGGTGGGAAGATAAGCCTTGGTCCTTCATACAACTTCCTAAAATCTTTCCTGCATCCACTTTAGGAGTCCTGTCATGGCTGAGGTGACATTTTCTGTACAGACTCATTGTCCCTGCCGGCTTTGGTGAGGTCACGTTTTCATGGTGTTTCATTCAGTGCATAGCAAATTTAAGCCAAAACTGAGAAGGCATGTTCTGAAAAGTGGAAACAATCTGCCAATCTTTGATGGCACAGATTTTAGATTACAAAGACAGAAACCCTCTAATTCAAAGTTCATGTGAGTTAAGATTCGTAAACCATAAAAAAGAACAATATTAAGTAAGTGTCTTTATAATTTCTAAGTGCTTCACAGGCATGAATTAATTAGCTGTAATATGAGTTAAAATACTGGATGCCAAAATGTTCCCGGATTTCATTGGGGCACAGATGCCATTAGAAGACAGGCCACAGATAGAATAGCTTGTGACTGACCCCATAAGAGCTTTGAAGGCATTAAAGGATCACAGTCATCCCCATGGGAAGGGAAGGGAAGGGAAGGGAAGGGAAGGGAAGGGAAGGGAAGGGAAGGGAAGGGAAGGGAAGGGAAGGGAAGGGAAGGGAAGGGAAGGGAAGGGAAGGGAAGGGAAGGGAAGGGAAGGGAAGGGAAGGGAAGGGAAGGGAAGGGAAGGGAAGGGAAGGGAAGGGAAGGGAAGGGAAGGGAAGGGAAGGGAGAATGGCTTGAAAGCAACAGCCTTTTTGAGCATCTCAACCAATTTTCAGCATTTATTTTCAAGGAGTCAAGTGAAAAAAGTATTGCAATTGTTTTAAAAAATGGAGAGGAGCAGATGCAGCTAAAACTCAGGAAACAATGATTCATTAATTGAATTAGGGATCAGAGTTCTTGAAACAGCATGTGAGGAATAAAAATCAGTCTGATGGATGACATTAAATGTCAGATAATTAGGATCACTTCTGACAGAACAGAGGTTTAGGAAAGAAACCTAAAGTTTATAAAGAATACTGCAGTAGCTTCTGGAAATATCAGCATTTCAGTACATTTTCTTAGTAAAGCAGATGAGGACAGAACTCTGTCAGCAAAGGCAATTTTGAAATTCATACAAATTAATTTTCAAGATTGTTCTTCTCACTTCATTAAAACACTTCCCACAGCAACATATTGAACTTTAACCACACTTTCTCATTTGTCTTAAAATATTGCCCTTTCAAGCATAAATTGCTAGACAAAACTCATAGTCATGAAGGTTTCTTTCCACCGTGGTCAGAAAATGACTGTATTTGGCCTAAGGCTCTGTACTGGGGTATCCTGACTTCACCTACCAAGCCATACCCCCAGACTTCATGCAATCCAGCCAATCCAACCCATTCTATTTATTCTGGCCAGAATCCTCTGGATAAATGAAATCACTGTGATAGGGGAAATATGAAGATCTTGTTCTCCATTAAAAAGTTTTAATTGAACAAAGATCTTAAGCCAGCCCTCAAAAAAGCATTCTACACCAAGTCTTGAAATGCAAACACAAGAGTCTGTCCAGCAATGCTCTCATTGCACCTTCACAGGATTTTCTCAGGTTCAGCACCCATTTCAGATGGGTGTCTCCTTCACAAGCATCCAGTCCCTTTGGGAGAATTCCTCACTTGACCAAAAGTAACAGGAGTCTTTCCACCTACTTCAGTGCGGTGAGAATTCCCTTTTTCGAGTGAAAATTAGTTTTAGTGTATATGACCAAATGTCCCTATATTGAATTTATCAAGATTTCCCTTAACTTTCTATCCAACTTTTAAACTATTCTTGTCAAATAATTTTAGAAGGAAGTTCCTTTTAGTCTTCAGTGCTATGTATAAAACAAGTGATCTACGAAATGGTGAAAGAAGTGAGCTAAATGACTGGTGATCACTAAATACTCTAACTAGCTGTGGTCATGTTAACCAGAGGCTGTAGCACCACTTCTCTTTGTCTTTCAATGGGACTCTCCCCATGTCTTATGATGTGTAAACAAGTTGGATGCTCTTGTGTCCACAGACTGCTTCTTCTGTTGCCCATATCCCATGGATTTTCACCTCCACTTTCCCTGCCGGCAGCAGTACAGCTCACTCCAAGAAGGAGTCGTTCTTTACAAGCACAAACTGGTAATACAAGAAGGGAAGTGACTGTTTTTATACTGGTACACTGATCCTTCCCTGTTTTTGACAGCATTCCTGGGACTGGTCTGTCCAGGGCTGTCTCCACAAAACCCCAGCTAAGGTAAGTGAGCTCCACAGTCAGACTGCTCTGCTAGCACTTCCACCCACACAGGGTTAGTCCACCACCAGGCTTCTGTGTTTCTCTCTTTGCTAGAATAATGGAGAAGTGCATGTGTTTTCAGTTCTATATGTTCTCACGTATATTTTAAAACTTCATGGAAAGGTGATAAAAGCTCAAAGGCACCAGCTTGTAGCTTGATGCCTTCCAAAAAACAAGATGGGAAATAAAATTAGGTCTTACTAATAACTTACTAAGAACAAAACCCAAAAAACTTGATTATTACATGGCTAATTTGCCCTAGTGACACCTTACAAGCCTTCGTACAAGACAAAAGTATAAAGGACAATTGCATAAACTGCGCAAAGATGAGAACTAGAAAGTAAAAAAGCCAACAACAATATATCACAAACAGCTCAGTAAATAATAGTTCAATTTTCCTAGCTAATAGAATGGTTTAACACCTGAATACACTCACACGCCTGATTAAACACTAACAACGTAAACCCATGAAAGAAGATTATAAGTTGTAATATCTCTTTGCAAATAATAGCATATTAGCCACTGTTGCATACTTCTCCAATTACATCCCTTTCATTCTTTTCATCTGGAAAACAGTTCACATTATAATAGTCAGCATCATTTGTGTTTTAAAACAAGCTATTACTTTGTATGCGGTGTATATTGCCAAATTGCAGGTCTCTTTCTTCATATATCTAAGTATACTCTCAAAGTTAATAAAATCAGTAATTGGCAAAGCAAGTTATCTTTAACTTGGCTTTCTATGAAAAAATGTTTAAACTTCAACAAACACTTACTCCTTGTCCCACTGGACATTTTTCCTGGGCCTTCTTCCCTTTTCTTACCAGAGGTTGCCAGGAGCATGAATTGTACCTAACAGCAGCATCCCCACATCTACCAAAATGCATGAGCCAGCCCACATCCACATCCGTACCGCTTTGTTTGGCTTCTGTTCAGTTGACTTGAAACAAGTGTGGGTGTCTTGAAAACAAACGTGGAAGGCCCAAACCTCAAGTTTCAGTCACAACAATCTCAGTTCACCACCTTCTCTAATCAATCACTTTCATCCCTTTCTATTTTCCATGCATCTCCAGCTATGCAATTCACTGTCTCTTCTTGCTTGGATTTTCAACCACTGTAATTTACTGACCTTCAGCCCTGCCCTCCTGCTTGAATTACTTAGAAATCCCTGGTTGGTTTGAAAATCCTCCACATGAGGCCAGAGAAGAGAACCCCATAAGATTTAAGCAAGTAAACAAAATTTCCAATGCAACAGCAGAACACAGGTCCAGCTCAGTGCATTGTAGCATTTTTACTGCTGAAGTACTGTCTTAAAGGACAGGATAAACAAAAATTTCCCAGGAGCAATTTGGATATGCTCCATTCTGTTTCAATGCACCAGGTGAGACTCCATCACCTGCTGCATTTGCACGGTTCCTTTAGAGCACAGAGCTCCGTGGTAAGTGAAGCCTGGGGCTGAGCCAGTGTGGCAATTTATGTGCTTCAGAGGGTGTTCAAAGTGAGGAGGAAAATCAGCCCAATCTTCTCCAAGCATGCTGTTTGAACAGAGGTGATACTCATATAGAAAAGGTAGCCTAGATGGATGCATTTGTTAAGAACAAAACCAGGACAGTAGTTTACTCTTCAGATAATTACTTTCTCTTTTGTTCTTAATTTTGTATTCCAGCTGTTGAGGTGCATAGAATTGTGTCTCTGATTTATTCACCACTATAGAGGGAAGACTGTACTTTAAGATTTTTCCATGATCTTCTAAACCATCAGGTACTGGCTATTTACTAAGACAGACCAAGGAAATTTTTAGACCAGTCTTCATAACTGATACAGATAATTTTAAGCTTCCTACCAAGAAAGTTCAAATTGGTTAAAATTTTCCCTTTTTTGACTCCTAGAAGGTAACATTTTGGTGGTATTCAAAAAGGACTTGAACCTGACTCTAGTCTACTTCTACCACCTCTACAGGAATTGGGATAACTATTAAAGGAGGCAGATTAGCTAGTTTTCTCCCATTCTTATTTTGCATTCTTGTTTTCTTGTGCAGAACTATGGGGCTGTACAGAGATAGTGTTAAAACTGGAAAGCAGGTAATACAAATTGAAGACAAAAAGTCCCAATTGAAAAAGTAGAAGGCCTGAACATAGTTGCCTGGTTCAACCTCACACCCAGCACACATCTCAAAAGCAGCAACAGTAGGAAAGTGAGAGCTGATACTGCCAGAATGCTCATCTGCCACAAACTTGTAGGTGTTCTAGATTAGTAGGTTGGGAGGGTCTTTTCTTCTTGTTATTATTAAAAGAGGTAGACACAAAGATGAGACATTTATATCCACAGGGTCCAATGAAAATAGAAATTTTTTCACCCTTTGTTACCTGCTCAGCTGAAAACTGTTTAAACTTCACATTTTCATCAAAGGTTCTGGATGAATTTATGTTGACTTAAATCAAGCATTTATCAGGATAAACACAGATCACACCGATGTACAGAGATCTGACAGTGCAGTAATTGAGGCCTGGGAAAAGGATATTTCTGAAATATCAGTGTCAGGCTGGAAGGCTCCTCAAAAAGCCACTTAGTCCATTTCCCATGAACTGCTGCCAGGTCAAGACTGGATTTCCAATTGGTGGAAATTACTCAGGCATGGCCATAACATATACAAATGAAGTGACAGCAGGCAGGAGTTTGAGACCAAGTGACCTACACCACTCTAGAGTTCAACTCAGCTGCCATCACCATCAGGCCACAGTTCGCCAGGCTGGTCTCAGAAAATCAACCTGGCTAAATTATTTTAGGAACTTTGGCTTTTCAAATTAGGCTACAAGGTTTTATGGCAAACTAAGCTGCTTGACAACTTCCCACAGGCCAGGACAGGATAATCATCTGCCCTCTTAGGTACTGCAAGACCACTGTCATGGCAGTCTTCCCTGCTGACCTCTTTCTCGAAGTCCAGTGTGCAAAGCCACTCACAGGATTCCACTGCAAGCTTCACCAGTATCTTCCCATGTTTTACATTTGATGTTTCTTCTAAGATACTTCTGAAGGAGGATTATGTCACTGGTTCAGATAAAGCTACTAATCCTGGGAACCTACAATGCTGACACTTGGAAAGAAAAATTCTCCACATTTGTGCATCAGTTTCTTCTTCTTAAATGCAGTGATATGCACTATGCATTCAGTTTTTTCCCTTTTTTTTAAAATATCATGTCACCTCTTCAGTTTATTAAAATAATTCTGAGTTATGAATCTGTCCTCCAAAGTTCTTGACAGACTGCCCCAAATTTCATCTCATGAAAATGTTATACTCATAATATGTTGTCTTTCAATATCAAGGCCGTTGATGTAAAGGAGACTCAGGGGAGAGACCTCATCATGGTCTGCAGCTTCCTTGCGAGGGGAAGCAGAGGGGAAGGCACTGATCTCTTCTCTCTGGTGAACAGTGACAGGACCCAAGGGAACGGCCTGAAATTGAGTCAGGGAGGTTTAGGCTGTATATCAGGAAAAGGTTCTTCACCCAGAGGGTGGTTTTACATGGGAACAAGCTCCCCAGGGAAGTGGTCACCGCACAAGTTTGACAGTATTCAAGAAGCGTTTGGACAATGCTCTCAGGTGTGTGGTGTGACTCTTGGGGTGTCCTGTGCAGGCTCAGGAGTTGCACTTCAATGGTCTGTGTTGCTGCCTTACAATTCAGAATATTCTATGATACTGTTATTCTGTGATAGCACAAATATTGGCTGTGAATATAATAAGCGGACAGTTTGAAAAATCTGTGTATGACTTGAGCACAGGAAAGGCTTCAATGTGTATCTGTCTGTATAGCTTTGTATAGCAATATGAAGTACTTACCTGTCCTGAATTTTCAGCAAATTCTACTGTTTTTCGATTTGCACTAATTAGTAGTCAATGACATAGATAAGATGTGTGTGAACATCTTCCACAAGAAAAAAATTACCAGGAAATCGTTATGTAATGGCAGTGTATAGGTTAAACTGCTCACCCAGGGCAAGCCTGTACCCTACAAGAAATCATTTCCTGCACAGGTCTAGTAAAGCACTGCTATCTCAAGCACTGCTATTTAAGACCTGCTCAAAGCATATGGTTGTGGCTGTGACCCCAGTGGTTCCTCATGTTGCTACTAAAGTTTTCTTCTACCTAAATATTAACTTTAAGAAATATGCTTTTAGGATGAGCATCTTTTTATTCTTGCTTATTTGCTGCACTCACTTGCACTTGTGCCAGCATTGCTGGCAGCCTGGCCAAGCTTCAAGGCAGATGACTGAAATGACCTGCACTGAAAATAAATGAAAACACACCACCCCAGTGATCTTTGTCAGGACTCGCTGGAGGTTATGGCAAGACCCCCTGCTTCACCACAAATATAGCAGAGCCACAAAGCTACCAAAGTTTGTACCTGAAGCTGGAGCAAGCACTATCCAGACTTGGCAGGTGGGGAATAGAAATGCCAGTAAGAATAATGGTCCCAGCTGGACCCCTAATAATCTTTGAAAAGCAATGACATCAAGGCATGGGGTTAGAAGGACCAAGTACTAACTGAGCTGAAATGTAAAAGCTGAATATGCTTTCCAGATTCTTCATCTGAAGGCATATTCTAGATGCACACTTGGGACCCAACCAGAGCATATGCCTCTGCAGAAGAAAAAAAAAAAAAAAAAGGAAAAAGGAAAAAGGAAAAAGAAAAAGAGAAAGAACAACATTTTGCCTGGACACAGTTGGTCCATGAGAGTTACCCGGGGTATGTGTCAATGGGAAGACTCAGGAAGCAGATCCAGGTCGTGTCTGAACCGAGCTACTCACAGCCAATTCATTAAAACAGAAATCCTCCTGGCATGCTGATAACTTCAGTTTTATTCAACTCATCCTTAGCCAATAAGATTCAGTGTAATAATCTAAAAAAGGAAATATATGTGTATATACTTTATGTTTCATAGATATATGGTGTGCCTCCCTACTCTGGAGGCAGATACCAAGGGAAGGCAGCAGGGTAAGAGCAAAACCGTAAGTAGTCACTATTCACCCACTGAGGGTTTGAGCACCACTTCAAACAGCTAGAATCTCTTGAAACGAATGGGGGCAGTTGCACGCTGGAAGATTGTCTTGCACAGAGAAAGGCTGTGGTCCAGCCTACAAACTCTTCCATGAGCCCTGCTCTCTGCAGGTGTTACATGCAGTGTCGGAGCCCTGGTGACAAAGCAGTAGCACAAGTGTTTGTGTCCTTTCTGTTCACTTTTTAATAACGTTTTTCTCTAAGCTTCATATTCTTGCCTTCTGTTTAACCTCCTGATTGCAGTGGCGTGGCTGGCAGGGATGCATTTCAGGAGTCCCTTGCCATCCCCGCTTCCCAGTGGTCCCTGCCCAGGGATGCCCTGGCAGCAGCCAGCCGGGAGCAGTGGTGGGTACAGCACAGCCGATGTGGGATGGGGAGGTCAGGCCCCACCACGCTGCTCGCTGACCCCGGGTGCTGTAAAATACGAGTGTGTTACAGCATATGCTCACTGCCTGCCTCACTCAGTGTTTCTGCTGTAATTACGGAAAAGGCGCGGAGTGAAAACAGTGCGTCTAACAAAGTGCTCGTGTGATGCAGCTGTATCCGCTCTTAATCCTTCATTAATGCCTCATCAAAAGAGTACTGTACTTTTCATTTGTTTCATTTGCCGAAGGTCAGCATACTTGGAAGCTATTGTCATACAGCATTGCAGACTTTTTACATATTTCTCTGGTATTGTTCCAAGCTATTGTATACGCAAATGAGTCAATTGGTATGCAGATTGTCTATCATTAAAACCATTTCAAAATCAGCTTTGTTGTGGATTTAGCATAGAGCTTGCATACCCTTCCTGAATGTAATGTGTGGTTCTGCATTGGTGCGGTGAGGTGGTTGTGCCAACCTCACATGGGACCAGTCCTGGTTTTCACATTGGCGGAACTTGCAGTGAAATCGTGGGAAATTTTCCCTGGGAACAGGCCTGCAGGATGAATCCTCATCTTACACTGCCCTCACTTTGCAAACCACACAGGTTACACGCGGCTAGAACAGCACCTGTGCTTCTCCCTAGCCTCCTTCCTTTGCTGGGTTGTATTTTGCCTCAGTGTGAGTTCATAAACACTGCAAAATATTTCCTAGCCTCCTTGGGAGATGTGTCAGCCCCAGAGCTGGTCCTGCCTTTGCAGCAGGCAGCACATCCCTGCAGCTACCAGCACTGCCTGCAGCAGCATCTGCCCTGCTGCCCGTGGCACTGAACCCTCACAATCAGCCCAACACAGCCAGACTTCACACACACCCAGGACAGAGTTTTCTGCTTTGCTTTTACTGTTGAATTTCAGCCTTGAGTGCTTCAGAAAATAAAGGCCACTTGCCTTTTTTATGACCTTCACAGTTATTCAGTGTTTCCTCTGTGGTTTTTAGCAGTTCTTACGAGGTATCACAAGCTCTTGGTGCAGAACTTGGATCAACTTGTCCACAGAAACTCTTTTAGTTAATTCTGTGTGAAAAAAAGATGAAGAAGTATTTTTATTTGCAGCTGCATTGTGTCAAGTGGCATAAAAGTCTTCCCTCTTTAACAAGGGAACTATAATCATAATCAGAAAAAATGAAAGTTAAAAACTACATTTGTATAAAAGAATTCAATGACAGGAAATGCTCATTTTAACAACGTGCAATATATCAGGACGTTTAGAAGAACAGGAAATGTAGATATGCAATTCTTACCAGAAGTGGAGGAGAGCTGAGGGACCATCTGTACAAACCAGTATTAACAAGGTTATGTGACCTGATGAGACGCAGCTGAAGGAGCTGAAAAGGTTGGTTAACCTCAATGCAAAACTGCTTTCTATCATCTTTGAAAGACCATGCAGGTCACTGTCCCAGACAAGTAGGAAAAGTCTAATTTATGATCATCTGCCAAAAAAAGATCTGGGAAACTACACACCAGTCAGGCTCATGATTTTCCTTGGGAAAGCTGTGTATTGAGCCCTCATGGAAGGTATTTCCAAGCAAATTAAGGTCAAGAAGGTGGCTACGAAGAGCCATATTGGGAGATAGCCTTCTATGATGAAACAACTTGCTTGATAGATGAGGGGAGAACTGTGGAGATCACTGCCTTGATTTTAGCAAGGTATTTGACAGCATCTCCCAAAAATCCTTGTTGACAAGCTGGAAAGTTTTAGTGAGTATGGAATTACAGCTATTCTTAATTACTGAAACCTCTTGCCAACAAGACATATTTTTTCATCTTGGATTTCAAAGACCAAAGCTAAAATAGTAAGCACAAAGAAATTTTCCATTAGTTTCAACTATTTCTTTGTTTCAAGATGTCCTGATGCAAGTCAGACATTCATATCAAGATTTGTCAATGGTCTTTTTTTTGTCATGTCTGAAGAAATCTGTTAAAACAAATTCCCAATCCAGATCTACTAAAACTTACCAAAATATATTAAATTTATTTAATAGATCTATTAAATAATCTATTAAATCTTATTAAAACTGTCCAAATCTATTGACTCTTAGCTGTTGAGAGGCCATCTCCCTCACTTGTCAGTATCTGGGGGAGAGATGTCACTCTTTGACACCACTGTTTGTGGCTCAGAGTGCACTTGGGGATGGTTTGTTAATGTCCATTTGAAGGCAAAGTTTAGTTGTCTTGAAGCATGATTTGTGATCTGCTGCAACTGTAAGGACTTGAGTTATTTTTTCCAATCTGCACTGGATTTAAGAGCAGTTTGTGTTTTCTGAGCAGACTGAATACTACACACTTGTTTAAAAGGGTACATACATGCAGAAGGAACATCTTTTGCACAAGTGATTTTTTGTCTTTTGATTTGTGTTTTAAAGCATCGTTGCATAAAGGAATTATTATTATATATAGGAGTTATTATTTACATTCTGAAAGTATCCTCTGCCCTAGAGTCAGGTAAATTTGTGCCGGATAAAATATTCCCAAATTAATCTTCCTGGTCAAGAAAATGGCAGTATGATGCTGCCGAGGTTTGACCCTGGCTAAATGCCAGGCACCTACAACATCTGCTCTCGGTGCTCTCTCTCCTGCTGCAACCAGCAGCTCCGGGGTGGGGGCAGGGTTTGGGGGTTTCCTTTGGTCAGGGTCAGTCCATCAGGGAGAAGAGTCCTCTACTTAGCCATGGGGGTCCCTCCCACGAGAGACAGTCCTCTGCGAACTTCTTTGCCGTGGGTCCAATCTCACGAGCAGCAAACCCCCCCAAATTTGCTGCAGCACAAGATTTTTGTCCATAAGGTGCAGAATTCCAAGCCGAGGCCAGGCTGTTTCCATCCCAGGAGCAAGGCCTGTCTCTCTCCTGCAAGGCTTTGCAACTCTCAGTCTCTGGGACTCCCACTGGATCACAGCTTCCTGCAGGCCTCCACCTGCTCCTCTGGCGTGGGCACCTCCCCACAGGCTGTGGGGTTTCTCTGCACCCCCTGGACTCCATGGGCTGCAGGGGGACCACCTGCTCCCCCATGGTTTTCACCACGGCCGGCAGAGGGTTTTCAGCTCTGGCACCTGGAGCACCTCCTCCCCCACCTTCTCCACTGACCTTGGTGCCTCCATGTTGTTTCCCTCACATATTTTCACCTCCTCCTCCTCTGGCTAAAAAGAAGTTCGTGCTCACATTGTTTTGATTTCTTCTTAAATATGTTTTCACAGAGGCGTAACTAACATCTCTAATTGGCCCAGGTTTGGCCAGCAGCATGTCCATCATCTTCAGAGCCATTGGAGATTGGCTCTGCTGGACATGGTGAAAAACTTCCAGAACCTTCACACAGGACACACAGGAGCCATCTTTGTACCCCACCCTACTCACTGGCAAAAACTGGGCCAAGCAAAACCAACACAGATGGTTCTGGTACATGGACAGGTGATGCCTGATGGTGCACTGCTCTGATGTAAAAAGGAGGAGAAAAAACTAGGGCAATCTGCCCTTTCTGTTTCATTCACCCGTGATAGGCCTGAGATGAGAAACCTACCCTCTGGTTCTCCAGGCATTTTGAACAGGGAGAATTCCTTTCTGTTGCCCACCAGCAGTGTCTACCTTCCTAGTGCTCAGGGGGAAGAAGTGAGCTGCCAGGAGCTTCTACTAGCTCTGCCTAGACCTAAATAAAGGCAGTCACTTAGATCACTTCAATGCAGGTAGCAGTAGCACCCAAACATATACAAGAAGAAGTCAATTTATGATTTTCAATTCCAGTACAGCAACCTATCAACCCTGGAGCCCTGGCATAATGATAGGAACCTCTTTTCCATCACCCTCTCCTGCCCACTGTGATATCACAACTCATTTCAGGTTCTCGGCAGTATTATCCAAGATAAGTGGTCACCAGAGACACCATTCAGTAAATGTGGAATATAGTCACCTCCAAGTGCAATTCACCCCAACTGAAATACTAAAGTTATCCATCTTATTTCTGTTTTCAAGTTCTTTCTGCTTGAAATATTCCTTGCCTTTCACTAGGCAGAGTAAGTATATCACAAGGCCATCCAGTCAAGACTACTTGCCTGCTAGCAAAGAGTATCATTTTGGTCTTTTGGTCCTGTTATTTCTTAATTTAGTAAAACATAGCTATCCTCATGCTGGTTTCAAACCCTTGCTTTGGGGCTTAGAGTTGGGTCTTATTTACCTGAAAGAGGGCAAACATTTTTGTATTGCTGTATGACCTCAGCTGCAGAGATACTGCTGATACTGTTTTGTTATTGAGTCACGTAGAATACAAAGAAAAACACTGGTAAGGCCAGACATGACAATTCAGAGTGAGACACTGCACAAAACCGATGGTCTGTTTGCTGCGTTAATTTTGAAATCCAGCTGTGCAAATCTTGTTCGACATTCATCAAAAAGACCCTAAGAAAACCCTTTACAAATTAAAGCTCTCTAATGGGTCTAGCTGAGCAGTATTTTCCAGCTGAAAAGTATTCTACAGAACAAAGAAAAGTAAGTGCAGTAATGCTATTATTTTTGTTATTATTATTATTGTTGTTGTTGTTGTTATGTTGCAGTAAAAGCAGAAGATACATCATTCCCTCATGAAGATCATCTTCAGTCAGAAGCCTACAATTTTAAGTTTGTAGGTAGAAGACTACAGAGAGATGGGCAGAAATACTATTTATTGGACACAGGGATGAGGAGCCCAGTGGAAATTCTGCTTATCCCAGAAGTTTCCCTCTACTGCATTGAGATATTTTTTTAATACTCCTTCTTTTTACTCATAGAGATGCAGTTTGAGGCTGATTTTTGGATGCTGAAGGAGTATGTTGTGTTGAGTATCAATGGAGGAGTCTGGCAGCAGGGGGGCTGCAGGGGTGGCATTTGGGAGGGGGCTGTCCCATGCCAGACACAGCCATTTCCATATGGCTCCAGTGGACACACCACTGGCCACAGCTGAGTCCATCCGTGAGGCTGGTGGACCTCCATGGGAATATTTGGAAGGAAGGGAAAAAACCACTGAACAGACAGAGAAGTAAAAAAAGGTGGGAAACAGCATTGCAAGCACCAAGGTTGGAGAAGGAGATGGAGGTGCTCCAGGCACTGGAGCAGATTTACACACTGCAGCCCATGGAGGGAGGACCCCACACCAGAGCAGCTGGATATTTGTTGAGGGATTCTTAATAGTCAAGGCACTGAGATGTGCACAATCCAGCCTTAACTTAGCTGAGCGGAACAAGCAAGAAGGTAACTATGTCCTTGAAGTGTAGCTGTGGAGGTAGCTGCCAAGTGTGGACAATTCCAAGAATGTAAACAACGGAGTGTGTGAACAGCAGGTTGCGGAACCTTAACGGGGCAGAACAGCAGAAGCAGCGTTTGTATGACAGCTCACCATCGCTCTAAGTGATTCGTTTAGATGTGTAAACAAGTAGCTAGTAACCAATCTATTGCTTGCATGTAGGGAAGTAGAAAATGTATATAAGTAGCCTTCTGATCTGTAATAAACAGCTTCACCTGATCATATTGGTCTGTGTGTGATGACCCAAGCCTCCGCAACAGATATTGCTGGAGGAAGCTGCCCACACTGGGGAGCCCACACTGGAGCAGAAGAAAGATGTGGAAAAAAAGGAGTGGCAGAGAGAAAGCACTATGTACTGATCACAAACACCCTCCTTGCGTCCTTCATTTCCTCTCTGAAGAGGCTTAGTGTCTCTACAGTGGTAACAAGGACAGGAGGAGAGGAGTCTGAAATGAAAAAGTGAACTTGAGAATGGGGGAAGAATGGATGTTGGTTTAATGATTGTCCTTTTTTTTTCTAACTACCTAATTAAGTAAATATTTATTTTATTTGGTGGTGGATTAATTTTAGCTAAGTTAAGTCTGTTTTGCCTGCAGCAATAATTGGTAAGTGATCTCCCTGGTTTATCTTGTCCCATGGGCTTTCTCCTTTCTGTTCTTCCTGTTTTCTCCCCACCCCCAGCCCACTGAGGGTGTGTGTGAGTGAGTGGCTGGGTGGGAGCTTCATTGTTCACTGTGGCTATCCCACCATGTACAGCTATTGCAGCAGAATTAACCTTAGAGACCCCCAAAATATTTTTTGTGAGACAGTGTTAGTGTTTCCACTTCCATACACAGGGATTATTTCTCAAAATGCCTAATTCATCAGGGAAGATCCTGAAGCAAAGTGAGTGCTTTAGGTCTGCTTTGTAGGAAACCCTTAAGGGTAGTAATGACTCTTTGAGAAATACACCAACCCAAGAAGAGGAGTAGTATAAGGTCTCTCTCACTTTGATTTTTAAAAGGCATTGAAAAGGGGAGAGAAATCAATATCAAAATAACAGGCGGCATAGAAAAGAACAAGAAAGCAAGAAAAGACAGATATGGAAAGAATAATGAATTAACACTGAAGTGGAAAGGAGAGAACTTGTTGCTGTAGTCTCTGCATTTGCAAAGGAAGAGTAGTGTTGGGTTGAAGGAATTGAAGTTCTACCATAGCAGGTAGACAAAAAGAGAGACTTCCTTGTTTAAAGCTGTCCGAAAATGCTTAAGGGCCAAATGCCAGCCAAGAATAACTAAGGATTTGTGTGCTCCTGTGTAAAGACCAGGAGGGAAGAAGAGAAACATATCCTTTAGGCTGGTGTTGGCATTGGAACAGACGCATGTAAGACTGCCCATGGAAGGTGGTTTTTTAACAATTGTGATGTGTAACTATTAAAGCAGTTCAATGGCGGATGGGTCTTCTGTGGGATCAGTGGGAAGAAGCAGCATTCACTGCTCTGAGAGTCAAGCTCACAGAATCACAGAATGTCTTGAGTTGGAAGGGGCCCATAAGGATCATCAACTCCAATTCACTGCTCCTCACAGTACTACCTAAAATTAAGACATATGGCTAAAGCATCCTCTGGATGCTCCTTGAATTCTGAGTCCACCAAGGGAAGAAGATCCTTTAACACAGCAGTAGCAGTAGGATGGATGCACCAACAAGCTCTTTCAAGGTCTGTCCTACAGCCTCCCAGTCCAGATGATAAGGTCCCCTTTGGGATAGCAGCTTTGAGCCCAGACCTGTGCTTTAGAGCCCAGACTGCATGTGCAGGGATTAAAGTTAAATACAACTGCAAATTAAATCATTAGCAAAGCTTGGAGAGTATCCCTTGAATGTTGAAATTACAGCTCTCCAAATCAGTTCCCTTTAAAGGCCCAGTTCCACACTGTTTAGCAGGAAAACTCTGAGCATCTGACATGTGAAAGAGGTATGGAGAAAGACAGCAGTGATCTCCCTCTGGTTTGATCCTCTCTGTAACTGTGGATAGGCTGTAAGGACAAGAAGGAATGTGGCTGCATCTCACTGAATCAGATAATTAAAACAATCAAAACTGCCACAGTCATAAAAGTGGTTCTAGAGACAGTCTGCGGAGATACTCCACAGCATATTAATTTGCAATGACTTGGAAGTTCCCTTTGTTGCTACTGAAATCAAGAAAATGTTGTTGTTGCAGGATTTTCACTCATTCAGAGACACTAACAAAGTGAAAAAGAAAACTTCCTGTCAATGTCAGGACAGATTACCCAAGACTCGAAAACGTCAAACAGTCTGTGGGATTATCAGCAATACAGGATCTTCCCCTCTAATGCATGGATTTCATGATTCCCTCCAGACAAGAAGAACACAAAGACTGCAGATATGTATGAAAACACCATATAACAGTCCCTGTGGCAGTCTCTGATTTCATATTGGTTGGGGCAGTGTTGTCTTCAGTAATTTCTTCAGTGATGGACAAAACAGCTGATCCTCTCCTCCCTCCCCCCCATAATTCTTCATTAGATGTTTGATATTAGCAATTGTTTGCAGTCACAGGATTCACCACTGAAATCTGGACTACAGCATTAGCTGGTAACAATACTGAGATCTTTGATAAAATTTGATTTTAATTGGCCTCTTCTATCAGTGAGTATCATAAAATCAAAAAGGATGGAAAAGACCTCTCAGACCATTGGGTCCAACTGTTGTCCTTTTCTGAAACATTTTTACTATTATGGAGGAAAAATATTAACTAATACTGATACTGCCTGTACAAGAAAAGAATCAAAATCAGAAGATTTTTGCTTATATTATTTTTCTTATACATTTTGCTTATATTCCTGAGTATATAAGCAAAAAGAGGATGTGATTGCCATACAAAAATACAAATCTCAATAATTGCTGCAGTCAGCCATCTATGACTTCTAGGAGAGAAGTCCTAGGGCAATGGTATGGATTCAGCGGCTTCAGAAGAGCAGCCTGATCATGAGGCATCCTACACTAACTCAGCACTGAAAACAAATGATGAGAAGACCAGAATTTCTGTAATTCTACTGTACCCCAAAATCATAAGCAGCTATCACAAATACCTGTTGTCCACAGCTGGTGTTCAGAATTGAAAACTTAGAAGAACCACAGCGCCTGCCTCACAACAGTGGAGTTATCATTTACTGGTCGTGGTACTCATTTAGTACAGCCAAACACACAGAATACTCAAACTGTTCAGTACAGTCAAACAGATCAGCAGGTTAATTTGCAGGTTCTATAACCAAGATTCTCCTGGTGAAAAATACTGGGCGCATTGTATTGGAGCTGGGAGGAGGTGAAACCGTGTCTTCACCTCAGCTACAGAATTCTCGAAGTCTTATCAGCAGATTTGTTTCAAGGGATTGGCATCCTGCTAAGGAGTTAATCTACCCCTTTTGATCTAGATTTAAAAGGCTTCCTCTTGAGAGTGATATGTCTAATTGTCCAGAAAGAGAATGACATCATGGCTGAATCCCCACCTCCCTTGCCCTGTGTCCAACCCCCTCCCAGGGCTGTCTCACTACCTGAACTCTGCAGAGCCCTTCCTCTTACACCACCAAGTGCAATTGAAAGGTCTGTGTCCATCCCACCTGGGAAAGGCAGGTTATATTCCCTGTGGGATAACCCACTGGGAAGCTCTGCTTGCACCATCAGCAGTGTCTGGATGCCCAGAGGACAAACCTCTCAGTCTGGACCTGCAGGTTTGAAGCATTGTCCCCATGAATCTCATCAACTTTGCCTGCACAGCCTGGGAGGTGCCTCTGCTTCCCAGGGCTTCAAGCAGAGTAAGGGCAAAGGGCAAAAAAGTCACAGGTGTGGTTCATTTGAGAGCAACTTTTAGTTACTGAATGCCACACAACTGTGACTGTAGTTAATAGTAGTACCAAAGCCTTGTAATGGGTTTGTTTGCTAGAGAGATCTGCAAGCCGTCTGCACTCTGACTTAGAGCCTTCTCTTTGCTCACCCTGCTCAAAAATTAATGTCTTTTCATGTAAAACACAAAACAATTGTTTGAAAGATAACTGTAGCGGGTTTTTTACATTTACACTTGTGGAACATAATATATGGATACTTCAATTATCTGACATACTGGCTTTTTTTGCAAATAAACTCAGAAACTTTCGCTCCTCCAGTATCTGTGTAGAAATATATAAATATACAGCAGGAAAATAAGGAAAGAAAAATAAAGTAGATCTTGATTATTCAATATATTCTCTGACATCAGTCTTTGAAAACGAACTATACTTTTCTTTGACACTACTGAGGTTTTAACTGTAGTTCTTAGGATATTTCATGAGCAATAATGTCACTCCTGATCTGCTTCTACAGTTTACTCCTGTACACTAACCACAGAACTTCCCTACTAAATGACTGCTGTTTGTAATACTAACCTTGAAAACAAATGCATAAAAAATTACAAGTATGTAAGTTTGTTATAAATATATCATAACTAAATGCTTTATATAACTTAACAAGAACATGCAGTCTGAGTCCAAAACTCTTGGCTATAACCAAAGTGATTTAAAATAGAACAAGTATGCATTAAAATGATTTATATTTTCTTGTTAAAAAAGGAAATGGTGCTTTCTATAAACAAAAGAAAATGTGATTTTCTGGACACGGACCCAAGTTACAGTGCAGAGAGCTCAGAAAGCTTCAAATAAAGTTGGCATTGGTTTAAAAGGATGATTTAACAAGTTGATTGGATGACGTTCAATCAGCCCATTCAGTCTGGTAGTTCTAGAAACATCAGTGTAAAAAACCCTGCTTTTTTTGCTCTCTGCTAGACAGCGTCACACAATCACATGACTGACAACACGTTGCCCGCAGCAATGGTAGACACCGATCACACAGTTGGGTCGCACCGTGGCACCGCCGATGGCCGTGTCCAAGGAGAGCTCCCACAGCCGTGGGTGCCGCGCTGCCGCCCTGAGCAGCCGTGTCACATGTGGGAGCTGCGCCTGCCTCGCGTGCCCAGCGACACGCGCAGCCGCGGCTCCCTGGCTTTGTAGTGCTCGTTGAAGTCCAGCCTAAAGCTCAGGAACCGAAGGCTCTCGTCAGAACTGGTTGTCAGTGGTTGGATCGTCCAGTGCCTGCCGTGCACATCAGAGTCTCCAGTGCAAGCAACTTCGTCTTTTAAAGCGTGATCCCACTTGCCGCTGCCTGGGGACAGCATTCAGGATCCAACCTGTGCCAACAGGTGACCTCACCTTGAGTCCATGTTGCAGGCACAATGCTACCCAGGCCAGCATTAGAGCACTGCTGGCTTCACACACCCATTCAAAGTGGGTTGTACGGCTGCACATGGCACCAAGGAACAGCATCTGCCCCAGCCAGCTTCTAGCAATTTCAAGCATACTACAACTACAGTCTAATTATTGCTAGAAGCTGTCCTAAAATTTGATGCAATCTTTCCCAGGAAGGATGTTGTACAACATTTTGACCCAGCCAGCAAATTTCTTACAGGTTTAAAGCCTCCATGCCAAAGGCTAGGATCACCACAGCCTCCAGAAAGGGTCACCAGTATTTTTGGGGAGAGACACTGTTACCTTTTCCTTTAGATCTCAACATAAAGCAGTGAGCTCCTTTTGATAATGCAGCTGTTCATTCAGTGAGGCCACAGCTCAGCCAGTTGGAAAGTGGAATTCTTAATGATAGAAAAGGCTACAATATAATTAAAAATACATGGCTGTTACAAGTCACAACCTTCTCTTGAAAAAACATTATTACTTTGTCTGCGCTTTGAATCAGAATTCATAATTCATATAAAAACCAAAGTATCCCGGATTATGAGGCCACAGCTGAAAATGCATCATTTGCAATTCTCCGCTGTCCTCTAAAGGCTGCTTCAGGAATTTCAGTCTCTGAGTCTGAGAAGCAAAATGCTTCTGCTCTGTATCCATGTAGTAGAGCATGGGCCAGTGGGTCCAAGAAATGTGAGAAGTTTATGAAGATCTTCAGCTGAAGCTCTGCAAGCCACAGCAAAAGATTCGTCTGACCAAGGACACAGAGTGACCATTTCTGTGAGGTGTGTGACACTGCACTGGCAGCATCACTGACTCTGGCAAGGAATGGGATCAGCAGGATTTCTATTACTCTGCATCCTGATACAGTTTGTTCTGCTACTGATGTTTGGAAGTCCCTCAGCATGGCCAGGTGCCTGCTACGAGAGGTAATCAGCTTCCAAATCAGCTCGCCAAAACCAAACTGAAAAATTTGATCTTGTTTGGTGCCTTCCTACCCTTTTAAAGATCATTTTGCGGCGTTTTTTACTTATACAGGAGAAAGGTCAAGCTTACAATAAGCCTGCAGTTGTACAATTACCCATTAAGAAACCCTCTAGCTTAAACCACAAGCGCCTGTGAACTTTTTCTATGCAGATATTTCTTCTGAATCACAGTATTGCCCTTTTAATGTCTTAATTAAGGAAATGGTAACATTTATTATCTTATTTTGCTTCCTGGCTACCATCCAATTACTCGTTTTTGTAATTATTTCGTATTCTGTTATTAATGTCTATTTTGATCTTTTCATTTGAAGGAGCCGTTAGATTTCCAGAACATTTTGCCTGTGAAATATTGAAACCTGTGCACATGTCCTAACTCTGGGATAAGTCTGAATCTGATTCTCGTTTTGTCTAAAAGTTTAGTGATAATGAAGTTGCAATGAGTGGAAATTCTGCTGTTCTCACTTATCAAACACTATTTTCACCCCACATATTTTGTTCTCTTTATGTTTTCTGTTCACCACTAAATGGTGCAATTTCACTTCTCTCAGTCTGATGGTTCAATTGCTTGTTTTCTAGAGAATTTTAGTTTCTTCCTTTTCTACCAATTCTAATATGCTTCAAATCTTATTTTTTACACCAGGTTGTTAAAGGAAAGCTCCCATTAAACAGGAAAGCCTGTTTAATTACTGTTGGAAGCCTGTCTGTAATTTCCCTCTCTTTATGCTCTTCAGCACAGTTCAACAATAATGAGAGGTAAAAGTACAAATACCCTCTTTTAAGGAGTGAATGCAGTGCCTTGTTAGAAAGCAAGGCAGAAGACTGTAGTTTTTGCCTCCCTCTTGGTAATTGTTGGAAAAACTTTAAAGGGTGATGAAGTGGCCTTGAGGGGTTTGGGGAATGCTCCCATTGTAGAAGTGAGAGGCATCCTAGATGCTTAACTACCTTGTTCTTGCGGCAGGTAACCCAAATTCAAATAATTCATTTTCATTTTCTGTGGCACTGGAAGAATTCACACATGGGGTAATCACCTCGTGACAGCTTTTTCCTATAATATGTTTTAATATTCAGACTGATGGTAATAATCACTCAAATTGCATTTTCTATACCCAAATGTTTAGCTAACTTAATTGCTGTTCTGATGACTTCTGAAGGAAAACATTTAGTATAATTTTCTCCACAAAGAGCTAAAGTAAATTAACTGTGCAGTGATAGAAATTTCACCTCCTACACTCCTCAGGTTTTTCTTGGTATGTTTTTCTTTCTCTGCTTTTTCCTGAGTATCTCTTCGGCCACCATTTGATGCCTTTCAGGATTCCTGCTCTCTTCTCTGCCCTTCTCTCCTTTTGTGAATGAATATCCATCACTTTGGTTTCTTTAACTCTCCTGACCTCTGTGTTCTCTCTGATCCCATACACCTCTGGTCAGCTTTGGCTTTTCACCTGCACTTGAGTCTCTGTTTCCACTCATGTGGCACTCAAGTTTTAGTCCCGTGACATTATGAAAGAATGTACAATAGTGGGTAGTCAAAGTGTTAGCAAAAAGCTAACTTTGGAACAAGAACAAGAGAATAAATACTGACTGAGGCACTTTTGCTGCTCTTCTAGTGAAAGAGAGTAAGCTGCAAGCTAATCCTTGTGAGTGATTCTCATGCCTTAAAGACTGCATTGCACCAAGCTAACAAAAATAGTTAAAATACTGCATCAGGGAGCCTGTTACTTCAGGGAGTCTGAGTGGTTCATACCTAAAACTCATAGTATTCCTTGTCAACATCAAAATAACATGTATTGTGATTCAGCAAGCCCTCAGAATGATATATGGCTTGTTAAATCAATGGCAGCGGAAACTTATCACTCTGAACAACTGCTGACTAAGAAAGAGTATTTTACTTGTAACTGTTTATTGTTATCCTTGGTATTGTGTTTTGTTAAATAAGGTAGAGCAGGCAATGGTTACAATGCCCTTGTAGGAACCAGACAGAATTATTTCCTCTGACTTCTGAAACAGCAGGGTCTTTTATCTGTCCCTGCTCTACTTGCCAATACTTGCACATCTCTTGTAGCTCTCCCAACTTTTCCTCTCTTCAGTTAGCAGAATCTTATTAGAGGTTAAAGTGGTATTTTAGGTTTCAAGTAGCCAAAGGACTGTTTTCAACATTAATGAAGCACTTTGGAGAAGTCCCTGAGCACCCTTATGAGTGAGAAATACATTCTGTCATCGCTGAGGCTGCTCATTCAGGTGAAAATTGAAATGAGCATAAATGTGCACACCCACAGTTTGTTTCTAAGGCCACCATTAGGAAACATTCATGCAAGACCACAGATTAATCTTTAAGTCTAGACATTTTAAATAAAGTTTCAATTTCCTGTCCAGATACCTCTTTTTTTTTTCAATCATTTCTTACCTTTCAACTCCTAGTATGTTTAAAAAGTTTCATATGTACTTAAAGAGTGTCCTCAATACTGAAAATCATTGTTAGATGTAGCATACTGGAAGTTACAGCTTCACATTAACCAAAGATAATTGGCCATTCTTGACAGGAATGTTATTTTCAAAGGTTGAAAAAGTTCTTGCCCAAAACATAAATATCTTATATATGTGACAGGAGAAAGATAAAATCCTTCCAACAATTAATTTTAACAAAACAAATCTTGTAGATACAGGCTTTTTAAATAAATGCTATGCTCCTGTGTAAGGCTGAGAGACCTTGGCATTTATTCACTGCATCTGGTATATGAGGAGAAAATCCAAAGGGTCTTGACTCAATAGAATCACTTAAATAAAACTGGATTATGATTATATTCTGTCCTTGATCTCCTACCCTAAGCCTATAACTAATTCACTGGAAAATACATTATATCATGACCTTCTGTATGTCCTAGTGGATGCTTCTAAGATACTAAATTGCATCATACTGTACCCTGGTGCAGTTGAGCTGTTGTAACTTAGGGAGATCAAACTCTGAGTCTGAGGGGCTGGTTTTTAACTTTTTCTTCTTCAGAGTTCATATTGATTAAGACATAATTTCCCTTCAGTTAGCAGAACAATACCCCTTGTAGTTTAAAAGAATATATATTTTCCAGCTCTTTTCCTTTTAAAGTATTTATGATATTGGTGGCAGCACATGGAGAGCCCTTCACCCAAAAGAGTGTGGCATACTGTATGACATCCTAAGTTCGGTGGCAGTTTTATTCTTGCTTTCTGCATTTCTACTTTTACTGCAGTTTCTCCAAAATTTCTTTAGGCTTTGGCAACCATGAAAAGGAAGGGGGTGAGCGTGCAGGCTCAGTTAGCAATGGCCCTGGGGCAGGATACAGTGAGGAGGAGCTGGGCTCGTTCCAGCCTGGAAACATGGTTGGAGACATAGACCCACAGCTCTGTTTTCAGACACTGTAACTCTTAAGAGAAAAACACTGTAATCACCACCCAGGAGCATGCATTACACACCTAACAAAATAAGTAACAGCCTTGTATGGCAAATGTGTTGCTAAGAATTATTCTTTAATATTGACTGTAGTATATAAACTGCTGAAAAATAAAGTAAAAAGGTGAAAATCTCTTATGTTTCTCCTCAGAAACACACCTTTATCATGCTGCTGCCACCCATCAAAAGGAAAGCCACTTGTGCAGTCACAGGAGACTGCAGGAGACTGTCACTATGCACATTTATGTAGAATTCAGTATTGGTCTTCGGGTACAAATGAAATGTAAGATTTCTCTCTCACTTTTGTGAGGAATTGTTGAATTCATTAGTCCAGCAGAGGTGAGGTTGTCAGAAGACAACCGATGTAGATTGAAATAAACATAACAGCTACCAGGTTAGAGGACAAGAGACTGGTGTCCACCCACAAAGGAGTATGAGGACAATGGCAGAACCCCACTGGTCCCCTCAGCCTGGCAGTCAGAGCAACTCCTGCAGCAGGGAAGACTTTTCCCAGGTCAATTGGTTTCTGTAGAATCACCTCAAAATGATCATTCCCAGCATGGCCTCTACTGTGGATTTCCTAGGTACTGCTGGATTCATTTTAGCAGCAAGGAGAATTTTATTGTTGTGAAGAACAAAATGCTAACACCACACAAAAAAATGGAGTTACACCTGCCTATGAAACAATCCAAGCTCAGTACCCTTCAGCTTTTCCTTGGCTCACTGAGTGCCACTGGCTTCAGAGGCTATCCTTGCTTACAGCTGAAATGCTGCCTGCACACTACACCCAAGTGACAGTACCTGCACCAGCAGGGCACAGGTTAAAAGCCTTACATGTTTTAACAAAAGCAAGGATTCCAAGGCCGGCACAAAAGGAATTCTGGTGTCCAGAGAGCAAACCAGCTAGTCCAAGGCTGCAAGTCAGCACATTGTCCCCATCAGAGTTCACTGCCTAACCTGCAGGGCCTGGCAGGTGCCTCAGTCGCCCAAGGGTTCAAGCAGAGTACAGGCAAAAGGCAAAAAAAGGCCACAGAGCTGACTGATCTGAGGATAATTGTTAATTAATGAACTGCACACAACTCTCAGTGTAGGTAGGACTAGTACCAAAATCCTGCAATTGGAAGGGATCTGCAAATCTATATGCTTCTAAATGGAAGCTTCTCCTTTCTTAACATGTGAAAAAATCATTAATTTTCAATTACAAAAAGCAACACACTTGTTTGAAAGATAATTGTGTTTTTATTTTTCTAAGCTCGCACTTGTGGAACATAATAAATGACCTGATATAATGACAACTTTGCAAAAGAAGAATCCCCCTCTCCCCAACATCTGGACAGCAATATATAAATATTTACAATGAAAAAAATAGGAAAGAGAAGAGAATGAAGTCAACATTAGTCAAGTCAGTTTGTTTCTACACATCTGTTTTTGACCATTAATTATTCAATCTTAACCAACACTTTCCTTCACTGAACTGAGGTTTTAACCTCATTTTTAGATGTGCAACAGATACGCTCCTGACTCTGTTTCTATAGTTTGTTCCTTTACAGTAACCATAGAATTTCTCCACTAAATTTTTATTCCAGGTTTTTAACTTCAAAAACAACAAAAAATTAAATATAAGTTTATGTCTCCTGATACAAAGTTTCTCACACAGTCAAACACATCACAACACTGAAAATCAGCATAACGAAATGCTGTATAGCTTCTTAACAAGGACAATAGGTCTGGGTCCTGATCTGTCGGCTTTAACAAAAGCTCTCTTCAAATAGAACAAGTACATATAGAAAAAATAACCTTCTTATTTTCTTGTTAAAAAAGGAAATGGTGCTTTCTATAAACAAAAGATGTGATTTCTTTGACACAGATATAAGTTACAGAGGAAAAAGCTCAGAAAGCTTCAAATAAAGTTGGCATTGGTTTAAAAGGATGATTTAACAAGTTGATTGGATGACGTTCAATCAGCCCATTCAGTCTGGTAGTTCTAGAAACATCAGTGTAAAAAACCCTGCTTTTTTTGCTCTCTGCTAGACAGCGTCACACAATCACATGACTGACAACACGTTGCCCGCAGCAATGGTAGACACCGATCACACAGTTGGGTCGCACCGTGGCACCGCCGATGGCCGTGTCCAAGGAGAGCTCCCACAGCCGTGGGTGCCGCGCTGCCGCCCTGAGCAGCCGTGTCACATGTGGGAACTGCGCCTGCCTCGCGTGCCCAGCGACACGCGCAGCCGCGGCTCCCTGGCTTTGTAGTGCTCGTTGAAGTCCAGCCTAAAGCTCAGGAACCGAAGGCTCTCGTCAGAACTGGTTGTCAGTAGGACCAAGAACTGCTGGACGATTCCCTGAAGGAGAAAGAAAAACCAAATGACAGCTAAGAAAACATCCCTGGTGTGTTTTGCACAGAATGCCAGGTGGTGCACAGACCTGGTAAAGCGGCAGAGAGAATCCAGGAAAAGGCAAGCACAAGGGTTCAAATCCAACTGCTAACAAATCAGTTATGCTGGATTCATTCTTTCTGTAAAAACCCAGAGCCTCACTTTTATCTTCCAAGTATCTGCTATGCAGGTCAGAGTCTGCAGAGAAAACAGCTTGGTCTTTAAAGCTTGCTTCCCACTCCCTGTTCCCTGCTCACACCCTCCATCTGTCTGAAGCCTCCCAAGCTGCAGAGCAGCTGCCTCTGTGTGCCACTGCCTGGGGACAGCATTCAGGATCCAACCTGTGCGAAAAGGAGATCTCACCTTGAGTCCATGTTGCAGGTACAATGCCACCCAGGCCACCATTAGAGCACTTCATTAGAGCTGACTTCAAACATATCCATTTGATGTGGGTTCTACAGTAACGTGTGGCACTCCAGAACAGCAGAGCGTGTGCCCTGTAGGACAGTCAAGTCCTACAGACCCAACTAGACTGTGCACTTGCAGTGATTTAATGGGGGATTTGCACTTGGCATGTGGGAGGCACACTTCTGCACCCCACTTTCCCATTTGGCTCTAGCCACGCCACTGCAGGAACCCCACAGCACACAGGAAAGTACTTTGGGAGGTGGGAAGACTCACTTGAAGACCTCATTCCTAATGCCTGCTAAATATTAACATGGACATGCCCATAACTAGAGCAGAGCACGCCATTACTTTCAAAGATGACCAAGGCTGGCCAAAGAAGTCCTGAATGGAAAGTCCATAGCAGGGCTCAGCATGAATACCGTCCAAGCAGGCGAAACCTACATTGCCAACTTGTAGCAATATTGTAGAGCACATAAACTACAATTTATTGACAACCTACACTTCAAGATTTAGGCTCATCTTTCTGGGGAATGGTAGCTTTAACATCAGATATAACAAATTAAGACAAAGCCAGAAGATAGCCTGCACATGTTCCCCCAAACATCCACTGCCCACATCAGTGAGCTTCAAATTAAGTGTTAGGCCCTTAATAAGAAACTTTCTGCCATATTTAATAGCAATGACTTGCAAAGACAGTGAGAAAAAATGAAATGCAGAAGGAATTCTATCTTCTTCCCCTCAGACTACACCAAAAGACAGCTATTATTTCTACTGCTGGAGGAAGAAGACAACTTACATGAAACAACTCTTCTCCTTTTTCAGGGGAACATAAATGATCACAAAATCTTTGACTACTAAGGAAGAGTGAATACAGGCTTTTAAGTAGAGAAGGAAAAAACAAAGACCTAGATCCACAAGCTGCACACACGAATATAGAAGTTACACCTACTCAATATTTGAAATTAATTTCTACACAAAGCTCAGCGTATTTTTAAAAAAGTATAATTTAGGAGGCACCTGGTAAAAGTGAGTGAGTATTCGCAGCTGTGAGCACATTTTAGGTATTGAGTCTTGAAATTCTTTCATCCTCTTGTTCTCTTCTTCCTCTTCTGATGCAGTTACACCCCACTTGCCCTACACAGAAACCATACAAATAAAGAAGTCAAGCATCACATGATTCAAATAGGTAATTGGGCCACCTTCTGCCCAGCTACATCAGGTTTATAATAGCCAACCACTGCCAAAGGAAGCCAAACACAGAGCCTCCAATATGGAAACTATCCAGTCCCCTTGGTGGTTGTACAGCACATGAAAGAAATCAGATTAGCAAAGCAGGCAAGTCTCACACCAACACTGCATGTCAGTCTCGCAGCAGGGAGGCAGACACAGAGCTATGCATTTTTTGAAAAGGGTTCCATTTACTTCATCTAAAAAAGCCCTACATTTCTCATCCTCCAAAGACCATTAAAGAAATCAACTCAGATTTTGGGCAAGACAGAAATCAAAAACACCACTCAGCCATTTTGCTTGAAGGCACTAGCAACTATTGATGACTTTTGCAGCTGTCCCAACTACATTTTTCATTTTTGCTGTACCTCTACATGGTACCTAAAATCCTCCATGTATCAAAAGACAAGTATATATCTGCCTCAATTCATTTTCACATTCTAGTGATATCCTTACTGCACCTCAAGCTCACGCTGTTTTTTCCTCTCTTCAAATTGCAACCTCAGCTGCAGCTCCTCCAGAGCAGCTCTGTACATTGCATCTTGGGCATTCTGGAGCTCAATGATCTGATCAAAAACTGCTCGAAGCTGGTTGAGAAGTACCTGTGAGACAAGCAACCAAATAATTAAACAGTTGTACAGCACAAGAGTTTTAAGTTAACATTTTCCAGAACATGAGTAAATTTAAAAAAAAAAAAAAACAAAACAACTTTTTTACACATAGCTGGAAAGACTGTTTGCAAAGCCCTAAGTCAGTTGTTGCATGACCACATAGCTTCTTAAGACCAAAAACAGTTGGCCCACACTACAGCAAGTTTTATTATCAACATGTGTCACTATATCTGGGCAGCAGGTACAGAACCTACTACTACAAAATCTTGTATCAGAGGAATAAAAATTACTTTTCCTTTTGCACCTCCAGTGTATAAGAAGGTGGTTCCTAACATATATGGAAAGTTACAATTTAATGCAAAGGAGAAGACTTGCCCTGGAATCACTATCCAGCAAGCACCGAGCTATGATTGTGTCCAGAAAAACTTCATGAGCTGCAATGATGTGATCCAAGTCCTGTGCTTGTTGGACCTTGTTCCAGAGTTCATCCCATGAACATTCAAGCACCTGGAACAACAATACACGATTGGGCTGTTTTGATTTTGCTAGATGACAAGCTCTTTGAAATTTAAGACACATGAGATACAGAACATTAAAAGTGCTTCATTTGCTAAGCAACTAATTGAGTGGGTAGAGTATACCTCAAATGTAATGTAATACTGCATTTGATGAATGAAATGGACCATTTCTGATGCCAGAACGTGACACTGATGCAGCACCCCAGAAAGCTCTGTAAAAAATCCAAAGAGATAGTATGTTAAAGACTGCAAGGACAAGCACAGCCACCAAATCAGCTTGGTAAACTTTTTTCTACCAAACTGAACACTTCCTAACACAGCAACCAATCTTAGATGGTAGCAGCAATACTGGCTGGCACAGAGAAGCAAAGAACATTGCACAATTACCTCCTAGAAAATGTGAGCCAAAGAAGACACCACCTGCGTGCTCAGTGCTGGAAACAAGCTTCCTCTTGAGAGCATAACAAATACAACCCGAGCAATGGGAGACAGATACAACCTGAAGACCCTCGGTGAGGGGAATATAATCTGTTAACTGCACCACAGTTTCTCTTGGCAAGAGAAACCAAGAATGCAATAGAAGCACTGGTTTCCAGTCAACCAAGAACTTACTTAGGACAGGGAAATCACAGTAAACTAAATCCTATCCCACAACAGCAGAAAGGAAATCTGGTTATCCTGTACCATTCCAGATACCAGCCTTGTGCACTAGAGCAGACTTTTACAAGAACTTGTTTCCCAGTGACTTTCTGAGGCCAGGTGTCCTCGCCCGCCCACCAAAAATTCTTAATTATAAATCTGTAAATATTACTATGCCATAAAGAAGCATAACTTTCAATAGTTATTTTTTATTGAAAGAAATGTAGATAGATTAAAACAAGTTTCAAGAGTGAGCCAGTACAGATGCTCACAAACATGACACATTTTCTAGCTGAGAAATAGGATCAAAAAGTCCCAGTCCCAGAGCCACTACATTTCAGAGCTTTCCTATTTCTTCTCAAACACCTTTCTCTTCTTAGCCTCTTCTGTTCTTAGCTAAACAAAAGCAAAGGGAATGAGTGAAGGTAAAACTAGTAAATTCAGAACTGTGCATGTATGAGACTTAAGAGTTAACAGACAGCACAAGAAAGAGGGAGACATGGAGTAAAAATAGGAAGGCATCAAGGAAGATGAATAGGAAGGGATGGAAGAGTTACAGTCTCACAACTGGGCCAGCATAAAGATACTTATGTTAGCACAACTTTTCAAGACAGGGACCAAGGATTAAGTGAAACAACTAATAGGAAACTTCCATTTACAATTAGGTTATTTTAACTTCATCATCGTCACCATCATCTACCATTCAATAGTCAGTCAAGAGGAGCACCAAAATACAAAATTAATCTGAACATCATTCATCAGGCTTTTTCCCCCCTCAACATACAGTTTACAATAAGATGCAGTCATCTAAATCCATTTTACAGCCATGTCATCCACTTGGACACCTCTCACCTGGCATACTTTTCAGAAGTTTTGCATTGCACATGTGCCCTTTCCATATATCAGTAAGGATATACTCCATTCTCTTCGCTCTCCAAAGGAAATTAAATACTCTTAGATAGTGGCTCATGCACTCACGTGTAAATACCTACAAAACAAAGAAAATTTCAGTACAAATTAATAGACATATCATATATACTGTAATACCAAGAATCTCTTCCTAGCCCATCTTACTGGATCCATGGAGTTTATTGGTAAACATTGTAAAAAAAACGTTTCCTGGATACCCCAGAACTTTTGGAAAGATCTTCCCTTGAGGGCTGAACAGTTACCTAGCATTCAAGTACACAGAGGACACTACTGGAAGTGTAAGAAGGGGGAAACAAAGCCTAAGCCTCTTATAAAGCTACATATGAAAACTCCTTCTGCTGGTCAGAATCACCGTTTGTCTTGCTTAAAAAAAAAGTTCTTTACAGAGGCTAAATACATTCTGATAAACAGTGCAACCACCTATCAAATGCTGTTTAAACAGCGTAAGTTCTGCACAAATACATTCAGTTCCTTGCAAATTGTCCCAAATTAGTATCTACAGCCTACTAATAAGCAAAGAATAGGAGCACCCAGTATATTAACTGGGTGCTAAAAACTCTGCTGGAATAAATGAATTACTGATTTTCAGTAATGATTGTTTTAAATGTAGTTTTTCAGCACTCACAGGTAAAAATTGAGATTTTTGCTTAGCTGTTGATACAATGGGTGCATCCTAGATGCAAAAAATAATATCTCCGATCTCACATTCCAAAACGAAAAAAAGGTTACTTCAATTAAAAAATACTTAGCAATTTAATTCAGCACCTGAGACACAGTCAGAGCCAGCAGTGTATGACATTACCGTTGCTATTGGCCCATCAACATGATAGTCCAAGCTGAAGACATCCCATCCTGTGTCCCCAGGAGATACCTGTATTAGAAAGATATGCTACTTTCAGTGTATAATCAGAGCATACTAATGTTGAAGACCAACTCTTGTTTACTCTTTTATTCTCAAGGGCCTATGAGCAAACAAGCATTCACATCAACAAGAGATACAGGAGTTTCTCGTTGAAAGTAACAGAATAAGCAAAAATTAACCAAACCCTGTGATATAAGGATGAGACTCATCTCACACAAATACTGATGTTTGTAATGTCAGTGTTTCTCCACTGAACCTAGTAAAGGAAAATAAATGTAAGGAAAAATTTCTTTGGCATCTGAAGTCTGAAAGACTTATTTCAGATGCTATAGCTCATCATTTAAGTCTTATCTCTGGGAATGAAGCTTTCAAAGCTTCAGCATCAGGGCCACCAGCATAAATTTCTGTTAGGCCCCAAATACTCAACCTTGTATTGTCAATAGCTGTAAACCCACATCTTGAAATTCAAATAGACAATAGACAGGGAAAGGGAAAAGAAGACTTCTTAAATGACATTAATTTATTCAAAATTAATAAAATGAAGACATTTTATTCAAAATCAATGTCAATGGAAAGGAAGGGAAGAAATGTATTCATACACACATATGAAAACTTTGTTTCATATAGATGTCTACATGCATAAACACACACACAAAGGTATGTTTCAGCTCAGAGTCACCATGATGCAACAGACCTCCAGAAGTCGAACATCCAGTCGCTTGAGAATCTCAGGATTATCAAACTGGGCATTCGTTGCCCTCACTGCTGTTTCCAGGATTCCAGTTAGATTATGCTGATATAAGGTTGTAGCTGGTCGTGCAAGCTCTGGCCTGGTGGTTATGAAACAGTTATAGCACATTACTGATACACTCTGCAGCAGCAATTCAGTAGTAACTTCAGCACACCACAAAATCCTTTTCTAAGAGGCATTCAAAACCTCTCATATTGCTCTTTCAGTCTTAACCATGAAGAAAATCAGTGAGCAAAATATTTGCGCAGAGTATGAGCAGAATATGTCTATTCATATGCAGCTATATTCCTGAACATCACCATGAGGAATAGCTTAATCCTAATTTAATGCCACTAATTTGAAGTTACCAGGATTGCTAGTTTAGCCAGTCTGTAATTTGAGTTGCATTCATATCTAAAATGAGGCAGATTACATCATTAGCATATCAAACCAATAATTTCACTTCAGTTTTGACAAACTTACTAATAGCCATCTCACAGGCTCAGAAGTGCTGGCAGAAGCACAGAAACCTACCCCCTCCACATAAATTAAACTTTCCAAAGAGTTGCAACATGCAACTCTTGTACTACCCCTCTCTCCCTCAGGATCAGAACTGGAAAGCCTCTCCCTCCTTCTGCCTCAGATGTAATACTGACTCCATAAACCAACCTAATTCTGCTTCACATTAAAAAGTATGGCCATGTACAAACAACCAGCAGACAACGTTGATTTTGATTTATAAACAAGTTAATGAAAGCTCTATTACAAAGCCTGCCTTCTAGACCAAAGAGAGGCTTTTCAAACAACACTTCTGATTGACAAAGTTTCATGAGAAACACCAGCAGGTGAAAGTGAGCTTGCAAATACACTTTAAGAACTGGAATCAGTAGTTATGGGTGCACCTGAGTGTTTAAAACAGAAGCTGGTGAGCAATCAATCAGGTTTTTAAAATTGCACTGAGATTTTGACACAATGTTTTGGACCAAACACCTCCAAAATATAGAGGCCTAACAATCCCAGGAGTGCTAACCAGTGGCATCAAGAGCAGCAGAACTTTTCTGCTTAAACTTGCTGACAGGAGCAAGAGAAGTGCCAGCATCCTCGAGGCTGTCACAGGGTCGGCATAAAGATATCTATATTAGCACAACTTGTCAAGACGTTGTGAAATGGTATTGTATATACTTCTTATCAAAAAGGAAGAACAAATTTTAAGCCTCAGGGTCAAAGAAATTAAACCCAAACCAGAATTTAAAAGTTATTACTCAAAGGTTTAATTGAACAAGGTACTTAGAAAGGGTCCTGTTCAAAAAGCAAAACAGTTTCTGTGCTGATCATGCACAGAATCGTAAGAAATTCAACATAATTACCCTTCCTATTGTCTTACTTGAGCAAGTCCATTAAATGCCTGATAAAGTCTCCTTGACCAAGTAACAAGTAGCGCCTCATGGCCTGCATGTGTTCCAGCAAATTGTACTTCTTATTGAGAACATCCAGCAGGTATTTGCTGGTTTCAAAATAAGCTGCATCAATTTTCTCTTGAAATGCGTTTTCCAGATCTGTGAACAAATCAGCCGCTAAAAGAAAATAAAAATTAAAATTAAATTAGAAGTTTTCCAAAACTGAGGCAAACAAGCTTTGGAGTTGAAACACATAAACAGAAAAACTGCCATTTCCTCTGATCCACTGTGTATTTATTTGCCGCAGCCAAAGCAAAAGCAAGTCTAAAGCAGCCTACACTTCAACAGTATTACTTTTAATCTGGGCCCAGTTTGTACTTTCCAGTAGAAGCTCATATTATGTCACTTTTACACAAAAAGTTGGGGATTTTTAAGCTGGCTGAAATACTGCAGTTTACAAATCAAATAATTTACAGAGATCTAAAAGCTCAGAGTTAGGAAAAACCTTTGTTGGAGGGAATCTAAATCAGAAGGCACTTCTAAGGGTACAGGGAAAAATAAATCAAAGAATCAGAATGTTAAATGCTCAACAGAAGAGAGTTTCCACATATTAAAAAATGAGAGAAAAGGGAATATGCTTGAGTTACGTGGGGTACAGCCAGCAACCTGATGTTTTCTTCTCCATCTTTAATGCATGGCAATTTGGGGACAGAAAGCAGGAAGCAGCAGAAAGTAGTAGGAAGCTTAATTCACTGTTTTCTACAACTATAAGCCTATCAAGAAAGGGACTCCAGTAAAGCTGTTATGAGATAGTAGGAACTGTGGCCTCTTCAGGCAACATGGAGCAATACTCCAAATACTGATTGCCAACTACCATAAGATCCAGACCTTCTTAAGCATTAAATGATATACTCCCACCTCAATTACTAAATTAATAAAGTGCTTATAAATTGAAGAACTAAGCAGTGGTTCTAATGAAGAAGTCACTCTTTAAAAAGGGAAAACTCAATGTCTGGTTCAATGACATTCTCAGAGGTTTCCAAACTATCATTCAGTAACCAGTGAAACTCTCCATAAGACACAAAAAGTGCAACAGATGTCAAAGAGATAATACTTTTATAATACATTGCTGCTCAAAATCTCTACACTAGAGAAATACTACTTAGTCAAGTGACATACATCAAGCTTAGGGATGTGAGAATTAATACAGCCTGCAGTAAGTGCCAAGTGTCCTTCCTCAAGATGCTGGGAGCCTTACAGGCAAAACAAGAGAGGGAACAAGCCAATCCAGAAAGAGTTACCAGCTAATATCTTCAGTCACTGGACACAGAGGCTGGGCCTAGCATTGGCTCAAGGCAGAGGCAAAGCCAGCAGGCAGCAGGCAATTCCCTGGCTTGTCTATGGCCAGCCTACTATGTCAGGCATGCTGCTCCTGTCTCCACTCACACTGGGGTGAGCATGTCTAAGGCAGCACCTCTGAGATACATGGACAGTCTCAACTTACTATCTCAAGCAGAAAAAGCAGCCTTTCCCCTCTCCTTAGCACTGTTGCCTTGAAGGAAGCAACCTGGCCACAGCCCTTCCCCTCAGACTGGAAAGTTCAATTTTACACATGCAGCTGTAATGCACCACCTCTGCATACACACACGCCAGTGCAGGCAAAATGCAGCATTCCTGTCTGACATGCAAAACTGCTGAAAAGGTTGTCTACATCAACGAACAAGAGGCCTAGTTTTGAATGTTTTGAAAACTGTGCAAAATGATCTCAGGACACTGAAAAGTCAGAAATGGATAAAGAAAGGGTCAGACTACAAGCACTGCCAAGCAGGTCCATGAGCTGGTACTGAAGGTAGAGTCATTCCTAGTCTAGAAGTCCCTAAACTGCAGACGGCTACATGCTGGAGCTGAAGTCACTTTATCTGTCTTTTTTACTGTTCCTCTCTCCCAAATGCTACAATTCCCTGCCAGGCAAGACGACCAACTTCTATACAGTTATGTCACATTTCTTGTTTTAATACATGTTCAGACAGTTTTCTACACCATGATTACACTTCAGCATCAAAAGGAAACTGGGGAAACATGATACTTAAGGTTCCAAAACAAATTAAAGAAATAAATAATACAGCCAAAGCCATGAAATGATCAGACTTAAAATCAGAAAAATCATCCAGAACTCAGGTGGCATCCTAGCTTTCCATGATCTTAATAATAAGTAATTATCTGAAGGGACTTGCGGGATATTGTCAGATGACACAAACAAGCCTGAAAGCAAACATTTCCAACACCCCTAACGTAGACTGTTCTTTCAGGATTAAATGGGTAAAATGGCCTAAACACAAATGTAGTTTCTTGCAAAATTAAAGCAGAGCAATATCATGAGGTATTTAGGCTGCCAACCTTAAGTTCTGCATGCCTTCAGCACACTGAAGATAGAGTAACATATTTCTGAAACTACACTTCTGTCTCAAACAGTTATTCTCAGCACTTAAGATAATGTACGTGCTTTGAAGTTCTCATCCCCTACATAATAGGAAACCTGTATTTGTGCAGATCTTCCATTCAATCAAGGAGAGAGAGAAACAAGTGCAAACTTAAAGAATTATTGGAAAAGCATGGTCATAAATACTGTATAAAGTGGTGTAAGTAGTGCAGCCAAAGAATGTTTTTTCCTTTTTTCCAGGAGTAGCTGGCAAGATGATTGTTCAAACGCATTTACAGCCCTTATTCACTTAACCCTGACCCCTCTCTGCACTTTAGGCTTACCTTTGACTAAGCAAGCACTGCACATGCTACAAAAATCACATTATTAGATGGCATATTCTTCCAGATGTGAATGGGATTTTATTACTAGAACAGCTTTCACGGAAGGTACTCGTGATGGAAGTCCACACTGTGAAGAGTTAATACTAAAACTAACCCAAGGTTATCTGGAAGGGGGAAAAGAAAAACCCAAAACCCAAACCCAACAATCCCCACATATTAAAGTGGGGATTAAATCCCCACAAGCATTAAAGTTATATATAATTTTATGTTATAAAGTATAAAGAAGGATGTTCTTCAAAAACAAGAATTTGACAGAAAAATATTTAGATGATCAGCATTAGAAAACTTACCCCAGTGAGCTATATCTTAACAGCTAGACTATCTTTAGTATATTAAACAAGTTATCAAAAGAAGTTACAATAGCAAAATACCACTTTCACCAGAAGGCAGCAATCTGTCCTTTCTCCAAGATGTAGCAGCATCCTACACATCCTTTGCTTAGTATTTAGACATAAAGTCTCCTTGGTTTAGATGTTTACTATTTGCTGTCTTTCACCATAACAATGTTAATTTCATTGCAACAAACATGCCACCAAAAAATAACCACAATGGTATATAAATTCTCATTAATTAAAACCAAGACCTGTTCTAAATAAAACAAAAAAACCTGAAGGAATTTTGATAGTTAAGTTTTGGGTTTATGTTCAACAGCTGGCAGCCCCATTTCTAATCCTCTAAAAGAATTTTACTAACCTGCCACATACTTAATTTTTTTTTACATATTGGTACAGTGCATTTACAGAAGGGCTAGAAAGACTTCCGTCCTCTTTTTAATTACTCATTCTCTTATTTACAACTAATTAAGGATTTTTATTTTTCAACCACAAAATTAACTCAGTATTATTATGGAATAGTATGATGCCATATATTTGATGAGACGTCAAACATAATAAATTCTTATTGCAGCACTCAAGAATATCCCTGCTTCCACCCCAGCTGAAGCCAGACTGCTTTCTGAATGGTTTCATTCAGAAATTCAGTACATGAACAATCATCCAGCACACCTATCAAGTTAAGAAAATTATACACATGCATCAATGTGCATCTTTTGTAAAAAAGAAGTATCCACTAAATTATCTACATTTTAGCGCAGATGGGAATTTTGTACTCCTTTCCGCCCCACCATCCATGAAGTCATTTTACAGTCGAAACCATGTATTCTATGGGAGATCAGTTCAAAGGGGACACAACAAATAATATTAATACTGTACCATCTTTTGAAGACTCTGTAGATTTTGCAACAGCAATCATCTTTGTGGATGGAGTTTGATCATGACAAACTTGATGCAAGAAGTTTATGGATTTTCCTATTAAAAGGACCTGAACAAAAAAAAAAAAAAACAAAATCACTTTTTTAAAAAGTGTAAGAAAAAAAATAATAAAACACCAAACAAAAAAGCCACCCACAACCACAAGGACAACAAGATATTTTGTCATCTTTCTGTGCTCTTAGTTTCACAGTCTCAACCACAGCAATCCAGAACAACAATACCAACATGAAAAGGTTTTAAACACAAAATTCTTTTCCCTCTACTTGAGATATCCTTAAACAAAGTTTAACAGCTAGAGAATGGAAGGGAGAAACAGTCCTATAGTCTTCCTCAGCAAACAGTTCTAAAATTCCTTAGATTACTTTTTGTCAAATCTGGCCACTATTTTCTCAATAGAAATCTAAGCAGCAGCACAGGGCAAACAAATCATCAGAAGGTGAACTTTTAGATTCGTACCTTTTTTGATTGCTCCATTGTAATAAAAGAAGGGATCATTGATTTCCTCAAAGTGTATTTGTCATGCCACAGCCGATCAGTTTTAACTGTAGGATCTGAAGCTACAAAAAACTGAAGATTGAAATAAATAAATAAAAGATGAATGTAAAATCTAACCTATAGTTTCACCTATTATTCCTCCTATTTTAACAGATTCAGAGGAAAAAGAAAACCACAAAAAACCCATAAACCCCCAAAAATGTTGCAATTGATATAGTGATGAAATGCTACAGTCTCTCAACTCCATACAAGAGAATCCTCTCACTTGTAAAAAACTGAAACTACTTTATTAGTTTTGTTGAAGTGAATTTTGGATGGATTCTGTCCTCATCCTGTCAAACAAGATACCCATTTTTTGGACAAGAACTTTTTTCACTGCCTCCAAATACCATCTTCCCCAAGAATGGCCAATCATCTTTGCTCAAAACTGTGTCTACCATATGAAAATTGTAGCTTTCAGTACAACACATCCAACAATAATTTTCAATATTAAGACCACTCTTACAGTGCACATTCAAAGGCTAGAGCTAACAAACTACATAAAATCAAAAAAAGACAAAACCTCATTTCTGGGGACTAGCTGGGGAAAAAAAGTCTATTTTATACTTCTAAAAACAAATCATAGACATTTTACACAATGCTGACCTTAAAGATCAGCTGTCACTGTCACTCCCTTAAATTTTGAGCAAAAGAAGGACATTCCAGGAAAACAGACAACATATTTCATTCTCAAGTAAAATTACTCAGATTTGTCTCAGAAGCACTCAACTCATCTTAAAAAAATTGATTCTTTAGCTTCTTGGAACAAAAACTAAACCCCCAAACCACCAAAAAATACCAAATCAAAAAGTCTAATCACCTAAATCTGATTTGAGACAGAAAAGTGTCAAGAGAATTTAAATAAGCATAAAAATATTTCCAAGAAGAAAAAGAATAATAACTGGAATTTGATATTACAGAAGTCACAAAAAATAACTCTGCAGAGAGTTTCTGTTCTGGAACCATAAAACTCTTCTACCCAATCTGACAGACTGAACTTACTTATCAAGGTTAACAGTATGCAGTCAGAGAAAAATATTCTGAGCTTCATTCCAAATACAAGGTTTGCATTCTAAACAGTTACAAAGAACTCTGCAGTTCTGTTGTTGTGGTAAGAAAAGCTATACAGAAATAGTTTTGTGTTCAGAAGCAAGAACCTACTGTCAGTGCACCATTCTGACTCTACTAAACAGACCCAGGATATGATTCATTGAAGACAACATACTGCATCATTGTAATCTGCAGATACCAAACTCATGAAGAATTCATGAAGAGAGTGATATTTCAGGTTGTTATTGCATGTATTGCTTACTCATATGTTACACATTTTCATCACAGTCTAATTTTCAAATTCTCCTCTAAGCTTCCCATAGATTATCATACCCAAAGCAAAGAGAGATGAAGTATTTACTGTAGCACATACATTACCTCATGGTATGTATCCTCCAGCTCTCCATCGTAAATCCAGCGATAAAGGAAGTTCAGTACAGGATGGGATACTAGGCCAAGAATGTGCTGAACCAGAGATCTCATGTAGGGATCTCCTGTTTTAGTATAGGCATGAACTGCTGAGGCTAGTTCACCACCTTTTCTCCCTGGAAGATCATAGGGGAGAGGAAGAGAAATGTTTGAAGGAAAACCATATGCACCTCATTTAAATTTAGCAGCCATTGATTTCAGTTACCTTGTTAAACAGCAATTCTAAAATGTAGCAAAAGTAGATTTTTGTATTGCCAACTGGGAATTCCTAGGTTTTAAGGCATGAATTATTAATCTCACTACAGCAATAAAAGCAGAGTTTCTCTGTCTGCTTTATGGTAGCTTAGAGGAATGAAAACTTCAAGGCATCAGATCACACACAGAAGTTGATGTTATGCTTCCAGAGAAGCATTAAAGGGGCCTTCGTATGTTTTTCTTCTTTCCTGTACTTGACACTCTCAGATATTCTCTGTGCATACATGCACACAAACACAGCTTTCCTGTTTCTTGGTTATAGTTACCCCCATAGCTCCATGAGGCAATATCTCCTGACTTCTTGCTACTGAAAAGTAAGAGGCTGTCAAAAAACAAAGTTAAAAAATAGATAGAATATTTGGTTTTGCTGCTATGCTGCACAGCTTAGAGCTTCCTTGCAGCAGAGCCCATAGAACTCAAAACTTTCAAGAATGTCTTAAAAGTGAAGCCCACTTTTAAAAAATAATTTGCTACCAATTCCAATAATCAAGGTAAAACAAGTATTGTAGCAAAAAAACCAACTTAAGACACTCTTTCTAAAGGGCTACAATCTCATAAATCTGAAGCACCCTCAGGGAGAAGCATCGGTTACTGGTCAGTTCAGTCAGTTCTGGTAAACTCCAACATGACTCTTCCCAGCATCTTCTTGTGAATTGCCACCAAAATCACATGGTATCTGCAGATTTGCAAAGTTTTGTTGTTTTACATGAATCTGCACACAAGTTGCAAATGACTCCTCTATGCCATCATATACAGAGGAATTGCATAATAGTCATACATATTGAAGAACCTAAGTCAGCCATTTAATCATATATTAGTAGGGTTTTTTCAGTGTACCATTCTCTGAAAGATGATTGAGCAACTGAAAATAGCATGGAAAGCGCACGCTTAAAATTGAATTCTTTGAGCACATTCTAAAAAATTTTAAAAGCACATTTTAAAAAAGTCTGAATGTATCAGCACAGCACTATAATTTGTCATGCTTTGTTTAAACTGCAAGAGGGAGAATCCTCTGAATTACCTACTTAAAAATTTCTAAAAGGAAAAAAAAGTCCAAGCAAGCAGTAACATTATTGATACCTACCTCTAGCATGCACAACTACTCAAAGTTATATAACTTCCCCAGAAATATTAAATTAATATTAAACAGACCTTGACAGTGATCAACGAGCGCTGCGAGGGTCTTTAACCTTATTTTGGGATCATATGTCCAGACCAGAAGACGGCGAAGTGTTAAACTGCTTTCAAGTCCCAAATTCACGCCCTGATCATCTTCCAGTTGCAACTGATCAAGGCAGAAAGAGAAAGATATGTCAAAGAACAAAACTGAAGCAGGACTGAAGCAGAAGTCAGGTTTCATAGTTTGTTCTGAAGTCATATTTTTACTAATACGCTTGAAATACCCAGTTTTATGTGTTCTCTCATTAAATCACTGGGCCAAAACCCAAGAGTCAATTTTTAGTGGAAACAGAGAATCAAGCGCAGGTGAAAGAACAGAGACGAGCAGAGGTGCAGTAAGGCAGACAAAGCACAGAGACCAAGGAAGTTAAAGATAACAAGGTAATAGATAATCATGAAAAGAGAGAAGAGCAAAGGAAAAAATAGCGGAGATCCTGAAAGACAGCAAGAGATACTCAAAAAAGAGGAAAGAAAAACATCTAAAGGAAAGGCAGGCTGTAGGAGGCAAGCGTTTTATTACTGCACATGCAGTTTATTTTAGTTCAACATGAGACAAATCCCATTCAATGTCTTCCTCCAAAAGCCATCAGAATTTAAGTTTCCCTTATAGTGAGATTAAGGAATCACTACATCGAAAGAAAAACACCAAACTTTAAAAGCTACAATAAGGAAACTCTGTCATAATGTGACTACCATGAATCTTCCAACACCATGGAAAATAAAAGCCAAATATTTGCATCCAAAGTGCAAATGCAAATCTCATACAAGTACAGATGGAATAAGCAGGACAAGAACACAACTTAAGAATACAGAAGCAAGTTCCTAGAGCAGTACCAGCAGACAAACTTTTAAGTTTCCTGCATATGACAACCCACTCTGTGCTTTCCCATCTAGTGCATTTTTTAGCCAAATATAACATACTAGTTAAATATAAAACTAGTGTCATCCACATTAAATTCAGCCTTAAAGCCAGTTAAATTGATTTGCTTCCGAATGCTCCTGGGTCCGTGTTTGAGATTTTTCTTTGGTGTTTTTGGCAATTGGCAATGATAAGAGAGATACATGAGCAAAAGCCACCCTTTGACTTCAGGGAAGACATGGTACATCTTCATCATGGAACTGCATTTTTAAATGGGCTCACAATGTGAAAACAATCTGCAAGAAAAAGACCAGAGAAGCTTATGGAATAGCACACAGTACGCTCAGGATTACTCTTTCAGGGACAGAAACATGCTCAGGGGAAGCTCTGAAGACACAATAAAAGGTTATAAAAAGCATAGAAACCTTTAATAAGATTCTTGTTGTTCTACGCCTGTACTCTCTCTGGAACTGCAGCTAACAACTGGCAGCCTGTACAATCTCCTGAATCTAAGAATGCTGCACACACTCAATTTCAAGTCAATTTTCTACATGTTTTCAAGAGGCTGAAAGGTAGTTTATTTCTCCATTCTGCAGTGTGACCTCCAAGCCTTTCCACCCTTCAAGTCACAAAAGAATCCCTCCTCCACTGCTGGATCTCCTTCCTTTCTTTCACGCCTTTGGGAAGGAATGTTGTCAGGAGCTTCTGAAAATCCAAACATAACACAACTCTGGGAACCCTTTCAGTTAGGTGCTGAGGGACCTAGATTCCCCAGAAACTCCAGTCTGCTAAATTGCAGACACTGCATTGACTGTTCCCTATGAAAATGCATTTCATCAACATGCTCAATACACTCATGAACTCTAACACTGAAGACGAATCTGGCAAGGAACATCAAGAGCAACAAGAACAGCAGTAAGACTGGGAAAAAGGTGTGCCCAGCTACTGAATGGTGCTGGGAAAGGGGTGACAGGGAAAAATGGAAAATGCTGAGGTACTTAATGCCTTGGTATTTTGGTAAAATTTGCTGTTGGGGATACCAGATGTCAAGATAAGAAGAGAAGTCTGGAACAAGGAAGACTGAGTAGAGAAGGATTAGGCCAGGGTACACCAAACAAATGGGATGTGCTTAAGTCTATGGGACCTGAGGGGATGCACTGACAACTGTTGAGGGAGGGCGCTGGCCAATGTCACTGCAAGGCCACTCCATTATTTTTGCTGTACAGCAATTAGAGGAGGTTTCTGACGACCCTGAGAAAGCAAATGTCACTCCTCTCTTCAATGAGGAGCCATAAAACTACACATCAGTGAGACCTACGTCATTCCCTGGGATAGCAACTAATCCTGGAAAACCATTTCAAAGCTTATGGAGGACAAAAAGCTTAATCGGGGAAAAAAAGATCAGGGAAAGGAGAAGAAGTAGGAACATTGTGGTGATGGAGCTTGTCTTCCCAAGCAAGTGTTAAGTGTCCTGAGGCCCTGCTTGCCAGAAGTGGCTGGACATCTGCCTGCTGATGGAAAGCAGTGAATGAATTCCCTACTTTGCTTTCCTTGCATGCACAGCTTTTGCTTTCCCCTCTAAACTGTCACTAACTTGATTGACTTGTCTTTTTGTCTTCCTTCTATTTTCTCCCCATTCCTCAAGAGACGGGGGGAGCAAGAGGCTGGGTGGGTGCCTGGCTGCTGCCCAGGGTCAACCACCACAAAGGCAAATGCACTTTGAAAATAAGTAACCCCAGAACTTTCCTTTCGTTTTCTCCTTACAGGCTTTCCCTCCCACCATACTCATCTCTTCTTTTGAAAGGGTGGTGGAGCAGGAAAGGTAGACAAAGCTGCAATTCAAAGTAGTCAAATATTTTCATGGTCAAGAAGTTTTACAAGTTAGAATAAATTAAAGCTGCAGCAAACCAAGAGAGAAAACACATTTTGGACAGAGCAAGAAGTAATTACGAACTGAATAACTGGATAATAACCAGGAAAAAACAAGCAAAAAGTATATATAACAGGCATTCCAAAAGTCAAGAATGTTAAAGAACTGCGAGTTAAAAGGAACAGATGCTTTGAAAATATTTACAAAAGCCTATGACAAACTATAAAGACTTTATTGAAGTTAGAATTTTAAAAGGGAGTTTAATTTAGCTTTAGGTCAATTTTCAGAATAAATTTTTTGCCATTAGAAGTAATTAACTCCTTGAAAGCCCCTTAGAAAAAGGCAAGCAGAAGAAAAATGTTTATTTTATTTTAATTTTAGAGACAGCATCTAGATGTACATACCTACAAACATTTGTGAACAAACTGCAAGATTATCAGCACTGAGTTGGTCTACTTGTTACAGAAAAATAGTAAAAGACTGAAACATCTGCAGAACAGATGTCTTTACTCTCAGAAAACAAAGGGACAAGAAAAATGTACAAACTGCCCCACACAGGAAAAAAAGTTGGAACTGTTATTACTAGTTGCTGAATCATGCACTGCTTGCAATATGGATTGTTTTTTTTCTCCCCTGAAGGATGTGTCACATTGTTTGGGATTTGAATGATAAAGATATTATGCAAGATGAAACTGACAAAAAGGATGCAAACCAGGGACAGAGACTTAGAAATACACATTGTATTCCTTGCTTATGTAACACATCAAATACCAGTGAGTTCTTAAGAGGAAAATATTCAAGGGTACATACATTCAAAGACTAAGAAAAGTAGAAGTTACAGAGAATCGTGTTCACTCTCAAGAGAAACTGCTGTACATCCTTCACATTCTAACAGAATAGATATGTATACCTTTTAGGAGATATTTAAATAATGTAGAACAAAATAATGAAGTTGAACACGTACCACTTAACTTACCTGAGAATGTAAAACAGACAGAAGTCGGTAATACTCTTTAAGTTCCTGATGTAAGGCTGCACAAAAACTCTGTAAGAGAAAGAAGAAAAAATAAGAAAGGGAAAAAAGGAAAAATAATCAAGAAACATCTTTCCGGCTTAACCTAGAATCGTTTTAATTCAATCACCACACTTCCAATATGATCAGAAATTTCCTGAAGGGAATCATTCTATGAGCTTCAGCATAAAAGCCAATTCTTAGAGAACTGGCCAAAGTATAAATGCTTCATTAAGAGCTGCATATACCTTTTCCAAGAATATATATACATTATCAAGTGACCTTGTTTCTTGCTGTCTTAACTCTATCAACAGATTAAACTATGACAAGTGTTAACTCTTCAAGTAGATATATCATCTCAGTAATGGCATTAATAATTAGCACAGGGATGCACAAATTGTAACATGACCCAGTTGAAGATTTTTTTTTTTAAAATCATATAAGATACAGCATGCAGTGAAGTCACAGAGTTTAAATTTCAGGAAGGCCTTTAACAACAGAACACAGAAGGCAACTATCATTATATTTACAGTATAGACTACATGACATGAACAAGAAAACAATGCCAAAAAAAATACTCCCAGTAAGCGCTGCCAGATCAAGTATTCTAAATTTTTGACCTTTTATCAATTCAGTTATATATGATTCTTCACTTGACATGGAAGAAATGAACAACAGAAAATATATCTTAAAAAAATCTGTAAAACATGCAGAAGTTAATTCAGGCCTGAACTAAAGCAAAACTCTTCTTTGTAAAACAGTTCTAGGCCCAGCTACACTTTAGGTTGTTTAAAAATCAAGACCAATTTTTAAAACAATTCCTGAAATACTTGTTTAGTGATGAACAGTTTTCCACATTTTAGGGTTTGGGGGAGTCTTGCTTTACTGGTCTTAACCTAACATACAGACTAAAAAAGAATGCCTGCAACAAATTTTTCAAAACAGAATTAAAAATATGGCTCATTAATTTGGGACTAAATTAAAAAGACTTTAAACTCCCCTAAAAAGTGCTTAAATATTTTTATTTGTTTGGTTTCTTGGAAGACACTCCCATGCATGCACACAAATTCTTCACAACCTATTCTAACCAATTCTCAGCTAATTAATTTGATGTCTGTTTTAATGGATTTTTTTTAAGCAGGAAATTTCCCAGGACTTTCCCTTCAAGACCTTTTAAAATTACAGTCAAAAGAATTTGGAAAAAATAAGAAAAACTTTACAAAAAGAACCCAAGAGCTTGAAGTAAAATATTTATTCACTAGAGTATGTAAAAGGCAGAAATCATTTCTAGAAGCAGAAGGAGAAAATAAATCTTCTTTCCTGCTAAGCAGCTAAGAAGCCTAGGAAAAAAAAAGTCATTAATCTTGCCATTGTATCCTTTTTAAGGAAAGGAGGTTCCTTTCTTCAATTCAACATTATAAATTACAAAGAAATTTGACATTCATTTTATTCCAGAGGATACTGAAGGGCAAAAAGAAATCCCTTTATGTGTTACTCCACTTTTCATTTCTTCTCACTTGCTTCTTCAGTAAATTTTTGAACCTATTAAAGTGGCACTTGCCAAGATAGAGAGCAGAGCCTCCAAGAATACAATCAAAGGCACTCTGCTCAAAAGGTTCTGCTCAAAAAGGAAGAACAGTAATCACTGACGTTAATGATTTAGTAGCCAAAAGGATTTAGGATCTAACTGGTCACCAATTTTTCAGAGAAGCTTTACAAATGAAAATTTACATCCAGTACAAATTCCTGCATCACAAACCACAGACTTTTGCTTCCCAAACTGTTACAGAAAAACTGGACATTACCCTAGAATTCTGATTTGGTCTGCAGCAAAAGAGAATTGAGGAAGGAAACATAATGCTTGTTCAAGAGAAAAAAATTAAAATGCCCACTAGCTCAACTGGATCTAAATGGGCAAAATGCCAAAGTACAAGGCAAATTATAATTAACTGCTAATTATTCTTTTTACTTTGAGGACAAACAGAACTTAGATATTAATCAGCAAAGGTGGGAAAATATAAAGTGTAATATGTTGTTATATCTCTACCTCTAATGTCAATATCTGACATCTTCTGTGGTAAAAACAGTCACCAGAATCATAATAAAAGAGGTGACAGACATCTTACTCTATACCTGGTTTAAACAGGGGTTTACATCAGCATTATTCTAGAACATTAAGCAAAAGATGCTTTATAACACAATATACATTCTTGTGCTAAATTCCTTAACACACAGTGTGCAGCACCTGAAATTCTCAGCTATAAAAGCTATGAAAAGCATGAAGGCATACTCTTTGTGCCCAGATACTGACAGCAAGAGTAGAATATAAGTTTTTATTTGTACAATTATGTCCTAGAAATAGATACCAGTGCTTGCCTCAAGCAAAATTAGCAGCATTAGAGCTATGCAGATTCAGGTAACTTAACTGCATGGCCTTCTGCACAGGATCTGAAACCTTCATACAGAAGCTGAGATACTGCACATTTAAATTCACTGAAGAATTAAACTTCTCCCCTTGCTGTAAACTTGAAGATTAAAGCCACAGACAGTAAAAATAAGCACAAGTAGGAAGCTACTAGATAAAGAACAAAACTTCACCCAGATATAATGGGGAGAGTCCAAAGAAAATGCATACACAGTAGCACTACCATATAAAACATGGAAATCAGCACTGGATCAGTAGAAAAAGAATTATTTATATGTAATTAGAAGGGTTACTTAGAATAAGAGACAGAATGGAACAGAATAAAGCGTTAGAAAAGTAGCAAGCACTACAGTGTCTCTACTGACCTCTTAAGAAAAATTAGATTGAAGGGAGAAGCACTTCAATTTCTTGGCAGATTAGGTGGGATGTTATGGCTAGAGGCAAGGATAACATTTCTGTCGACTCAGAAGGGATAATATCCAGTTTTACAGAGGGAGCAAGTGAGAGGAAACGGGAATGTCTTAGCAGTAAATGTGGTTTTGGGTATTACAGCAGCAGTGAAGTTACTGTAGACTATAAATCATGATGATGAAACCTATAAAAACAAAAATTAATATTCTTTTGATGCTGTATTCAAAAGAAAGGGCAGAAGATAATGGACTATTTGTATTTTATGTAAGCTAGTGCAGTACTAACACATGAACATCAACAATAGCTGACAAGAATGTCTCCTGCACAGGTCACTGACAAATCAATTGGTGATTAATTAGATCAGGGATGACACCATCCCATTTAAGAAATGTTTTTGTTTATGAGCATGCATGAATAATTTTAAAATATTTTTTTAAAGAGATTAGGAAAAGGAATTTATGAGAGTTTCCAGCTACAAATAAAAGGGCAAATCCTTAAGACCAGCAAGAGCAAATGCCTTTTCCTTGGCTTCTGACTACAACCTATATCAAATGCAGCATCAACAAAAGGAGTAAATCAAATGATGAATGATCCAAGCTCCAAAGTTTATGCATCATTCTAGCACTGCTTTTATTCAGTAGTTTCTTAGTGAAACAAGACCAAATATTGTAGTTATTTTTTTAGCTGACCCACCTGTCCCACAAGTCCAAATGCACGATCCAAACTCCTCTGGTCTGTATATTTTCTTATTTTATTATGTAGCCATCCCAATTCTGCAAGTCTACTTGTAGTATCCCGGAGAGATTTGGACAAGCTCACCTAAAAAGTTAACAGAAACAATAGTTTGCAATTAAGTCAAATCTGCCATACCAATACTAGTTTCTTCACTGAGGTACCTCTTTCTCATAAAAAAAGCCAGTTCAAGAAACAATCATTTTACATTCTACAGCGGAGATAGTGCAAAAAAAGCAGCCAACCACATAATTAGCATTTAATTTATACGCACATTCAATGAAAAGGCAGCAGCAACAAACTACTGGCAACTTTGAGACCTTTCGTTTTGAAAATCAATGTAGCAGTATTCATACACCTTTTTTACATTAGGCAATTATGGTAGAAACAAAATGGTCTTCAGAAGAAAGGAAGAAATGTGCAATTTCATATTGTAGAATCAGACTTTATCTTATCCTGACAATCAGCAAGACTGAAAATATGAGAGTTCTAGAGAAGGTGTTAATGACTGTAAGTAATGAAAAAGCTTCGACAAACTAATTCGTTACTGCTACATGTGAAACAAACCTTTAATAGAAAATAAATGTCCCAATGCCTGACTAGGCATCAGGAACACAAACTTGCAGAACCCAACTTCCAAGGTTAAGTCCAGCTTTTATAAGTTACTTAATCACATGTCCTTCTGAACTCTTCTAGTATCTCACTCACCTTGCAGGCCTGCCTTAGTCCCAACACCCTATTTAGTTATCACTACTATTTTCATCTGAATCAGCACATTTCTTCCTCTAAATTACCAACAGATAAGACACTGCTCTTCCTACTTGAGTTTTTCTACACATTTCGCCATATTACTCAAGAACACTATAATCAAGTATTCAAAATTTCATTGAAGAAAAAACACCAAACAATCTGACTCATAAGACAGACCAAGAGGCAGACTTTTGCCCACAGCAACTGGGCCTATTCCACCTCTAAAGACTATTTTAACTTTGACAGCCAGCTGGAACAGTCCAACCCAAAGCAAAGAAGTGTTTTAAGAAGTTAAAGCTGCCAAAGAACTAGAAATCAACCTCTATCATTAAATCTTTTAGTTAACAATACAGGCATTCTCCAAGATAACAATTAGTGTCAGAGTGTGTTAGACACACCAGGGTGGGCTTGAACCAGGCTGCAGCATTTGGTTGTTAGACCAGAATTCAGTCCCTAGCCCTCTTGTTTACCCACAGAGGTACAGCTTTAACTTCATGAACAACTTCTGTAGGGTAAATTCCAGCCCAAACAAGCATAATTGGACACAGAAACTCTGCCCACAGCTAAAACCAAAGAGATGACATAAGAACTATTTAGAATTCTGCAAGTACAGAGCACTTGGCAAACACTGAGCACAATACACATCCGCTGGAATTAAATGAGGAACAAGCAAAATTGGCTTGGTGTATTACATTTGTATGTCTTAGATGAAATCAGAAGCTGCTAGCTTAAACACTGCTGAATGTCACCACCAGACCTAATATTAAACACTAAGATTAGAAAACATTTCAGCAAGAATAGCAACTTAGAAAGTGTGTTTGTTCCTGGGAAAAAACCCAGCAACCCAGACTGTGTACAACAAGATTTTCTTCGTGCAGCTGAGGGAGAACTACATGCTTTGACTACTATTTTGCCTAATGTGCAGTCTAATACAGCTAGAGGAGGTATGATCTTGGTCCTCCCTGTTCATCAGAAGTTGTTCCAGCTGCAGCTCTAGTGAGTCAGATAATCTCCTCTTCACTGGGTTCGCTAGCTCAGTCCAACTGCCAATAAGGAATAATGGAAGATGACTGACTTCACAAAAATAACTGAAGATAAAGTTCTCAGGCAAAGATTAATTCAGCTGGCTTGTGGTCAGTAATTCAACTTCCTGAATTACAAGTTGCAAGAAAAACAGTTTCCAACATCAAAGCAGTCTATTGAATATGAACGTTACACAGAAAACCAATGAAACCTATTGCCAATTTCATAATCACTGACTACATTTTCTTCACATTCCTCTAGACAAATACATTATGTTACCTTTCTTTTGCCATACATAAACTTATGTATGGAATATAATTAACTCAGTGCAGATGTTAAGGAACTTTGCATCATCTACAGACAGATGTTAAGAATCGGTTAATTAAAAAGATTTAACTTATTTAACAATAGTTAAGTTTTTCATTTATCCCTCCATTAAGCAGCCATAAATGTCATTGTAAAGTAATGGTGAGCAACTACACATTTCACTTTTTGCTACTATTAAGAAGGAAAAAAGGAAATTAGCTCAGGTATCAACATTAAGACCTGTCTACCATGGTCCTGGCACATGAAATGGCCCAAAAGTAATTTCCCCACCATTTAAGGACTATGTAATATTGTCATAGTAGAAAGTTTTAATAAAATGAAAAATTGAAAGCATTGTCTTTCCATCTGAACAAGAACATGAAAACCAATTAGCAGAAACTGAACTCTGAAGCTATACTGTCTAAATACTGAAGGTGAAGATGCTAAAGCAACTAGAGCCATTTTTTGTTCTTTGCCCAGCTGACCCAATCTCACTCTTGGGGTTGTTTTGAATTGCAAATAGGCTTAACATCTCACCACCTTGAAGCAAAGTCTCTCAGGCATTTCTCCTGTTCTTTTGTCCCCTATTTGATGTCTTAATTCAAATTCACATCAGGCCTTTCTTCACTTCTACCACCCGTCCTTTCTTTCTTAGGTAATCTGCATCTGATCACTTATAATTGTAATCAGGCCCATAACATCAAGTGGCTAGCAACCATTCCACATCTCAAGCTGTTAAATTTAATTCAATAATAATGCAGTCAAATGCCTGCATCTTCTTTATATTAATTCTAATACACTGGAGAGGGGAAATGTTGACAGAAGTCCTCAAATTAAGCCATAACTTGGGAGTCCTTCTACTGGATTAAGACTTGGGAGGCTATTCATGTTTTATGAAACACTATAGTTTCTTTCTGGCATCTAATCTATCCAATTGATTTTCAACTAACACTGTTGAAACTACTCTGTTGTACTAACAAAAGAACCCCCAAAACCAAAACAAACAAAACCAAACAAACAAACAACACCAGTACAAAACAAAACAGGGCTGGTAGAGGGAATAAAAGCTTGTAATAGTATTTCAACTTTTTAATATGTCTCTCATGGCTATTTTCCCCCTATATACTGCTCTGCTCACATATGAAATACAAGACACCATACAGTACCTTTCCCTCCACTTTATAGCAATTTTCAGAATTGCACATTTTGATGTTTTTGCCATCTATTCCCTGGAAGACATATAAAACATCTCTTACAAGATTTGCTTCAGTTATTTCAACAGAACCTGGAAAAGAAAAAACCAAAAACAAAACAACAAGTACTTAGATTTGTTGAGACAATTAGTTCTGATTACAACTTTGAAGAGCTATTTAGAAGCATAACCAAAATTTTTAAACCTAGAAAAACTATAAAGCCTGCGCTTGTAACCTGTAAAGAAATGTTTTAGGTCCTCTTACTCTGACACAAAAGCCCAAGATTGCCTTTACCTGCCTCTAATGCTACCTGTGGTTTCTCTCAGAGCAGTCAGCTTGCATAGCACAGGACATGTCATATTTTAACCAACACATCAGACAGTTCTTAAACTTGTCATCTCTTCTGAGCCAACCACCAGTGCAAGCTCTGAGGCAAGCACCACAGTAACTTTATTTGAACAAAGAGCTGAAGTTGTTAAATAGACTTAGAGTATAACATTTTCTACATTCACCTAGGAAAAGAACAGTTAATCCACAAGGAAGAGCTGCTTGTTTCATAACGGCTTTCAATTACATATGCCACTGCTCAGTGATAAGACTGATCCAATCAGACTGCAAAACAGCTATGGACCTGGAAAACATTTAAGTGCAAATACAGTTTCTGAAGATAAATATATCTTTGATTTATTAAAGCTTTTGCTATTGTAGCATACAGTTTGTAGCATTCTGGTTCTTATCTCTAGTTAGAGGTTAGATTGTGTTAGAGATGTAAGATATTTAAGGATTTAAAGGAAACATAAGATCAAAAAGGGCACTGTGCAGGCCATTGAAACTATCCCCACCTTTTCTGGGCAAACCATCACCATGTGCTTTTGTAACTTCATTTAAGATTTCAAGAATTAAACAATTTTAACAACAACTATCCAGAAACTGAGATGCTCCAATATGCTTCTCCCAATTTAGACAGCACTCTTACTCTTGTCAGTTTGCCTCCCCAACAATAGACTTTCCCAGAATAAAACCAAGAAAAATTAAATTCTGCTCTTATTTCAGCAAAAATTGCCTTCACTTAAAGATGCCATTTAAAACTCAGTCTCCCCTCACAATATTAAGTATGATGCACATGAGAGTAGGTTGCCCCTCTTAGGAACTCATAGTGAAACACTGAAAGATGCAAGTGCATGTTTCCTTAATTGATAAATAATACAACAGGTATTAACATCAGCCATGCAATGTGCCTTTCTATGTTCTGTGTGCAGCTGTAACAGTAAGAAAACTTTCAAATAGAAACAAGCAACTTGAGGAGAAAAAAGTTAATTAATTACAAGAATTTCATATTCATAGAAATGTATCTTCTCGACAATAGACTTCTATATTCTGAATGCAGTCCTACTTCTATTTCTGCACCAGCAAGTGACTACATTTAAGACAACCGTCAGTTCTTATACCCATCCCACATAGGAACCAAAGTCACAGCTGCTGACTGACTCAACGGAAGAAGTATTACTTTTTATAGCAATCAGTATAATAAATTAAGAGGCAGAGCTAGATTTTGTATGTTTTTCTATTTCTTTTTCCTATGCTTTTTTCTATTCCTTTTTCCATTTTCTTTTTTTCCTATTTTTGTGTATATTAAATCTACCACATATAAAAAAGTCATATTTACATTATATACACACACACACACCTTGCACATCAACAGGCTTGTTAATTAGGTTCTAAACACCAAATGTTGCCCTCAAATACACCAGTACAACTCTGTTTGATCTATAAGCCATGATTTGTACACTGCTACTCAAAGACGCAGAGGCTGGCAGGCAGGCTATATTTTAGTTCCTAAATATCCACACGTATTTGCATAAAAGTTTTTTTTAAAAAAAGACAAACAAAAAACCACAAACAAAAGCCTGCATCTCTTATCTTTTTTTGTCAGAGAATAACAGTGCTATGGGATGACATCTACCATTAGCTCACTTATTCAGAAAGGTCTGCCACTTTTACAGTAAGAGTTGTCACAGAGATCACCCGTTAAACAATTTCTTCTTAGTTACAATTGTGTAAATTCAGAATAGATCCTCTAGGCATCAGCATCAAGTTTACAGGCACTTAATCATAGAAGTAAATTAGCAATATTATGAATTTAGGAAGAAATTCTTTACTATGAGGGCTGATGAGACACTGAAACAGGTTGCCCCTAGAAGTTGTGGATGCCCTATTCCTAGAAGTGTTCAGGGATAGGTTGGATGGCTCTCTGAGCAACCTGTCTAGTGGAAGGTGTTCCCTGTCCATGGCAGGGAAGTTTGGCTCAAGATGATCTTTAAGGTACCTTCCAACTCAAATTCTGTGATTTTACGAGTCTACATTTATCTATTTTTTCTTTTATTGACAACATTTTATGCCACTTGCTCTAAATACAACCACCATAAACAGTATGCTAATTTAAAGAAGAAATAAGTTTAAGAGCTCTATATTTGATTTCACATTTCCAAGTTCTGAGTATTTCAACAAGTTCTGTTCACTGAGCTTTCTTTCTGGCTCTAACAGCAGCAGCATCTTCTAATCATCAAAAGAATGACCACTGCTCACATATCACTTAACTCTGATAAGTACTGGAAAGAAGTTAGTCTTTTAAGAGGGCCAGATCACAGTGAAACCAACCAGTGCAAAAAGAAATTAACAACCAGCCAAGGAGACTGTGGCCAAATACACTAGCCTTGCCTATTTGCCTCTATCCTTCTATCAAGCACATTCTAGAAAACCACTCTTCAAAAAAGCAACATGCGACGATTCGAAAATAATTTAAAAGATAATGGAGAATACAGACAACAATTGTAAAAAACATTATCTTTAACAAATACATCTTTGCTCACCACTTGTATCCCCTTCTCGCCTAGACCTTGGCACACCACGAGAGACAGCATTTGAAAAGCCTTTTGAGGTAGTGCTTTGTAAAGAAGGCTGGCTTGCAGTTAAAGTCCATGCAAGACGTGATCCTAGCTGCTGACGGAGGCAATCTCCAACACCTGGAGCTTGATAGGATTGTCTAAAAGGATAAAAGGAAGAAACACCTTTAAAACCTTTAATTCTATATCTATTACCTGGTGTGGAGCAATGCAAATTTTGAAAAATATCCCAAGTTTTTTGCAGATGTTTCTTTTGGGGGGTGCAGGGTGGCGTGTTTAATAGAGAAGCCTTATAAAAGGTTATAGAACATACAAGCAATTTATTTCTTCTTATAAGCCTACACTTTCAAAAGAACCCCAACCTGCAGAAAAGGGAAGTATAAGTTTGACATACATGATTTCATATCAAAGACTAAGTTTGATGGAAAGTGTAATTATGCTGAAATGGGTCAAAAGTGAAGGTACTATAAGAATAATAAACAATTGTCATAGTAGAAAAATGTAAATATTTAAGTTTTGTTATTACCTGTAGTTACATGCCAAAGAACTAAAGGAGACTAGAGAAAGAGAAGAAAGTTTACTTTCCAGCTACTCTACTCTTTTAGATAGTTTGTATCAAGTGCCTGTAGATGTAATCAAGTAGGGATTATCCAGACAAGTTCCAACTTCCTTTCAAACTTGTCAATTCTTCTCACAAAGTCTGAAACGTGAAAAAACGTCACACTGCCCAAGTTCCAGGCATCTGGGACCTCCCTGGTTAGCCAGGACTGACTAAACAATGAAGAGCATCTCAGCAAGCTCTTCTGCTATCACCCTAGGACAAATCCCATCCAGTCCCACACACTTGTGAGAATCTAAGTGGATTAGAAGGTCAGCAACTACTCCCTCCCAGATTACAGTGGGTCCATTCTGCTCCCTGTCCATGTCTACCAGCTCAGGAGGCCAGCTGTCCTGAGAACAACCAGTCTCAGTGCTGAAGGTTGAGATCTGTTGTGTTTAGGTTTTATAAGGCCTCAGAGCACAACACTGAATTTTGGCTGTTCTAAACAGCTATAAAGGGAAGTTCAGGAGGAATGAAGCTCACAGAAAGATTTAATTTGGGCTGTTCAGCTCACAGACTACAGGACTAAAGAGCACAGTGAAATCGCTATAAAATGGAACAGTCTGAACAGGTCAGACCAAGAATGTGCCAGAAAGAGGGTGGGTTCTGCTGATACTTTTAAGCAAGCAGATACATGAAATAACCTCATTGCATATTTTTCTATATTGTATCAGGATTATATAATGGCTGAGGCTGGAAGGGACCTCTGGAGATCACCTCCTACAACCCTTTTGATCAAAGCAGGATCAGTTAGAGAAGGTTACCTGGTGCATTGTTCCAGTCATGCTTGTAGTATTTTCAAGCATGGAGACTACACAGCCTTTCTGGACAACCCATTTCAGTGCTTCACAATATGCCCCCTGCCCTAAAACATACATCCCATATTAACTCAAGAAGTTGGGTTTTTTTCCTTTTGATTAACTGGGATTCACAGACTTAGAAATTCTGCCAGTTACCTCTTGTTCTCTCCCTGACCCAAAACAGTCTGGCTCAGTCTTCTCTATTCCCCTTGTCATATCATTACACAGGTAAGATGCCCTGAGACCTTTCTTCTCCAGGCTGAACAACTCCAGGTCTCACAGCTTCCCTTCATATGTCAGCTGCTCCAACCCCTTTAATGGTTTTGGGCTTCCTACTCCAGACTCCTTCCAGCCTGCCTGTATCTTTTCTTTGTGCTGTAACTGGACCCAGCATTTCAGATACGCCCTCACCAGTACTGAGCAGTGAGAAGTTTTATTTGCCTCACCCTCCTGGAGATGTCCTTCATAACAGAACCCAGGAGGCTCTTAGCCTTCTTCACCACACACTGCACACTCATGTTAAACTTGGTGTCTCTACCAGGAATCCCAGGACATTTTATGCAAAGCTGCTTTGCAGTCAGTCAGCACCCAGTATGTACTGGTGCATGGACTTATTCCTCCCCAGGTACAGGACTTTGAACTTCAGCAGGCTCCTGTGAACCTGTTTGTGGAGCCCACAAAGCTCCCTCCAAGCAACAGGTTAATGACCTTTAACAACCACTCCTCGCAGCTTTGTATCACCTGCAAAGTTGCCAAAGATTCACTCTGTGCCATCGGGTGGGAGGAAGGATGCAGCTTCTGGTTACACCATTAGTGACTGAGCTCCAACTGGACTTTGTACCACTGATCATAACCATTTTGAGTCTAGCAGGTTCAGTTCACCTGGCTGTCACTTTACCTAGTCCATATTTTATTAAGTCTATCAATAAGGCTGTCACAGGTAGACAGCATCAAAAGGTTGAAAGTAAGGTTGAAATAAGCAACAATTACTGTTTTCCCCTTGTTCACCAAGTTAGTCATCTCATCACAGAAGGCTGTAAGATTGGTCAAGTATGTCTTTCATTTTTTCAGTCTGTGCTGACTACTCCTAGTCCCCTTCTTGTCCACCACATGTCTGGATATGCTTTCCACAGCAACAAAGACTTTCCCAAGGGTCTCAGCATCCCGCACTGGCTTTACCAGCACAGAGGCAAAGCATGCACCAAGAACCTCAGCCTTTTCCACATCTGTCACCACAGTCCATGCCCCTTGAACAGGGAGCCCATGTTTTCCCTAGCCTTCCTTTACTGTTTATGTAGTTGCAGAAAGATCTGCTGTTTCCCTTCATGCCCCTTGACAGATTAAGCTCTAGGTCAGTATAGGATTTAATTGCAGTCACACTGCCCCTGGATGCTCTTTTATACCTGACCCTGCTTCCATCTTTTGTACACTTTTTTATATCTGAGTTTTGTCAGAAGCAACGAGCCATGCAGGCCTCCTGCAACTTTTGCTTGAATTCTTCCTTGGCCATTTCTTTCTTCAGCTTGCAGCAGGTGACCCTTGACTATCAAGCAGCTCTCTAGTCCAGCAATTGAACTAGATGATCATTGTAGGTCCCTTCAAATGGAATTATCCTATTCCGTTCTCTCCTTAATCCCTCTTTCCTGCAGGGTAGCCTCTCAGGGGATCTTTCCAAGAAGATCCCAGAAGAGCCCCAAAGTCTCCTACCCTGAACTCCATGGATGGAATACTGCTTTTCACCATGCTTCCTCTTCCAGAATCCTGAACTACATCATCTTATCACTGCTACAGAACTTTTATAGTAAAGCATATTAATAAGAATAAAATCCAGTTCTGTCAGCACTAATTATTTCCATAATATGAATTCAATAACTCATGACAAATGCACTCTACTAAAAAAATGTATCTTCAACTCAAAAAAAAAAGCTTTGGTCCTTTCTGAAAATGCATCTTGTGATTGTGTGTTTGTTTCACAAGTCTTGGGGGTGGGAAGGAAAATTAAGAAACACGAAGATAGCGATTAAGAGTGAACATATTTGGGCAGCCATTGATGGCTTCATATGGTCATATGCCAGCACCTGATACTCTGAACTGTTCAGCTCAGTAACCCACTCTCTCTGTACCTCAAGTGGAACTTCCAATGGCATACAAAAGTAGAGGGTGAAGGAAAGAAGGGAGAAAAAAAAAAAAGAAAAGGCGAGTCTTCTCCAAACCTCTCTGCAAGTTAAAATTTACCCTGGAATGAGTGATTGTGGAGTTGGTGTTGGCCCATTTAGGGCATACAGGCTGATGCTGCTGATCCCACTGCTCCCCATGCTGCAGGAACTCTGGGCAGACTGAGCACTGCGGTCTTGGTAATTCAGTGGAAGGGTCTGAGGCCTGGCATAGTAATAAGGGGTTGAGTGAGCATCCCGTGGCAATGCTTGAGCAAAAAGCGTGGCATAACTTGACACCTAAAAAAGGATTTGAAAAGGGAGGAATAATTAAAAAACATGTGGGAATTGCTTTAAGTCACATCTTCAGTTAACAGGAGTGTAACATCAAGAACACGAGAAATATCTGAAGACCATGTATACGCAAAGAAAAACTTGCTGATGCAATTATGATGACAAAAACGTTTATTACAGTGGAGCAACAGTACTTTTAGCAATACAGCTTCTTTTTGCATGCAAATTGTCATTAGCAATAGCTGCAAAGAGCACTCCGGTGCTAGCAGAGTTGCAATTGCATTTTGCTTTGCCTACTCCATTTAAGACTCATTAGCACATGAGCAGACATCACACCACCAAGCAGAAAGCAAACATAAAAACCACCCGTCTAATACAGTCACAACTTCAGTTACACGTGTTGGACAGCTCATATTTTTACATTTACATAGTGTAAGAAAATTACACCAAATATTACAGATACTTAAGTGTTTTCTTCCTTTCAGCCTCACACACAGATACCATGAAAACAACCTAAGGTAGTGGTTAAGTCTAGATAATGATTCTTAAAGACATCTAAAATAAGTGATACACATTTACTATTTCTCAGAAGCAACAAAGGTGACATCACCTACCTTGTTAGACTGTTTACGTGGATCTTCGCTAAGGCTAAGCAGGAGGTAGAGTATTGACCATTTGTTTTTCAAAATGCCCTTCAAAAAAAGACAAAGATAAACATAAGTGAGTTTAACTCTTGACAATAACATTTCTATTTAATTAGCAAACCTCCCAATATATATGCATATAAATAAACTTTCCAGATAAGTAAGACTAACTCAGACCCACATTCTTGAATAAACTGGGAATGTGCAGTGCAGCCTCTCTATTGCTAATTTTATGAATTCTCTCCACTGTGTTCAAATCATGAATTCTCCCCTGCTCTCAGATCAGCAAGCAGGCTCAATTTAAAAAACATAGCTACTAAGGATGAGATTTATACAGAGCTGAACTGTTACCAGCATTCCTACACATTCTCACCACTTAAAACATCTTAGATGCAGCCATTTATTTAACCTAAATGTGAAGAAGGAAAACTCTTGGTGAAGTTTTAAGCAAGCAACTGTCTTCTCTCCACTTCCCCCTCCACTCTCCTTTAGAGGGAGGCCTCAAAAGTGAGGGTTTCAATTTCTATTACTTTAAATGCAATTAAACAGTTACCAAAATTTTCACAGCATAAGATAGAGACACTGTTAATATGAAACTTGAGGAATACACAATATAGTCTTTAGCTAACAGACACACACAGACTATTAGAATAAGACTGTCAGAAGTTTTAGATCTCAGCAGGAAGGTTACCAACTTCAGCTAAAGTCCAAGCTACAAACAGAATACATTAAAGCGAAGGCAAGTCCTAAAATGTTTTATTTTAAGTATGCAGGTTCCTAGATATGTTACTCCATAGTTCTGTGACGCTAATACTTGGACCTGAATTTACCAGGGGCATAGAACCCTATGATAGACATTAAGTTCAGTCACAGAAACTTATACAAATTCCCTCACAATATCAATCAGGCTATGATCTGCAATACTAAGCAATGATGAATATAAAGCAAACTTGAGTCACATTATGATTCAACACAGACTCCATCCCTTATGAAGCAACATAATTCAGTGCTATCAGTCTTGCAAAAAGCACTTTCAAAGTCACTTCAAAATTTCCTTTTTAGAATATTTTCATTTTCACCATTTTCCAACTTTTCTACCTGCTGCAAGTTATGCATTTAGTGTGTATGATTTACATGGTCTAAGAATTTTGGACATGGAGCATCCCTTTCCTTGGGACAGAGTCCACTACCCAAACCTACCAAAACTCTGCATTGTTATTTAAGAGTAAAAGGAGACATTCTGTATCATTATGTAGAGCAGAAGTCTATTATCTTCTGTTTTGAGCTCAAGAACAAGCAAAAAGTAGAGGAATTGCATCTCTTGCAGGTAACTAGTAAAGCAACTAATTAACAACTGGGGAAGGAAGAACAGCAACAGTACTGCTTCTTCTACTGGCCAGGATAGAATAAATCCAAGTGATGCAAGAAGCGTGGTTTGTTCAGCTGGCAGGCTGCCACAGAAATAAGCACTGACCTCCTTTTCTGTTTGGAGTAATAGATGAAACAAAGTCAAAACAGATTCACACATGCTCTTTTTTTGTCCTAGCTGCTTTCAAGAGAATTGTTGGAAGAAGAAAGAGCCTCATTGATTCAGAAAACGTGGATCTCCTGTATGCCCTTCCCTATGCTCTTGGGAAAAATAAATGATTGTACACCATAAGTAATAAACCTAACACCAGATTGAATAATAACTGGTAGTGTGAATTTTAAAGAAGCCACAATACCATTTCACATACACAAGATGCTAGCAGAGGGGGAAAAAAAGATTAAAAGAACTTTAAATGTTTGAGGAGGCAGTAAAATACCAGGAGGTAGCTTGCATTACATTCAGAAGAATAACCAAACATAACACAGGCAAGGCATTTTATTTCAAAGATTATTCATCATGCTCCACAGCACTTTGCTTGCCAAACATCATTGCAGTACATAAGCTACAGAAACATGTTACAGGAAGTCTGTAACAAGAGTCATCTGCAAATCAGTGCTCTGCTGTACAAACCAGTGCAAATAATACACAAGCACACAAGATACTGAAACCAGGAAGACTTACTCAGTAACTTGAGCTCAAAACACTAATATAGTAACGAGTAAGTTAAGTATGGAAGAGGGCAGGAGGAGAACCAAGTTCTGACTAGTCATACTCTCCACAGAATACCTTTTTTGTAATCTTAATCTTAGCATTATCATGTTAAACTCAGGTTTTCTACACACTAACATTTTTGTCAGAATATCGACAAACAATACTCTTTGATTAACACTGGTGTTAGAGCCATCAAAGTCAGCAAACCCTTAACCTTCAACATTAAAAACCTAGAGCACTTAAAATTGAGATGCATGAGAATACTACATTAGTAAAATCAATACACTGCAAGGCATTTCTGTAAAATAAATGATGAGAAAATTCATCAGTTTTCCACATAAAATGAACACTTTATTTTACAGAATTCCTTTCTTCATATGAAGTACCCCTTCATATAACTGGAATTAAATACTAAAAATATAACTAGGGTTGAAAGGCATCTCTGAAAGTTGCCTAGTCCAATCCCCCTGCTCAAAGCAGGGTCATCCAGAACAGGCTGCCCATGACTGTGTCCAGACAGGTTTCGACTGTCTGCAAGGATGGAGACTCCACATCTTTCCTAGGCAAGCTGTTCCAGTATTCAACCATCCTCCCAGTAAAAATACTGTTTATGACCTGAACACTCTCCAAAACAACTCTAACATCAGAAGGATGCTTATGTGTGCTTTCAGTTTCTTTACTCTTTACACATTTATTAAACTACCTGTGAACCGAGTTTTCTGTAGAGTTCTGAAAACAAAGCAGCATCTGCTTCCCTTCTTTGTCGCACAACTATTTAAAAAAAAAGAGAAACATAGATTAAAAATTCGAAAGAAGTGTAACAGTCAAGTCTTAACATATACTTGTGGTAAATTAGAAAATGCAACCAAGAAAGCTTAATGATGCTGAGCTGTTTCATTCTATTTACTGAAACATTTTGCCTGTTTTCATCATATCTGCATTCCAGCCCTGAGAATTCTTGCCACAGAAGTGATTCAATGAATGCATCTACTTTTCTTAGCTCAATCAAAATATGCATCTTTAAGTAGGTGCCCTTTTGAAGTCTAGTCTGCCATTCAGGTGGTTTAGGGACCTAAAAGACTGAAGACACAATTGAAAGCAGATATGCATAAAGGTTGCAAGAACTACATGTAATTGCTCCAAAACTATAGAGTGTAATTGTTTCTATTTTAGGCAATAAAATCAAGAAAAAATGTAGTAATGCCTTTTGCTGCAAGTCAGGCAGAATTCCAAGGTCACACAACTTTTACATATTATAAAAAATAATAGTCTCAAATCAATGCCTGTTACAGAAGTATCTTCTCAGAACAGACACATTTTCAAACTAAGATTTCTTAAAAAGTTATGTTACATCCAAAAGACCCATGTTAAAAGAAAAACAAGGTAATAAAAACATCTGAAGAAACTTCAGTGACACAAAAATAGCTACTAAATGTTAGAAATGTTAATTAGCATCAAATGTCACTGGTAAGTACACTTCACCAAGTAAGTCACTTCTTGCATGGCATCTTCAAAATAAATCTAAAGTTAGAAGGAAATATATCCAGTCACCCGTTACATGACCACTAACATAAGCCTACAAGCTGAAGCTGGAGAGAAGGAAGATGAGGGAGAGAGTCCTCTTCAGAAAACTGGCAATAGGCCCGAGGAATATACGTTGTGCTGCCTACAAGTAGCCAAAACATGGCAGAAAGTATATCTTTTGGAGTTGCAGCTAGAAGAATTCTAATGGGCTTATTTGCCTATCAGCAAGTCACAGAAGCTCTGCATTAGAAAAAATACACATGGACCTTAAACCACTTAAAACCACTGACGTCAGTTATCCTAATTCAATCTCTCTGAATCTTCAAAGCTCAAATATGAAGCTTTAACTTCATTAGCACAATTCAAGTAATTGTTTCTGGACATGCTACTGTGCAGCAGAATCTGCTGAAAGCAGTATTTGGCTTTTCAAGAAGAATTAATCACATCCCCTTTGGATACACACAGTGCAACACTTCACTCAGAGCAGCACAGAGCACAATGGAATGGAACTGCAACATCCCTCACAAAGTCATAGTCTAAGATTTTGGTTTTGAGAAGGTGGTTGCAGAAAACTTGTAGAGAAACCAAAGGGGCAAGAAATATCAGGTAAGTCACAAACCATTCCATCAATTCCCAGGATGCTCATTCAGCACGTTTCACACAGGTGCTGATGAAGTTAATAGTGCCAAGGTATAATATTCCTAAAGTGCACATCTCAAAAATATCAGTCTTGTAGTCTTCTAAAAAGAACCATGGATTCACAAATTCTTGGTCCTCTTAAGGTGAATGGAGTGTAATATTAACTGTTCTTTGTCTTCATAGTGGCTAAGACACAAAGCAGCAAGGAAAGTCAAAGCTGAGTATTCAGAAAAATCTAAGCCATGAATACAAATAACCACTCAGGAATATTCACTAGGAAATTAATGGAATTTACATCATGAGATTTTCAGGAAGTAAGCATTAATAATAGATTAGATAACTACCTGTGAGGCAGAGTTGTCCCCTTTGCAGAGAAATAACCTGATTAACTTCATAAAGAACTTTGTATTTCTAAGAAAGGAACAAGATGCACTTACGTTCTTTCTTGATTTTCTCCGCTACAAGAAATTCATCACGCTCAACAGTGGGAGCAAAATTGCTTCCAATAACTCTCACAGCATACTGAAACTGTTGGGCTGCATCAGCTGAAAGATAAAGAAAACTCTTTCAGTTAAGGAGAATGCTAAAGTTCTATTAAAACTAATTCAAAAAAGTGTGACATGAGATTACATTGCTATGTCTGAAAGCAGCATAAACATACTTGGCTTACAGCTGATAATGTTGTGCTGCAATTCTTAGACACTTTTAACCAGAGGGCAGTAAAGTCCAGTTTTTATCCAGTTTAGCATAGTATTAATGCTATACTTGAAACACTGCACCAAACTTTGTGAATAAGGCTTTCCCATTTTGTGCTGAAAGAGACACTTAAGTCTACCCAGTTATTAGAGAGCATCTGCACACTTAGCTGGCTCTGCCCATCCCTACAGACAGAAGTGCTGTGGGACTTGGCACACAATTCAGGTCACGCACCACAGCAATACAGTCACGTTCACCACCTACCTGTGCATCTTCATTCAGACATCCACAACAGTGGTTTTACTAGTTTGCATCTTCATTTTAGGTTTGGTTTTGCTTGTAAAACAATTTGCACGGTTCCCCCTTTAGTTCAAAACCAGCTCAGAGATATCAGCATCACATCCCAATGCATAATGTGGACACTAACACAGAGGTCACAAGTCAGCGACCTCCCTCCACTGCTTTTTCCTCAAGCAATAATTCTATTTTTAATATTGTTGTTGAACAGCATTTTTAGTTCAAGTATCTTGCTTTCTGGGAAAACTAGGAGTCTGGTAACAGCCAGAAAGGGCCAGGTCAGTATTAATGCCTCTACAGTATGGTCATATTCCCATTTATTGACCTGAAAATCAAACAGTAAGCCTACAGACATGTCAGGTGCCCTTATAAAAGGTCAGACATTTTTATTCCTTATCTAGAAACAACTGTAATAACACAAGGAAAAAGGTACCTAAGAAAATATCCAAGAGTGTTTGTCAGGTATTCAAATCTTTCCAGTTCAGGGAAAAACCCATCTAAGCAATTCTGCATATTGGCTGTTCCGTGTATAACAATTATGTGTGCAAATGCATCAGACCCTCATGTGTTTTATTTAGCCAGCTGAGCATTCAGGTTTCAGGGAAAATTGCTGAGTAATGCAGCAAAGGTTTGGCCAAGGAAAAACTATGGATGCTGGTCAGGACAAATATGTACAAAAGGCACAGAAAAATGAAATAAGGTAAATGACCATTAGAAGGAGATATATTTTAAGCATTTATTGTCTCTTAAATAATATTTACAATTGAGAAAAAAATCGCCTGGGAGATACTAAGAGGTAATTACTGATTAAATGCCTTAAAATCCCCAAAAACTTATGGAAAGAAGTTTGAAATTTGAAAATCACAACATGCTAGATTGTCTTTGAATGCCATACACTCTTTTTGAATGTCCATTTTATACTGTCTTGTACTATAAATGTCACTCACTGGTCCTACTCTACCAGAATACAACTGTAGAACAGCAAGCATTAACCAATTCACACAAGGAAGTACGTCACATAATCAGGAAAACAATCTGCTCAGACAAAATCATTATCGTTTAATGGTATTTGACAGCATTGGCCTACAGTAGGAGCGAGAGTATTGTTCTACTGTGAGAGAAGAAAATGCCAATATGCAGATACTGTACAGTCACAAATGTCTATGACTTAATTGTCTCCTCTACTGTTAGCCTAAGCAACCTTTCAATTGCAATAAGCTTTTGAAAATACAAATATAAAAATGTAACAGTCCAGCTACTGACAAACCAGGCATGAAGAGTTAAGTATGAGGAAGCATTTCTGTGTAATTCTTAACATTTCAAAAAGTATTCTGCATGGTCAGTTAAAGCCAAATACTGGCACTAAGTTATCCCAAACTTATGGTCCATTAATTCCTCAACTGTGTCCTTGGCAGCAGATAGGAAAGGGGCAAGTTTTTCCTGTAACAGGGAAGCTTTAAGGAAGTTTTATCACCTTCTGTAACAACCTTCTATTTCAACACCAACCATTGCAAGACTATTAAAGCACTGAAACTTAGTAAAGTCTTTTCCATACTGCCCTAACAAGGCATCTGAGAAAGATCTCTAGCTGAAAGTCTACAATTCCATCCAACAAATCCTGCTTTTTAAACCTGTTACACTACTGACAACATGGAACAAAGTTATCTGCTCTTCATACATTGCTGATTTGCACCAGCAATTAAACAGCCCTGTAACAAGACTGCTTTTCTATTTTATTTAATTCAGATTTTCATGTTTTATTCATATCAAGTCCAGCTTCTCTTTTACAAACAAAATTCCCTGCCGTGGGTGTTTCTTCAGCAGATTATTTCTCAGGAATCCATAAAATAACTTCAGTACCTAAAGTGATTAAACATAACTTAATACAGATATGTGTCAGTACAATAAAAATTCACATAGCTTATAACTAATAAGCACATCTAATTGCTTCCCTCCTCAAAGAATCATCCTTACGACAGCAGACATACTTAAAATATACAGCCATCTATCTATTTGAACAACCTTCATCAGAAAATGATTACAGCATGACTCTGTTACATAACAGGAAGCTCAATATATCTGATGCAGCTGTCTGAGAGCTAAAGGGGGAAAAACAACATTGATCATGACTTGATTTCCAGAGGTTCGATCAGAGCAGAGAATGCAAATAGACAGACACTTCTCCTCAGACTATACCCCTTAAGTAATACGCACACAGTTAATGATACTGATAAGAAGCCACACAGCTGAATAGAGAACTAACACTTGTGAATCACAAGAAAAAGAATTAAGAAGTGTCTCCTTTGAACAAAGCAATCTATCAATCCTTCAAAGATCTATACTCGACACAACCATTCAAACATTCCTACACACAATGCAATTTTAGAATTGTACTACTTCAAAAGGCAGATAACAGCATTTTAAAGCTGAAGAAAATACAAGCGTAGCACATGAAAAAAAACAGAAGCAATGCACAGAAAGACTCTGGTTGTAAAGAAAGCAAGGAGAAAGAGCACTAAAGACAAAATTTAAAGAAGTTCAAGAGACAAAGAGATAGCTGGCCAACGTACTTCCAAGAAACCAGTATTTCAGAGGACATGCTGAAATTCAGCAAGACTTTTGCTATAAAGAAGCTTCTAACATTACCTATAATTTTAAGGAAGTAAACTGAAATTCACTTTATACTCTTACACATTTATTTAAACAAGGTTGGTTATAGGTCAATTAAGTTTCCAAAAGGGGGCAGGGGAAAGTCCTGAAAAACCTAAGCAGCAATTGAAGCTGTTTTTCAAATATTAATGCATCATGATTGTGAGAAACCTTATTTCCTGGAAAGAAGACATTTGGTTATTTAAATACATCTATAAACCATTTCTAAACTACAGGACCATGCTAAAGAAAGCTTAGCTTAACCAGTAATCACTTTCTTACTTGAAAGACTTGAAAGATTAGCAAACTCTCTCCACTCTCTTTTTCCAGTCAGCTGTCTGTCATCCCAGGCAACTATTTTCCTTAAACACAAAATTATTGTAAAATGATTACCCTCTAAACTGCAATCAGCACTGTAAGAGTGACACTGACCAGGTAAAACTTAGTACTGCAAACTACTCAGATACAAATGATGCCAAAAACACATGCTGAAGAAAAAAATCCCACACAACAAACTTCCTTCCTGTAACAAAGTGTTTCCAAAATGCCTAATATGTGCTACTGTTGCAAAACTAAGCTTGGACAGAAAGGTGTAGAACTTCTCAGCTTCCCACATACACCATGAGTACATATTATGTTTTATTATGTTTGTCAAGATAGTAATGCTACTTTATCTCCTCTGTTTTACTAATATCAGAAGTTCTACATCCCTGTGAAGTACTACCTGGGGAAAAAAGTAATTCCATTAACATGGCATATAATGATAAACTAGAACAGTAGTCTCAAATGCCATTAGCATTACTATTTTGCTCTTGATGAGAATCTCTAAGTATTGTGAGCAAAACTGCTTGCTCCTGGGGAAAACACTGGGTTTGAAAAGTGCAATTTTAGGACCAGCCTGGGTTGAGGCAATCCCAGACATGACTGCAGACTGGCAGAACACATTGAGAGCAGCCCTGAAGAGAAGAACTTGGGAGCTCTCATGGATGAAAAGCTGGAGGTGAGCCAGCAATGTGCACTCACAGCCCAGAAGGCCCAAATGCATCCTGGGCTGCATTAAAAGAGGAGTGGCCCCCAAGTCAAGGGAGGTGATTGTCTACTTTACTGTGACCTCGTGAAACCCCACCTGCAGTACTGCATCCAGCTCTGGGGTGTCCAGCACAGGAAAGATGTGGACCTCTTAAGAGCAGGTCCACAGGAGACCACAAAGATGGTCAGAGGGCTGGAGCACCTCTCCTATGAAGCCAGGCAGAGAGAGCTGGGGTTGCTCAGCCTGAGGAAGAGAAGGCTCTGGGTAGGGACCTTATTGTGGCCTTTCGGTACTTAAAGGGGGTTATAAAAAAGAGAGAGAGCAATTTTTACACAGGCAGATAGTAACAGGACAAGGAGGAATGATTTTAAAATAAAAGAGGAGATATCTCAACAATATGCTAGGAAGAAATTCTTTACAGTGAGGGTGGTGAGACACTACAACATTGCCAAAAGAAGTTGTGGATGTCCTATCCTGGAAGGGCGCAAGTCCATGTTGGATGGGTTTTGAGCAACCTGATCTAGTGGAAGGGGTCCCATCCCATGGCAGAAAGGTTGGACTTGATGACCTTTACGGTACCAAAGTGAAGCCTTTCTATGATTCTATGACGTGTCCCTGAAAAAAAATAATTTTACATCAGTCTTCCGATATAGTAAACTATCTATCTTAAACCTCTCTTCTGTTGGTACAAGTTTTTAGTTGAAGTATTTTAAATTTATTGTTAATTAACTGTTTTTCTAGTCTCCAGACTCCTCCCCCACAAAGGAAAATAAACCAACAAAAGCACAAAATAAAGCCCACACACACTCCCATATCTTTCCTTACTTAGAACTTGTCCACAAACTTTGAAGCAGAGCACAGGAAACACAACAATTCTTTAATTCTGTTAATATGGCTGGCTCTTGTTGCATTGTTAGTAAACAGATTTATGTGAGGACTGTCTCTACTCTCTGTCACAATCTTTTCCGAACTTTCCTTCACTGTGAATTTTTGCCTCTTTTGTTAACCCACATCTGCTGTTAATAGCATAGGAAAAACTCCCTCCATATCACCCTCTGAATGAACTCTATGCTTTTCCCCCAACATGAAATTTTAACATCTATTGCAATAGTTCAGAGTTTGAAAAACCCAAATCAAATAGCAATAACAAAACTGCCACTGACATTCTGGAGATTAAAATGAGGCCACAGTATGGACTTTAGGTAGCAAACTCCTCCCCAAAGACTGAAATACTACTTTACTTTCTAGAGCATGCACATCTCCACTAGTACTTTGGCACACAAAAATCTTTTTAGGATTCAAACCCAAATAGATTTAGCTTGAATATTTACAGCAACACCATTTGTTTCCATTGGAGGCAGTAAGAGTTCTGAGAGCTGAGCACTTTGTCTATGGTGTCCAAGATTACCAGGATGTTTGTGAAAGACTGCTAAGAACAAGTTCTTCATCAGAAGGACTAAAGTCACTGTCCTAAGAGAGGCATGAAACCCTGTATAACTGCTGGAGTCCACAAACAATGGGGGAAAAAATTATAGAAATTACTGCAAGCTTCCTGCATGATCAGGTTTAAGTATAAAAGTGAGCTGGATAGCCTAGAAAAACATATAAGATTGATAATACAAAGCCAGTAGAGTAGCTCTTAGACACTATGAGGACATGCAAAAGAGAAGGTCAGCAACAGCTCCAACTGCAGGTGTAGACCCCCAGCTAACCACAGCGGCTGACGGCAGACACACAGCAGCATGGAAAGCTTTAAGCGTCTCCTTGAGGACTGCCTAGAGCACAGTAGCACAGAGCTTTCAAAACTTAGTTCTAGGAAAAAGAAATTTGGGTAGATAATTTTTTCAAAAAATACCCAAAAAAACCCAACTAAACAGAGCTCTTCCACATAACTCAGTAGACCTTGTAATGAATTTCTCAAAGGCAGAGCTGTTTGCAAAAAAAGTAAAAAATCCCAGTAACTAGGCCTATGCAGCTGACTGGTTCTGGAAACAAGTCAAGCCATCTACTTAGGGGATGATCCCTAAAGGGGGAAGAGAGAGAAGATGGCTCCACCACTGAGAGCCTGAAGTCACATTCCATCAAACCACAAATTCACTTCAACATAAATCTTTAACAAGCAGAGAAGGTGGTAGCCTTCTAAGGCCATCACGGACAGAAGCAAAAAACTCCTTGATGAAGGTTTATGGAAGACTTCAGGCACAGGATTGCACAATGCAGACATAGAAGGAGAGTAATCCCACCTTAGCCTTAAGTGTACAATTATCATATAGACATTATGTAAACTGAACCCTTCAGCTCCTCCTGAAGCCGTAGCTTCCTCACAAACATAATAACACACAAGTGTTGAGAAGGAGCAAAGGGAGAACAAAAATTCTGAAGGACAAACTGAGGGAGTGTAGAGGCAGGAACAATCATTGAACCTCAGTTCCATTATTATTTACCCATTAAATTTCACCCAATGATGTCAGTACCTTGTACTTCATATTCACTGCAGGTTAACTACACTAATGGTCTATGATGGATGTTTTCAGCTTCTTGTTTTAAATTGTTAGTAGAAATTTCTCTACTAAATTTAAAGATCTCTTAAGTGTCCAAGGTTTTTGCCCCTAAACTCTGTACAATTCATTGAACATCATAAATTACTTTCCAAAGACTAAACTGGTAATACTTGCAAAGTTTGCCTCAAAAAAGAAAATATGTATATACAAAGCAGCCTAACTTCAGTATACACAAGGAGCAGAGAGGCTGCACACAGACTGCTAACCTGACACTAATACCTTACTTCAAACTTAACCTGAGCCAAAGGAACAAACATTAAAAGCTTGAAAAACAGCAAAATGCTATATAACTTGTCTGGTGGGTTCCTTACTGCCTAGGGACACATGCATTAACACAAAGGATGCTAATAGCAACAAAATTCCTTTACTCTCTTTATGTATTCCTTGGACACAGACATCAGGGGTCGGGGGGGAACAACCACCACACATACTTTTCATGACAGACTTCTACAGACTTTTTGCTTTATCAGTCTCTATACACTGGAAATCAATAGCTGACCTAACACATGTACTACAGTTAACTGCTTCAAGGGAAGTCCTATGTTAGAAAGACGAGGTTTCAGTGCTAGCATCCCTCAGAACACAGGAATAAAGAGCAGGGTAAGAATGGGCTTCCCATCTGCTACATGCATAAAAACACGGGTGATAAATACGGCAGACAACCCACTTTTTTTTTTTTTTTTTTTTTAAGCTATCACTTCAAAGAAGTCCTCAGATAACCCTCAAGTGGGCAGACAAGCAAGCTACAGATTGCATGCAGGAACTTACTGTAATTTTGCCCAAAAATTCCATTTTCATTAGTCAAACAAAGAAGGGATTTTACTTACATTGTTAGAATCCCAACACACATGAATGGGTTCAACACTTATTTTAAAAAATAACAAAACCCAGTTTTCCTGTATTTTTTTGCACATACTGCTTGCAAATAAAATTATTATTCCAGTCAGGAGATACAGACATGTAACTAAACTATGACTTCAAAAAGAAGCTGGATCCTAAGCTACCAGAAGTTACCTCACCTCAATACTCATACTTCAGTTGATAAACAGAGGCTTCCATTTCTGTTCTCGTGGTCTATTTAACCTCTAAAAGTATCACAGACCTAGATTAACACCAAGAAACAAGCTTAGATTCAGTGTAGATTGCACACCTGCTCAAGTCAAAGAAAATAAGAACTAGGCAATACAGAAACAATGTCCTCAAAAAGGCATTCATTATTCCAATAAAGCAAGACAATCTATTTTTCATTTTTTTAATCTATTTTTGGAAGTAGAACTAGCACAGTAATTTGAGATTTCTGGTAGCAAATGTTTGAAGTACTTTTGAACATATACCAACTGTATCACAAAACAGTTTTCGAAGAATGTTAAAGGCAAGAAACAGCTTTAAAAACAGAGCTAAAAGAGCACCTTAGAATTTCAGGCTGATGTGGAGCACCCTGTAAAATACAGTTAAAACAATTGCTATAACAAACACACAGTTACAGTAGAACACAAGAGGCATTAAGCAGTTTAGAAGCTACTGCTGATTTGGTGGAGATAGGGGAAGAGTAGAAACTTGCCATATCTTGATAAAATCCCACAACATTAATTCCTGTCACAGAAATACTATAGATTCTGGAAAGAAATAAATTTATTGCCTTGCAGAAGACTTAGAAATGCAATGAAGAAAGGAAAGATTTTGAAAAACAAAACACAGCATTCAACAGCTGCTGCTCATAGAACTATTTTTGTTGAAAAAGACCCTTAAGATCTTAGGGTTATATGCAGTGTTTTCTGTGAAGAAGTCCCTACTCAACAGTTCAGTGAAGACAAAGATTCCAACTTCCTTCCAATTTTACCCAGGGTCTCAGATGAATCACAGAATCACAAAGCGGTTTGGGCTGGAAGGGAACTTCAAAGACCATCTAGTCCACTTCCCCTGACATGGTCAGGGACATCTTTCACCAGATCAGATTGCTCAATGCCCCATTCAATCTGGTCTTGAACACTTCTAGGGATGGGGCATTCACAACTCCTCTGGGCAACCTGTTCCAGTGCCTCACAACCCTCATAGTAAAAAAATTTCCTCCTTGTGTCCAATCTAAACATACCCTATAACTGTTTAAACTCATACCCCTTGTTCTGTCACTTTTGGCCTTAATAGAAAAGTATCTTTCTTAGAAGCCCTCTCTAAGCACCAAAAGGCCACAATGAGGTCCCTGAGCAGAGCCTTCTCCAGGCTCAACAACCACAAATCTCTCAGACTTGCTTTGTAGGAGAGGTGCTCCATCCCTCTCACCATTTTCATGGCCCTCCTCTGGACCTGCTCTAACACATCCATGTCTTTTTAGTACTGAGTGCCCCAGAGCTGAACACAGTACTGCTGACAGAGTCTCAGAAAAGCAGAGCAGTGATGGGAAAACCACCTCTCTCCCTGCTGTCCTTTTTTTTTTTTTGTCCTTTTTAATGCTTCTTTTTAAGGAGCTCAGGATAAAGTTGGCTTTCTGGGATGAACATCGCTGCCTCATGTCCAATTTTTCATCCACCCCCCAAGTCCTTCTCTGCAGAGCTGCCCTCAATCCACTCATCCCCCACTCTCTACAGATACTGGGGATTTCCTGGAACCAGGTGCAGAACCTTGAGGTTCGCACAGGCCCACTCCTCAAGCCTGTCAAGGTCCCTCTGCATGGCAGCCCCTTCCCTCCAGCACATCAGCTGCATTGCTCAGCTTGGTCATCTGCAAGCCTTCCAAAGGCACGCTCAAGCCCACTGTCTATGTTACTAATAATGCTACTGATCATCATCAATCCCAGTACAGACTTCTGAGGGACACCACTTGCTACTGATCTTCATTTCGACATTGAGACACTGACTATAACTCTTTGGATGTGGCCATGCTGCCAGTTCCAGGTCCTTATCCACCAAACAGTTCATCCATTAAACCCATATCTGTCCAACTGAGAGACCAAGATGGGGTGTGAGAACACAACATGCTGTCTGCAATAGAGGGAAAGAAAATTTGAGAGACAGACAACACATATCTGTACCTTGTTATTCACTTTCTAGATTTCCAAGACAGCAATAATCCACATGTAGGCCACATTCTAGTAATTTTTTACAACAGGTCTATGCTCAAAAGTTTTAGTTACTGACCTGGAAATATCTAAACGGGTTTGTCAGAAGACAGGGGCATGGTGAGAGAAAAGAACACATAAAAGACTTGGCAGCCATCACTAATAAGGGAGAAAGTCATCTCTTATACAAGAAAACAGATGCCATAAAAGCTTTTACATGAGTTTGCCTAATGAGCAATGCTAAGAAACAGAGCAACTTAAAAAGGAGACTCAGCAGATGCACGCCTTCCTTTCCACCCCTCCGACTGCTTACTAAAAACAGTCTTTGCCTTGCCTGCAAGGGAGAAACTTATTTGAACAGGCAAGAGATTCATTCCCCTGCTGGAGACTCACAGCAGCATCAAGACACCGAGGACCTGTAGCGGACCCGGCGCGCGTCAATGGCTCCACTCGAGCAGGCACCGGCGGAGGTTCCTCAACGCCTTTACGAGCCCCCTTTGGCCCAAACAGCCCGGCACCGGTGCCCCGCTCCCCGAAGGGGAGAGCGCCTTCACGAGCCGGCCAAACGCTCCGGGGGAGCCGGAGGAGGAGGGCACGAAGCCGCCTCCAGCGGCCGGGCCCCAGCTCAAGGGGCCGCTGCCATGCCCGCCCGGCGCCTCAGCACCGCCCGGGCTGCCACCCCCCGGGCCGGGAGGCCGCGGACGCTCCCCGCCGGAGGGGGAGGGGGCCGGCACCTGTCCAGCCCTGCCGGGGCAGCTCCCGCGGGCTCCGAACGCTGCCGGCGGGGGAATGGCGGGGGGACGCCGTTACCTTCGCTCTTGCCCAGGATGCGGCAGCAGAGGCTCTGCAGTAGAACGTTGGGGGATTTTTGGTCCGGAGTCGCCATCGCCGCGCGGGAAGCAGGAGGCGGCGCGGGGGCCGGGAGCGGGCGGCAGACCCGGACACGGCGGGATGGCGCAGGGAAGGGGGGCGGCGAGGACGCGCCGCCCGGTCGGCAGCGCAGAGACCCGGCGGCACCTCCCGCTCCCGCCGCCGCCTAGGGCGCCATTTTAACGGGACCCGCCGAAAGCCGCAGCGGCGGCCGCACACCCACAATGCCCCGCGCGGCGGGAGCGCCCCGCGCGGCGGTTCCGGGGCACGCACCGCCCCCGCGCGCGGGCAGCGCCAGGCGCGGGAGCGCCGCGCCATCGCCGAATTGTGGAGGGGCCGTGCCCGGTCTGCAGCACCTTTCCGTGCTTGGAAAGCGCCTCTCGCCTGCCCCCCGGCATCTCTGAAGTCACATTCCGTCAAAGCACGGACTCGCTTCAACACAGATCTTCTAACAAGTGCAGGAGGTGGAGGCCTTCTCAGACCATCACGGGCGGGAGCGAAAAAGTCCTTGATGGAGGGTTTATGGAGGACTTCAGGCATGGGATTGCAGAATATAGACACGGATGCAGAGTAATCCTGTTGCCAAAATAGGTTCTTTCACCCGGTGTGCAAGGGGGCAATCCACACTCAGAGTCGAGGTACTTGATTTATTTACAGTGCTCCACAGAAAAGGATGCTGGGTGGCAGATCCTCAAAGCCAGCACAATAACTATCAACACTTTTTTACTATTTATACATTTTAGCAAGCAAGGCAATTAGTGTTTATTGGCTACAAGTTACTCAGTTCTCTTTATAATTAGCACTCTCTTCTATTAATGATTCCCATTTACACAAATGGTTTAAGATGGATGTTTTCACTGTCTTGTTAGGAATTTTTACTAGAAATTAGCCTACTAAATTTAAAGATTTCTTAGGTGTCTCAGGTTTTTGCCCCTAAACGCTGTAGAAGTAATGGAACACCGTAAATTACTTATGGGGAGAGCAGGTTCATTTATCCCCCCTCAGAGAAGAACTAGCCGTGGGGTGGCTGCACTTGTGTGATTTACTGCCTTGGGGATCAAGGCACATTAGTGACTTTTCCACACATAGTGATTACAAATCAGGGTGGGTCTGGAAAAACGTGTGAAGATCCTCAGCCCACATCTCCATGCCGTGCATCTGGGTGTCCCCAGTCCCTGTGGAGGTGCTCCAGCTGCTGGGCAGCGTGGGGAGCAGGGACAGCACGCTCAGAGCTGGCCTACACTGCTCCCCATGACCTGCTCCTCAGGCTTGTCACCCCTAGCACAGACACTGTCGTTACAAGATGTCTGTCTTCCATCCCTTCAGCAAATTCATGCTGTGTGCAGCCCAAAATATATACTTAGGAAATAATTATTGCCCAGTGCTGCTGGAATCCTGTGTAACGCGTAAGAGGTGGTTTGAAACGCTGCAGCAGCAGCCAGGTGGGCTTGGTGCACTGCTAGCTGTGAACAAATTCATGCAACATTGGCAACCCCTGTTGGCTTCGTTGTCTCCATGCATCCACGGTTTTGTGTTTTTGCTTTCTATGGGCACATACATGTGGCCTTTCATTATGGGAACGTTATAGATGTAAGCATCAGCTCATTGCTAGCATTACTGCTAGAAACAAATGACAGTGACAAGCCAAGAACTGAAACACATTGAGGTAGAAACCTTCATCGTCTCGTCACTCACACTGTAACTCTTTAGGTCTTAGTGATACATTCTTTAGATTCTTTTGAGAAGTAAGATAGGACCCAAAACTAATAAAGTTACCAGAACTTTATCCCATGTAAATAAGCGTTGTAAGCTTCATTTCCAATAATTCTGAAGTAAAGACTTCAAACATGGTGTGACCTTTTTTTTTGTACTGAGCAGCAGAAGAATCTCTGTTCCATTTTCTCCCCAAAGCAAACACGGTTGTGCTACAAAGAGCTGGTGACTCACCACTGCTGCTAGTCATTTCAGATTTAGATTCCACTGTGGAAGGTGTTAATCTATCAAGCAGCAAATATGGTTGCTCACATGAGACAAAAAAATAACTTCAGCAATTATATCTGGAAGGGGTGTTCCTTTACAGAACCTTTACATTCCAGTGGAATCCAGTCACTCACAAATATCCTGTTACTGCCTTTAAGTGGATAATACTAATTCTTTCTGGTCACACTAGTCATTTTAACTAAGGCAATTGTGTCACTGGTCGGAAATCAGAGCACTTTACAAAGCACCACAGTGAGAACATGCCATTGAAATGGCTCACTCACGCCTCCTGCAAGAAGTACAAATACAAACAAAGTATTGAAGTTGTACAAATACAACTTCAGCACAATCACATCCTATGTTATGCTTCTGAAGTAGTGTAATAGCCAACCATTCTGTTATATTACTGAGAATGTATTCTCTTATTTTCTAGTCTCTTTTTCCTAAGGAAATGAGGCTTAATGCAGTTATTCTGTATGTCAGTGCCTCCTCGTAACTGTATCTGTGCTGTATCTCATCACTAATTTTAAACAAATTCAGCAGAGGGATAGAGTTCTTAAGGTTATTAGTAAAATTTAATAGAATTCAGCAGCTGAGTGTACTAAGGCCTAAGTCAGTGCCACCTTGCAAAGAAAGGTAAGGAGAACTTAATTCTCCCTACTGCGTTTGCTCTTAGCAAACCAACTGATTGGTGTGCGCACCTTGGACAGGTAGGCACATATCCTAGCTCTGAGCCACCTGCACTACCAGCTCTGCTTGCCCAGCCTGAGGGACAGATTATTTAAGAACTGAAGGTGTAGGGGACAGAGAACTCTGGAAATAATGTGAAAAGTAATCAGAAAGAGACAAGAGAGATGGAAAATAGAGGGAAACTAAGCTTCATTAGTTTGACTCCTCACAGATCTCCTTGCTTTTTTCTTAAGGGAAAGAATGAGTCCTGCAATCTGGTTTACAAATGCTAATTCTGATAAGGCAAGTTGCTAGCACATGCACCTTATTGTGGTTTTACCAACTCCAGTACGGCTATGATTGCTTAAATCAGCTTAAAAAATCTCATTTAAAATGAGAATGAAAAAATATAAGCTAATTTCTTACTGTATAACCTTAAGCTTAGTTCACCTTGCTGCTTGGTCTCTCAGGACTGAACAATAAAAAAAAGTAAATGCTGCTCGGATTTTTCACCGTACAGAAAGTTCATCAGTTAGCAGAGTTAAATGTGTGCTTTTAAAATTATGACAGTGTCTTACAAGAAAATCAGCTCATCCATACAAGGTTAAAGGACTGGTGTTAAGATCTGCTACTTAAAGATCATATTTCTGATAGTAAATAGCTTTATAACAAAAGAACATGCAATGAGATCCAGCAGGAAGTGGAAGCTGAAGCTAGCCAAAATAAGGTTAGAAACAAATGACAGTTTTAATTCAATAAGGATATTCAGTCACCAGAGATGTTTAAAAGTGTGGCACTTTCTCCATATCTGAAACAACTTAAATCACCCTTCTGTTACAGGCCTAGTGACCAGAAACAAACTGACACAGGAGCTGTGTTGTGTTTACATTCCACAGAAGATCAGTCTGGAGGGTGTCATTGTCCCTTTTAGTCTTAAATTGTCTAAATCTAATCAATAACACTAAGAGAAAAATCCTTACAAAAAAACTAAGGGTTAATTGTGCTGGTTTTGTGAACTCTTCTTTGGTTATGTCTACAGGGCACAATATGTTATATAGCTCTAGCTGTTCATGGGGTACACCAAAAGCAGTAGGGAATCATGCTAACACCTCCAGCATTTCACTGTGCTGGACAGACTTTTTTATATGTCATGTAGCCAATGTTAAGAGTTACAGTGGCTGGAAATAGGGACGGATACTGTCTGTGCCTTAGTTAACATATGGCAGCCCTGGAAGTACAGCAGCTGGGCCTCTTCTGGCTCCAGCACCATGTGGCTTCTGTCCCTAAGCATATATTTTCCACATAGGCAACCTCATAATGGCCTGGAGCCCTGCTATGCTGAGTCTGCAGCATTAAAAGGTTATTAAACATGTCTAATTTTTGAAAGGCCTTATGTTTTAGGATGATGTTCTGTGACTTGGTTTCAGATAGATGTCCCTATGCACAAGAGGGGCTCGGATGAAGAGAGAGTTTGATCCAGTTTAACCCTCCTGCTTGTGTTAGTTCTGCATCGCAGCCTATTCGTTCTGACTTTCATAATATTACTACCACCTCTCCATTTTCAAACTCTTCCCTTCAGCTGTTCCTCTATTGACTGAGGAACCTAAAGTACATTCCATAATGCCATGTACTTACAGAAAGTCTACTGAATTGGTGTTAGTATATTAAAAAAGAAACTTGTGTTTCCCAATACTGAAAGAGATTCCAGAAACTATGATTTAAGCTATATAAGAGCAAAACTAAAAAACATTTTAATTTTTTTATTTGTAATTTTTATTAAATATTTACAATAAAACAACAGTTTTAGATCACAGAATCACAGAATGGGTCAGGTTGGAAGGGATCACAGTGGGTCACCTGGTCCAACCTCCCTGCTCAAGAAGGGTCATCCTAGAGCACATTGCACAGGATGGTGTCCAGATAATTCTTGAATATCTCCAGTGAGGAAGACTCCACAACCTCTCTGGGCAACCTGCACCAGTACATGGTCACCCGCACAGTAAAGAAGTTCTTCCTCATGTTGAGATGGAACTTTCTGTGCATCAGTTTCTGCTCATTGCCTCTTGTCCTGTTGCTTGACACCACAGAGCAGAGCCTGCTCCATCATCTTGACACCCGTCTTCAGATACTGATAGACATTGACACAGTCCCTTCTCAGTTGTCTCTTCTTGAGGCTGAACAGGCCCAGTTCTCTCAGATTTTCCTCATAAGAGGGGTAGTCTGGTCCCTCAATCATCTTGGTAGCCCTCCACTGGGCCTGCTCCAGGAGCTCCATGTCTCTCTAGTTCTGAGGAGCCCAGAACTGGACACAGCACTCCAGATGTGCCTCACTAGGGCTGAGTAGAGGGGCAGGATCTAGATTAATAACATTAACTATCTAGATGAATAATACTAGCTATCCTATAAGCTGGAAGTAGTACTGATGTTTTGTATCTCAAAACAGTTGCCTTTTTCTGTTGGTGCCTTGGCTGTCTGAGAAGTTTTATTTTTTTTTCCAGTACTCCTTAGTCATAAAGAGAATTTCTTTCCAACAGGAAGACACACAGACAGATGCACATTGAAGCCCACTCCACATTAGATGCTATTGATCACACAGGAATGGACACCATTATTCATCTTTCTAAAGAAGTGTAGCTGCAGCCAGCAAACAGACATTCCAACAAGCTCAGTAAAACTACCTGACATTTTCTTAGTTCCTGTGCTGTCCATCATATCACAGTCACATTACATATATGGCATTTCAGTTAAAAAATCCCATCAAATCATACTCTGCCAGCAAGTGATTCCATGAAAATATTTTGCAAGAGCGTTTCTATTTTGTCAAAACTCCCTAATATACTGTCAAAATATTTTTGAAAGTTAAAGCAACTTTGAGACAACTTTTTAATTTTAAAAAGCAGAGCAGTAATTTTAGAAGGGAGCCTGGAACAAAGCCCTGTAATAAAACTGAGTTAATATTTCTAAATATATGTTTCATTTTGAACAGACCGTCAGCTTTTCAATAGGAGTTTTGACCATATCTGGCTTCGGTATTTTAGAGCAAAGACTTTTGATCTTTATCATCCCTAGACAAAGGTGTGTGGGGGGAAGCTATCAAAATAAGACACTGAATAAAAAAATGGCATGTAACAAACAAATAAAAAAAGATGTGCTAATGTATTTGCAGGGAAATTATTTCTATAAATGTGATAATATCACTAGGCAAACATAACTCATTAAATACAGCGTAAGTCAGTAATAAAGCTCTACAAAACACTGATACTGTGCAAGCAGTAATGACAAAATAATTGGAGGGGGTTGGTTGGTTGGTTGGTTGGTTGGTTGGTTGGTTGGGGTTTTTTTTGGTGGCATTGTTTTATGTGATATCACTATAAAGCAATAAAGTCAGGGTTGGGGTTTTTAAAGTATTGTTTTATTTTAAGAACCTTACTTTGTTTACTCATTTTCCCACGCACATATTTCTCATTCCAATAGCAACTCTCATGTCTATGGGAGCTGAAAGCCTCAAGGTCAAAGTCTGGGTTTTTCCTTACATCACAAGGAAGAAGAGGCAGCAACCAGTTGGGAAAGGAAGAACCAATTCTCCCCATGCTTTTGTTTTAAATGTCAAAAATATTCATGAACTGATAAGCAAATGTCATCTTGTGATTGTACTTGAGCTAGCCGTATTTAGGTAGCTTTCTGACAGTGTACTCTTTAAGGGGTCAGTCTGAAGATTTCACTCTGTAATGCTTTTTAGAGTATTTGTTGATTTTTCTGCTCTCAGTGTTTAGAGAGTTTATCCTGATACTAATTTTTTCCTTTCCAATGAACTAGTCAAGAAAATGATGTACTAGCTGTGTCCCTAGCTGTGTTAAATGTATAGGGTAAACAGTTTTAAAAATAGAAGTAAACATTTTAATTTTCTTTCCTGCAGGTTTATTTTGAGTATAGCAATTAGTCACTTTGTAACAATGTGTACCATTCTTCGAGACAATGACTGCCAAGGTAACAATATCCCCTGCAGAATACATCTGGGGCTTCATCTTCCTACAAATATTGGAAGAAAAATTGCTATTCACTTTAGTGAACTCTTCATATTTATGAAGCTGATTATCCATCTCCTAAAGTCCACTTCATACCAGCCTGAGCTTTTTCCATTGCAATTCTTGAAGCTTACTGACTTCATTCACACTATTAGGAGAAATCTGTGTTTATTACTATATATTTGTAAGGAAAAACATCCACAAACTTCAATCCATAGCCTTCTTTAAAAATTAAGCACAATTCCTAGTGTTCCTGTCTGCCTCATTCTAGCCTGATGGTTATTATCGCATGTATCTACGTTAGTGAATATGGCATTTTTCTCTGTTTCCTGCATTAAACTAGTGAATCATTTTTGTATGTCTGGTTAAAAAACTACCATACTTGATTAGGTTAAGAGGTGCAATAAATAGGTCTAACCAAGTGACTTTTAAGGCTTGAATTTATAAAGGAGTGTAGGAATTTGTGCCCCTACGGCTGTTAAAACATTGGTGGGTTTTGTTCATAGATGCTTGGATTAGAGGAAGCTATGGAATTCCCAAGTGCAGCTTATTCTTACCAGTGTTGAGCTGCTAGAGGGAATAGAGGGACAAAAGGAGAAGCACTGGAGCTGCAAATATTTGCCAATTCTTAGGTGTGTGCTTTAGCAGGGGAAACACATTTGGTTCCTCCGTGCAGGAGCATTTTGTTGTCCCGAGGCATGGTAGTGTTTATGTAGGTAACTTCTTATGTGTTATACTGTTCAAAGATTTCTTAAATATAATATCTGATAGATTACGAACTAATTTCAACACTTCCTCCCCCCTGAAAATCTGTAGCAGTTAAAAACATATTCTAAGAGAATCAGGCTCCCAGAGACAGATATAAATACATATGAGATATACAATCAGGTAGTAACTGGAGCCTTTGAGAATGAGGTTTGTTGACTTTATTTCTTGGGTTTCCTCTGTGTGATTAGATCAGCTCTAAACTGAGAGCCTGTGTAGCCATATCCTGTGTTTCCATTTATAATAAATCAGATAACACCTTCCATCTCAGGATGTCTGTCCCTGCACATATATTTTTAGTATTCTCTGAGGCAGAAAAGGGTTATAATCCCCATTTTATACAGAATAAAATATGGAAATGTAGACAGGCACAGATGAAGCATTTTGCCCAAGGTTATAAAGGAAAAATCTGCCCAGTTCAGGAGTATAACCCAGATAGTCTCTTTTTCTTATACTTTAACCACAGAACCATCATTCATTCCTATTTAGAATGCTCTCAGTGTTTTTAAATGCTGCAATTATCCTTTGACTGCTTTCTATTTAAAGACGGGGATATATACTCAGCACTTCTCTAGAAGGCACCACAGTAGCATATATTTGTTAAGAACAGATTGTTCAGGTTTCTCAAACCTCCTGAAGAAAGAAGTCATTATTATCTTTCCAGGGCCAATATGAAGTTAAAAGTCAGAAAACCCTCTTATCCTCAGTATAAGAAAAATAGTTAACACTATTCCAGATAATTTAGAAAGAAGAGCTTTTCTCATGAAAATTGGAATTCACTGGATTATGATTACAGTTATCACTATTGCTTAATAAGGGAGAGACTATAATAACAGTGGCATAATCTTGGTGTAGAAGTCTTCTAATAATCTTGTTTAGCAATATCTTTTCTCCAAAATGAGTTGCTGGCAATCTGGAGAAATGAAATTTTCCTCCTTCTCTGATTTCTTACAAAACTGCGTGGTGAGGATTATTGTCCTGCTTTGTAGGGACACTATGAGATGACTAAATGTGTGATCAAATAAGCAAACAAAGCAGAGTCCAGTCCAGGAAACTGTGCAGGTTCATTTCATTTCCCAGTCACTTCCTCTGCTGGACAGAAACACAACACAAACCAGACAGAGCTGTTTTTCAAACCATTAAGATGGAAAACATCACACTGAGTCATTCCAACACAGACTGCTTCACTGAATAGAGGAAGAATTTCAGCAACAGACCTCATACAAGCTAATACTTGAAAAATCAGTGTTAGATGAAAATCGTAAGTTTTCCTCAATTGTCTGATATAAGGGGAGACATCTAAATTCAGTTATGGGCACCTTAGTGTTCCAGATGCCTAGTTATATTTGCCTAAGAGAAAAGGAGTCAAGTTTACTGTGGGTGGACTTCGCAATATCTGAAAATGATGGGAAAAATAGAAAGTCTGTGACTGTGTAATTATAGATACTGCGTGTGTGACACAGGAGTACTGCCACACATTCAACCTCAGCTCAAGGTTCTCAATTTCCATTTGTTCTTACCGTGTAAGGCCCTATGTTACTGGGAGCTATAGCCGTTCTTTAACAAAGGCAATACAATACCACCACTGCATTCATCTAGCTCATACTTACTACCAGTGTTGCACTGGTGTTGACTCTTTAAAAGTTTGGGTAAATAGGAGAAAATACATGTTTCCTCCCGATGTACCACAGTATTCCAGCCTCCCCTGTGCTGTGCATCGGCCTTAGCTGCAGCACAACTGTAGAGCCCACTGCTGGCAGACCCGGGAGTGCTGTTCACTTGGGGGTGCAGCATTGCTCACAGGTGGGCCCCACATGTTGCCTACCTCTACAGGAAAAGAGGGGCATAGGGAGGAGGCTACTGGGTGCCCAAGGCTTTTTGCAGTGTGGGATTGGAAAACTTGGAGGCCTATGTTTGTTAGAAGTGACTCTGGGTGTTGTATATCAATGTAGCTCTAATTCCAGATGACAGACTCCACATATCTTCATGTAAAATTAATGTAATAGGGGAACTATCTATGTTAATAAGTACTGGCTCAGCTAATATATTGTGTGCATCTGGTAATCATAAATTTTCTCTCATTTTAATCTCCTATTCCATTTTAAATTATTTATTGTTTGGAAATGGGCAAAGTTGTCTAGAGAAAGTTAACATTTTTAAAATTACAACTCTCAGCTGAAAATGATGGAAAGAGCAAATAATCAGCAAACCCTGGATTTCTGATAAAACCAAGTTGGTCTTCTAGACTGTAATTTAATTTAAAAAATGAGGCCATTTGGCTGCATGATAAGAGCAAGTTATAGACTGTTGGGAGAGATCTCTCCCAGTGAGATCTCCAGGTTATATTTCTATTCGTGTTAGCTTCAGAAGATGCAGCTGAACAGCTGCAACCTGAGAACACGAGAGTACCACAGCAGAAATGAGACAAGCAAAACACAAATGCTGAGACATGACATTTAGTAAAACAAGCACCAGAATCTGAATCTAATATTCTGCTGCTGTGAAGAGCAGAACAACACTAAAACAAGTCAGAGCTCAAGTTTGATCTCACAGAGTCCTTTTCTCTGTTTGACAGGGCATCTTATCGGTAAGTGGTGTTGTAAATATGCTACTGCTGCTAGTCAGCATGAAACAGTAACGTGTTTTGCTATTGGTTTTGTTATAAGGAGAATGGCATAAGAACATGAAAGGAGGTTTATTTGGAATATCCAACTGAAGTTATCAGTACGGCAAGCCGTTCTTCTGGGTCTTCAAAAATCTTAGACGCACAAGATCAGAGATCTTTGTGGAAAAAGAGCGTTTGCAATGCATTCCCGTGCCCGGAGCCGACGGCAGGTGTCACTGCAGAAGGCACAGAAAATGCAGTCGCTGTTCCAAAGCCGCGCTCGCTCCGGCGCCCTGTGAGTGTCCCGCCGGCTCCTTCCTCTGCGACACCCTGGCCACGAGCTCGGTGGCTGTGCCCTGCGGCGGCCGTCATCAGCTGCCTGCTTATCAGCTAACTGCAGTGATAACTGCGTGTCAGCAGAAACGAAGAGAAGAGCACGTACCCCCTAGGTAATAAAGGGCCTGCATTATACTCGTATTTGAATGCAGACTGCAGCTCTCACTTGGGAAAAGAGAGCAGCTCAGTTCCGCCTTACTGTCCTAAGATACATTAACTGTTAGACATAATGTAGCTTTCCTGTGCACACCCCAAGGCATGGGCTCTTCCCAAAGCTTTTCCGCTACTGCACAGGCAAATCCCACAGCCACAGTTCGGTTCTGCAGGTTCACACTTAATCATCTCAGCTCTTAAAAAAAAAAAAATGTGTGGTGCAGGAGAGAGATGCCTTTCTTTCCTTTCTACTCTTGTTCATTTAAGGGAGGAATACATGTCATCCTCTCATAGCTGGCCCAGAAGCTAAGTCCCTTTCTTTTCTCACAGCCAGTGAAGGGAGCCAGACAGAGCAGACTAAGGTGCAGGGAAAGTTCAGTGAGACTGCTTCGAAGGTTGGAGAAGCATATATTGGAAGGGGGAAAGATCTTCCACCTGTACAGCTTGCTCATGATTCTGCACTACCCAGTCTCACCAGCCAAATCACTGCTTTTAAGGCAAAAGACAGATTTTGGGGTAATCACTAAACACACCGCCGCCTGGGGCAAGGGATATGTGAACATAATAAAGCAGGTCATTATACAAAGTGTGCTACTCTCAGTGTCTCTGTAAATGAGCACAGAGATCACAGGAGGTACAGCTTCTAAGATTCGAAACAGCTAGGATCTAGTTTTTGTACTGTTAGTGCTCCTCCACACTATCATCTCCCAGAGAAACAGGAGGTGATGATATTCCTCTTTACATCTTCTCATCCAAAACCTCCCCAGCTGTCTGAGCAAAATCTCTGACTTATAAAATATCAGACTAAATGCTTCATAAATCAATATGAGACTAGTAAGCTTTCTTGCACCTGAGATGTGAGGTTTTGAGCTGTTCTGTCTCTGTGACTCCCACTCTTGGGGCACTAGCCTCCCACATTTCTGAGCGTTTGCCTTGACAGACTGCTGTTGGACCACACATGTGCTCTGCATGCCCTTGCGTTCTTCTCCCTGAAGGCATTAAATATGGAGCAGCCCCATCTGCCATTCCGTTCTTTTGCCATGTATTCTCCAGAATAACAGGACTCGGTAGCAGTGGGGGAGGAGAACAGGTTGTGAAAAGAGAACAATCACAAAAATAAATTTTGTAGAATTAAAATTTGTTGGGAATCCGACAAATTGGCTGGGCTGTTTCAGCAGGTGTATGAGATTTTAGCTCATGGTATCAGGGCTGGTCGGGAGAGACAGTAACATTCAGAATTTAAGTATCAAGAGGATGTTCAGCTTCAGATGCTGAAAAAAGGATTGCAGAAGTTGGATCTAACTATAAAGAACACAGAACTGTACACCTATATCTCTTTTCTCAGATGCCTGATGAAATAACTTGCTGCTTAAATTGGGTTGATCCCTTGCGTCCATCAATGTATCATGTCCTAGTCCTTCGGGGAGCTGCAGAGGAGCTACAGATAATCGATTTTTTTTTTTCTCCTAGATAAACGAATTCCACAAGTGCATGAGAGGACATGACACTGTCATGCATGCCAAAGGAGCTAAGTCAAATCAAAAAGGAACAATGTCACCCTTAGGAGAACAAGAGGAAGTATGCAGGACACCTGCTTTTACTGCAGTGGTGCACGAGAGCCTGAGGCTGCGATGATGACCTTCGGGACACCCTGCAAGATTCAAGTGCTTACTCAGCCCTTTTCTGCAGGTGTGAAGAAGGGTCATATGATTTATTGCATATGTTTTGTTGAAGTTGGTGATTTTTTGGTATGTGTAGTTCACACACAGGATGAAATGAATACTCAAAGTGTATCATTCATTGCTTTCAGATGATAAGTTTCATCTTGTCTTGTTTGTTTGTTTGTTGTTTGGGGGGGTTGTGGGGGGTTTTTTTTGCTTTGGGTTTTGGGGTTTTTTTGCTAGAGATAAAAACCAGAAGTGTGTTTTGTAAGTTTTGGGCTGTTATTCAAAAATTTTTTCTGTCTTATGTCTTTTTGTACACACTTCTTAGAAACACAAACAAAGTTATGGAAAAATCTTGATAATATATTGGAATGTAATTTGTAATATCATATTTAAATTAATATATTTATATTTTTACTAATAATAGAAATTATTTTAAATAAAAGAGAATTCAGTTGTCTGCTACTGCTTACACTAATCCATAAGTATTCAAAAGTGAACATAAATTGCAGAAAAATCATAAAGTTTAATACAAATAAAGAAATTAGTACAAGTAATCTAACATAAAAATGCATTATTTATGATAAACTATATTTTTCCTGTTTTGAAAGTATAGGAAAGAAGCAAAGTACATAGCTTAGAAGATTAGTTACATATACCAGAGACTGCATTTCAAGATATAGAGTAAAAGAATATTCACATACTGAAGCCAGTTTGCTAGGGAAAACAACACACAAATACTAAACAATGTCGTTGATATTACAGCAAGATGATCAGGAGCTAATTACAGGAAGGCACTAAAAAACTTAAACAGTTAGCTTCATTAACTCTACAATACCAAAAACTGACATTAAGTTTTGATAGATATTTTACACCATTATTCACTCAACCAGATCATGCATTTTTGAAGGCAAAGTAGATTTAACTTGAACATTTCAAACAGAATTAAATGTATATGTCACTTAAAGAGTCCTTAAAACATCTTACATCAGTATAACTGAGATCAATTTTAGGTACAGCTGTAAGCTAAATACAGGAAACAAAATTATTGACAGTTTACTTTGTAGTTCATCAAGTTCATTTTCCGTTGACTTTGTTGTCATCTGTGCATGATTGCTGCTTCTCTTTTCCAGAATAGGACTATTCTGTTCCAACGTCTTTTGTGCTCTAAGATGCCATCGTAGAGCTTCAGTATTTGTTCCAGTAAACAGATTCTCTCAGCTCAATAACACTTTTCTCTTGGTTTGTTTGATGAGGCCGAGGTCAGGAAACAAAAGGATTTTGTTCTCCTGATACTGGATATTGCATTGCTAGAGTTGCTCTCAGCAGTCTATCCTGTTCTCCTATTTCAAACTTAGATGAAATAAAAACACTCCCACTGTCGTTCACAGTCACGTTCTCCTCACTGGTATTCTACAGCACATTTCCCCATAAAATATGTTCTTCCCCAATATCACTTTCCAGAAGTTCAGTATGAGTTTTAATAATATATGAAATAGGATCTATCTGGCCTGTACCAGAGGGGAAACAAAGGCTGTGCACAACTTTGGACCTCATTTGGTTTTCAGTTGCTTCCTCCCTTTTGTCTAGTGACACACATTTCACAAAGGAATACAGACACCTCAGACACCTTCTCCACCTGCAGCCCATGAAATTTTAAAGGCACTTTTAGGCTCTTTACTTCCCCTTATCGTGGTAATACAAGCCCTCGGGAAAGAAGTGGAACAGACAGATAGGTGGAGAAATTATTTAGCTATCTTACTATAATCTGCCCACATTCAGTGGTGTCTGAACTCAGAGCTCCACAGTATGGGCACATGCTTCTGATACAGCCCAGAGCATACCATGGAGAGGCCCCAGGATGTACTTGTTATCTAACTCTCAGTGATGCCTGGCTCACCGAGTGCTTTTTTAAAATTATGTATTTAGAAGCAATTATTTTAATATCTTGAGTCTTTACCAAAAAATTGCCTGTTAGGATAGATAGAACCAGATTTTCACCACAGTGATGCACAAAATTAAATCTGTAATAATTTTAAACAACCATTTTAATGATATTTCCTATACTTAAAGGACATAGCTTAACGCTAACTGAAAAAAACAGAAGAACACAGTGACAGGGAATGCCACCAACCAAAGTATTTGTACTTTAATTTTTTTAACATTTGACAATAAAGAACCATCACAAGTGTAATACGTAGTTTCTCTTCACAAATACCATCTTCTTTTCCCATTACAGTTTGACAATGGATCTCTGTGCTGTCTGCTGCAAGTAATCATTTATTATATTCTTTTATCAGCTGATTGCAAGCAAACCCTCCCTTAAAAATCTTGGGGCCAAAGAAGCCTCTGTAGCGATAATGTCAGGTTAGCTCTGCGCTGAGAGAACTGTGCAGACTATGCATTGCAGGCACTGAGACGCAGCTACGTGCACACCAGCAGAGTTCTCAGAGGTGTGAGGCTGCTCTGTCTCTAGACAGCACAGGAGTTATCCCAGGGAGCTTCAGCAGCAGCTCTCCTTCCCACAGACTGAGCACTGCTCACATCCCGATCTGTCAATAGAGCTGAGGACTCCTGAGAGCAAATTTCCTTTACATTCAACAAGCCTGCTATATATCTGGACAATCTGCTGTGTGTATGTTTCCACTGCAATGTTCTGTTGTTCATGATGTGATCGTGACAAAACAAAATTAAATGAATAGTTACAATAAACCCTTACAATTTATTTTCAGAAATTTTAGAAAATACATGTTTTTGCATAGGCTTTTCATGACAAAACAGATTCCTAATCTTATATTCCCCTGCAGGCAAAGACTTTCTGACTGCAAAACATCTCGGGCTTCCAACTGGAGAAGCAAGCAGAAAAGAGAGGAACATTTTAATTCCTTTTTGTAAAATACTGTGTCCTTGTGTTAGTCTTGAAATCTATGAGGTAGTTGGAGAATATGTCCTTTTAGACATTCATCAGCTTCTCTATCACAAGATTTATGGTCTCTCTCCTAAATATCTACAACTGAGGCATGTTAATCTTTTACATACATCAGTATATAAAAGTGTTGGTAGATTAATAATTTAATTTCTCAGAAATCAAAAAGCACAACAGCAGCCTTTTGTCTTTCCCAAACTTTTCTTCTGGCATGCATGCTAACCCATAGCATAAATGTCTCACCATTCAACATCACTAGAAATGTACTTCTTCTCATGTGAATTTTTAGACCGTAGTGCTGAATAACATAGGTGAAATGTTATTTTAAGGTCTGAAATTTTCATATTCTGAACAGCAGTTGTGTGCATGCATGAAAAAAAGCAAAAAAGCTGACCAGTAAAAATACCATTGCAGGTAAAAGTTCAGAAGGAATTTTTTTTTCCAGGTTTTCCCTGTTAAAATAGGAATGCATTTTTCTAGATATGTATTATACTGTTATTTTTACTATTTGTGTATACTTGTTAGGTTTCACTAATAGGAAAAGTAGGCAAGAATATGGACAAAGAATTGAAAGACCTTTAATTAGAGGTCACGGGCAGACCAGTTTTGATGACTCAGATAAGATGAGCGAGTTTATTTACTGCTAGGGAGAGTTTCTCATCTGATTCACATAGTCAAGAGTCGTCTTTATAAAGTCCTTGGCCCTTTTCCTGGGAATGTACAACTGCAGCCACAGAGATTCTAGCTACATACCACACGAGTTGATTTTAACATTTGGTGGCATTGGGACTCTACCTCATGTTGTTTCACAGTCTACATTTAATCCTGAATCCATTCCACGTACTTCAGCATAGTTTTTATCCCTTTTGTAAAGGATGCATATGGGTCTTCTTGTTTGATTAAAATTCTGCTGTGACCTAGTCCTCCTGAAAGGAATACCTCTTAAGATATACAAGTGTCCTGGAGTCTCCACTTGCATTGCTGTCCTTACAGATGTGTGTCTTCTGCAGCTTGGCCCTTGCTGTTCACTGACAGCCCTAATTAGGGACTGGTAGAACAACACCACAGTTACTGCAAGGACAGTGAAAATGATTGCAAAACTGATTCTTAATTATATGCTTGCATTTGCTGGGAATTCTTTAGAAAATAACCTTGGAGCAAGACATCTAGCATTGTGAAAACACCACCACACAATGTCAACCACATAGAAGTGTATTTCTGGGATTCCTACCAACTGCTTAGCTTGTAAGCTACCGTTCTGCTTTTGTCTTGTCGTAGCTAAGACAAGATTGGGTGAAGTCCCATTGGGCTTTAATTGAAAATTAAAAGTGTTCTGAGTAAATCAAGGCATTGCTATGGATAGGCTTTAACTGTCATGAAATGTTGTACAGGTATCTTTTTTCCACCATCATGATGAAGGCTGACATTACTAATGGGGTAGGCTGTGAGAAGAAAAGATCTAAAAGTCCTTCAGCCCATCCCAATAAACCTACCTCTGACAAATATGAACAGACAATCTCTAACTTAAAGAATTAATAAAGCATGCTGTAAAAATGCTTGTGTGTTTATAACATGCCTTCTTGCATCTGCAAACTGAGTAAAGTCAAATAATGATTCAAACTGCCAACAGAGGACCCTTTGCTTAAGTCTCATTTTGAAATACTTCTGAAAACAGTCAGTATCAGTTAGGATTTCTTAACTGCCAAGGGTGACAGGTATCTATTATTGATGGAAAAGATGAGCTGTGGCAGAGCCATCTCTTAATAAGGAAACACTGATCCACATTCCATTAATTTAGAATGAGAATTGCTTACACCAAATGAAAATGTTCTGCTCCAACTTCTACAAGTCTGAACCCAATAAAAAAGATATTGCATTAAATTACTTTTGAACGTCTTTCCATGACTATTATGATAGGATTTTGAAAGAACATATATCTATCCTATATATTTTGGAAGGTGACATAGTAGATCCTCTTCTGAAATATGTACTCCTTTCTGTCTTGGCCACATGAAGGCACACACCCACACTACTTTAGGGCAGTTACATTACTCAGAAATACTTATCTCAGTCTAAAAATACACTGAACAAAGCCTATCAGTGAGAATAACTGTATTGTATTATCAGAATCTAGAGAAAAACGTAATGCATCTTGAACAGTTCTTCTATATGATAATCTAGCAGTGGTTTTAGTTTCTTGTCTTAAAATGTAAACTAACAATAATTCCTAAATTTGGAATATTTTAGTATTGTATTTCATCAAGATTAACTTTGCTTAATGCCAGTACAATTCCACTTTCTGAATGACCTTATTTAACATCACTGTAAATGTGGTGAAAGAAGTTGTCAACTCAGCACAGATTACTTGTAAGAGAAAGTGGAAATTCCTCAAAGAACCAGGTTGTTCTTTTTGACTAAAGGAAAAATTGTGTCATGGGAGTCATTACCTGCAGGAGTTTACCCCTGGTAAAGACTTAATACCTCTTTTCTGAAAGAATAGTGATACTGCAGGTTCTATCTTTCAGCTTCCACAGGACTCCGTGAAACCCTGGTGGATTTTGTAAGAGCCGTATGTCTTCTTGTTGCTCTTCTACTCCTACCCAGAAACACAGTCAAAAGTACCAGCTATCCACTATAGATATCTGCATAACTGCATGCCTTTAAAAACTTCCCAGTGTGGAAAAGATATCAAAGGAAAAAAATACAGCATATGGCAATTTTAAAGACCAGTCTCCACTCTGTACCAGGAAAAACACATTCTATTTTTCCTCTAAAACCATATTCTAATGATGAAAAATTTAGCCAAATACAGATCAATTCAATGAGTTAATTTGGACTTTGAAAAACTGCATCTAATCACTTGTGCATATCTTGTCCAGTTAGCCCATCACAGTATCTTGAGATTCAGTTCTTTATCTAGGATCTAATTGTCAATAAACAAGTAGAGAAAAGCATCCATATTTCAAAGAAGAAAATCCACATATTCAATATACAAGGTTGTTTGATAGTCTTACAATTCCATATCAGCAAACTGAATGCACATCACTGAATTTATTGAACTGAAATGAAGGTGACCATAAATGCTACTATGGGAACTGCTGCACCTAAATATTCTAACAAAGAGTGAAAACCCCCCTTGGCCCTGTTGCCATAGAAAGTCAACATTTCTTGCATAGGGATTCTGATCCTGCAAAGTGCTATCTGAGTGCTCAGATTATGTTAATAAGTTTTATTAATGTACTAAACAGAGAAAATGTGTAAGAGGTGAAAAAAGAACCATATCATGTAAATATAAAATGAATAGCAAGATTAGTGGTGGCTGTCACTAGTAGCAGGTGTTAAATGGTTTCAAGTAGAGCTATGGCTTGAACATTTAATTTAATTCCTCCTCTACATTATATTTATGATTTCCTATTCACCTTCACAAAAAGGCATTGCAAAGGTCAATTGAGATGTTTCTGTGACATGAGGTGTATAGGACAGGTATGGTCTTATAACTCTAGCATGATTTGTGTTCAACTTTAAATCAAGGTTGCAATGACCTAGACTTAAATGACATGTTGATATGGCATTTAGGTACGTGGTTGAGTCATGAACTTGGTGGTGCTGAGTTAATGGTTGAAATCACTGAACATTTTAAGTATCTTTTCCAACCTAAAATGTTCTATGATTCTATGACTTGATTACAGCTAGTAGCATTCCAGGGTAGCTATTATCCTCTAAGAGTCACAAGGATTTACACAAACTTTCTTGGATTGTGTTACTGTTTAAAATGATCAAGATTGGAGGAGTTTCTCAGTGCAAAGAAATAAAAGTTGCTCTGGGATGTCCTGCAGGTGCACTAACTCACAGCACGAGTAGAATGCCTTAAATAAGGGAATAACCTGAAGTGGTTTAAACCAATTTTACGTATGTGACGTACAAATATCTAGATCATAAATCTGTATGATTGCATGCAACTCAATGATATACAACATATATCTGTATGATACACAGGTAAACAAAACATATTAGGAAAAAGGCTAAAGTGGCAAATAATCAGCTAAAGCAACAGCCAATATGTGGACATTTAGCTTAATTTTAAATGCAAGATAAAAATACTCGTTAAAAGACAGTTAAAACAGAGCAAATATTTGAAGGTCCGTTCTATACGGTAGCCTCCTTTAAAGGCTTAAATTGATATTCATATGAATTAAAAGTTAAGATGAGTACTCAGTTAAAATGCACAGTCAAAATTTCAGTCGTCATTGCGTCATTATATAAAATAAATTATCAGGCTCCATTAGTTTCACCATTTTGGCATAGATTTCATAATTCCTGGATTTTTTTTAACTGCCGCAGATGTCTATAGAATATTATTCATGAGGCAGCTGCGTATGAGCTGTAGTGGATGGAATAAAAAACTTAAATAATTTTATTAAAGTTAAAAAAATTGATTATTTTTGTTGCCTTTGCCATTGTGTTGTCTTTTCAATGTACAAGTTTAAAAAAATATATCCAAGAAAAGAAAACATTTCTCATGGATGAGAAATTCAATCTTTTTATCTCACTAAAAACAATATTCCAAATAGCCATGCTCATTTGTCCTTAAAAAACCCCACCATTCTCTCAAATGCCAGCATATATTTGACAGTACAGGACTGACATGACTTTATTGAATAATTATATTTGATATTAGACACAAAACTAGTTGACATTACATAAAAAGAGATGTGATTATTTCCTACTGTCTTACATAAAACATGTTTTTAAATTTAATACCTTTCAAATATTAGGAAAACAATCTTATCCATCTGAAACATAGCTGGTTTCAGCCTTTACAATGGCCCAGCTTACACATTTTTATAGCAACAATATAAATGTTCTCTATTTTTAAAAAATTACAATTAATATAGAAGATAAAATCAAAATGCCTCGGTGTAAGATTCTTTGGCAATTCCTTGTTATGCATATTATAGAGCTTCTATCACATGAAACTGATATTAAATACAATCTCCAGTGATCTAAATATCTTTTGAAGTAAATAGACTTTTGAAGTAACTAGAAAAATCTGTGCCGACAGCGTGAAGTTACTTTGAAAATGGATTTAACCTATACTTACCCTGGAGGTTTATACCCATTTGGGATTCAGCTTCTTCTTAAGTAATGCCAGGAATGTAAATATCCTAGACTTGGTCTTCTAATATCAGCCAGGCAAGCAACCCAGGAAATAACAAATTTTACAAATTCCATTTACACATCTCTTCCATAATTGAAGACAGGGAACTCTATGTTCCTAGTGCTAAGTAAGGATGGTATTTTCTCCTGTACCAAAATCTGTTACACTTGATTGTGAGAGCAGCGATACATCTATGTAAAAAAGTGGAGGGGAAAGAAAAGGATATTACGAGAGCTTTAAAAGCAATAGTTTTCACTCTCAATACTTATGGCATCAATAACATTAATATCAACATCAATATCATTAAATGTATTGTGATCAAAGGATATTGGCCTAAACAGATCTAACAAAGATTGTATTTGTTGTACAGAGGATGCTGAGACAGGTTCACATGCACAAAGTGTTCGTTGTCAGGGACAATTATTCACAGCTGGTGGCTTACAATACCTCTCATGTTGAATGCTACTTTTTGGGAAGAGGATAGTGGAGGAGAAAGAGAAAAAAAAAAAGCTGAGGCGGGATGGCAGCTCCTCCGATGAGCACCATTCCCTGGGCAGCTGGTACCGCCACCATCCCTCTTTCCCCGCGGGATGCCCTGGGTGGCCTCGGGACCTGCCCCAGGCCCTGCCACATTTGTTGTTCTGTGGACAGTGTTGTCAGCGCTGATCAGGGCATGCAGGAAGTGCTCTGTGCTGACTGCTCTGTGCAGTCCCTCATGGGTCTCCTCGGGCCAGCCAGACCTCAGCTGCAGCTGTGGCAGGGAGACAGGAGAGGGAAGGGTCAGTCTCGGCCACTGCCGGTCAGTCCCAGGAGAATCACCACCACCACCACAGCAGGGGGTGAGGCCGTGGGAACAGCAGCATGAGAACAACCATGCTGTCCTCATGCTGGGGCCAGCACGGGAAAAGGACTGAGGCTGTGGGACAGCCTGGGGGCAGGAGCACCCAGCTGGAAGGCAAGGCAGGGTCCAGGAGGGCCAATGGGAGACCCTTAGCAATAGAAAGGGGAAGGTACCCAAGGTGTCATACAACACTGGGGAACACAGATTATGTAAAATAACAATCTATCTCCACATTGCTGCACATTCTTAAACTTTTTGTATGTCTGCCTTACATGATATAACGTATACAAACTAAACTTCACAAAACACCTAAGTCATCCTTGACTGCACTGAATTCACACATTCCATCACAGCCATCTTTCCATACCCCTCCCAGCCTAAGTCAGAGGCATACCCTCTTTCTGTCTGCCTGTGCTTCAACCAGCATACAATGTTGTCTGTTTTTCCTAGACTGAGGAAATTTAGCAGCTTTATTCAGAGGCACAAAGTGCGTGTAATACCCCTCTGTCTCTTCTTTTGTGACATGTCAGTGCTCCTTAATAAAATGGCAGAATTCAAAGTGATTTCTGGTTCAATGAAAACAGATGTAAAGAGTTAACAGCCAGTTCAAATTTATTTCTATATCTCATAGAAGTGCTTTACATTAAAGTACTTCAGAAAAATAAAAAATAATCATGAGAGACTTCAAGATAGAGTATTAAGGTGTAAAACATTAGCCTAAGATTTGGCATGCCACTGTTTGTTTATATTCTGCCTCAAAGACCTCCTCTACAACCTGTAATAATTCATGTGGAGACAAAACCCCAAAGGAGTTCAGTGCCCGACTCCCATGGGATCTGCTCTGAATCATGCTACTTATATCTATATTAGCCTGAAGGACAGAGAGTGGGATAACAGCCAGAATATTTCCTGACAGAGGTTTGTTCCTTTATCTGCCTTAGTAGCTGGTCTGTGACCACCTTGATCATGGGTGAGGCTGCCTGAGCTCCAGCCACCTACAGACCCTAGCTGTCTGTGCCACATGTGATGGAGGGCCAGTGCAACTTCCACACTAATCCCACACTCCTTGGCTGACATGTCTGTTCTCCATCAGCCACAGGACGCACTGAGGAAGGGCTGTTGCTGAATATTGTCATAGACTCAGCCAGGATGCAGATTCCAGCATATCCAGCTGCACTTGGGGTTACATATCACTTGGGGTTCCCACAGTAGGTGTCTACAGTGGGAATGTCTGCATATAGACAGGTGTCTACAGGGAAACACATCAGGTCATCTGAAAGCCTCCCTGACCTCCCTGCCTGCGGTAGTTAGGTCTTCATTGATTATAGCAGGAGTTCCCTTTGTTTGGGTGAAAATTCTTACAGTTCAGACACTGAAACTTAAGTCAAATTGCACTCCTTGATTTCATGCCATGACATACGCTTGCATTTCGAAAGTCTGAACTAAAATCAAGACATAAAAAACACATGAAATGCACCACTGATGTGTGTTCTCAATTTCCTTTGGCAAGCGAGGAGAAAAGTACTTCTGCCTCACAGTGCGGTTTTATTACAAGAATGACAAAATATATTATAGGCAATGGTACAAAAAATAAAGTGTACTATTAAACTTCCTCTTTATAGATAGAAGGGACAAATATTTTAGGAAGGCGGTGAAATTTCTAGTTTATTTTCTTAGTCCTTGCATGTTATGTAAAAATCTATATAATGCAGATTTGGATGAAAACTATTGGTTACCAATTATTGGTTTATCAATTTTTCCAGTAAAAGCCTACTCTTAGGCAGCTACAACAGAGCCTAATATTACAGAATCACAGAATCACAGAATGGGTCAGGTGGCAAGGGATCACGGTGTTTATCTGGTCCAACCTCTCTGCTCGAGCAGGGTCATCCTAGAGCACATTGCACAGAATTGCATCCAGACAGTTCTTGAATATCTCTGGTGAGGGAGACTCCACAACCTCTCTGGGCAACCTTTTGCAGTGCTCAGTCACCCACACAGTAAAGAAGTTCTTCCTCATGTTCAGGTGGAGCTTCCTGTGCCTCAGTTTCTGCCCATTGCCTCCTGTCCTATTCCTTGGCAGCACAAAGAATCTGGTCCATACTCTGGATACCCTCCCTTCAGACATTGGCAAAGTTCCCTCTCGGTCACCTCTTCTCAAGGCTGAAAAGTTCTGCTGCCCTTGTTGACACTGCTAGGAGAGAAAAAGCTAAGCAGTCTAGCCAATTTCAATGCATTCTTGCTAGCATTTTTTGTATGATATCCTGTGTCAGTGCTGGTAAAACCTGTATCTGCATCCTTTAGCCCATGTTCTTGTAACAAGATACTGAAGAGAAAGCACTTTTTTGTTTATTTCTTTCTCGCCTAATGCCCACTGGAAGACACTGAGGTTTAGCATTTAAGGTTTTAGGACTTAATGCTTTAGGGTCTTACCCTGTTAGAAATGTAATGCTGTTTGACTCCTGAAACTGCTCTACTTGTAAATCCAAACTACAAGAGTATGATACAAGTGGTTTGCTCAAGACAACATTTATTAAAAGATTGAAAATCTTGTTAGTTTAGAGGAAACAGTAAGCAAAATACACCTATTCTGAGCTCCATATCACTTGAGGACTATTCAGATATTCTATTACACAGACAGAATATCAGATATTCAAATATTCTATTACAGAGAAATATTTATCTTACTTCCCTGGGTCTTTCTCTTGAGGGGCTACAATTTTAAAAAACAGTCTTCAAGGGAACTTTCAGACTTAGCATTCAGATTCCCTAGGACATCTAGTATCAACTAAAGGAAAAAGCCTATGGCCTGTGGTACCCAAAGACCCTTTTATCCTAGTCCTTTATACTCTAAATAATTTTGAAGATGAATTGTAAGAGGCTTCATCACCATATCAAAGATGCCAATCAAAGATTTTTCAGAAGTTCACTAATGCAATGTTGACTAAGAGGTATCATGTGGGTGAAGAAAAAGATGTCTGGAATTTTTTTTAGCACTGTGTCTTCTGCAGTTTTGCCCATGTCTCTACTTAGGGTCTTCTCTGCCCTTCTGTAAGCTCTAGACAAATTTCCCAATTTCCCTTCAATAAATTTAAAGGTTTTAGGGGCCCCTTTGATCTTGCCAGCACCTGGCTGAGCATAAAAGAGTGAATGCTTTGGATCCTAATTTGCATGTCAGCTATTCTGGCTTGACATATCAGGCAGTATCAAGCTCACTCTGCCTTTGAAGCAACAGTGTTTGATTTTCTTTCATAGTTTAACTAGATATGAACTGACAGATTAAACTTAACCACAGAAGGACAATGGCTAGGATATAAATGTATTAGACCTCCTCTGCTTTGTGGAGTGTCTGGTCTGATTTGCTTTAAAAATTCCTTCAAGTGGGGCCTTACTTGAATTAGTGCGCAGAGCTGCGTCTGGTTTCCTTCTGTGTTACATTGGAACTTTGCTGGAAATAGCAGTTCCTGGTCCTGCTTGTTCAGGCCATCATTTACAGAATTACTCCTTTCTGAATTGTCTGTAAGGGAAGTAAGAGAACAGATCAAGAGAAGGAGAGACTCTCGCTCTCACAAGTACTAGGTTAATTACAGCTCTGACCTCTCCTGATTACCTGTAGCCTTCACTGGCTACAATCCATTATTTTCCCTCTCTCTGTCTAAGCTTCAGGCTGCTGTTTCCATGCTCAATCTCAGCGACTTCAGCCTCTCTAATGCATACCTCATTCCTCTAGTTCCCTTTTCTTTGGATGATAACACAGCAGTGCACATCATCTTCAGCATTTCTAAGTAATGGAGCATGGTGAGCAAGGAAGTATGTAAAAAGATTTTAAACTACTAAAGATTTTGCACAGGTCGTAGGTATTTTCCCATGTGGAGATCCTTCTGGTCTACATATTTTCTACCTTTCAGACCCTCCTTCTGCCCTGTCTGGGCAACATAATTAGCTTTCTTAGCACATTAACCAATTACCTGCCTATCAATGGAGACCAACGAGGCACTGGAAGAGCATTAACTCACAATGAGGTTAGCAATTGCATTAGTAGCTTTCTTGGTTTTATTTATTTAAACGAGGCATATTTAGTTATAGTAAAGGATGCTTGTTAAATTGTTACTTGTTTAATCCAAATTGCAGAGACATAGAAATCTCATTAAATTCCAGGCAGGGATTGTTACCTTGAGTTTCTTGAAGAGTTTCTGTCCTTATGACATCAATAGAAACCTGCTAAACATATACCTGCTGAAAGAGGAATGCTGTGGAAAAGTCACAAAAGTTTAAACTACAGCCAAAAAAAAAAAAAAAAAGGAAAACCTCAGTAGTATGCAGAGCAGTAAAGATACCCTCAATTTGCTGTCACTAACAGCATATTTTAAAATCAGTTTCACTAAACTGTAGTTTGAGTGAATAGGCAGAAATTTCTGAACTGAATTCAATGATCTAATTTTAGTCAAACATAGTTGAAATTATATACATGAAATACAACCAAAATGTGGATTTGGTACATCTGGACTCATGGACTCAACATGAAACATTGCAAAATGAGTTACCATGAAGAAAACGGTCTCTTAATAATCCTAGAATCATAGAGTCATTTAGGTTGGCAAATACCTTTAAAAAACATTGAGTCCAACCATTAACCCAGCATTGCCAACTCCACCACTAAACCATGTCTCTAAGTGCCACATCTATACGTGTTTTGAACATCCTGGGCAGCCTGTTCCAATGCTTGACAACCCTTTCAGTGAAGGATTTTTTTCTAACATTCAGTCTAAACCTCCCCTGGTGCTACTTGAGGGCATTTCCTCTTGTCCTGTCACTGGTTGCCTGTGAGGAGAGGCTGACTCCCACCTGGCTGCAGCCTCCCTTTCAGGTGGTTGTAAAGAATGATAAGGTCCCTGCTGAGCCTCCTTTTCTCCAGGCTAAACAACCCCTGCTCCTCATCAGACTTGTGCTCCAGACCCTTCCCCAGCTCCATTGCCCTTCTCTGGACACTCTCCAGGACCTCAATGTCTTTCGTGCAGTGAGGGGCCCAAAAGTGAGCGCAGGATTTGAGGTGTGGCCTCACGAGTGCTGAAGACAGAGGGAATAGATATGACTCTATTCACCATCGCTCTCTGGGCCTGGACATCCACCCAGGTTTTAACCTGGTTTTAAGCAATGAAACCCCACATTTTCAGTTTTTCTTGAGCCTAAATATCTAGGGTTTGAAAGAATACAGAATATGTGGGAGTTGCAGCCATGTACTTACTTTGAAATCAGCAGAAAGAGTAGGAGCAAAACTAGATGCAAATATATCTCAATGTAATGTAATCACTGACAGACAAACTAAGATGAATAGAAATAGATATTTTCCACATAGGAAATTCCAGAGAAAGGAAAAGATCTGTTCTTTACATTTATACATTTAATATATTATTTTGTAGAACAACTACATTTTAAATGTATTTCTTCTAGAAAATAATTGTTTTTATGATTGCTTACTCTAATATCTAAAATCTGCCATGAACCAGAGATTTTCACACAGGAAAGAACATCAAATAAGATGGCAGATAAAACATCATAATGAAAGTGAGTTCAGAGGCTGAAAAAAACATGTATAGTCCTGATCCTCCTGGCTTATTCAGGAAGACTGATCACCTTCACTCCTCAGAGAACAAATTCTTTTCAGCTGTTTGTGTCTCTAGCTCCAGTCACTGGCTTGGTAGCATCACATATGGAAGCAAAGTAAAAACTTGTAAAAGTAATAAAATTTTGTTTGTTTCTTAACTGTACACTATAATATTCTTACCTGACAGGCAATTTGCTATATAACTACTTATCACCTCACCTGCCTCTGCTCGGCAGGAGTAGCGCATTCATTCTGGACAGTAGCATTTTCTGGTGACCTTTCTGCACTGGCAACTCCATGAAGGATTAATAAAATTCCATCAGTATTCCTTGAATATTATCATAGAACTGACTCTTTCCCATTTTATTGTCCCCAGTACATGGATTCATTTTGGTGTCTTCCTTTCACATGAGAATCTTCACAACTTTAGTGTCAGATTTTCTAGCGTAATCAATCTTGACAGCATCCTATAAATCATATTACCACAAAGAATAATTTTTCCAGGGACTGAAGTGCCTACTAGGTGCCAGACGACTTTTCTCCCCTTCTTATTGTTTCCTTCCATCAGAGATTTACATTTGGTAAGTGATTCTGTAAATCTGGCCAAAAGTTTCATTGAGCTTGCATTCCTGGCTCTGTAAAGCTTCTAAGGGCTGTGGTCTCAAACTAAGAGAATCCTAGAAAGTCATTCCATTCCTCTGTCTACTGTGGTGACTGATTTTTGTTTATAATCCTTTTCCACAAACAGGATCAAAATGGTGTTTTGAGGCATTTCTGGATTCTCCTTTCTTGTTGCTTAACATTCCAGTTTATTTTGCTGATACAAAAGATGACTTTTACTGGACAGATTTAGAGAAATCAAGGCATTTTGACATATCTGATTGCCCCTACCTAACATGTCTCCTCCCATTACCACTGTAGTTTAGGACAGTCTAAGAATTTGTTCACCTGTTGAAGAGAAGCTAAAAAATAATTAGCACAATATTTGGTATATTCTGCAGCTGCTACAGCTGAGGTCCCCTGCCTCTCCCTTGTCAGGTTGGTGCTGCATCCTGCCCTGAAGCAGATCATAACAAAAGTAATCTGAGTGTGACAGACATCAAATTATTATATTGTTGATACCTACCTATCAGAAAGAACCCACGTTCACGGTTCTAAATATGACATATAAATGAAAAGAGCACTATTATGCTGCTTTACAGTTATTTGCCCCTTACCATTAAACCAATGCTAAGTAGCTGCAGTCTGCTGGGATACAATTCCTGTTTGGAATGAAGTGTTGTGCAGTTCCAGGCTGGTTTGATTTTTAAGATATAAATGCCAAGGGCACAGAAACTCAAGCATGATAAATTGCCTCATATGTGCCTGCATCAGATGTATGAACAATCCACTCAGGTCTGAGGGGAAAACATGCCAAATTTTTCAGCTTTTAATAAAAGCCTTGGCAGCCTATTGGCACAGGAGGAGTAACACTTAAGCTTATTGAAAAAGGAAAGGATATTTCACCAGAAGGCGCTTTTTAAACCTTAGTCATGAAGGGAAATTCATTGTCTTCACCTTTTCCTGACAAACATAACAGGCTACATAAAAAGAGACATGTAAGGTTTTGTCAGTAGTGACTGGAATACATTGAAACCATGTACAGTGCAGGACATTATGCAGAGTCATATCATTATATCACAAAAGGAGAAAAATTGCTGGGCAAAAAGGAAGCACGGTTATGTTCTCAGCAAAAATAATACTTAAGTAAAAGCTGCAATAAGCAGTATCTATTTCAAGTAATAATGCTTTTGTATTTGGAATAAGAGCATCTTTGAAAGTGTAATGGAAGTAGGGTGGTCTCACTATCTGCTCTTTCTTATTTTTCCACCAATTTATGTAAAATAAAAATCCAGGCTTCTAGATTAGGCTTTCTAGTGCATTTCTAAAACACTATATGCATATGCAGCACCTCACTACTTCTTTAGGCCTTTGAACATGAGGATAGTTTTATTACTAAGTGTTCTTTTCTTGCATTATTCAGTAAAGTTATTTTATAGCATTTTGTTTATGTGATGAACACAAGAATAAACCAAGTCAATACTCATATTTCAAGCAGTTTCCAATTTCATGCAGGAAAAATGCCCAACCATGCTTTCACTGTAAAATAAAGTGTTTCTCAAAAAAAATCCCATCAGAGTACTTCACTGATTCTTGTTGAAGTCCAATTACCTGTTTACTTTCTGTATAAAGGCAGCTAAATATATCCTGATACCAGCAGATGCACAATCGTGAGATAAAATTTTGTTTGTTTGCTTTTAAAATTTTTCTGAGTGTAACATAGTATTCCCACAGCCTTCTTCTGCTCGCTGGGGATGAGACTGAATAAAAAGTCTATGACTTAACAAATGCTTTTATTATCCAGGGTTTCAGTGCCATTAAGAGCTTTTCTAAAAACTACAGAGCTGTAATGGGGCCATCCAAATTCTCTTTAGGCTCACTAGCATAAAGCATACTGGCAGCAGTCTACTCATGGAGCTCAGACAACATATGCCGCTTCTTGACTAAAATTAGCTTTTATGTCCCATAACTGTAACACTTAAGGGATATGTAATACACTGTAGTAATATAGTTTCAGCTTCTGTATTCCAATTCTTTTTTAGCAGCAAGTTCATCTCTACAAATAGTGTAATTCATATGTATATGCATTGCATCATTCTGTATATGTGCCACATACACAAATGTGAAATGCATCAGCCACTGGGTTATGCCATGATTTTGTACCACTCCGTATGCTTGTGTGCACATATACAGTGATTGGTACCAAAGGGCCTCACTGTAATCGCGCTGTTAAACAGAAAAATGGAGTTTGCATGCATGTGGCTGCATACACTTTTTTAAATAATGATGTCAGGCAATTATTGATATAAAAGCTACCAAATCCCCATCCTACCTTTGTGCTATTATCTTCCCCTCATCTCTCTTCTCTCTGGCTAGCAGTTGCCCAAGACTTGGTCAAATTTTTACATAAGACTTTTTTTCTGTCTTCACTGTCACCACCCCTCAAGGTCAAAGCAGCTCTACAGAAATCCAAGAAGCCATTCAGATTGATTCAGTGTGATGATCATTAGGAGCAAATTCATGTAACCCACGTGCCAGTCCACCGACGTCAATAGGACTACACAGTAGCAAGCAAAGATGGGAAGGCAGCCTAAGGGCTAAGTATTTCAAGGAAGGAATCCCTGACTCATGACCTTAAAGCGGGGGAGCCTTCATAAATCACTTATCCCTCTCCTGGGTTCTTCCCTTAATATCTTGCCTTTGATGATTAACCTGAGCCACCTTTTCTTTCCAAAGGGGGAGGAAGGGCATAGCAGGGAAGAGTGGAAAAAGCTGACATTTCCCTTTCTCCCCTCTCTAAGCCATAGGGAAAACGAAGAAAAAATTTGAAATTCCTGTTTGCTCATGTGCCACTGTAGAGCAGGCAAAGTAGTTGCTAATTGTAGAACTCAAATTCAACAGCACTATGAAAACATGAACAAACCCTCCCACATCCAGCTATAAATCAATACCCATTATAGGACTCATTCTGCCAGGATGACTAGATCTAGAAATGTCACACAGGCTCATGCACTCCCCGGTTCAGATGCATCAGGGCAGGCCTGTGCCACTCAGGACAGGAGTCCTACTTTACGTGGCTTTGAATCACAGCTCCATCACAATGTACAGGAAAGTTCAGCCACATTCATCTTTCTGCAGTAACACTGGAGATCATTTGTAATGGTGGCCTAATTTGAGACAGTAAACAGCCAGCAAACAATTCTTTTAGGAAGCAAAGGAAAGAGGCATACTCAAAAAGTAAGGCAGTTTTTATTCTGTCCTTTCACCTGGGGATGTTAAAGGACTAGTTGCAGCAGATACCAACCATGCACTTGTCACAGCTTGGCCCTTCCTTTCCAGCACCAGTCAGCTTTGCAGAAGCTGTAGCATCAAAATGGGACAAAGCAACAGCAGCCTTAACTGATTAAAACCAGTCAACACTGAATGGCTGCTGCAGGACTGCCCTAGTAGACATGTCTATTTATAGAGTACCAAATAGTGCTGGTGGCACTTAATCATAGTACTTAGCTTTATTACCAGATACATCCCTCTTAAATGGTTTCTGGTAGTATAATCCACCTCCACAGTAAGTTCACTACTATTAAACATCAGTTCCCAGGACTAATTTCCAGCTAAGGATATTTTTTTCTGTCCCACATTTTTGGATACTAGAAGGTCAAACCCCCTGTTAGCAGCTTCTGCCTGGGTCCAGCAGAGATTTTCACCTGTTGGCAGGGTGGTAACTGCTGTCCCCTGCCAGGACAGCCTTGGCAGCCTGTTAACAGGCTTCTCAGGTTAGGGCACAAAGTCAGGAAGAGCTGTGATTTGCCTAACCAGAACTTAGGACCAGTTACATGGAAACATGAGCTTCCTCACAACAAGCCACCTTAGTTTGCACAGACTTAACATCTCTGGAAAGATTGCTGCTTTGCAAACTACAGGCTCTTGATAAAATCTTTCCCTCACCAGGCTTTTCACCCTGTGTAGATATTGATTCCCTTTCCTTCCTACTCAGCTCTAAGTCAGGCGGGCTTCCTTTCAGAACTGAAGTTTGGGAAGTATCAGGACAAGGCTTGGATGCCATCACTACCGTTTATTAATCCTTTCCTGTTTAGCACACAATCCTTATGCCCATTACATGAAATAAAATAAGACACAGAAAAAAACAAACTTGTAAACTTGTAGTACAGCAAAAGAACACACAGTGTCTGTGAGCAAGCTACTTTAATAGTCACACAAATCTACCTCCATGCTCTCAGCAAGCCACACAAATTTTGTCATGCTTATAAATTTGTGCAGACCGGAACTAGATTTACCAGTTTATACATCTGTCCCCAGAGAATACCAGCCTCTATACCAGTCTGGCTCCCCTTCCTGCACAACACTTCATTCCCCTTCCCTTCCCCTTTCCCCTTCCCCTTTAAATCCTCCTCTAGAGGATTTAAATGTGTGGAATGTTAAAGGAGAATATGGAATTGAAGCTTCTGTAATTATATATAATATAGAGATATTTTACAAGATAATAGGCTGTGCTCTGGAGAGGAAAGATAAGACAATGAAAATGCTAATATAATTTTTATTTTTGCCTTTTTATGCAGCTAATTTATATCTTTATAAGCCCTTTTGTAAAGATGTAAAGGTTTGTGATAATACATCTCTGTCAGGAGGAAACATTCTTCCTGGAATTATTACCCACTTAACTAAAGCAATTTTTCTTAATATACTAATGTCAATTGGAACAAACTTGTAACAGCAACTTCATTAAAATTACAGGCAAACTCTTACAAGAAAAAAAAAGCAATGGCTGTGGCCATTACACATTTCACAGCAAGTGACATGATGGAATTGAATGTTGTCATGGTTGAGAGCTTCAGGGATCTCACACACTTCATTGAATCCATCTACAAAATGCTAAGTCTCACCATGTTCCCTCACAGCAAGATTCCCAGTCCACAAAATGCTCATCATACCCAGCCTCTGCAGTGTTCAAGGAGATGAGACAGACATAGCAGCAGTAAGGGAAAACATAGTAGCATCTTAAAGAACTACTTCTCAATTGAATAAGCCATGACCATGAAAGCAGTTTTGATACTTGCTACAGGCAGATGAAAAAACCACATACAGACCATTAATAGTGAAAACATGGCCAAAAATTACTTTGAAAATATGTATTGGAATACTGTGTTTTTTGCTAATCTGAGAGGAAATGCTGATGCTTTTTGGACAATGGAAATGAAAGAGATGCAGTCTGTGTCACTGTCATCTGGGATTTACCTACAGGAAAAAAAAAAGGACTGCAGCCATCCTACTTCCATCCCTACTGCCTGTGGAGGTCATCAGGAGGTGTGAAGCAGTGAAGAAAGGACCCTCTTCCGGACACTCCTGCCACCACCACTCCACTACCGTGTCCACTCGCAGCCTGAGAGCACACAACTTCCAAGAATAACAGAGGGAAGGGAAGAGAGAATGATGCAAAGGGCAGTGGGACAAGACAGAATGTCCTAGACTGCAGTGCTGTGTCCCTTTCTTAGGAATTTGTCCTCCAGCTAGCTGCAACTTTCAAACTGGAAAATCTGATGACTATCACTGCATCATTATTATCTAAGTGAAAGGTTCATTTTTGTAGTGTTTAATATTTCTGGTACTTTATGTATTGATTTGTAGTTACTCATTCTTCCTAAATAAACAGTTATAAAAGAAATTGAACACAGTCTGGAGAAAAAGCAGATATTCTTGAGAAACCCGAACCACAGCTTTTTTGAAGCCCAGAATGCTGATAGTGCTATATTTAGTGCCTTATTTGGTGGGAAAGAGCAAACCACTAAGAGATTTCTTCCAGCTTTGATTGAATGCTACATCAAAACAAAAGTAATTTTACAGATGACATTAAACTAGCCAGAAAGTGATATCCCTATTATTTACTATTCTTTTGGAGGATCAGCTGCTTGCTGTTATGGCTATAAAGTATTGTCAAAAAGTATTTCCTAACCTGGAAGTGTGTTATGATGAATACTAGTTGTACTAACTAGTCCATCTGGTTATTACCATGGAATATGACAATAATTTTCACACACTTTTTATAAGGTTATCTCTTTTTTCTTGATACTTAGGGGGAAAAAAGTAGCCTCAAGACATGCAGTTTATTTGGAAATTGGCAGTTTCATACTGTAGAACTACTACACAGACAGTCTGATCAGAAATATGTAAAAGGGGGAAAAATGTATGTAAAGGTGGGAACAAGAACTGTGAAGCGCTACCAAAAATAACATAGCAAAATGATATTCTTGTCCCTTTAAGATACCAAAAATAAACCGCAATACTTTGCTCATCTAGATCCTGATGCTGCACTCAGCTTTACAGTCACAGGAGTCTGACTGTGGGGAGCTCTTTGCTGGATCGAAGCACTGAGGTGTAAAATAGAGACATAAGGCAGGACTAACATTAATGCAAATCCAAAGTGAAGAGAACACAAAGTTCACAAAGCAGCAAGGACAGAATATTATTCACAATACCCATAGATTCCAGCACTTTCCTTTCTTCAGTTTATTTACTGATCATTTGTATCTTTTTTCTCTTTGATCGTGCATGGCTGCCACTAATGAGGTTTGTGACTATTCCAACAACAAATATCTCTGGAGGTACTTGTGTGTGATGTTTGAATGGGAAAGCAGGTGAGTGAACAAGGAAATAAATGGAGAATCACATTAGTAACCATAGCAGCCAACAGCATTTCATCCCAGGAGAAGCTTCCTCTTAGAGGAGGCTGGGCTTCCTCTTAATGAGTTTCCTACACTGTTTCACAGTGATGGGGCAAGTCTTCAAGTGGTCCATGTGACTGCTCTGTGTCACTAGTAAGACCTTCCTGACTGCTGTGCCTTTCCTGCTGAAGAGGATTACTTTGCAGCAGCCAGGGACTGGATCTCTTGCATCAGGTAAAGCACATGAACAAATCTTGGTTGTAATTGCACTTGACTGCCTGAGTTGGCAGAAAATTGCAGCCAAATTATTTTAACTGATGTACATTTGTTTGATTGCATCTGTTTAGAAGCCATACTTTGTTCTTTTAGAGGATTTTGTTAAGGAACTATTTAACAAAGGTCACCTTTGTTAGCAAGGATGTGGGAATTTCATGTTGTCATAATGACAGTGCATTTAGCTTTTGACTATCAGAGAAGTCATGCATTATTGCCAGAGGTTAGAAACAGAGAGGTCAAAGAGGCAGAAATGTTTCTCTTTTTCACATACATGTTTTCTGGAAAAAAACCCCAGATCTACACAATGAAAGTCAAGCAAGAGTGAAGTGATCTTCAGTGTCCAATGTTTTTTCAGTCTCCCTCTGTCCTTTGGGCTACTCTACTAAAATCCCCATCAGAGTGGTTTGATGCTGGTCATTTTACTTGCTTTGTCTTCACCTTCGTTATCTGTCCTGGGCAGGTAAGTTTTCAGAGTACCACAGTAACTGTTAATTATATTCTTCTTCAAATGAAGTACATCTGTCACAAAGCCTAGGCAGTGAAATGTTTTTAATATAAAGCAGACTTCAGAATTATTGTTGGTATCTCTTTTCACAAACAATATTCAAAAGGATCTGAGAAAACACCTATTTCAATAGATCAAAACACAAACAACTGTTCCACTGCGGGAGTAATTTCACTTATTAGTACAGATTAACTAGTTAAAATACATGGTGAGTCAAGAATGAGAAGTTGTTCTTTTCATTAACTTTGCAGAAATGTAATAGATGAAGAGACCCAATTAGGGAGTGATATCTTTATAGGGGAAAAGCCAGGAACACTGCAGGATAAGTAATTTCACTCAAAGCACATACCAGTTTCTCAAGCAGGTAAGCTGCATACAACTAATGGCTTTTCAATCTCTGCCATTTCCCATTCCTCACACTATTCTCACATATGCCCACGTCAACTCTTACCACCTACACACAATTTTTTCAATAAGTATTTAGTAACTTTGGCCAGAACTACTAGAGGTGCATAGTCACTACCATAATAGGAAGCAGGAACCTAAAAAGATGTTAAACTAAAATCTGGAACAAAAATCCTCTGATGTCTACCATGTTATCCATTTATACTCTGTCACCAGTGTGCCTGTGAGAACTGTGGCACCATTGGAGCCCAGCTTTAAATCCTGCTTTCCCATCTTCCAAAATCACAGTGGACTAAACTGCAAAATATGTTACTACCTCAAGAAGAGAATCCAGCATACAGTGAGCTGCTGCCCTTGAACCTGTCTCTCAACATTTTCACTACAATTATGAAATGGAGTAACTTAATAAGGGTTGCAAACTAACAGAAAATACAGTTGTACATAAGAAAAGTAAATCTTTTGCACACTAACATACTCACCTTGGTTTCTAATGCTATTTAAACAATGAGAGTGATGTTTCAAGAAGAGTTGTATTGATATAGTAAGTAAATCAGAAGGGATGGGAGATTCTGTGCTAAGCAGTAAGATCGAGAGAATGCGGTAATTCAGCTGGGCTGGTAGGAGTGAGCTGAAAGGCCAGTAATGGATAACAAGGAATCATTCAGTAAGAATAGGAAGGAGAAACAGAGAGCGACTTAGAATTTAGCATTTAGTATTTAGAATCTAGCAATTTAGTATTTAGAAAATACAGCATACAGGTAATTTTAGGAATTTTTAAAATGGGAAATGGGAAGTGAAACAAATGTGATGGCATATTCAAAGACAAAGACAATTCGTTTAATAAATTGCTTAAAAGTGAATCATCGCATAATAGGCAGAACAGATCCATGACCAATATGATCAAGGCTCCTCTTTTGGCTTGACTGCTAAGTCACAACGTGACCTTTACCAGGTCACTTTAGGATAGATCCAATAAAGGACTCAGGCACCTTAAGCCTGACTTAGGCAGATTTGCAGTATCTAAGTCTAAAAGTATGACCTCAGCACCCTCCTCAGTTGCACACTGACCCTGGAGAAGCTTGTCACTCCAAAAAGTCAAATATATGTGCTGTGCAGTCCTCCCTGCACAAACACAGCTCAGTCAGCAAGGGAGTTCTGTGTTAACTTTCAGTGTCCTATCAGTGCTCTCTTCTGGGTTGCACATTTAAGGCATCCTTTTTCTGGAAATATGGGCACAAAGAACTAATATAGGCTGGGATTTCACCTCAGTATGGGCTGAGAATCCAGCTGTGCTCCTTTTCTCTCCTTTTCCTGGAAGGGCAGAAAAATGGCTCAGCTTTGCCTAGAAATGGCTGTATCTGAGCATGTGTGTGTCCTCTGCCCTGAACTGAGCCCGTGAGGACAGGAGCCTTGTGCCCTTTTTCTCCTCAGGGAATGCAGCCAACCTACACCTATGAGTGGGTTCCAGGCTCTGGATCTGAGGAGAATGTTTCTTGCAGCCCCATCTTGGTTACCTAAGCTGAGGATACAGCAAGGAGTTCAGAAACATCTCCGTGATGGCCGTGCTCAGAACTGCACCATTGTTAACTGTTCCCAGCTCACCAGGGGAACTTCCTTCCCTTCAGAGATGCTCCGTGAGGTGCACCAAGTAATGTGGGCATCACACACAGGGACACTTAATGAAGTGAAAAAATATATTGTGTCATTTGGATGAAAGAAATTACCAAAAGTATTAAAAGAGAGAAAACTTTAGAAAGCAACTTTCTGCATAACTTGAAAGTTTGCTTTCATTCCAAACCCAGGTAAGAAGCAATATCATTAAAAATATTGGATTGATTAAATGGTACTGTTTGAATAAAAGCGAAGTAACTTGTAAAATATTACAAAATGTGAATATTGCATAGGTTCTTTGAAATTGGAATAGCTAGACAGAGAAGTATGCCAAAAATCAATGGAAACAATTTCCTGTTTCAGATTTGCAATCTGTGTATTTTGAAACTATCCCTTTACATTAATGAATTAAATTCTTCTGTATTTTTTTAATAATAAACTAGTTTCCTAAAGACTGATGACATGCACACACAATATTAATATGTAATTGTTCATGTAAATAAACAGAAAATAAAGTTGTTTTGTGTCAATTCATGCAGAAATGCTAATTTTGAGAAAAATTCCTGTTATTTCACGGATCTTTTAATTATTTTCATCTTTCCATTTCAGTAATGATTTCTTGAAACTGAAATACAAGTGCAGAAACCTATGTCCCAGAAGTGTTAGGTCTGTAAATATGAGCATGAAAATGGGAGGTGCTGCAAAATGAAGATACATTATTAGTCGCAATCAAGATGAAAACTGGGGTTTAGACAAACGTCACTTTAGAGTTTGCAGAGCAACATTAGTTTGACCACAGTGCACTTAGTGTGCATTAAATTAAACATTCTGCAATCTAACCAGCAATAAAAACTGCTGAATGTATATAATGCACCTACATTAAAGGTGACCTGTAAAGAAACAGTCATACGTCCTTTCTCTTAGTATTTATGTAATGATCTCAAATAGTGTAATTTCTATTTTTTTCCACGTGTTTGTTGTATTAGAAATTTGTGCATTCTTTGTGGTAGAATATTTGATGTTGGCCAGAGAACTACGTAATTGTGACAAAACAAAAACCCAAATAAGCAAAAATTGCATTGTTTTAGCCATGAACTAGGCAATAAAGGACAGCTTATGTGATTGCTGCTAAGGAAGGGAATGGATTTTCATAAGCATAAAATCCTGATTTTGTCAAAATCGACTCTTTTAGTAAAAGATTGAATTTTATAAAATTAGTAAGTTCCAATTAATTTTTGAGAAAGTATTTGCTTTAGAGCCTTCGTTTTATATTAAGTTAATACACAAGAGCAATACACGAGTTACTTGACACTACCTACAAGATTCCTGCAAACTTGAGCAAGTTCTCTGGTATGAATGGCATGAAAAAGCAACAGCGGCAGAAAACAAAGGGCTTAACACCTAAAAAGTGTTCTCTCAGGCATTTAGAAAATAAACTGGAATAATTATATGCTCCTACTTCTCTTTTTGCCGAATTCTGCTTATCCCTTTACCTATCACCAAGTAATTTCTACTGTTCGCGGGCATAGCAGCGCTGCGATGTTTGGGCTTGTCGCTGCACAGAGGTTTCTCCGTTCCTTTACACGCGGGGCCGGTCCCACTGCCCGCGCCCGCCCCGCCGCGCTGCGCCCAGCGCTGCCCCTCCTGGGCCGGCGGGCGGGGCGGGGCGGAGCGGAGCGGAGCGGGGTTCGCCTCCAGCACCGCTCGGACCTGCCGCGCGGTACCGGCAGCACCTAGGGCAGCCCATCCCGCTGCCCGGGCGGGAGCAGGCACGCCGGGCTCCGCCGGACCGGCACGGCGGGGCAGCGGCCCCTCGCTGCGGGCGGCGGCGCCGGGGCGGGCGGGGGTCGGCGCCGTCCTGCCGCGGGCACCTCCGCCCCGGAAGGGCGCGGCGGCTGCTCCCTCCTGCCCGGGGCAGGTGAAGGCGGGGCGCAGGGATTACCCACTGCCACTCCCTGTCTGTCCTCAGCGCTCCTAGTGCTCTCCATGTCCTCCCAGGATCGTTCACTGACTCCCCCCATTGCTCCTAGTTCCCTCTCAGTAGCCCCAGTGTCACTTCCTGGCTCGCCCCAGTGCTCCCAGTAACATTACCTGGCTCCACCCCCGTGCCCCCACTGTCCCCGTGCCCATGCCGGGGAGTTTGGAACTAGGTGATCCAGTCCCAGCACCATTCACTGGCTCCCCTTAGTGTTCCCAGTGCACTCCCAGCATCACTCCCTGGCTTCCACTCCGTGCTCTCATGCCAGCCCAGTCCTTCCAGTATCGCTTCGTGGCTACCCTCAGTGCTCCCAGTTCCCTCCCCAAGCACCCAATCTCACTCTCTGGCTTCTCCCGATGTTTTCCCTCCCAGTATCACTCCCCGCAGCGCTCCCAGTATGATGCACTGGCTCACCGCAGTGTTCCCAGCCCACTCCCAGAGGTTTCCCGCTCCCCCCGCCCGGAGCCGGGGCTGGCCGCCCCGGGAGCCGCGCGCGCGGGACGGGACGGGGAGCGGGCACGGCCGGCGGCGCGCGCGTGCCCGCCCCGCGTGACGTGCGCGCCGCCGGGGCCGCCCGGCGCGATCAGAGCGGCGCGAGCCGGGCAGGGGCCGGGCCGGTACCGGGCGGGCCCGCGCGCGCGCGCGCCAGGACCGGGCGACGGGGGGGGAGCGGCGCGGGGGCGGCCCCGGCCCCGCCCGCCGGATAAAGCCCTGGGCGGCGCGCGCGCGGCGGGCAGAGCGCAGCGGGCGGGGGGCGGGAGCCCGGAGAGCCCTTCCCGGCGGCGGCTGGCGGCGCGTTCCCTCTCCGCCTGCCTTCTTCGAGAGTGTAGCGGCGGCGGCGACGGCGGCGGGGGGCATGCGGGGCCGCGGGGCGCCGCGCCGCAGCGGCGGCGGCGAGCACATGGTATAGCCGGGGGACGGCGGCGAGCGCCGGGCCGGCGTCACAGCGGGTCCGGCGGGGCGAGCGCGGCTCCCTGCATGTGGGAAGTGAGGAGGCGAGCCAGGGAGCCCGGCGGCACCGGCGAGCACCCGGCGGCGCGGTCCTGAGCCGCCCGCCCGCCATGGATTGCAGCCTCCTGCGGACCCTCGTGAGCCGATACGTGAGTACCGCCGGTGCCGCTCGCCCCCCGCCGTAGCCCCGGGCTCGCAGGAAGAGCTCGGTCAGGAGTTGGGCGGTCCCGTGACCGGCTCGGCGGCCGGGGAGCCGCGGGGCCGCCGCACGTGATGCCCGGTGCGAGCGGGGATGCAGCAGCGGCGGCACCGCGTGTCGTGCGCTCCCCGCAGCCCGCCCGCCCCACGGGACTGTCCTTCGCTGAACCACCGCGGCTTGACCTAAGTTCAGCGCACTGTAATTTACGGTGTGCTGCGAAACGTAGTTAGCAGAGCAGATCAAACCTCTGGGTTTCTTTGGTTGGTTTTTTTTTTTTTTGTTTTTTGGTTTTTTTTTTCTTTGAGGTTTTTTTTATATGTTTGTTTTTGATTTATTTTGTTTCCCTTTCTCCTCGTTATATTGTTTCAGTCAAGCGGCGTTCTTGTGGAATTGACCAATTTAAGTATACTGACCAATGGTCGGAACGGTCCCAAGTTTTTGTAGGTGTGCGTAGTGAGGTTCAAACACGCCAGACTTGAGAGTACTCGGGGGAAAGAGGGCTGGTGTCCCTTGTTGGTCAGCATGGGAAAAACCACCCCCACCACCCGCGAGAGTCGCTTGGCAGCGTATTAGAGTCGGTCCAAGTGTAGGCTGAAGGTGCGTCAGCGACTGCGATTCGAGTTCCATGGAGCACCTAATAAATAATCAGGATAATGGTTTGAGTAGATTAGCAGAATGCTTATAAGTGTGAGGTTGTACAATACAAGGCATAGGGAGCCGGGAAATGGCAAATTTCTGCTTTTGGGTATAGAAGTAGTTTTTAAAAGATAAGGAGAAGTGATTGGGATTTTCAAATACAAATAGCATTTTTTTCTGTGCAGGAAGTACTTTTGCCTTGGTCACAGCACTCAAATTTTCTCACAGTAAATACACTTAGTTTTGTGTGTGCCAAGAGCTGTGTCCACCTAATACAGGCTGAAGTCTGTCTTTTTGGTGTATAAGCGAAGAAAAGTAGCAGAGGTGAAAAATGACTGTATTTCTTCTGGTTTTCAAATGAGCATATATGGGATGAGGAGAGAGTGGAGGGGTGAATATTAAAAGCATCTATGTGTATGTGAAAGAAAAGTGATCACTTTAGAAAGTGATCCTAAGGGAAGGAAGAGAATACTCAATGTGTAGTAACAGCAATAACAAGGTATAAGAGAAGCAGTGATCTCTGTGGATATAGAGACACCAGATGAGTTGTGCTGAGGTCTGTTTGGAGGCAGGTAGGATTACTTTGGGTCTAGAGATCTGTCAGTGCTGATCTAACTGTTGGATTTAGTTTAAGATTTTTCTTGTGTGTGCTCTTGTGCTGTACGAATAGCGTGTTCATTGTGCACAGAGCAAGCACACTGTTAAACCTCTTCTGCATAACATTGTTGCTAACCTTTTCCAAAGTAGGCTTAAGCATCAGCTATGAAGGAAATGAGCTTGAGAGCAGCTGCAGTAAATATCCATAAGAAGACATTATGTTGAAAGTGGGGGGGTTTGAGCTTTTAAATTGTGGACTGTCACCACCCTCCTGCCTGCACTGCTTATGAGACTAATGCAGCAGTCTAAAAGAGAAACGAAACGTTATTATATCCCATATGAAGAAGGGTTCCTATTTCCTAGTTCACACTACTTTCTGTATTGTGTGTATGCCGATAGGCTGTGCCTAGGTAATTGCCTAGGTTGGTCCATGCTGCCTTGAATATTTTCACCTGTTGCTTCTTGTTCTTTTGCATCCCCTCAATGTCTTAACTTTGAAACCTTTCTTCCACGGAGAGTTAATTTTGAGGAAAAGGTGCTGTAAGTAAATGTGTGTTCATTTCAGTTAGACCATTGAGGTCTGGCCACCTGATGTCTGTGTCGTGTGTTTTTTTTCATATTTTCCTTTTTTGTATCTCTGTGGTTCAGCTTCCTCTGTTCATCTACAGCAGTGAAAATGAAAGGTAGTAGTTTGAATGCTGGGCCTGAAACTGCTGTGCATGAGTTGCAGATGTACGTGTCAGGGGTATCACTCCGAGTTGTTGACCAAAGCCCTGCATGCACCAGCCAGGCACACAGATGTACATGTGCTTGCCACCTTCCAAACTGCTTTTTAACGAGGGAGACAAGGCAGTGACTATTCTGTGGGAGAGCTGGAGTGGATAGTTCCATCTTGTGTTTGTTCCAGAGTAAGCTCAGGCTTGGGTTTAGTTCAAATCTGTACAAAAGCTTTTCCGTGATCAGGGTCTTAGAACTGTGAATTATTTTTCTGCAGGTCTCCTGGAGTTGTTCAGTTTCAGTTCTCTGGGTTGTGCTGAGAACCTTGGCTGGAGATGCTTTTGGAGATGTTGGGTTAGCTGGGAGCTCTTGTGGTACAATCTTGGGAAAACAAGCAGTTGGGATGTGATGTTGTAATGGACACTTCTAATAGGATGGTTTCTAGCAGTTCCATGCTATTTCTTTTCTTTCTTGGTCCTGTTTGTTCTAGGACATAAAGGCATAAGTTAAATACCAGAGGTTTTGTTGTGATTGTGAAGATCCCTCCTGTTCCTCTTTCTTTTACTGTACAGGTGCTGTTCTGAAGCAGTGCAAAATCAGTGCATATATTTCCAAGGCCCTATAGAAAAATAGTAATGACTGGGTGCTGTCAGCTTCCTGGTTAGCGTTTTCAAATATTTGTGTGCTGTTTTACCTGCCATGAGTGTCCTTTTTGTATCTTCCAGGCATTGAAGAGTTGAGTGATGTGGGTTGAATAAAATACATGTTCAGCATGCTAGTCATACTGTATTTCATATCTCTTCACCCAGAGATGGTGTAGTCTCTTAGAAGGACAGAGGGAATCGTCTTTATCTTACTAAATTTTTAAACTGACATTCTTTTGTTTTGCCTCTTTAGATCATTCTGCAAATTTTGGTTTTTTTTAATTTCACCTCTTGCTTCCTGTAACCATTACTGGAGCCATACACAATTTGCAGGGCTGATGGTGAAAAAAAACTTTTTTATAGGAAAAGATGTTTGTTTCACTGCAGTACAGCTGACATGAAGTTCAGTGTAGTTTGCCAAATCCTTTGTGATCCTTCAAGCTTGTTTACAGCATTGTAATTTCTCTTATTTGTGTCTAATGTGGTTATTCTGTATATTTTACTGCTTTAAAATGTGTATGAGCTCTATTAGAGGCATCTTTGAGTCACAAAATAGAAACACTGTTATATACAGCTTTTCTTCTACATGGAGTCATAGGAACTGAATAAGTCTTATACATTAAGATAAATAAGCTAAATTTTGACACTAAAACTTATTGCCCAAATAATGGAAATAATGGCTGTGTGTGGGTAGTATGAACATTACATTGGGGGGGGAACTATACTTTTGGTCACATACTCTATAAAAACATAACCCTTTTTCTGGCCGTTGCTTTTGCATCAGACAGCATGCTTCTGTCTTCTCCTTGGACTCCCCAGAGGATGTGTGCTACCCCAGGGAGGGCAGCTGCACAGCCAGAGAATACAGAATTAGCATGGGCTATCCTGTAAGTGTCGTGCAGAACCTGCTGTGTGCTTAGTAACAAGAGAAACTCGTTAGCTTAGTGTTAAGCAGTACACTATTTAAGGAAAAAAACAAGCATACAATGGCAATTAAAACTGCCTCCATACAGGTTCATCTTCTGTTTAATAGTTACATTATTTGGGACACTGTGAATATCATTAGGTGGTCTGTTCCGGCTGTGCTAGTCAGCTGCTTTAGTTTTCTTTGATAACTTATTTTTTGCTGGTCTTGGGACTTCTGAAGTCTGTCCTCATCACAGTCAAAAGTTGGTTAATAACATTTAAACAAGTTTTGGTGACATCTTTCACAAAATGTACATTTTCCTTAACAAAACGTGCATGTGGCTTTTGTGTATTCACAGTAGCTGTTTATGGCTGAACATGGGTTTGGATACTCCCGAGTATTGTTGATTTGAATATATCTGGGCAATCTGGGAAGATGGTGCTCTTCAGCATAGGCTTGGACAGTAAAGGGTTGCTAAACATCTTGCAGCCTATGATGACAGTCTGTTCTGTATTTGTAAGACAGCTGGCCCTCATCACTGAAAGTTCCTGCCCAGGTTGATGGCTTTGGGTTGTACAGTAAATGCTACTGGGTCAGAGGTCTGTATTACTGAAGAGTTTTGCCTGTATTATGTAGTATATTTAGAGATCTTGCTCCTTTACTGTGTCTCCTCTTTCAGGCTCTCCTGTTACTTCAGGATTACAAATCTGGATCTTAAGTATTTGTTACCTGTGTAAATATCTCTAAATGCGTGTAGTAGCAGGTAACACGTGTTTCCAGAAGGAACAGTGATTTACTACAGCTTTGGTCTCTGGGGAGCTGCTGGCCTATTAGTTGTGCAGGTATTTCTGAAAAACCTCTCTTTTTTGGGAGGCTGGAATAAATTGAGTTTACAAATGGATGCTCTATTTTTCAGTTTTGTAGAAGTGGGTCAACTTTAATTGTAGTTTGAGAAGATGTTTGACTAGCCTAACCAGGAAGTTATGTTAGGGATTTTTAGCAAGTTCTTAACTAAGTTTCATGATAGCCTGTGGCTTTTGGTCGTTGACTTGTAGTTTTTGATTGACGCTATAATTCTAAAACTGTTTTATAATTAGATTTCCTAAGTATTTTACTTTTGTATGTAGTCTTGGTAGACATAAATGAATAATGAACTTGAGTTTATTTATTTATCTAACTCAGATGCAGTAGAGGTTGATAACTGCTCTGACCTGAAAGCTGGTGAAATTTTAAGCCTTGGTGCTTTATACATATTTCTGTCTTAAAGGACAATCCATTTGTCAAGTGTTTCAGATGACTTGTTGTTTTTAATCAAAATTTAGTTAATTCATTTAAGGGTGTCTGGTTCTTGCTTTTGCTTCTGAATTTATTCAGCCTTCTTTGCACTCTTGCAGATGAGTATTAAACTGGTGCCATCTATGTTTCTTAGTCAAGGTTCCTGTTAACATAAACAGTTTTCTTCGTAGTCAAGTAAGTTAAAAGCATTGTGTTGTGTTTTGGTTTGGTGTTTTTTTTTTAATTTCAGAGGTATAATTTGACAAAATGTTAAGCTGTTTTGAATTAATATAAACACGTTTATGTGACAGGCTTTGCTAGCTGTGTTGAATGCACAAAAGCTGCTCTCTACAGGAGCTATAGATTTATTCATGAGTCAACAGTTAGTGACTAGCAGCTCTTAAGGATTTGTGTCTATTCGTGGTATGTATTCCATTTTTGTTATCTCTTGTGCAAGTCTGTGTGTCACAATGTTTTTTTGAAACTTGAGATTCTTTCCATCTCTTAGCTCTGCTTTACTGCAGGTACCAGTTCTTCCTGCTGTGGAAGGTTCCACAGAAGGCATCAAACAGCAAAAGCAACTTTTGAATTCCTGTTTCCCCAAGCACCATTGCTTTGTTATTCACCTAATTGCCTTTTTCTCATATCTTGTGTGGGGTGGGTATCTGTGTGGAGTGCTTTCTGCTGACTTTTCAGCAAGTTATTTAAAGAAGGCAAAGTTTGAAAGCTTAACTTAGAAGTTAATTCTGTTGAATGTGGCTGACAGAATTTGGCACTCCTGCAAATCTAACTCTTCATACTGGTAATGAATCTTGGTTCATTCTCATTTGTAATGTACTCTTAAGAGATGTCAATATTATCTGATGCTTAAAAAATAAAAGCCCAGATGCTCTCCCTTCTCCCATCAATTATTTATTGCTGAAGGGCAATAAACATGGAGAATTGCATGTGCTCTGTTTTTTCCCCTCCCCCCATTCCATCAATTAGCAAATTTACACAAGAAAAACATGATTTCCTTTTTCTTTTGAGAATAAACAAATAAAAATAGGACATTGCATATGTAAAACAGTTCACTTACAGGAAGTCAGCACACATATTACATGCTGGTTGCTATTGACTACAAAATATTGCTCATCTGCACTCATCAGATGCTCTGTGATAGTAGAAAACATTGCTTTTGGAGCATCTAAATTGTAGAACTGTTTGTGACTTAAAATAGATCAAGAAGTTTTAATCTTTTTTTAGCATCAAATATTTTGAGATGAGAACTGTACAGTTGCTTTTGTCTCTTGATAACACGTTTGATTTAAAAAAAAGTTTAATATTGTTCTGCTTTTATGTGTTTTCTCAAGCGCCACAGAGTATCAATTCTGCAAGCAGGAAGCCTTTTGAAAACTATTTTTGGGAATGGAAGAGGATAAAGTACAACATAGCACATTTATAGCTTAACATCTCTGATCACCATTTCTCATTGATGTTTTTCTTCTGTCATACAGTAGTGGTTGAAACAAGAAAAGTGACAAGATGGAATGGGATTTTCTAATGAGTCTGCATTTTAAACCCCCAACACTTAGAAAACTGTAACTGGGCTGACAAGTAAAGCATTCCACAAATACCATAGCTGGCTACTGTTCATGGTGTTGAGATGGGCGTAATAAAACTTACTCCATCTAACTAGGTTTAAGTGTGACTAGAAGCCCATTGTGGTTACTGAGGTGCTCCAACGGGATTTACTGTGGGATGCCTTCTGCATGTCATGTGCAGGTGTGTCAGGGAGCAGAAACAAGAGAAAACTGTGTCACAGAGTAGACAGAGCAGATGTTTTAGAACCTGTTATGCAACTGGATTCAACTTTGCTGGGATTTTTTGTTTGGTTTTTTGTTAGGCTTTTTTTTCTTGTGTTTGAGCAAAATAGCTTGCCTCTCCTCCTGTAAGTCTTTTAGTCAGATTATACTTTTTCCAGAATAATTCTGCTTATTCTAGTGGCTTACCATTACACAGGATAGTGTATTATTTTTATTTGTATAATTGTTGAGAGGCATTTCAGCTGAAGTTCTTCCTGAGTGAAGCAAAATGACACTGGAATACTATTATCTTCTCTGCTGTAATTGCCATGGCAACAGCTGCAGGTAGACAAGGCAAACTAGAGATTCTTTTTCTATATCATATGTACACAAGCTGTTTTTCATCCCTCTCTCAGTAATGACTCTTAGAAGCCTGTGGCACAAACAGACTCTTGAGTCATCGTGAAAAGTGTTTTGTTTGGTTTTTTTTTTTAATTTAACTTTGATTTTAATTTTGAAAGTATTGAGTATTTGTTATACTGTGTTTTAAAAATGCACTCTTTTTACGAAGAAACTAGCAGCCTAGCTTGGATTGCTCTAGGAGACTGATGAGATGAACCAGTGGCTTAGGAGTTTGTTTGGGTGATCACAGACCACAGGCTTATAACTCACCTAGATATCTTTGTGCATCTGGGTGTTAATTTCTCTGTGCATTCATCTTTTCTTGGGACAGTGATGAGAGTGCTGTCCACCTTTTCCATAGAGAGAAATTGTAAGGGTACTTTAATGCTTCCAGGTAACAAAATTACTGTGCCACAGGAAGAAAACTGGGTGTGAACATGAGCCTATAATGACTGTGTTTTGGGGTTGTTTTTTTTCTTGTTACTTAAGTGTTCTGCGTTGCTTCTCCTGATACCTCCTATTTCTCTCTTCATTCCTCCATCTGCACACATTCATATGCATTCATGTGCAGATGGGTGCACATGTACTTCCTTAAATTGCATGCTATTCATTTAGCAATGTCAAGAATTACACCAAGATTTGCCTGGGATCCAGATGTATATTGGTATTAGAAAAAAAAAGGGTCTTCATATGAGCTCTTTTCTGGTTACTGAGTTATACTGTGAAAGTGTGTTCTAGTATGCTACTTCTTTACATCATCGTGGTCATTACTACAAGCATAGAAGCTTAAGAATTTGGAGATTTCATATACATTTTTCCATTTATTTTACTCTTCCCTGTAGACTAATTTCCCTTTTTGAAATAGGAGAATGTGTTTCCTTCATTAATCATTAAACTCATTTAGATACGGGGCAGGGTGAGGGGGGAATAGTGTTTCTTTTTCCTGGTGACACTCACTAATCTCCTAGCTTCAGTCAAAAGAGGATTTCATCTAACCTATTTTGAATAGAGGATTAAGGACAATTAGGCTCTTCCTCTACTTCACCATTAAGATGGGATGTTGTGAAATCCTCTGAAAAGAACATCTGCTGATGTGCCATTAAAGTTTTACAAAATTAATGTTAATAATCAAAATAGTTGTATGCAGAAAAAAATGTTTGTGTATGAAGTACATGTCTGGAGATAATTGCATGGATGAGCAGTGGAGAGGGAAGAAATACTGAATGGTTTGCCCAGTAGTTTTTTGTCTCTAATGCTTCTAATTTACACTGTGGAGTAGACATGCAGATGAACCAAAATGGATTTCTTGTTGTCTGAATGCAGTTCATGCTTAGCATTTGACATAGTTCTTCACTTCTTTTCAAAGTCCTATTAATGAGCTGTTTGCACAAATTACTGTAAACAAAAGTACAAACACTGTCCATTATCCTTGCTTGTATATCTATTTTATGCTACTTTTGTTCATTATAAGTGGTGTCTCTTGAGATGAATCCAAATCAGCAGTGGCATTTGATGGCTAACATGAAACTGCTGTACTTTTCAAGAGGTCATTAGAAAATAAAGCTGAAAAATGCTACTGTTCTTGGAACATGCATCCTGTGCATAAGGCAGTATAATGATTATTGTGAAGGAAAAAAGCCAAACTTCTGAATCCATCCTGTAAATGATAGAACTGATTGTTTTCCATGAAGCATGGATAGTACGCTGTGAAGCCACAGAGGAGGTGGTTGAGTGACACTTGCCTCTGGAAAATTGCTCTTGCAGTCTTAATTTCATTACTAGCAGTTGTAGGTAGATCAGTGAAACGCATAGTTTCTTTAGGTTTATTTCCTACAGAACACGGGAGAGCTTAATCTAATCCTGTTTTTGGGATGGTAATATATCTGAAGAAGGGTTGTCCAGAAAAAGCTGAGGCCTATTTACTTCGTCTTATTCTTGAGGTGACTTGGAGCCAAATAAACTGTAATTTCCTCGACTGGCATTATCCATGGTTCCTGAATGAGTGGAGCGTTTGGCTGCACTTTAAAGCTCCCTTTAAAGGAGAGTTATGTTCTATTAAAATGTATCTGGTGGCTTGGGTTTGAGGCTATAGTAACAGTGGGCATGCCAAAAACTGGGTGAGTTTTGGGAATGTGGAGGAAATGTTGGAGAATTTGACATCTACTTATTCAGTGATTATTTTATTGAAGGGAGAAAACATTATTTAAAATTTAACTGCGTGAAAGTTCTTAAAAACCATGCTGCCATATAATCTTGCTATAAAAATGTGCCTGAGTAGAAGCATACTCTTTTATTATGTGAAATACTATATATATGAAAGAGGTCACTGTAAATGTGGGCTTAAAACAGTTTATTGACTGAGTCATAGCTAAAAAACTTTTATGCCGATATTAGCAGAAGTATAATGTAACTAAGTTCCAGCTAGACACTTTGCTTTGGTTGAAAAGACTCCTTATACTGTAAGCAGATTTTGACAGAGTAATGTTAGTCCTTTAGTTTAATACTCAGCATTTTTTCTGTAAGCATAGCATACACTGACATGCTGCTGTTATTTATTGGTGTTGTTTGTGTGTGTGTTACAGAACAGCTGTAACTCCTTTTATTAAATTATGTAGTTCCTTTTTGTTTGATTTTTTTCAGTGGAATTACATTAACAGTAAGCATGATGTTAAGAATTACCTTAATCTTTCATATTCTAGTTTCCTCACCGAAGTATGAACTCTGGAAGCTTAACTCTGATAAAAACTTCTGCTCACCTAGGCTAAGAAAAAATAATTTTAAAAAAATCAAAAATTTCTCAGATAGCCTAAAGTATTAAAAATATTATCAAGTTAATTTAATGTGTAAAATCCAGTATATAAGTTTTTAAAATGTCTTATGCGGTTTCTTTTTAAAGATTATTTAGTATGTTTATCCTTTTTTACTAGAAATTTTTAACAGATTTTCAGTTCCTGACTACATTAAACAAGCAGTTTTCAGGGTTCTAAACAAATCCCCTTTGTTTTTGACTTTAAGCTCTTCCTATATTGTTCGTACAACAGATACATAGCTAGTTGGATATATGGCTGGTTGTTAATATCATAGTTGGGAGGATGGGAGCAGGTGGGTTAAAGCTAACCTAAGAATTTTGTTTAATTATTATTATTACAATTATGTACAGCTACACAGTTCTTTCACCTTCTAAGTAAAAAAAAAAAAAAAAAAAGGCACCAAACTAACCCACAAGGTTATTGTAACTTCACCTGCAAATGCTGTAGTGCTGTTAATCTCCTGAACAGTGTTAACTGGCTGCTTGCTATTTCCAGTTGTCAAGTGACCAGATGGCCTAATTTGGTAGGAGGTGCCTGTGTACTGGCACTAAGAGGGAAGAAATGAAAACTGGAAAAAAGCTCTTTCCTTAGCCCAGAACTGCATGATTGCTTTAAGCTGATTCATGAATATGAATATGTTGACTTCTTGATGCTGTAAGCTTTTCTCTGACATAAGGAGGTTATGTTTCCATGCTCGTTGGCTGTAATGACATAGAAGCAATGGGAAAGCTTCACATGCTTTTGTGAAGCAGTGCACAGTGAGCACAGGCAGGTACAAAGATGTGTTTATAAAGGGCAGTCTGGATTGTGGTTTTGCATCTCCTGCCTCTTGCAGCCCAGGAGGTCTCAAATTTGAATGACTTATTTTTTTTTTCTTAAAGGGAAGATTCTTGAGCCTCTGACTTACTTCCTAAGAAGTGAAGAGGTTACCTTGAGCATTTTTACTCTGCTAGTGATATTTGCTGTAACTCATTTAAAGAACTTTTGTGGCAGTGTATATATAAGTTTTTTGAAAAATGACTTGAGGCTCGATTTCTGCTGGGCATGTAGAATTAAAGTATCAGTATTCTTTTGCTATTTTCTTGCAAGCTCTAAGATGTTTTAAGTTGAAAATAATAATGCTTTTATGCAGGCATTTGCTTTATTAAATGTTAAAAGTGGTGACAGAAGCCAAACAAAGTTTGCTTGAGCTGTGGTAATAGTTGAGTCACTGAGACAGCTACAAATACTTGAAGGGCCTGTAAGGCAGTGAGACAGTGGCATTGGCTTTTCTTGCTTTCTCCCTCTGCCTGCAGTCAGACCACTTAATTCTGCTTATAATGACTGCTTCTTGTTGCAGAACAGCAGCTGCTTAGTTATGTGGCTTTTAGCTGATCTTTGTATTATGATAGAGGGAAAAAGTGCTGCTGCACTGTCAAATTCGTAGTTACGTCTTGGAGATGCGGAGTGGAAAAGGAGAAACGTGGTCATTCCAGCCCCATGGACTCGTGCACAGGGAGCTTCCTGCCTGGCACTGGGCAGTTCGGTCAGTTCAGGAGGGAAAAAGCACATCTGTGGTGCTGCTGCTGGCTGCAGGCAGCTGCATCTTGTCACTTCTTCCTTAAACTGATGCAAGGTGTGGTCTGGACTTCTTCAGTTTCCCAGAGTTTGTAGAAAGGACCAAAGCAGCAGTGTTAAGCGGGCTGAGGCTGTGCCATATAGCTCCTGTAATCTTGGAAGAGCTGTCAGAGGGGCCTCTGGCTGCACAGACAGGTTTGTGCTTTCTTTTCTCTTTGGGATGTGCTGTTGATTTGTTCATAGAGACATCTGTTTCACTTTGCTGAGTGACAAACCACTGGGCAGTGACTCCGTGTGGGTGCATTCCTAGAGAGGCAGCTCTGTTCCTCTGGGCTGGGAGCTGAAATGGATGAAGCAGTAGCAAGTTTTGCTGTGAGGGAAAGAGTGCTGCCGAGTGCCAGAGTTCTAGGTAGTGCTTCTAACGGGAACAAGTGACATCCCAGAGTGCTGACTGATGAGTCAGGGGCTGATTTGGCAAGATGCTGACATCCATGGAACACTGCCTTGCTTTGTGAGTAGCATCTGGCATCAGAAAAGAAGTGATTGGGAGAGGGGTGGGAGTTAACAGTTCGTGTAAATGTCAAGAAGCTTGATGATTTATGGAACAAGGAGAAGTATGTGGGGGACTACATACTGGAGAGAATGTTACTAAAAAATAAACCAACCAGGAAATAGCTCCACCTTTTTCTCCCCAAACTAGCCCTCTGATGTGCGTGCTCTTGCGGCACTTGTGTCATACAGCTTGACCTTTCTTAAGTGCAGTCAAAATGTAATGATGGGGGGGCAGTGGAACAGCCCTTATATGCCTAATGTTTCCTCCTGTGTTTATGAGAACATGTTTTATAGAAATAATGATGCCAGTGCAGGAATACTTCAAGATTGTGAAAGTCTATAGCACAGGCAGCTGTGGAAGACTGGTATCTTTGGTTTAGTGTGAAGACTAGTGTCAAATGCTTAAAAATCAAGATTTTCTTTGCATGAAGTTGGAATTAATTAATTCTGAAAATAGTAACTTAAACTCAGCATTTCTAAAACAAGCAACAAAAAATATTTGTTAATATCAGACTAGCCTGGAAAAGCTTCATACTTTTTACCTCTCTTTCCATAAAAAGTGACCAGATGATCTGGAGAGATCCTTTCTAACCTGCACTGCTGTAATTCTAAAATAAGAACTAGTGACTTCTGCTTAATATTAATTTAAAGGATAAAATACTCTTGCCTCTTTCACAGCCGTCGTGGTTTTAATCTCTGAGCCTGTGGTAGTAATAAGACATCCTAGTTTAAAACAAGCTCTGTGATAAAGCTGCATAACACTTTTAAGTGATAACCCAGAGACTCCACAGCACTAATTAGGCCGCATGGTGCGTTTGTTCATTCGTATTTTAAGATTGCCACAACAGAGGTTCACAACAACCTCCTTGTGTTCATCTGCTCAGTAAAAAATACTGTAGGTGGAACTGAGGCTTTAATAGCTTTGAACCTGACCAGGTTAAAGTATTTCTTCAGGTTCCTGTTCTTCCAGTTAAAGAAAAATTATTGCAGTCAGCTTATACTTGGTCATTATCATCATTCCTTACTCTAACTCCTGTACCTATTCCAAAACATTTTTCTATCTAAAAATGGATTTTTCTCAAAGTAGTGAGTAATTTATTAAGCTTCGTGTTCATATTATTAAGATTGATGTTCTTTAATTCAGATGTTCATAATATCTAAGGAAGTCCTAGCCTGAAAGAGGGTGGCAGTGAATAGCTAGGTGGGGATGGAGCTGTGGATGGGAAACTCTTTGGGAGCTACATGCCTGTAACTTAATTTGGAAGCTACTGTTGTGTGTGACCTGAGAGGCTGGAAAAGAAAAGCTACTAGACTTTAATTAGTAACAAATAGTGTGAAAATGCTTGTGCCCTTGAGACTTAAGCTGGCCTGTCTCAGCTTTCAGACAAGATCGTCACCATGGAGCACTGATGGGTCCATGTGCTCTGAGGAGTTACTCTGCAGCTTCATGTAGGTGCCGAAACTATGTGTGTTTACTTTGGCAAGTGTGGCAATGGTAGAAAGAAGATAGAAAATACCATCAACTCTAGATACTATAAACAGTTATTTATTCAATGCCATTAATATAGAAAAAATACTGGTTCATGGTAATGGGCATGTAATAGTGAGCTGTTCTTGAAAGACTTCTTACTGGGTTAAGAGCTGACAAGTTTTGGAAAAGATCTCAGGCCTTAAGGTGAGGAAAAGGTGGTGAAGAGTATTTGACTGTTAGGAAGGAAAATATGAAAGTAAAACCTCCTTGATCTCAGTTTACTTAAGTTTTCTTAAAATAATTTGGGGCATATTAATGTCTGTTTTAAAATATCAAAGAGAGAAAAATGGTGAAATAATATTCCATAGAAGAGTGGGAGTCCTTGGCTGAAAGAGAAGCTTGAGTACTTGATATCATGTGCTTGAAGTCACGTGCTGTAATGTGTCCTTCTGTGGTTTCTGAGCTGGTGGCTGAGGGAGAGCAAGCTATAAATACTTCTCTGTTCTCCACTTATGTGGTCAGTTGAAGCTTGATTGAACTTTTATTTAGAACTTGACCATTAAATTGGCAAATTAAGCCAGCTTTCCTGCTTCTGATTTGAGTTTACTCTCAAAAAAAAAAAAAAAAGGCAAAGTGAATCTACCTGCTCCTGCGTAAGTGTTTTAAATTGGGATGTACTCTTATGAGGCATGTTCTAAAAGAAGATCTGGGAAGATTTGATAGAGTATTCCAGGAGGAAGGTTTTTCTTCCTCTCTTTGAAGTAGACCTCTGAGGAATTAATTCCTTTTGTACTGGACTCAGCCTTTCCATCCATTTACATAAAACAATCTTTGCTAAGAATGTTTATTTTTATTAGCAGATGTGTTAAAACGTCTGGTCTTATTTTGCACTGTTCATGGAAGCTTCCATTAGCCTTTAAAATCCTGGAGACGTTTCTGAAAAGGCTTCATTCTGAGCCTGAGCTCAAAATAGATACCAGAAAGTATAAAACCTGTGCTCTGGAGGGCATCTGACAGCCTCACATGGCTTGCTAAAGCTCTGTTTGTCCAGCTTTTGTTTCCTCTGCAGGTGGTGCAGAATGCTCTGTTTCTCCATGCACTATGTCAGAATAATAAACTGATCTTTAAGTCCAGGTGCATCCTATTCCAGTACCTCAATTTCCCTTCAGTGCTCCCTCAGGTAATCTTACTATGGTTCCTGTTCCTTCTGTAAAGACTTTCTAAAAGATCTTTTTCTGCTCAGGTCTCCTGGTTTATTGTTCCACAGTTATTATCCTCCTTGAGCCCAGGTTGTGCCAGGAGGGTCTCTCTGCAGTTCTTTGTCCTGGCTTGTCTATCTTCTTGCATGCGTCCCTATGGAGAAGTTATAGGAAACAACTTACAGTGACCTCCAAATGAGTTTCCCTGGCCTAATAGAGACATTGCCTGCCTCCTTCCCACAGTCTGCTCTGGGTCATCTGATCCCCAGCTGACCAGATCAGCTGCTGCTGTCTGGGGGCCTTCTGCAGGAAGGAAAAATTGACCCTAGCTTCCTTTGAAGATCCCTCTGCCTTGGGTGTTTGGAAAGCTGCAACCAGCAAAGCCTGCTTTTGTTATCTCCCTCAAACTGAGCTGAAGTGTACGACTGAAAGGATTATGCCACAGTAGATTACTAAATATATTTTCACATGACACTCTTACACTAGAAAGAAAAACACAATGATAACTATCTCCAGTAATGACAGGAGTACCTTCTTTTAGTGGACATCAGTGCCAGAACTTTATTTTAGTACCTTCGAAGTCATTAGTACAGAAAACAGGGCTGCAGCTGTCTTGGCAGGCTGTGCTAGGAAGAAGTGCAGTTCCTAATTTAGTGTGTATCTGATTGATGCATTTGAAAGTGGCAATTCAGCCTGGCAGCAAAAGAGGATTGAAAGCTGGTGCTGAGCACAGTAGTGTTTAGCTTATGGTAGCTCAGGGCTACTTCGTTCTGTACAAATGGGAAATGTTAGTGTGTTCACCCTGTGCCCTGAGAGAAATGGGCTGCAGCATGGTCAGCGTTGCAGCCTGGCTGCTTGTTGCTAGAAGGGAGTTGGAAAATAAAAGTATATTTTGAAATACGTGTCTTACTGTCTTGAGGCTTTGGAACTTTGACTGGCCTGCTAGCTGCAAAGCAAGTTTTCTGCCTGGGAGAACCACCTGAAAACATTCCCAACCAGCATTATTTTGGTCTGTCCAGGTCTGGTTTGTATTTTTGTTTGTTTAAATAATGATCTGACGCTTAGGCTGGGAAGCTTTTGTGAGGGCAGTGGTTGCTATTGGGTCACTTCACATAAAATTTAAAATCTGGAAGCTTGTTCTTACAGGCATCTGGTTTGCAGGAGCTGTGATACTTAATACTGTCTTGTAGCAGTTTTGTAGGGAGAGCAAGAGCCTGAGGGAGGCATGGTCCTTCAGCCTCCTACTGTGGTTGCATTGCAGTGTGTGCTGGCCTGCCAAGCCCCAGGAATTGTGGTTATTGCTGCAGTGCAAGCTGTATCTCCTTGATTGGGATAAATCTGAAAGCTGCAGTGGGATTGTTGAGTCTAATCATTGTTCTGTGTGCCTGTTGCCTTGAGATATGGCTATATGACTATAACCAGGACAACTGCGTAAAAAGCTTGGTGAAAAAATAGATTTAATATAAATTGAAACTTTCCTTTGGTGACAGGGGATGGGCTATTGAAGAAAGTGTGTTAAGTCTCCTGCATTCTTCTTCTGGATTTTTGTTGTAGATGTTACATACCTAGTTAGGTTCCTTAGGTTTGCAATTCTGAAGGTAGAAATGTTGCTGGCAGAGGGGAATAGATAAACTTTTATTGCATCCATGGAGTTGGTAAACACTTGTGACCTTTCTGTGTTTGTAACATACACTGATTGAAATCTTGGAAAAGCATTGTCTCTCTTCTTGTTTCTCTAAAAATGTTTTCTTAAATTTTTTTTTCGGGTAGTGACAAATGTCCATTTTATGGAAAAATCATTGATGCATGTTGACCTTAAAGCAAAGGGTTAAGCTGTCTCATGTGGTTGCTTTTTGTCCTGGAAAGAATCAGCAGTGAAAGTTAGGCTGTCAGCTTTGTTTGCATTTCCCAGCTATTGTGCACTTGCCAGCATCTTTTAAATGTTTTAAATGTAGCTTTTGTATTTTTCTAATGCATAACATTTGTATGCGGCGGTTTTTGTGAGGATGCCAAAACAGCCATATAGTAAATATTTAATAAGAATAGTAAAGATTTCTAGTTCTCAGCAGGCTAGGTTCTGATCTAAAGGAAGTGAAATTGCCATTTTGAATTATTTATGAAATGCTGCACATAAGGAGATATGGTTTGTTTGCTTTATTATACGTAAATGGCGGGAGTAAAGGTCTCAGTTTAGTTAAGATATAAATGGTGTGGGTGGGTTCTAAGATATAAATGGTGTGGGTGGGTTCTAAGCCTGATAAAACTAAGTAATCCTACTTTTTTGGCTGCAAGGGATATATCTTCATCCAAAATGGTAGATGTAGTACAGGTTGGATGATGGAAATTCTCCTGTTGCTCCATATTCCAGCTGACTCAATTTTTGGAGACCTCACTTTCTAATCTTTTATTTGAAAAGCATGAACTGTTTGCTTGAAAGTCTTAATAATGGAACTGTCACTTGTGCTAAAAATTTTTTTTTAAGATGGTAGACATGTCTGTCAATCTCATGGGAACATGAACTTTCCTTGTGCTTTACTAGTATTGGTATATCTATAACTTCAGTGTAAGGGGAAAGAAGGTGAAGCAAGTGTGGCTGATGCTTTGAGCATCCAACGACACATGCAAAAAGTATTCTTTCCTCTTTGGTCAAATGCAAAAGGGATGAGGGAAGGAGTGAACAGAAGTAGTGAGGTGTGGAAGGTAAAGGAGGCCAAAGTTGTTACAGAAGAGAAAAAAAGAAACCAGTGTGATGGATGTTTAGTCATTTGAGACACCCTGTATCTGTCCCTTCTCCCCTCCCTTGCTATTACTGTTTGATTTCTATTGTGTGGAATCAAGAGTGTTAAAATAAAGGAGAAATGTGGAGATTTCAGAAGAAAGTAGGGGCTTACTGGATTTTCACAGTAAGGGCCAAGTGTTTGAGGAGTTAGCTCTCTGCTGAGAGTTGGCCTTCAGCATTGCCATTTTCACAGGTGTTTGGTATTTTGTGGGTGTTGGGTTGTTGGGTTTTTTGTTTGTTTGTTTTCCCTGGGGACCACAGCTCTCTTCAGGAATAATACATATTTATTTCAAAACTGAGGCTGTGCTAATGATGGGAAACAAGTTCTAAGATGGCCTTTACACGGCTCACTGTAGTCCTTGAGATGTATCACTGGCCTGGTGAGAAGCTCCTGTAGTTTTTGAAGCATTTAAAAAGAAAGAATGAGAAAGATTGCCATGCAAACAAATAAGGGGAGCTAACTGTAGGTGAGAGAAATAATACTTTAAGTAATAAGCTCAAACATGCTTTTTATCATGCCTCAACTTTGCAGTTTACTTTTGATGTTGGAATTTACTTTTACTATCTAGTATTTCCTTTTCTTATTATGCTCCAAACAAGAAAATATGTTGGCATTTATAAGCTTGAGTGTATCTGGAGTGAAAACACATTGTTATGTACACCTTGTTATGTTTAAAAGCACATTAATATGTCCAGCAACTTTTAATATAAATTATCCAAACTCACTTCTTTGCAAATGGGGAAAGACAGATTCAAAGTAGTACCAGTAAAAGTTAAGCTCCATAAGAAACCAACTTCCTGCTTTTATGTTGCATCACAGTGGGTTTGCAGTTCTCTCTTCCTCTGTTTTACTTTAAAATAAACCCATTCTGAAGCCCTTAGTGTGTGCTTATATCTGGCTGTCTGTTTTCCACTTCTGTAGAAGGTGAGCTTTCAAAACAGTTCAAGGCACAAACATTATATTGCTCTTCAAATAATGCTACCTCTGAAAATGCTGATAACTACTCTGTTATATTTTTAGTTTGGGCAAGATAGAGTAAATCCTTGCCATTGAGATTTTTTAAAGTTTTAAGAGTACAAGGTGGTCTTAATAAATTGATATGAATATGATCAAATGCATTATTGTGACATTAAAATGGTTTTAATGATTGGAGGTTTTTAAGTCACTGGGTTTGACTTCAATCTCCTGCAGTTTGCTTTAGAATGTGGTGTATATAAGCAGGGGACACCTGACATGCAAGAAATATGATGGGTTTGAACTCACCCTCACAGTGATAATCCTTCAATATAAGAGGCATGAAAGGAACTTTTGCCAGTGGTATGAAATGCTTCTGCTAACTCTTGATGTCTTCGTGGGGATTGAAATAGAGCCTGCGAGTTAACTTTCTACAGTTGTTGTGCATCATGTGTCTTTAATGAAAGACGTGATGGGAGATGTGTGCATGTTAATATTACTGGACCTGGAAAGAGTTACTGGACTTCTTGTGTTCTGAAATATTCTATGGAATAGATGTGACAATTTATTTTAAACTATGTCCCTTTGGGGCAATAAAGATGTAATTGTATACTGTGACTTTATGTATCTGTATACATACATACATTAAACTCTTTTTGTGGAAACAATTTGCATGTTGTAGATACCAAAGATGTTCAGAGGAGAAAATGAAATGTGACCAAGAGAACTGTCACTGTTTAAAGTCTCTGTAGTCCTCTTCTGAGTAGCCCTTTCCATTTCCCTTATTTGAATGCACCAGTTCTGCTTCTGAAATAATTTCTCCATTTCCCAAATATCAAAATGTATTTGGTTTTGTTTTGCATGCATTTTTTAATGTTGCCTCCCATGTCTACTGCAGAAAAAAGAAAATGGCTTTAACAAAACAAGCAGCCAATATCTGACTCATGTCTGGTTGAATCCACATTTGGGTTTTTCTGCTTCTGTGTCTGAGCTTCTGAGGAACCTGTTTCTTTCCTGGGTTTCATGCTCAAGAGTCTTTTATAAGCAAATGTTTGGAGTTCTCTACTGTCCTTTCTTGTCTGAGTTTTGAGACTTCTTCCTGGGTTTTAGCATACTCTGTTAGTTTGCTCCTTTTGTAGGCAGGCTCATAATTTCCTCCAGTTTGGAGGAAAAACCCGTCTCTTATGTAGGAGCCTTTCTGTTCATGCTGCCTCAAAGCCTATTTTTCACCTGGTAAACTAACAGCAGAATTGATCTGACTTCATGTCTTAAGTGGGTTGTTTTTGTTAAGTTTAACTTTGTGTATACTTGTGGTTCTTCAAAGTGCCAAAATGGGTTTGCTTGTAGAGAATGAAGTGTTGAAACACTCATGACTGAGCCAAACATAAATTCCTCCAGTTTTACTCTGCTTATACTCAGAATAACTGCAGAAAATGGTTGTCTCTCAGTGCAGTCTTTGGGGGTGCTCATTGTTTTTTTGTTTGATTATTGGTTTATTTGTGGTTTTTCTTAGTGTAGGTTTTTTTGGGTTTTCTTTTTTTGTGTAAGGTGATGGTTAAAAAAAGAGCACTGAAATAAAGTACTGTTCTTGCTAGGTTTCCTCTCCTTATTTCAAGGAGTTAAAGTTACTAGCTTAGATAGCTTTCTGATTTAAAAAGCATCATAGAGAAAGGGTAATGAAGTAGATTGTTCCAAAAGGTTTAATGATCAGCAAGCTCTGCTTTTAAGCTATAAACACTATTGTCCATTTAGCAAATGCTTTTCTTGTAGGTCTTAGTACCCTTGAATATTTTTGTTTGACTAGTTGCAGGTGCATGCAGACCTGTGTTGTCCTGGAGCTCTCTCCATGCTTTCCGTGTTCTAATGTGGCTGTGGGTCATGCGTGTGTCAGTTCTGATAGAATAAAAACACTTCTCATGGGAAGGTAGTAGGTAAGTGAAGACTTGCACTTTGGTATGGAAGGGAAGCAGGGAGGAAACAACAGCTTAAAAGATAATGCAAAACAGTTGTTTATCAGAAGATACCATGTTACGGACTTGGACTTTAATTTCATACTTCAACTATTTAAAATGTTTGAAGAATTAAATACTTGGCGGTATTAATCAGCTCAAGTGTAAATTTTAAAATTAAACCCAAGAGAATGCATAGACCCAATTCCACAAGTTGTTTGTTAAGACCCTTACTGAGAGGTGCTGTTCCCTGCAAGATGAGAACTCTTTCTGAAACCTAGGAATCTGGAGAGCATTGGGGTGTCAAGAAGTGTGAGAAACTAAGAAAAGTAAGGATTGTTTTTCTAGCTGTTTCAGCAGAAGTCCCTGAAGGCCTCTGTTGCAGCAGTTAGTTTGAAGGGTGCCTCACTGATGTAAAGTGTGTTTTGTTCTCTTGATTAGCAATATTGCTATTTACCGCAATGCTAACATTAGACTCCTCTACTACTACAGCGATATATGATAAAAGCCCAATCAGTAGAAGCAACTGCTCAGATAGTAATGACTCCTTCCTACAGTGCCATATTTATAACATTGATGACCTGGGGTAATGTGACTCTTGGACTGATATTGGTGCAGTAGAGATAGATATAAATGAGGAAGGAAGAAAGTGTTGCCTGCATAAAGAAAATACTTTCTGAAATCGATACAAGGCTTCCACCTCTTTGTATTTTCCGAATCTGGTAGCATTGTATTACTACCATGTCATCTGGTAAAAGGTAAAGTCGCTCAAATATGGTTAAGTACGTAATTTGATCTTAGAATGGAACTTTGTTAACTTTTCTTGGCAGTTACTGCCCTTTATTGCACTCTTAAAAAAACCCTTGTGTTTTAATCTTAGAGGATAAATCCCTCATAGTGTATTGTGATGGTACATGTAGATGTTGCCCTACTTCTGTGTATTAAAAAAGAAAAAAAAATTTCCTTTTTCGCTGTAGAGATCTCAGGATATGCTTCTGATGTAGTGTCTGCTTCTTGTGTGTGTGTGTTTGAAGCTTTTATATTGTAGTGCATCCTGTATGCTGCTGTTATGCGTTGTGGAAAGTAACTTCACTCCCTCCATTACTGGCACAGCTTTCTAATGTTTTATGGAATGGCCTTCCTTCCCTTTCTATGTTCTCCAGCAGTGGTACTGTCTGTGCAGCATCCTTCTTTTTAACTAGTGTCATGCACTACCTGAGCCTGCTTCAAGGGAAAAGTGTTGCTCTCATTTCTCCAGTCATCAGGCCTGTTACTGAGGAACTGGAGCTTGACAAGTGTCTCCCAGTGGCAAGTAAATATTTATTCATTGAAATTTTTGGGTTTGTATCTGAATTGTTCTTAAATTTTGCTTTATTTTTTTAATCTGAGACAAATCTAAGACACCAAAAATTAAGGAAGGATACTCAGTGAGGTCTAGCATGCAGGTTATACTTATCAAGAACAAGTTTATACTGGTTTAAGACTTGAGAGTAAATGTCAAAAGCAAAGATGGAGCTGTTACATCTGGGCATCTTAGAACTGAAAATGGCATGCAACTAATAGCTTTACTTTCCCAAGTGACCTTGAAGAATAGAGACTAAAAGAATAAAATTTTTAGATATTTAGGCAGCAATTGTAATTTTGTTACAAAACAACATTTATTTTGGTGTTCTGATTGTGTCCAAGTTTGTAGACTAAATTGTGAGAAGGCAGTTATTTAGCTATCCATGCCTGGTTCTTAGGAGGCTAAGCCATTGTATATACAGTTGGTAACAGATGAATTAAAGCTTTATAGAAACAGACATGTGTGGTGCCCCACCCTAGTCCAATATGTAAATCATTTAATACATTCAAGAATTCTTGTAATTTTGACCTTGGGAGATTAGCTAAGTCAGTACTGGGCATGCTTGAAGACTTAGCAAGGAAGTAAATGCTAGTGAATTGCTCTCTGTTTCCAGATCTGATTGAGCTGGAGAAATTTATTTCATGTGCAGTGTGAACAGATTGTCCTAGACAGGATAAATAATTTAGCCAGGGTCCCTCAAACCTAGTGGTGACAGTGAAAACTAGAATTTGCCTATTGAATGCTCTCAATAAGACTAGGCTTTCTGATAAAACTGATAACGTAAAATGAAGGTTTTAATCTTTCAGCACCATCTGTTGTGCAGGGCAGCAGCAGGTGGTCTGTCGGTGGGCAGGACTGGCTGAAGTGCTGGGGATGCTGCAGGGCGAGTGGAGCTCTGGCAGCAGTGAAGGCACTGTGGAGTTACTTGCCTGCTATCGCTTTCTCCCTACCTGATTTCCATTCAACCGTTATCCAAGTGTTAGTGCTGAGAAGTCTGTACTTACAAGACAAGTTAAGAAAAGACACATCTTTGCCTAATGTTTTAGAATGACTTAAAGTGTGTTCAGGTTGAGGTTTCAGATCAGCTGCGAGTATCTTAATTTCTCATGTTTACCACTGTCACTTTCTTTTCAAGGCTCAGACAAATGACACGGCTCAAGCTTAGGATGTCTAGCTTTGACTCCCAAGGTTTTACAAAGATAATGTGATACTCTAATCGCTTATTTTACTTGCATCAATGTATCAAAATTACTATACCATTCTAATCTCACACATCATTTCTCTGTCTACTTAAACTGTACTCAGATACCTGCATGTAATACCTCTTGTGCTTGGTGATATGGTAATGCACAGCTCAACTGTAGCTTCATGTGGAAAAAAAAAAACTGGAAAGAGCAGAGAATGCTTGTATGGAAAATAACTAAGTTTTCCCTTCTCCAAAATCAAGTAGTTAATTTTAACTAAACACATGGAAGAAAATCCAAGCTAGTATTTCTTTGCTGTTTTTATTTGGGGGAGTGGCGTATCTTTGGGCTTATGGATTTCCTTAAGAGACCTCTGTTCTAGGTAAGTACCTGAAAGTCATCTGCTTTGTTGTTTTGATTGTAGTGCCTACAATAAAGGAGTCTGTGGTGGATGGGGAAGCAGCCCTCTGATTCTTCTTGAGGGTTCTGTGCAGAGTTGGTGAGCAGTCTCTGGCTTTACTCACCTTCTAAGTAGTGCTATTCAGACTTCACCTTTCTTTTCTTGTGACTGTTCATGATTTCACTGGCTCAAATGCAGGTTTTACGTGTTGGGGCATGCTGAAGTGTGTATGTCACCAGCTATGCTTACAGAGGTGTTCTATCCATAGAAAAGGGGAGGAAAGACATTGCTTTGAGCAAAGCAGAAACTGGCAAGGTTGAACAGTGTCAGAATAGCAATGAAACTCCTCTATTTTTGAGGTTGAGGGTTCTGTTTGAGTAGTTTCTATACCTTTAAATACTTGAGTATTTCTTCTAGCCACAAGAGAGTTGAAATAGAACAAAAATGAAAAACTGGTTAAAAAATTTAGTTCTGTTTAACAGCACACTTATTAGAGGTAGTTTGCTACTCATGATAGTTTTCAAAACAATGAAACCAAGAAGCCTTCAAACTCTAGGAAAAAATATATTGTACTTAAAAAACTAGACAAAGACTGTACTTCTGTCCTTCTAGAAGCAGTGACTATATAATCTGACAAAAAATGAGCAAACTGTAATCTAATATGTCATTTTTGGTGTAATAAGAAAACTATTCCATGCTCTACTTCCTTTCATGCGTTTAATAAGAGGCTGCCACATTATATTACTTCATTGCTGAGCTGTGACTTAAATTTTTCACCCTTCAAGCAGGCCAAATTCAGTGATCTGATGCCCAGTACATTTATTTCATATACAAAGTCAGATGAAGTGACAGAATAGCTGCAGGTTATGAAACTTTGACATTTCAAGAGGATGCGACAAAAGGCATCAGACTTTGACAGCTAGTGAGCTACATCAGAAATGCCTAACAGAATGTAAAGGTTGCCCTGTAGTTTAATTTGATGTGTTAATAAATGGAATGCCAATAATTTGCTGTGTGCTAACATTTTTAATGGAAGCATACATCTAAATATGTAGAAAGCATATCCCACCCAGAGAGCATCTGAGCTGAAATCAGTTTGAAACCGTGAGGATTGCCAGCTGCCATATCCTTGCTGAACTTTGGGCATTTGTTAACACCTGCTGTCAGTGTAGGTAGCTTTGCTGTTTTGTTGCAACCAAGTCTAATTTTCTCAGGGCTGTTATGGTTAAGACATGAGATTATAGAATGAATCATTTAGGCTGGAAAAGATCATGCATTCCAGTCATTAACCTTACACTGTGAAATCCACTCCTGAACTGTAGTAGAGTGGGGTTGTATTAATGCCATGCTGTTAGTAATATTAAGACCCCAAGAAGTTCATACAGACCAGCGTGCAGACAGGTGTCTCAGCTTGCCAGTCAGAAGGGATAAGCAATGATGATAGAAATGGGGAGTTGAAAGAAGACAATACTGAGCAACAGACGTGCTTCAGGTAAGCAACAAGCTTTCTGGACGTTCTCAAGAGCAGTGTAGTAGTGTCAGAGAAGATGAATGTAGAGTGTTTGGCTGTTGTGAGCTGGTGGTGACACTGAAGTGGTTCATGAAACACATGGCTGAGAAGGAGCTGTCACAGGGCAGTATTTGAGAAGCAGCATTGCTGAATGAAGGTGGGGTGCTGTTAGACCTCCCAGGAACTGGCAAAGGGGCTAAAAGGTTTTTCAGTGGAGAACTACTGGAAAGCGTAGGAATGAGCAGTGAATGGGCAGGTGAATTAAAAATGCAAGGATTCCTTTTTAGTCCTGGGGATTGGAGATGCACTCTGCCTGTTGTCATAATCTGAAATGAAATTTAAAAAGTATGATAGCTTTATTGTAATAAATTTTTTAGCATTCCTTAAACTGAAAGCTATATAAGAAAAGGGATTTTTGGAGGGTATTTCACTGAGTGATGAAAGGCCAAGGAAGATACTTCGGTCCCTTTTTTCTTGTTGCCTCTTTCCTGAATTTTAATCTATTGCCAAATTAAGTCCTCTTAAATGGTATAGAAAATGGTATATAAAAATAAACAGGCTGATAAAGCATGGAATATTGTATGCCTTTACATAATGTCGTGTGCCTTTTGAAAAAGGTAGTAGACTGAAACAACTATTTTAAAATGAGCATACTCATGCAATAAGTGTTTTGAAAACCTTGATGGAACAGAGATAAGCAATGAGACTGCAGTATCTGGGGGCAAATATGTAAGAATTGCATTACAGATGAGTTGCTTTAGTAGAAAGATGCTATATGATGAGGGAAATGGGATAAGGTAAGATGTGTTAGTTTAAATGGTTTGAAATATGCCTTAAAAGGAGAAGGGGGTTAATACTGTTGCTCTTTTGTTGACTGTTTGATAGTGTAGCTGTGCTGTTAGCCACATAATCAGAATTTTGACAATTACATAAAATGCCAGAAGGCATGAAAATTGTAAAAAGTTTTGGTAAAAGTAGTACAGTTCATTTACTCAAGAGAGAGGAGAAAGATCAAATCTCTCTATGGAATGCGATGGAGACAATATTTATTTCAGCTGTCAAGGATGTTTTTTGATTATCTACCTTGATACACAAAGAGGACATCTTAATTTTTAAGCAATACAGGAGGTCTGATTGAAAATGTTACTTGACAGTCATCTTGAAAACATTAGCTGTGTTGTATTGTTATATGGCCCTCCTGTATGAACAAAAATGCTCCCACATTTTTTAATAAGACTTATTTTTCTCCTTCCCAAAAACTAAATCAAGCCTCATAGACTCAGTGAAGCCAAGTAAGAAGAAATGAAGAGTTAGAGCTGTGAAGGTGATTTTGCACATGTCAAAACAACAGATTGGAGGCTTGGAAGGTAATGTGTCAAAAAACTTTAAAAAAAACCCCAGCAGGTTAAAAAGAATGAAAAAAGCTGATGGTAGTAATCTTTCAAAGAGTAGAACTGCTTGAAGAGTGACTAGTTTAAAATTAAAACCCTGAGGTAATTACTGACATGTCACTGACAGTGGGAAGAATGTGAGGAAGGCTGTAGTCTGTTAAGTGGCCAGCATACCAGGGAATTCTTAAGGAAGGTGCTATTACAGCAGACAAGCCACAGGAGTTTCTTGCAGAAGTGTTCACTGTTGGAGGACTGTAGATAAATTCTCAGGCTGAAGAACATGGTCAAGAAGATCTGTCTTTTTGATTAACATGTTGAGAGGCAATCAGTATAAATGGACATCATGCAAACCAGATAAAATGCACTCAAGGTGTAAAATACCTTAGACATGGAAGTGTCTTGATTTTTTTGGTCAGAAGTGCGTAATCCATCGCTTAGAACAAGCTGTGCGTACCAGAGGAATGGAAGCTGCAAATGTGATACCACAGTGACCTAGGAAAGAAATAGAACTGAGTGTTTCAAGAAAGTAGAGTACCATAAAAAATTTTTAAACACATTAAGTTAAAAAAAAAGACAGCCTTTTTTAGCTAGAAGTCGTGCTTCTTAAAGCCGTTAGAATCCTTGGAGGGGGCAGGGAGGGAGAGGAATAAGTATATGGCTGTTGTAATGCACTTCGATTTATAAAAAGCATTTGACAAGACCTCCTGCCAAAGGCTTTTAAAGGAAATCAGCTGCTGTGGATTAAGAGGAACCGCCTCCTGTTGTATTAATAACTGGCCAGAAGATGAGAAAAAGGTAAGACAATGATCAGTTTCCATGGAGGTCTTTCCAATGGGATCTTCAAGGATATATGCCCTCAGCAAATTCATACATATTCTAGGCAAAGGAACAAAGTGTGCTGACATTCAGCTAGGAATGCAAAATCACACAATCCACAGTTAATTGTGAGATGTTCAAGAAGATTTTCAAAATAGACAGATACTGGACAATAAATAGCTGCTGGGATTTAGTATCTGCTAATTGTAATGTAATGGTTAATGCAGGAGGAGGATGAAAACAGTTCTGATTATATGTCTGCTTTACTGGAATCCTAGTTAGTTGTGAATCTTTGGCAGAAATGTTTTGTCGGCAATTCTTTGAAGGTATAAGCTTTGAAGGCAGAAGTGTTTAGGGAAGGAAAAGGACGTAGAACAGAAAAGATCATTATTGTTACTCCATGGCGTGCTGTATGCGGTATCCATCTTTGGTCACTGTCCATGAGTAAAACTAGTTATGGTGACTGGGGTAATCACTGTGGTCTGGCTTTCATTTGAGAGAAGGCTAAACAGGACTGAGCAGTGAGAGGAAAGTTTGTGGGTTAAACTTAAGCACAAGGTTCTTCTAGAAAAGGGACTCAGGGGGTGTGCCTCTGTGCTTTTTTTTCTCCCTCCTTTCTCTAGCAAGTCCCACCACTTTATTGCAAGGTAATTTCCATTACATGAATTACTGTATGGTACTAAAAGATGCTTTGCAGAGGAGATTTTATGAAGAAGGTCACAGAAAATCTTACAGAAGAGTCCTGACCAGTTTAAGAATTCATGTTAAATATAAAAAAATAAAGCACTGCAAATATAGCTGACTCTTCAAGGCTGTCGTGTAGAGTATGGATAACTGCTGTCTGTGAATGGTTGTGTCCTGTGTAAAACTTAAGAAATTTGGGTTTCCATTAAATACATATAGGAATGCAAATGTGGACTAACTTGGGCACATGAGCTTCGAAACCTGAAAAATGACATTCTTAATAGAGGTATTAATCACCTACAGCCCTGATTATCTACTTCAGGAGAAACTGTAGTGAAAATTCTTCAAAACAAGACCAGCTTTAATTTAGTCACCTTCCTCCAGGCCCAAAGTAACAACTCTGGTCTTCTCTTCAGAGACATTGGGGAGTCTTTCTGGGTCAGGTTAATGGCTAAAGCACTGCTGCTTTTGTAAAGAGGAATACAGGTGTTACAAATTCAGTCATGAAAATACTCGTGAGTGTCACCCTGAATGACTCACCCAATGGACTGGCAGAATAGTTGCCTCCCTGTGAGTTGTGGTGCTTGATGACCACCTACTATAAATTGTTATGGGTAGTAGCAGAAAAAAGCTGATCATCCAATGTAAGCTGCCAGGACTAATTTTTGTTTGAAATTTGATGTAAAGAAGTGAGGTTATTAACCCTTCCTTTTTTTCCCCCAAATTGCTAATAGAAATTTCTGAACAGTTTTAGTGAAATATATAAAGGGAGATAAAATATGGGTCACTTTTAAGTGGAGGAAAAAAAATGCTTCAAACTAAGTTTTACTTGTCAGAGATAGTCTGGCTAAAACATTATGCTCATTTTGGATATGGGTTGTTATTGCTGGTTTTTTGTGTTTGTTTTTTTCTTTCCTGTCATTGAAATTCATGCTGAGACACATATTACAAAATGACAAAGGGGAATTGATACAAGTTGAGAATTTTTTATTTACTAATCTATAAATTGTATCACAGGAGAACTGCTTTTGAAAAATTGTGGTTCTTCTCCTCAAAACGTGGGAAAAAAATGTAGTTGAGACTTCTGATATGCTTGATTCTGTTAGAACTGAGGCTCATTTGCAATTCTGTGAAATATTAGCTTTTCTCCATATAGAAGAAATCATTTAGCAATAAAACCTGATTTTTTGATTCTGCCTTTTTAAAAAATCTTGTTTTAAATTCCTGACCTAACTTTGTTGAATTGGATGTCTGTTTAATGCTGTAAACTTTTTTTTTCACTTAAATTTTTGTTGAACTGAGACAATAGTTAAATTTTGTATATGGAGATGAGAATTGGCTTACCTTCTCCTCTTAATGCCTGATGCACTGGACTCTATATTTTAATAGTGAAAGTCACCTGTATATTAAGCAAGCTAAATACCACTATCTCAAGTTAAAACTTTCCTGAACTCTTGTGAAGATTATGCTGTTTTTATCTCTATAAAGAAAGCAGCTTTTACAAAAGCCTGTCAAATGTTTCCTGTTAGTAGTCATGGTTGGACTTTCAGAGCAGTTTGAAGAATGGTACTGCCACAGCATTGCTCTTTAAGCCTTTGAATGTATAGAATTTCTTCAAGGCTGTCTGTAGAGAGGAATTTTTTAAAGTCCAGTTTTAAACAGTCTAATCCGTACCAGATCCAGATTTTTTGGATAAAATTGAGGTTTGGCGGTCCTAGTCCTGGTTGTGTTTATTGCGGAAGAGATTTACGAATGTTTCTGGGTGTATGTTCAAATGTTTATTGTTATTCCGCAGTTACAACTTCCGAAATTATTTTTATATGAAGGTTTTATTAGTTGGTGCAAGAATTTGTGTGGAAATAAGCTATTACAGGATTATGACAAGAGGGAAGGAACTGGTTCTCTTTTAGGGACTATGACTGTTGAAAATAATTTTTCTAAAGGTAAAAATGTTTGACATCATTTGCAATTTGTATGCACATGCGAGTCTTGTCTCTAGGTAAAATACTTCATTTAATCAATCCCTGGTAATTCCTCATTTGTTTGAAATGCCCAAATCTGTTTAAATACTTAGAATCCCTATTGTTTTGTTTGCTAAATCTGACAGTATACTGAAACATGACCGCTAAATTGCTTCTGTTCATTTTGTCCGTGTTTTTTTGTGGTCTACCATTTGCATGGTAAACTACTTAAGCCCTTTTTCTAATTAAGTACTGTTAAATCAGCTAATGCTGTGTTATGTGGGTCACTGACTATAAAATGATGTATACAACTCAATTATCTGAACAGAAGGAATGATGTGAAGAGGGGAATAGTGTTATATTTTCTGAAAAGTAGGTTTTTGCCAGTTTTTGCTTTCTTAATGCTTGGGATTTTTTTCCTTAAGACATTGCATACATTGAACAGTTGAGATTTAAACTTAAAATATCTTCCTGAAAGGACAAAGTTCACACTTCTGTTTTTTTCTTTTTATAATTCAGAATAAGTCTTGGTGATTCTGTCAAGTTTAGCTGGCTTTATTATTGGAGGAAGGAGGTTTGCATGATGTTTTGCTCATGCCAATGCAGCAGAAATTGTCTGGAGAATTGTGTGGTTCGTAGAAGGATTAGTATTTCCCAGTTAGAGAATATCCTCTCAAAGCTGAAATCACTATTCTCTAATGTGTGGAAAGAACATGGTTTCAGATTATTTTGGGAATTTCTAGGACCTCTTTTTAAAATTAAGATACAGAAACATCTGTGCAAGTGGATTGCAGTATTTGTATCAGTGCTTATGAAAGAGAAAGCTCTTCAGTTGTGGCAGAAATAATGTTACATGTTTATTTCCACAAACCAGAAAATGCCTGTGGAAAATGACTGCTAATCTTAGAGATGCTTATGGAGTATGAAATACATACCTTATTTGTATATTGTTAGTGTCAATACCACTTAGAAATTTGCTAGTAGAGCATGTCTTCCTTAAATGGATTTCCGTCAGGAATAGAATAGGTTCTCTTTTTGTGTTGTGTGCAACTCCCTTTTTAACGTGGAATCATATTTACCAGGAACTTCATTTTAGTGACATCTAAGTGTGTCAGATTTATTTCAGAAGAAACATAGTTTTTCAAAGGACTTCCACCCATTTGCTGTTTTCATTTTTATGACTCCTCTTTTCCTTCAGTATTTTTTTTTTCCTTTTCATTCCAGCCTCTCCTGTTTCTGATATTCGGTAATATGGTGCTGTCTCACAGATATTACTGTTGCCTGGAAGGGCTCAGGAGTTGCATGGAAAATGAGAATATACTGATCTTATGCTTAGGGCACACTTCACTTCTTGAGATTGTTCTCTTCCTCAACATTAATTCTTTTGTCTCATTCTATGCATGATGTATTTTTGTTCCTATGCTCATGATAACCAATTTCTTTGCTCAGAATGTATTTTGTTGAAGCTGGATTTGAATGTCACATCTATTTCTTCTTGTTTCAGAAGAGTGAAATTCTTTCCTCTGATGTCTACCTCTGGTGAGCAGTCACGTCTGAAGAGTGCTTAACAGTGCTAATAAAATTAGGCAGGATTTTGTTAACTGTCTCAGTTGAGTACTAAATAAGCTTCTGTAGAAATTTATTTAGTTAATTTTTATTGCCACATCCTCACAGTAAATTCTGTTTTTGCTGTCTTCCCAGCTATCTTTGTCATATATTTTAGTACTTTGCCAGGATGCCTCCCATACATATGTTTGTGTTTGCAGTTAAGATGGAGTTTAAAGCCTTGTTTTTATACTCCAAGACAAATTCTGACACAGCTGCTTTACAGAGACTGTGTGCAGTCAACCTAACCATGTTAGGTAATCCTTTGGTGTAAGCTCACATTTCTTAATCTCCTGTCCCTTTAGTCCCCTTACTTCCTATGACCCAAGAGTTGTTCCCCTTTGAGTGGTGAACACAGTTGAGTTTTGGCAGTATGTGGCTCATTATACCCAGGAAGCCATCAAGGATGCCTGGCTGTGATACTGTTAGTATCATACTTGACTATTTACTGAAGTTTGGGAATCACTAAGACTTCAGCTCCTGCTGCCAGCAGCCACTCCATAGCTGGTGTTTGGTCTCTGAGTTAAATACTACTAGAAGCCATGAAATGACTCCATGTGGCATTTAGTGCCATGGTCTGGTTGACAAGATGGTGATCAGAGGTTGGACTGTGATCTTGGAGGTCCTTTCCAACCTTGAAGATTCTGTGATTCTGTTTATTTTAAGCCAGCTATAAATATCTCTCACAGGTAGGCCATTATTACAGTGGAAACTTGTGGGAGGCTGAATGTGTTAATATTGATATGACAACCCCCCAAAATGTTATTTATGGGTCTTTCCAAGGCTGAAGTAGATAGCTTTCCATTAACCATAGCTTAGAAAGTTTAGACAACTCTGCCATTTTTTGCTCTGGTTTCTTTCATTAGAATAACCTGTTATACTCAAAAAGTTCAGTGACTACAACATATACAAAGTGCCTCCAAGAAGCACCATCACCTTTGGAGGCAGAAGATACTTCTGTGGAATTGCTCTCAGACTCTCATTCCTTATCTGTATCTTGGGGCAGCAGCTGTGTAGTCAGAAGCAAGATCTCTTTGTCTGTGCTGATGCTATGACACAATGTTGACTTGATCATACTAAAGTGAGAAGTTGCTTCACTTACCTGTGTTGCAGGCTATGAATGCTCTTAATGGGGAATTAGGAGGAAAGAACAGGTTGCCTTATAGGCAGTGATGACTGTTTGCATGTTGCTCCTAGTTCGTCACCTTTTTAGTCCTGAAAATGTTTTGTAGAAATCTGATTGCAAAACTGAGGTAATTACAATGTAAGTGTAATTACAGGAGGATGTTTATGAGACTTCTGACACCATACGTCATCCCCATATAATACTGTGGGGATACTCCCAGTTTCAGGCACTATTTTCTTGGGCAGGAGTCCACTGCTGCGTTATGGACTGGTTTTTGTTTAGACGAAGAAAAGTGATGCCACTTGGATTTGTTTTTTAACTCTGGGCTTTGTTGTTCAGTTGAATACTGCCACTTACCCAGAAGCTTTAAAATAATTTCTATAAAATGTTACATTTAGCTGTGGTGACTCTTATCCCGGGGGAGCATTCTCAATGGTAGCCAGTGGTATTTTAATGACTGTAGTTATTGCACTACAGCCTGAAAGGTTGGACATTTTAGGATTGTACTATTCTATTAATGTATTTTATTGTTTTTATTGTTTCCAAAGCTGTTCCATAGCAATTAGAAAAGGCTGTCCTATTTCTTAGTGTTGAGAAGGTTTTGATAATAAAAGTGTACTGATCTTCAGCTTTGAGGCTACAGCCTGCTAGGCTTAGATAATTGAAATAAGCAAAGTCTAAGCTTTTTCCACTTGTTTGACAAGTGCATTAGTTTTCAATTCTGACATATTGCCAGTTCTGTTGACTGCACGATATGTATATCCAATAAATACAGATGTACAGGTGTGGTCATCTGTCTTGCCATGTTTGTCACCAGAAAGTCTTCCACAATGGAAGAACATTTTAAGTATAGACTAGATAAGCAATTTGAGATGTTATGGTTGGTATAAACTTTCTAGTAAAACAGATGTCAGGTGATGCTTTTCTAAGCTCTGCTCTGAAATACTGTCTATAGAATGATTTCATAAAATAGTCTAATATTATTTAAAGAGAATATGTTTCTGTAATGAAAAATATTTTATGACTTAACATTTTTCCAGTGGAAGAACTATGCAGATTAGTGGTGACTTGAAAAAATTCCCAGTGAGAGAGCATGTTTCTGTGAGCAAATGATGAGCAGTACCTCCCCTCTCTCAGATGCCTTTTGGCTTTTAATCTTTTATATCAAGTTCCATATTCCAGGCAGCCAGCATTTGTGTCATCAGTTTACCAAGTTCAAGAGCTGTTAGAACTTTTTTTCTCTGGTTGGAAAGAGTTTTTCTTGCCCCTCTTCCAAAACTTCTACAAACAACCAAATATCACTACTTTGTGAGCTTCATTTTCAGTCAAATTTGACAGATAATTTATGCATGTATGCTCATAAACCAGATGTTTCAATATTGATTCCTTTGTATGTTAGAGGACAACCACACATTTTTCACACTTGAATTTCATAGATTGCTAGGTATTCCTAGACAAAAATGGGTTAGTTTCTTTTCATCACAAAGGCTCTCTGATTATTGATATAGACCTGCTGTAGGCCTGGTTTGATTTTAGGTTGATCTTTTTTTAAATAAGGAAGGCTGTTACAGTAGTTTTTTTTGGATGCCACCCATGCCCTGTATAATGTTATCAGTACAGCACTTACTCTACAGGCAGCACCCCATCCACAGGCCCTCTCCCAGCTGATGAACTGCCAGTTAATAGCCACAGCTTTTGCTGATAGTCCTTAGAAGTGCTTCATCTTATACTCTGTATGATTAAATTTTACTGTTTGGGGGGGGGGGGGGTTTGTACAGTTTTCAAGGTGTTCTAGTACAATATCCCATTTCTATTTTGGTGTCCAGCTTTGTGTTCTCATCAGAATTTACCGCTATTCTGTAAAACATTTTTGTGGTTATTACTGTTCAATGGTGTGGATGATCCTCACTTCACCCAGGCCCTAGTCCTGTGTAGTCCCCAGCTGTAAGTGTAGTTGGTTTTACTGGCCAGCCTGCAGGCTTGCCATGCTCGGTGTCATCCAGACACATCACAGCTTCCATGCTTTCATTATCTGGCACTTCTCCACAAAAAAGCACATTTGTTGTTCCACTCCGGATTTTATTTGGTTCCCTGCACTACAATGCAGGGCAATAGAATCATAAAATGGTTTAGGTTGACAATTACATTTAAGGTTGTCAAGTCCAACATTAACCCAGCACTGCATAATATTGTATATATGTAGTTCTTTTGTTCTGCTTGAAAGGAAAAGATAACAGACTTGAGAATCTCTATTTGTGGAATATAAGCACCACTCTCCTGACACACACACATTTCCCTACACACCAGCTCATGTAACGCTCTTAATCATTTTTGGGGACTGATACAGAAATAACACTTTATGCTGCAGTGCAGTGTGTGGTCCTGCTGCTGGATTGATCTTGGGCCTAGCTCATGGTTCTGTTACTCCTTAATAAAGAGTAGACTAAGAGCTACTTTTTTGTGTTGACTCACTCTGATCTCAAGTGGGAAGGTTCTCAAGGTAAGGTGTGTTGATGATCAGATTTTTCTGGTCTTTTGTTAGACTTGCATGTCAGTAAAGAACAGGATGAGCCGGCTTAGTTTTGAGAACACAGTGTCAGCCTTGATTTTTCCGTGGAAGTCTTTTGCCAGCATGAATGCACAAAAATGCTTTCCCAGGAGGAAGACAATAGAAAGCAACTTTTCATAGCTGAAATTGGTAATATAAACAGTGGAACAGCAGAGAAGGATCTTATTAAAATGTTGGTACAGAGTTCTCACTTATGGTAGCCTTGAGAGAACAAAAGGTAGAGATGGAGCTGCAAGTAGTGTTTAAAGATCTTTTCACGTGTCTTACAAAAGAAACTCTTTCTCTGTTAGGTTGTGGTGTTTGTTTTATTTCCCTTTCCATGTATTTAGGTTGTGGCAATTTAAACAATATTAAAGATGGAGCAAAGGACACATTGCATAAGAGGTTGCTGCTTGTTGTATTTTGTCTGGGTAACTTAACAGCTATGGCTTATTTTTCCTTCATGGAAGAGAAGCCATTTTAATTAATAGAAGCTTTTTCTTCTAGAATAATCCTGCATCATTCCCACCATAGTTGTGTAGATTGTGTTATTTTGCATACACTTAAGAATGAAGCTGTATAGGAAACTTGAACCCTGATTTATTATTTTTTTAACAGTGTGTAGCACTGTATTTAATATGATAATCTGATTCAAGTTTTCCTTTCTAATGCCTAGAATAAAACCATCAGTATTTGCAATTTGTAGATAAATAGATTGCTTTTTCTCATTTTGTAGATGTTTTTTAACATATTAGTGATATTAGTAGATATCTTGATTGTTCCAACAAGTAAGTCTTATTTTCTGTAACAGTTGGGGCTTTGTTAACTTCTAATCTCTTATTACTAACAGAGCACAGAAACTGAAGTTTGTAATTCCAAGTACTTTGCATTCCCAAGAAGAAAAAAGCCAGCATAGTCCCATAACAAAGCATTTTTATTCTGTTTGTATTAACATAGAGTGAAGGGGTAGAAACCTTTTCAGCTTTCTAAATGGGGCAATATTTAGGAAATAGTCTATACACAATAAAATAGCACTGCATCTATCTTGAAACAGAGAGGACACAGTCTTGTGCCTTTTGAACTGATAAGGCAAGCTATAGTGTCATGAGTGAAGGATGGTATGGCATGGGATGGCAGCAAAGCTTGTCAGAGAAAGAGCGTTGCATTTTCTGTAGTATCATCGCAAATATATGAGTCAGTTACTACAGTGTAAAAATTTTTGGTTATGGGCTATATCTTTACTGCTTCAGAGTTAGTAGTTCAACTGTTGAGGGAGGGAGGAATTTATTAATGCATATAGCAAGAGAAATCTAAGATGCAGATTGCTGTATCTCAGTTTGGGTAGGGTTAGGCACACTCATAGAATCTTACAGATTTTTTGCTTGTTCATGCCATGTTTAAATGACGAGTGTTACAGTTAGGAGTAACCACTTGTTATGCAGAGAGAAGCAATGATGGGGGCAGTTGATGTGGTAATTGTTTATTCTACATAAGCAAACTGAGATATGTTAGGTTTCTGAAGTCCTAAAATACCTGACTTCAAGAGTGAAGTATTTTTGCTGATCGGTGTGTGCCCTACGTAGAAGGAAGGTTTTGGTGATGATAAAGTGGTTGTCAGGTCACGGTTTATTCTAGAATTACTTGATTTTTGTCTCTTTAGCTTAACATGGATATATGAAAAACATAGCAGTTACATGGCTTGTTTCATGTCTTTGATGTGCAATGGAAGGTTTTCTATGCAGATTTGATTAGTGAAAATGGTGTTACATAGTTAAGTTGTTCTGATGACTTCTGGTCCAGTGAGGAATGGGAATTAATATTGTGTCATTGACTGGATTTAGAGTAATTTTCTGTGAAGAACAGTATCAGATTTAATTTTGTCTAGTGGTATATAGATTCCTAGTAGAAGTTAGAAGTGATGTTGCTAAGTGGAAGACAAATGTTTCATCTGTGCTTGAGGCTTTTTGTGCTTTGGGCTTTGCTGTTGCGCTTTTCCCGGGTTTATGGTAACAAGCCAAATACAAAGACTTCATGGAAGCATGACCTAACATGGCCTCAACCTATGTATGGTAGGGTTTTATTCTCAATGTGTCAGGAAGAAGTTTACCCACATTTTGTCAACTTCAACTGTATTTGTTATGCCTAATGTGCTCAGAACCTTCAAAACTTTGTTGAAATAGACACATTGAGCAGATAGGATTTACCTGGCAGCATAGCACATGGTTTGACAAAATCTGTCACCCTTCTGAAATTACAAGGTTAGCAGTGTTTTCACAGAAATCTGTTGCTAAACAACCTTTTCCCCTTTGCCTTTTTCTGATGGATTTCTGTTTATGCTTGAAAGTCGGATATTTAAGGTCTTCTGACCTTGGAAATTGATCCATTTGAATTCTCTAGAGCCCAGGCTTGGGAACCTTTAGATCCTGCTCTGAGGTTTACTTGGTCAGCACGTGTAGTTCTTCTCCTGTTTTGTTTTGAATTTTCTCTTTAGTTGTCTGTTTGGTTTTATACTGAAGGAAACATGTAATAGGCTGAACTGAACAAATTATGTTTTGTTTTAAATGCCAGAAACTTGACATGCAGTGTTGGTTCTTGGCTATGTCTGGGAATGGGAGAAACACAGGAAAGTTCACTTAGGCAAATCTAAGTGATGATGAAATTGGCGAGTGTTTTCCTAGGGTAAAAAAAGGTATTCTGTGCTTGCCTCTCTCCCCGTAACTGCTAAAGCTCAGAATTGGTGTTTAAATGATCATAGAAAACACTTATAAAGAATTACCTTGTGTATTCGTGTAATTCTAAGCACACTGAAATACCTTATAGTGCTTTTTCTGTTCCATTTTTCTGAAAGGAAAAAGCAGCAACATCTTGCATATGAAAGCACCTTTGTTATCATATTTGGCCTACAAGACACATTGCTGACCTGTAATCCTGGTATATTGGTATTGAATGTCCATCTAGGGATGTTTAAAGAAAAAGCTTAACATTTTTAGAGAGCTGGAATAGGGAGAGTGTCTGGAGAGGATGCAAGTTTTAAAATGTTGCAAAATAGACATCTGCTAATTGATTTTCAATTTTGGGTCTTAGAAAAGTAGTAATAACCTATTTAAAACAGCCTCTCATGACTTTGGTTTGATCTTATTGGCATCACTGGAAGTAATTGTGGCAATTAGAGCTGTGATCTGCTCTCTTATTGACACATGGGAGAATGGGAAAAATTAATTTAAGTAATAGATTTGATGTGTATTGATTTATTGCTTGCTGTAACTTGAAGGAAAAGTATGGGCTTTCTCATTTATTTATTAATTCCAAGGAATTGCCAAGGTGATTTCTTTTCTTAGCTTAGCTTTGTTCTATAACCTAGAGAATTTTTGAACTAAGATGATAGGACAATCCAATACATTACATCATTTGACTGAGTTTAATGTGAGCTCCCTGGAGTGGAACTTCTTAAATCAATAGCTTTAGAGCCACTCATTTTTGAAGGAAATGGCACCAACCAATAATGACAAGCTAGCAATAAAAGAGGAATAGCCTTTTTGGAGGGATTTCAAAAGAATAAGCGTGTTCTTAGATCTTTTGATGTGTAATCATTTTAGAGACACTGGAACTACTTAGCTAATGTTGAAGAGACCAAACCAGAAAGCAGGTTAAATGCTGGCTCGGTATAAAATGGGAGAGATGCGAGATTTTTGCAATGTGATCAAATGTGATCAAAAATATCCAGAGTTAGATGCATAGTACTTTAAAGTAACACACAGTTCTAGATCACCTTTAAACCTAAGTCTGGGGAGTTCATTAGCTTGTGGAAATTTGAGTACCAGTACAAAAACAAAGGTAACTGAAGAACAGTGTGAAAAAGTTTTAAAAGGCTATGAGTACAGGTTGTCTCATTGGGGTTTTTTTGTGCTTCACTAGATGGAACCTTCTCAGTTAGAAGACTTTTCCTATCTGCATGCCTACAGATAAAGTTCAAAATTCATTAATCTCTTCAGCACTCTATTTTTATTTTTTTTTTTAGAAATCTTTTGTTTGCTTTCACAGCATCTTACAGAGATGTGGTGAAGAAACTTTCTTAGCTGATATTAATCTTTGTTTTATGAGGTGTAGAATAAGCAGCTTGATTTGTGTGTTGCACAACCCTTTTGGTGGTAATGGTGGCTCTACTCTCACAAGTGGAAATTCTAACATGTGCCAGCAGTTTTGTACTGAAGATGCAGTTTTTCCGTGTCTGTTTTTTCCCCTGAGAGGAAGAGACTTTATGAAATGAATTTGCCTATACACTGGCATCTGTCACGTGTTTGAGGCAATGGTGACTGTTTTAAGTTACTCGTGTGCTTGGGGCTGCCAAACAAGGATTAAATCCCCTGTAAGCAGCAGGGTCGAGGCCAGGATTTCAGCAGATGATCCCAAGTCATGGCATTCTGACACTTTTCAGCAGTGGCCACTGTGGTGGCCCCAGGGACTAGGAACTTCAGTGATGTTCCTTTTTGTGTGCCAGGCAGGATTTTAGGAGCATGTGCTCTGCTAAACAGCGTGGCACCTGTGTGGGTATGACAGAGGTGGAACTTGCTGGTTTTGCCAGACTTTCATTATATGTTGTTTGGAAAAATACATTTGCCATAAGGAGATTGAATATCCTATAAATCAAATGCCTTCAACCAGATCCGTACACTTCAAAAACACTTCTGTCAGTGGAACCTGAATGCTTAGAGTGTGTGGATGGCTCCTTGTAAGGTGAGAGCTGGAATTGTTGGTCTGCTCGTTTCTTGGCCTGGCAGCAGGGGCTCTGCAGCCATTTGAGAGCAAACCATATCAGCTTTATCTGCTTGCACCTCTGGCGCTGGGGAAAGCCTGCTCTGGGTGCTGCCCTGTCTGTGGGGAGCTCCGTGCTGGGCCTGGCTGTGGCCAGGCGCTCCTGCCCTGCCTTTGCAGTGGAGCCCTGGCTTCGCTCTGGTGCTTCCCCCTGGGGCCTCACAGCCAGGCCCTTGTGGGGCCCTGAGGGGCCGGCCTGGCCCAGCCATGGCGAGTGGCCCCCGTGGTGCCCCGTGCCTGGAGCTTCGTGCCGAGGTGGGTTTATCCTGGTGCGCGGCCTCCTTCGGCCAGCGCCTCAGCATGTTAGCTGTGATCCGCAGTCCTTTGGCCTGTACGGACTTCCTCCGTGCTCCTTTGCTTTTGTTTAATTTTGCTTTCTCTAACAGATCCTATCATCTAGAATTGTTTTCATTTTATATTGTAAGTACAAGAGAGTATTATGGAGTTCAGTGTCTTTACAGAGAGCAAAGGTTTTATGAGCTTTAGGTTTCCTTCCAGGGATGTGCAATTTTTTTTTTGCCCCCTAAAATAGGTCTAACCTCTTCAATATATACTCATCTGTTTGCTGGCTCTTCACCTGTTTTACCAGACAGTCTTCAGTTTAATTCGCTTAGCAAATCCCATGGTGAATAAATGAAGTATAGGTATTTCCTGGAGGGCTTGCAAGATTCATGGTGTGGCCCTTGGTGTCCCTGCGTTTCTAAGATGTACCTGAGGTACACCAAGCTTGTAAATCATAGGACATCAAGACAAAGCCATGTTTTTTTCATGAGATTATTCCTAACTATTGAATATTTGGTAAATCTAATGCTGTATTAATCTTTATAATATTTAGAAATGCCTAGACTTTCAATGAGACGTCAATGAGGATGTTGATACTAACGTGACAGATTAAAAGGGAAACAAAACTCAAACCAAAACATTTAAGACATGGAATTTGGTTGTGTTTTATCCACAAGTTTTCCAGCTAACGTCACATTTGAGGAAAATCCTTTTCCATGTGTCCAGTTTCATATCTGTGCCGATGTATGAAACAAGGCATGAAAGGTTTTATAAATAATGTTTCACTTACTGCAAATATGTAAAATTAAAATGGAAACATTAGGAATAGGCAGATTTCTATACCACTAAGAACAAAACCAGTATGCTCTTCCTTCATTGTTCTGGTATCTATATTGTAAAAAATCTGACTTTTTGTTGCACTCTCTCCAAAACTGAAACAAAGACAGTGTCTGAGAATTAGAAGAATTACCTTATGCTGATTAAATTGAGAGAAACCTAGAAATGAACATTTCATGGCATGGAACCACAGGCAGCTGCAGCAATGCACATTCCATATAATGGATAACTAAAAGCAAGTTGCATCTCAGTGTTGACACCAGTAAAATTCATGTGCCATCTCTAAATCTATATCTGAGTATTTTTTAGACATGCTCTGTGTTACTGTATTATGGGATTTAAATACTGTTAGAGTTTAAAATCAACCTTCAAAGTATTTATTTTCTTTACTTCAAAGAGTGAATTTGAATATAATTGTTGCTAGGTATTAAATCTGATTTTCACTCTTGTGACCAGTGATAGGACTTGAGAAAATGGTATGAAGCTGAGTCACAGGAGGTGTGAGCTGGGTATCAGAAGGTTTTTACCCAGAGGGAGATTGAGTGCTGGAATAAGCTCCCCAGGGAAGAGGGCACAGCACCAAGCCTGACAGAGTTCAAGAAGTGTTTGGACAATGCTCTCAGGCACATGGTGTGACTTGTGGGGTGACCTGCCCAGGGCCATGAGTTGGATTTAATGATCTTGATGGGTCCTTTCCAACTCAGTGTATTCAGTGATTCTGTGATTCTGCTAGTATTAAAGTATGGAGGCCCTTAAAATGGTCAGCAGCATATAATAACAAGGAGAGGGGAAATTACTTGCTTAATTGGAGGACATGGGTATTTGTTCGATGGTAAGAGTCTTCCAGCATGAGTTGCTTTATGGCATGTTGTCGCTCTTGTCTCCATGGTCTAGTTCACTTCCCTTTGCACAGACACAAAGAGAAAGCTCTTTCTAAAGTTCATTGTATTTCAGTTCCCTGAGGAAATGCTCAGGATCTGAAGAGTTCTCTGAGAGGGTAGGGGAGAGGTAACTCTGAGAGGTAGCTCTGTAGGGGCTATTTCTGCAATAAGACAAAGTAGAAAATATGATTGTAACCTCTGTGCTTTCAGTAGAGCTGAAGCAAGCACCTTCATCAGCTGGACACACTGGTGTTGTAGAGGCATTATATTTTTATTGTTCATTTGTCTTGAGTGAAACATCAGTTATTTCTCAAGTACCCAAAACTGAGATTTTCTAAACCAGCGAATTTTGATACTCAATTTACAGACTCATAGCAAAGTGACTTTTAAGAATTGCTATTAAGGAAATCTAAGCAGCTTACAAAGAAAAATACTACAGTTCTTACAGGGACACTACATTGATGTAACTTTTATATTTGGGACTTAGCAAGCCTTTCATTTCAAAATAGCTCCATTGGAATAAATGAAAACATGCAAGTTATTTTGTTTTTTCTCCCCATTAACAGTCCAATGGAGCATTGCTCCTTACAAGGACACACATTTGGTTTTATGTAGAGCTAAGGCATCATTTTATAGTCTTTTTAAGAGTATGTGGGAGGGATGATACAGATTCTAATACAGATGATTTAACATATGTATTTTACTCAGGTTTTATGGTACTTGCTTTGTTTTCACTCAAGATTTTGACTAAATATATACAAATGAAATCATGGTGTGCTTTGGATGTTGGTACCTTTGAAATAGAGCTTAGTACTTTGAGTCAAGAGAGGATGCTGTGTATGTGTATGGTGTGTGTGCAAATGAAATCTGAACTTGTGTCCAGGAAGTATTTTTCACATATTAACATTATTTGGAGGTGTAGTTTTTTGATAGGACTTTTTTGTAGGACTTCAACACTTCTCATTTGAAAGGATTTATGTTAAGTGCAAATACATTTTGGCATAGCTTCTAGACTTCCCTCTTCTTGTAAATGTAAAAGTTCACCCAAATTGCAAATGAACCCATTACCTGTTTAATAGCCTCCTGCCAGTGTCCTTGCAAAAGCATCTGGAGGTTTTATTTCTAGCAGTTTGCAGTTGAATTCAATTTTCTTCCTTCTATAATGTTATATCTTCATTTAAAAAAAACAACACAAAACAAAACAACAACCAAAACAAGCAACAAAAAAACCCCTACTCAAACCCCGATGTTCTTGGGTATTTGAATGTTGTCCATAATACATCTCCTGAAGGGTGATACCTCAACAATAGCAGATTTAACTCCATGTGATGAACTTGATGCATAATGTTCTTCCTCCTTGCATGTGCCAGAACTTTTCGAACTGGTGTGAGCATTGCTTTCCTTCTGCTGGTGGGTCCAGTGCCATTTGCACCTCACAGTGCCCCCATTGAGTAGAGGCAGTGGCTCAGCTGTAGTTAAAATGTTCCAGCTGCCACCGGATAGCCTCTTGCATAAGCACATAATCAACTTACATTAAGAAACAAAGTAAGTAATTATCTCTTCCTATCGGAATACTTGCTCCATTTGAATTCAATGTACAATGTATAATTGACCCCTTAGGAGTCATGGGTTCTAGAAAGAGAACTAACAGATTAACTGGTAGATTCACAATCTTGCTCTGCACTAGACCTACAGTAGCTGTTTGTATCCAGGGACATGGTGGTAGGATATGGTAACTGATATAGTTGCTGTGACAAGGCCCCAGATGCAGTCTTATTCTAAAAAGTAAAATAAATGTAAAAATATTTTCTGCTTTCCTTGGTTTCAGTCATAGCTGCTTATTTAAAAGAAAAAATGTTGAGTTTCCTTTTTCATTTGTACTGTGCCTCCTAAGACAATTTAAGTTGGGATCTGTGCCTGGTATTCCCTCTGTCTTTAGTGTAGTTGTATTTTATTTCTGAGGAATTGTCTAATAGAATGCCTCGAAAAATCAAGATAGATTCATTGTTTCTAGGTGGCAAAAGTAAATTACTTTCCCCTCCTAACATTCTCTCCTAATTATGGATTGTATCTTCTTATATTTAGAGGAGGGGAAAAAAAGGAAAGTATTAGGAAGTGGACAGAAATAACTCATGTAAGACATTGTACTCCCAACCAGGGCACTGCCAAGGATTACTTATCTCATTTGTAGTAATACTCCTTGGGCTATCACCTGAAGTTTTATTTTTGGCATTATCCTTTTGGTATCTTGCCGCATTTTCATTGCCTGCAGGACAGTTGATCCTGCCTGTAGGATACATGTCCTGAAGAGTGCCCCATATCATCAAAACACATTTGGAAACGTGGATTTTACGAAACTGATAGTATGCTCTTCTGCACAAGTCAGACATGCTTCATTCATTAGGAGTGTGTATTTTTATGGGTGAAGTAGGATTTGTAGAATCTTGTTATTTTACTGCATGTTGGTGGGAACAAAGAATTTAGTCTAGAACAATGATTTCTGATTTGATTTAGATACTGCCTTTGGCTTTCAACATTTTTAAAGGTTTAAGGTAAAGAATTAACTGATAGAATAAATGTCTTGAATGGTTAGACTTTTGTTTACAAACATAGTTATGACTGAAATTGGCCTGCTAATCAATAAACTCATGTTAGTTGATTTACAGAGAGCATAGAATTGCCTCTCCTTATAATTACTGAATTCTAGGCGTTTTTCCGTTTATGCAGCCAGCTTATATGTGGAAGTTGTTTGGTCTAAACCTCTGCTCAGAATATGGACCGTTTTACAGTTCATTGAATTTTGAAGTCGATCATACTGCTCAGTAAATCTGATTCACACTTCCTTATTGATAGATATTATCAAATGATTACAAAGTACAGAAGTGTTGTATACTTTTGAAAAGAGCAATATTTGAAATATATGTTACAGTATAACAGTATTGAATATTCATTTTAGACTTAGTTCTTCTTTCCTGCACACAGATGTAAAAAAACCCAACAAAACCCACAGCATGACAAGATAGTTCAAAAGTCCTCATTGCTTTTCCTAACCCAATTTTGCAGCAACTGAGAATTTGCAGTTTGGGGGATTTTTTTTTGCTCGGACTGACTACAGGAATTTCTAGTTCAACAGGAAAAGACAGATGAGGGGGTGCATGGTTTTCTGGGAATTAGTTTTATTAAGCAGGAAAGCTGAATATTTTAAAAGAACATTTGTCTATTGGACAGTTTTCAAAAGGAGCACTAAAGAAAATCTATTAAAAATACTTTCTTTGCTGTTGTAATAATTCCATTTCTTAAGTATGTGTATTTATTTAGGAAACAAAAAAAAATTGTTACCAAATGTGCTTTTTATGGTTATCTAGCTATTTCCCTTTAAGTTCTTTAGCCTGTCATACACAGCAGATTAAAATAGATAATCCTGATGATTCTGGTTCAGAAGTTTTTTGATACTTGTTCATTTGGAATAATATCTCTCAGGTATCATTCTTCTATTCTAAAGGCAAATTGTTCGTTTTGCTTTTTTTTCCCCCTAAGATAATCTGTCATAGAGGCTGTCCAAAAGCCTGGTATACTCAGCTTGGTTTATTAAGGGTCTGTAGGGCCTGTGATGTCCTTAAGTATATGTATGCTTTTTCAAATTTGCTAAATACGGGGTCTTTCCTGTCAGCATGTACTGGGAGTTTACTTATACTTGGGTTTCCCAAAATGTGGGCTATAGAGACTGTCAGCCTTCTATAAGCAACTTTGGCTAATGTTGGCTTCCCTTCTGGTCTTTCATTTGAGGAGAAAATGGGGTTAGGATTTTTTTTTTCTTATTTTTTTCCTTTTTTTATCATTGGAAAGGGAAGGAATGGCAGCCTTTGAAGTCTGAGAAACAGTTCTTTAGGGAGATTTTTAAAGATGTGGGTTGGTGTTGTGGAGTGTGTCTGTCTAGGGGAAGAAATGGTGATTTTTCTTAGATTCTAGAGTCCTGACAGAGTTTTATGGCAAAAAGAGACTATCCCATCACAAGTTCTTTTTAGGGAATGGTGTGTTTTAACTACTTGCCTCCATCCCTCCCCACATCAAAGAAATCACAGCAGTTAATCAAAGCCTAAAAGTCGGTGACTTCCCTTATGTTTTTATGTATGCTTTTGCAGCTGCATAGAAATCAGCAGCATCAAAAGGTTGTTAAACCTCTTCTCTGAATCACTGAATGACAGACGTGTGAAGGTTGAGATTACACTTATCGTCTCATCCCAGACAAACCTGCATAACCTCCTTTGCCTTTATTATCAAAATCATGGCAAGACAGAATATATTAATCTCAATGTACAGTACAGTTCTAGACTTGATAGAAAAATCTTTCTTTAAAAATAGCTTTCCTTTTCTGCATGAAGGACACAGAACAGTTTTGATATATTGAAGTGCAATGTGGATATTTTGTCTTCCACATATAAATAAAAGGAGGTATATGGATCATTGAAAGCTTAAAAACGGTCCCCCTACTGTATAATTATACTGGTGCAAGTCCCACAGTAACATTTTAAAGTGGGAAGTAGCTACAGTTCTTGCTGAAATAAAACAATTAGAGCCATCTTTGCTTCTGACCAAGAGATGGTCTTTCACACTGTACTTAGTCTACTGGAGCTGGACTTCACATGTATTGGGTGTACTGTGTTGACCTTACTTTGAGTTCTCTGGCTATTATTAATGCTTTTATTAGTAGTATTTTGCAAGTATGAAATGTTTACTCAGGGTGTCCAGTTGTTGTAAATCAACTTGTAGTACCTTACAGGTGACTGACTATATGTTGAGAAGAAGTATTTTATTCAAGTGTTCCTCACCCTTGCTGTATCAGAAATTTCTTCTGAATTATTAATGATACCTTGATATAAAATTCATCCTGTCTTCACTGAACTGTTTAAGATGATTAACTGAAAGTCTGTCCTTGAGTTCTGGTGTCCTGCTTGTTCAGGGGTGCGTTAGATACTGGGGTTTCTCTGACTTCAGTTGCCGAAGAGTTTAGTTATAAACCTTTATTTTCGCTGTTTTAAATGCTAAACATTGACTATTTTAATTTCTTGAGTTTGTGATTTAGTTACTTGTATAATAGATGCTCTGGACTTTCTAGATTTTTTTTTAGCTTCTAACTGAGCAGTTGACTTAATATTTTGTAATTAATTTTTTAAATGTTACATATGTTTTTCTGTATGTGACTATATGACAAAGGAAATAACTCTAATGTAAAATAATGGTTTTGTATGCATATCTAACTTTTAAAATACAGCTAATAGCAAATGCAGATAAAGTTTATTTTTGTAAATATGTGACTGGTTACTGTAAAACTTGAAGTCTTTTGATGTTTCTAAAAGTACAAAGTTGTGAAATATTTATTGTACTTCAGATCGTTCAGTTGCAAATCTTTAAATCTGTTCTTTGAGAGTAAAAGCAAATATTAAAAAGCTCACTGCATCAAAAGAGCTGTAAAGTAATATTTAATCTTAATGGAATTCACATTCCCCAAGTGCAGTGAAAACAAAAGGGTTTCTAAAATCTTGTGGTTACTGGTGTCATAAGATTTTTATGGATCATGAGTAGGTTTACTCATACTCCTGATGTGAACACTCAAAGGTATACCATTTTATAAGTTTAAAATTCTTGTCTTTCATCAGTGTAGACTTTATCTGAAGTCAGATTTATCATCCTGATGCCTGCTTATTTTGGAAAATTTAAAAGATCTTCACTACTATGCATGAGGATTGAATGTGGCATTTCATCAGCAACACCTATGTGATAGTAGGTAAAACCGTAAAATACAGTTTGTGAACTCTTATCTGAATCAGTACATGGCTTTTTCCTCTCAAATACTACAACACATGGTATTGCTGTCCAGTATAGGAAGAAGTAATAGGCTAAAATTTTATACTCCTTGAATGTTTCAGAACTGTACTTGAATACTATTGTATAGTTATGTAAGAGTTAGAAGAATGTTGAAAGTGTTTCAAATAGCTCCAAATAGATGTTTCATTAATCTTATAGCCACCTGTAGTTAGGGTCCCTCCTTCTATCAAAGTGTCTGTGAGTTCATCAAGCAGAATTTGTGTAACATCAGATTTGGTGCTGATGTGCAGCAAAAAGCATGGGGGTGAAGGAAAATGCTAGGTAGCTTCTAATGCTATGTAATTAGTCCATTACTCTGAACAGCCAAGTTATTTTTGAGCTATAAATTTAAGATTTCTTCAAGATGAAGTATAGGGGTGCTGGGGTTATGTTGTGACTTTTTAAATAGCCCTCAAAACGAATTGCATGTAAAAGAGAGAATTTGCAAGTTACACTGCAAGGTGTATGGCAAAATAGAATTACTCATAATTGGAATTTCTCAGTTAGTATTGTCGTTTTGACTAAATCCAGACCTTCCAGGCTGTTGATAAATTTACCAGTAATGCAGGGAGAGCTTGGCACTTGTACCGTACCTGTTTACTTCTGTGGATAGTTCTGTAGACCAATATAGTCTGGCCTTCGGGAGAGTCATTTCAGGACCAGCTGACAGGAGCAAGATCTTAATTTGAAAAATTGTCAAAATGTGACACCTGCCAATTTTACTGGGAATTTCAGTTTCTCCTTATAGATGTGGAAAACTGACAGGGTAGCAATTGCTTTAGAAGTACAGCTTTCAGTAGCACCTGTGTGGTAGTTTTTCTCAATTTTCTCTTTGGTTATTTCCTTCTGATAAGGTTGCAGCCTGACCCCAGGTATATGTGGTAGCATAGCTGCAGATGTATACCAGGAGACTTCTTTTTCAAGTAGTCATTGTGTAGCAAAAAACCACCCAAGAGGGTGTTAGAGTTACTGTTCTTTAAGAAACTGTAGTTCAGTATTAGGTAAGTGTAAATAATTAGAAATGTAAAGATATATATAGAAATGAGTTTATAGCAAATATTCTGTTGCTTCTCCAGTACAAATATTCAACTTAAGATCTATATTATAGTGGATGGAACTGTTCATGTAATAACATTTGGATGTTCTTTGGTCACCGACTTGGTGACCTGCAAGACCAGCATTTTACAGACTGTTAGTTTTGTGGTATCATCACATAATATAACAAGGTTGCCCCACCTTCTGTCAGCTAGAATCATAGCTTCACTCGCTCTGTATCCACTTAGGAATGAAAATCCTTTTGAAGTCTAACAGGCAGTGACCATTAGGACAGCAAGTAATTGCTGCTTGCAATGAAGTTTTGTTACAGATTTAAATGTGATGGCAAGGGTTAACAGTGGGGGGAGGTTTTTTTCATATGAAAACCACATTATATTTTTCTAGTAAAAGTGGGAGTAGAGGCCTGCTGCTCAGCTGTTTGTCAATAGACTGCAGAGTGCAATAGTTAACTATCTATCCTTTATTCTTCCACTGTTTACTTGGACAATTTAGAAACCAGCAAACATGTACATGAGGCATTTTGACTAAGCCCTTTAACTAAGCATAAAGAAGAATATAAAAGCCCATATATTTTAATTGTCTTAATTCTGGAATGCAGATGGGAAATTTAACTCTTCCCCTTTTGTTTGCTAAAATCCTTGTGGAAGATGTTGTCACTCTGGCCAGTTCTGGTCATATCTGATGGTAATGTAATTTACAGTTTTAAATTTAAAGCATATTTTTAGAATGTGTTCCCTTTTGAATAACCTGAAGCTCCTATAAAAACACCATTTAGGAATGGATTTAGTTGCATCTGATCTTGTAAATCTTGGCAATGTGTAGTGTCTCCATATGCATTGCGTTGTTTCTTGGTAAAGATTCACAGCAGGTATTCTTGATTTTTTTACTTCATTTAGTAATTAATAATCTTAATTTAAAAGAAAACAAGTAGTGTGGCATATCTGTGGGTTTATTACTTTTTTTTGAATGAATGAAAGCAATCTGCTGCTTGCCTCCCTCCATCCTCCTGTTTCTTTAGTATCTGTAAAAATTAGTTTTTAAAAATTCAATTTTCTGACCTGAAAATTTTGATTGCTTCAGATTTTTTCTTGTTCAATTACTGCAAATAGAAGTATTGGCAACGAAGAGTAAACAAAAAAGCCCTGCGTTCTGATGTATCTATACAACGCTCTTGAAAATATTTTTGTATATACTGAGTTTGATTGTCACTGCATGTGAATCTTAATGGCCTTTAGTTGCCTGAAAAGTAATGAAATTGCTGTTGTTTTACAACAGCAGTTTTTTTCTTAGTTTCTAAGGAAGCTGTAAATTTCCTCTGCAAAGCTTAATTTCAGCTGTTGGTCTGGAGCTACTTAGAAATAAACTTGATTTTTAATTAATTTAAGTACTAAGGCTGTCAGATATCCTGTGTCTTATGTGACACTTTCTCTTCTAGTTTCTCTTACCACTTCACTTTGCAGTGTGGTTTGTTTCTCATTTGCCTTTCTAATTGCAAGTGAGACTCTTAAAAGGATTTCCATGTAGGGCCAGTCCTTGACTGGGCCTGGGCAGATGTGCAGGAGGCACACGGTGTCCCTGTCCCACTGGCAATGAGGGGCAAAATGTGTTGGATCAGGTACAGTGAGAGGAAGGAGAAGTGTACCAAATGCATTTTTCCTGCTGTCCAGTAATTCACATATGTCACAGATCTGCTTTCTTACCATTGTTCCAGTGATTCCATGAAACTAGATGAGGATTGCATATGTGGATGGAATAGGAGATTTTTATCTGTATCAGTTTTATTGTTACTTTTCATGGAAATAAACAGGAAAACTAAAGAAGATTCACCTGAAGAGAAAGCACAGGCATCACAAATAGCTATACTTAATTGGCCAGTATGTCAGCAGTATTTGGAATTAAAATTGACTGCTTAGAAAAGATCTTAATCTTCCTTGAATAACTGAGGTGAGTTTTTATGTATGTGAAACAAAGAATTATTGTAACTCCATTTAGGAGGAACACAGATCACTGGTTTTGTCATCCAGGAGGTCGAATTATTCAACCATTCAAAGTATAGAGTATGTGGAATTCAGTTAAAAATCATGTTCCAAACTAGAAATCAGAAAGGAGAATTGGACTGTCTTCAAAGTGCTATATTGCCGTCTCCCATTGCCAGCTCATGTGACACAAGTGGAATATAGCTTTATTATGATAGCTTCAGAAACCTTTTACTCTAAAGTGCTCAAGCAGACATAAACTGGAAGGCTGAAATGAAAATTTATTAAGGACACATACAAAAGTGTTAGGTATTTTACAGAAACTTGAACATTTGCTGTTATGACAATGTTTGTTCTAATAGCCGTGAATTACAGAGCTTTGCATCATTTCATCATACTTTTCCATTTCCTCTTCAAAAATTTCACAAAAACTTATTGTAGCCTATTGCTATGAATACATTTCCCCTTCTGTCTGCATGCACATGACTCTCGCAGGAGGTGGAAAGAAAGATCGGAAAACCAGGATTCACCAAATAGTGTAGGTATGGCTTGGTTGGGAAATTTGTGGGCCTGGCACCATATTCTGTACTTAAGATGTACCTGCCTTTGCTAGTAATCACATCTTTTTCCTGAGAGTCATAAATAAAACAATTGGCAGTTAAAGAATGTTTATTATCTTCTTCTCCCTCTGCATATACTTGTGTCCAATGTTCTGTGATTTGTAGGCAATTGATTTGGGAGAGATTTGATTTCAAATGTTATTTCTGGTGAAAATCATCATCCAAGGATTTAAAATGTATTTGCTGAAATGAAAGCCAGTAATAAATAATCTGTGGCAACAGATCCCATTATGGGTGACCCATATGAAATATGTTAATTAGTCATAGGAGTATCTGGGAGAGAGTTGTTCTGGGGTGGGGTTTTGTTGGTTGGTTGGTTGGTTGGTTTTTTGGTTTTTGTTGTGGTTGGCTCTGAAGAGCTGCGTTTTGGTATTCCATTAAATTAGTTATTTAGTGGCATGTGTCTGTGACTTATAGGTGAATGAATAAATTTACTTTCTGTTTACAGTGTCTCCTATTGAGGTAGTGTTTTTTCAGCTTAAAAAACCTGATAGGGTATTTATCTGATAATTTTATTTTATCTGTGCCATTCTATATTCGTATGAAACAACAGTCTTAACAGCTTTCAGAGTTATACTCTTCATTCTGAGCTTGGCCAGTTCATATGAAGAGTTGGTATAATGTTGTGAACAAAATGTAAAGTTTAAGTGCTCTCTAAATAGGTATTTGTGAGTTTGCCTATCATTTGAAATCTTACTAAGATCCTTTAAGTGGATGAGAATTTCACCCTTTATCTCCACAAATACATACAGATAAATTAAAGATATTGTTTTGCACAAGTGGACTATTTAAAAGCTTAATCTGTTTTACTGGTTAGCAATTTTAGGAAATGTAGATTATTTCAAAATGATTTCTTTAGATGGATTTTTGTGATCCATAGATCGAATCTACCCTTAAAAGGACTGGATTTGGCAGGATTTGGAAAGGTTAGGTAAAAATCTGCCCACTATGCCATTGTTTGCAAAGGGAGATGGCTGCACCCATTCCTGCAGAATGGTGTCAAGTGTGAAAGAGCAGGTACTCAGTACATTTGACAAATGAAGACAAAGATGGGATTATGCGATCTCATGGCATGATAAAGACTGTTTCCTTACAGTATTGGAAAGGAAAACAAATTTTTTTTCTTTGCCTTAGTGAATTACAGCTTTGAGATGTTGGAGTTGTTTCTCTTTACTGAATGAAAAATTGGAAATTGAGAGCCTTTAGTGCAGAGCTCTTGTAATGTGTGAATGTTTTTTCACGCTGTGCACCATTAGTTCTTCCTGTAGATTCTGAGTGATAATGGCGTGTCAGTATCTGTTATCCTAAAACTCCAAAATTGTTGAGCAGCTGTGTGCTCAGTGTGCAGTTTTAACAGCGGTGCTAATTGCTTAATTGACATCAAATATTAGTGTTTCAATAAAACACCAGGCTGTTAGGAAAGCCTGCCTCTTTGGGTGTAAAATACTTCTGTGTGGAGGAATGGAGTCACAGCCTGGGTAAACAAGGCTATAGCTGATGCGGAGAGTTTGTCGCTGTCCAATCTGTGGTTAGAGTGCACTATGCCTTTTAGCCAGAGAGCATTTAGAAAAAAGTAGGAGAGAATACTGTTCAATGAAATGTACTTAAAGCTACTGGCCAGGCCAGTTTGTTTGAGTTTTCAGCTGTCCTTAATGCATATTAACTTGAGTAGTGTTTGTATATATATTATTTGGAGAGAAAATATAATTTTGAACTGAAAATGGTTGCTGGTGATTATGCCCAAGTTAATAGTTCAAGAGGAGAGTCAGGAAATGTCATTCAGTGTTTCCACTGTTTTCAAAATCATACATTAAATCTCTTTGCTAAAAATATGTGGAAAGACTTGGAATCTTTCAAAGTCATTACCTTTCCAGCAGCTACCCCTAGCATCTTCCTATCGTTCTTTTGCTGTCACCCATCGAATACCAAGCCCCTCGTCTTTTCAGGCAATATTTTTCTGTTTAAATGAAATCTATATAAAAATTACCAGAGTAGCATGAAGGTGAATCTCAAGCTAGTATCAGTTCGATTTTTTTTTTTTTTTTTTTTTTTTTTTTTTTTTTTAAATCAGAAAAAAATAAGCTGCAGAAATATTTAAACTCTTAAGGTAAAATCGTGTTAACTGTCTCTTATTTAGTGTTAGGAAAAGATGCCATAGTCTTTTGCTGGTCTTTGCTTTCATGGTTGCTGACGCTGCTTGAAAGAGTAAAAGCTATGTAACATTTCATTGATGTGCCAATAAAACTAGGTCTCAGTACATTGAGCTTTACACTATAAATAGAAGCAGATAATGCTAAGGTTTATTTATGGTTTCTTGGACATATTCTTAATGGGCTTCAGCAATGGAACCTAAAAAAAAATAAATTAATATAGTTCATTGTTCTGGCGGCTGCATCAGACTGCTTTCTTCAGGGACTGGTGTCATTCTCTAAGTTATAATACCAGAACACTAAAAGAACTTCTAGATCAGGTTGTTTGGCTTTGGAGGTTGGCATTACCAAACATTGAGTTGGTATGGTTTGATTTCCATACATGGCCTATGTCCTGACTTAACAGTGCTGTTTCTCTAAAGGTATCTTTTTTCTCTGCTTCACAAAAGTGAGTTGCCTTGTTGCCATATTGAACAGTGTATATGACTTTGTGCATTGCAGTTCAACCTCGCTGGTCAAGAGAGTCTTACTTTTCCCTGCTTGGTTTTTACACTTTGAATGTGGGTGGTTTGGAGGTTTGAAGTTGTTGAATTAGGTTTGTAAGGTGCATTGATTTTCTATATTCTATTAAAATAGTGAAAATAAAAAATAATCTCTGCTAGCAGATAGTTTAAGTTAGATATGGTTTTGTACATTTGTGGTAAACGTATTGATTGATGATAAAACCAGATTGAATTAAGCTAATAGAAGAGATTGTCTTCGTTTTGTATTGATGCTTAAGGTAAATTTTGTAGAGCCTTGTTTTAGGGATACAAATTCCAGAGTGGTTGATTTACTTAGTGTTGACAATACTCCAGGGCTATCAGACCTGTAAAACTGGCAGTAATGCAGGAGAGTGCTGTTTAGAGCTCTGTCTTCCCAGCTTAATAGGTAATTTCAGAGGCCTGTTTTAACTGAGTCATGATAAATACTCAATGTATTCAGTGAAACTTTAAAAACCACTTTTTTGAACAAGCACCAGTGTCAGGCTGTCTTGGACTGATTCATAATAAATATGAGATAAATTGTCAAGCTGGGCCTCTGTAGAGGGAAGGAGAAGCTGAGGGATTTCTTCTTGGTGTTCAAAGTTTGTGTGGTATTCCCCTTAGACATTTATGTAGTCATCTCTGTACTCAGGCACTTCATTTATCAGGAGTAATCTTTGTGTTGCATTTATCTGGAATGTCCTTCCTAATGAAAAATTTTAAAATATTGTACAATTTAATGTATTATACAGGAATATCTTACATTCCCTACGAGTATTTACTGCCACAAGTGTCAGTAGATAATTTCTGTGCATTGTACGTTTAGTGCACTGACAAGATAAAAAAGTGTTGTGTACCGATAAAATGGTAAAAGATACCATGTTTTGTTATTGTCATAGAAGTAAGGTGGACTATGGAAACATTGTCCTGCTTTACTTCATTCCAAATATTTTGGCCTGCTCAAAGAATGTTATCTGGTTTTCAGAAGTGGGCTGAATGGCACTTTACTTTTTGACAAGCCCACTTGGTGGTAAGGGAGAAGTTGTCTGACTGGAAAATCAATGCAATTTTTATACTGCCCCATGCCCTAGTTTCAGGTCACTGCTAGATGTGGCATGGGAGAAATGTTGTGTGTGCACTCCCACTGAGCAGGGGCAGTTATGGGGCTTAGCATAAGCTCTGACTAGGCCATTGTTGTGTCTCAAGAATGGCTGTCATTTTTACTTCCTTTGGGAACAGCTTTTTGTAATGTATTAAGTGACTCTTTCAAGTTATTGCAAATTGAATAACACATAAGAAAAACTTGGGGTTTACTTTTGGTTTTAGTGTTGTACCTAGTCTTGTAATTTTGGCATTTGGTGTCTTCTGAATATATATAATGCCTTCATTTTTCTGTCATGTGTAAGAATAAAGTAATGATTTATGATTCCTTGTGTCTGCTTATAGTATCTACTTCTGGGATGGTGGAGGTTGCTGTTCTTTAATCCTTCACTTTGCTTTTTAGTTGATGACTACTGCTCAGCTATTGTGTGGTTAATAGTCTGAGTCCAATAGGTTTTCCTTTTATATTTTTGTTTTTCTCCCCAACCTCAAGAAAATCATGCATATCACATAGATAATTGTTTTATTTGCTTAACTGCTCCAAATTTGCAGAATATTGCAAAATTTTATACGTCTCTTTCCATAATAAATTATATAGAAAGTGAGCTAGACTGTTGACTAAGGGATGATTATTTTATAATCCATGTCCCCCCAAAAAATTAATTTCTAAATTAAACAAATTGGTTATTTTGGTTTTGCGTAAATACTTTTCTACAGTGATTTTTACTTTTTTTATTTTACGGTTAATAGAACACATAGAAATACTAATTTTGGGGGAGCTATAGGTGTGGCAGATTTTAATGATGTGAGTCTGAACATTTGGCACACCCACTTCTTGTTCTACTCATAGGCACAGCTTTCACAGAAGACCAAGTCCTCTGAGTTGACAAGCTGAGGTCTTTCCCTGGCAACCTAGGAGTCTCTAAGCATGTTCATATGTAGGGAAATGATTACTACTAGTATTTCAGGAGAACAGAGTTGCACTTGGCTGCAGATAAAATACCAAGTTATGGCTGGCTAGTCTCAAAAATGTGAACTATTTGTCATATATAAAAATATTTTAATTAGCATAGATTTTTATCAGTGGTAAAATGAATAACAAAAATATAAATGCTTACTAAATACATGCTTTAGCTGAGAATCTTAAACCATTTGTCCTTTTTTCAGTTATAAATGAAATAGTCAGAATAGTAATTTTCAGGGATGCTCTTTCATTGCACTGTGGGAAGTGCAGTACAATTAAGGCAGAGTTTTGACATTTGACTTGGCTTTAAGTGTTTTGGTGATCTTGAGATGATACAGAAGAGTGTGAGGGGTCATGCGCTGATGGCTGTGTATGTGTTGATGGTCAGGCACGTGATTAGTTAATGCAGCGTGTGACTCAGCTTACTGCAGAAATATTGAGTGAACTGACACAGTAACTCTTTTTTCCCCCATAGTGTGCTGGAGAAGAGAATTGGGTGGACAGTCGCACTATTTATGTTGGGCATCGTGAACCACCTCCAGGCACTGAAGCATACATTCCACAGAGATTTCCAGATAACAGAATAGTCTCATCAAAGGTACCAATATTTTCTTTCATTCATTTAGATAAATCAGCTGAAGTTATTCTTTGTATTTATTTATTTATTTAAAGATTTTTTTCCTAGTCTTCCTGTATATTTTGTACTTTCCACAACCAGCAGAGGTAAAGTGAAGGTATCTCAGATTTCTTCTAGAGAAACTAATTGCTAAGTTGCCTCTAAAATGAACAGAAATAGAATAGTTTCTCCAATGCTTACTGTAGTACATAACATAGTACAGTCTTTGAGTAATAATGTGCTTTTCCACAAAGAAAAAACCAATTTTCGTTTGAGGCAATCCTAGAGTAAATAAAATCTTCCCAAAGAAAGACTGCATCTTTTTTATTTGAAAGCAATACCTCAAAGTACTAGAAATAACTTAATTTGTTGAGCACTTATATTCATATTCTCTCCACCATAACAGTGCCGTTCCCTTCAAAAGCTCATACTGTTTCTGTGGGATTTTGTCAGTAGTCTTTGTTATTCACGTGGAAGTGAATCATACTTAAAGTCTTGGTAGTGTGATACATTTGTGCTCTTTAGAAACCTTCCAGTTGTCCCTCACTTCAAGTAGTAAGTTTTAACTTCCATAAGCTTTAGCGTCTTTCTGTGAGTAGTTGGGATGTTGGTACTTTCCAGCTGGATTGCTTTAGCCAAAGGTTTGTACTGCAGTGGCATAGAAATTTGAACACTAACAGGTGATGTATGGCAACTCAAGAACTCCTGAGTTTGTAATGTGCTTAAATTTTAATCTTCATGAGCTTGCACCTTTTGCCAATTATGAAAGAATCAATTCATAATAATAGCTCCTCTACTGAGAATTTCTTTTTGAACAGTGTTTCAAATCCCCAGCCATTTTAAGAAACTTAGTAGCATTGTGATCTCAAGGAAGTGAGTGATTACCCTCATGGACCTGAATACTTGCCATCCATTAACATAATGAAAGCCACACTTTTCACAAATGGTGTCTGTCATTTCTCATGTGAGATTTTTTATTTGCTACCTTTTTTCCATACTTCTTTCAAAGACAGTGGACTAAGAAACAGCATAGTATTTAGGCATCTTTAAATAGAATGTTCAAAATGTAAGGCAGATGAAGTACAGTCAAACTGATACAGTGGGAAATGCTGTGCTCTACACACTGATTTGTATTGCCTTTTGAATTATGAAAAAGTAAACACACTTAATTTTTTTACTCCTGTGACATTTTTCTTATTTTTTTTACTCTCATCTGGGTTATATCTGAATAAAGCCATTGAAGTTACTGCTGGTACTTTTCTTGAAATAAAAACATCCTGTTCAACTGTACAAGGTGTTTTGACCTCTTTTTGTGATTATTAAGTTAGTAGAAGTTTCAAGTAACTTTGCTTTGCAGAGTGAGATTTTTTAAATATGACTTAAACCTGCATGGAGCTAGGGAATCCCTGCCAGCAGTTAGTTTATGTATGACTTAACCAGTTCAGGATGGAGACTTTGCTATATTTTTATTTGGGTATAAAGCATATTCAGTTAAATGTGTTAAATGTTAAACTCTTCAGTTTTGAACTGTATCTGTAAATAACCTTTTATAAACAAAAGGTATTAGTGGAAATATATGTATTTTATATATACATGATGTTTCTCAGTTCTTCTGTTTATTGATTAAACTTCTCTCATTTGAAACATAAAATACAGGTTGTCTTTGTGAAAGTGAATACCATGGTGATATTTCAGGATGGAACAGAATTCACATAAATGCTTTACAATATTGAACAGCTCCTTAAACTGCTGAAAGCTATTTTAAGGATGGTTGTCTGTATATGAGAACTTCCCATGCTGTTTAGCCTGTGCTATCACTTTAAAGTAAATGCTGTTATTCCCATGCTCCATCCCAAACAGCCTGTATAAAGCACCACTGTGACCTGACTTGCATTCATTCTGGTTCTGTACACTCTTACCCTTTCCCCTGTCCTTGTCCCTTGCTCACTTATGAACCCTCTGGCGGGGGAACCAATTTCAGCGTAGGGAACGCAGACATAAACTTCCTGAAAAATGCTCAAATGTGCAAAATTAAGATGGCAAGTCCATAATTGTTAGAGTAGAATAAAGGTACATGCTTGCAAGCACACTGTGTAATGTTACCTCAACCATGAAGGATACTTCCTTCATCTTTCATCAGCAAGGCAGACAGTAACTTTCAGCTGGACTTTTATAGGTGTTTAGTGCTTACATAAGAAAGTGTATGATTGCCCTTCAAGGATGAGGAACTCTAAACTTCCCACTACAGATTTTACCAATTTAAGACAAACTGAATTTCTAAAAAGGGTAGTTGAAAACCATGAGGAAATATCAATTAGTCTGTCTGTATGCTGCTTTACTAAAAAATGTCATGTCATAAGGTCCTGGAAAGGACGGCAGCTTGCAGTAATATGAACCTTAGACTTTACTAGTCCTTCCAAAGGTACATTTTACTGTACTTCAGCAGAGGCTTCCTGGTGTCAGCAAGGTAATACTTTGATTCAAGTGCAGAGGGATATTTAGTGTACATTGCAGTGTCACTGTGGAATGTGGTTAATGCTCTGTCTGCTTAATGATACATTCCTGGTTGTGAAAAATGATACAGACAGACCTTGGTGAGACAAAAGTGTTCTATTGGTTTGATGTGTTAACTCAGTTACGGTATTAACAAGATATTGCAAAAGGTGTGTGTTGAACTAGTAAAACACAAAAATACATGTCGTTTGGATTGTGCATGCAGTTTGTTTTATGTTCTAGATACAGTGACCTTTGTAAGGATCCTTTGTTGATCTTTTAGCTACTTCAGCTGCCTTGGGTGTTGGCCTTTGAAGTGGCTGTTATGTGCTGTTGATTGAATTTATCACATGATAGTCCTGCAGTGTGGCAAAATATCAGCTGGTAGAAAAACCTCAGTGTTGCAAATGTAGAAGAAAGAAAGTAATTGAAGTGGCAGGGAGGTGGCTTGCTTTTTTCTTAAAAAAAAATCATACACTTTTTGATATTATTTACTTCTTGGTAGAGCTTATAGATTAAAAGGAAACTAACTTCAACTAGGCAGCTCTAGCAGCTACCAAAACTTGGTGAGAAACAACCTTTTTTCCTTCTGAAACAGGATCTTACTTTAAAAAATGGATAAATCAGAAAATAACTTTTTAATACAAAACTTCCTTAAGGTCCAGGCTTCATATTATTGTGCTGGGGATATGATTTTATATGTAGGAGTCCTTAATGGATTTCTCCTGTGTGAATTTCTTTAATACCTTTTAAGCCCATGTAAATTCTCAGAATAGAACAGTTCAACTGTAGAAATGTTTGCCAAGGAAACTATGAGCCTTCATTTTAAAACTTCCTGCTAATTTGAGTTCATATTCCAAATCGTTGAATCTGACAATGACTGTTATTCCCTGTTTATAATCTTGTTTCTGTTGGTGGTCTTCCACCATATTCCTTTCCAGGAGGAATACCTTTAGCCTGTTCAATAACTGTTTGTGTGGAAGCTACTCCATGCATTTGCTCAGGTTTGGTCTGTACCTTTTCCCAAGCTAGTGGAATCATGCACCAGTTATTCAATACATAGCAAACTACAGATTTATGTAGTGGCATGATGATGTTTTTAGTTTGTTATTAGTTAATATTTTTCAATATCCAAATTCCCTTTCCCTGAAGTTCATCTAATACCTTTATAGAATTGCTATGCTTTAAAGATCTCATTTGTTGACAAAGTAGGGGTTTGCATGTCCTCTTCTAACTGAATCAATGAACTGAAGACTGATTGGATGTGTACATTTCTCTTGAAGAGAGGGAAAAATTGTACTGAAAATTAAATCTTTTTTGAGGCAACAATATGGAGTCATAGGAACATGCTTAATTACAGCTACTATAGCTTTTGGAAAAAAAATCCCAAAACTTAAAGAATGGACTACAAGAAAGAAGCAAAAATTGCAAAACTTCCTGGATAGGAATAGCCTGTTGAATGAGAGATGGGAGAATTTCCTCTATGTCAGATACACCTGACAAACTTAGAAAATACGAGAACTTTAGGCAGGAGAAGTGATTTTTTTTTTTTTTTTTTTTTCTGCCCATACCACCTGTAGAGGAAGTTGGGCTGGGGAGACTTTGTAAGTCTTTTACCCTTCCTTTCAGCCTGTGGGTAATCAATACACAGTGTATTGCCTTGGTGGTCCTGTCTGGCTGCAAGCTTTTACTGTAGTAGTTTCATAATAGAAATTTTACAGCTACAGAACCCATTTGTGCCTGGGTCACCAACATAACTGGAGGCAGCAGGGCCTCCATCCAGGAAGATGATACTGAAGAGCAGTAGGATATGATTCTTAAGTGAAATGCAAGATTGACTCTACAGTGGATGCACAACTATTACTTGAAGAATTTGCCCTAAAGAGATGTCAATGAAATTAAATTATAGATTAAATTACAAAATGCTCAACTGTGCTGTAGTTCTATTTCCTGTTCTTCCTATAGAAAAACAATAAGGTGAACTCAGATGGGAGAACAGTACCATTGTTATTTCCTGCTTTGTAATGCTGTACACTGTATTCACGGACCAGAAGTGGTCTTGGTTTTGTTGCGTAAATAATGCAGTCTTCTGTTGTCTGCCTGTTTCCTTAAGACTTCTTACCAGATACTGATCCAAACATTGATGTCTGTGATAGTGGCCTGAGACAATAATGCTGCATGTTGAGAATATCCAATACATTGCAAAGGAAACCTTAGCTACCTTCAGTGCTAATCTGATTAATTGTGAGTCATCTCAGTCGCTGTGACTAATAGTTAAATAAAGCTAAGTAATTCTGACATGTTTCAGCAGATGTTGTTGAAATATTCCTTTATTTCAGCAGAAATTCATGCCCTTGTGCTGTACCTCTTCCCCAGCAGCACTTGTTCGTAGTGCCATTATAAACACACACAGACTCGGCGTGCTCCGATTTCTCATTTTGTTTCCACATTTAGAAGAAATGTTAATAATGAATTCAAGCAAATACTAAACCATCTCTATCAAGATGAGCCACTTGGAACCCAGAAACGACCTAGGCTGTCCCACGCTTTTCCACGGTGATGCTTCCTCCCTGAAAGGCTTTGTATGGCCTCTCTAGGGCCATGACATAGCAGTTTAAAAATGAGGAGTTCAAACACAGCCCTAAGCAATGCCATTTGAAAGTCAGAGAAGCATCCAAAGCCCACATGGTCATGTGTTTATGAAGCCAATAAATAATTGTGTAGCATACTCTCTGGGGGCAGTGAGGGTGGGTAGACAGAAATGTATATGGGGCAGGGACTAATGTGGGGAGTGGTGTGTGTGCCCTTTTGGTGTGATCACACGGATCTGCTCTAAAAGCAGCTGTCACCCAGAGCTCTCCATTTCTGTCCAGGTAATCCCCTGACTCCCAGCCACATTGGGCACAGCAGGAGGTCAGACCTGATGCTGCAAGGGCTGAAGAGTCAGGTCTGTCCAGCCCTGCTAAACAGTGAGTAGGGCAGGAGCTGTTAGAGATGAAGAAGAGTAAATGGATGTGGTTGGCAGTAAAGCTCAAATGCTTCTGAATCAATTGGCCTCTCATAGGGGCCAGCTCAGGGATCGCAGTACTTGGGATGGGAGTGTGTGCGTGTGCACTTCTTCCAGGCACAATTATGCACTTTCCTTCTGGGGATAACTGCCAGTGCCTAGAAGAGAGCAAGGAAAAGCTCTCCTTTGCTCTTGATGATCCTGCTCAGCGTGGGATTTCCAGGTCAGAGGCTCTTTGCAACCTCTCTTATGTTCCCAGGAGAAGCCATTTACCCTTCCCATGACTCAGTCCAGGGTTATTAGCAATATTTTGTCTTTATTAGGTGCTGCCCCTAACAGGGCCTTTTCAATTTCTTGTGTTAGTAGGGAGTCGGCATGTAGCAAGAGAGAAGCAAAAGGAAGGAAAACAAGCAGGTCCAAACCTAACACCAGGGAAGACAGGTGTAATTCTCTCTTTATATGTGAGAAAGTGAAGCTTGCTTGCTCTCACACACTTTCTTCTGTTTTCCTGGTATTCTCTGTGACTTTGGTCTTCAGTCAGTCATCCTTGCTGTAAGGTTTCTCTTTTTAAATTATAATTAGATAATTACAGATGCTGGGGGTTGTCTTTGTCAGAGGAGTTCCTGGAGTTAATAGCCTCTCTTTGATAAGACTGCGAGTTGCTGAACAGACTTCTAAAGATAGACTTGTTTGTAATAGAAATCCTGTTTTATCAGTAACTGTTTTTAAGAAATCCTATGCCAGAATATGTATGTTTGTTCATCAAATGTACCGTTTGATCTAACTTCCCCAAATCAGTTTCATTTTTGCACTTTCTCTGAATGTGCTGGTGGTTGTTAGTCACTTGTAAAAGCCCTACATGTAGCAGAGCTTCCAGTGATGCCTGCATTGTGAATGACCCTGGAGAAGCAGGAGTCCCTCCCTCAATGGAGTGATAAACACTGTGCAGATGGTGCATATGTTAATACTTTTGTTAAAATACTGTTAATTGTGTCTTTCTGTATTCGTTCCAAATTATAATAAATATGGCAAAATACTTTTCAAAATATTCCAGTTCTTTTGAGTAGCATATAAGCACAGATGTCTGATTTTTTTGCTTCAAGTTCAAGCCTTGATACTAAATACATTACAGAGCATAGATCAGTTCTTCTATAAACTTCGTAAATGTTTATGAGCATGTTACTTGAGTTAGACAAAGCATACTCTCAACTCAGTTCTTACAAATTCAACTAATTATGGATTTCCTTTTTTTTATATATCCTTTGCTATAGTTTTCTTTACCAGTTCTCTACTCTATTAGAGTTAGGAAAATGGTGTTTCCAAAAAATTAACATTTTTATAAAACTGCCTTTAAAGAAATTGTCAAACTTTAGAACAGACCTTTTTCAGCTATTCCATTGCAGAGGGCTACCTATATGTATATGATATATGTAATATTTATGTTGTTTTTATAACCAGTGCTATGTGAGGTGGTGTTATATATAAAGTATTGTGTCCAGTACCTAAAAGGAGACTACAAAAAAGCTGGAGAGGGACTTTTTACAAGGGTATTAAGTGATAGGACAAGGGAGAAAGGCATTAAGCTGAGAGAGGGTTGGTTTAGATTGGAACGGGTTGTCCAGAGAAGCTGTAGATGCTGCATTTCTGGAATGTTCAAGCTTGGAGCAACCTGGTCAAGTGGAAGGTTGGCGGGGGGTTGGCACTAGATGCTCTGAGAATATCTTGAACATTCTTTTCCACCCTAACTGTTCCATGATACACACACATGCCTGCAATTTAGTTTTTAAACTGCCACTTTAAGAATGCATTGTTTCTTGGTAATTGATAGTATAAAAAATGTGTACATTAAAAATGCTGAAGTCAACATGGACACAAGTGACTGCAAAATCAGCTTTTCTCTATACTACCCAGATTTTATTATCCTTAGGATGTATTTTGTTTTGCAGAAGGGATGAGAATTATCATAGGAAGATGCCTACAAACCAAAGCTAAACCAATACAGATATTTTTGTTGTAATAGTTTTAAGCATTTACAAGAAACAGTCAAAAAGCTTGAGTGAAAAGAGTGAAATCAGAGTGGGTTAGAAGAGAGGTGGTGACTATTTAAAACAATCCATAAGAAACTGAGGTGTTGACAAAACTCAGTACGAAGTGCTTTTTCTTACAGCTTCAGCTTTTGATGTAAAGAAATTTCTTAAGAAAGTCTCCTTTTTCCTAAGAAAATATCTGTCTCTTAGGATGTAAAGAGAAACTTGAAACGTGAGCCAAAATTCTGGCATGCAGGTATCAAATGGAAAGGTCAAAATACAGTGTCAAGAACACTGTATTTTACATTTTTGAATTTGTGTGCCTGGCTGCAACAAGGAGGCATTGGAGCTGAAAGCAAGATGGTATTAGTAAAAAGGATGCAAGAATTGGTGAGATGGAGCCAGGGGCATGAGCAGGAATACTATGGACATGCTCATGAGTGCAGAAATACACCAGCACTGCAGGTGCTACTGCAATTATAAATGGGAAGAAAATCTACTTGAATGATGCTGTTTTGACGCCAGACTGATCTTACAGATTCTTGCACGGTGCTTCAGACTCATCTGTTAGCACCATGTGTTCTTCTCTTGGATGAATGCATAGCTACTACTGCTTGGTGTCTGATGTGTTGTGTTCCATATGCAAAAAGCACCCGTCTCCTCTGGCCTTTAAGTCTTTTGTAGCATTTGGAAAAGATGAATTAAGCCATCCCCAACTTAAAAGCTTATCTAAATAGTCTGTAGCTGTTTAGATAAACTTATATCCTTCAAGTGAATTATAGTGGGAAAAAAGGTAGTTAAATATACATAAACTGCTTTTCAAGGGTGTCGTGGGTTTGACCCTGGCTAAATGCCAGGCACCTACGACGTTTGCTCTCTATGCTCTCTCCTGCTGCAGCTATGCAGAGGAGAGGGAAAATTAACACAAAACACTGGACTTATGAGTTGAGATAAGACCATTGATAAGGGGACGCACTAGATTCAGGGCAAAAGCAGGCGGGAAAACTTAAAGTTGCAAAAAAAAGTGATTTATTAGTCTAACAGAGTCGGAGGATAAATCAGAGGTAAAAATAAGCTCTCAAGACACCGTTTCTTCACTCACCCCCCTTCCCTCTTAAGGCACCGCTTCCCAGCTCACCCCCTCCCACCTTTCTAACTAACCAACAACTCCCAGGCAGGGGCAGGGTGTGGGGTTTTTTTTCTTTAAGTCAGTTCATCACAATTCTTCTACTACAGAAACTGTTTCTCTATTTGCCCCCTCCTTCCATTCAACCAGCAGATCCGGGCTGGGGCCAGATATGTGGCTTTTCTTAGTCAGTCCAATGCCACAATTCTGCTACAAACACTGTTTTTCTGCTCACCCCTCTCCCTATTAAGGCCATTTCTCAGCTCACCCCCTCCCTCCTTCCTTCTAACCAACAGCTCCGGGGTGGGGGCAGGGCATGGGGGTTTCCTTTGGTCAGGGTCAGTCCATCAGGGGAAAAGAATCCTCTACTTAGCCATGGGGTCCCTCCCACGAGTGACAGTCCTCTGCGAACTTCTTTGGCGTGGGTCCAGTCTCACGAGCAGCCCCACCCGATTGCTGCTGTCCGAGATTCTCTCCAGGCTGCAGAATTCCAAGCCGAGGCCAGGCTGTTTCCATCCCAGGAGCAAGGCCTTTCTCTCTCCTGCAAGGCTTTGCAACTCTCAGTCTCTGGGACTCCCACTGGATCACAGCTTCCTGCAGGCCTCCACCTGCTCCTCTGGCATGGGCACCTCCCCACAGGCTGTGGGGGTTCTCTGCACCCCCTGGACCCCATGGGCTGCAGGGGGACCACCTGCTCCCCCATGGTCTTCACCACGGCTGGCAGAGGGTTTTCAGCTCCGGCGCCTGGAGCATCTCCTCCCCCACCTTCTCCACTGACCTTGGTGCCTCCATGTTGTTCTCCCTCACATGTTTTTACCTCCTCCTCCTCCTTCCCTGGCTAAAAAGAAGTGCGTGCTCACCTTGTTTTGATTTCTTCTTAAATATGTTTTCACAGAGGCGTAACTAACATCTCTAATTGGCCCAGGCTTGGCCAGCAGCATGTCCATCATCTTCAGAGCCATCAGAGATTGGCTCTGCTGGACATGGTGGAGAAATTTCCAGAATCTTTACTCAGGACATGCAGGAGCCATCTTTGTACCCCACCCTATCCACTGGCAAAAACTGGGCCAGGCAAAACTACCACAAAGGGTTTACAAAGAGCATGACTAGAAATTACCTGAAGAAGAGAGATGATATTATTAACTCTGGGCACCGTAATGCGATGGATTTAGTATCACTTTTAATGTCCTGCCTTTAAAAATTTTTGGTTTGTTCCTGCCTAGCTAGGGTAGAGAAAACTGCCTTGAATGCAGCAGTCATGAGATAAATCTTGTTCTGAGTGGCAGCCCCTCCATTGCTTCTCTGGGAAGTGATTATGTTGGTTAAACATTACTTGCTCATTTGTAGATACTGCTCTGAGCTACTGATGGCTCGGGTAGGGGAAGGACTGTCTAGACATCTTCGTGTTCTTTCTTGCCTAAACTGCAAAAATCATTACTTCTCTGTTGAAGATGAATGGGCAGAATAAAGATACTTTGTGTGCCTGATACCCAGTGTCATAAAGTGCTGTCAGATTGCTTGAAAATAAGGTTTTAAGAAGTAGTCTGTGTTAAAGAAGCATCCATTTTAGGAATCACTTGTCACCCATAAAAGTGATCTGTTCCCATGTTATTCACTTTTGTTCAGCTAAGAGCGTTGCTGATCAAAGGTGGAGCTGTGGGAAAGACCACAGCTTGGCAGGGAAAGCAGTGAACTAAGGTTGGAATGTGAGGAGGATTGGATACTAAGGGTAAAGGTGAACAACCTTTTTCTGGATTGTTGTTTTAATTGATTTACTTGCGTTTTCAGTCAGATCTTTTAAATAACTAGTCCCGCAGTAATATGCTATTACCAGACATTTAGTCAAATAACCCTCTAGGAGATTTAAAGTGGAAATTATTGCATAAGAGATCACATTTTTATTTAATGAATAGTGATTTGGGTGATTATTGTGATTAGTGATTATTTTGTAAATAATCTAACTTTTAGCAGTTAAAAAACCCTTTTACCATGGAAAAAATACTACTTCTATCAAAAGAGCTTAACAGAAAAATATAAGCAAATACTTTTCACTGAAACCTCTATTCATTTTTCATTACCAGCGGGCAGAGATTCTTAGAATATAAATGGATAAAATTAGAAAACAAAGATAACTTACCTGATGAAGTTAATGATGAAAATATGCTATTATTGTCATTAATTAGAATCCATATGGTCATCTATCATAACAGCATTTTTGAATGATCAGCACTGTTGTGCAAGGAAAAATAATAAAATCTAACTAGTTCTCTTTGAAAATTCCAAGTATCTGGATAGTGGTAGATGAGAAGCTGCATTCCTGTCTGATGAAAAGTGTTCTGATTGCAAGACTAGAACACTTGATTTTCTAGCTGTTGCATGTCTGCCTTCCTGAGTTTTGGCTTGCTCACAGGTGATTAAATATTGAACTAGCTGTTATGCAGGATAAGTGGTAACTTAGGGCATATTTAGGATAGATACTGATTTTTGGCACACAATAGAAAAAGAACATTTCATTCCTATGCCTTACACATGATCAGGCTTCAGCTCCCAAGAAGTAAAAAGAGTGCTCTATATAGTAGGAGTTTTACATACATTTAAGGCATATTTTTCAGGGATACTTTTTGTCTTCAGATGTAATAAAGAAGTACTTTCCTTCTGGAGCTCTGTTGGTCTTTGCCTTCAGGCCCAAATTCAGAAGATGTCTAGCTCATGGAATAATTTATTTATCAGCAAGTATAAGTGCAATCTGCCAAGAGGAGACAAGGCACATTTGTAACAGAGCAAATAAATTAGGATAAGCTTCTTAGCCCATCTCATTTGAAATGAAAGTTTTATTGGAGTTGTCATTTTATTATGTGTCAAAAGATAATTTGGATAATAAGATGATGCAGTGTTAGTTTTCTCAAGCCATTTTTCAAACCTTTTCACACAGTTTTAGCTGACATTTTTTACATGTGTTCTTATAAGCAATCCTTGCAATGTTTTTCTGGAGTTACAGAGTGAGCTGTGTAAAAAGAGTGTAGTTGAGCCTGCTGCAGGGCAGGGGAAGTGGACTAGATGATGTTAAGGCCCTTTATCACTTTTACATGACTTTTTAAATGTGAAGTTTTTGCATTTTCTGTTTGCAGGTTTATGTACTGTTTCTTATGTCATTTTACTACACTTGTGATAATTTGTAAGATCAGCACAGAAATGTGCAGCCACTTACTCAAATTCACCACTATAGTTTTTCTTGAGGAGTATTTTTGTGTCCCAGCCAAGGAACAGAAGAGGGGTGACCACCTTTATTTGGTTGTCTTGCTATTACTGTTAACTCTGAATGCCATCTGTCTCAAGTCATGAACACAACATAGAAGTGAATTAAAAGTGCTCTTTGAAATTACTAAGATGCTTTTAAAATCTATTAGTGGCTTTAAATAAATGATTCCATAACTAACTAACTCTGGACACTAACTCTGGACAAGAATTGTTGCTAGTTAAAAATTATTATAGTCCCTAGTACGAAGATTATCACAGCTCAGAAAAATGATACTGTTCAGAGAATACATGAATACATGCTTGTCATAATTAATAAGATTCAAATTCAGTGAATTATTAGACTAAGTAACAAAAACATTCCTGCTTCTTGTGTAGTTTAATCTTGAAATGTGAGTTATAAAATTGAATGTGATTATTTCTTTGACAAACGCTTATAATCTGTGCATTTGTTTTCAGTACACATTTTGGAACTTTATACCAAAAAATTTGTTTGAGCAATTCAGAAGAATAGCTAACTTCTATTTTCTCATCATTTTCCTTGTTCAGGTAAGATATCCCCATTTTCAAGTAAATTCTGCGCTGTTTCTAAAATAAGGAGAAGTTGAGAAAGGTTTTAAAATTAACTGGTTTTGTTGACTATGGAGGTAAATGGTTGAGCCTTTGAGGTAAATGAGACAGCCTTTTCCACTGATGATGTGACAAAAGGAATTTTATTTCATTTCCAGGTTGTAAATGTGTATTTAATCTAAGTAGAATTTGACAGCATCACTAGCTGAACGGCAAGACACATCTTGATAAAATTGAAAAGAATGCTTGTTGTTTTTATTTTGTAATAAACATCTAGATCAGTAAAACTGATACTATAAATTCTGTTGATGATAAAAGTTTTGTAAGTTTTGCAAAAATATTTTATTACAAAACAATGTCTAGGCAGCAATTTTCCAACTGTAATGTCATTGAATCCTGTAGAGAAACTGAAGTAATAGGTACTGATATGATGCTTGCTTAGGGAGGCACATAAGTACTTATTTTTGAAATTACTTCCATGAATAACTGTGTGCTGCTTTCTAGGTGTCTTAATTCTGAACCTTTCACAATCACTTACTCTGTTAAATAATAACAATCTTACTAAGTGAAAAGCTGTATTACTTTGCAGACTGGATTCTGTAGAAAGAAAAGCAGTGCAGATTCCCAGGACAACTTAAGATTTTGTCATTTGCACTCCCTCTGTGAATTCTACCTCTTGGTTTATATTTGAACAAGCCCCAGCTCAGTGTTTCAGAATTTACCCTTTGCATGCATAAGAACAGCTCTATTGTATAACATGAAAATCCAGTGCCATCCTAATTTCTAATGGTGCTCCATAATTTTGCTTCCAAAGTTGCAGCTTTCCTTTCCAATCTAGTACTTCCTCAAAGCCTTGCAAGCAAATATTTTTACAAGGCATTAACATCTGAATGTTAATGTGATCTAACTACAGTATTGTATCTTACAGCATCCAGTTTTCGAATTTTGTCAGTATAGTACCCATTTTTAAAGTTGTGTTGAAGTACTATTCTTTTCAATTAAAATTCTTTGATGCCTTGTAACATATTGATGAAATTACTTGAAAGCTCTTATTTGAAAGATTGCTTACATTCATAAAAATATAACCAGAAAATATTTGTTTTTCTTGTTGCAGTTAATTATTGATACACCTACTAGTCCAGTTACAAGTGGGCTTCCACTTTTATTTGTCATCACCGTCACAGCTATCAAACAGGTGAGTAATTTAGTGAGCAGAAGTAAAACTAAAGAGAACAGTTGGGTCGGTTTGGGTCTGCTGTCCAAGCAATGCCCCCTCCCAGCCTCTTACCCACCCCCAGCCTGCTGGTCTGGTGTCGGGAAAGTGAAAGCCGTGACGCTGACACTTTTCAGCGGTAGCCAAAACACTGGGGTATAATCAAGACTGGTTTAGCCCCAAGTACAAAGCACAGCAGCACAGGACTGCTGTGAAGAAAGTTAACTCCACCCCAGAAAGACCCCGAACAGAGGATAATTTTGATTGTCCCGTAATACTTAACTTACTACCTTCACAGTCTTCATGCTAAATGCAGACTTTTCATGAGTTTTCAAAGAAGCTCATGGAGACTTTTCTCTTTCTTTACAGTGGTAACTGTTCATAATTGAATATATTCTATGGTTAAATTCAGCACTTCTTGTTGAGCAAACCTTGTGATACATGCAAGAGCTAGTATTTCAGTGTGGCATTCCCACTCTTAAGATTTTCAAGTTGCACTTGAAAGTCTTGCTGTTAGTAGTGACCTCCCAAAGCCTGGGTTATGCCATGCTGTGCCTGGTACTGCAGTTCTGTGTATCTCCTTAAGTTTTTCTCCCACCAACTTGTGTAGATTTTGGGACCTGCTTGAGGAGCTGTATCAACCCTTGGAAGTATATTAGACTAAAGTTATAAACTCTGTGAGTTCCCAGGTTATTTTTGAGAGCATCCAAGGTAGTGATACTTTTATTCTGCATTGAATTTCCAAATGTGCTCAAGAGAGTTAGATGTAAAACTGATATGGACTACAGGTGGTATTTTCCATCACTTAACCACTAATTACTTTTATCAGTCCCAATCTTTATTATATGGTAGGACCTTTTCCATGGAAAGTAATTGAGCACTAAAAATAGGGTAATCTGCAAGGTCTCTTTGAACAAAGTTCTTCACAACTGTATGTTATATGTAGGGTTAAAAGGTTTGGCCTAATTTTATGAGAATCAGGAAATGTGGCAACCTTTAGTCATGTCATCTCTTTATCATCTTGCAGGATAAAGTCCCGTTCTTCCAAAATATATTTTCTACACTTCTGCCTTCTGGTCATCTGCTTTTATAAGTACTTTGCACTTACTCAAGAGTCAATAAAGCATGAGCAAGAGATGATCACTTAAATACCAGAAACTGTTCTACTTGTTCATCCAAATGTTTTCATTGAAATACGTAGTTTTGTTGACTAGTTGTAACCATGAATGCTCTTTTTCATAGATATCCAGTACAACTGTAGTAGTGACATGTATCACAATTTCATTTGTTCTAGGGAGAGTTTTTTTTTGTTACTGTGATCAAGGATAATTTTTAAATTTTTTCTTGCAAGCTAGAGCTATTCTGTGTCTTTATAGTCAAATGTGCATCACTGCATCATTCCATTTCACTGTTTTCTAGGGTTATGAAGATTGGCTGCGACATAAAGCTGACAATGCAATAAATCAATGCCCTGTTCATTTCATTCAGCACGGTAAACTGGTTAGAAAGCAAAGCCGAAAATTAAGAGTAAGTAACTATGACTTAACAGGTTTTGTGAGTCAGGCTTTACTTCACCCTTCTTACACACTTCACACATAAAGCAAGTTATACAGGAATGTAGTATGATGATGTAGCATTTATTTCATTTAATGGAGATTAGGCCTACAATATACTAATTTTTAGTTTCATGCCTCTGAATAAAATATATTTATAAAATTAAACTCCTAATGAGTTAAAATCTCTAATGAGGTTAGATAAATCTCATTTATTATCATCATTCTAAAATTTTACTTTTAGATGTTACTATTGCTGATTTTTATCAGACTGTTTTGCTTAACTAGAATTAACTAACTCCTTCCATAAATGTTTGTTTCGTTTTCCATTTTTTAACTTGGAATTTCTGTCATGATTTATCTTTTCTCTGTTTTCTGTCCTCTGTGATTATCACAGAATCATAGGATGCTTTGGGTTGGAAGGGATCTTAGAGATCATCTAGTTCTGATCCTTGTGCCGTGGGCAGGGACACCTTGCACTAGATCAGGTTGTTCAGAGCCTTATTCAACCCAGCCTTGAACACTCTCAGGGATGGGGCATAATTACTATTATGCACATTAATGATTTATTTAAGCCTGATTGTGACAGTCAGTGCTCTGTATACAGATACATGCATACATACAGACACAAGACATTCTAAATATTTTCTCAAAACCCATCAAATCACAATCTCTTCATTGACCTTGCGAATGCTGCTACATTCCCTTCTTGGTATTGTGAAGGTTGTTTTCAGAAATTAATTTTTGCTGCTTGTTGGGTTTTTTTTCATGAGCAGATTAACTTTTTAACAATATTTTCTTTAGAACTCAGAAAATTTGATGGATATTTGTTTGGAATTTTTTTTTTCATATGTTTGTTGGGGTATCTTTTTCCGCTCTGCTGTTTTTGAGCATAAGTGCATCAACACTGTTCACAGCCTTTCTGCCGTGACCTTCCATTTGAGTGTGATAGCTTCTGCCTAGGGCTTCCTGGTAATAAAATAAAATTAGGACATCACGTGCTTGAGAATCCCAGGTATATACCTAAGCAGTTAAATACTCCAAACAAAAACAGTTAAGTACCATGCAACTGGATTTTGAATTTTAGTGGTTAATCTGTTGAAATTTCTCCCCTATTTATTGCCTTTGAGAGGGTGTGTATTGAGCGTCTAAATGATAGGAGAGACAGACCTAGAAAATACTTGCATGGAAAGGGATACCTATGTGTATTTGTAAATGGGTGAAACTCTCAGATCTGTTTTATATGAGAAAATGGACTAGGTTGTAGTCTGCACCTAAAGCCTGGGGACATTCAATTAACGAAGGAAAGAAAGTGTTGCGAAAAGATGGAGTTCTTTTTCACACAACCAGAGAATGACTGAAGTTGGCAGACATCTCTGGAAGTTTTCTGATCCAACCCTCAGCTCCAGCAGGACCTCCAAGAGGTGGTTGCTCAGGACCATGTCTAGACAAGGTTTAAGTATCTCCAAGGAGGGAGACTCCACAAATTCCCTTGGGCAATTGTTCCAGTGCTCAGTCACCCGCACGATGAAAATGAGATGGACCCTCCCATGTTCCAGGTTGTGCCCACTGCCTCAGGTCTTGTCACTGGCCACCACCACCTGTCCCTGTCCTCTTTGCATCCTTAGCAGACATAGTAGCAAATATTGTTGGAACACCTTTTAAATTTTATTAAGATGCTATGTACTAATAGTTTGATTTGTTTTGGGTTGAGGAAAATGGGAATTTCGTACCTGATTGTTGCAGGTATGCTTAGAGTTTGAGCTCTCATGTGCCATGTGTGCAATCTGCAATTTTTCATTGCTGCTGGTTAATGAAATGGTTAAGAAATAACCCCTCTTTTTCATATCTACAATTAGATAAATCTCATTTATTATTATCATTCTAAATTTTTATTTTTAGATGTTGCTATTGCTGATTCCTATCAGACTGTTTTGCTTAACTGGAATTAAGTGACTCCTGCCAACTGCTGAGGATAGTGGGATTTAGCTTTATAAGCATATAACAAGAACAGTGATTAAACTGAGTCTTATTATAATAAATTATGACATAAAAGTGTGTCAAAGAGATGTTGACCTACATGAAAAATTGCAAAAATTACATATTTTTGATGGGATTTTTATTAAAACCCTAATATTCTTAGAACAGGGAGTATGTCTTTGCCACTTGTTTAACCTCCAAAAATGTAGAAAAAGCCCTTTTTCTTGAATGATTTGCAAGAATATTTTGAATTTATAATTGATTGGCTGTTCTGTTGTGACATTCTAATGTGTTGTAAAATATTGCCTATGTTTCCATGAATAAAAATTAGTTTGTTCACCTTTAAACATGGATAAAAATAGGATGAACATCTAGTCACAAATTCTGCTTAAAAAGTATCATGATTTTATCAGCAGACTCGGAATTGTTGGCTTTTTCAGCTATCTCTAATTGTAATATTTGGATCAAGATGCTTATCCTCATGAGACAGTGAGAGCAGCTCACATCTCCTGGTGGTTTTGAAACATTTTTTTGTATGTAGTCTTAAAACAAAGATAGTATCTTCCATCTCTCAAATAATGTCACAAAACTTAATAAGACAGTACTTGCAAGATTGTTACCCTGAGAGGAAAGCAGTAAGCAGTAGATCTCAGACGTTCCACAAGGTGTAATTCAGTTTTCCAGAGATATTTCTGTAGTTCTCTACACCTGCGGTAAAATCCTGGTGTAGGTAAAAATGGATGAATTTTCAAAATATTTGTGTTAATCTAGGTTTTAGTTTTGGAATCTGAAATTTGTGCTGCCACATAAGAGTATTTTATTTTCTTGTGTTTTTTCCCTAGGTTGGAGATATTGTAATGGTAAAAGAAGATGAAAAATTCCCATGTGATTTAATATTTCTGTCGAGTAGTAGAGGAGATGGAACATGTTTTGTTACAACAACTAGTTTGGATGGTGAATCCAGTCACAAAGTAATTAAATGTTTTACATTTTCATTTTAAGGCAAAGTTTTCTTTTAATTTTTGACACAGAAAATGATACATAATATGACTTCATGTTTATATGTGTGAGCAGGTACACTAATTTGTGTAATTTATATTTCTACCATCTGACTTCATTTCTCTAAAAGTAATATTATTTTATGAATAGTTTGAAGATATTTATTTGTGATTTTGTCTGTGTCCAGTATCGGCATGCAGATTGCGGTGATAATACACAAACTTTCTGTATTTAAATACTTTCATGGTAACCTGATTTATGAATACACTGCAAGGTGCTTACACAGAATCGTAGAATCATTAGGGTTGGAAAAGACCATGTAAGAATATGCCCAAATAGGAGCATTTAGAGATGCATTTTATTTGAATTATGAGCTCTTACCTATAAGTTAGTAAATTTCATGCTGAACTGAAGTGTATGTGTGGATTAATGTCATGTGTATCTGTCCTTTTTATTTTTTACATATTTTTATTCATTCCAGACGTACTATGCCGTTCAAGACACAAAGGCATTTCACAATGAACAAGAAATCGATGCATTACATGCAACCATTGAATGTGAACAGCCACAGCCTGACCTTTATAAGTAAGAAAATAATTCTTACCTGTTTCATTTAAGGTACCCTAGCAATGAATCATAAAAATATCATAATGAAAAGATACTGGCTGCATCTCTCTGGTTAGAATGAGCCCCAGAGTGAGCTTGAAGTCAGGTAGGTCTTCCATCCACACTCCTTTTCTGCAGGTAGTTCCCTACATGTGCTCTGGGGTCGTGATCTCCAGAGGGGGAGATCCAAAACAGTCCATGGAGGAATGTGATGAAATTTTAGAACTTCAGGGTTTGTTTTCTTTTTATATAATCTAAAAAGAAAGAAATAACACTTTACTAATACTTAGTATATTTCTTGATATTGGCACCCATGCTCACTCTATATGTCACATACAGTTCATGAGGTGCTCCACAATATGAAAAGTTGCCTGTGGCACTCACTCCTTTGCTTTCAGTGTATTGCAAAATATTGCGATTTAGGTGTACCCAGTTAAATGGATTTACAGATTATATTATCTAGTTTTAACTAAAATAACACTCATAAAATGCTGAAGTGACTTTAAAAGACTCTTGCAAAGAAATTGCAGATTGAAGATAATAGGAGCATTCTAGCACAATGAACAATAAGTAAATGGCAAGCACTTCCGCTCCTGGTAGAGAACTTCATCAGTCACATTACAAAGTACAGCCACTGTCAATCTAATCAGATTGGACATGACATCAGCCAGAAAAAATTTAAATTGTCAAGACTATTTGAAGTACAGATTTACATCTGCTGTTGTTAACGATGAGCCTCACACTACAGGCTTTGAAATACTAATGACAGCATGAAGCCATCACAATTAGCAAAACACTTTAAAATGAGTGTGCAGAACATGAAGGAAGATGTCTACAATTGTATAAAGTCATGCAATGCTCAGTATTTTAGAAAAGAACTGTACACAATTCCACTGAACATAATGACAAATCTTGAGAAGCCCCTTTTGAGATTCCTTTCTTAATAGTAAGACAAAAAGTCCTATACTATTGAGAGAACACTTGTTTTTTCTGCCACAGTAAAAAGTACATGAAATAATGCACAGAAAACAATATGATGTCAAGCTAAAATGCACTCTTTTGATAGCAAATACTGTTGAAGATGCAGAAAAAATATTGATTATATCTGAGGTGTGAAGGCATCTCTGTTCCCTGATCTTGGTTATTAAGAAACTGGTTTAGAAATCTGCTTGAGAACAGGTTCTTAAGAGTATTGAGGCCATCACTCACTTGATCCTTTTTTTAAATGCTTGGCTCACCAAGTGAATGACTGGAAGTTGAAACAAATGCTATTATAGATGGTGAAATCTTTTGGGACAGCTGTTGACACACAAATAATGAAAATGCTTATTGGTAATCAGCTTGTATCTCTGCTGATTTTACTTGAAACTTTACCTCTGAACAAAACACAGTGGTGAATATTCCCCCCCCACCCCAAGACATGAGGTTATTTGTATCATGATGTATCATAACCAACTGTACATTATTGTCTTTACATGTAGCCCTACCATGTTGTATGTTCTCTAAGCAGACAGGTTACCACTCCTCTGAGCCTCAGAGGTTCCCTTTCAGGGTGACAGGCCCTCCAGCTCCCCACAGTTTCCTCTGCCATTGAGAACACTAATGTCCAGCCTAATCCCCTTTGCATTAGGTTATCCACTTGGACAGTGGTATTGCAAATATAGTGTACTGAGTCTGGCTGGAATGAAGTCAGTTATCATCACAGCAGCCAGTGTGGTGTAGTGTTACTGCTCTGAGACTAAAACAGCATTAATTGCACAGTTGTAGCTGTTGTTGCCAAATTTTTGCAGAGTGTCAAACTTTTATTCCGCACTTTGCACCTCCAGCAAATAAGCTGGGGGTGGGCAAAAGGCTGGGGATGGACACAGCCAGGAGGCTGACCTCAGTTGGAATGTTCTGTGCCATATAGTGTCATGCTCAGCAATAAAACCAGGGGGCAGGGGGCAGTCTCCCAAAGCAGCTGTTGCTTGGAGACTGGCTGGACATCAGCAGGCTCATGGGAGGTGGTGAGTGGTTGCCTTTGTGTCACTTGTTTTTTTCTCTTCACTTATTAAACTGCTATGATTTTGCTTTTGCTCTTCCAATTCTCTTCCCTGTCCTGCTGGGGAGGGAACAAGAGAGAGGCTGATGGGTGCTTTGCTGCTATCCAGGGTCAAGCCACCACATACAGATAAAATGTACTTACAGATATTCAGAGGGAGAATTATTTACTAGCTCTATGCTTTGGTTTTAATTCAGTTGTAGGCTTTAGATTTTGTAAAAGATAGTAATTACACTGACTTATCTCAGGCAGTTTAAGGAATAAGACTTCTTATTTCTTGCTTTGGGTCTACTTAGCAGATTTATCCCTAATTTCATAATCTCTCACATCTCTTTATATGCAAAATTTATATCAAGTTACCATTCTGTGTATTTTTGTATTTACATGTTTTAAGTGTATATCTATCTCTATGTATCTCTTACGTTCCTGTTCATGTTCTGGATAATTGGAGCCTGTTCAGTTGTAAAATGTTCTCTGTGATAAATACTTTCTAGAAAATATTTCTCAAATAATCCATTAGCAGTACTGTTAAACTACTTGTATATTTCCCTTTCAGATTTGTTGGTCGAATAAATGTTTACCATGATAGAAATGAGCCTATTGCAAGGTGGGGAAATCCAGAGTTTCTGCACATGTAAACATTTCACAGTTGAATAAGTATCAATAATGAGAATTACCTTTGGTTCACCAACATTGTGCTGCTTTGTCTTAGTGATAGAATATTTTTCTCTTAAAATATTCCAGACTGTTATTTCATAAATAATAACTATTTCATCTTTTAAACACACTTCCCTTCTTTAGTATTTTAGTGTCTTTATTCAACTTCAGTTTTATTTGACATGTATTTAGTTTGTAAATTATGTTGATAGGATTTTGACAGCACTTGTACAATACTGCCCCATTAGTGTGAGATCTTGGTAGTGCACTAAGCCATATAAATAGTATCACTTGTGTATTTAACTTTTCTTCTTAGATTTTGAAGACGTTGAACATGTCCAATAATTGAGTTTAATTTTACTAAGTGTGTTTGTACTTCTGTCTAAAATGTCCACAGTGCTGTGTGTTCAAGGAAGGCAGCATCCAGCTTGCTGTCCCTGATTTTGTTCTGATCCTTGCCACAAAGAGGCAAAGCAATAGGAGGGAAAGCTGCTTGCTGGGGTGCTGTCCTAGATCCCAGCATGTGGGGAGTTACTCAGTGCTGGCTAAGTGCCTTCCTAACCTCAGTGTGTCTGTAGATCCATTATTTTCTGTCACAGTCTGCTATAAAAACTGTCAGTTGATCTGGGTCATTCATCTAACATTGTTCCACTAGTTTCTCGGAATTAGTTTCAGGTTTTGCATCAGAATTATGGGCCTGTTTGCTTAGAGTTTGTTGATTTTTTGTGAGTTTCATACCACAAGTACACTTTGAATAGCATTCAAAAACACTGAATTTACTTCTTGGGGTTTTATTGCTGTATAGAGAGAATCTGACAATTCTGCATGTAGTCTGTCTGTAAAGTAGTCCTTGGTTTTGAACTCATGGTTAGTGTTTTGTATCATGTTCCAAAATATTATTTAAACTTCATTGATATCCTTGCATTAATTCTATTACTCTTCAATAATTTATTTTACCTATATTTTATCAGCATTTTTAAATGTTTACAACAAGTATCAGAAATATCTTGTATGCAATTTTTACTTAGAATAAAAGAGTGTAGTCCTTAAGTAATTCTAATGTACAGGACACTATGTTTTATATAAGCCTAAAAAATACTTGAATTAATATCTTTAAAAGTAAGTACTGTGCAATTAGGATGTTGAGTCTTTATTTGGGTACCTACGTATGTGTGGTTTAGGTGCATTGGTTTAAGACTTGAACTGTGAAATTGTGAGCTTAATTTTAGGCATCTATATTTTTTTAAATTTTCACTTTAAATTTTTGCTAGGCCTTGTAAGTTTGTTAAAACTTTTTTAGTAAAACTAATGTCCTGTTTTATGTGACTTCACTAAGGTCTGATGTTTTTCTCTAAATGTTTACATTTTGTAATATTAACCTTTTGCAGGCCATTAGGATCTGAAAATTTGCTTCTTAGAGGAGCCACTTTAAAGAACACAGAAAAAATCTTTGGTAAATACTTCTATTGACTATTTTAATGGATCCTGAAGTAATAAACAATCACCAAACAAGGTTACAAGCCTACAGTTAACCACTGGGCTTATGATTTCTGTTGAGTCACTCGTTTTACCTTTTTTCCTAAGGTTTAATGTTAGTACATAGAAACAATCTAGCAGCTGGAAACTGTGACTGGAATGGAATGTAAATGCTGCTTAAAATTTCTCTCTGAGTACCAAGATAGTAAAGCTATTTCTAATTTTGGGCTATTGTCCAAATCTGTGGGTTTTTTCTTCAGAATAAAGAATTAAAGAAATGACAGTGTATAATAATCTAGTGAATTGTGCTCTTTTGAAGTTACTGCACGATGCAATCTTTAGTAAAACAAGTTGTCTCATTTCAGGTGTTGCTATCTACACTGGCATGGAAACTAAGATGGCATTAAATTACCAATCAAAATCACAGAAGCGATCTGCTGTAGAGAAGTAAAATTTCTAATATTTATTTTGGGGTTTGAAAGCTGCATATTTGAATAGTGCAAATCAGATATTTTTTTCTCTGAAAGTGTATGTTTTATTGATTTAAGTGAAAAAAAGAGGCAGAATGTCTTAAAATTTGCTTCTTTTAAAATAATTTTTTACTTATCATACAAGTCATATAACACCATATAGATGAGATTCTTGATACTGAATTATTATTGTTAGATATTTAAAAAATAAAGCTGCTTTGATTTAATGCTTCGCTTTTTAAGGTATGATGTTTTGTTCTTCCATAAGACACTTCTTTCACTGGTTAGAGTATATCTACTGGCAGTTTTCCAAGGTTGTGTCTTTTATTATCCTAACATTCAATGCTTTTCATTGCAATTAAGTCTTGAATTCAGTGAAGGTAACTTTTTAAATGCACTTTACTTTGGATCAGCCCAGTGCTTGTCTGTGCCATGTTTTCCATGGTTTAGCTAAAATTACTAAGTTCCACACAGACATACATGATGGGAAAGACAATGCTATCCTTAAGGAGTGAGCTGACATTGGTTGCTTACTGTTTTTAAAATAGAGGCTATTTTCTATTCCTGCTCTGCTATCTGAAATCATCAGCTCTGAGTAAGGTGTCCAACCTTGTGAGAAACAAGATGTCATTGATTGAGGCAAGATATACTGACCAGCTGACAGCTCTACTCTTACACAGTGACTGAGCAATGATGTTATGTCTCTTTATGTTTTTATTGATATATAACCCATGGCTTTTAGTTCATGCCCATCATTAATGAAAATGCAATCTTAAATGCAAAATGTTGTTGCTCTTTTTTTAGATCTGCCTAGAGTTAAAACATTACTAGCTACATAGTGCAATGGTCTTGATGATTTTATATTTTTATTAAAGTACTTACGTGAGTGATCTTTTATTGATTCAGAGAAATGGCATAAAAGTGTCTGCAGATACAAGCCCAGTTATTCTGTTATGATTCTATCTATCCTATTGTTTTCACTAATAAACTAGTTTTGGTAAAGAGTCATACATTTTGGAAACAATTATAGCAGTTAACATTTTAAATAGAAAATGGTCCTCAATACTGTTTTTCTTCATTGGAAAAGCACTGTAGAAGACTTATTTTACTTCTTAGCATTGTTAGACTTGCAGCACATGTTAGGCTAATCTATGAGTATAACATTTTCTAATAAACTGTATTTTATGCACTAATGGAATTCTTATTTTGCCTTTTTTTAGATCAATGAATGTATTTCTTGTTGTATACCTCTGTATTCTCGTCAGTAAAGCACTAATAAATACTGTTCTGAAGTATGCCTGGCAGAGTGAACCATTTCGTGATGAACCATGGTATAACCAGAAGACAGAGCCTGAAAGGAAAAGAAATATGGTATGGAAATAAATTACAATACCAAAAAAGTTTCCCTAAATCCTTAATTTATAGAGATTCTGCTGAAAAGTATAAACAACCTACTTACTTACCAGTCACACTTTTTTTGCTAACAGTGGTGATAGTGTACTTGTAGAAAGCTTATACGTTAAATTTTAGTACTTAAGTTGTATGTGTGAATTTAACTGGTGAGAGGATGTCTGCTTTAGTATAAAAAGCTTCAGGAAAGTGTTTTGGAGTTGCCTGTTAGTTATATAAATTACTAAAGAATTAATCTCTTGCAGAGAAATACAGGGCTGGAAGGAATCCCACAGCTATTGGCAGTCCTATAAGAGACATGTTCAAAAGAAATCTTCTGTAGGAATCTCCATAAAAACCCCCTCAAAAGCTTAGTTTCATATTGCTCTGTCATGAGCACTTGAGGCATCAGAGAGCATCAGTCACCAGTGTCAGATGTTCTGTGGGAGCAAGGACATCGTCCAGGATGGATACCCAGATGATCCAAAACAGTGAATTGAACCCTGCACTACAGAAAGCACAATATTATTTCACTGAATCCTCCCAATCAAACTCGGGGAAAATTTGTTTCCTTAACCGTAAATCTGTGAGGAGCACATGCTAGTCAGGCATTCTAGAGTTCTCATTACCACCAGGAGCACTGTCTCAACCTGCTCAGCAGGTTGACTGTAGCTCCACCAAGTCTCCACCACTGAAAAACTGAGCCAGGTTATGTGCATACATTCTACTTGTAGGAAGCCATTTATTTATTTATGAAATGCTGCCTGAAAGTTATATAATTTGGTAAGCCTTGAAGGAGTTGCTGTGGTTCTGTGGTGTTTTTCTGGTAATTTGTGAATGTACATGTTAATGTTTCCCTTGTTCTCCAAAAAATCTTCACCATGCTCATTAATTGCTATAGAACTTTACAATAATGTTACATAATGGTATTCTACACCTGTATGTCTATAAAGAAAATCACAAATTTAAAACAAAAAGCTGTATTTCATGCCAGTTGTGATGTTATAAATCATGAAGGTCTACATCCTATGCTGAACTGTGAGCTATGAAAAGCGTTGCTCTTTGAAAGTTACATGAAAAAAAGATTTGTAAACACATGCAGTAACTCACACTCTTTAATGGTATGCGAAAAATCAGTATTTTCATCTTGTTTCTTTGGCAGTTTCTTCAAGCTTTTACAGACTTCCTTGCATTCATGGTTCTTTTCAACTACATTATTCCTGTATCCATGTATGTCACTGTGGAAATGCAGAAATTTCTTGGTTCGTATTTCATTACATGGGATGAGGAAATGTTTGATGAGGATACAGGTGAAGGACCACTGGTGAATACTTCTGACCTCAATGAAGAGTTGGGACAGGTAAATTTCATTAAGTAACGATTTTTTTCAACTATTCTACTGTATGTTTTTATTTTAAAATTGTCCCTTCAGGGTTTTTTGGTTTTGTTTTATTTTGGTTTTTTGCAGCTACATGTGCATTTTCTTTAGTGCTGATGAACTTTAAAATTTGAGATATTTTTATTTTCAGAATCAAAAATTCTGATTCCTCACCCAGTCAGTGGAATTAAATTAATATTACTATATTATTAAGGGATAAACACTTTCTCCATTGATTGTAGAGGGAAATTATATAAGCTTCTTAACTTCTGTAGATTAAAAGTTGGATGGAAAAAAAACCACTTTTTGTCTGACTAGCTGACATTGAATCTCAAGACACAAGTTTCATCCATTTAAATGATTGTCATTCTCATTTTTGAAAGGAAATTCTGTTCTGTGTTAAGAAAATCATCACCTTGAGACAGATAGAGATAAATACTTTTTTAGAAAATATTTAGGGTCTCAGTTAAAAATATCTTCATAGGTTTTTCAGATAAATAAGATGCTATATTTCCTTCTTTTTCTAGTCAAACTGGTAATAAAGCTTTTAAGGATGTATTTGGATTAAGGGTGGTACCAGGTATTTCATTATTATGGCAGACAGTCGGCATTGTCTCACCTAAGATCCTCAAAGAGGATCTGCTGAATTAGGGCCTGGATGAGCAGACATTGAGGTGGATTGAAAACAAAGACATGCATGGGACTGGATTTGGCATGGCTCATGCAAAGATAGGTACAGAGAGCTGGGACTGTCCAGCCTGGAGGAAAGAAGTTCAGGGAGGATCTTTCCAATGTATACAAGTACCTGAAGGGAGGGTACCTAGAGGATGGAGCCAGGATTTTCTTAGTGGTGCCCAGTGACAGGACCAGAGGCAGTGGGCACAACCTGAAACAGGAGGCTCTGAACATGAGGAAATGCTAGGACAAAGCAACACCGGATGACTAAAAGACCTTTGCTTGATAGCATTTTGTAACTTGCAGTATTAAACTGAATGTAGGAGTTGTGATGAAAAAAAACCATATAAATCCTACCCACTTTGAAAAAAGTTGAATTACGGGTAGTTTGTCCACAGGTAAAAAACAACTGGAAAATTTGGCATTTGCCTTTTCAGATTAGTGAATATTACAAAAGTTAAACTCAGTTGAAGGTTTGCATAATTAATGACTTTTTTAAGACTGAGAGCAAAAATTTGTTTGGTTTTTAGTTTGTTCAATGCACTGCATAGATGTTGAAGTCTGTTAAACAATATGATGAATTCTAAATAATAGCCTTATTTTCAGTGTTTAGTTCCTTACCTTACATCATTCTCTTATGAACTATTACGTGCAGTATGTATAGAATACCTACATCCAGTAACCAAAATTGAGCCAATCTAGCTCTTTCAGTTTATAGTTCAGATTTCAGTTTTATTTTTAATGTTGTTAGACATAAGCATTGGGGCTCATCGTAAAAGATAAAGTTAATGAAAAATTCAATACTGAGACAAAATGAATGTTTCCAGGGCTATTACAGTGCCCATGTGTATAATTGTATGTGTCCACAATCCTCATTTAAACTAATGTAATTGTAGTGTGGAATTCTGATACTGCCCTAAAGACTGTTCTGACAGTGACTGATCCAAATCTGGGCATGTGCATTAAATAATAATCCCTGAGAAATGAAATTTGTGTGCATTTTGTTTCCAGAAATATCTGTCTTGCAGCAAGAAAGACATTAAAACCTAAAAAGGACCTAGAGAGAAGAGTGAAAGTAGGTTAAACACATTATTTAGATGTGTTATGAGGCAAAAGATAGCATTGCTTGATACTCTTGTAGGATAAAATCTTTCATGGCCTATATTTCTATGATGATAACTGCCAAAAGAAATTGTTGTCTTCCTTTTCTGAAAGAGCATAAGGATCTTTAAAGGAAGGTGTAACCCAGTAATAAACTCAGTTTTGTTCAGAGACATTGGAAAATCTCTGTTCATATTCCTGCTGTTTTTAATTTGTGCTCATTTGCAGATTGAGTATGTCTTCACAGATAAAACAGGAACATTAACTGAGAACAACATGGAATTTGTAGAATGTTGCATTGAAGGGCATGTTTATGTACCACATGTTATCTGCAATGGACAAATCCTCCATGATTGTACAGGCATTGATATGATTGATTCATCTCCAGGAGGTAGTGGAAAGGTATGATAACTATTTCTACGTTCTTGGTTTTTTACAATGAAACATGAAAATTGAACTGTACTGATGAAGGGAATATTAGAAATTCAACATTCTTGAATTTCATTAATCGAAGTAGATAACTGCATAGACATTTTTATTTCCTAGTTTAGAGTAAGATTTAAAGGCTTAATGGGAAGTTTCTCCACTTAATGCAGCTGTAAAGCTGAATTAAAACTCAAATAGAGAACTTTCTCTGGTTAATAGCTACAGGCATAGATAACTGGTGTCCATTTAACCTTAGATACAACAGGGAAACCAAGACAGGCAATTCTTAAAAGGGGAAAATGAGTTCTCAATGCAAGCACTTATTTCATCATCACTGAATGAAGATGTGGCCAGAGAATGGTTTATGATCAAATTAAATTACTTCAAAATGTGACTTGATTTAGCCACATCTTATGTGTGCTACATACAGCATGTATGTATTCTGGCTATTTGCTGTGTAAAGCAAAGTTACTTGAAAGTTCAGGAGTCCTCATGTGTCAACAGGTGAGCAAGGGTGTATTTGGGCAGGATAATCATAGCCAAAGGACAATATATTTTTTATTGTATCAGTACAGTATAATATCATTCACACTCACTTAATATCATGCCCTTCATTATGACAAAATAAGGTCCCTTAAAATGTGTTGGTGCAATTCAGTAGACTTATGTCTCTCACCCATGGCCCTCAGAATGTGGTCCCAAGGTTTGCTGTATTTTTATCTTGGAATTATGATGGCACAGACAGTTTGTATTCAACAGCACAGAAGAATAGGTTTCAGACACAAAGAGATAACACAGCCAGGTATCCATGAAATAGAAATCTGTTTCTGGTACCAGGAGCTGTCATTACCAAACCATCTGAAATTTTATAGAAAGTGGTTGGCTTGAGCTGCCAAAGTATGTGCACTTCAGTAATTTATATAGTTCTCAGGGGTGTTCAAGCTGCTCAGGAGATTGAAGTCTGTAAGCCCTGCTAATACCTATAACTCCAGATACTACATCCTTCTGTGTGCACTCAGGACTCCTAAATTACACCTCGACTAGTATTTAGTTAATTCAAGTTGTTAAAGCTTAAGCAAAAGTAAAGAAAAAACACCTTCAGCCATATCTAGGCACTCAGAGGAGGCAGAGAATGCACCCTGGGGGATTTTTTGCATCATTAGCTTGACTTGTATGGCAATCCCAGCAACTTGGCTTGTATGGCAGTCCTGTGGGTGCAAGCAGCTGTGACACAATTGTGTGATTACCACTGGGAGAGACCTGGCTCCTCCTAAAGGAGCCTGCCTTTGATTAATAATCAGTGACATTAGTCACCTTCCAAAAGAAGAGTTTTCAAGTGGTAACACATAATAACAACCATTCCTTTTATTTTTCAGGAGAGAGAGGAACTGTTTTTCCGAGCTATTTGTCTTTGCCACACCGTTCAGGTAAAGGATGATGACAGTGTAGATGGATTGAAGAAAAACCAGTTCTCAAGAAGACCTTGTATATATATATCATCATCGCCTGATGAAGTTGCTTTAGTTGAAGGAATACAGAGGTATGTCTGTACTTAGGTATTCCACTTTTTTAAACTACAGATTAATCACTGAAGCTTAAAATTGTTTTCAGAACAAAAATCATAGTAACAAGCACGAGTAATCTACAGCTGATTACTTTCTTAACATGAATTCATGATTATTCATAGTCTAAAATCAACTAAAAACAGTTTAGGTGTTAGTTTGTTGTGGGCTCAGTCTTAAATCTTTATAACATGCTTATATTGTTGTATTCATTCTCTTGATCTGTGTTTCGTTTTACAGACTTGGTTACACCTATCTAAGGCTGAAGGACAATTTTATGGAGATCTTAAATCGGGAAAATAACATAGAAAAGTGAGTGGTTAAAAATATAACAAGGGAGACTGATGAGGAGTTTTTGTTAAAAAAAATTTAAAAGTTTTTTAAAAGTGATTTTAATTGCTTTCACTTTGTTTGACATTATAAGCAGTACAAAATATTGATACAACAACGAAGGTGTGGTGTGAGATTCATGACCTAATCTAATAGTTCCTAGTTGTTTTAAGAAGTATGGGTATTTTTCCTTTTTTATGCGGTAAATAATATATTCGTAATAGAAAATGCTGTATACCCAATTTGTTGTTCTCAAATAATCTGTGGAATTTACAGGAGGGTAATATCTGTAGAATAAATTTTGTAGACCATAATATGAGTCAAATTTTCTGTGACAGTGAAGTAGTACAGCTGTTCCGTGGGATGTACATACCCTTGGAAATTTACCTTACACTTCTCTAAATGTCTGCTGGTTAAGTCTGTTGTGTAACTGGATCTTCCTGCATGGGCACTCTGCTAACTATGCAGGGACTCTTGGACACAAATAGAGGAATCCTGCTATTACCTTACCCCCTTTAGGATAATATGGAGAAATATTTCCCAAAGTTACTTCAGATTTTTTTGGCTCAGCCCATAAGAACTGAAGTCAGTATCATTTGATGACTCAAAAGAAAGCACTATAATCATTGAGAATTTTCTCCCAAATGCATCACAGTCTGTAGGCATAGGCCTGATGTAGCTTTGCACAGGTTTGAGTTCTAGGGTGTTAAAAGGATTTAGGACTGAAGGATCTAATTAAACAAGCAGATCTGGTGATGAATCCTGAAAAAGTTGGGATTAATGATTGGATTGCTTATGTTTGTGCTGGAAAAAGAGAGGCTCTCAGATTAAAGGAAATCAGAGTAAATGACACAAATATACAAACTAATGAAACCAAAACAGTGCAACAGGAGCTTGTGTTCATTTTTCCTCTTAGAAAGGAAAGGAGCAGGTGGTAAAAATCAAATCATAGAACTAACAGCAAGTGTAAAACCAGTAAAAAGAATTTTTTTTTTTTTTCACTTGAATAAATTATCATTTAACATTTAAGCACGATTCATGGAATTAGGTCAGCACTTTTGGGAGATTAGGAATAGTGAAAATTACAAAAATATTAAATAAAGACTTCTGTGTAAACATGCATTTCAAGTTCTAAGGTTATGTCTAAGTATTATACATAAAAAAATTCTTTGTAAGCAGTACAGTGCTCTGCTGCAAGGTTTCTAGTCTTCTGCTTAAATAAATTGGATTGACTGTACGTCCAAAGATACTTAAGAACATCACAAGTTCTGTTTCAAGTAATTAGGAGCTTAGGGCTTTCCCTATTTTTTATTTGCAACCTGCTGTTTCATTCTGTACTAGTTCCATGTTCCATAGTACTCAACATAATTTTCCATGTTAGAAGTCATGTTTAATTTATATGCTTGAAGTCATAATCACCAGTTTAGGGATCAGGAAAAGCAGAGTTGTTTTAAAATAGTTCTGTTTCTGTTTCAGGTTTGAATTATTGGAGATTCTGAGTTTTGATTCTGTGAGACGGCGAATGAGCGTAATTGTTAAATCTTCAACAGGTAGGGCTGTCACATTCTATTAGATTTTTTGTTTCATTTGAATTTGTTACAGATTTATCAGAGTTAAACATTAATCACAGTCCGTGTGCTTTTCTTTATAAAATAAGGGACCAGGTGCTAGCATGAGTACATTTTATAAAAAAGTTGTAAGAAAGCATTTTGAAGACTTATTAATTTGGATTTTTTTTGAAGAAAGTATATTTGGTTATTTTGAATTCCATATGCTGTCTCTTTTAGGTGATATATTTCTGTTTTGTAAGGGAGCAGATTCCTCCATATTTCCTAGGGTTAAAGAAGGAAAAATTGACCAAGTACGAGCCCGAGTAGAACGCAATGCTGTGGTAAGATTCCATTTTATTCATCTGTTCACATGGTATCAGTGTCAAAAAGAAATCATGTGTTCTGACCTCTTGCTTTATCTGCTAACAAATTTGTCTTCACAGGTACCAAGGGTATTCTGTGCCAAGGTTCACTCAGGCTGTGTGGGTGGCAGTCTGTGTAACTCCCTTATTTGCATCTGTCCTCCGTCTCATCTTCTAAATGGTAGTTGTGGTGCAATATGAATGCATTAGATATGCATGTTAAACCAGAGGTCATCAATCAACTCGTTAGTATGGCATTTTCACAATTGTGGTTTGGACTAATTTTTGAATAGAAGAAAAGTGAAAGACTGTAAATCTCTTTGCTAGTTTCAGTCCCCAGCCTTAGCAACTGTGATTTGCTGCCTTTGATTGCTCTACAAGCTCTGGGGAGACAGTGCAGTGATCATCCATAGCTGATACTTTTGCTTGCTAAAAATCTGCTATGAACTGGCTGATCACCTTCAAAAGAAATTCGGAACTTGGTTTTACCTAAAAGTAGTGTTTAGAGTTGTAAAATACTGAATTTTGCTGTGTCCAAAACTATGTGGAACTCATTGCAATGCAGTATGACTGCCAGTCTTACAAATAGCATATAATTTGCTGGCATCCAGTACTCAAACTGAAAACAAAGTATTATTACAGGTGTGTGGGGAAAAAAGCCCTGCAGTGTCACCTGCTTTTGTTTTGAAGCAAAAAACTTTCAAAGTGCTTTGCTAAGATTTGTTGTATGGGACAGCTGTCTGATAATTACAAGTAAAGAAGGCTCATGGAATTGAAAAAGTATTTACATATCATATCCATTCAATGTCTGTCAAGAAAGACATCCGGACCAACAGCTAATTTTTCGTCCTGGATAATTGGAAATAGGGCTGGCTCCTACATACTGAAGCCTCTCAAAGAAAATACATGGCATTTGCTTTTATCAATAACAAGAGGCAGGGAGCTATTTTAATAATTCTCCTTCCTGGTTTTGTAATAAGTAACTATACAAAGATCTACTGGATTAAAGAAGCTGAAGTGCCAATTAAATGGTGTTGTGAGAAGCAATATACAACTGAGGTGGCAAAACTTTTTGGTGTTTTAACAGCTTTTCCCTACCTTACACAATCTATATACTCCCTTTCTTATTCATCACACAGTCCAGAAGTTTGACACAGTCTGAAACATCCACAGCTAAATTCCAGTTTTCACTTGACTGAAATGGTGCAGTTGGATTTTCACTTTCAGTTCTCTTTGTGATGTTTGGTCCCTGTCTGTACATCTGCTGCAACACAGCATAAAATCAAACTCTGCAGAGCTACTATTTATATTACTATTATTTATTCTGACTCATCCCGCCTAATTATACACATAATGCCTTTGCCTTGACTTTGCCTTCTCTTGTAATCTCATATATCCAGTTGGTTCACTGGGCTGTTTATTTTCTGGAAGATTGAGGTTAGTCCATCAGGTTGTAACTGCTTCCAAAGCAGCACAGAATCAAGCTGAACCATATCCTAATCTATACTATACTGTACCAGTCTATACTTATTCCCTTCATGATGTTAATTTTTCAAATATTCGAGCGTAAACACCAGCAAGAAGTCTAAGAAGAGTTTTGTAAGATGCATTTTGTTTCTTTTGATTGTGTTCTTTAGGAGGGACTGCGAACACTGTGTGTTGCATATAAAAAGCTCACAGCAGAAGAATACAGCAATGTGCAGAAGATGCTTCAGAGTGCGAAGTTGGCCCTTCAGGACCGGGAAAAGAAATTGGCAGAAGTGTATGAGAATATAGAAAGAGATTTTATTTTACTTGGTGCTACAGCTGTTGAAGATCGGTTAGTTAGTACATTTATAAGTTTCTTATATTCAGGGATGATGACAAAGTAATTGAAGAGTCCTTTTCTGCTTTAGAGATTTATTTGGGAAACCCCTTATTTGAGTCAATTCCACACCCTTAGCTTATTAAAGATACTCTTGGTAACTTTATAACCTAGTAAGTGAGTAACAATGGTCAAGTGTGCAAAAATCAGTGTATTTGAATAATTTGCATGCATTTAATAATTTATTGATCAAGTATACGCAAAAATTTTGGAGGGAAGGACTACAAAAATGGGTATTGAGGGAATGAAGGAAGAACCTTTAGGTCTTAAAAATGTTCAAAAACATATACTAGTCCCCTAAATATTTCTGGAGTCACACTTGGGCCAAAATTCTTAGATCTGATAACTTCTATTGAAATTTTTGATTTGTTTTTGAAAATCTTTCAATAAAGACCTCTGAATTTCTCATTACCAAGCAACCCATCAATGTATATTGTCAATTGACTTTACAGACTGCAAGAAAAAGCTGCTGACACTATTGAAGCACTCCAGAAAGCAGGAATTAAAGTTTGGGTTCTGACAGGAGACAAAATGGAGACTGCTGCAGCTACCTGCTATGCTTGCAAACTCTTCCGAAGAAATACACAAATACTTGAGATAACCACAAAGAAACTTGAGGAGCAGAGTTTACACGATGTGCTTTTTGACCTAAGTAAAACTGTCCTAAGACAAAATGGCAGCTTAACCAGGGATACCTTCTCAGGGTAAGGAAAAAGTTGGATTTTCAGGCCAGAATGGTCTTCTGTGCATTTTGCGAACAATAAAATGATGACTGATGACCTTAAGAGCAGCAGTACATTTCGGTTTCTGTTGCTAATGTGTGAATTATTGTATGGCAATTAAGTATAAGCTTGTTCAGATAAATTTAGGTTTTCAGTCATGGTTCTTTATCTCATTTCTGGTACTGCTTTAACTGTTAAAAGAAAAATTATAACTGATACTGTATTTATTTTTTCACTGTAAAACTGTTAGCAACAAGATAAAAAGCATTTGTGATACTATTTTAGTGGAGATTTTCTCTTAGCCTTACAGCTTAAACCTCTGGACCAGACAATTTTTCTTAGCTCTCCTTACACTTCATATCCCATTGGTCTAATCAAGAACATTTGTGTGTTCAGTTAAATATATAATTTTTCTCCATGTCATCTGTGCCACTTTTTGGTTAAGTACTGCAGGCCTTACAAGGTGTGATCAAACATGTTTGTTTAACTTTTTGTGCAATGCCAATTTTCTAGGTGTTAAAACTCTTTAGATTTTTTTTTTGCCTTTATCCCCAGAACTGGAGAATGTACTAAAATAGTTATAGCAGGATTCTGCCTGTATGTTCAAATTCAGGCTAGAAATATTTCAGTGTAATGCACCAAGCATTCAGTACATTGCTTGAACTTCTTAATGATAAGTTTTAATTTGATATCATTGTACATTACTGGTATTGCCCTATTTGTGCCAATGGTAGCAAAGTGTTGAAGATATCTGTGAACTGTTATTAAATGCAGTTTACAGTATTTTATCTTAAGTGCCAAAAACAGCTTGTGTTCTAGTAGAAAAGATGGAGATGCCTAAAATACATATTAATAAATATGGGGTTTTTCTCACAAACACTGGTCTTGATGAAACCATGTTTGTTGAAACCCCATGAACAGTAGTGTATAACCTTGGAACACTGAAAAGAGAGTAAAAATAAACCTCAGAGTACATTTATACAACACTCACTGTTGACCTGGAGCCTGAGGCTGCTGTGTAATGTAGGCAAATGCCAAGGTGCTCTGAAATAACTTGTTTGGATGCCGCAGAAAATGGCTCTTGCAGTCCAGACCGTCTTATCTTCCCCCAGTGTTCAGCATGTGATAAAATATTGTATAAACTACTTCCTATGATTGTGGTTGCACTCTTAGCAATGCTCAAATTACTACAGGCATAGTGCCAATAGATTTTTATATATAAGAATATATTGTAATATTATAGAAAACACATATAATTATTATATTTTAATATTATAAATAAAAGTAAGCCTGTATCTGACTTAGTCACTGCAGTAAAGGCAAAATACCCATACTGTTCATGTAGACAGTGGCCTTATCCATCCAGGCCAGCAGATTTCCTTTAGGCATTTTCCTTCAAGGAATGATTTGCTTCCTTAAATGTAGACCCTTGGAAAGAAAAATTATTTCCTCATCAGAGTACTAAAGGTATTTCCCTTCAACTTTTTTTCCCCTCTGTGTTATGGAATGTGCCACAAAATTAACTTTTTTCCTGCAGCATGGTTTACCTCACTGCAGTTCTCGGAACCTTTTCAAATCAAACTGAAAAGTCGTTAATTACACACTTATACTCACTGGTGAAGTCACTGAGGTATCAGATTTATGTATTTAAACTGGTGAAGCATTGAATATTTTCAACATAATCCAGGCTTTAAAAATGTTTTAAATATCAGTCTTGCACAAGGAATTTCATTTCGAAGTGTATTAATTTTGTGGTATTCTATACTCATTGTTTTTTCATTAATTAATTTTCACGTAATTCTTATTGCCAGATTTTAAATATGTCTGAGAATTTTACAGTGACACTTGGTTTATATTTTATCCCCAAACAGACTTTCAACTGATATGCAAGATTATGGTTTAATTATTGATGGAGCAGCATTATCAATAATAATGAAAACAAGACAAGATGGGAGCTCTAGTAATTACAGAAGCCTCTTTCTTGATATTTGCAGGAACTGCAGTGCAGTGTTATGCTGTCGAATGGCACCTCTGCAAAAAGCACAGGTTTGAGTTTAATTTCATAATTGTTTGCTAGCCCTGCACATATGTAAATATTGAAGGTTAATACTCTGTCTGACTTACTGTGATAACTTAAGATTCATTTTTGTATCTTCTGAAATGGAAAAAGTAAAAAAAAAAAGGAGAGGGGAGAATTTCTGCTGGCAAGGAATTTAGATGATGGTATTGCTAAAACAGCATCCAGCTGTGCACCTGAATTTGATTTATGTACATACTGTTCAAATTTTATGGTTGGTATATGCTAATATGAACATACTTAATAAATGAACTAACTGCTCTCTTTTTAACCTAACAAGCTTTTGAATAGTCTACTCTTTTGATCCTACAAGAAGCTGTGTTACTTATTACTGCAGAGTGATATTTTTTCTCTGTTTCTAACATAAGTGGAAAGCCAAGAAGGAAGAATCCAGACCAAAAAATGTGTGCATTTTCATGTTTAAGTATACCTGACTGTTGCATTTATCATTTGTATCAAGTAAAACATATCCTTCCATTACTGAAACATCTCAAGATAGCTGAAGAACTTTTGAAGGAAACGAGTATGGAATATGCACTTCTTTATTCTTTCAAGTTGTTATGTCTTTTTCTCAGTGCGCAGGTACAGCATATGTAGCCCTTATTCACATTAGCAAATGTATTTAGCCTGCACTATAACTGTTTGGAAGTTTGTAGAAATTTTTTGTTGCAGCTGACTCAGTACCAAATTTACAGACGTAATAATTTGTAATGGAGAGATTTGAAGTCAAAGTTTTGGGCAGTTTATATGTCAATAGTTTTTACATATATATAGAGTCCAATATATTTTCTTAAATAGTAGGAAAAACGTTCAGCACAGATTGGAACACTGAATTTATTTTAGTCTTTCATTTCAGGATTTCTTTGAAATTGTACACTCTGGAACCCTCTTAATTTATTAACGCACTGACGCAGCATTAAGCAATCTCAACAACATCTTCTGTTATTCTGCTCTTCCTTTCTCATGCTCCATCTCTCTCAAAGTAGTTTGGAAGTATTTGAAAAATATATGGAACAAATATTTTGCAATATGAAGTGAGCTTTATGCATAGTAGTTGCATTGGGTTATGTTGTTTTTGTGTCCCTTCAGAGAATTTCTTATATAACTGTCTTGGTAGTTTTTATGTAATTGTGCACTTATGGAAAGTAAGCAAACCATTATAGGGAGAGTTTCTAACGCTATTTTTTTTCCAGATTGTAAAGTTGATTAAGTTATCAAAAGAGCATCCTATCACATTAGCAATTGGTGATGGAGCAAATGATGTCAGTATGATTCTAGAAGCACATGTTGGTATAGGTAAGCCTGCTCTTTAGTATATTAATTGAAGTGAAATGACAAAAATCATGTATTTCTTAAAAACAGGCCGTCTCAATCAGGTTATATGTGTTATAGGCAATGTTTAGTGCATTTATCCTAGGAATTGTATGAGATATTGTCATGATTTCCCTTGGATCAATGTCATAGCATCATTATATAGTTTTGCAGTTAATGGTATCTTTTTTAAAAGTTCTTCAGTTATTAAATAGTTTCACTTCTTTTTTTTTATAGGAATCATTGGCAAAGAAGGTCGTCAAGCAGCAAGAAACAGTGACTATGCAATACCTAAATTTAAACATTTAAAAAAAATGTTGCTTGTTCATGGGCATTTTTATTATATTAGGATATCTGAACTTGTGCAATACTTCTTTTATAAGGTAGGAGAATGCTTATTCTACTTACATAAATCTCAAAACCCTAAATGGTTGTATCTAACTATATCCAGGTTTTGGAGCTAATGGTATAAAACGGCAATAATTCCATAAAGAGATTTTCTCAAGTACCAGATGCCGTGCTGAAATGGGATTATTGTTTTTATTCTGAACATGAAGTGAAATAGCTTTTATATACCTACATTCTGTAATAGATGTTACATTTAAAACCAAAATTTTTGTCTTATTTTTTTCATAGCTTACAAATTCCATCTCAGACTGGTCTGTTTATTTCCAGTACCTTCCAGGTTGTCCCTACAGTGAACTTTTAAATCACACTGGAAATAATATTTGAGAATTTAGAAATTACTGTAAATTAAATTATGCTAAATTCATTAGGAGAATGTACGTGGAGGAAATTTATATTGTGCATCCCCCTATTTAGACAGTTTTGCTATTTCTAAATGTTGAGATGCAATCAAAGTTCTTTCGGTAAACAATGGAAGATTATAGAAAAGAATGGTCATGGGTACTTCAGGGTTCCAGTGTCAGACTATATGTATAATTAGGAGAGGATGACATTTGGGGTTACAGCTAGAAACATCTTAAAGTTGCTTTGCTGGAAGCCGTGCAAACCAGAGTATCCATGCTTGCTTATCATAGTTTGTCTCCTCCCGTGGATTGTCCCTTATTTGCTTTGCCTTAACTGAACTGTGCTCCTGGATGCCAAATTTCACTGCCCCTGAATTTTCAAATTGTAGCCTTGTGAGGTTGCTTTGAAGATACTTTAAGTGTTTTTTTCTAACAGTATTACTGCAAGATGTGACTGTTGGTGTTTAATACATACAGTTTTTTCTACTGTTCCTGCAATGCTCACTATTGCCATTGTTATAAAATTGTGATATACATATCTAGAGCATTGTACATGAATTAGTGCTCGCATTTCACTTGACAATGGTCACTTTGTTTTTCAGAATGTCTGCTTCATTTTTCCTCAGTTTTTATATCAGTTCTTCTGTGGGTTTTCACAACAGGTTAGTTGATCTTTTTCCATCAATGTCATGACTTCTCTTTTGCATTTTTTTGTGAAAAAAAGGAATCCTCCTGAGAATTTAGTGTTAGTTTACACGAAGAACATCATTGCTTTTGGTTCATATGGTTTTCAGTGGCAATTGCAGTTAAGTTAAAGAAAACAGTTTTATGAATTATCATAAAAGCAATGTTATTTTCAAAGTCAAGGAATACAGACATACAACATTTGGAAATGACAATGCAAAGTGAAATGTCTGTGGGAAATGTACATTCAGTTAGATTTAAGCCTACTGGACATGGACAGAGGAAATATTGAAAAAAGAGTAATTGAACTAGTTGTTCATTTTTAGAATCCAGAATGATAATGAGAGAATAAACTATTCTCCTCTGGTGTGTACAGGTATGAATTACAAATTTCAGATGAATAGCAGCATTCAATTATTTGAAAAGAAAATGTAAACAAATGAAGAATAGAGGAAAAGTGAACTATTGCTCTCCAGAAAAGTGCCATCATTCAGGAGAGGATCCAGTATTTGCCTTCCTGAATTTTTCTTTATTTTCTGTTCTCTGTTGTTCTCATCTAATTTGTACAGAAAAGTTTTATCTCTTCTTTCTTCTGAGTGAGGGAGCAAAAACCACAGGAATGAATGACTGAATTTACACAAAAAGGGTTTATGTTTCCGGGATTAAATTGAGCAAGAGTTGGATTTAATTGGGAGAAAATAGTACTATTGCTTTGAATTTAATGAAAGAAAGACACAGGAGGAGTTAAATTGAGAAAACTTTATATCTGTTTTGGTTTCCATTTCAAATCACCACTAAAAACTTCATAGGTTTTTATCAAGCACCGTTAGGATTTAGTAATGAAAGCATTTGTTGATGCAAATTCAGCTTAATTTTATCCTTTCACATGATAAATATAATTTTGACTCAAACAAGGGGGTTTTGATAGCAATTTTTCCAGCATAAATGATGACCAAATATGTTTTGGAAAATGAACCATTCTTTTTGTGGAGTGACGGGGTAAGTTTGAGGGCTAGTTACAGTGATGACGCATACTTGAGAAAGCAGTTCAGTGAGAAGAAGAATCAAAGACACATTGGGATGTTTTTTTGTATGGCTCATTGCAGTCACACACAGCTGAAAAACCTCTGGAGTGCTCCTGCTTCTTCTCTGAATATCTCCATGTTTTATAGACATGGAGGAGATAAAAGGGGAGAGGATGTGTAGATGTGTCAGAGAGGAATTTCTGCCTCTACAGGAATCTGCTGTTCAGTTTGGGGAGTTGGGAGTTGGACCAGACTATGAATTGGATCTTTTAGTTGATCTTTTTTCCTCCAGGTGAATGGGATACAAGTGCAGAGTTGTGTCCTATATCAATTAGCAGCTGTTCAGGGGTATTTGCCTCAATTCGGAAGGGATATAACTTAATTTTTCTGCAGAAGTTCACACGTTCTTTTAAATCAACTCTCATGCAGAGGATTTAATTTAAAAGTAAGATTTAATTTTAAATTAAAAGTAGTTGATTTAATTCTTTTTCATCTACAGACTTTATATGATACTGCGTATCTAACACTGTACAATATCAGCTTCACCTCCCTTCCTATCCTCTTGTACAGTCTAATGGAACAACATGTCAGTGCAGACACACTCAAGAGAGAGCCTTCCCTGTACAGGTAAAGTTAATACACTGTGCCCCAAAGTTCGACTGCTCAGTTGTGGGATGTATGTCTGTTACAGTGGACGTCCTCAGGATTTCTGTACCACAAGATTACAGTAGAACATCAGATGAACTGCACCAGAAGGGTTGAAGATCACGTGCATGGTGGTCTACAAAGTGCAGTAGATAAACATGTATTTTTACATGCACGTTTACAAACCACACCGTGCATTTGCTACAAAGGGAGTGAGAGCAAAATAGAAATCACTGCTCTACACAATCAAATTATTATTTATTGTAGTATTCTTTATTTCCTCCAACCATGGGGAGGAAACATGGGGAAGAGAAGTATTTTAAAAAAGAAAACATGCTGGTTTTTCTATATACATGTTTTATTCTGAAAGAAAAGATGACTGAGTGTTAGAGTGTTTTATCAGAAGATGTATTTTGTGAGGTGTCCTGCATTGTCCTCTGCATATTGTTTACACTTCTGGGCATTGGAATTGACTTGTTTAGGTTCTTAGCCACTTGAAATACAGTTCTTGACAATTAACTGCATTTGGCCATCTAAATTAGGAATAGTACCCAGTTTAGATCCTTGTAGCTGCAAAGCCAGTACATTTCAGGGCGGGGTAACAGTAGATGGTCAAAAGAAAAAAATTCTTTGAAAGAAGTAATATTAGCTGCCCAACTGTTAATCAATGCAGTGATGTGTTTTACCAATGAAATTGAAAAGGAATACAAGAGATGACTGTTGAAACTCAACCTGCATGTTTTTATTTTCTCTTCAATATTTTGAATATTTTTAATTCAGAAATGTAATTCAGAAGACCTATTTTGGTTTTTGAAAGGTAGCAGAGGTTATATGTGAGAAACTTCTGGTGTTTGATACCTAACTGAGCCTATTTCTACACTGTTTTGGGCAATAGTGGTTGTTCTGGGCCAGATGAGGCTGTTGTTGGCCACATACAGATTTGCATTCTGTAGTGTTAGTCTGTGGGGAGAAATTTATATGGTCATCAGGCAGTCTTTAAAGTTCATATGGTGAAAGTACTGGTTGGCAGTAAATGTTTCTGTAACTCAGGGTTTTCATTTAACTGTGTCCTGATTTACTCTGATGTGTTTTATACTATATGCCAAGTTGATACATATCATTCTGTGGACAAGAACTAAAGTTGTAACATTTAAAATTTTTTTGTAGTAAGAAAATGCATGCTAGTGAAGAGTTCTGTTTCTGACAAATCCCTTTTTTTTTGTGGGAAGACATTCAAGAAGTCCTCTTTGACCTGAAGCTTCAGGTCAAATGCAAACCTCTTGTTTCACATTCCATATTAAATTAGCGTTCTATTTTGTTGCAATAGTCTGTATATAAGTATCCTAGAGGAAATAAAGCAAAGTCTCCAGAGACCTCTAGTGTTTCCATTTAATATCTGCAGTGGATCATGACATGCACAGCAAGTACTGGAAAAGAGATACTTTCTGTAAAAAGATTGAAAAGTAAACCAATAGAGCACAGGGGAGTTTGCCATTTTTAAATAAGCAGAATTACAGGGAGCAGTTAAAAGGGTTTAGAAAGAATTGAATAAAAATAAATAAAGAGGACATTTTGAGGATGGAGTTAGATTTGAAGTGGTAGACAGTTACAATGTGAAAATGTGGTTTTCAAGAAACAGTATGAATGATCTCATTCGTCTGGGATTTTCAAACCTGCTGGTAATGAGTATGTGTTTCTTGTTTCACACAGAGATGTTGCCAAGAATGCTTTGCTGCGCTGGCGTGCATTTATTTATTGGACATTCCTAGGAGTGTTTGATGCTGTGGTATTTTTCTTTGGTGCCTATTTATTGTTAGACAACACAGTTGTGACCAGCAATGGACAGGTTAGTGTTGGATTTCATCAGTCAATCAATGGTAATTTTTTTAAAGACAATTGTGAAATGAACATAGTTTTAAGTATTTTCTTCAATATTTTGTGCAAGATGATAACTGTTTTATGAGTTACGGTGAGATAGATGGGTTATCTGTTTAGCAAAATCTGAATTATGCAATGGAACATACTATGTGTCAGTAAGCAGAGATATAGGATTGGATGCTAATTAGGAGAAATATTTAACATAAATTTCAGGTATTACTTCCAAATTTATATAACTTTTCAGTTTCATGCTTAACATGCATCTGATGAATATCTGTTTAACATATCAAAAGACTCTTGGTAGAGTAGTTATGAATGATCATAAAATATCTTAAATATAACAAGCTTTTTAATAGTTTAATTATTTTTTGCATATAGCAGCTTAAAATAATCTATCTCTACTTGCTTTGCAGTCACATGAATGCAAATTTTATGAACTTTTGCATTTTATTTATTTTATCCATTGATATTTTGGTCTATTTTATTTGTGTGCTTTTTTTCTTTTTGCTACTTGCTTCTCTTCCTATCCTCAGCTAATGACAACCAGCACTCACATGGTAAGACTATTGTGGATTTGTCATGATATCCATTTCATCTTTCACTGTTCTTTAATTAAACTGTTAAAGAGCAGTAAAATATCACTTAAGCCTATAGTTAGAAATGCTCTTTATAGCTACTCTATAAGTACTTAAAATAAAAGGATCTTTATACAGAGTATATTGAGGTATATGATGTGTGGTAAAGAACGATGAGCTTTAAAAAGTCTTTTTGCTTCCTTGCGTTTTGTTATTCTGTTGTATGCTTTTCTGTAACCTACATTTTGTTGCTGACTCTCTGCTATAGAAATTTTTTCACGGTTTATTCTATAATGTGCTTTAATGGCTTTAGAAAATACCCTCAAAATGAGAGACAAAATAAACTCTATACAATTTTGTTGCCTGTATGCAACATACACGTTTGCTAGAAATGCAATGTTCAGATATCATTAAAAATCACCTCTGTGACATCACAGGGAAATGAACTTCTAGTGTGAGAAAGAGCACTTATTAAAAAGAGTTTTTTCTAAAGACAGAATGAATTTCCACTAGACAGAACTGTACACTGCAGTATGTCTTTTTTTTGGTACCATCATGCTCTGTTAGATGTCCAAAATTCATCAACATATATTATAGTCCTGAAAATTAGAGTTCTCATACCTGTACCAATTTCCTTAACAGTTTGTATTGCAAATATTCTGACGGGGTTCCTCTCTGAAATTTTAGTTGCCTTCCACTGTGCACAGTCAATCTAATTCTAAGGCTCTATAGCCAGATTAATACCTAATTCTCAAATTTTTAATGTTTAAGTCTACAACTAGATACCCATGTTAATGCTTGAAGGTAACGTGTTGCTTGAGGAGACAATCTGAGTCTTGGGTGTCTGTGTTAGAAAAGTTGTTGTTACTGAGCATGTATGCCTGTGTTTATGTATAAAACTTAAGAGATATTGAGCAGCAATTTTAGATTTAAAGGCTTGAAAATGTCAAGTGTTAAGGAATAGTCAGAGACACTTATGTGAGTTCATACATTCATGAATACTAGTAGATACTGGTGGTTGTTTCCCAGTTTTTAAATTATGCTTACATCTGGAAAAAGTCAGTGAAGAATTTGAAGGTTTGAAAGGTTTGCTACTGCAACAAAATGTTATTATGGAACAGGGAAAAGGTAGAAAGCCATAAAGAACATAAAAGAGCTGACAGTAACACTAATGCCATAAGCGATAAGAAATTATTCAAGTCAGGTTCAAGATTGTTAAAATGAGTGCTGAAGCAAAAATTTTGAATTTTTCTTCTTTCCCCTCACAAATGAACTAGGTGCAATTATCACAAAACTAGTAAAAAGTGAACAAAGTCAGTATCTTTCACATAGAATGATACCTGTCAGACTAACATTAACATACTATTAAGCTTGCTTCTAAACACAATTCCCCCAAGATGTTTCCCAGTGTTTAGAAACCCAATTGAAACTGCTTAGTGTAGTGTGATATTACTAGAATAATGGAAAAGTATACTTCTGATCACTGAGATCTACTTCACAAATGCCACTCTTGGTCATTTTCTGGTAAGCAAAGCTAAGATGCTGAAGATTTATCTCCTATCAATTGTTATTAATTTGTGATACTGCTTTGTGTGTATGATGTTCCACTCTGGATATGACATGATGGTTGGTGTTGCAAAACCACATAGTTAGAAACCAACTACAGAAGAAAGGTAAGAAGGAAGGAAGGCACTGTAGAAGTCATTGCAGATTGCAAACGTCATCTTAGTTTACCCATATAATAAAATGTCTTTCCTCGGTAGTTTTCTTTATTTGAATGTTTGATACAGAGTACATTAAATATAATTGTTAAGCTGGGTTGAGAGAGGCTAAACTAAAAGGAATAACAGAATGAGAAATACAAAATAACACAAGGAAGATAGGTGAGCAGAATGCGGAATTGGGACATGGAAGATGAACAAATAAAGTCACAGGAGGAGGAGGGGAAGTCTTGGATAGGCTGGGAGCAGAACCTAGAAAAATACTTGTTAATAAACTAGACGTTAACAAACAGAGTTACAAAAGAATGATTCATTGCCTGAAGGCATGAGTAGTATCTTGAGATATCCAACGCTAAAAAGACATAGTGAGTTTTTGTAACTCACACCTTCCCAAATTGATTCTCTTACCTCTCTCTGCATCAAAGTAGCAGCTTTATGGATCTTGTCCCTGTGCTATGACCTCACTTCCTGAGTCAGTAAGATGGATGGATAAGGAGTTTGGTTTCAGATCAATGCTTTCTATCTAGCCTAACAAACAGAGAGGGGAAGGTTGTTTCAACTCTTTATTTCATCTAGCAGGTTTATTGCAAATGTGGACAAAGCTGTTCAGTATGCAGTTACTTAGACTGACAGCAGGTTCTCTGAGAAATGCCACATATGACACAAGAGTATAGTAAAATTTAACTGCAAGAAGAAAGTTGGGAAATGGCATGATTGGAAGTTCGTGATCCAGATTCCTGACCAGTGTTAACTGCACTGTTTTTTTTAAGGCACAGAAAATACAATAATGGCATTAAGCCTATTACATATCAAAGGAAAAGATCAAAATGCTGAAAGTTTTCTGAATTTCATCTAGTGTTAGTGTTCAATAGACTCAGTCACGCGGTGAGTAGTTTTAAAATAATGAAGTGGTTACTGAGAATAGTGAAACTTTTAGCCAGTCATTTGTTTATTTTTTTTTCCATTCCCTGTTGATCACATTATCTTAGCCTAGCTTCCTACTGATTTATATTCTGTGGTTGGCTGTGGTCTCCATTCAAAATTTTTCACACAGCAGCATATATGTGAGATCAACTTCCCACATGGATATGTAATACTGAGTGAGCTCATACAAAAAAGTATAGATTGGACGTGATCCAGTTCAACTCCCTGCTCTGTGCAGGGCTAATTAAAATCAATGTGCTGAAGGCTTTGTCTAGTCTTTTTCAGGTTTTCAATATCCCTGAAGATGTAGATTCCATAACTTTCCTAGGCAAGCTATTGCAATGTTCTGCCTTCATGGTGAAAAAATTTCTCACAATACCTAAGAAGAGTATTTCTTGTTGTTGAAGGGAGGTTTGTTCCAGTTCTTCATCTTTGTCCTTCTGCTTCAGACATTTGTGGGCAGCTTCTAGATTGTTTCTTAACCTTCCCTTCATCAAACTAAATCCTTCCACCCCTCTTAGCAGAAGAGCTGTAGACTGCCATCCACCTTGGTTGCCTGTCACTGATCATTTCCAATTTTTTTCACATCGCTCATGAACTGTGAGGCCCAAAACTGAGCACAGTGTTCCAGGTTCAACCTCACTGTATCTGAATAGATGGGGATAACAACTTTCCTTCAGTGGCCATGTTCCTCCCAGTTGGGAGGTTTCCCTTATGTATAGAGAGAGGACAATACAGGCTTGTATTCAGCCTGGAGCCCACATAACGCCACTGCAACTTCCTTTTCAGCAGGGCCATTGCTCAGCCAGTCAGTTCCAATATGTGGCACTGCTCCTGCATAGGTGTTAATCTTTGCATTTTTCATATTTAGTTCCATAAAATATCTGTTAGCCTGCTTCTCAAATCAGCAGAGGTCCCTATGGGTTGAAACTCTGTCATTCATTATGTTATCTGTTCTCTATTTTTATATCACCTGGTAGTTTGCTCATGAAACTCTCTGTGTCAACATGCAAACATGCAGCTACTGAGAGGGATATTCCGCAATTTCTGCCCCAGTTGCTGTTTCTAGTGGGTTTCACTGATTACCTGCAGCCAACCATCCATCAAGGGCTTTTGACTCCAGTGGTTCAACCAGTTTTCAACTGTAGTAGTGGTCGTAGTCTGTTTAGCCAACCCCTGCTTCCTTGTTGTCCAAGTGTCAAATGCCTTGCTAAATTCAAAATACGTTGCATCCACTGCTTTTCCTCCTTAAGAACTCTTCAACCTGTTGGTCCCACACTGTTGCCTGCTCCTTTCTTTCCCAAGCTTTGCTGTTAAATGCAAGGAGCAGGTTTTGTTTTTGAGGACTAATATCCAGAGTATTGACTAATTCAGCATTTTCTTTGAAATCTTCCACCAGGTTATCTTACCACTCCATTAGTGGACTTATATTTTTCCTTTGAAACAAGGATATCAGTAAATATCCTTTTTGTCCCCTTCAACACCCCTCAGTAATCCTAGTTAGAGCTGAGTTTTGTCTGTGGTTTGTTCCTCTGCTTTTATGCTGTTTGCTGCCTGCCCACATTGTCATCTCTTGAATGCTCGTGTTTTGCCTTTTTGTCCATGCAGTAATATCCTACTTGGCCAACTGGATCTTCTGCTGAAATCACATGTTTGTATGGAAGTTGTCTCATTTCTGCAGTTGTAACTGCAGAAGGGAGTTCATGAGATCTCAACAGTTCTCTTTCAAAATGATTCAGATCTCTTGGAGACTTCTCTTTCATGGCTGCAATACCCTGAATCAAACAAAGTCACTTCTAAAATACAGTATCCTAACTATTGCTTACTTTCCCTACATTTCTCTGAATCCTGAGCCTGGTCATCCGGTAGCTGCTGAAGTCCAAGCAATCCTCTGTGACAATATTCACCACTAGTTCTTCCCTGCATCAGCATTAACAGTCATTTTTGCCCACTTGAAATACCAAAGGGTTTTTATGTCATTATACAGGTGGGGAGAAAATGCAACACAATTTAAAAGTGTTTTATCTTAAAACGTTTGTAGACATTTTTGTAGTCTAGATTGTTATAACATTCTTTCTTGTACTGTTGCTTATCTGTATAACATGCTGTTGAACCTCCAAGAAATTGGTGGATGCCAAGGACAGCAGAGAAGGGAGATCAGAAAAAAGATGATGTCCAAGAAGATTGATGAAATTACTGCAGTTCATTTTTAAACCTCAGTGATTTGTTAATTGTGGTGCTCTTGATTTTTATTAAGAAATACGTGTGTGAACTTCAGGTTGAGAGAATTGGTTGTGATCTTTTTCTGTCTTTTCTGAAATCTGAGGTGTGTACACACAAAAGCAAGAAACCAAAACACTTTGCACTGGATAGATCATGTAGGAATTCAGTTTTTGCTGAAGTGTCAGTTCATGATAGAAAGCAATACTAAGGTTCAAGATATTTATTCTGAACAATTCACAACATAGTGGACAATATTGCCTATAACTGCTTTGGACCATTTTTTATAGATTTTTGGAAATTGGACCTTTGGAACAGTGGTGTTTACTGTGCTTGTATTCACGGTTACATTTAAGGTAAGGTATGCTTTATTTTATCCACTGAAACTTTCTTAAAACTTGGTTTTTAATTGTTGCTTACTTATATCAGTTTCTTTCTATCACCATGCATTGTTTTATTACATTAAATAGAGAGTTCACTATCTGTGCCTTAACTGTGCTCAAACTTGAAAGATGTTTTTAGCTAATTCTGTGTAGAATTCTTCCCTGTTTTCAAAGGGAAAATCTCCTGTTTTATCTCCTGCTGAGAATTCTTGTTGCTTCTCGATAGTAATAACACCATATAATATCTTTTTTTTTTTTTCCAGCTTGCACTAGATACACACTATTGGACGTGGATAAATCACTTCATGATCTGGGGATCACTGGTATTCTACATTATCTTTTCTCTGCTCTGGGGAGGAATTACTTGGTATGAACCCTAATGTTAATTGCATTGCAAAAGTTGTTTCAGTAACATAAAGTTGTTACATTCCACCTTTTTGTCACTGACAGAGTTAAATTTAGCCTTTTTACAATGCAGAATTCTATTTTAAATACATCATTAATGCTAATTGGAGAGTGCTTTGCTCTTCATTCAATGAATGTCTGCTAAAATCTCCTTAAAGAAGAATACAGGGAGAGTAATATCAGACCTCAAACTGGGTTTATCTCAGTAGTGTCAGTCAAAAGCAGCCCAAGGGTTGGTTCAGGGAGATCAGGTTGCTTTCTGAGTCAAAATGTCACAGAATAGGTCACATCTGTGCAGTTGGTGACTGCCCGCCTACCTGCAGGGCTTGTCTTGGAAGCTAGCTGCAGCACTCAAAACTAGAGACCGGGAGTGGAACTCAGTACTGAAGTGATGTGGATGGCCAAGAGTCCTGTGTTGGAGCTCATTGTTTTGCCTCCTTACTTAGCAAAGTAGAGCTACTGTAGGTATCTGAGCACCTTGTTGTTCCTGTTGGTGAGAAGCTTTTTAGAAACTAGTATAACTCTTGTGCATAGCCAATTTAAAGTGTTGGGGTTTTTTCTATTAAAAATTCTGTGTACTTGAAACTGAAAGTTTTGGGAAGGAAATCAAGCTGGAACAGGTTCAGTTCCATACTGTGTCTGATTGCCATCAGGAGCTGGAAATTCTGTTTCACACTTGTAGAGCTCTCAGTTACAAGGCCGTCTTTTTAACTCCTGCTGGAGCCATTCTACTTTGTATACACAATCTTTTGAGGGACCAGAGAAGGAGGAGGCTAACTATTGCATGGTGATTAAGATATTTTATATAATTTAGAGAAAGAATTTGTATTTCAGTGGGTCTTTTGCAAAAGAGTAACTACCTCTTAATTCCTTGGATATTTGGCTGCCTCCTCTTTTTCCTAGTAAGATCAGATCTCAGTTTCTTCAACATCAGTTTGCAGAAGTGATATTTTCCCAGATAATGTTTTCCAACCAGCCTTTCTGTGTATTGAAGATGTGACTATGTGTATGTAACAATGTATTTTAGCTTAGTTACCTTTTTAGAATGCAAATACTATCAAATTTTGGAAACTGTCAGGAAACTGGTTTTACACTGCAGTGTTCCTGCAAACTGTTGCTTGGTCTTGGCTCTCAGTGATTATGGCCTCTGGTTCCCAGTACCATACAGTGATGGCATTTTAATGATTGTGCAACTGCATGGGATACAGGGAGATAGGGAAGAGAGTTTTGATAGTGTGCTTAGATAACTCTGTGGTGAATAGGATGTGGAGCATAACATGAAACCATTACAGATGCTTAGGGGAGCCTGAGAGGTCTGAAAATACATGTGGTTAATGAGCCGTACTGTGAGGATACATACAAACGAGTGTGCCTTAGGAAAGAGGAGGGAAGTGGGGGGTGGGACACTAAGAAGAAAGGTGGAGAATACCTAGGGCAAGCATAAGGGTACATGGGAGAGCACAAACAGGTTGGGAATGAAATTTAGTTTATCTTACAAGGGAGAGATACTATAGAAGGGAGGGGCCAGCATGATATTTCTTGCAGACTGGAAGACAAAAGGAAGGTAGTTATCTCCAGTCCATGCATGTTTAGCTCTCCTTTTGAGAAAACTGGGATGGGTGAACTCCCACAAAACAGGAAGCTGACCCTGAAGTATTTCATCACTGGCATCATTCTCATATTTAACACTGTCAGCCTTTCTTTTGTGTATTGAAATGTAATAATTATTTAATCTTTTTTCCTCCAAGGCCTTTTCTCAATTATCAGAGGATGTATTACGTGTTCATGCAAATGCTGTCCAGTGGTCCTGCGTGGCTGGGTATAATTCTGCTCATAACTGTCAGCCTTCTTCCAGATGTTCTGAAGAAGGTCTTGTGCAGGCAGTTGTGGCCTACAGCAACAGAAAGAATCCAGGTAAGTAATCATTTTCATTGTGAAGTTAGGTTTTTGTGTTACAAATGGCTAATAACCTAGGTCAAGGTCAGAGACAAGATTAGAGCAGAGATTCTCTACCTGTGGTGTCTGAGCAATATGTTGAAAGATGCTGCCTCCTATTTACATGGTGGCGTTAGCCTCCATACCTGCAACCACAGGGAAATCTCCTGATGAGGGTGGTGGGAGATAGCTACATGGCTCAGCATGATTTCTGATTTGAGGAGATAAGAAAGGCAAGGGGATTGGGATCTCAGTAAGGGTGGATAAGAGGCACTTAACCTCCAATAACATACTGATGTCTGTTACAAAAACACATCCTATTACTCACATCCTATTAATAATTTTTTCCTCTTTCATATTTCAACTTACATTTTGACTGTTCTGATCCATGATTTGTACAAAAATGTGCCTTACTGTGCTAATGAGAAGAGGATTTTAAAATCTGTTTTGTCCTTTCATCTGATCAGCCCAAAAGGAGAAACTACTGTGTAAATACAGGCCTGCTCTTCTAAGGCCGGAGAGTAAGCCAGGTTCTGTGGGAACAATTGTGCTATGCTGAGGACATCAATAAAAAATGTTTATTTTATTTTAGCCCCAGTAAACTTTTATATATGTTAGAACATGAAGGACAGTAGAGGTGGTGAACCTTAATGTTACTGCCCTTGCCCTTTTCAGCCCATCAGCTGCCACCAGTAGGTTAAAATAATGAGTTGCCAACAACGGAAGGGATTAGGTAGCATTTTGATGTTTATTTGAGAAGGTACTTTGCATTAAGAGGAAAGTAATAAAGGAACTTTGTTACCAAGGAAAATAAAATTTCCCTTTGGCAAATGTAAAGCCCCTTAACCATTGTTCTGTATTCCTAGAATGTACAAGTGTAATAATGCTTCACTTCAGGAAAGAATAGAGAATAGCAAGAAAGCATTCCCAGGCAGATCAATATTTAGTGTTTTTTTCATTTTGAGATCTTAGATGTCTCTTTGCCATATGTACCACTTGTGGAAGGAGTTGACCTCCGTATAGGTCCTGCATAGTTAATTTAAAAGCCAGAGAGAATGAGCACGGGTTAAGGTAAAGAAATGAGCTAGTAAAGAAAGACCCCTACCAAAGGTAGTGCAGCACTTTCTACAGACATTGTATATTAGTGCTGGAAAATGCAACAATAGTAAAAGCAGACTTAAGGCTCAACACTGGCAATATTAATTTTTTAATATTGAGTAGAAAATCTGTGACTTTTAACCAGTAATATCCCTTGTGTTTCTTCTTCCCTCTCTTTGTTTCTTCCTGTCTTCCAATCTGCTTTGTCTAAATAACTGCTACCTTGCTTTAAACATAAATGATCTGCTCGGTTGCTTCCTACAATCTTCTGGGGAAATCAGACTAGACATCAGTGCCTTTCTGTTGAGCAGTCCACCATCTTTATGCTTTCTCAGACTTCAAGCAGTCTAAGTTTCTAATGGAACAAAAGGTGACTTTTTTCTGCCTTTCTGCATGCTTGGCCATTTCATTCAAAGGACAGTTGTCAAGTTTATCATCAGAAGTTATTTACCATACTCATTATCTCCATTTGTGATTCATGTCAACTATATTTTGAGGAATACTTTTTGGTATAGTTTTTCCTTCTGTGTATCTCAGAGATTGCATGAATTGTTGTCACAGTCCATCACTGTCACTATCAGTTTTTGTCACTGTTCTTGCTGCATTTTGCGAAAAGTTTCTGCCTCAAGAATCTATGATTCTTATATCCCCATTTTAATAATTGTAATAATTTGATCGTCTGTAGGCGAATCCATGTTGTGTTTCCGTTGTACCTGAGTAAGTGGGATCATGGCCATACAAACAAGTGATAATTCTGATTAGGCTGATGTTACTGTGTTAGCATCACACAGAAAATGTGGTACTGGAAACCACTTAAGCATTCTTTGGAATATGTTAATGTATCTTCTCTGCTGCTAGCAAATGCAGCTACTTTTTTTTTCCCCAGCATGCATTTGAAATTTATGTTTCCTTTTATGAAATTCTGTGCTCTTTCTAGAAAGAAAACAGCTCAGGATCTGGAAGTTTATGACATTATTTAATACAAAAGTAGAAGAAATGCTAGTAAATCTTGTTTCCCCTACAGTCTGCAAGAAAACTGTTTTTTACTTAATATTCAGAGTCTGTTGGTTTCCATTGCAGATTTTATCTTTATTTCTTAAGTGGTTAAGATAAAGAATATATTTAATCTTTCTTTCCCCCTCAAAAATACACAATCAATAAACTTTACTGTAATTATGTAAGTCAGAGGGAAAATGCAGTTTTTTTCACTACTGAAAATTCTGACTTAAATTGTCTCTTAAGTGTCTTAGGATTGGTTTGAATTGAGCTTATAAACAATTATTTTTAAATGTAGTATGTTCCTAAAAGTTATATTGCTTTCTTTGTAACAAAAGGGCTTCTGGAGCAATTGAAAAGATTAACGTAGGACTAGCAACCATTTCCCAGGTTACTGAATTAGTTCTACTCAGGCAATAAGAATGCATAAAACCTTTGAAGCAATTCTTATACTTCTAAATTTTTCATTTATTTGAGAGTCACTCCAGTGTGTGTGGTGAGTGATTGTTTGCCATCATTACCATTCAGATGTTTTTAAACATACCACATATAGTTCTAGGTCTTTCTCAGAGAGCTTTTCAGTGACACATATATATATATACACACACACACAGACATATATGTGTATACACATACATATATGTACATACAAGTATATGTATATATATGTGCATTGATATTGATATATATATACATATGAACTGTTGTCTTTCTTGGGCTAAAACATTAATTCTGCAAAAGCTTTGGAGGAATCTGTTGCCTTTTGGTAATTTTGATCAAAATCTGCTTATTTCTTATACATGTAGTCTCTGCAACTCTGGCTCAATGACAAACTGAATTTTGTGCTTTAACTGGTAATTAAAGCTGTGCAGCTGTGAGGTTTCTTTCAGCATTTACTTTTAAAAAGCAATAGGGTATTTTTATTTAATATATACAATCTACATTGATTATATTTTATTTTTCTTTATTCTTCTTTCATTAGTAGCAGAAGTTTAGCCGCTCTGTTAGGGAAAATATACATTCACTTTAAATTATCCTACTTCCATTTTTATAATTTTCACTTTGATTGACAGTGTTTCAGCAATGCCAAGTATTTGGTAGCTGAAATACCAGGTGTTTACTTCCTGACCTGTCAATGATTTCTGTACTTTCATCCCTTTTAAAGAAGTATTTTTCTTTTTCTCTTTGTTTTTGACTGATGATTTTTTACTTTGCTTTCACTCAGTCGCAAGCTTGGGCCATCAGCCATGTCATGAGATCTCTACCCTTTGCTGCACCTGGGGAAACCCAAAGTGGTCCTTTTGCCTGGGGAAGCCTGTCTGGGGATTCATCATTCTTCTCTTCCTCAATGGGCTTAGCTGCTGTTGAACTGCACTGGGCGCTCAGAAAACTGGTCACCAGCATACTGTTGCCTTTGTCATGTGTCAGGCTCCTCCTCAGCGGGAAACAAAGCAATGGATCTTGCTGTTGCAGTATTTGAATCCTGTGGAAGAAGTTTCCTTGGCAGCTCCCCGGCCCTCTCTCCCCACAGTGTAATGACTACGCTGTAAGTCAGCCTGCATTAGCAGCGCCCCCATCACCTCTGAGTGGGGCAGTCCCTTCCGTGTGCCAGTTGTTCTGGGGAGTGGTGAAGCAGAATGTCCACTCCTTAATTTAGGATCGGTTTTGCCTCGTTTTATCACAGGCACCTCTCCCATTCAGTTATTATGTAGGTTATTGTTAGAGGGGCAGGACACACAGCCCACAGTACTTAGTCAGTTTAGTGGTTTTGAGAGTAATTTTTTAACAGAGTTTGAAATTGAATTAAAAACACCCTCAAATGATTAATCTCAGGATACAGAAATAGAAACCTTGTTTTACACTAGATAACCTTTCCTTTTTAAATCTGTCAGAAAATCCATCACTTTTACAGGACTTTGCTATAACAGTTATATTTGTACCACATGGTACAATTCACTCACATTTCTTGTATTCAGCAAGAGTCTCACTGTTTTTCCTCATCCTTGCAGAAGAGCATGAGACATAAAACAGCCCTAAATGCACTGCCGAACAGCGATGGGCCACTTCTTGAAGGAAATCTTTCACCTTCCGAGCCATAATTAGATCAAAGCTAGGTAACAGTACTGTACGTGTTGCCAATTTGGATTCATTTTTATTGGTGCTATTTACGAATCAACTGTTTCCTCCAGAGTTTTTGATGTACTTTATCAGTATTGATACAAAATCATTATGTTTTACTTGGAGAGCTTAGTTTTTGCAAGAGATGTTTCCTGCCACAGGTAAGATCTTTTTGTCTCAGAAACTTAATCATGTAAAGCAAACCAATAAATCAATATACCCATATTCATGTCCCATAATACATTGTATTATGTATAGGTGTTGTGTGACATTTCTTCTCTAAGAACTGCAGTCATTATTGTAGCCTGTACTCACATTACACCACAGTGTAGAATACATAAAGGCAAAGGTGATTCTTATCCACAAGCAGTTTATCCATCAGCTTTCACGTTTTTGAATACATATATAGACCAAATGCAGATGGTAACATGTGAAGATAGTCATAGCAAGTTATTTATGAGTAGGAGCTTGGGTCTGAAGACTGGGGCTGTGCATCTGACAGTGTCTGCCATACTGCTGTGCTCTGTATTGACCCAGGCATTGCTGTGTCACTGCCTCAGATCAAGAGAGAGGCATCAGTTTAGCCAAATATCTGAGACAGCAGCATGAGTGGTGAACTAAATTCCCCAAACATTAGGCCAGCAGAATGAAGTTCTCTGCTCTACATCATCTCCTTGCTATGCCACTGACTACATGAACAAGTAAGAAGGTACACTCTTTACTCTAATGATTCCCACCTGGAAGCCATGACTGTTCCAGTCCCTTCATGCTCTCCTGACCCCAAAAGCAGCACATGAGGAATTAAGTGAAGGTACAATGCTAGAAATACGTGAAAGGACAAATGTCATGTGCTCTGTGTGCTGTAGAACTTCAAGGTAGCTGAAGGGTGCTTTTTGATTTGCTTTTAATGACTGTTAGGCAAGTAATAGAAAACTCCAACTTCCTTGACTAGCTTCAGGCTTAGTAAAGGCCTTTGCCTCGGAGCCATGTGTAGAACATAATATTTTATTTTTAGAACTATTTATGGTAACTAAAGTGCTTCACTTTCTAGCTGAAAGAACTGGAAAGTTACCAAACTGTATGACTATTCCCTCTTACATTTCCAAAGCAAAGTCTGCTAATCTGTTACCTGATTTTTCTGTATTAATGTTGCTATTTGGTCTATATGTGTTTAAAATAACCCAGGCTTCACTGTGGTGAGCAGTTCAGGATAGCTTTTTCTTTAAGTAAAGATACTTAAAAAGAGTATCTTTTTTTTAAGAGAGCTTTCGGATTGCTCTTGCTTATGCAAGAGTAGTGTTTCAAGTTTGTGATTGGCATTAAAGTGTAATATTACATCTCAGCCAAAGTTCTATAAGCTACATAGTTAATACTAACTTTTTGATTTTGTCCTTTTGCTACTGTGTTCTGGTTAACAGCAAAGAAGGAAGGGGATGATTAAGAATAGAGGATTAACTGGTTTATATAGCATTTATGGAGAGATTGTTGAATAACATTGCTTTGAATCACGCTTAAAATGCATTTATATGTTAGATACCATCACAAAACCTCCATTCCTCCATACCTGGAAATTATATGTGCATTTAGTGAGAAGAATTTTATAAACTCATTGGGGAAAGTGCTGTGCTAGTTTTCTTTCAGTTTGTGCACATGGCCCAGGCTCTTGTCATGCAGCCATGGTGTTCTGTACTCCTGAGCATTTCCTGAGTGGAAGTGCTGATTCTGCCAGAGTGTGGAGTGATACATTTTAATGGGCAATTAGACCAAGATAGTATTGTGATCTGCAGTATAAATTGCCTGTATAGATGCTACATGTAACCTAAGCAAGTCCAAAATTCAATACTGCTTAGAAGTAGTAATGCAAGTGCATTAGACCTCTGGAGCTTTCTTCTGTTAGCACAAACTGACTGTAAAGAATTTCCTCCCTTTGGAAGTACAGGGCAAAGTACTTGAATCTGTTCCGTCTTAAAATTCCCCATAAGAAGTTCAGAGATAAAAAGATGTACTGGGAGAAATTCCAAAATGAAACATAACCTTTATTTAAAACACTTCGATTTGTGAGCAGGCCTCTGTGTCTTCATCTCTGCTCTAAAGAGCCCAGTATCAGGTTTAGAAGTTAAGTATAAAATCATTCCTGGTTCTGTAGGTCTTAATACAAAAGGAATCATATTGAAACTGGTTGATTGCAAAACATCATGAGGGATTATACTCTCACATGAAAATAGCCAGAGTGGTGACCGAGGGAAAGGTATTATTATACCAAGGAGACAATGGCCCTATGAAAGAACACAGTTATATTCTTCTAGTTCCAAGGTTGTCTATTTACTGTGTATTTGTTTCTTTTTTTCCCTTTAACAGAATGCATCAAGGCACTGTCGGGAGCACATCTCAGAATTCACACCTCTTGCCTGTCTCAAAAGCCCAAGATACAGGAGCAGTGACTGCAGCAATTCCCCAGCAAGAAGGTCTAATTCTCATTCTAAAAAAGTGATGTTTACGCAGTGGAAAGGCGTTGATTATTCAGTACTTCCATCTGTCTTTGGCTATTCAAATAAGCATTGCCGTTCCAGTGCAGGCTACCACTACAATGGGTCAGGTTTGGAAACGTCTATATGACAGAACACCAAGTCAAGCCTTTAAAAACCATGGTTTTGTTTATTTCCTTTTTCAGGAAACAAACGTGTCACAGAAATATATTGAACTATATGTGGCTTTCGCTGTCTGAGTTAGTGTTGAGAAAAACAGGATCAAGAGCTAGAAGTATGAACCCTTCCAGGCCAATAGGCCTTTTTTTATGTTTTGAACTACTGGAGCAATGAACAATCTGACAGTCTGGTACTGTGAGACTGGTAGCACTAAAAATTCTCTTCATCCTGTGTCAAGATGTCTGTGCATTTACTACTTCTGTCACCTTTAGTGATTTTCTTTGTTACTTGAAGTGCATAGTTTCAGTCAGTGACCTACATTTTGAGATCAACAGTTTTAATTTTCAGCCAGAAGCAATGATCTCAGTTATCATAAATGAAAGCGTATTTAACAAATACTGTTTCTGATTTTCCTCTGTCCTTTTTTCTTTCTTTGCTCTTTCTGTAGAACAAACTGGTGTTTCCTCTGTGCAAATCTGCTTTCAAGAAACACTCTCTAATGTTCACTTCCTTGTAAGTGGCCAAATCAGGGCTATGTATGGTTTCAGTTAGTTTTACCCTGTAGAAAGATAGGCAAAACAATCCTTGTGTAGAGTATGCACACACAATATGGAGTCAAGTTGGCTGTTAAATAGGTAAATTATCACCAGTGTTGGTATCTACTTATAAACTGAATGTAAGCATTTTGCCTAAAACGTCTTTGAATTTGTCAAAGATGCACATTACCTGGTGTTCCCACTTCCTATCCCTGTGATTGTAAAATACATATAGCAGAAAGTATTATATACTAAGCTTTTTTTGACGCAGTTTGTTGGGTTTTTTCCTTAAAAGAAGAAAAGATGTTTTTCTGGATGAGTATCTTTTATTATCTTGATTCATCCTCTTAATTTTGATTTTTTTTGTGTGTATGTGTGGTGTTAGATACTGGCTAGTGGGCTTGGTAGATGTATTACAAAGCACACAGCTGTTAGCTTTTGCAAGCACACCACGAGGTGGCACACAGCTGTTGACTAACAGTTGAACCACACTTGGGATATTTGACTGCAAGGATTCTGTTTGAATTACCACAAGAATGACAGCCAACTTGCACTTCTGTTTTCTCTGCTACATTTATGTTACCTTGCAGTAATTCAACTATTAGCTGCATCCTTGTGTTGCTTCTTCAGTCCAGTGTTTTATTTTGGGGTGCAAAAATACCTGAAGGAGCAATCTGGTTTCAAACAATTTCAGCCTGGTGGTTAGAACTGGTTAATGGCCATCCTCATTCAATACCTCTGTGAAGACATTAGCTAAAAATTTATTTCAGAGTGAAAACAAAATATTTGGCATCAGACCTGCAGCATTTATTGAAAGACCTGGCCAAGACATTGTTAGTTTTCTTTCAGGTGGATGAGGGTAGCAGGGAAAAATTATTTCCCTTTTTGTGTTTTAACAAGAAAAAACAGAGGCAAAGTAAGCTTACCTACTACTTTACTTTCATTAAAAGAAAAATCAACTTACTATGAAATGTTCCTCACAGTATCCTGAGTAGTTTTCATATTAAACAAACAGTGATTTATTATTAAAATGCCCTGGGTCAAGCAGAGATTGTAAAGTGAGATACTAAATCTTCAGTATACCAAAGATAACAGAATTTTACAAAGTCTAACAGCACCACAGACAAAGGTTTTGTATCATTTAACATATAGCACTTTTAAGTTTCAAAGAATGTCCTTATAGCAGTAGCATTTTGAAATACATACACATGTGTGGGTGTGTGTACATATACTTGCCATTGCAGACTTGAATGTTGGTCAATTAGAACCGTCCCCTACATAAAACACTGGTGTATATATTTTTAAGAAGTTAATATGGGTATACATTTTATACCAGTAGCAGTGACAAATTTCTTGTGTGTAGTTAACAAATTATTTGTAATGTATTTTTTAGAAATCTTAAAATTGCCTTTGCACTGAAATATTTTTCATACTGTAGCTATTTATAAATCTGTTTTACGCATACATTTGTTAACACACCATTTCTATTTTTTTTAAGTATATGTTTTGAAGGCTTTTTTTATAACTATAAGTTTTGGCCACTTAAATTTAGCTTAGAGTGGAGTTGTGGCTGAATGTTAAAATTCTAATGAATGTCAAATTAGAAATACAGGTCTGTTGCTCTGTGAGTCTCACCCAAGTTGTCAATGTTGTTGGGATTTTTGGTAGCAGTGATTAGAGCGCTGTACTTGCAGTGCTATATTATAACTGCTAGCTTTTTTACTCTAAAAAGCCTCCTGCTTTTTTACTTTGTGAGTTCTATCTTTTAGCCTTAAATAACATGCTTGATGTTTTTGAAAATGCTGCATTCCTGTTCTGCCTACTAACAAAGCAATTCATTGCAAACTTCATGTAGCCCTTGCACTTAGAAATTGTTGACAACATTGTTCAGGCTGAAACACCTATATACGTGTTTGAGAAATTTTAGTTAAACATGTCATTTTTTGGAGGAGAAAGAATGCTTGAATTTAAGTGGAAGTTTCTGCTTTGATTTAGCAATACTTTTACCTTTAAAAGTTGGTGCTGTTTGTTTGTTAAAATAGACTGTTTATGAAATGAACGTAAAACATCAACTTGGCTTCACTTGATGTATTTTTGCTTTAGTCCCTGTTAATATTGCCATGTAAACCTAGTCCACTGCAGCAGGTGTTAACTTGGGAGTTGCACTGCAAAAGATACAAAGATGAAAAAGTAGAAATTAGATAAAAATAATGCATTAGAGTGTTTTATTATGGGTGGGACACTGAAAGGAGACAGATTTTTATGTATGAAGAAAAAAAAAGTGGAAAAGTCTAAAAATCTATGTAACCTTCTAACTTGCCTCGTTTAAATTGTTGCAGCTTTAACAGCATAATGTCTCCATAACTGCTTCTATAAATGTCTTGAAACTGGTAAGCGCTAACCAAATGTATGTGAAGACTTAGAAAGTATTTCAAGCCTTTTGGCCACAGAAGTTCATATATTCCTGCAGTGGCTTGTGGCAAAAGATCTTTTTTGTTTTACCATGTACAATAATTGTTTGTTCAGCCACTTAATGTAAAAGCTTACAGTTTACTTTCTTGCTTGCATTAGCCTGTTTGTCTTGACCCAACTGGCTTGCAAAAATAAGAGGAAAAAAATAGCTTAATTGAAGAACTGCACTACTTTTCTTTTGGAAGCCAGTGGGATCATCGTGCTCATGCTACTGTCTCTGTTAAAAAAGCTTTAATGGAAATTTGTGAAAGTATTACAAAAGTGAAAACATACATGATTCTACTTTGCAGAATAATCAAAAAATCAGTTTATATAGCTTTAATTTTTTACCTTACGAAAATTCACAGGATTTCAATCTGCATTGTCTTGGTCATAAATTCTGTGCTATTTGCACTTTGTATTTTAGACATTCTTTCATGATCTAATGTAAAGTAGAATCTGTGAAAGTTGCTGTATGGGGCTGGGGGTAGTTATCTGTGCTTTAAACATTAAAGATGTCTGTAGTCATCAGCACCAAATACTGACATTTATTTTTAATTGAACAATTATAGGTGCATTTATTTGAAAATAAATCAGCCTTCAAATCTAATGTTCAGATTATCCTATACTACTTCATTTATTTGATTTGAAGAGTCAGTGTGTGAATACATTACTGTAAAGTTTCTTTTCAGTGCTATTTTTAACTTTTATTTCTGTAGACAACCAAATATAACTTGTTTATATTCAGCCACATTTTGGATCCTTATGTAGAATATATAAGCAGGAGATACAAATCTGCTTGCAATAAATATAAACATTCAAGACTGGTTTAAGTTTGCTCACAAGTAATTACAGTAATTCTAGTATGAATATGAGATGGTTTCATATTAGTCTGTAATAAAATGTAAGAACGTAAAGAAAACAGACTGAGTGTTTGATTCTGTTATTGAATATGTTTGTAGTCATGCTCATTTCTCATACTGAAGAGGGTCCAGCAGAGCACCACAAAAATTATTAAAGGACTGGAGCATCTCTCTTACGAGGAGAGACTGCGGGAGCTGGGCCTGTTAAGTCTAGAGAAGAAAAGACTGAGAGGGGATCTCATCAGTTTGTATATAAATATCTCAAAGGTGGATGTCAAGAGAATGGTGCCAGGCTCTTTTCACATTGCCCAGTGACAGCACGAGGAGCAGTGTCCTTAAACTAAACCACAAGAAATTTCACCTCAACATGGGAAAGAACTGTGTTACACTGAGGGTGGCAGAGCACTGGAACAGTCTGCCCAGGGGGCTTGTGGAGTGTCCCTCTCTGGAGACATTCAAAACCCACCTGGATATGTTCCTGTATAATCTGCTATGGGTGACCCTGCCTTGACGGGGGGTTGGACTGGGTGATCTCCAGAAGTCCCTTCCAACCCTACCAGTTCTGTAATTCTGCTATTTACAAAGTGTATGTAGACAGCTAAAAAAGCAAGCTAACAAAAGGAAATTCAAAGGTCTGGAACACAAGTTGGGGGGCGAGGGGTTGTTCCAAAACTAATAGAAATTGGTACGAATTCAAGAGTGCTTTGTTCCTCCTGCACAGATTGAGTAAGTGCTAAGGCTCTTTCCAAAGTAAACTCAACAAACTACATATGAGAAGGTCTGCTACATTTCCTTACGGTTCTGCTGTAAGGAGAGCTATTTCTCCTTTTTTTCTCTCTTTTGCAATGTTGTCAGTTTAAAGAAACCAAAGTAAAAAACAGTGTGCTCTGCCATCTGAGTTGCTAGCAGTGTTCATAGATTCTTACAGAAGAGGGTGAGTGCACAGAAAGACTATGATTTGATTTTATTTTATTTCATTTCATTTAATTTTATTTCGTGATACAATATTACAGAACTTGCTGCAGTTTCAAAACCATTAGGCTCCATAGGACATTGGCTCCATCAGGGTGAAGGTATCCCAGACAGCCTCCACAGTGGTTCAGCGTGTCAGGTTTGGTCCCCCCCCTCTGCTGCTCTGAGGATACATAGAGTGCCTAAACCTTTGCTTCTATATTGATTTTGCACTTCCCATAATAAAGGTTTCAGAGGAATGAGTTTGTATTTATATGAAATTTTTATCTAAACAATACAAGAATGTTGTACCAATCTCCCTTTCATACATCAAGGCATTTTGTATTTCTACTGAATGAACTTGTAGAGAAGGTAGTTTAAAGGGGATACGGAAATATGGAGGATGTTTTTCCTTTTTCTCATGCAAAGAAGAAAAAAAAGCATAAATTGCAATTAGATAGGAATATTACATTGAAACTCTTTTTGAAAAAAACAACATGATGATGTATCTGGATCTCAGGAAGAACACATTACCAGTAGGGACATGTTACCTCATAAGTACACATAAGTACACTTTTTATTTTGCATATAAAAATACATTCACTTATTTAAAGGAAAAATGGATAGAAAATAATTTAAGTGCTGAACAGTATTCTAAATCAAATACCATGTGTTTTCCATTAGCTCTTAAGTTATGCTCTTTTAGTAGGTTACATTATAGAATTAATTGAAAACTGTCTCTTACATTCTACATTGGGGCTACACTTTTCTTCTGCAGTATATGCAACACTGCTCTATAAAATCTTTCCTGAAGGTTATCTTCATACGAAATGAGGTAGGTCGGAGACAGACCAGTTTCCTTGGTTTTGTTTTTCAAATATTCTGATTTCCTTGAGTGACACTCTACAGGAATTTAGAAACAGTACTTGACTATTCTATGAAAGCTTTGTTGTGTGTTTCCACTGCATATACAGGTGTATCAATTTTCATTTTATTCAAGTGCTAAATCAAAACCCATATCCATTTAAAGGCTTCATTTACATTAGGAAGTGATAAGATAGGGATAAAACCAAATCTATCCATTAACCTCCTTTATTATACAGATCAGTTTCTTAGGTGCCTAATGTCCCAATCTAGGTTTAAAAGTTTTCTTGAAAGAGAATTGCACTGTGTGATCTGTTCTAACTGGCAGGTCTGCAGTAAATTAATAATGTTGAGTCTTAATCATTTAAGTGTTTCTTTTCCATTTAAAGGAGACAAATAGTATTCAATTTTAAACCACCAAAAGGCTTGTTGTTTTCCATTATTCATTTTAGTTAAGAAATCTCATGGTGCATTATGCTTTTAAAAATACATATGATGCAGTGTCCTGCTAGGTTCAGAGGCTTTCTGTCTCAGGGAGAACTGTTAAGTCTCTCCTTATTTAATGTGGGAAAAACTGATGTGTTTATCTTTCTAAAAGGAAGGCAAGAAAAGCAGTGTGAATGTTTTTTTCAAAAAGTATATCAACAACTTATCTTGAGATTTCAGGTATCTTTTGTAAAGATACATCATGCTGAAATATTAACCAAATTTGAAACTCTGAATCTTGCAATTTAATAAATACTGTGTTCTAGAAAAGAAAGAAAACACATCCTGGTCTAAGGATGAAACCATGAAGTGGTATGCTAACTTTTATTTCAGAAAATACTTCCAGCCAAATAGCCAGCCTAGAAGAGCGTTTTTCTAGGAAGTACTCAACAGATTGCTTCTAGGATGAATAAAACTGCATAGCTAGAGAAAGTTGTCCATATTAATTAGGTTGAAATCTAATTGTTTATTCTCAGCTTTGAAAAGGTCTGTGTATCATTTTATTGTGACTAAGTTATAGCCCAGAAAGAAATATCTCTCCTCCTGAGGGGTTTCAGACACAAGGCCACAAAGCTTAACACTGATGCTGTGATAGAGCTCAGTTGGGATTCATTTGGCTTTTAAGTGACTCTTCTTAGAAAGTCCAAATTATGTATTAGTTTAGCACAAAAACCATGTTTGTGCATCATTGTGCTGAAAAGAAGTGGTTCAGATGGAAAAAAGCTGAAGACCCTTCCATTGTAGATTGTACTGGAATGTGAGTCAGGCTTCTGTCTCAGATGTGGCCCACAGCAGGTGATTTGGAATCCCACTTTCTTGAATCGTCCATCTGGAGTTTAACTGGAGTTTCAAACTTTAATGCCTGCTCAACACTTGCTCTCCCTATAGGTAGAAAATGGGATATGTGTGTTTACATTTCCCCTTACTTGCCTCTTACCTGACATGCTGGGGTAACTCCCTTTCCCCCCAGAAGTCTGTTTAACATACCAGGCTTAATTCTGAAAGAAAAAAAAATCACATTCCTTTTATGTTTGAGCAAACATAGCTCTGTGCATATTAACAAGAGTGATCTCTCTTTTTCGTGCTCTCTCGGAGGAACATTCAGGCAAACCAGCAGCTCTGAAGCAACATGGTCACCACCACAACGGTCGCTTGTCTTGGTTGCTTTTACACAAAAAGTACTTGAACACATGCACATAAACACCACAAACTGTGTGTCCCCATCTCATGTGGGAGATAATCGCTCCTCTTCATCATGCTTTTCCCAGGCCTCTTTCTCAGCAAATAAACTCTCAAAGTTCATCCATCCTTTACTGAAATTGGGCATGTTTGGGAAATTTACCTTCTCCCTATAGAGTCCATTCATGCTAATTATTCCAAAAGGATACACAGTCTCTTGGAACTTACTAATTTTTTCTTTTCCTTATAAATAATCGTGATTTAAAGGTGCTGGGAAAAAAGGAAATTTTTAACTCAATTTATTGCAAACTACCTCTGTCCTACAATTGGGTCTTGAGAAAAAGGTCTGGTTTTGTACATACTGAAAAATTTTAAGCTAGCACAGAAAGGGAATGGCTATTTAAATTATAACACCACTGCTACCAAGGAAATTTTTATCCATCTCCAAAAGATAAATTTCACTCTGCTTTCCTCCTGGTCTAGTTTTGCATCCATTATGATTATATCCTTCAATTAACTTTGGGAAATATGCCATTATCCTGAGTCTGTGAATATTTCCATATCCTATTGGAATAATATTCATGCAACTTTGGCATCTTATATATCCAGATGTAGTTGACGAGAACCATCTGTCAACACTTTATTTCCAAATGTGTATGAACACTGAAACACAGAAACTTGGGATAGTATCTTAATTTCACTGGCAACTAATCTCATTCAAGAAGGCTCCAACCTTACTCATTGTTTAATAGCTGTTGCTAAAAGGTACTTGTGTTTTCCATAAGGTTAATTGCCAGCCACACTATTAACTTTTTAACTATTTCAGTCTACGAAGATTTACATTCTCCTTATATTGCACAGAGATACACACTTACTGATCCTGATATAATTAATTTTATATCGAGGTATTGAGCCAAGACAGTTTGTTTGGAATTCTACTGATGTAGGGAGGAAAGTGCATGCTGTGCAAAAAGCCCAGACTCTTGCTGCCAGGCACTATAAATCCCACGATACTGTAGATGAGATGTCTTCTCATCTATATGTGGATACTACAGGTTGGGAGTTAGGAAAGCTAATTAGAGTGGCATGAAAATAAATTTCACTGATCCACAGTAGAGTTCAGGCATTCTCTCACATGGCTTGACCTGTAAATCTGATGAATGTCCATTTGAACATTTGCGTGCACCTCGCCTTTTGCATTACTATTCACAGACATTTTATCTTACTGCCGTGTCACACAACTCTTCTAATAGTGTTCATGGGTTGTAAACCCATTTAATCTCTACCACCACACCAGATACACACGAAACTAACATGCTCTACTAATATTTTTTAAGAAAGTCCATGATTTTTGTTCGGTCCCAAACAATTTCTTAGGAGTCTTCACGGTTAGTTGTTTCATGGTGCACAGCCCAAAACTCTGACCTAGACTGTGTTTCCCACAGAAAAGACAGCAGCACCTATAACTTTGAAAACCCTGCCTCACAGACTGCAGACCAAAGCACACCATGTTTCTAGTCCCAGGAACTTTTCCACTCCCCTCTTCCTCTCTGCCTCTTCTCAGCACAACAGAATTCAGTGGGAGTTGTGTATTTGAACAACTCGACATCAAAATATGATCCAAAAAGCCAAATGTGAGGTTCAGGTTCAGGCACTTACAGCTGTTTGTGTTCAATGCAGGTGTCTAAGCTCCCATTAAGCCAGCAGATTTCCTGTTGGGTGGTCACTGAAAATAAAAACAAATAGTACCTGCAACATATTTTTAATCACGATATTCAGCCCAAGTCCTTTAGTATGTATTATATTTGTTTGTATTTGTATTTACTGTGTAATTTCCTAAACAGAAACACAGTGAACTCCCTTAATTATTTCAATTTTTTTTTCAAGCTCTTGGGGAAGCTAAGGAAGAAAGTAACCAGGAGGGAGAGAAACCATACATGCCAAAGGATGTTCTGCATCCATGACAAAGAAAAAACCCATAGAATATTCTTGGTGCCTTCTGTTGCTATGACGACAAAGACACAGAGACACAAAATTTGAAATGTGAACAGCAGAGGTAGAATTTGGGGCTCTCGCACAAGCCATTAGTGGGATGGACTTACAGCTTTGTCCTCCCATATGATTTTTATTGCTTGTGGCCAAGTCCCCAGTACACATATTAGGACGAATTTATTTAGCTGACAAGGTCTGGACCTTGCACCCTGAAGCTGTAGAGTTTTGTAGGACCCAAGAGTTTTCAGAGTCCCAAATCTCTAGCCAGGGAATCTTCCTCGTTCCATTTCAACAGAGGAAGATCTTCCAGTCCTCCCTGAACCTTTAAGAGCTGTGGCATGGCTAACAAGAGACCTGGTCTGACTTACTACTCTGAAAGGAAGGAAGGGAGGAGAGGAAAGAGGATCACATGCTCCACATGTCAGATATGTTTACGGGCAGCAGGAGTGGTGGAAGAGTCTGATTCTGTGCCAACCATCCAGGTAAACAACAGGACAGATTTTCCATGGCCACTTCCAGCATGAATATTTGCTAAATCAAAATACAGGGAGATGCTTGCCCTGTAGATTTCCCTATGCTTGCAGGAAACCACCTTCTATCTTGTGAGACATTTAAGATTCTGTTGCTGTTCCAGGCCCTTTCTGGAAGCTCTCCTGTGCAGGGTAGCTATGGCACATCAGCTGCACAAACTCTGCCTGCTCTTTTCTGCTAATGCTTCCCACAGTGTTGGTTCAATTAGAAAGGAAAAGCACAGAAAAACCCTTTCCAGATTTCGTAAGATCAGAAGAGTTTTTTAAATCTGCCTTTTTAAAGCCGGGTAAATGAGAGGCTTTCTCCACATCAGCTATAGTTTCCCTTGGTCCCTGCTCTTGTTGCTACAGGTTTTCTAGTACCTTCCAATAGGAAGGTCCCACCAAAGGATTCTCCTTTCATCACCTGATTCTCTGGAGATAATGTTTGCCCTGGTTTATTCATTCCTCATACATCTTACAAGACTGAAATATATCTTCATTTTGTTCCAGTGACTAGTTCAGAGAATTATGGCAATAAATAGTAGGAGATTTAAAATGGATGACTTCATCTCCAGAATCCTGTGTGTCTTCATACAAGTAGTGACAAGAAGTCTCTCATTGGACCACTTGGCTTTTAAATCCCAAGCCTGTACACTGGTTTTTGATTAAACTGAGTTCAGGGAGGGCATCAAGGAACAGTTGGGGTGCACATTTCTTTTTCCTTGTAGCTAATTAGCTTTCTTCCTATTCACTGCACATATCTGAGTGTCTCGTCAATTTGATTCCTGCCCAAGCCAGTTCCTTTCCCGTTTGTTATGGCAATTGTCCTGTGTTTCATCAAGAACTCTGGTGGACACAAAAGGAGTATGCAGCCATAACAAGCTAAATCTTCTGCTGCACTCTTTGGATAAAATCTAACTTACTATAGGCTAAAAGGGCTACCACAGCCACTGCTGGTATTTCTGGCACATTCAGCTTGAATTTTCAGCCCTAGAATAACCCTGAAATCAAGAGTATTTCTATTATTTAAGGATATACTGGTGTTATTTTTAAGGATATACTGGAGTTCTTAGGCTTCGTGTTAAAGTAAATATTCATACCAGAGAAAGAAGAATTTCTGGAGATACTTTACACCATCAGAAAGCAGAGTATGATTGCAACAGTGTTTTCTGAACCTATGAGTCATGTTTGCTAATGCCCATGATGTAATAAGACAGGCTAGATTTTCTAGTAACATATTTTGCTCACATCTTGTAAAAACATGGAATTGGGCAGCTTACCAATGGGATTCACTAAAGTCTTGACAACTCCTTTTCCCATTTTATTCACATTTCCACTGTATTTGCCACTAATAAATTTTTGAGCCCTGTGTTTTGTTACACACATCTCTATTGCCCAGTTTGTTTTTTTTAGACTGCCTTAATTTTAATCAGAATTGGTTTACATAATTCACTAATTATTGTTATAATTATAAAGAAAAGACTCATTGTCAATCTATGTTAAAAAAATTGATTTTCTCTTGCGTGTATCCAGTTATTACCATTTTATTCTTGGTATTTTTCAAAAATCTCCGTAAATTACCCTGGAGAACTTCTGCAAGTAACTGCTCTGAGTCTTAATTTTCTGTGTATTTTTTCTCAATACATTACTATGATTTTGCAGACAGCTTCTGATTCTGTACAAGTTGTGGTTTAGACCAGTTGCTCAATAAGTCTCAGATTTTTGATAGACTCAATTCATGTAATCTGTTCCTGAAAGCCAACATGTTGTCATTTTGTAGCCCTTCCAGACTTCATTACTGGCAGAAACAGGTACAGATACAAAGAAAATTTCATGCCATAGTGCCATAGTTCGTTCTGCTCTCGCTTGAATTACATGCACATGGAACCACACAAGGACACACAGGGCACATGATAATGATTCCCTGTTTAGATTCCTTTGTACACCTCTTCTTACTCCTTAAAATTTCAAGTAACAGAATCACAAAATGAATGAGTTTGGAAAAGACCTCTGAGATCATCGAGTCCACCCTATAACTGAACACCACCTTTGTTAACTAGACCACGGCACTGAGTGCCACATCCAGTCTTTCCTTAAACACCTCCAGGGACAGTGACTACACCACCACCTGGGCAGCCCATTCCAATGCCTTTCCACCCTTCCTGTGAAATTTTTTTCCTAAGGTCCAACCTAAACTTCCTCTGGTGCAACTTAACCCTGTGTCCTAAATGTGTATTCTAGAGTGTTCTTCTGGAGAGATTTGGCAGCAGGCACAGGGCAGTAGATCAGGGGAAGTTAATTCCTGAATTAAAGGTCTTTCCTTCATTGAAAATACTGTCTTCTGCCTTCCTAGCCAGACTCCCAAAACACAGCTATGCCAGTGAGTCTCAAACACCATGCAGAGTTTATCCATCCATAATCGTCCACATCTGTGCAAGAGTTGAGCATGTCTGGCTCTCCATCCGTGTTAGATCCTTCTGGGCTTTCTCTTCCAAGCTTTCTTTTGAGCTGAAAAGTTTGAGTCATCAAAAACTTATTAATTTATAGCACTTTCACACTGACAGCACCAGAAACACCATGTACATGTGTGTGAAGGAAGTGCTCCACGGTACAACTTTTGCTAGAGCCATAAAACTTCACTGGCTTACAATTCCTAGGACTCCGACCCTACTCCTCATATTTAGGACAGATATTTTTAGATAATTCAACCTCTTACCAACCCACTTTTACATTCAGCTGTTGTAATGTGAAAGCACACATTTGCTCTAGTGACTTACTTTCTTTCTTTATTAATTTCTTCAGACCTTCTAAATGCCATCTGTTCTTGACATTTGCTTGAAACTTAACTGCTTCCTGCTGAAATTCACCCCAGCTTCTTAGCATTAGTCAAAACAGAAATATTTTCCATGGAGTATAGCATTCTTATAAAAGCCAGTGTTGTATTAATGAATATATAATGAATATATATAAGAAGAAATAACATTTCTGAGTCTATTCATAATAAAAGTCTATTCACAATAAGATCCATTTTTTCCATAAGCTGATAATACTAGCCAGTGCAACTGTATCTTCCTTTGAGCAAAGATTTCTGCAGAAATCCTGTTCGATCAATCAAATGCTCAGATCTTCAGTCTGACTTTGCACTGCTTGACTCCAGACAGTGCCTAAGGTTCTGGTTTGACACAGAACACAGCAGGGACCACAGAAGTCCAAAACCTCATGTTTCTACAGGCAAATAAAGCAGATCAGGAACTGTCCTTTGGCACAGGAACCAGCTGGCACAACATGGCTTTCATACGCACAACTAAACCCTTATCGCCTGAAATAGGTCAGTTGCATGCAGACAGTCTGCTGGGAATGGCCCCCAGCGCACAGCCACCCTTGAGCTGAGCTGGGCATTGCCTAGGGACTGCTGTTTTGTTCAGACAGAACCACGCTGGGGACACCACCGCCCAGGGGACAGTACAGAGGATGACCAGTGCTGTGCTTTAATCCTGAACCCTAGCCCCATTTAGTTTACTGCTGTAGGGGTAGCTATAGGGAGAGAGATCAAAAAATGCCTGCATCGCAAAACGGAATTGAAATCTAAATTGTATGTTTGATTGCTGCCCCTCCTGTGCTTCAGAGACTTCTTTCAAAGCTATTTTTGATGGTATCTTGAAATTAAGGCATCCTCTCTGCTCTTTCATGTCATCGTTAATTGGCCCTTTTCCCTGGACAGCCAACCAGACCTTTTCAACCAACACTGAAAATGTTCTTGTGAGGTACTCAAAAAAAAATTTTAAAAGAGTGAGCTATCTGAATCTGCACTGTCTCTCTGCAGTCCCCTGTTTCACAGTGAAGTGTCACCAGGTCACTCTTTCTCTGGACATACTGGACCACAGGACATCTCATGGAGAACACACGGTGGCTGCTGCAGAGGTGACTTGTTTACCTACTCGCATCTCAGGTTCAGTTTGACCCACATTTTGGGTTAAGCTGCCCTAAGAAGCTGCTAGATACCGAAACCTTGCTTCTTTTAAGCCATTCCTGACACTACCCTGGGTCACTGGGCTTTAAGAAAGAGCATTTCAGGTTATTAAGAAGACAAGTGTACACACCATATGTCTGTCATCTGATGTATTTCTAAAAATCAAAAACCTCTCAAGAAATAGGAAGTACATTATATATGTGGTAGCCCCCCTTTGCCCTCAGTTCTGGAATATTTTTCCCAAAAAATTTAGCGTCTGAAACTTGCAGTTGAGTTATCATGAACATAAACCAGCACTGTTGCAGCAGGGATATAGAGAGTAGCATTGAAGACTGCTGACTGCCTGAGGGGAGAAGGGAGTGGGAAAGGCTGTGTGGTCAGTCAGGGACACACCTTGGGTGCTTCCCTTGAAACACACATCTTCTCTGCAGCACCCGTTTTTCACCTGTTTGTACATGGAGCACACAAAAGCACATGCCGTGCATTGTTTTGCCTAAAAGCAAAGGTTTTATTGTTTGGGGATACCTGAATAAAAGAGCAAATAACCTGTTGTGGGTTGGCTTGTTGCTCTTTTATTTCTTTTTATAATGGGAAAACAAATCCACTTCCAGCTGTTCAATTGTCTGATCATGATGTAAACACAAAAAGTGCTGTTACCTTCATATACACATTCCAAGAGGAGCAAAACAAAACGCTGGGAGCCAAACACTGAAATACCATGAAATGTCAGAACTGAGGCTGCAAAACTTCACGTGGCAGACGGCGTACCGCTCTGCTATTACAGAACCACGGAACTGTTTAGGTTGGAAAAGACTGCCAAGACCATCGAGTCCAACCACGGACCCAGCACTTCCACTAAACCATGTCCTTCAGCGCCCCGGTTCCCCAAAGGATGAGGCGATACTCCTACAGGTAGCAAGAGCTTTCCTAGAAATAAGCACTTTTCACTGCAGAAGGCACGCAAAGCCGCTCACCCCAACAGTCCCTCCCCGGCTGGGGAGCACCTGCCCTTTGTTAGCCCGCGGCTCGGGCCGGCGGTGCCTCCCCAGCCCGCACAGGTGCTCGGGCTGAGCGCGCCCGGGGCGGGGCGAGTGCTCCGCTCCGCTCCGTTCCCTTCCCTCGCCCCGCCACACAAAGGGCCGGCGGAGCCTCCCGCGGGGCGCGCACGGGGTGGGGGCCGCCGGTGCCGGGGCGAGGATCGGAGCCCGGACAAAAGGCAGCCCCGCTCCGCCGCCTCCCTCCCCGCCCGCGGGCGGGGCCCCGCGGCGCCTCCCTCGCACTGCATCCCATCCCATCCCGCTCTCTCCTTCCCTCCCGCCCTCCCGCTCTCCCTCCCTCCCATGCCGCGGGCCCCGGCGGGAGGCGCTGCCCCACTCGCCCGGGCGAGCTGCTGAGCGCCGGCGGCAGCGGCCACCTGGTCCTCTGGGCAGGGCGCCGAGGTGAGTGCGGCGGGCGCCTCCCGGCGCGGCATTCCCGCCCGGCCCGGCATTCCCGCTCGGCCCGGCGCCGCGGGAGGAGCGCGCAGGAGGGAGCGCAGGAGGGAGCGCAGCGCAGCGGAGCGCAGCGGGGCGGGCGGGCCGCGCCGGGCAGCTCTCGGCTCGCGTGTGCGCTCTCCCCGGCGCGGCTCTGGCGGGCGGCGCGCCGCTTCCTTCCTCTCTGCCTTGCCCCCTCAGCTTCGGCGGCGATAGGTCCGGGCTGGGGGAGGAAGCCAAACAAAGGCGAACACGGTAACCTGCCTGAAAGCGAGCGGACAAATAAAAAACGGGGCGCTCGCCGCGGGATGCCCTCTCCTCCCGGCGGCGCGGGAGTGGCCGGGGCTGCCTCTGCCCTGCGCCGCGGGGGTGCGAGCAGGGCTTGTGCTCTTGGGGTGCTTCCCCGAACTGCATCCCCGAATTGGAGAAACAAAGCCGTCCTTTGGTATGAAGAAGGTGTTTTAGCTGCGGGGTGTTGCTGGCTGGTGTTACCTGCGATGGTTAATCACAGGGACTATAAAAGAGGATGTTTCTGCCGCTTGTGGCGTTTATTTGCCTCTTCTATTTCACTGGGGCTGGACTATTAAAATAAATTTGCCAGCTGTGTTTGTAGATTTGTTGGTGATTGTGTTGTTTTTGTTTTTGTGGGGCTTTTTTTTAAACTTCTGTTTCTTTTTGTATCTACAAGAGGAAGGAGACTTACGTGTTTGTAATCTAAAAACAAGAAATAAAGGTTTATTTAAAGATATTTTTAGCCAAAAACCTTGAAAAGGAATTTAAAACTTTATCTTCATAGACTTGGCCATGGTTACTGCCTATTTGCTCTTGCAAGCCCTTTATTTCCTTCATATAGCCAGTTTGATTTAGTGATTTCAGAATGACTGAGAATGCGAATAGCAGAGAAATAGAAAAGCTCAGAAAGCAAATAAATAGAAGCCAATTTTGTTTTCTAAAAGATCTTCTGTAGGTTGCTTTTTTATGATAATCGTAAGTGCTTTTTGGAGTTTATTAGTACATGTAGAGCTTTTCTGGCTTGGGGAGTGGAACAATCAAATTAATGTTCAGTAGCAAGGCCTGTGTTTATTAAAGGTACTTGCCCTGTGCAACTTTGGTTATTATTTCTTTTTGGTTGAAAGAGAACAAATTCTGAACAAAAGTAAACATCGTATCGTTTTAGTACCAGGGGAGAGGAAAAAGATTTTATGTGGACCCTAATTCAAGAAGGTGCTAAAACACATGTTTAATAAAGGCACAGTGGTAGGGTAGAAAATTGAGCATTGTTTTTGTACTTGATGTTGTATGTCCTTTCTTGTGCTTTGGGCCTGGCTGCTACCACACAACCCTCTTATCCATTCTTATCCCTTCTGTAGGGAGGTCTGGGTCACATGCACGTGATTTTTCTTTTTTTTTAAATTTCTGTTGAATTTTGTAATTCTTGTGTTTCAGATGGCTTCCAGAAGCGATATGCTTCACTGATTTGGGACTGGACTACACAAAAGTAATTACAGAAGTTGCATGGAAAGGCCTTTTTTCTTTTTTTTTTTAAATGAGGGGGGTCTGTAAAAGCAGTCTTGAAGGCAGCCACCTGTGTGCACTGTTGAGGCTTTGTGGGAGCTTCAAAATAGCTACCAGATTTAATCGTCTTAAAACATACATCTACTTGAAACTTTGAATGCAATGCTCCTTTCAGTATTAAAGTTGTCGGTTGCTGTTTCTAACAAAATTACACTGTTGGGTAAATCTATAACAACTTCATTAGGAAGTATTCATCATGGTTACTTAACAGGAAATTGAATCCACGGAGATCAGAAGAGAACTTTCCTCTTCTTTCCTAAAGCATTACCTTTACCTTGCCCTTATGTTCAACAAATTCTGCAGACACAGAACATTGGCAGCGCTCTCCATCTCTGCAGACAGGCAGTTAGGGAAGGTTTCTTGAGCCTTAGGAAACCTCAGCCATGCCTCTTTTCCCCTCTGTGTGTGTAATGGTAAAAGACTGAATGCTGAAGCTATGAGTCTTGAGGGGTTTTTTTGTGGGTTATTGCAAAATGCTTTTGATCTGCCACAAGCTGGTATCGGGGGGTGGGGGGGAGGAGGAAGAGAAGGGACATGTGGAGTAGATGTTCTGTGAGCCCTTTGAAACTGGACACCTATTATATGTTTGTCAGCAAGTCGGTGCTATGAAGTGACCCAAGTGATCTCTCAGAGACCTGTGTCCTCTAAGCTGAGCAAAGCACGTACTCCTGTTTTACGGTCACTGAACAAAGGCACTCTCCTTGGAGCTTTCTGCAGACACGGCTCTTAGGTATTCCAAGTTCTGATTTCAAGAGAAACTGCTAATGTAGTGATGCTTGTTCCTGTGATAAATGAATTAAAAACCAGAACATGCCATGTGCTTGCTGACCTTGAGAAAGTAGCATATATTTTTCTTCTTTGAACTGAATTAGTCTAGGAGTTGGGATTTGCATGCTTGGCCACAGTACCTCTGAGTTAAATAGCATTTGTGTAGTGTCCTTGTCCTGGTGGGCAGCCTCTCATGTTTGTCACAGCTTTGTGCATGGAATAATGCATTGGTGAGGTGGGAGTTTGGGTTTATCATGACAACAACTTGAACAAGGGGAGATTTACCAGCCCCTTGAAATAAGGGGTCAAGTACAAACCCACCTCATTCTCCACAGAGTACTGCATAGCACTATCAGCTTCTATTGTGTTTCAGGCTTAGTCTAAAAATGAAACCTGGCTTGTCATTCTCTGGGGTCTTGGGAAAAATCTCTGAAATGTGATCTGAGTGAAAATAGACACAGTGAACCTTTCTAGAGAGGTATAAGCTGCTCTCCATGCTGCTTTAGAGGACACCATGTTCAGGCCAGTATTTTATTTGACGTCTCATGGATGGAAAGAGAAATGAGTGGGAAAGAAAGCTGGTGTGTGGGGGCAGTATGAGGGGGTGGGAGGAGAAGTTTAGGTATCTAGTTCCAAAAGCTCAGTTTTCAGGAATGTGGGTGGTTTGGTGGGAGTTTTAAAGACTAAGAAAATTATGCTTTTGCTAATAATGATCTCTAGGCAACTGGAATTCTATAATATGGTGGTTTTCTCACACTTACATTAACACTCCTCAGACTGACTTTTCTTTGGTTATGTTCACTGAAAATATGGAAGATCTTGCACTCAGTTTTAGACATCAAGTTTGTGCAGAACAAACAACAAGCCAATTTTCAAATTCCATGCTGTATAAAAATTGAGGGCTCTTGTTTTTTCCTGTGGTGGGTGCAAAGGGGAAATAAGGCATGTCTAAGGTCCAGGTGTCTGAAGGAGATGAGATGCAGCTCAGGTGAGGATACTTACAGCAAGTGGAGGAGAACAAGGAACTTCTGGCTTTGTCCATACCTTATTTAATTCCTGTATGAAGCTGTTGTTCCCTTGTCCTGGAGCTCTGTTCCCATGGTCCGTGCATGTCTTAGTGTGCAGAGGGCCCAGAGCCCTGAAAAGGATGAGAATTTGGCCAAGTACTTTGAACCTCTTCTTGTACCTGTGTGCAGAGTGGTTGGAGTCAGGCAGTAGAGAAAGTTGCTCAAGTTTTGGGAACTCAGCTGCCCTCTGTCATCTTGGGTTTATCTTTTTATTCTTTTTGTTAGAGGTCTTAAAATATAATGCGTAATTCTAAGTTAACTAACAAAAGATAAACTTTTTTTGTCTGTCTGCCCCAAAAGGAGGAAGGAAGACAGCCAAGTGTCTTCATTTAAGCTTGTAAGTGTTCCTCAAAGAAGAAGTAGCTACGTATAGGATGAAAAGTTGAATAAATAAGAAAGAATTTCTCTTATGAAACACATTTGATGTTTTTTGTCCTTTGAAGAGGCCTCAGTTTAGCTCTTGCTTCATAGTCTTGCATTTTCTTTGAAATTAGTATTTCCTGCATAAGCCTGTTGATGACTTTTAACGCTTTGTGAAAGGCTTTTAAATAAGAAATGAGACCCTTTATCTTGAAGGACTACTTAGTATTCAAGTTAAATGTTGATCATAGTACAACTCCAAATGAGAAAAGATTTTGTCTTTAAATTGATTTTGACTCAAAACATGCCCTAGAGAGGGATGAGAATGGGGCTTTGTTGTTGCTGATTCTTCATCTTTCTGAACAAAATGTGAAAGCACTGGGGGAGAAGGGCAAGATAGAAATACAGTATCTCCATAGGCAGAACTTGAGTCATTTCATGGACTTTACTGAAATCCTAAAATGTTTTACTGTTTTTATTATGTGACTCTTTCTTTGTGGCACTCTGTTGATAATGTGTACAAAAGTGTGACTTTCCATTATACAAACTCGGGTTCATCTGCAGTTGCCTTGGACTCTCTGGAATGGAAGCAAAGGGCTGATGAGCCTCAGAGGATGCACATCTGTTTTACTCCAGGGAATGCTCAAGTCATGTGGATCAAGTAGGCTCTTAACTTAGACCTGTCAGTTTCATGGGATGGGAGGAGCCTGGGCTACAATGTGTGTCTGATGTATTTTGCACTTTCCCCTTGCATTGGGCAACAGGAAGAATGGCTGGCCAGCATTGCAAAGCATGAAAATTGAAAAGAATGCTGCAGGCCAGATATGTGCATCTGAAATAAGATTCTCAGATCAATATTGACAGGTTTAAATAAGTTTGGTGTATTTTAATCCATTCTAAAACAAGGAAATGCTACTGTACAGATGTCGGTATCCAGTTCAGTCCCATTCTGCAGAGACCTGCAGGATACATGGGTGAGCTCTTACTTCATAATCTGAACTCCCCACTCTGTTGATGTGGGCGTTACTGAGCTTGGTGAATTACCAAGTTTGAGCCTGCAATCCTGGCCAGATATTAAGCAGTTTTTCTTTAAGGGCACTGGCATCAAGTGTCATAGTGTATATGGAAAATAAGGGTGTGAAATCTCAGTAGGTGCTAAATTAGGAGCCGTTTTCCCCACACAAACACATTTTATTTCTCAGTGACTTAAATGGAACAATGATGAAAGCATGGTAAAATGCTGCAGTGATGAAATGCTGAAGGAGGTAATTCACAGGACAGTCTGAAAATATCGGATGAATGGTCTCAGAAGTGAGATATATTTAAATGTTTGTGTTACACCTGACTAGAAGTATTTCCCTGTATGCCCTGCCTAAATAACCAGGGAAATGGCTGAAGAAATTGCATCATGGGGCAGCAACAGTGATCCAGTAACAGTGCAGGATTCAGGGTGGTGGGGACCCTGGGAGTTGGGTTTAACTGCCTTGGTGAAGTGGCTGCAGAACGTGGATTTAAGTTTCTGAGATAACTGTGCCTTGCATAATCTGGTTACATTTGAAGATAATAATTAACTACTGCCTTTGAAATGTTATTCTTGAAGTAAAGGGGGATTTTGGATGGGAAACTGAAGTAAATTCAGTGACGTGTGTGCAAAGTGAGTGAAATAGGACTCTTGCTTTCAGAAACTGCTCTTTTGCCTGAATTTTGTAAGCAATGTTTCAGGAAACATTTGCACCTTAATTAAGGAGTAATGTGGAGTTAAGGATATTAAGAATATTGTTACCTAAGTGTAGCTCTTCGGCCCACAGGTAGAGAGATCCTGGCTGCAGTGAAGTCTGTCAGGCCTTTATGTCTTAACAAAGAAATCCAAATTCTGCCCCTGCTTTTCCTTGGATATTTCACCAACTTCGACATCAGCAATCTAGTTTAAGCCTAACATTAAAACTCAAGCTCTCAAGCAGTATTTGTTCTAGCACATGAAACTGAGGTTCAGGAGTTGTTCAGACCTGTAAATGTCAAAAGGAGATTTCAGTCTTGGGCTTTTTTCTTGGTGTATCAGCTTAGTTTTATGCAGGCTGAGGGTATGTGTTTATCTTGAACATAGTAAGAAAAGCTCCTTGTGTCTGCAGTATGACTGCAGTGAGCCAAGTGGAGATCCTTCCATCAGGGATGCTTTGACCATTTGGAACATCTTGTATTAGCTCTTGAACCAAAAGAAGAAGTTGGGGTTGTTTGGGATTTCTTTTTTCCTCCCTTTTTAATGTTTTCCTTTTTATAGGCAACCTTGATCAAGTAGTTTTATGAATGTCTGTGCAAGATGTCTTTCTTCATTGAAGTGTGACAAACTTATACAGCAACTATCTCTTAGACCTCTTGTGTTTTTTCCCCAGCTTCTTTGCCCCTGGAGTTCCTACTGTGTTGGCTTAACATCTAAGTTCACATTACTGCTCTTAAAGTCAAGATGGTCAGTGGATCAGAAAATAATTAAGGATTGAGGTCATAAATAAAATGCGTATCTTTAACTGCATGTTTGTATATAATTATTTCTGCTAATCTTCAGGAGTTTCCGTTCTGTAAAGAAAGGCAATAAATTAAAAAATTATTCCTAGAATAATTTATTGATTCCTGAAGCATAGATCCAGCTGTTTTTCAGTTCACCTTGCACAGGAGCAGGGAGAAAAATCTGCTGGAAGTTTCTGGGATTCTTATCTCCCACAGAGAAGACTTCCTCAGTTCTTGGGGTAAAAAGTTTGGACTGGAAAACTTTAAACTTTGCTAAGCGGCCTTAAGAAGTAAAATCTGTTTAATGTCTCAGACGTAAGGGTAATTGAAAGAATTCCCCCTGCTCCCACAGAATTGAAAAAAAAAAATGCATTGCTGTGAAGTGCTTTTTTACTTAACCCCATGTGCTGTTTAGGTACCTGCATGTGCACACTTGTGCCCATGGTTGCACATGGCATGCCAGACAGTCGTAGAGGCAAAGCAGCTTAAAATTATGTCCTATTTGCTACATACATTATTTACAAGCAGAATGTGCGTTAGTACAGCTGGAAGTGTTTGCCACTCTCTGTGTGATGAGGAGGATGTGTGCAGTGAACCTGTCCAGTTCAGCAGCTATACAAAGAGTGGAGGAATTTGCTTTTAACTCCATTACCCATCCTCTGACAAACACTGAAAAGCCTCGGAGTCTGGAAATAGGCAAAGCGAGAACCGAGGAAATGGCAGTATGTTGGCTAAAATAAAACGAAAATGCTCTCTTTAAACTGGGGAGAAGATGCAACTTGCTGTAATACTTGAAGAGTGTTTTATCTGGAAATCTTCTGTCAAAGTAGTGTAGTAAGTGCCAGAGAGAGTACTTTATTCTTCATGGGTGATTCCTGAGGGATCTGGTGCTAAGTAATGTGTCCCTTTTTGCCTCTTTTTAAACAGATAACTCTTTTATATTAAGAAGGCTTTTAAAATGGAGTTGACTTTGTTCAAGTCTATAAAACTGACACCTTTAAAAGTAATATAGAGAATCCAGACTTATATAATTCTTAATACCTATGGTCTGGAGTGATGCTTTTACTCAATTTAATCATCAGCTAGAAACAGATCCACTAGAAACACTTGGATTTTGATGCTTGCAGGACAAATTAAGATTGTGCATCTGTTTATTATCTAAAAAGCATTAAATTTGCCCAAGGAGATGCATATCTCCCCTCCTTGGGCCTGGTGTTTTCCAGATAGACTTGAAAAAGCCTGTCAGGTCCCTTGTGCTTGGAGATTTGGGCCATTGTTTTTCTTGCCTATATCCTTTCTGGTGGACAGTGGGAACAAACTCATCTCTGGATGTGGTGTCATTTCCTGGAGATGACAGGGGAAGCAAGGACAGGTATCCTAGGAAGAAAATTGGGATGCAGTCCAGCTGTAGGGTTGTGGTGAGGAAGGCCAAGGTGAAACTGCAGCTGATCTTGGCAAGGGATGCAAAGAGTAACGAGAAGAGCTTCTGATGGTATGTCAGCCGAAAAAGGAAAGCCAAAGAAAGTGCAGCTCTGCCCGTAAGCAAGGCTGGCAAACTGGGAGCAGTGCATGAGGAGAAGGCTGAAGTGCTCAGGCTTCACTGGCAGCCTCTCTTTGCACGCCTCTCGAGCAGATGGGCTGCAAGATGGGGACCAGGGCAACAGAGACCCTCTCCCTGTAGGAGAAGATCAGGTTTGTGACCTCCTGGGGAACTCAAATGTATGGGACCTGATGAGATGCCTCCCAGAGGCTTGAGGGAGTTGGCTGATGATGTTGCCAAGCCATGGTCCATGATTTGAAAACTCATGACAGTCAGGTGAAGTCTGAGGTGACTGGAAAAAGGGAGACATTGTACCCGTCTTTAAGAAGTGTTGAAGAGAGCACCCTGGGAACTACCAACCTGTCAGCCTCACCTCTATGCCTGGGAAGGTCACTGAACAGATCCTTCTGGAAGCTGTGCTCAGGGACACAGAGGAGGGAGGGGATTAGGGACAGCCAGTATAACTTCAACAAGGGCAAGTCCTGCCTCACCAACCTAGTGGCCCTCTATGACTGAGTGGCCACATCAAGTGACAAGGGTAGGGACACAGATGTCATTTATCTGGACTTCTGTAAAGCCTCTGACATGGTGCCCCACAACATTCTTCTCTCTGAACTGGAGAGAGATGGATTTGGTGGTGGAGAGTTCAGTGGATGAGGAATCGGTTGGATGGTCATACACAGAGGGTGGAGTCAATGGCTCGGAGTCCTGATGGGCATCAGTGACAAGTGGTGTCCCTCAGGAGTCTGTATTGGGACCAGGGTTACTTAATGTCCTCACTAATGACAAAGGGATTGAGTGCACCCCCTGCATGTTTGCAGGTGACTCCAAGCTGAGTGGTGCTGTTGACACCTCTGAAGGACTGCATGCCATCCTGAGGGACCTGGGCAAGCTCAAGAAATGAAAACGCCCCCGGGAATCTCATGTGGTTTAACAAGGTCAAAGGCAAAGTGCTGCACCTGAGTGAGGGCAGCCACTGGTGTCTGTCTGGGCTGGGGAATGAGCAGCTCAAGAGCCACCCTGTTGAGAAGGGCTTGGGGGTGATTGTGGATGAGACAGTGCCCAGGTGCTGCTGGACACACTCCAGCCGTGTGCCCTGCAGCCCAGAAAGCCAATTGAATCCTGACCCCCCTGGAGAGCTGCATCCAGCTCTGGGGTCCCCAACACAGGGATGATGAGGACATGTTGAAGTGAGTCCAGAGGAGGGCTGTGAAGATGTGCTCCAGCCCTTTAACCATCTGCCCTGAAGACAGACTGAGATGGTTGGGGTTGTTCAGTCTGGAGTAGAGAAGGCTCCAGGGAGACCTTACAGCACTTCCAGTACCTAAGGGAGCCTATGGGAAATCTGGAGGGGGACTTTCTACAAGGGCATGTGGAGACAGAACAAGGGGTAATATTTTTAAACTGAAGAAGGATTCTTTTCAGATTAGATGTAAGAAAGGTGGGGCTTCTTGTTTTGTTGCTTTGCATTTTGTTTGTTGGGGGTTTTTTTGTTTTTTGTTTTTTTTTTTACAATGGGGCAATGAGACTCTGGAACAGGTTGCCCACAGAAGGGGTAGATGCTCCGTCCCTGGAAACATTCACGGTCAGGTTGGACAGGTTTCTGAGCAACATGATTGAGTTGCAATGATGCAGGAGGATTGGACTTGATGACTCTTAAAAGTCCCTTCCAACACAAACTATTCAATGATTCAATTTTGCAGAGTTCCCAACTACCTCTTAACAACTATTGAGTATTTAGAAAGATCAAGATGTTTCCTCATGGGGACAAAACCTTTCACAGTTAGTCTGTTTCAGTTGTTATTTCAAGAAGGGGGTGATTTTTGTTTATGTTTAAAAACAAACTCCCTGGTAGTTCTCTGGCATAAACTGAGAAGTTTGCAGGTGTTTAAGGATGTGCTTGCTCTCTTACCTGCAAACACATCTATTAAGCTTGGTAATTTCTAGCTCCTTCTAGGCTAAGGGAACTGTTGCCCCTTCCTTCTGCTCAGGAAGAGGGCAGTGCTGAAGGACCTGGGTGCTGTGTCAGAAACCAAAGCATCTCTCCTCTTCCTGCCAGATTTCAAATGTCAAGTCTTCATTCAGTTAATTTGTTTATGAAAACTTTGAACTGTAATTTCAGCCCCCATATAATGGCAATCATAGTATCTTGTCCTTTTTGATCATTATTTCATCCTTTCACTTTTTTGACAAACCATGTTCTGGTGTGTTCTTTCACCTAGTTAAACTTCATTTTAGAAGGTGCTTTTAAGATAAATATTGACTCGTTCTGCTGAAAATACAGAGTGATATTGATTTTTTTTTTTGCCTTTATGCAGATCACATGTGATTTGATATTTGTATACCGGTCTTTTATTTTTTTTTTTTTTAATATTAGCCTCCTGACCTATGACACAAGCATTTTGAGAAACTACAGGGAACTGGAACTTTTTACTTTGGGTACTATACCATAAATGACTATTGTAAACTGCATATTTTTTTTCTTCCAATAAAATCAAAGATATGATAATCTGCACATAATTGTAATCCTTAACATCTGAGCCTCTTCTTTCAAGTAGCTATGTTTTTTTCATTGCATTTTGCAGAAAAGGATTTTCTGTTTGTTTTTCTATTTCAGAAATCAGCTCACAGAGTTTTCATGTCTGACTACTGGTATCGGACCCTGATCCTGTGCAAAGAAACTGGAAGCTGCAACTGTTTTGCAACAGCCAACCAGCCTAATGAAGAGAAAGAAGAAGATACAAACCATCAGGTTGTGGTGCCAGATACCATGCAGCTTGTGCAAGATAAGCAGGAGGTGACAGAAATCACAGCAGGTGAGAAAAATATAGCATATTTTGAAACTATCCAGCTGGCTACCAAACTGTTAAGAAGAGGACTGAAGGCTTTGAAGATTTTAGCAATAGTATCACGTCACTAACAATGGGAGTAGGGCAGGGAGCCCAAGAAAAGGAATAGCTGAGTATTCACTTGGAGGGGGCTGATGGCACCACGACAACAAATGTTTAATAGCAGCCAGTGAAAACCTGTACTCGGGAGGACTGATGCTTGTTATAAGAAATTAAAATAATTCCTTAAATTAATTGTTTAGCAAAAAATAGCCATCCCAGAGAAACCTGACCTAGCTTCCTACAGTTTTAAAATCATAGCTTTGAGAAACTGCTGAGAAGCAAATAAAAAATACCTCTGCACCGTATCACATTACTTCTGTTGCTGTGGACCATAAACAGAAAACTGTAGTGAGTGGTAGTTTATAGTTAATGGCACTAAGAATTTATTTTACTGTACTATCTGATCTTATATTTACCCAAGAGGATAAATATATGCAGGAAGTTGTCACATAGTTCATATATGAATGGAACCTTTGCCTTGGTACTAGTGCAGATGGACTGTAATTTTATAATATGATTAGCAGTTGCATCTGATGGTATTTGGTCTGTATTAACACATCTTCATTTCATTTTGGAAATATGTTTTTATAAAGCCTCCTATGTAATTAAAAAATACCTACGCATATTTATGCAAGCCTCTCTAAGCTGGAAAGATGATCCAAAACTGGAAGGGTAGAATTCACTAAAATACAGTTTTGGATTTAATATACAATTATAAAACAGGATATGACTCCTTTGTCCTAAAAGAAAAAAAAAGCTCATTCTTTCAGCTGGAATGAGCTAATGATGTTGGTGCTACGACAGAATGATTCATATTCTTCTCTGACTTAACAGGAAGTAGTGATTAGAGTAATCATTTTGTTTATGTACCAGTGACGTCTCAGCCAGAATGAGATTTCTTTTGAAGGCAACAAGGAAAGATGCAAAAAAACCCTGCAGTAATTCTGGAGGATGATGTCAGGGCTGTTCAGATATGATTTCTGTGGAAATAAGGAGTGTGTATCTAGAGTACAAGAGAAAGCCAAAGGGAAATCACTTGTATTCTGACTTCTAGTGGAGATCTTTGTTAGTTATGGAAGAAGATGGCTATCTGCTTGTTTCAGTTTTCTTGTGGTCCCTAACTATTAGAGTAAGGGCAAGAAAATGTGAACCTGGTTCCTGCAGAGAAGATTCAGAATGAATTGGGGCAATTGTTAAACATACTGCTTAAAGAGGTTGCACAATTTCTAGCTTGTTCTTAGTGAAATCTCTAGTGAAACAAACCACTGCTAGAGGTGAGCTAGGTGTGCTTGATTCCACCTCAGTGCTTTAAGCTGGGCTAAGAGGACTGTGCGTCTGTGGTGGAAGAAGAAACAAGTCCTGAGAAGGCAGGCCTGGAGTATGAAGTCAGAGGAAAGATTGTTTTTTGTCATCTGGAGGGTTTCTGCTATTCCCCTCCCCAGAAATTCAGGGGAGAGCTGTGTTGGGTGGACACAGGACAAAGCTGCGTGGGTATTCTCTGCTGAAATATCAGTGAAGCAATTCTTGACTTGTTCATCTACAGAGGAAGCTCAGTAAATTGCACAGATTGAAATGAAAGCAGGGAAGGCAGACCAGGAGCTGAGTGCAGAGATGTACTTCACAGGCATGAGGCTGCCTATGATAGCCTGCACATACTCGGCTGTGCTAATTTCATCTTTTAGCTCTGCCTGCTGCCCTTCTACCACTGCAGTGTATGTGAAAGGGACATGAGGTTTAGTGAAAGAAGTTCTGGACTAAGTTTCCTGGCCTGAGAAGTAGCAGATTTTTCATTGAGGATTACATCCATGTCTGGCACTGCAAGCCATTAACTGAAACTGCAAAGCACCTGATGATACTTTTTATCCCTGGAGAAAGTGGGTTGTAGTTTACAAAAAAATGTTTGTTTTCTTTCAACTTGAAGACAGCAATGTGTAAACTGGGAAAGGAGATTTCTCGGAACTAGGCAGAGACTAACTGAGAAACTTAATGGCAGATAATTTTCTGCTAGAGTTCAAAAAATTTGTAGCTAAATGAAGTATGAAAGCTCTTCTGTGCCATAATTAATACTGTTGTTGCTGGTATTGAGGAGTGAATGAATCATTGTGGACATTTTATTGGGTTCTGATTTTTAACAAATCATTGCTCTTAATTAATGCAATTTGTATGTTAAGAGTTTCTGACTTTCTCAAGGGACTGCTAAAACGAGTCTGCTCTGAAAAGAGCTACAATGGCATAACATGGTGAATATTTCAAATGGGTTATTTATTTGGTGGGTATATGGTGGAATGAGAAGATGTTTTGGTCTAATTTTAATACATATTAAAGTGTTTATTTCAAGAAAAGAAGCAAGTATTTTTTCAGTTGATTAAAGGGAGCCATAGTGCCTTGTTCTATGAAACTAATTTTTACAGTCTTCTTGTGGGAAAAGAGAAATGCTGCTGTGGAAGATAATGCTGGATTCTTCTCCCTTGTCTATTTTTGACTTCTGAAAGCAAATGCGAGGGGTCTTATTCTCCCATGCAGACTAATAATGATATGATGGAGAGCATCTTTCTGCTGTTATTTAAACCATATGTTGCTGTTGCTGAAGCCTTAATTCCCTCTCCCTCCCCAGGAACTCATCTGGTGTGCTATTGATACTATATTAGCAGCAATATTTTTACTGCAGTGTCTTCCTAGAAGTTATAATTAAGATCTGGTCTTCATTGTGTCTGTAAGTTAGCACGCAGAGGGAAGATGCTGCATCTTGAAGGCTTTATGAGCCAGGCTTGAAAGTGATAGATGAACCAGCATGCAAAATTCAGCTTGAGGCAGAGCACAAGTGAGATGGAAGCATATTAACATCAGACCAACTTGTGTGTTCTCTTGCCTCAATTCAAATGGTGTGTGTAATTCAGCCCTCCATCTCCTGTCTTCAGCAGAGGCTGAAAAATGGAAAGATCCTGGAAATGAATGGAGGCATGGAAGACAATCATGAGTCTTTACAAATAATAATAATAATAAAAAAATTTAAAATCCAGTATTTCTATATTTTCTCAGTGCCTGTTATGTTGTTCTACCTGTGTGGCATTGGACTTGAGGAGTGATGTGCTTGGAGGCCTATTTACATACAATTTTTTTTTTTCCTCTAGTGATCATCCCCTTCAAATCATTGACACCTTTTCTTTATTTGTTTGGGGTTTTTTTCCTGCTGTTCAGTTCACATCTGTTTGGAATATATTCTTTTCATGCAGGGTTTTTTAGCCTCCTGCCATGATGCAGTAGGGAAGTAGAGGAACCCTTTTGTGGTCTGAAGATTTGGTAGTGTTACATCTTGGGAACTGTAATTGCTGATGTGGTAGAAAATAGCCATGAGGGTGCTACAGCTTTTACAAAAGTAAGGGACTATCATGACTCTGCCCAGGTTTTGAGGAATCCAGGAGTACAGGTGACAACTGGCTGAAGTCTGTAGTCTGCTTGGTCTAAACTTACCTAAGATGACATACTTAATGAGTAGGAAAATATTTTTTAAAAAATTTCAAAATACAAAACATCTGTCATTTTACCATTTGGCCTGATTTTTAGCATTTTTGCATCTGAAATTACAAGGCAGCTGAAAAGACAGTGAAGTGCCAATTCTAGTGCTTGTAACAATGCTGTGAAACAATAGCAGCTGTTGCACTGAGGCACTTGAAAAGCTCATCTGTTACACATGCTCTTTGAAAGAAATGTGCATGGTATCATCTCAAAATGTTAAATTGCTTTGTTTTCCATACATAAACACCTTTTTAGGTACTGCTCAGTGGCCTTACAGAAGGTGACAGCTTTAACTGAGTTATATACATCTGCAGCATCACTGGAACAGGATGCTCAGGTTGCATTATCAAGACCACTGATGACTCATTGGAGGTGACAGAAGAGGGAAAAAACGAAGTCTCTTAAACACTTGTGCATCTGGTAACATCAGATATACTCAGAACCCATAGTACAACTTCAGTTGCACATATTAGCCCTTTCCTTCTCCCAGTCAGAGCTGTATAAATACAAGATTTCAAAAGTAATGTGCAAGGGAAACACTAGGTATTAATTGTAATAATAATTATACTGTTTCAAATTAAGTGACTTTTCAGAAACACAGTAGTTAATGCTGTTTGGATCAAGTCCTTTCTGTTCCTTGATAGCGTACAAAGACAACCTTTAAAAATCTTAATTAAAAATTTAGAAACTGAAAACTATCTCTTAGAAGCTGCTTTTATTGGTAGCTAGAAGAGTGCCACTGCATTTTTGGGGAGAAGTCTTTCATTTATGCAATCTATTTAGAAAGTTCCCTGATTCTTGGAGCTGATTTGTATTCTCCAAGAAGCTTATCAGATTCAATGTCTCAATAGAATTTTAATTTTAATTGGCAAATTTAATTGGCAAAGTTGTCTACATTACAGCATACTTGCAGTAACAATTTGATGAAAAGTTTCTTTTCAGGGGATAACTTATGAACTAGATTAATTAAGCTAGAAGGTGTATGTGAAAAATGAGGCTAGGAATATCATATTTTTAATAAGGCTGTTTGCATACACAAAAAAATCCCAATTAAAATGTCAAGCCCAAAATTCGTGAGGCAATTGGAGATTTCCTCTTTGTTAGAATTCCAAATGCAGCTACAAGAAAACTGCTTTGTTTCATGGCAGCGACACCAGTGCGCTGTCATCTGATTAACATTGGTGTGTCTTCTGTGGAACAAAGATGGCATTAGAGACTTCTCAGCCTGCCGTGCAGGTGCTAAATAGCCCATGACCTTTTTTACCTTTAAATAGAAGCCAACTAGGGCAGGAGTCTCTAAGCCATAATACACAAGCCACTTAGTGATACACGGTCCAGCACGTAGCTGGGAGCTATTGTTGTCCCTGGTGGCATCTGTCACAATGCTCAAGGAGGGGGAACCTGGGATTTGTTTTCTTTTTTAATGAACATAGATCTGGGCTCAGCGTAATTTTTTGGCAGAGAAGGGTATTTGTTTTGCTGTGCACTCTTCTTCATCTACTTGGTGTCAGTGTGTTGTCCTTTAAAGACTGGGTGTGTTTTGCTGTGGAGCTTTTAAGAAAATCCATGTAGAGCTTTCTGTTTGGTAGTAGCGTTTTGATTGATGTGAAGTGCAAGCCCAAGTCAGACACAGCAGGAATTATGTGTGCAGAGTTAGCATTTCCCAGTGTTGGAGGCTATTTGCTTGTAAATGTCTTTACAAGACTCTTTCCTTACTGGCTGCTGTAGGACTGGCTCTGGTCTCAGCACGTGTTTGTGAGCCAGGGTTTTTATGTGATAGCTGAAGGAGCTGCTTTTTATTAAAACTGAGTTTCTGCTGATGGAATTTTGCTAATTCTTATGAGCTTTACTCCTCAAAATAAGACCTGTTTAAAGCTAATTGGAATAATCTACCTAACAACATGGAAAATAAAACCTTTGTATGGTAAACCTCTTCTGTAGCGTGTTGCTGCTTTGAGTAATAGAGCAGTGAAATCCTGTCTGATTAAAATCAGTAGGAGTCTTGTCAGGATTTTCGTCTTAAGGCTTCTAAGCTATACAAGTTAACCAGCCTCTTAAATGAAATTAATATTAAACATCTTACTCTAATTCCTTATTTCCTGGGAATTACAGCAGACATGGAATATATAAAAATAACTTGTTCAGTTCAAGAAGTTAGAGCAGAAAAGCTTCATTAGTGTAAAAAGACATTACCAGCTAAAAATGAGCTATGCAGCGGTAGTTTGATAATGTCAGCAGTAAAATTCAGTGTGTGTGTATTTGTGTGTGCATCTATCTATCTATCTATCTATCTCTCTATCTCTCTATCTCTCTATCTCTCTATCTCTCTATCTCTCTAATTAAGTGCCACACTTGATGGATTTGCAGTTCACCTACTGCTTGCTGAAAAGAACATTTTTCAGGAAATGGTCCTGCCTGAAATTGCTCTTAGCCTTTTTAAAGGTATGAAAGCGTTTCTAATTTTTTCTTCAAAGTTCTTTGAACTCTGCTGAGAAATATTTCAGACATGTCACAAGCACCAGGTACTGCAGTGGCTTATACATCACAGCTTTCAATGGTGTATTAGGTGTATTGGAAATATCTTTCCTTTATTGTTACACTTCCTTCTTTTTTTCCCCCTGTTCTCTGTTATGAAGAGCATCCCAGATACAGCATTTGCTGTTTTTCCCCTGTCTGTTCTCCCATTTCCTAGACAGTGACTTGCATTTCTGAAGTTTTGCTGGAGTTCCTTGTTAGCTGGAGATTGCATGAACTTGGTAGGTGTAGCTGGAGCTCTGCCCTGACTGCCTTCATCTCTCTGTGCTTGGAGAGCTTCTTGCCAAGGGAGAGGCAGACACCAGTCATCTGTACAGAGCAGCAAGGACTTTTAAAGATTAAATTATGGGAAAACTATACCTGCTTTGTTCTGCATGGTGCTCAAAACACTTCCATGGTAAGATGTGATCAATGCAAACTGAAATTTGGAATTTTCTCAAATAATGGCATTTTTAAGGGACATAAGGAGGTATGAAATTATTCTCTAGCAACATTAAACTAGTTAATACAACTTTCTTGGTTTTATATATTTTAATATTATGTCATTATAAGTATCCTTTGGTTTATAATCTATTTTGAAGTCTACAGGCACTTAATCAGAAGGGAAAGCAGTAACATTTAGTTTATTATGAAAATTCATAGCTTTTGTGATGCATCTAAATGCAGTGAATCTTTCTCTTTTTATTTAAATCATGCTTTGCTTTTCAGATATTCTCAGTGCAGGTTGAAGCAAGAGATGCTTGCTGAAACTAAAGCAGGAAAGCTTTGTCAATTCTGTTTAGTCCCTGACATGAGTACCTTTGTGCTTTTGGTGCCTCAGGTGGCTGCAAAGAAATTGGAAAAGTGCCTAAGCAGCAGTGTAATTGAAATTCAAGAGGGGTTGCACGTCTAACCTGCTTAGGCATTCTGTAAATCCCAATTTCCTGCATCTGTAGGCAGTGGATATCTTTGTAAATCTGCTTGATTATAGTAACTAAACAGAAAAGAGCCAAACTTAGAAACTGGCTTATTCTTCTGTAGGGGCAGGCTGCTTGCTGGAGTTGGCACTTGCTCCTCAGACTGGGAAGATGCAGAAGTTGGGAATGTAAATGTTAGGTCTTGGATAAGTGCAATAGAAACCATCTGAGCTACAAGGTCTCACATGCTGCCTTAATATCATTTCAGCATCATCTACGTGTCTGTAGGGTAAAATGTGGGGTTACACAGACTCACTGGCTTCCAGCTGGACTGTTTGTGTTGGACCATTTGTCATGGAAATGAATTGCTCTGCCTCAGTTCTAGCCAATACCCAGATTAGATGTTGGGTTCAGTTGTTGCCTCTGGCGCTGAGGAATTACTCAGGGCTGTTTCATGCAAATGCATGGATTTTCTGGGGTTAATCAATGCACTCTCTTTCAGTGTTTAGGAAGTCAGACCCTCGTTACATGGGAGGAGGGAGCTTTGGCAACAGAAAGTTGAAAATAATGAAATAAAATACTTAAGTTTCTTTTCATCTCTAGTTTTGCTTTCTGCTATAGCTGGAAGCAGTTTAAGTTGTTTAGTGAGAAGTTTTATTTTCTCAGCTCAGCTTATCATATCTGCTTAAGCCTATCTGTTGATCATGGGGGGGCATTAGAAAAATTGTGACTCTTTAAAATTATTTGTTGCACATAATTAGATTATTGTAGTCTTCAAATGTCACCTAAACGAATTATTGAACAGACTAATATATTTTCCACTGACATTGCTGAACAACTCTTTATGTAGAGAAGAGGGAAGTAAATTTGATGTTGTATCTGGAGTCTGTCCATTAAAATTTTCTGCTGTCAAATTTGTGCAACCTGTTTTGCAAATAAATACCTAGGGAAATGTACTTTTCACCAAGTGTGAGGGGAAGGCCGTGTGGTATCCCTGAGACATGTGTCACTTCCATCCAAAAATCATCGTGGGGAAAAACAGCTACACTGGAAATGATGGATTCAGTGGCAAATAAGCCACCTGGGATTAACTTCTGCCAAGGAAACATGGCCAAAAGGTGAAGGTTTCAGGGAAAACACATTAGTAGTGCTTCTGCTGAGGTTTCTTTGAGGTAGGGAGCAGGTCCTTGAAACCCCGGCCGTTGTGCCAGCAGCTTCTGTTCCCAGTGAGGTGTGCAGATACATGCATGATGCCAGATATGTGCAGAGAACGTATTGCAGACCTTTGCAGTGCTGTCAGGAATTGCCAAAAAAATCAATTGCAACGAGGCTGGTGGGCCTAGAAGCAGAGTCAGGTCTCTTAATGCTGCCTGGAGTCCTATTCACTAGGATGCTCTCTGTTGAGGACAGATTTTTTTCTAGGTGAGATACTAGCAGTTTCTTTTTTCCACATAGACAGGGCTTGCAGTCAGGGGAGTAGGGGGAAAAATATGAAAAAAAAGCCACATTACACATTTTTACTGTTGTACTTTTTTCCTCTCCCTGCTATTGCTTCTTTTGAGAGACACCTCATTTTAGAACATAGAGTGTGTGTTCTGGAACCACACTGTGTATTGAAATTTGCTGTTTGTGTGCTGTACTGTGCCTCTGTGTAGTCTCAGGCAGGGCAATGGTCTGATGTGGTGTATTGTGTACCTGGGCATACTCCACTGCACAGAAAAGGGCCTGTGCCTGCCCTTTTCACTGTTGCAAAACATGTTTACCTAGGAAGGCTATCGGTGAGATTACAGGAGGTGTCCAAATGACAGCTATGAGTGCAGCCAGGACCAGTCCCAAATGGCGCAATTGGGTTTTAGCAACTGGTGGGGCTCCAGCAGCGCTGCTGGACTTTTGTTCACTGCCCTGCAAAGGAAGAGGCTCCCCAGGAGCATGTGGGAGAGAACAGTGTCAATGTTTGGGGCACTTTGGTAGCATTTAGATGACATTTAGATGTTTTAAGTCTGAGAGAGCCTAATTCCTTCAGTAGTTTTCCTGATGAGGATGGAGCTACCTCATCATGGGTCCTCTTGCTTTCCCAAAGCTGCTGTCATTCTTGAGAAGGCTGTCTGCAGTTGGGTGTGTGTTGTGCTCTTGAGCCACTTCGTGTGCCCTGCACACAGCTTGTTTGGCTCCTCAAATGGCAGGGGAATCATCTTCATGCAGAACAGGTACAAAGGCATTGGGGCTCCTGATACATCCCATAGCAAAGTGAGTGGAGCACTCACCCAGACAAAGAGTGCTCTCCAGTTTCCTCCTCAGCCTGGGAGGCTGGGTGAGTGCTCAGTCTGACTGCTGAGCTCTTCCTGAGTGAAGACACTGTATGGAAGAATTGAAGAGTCACTAGGCCAGAGGGGTGGTAGCAAGGGGAAACTTGGTTTGCTGCTGAGGCCCCAACTTGTAAAAGGAAAGTATAGAGTTTTGCTTAGTTTCGAGTAGTATTTATACTTAATAAATAATCACTTGATTTGTGATGCATGATGAGTGCTTGCAGCAGAGATCCTGTTCTCCTCTGATCGCATTTCAGAAGACGGAATTGTGTAGATGTCAAAATCTAGGCAAGGGCTGTGACTGTGAGCCCTGATCACGGCGTGTGCCTTTCGGCAGGCAGGGGAAACACCAGTCCCTGCACAAGGGCACCAACAGGGATGAACTGAGCTTGCCCCACCATCATTTTCTTTGGATTGCTTAGATGAGCGTGTCAGAAATATGGACTGTCCTATGCTCCTTTCACAAGGCCCCAGTTATTGTTCTCTAGTTAGGGAATTTAGACCCCAGTAGGTTCTATTATTAAAGGATAACTGGGTGTTATTAGGCCAAAGTTCTTTGCAATCCTTGTTCTGAGCATTTATTAGGTTCACATGTGTTCATGTTGTTCTTTGTGAAGTTTTGAAGAACTTCTGCTTGGTGCTATCTGGTTGGATTTTAGTCATTGCTGTTTGGTTGGTATTGGCTTGGTGGGGTTTGTTTTATGTACTTATTTATTTTGTAAATCAGTGTAATTGTTAAACAAAGAGGGAAAATAGATTTAAAGAGCAAAAATGTTCATAATAAAACTCTCCATTGCATGAAGCTGAAGAATATTTGAGTACTTTTACTTGCAGAATTCTTGTCAACTGGTTCTGTTATCCCAGTGTATCTAATATTCCTAACTAACATGTTATATGTCATATGTTTGTCATTATGTAATATGTCATCTCCCAAGGGCAACCAGGAATCAGTGCTATTCTTCTGTCCCTCTTTCTGTTGGGTTTGTTTTCCTTTTGGAGAGTGAAGAGAAAGCAAATGCATATTTAAAAGTTTTGTTTGTTTCTGGTTTCACAGTGACTGCCAAAGTGATGCCAAAGTATGCAGAAATAGATACTGTAAGTATTATATGCTACTGTGCCTGGTCCTGTAATCTCTTTTAAGAAACTGGATCTTGTCTTTCTGTGCCCAGTAGATGTTGCTGTTGAATCAGTAACACTGAAAGAGGACAAGTAGAAAAATGCTTTAGGAGTTCAGAAGGTTTTGTAAATATTCCAGTATCTTATTCAGAGAAAAGGGGCTACTGAAAAAAAAAATTAAAAATGCAGTGCCCATATTTTAATTTATATATATTGGCCTGTGAATCTGTAGCATAAATGAGAAGTAAGCATGTGTGAGTAACTGAGTTATTGATTTCATGTCCCATGGAAGAACTGCACTGCAAGTGGATTTTCTACTTTGCATCTCCATTATGGTTTTACTAAGTATTTGAATTTATATTCTCTTCCTAAGAAGCATGAATCATTGCAGTCATGGTGACACTTCTGTAACATGGTACCATTTTGCAAAGCTATGCTGTATGATCAGAAAAGGCATTTCTGTAGCCTCCTCCAAGCCAGCACTGTTTCTTGGAGGCTGGAGCCTTGCCAAGTTGTTGAAACACTTTTTAAAATGAAAACCCATTGCATGGGGTGGGTTTTGCGTAGTTTTATTGAAGGAGACAAAGCAAGGGAGGTAGGTCACTTTTGGAGGGGGGACTGGAGGAGAATAAAGAAGAAAACATTTAAAGGTACTGTTCACTGTTCAGTAAGGTCATGTGTAGGGGAAGCTTTTTTAAATTACTTTTTCATGCGGTCTGGTCTTCTAACAGAGTTTGAGAAATAGTTTGTTATTGAGACCAAAAAAATGTGTGAATAAAATACTGAGTAGACAAGTAAGCTCAGTGCTGAATTTTCATTCCCTGGTGTATGGGAAAACACCTGCAGCTGCTGGTTTCCTTGGTAACAAGTTCACTGCAAAAGCTAAATGCACTGCACTAAGCCTGTCAATTGTACTGCATTTGAGCAGAGTTTCACACGCACACTTGGACCTTTTGATGCATGAGTTTCTCAAATGCTGTGTCATTTACGCTGTTCTTGTATAAAATACCTGATTAAAGGAGATGTGTGCCATGCTTTGGATGTTGGACAAAACTACAAAAAAGGTCGGTATTCACAAGTCTAAACATGGACTTTGTGTGTGTGTGTGTGTGTGTGTGTTTAAATATTTCCTTACAGCATCTTGTTTTCTGAACACTTATTTTTAAAGTCTTGCCTTTTAAAGCTCAGTGATATCGTTTATATATTGTTGCAGCCTTAACTGCTTTTTGGAGTTGGAGGGCAGAGAGCTGCTGAAAGGAGTTGCTAGTACATATGCCATATAATAGAATTTTGGCAGGACATTGGCTTTATTTGTGTAAGTAATTCAATATGGGATACATGTATATGTTCTCACAGATGAGTATTTTCTCTCTGACTGAAAGGACTATTATTTCATACATTGTGTTAGAAGATTTTAGTGATGTTTATGATTAGCTTCAACTGTTTGAGCCAAAACAAGAAAATCTGTGGAACAGTGCGGTTGTGTAATTATATCAGAAAGAATTAATTTAAAACTTGTACTGTTGTATTTTAAGAAAGAGAAACTCTGTTAAACAAGTTTCATTGAAGAGTTGTTTTTCAGCATGTATGTTTAGTGTAGCTTCATGTTTATACCTGGGTCATGAGTATGTCAAGTAGAAGTCATATTTGTGACTGACTTTGTGTTTGTAAAAGGGTTTCCCATATGCATTGGGAAAATAACATATAGTACTGAGAAGACTAGGCTGTATAGAAAACCATAACACATGTTGACAAAACATTGTAGCTTGTCAAATATTATAGACATCTGGCAGTGACTCCATGGTGGGATTGCTTTCTAAAATAGCCTTCAAAATGTTTCATGAACTCCTTTTCCTTTCCAAAAGGAGGCAGCTGTTCACATGACATTGTGTATGAGTTTAGTCACTAGACTCTTTGCATCTGGGATCTTATTCGTGAGTATTAAACAGCCTTTGAATGTGAGACCTCGCTGTGTTTGCCCCACAGATAATATTGCCTGTCATTAATGAGCTATATCTTTTTAAAGAGCTCTTTCTAGAAAAGACTTGACGCTTGCGTGGACTTTCTTTTATTACTATTTGCTTTGGGTGCTCTAAGCTATTAATATTGCATTAGAATGGTTCCTGTGCTCCGTGTGTACAAACTGAGCCTGTTGGGGGATTGAGGAGGTGGGGAGAGCAGGCAGATACTGTCTTTTACACGAGAAACTAGTTTTTAGTTTAAAATACTCCCTTGCAAATGTCAGGGGAGAAGAAAAGGGACAGGAGAGTGAAAGAACTATTTGTACGTTGCAGTTCTTCACGTTCTGTCTTCTGAATCCCATCATAGCCCTTCTTGCTGCCTTTACACTTTAAAAAACCTAGACAACAAAAATATTTTTTCTCTTGTAGACCAAACAGTTTAGTTTCTTGAACAGCATGCTGCCTCATTCCATGAAAGCAGTAAAAGTTAATCTGTCTAAAACTACTCTGCTTTTTGAGAGCTCTTGCCTTGCAACCCACTGCACCACTGGTAATTACAAGATATCCCATTCACGCATGCAGGTGACAATGAAGAGAAATCTGATACTTAGAAAGATGAAGTAAAGTAACAGTTTGTACATGTAACTTTGTGCTATGGAGAGCTTTTGGATACTTAAAGAATCTCTGATTTCTGTATTTGATGGTATAATTTCAAACATTATTTGCTAGCTTGTTTCTTGTTATGCATTTCTTCGGTTTTACACAACAGGGCTTTCCAGACAAAGTTACTTAATGGTTTTTTTAGTAGGGGAGGCGAGCAATGATAGATCCACCAATAACTACAGATGCAAAAGTGACTATTTCCTTAATGACTGTCTTATTTTTCTCTAAAGGTTTGGTTGAGATCTTGAGGGAAGTAAATGGGTCTTGGGGCGGGGGTGCTAATGCAGATCAGTCTCTAGAGGCCGAAGAGACTCCTCCTTTCATCTGTATTGGTCTGGTGTGGCTAAAGTTTCAAGTCAGCCCTTCCATGGTATCTGGTATCCTTAAGCCTCTTCTTTATGCTGCACTTTGGAATTCTGCTTTTAAATTACATATCATAATGCTAACCTCCCTGTTATGCCTGCTGCTTGTCTGTGCTCTGGTGATGCAGTGACAGTGTTCGACCCTGACAATATTCTTCCTCTTGGGTACACGAGGAGGAAGGGTGAAGAGGATCAAAGTGTTCTTCAGGGATTCAGACATTGCCATGGCACTGATGTTTTGGGGCTCTGGGAGGGCCCTGGCAGTTGAAACTCCTCTTGTGAAGAGAAGAACTCTGAGAGCAAAACTTTGCAGAAACAAACTTAAAGCACTTGAGAAATGGCAAGAGTACAAACCCTGAAATTTTGTGGAAATCTCACGTCAGACTTTTAGATCTCATAAAATGTAACATGACTCAATGAAAACAGATACAGTGCAAGAGCAGCGTGATTACAAAGCAACTGTTGAAAATGCAGTGTTGAAGATACTTTGGTTGCACTACTTGGTGCATCCTGGAGATTAATAACTTTCTGCAGCTGACCTGACAACACTTGGGTAGGGTTAGAAACAAATGTCTCCTGAGCTGGAATATGAAATTTTGTAGTGTACTCTGGGGATGAGACTCTCTGTGAGCCTGTCCCTCTGCTTTAATCTTTGTGGATTCATGGAGCCAACTCTTGATCATGGTTGTGTTTTTTTAAAAGTATCTAGTAATTTTAAGGTTTAAATTATTTGAAAGTGAAGCGCATGAAACCTCTTACGTGTAATAAATAGTTTATCAAAAAGTACTTAATTTTACTGCATTTTGAGTAAGTGAAAAAAACCCAGCATTGTATTAAGTTTCTCACTGCGAAGAGAACCCTTGTTATGGATTGGAAATAACTCTGAAGAGACAAAGAGGGAAAATAAGAAAGAGCAACAGTGGTATGTAATCAAAGTAACAAGGAATTGTATACATTCTTGCTTATATTTTTCTTTCCAAAGCAGTAACAGTTCAGGACTGTGGTCATTCAAGAAAACTAATAGTAGTACTTCCATAAGCCTATTGAAACAAAAATTCAATCTTTCTGTTTCAAGAAAGCATGAAATGGTGGTTTGGATATGGCTCACAATATAAAGAAATCTAGATGACATTTTTCTGAGCAGTCATTTTCCCTCAGCTACTGAGGTTTTGTGGAGACCATCCCCAAGGAAAGATTAACTTAATTTGGCTTGTTTCAGAAGTACCATATTGCATGAAGAATATTAGATGGAAAATAAAGTGGGATCTGAAAGCATTCACTATTTCATATCCTAATTTAAAAAATTTGTTAAACAACAAATTATTGTAAATTGGACATAGCGATTTTTGCTTGTCAAGAAATGAAAATATTGTAATTGTTTGCAAAACATTTTTTAGAGGTATTTTTTTCCCCTAGCTGGAATCTCCTGCCACTTTTGATGATATTTGCTGTATTAAGCATCCAGGACCAACAAAAATAAGAAAGCAATGCTACTTTATTTACTGAGGATTGTTTGCATTAAAATGGATCGGGCAATAGGTCCGTTAAGGAAACACATAGAGAGAAGTTTCCAAGCTTTGTTGTGAAGGACACAGCAGCACCATTGGAGGGCCTGTGATGAGTGTGGGCATTCTGCAGGAAGACTGAGATTTTCTTTGGTGCTTGGCCTCTTTGGCTGCAGGTGAAATATCCTTGTGGTTGTTGGAAATTATTTTCCTATTTCTAGATGTTTTTTGAAACTTCTTAAATCTTCCTGTTTTCCATTAAGAGAAAGCCAAGTCCTTTATGAGTACTTGAGGTGCATTCCAGGAGGGAGGCCAGTGCCCAGTGGGGAATGGTGAGCAGCCTTGGGGCAGCACATCTGCCAGGGGTGGGCAGCACATCTGCCAGAGGTGGGCAGCACATCTGCCAGGGGTGGGCAGCACATCTGCCAGAGATCGGCCGCTCATCCAGACCAGCCAGAAACTGAATCCTCCCACGTCCCCAGTGCATTCCCATAGGATTGCACTATTTCCTTTTCTAAAAAGGGAAAAGCTTTCCATTGCCCTAAAGCTCCACTGAATGCCACTTTTTAAGATGTACAAGTGGCAAAGGGCAGTCAAATTTTAAGATACATCCTGTTCCACCCCTGGAGGTATTTAAAATCTGTGTAGATGTGGCACTTAGGGACACGCTTAGCCGTGGACTTGGCAGTGCTGAGTTAATGGTTGGACTCAATGATCTTAAAGGTCTTTTCCAACCTAATGGTTCCGTGATTTTAAAAAAGTTCCAAATTAAAGTTGACATCCTTCTACTGTGTCCTTTATCTGTGATAAAATTTGTCAGCCTGTTCCTCAGGGGTAAGCACTTCAGTTTTATTCTGTGTAATCAAATTGAATGGTCCTGGAAATACCCTACTTTTTTATTCTGAATACTTTTTATATCGTTGATTGCATGTGAAATTAACAATTGTATGTGGCAGTTAAATATCACTTTTTGTTACAGAGAAATTTTCTGAGTGTTTTAAATCAATCTTGACTTGAATGGTAGACCTGCTGAACTTTTATGTGTGCAGCTCGTTCTTTTGAAATAGGTATTTTTACAAAGTAGGGCATGTCATAAAATGTAGACTTTTAATACTCCAGATCTGAATGCACACACATAATTTGATTTAAAGCCTAATACTTTTTAGGAGAACTCAAAGGTTTGAGCTCTAAAAAAATGTTGGACTGATTCTTTTGGAGGGAAGAAATTAATTTATGGCCTCTCATCCAGCATTTTCTTCGAAAAGAAAATCACCCTGACAACAGAACACAAAAGGTGTGTGTTTTCTGGATCAATTTAATTTCAGCATTTACATAATGCGAAGTCTATGGAAGAATATGACTGTGACATCTCTGCATCTGTACCATCTATTTAATTATCATGGTACTAGCATCTGATCTTCTAAAACCAGAACTCCCTGACAGCCACTATTTTGTTTTTTTACATTGAAAGTATGGTGGTTTCATTTCTTTAGGGGTTGGAGTGGTTTCCCTTGTGAGGCCTTTCCTTTAACTATACATACGTGTGGAAGTGGCCCAATGAAGGAAATAAGTGATGCTTCATTTCTTTCCATATTTCCATCTCTCCTTTTTGCAGCAAGTTCATTCCCTGCTCACCTTTATGCTTCCTGTTCTTGGTCTTCCTAACTTCCTCCACAAAGTACTTCCTTCATCTGTAAAGATATCTCAGTAAACTTAGGAAGGAATGGTCTTAGCACTGCATCGGCAAAAGGCAACATTCATTCATTTATTGCCATGCCTGTTTTTAGAGGAGTGCAGCTGTGGGCACATCTGGATAGTTTAGCTCCTCAGACTGAAGAAGAATAAAAGACTGGAACACCCCTCAGCTGGAGCAGGGGCAACTGGAGGTGTTAAATTAAATAACCTCTTTCAAGGCTGTTGGCTCTGCTGTGATTACTTAATCCCATGTGGCAAAAAAGGACAAAGAAGAGATCTGAATGAAGCACTTACAAAGAAACTTGGTACTCTTTAGAAACACAGCAGACCAGTAGAAGAGATTCAAATGACATTTCATCCAAGTAAGGGAGGCTGAGGAAAAAGAAGGCCCTGCCTGTTATGCTAGGAAGTATTGAAACCTGTGGTCTGGTCAATCATTTTACATTAATTCAGGCTGAAGAGCCTAACTGCAAAACTTCACAGAAATATGAGGAATGCTGCTCTGGCATGAAGCTGAGACACAGGTTATGAAAGAAATGAAATAAGGAAAGTTAGTGACTAAGTTAAGCTTTAAAAACTAATCTTGATGTATTTGCTTTTTGCCTATTTTTTTGTTTTTTAAGGAGAGGCTAGATTGCAATTGCTAAGACAGGAAGCAAGCTGATTGGAGAAGACTGAAAGTAGGGGGAGCTGGATTGTAGCAAGATCGGGCTAAATTGGAGAAGAGGCAATCAAATAGAGATGAGTATGTTGCATTTCATCTATCTTTTACTACTTCTCAGCCATGGGCCTGAGCAATAATGGAAAAGGAAGGGGAGCATGAAGCTTTTTCCCTGCTGCTTAATCTGGGTGTCACCTTGGCCTGGTCCCTGTGTGGGGCTATCACACATCCCAGATGAGGGAACCTGGACAGCAGCTGCTAGGACTTCTTCTGTATGGCACTTACTTTCTCAAAGGAAAATTTATTGAGGTTGAAGGGACACTGAGGACTTGATGGAGATTTGGTAAATTAATATATTAATTAAACAAGGTATAAGTTTGATGGAATTATTCGGTTAACTGCTCTTGCACATCTGAAAGCTTCTTTAGTCTGTGTTCCTGTATGAATGAACCTTGCCCATACTCTTTGTACGACTGAGTGTCAAGTTTTTAAGAAGAAAAACTTTGATTTTTTGTTTCCTCTCCTTCCTCCATGTATTTGTTAAGTTCTCTGTATTCCTTGAGATTGTGAATCTAGGAACAATTTTCTCCTTGTGAAAGAGTGAGGTGTTGCCAAAACCAGAATACTGCCATCTCTGCTTATGAATCCCAGTTTCAAATCCCAGATGCTTTACATAATAAAGCCTAACTGGGCTGATTACCAAGAGACCTCAGTCATTCAGGGAAATAAAAGGGAAAAATCCCTTTGCTTCATGAAGGAAGAACTCGTGCCAAGAGGAGGTTGAAATGTTAAAAATGCATTTTCTGTTTGGATCTTTCATATCAACTGTCTTGTTTCCCTTTCCTCTTTTATTTAAGGCTGGCGATCAGTATCGCTCTTGTGCAGTGGGTGTATGTGGCAGTTTTTTGTAGGACCTGAGAGGAGCTAAATGTATGAAAACCACATTCAGTGGGTCTCTTCCCTCTCTGCAGGAGCCCAGCTTAGGTAAGTCTCCGTGGCTATGTTTGCAGTGTCTCTAGAGAGCAGTGGTGGCATGGATGCTGTAGCTTCGTTGCTTACACGGTCTGTAGAGTTCCGTGGCGTTGGGGTCATCCAGAGCAGAGTGTGCAGACCTGATGTTGGCCATGTGCTATCACTGGAAAGCAGTGTGGGATGTTTGGCAGGGGATTCAGCTGCGCAGGCGTAAACATCCATATGCTCTGCCTGTTCCCTGTGCTGCAAGGGATGTGCTAGGGCCCGTGCAAAGCGGCAGGGAAACCTCTGTGTGTTTATAATTCTTGTAGTGCTGCTTTATAGTCGATACAGGATTTTTCTTCTGCTGCAGCCACTCCTAGGCTCGTAGAGAAACTAAGCTCCTATGGGTTAAACTGGAAGCCCTCTTGTGGATTAATAATTGATTGAAAAATGAAAAATAGAGAGTTGCTTTAAGTGGTCAGTTTTCTGTGGGTGGAGGGGGAGTTACTGGGGGAGAAAAAGCAGGGATTTATGCAGGGGTTCCAGCTATTCAACATAATCCTAAATGAACTGGAAATGGAAACAAAGTATGGAAAGATAACATTTGCAAATATGGGAAAATATTTATTCAAAATAGTAAAATTCATTGCTGAGTGCAAACCATTGGAGGATAAATTGGTGGTGCGAAGTAACTGATCAGTAGAGAAGGTGAAATTAATTGTTTGTACAAGCAATGCAGATGAGAAAAGAAAATGCTATTCTGTAAGCTGAGCTGTTAACCTCACTAAGAGACCTTGACTGGCTATGGGTTGTTCCCTGAAAACAGCAGCAGCTCCGTTGGCATTCAGTGCTGGTCCGAAAGGCAAACAAAACATTACAAACCGCTGAGAGGGAAACCGAGAACAACGAAATCCTTATGTCGCTGAGTAATCTCTGCTGTGCCTGCTTCTGGAGTACCATGTCCAGTGTTGTTCCCTTTGTTAGAGTAGAATTAGTGTACGTGGAGGAACGGTGAAGGCAGTCAGAGGTATGGGGTTGCTTTTATACAAATAGGAACTAATTAGTGTAGGAAATTTTCTGTCTGCAAAACAGGCAATTGGAGGAGACATAATATCACCTACAGTGGCAGTCTGTATGGTCATGAATGGCTTAGGGATGTGAAAAGAGAGTGTTTATTTCCTGTTGTTTTTTTTTTTTTTCCACTGCTTCACAAAAGAGAAACTGGGGCACACAGAAAACTTTCAGGAAGGTAGTTTAAACAAAAACAGTTTTTCACACAGCACATAATTAAATTTTGGAACTCATTGATGACTGATGTTATGGAGATCAATGCAAAGTTAACAGAGAATTCTTTAGGTATATTGTTGAAAGTATCTTTTGCTCAAGAGAAACTCGTTACATGATTATATGTTAATGACTTATGGTTACCGGTTTGGCTCCCCACATGAGTGGATAGTGTATTACCTCTGGAACATTTTCAAAATAGCCACAATTTCTTGAAAAACTAAGTAATGCAATTTGGGTGAAACTGTTTGGAAATAAAAGATGTGTGATGTAGCTGTGTTTGAACAGGATTTGCTGAAGACTAGAGCCAAAACCAGAGCAAAGTAGAGAAATGAAGGAAAAAATAATGTTGTTGTGGCTTTCAAATCCAACAGAAGTTTGGAAAAAGTCAATACAAATCAGGTCAAATATTACATCCATGTAGCCATGGAAATCAGTTGATTAAATTCTGCAATACATTTGCTCCTTGCTTATTAACTTTGCAGTTTCACTGAAAGAAATGACTACAGACCATTGGACAAAAAATGTTTCCAATGCATTTTAAACATGTAAGACAGAACTGAAGCCTTTGTACTCCTCAAATTTCTTCTTGAATTCCTCTGTTGCAGCAGGGGCTTGCCTGTGACTGGTGAAGATATTTTGCTAAAGGTAATACATTAGCAGAAATTAAAAATTAGAATTCCAGAAGCAGCTTGTATTTTTAATTTAAAAATAATATAAAATAATTATATTGTACCTGAAAAATGACAATATCTCCTATTGTATTGACAGACTCTTAGTGCTAGAACTGGGCATCAGTCCTTTTACTACCAAATTTTAGTTAGGCATGAGATGTGTGGGACTGAAATAGCATGTTTAACTCCATAATATGGTTGTCATGATGACCTGCAGAGGTGTGGGGGTCAAGTCAAAACTTCAAGAGAGTGAAAACTGCAGTAGCTCTTCCCTGAGATACACTGATATTGTATTTTCAGGACTGTTTTGATTCCTTAGGTAGCTCATGGTCAGATACTGGATCGATTTGTGTTGCAAGAAAGCTCAGTTCTCCCTGTTAAGAGCTGATTTTAATTAGTTTAAGGCCTGTTTCTTTAGTCTGAGTCAAGGGTGATCATGAAACCATGGATGATCCTGTTTCAAACCAGGAGAGATTGTAATCCCACATTTGGTTAAGTATCTGAAAATACTCTGTTTCATTCAGTAGAGAAGCTGTGCCAAAGCTTCTTACTCAGGAGCTCAAGGCTGCCTGATTTCCATGAATGAACATGATTAAACCACTACATGATTACAAGTAACCCACTTTTAGGTAAACTAACTTTCAGCCCAGCTAACTAAACCTTTCATGTGGATACTCTGCTCATGCCTTGCATGTTTTGAATTTGTTTGAAGGTGTAGAAAGTAAAGTGGCAGTGTTGGTTTAGCTGACGTTCAACTAGCATATTAGGGTTCTCCATTTTCCCCAAGTATAAGTTATTATGTGCTTGTGATTCTGAAAGTTGGCTATTTGATGTGGTAGAATTTACTACATTTTTATCTTCATTTTCATTTGTTATTTCACTGAGAAACTCCATAGAAAGATGGACCTTTGGTATATGGGAAGCTTAAGCAGTCTGCTGATTCTCCAAGGGAAATATTGAAATTACTATTGAATTGAGGCAGGATTCTCAGGGAAAAAGCTGGGATTGAACTAGCATCTTCTCTTGCACCAGGTGCTTATGAGTGAATACGTTTGCTGCACTTCTTGCCGCACCAGGAAACAGTGTAGTCTTAGAAAACTTTGCTCTTCTGCATATGCAAAAATGCCTTAGGCCTTTAACTTGCTGCAGTAACAAATCCCATTGGCTATCTGGCATCTGGAATTCTCCTTGGGCTGTCTGTGGATGCAATCAACCTTTGGTCATTCATTTGCTCCTCCTGGTTCACCACTGGCATGGCCAGAGCCTGGCCTGGTAATCGTGGTCTTGTGCTCATCACTTGTTCCTTTGCATAAATGCAGTCTCAAATGGCAGTCAGATACATAAAATACTTTGTGCATACAAAGTTCCCACAGATCCTGTTTTTCAGTGGTAATACTTTGATATGGAAAAGCCTGACAGAAGACTTCATTGTCATTTCTATTAATATTGAAATGGAAACATATATGGCTCTAGTCATAAATAATACATGGAGCTGCTGTAGGACTGTCATATTTTGAGTGGAAATAATGTAAATGAATGTAGTAAATGAATTATCTAAATTAATTTTATTGGCAGAGGAAGCCCAGATAGTTTGATGGGTCCCTTTAAAAACTTTTATTTTAGTTCATGACCTCTCTAATGGCATTTTGAGAGTTACAAACAAATCATCATAGACGTCCATGTATTTTCCTAGGAAGGGCTGTCGTTTTTTACCTGCTGTATGCAATCTGTAGAAAAGGATCTTTATCTTAAATAACACAGCACAGTCCTTTTAAACATAATGAAAAACATCCCTTTTTCTTTTAGCCATGGATAACCATTCGTTTATTTCAGTGGTTAAAATACAAGAGGATATAGCTTAAACTAATAGGATGATTAGAAGAGTGGGAGAATTCAGCTGACCATTAGCAAAAACATGTCAATAATGAGTTTTAATACTCTCAACAATGAGATTAGATAATCTTTAAGAATAAAAGTGTTAAAAGTCTCATAGTTTAAAACTTGTAAAATAGTGTACAAAAGCACTGAAAATCAATTATGAGAAGCTGTTGTATGGAGAGGCATTGTACTGCTTTCAGTCTTGTAGGTTTATCTGTATCCCTAGAAGTTTTCCAGCAGTACTGTACCCTTTATAGTAAATCAAGTTTTTTGGTTATAAGGCTTGGTTTCCCTGGCTGCCTTCTGTAGCTCTTCTGTGATGTATACTCCACACACCTTGAGGGGTCCATGGAGCCCGGCTCTAAAACCCCTTTGCCCACGGTGGGAATACATTTGCTGTGAAAATACAGATTTCGTGGAGTACAAGACCACTGCAGCACAACATTTAAGCAGCCAAACCCCTCCAAGGAGTCCAGAAGACAGCTGCGTTTGAAGGAAATCTGTGTTTAAAGGAAATCTGAAGCCCCCATCCTTCAGAAATGGCCATTCCACGCCGAAGGCGAGGGCGCCTGCGGGCTGGCGGCAGCGGGCTCTGCTCGGCGCTGCCAGCCGAAGGCATTTTGCTGCCGAGCCCCTCACCCCGGCAGCAGCGGGGCAGAGGGGAGGCACAGGAGCCCCGGCGCTGACGTGAGCGAGGATGGGGCGTTCTGCGAGCGCTCCCGCTGGATGCAGCCCTTCCCTCCCTTCCCTCCCTTCCCTTCCCTTCCCGGCGCGGCCATACGGCGGCTCTGAGCTCCGCGCTCCGCATCCCTGTGGCGTTCGGGGACTGCGCTGCGGGCAGACCCGCAGGGCACGGGGGACAAGTTGGGAGCGGTGCTGCTGCCATTGACACTGACGGCTCTGTTTCGCAGCAGGGCCAGCCTCGCCCGGCGCTGCCGGCAGGGACCGCGGCTCCTGCCTCCCTTTGTGCCGAGCGGATCCGTGCCGAGCCATTCAAATGCGGGGCTGCGAAGCGCTGCTCTAGTGGGCTGGTTGGGGGATTTTTCCCCCCTGCCTCCTTTAATCTTTGAGCGGGGGGGGGCATGTTTGCTGTGGATTCTTTTTGTTCTGTCTGAGAATGAGATGCTGGCTGAAAATTGAAGAAATGGCCCTAGAAGAATTGATGCAAAGATTAAATGCGGTTTCCCAGTGCGCTGGTAGGAGGAGCTGCTGGTCTTAAATTATGTGTTGTGTGGATGCTGTTAGTGATTTTGTGGGATTTACAGAAAATCCTGGTAATCTGACTAGGTTTCTTTTTGCATGCTCTCATTAATAGCAAAGAAAACGTTAAGTGCTTTTGTCAGCAGGTTAAACTTTTGTTGATATTAGCACTAATTAACATTTTTTAGTGCTTAGATATTCCTGAAGCATGCTTTGGAAGATCGCCTTGAGTGCTTTTGGGTAGCTGGTAGCCAGTCATGTACTCTAAATGGGTCTTGATTCCTTTTTTATCTGACTCAGCTGTCCCTAAGTTGGGGGAATTACGGATGTGTTAGTGGAACAGGTCTAATATAAATTAGTAAAAAGCTCAGCTAACTGTAAGACACTGCAAGCCAGTTTTTTTGGGTGGATCTAAGCTGCACTTCCATGAGAATGAAGAGTTGCATGAATTAATCGTGGTAAATGTAATTTTATATCTGTATGGATTAAAAATTGCAGCAGATCTGCCAAAATGGTTTTAGCACTGTAGAAAGATAATGACAACTTCTTAGATTTAAAAAAAAAAAATTGTCAAAAATGTAAATGCTTGTATGTTCAAAACTAGAACTAAGAAGCAGTGTATGATAAGGTGATCTTTGATTAGATCTAGGAGTGTTTTCCTGGCTATTGCTTATGCAGAGATGTGAACATATTTCAGAATAAAAAGTTACCTGGAAAGACAAGAGAGGTGGTTTTTGCATCCTTTGAAACTGTTTGGTTTGCCCTTTATTCTTGGTTAACAGATTACAGAAGTCTTGCATCTTCTCATGTGAAGCAAAACAGTGGTTTGAAAATATAGAATATTTAAGGTATTATTCATTGCAGTATCAAACCTTGGAATTTATCTGCCTGTTTTTCTAGTCCTCTGTTTCCTAAGGGTGACTTTTTCATCTTTTTCAATTTCCATGTGTTAGAAGGAGATAATTAGCAAGATGGCTGATGCTGTAGTCTGATGAGCACATAGATTAAATGACAAACGTGGAATGAACAGATCAGCTGCATCTGTTTTCTTGGATAGGGAAAGTAGGTATTTTACCTTCTTAACAACATTTTTTGGGGGGAAAACAAGATTTAATCTGACAAGAACAAGCATTAAATTACAAGTAAAGATCACATACATACTATTTTCTTCTTCCTTGTTTGGTTTTTTTTTTTAATATTGTCTTTCTGTTATCAAAACATGTCTTTATTAAATGTCTGGATATTTGTTTCATTTCCTGTTTTGATTTTCTGAATGTTTAAGAAGAAAACCAGTCTGATATTTGCTAGAGCACACTGTCTGTTGCAGCTTATTTTAGGAATTTTTACATTACTTTTTCCACTCCTATGAAATTGTTGATCTGGCTTTTTTGAGGCAAGATAAATTTTAATGAATGGTGGAACTGGTCGGGAATGTGGGAGCCTTTTCTTCCTGAACTGCAGGAGCAGGAGCCTCCAGAGTGGGAGGTTTGCCTGTGACACTGCCTGTCTCTCAGCTGTGCAGCTGCAGGTGCACTGTGACCTTCATGTAAGCCACCAGCAGCTCCCAACGCTGTTTTCATATTGCTGGCAGGCTCTGACCATGTGCTGATATTTAGCTTGTTGAACTTGCATATTTAAAGAAAAAAAAAAAAAAAAAGGCAGCCTTTACTTTACAGCCAATTTCATGTTCATGTGGTTTAGCTGGTCCCTCTCCTCCCCCTTCTCTTTCTTCCTCTCTATTATAATCCTTGTGAAGGTATTCTCAGGCCAAAGGCAGCGCTTTTCTGCAGCCAGTGGTTGTATTTATAGATGACTGTTTCAGGTTTCCTTTTTCCTTCACACCCCCCCCCTTGTTGCTTTCAAGGTGCTTAGACCATTTCTCTGTCACTGTCTCCCATTCTTGGGCTGCACACTGTCCTTGGGTCAAATTATCATCTGTCTGGCTTCACAGCAGTTCTGTTGATTCAGAAACCTTTTGTAAGCAAAGATTTCCTTAACAGCCCAAGATCATGTTCAGACTTTTTCAATAACTACATGCTCAAGAGTAATTGAAATACAAAGGTTCCCCTGGCTGTCCCCTGGTGCAGCTGTCCACCTTCAGGCATCGAGGGATTTTCTCCTTTGTAGGATTCTAGGTTAAAAAAAAACCCAAAAAACTGTTCTCCTTCCTTAGCTTGATTTATTTTTTCCTGAATGGTACTGCAGGCAGGCTGAGATTTATCCCAGGTAGTTTTAAGCTTTTGAGTCAGAAGAGGAATTTTCCTAAAATCCGTGTGCACTGAAGAGAGAGAAGGGGGCATGTTAAGAAGGAAAGTCCTTCCACCTTCTGAGATGCACTGGTCTTTGCTTTGACTGGGTCAGGGGGCCAGGAAGCTTGGAGTAGCTCAGCTCCTAAGGCAGCATCTCTCTATGCCTGAGGTTAGGATCAGTAGCTCTGGGTGTGTCTGTGATCTTTCCCTGCTGTACCACAACAGCCTTTGTGCCTCTGGCTGCTCTCCCGCTGGCAAGTCCCCTGTGTCACTCTGGCACTCACACAACCTTTCTGGGCTGCTCATCGCTCACTGCCACACCAGCGCTTGCCTTGGCACTCCTTCTGCTCCCTCTGCTCTGACTAAATTCTGATTTACTCACATTCCCAGCCCCCGCAGTAAGTTACTGACCTCTCCTTACTCTCTCATGGGTGTGTGATCCTCTCAGTGGATCCCTCCAGTGCCTTCTTCTGCCACATATCACAAATCTGGACAGCTTTCTCTGGCAAAGCTTTGATTGATTATCTCTTATCTTCCTCACCTTCATCTTATCCTCCAACACATTACAGATACATTATCTTCTGCTTCTGGACATATTTGGCTATCAAAATCTTGCTCCCTGGTTTAATATTATCATCTGCTTTATATTCCTGCTCTGACTCCTGCTCCACAGTTTAAAATAACCTTCTGCTCTACCCTTTTCCAAAAACTGTAAAGGGTGTTCCCCTGGCATCTTCTTTTCTTTTTCCCATATATGCTCCTCAGTCTTCCCAGCCACTTTCCTTCTATCAAATGGCCACCTGGACTTGGATGAACAGCTTTTGCTGTTCTCATATAAATCCATAAAACAAGGCACAAATTATTTAAAGAAATTGTCTGGATTTTTTTTTTTTTAATTTTCCATTAGAATTGAGGGGTTATTTCAGAAAAAACTGTGAAATTATTGCTGATACTAAAAAAAAACCCCACCTATTTTTGTCTATGTTTATTGTTTTGATGGATAATGGTATAATTTCTGTTCATTTGGACGTAGTTTTTACTTTTCTTCTTTTTTGGTTCTGTAGCTGTGTTAAATTCAACCCTCTTCCACAAATTTCTCTCTATCTGCAGAACTTCCCCTCCCCATGTAACAGTAGCTCAGAAGCTGAAGCCTGAGATGATAAATAGTTCTGACCTGGGACCTCCTGCATTGTCCATATCTCTGTCGTGGGGGTTCTGCTTGGGGCTCCCTTTGCTCTGACTGACATGGAAGCAGCACTGAGGCACCAGCTCTCAGTGTCAGTCACTACCCTGCATTTGCATCATCTGGAAGCCTTGCAGTGACGTGTTGTCTAATTCGTGCAAACAGGCAGTGCAAATCTGACATTCTCAGCCTTAAGCTTGTGGAAGCCCCACTATAATGGTTTCTTTCCACCTTGGAAAAGTGCCACTATTACAGCTACCATCTGTTTCCTCTCCTCAAATACAATCTTAATGCTCTGCCGAAAGAAGAAACATCTGCAAATCAAAGAAGGAAAGCATGTGGTTCCTCGGTGAATATGTGTGCAGTGCTGGTATTTTAGGTACGGGTAGCATCCCATAGCCATTCCAGCCTCAGTCAGTTTCCAGTAGCTCCAGATTTTCAGTCTTATTCACAATTTGGGCCCAAACTTTACATTACATTTCCCTGGCTTTCTGTTCCTGACAGGCAGGCTTTTGAAGCTTTGAAGGCTAGCTCACCTGTCCTGACAAATTAGGCACATTAGGATGTAGGAGGAATGGACTCACACACCATCTCCGAGTACCCAGCATCACTGGGGTGAGTTGGCTTATTGCAAGAGCAAACAGGAACATCCCCAGGCATCCTGAAGGGACATTTTAAAGTTGTGGGCAGCTGGAAGGACCTGTTCTGTGTGTCCTCCACATTCTCTTGTAAGCTTGCCTCCTCTTTCCTACCCTGGCAGCTTCTGTCCTTGGTTCACTTGATTTCTCAAGTTTGGGAACCCAAAAAGCCTTTCTGCGTGCGGCAGAGTGCTCTTTGTGCTTCTGTTGATTTGGGAGGCAGGTCTGAGCATGAAGGCATGGATTTACTACTTGGCAACTTTGTCCACTTTCTATATAGATAGAGTTGGAGTGATCATGTGAGAGCTCTGAAATTGTTGGCACATCCACTGTGCCCAGGTGGCATTTAGTGAATGCTTCTGTCTGGTATGAACTTGCTGGCCCTAGGTTTCAGCTTTTTTGCTGAAAGTAGAAAAAGTAGACATGCCCTTCCTGACGTGTGGTCTAAAATTTTAAAAGGGTGGGAGCTGCAGCTGAACAGACACAAATAAGCATTTAGGAGTGGATTGTTCATATTTCCTATGAGGATGAACTGTCACAGCTCCTGAGAGCACCTGCATGGTGCTCCATTTCTTAGCATATTCTGGCCTAAACCAGAATCTTTATTTTACTACTGAAACAGCTGAATCTAGCGAAACTAGTGGGAGTAAGGTTCAGAGATGGCAACAGTATCTCTTATTGAAAGGAGCTAGCTGCCTCTTTGGGAATCAGAGGGAAAATATTTTGATCAGCATTAGGGTTGATTACATTTTGCTTTTAACCAAGCTATTGTTGCTTAAAGATTGTGTCCCAAAACTTTTCATCACAATAGGGTTTCTTTTTTTACATACAACTCTTCCTCCAAAAAACCCCCAACCACTTGACTTCATATCCATATCCATGTGCAATTTTTGGTAGTGTCAGCAACCTCTCTTATGTCATCTACCCCAATCTTTCAGTGATTTTAGTGGCAGTTGCTGAACTACAGTAGGAAAATTGCAATCTTGGCAGATATCTTTCAACAGACTAGGGGCAAAATAGGTATTAAACAGTAAATGATGGTACATTTAGAATGGCTTTCCAGAGGATTGCAGGGTGCACATTTGTCAGCCTCCAGTTTATGGACTTTGGGAGTATATACTTAAAGCTTGCAGAGCCGGGAAAGCCCTGCCTGGATTTAAGTACTTAGTGATATGAAAGAAGAAAAAAGCCTGTTACTTTGATGTGTTTTTATTATCATGGTGGCTCAGAATACTTTCTTGGCAAGAGTGCCTGGCACAGCTGCCTGCCACACTTCCAACCACAGAGAGCCAAGCTGCAGGATTACCTCGTGCATATCAAATGTCAGGGAACTTCTGCAGAAAAGGAACAGCACGGAGCAGGGACGGGGTGTCTGCATATAACACAGGCTGTGTTGTCTTCAAGGTGTTTGCTCTAAGCTGATGTGTTGAGCAAAGCCTGGGAGCAGGAGGTGTTTGGGTCTCTCACTTTTTCATTTAGTGAAGGAACTCAAGCCAGATACTTGAGATTTTGTGGTTGGTGTGTCAGCTCCAACAACTTCTTAAGGCTTCCAGTATCTGAAACACTGCATTTCAGCTGGAAGTTTGAGCCTGCTGTTTTACAATATCTGGCTTAGTTCCACTGTTTCTTTTGTCTTGTCCCATTAAATAGCAGCTTTTATTTGAGACAGAAAGAAGAGGATCTTGAGTGCTTTTATATGGATTAATCACTTGTAGGTCTCTAGAGTTAACCCTGCAATGCTGTGTTCGCTATTTTGATCTTCTCTAGTTACTTATCCCCACAAGTGCATAGCTCAAGCGTGAGCCACTTGGCTCACCACACACAGGAATGCAGCTTTGTGGTGACGCAGGCTGCCTCGTAGTCCAGCCTTTAACATTGCCTTTAACAGCACCATGGGTGCAGCCTCCTCGTGCCTTGTGGATCAGTCAGCCTCAGCACACAGACCTGGGTGCAGGTAGAGACGGAATCATCATCTTGGAGGTAGACTTCCTGCACAGTGTGGGCAGTTTCAGACAATAGATCCCCTTACTTATGGGAATCTTGGATGTTAGTTATATCCTCAGTCTGTCTCTGCTGGTCTTTTTGTGGCTTCTGAGTTTTTGTAGTAATGCTTTAAATGTCTTGATGACTGATGGGAAGTGCTGTTTGAATTGTGGTGTACCAGGGGTGTGGAGCTGGCTGTTGGTCTTCCCATATGGTTTCATTGTCAGACTCAATGAAACCCATGCTGCGATGAAGAAATGTTAAACTTGGTCACACAAAAGGTGTAACTGGCTGTGAGTGTCAGCATGGGAGAAAGCTGAAATGGAGAAGCCTTGTGATAGCCATCCCCAAACATTTCTACCTTCATGTGAAGGCTGATGGTGTTTGAGCTTGGAGGGAGCTGGTGTGATGGTGCCTTAGGCAGTTAAATCCCTTTGGGGACACAGGGGAAGGCAGTTCCATAGTAGCATGTGGCACTCAATTGTGGCGAGCTGATAAAGCACAGTGCAGCGTGGTACTGCCAGCTTTTGAAGATTTAGGTGTGTAATGATGCTTGGCACCAGTCTGCCTTTTTAAAATTGATAATCTGGGCAAACAGGTATTTGGCAAGTTGAGAACTGCACTGCTGTGCAGTAAGTACACTCTTGTATTTCACCTGTGCTGTTACTTCAGGGCTGTGAGCACTGTCCCCCTTCATGTGCTTGGAGGCATTTGCTGAGTGACAGTTTTACTAAAAGTCTTTCCGTCTTCAGCATTTCATGTGGCAGGCAGAAAATTTGCACTGAGAAGTGACTGTCCTAGTTCTTTTATAGTCTCAATTCTTGTTGGGCCAGAAATGTATCTTCCTTTTCTTTCAATTCCTGCCTATCATCTGATGAATTTAAAGGGAGGGTGGCTTTGCATATGAAACACCAAGATAATTTATATAAATAGAAAATTATGAGAATACACATAGCTGATTTTAGAAATTACTCCTCAGGCTACAACCCTCATTGTTAAAAGTATCAAACAATAAATTGCAGCCTTTCTGTAAATGGTCCTGTGTCTGGCTTCTGGGATGGACAGAGTTCTTCCCTTTGGTCATTGTTTTGTTCTGGGCTGCTGGTTTTCTCGCCAGGTAACCCTGTGTTACTTAGCTGGTCATTTCAGGTTACCTCATGTCACATGCCTGTGTTTGAACAAGAGCTTTGCAAACCCAGCCTTGTATCAGCTTTTGGCCCACAAACCAAAAGACCCAGCGTGTTGTGTGACTGATTTGTTTCCTTTTTCCACATTTACCTTGCATGTGTTACTGCAGGTAGGATGCCTACTGGAGCAACTGCAGTGCAAAGGCCCTGCCAGACTGAAATATTCCTTACGGCTCTGTGTCCTGCTGCTGTGGAATATTTGTAATTGAATTGATTATTCTCTTTTTCAATTTTCTCAGCATTTGCAATTTTCAGATTTACTGCAGTGTAGAGACTCATTTGGCAATCCATGTGGTGAGGTGAAAGCTGAGTGGGTTTTTCTGATTCCCTGTCTGCCTCTGAGAAGTGCCTGAAGTCTCAGGCAGGTGTCTGCTGTGTGGGAGGGCAAAATTTACCCATCTTGTATCCTCTCGCTGAGGACACATGAATTCCTCTCTCCAGACACTGGGTAATTCCTCTGCTGGGTTTTCTTTTCGGTTTCCAGCTGAGTCTGGAACTTGGTTGTTATTACCAAATGGACTTATTAAAGGTGGCTTGATGCTTTCTTACTTAGCATTTCACTTTTTTGAAACACTTTACTCACACTTTCAGCATATTTATAACGGCAGAGTACATTTGTATGAAATGTTCTATTCTTGTTATAATACTTTAAAACAAAATTAAAGCTCCCAGTGAAACAAAGTCGAGAAAAAAACATGTTTGTGTTTGAGGAAGGAATTTTTCCAGCTTACATTGAGGACTGTTGACAATGGAAGAAGGAGAAAGATGGGGTAGGGAAGCAAAACAGGTGTGTTTGGTTATGCAGCTTGCATGAGAACAGAAAGCTGGCAGAAACAAAGTGATATAAAAAGATTCTCTCCATGTTTTTCTCGTAGATGGTCATTTAGTAGGACATGAATCTGGGTCCCCATAACACACTGTCTGAAAAACAACAGCTTTATGTTCAATAGTTATGATGGAATATGACCTACATTCACAGAATCACAAGAGTGATGAAAATTCATCATCATTACTTAATTCATGCTTGAGTACATGCCGGGCTCTAATTATGAGATAGCTCCAGTCTACTCAGGACCCAGACATTTACTGTGATCCTGGCACAGGTGGTTTTGTTGAGGACAGCCACAGTCAAAAATTCCATTTCTGGGTTCTGTGCAACAGCTGCTCAGGTGCAAGTGACCCGTGGGATGTACATTGGAGTTCTGATACTGGAGATTGGAAGGTAAAGAGGGCAGAGAGCATCTGAGTACATTGGAGGGATCAAAAGGAAGTCGCAGAAGTTGTTGATGGTTTTCAAAATGTTAGCAACAGCTGACAGAAAATAATAAAGAAGAAAATACTTTTCCGCATCAGATAAATCACTTGTGAAGTAAAGGTAAGAAAAAAATACAAACCAACACTAGCATTTTTAGCTTTCTAATTCCATACTTTCTTAATTTCCTTCTGATGAGTCTCTTCAGTGTTTCTTCCTCCCATCTCATGCTTTACTTGCCTTTCAAGGGCATCGCAATCTGCTTCTGACTTCAGTGCCATCATTGTTTCAAAGTCAATTCCTTTGAAAATAGTGTACCTGAATTTCTTTGAGATCACACAGCCTGGAGCGGGAGAGGGATATTAATAGAAACAGCTTCCCTCTGTTGTTGTATGAAGACAGAAGATGAATTATCTCAGTGTGGCAGGTGGAGGTGTTTTTCAAAGCAATTGTTTACATTTTTGAAGTTCTAACAGGGAATTTATAAGGTCTGGGTGGCACAGAGCGCTGCCATAATTTTGCATAAGGAGAGTAAAGGTATGCATTAAATACTACATTGCTAATTTTGCAAGGTGTGCTTAGCAATTATCCAAGTTAAAGCAGTACTAACAGTTCCCATCCAGCCTTCAGAAAATCAGGAACGAATTTTGCTGCATCCTAGGCATACGTTTTAAAACATGGGAACATAACAATTACTCTGGGCTTTATTTTATACTATTTTTAAAGAGTAACCCTCTAACCCCACGATGATACTTTTAGGATAATGGTCTAGGGCTGAATTCAGTGAAGACTCTGCCTGACATTCATATGACGCTGCAGGGAACTCTTATTGGAGCTAGTGGGAAGAGCAGGATTTAAATTTTATCCCCGAAGGAGGGAGAGCATTTAGAGAGATCCAAGAGTAGTTGGAAGGGAAATACAGGTATTTGAGACAGTCCTGACATGCGACTGCCAAGGCAGGAAGGGATGTGGGTGTTACCATTTGGCACTTGGATAGCAGAGAAGCCCCTCCTGTTCCCCCACATTCCCTCAGGAGTTCCTCTCCCATCCTTTCCCATCAAGTAGCTCCTGACTTTCTGCACGTGGCCATTGCCTGAGCCGTGGCATGGCTGGTGGCTCTTCGGTGTGCATCCTGCCTGAGAAGGAAGGCAGGAGCAGGCAGTGCTGCGAGACAGAGGAGCCTTCCCACTCCCTCAGCATCACCAGCACCCCGGACCTGCAGTCTTGCTGGTTTGACAGCCAGTCTGCAAGTTTCCGTGATATGTGAGACGTGTGATGCGTGGCTGGTACAGAGAGCTGGACCTGTGTCATTAAATAGCAACAAATACACTTTATAGTATTCAATTTTAAAGATATACATGGAAGAAAAGGAAGCAAGACAACATGTACATCCTCTCTGTTCTCTTTCCTAACCCTTTTCTCTGCTTCCTGCTCCTGGCAGCAGACCAGCTGTGGGTTAGCCATGCAGAGAGGTGTTTTTGTTCATTGGGCTCTGGGGGGTTCTCACAAGCCTTGCCACGTGTGTGCTGCTCTCCTGTGCAGGGAGCAGGGCCACGCTGGGTGCTGTGCTGAGGGTTTGCAGATCTTGCCTCTCCACAGATCCTGCCCTACAGCCTGTCTGGTACTGCGAGGGCCACCCTTTCTGTCACCCATTGGGATCAGAGTGCTCTGCAGGCAGCTGCACTGGCTACAATTTACTGGAGTTGGAAGGTACTCAGGAAAAAGTTATTAGAAGTGTCAGGTTTAATTTTGTGACATCATTAATGCTGGGGACCTCAGACCTTGAAAATTGCCAGTGCACTGGTAATTGCAGAGAGAAGAACTTAGTTTAACTATTTATGCCTTTAGAAAGGAATTTTGAGGGTCAAAGCCTGATTTTTAAAGTGTGTTGCTAATAACACATTAGGCAATGAATTAGTAAGTTATTAAGCTATGAATAAATGAAATTGTGTTTGTTTTAAAGGCTGGTCATCTGCTCTGCTCCATTTTTGTACAGCCTGCCAAACCCTTTGCAGATGAGCTATACTGCTCTCGACAGATCCCTGCCTCGAGTAACTTGTTATCTGTATTTGACACAGCAGAAAAGGAAACATCAGACAAGCGTGGTGGAATTGATGAGGGAGGGAGGGAGGGAGGAACATTCCCAGCAGAAATAAGGTCAGGCACATCACTGCACAGTACTGCCAGTGGGCTTCAAGCAGTTTTTGTTCGGGAGAATAAGGGGTGCGTGCCCCATGGTGTCTCTTGGCAGGACTGGTGCTCTTCTTGCAGAGGTGAGAGTCCATTTGTGGCTCCTGCCCAGCTCAGTCACCTGGGTTTGCTTTGCTGGAGATGAGGTGGGATGGGAGGGAGCAGGGCGAGGCAGAGCTTGGCACTTGTGCCTGATAAAGTCAGGGCACGGCCAGGGTGGGAGCTTAGGGAAACAGCAGCACCCGTCCCGTCTGGAGCTGCCTGGGAGGTGTCTGCTTGGTGATGACTCTGTGTAAACCTGGATATCCGGGGCTGTCACCTGCTCCTACTCTTCACCTCAGCTGCTTCTGTCAGCAAGCAACTAAAGTTATGCTATGAACAGTAAGACATTAAATAGCATTTTTACTCAAATGTTTTAGTTTCCGTCTTCGTAGCGATTTTTTTCCTAGTTTCTGAGAAATTGTTTGGAAAATGGCATAAAATATCACATTTTACCATACTTGATGCAAATTGTGGGTTTGTATGGTGTAGAGTCAACACTTGGTGAGCTTCTTAGGTTCTGACAGCTGTTAGATTGTCAGTCAATAAAACTGGAGTTTCCCCTAACAAAAGTTTCTAATGCCAAGCAGTAGTTTGACTGTTATTGATAAATCACATTGCTGCTACCTAATAAATGAGACCAGTTAAAAAAACCCAACCAAACAAAAACAAAACCAAACAGCAACCATTTTAAAGACAGTTTTTAATTTTATAAGCTTTTTGATAACGGTTGGTCCCAAACCACTTTCCAAACACATCTGCTTTTTTCTCTCCCTTGCCTTTGGCTTCCCATGGTTTCTCTTGTGAGAGATGGGTACCTTGCAGTTGTTTGAACCATTAAACTGGTTATTGATTGAACAGAAATTTGCCTATTTGGTTTTTCTTTGTTTTTTTTTTCTTTTTTTCTTTTTTTCTTTTTTTCTTTTTTCTTTTTTTCTTTTTTCTTTTTTCTTTTTTCTTTTTTCTTTCTTCTTTTTTTCTTTTTTTCTTTTTTCCTTTTTTCCTTTTTTTCCCTTTTTCTCTTTTTTTCTTTTTTTTTCCTTTTTTTTCTTTTTTTTTCTAGTTTTTGAGGAGGAGGAGGAGAGAGAAGCGTGCCCACTCTCATATCTGTAGCCTGTCCTGCCTCATCCTGAGGTCATTTGAGCTGATACCAGGGCAGCAGTGAGAACACGTGGCCATGGCATTGGAGGAACAGGGGTGGGGTATGCCTGTCCCTTCATTAAGTGGTCTGCACTTAATTAAGAGGAGAAACAGTGAAACTCCTGTGACCATCTCCAGTAATTTGTGTTTCCTGGATAACTGAATCTAGCAAAATCATCTCTTTAGAAGTTTATTATCTTGGTTAACATCAAAATCTGAAATGGGTATTTTTTGGTAGAACATTATGGCTGTTGGTTTGTTGACTGGCAAAGCAGAGGGAAGCTGCTTGGTGTGTTTGTGACAGTACTGTGGGTACTTCATTTCTGCGGAGATCTGCATGGATCTGCTCCCTGTTTAGCCCAGTTTCTGCACTGAGTATTTTCACTTCTTGATGCATGCTTCTGTCAAGATTTAATTTAATTTTAAGCTCACCAGTTATCTTGGAGTTCACTTCAGTAGCTGCAGCATCAGGCTTGTAGTCTTCCATGTTGCATGAAATAGAAACATGTGACATTTGTGTTTGCTCCTTCCCCTGCCTGTAACTAAGGATTGCTGTGCTACACGGTGTGATATCTGCACACAAGATTGTTTTCACACAAGATTTTATTTGATTGCACTGAAAGGTAGAAATAGTTACATTTTATACGGTACCACTTATCCAAACTCTTAATTTTTTCCCACCTCATAAACAAATAGATGATGTGTTAAGCAATATTTTACTTTGAAGATCAAAACTGTATAGTTAGAAATTACAGGGGAATTCAGATTCTAGTATGTGTAAACCAATACCGGAATTTCTTCAAGTGCCACATTTTTAATTCACCTTGTGAGTAAATAGGATGGAGGTGCAAGTAGTGGTTGACTTAGGCTCTGTGTTTCCCTTTACCTCTCCTCCCCTTTCCTCCTGGAGCTACTTGTAGGGGTTCCTGCTGAACTTCAAGTCATTGACATGCCCTAACACTTCGTCAGAAAGAGGGTAGGAGAATGCTAATACGGTGTGGGTAAGAGATGTGTCTACTTGTTAGGACATGGAGGAAGTAGATCCTAGATCTTCAGTGCCCTAGAAGATTGCATCACCCAGCACCTCACAATAAAGACCACTTTTGGAGGTCCTTTGTTGGTAGGGCCCCCTTCAGAAAAGAAAGGAGATCTTGTTCTGCTAATCCTTTAATGACTATGTCTCTCTGTGTGCATTTGGGGGAAGGGGGGTTCAGATAGCCAGATGAATTTTAACAGAAGGTCTTTGTGTAAAATATATGCACATTAAGAAAGAAATACATTTTAAATCAGTTTTCAAGAAAAAAGTGAAGTTACAGGGGGAAGAAAAACTGTAGTGGTATTTTGTTCTGTCTTGAAGTTGTTTTGTAGAAAATACTCAGAATATGATAATTCAAGACTATTTCCATTTTTCAAACCTATTTCTGGTTAAGTTTTATTTGAAGGAAGTTGTTCAGCTGTGTGTATAAGGCAGTAAATACATTTAGAAAACATGAATTATGAGGAATTCTGTTTACTGTCCGTGTCTTCATCATGTGTAAAAGTTTTTTGGAGTTGTATAAAAATTCGACAGTTTAATATTAGTTCTTTATTTCACAAGCATCAAAATAAGGACATGTAATCCTTTATTCAAACAAACTGAATAAGTTGGTAATTGGAGACTTGAGGATTTAAGATCTGTTCATTGTTTTATAACACTGTCCACCCATTACAAATGAATTTGTAATTTATTCTCCCAGTCTGTGATAACCTAATCACCTGCCAACACTTGACAGTTCTGCACACTTGTGATTTATTCAATTCCATCCTCTTACAACATGGAACAGGGTTTTAATTGCCTTTTGTGAAGAATTTTGCCAGCAGGGGAATGGAGCCTCATTCCTTCATTTGCAGACAGAAACTGCTTCCTGTGGTAGCTCTGAAGTTTGTACAAACTTCGGATCTACCTTAAATACATTTGCTTTAGCTCTTTTTACCTCCTAAAAAAATTAACACAGACGTGAAGATTTCTTTTCTCTCCTTTGACAGAGGACTTTGGCTGTCATGCTTATTGTTTCTGTACTTTCTAACAACTGTTAAATATGTGATGCACCATTTATCTGCCTTCATGTGTGTACAACTTATAAATAATTTAATATTCTACTTTACCCCTTAGCCTCTTCACATAACTCTGAAATGAGGAAGATAAACTTCTGCTAAATTATTAATTCACTGGGAAATCGAAACAACCAACATAAATTAAGCACTGAAAATGGTTCCCTTTTCCTCTGTGGGAATCAGAGCAGTGAGCACAATTGGATAACAGCGAGGGAGCTAAATGGACAAGATGATTGTAGAATAGTTTAGATTGGAAAGGGCTTCTTTGGGTGTCATCTAGTCCAACCACCTGCTCAAAGCCAATCTACTTATCAGAGACATGCTTGGTTGAGTCTTGAATGCCTCCAGCAGTGGAGAAGATCCAGGATGGAGGTGTTCCAGGAGCCTCCTTTGTCCATGGGTACACAGACAGGGCACATCAGACCTGTTGCCTGGCTGGCTGGTGGATTTTGGTGGTACTCTGCAGTGTTAAAAGTTTTCCTACAGGTTAAAACCTTTGCAGCAAGGTGTACAGGTGTTGCAGTGCCGTTGTAGCAGAGCAGAAAATTTTGCATCTCATTCTAAATGGATCTTTAAAAGATCAAAGCGCAGTGACTTTAGGAAGGCCTCTAGGTCTTGCTACTTAAAATAATTTGGTTACGTCAATTTTCATAGTAGGCAGTTGCTTCTTTTAGTTATTTACTGTGTTTTATTTTGTTTTGTCATATTTATACAGTATATATTATAGTAGTTGTCACAGATTGTTTTAAATGTTTAAAGAGAATTAGATGATTGTACATAGGGAAATGTGGCAAGATATTATTAGTATCCAGAACAGCAGCAAAGTCCAGGCACGGAGTTGCAAAGCAGAGCACAGTTTAATTTGTGGTTTAATAAAGAGCTATATAAACTAAAGTTAAACTTGTATTCTGCAACATCTCTGCAGTCAGTAACAGCCTTTTCCCTGATCCTACTTTGGTTTTGATGTGGTTTTATTTTGATTCATGAGCAGTTAGGGAGTTCTGATATATTTGAGTGTTGTATGTATTTAACATGAACTGCAGTACCTGTGCTTTTTCTGTTTTCTTACCTGCTTCTCACTCCTGGGATATATCTGGGAGTCCCATAGGTTCTTCTGAAGGGGAAGGTCAGTTTGCATAATGCTTTCCAGATGCCCTGCTTGTATTTAAGGATACAAAATAAAAAATATCCCATGCAGACCTGTGCATAACTAACAGATGTGCCTGGTGGTGGTGGCCTACACGTCACAAATATGAGCAAAGATTGCTCCTGTGACCAAGTCCCTGATTTGTGTTGGTTTGCACAAGGAGAGCACCAGTTCCCTAGATCATCCTGTGCTTGAGTTTGCCATTCCACTACTGATTCTTGAACGTCCTACTCTGCTTGCTGTTGTCAGTCACCCAAGTGAAACTCTAGAGATTGTTTGGAAAGTAAATCACTTTTTCTGTGAGGAGGGTGGAATGTGTGCAGAGACTAAAATACACACAGTTTAAATACACTGGGACAGTATATATGGCATGGTGGATGGAGTAATTGTCACCTGGAAGAGATGCCAGCAGATCACCCTCCTTAAAGATCCCAACTGCTTCATTCCTGAGACCAAGTCCTCAGTATCAGTCTTTAAGTGGGAGCACTTGTGCCCCTCTTCCTGAACAGTTGCATTTTCAGTGTCATCATCATTTTCCTCAGACAAACTGGGATTGATCAAGCCGATTTGGTGATGAAGAGTGAAGCAGTGCCAAAATGTTTTTAATGATCAGACTTTTCAGAAACATATCCTTAATGGATAGCAGAGCATGCCTGTGTAACATTTTTTCTGTATTAAAAAGGAGCACATAAAAACTTCTGTTACAGTGCTTTCTTTACTGACAGCATTTAGAATGTCTGGAAAAAATTAATCTGTGACTCCAAATGTAACAAATGAGATCAAAATTTGGGAGGGAGAATGGGGCTGTTAGCTGGAATTGGGACTGTTAGCTTTGGTTGTATGGCTCTACAGCTATGGAGACGCACATTTTGTGCCATTTGCGGGCTTTAGTCACATAAGACAATATGCAGGCTGAGGTATAACCTGACATTTTTTGGTAATGTCTCAACTTTTTCTTTCTCAGTAGCTTACATACTAACAATGCTATTGCCCCCAGTGTTTCCATGCTATATGACTATGCCAAAAGGAGCCGTGATTTCATCACTGCCTGTTTCTACTTCATATATTTAATTCACAAAATCCTCAGTGTCTTTCAACACATTTTGATATAATAATTTGTTTGGCAGTTATAACTCCAATGATGTATTTGCCCATTGTGAATTTATTTGGGTTCTAAATGTATAGCCATAAATAGTCATCAGTAGTGCTTTTATTAAATCAGGTGAACATCTCAGCTGAAGAGTCCAAAAGACACAAGCACATTTTGCAGTACTATTTTAGGAAATACTCATTAAATAATATGCCCAGCCTGGAAATCAATGGATACATATAATTTCAGCAGCTTTCCACATGGCACTTTTTGTACCATCATTCTTGACTGCAACCAGGAGCCACATCACGTGCCTCTGCTCTGCTTGTCCTACCTGGAATGTATCCATGCATAATTCACTGTTAGGCTGCAGAAATGCAAATGCCCACACAAAGGAAGCAAGAAGTCCCTGGGAGCAGGAATCCTCCTTTTGGCAGCAGTATGGAGTCAGGTCAAACACAGTGTCTGTGTGATTGTGGCTGTATTCAGTGTTGGTGCTTGTTGGTAAGATCTATAGACGGAATGAGTTTCTCAGTCTTTTTAAAGGTTACAGTGATAGTAACTGCATATCATAACAGCATTTATTTTAAGTTTTCAGAAGGAAATCATTGGTTCTTAGTTCTCAACTTTTACTGTCTAGGAAACTGGTGAATATCCCACTAGAAATCCCTTCATCCTAGTTCAGTTAAGCATGCTTATCTGTACACAGAAAAAATCCTATTTTGCTAGAGACTGACATAAGCATCATCAAAATCAGCAGTCAATAAATGTTCATTAATATTATGAAAATCTCATTCCTTCTCCAAACACTTATGTGATTTATCACTCTATAACCATTTCAGAAGATTGCAGTACTCAATCTGCTGTGCTGCATCCTAACAGTAACCTGAGGAATATTGTATGAGGTTCTTACAGCCTAGGGATTTTTGCAGCACTTTTGCAAGGTCCCTAAAAGGTATTATTTACAGCTGCATACAAGCTTTGTAATGTATTAATAGAGCTACTTCTTCTGTGTTGAGTGGATTACTGCCATATACATTTGTAATTGGTGTAACAGTGCATGCAGAAGAATTTCAAAGCAGCTGCTCAAGTGAAAACTCTCACTTTATTAATAGCCCATTCATGAAGAGACTAAGAGAGGATTGTGAAAAGTGGAGAAGAATTGAAGTCTGATAAGAGAAGATGTGAGAACTGAGCACTGGATCCCTTGGGTCCAAAGCACATGGCAACAGAGAACATTTTTCGAGGAAGGAAGTTTAGGGTAGCAGACACTGAAGGCTCAAAGGATGCTCCTGGCCTGTGGCAACACAGCAAGACAACATGCTCTGTTTATGTAGGTGCTCAGTGATTTCCCTCTGTACACATTAGATTATTGAGAGCACCTGGAGCTGTAGCCAGGGCTGTCTGGATGTATTGATCCAGCAGTGGTCTGTATAATGTTTGGGCAGTTCAGAGTTGTCAAAGTTATCATCTTGAGGAAATGACCTTCTGAAAATCACCTATCTAATCACGGGGGTTGCATTTTCCTGGCCCTCAGCAAAATCAATCCCTCTTGAACAATTGAGAAATATGTTTTGTGGTGCACTGTCTCCTGTAGAGAAACTAAAGAAGTGCAAGTTTCATTAGTGAGCTGTTTGCTAACCTCAAATGTGGCAGACCTGGTTGGGGAGAGCAGCAGTATCTATCTAGAGTGTGAATGCATGCAAACCCCTTTACCTTCTCCGTCTGCTTCTATCGAGCTCAGTCTGATGGGAACATACTGTGTACCTGCTGTAGTTGTTGAAACATACAACTTTAAACAAGAATTCTATTTTGAGCATAATCAAAGTGTTCCTAAACACCAGCAAAAGTTTTTCCAACATCAAATTTTGGGTTTCTCTTCCCCAGCTCATTCTACACATAGCTGTTTGCTGGAAGGTCAGTCAGTGTTGTTGACTGCATGTATTATTCATTTCGATACATGCGTAGGTGTTTACATAGGCATGTGTATAAACATATTAGATGCAGGTGATTTTTGAACAGAACTTCCACTAGCAAAACACAATATGTAAAGTCAGCTACTTATCCTGAGTCCCTTAGTTTGATTATTAGCTGGTACATGGTGGGAATGACCACTGTGCCTCAGGGTGTATGTGCAGGGAATGGCTGAGAAGCCTGAAACGATAGTATCTTTGCAGGACATTGTCAATAAAATTGTGTTTGATAAACCATTTTAAGCCACTTCTTTTTGCTGCTGATTGTTTTATCTGATTTTCATCAGCAACTTCCTCTTGCAGTGACTCCATAGTGTGCAGGCACCAAAAGTCTCCCATCCCTTTCTTTCTCTTGCTTTGAAAATCTGTTCTTCAAGCCCCACCTGCCATGGTCTCCTCCGTGCCTTGCATTGGGCTCACGGAGCAGCAGCAGTCGGTGCTGAACACAGCTGGGACACTGTGCTTGGGTAAAAGTAGGGGTCCACATCAAGCTTTGGACTGAAATACTTCCCAGGAGCTTCCTAATGTGGACAGATTCCTCTTCACATGCGTTTTCTTCTGACTAGAAAGGTAAAGCTCATACCTCTGACAAATCTGTTAATCACAACCTGTAATTGTCACCTTCCAGGTCATTTTACCTGGTAGAATTTAAGTAAAGGAGTGAACTGGTGGTGGCAGTTGCATAATTAGCTCCAATATCACAATGGCGTTTACCTGCTGCTTTGCACTGGCACTGGATACTAATCAAACTTTCCCCATGTCCTGACCTCCTGGACTTCATCAGTGTATGTGCTGTTTCCTTCTTTCCTAGAACATCTCTGAAATGTTGAAATTGATTGCTAGCTGTCTTCAAAAGTGAAAGGACTTGAATTTAAGGACAAAGTGAAAGTGCTGTCTTGTTACATATTAAACCTCACTTCACTTGGCTGGTCATAAAGAGACATTCTCCTCTAGTTATTTCTCTGATCCACTGTGATTTTCAAAGTATTTTCTATTGCTAATGGTGAAGGAACTTGTTCTTTCAGAGATGGGTCACATTTATTGCTAACCCTCGGGAAATTCAGACATGCAATATAAGATTACCTAAATTAGAGGGACAGATGTTAGGCTTTAAGAGCTTTTTGTTATCTTGACAGTTAAATGTTAACACTTCCAGAATATTGAAACCCTAATCTTATATATTGCAATTTTTTTGTTTGTTTGTTACTGTACATTTAAATTATGAAACACTCTGTATTTGGTTTTGGATTTATTTTAGTTTAATTTTTTTTGAGAGATTGCTGTAAAGAAAGACTGGCAGAAGTGGCTCAGCAGCATAATGTGCAAGTATAAATAGAATGCAAGCTGTCCATTTATCTCAGTCTTGATCTACTTATATTCATCTGATGCTTATTACAATCATGGTTTGTCTCTGAGCAGATACATCCAGTTAGGATTAAGCTTGGACAACTAACCTAATTCGCTCATGTAACTCACTCTTGTAACTTAATTCAGGGTTTGTGTCTAGATTTCTTGTGATACCAAATCTTCTTCTTCTGGGAGTTCTTTTAACTCCCAGCCCTTAATAAATCAACATCAAAATATTAAGAATATTTATCACTGTCTATGTTTTTATGAGTTTGTTTGTAATGGCTTTTAGGTTTGCCCAGACATATCTTCATTTGTACCTATTTCTGAGACTTCTTCCCACTCCACCTTCGGCTGATATGTCATGGTATTTTATTAAATATAGTTTCAGATAACAGATTCTCTATTTTACTCTGTGGGACCCCTTTTTAAACTTTTTGGTAGAATATTCTGCTAGAGTAGCCTGAAAGTGAAATATAAGCATACCTATCCAATTCTAACAAGCATAAAAATAATAAAGGCAAAAGATTGTACCTAAATAAAAAAATTGTACCTAAATTATATTAATCTTGTCCACTTTGAAAAAGGATTATTTAGTCTTTTCTTGTATTTCAAGAATCTAGAATATGCATGGAATAATGATTTATTTCTTGGATTCTCAGACAGGTTTTCTCAGCATTTTCAGTCTACAAGAGCCCTGTGGGATTTGTGGATGTAAAAATATCAAGTTTTGTGTCTTTAACATCTGAGCTCCACTTTCTTTTTCATTTAAAATCAGCCTCTAGTTGACTCTTTATTGTTTTACCCTGTTGACTGGCCTCTGGCATGGATTAATCTTTGACAACTTGTTTTCAATTTTAAAAATCAACACAAGCAACTTGCCATAATTCAACACTTAAATAGAGTTATAAAAAATGCTGAGGACTAAGCATAACAATCAGTGCTGACTTATGGTATGTGGGTGTTCAACTCTATAAAACAGCTTACATTTCAGATTAGAAGTAACTTGTGTATTATATTTCAGTGTGTGCAAAACAATAATGTAGCATGAATCCAATTTAGCTTTCTGTTTGTATGACTCTTCTCAACAAAACAAATAAGTGTGCAGGACAAAATTATGAAATAAGATTTAAAGAGAAGAATCTAAACAACATTACACTTTCCATCCCTCTCATTTCATTTCCACTGTTACTGTGAGTGTGCTGAGGCTGGAAGATCCACATGGCAATATTTAGCTTTTATGTGCCCTTATATTTGTTTTTAGAAACTGATCCAAGAAGCAGTAATTTCTGAGCTCTGCATATGTGTATATTTGATGCAATTCCCCATATAATTTTCAGAGTCTATTATATTCTTCATGTGAGATCTCTCCTGCAGCCCTCTGGGTTGTTACTGGGGATGTGAAGGCACTTCCCATACTGCACTTTCTCCTACCTGCCAGAACTCCAGAGAAAAAGAGTGTGTGAGCAGAACATACAGATCACACAGGTGGACTCTTGTGCCCTGTGTGTGTGGTGAGATCTTGAAGTGCATGGGAGCTGCCATGTTTCATGTCTGTGAGATGGACTCTTTGCCTTGAAAAACAAGGTCTACAACAGGAGAAATAGCAATACCAGAGGCAGTGGCTTATCAGCAGATATGAAGAAGTGTGGAGGAGTGGAATAAATTTAGAAGAAACACTAGAGCAGTGATGATTCTGCTGCCAGAGCCTCCTGCTCTGTACAGTTAGGAGGGGTACATGGTCCTATAATGTGAATCTTTCAGCATCACATAAAATGTGAGGATGTAAGGAAGGGCCTGTAAATAATTGTTAGGATTTGGAGGAAAAATCACAGTAGGGCGTTCGAGACGTCCTGTAAAGATAAGGCCCCTGTACAAACAAAAAGATCAAAAAGAGCAGTAGGAACATTTAGTGGTGAAGAAAGTGATGGCATCTTAATTTAACGATTCCCAAGAAAACTTGAAGTTACTGTTCTAAAGTGTTGTGAGAGTCCCTTGGAAAGGAGGAATCACAGTGTACAGCTGTAAGTCAGTGTGGCTGCTTCTGATGTCAATGTGCAACGCTCTGCCTGCGGTCAGAAACAGACCTGGAAATGAAGCATGAGAAAAATAAGCCCTATTTCATTGCCACAATTTTGTTGATTCCATCAGGCTGTCTGCAGTCATTTAAAGATAATTGGAGGGGTGTTACCCACTGAATATTGTTGTTTATGTGATGTGAAAGGAGAGATAGGTGCAGTTTAGTTGGTTCTGCCAACTAATACTCAAAGAATATTGCTGTCTATAAAGTCTGGCTTAATTTGCTGATGCTGTACAGAGCAGAGAAGATGTCCTTCGAATAGGAGCTTTTGTTACAGTAATGCCAACAGCAAGGGAAAATATTCAGATTATTTTCCTGGAGATAGAAGCTGCTGCTGTTTGGAAAACAGTGCATTACACCATCTGTTTCCTTCTGATTGCGCACTACCATAGCCATTGTTGTGATTAATTTCTTTGCTTCTAGGCACAAATTTGAGTGCTTGAAAGAAGATTAAAAGCTTGTTTGCAGAGAGGGATGTAGCTAATGGCTAGATTTCAGTAGGATTGTGTGTACTTACCAACTTTACAGTTTAAGTCATCAATCTTCTGCATGCATTTGATACGTGAAGAAAGAAAGAAAGGAGAACATCCTTTTTCCTTGTAATAATCCTCTACACAAATTGTTGGTGAGGTTTTCACCATGTGCCATGAGTGTTATCACGCGCTCAAAACGCCACTGGGACAAAGAGTCACTTTTCATAGAATCATGGAATCATATAGGTTGGAAAAGACCTTTAAGATCATCCAGTCCAGCTATTAAGCCAGCACTGGCAGGTCCACAACTAAACCATGTCCCTAAGTGCCACATATATATGTCCTTTTAAATACCTCCAGAGATGGTGACTAAACCACTTCCCTAGGCAGCTTGATCCAGTGCCTGTCAAATGTTTTTGTGAAGAATTTTTTTCTAGTATTCAATCTAAACCTCCCTGGCACAGCCTGAGGCCATTTTCTCTCATCCTATCTACCTCATTTTCAAGTGAGGTTTAGCTGCTGGAAGAAGTTTGATCATCATCCCACTTGATTGTCAGAACAGGTCCTTAGGTCATGAGGCCAGTGTGCCCCAAAAGCCCCAAACAAGTAGTTATTATCCTGCCAGGCAGGGGGAAGCCCTGATGGCTGACAAACTGCCACAGGCATCCCTTGGTCACATTTGGTGCCTCCACTGGGAAACTCAACCAGGAATGTACTGCAGTGTTGTCCATGCAGATGTTCTTGTCCTTTATCTGACCAGAACCGCTGCTTTGTGCCCCCAGTGACAAGCAGCACAAGAAAATGCGGAATTCTGCCTAATATGGATGCTGTGTCTTACCTCAGTTCCTCTTTTGTTTGCGTCCTGAGTACATAGCACAGTGGCAGTGTGTATCATGGTGGTGTTCCACCACTAGGCTGTTCCTGTCCTTCCTTCCTGTGACTTTCTGGGTACTTAAATAAGCTTGGAAAGCCTTTGATCCCGGACACGTAGCAAAGCTGCAATGTGCAGTAGTCCATCTGCCTGATACATAATGAATTTGGAAAACAAGTGATTTTTGCATGAAACTCATCTGTTCTTAATTATTATTTTGATATTTTCTTGGTTGTCACATTTCAAGATTGTCACATTTGTCCATGATTTCATGTCAAAAGCTGAACATCTTCCAGCTAGGACTGTAACAATTCTCCAATGTTAACACAGTGTGTGCAAACTAATATTTTGTAATACGGTATTTAATATTTACTTCAATATGACTTAATTAAAGGTTGTCTCTTTGAATTTGCTTTCAGAGTAATAGATAATGCATCATATTTTAAAACACTTCTTCAAGGTGATGTGCATAATGGTATATATTTGAGTTGTGGCAGATCTGTGGCCATACAGGACATAGTTAAACAGAGTTGAGAGGAAAATCTTGACTGCCAAGTAAAGCAGCATTATCAATTTCCTCTCTCCTGCACTGAAAGAGACAGGGGGAACAGACAGTGTAGGGTTTCCTGATATGTTTTAAGAAAGCCTGGGATTCATTTCCCCTCCCTTCCTTCCTATTAGCTGTTTGTTAACTCCCAGGAAGACCCAGGTTTTTCTCGTAAGACCTCTCTGCTTACATGTTCTAAAGACAGGCTCTGCCTTTGCAGGGCTCAGTCATTTGTGCACATCCAGGGGGAGGAAGAGGAGTTGTATTGATGATGAGAGTCTGACTTTGGGCAAACGAACTGAAGAGGAGTTTCTAACTGACTGCATTTTATTCACAATTCACTGCCATGGGCATAGCCCTTGTCCCTGGGCGATACCAGGTGCTCGAGACAAAGTAGGAGATGCAGCAAGTGCCAGCGCGAGATTTCTGTCCCCCGAGTGCCGAGCTGTGAACTTACAAGCAAGACCGTAAAGTTGAAAGAAAGATGTTCAACTTGCCCTTCTGCAGGAGGAACCTCACAAGTTTCTTTGCAGCAGCTGAACATCTCTCGCATTAAGGAGAAGGATGTGAAGAAGGAGCTGAATTGTACCAGCTACTTGGGATGAGCAGTGGCGTTGGATCTCTGTGCACAGCTGGAGTGCATTGACAAAGTGGATGTCTTGTGGAGGCTTTTCTTCATCCTAAGCAGCACAGGGCTGTTAGTTTGGATATAGTCATTTTGGATAAAACACTAAAAAAGAGACAGTTTTGCACCTTTTATTATTTTCTTAAAATTTCACTTGCTAGTCTGACTTGCTTATGTGAGAGGTTGTGACTGCTTTATTCATCATTCTTTTTTTTTTTTTTTTGTGGTCACTTTATTCAGTGATCACACTGCAAGTAGACTGAAGCTGTGGCAAGATGTCCTGTCTGCTGGGTGCAGCATGCTAGGAACTGAGAGGGTGTTGCAGCCTCTTGCAAAAAGCATCTTGGTATTTTCAGTCTGTAAAGTGCGACCAATTTTTTTTTTTTCCCTTTCTAGTGAAACTAGGTGTTGGTTCCTGAAGAAAAGCACATGCAATAGAAATATTGTATTGTATACACTGCACCCTCTTCCAGCACTTTTAAACTGCGGCCTTTTTTATCATTTTTGGTATCATCTGAATTTGACAAAGTTTCACACTCTATTGACATTTAAAAACAAAATCAGAGTATCTTTCAGTGTGTTGGAAGAGAGTAATTCTCAAGAGAAGATTTTTTATTTCTTTTGCTGAGTTGTTTGGTGAAGATACACCCATGTCTCAACGCCGCCTTTTAAGGGAAGGCCACGAAAGTCATTTTAGGATCCTACAAAGATTCTTCCATATCCTTCATGGCAGACGGCACTCAAGAAATAACCCACATCAAATATGCTCTGGTGAGGTGAATGTACATGTGATCCTATAGAGTGATGTGTGTGTACACAGAATGTTGCACTTAAGTTGGAGCAGCATGTGAGTTGAATATAAGCAGTAAGCAGCCTAGGATTTGTGTTACTGATTTTTTTCAACAGATGATTCTTGCAGGAACAAGTGAGTTTTTTCTGAAAGTGTACTTGGGTAGGGATCCAGCAAGGGATCCAACTGTTAAAGTTAAAAAATATAAATCTTTGTCAATGTTAGGTATTACTCATGATAGTAATTACTCTCTGTCACTAGTACCTACTGGAAAAAAACTCTATACCTTGGTTTTCTTGCAGTTCCAGGTGTATAACAGTATCTAACATAGATTTGAATGCTTTACATCAGCCCTCCTTTCATATTCTAGAAGAATATCTCACTGAGTATTCCTCTCCTTAAAAGTATACCTATTTACGCAAAAGAAGATATTTTTAACTGTACTGAAAAAATCAAGAAGCCTCTGATCACATCTGTAATGTAGTATATTTAGGACTTGCCACCACTTACTCAGTCTCAAAGTCTATCTCATACAGTATGTGTTAGTGTGACTGATAATTATATAATCTTTATGTTTAGCAAAGCTACATTTTGGGCTTTTTTTTTCTCTAAGTTAACCCTGACTGGCTAAGATAAGCTGAAGTAGATCAATAATTAATTAAAACTTTCTTGTTTTTTTTAATGCATAGGGACCTCTTACGGTCTTAAGAAAGAGGACTTTTTCAGTTTTTTTTAAAATTACTTTGGAAATTGACATAAATATAAACTAAGCTACCTTAGTTAATTTCAAGGCTTTTTAATATTCCTTTCTTTGATGCTGACAGTTTCTCTTAGAAAAAAAACCAAAATGACAACTAAGAGAAAAATGCCTCTCTGGTGATTTGATATTCTTACACCTTCAGTTGTACTGTGCTCACTAACTCTTTTTCATCTAGTGTGTTTGGAATTAAAATGACAAGGTTTTCTTTTACAAATTTTTTTTTATGTTTTGTGAAATGTGAAGATTTCACCTTTCCTGACTTGCCAGTTCTGGGCATTCATGAGGCCAAGATTTGATACTTTTAGGAGTGCTTACTAGTAAATTATCAAAATCTAACCATTAATTCTATTCAGTTCAGACTAGAAAAAGTTTTGACGTAAATTGCTGCTCATCACAGTAAGAAACATCAGGAAAAATTTGGTAGTATTTTAACCATATGGGATGCTGTCTTGTAAAGCAAAGTAAAACAAGGTCTCCTCAAATTTCAGTCTTACTTTCATGTAGGGTTCAACTACCATTTGGTAGCACTCACACTGCAGTCAAGTCCATAGTGTAGCCATGAAAGCCATTACTTTCACCAAATATTTTATTATATTTATGTTTTTACGAGTTTCAGGCACCTGCTGGCCATTCGTTAATGGATTGGAGCTAATCCAAATATAAGCAAAGCATTGACTACATAGGAGAAAAACACAATCTGTTGAACACATTCTAGCATAGATAGTATTCTTAATTTTTGCCTAATTTCCTTTAGACCAAGATTCTTTATATAAATTTTGTAATGCTACACAATCATCTCTTACTTACATCTTCATTTCACTATCTAGAGGTGTATGTATAGTCAGAAAATAGTATGCTTCTGTGGGAAGCTGTCTGTTCTGTCTCCCACCCATCCTTATTATTATTCCGACTCTTTTTGATCATGTGGCAGCCTTTTCTGTTTGAAGTCTTCAAGTATGCAAAAATTCTGTTTCCTTTCCTTCCTGTTACCCATTTTATGTTGACAGTAGGAAAGCAATTATAGGCTTTTAATGTTAATCTTATACATCCAGTAAGAATTACTCCATTGTTTTGGTCAAAGCTGCTTTATGGCCTTTTGGACTGATAGGAGTTTTCCTGCTTTCCTGGTAGCAAACCTCGGCTTTCAGTGGCACTTGCAGACCTAATGTTACACAGAAGGTGGATCAAAGCTCTAGATTGTGGAAAGGCAGAGGTACTCCAGCCCGGGAACATTTCTGTCCTGTAGCTACGCTGGGCGAAATCACAATTTTGGCAGAACGTATTTCCAAAGTAAATGTGCTTGTGATTCTGTGAATCTGTGATGTATGCACCTCTCTTCTCCTTGTGAAAAAGTTGAGCCACTCTGTCCTGTTGTCCCAAGTCTCACAAAGCTTTGTTCTCTCTTCATTAGCATCTCTGGAAATTGCCAAGAGCATATTTGCTTTGTTGTCACTTCATCCTTCCCCTGCATGTTAAAATATTTCATATAGAATATAGAAACCTTTAACTGAACAATAAATGTCCTAGTTCATATATTGATTTTGCATTACCTTATTTACCTTAATAAGGAAAGCTGGGCTGGATTCCAGAGTCATCATACTTCATCAAATCCACCTCTGTTTTATTTTTATTTTAACAAGGCAGACTGTATTTACCTACAGCCCGTTGACGGTTGGGTCTGTCCTCCTCGGGCTAACCCTCATTGTTCTGTTCTCTGCAGGTGTCTTTTCCTCAGGGCAGGCTGTGTTGGCTTTATCTGCTCTCCCTGGTTGAGCCCTGGCTCTGGTGGCACCTGCTCTTTGGATGCAGATTTTGTCACCAAGTGCCATGTGGCCTCTCCTGCCTGGGCAGGCAGGGCCTGGGCTGGCACAGTGAGTGCTGTGAAACAGCATCACGTTTTCCGAATCCATCACTGACCATGTCTCTTCTGTGTGCTTCTTCATCTCTGACTGCAAGCAGGTGGCACAGCAGTTGTGGGTTCGTGGAGGATTTCAGCCCTGGAAAGCTGTGGCTCTGAGCAGTCGTCTCTGGGAACACGTGTCTCCCATCAGCAGGGGAGCTTTTCCAAAGTGCTGACATGCTCTGGCCCTTTGTGATGGCCATCCCAGCGTGGTGCTCAGAGCATGCTTTGAGATTCTCTTCTCGCTTTCCCTAAGCAAATGGGAGCAGTAGGTCAGCCTGAACGGAGAGCTGTAGAACAAGTCTGGCAAGTGGAGACGCCAGAGACATCTGTGTTCAGTCTGTGCTGCGCCTGGTAAGGATGGGGAGGATCTCTGGAGGCATCCTGTAGTCTGCATCTGTTCCCTCTGCATTCAGGTTGGTTTTCTGACAAAGATGACTGAAGCTCTGGAGCAGTTTGCTTTCGTGTGCAGTTCTAGGCATGTGATGAATGGATGACTGAGGAGACTGTCTGTCACAGGTCCTTCCAAGCCAAAGAAGTTCTGCAAAAAGGTACAGTGAGCAGCACTGTAATGTGGGTGTCTCATGAATGGATTTTTGTAGTGAGTCAGACAGAGCTTGATTAATCCATAACTGGAATAATCCACCACAAAGAGTGAAGAAGAGGCTAGAGGAAGAGCACTTTTGCATCATGTGTGTCAGGAAAGGGGATGCAGATGTAGTACCTCTTTTCCTGAGGCTGTATGAGTATTTCTGTTGGACATTGGGCATTCTTGTATGAGGAGAGGGAGTTAGCTTACAGGCAGGCTAGCAAAATGTGTGGATGCAGGAAATGTCAGACTGAACACACAAAAATAGCAGAAGTATTTAAGTACCTGAAGGCTTTGGAGTAGCCAAAGCCTGCCTGGAGCCTGTGCAAACACTGACATTTCTGGTCAGTGTTAAAGTCTGCCACGACAACTTTATTACTCTTAGTCCTCATGCTAGATAGGTGTGTAAGGCTGTGTTGACTGTGTATTCACACCTCTGTTTGCTGGCTGGATAAAGGTGTTGGAAAGAGATTCATTTGAGATTTTGGGTTTCTGTGCTTGAGACTTTAAATGACCTGTCCTGCTTGAAATGCTCTTGCACTTTTTTCATCAGAAAGATGGAGAAGAGCGTTAGGTGTGAATCCATAGCAGGGGTGATAAACTGTACCCGTGAGTGAGAAATTCAGTAGGACTAGTTCCAGATAGCATTGTGAATATCTGCATGAAAAACAGTTTTGCTTTGCCTTGTTAAAGACTAACATGAATGAAAATATGCTTAGGGCTTATGCTTATATATACTGTATCAGACACTGGGTATATCAGCAGTCTGTAAATATTCAGGGTGGGGTCATGAGGGGAGAGCACTATAATTAAAGAGATAATTACAAGGACAATGGCATTAGTGGAGGAAAATATATTTGTAAAGTCATCTTGTGCCACCTGTTGCATTTATGGAACAAAGTTCAGGTAATACTAAAGCTCTTACCTTCTCGGGGCAGTTTGTTCTGAGCAGGGGAAGGGAAAAGTGGACCTTTTTCCTCTCTGATGATGAATCAGAGAGGAATTTCAGTAGCAGAAATGAAGAGTTATTATTTTTTCTCAGAATGGTGTTCATGGCTGAACTTTGTAGCACAGGGTAAGTTGGCTTAACTTATAAAAACTCTTAGATCATGTAAATGTAAACAGACCTATATAGTCTGCTAAGTCAGGGGTGTGTAAGGTGTGTGGCTTGAGACTGTGCTCTTGGAAACGTTTTAAACATGTTTTATATGTGCCAAAACCCCCATGTATTTCAAGAGTGTTAGTATAAATTTTGCTAGTTCATTGATACTTGAAAATATGCACTGTTCATTCAATACATACCATTGGAGAGTCTGAGTTGTAAATGGTAGTATTTAGGTTTTATTTTAAAACCTTTTTCCAAAGGAAGTAAAACGTTAGATATTTTAGGATCTAAATTTTCCTGCAAGGTTTTCAGAGACCTTTCTTTCTTTTCAGATAGCATTCCCCAAACTTGTTACCATTTAATATCTGTGATGTATTTAGTTGATTTATTTGGCTCAGACAACTTACTTGGTGAAAAGTGAGCACATCAGCAAAACCAGTCACAGCTCACATCCTTCTGAAGACAGAAAAGGTTTCAAGCAGTATGTCCATCAAAAGTGGACTGTTTCTTCCCTGAAATAATTTTCAGAGCATCATCATACAATTTAATAGGGATGTGTTCCATATACATTTTCTGATAAAAAGGTTGTTCAGATACCAATTCAGCAAAACTGGCAATTTTTTTTCCTTCACTTAGGTGTCTATATTGACCTCTCCTGTAAATCTGAGGGACCTTAGCCTCTTTTTTTAAAACCACTTTTTTCTGCCTTTTTAGAAAAAATTTAAAATCTTTATTCTTTGTGTTAAAAAGTGAAGGAAATGCATGATGTGAGAAGTGTATCTTACTCTCACATTAAAATGCATGTTGTGATAGCAGAAATATCTAAAAAGGATGGCATTATCAGCAGATTTGTGAGATTGGTCCCACTCAAGATTCCTGAAATTGCATATTATTTCCTATTTTTTGACTTTAAAAAGTGATTTGAATTAAATTAGAACATTCTGAATTACACACTGTTGTAAAACTTACTATTTTCAAAGTTTTGGAGCCTTAATTTGGAGGAAAGAATGTTACTTCTCCAGCTGCGTGCATAAGGAAGGAATATGTTCTGGGATACTGATATACAGACCACTGCTTCTATTCTCCTGGATGGTGATTCTTCCAAGAAAACAAAGACTTTTCAGAGTCTCTCTAATGAGCGAGAGACACGCACCCAGAATTAGGGGCAATACAAGGCTGTGCCTCTAGGCTCCTCTTCTGCAGATGCACTGACTGAGCTCCATGAGCCTGTTCCCTTGCCCCTTGGACCTCCCCAGCCTCTGATTTTCTCTTTTTCCCTGTTTGCTAAGATTTAAACTGTCCTCTGAGTTTTCTTACAGGGAACAGGCCTTTTCTAAGGGTTGTTGTTTGTGATGTTAAGGGTTGTGCATGTTAATGGCAGAAAAAAATGTGAAAAATAGTTCCATTGCTTCAATACATGTAAAATGAATCCTCAGAGAAGAAAATCTGACTGTGCCTTTGACTCTTGAACTGGGGAAGAAATGTCTTCCTATCATTACTGCTATTTGAAAAGCCCATTTAATTAGAGGCAGTAGTTATATATGACATTAATACTGTAATAGGCAGTGAGCTAGTAGGAATTTGTATTTTTCTTCTTTCATAGGCACAGAAGAATACATTAAAAAAATGAATGCAGTAGTGGAAAAAAAGAACTTAGAGTTGTCCTGATCAATAATCTGAGAGATTTTGCTTCAATAATTTAGAGTAAAAATGACATACTGTTCTTACAACATACTTTTGCTTTTCCACATGGAGAATTTTCAACAAGTAGATATTTACTCTGTGGGCAGAACCAGCCCTGGAGCCAGGATGTAGCTTTATTTACTCCCTTTATCTTCTTCATTGTTCTTCCAAGAAGTTGCCAATCTCATGTGCTGTTGCAATCTGTTTAGTTCCACTGAAGTCATGCTTAATAGGACGGTTTGCACTACTTCCTCTTACTGTGTATGCTTACAGTGTTTAACGAAATCCCACATGATCTTCAAATTAACCTCAGAGGTTAAGCCTACCTGAAAAGGTCAGACACACACAGCCTTGTGCTGAAGCAACCTAAGTGAAAAGGATCAAATTTTATTGTAAGATTTCCAGCACTTCCTGACTGAAACTAGCTCTTGTATTTACTTATTTATTTAATCTTATTTCAGAGCCACTACATCATCTTCCAAAGCAGTATATGGAGATCAACTTCTATATGTTTCATTTCTTGCTCAGTGATCTTAAAAACACTCCAAAAAAGTTTCTATTTTAGTCAGCAGTTAATGCAACATCACACACAGTTTCTGTTTCTTGCACTTGGACTTGACTGCGTCATGAAACGTTCTGCAGTCTTGTTGGTTGGTGTTTTTTTCCTGAAAATAATGGCCAAGGGCTGCTGACAGCTCTAGTTTTCACATCTACTTACTCTTCATTACTCTCTGTCAGCAGTCTTTGGTGTCATTGACTGTGAGTTTGTCAACTTGCACACAACTCAAGGTGAGGGACCAGGCTGTTGAGTAAGTTCATTCTTTCTTTTTGGAGTGAGGCCAAAGAACTAACTGAAGGGCCTGGGAATCTTCTGTAGGGGCTGCTTCTTCTCCCTTCTTATCCCCCAGGTGGAAATCTGCACTGTCAACAGTATGCAGTGAGTCTCAGCCTCATCCAATTATTTTAATCAGTCTTACCCTTTTTTGTAATTTCAAAGTTTCCAGTCAACTCTGGTGCTTTTTTAAATAGAGGTCACAAAAAAGTGAGTCCAGGGACCAAGTTTGAAGAAGATCCTGAAGGGCTCAGTGGGAATGGCTTGCAGATATCTTTTAGTAAGGAGTTTTGTCTGCTTAACAAACCATAGCGGTTGTTGGGACAGTTGGGAGGGAGTTATTCTGTAATTTCAAAAGTGAGTGGTTAGTCAAGAGTACACTTTTAAAAATTGTATCCAGTACAATTCTCATGACAATTTATCTTGGAGTTTTCCTGGATTACAATAGCTCTTGTGATATGTGAATTACCTACAGTAATCTAAATCTGGACAGGGCTATATCCTGAGAACCATTAGGAGTTTCAGATGGACAGGCTTAACACAGTTGCTTAGTTGTGTTAGTGATGAGTAGTTCTCTGAATGATTCCCTCTTTTGATTTATTTCTCTGACAAATCATTTTAGAAGTCTCTACACTATGGGACATAGAGTTTATATGATTCTGTGGCAGAGAGCTAATGGAAGAACTCATTTATCTGTGTCCTTTGAATTTTGGGGAAGGAGCTATTTGCTTTTCAGGTTTTTATTTGAAGGAAAGATGCAATATATATTGTCTTCATTTTCTTCTTCTAAGTGAAAGATTATCTTTCATGAAACATGAGGAACTTGTTTCATGCGGTGAGTCTGTAGAGCAGAATACACTCTAATTCCTAAGACATCATGATTAAAAAATAAATATTTTCTCTGCTTTAGCCAAACACTTATATAATTCTTACCATCTTTGGTGGATTCCAAAGGTGTGTATGAGAAGGTGGATAGGGATCAGTATGTCAGTTTTTAAAGAGCGGTAGTATGTGAAATGAAGAACTGAAGATGTTGCCTCTATCCTTTTGCATTAGAGAAACTTCACCTTTCTCATACTGCTTGCTATAGCTGCATTTTTGAAACAGAAACTCAAAACATGTCATTCTGGAGAGCACACAGCTCTCCTTCAATTCTCCTGCCAAACTCTAGCTTCTACCACCTAAACCTCTGGAACTCCAGTAGTGTCTTCAGACATTTTACCTTGACTGTGTATGTGGGGAACAGGTAATGATGACTATCAAAGACTGTTAAAGGGCTTCAGGTGCAAGTACAGGTGATGTCTACTACTTTTACTGTAAACTTTTCCCCTTTTGGTTGATAGCATTTGACCTTGGTTCCTTCTCTGATTTTTTTCTGACTTCCAGCTATTGAAAATTATGTTCTTTGTCTGCAAGGTAAGTTGTAATAATAATTTTTGCAGCTGTTGTCATTTGCCTTTAGAGAGTTATTTTAGGGCTCAAGTCCTTGGAGAAAAATTTCAAGATGCCAAGGTTTTGAGGTGTTCTAAGCTGGTTAGCATGCTCCAAGTATGAGTAACGTGTACCTCCAGTTCAGCACAAAACCGGCCTCTGCTGCCACATTCACTGAAATCATTAAAGGAGGTTTGTTGGTATTGACCTTTAATATTAAAGCTTAAAAACATAAGAACTGTCTTAGTGAATCCCAACAAAGCCTGTTTCTTTGCCTTTGTCAAAAGAAGGACTTGGGGGTTTGGTCCAGCCCTTGAAATTTCTTTCTATATTCAGTTGTCTAAACACAGATCAGACTGTATGCAGAGAACTTGAGTTATGTTGGAAAATTTTGTAATGACCCTTCAGGTTTTGAGGTGCCAGGAGGTTGTTTCGGGGATCATGCTCTTGGACTCAGGTAACAGCTTTCTCCCTGAAGGTGCCTGAGCCACCATTTGGCAGTGAATCCAGTTTAATCCCTAAACAACTGGAATTTGTCTGGGGGTTGGAGGATAAAGATCTTACAGTCATAAGAGTTATGGATCCTCCACCCAGTATTTTCCACTCTGGCATGCTTCCAGTGTAAAAAAGAGAAAAGGTATTCCCAAGCCCATCTTATCAGATGGGGTTTGAGCCATTTGCCCAGCTTCAGGTCACCTCAGTTTATCCCCTTCAGCATTACAAAGTAGCCCAGCATATTTTTTAGGAACAAGGAGTCATAAACAGAGTAATAACAACTGTTTTCCACATTAGTTTGCTTCCTTCTCTCGGTTACAAAACCCTATTATTATTATTGTTTACATTTAAACAATGAGAATGCCCTCTCCCTGCCCCAGCACACACCAACCTCGAACCCTTGCAAGATTTTTATGGATGCTCTATAGCATACTCAAGGTAGCATGCTGCTGCCCTGAAGTCTCCTCTCCAAACAATGGGCTTGTTCACTCTTAAATAGTTTAAATTTTTAAGAACAATTTCCTCTATGTGACCATGTTTGTTTTAGAAAGGAAAAAACAGAGGTTGCTCTTGTAACCTGCAAATGCCATCGGTGCTTCAGGGAGAGAAGACATGTTTTAGAGCACAGTGCCAACAATTAAGCTAGTGAGGGGAGGCAATATGGTATAAAACAATTATATAAAACCAGAGAAAACGTGATAAAGTAGGCTTTGGGTTGCAGTTTGCCAAATTGTGGAGCACACCAGAAATATACTGATTAGCTGCCAATCTCTGCTGTTGCATGGGAGGGAGTAACTTCATCAGAACTGCTGCCACAGAGGGGAACAGACTTGCGGTAGGTCTGAGTCCATTTCTTAGCATTTAGGCTTCAGGAGGAACTTTGCTTGCTGGTTTACAGCACAGCACTTGATCTAAAGACCTCCTTGCAAGAGGAGTATTTGCACAAGCTCTTTATCAGCTACTGCTGGTGGCTGCACCTGTGAACCTTTAAATGCCTGTCAATTCACCCCAGCGGGGCTGACTGAAGCTAATGCTAGTCAGCTGCCAGCAGGTGCAAGGCAGGGCCATTGTTTTTGGGCAAGCTCATGACAGCGCTGTGAGAATTTTCCTTCCACTCAGGTACTGAGAGCTTCTTTCTGCTTTCCTGAAGAAGAAAACATTAAATAAGCTCAGTGAAGTGATGGCTTTTTGTTGTTGGTTTGTGGAGACTACTATACTTATGTGCTGTTACCTGTTTGTAGCTGAGCTGCTGTTTCCTTCTCTAGTTAATAAAGTAGGGTGATTAAAAATAAGATGTGCATTGGTTCTGCCCTAAAGAATTACATGCAGCTAACAGCAGGGGCTTGAATATGTGTTAAATGTAAGCTGTTTTAAATTTGTTCATAGCCCAGGAGAAGAAATTCCATTGAAGAAAAAACCCTGAGAACTGATGGACATTTCCAGAGTCTTGGAATGGGAAAAAATGGAATATTTGAAAGCCCCTTACACCTTACACCTAAATGCTCTGAAGAAGTGTGTACAAGATGTTCCTTAAAGAAAATTTTAATTTCTTGCCCTGAAATCTCCATCAAAAATATACTTTAGCAAATAAATCCTCATTGGGAAGTGGGGGTACTTTTAATGCTTTTGATATTAATTTGCTTTAATTGTTCTGTTTGTCTGAGGAGTATATTTGGTTCTTTGCTGATCCTTTGAATTGGGTGGGTGTGGGCCTTTGTTATCCTTGGTATTGTGCATTTGGTGTCCTGGAGAGGTGTCTGTGAGTGTTCAGCATTGGCTGATCTGCTGAAATGTGGGGATGAGAACAGCAGCAGTGACAGGATGTGCTGTGTGTGAGTATGGGGAGATGGAGGCTTTTGGCAGCAGACATAAAATCTGTCATGTTAAAAGAACACTGTTAAATGCTTCAACCATGGTCTGCAGGATGAGACCTGAGCTGAAGAGGCCTCATTTGCTGCCACCATAGTGCAGGGAACTACAAAGAGTGCCCTCACCTTTGATCCGCTTGCCTTGTGCTTTTTCGCTTAGTGCAAATACAGGGCTGTGAGCTCAGTTCAAATTATGTTGAACTAATCAGGTATGCACTTGGTAAGGCAGAAGCTGGTGGAAAATAAATTCATTTTTAGCAGAGGCAACAAGAGGAAGAGGAGAAGGAATGGCTGGGAGTTGTGTGTGTGTTGTCTTTTACTCCTGTGAGAATGATGGGCTTTAGTTCAGCTGCTGCGTGTGGCAGAACAGGTGGAGTTTGCTCTTTGGCCTTCGTTTCATCTTTCTTTAAATCTTCATTCTCCCTATGGAAAGGAGAAGAAATACAAAACTGTTTCAAAAGATTCTTGGAGTTGGGGCATTTTCTCAGAACTGCAAATGGTAAGGACTCCGCGGGAGTTGCTTTCTGTTAATTGGTGAAGGTTAGGAGGCTGATGTAGTGAGGTGCCAAGTTAATACAGTTCTTTCCTGTAAGTTTGCATAATTACACCTCCTGCATGGCTGGTGCACCTCTGTTTGTTCTTGCTCATCTCGGAGCAGTGTGAAGGTTTTTGAGGTGTGCTGAGCAATCCTGATGAGAGGCTGACGCTCCTAAAGCACCCTTGGCAGAGGCGGGGCTCTGCTACAGCTGTCACACCTAGGCAAAAGTAAATACAGTAACAGGGCAGGCAGCAGTCTGTAATGTGGAAAATGAAGGTAATGCTGCCAGTAAAAATCTGCTTCTCCACACTGCTTTCCTGAATGGGCCAGGAAGCATCCCAGGAAACTGGAAAAGAAGGCAAATGTCTGTTGCTTTAGGTTGATTAAAATCGCAGGGACTGGCTGCTTTTTCAATCAGGTAAGGGCATAGGCTTCCTGTTTGGATCCTGGAGACTGGAAACAGGACATGGTTACAGCTGCTGGGCCGCAGTTGTTTATGGCTGTTACAACAGCTCTTTGCAGGGTTAGATTTTTTAAATTCATTTCATAGAAGTGGCTCATTAAAGCGATCACTGCCTTTTAAAATGATGTATCAATATTTTCTTTAAAATCCTGCATCTACAAAATAAAAAGGTCAGGTGTGATTTTATGTCATGTCTTTCCACAGAAAGCAACCCACGTGAGCTTTATCTCTTTTCCACTGACCAAATTTAACCAAGAATATCATTCTGTTAAGCACAAGGGATAAGGTATTTTGTCAATGAGACTTTCTTCCTTTAAAAGAAGTGAATTTCTGTTAGAGCCTGGTTAGCTCTCTAGAAGAAGCCAGTCTGTTTTCTGCTTCTTTTCTTTTTGATCATTGGAAAATGATCTTGTCTTTTGCTGGTATTAAATATCTTCTTGTCGGTAGGATACTGTGGAGCTTGTTGAAGCCCAGGGGGGTTGGCAATGGGAGAAATTGAGATACTATTTTGGAAACGTTTAAGGGGGGAATGGTGACCTTTGAGGATTACTCAGTGTGTTTGCTTGCATTTTTTCACACTTTTCCTGTGTGTGGGGACTTAGTGGGTTGCACAGCCACAGACAGCTTGTTGCACTGTGCACGCCTAGGCCACAAAAATTCCAAATCATGAGTCAAAATCAAAACTGCCTTGATAAGTAAGAAGACAGTGGCATTTTTATCCTATCAGTTATGTAGGTTTTACCATTTTCAAGTGTAATCTCACAACAGCGTGGGTTATATTTATACAGTGTAAGAAGGACTTCAGGTTGACGGCCAGTTCTGAAGAATTTTGGTTATATTTGCCAATCTAAGATGACAGGTAATGATATGATCTCATAACCAGATTTTTAAAATTCTATTTGAAGATATGAGTAATCCTTCAGTACTGAAATATTGTAGCTAACTTGTCCAAACCTACCCTGATTATTCTAGAGAGGTGATGGAATGAATATTTTATCATCTCTTAATTTTGCATCAGACCAAAAGCAGGTTTATTTTCTCTTCTCTCTGTCCTGTTTGCTCTTTAGGGATTTTTGGGAATGATGATTTCTGCAAATTTTCTTTTCCTTTCCTTCCTTTGTAATAAATAGTTTTGTAGCCTTTACTGTGTTCATCAGTTCTACAGGAGAATCTGATATTTTTGTTGGAACCGGTTCTCCCACAACTGTTGACCTGAAAGCTTTTCTGCTTCCCGAGTATCTTGTTCATCTGGAAAAATATGATTCTGTGTACTTTAAGAGTCATAAAAAGGGTTTCCTATTGCTGACCAAGTTTCATTTTATATTCTGGCTATTAATGTAGTTGCGATTGTGGCACAACACTTCACTGGTTGTAATGGTATCTGTTGGTTTTCCTTGCATACTGAAGTAATGTTCTAACTAATATATGTTTCAGAATACACCATAAACCTGTTTTCCTTTCCTGATTTTAATTCCTGTGCTGCTTTCATCATGTGTTTCTGTTCTTATTACTCACTGTTGAGTTCTCCTTTCTGCTGCCACTAAACTCCACGTCCAGTTTTTTTCCTCCTTCACTTGCTCCTTTTATCCCTCTACCTAAAAATGGATCTCATCCTCTTGATTTTTCTGAATTTTAGTCCTACATTCTATACAATCTCAGCAGTGATTTGGTTTCCACCTTTCATTCCAGTTTCATCAGAATGCAATCTCGCACCTCTGAATTTGGAACCCCACTACAGAAACCTTGAGCCCCAAGCCAGAAGTCCTCTTTTCCTCACACCAGTGCAGTGTGAACAGAGGTGTCTCTGTGGAGGCACTGCTGTTCTGAGTGCTGCTGCTGTTTGTGAAGTTAAAAAGGTCACATCCATTTCTTTGTTGGCTTTGCAGCTGTGGACAGAGGGAGCTGTCACTAAATACTGAAGGATAAAGTGTCATACTACTAACTCCTGCATGATTAAATTCATCCTGAAAAAAAGTGAAGTTTTTGTGTCTCTCTGAAACAAGAAACCTTGGTAAACCTTACAGCACAGCCAAGGAGACGCCTATGATTAAAGACTTGCGGGGGAGCTTGTTTAGAAAGGACATGTAAATAAAAATGTATAAACTGATTAAAATTCAGTACACATAACACCAGAAAGATATAATTGTTAAATTAGAAATTGAAACAGGTGTGTGATAACTGCATTCAGATTCACTGCTTCTGTCGTGGTTTTGGGGAAAGCCCCTAACAGTAGTCATGAGGCCAGGGAAGTACCATCCTTGACAGGGTGTTACTGTGCCTTAACAATTACTGACATGTTCTTTTGCCTTTTGGTTTACTTTTTGGATACCTGGTGTGAGGGATGTGTAATCTTCAAAACTTTAAGGTGCTTTTTGTCTTACAGTGCAAAGTGTACTTTGAAGATGTAATTTCTCAGCAGCTTTCCTTATTTTTTTTCAGGCAGTATCTTTTTGAAAGATACTGCAGGGTTCAGCCTTTTGATTGAACAGCATCCTTTTCTTTTAAGTGCTCCAGCAGCTATTTGTATTTACCAGCATGCTCGTTTTCAGTGGAAAGAGTATTTTTCTTCATGGATGGAGGTTTTAGTCGAGTATTTGTTTTGTTGTTTTCTGACCATGATTTTTGATTGGTTATGTTTGTTTAAATTTACGTTTGGATATCGTGCAGAGACCATTTTTGATGACTTAGCATCTGAGTTGAAAAACAGTTTCAAAATGGGTTAGTTTTGTTGCTGTGTGACAATTTAACAAGCTGCTTAGTATAAGGGATATATACAAACATATGTTTGTGTGTGTGTGTATAATGGGTGTATAAACTAAATTTAATCCTTGGAATCTTTTGATGTAAACCAGACAGAATTGTAAATTTTGAATGCTTGATGACTTCAAAAAGAAGAAAACCTCTTTTGCATTCATTCTTTGAAAAGAAACATCAAGAAGGATTGGAAGGAGATAATTAATAGAGCTTTTAAATAGTCTAGCATGCTAAACCAAAAGCCAACAGATTATGCATCAAATTCCTCCATGTCTTCAAAACTCCACAAATCTGTAAATCCTGCAGTTACAGGTGCGAGGTAGGTGTATTTTGCTAGCTTTTTTTTTTTTTTTTTTTTTTTTTTTTTTTTTTTTTTGAGAGAGAGAGTATACATTTGCATTATACTAAGGACGATCCTGCAAGGACAGCTTTTGTCATGCTGAATGCCACACAGTGCCACATCACTTTATTGGTGTGCTTTTTGCTAAGTACAGCACCCCTGAAGGAAAAAATACATTTAATAATTATGTTTCAATGTTGAACTTGCCAGACTTTAATATCCTTTACCGCAAACATTGCCACCCTCATGCTGCCCACTTGCCCATGCTTTATAAAGCAGGTACATTGTATATTTAAGCCACAGTTATAACTTCCTGCTCTGGGTTTTATAAAACTAAGATAGCACAGTCTTTAACCTCAATTGACTTTGCATCCATCCTTTAACAGCTTCTCCCACGGAGTTTTCCTCTGTTCTGCAGGCTGGAGCCAATCACTCACATCCCATGATGAGGTGGGAGGGAGAACTTAACCTCAGTGCAGAGCTTGAGTAGAGCTGAAATTAATTTCTTTGCGTTTATAAATACATACGCTTGTGCCCACCAAGGTTTTCTCAGGAGGGCTCTTGCTTCTTTGTGTTTTAATAGAGCTTAAATTTGCCCTGAAGTCTTTTTGCTAGCATGCATGCCCACATAGCACAATTTTCCTCTCTGGTTGTGTTTTGCGCTGGATCATGAAGGCTGGGGAAAGATTTTGTGCTTCAATGCTTTTGCTCTCTCTTTCTGTTCTTCTGTGAATTGTGCAGCAAGGAATTCAGGTATTATAACCATGGAGTAAACATTTCGCCCATGCACACAGTCCAAAATAGAGTGCTAACACAAAAAACCATTTGACTGGCTGCAACCCTCTTTATCCCAGAACAGTGCTTCCCAGGAGCCTGTAACATCATCAGCTTTCTCTGCAGAATGGAACTGCTAGGGAAAAAAATCACCTTTTCCCAAAACACCTTTTAACCAGGCATCTGAGACCAAGTTCCAGAGAGACATTCTGTGGGTTTCTGTACCCACAGCACAGTGGAGGGCAAGTTCCAAGGCTCCTCCACAGCAGAAGCTGAGCTCTCTGTATGTACTATTTCTTCACATGCGTTATTAAGTCTAAAGACACTGGTCCCTAAAAGGTGTGTCTAGTTGGCCAAAATTGAAGGATAACAGGGTTGAAACATATAGTGCTTTATTTTGGTGCTCTTAGCCACCGACATTATTACATCTTGATCGATCTGGGAAAAAAAGCATTCCTGGAAGTGTTCAGGGCCAGGTTGGATGGAGCTCTGAGCAACCTAGTTGGAAAGTGTCCCGTGGCAGAGGGATTGGAACTAGATGATCTTTTGGGTCCCTTCCAACCCAGGCAATTCCATGATTCTAAAATGTATGTTACTGTGGGGTTTGGAGATTTAAGGCTCAGAAGGAGTAATCTAGGTGGGAGCCTGGAGGATGACTGTTCCATGTATCTGTTGTGCTAATCCAAGAAATTAAATTGTTTTTAAGTTAGTACTAGGTTTTCACTTGAATCACTGGTTTCACTGTTTCCTCTGCAGTGAAATCTGAAGGCAGAAGCCTGTTAGAATATGTTTGTCCATGTTACATACAGCATGAAGGACTCAGGAACTGTCAGTGTTGATTTATAGTTCCTCTCTGTCTTGATAATGAGAAGAAGCACAGCCAACGTTATGGGTCATTCCTTTTCCTCTTTTACATTCATGGAGGGGCTTTTTGGTTTTGTTTTTTCTTAAGCAAGTAATCAGCTTGGCAAAGTATCAGGTTCCGGGATTTTATTGTGTAGATCTAGGTGGGAGTAGTACCTATCTGGAGAAGGGTGTAGCTCCTCTTTCTCTTGGTTTTAATTTCTGAAAAAGGCTATAAAACTTCCTCTCCCTCTCTTTGGATGTTTGGAAAGGGTTCCCGTGTCTGCTTTTATTATCATTTATTATCAATCAGATAATAAAGGCTATATTTCCTGCACTCTGTGCTGCAGGTGACACCAAGCCCATGCCCATACTAACAGAGTATCTGGTCAGCCAAGCATCCTGCAGAGGACTCTCTGCCCACTGTTTGACACCAGCTCGGTGCTGATCAGTAAGAAATTCATATCCGTGTGTACACTTGCAGGAGATATCCGAGGCTGTTCTTCTGGAGCCTTAGCACAAGAGCCAGAAATAAAAATGCTGTGAATTGTGGTCTTTGTCTGAGGACTCCAAGTGATGATGCTGATCTAGGAGCTCCACGCGGAGGGTTAGGTGGCAGCCCTGGGAAGGAGGGAGTATGGGCTCAGAGCCGAGACATAGATCCTGTGTCTGACAGTGCAACAGATGCTGTTACCTGATCTAAGAGAGGTCACCTGCTCCATCTCAGCTTTCACATGTGAGAGTATTTATATGACTTGTGGGAGTGGTGTGAAGACTCATTCACTAATTTTTAACTCTCTGCACAATCCAATATGTTAAAGACTCATAAAATACAGAACAGTTAAGTGAAATATTTCTAAGGAGTGTCACTTCTTTTAAATCTATCTTTATTTAAAAACATCTGATATTGCTTTGAAAACTCTTATGTTTTGAAATGCTACAAAATGTAATGACCCTCAAAAAGAAATAGCAGAATTAAAAATAGATTACCATGATTACATTCTTCAGGTCACATATTAATGTCATGCACTGAATAGAGCAGCTTATATAGATGGTAGATTTATTAGAATACATCTGACTGGTGTTGGATTATCAACAGTTCCTGCCCCATGGCAGATGAGTGGTGAGAACACAGATGTGGGGCATTTCAGGAAATAACCTCTAGTGTGATCTGTTAGTGACCTGGGTTTGTTTTGGTTTATTTTTATGGGATTGGTTGATGGCTGGAAGTGTTGAAGCAGAAATGGAGCTTTTTCCCATCTGCAAATGGGATTTTGTGAACAGATGTGACCATCAATTCAAGCTTTTTATCCTCACTGTCCTCTTTCCTTGACCTCTCTTGTTGGGAGAGGACTCTTATAACACTGTGAAGTGAAGAAAAATAATCCATTTGTTTTCATGTGGCTGTTGCTGTCACTCGTGCTCCTTGGCTCACTCTTTGTATTAGTGATTCTGAATGGCCGATAACTCATCTCAAGTGTATTAATAAACAGGTAGTCTGTTACTGAGCACTTACTTTAAAGGATCAGGTAAAGCAAGACAGCTCAACATTCATGTCTGAAAGATCATATGGAGTACTTCTGTTCTAGTTCATTTTGTCATTTGTTGCCTTATTTTCCATTGCCTTATTTATAAGATTTCGATGCATTGACTTGCAAAGTCACATTAGTGGAATGTCTTTTTGGCGGCTCCTGCTGCTTTGGGTAGGATCCTTCATAGGCAACAGGTGCTTGATGGGTTTCCCACCAAGGAAAACACCCCAGTTCAGTTCCCCCAAAGACATGTGGGTGAGAATTCCCTTACAAATAGGAAAAGCTGACTGTATTTCTGGGGAGCTTTCTAGCCAAAGGTTCATTGGAAAAGTGCATTTTCCCCTTGGGCAGTTAGTTTCCCTGTGTGGATTCAGGGTGGGGGGTAGAAAAAGATAATAATGATAGATTTACTGTACCATCGTTTGTTAAACCGGAGCTTTTAAAGGGAGGTTTTTTTGACAAGGCCCACTTAGGATTAATTTTTTTAATGCATTCTTTCTCTGATAATGTTTGAACAGCGCGTGTGTTCATATTTAAAGCAAACAGCTTGCATCTAATGCGTGCCAGCGCTTTATGCAGGAAGACAAGAAGTGTTAGCCAGCAGCCAGCAAGCCTTTCGTTGGACCTCTGAGCCTGCTGACAGGCACACTTACTCTGCATGTAATTTGAGGAAAGGCATTGTGCCCCCAGTGGCTTGGCTTTGAGTGAAAGATGGAGTTTTGTGCTCTCATTTTGCACTGAGGACGAGCTCACAGATAAATAGGTCACTGTCCACGGAACTATTTTGCTCTAAATCGGTTAGAAGCAACATGACCTTAAGCCTGATCTCCTTGCTCTACAAAGATATTGCCGAATTGTGGCTGCTTCTGAAGAAATGTACAGGTGTGTCTAGTATTTCAAATTTTCTTAGTAGTTTGATTGCAGGTCAGGCAGGAACTTCGCCAGATAACGTTATCCTACTGAGGAAAATGGGATGTGTTTTAGTACAAAGGCAGAAGTTGTATTCTGCTTGTGTGCATTCATGTATAAATATAATTTATTGGTGTGTGTGTGTGTGTGTTCTGTCCTTGTGTAAATTTGCAGTGTATCATTTTATTTGCAGATGTATCTCTCAGTACACCAGATGCATCCACAAAATCTATTCCTGCATTTTACATGGAAGGTACTTTGCTCAGGATTCATTCATGCCATGATTATGGTGATTGAAACAGCTGCTAAAGCTTACAAGGAGAATTTGCTGTTGCAGAGAGCTGTCCTGCTGTTCCCGGTTTACAGTGTGTTTAATTTTCAATTAATTGCATTTGTGTGAATATCAGATACATAATTTCTCTTGATACCTATTGGAGGTAGAGAAAAAGCAACATTTCTTTCACAGGATACAATTTGACATCTCCTGGTTGTTAGTATAGGCGGGTTAATCTAAAATGAATTATTTCTTTAATTCCTTCAGTCAGAGCTTTCTGTAGAAATGTTGTTTCTGTTGAGATATAATGAAATAGTAGAGATATTATTTGCTGTTAATAGTGCTGCTACAGTCATTGCAAAATGAAAGCATGTTTTGTGGAACAGGGACAAGCAGAAATTGCGTCCTTATCTGGTGCCTGAATCTACATTCCCAGTTCTGTTTTCTGCTTTTGGTATGCGTGACTATTGCAGAGGAGACAGAGAGCACCGAGCCCATGGACTGGTGTCTAACCTTCCAAAACTGTTGCTTTTGAAATGTCAGATAAAACAGGTATGTAAAGGGTGGGTCTTCTAAGTAATGGGTGGATCTTCTTACTGATCTTTAATTAGTATTGCTAATTATCAACACGTGAGTCTGCATGCAGTGCAGTGCTTGATTCTACCAGGGGTAATGCTAAAAGGCATGCTGCTTAGGAGGAATAAATGAAAGGTTTAAGAAAGGTGAGGATAAGCAGATGGAAAGGGTGGAGGATTAATCAGCCTGAGCAACTTTTGTTCTTTATGTGCATCCTCATCTGCATCCTGAGAGGGGAGGGGTGGATTTAGGAAACCACTGATTATTGTGGGAGGCAGTGAATGTAGAACCAGGGAGTGTTTTATGTCAAATCATGGTGGTGCAGACGTAACCATGCCAAGAATACTTGTGTAAATTGCCAAGTTTAAAATAGGATGTTTTCATTTGTGTTTGATTGCTGAGAAATAAGTGAGCAAGGCTTTTGTTAGCAACTGCCAAGGCTTGATTCTCATCTGTTGACTTCTTTGTGGGCATGTCCAGTGTGCCAGAGATCACTCCTTTCTGGAGTGCTGTTGAAACATTTTGCTCAAGTGGGCAGAAGGGTTGTCCCTTTCCCTAGCAGTGGTCTTTCCTCTTCCTCCTCAGCTTTGTATGGAATATTTTTGTGCCTACAGTCAGCAGAGAGGAGAAAATGTAAGTGAAGGAGAGGCCTCAGCAAGGCTGACGGTTTTGCACTAAATGATTCTGTAGCTGCCTGTGGGAGATACTGAACCATGTCCATGTCCTGCCTCTGAGCTACATGAAGTAGTTCATATTAGCTGTGCTTTAGAGAGGCATGAGGGGTTTTGTCTTCTAGTGGCATTAGGCAGTAAGCCACAGTGCTTCAAGAACTCTTCATTAACAGCTCTGTCATCTCTGTAGTAAGGATGGGCAGCCAGGTGGGTTATGAATTCAGCAACCCCTTCTTTGTAGGTAATCTGTAGTCAGAGTCCCAAATACTGGAAGTTTACAAGCCAACTGCAAGTAAATATTTTAGCTGAAAACTAGAACACATCTCTAAATAAGCTTCCTTAGTGAACACTTAGCCCCTCTTTCTCTCTCGTAATCACACACATTCCCTTTCAAAACATTCATTTATAGATGTACAGTTACATGAAAAACTGTACTTGTGTAAGAGCACCATAAAATAATATATTGTCTGTTAGAATTATTCTCGCCATCCTGAACTGTTGTTGAAACTATAAAGTCAAGGAAGACCTTACTACCAGGGTCTGCAGTGACTGGACAAGGAGCACCAGTTTTAAATTGAAAGAGGCTAGGCTTGCATGGGCACCCAGAAGAACTTTTGTTTTACCATGAGGATGGCGAGACACTGGAACAGGTTGCCCAGAGAATTTGTGGATGCCCCACCCTGAAAGTATTCAAGGCCAAGTTGGATGGGGCTTTGAACAACTGGTCCATTAGAAAGTGTCCCTGCCTATAGCAGTGTGGTTGGAACCAGATGATCTTGAAGTGCTCTTTCAATCCACCCTTTCTGCGTAACCTTACAACTATTAGCACTGTTATAATTTATTTCAGAATAGACGTGCACAATAAGCTGTTAGATTTTACCATTTTGCTGCTTTATAAAAGCGTTTGGTTTTTTGTAGGTTTTTTTTTTTAAGAGTAAAATTAGTCATTGTCTAAAATCTTACCTTGCTTCCAAAATAACACACAAAAATAGCATTCTGTGTAGTAGAATTGTCGGGTGGTCATATTCATGCAGCTGGTCCTGTGTGTGTTGGACTTTTCAATTAAAGCTTTGGGGCCTGCTTTGAGATACATATTTTTCTGAAGTGGAAGAGTTGAAAGCAGGTGGGTTTGGTGGAGACAAGTCTTTGGTCTGGCTCTCTAAAACATGTCCACTTCAGCTTCTGTGTTTAAGCTGAGTGACTGCATAATTTGTTTTTAAGGCTCACTGAAGATGAGTTCTTTAGCTTGCATGTGGCTCTTCTACACAGAGTTGATCTTTCCATTTTCTATATTTGGAAGACTCCATTTTCTTTGCAAAGCTTTAGTATTTAGAAAGCAAAATTCCTACAATAATTTTCTCAGCGCATTAAATCTTACTAAATGCAGTTGGCAAAATCAAATGTTTTTGTTATTCCATAGAGGCTTGCTTGTTAAAGTACTAAGTGAGACACATCTGGGTCACTTCTCTTCCTATCGCTTGCGTCCTGGCTAGGGGAACATTCTCTGCAGCTCAGTCTTTATCTGGTATTTCTCAATTAAAAAATAAAATAAGTTGCTTTTTGCAAAATCTGCTGCTTGTAGGTGACTGAGTACATCGAATACTTTAGAAGTATTTTTATTCTGTACACTCAGCATGATTTGCAGTATTAGGGAGCTAACAACGCTGAAGTTTTGGCAATATTTAAGTGTGGTTCCTAGCAGTCTGAAACTATCCTGCAAGAACAGAAAAGGGCTTACCAGCAGGCTTGGCTTTCTTCAGGACATCCTGGAAAGATGAGATCAATATTGTTGTTGCAACAGTAAGATCATGCCATCCTCATGAGGTTAATGTTTACATTTCGGTAGTAAGTCCACCTGACACTGTTGCTACTTTATCTCTAAGCCCTTCTTGTGGTTAATACAAATTTATGCTATAATATGGCTGTGTGACATGATTCTAAGCTCTCCTTACTTCTCAGTTGGGAAAGGGATAATAATTGTGACTTGAAATAGCACAAATAATGTGTCTTTCTCACCAAAGCAGTCTAGGTGCACTTGAGCACATACAGAGCAAACACATGGTAAAACAGATTAGATTCTGTAACTGATAACACTTTGAGATTTCTTGCAAAATTGCAATGCATCCCCCCCACACACACACCTTTTGCCTTATTTTAGATTTTCTTCAAGAACAAAGAAACACTAGATTTTGGGCTTGATCCCTAGATTGACTTTCGAATTATTACACCATTTTCTTCTGGTGACAGATTAGCTAGTGTTTAGTCACTCTTGTAAGCCATATCTGATCTTAGAGGTGATCCCTGACAAGCTGTGGACTACAGAGTAGAGTGGGAGTAGGTGTGGCTGATGAAGGAGAGGAGGAGGAAGCTGCAGTATTTGGCACTCATAGTATCCGGTGAATGCATCTATTATACATGAAAGATTGTATTTCCTCTCATGTCTGTGCTTTGGGGTGATGTTATTTTGGCAAAATAAGACGAAGAACTTTGTTGCCTTTTACAAAAGGGGAGGTGGAAGAAGAAACGCAGGCACATACTTTGACGTGTATAATAAGTGGTCAAATCCGGTAATTTTAGAGAAGAGTTTGAAAGAAACTAAAACCTTGGTTGGCTCTCAAAGAATGCTTTTGAGCAGGTATTTAATAATTTGAGTCAAAAAACTGGACCTTTTACACCTCCTGTCATTTTGTGCCAGGCCAACAGCATTGCGTTCGCTGTATACCTCAAAACTTCTTTTTTAAAAGGAAGCGTCAGTGTTCAGTCTCCCTACCTGAAACCAAACCATCATCCACATAATTTTGTAGGCAGTCTTGTGCCAAATCTCCAACTCTCTGGTCTCGAAGAAGAAAGAGGTGGATATTTTTTTCTTTAAATGTGATTGCAGGAGGCAGAAATTATGTAAGTAGGGGGTTCAGTAGGTTTCTGTATAATACAAAGATGTTGGGTTTTGGTTTTTTGTTGTTTGGTTGTTTCCTATCTCTTTGTGCCAGTAACTGGGATGCTGGTAGAGGCAAAGAACTTGCATTTTCTGCTTACTTAGGATATTTTAGCTCACCAGAAACAAACAAGTTGCGAAAGCACTGTTTCGCCTGGGTGATAATTTCCTTCCCAGCTACACTTTAACAGAGAACTATGCTTTGCATGAAAATTTCTGAAGTTTATTCACTCACTTTTCCTGGTCCATCATTTTGATGACGGTGTAGTCAAATGAAATCAGAATGAGCTCTTCCTGAAGGTATTTTGAACTGGTGAGGTTTTAAATCTTACTTTACGAGCACTTGCATCAATTGCTGTCATCAGCCTCATGTGGCTACAAACAGCATGAGGACCTGAGGAACCTCGTCTGCAGCTGTTGTGCCTGAGCATACTGAGCACTGAGCTCGCAGGCATTGCCACTAATCAGCAGTGATTTTTAAAATTCGGTTTTAAAGCTGGAAAGCTCACTCTGCATCTTGAGCAGCTCATTAGTTTTAGGTGGCTTAGAGCAGAAGAGGGCTCTGTGCACCAGCTCTGCTGCTCTGGCCCTTCCTGCTGGGGGCTGCACAAAGGAGCTGACTGTTAGTGGTGGTGGTCGGGGGCGAAGATGAAGAGGGAAGAATGAGGAAATGAAAGATTTGCCTTGGGGCTGAGACAGATGAAGGGACTGCTCTGAAAGTCGTTATCTTGCATTTATAATTACCAGATGGGAGGGTGGTTTAATGAAGAGATTTTTCAAATTAAGACCCCCTTCGTAGAAGGCATTCTACTCTTTGAGAGGGTAAGCTGTTACAGAGGAGAAGCAAAACAAAACTGGTTAAGAAAAATACACTATTTCTTCAATTTAAGGCATGAATTTCATAGAGAAGCCATAGACAAGTTTTCATGAAAATCTTAACGACTCAGCAAGAAAGAGGAGGAAGAACAATTATTTGTCATTATATTTCTGGTGTGCTACTGGGATCTGTGCTGAAAGGTGTTAACTGTGTCCGGATGTGTACAAATAGGTTGGCTTTCAAGCTGGTATGAAGTAATGGCCATAGAATTTCCTGCAGAGCTGCTCCAAGGGTGGTGTAATTCCAGCTGGCTTGCTGGGAATTGTATTAAGCCATTACAGGAGGCTCACGAGTCATGTCAGGAGACTTCCTTGTGTGTAACGTGGGTACAGTCAGTTCAGAGTCCACTCTAGTGTTGTCTTCAGTGAAAATGGGTTTGCTTCAGCATGTCAGACAAACTCCAAATGATGGTGAGTTTTAGTTTGATCGGAAAAGAAAGAGGAGCTTTTTATCAATAAGGGAAATTCTTGGCTGCAGTGACATTGATCGTTTTCTCAGATCCCAGGTTCTTCAGGGCTTGCTGGCACCAGGTAATTCAAGCACAAGTTATCTTTGTGCCCTCGTGCTTAAATCTGTCATCCTGCTTCATCTGAAATGCAGTCAGGTGCCTCTGATGGGATGGGGTCAGGCCCCTCTAAGCTGTCATCCTTTATCATTGAGACAGGACTATCAAAGCAAGATTTAAATTGAACTGAATTGAAGATGATATAGCTCGAAGATTGTGGTTCACATTTTTAGTGAGAAAGACTTTCTTCGTAATAAGAAGCATATATTTAACTGATTCCTTTATGTTAGCACGATGACACTTTTGCCCTCTTCAGCACTTATAATCTGAATACTAGATAAATTGGGGGGGTGGGGGTTAAAGAACCTCCAGTTGTCAACTTAGAAAAAAATCTTTGCACATTCCCAGCTATTTGATCTGTTGGGGTTTAAAAAATAGTAATAAAAAAGCAGTACTAACTTTAGAGAACCTTACTTTGCTGTTCATTATCACCTACAATATCAGATGCACTATAATTGCCATGGGCTTTCTTTTAAGCTTCGTAAATGAGCCCCTCAAGAAAGAAAGGGTATTCAGGCTTGTTTTGATATGACCAACTTTTTTCAGCAATGAATTTTGGGTACGGTAAAACAGACAGACTCTTAGGTTTCTGCTTTGAAAAGACTGTGTAAAGCACTAAAGGTAGAATAGGGAAAGTAACAGGCTATGTGATTCTTAATCTATTCATGTGCAAGTGGAACTTGATCCTGTAAAAAATCCTTAGAAAACAGTGACCAGATTTTCAGTAATTCTGTATTTTCATGTGCACTTAATTAGCTTTAGAAAAATGGAAATTGTCCCTAAAGAATGTAGCAGGTGGCAGGTTCTCTATTTAAAGAATATTTCCAAGAAAATATTTTCCCCAAAGGCCATGAGAGTAAGGAGTGTGTGCTCTCACAGTCTATTTAGCATGTGTGCCTTTTGTTGCCTTATCCTGTTAAAGAAATAGCATATTCAAGTAAGGATGGAAAACCTTAAAGTGAAATCAGATTGAACCCCAAACAAACTGTGATGAGCTCTCTTTTCCAAAGGAGTGTTAAATGTCAAGGAAATGGAGCAGAGCAATGAGTTTTTACAATTGCATGTCCTCTGAAGGAAAACAAGATATTGAAGAGGGATTTCTGGCTAAATCTATGGGCAGTGATAGTGGGTTCAAGTGTGTCCAGTTGAGCTGCTGGATGTGACCTGTTCGGCAATTCAAAGAGTTGCATTTCCTTCTTTTGCGCTGCTAATTTTTATCCTGGGTGTTTCAAAATTTTGAAGATCAGCTATGACTTTATTGCATATTTGGCTTTTAGAAGTGTGTCTTGAAACTGAATCAGCAAGAGCAAGATGAGATGTGCTTTGGTGGAGGGAAGTGCGGCAGGAAGGGCGGTTTAGCGTCTGTCAATGGACATGCTGTGCTCTTCTCCAGTTGCAAACAGATGGGCTCTTAAATTTGAGTTTAAACTGAGCTTAAAACCAGGGGGAGGAAGATACTGTCTTTTCAGTGAAGCAGTATTTATGGGGCTGACCTGTAGAGGCAGCAAAAGCAGCTGCTCCTATCAGAGGGAACACTGCAGCAATCAAATCTAGATTTGGGTATTCACATGGCAACTGTCCGAACTGCAGTGGGATTGGCCACAGGGATACATGAGGAAATAATGATCCTTATGTAATGATACCTAAAGAGTTTCTCCTCCTTGGGTAAGTCTTGCCTCCTTCGGTGTTGTGTCTTATATATTTACTTACGTATACAAAATTCAACTATTTTACTACATGCTTAAGGTGCAGTGCTATGCAATAATGAAAATTATGTCTGCCTGTGACTTTAGGCAGGATGGCATTTTATAGACTGATGATATTATTTTCCCTTTTCCCATCTCCCACCAAAAAATAGGCATTGATTCTGTAATAGTTTTTATTCCGTTCTTGGCCCACCTGCAGCTATTGGTTTACAGAATCAGGGCTGTTCAGATTTTTAAACACTGCTGCAGGAGGGCTCCTTGTATTATAAAGCACAGACAGCAAAAATGAAATCTAAAATCCTTTTTCCTTTGAGGAAGTGGGGTATCGCTCTTCTGGAAATTACTTGGCCATCTGAGATTGGACTTTTGAAAGAGCTGTGTTCAATGTTCTGTTGAAAACATTAAAATGGTGACATAACTGAAGGTCTGGGTGAATTATGACTTGACAGTTAAAAGTATCCACTTATGGATTTGACAGCATGGTATGCAGAGGTCTTCTGATCAGGCAGCAATTTGCCGGATGCAGGAAAATAGCTCTGATCAGAGTGTGACCTTGAAAGTGGTCATGGGTCTTCCTCTGCCCAACAGGATGACAGAGAACAGAGAAGTTCTGTTTCACAGTATAAGTTGTTGCTTATCTGGAAGAAGTAACTGAAAGTGGCTTTTTTACTCTTCTCATATAATTGCAGTTCTCAGAATTTTACATATGTGAGAATTCCTGATAGAAGTGAGTGTCTGTCTGCTCATGATCTAGCATTTGAAAGACCTCAGTGACAGCAAGTATTTGAGGGCCAGAGCTCTACTTCAGCCTGTACTTCAGTGCAGGTGACACTTATCTTTACACCAGTTTTAGGTTTTTACTTACTTTTCCTGAGCACATTCACAGCTCTGAGTGTCAGAGCCTATCTTAATGGCATTTCAATGTACATTAAAACCCAAAACTTTAATGTCAGTACAATGTCAGCTTAAAGGAAATGTTGACAACCAAATAAAGTTATCTCTTCTCTACTTTTCAGTGAGGCTAGTATGTGGAACAATTACTTTTTGGGAATTGCAAAAGTGTAAAACTTCTTGTTTCCTTGTGAGAGATGAGATCGTAGTTTATGAATGAAGCAACTCTGTCTTGCAGTCTTTGTCATGATCAGTGAAGCTCTGGTTTCTGCGTGACCTCTGGAAACATGCTGTGGGAAATGCCTCTGCTGAAACACTGGGACAGAAAACCAAGGATTGGGAAAGCAGTATGGTTGTCATTAGGCTGAAGTGGAAGGGCTGAGATAAAAGCTTAAGCATTGCTTTTCAGTGTTGAGGTAGAATGTGTGTCTGTGTGTGTGCGTCTGTTTCTAAGGGGAGGATGTTCTTTCAAGACAGTTCTATCTATCTTATTTAATGCTGTTATCTTGGGGTATTTGAATCTAGAAGACAGGCTAGAGAAATCGTAAGTTTCCTGGTTTTGTTTGAATTGAGAAGAGATTAATAAAAATTGAATTCAATATGTAAAAATCCCACTGTTTAACATCATTGCTGAGAAATATTACTTCTACAGTGTTTTGTTCAGTGACAGTTCTGTACTGCTTCTAAATGTCAGTAAATGTAAATCCTCTTTTATTAGTGTGCTATTCAAAGAAAAGTTTGCCCTTGGCAAACACTTGAAAGACTCCAAAGGTTTTCACGTATTTTTCAAAAGTTAGACAGTTTTCTGAGTGTTTGTGATCTAGGGATAATTTTTTTAAATGTCTGCTGTGAAATTCTACAAAAAATGACTTTTCAATGCATTTTTTTTTTCTCTCCACAGATGAAATCATGCACCAGGATATCATTCCCCTCTATGCCGCAGATATTCAGGACCAATTAAAGAAGCAATTTGCTTATCTGTCAGGTAAGATTATGGTTTTCCCTCCTCTATATGTTGCTTAGATGCACGGTTTTGCCTGCTGCCCTTTCACAGTCTCTGAGGTCTCTTACATGAGAAATTAATGAGTAACTCAAAATGCAGGCTATCAAGACTTGGTTTTTAAGGATTTATTAAAAGTTTTTTTTAAAGTATAATAGAAATTTTTAAATGATAGGCAATTTTCCAGTTAACTGGAGATTGCAGCATGGATGCTCTGGTGGTTGCTGAGGTCTTGCAGTCTCCAGCTCACAGCCCCAGCTGCTGCAGGCTCTCCTGTCATGGTTGATACTGAAGCCCAAGCTGACACCTTAATCTTGACCAAAGTGGTGGAGCAAGCACCACGGTGCCATGTTCCCCCACAGCCTCAGTGCTGGGGTCAGACAAGGGTAGCATCGAGTTCTGGACAGGATTTTTGGCTTGGTATCACTGACTGCCTTCTGCAAGGGAGCCTGCTTTTGGGTACAAGGCCATCTCCAAAAGCAGCACAGCCCCTTTCACACAGCACAGAGTCTTTGTCCCTGGGTCACCTGTGCCCGGTAGGTGATGGGGACCTGTGTTAGTGCCATGCAAGTGTTGGTTGCTGAGCTTGGTCCATTTCCATGCTGAGCCCATGGCTGGCTGATAATGGGCAAAGGGAGGTGGTGCCTTTGCTCTCTGATCAGGCTGTGTGGAAAGTGTCTGATAAACTCCTAAGTGTGTTCTTCTGTAAAACTGTAAAAGCTCTTGCAGGTATGTGGCAGCAAAGTTGCTGGAGTTATGACCCTGTCCTGCCCTCCCTCTGGTACACAGAAAGGGAGAGAGAGCATCAGTGGTTTTGCAGAGCTGCCCTGAATCCTCCATCATAAAGGAAATTTACCTCTCTTGAGCTGCAGCTGGACTCTGTGACTGTTCCCTCTCCCTCTGAATCCTGTCCTGCATCAAATCAAGAGACACAGGAGAATGAAACAATGTACTGCTTTGCTTGGCAAGAGCTCACTGAAACTTGTTGTACTCATAGTTAACTATTAATTATGATTTATTTCTGACACACAAGCTAAACTGTGGGTCTGCAATAATGACTGTGTTTTCTATGGGGTGGTAGTAGCACTTGGAAAATATTTTTTTATGAAGTTGGCAGCTCACACTTCATTTGAGATTATAGTGTTTAAGCCACAATTCTTCTCTGGAAGTTTATTTTTTTGACTTTCCAAGCTCATTCTTATCTATGGGCAGAAAATGTCTCATAAGAGTGTTATGCAAGAATCAGCCCATCTGTGAAACTAAGTACGGTTTATATTTTGCCCCTCTAAAGAGAGGGGGAAGACTGGTGACCATGCTAGACAAGTTGTTGAGTTCACAAATCCACATGTCTTCAGCACTCAATAAATCCACCCGGCAGTGGAGCTTAGTAAGAGCAGCCATTCCTCATTCTATTTTCTTCTATTTATTCACCCTCATGTCAACTAGAATTTTGTTTTATTTTCCTCAAACAGTAGGTCAGGTGCATTACTGTGACCAGATTCTCTGCTGTATTTTATTATTCTCAGGCAATTTGAGTGTTACCAAATAGTGGTGTTACAGGTTCTGTGAATGAAGGAACAGAGCCAATGTTTTGATACTTGATTTATGTATAATTTGTTTGTTGTTACAGTTGAGCTTGAGGGGCTTTGCTCCAAGGCCATTTAAGACATTCCCAGTGTCTGTGAATGGGACTTTTTTGCTTATTGCTAAGTTGCCTTGGAAATAGAATCTTAGGACATGGCATAAAACTCTTTAAAATGAAAGTCCACAGATTTCTAATGCCTTTGGTAAAATAGTGTGTTTGCTGGTATTGCTGAATGTCTTAGGCACGTTTCTGATTTTAGTTGTTGGCTTTTTAACAGCAAGTCAACATGTACTTGAGAATTGCTTTAGTTTCTCTAATAGGATGTATCTAGGTCTCATGGGACACTTGCTGGAATAGCGAATGAAACAGTCTGCTTCTGTGGCTAAAGGCTGTAGCCCTTCCCGAGCTGCTCTCTGTGGTTTGGTCTAAATCGGGGTCACTTCTTACTCGTGTCCCTCATTGTGCTAGATTGTAATGGGAATGCTAGAGGGACATCCAAATTAAACTTGAAATGAAACAAAATAAGGCAAAAACTTCCACTAATGCTTCAGTTTGTCAGTAAATATAACAAAGTGCAATGAAATCAAGGTGCTAGCTACTCCTACAGACTCGCTCTTGCTCAGCAGCAAGTATGCAGTCAAGTGTTCAGCTTAAATCTAATGATGGGGCAAGCTGTGGATGAAGTTTCTAATTAGTCATTCACACAGGAAGTTTATAAACCCCGAAGTTAATATTTTACCTCAGGCACAGTTCATTACTTTTTGCTTGGGAGTTTTTTCTCTCTGTGGAACAAGGTCCTTATCTTCGCTAGAATTTTTACTCTTTTGTGGTTGCTAGGTTATACTAAGTGTTGTGTCTACATGGTTCAGTGTTTCACCTCTTTTACCTTTGCTTTCTTTAGTTACTATTCAAGCAACCACTCTTTCTTCTGCATTGAAAAGGGTCTTCTGCCTTTTTTTTTGTTTGTTTTTGTTTTCTATCCCATGAAGGACAGTGTAAGGTCCATTTAAAAGTCTCTGGAAAATGTATTCCTTATGTATTCCTTATGTATTCCTCACAGTCTTTCATTCATATTTTGTATTTTGTTTCACAAGTATCCTCTCTTTCCATGATTGCTGTGTGACTTTCATACCCCTTGTGTCTATCTGCCATCACAGTGTGCAGATGTGTTAAAATAAATGTAGCTGAAGAAGAATGTACAGACACCTGTGGATGTTGATATGCATCTTAAATCATTCAAGCTACATGGTGTGCAAATGAGACTCTTGGGCACCATGAGTACTGAACCAGTTATATCAACTCCACTTCCTTTGAATGCCTATTTATGCATTGAACAACTTCAAAGTATTTCAATTAATGGAAATACAAATATGAGTTCCTGCTATTTGCAGTTCTCTCCATTGATTCCTAGTTATTTTTCCTGCCATTGAAAAATTTAGCTTTCAAAATCTTCTAGCTTTGATTTATAGATATAAACATATATGCTTATACCTTTATCATTCTAAATAGTAAGCTTCTCACTTTCTGTAACTTTATTTACTTCAATGTCCTCTTGCTCTCCTCTATGGCAATGACCTCACAACTCCTCACAGGTCAAACCATTCCCTTTGAAATAGCTCTGGCTGCTGAGTCTGTAAAATTATGTTTGAGAATTTCTGAGTGGATCCTGTACCACATACTTTGCAACAGTTAGTTAAAACTATCAGCCTGATTTTTGTTGCTGATATAATATAGACCATGTCTATGTTGTGTATGGACAGTGGAAGAGATATTACTTTGCCTTAAGGTGTAAGCTTAACTATTGTTTTTAATTCACTGTGCTAAATCTACTGCCTGTAGAGATTTAAAAAAAAGAAACAAAAAACCCCCCCAAAAATGTAACAAAGAAAAAGAGAAAGGGAAAAAGAAAAAGTGAATCCTTGACTAAGATATTTTTAGTTCAAATATGTTTATATGCAAATTTAATTACTGCAATCCAATTTTTAAGCCAATATACTTGTTGCTGATTAGCCTGGGCAAAATGCAGCTTGTGGAGTTACACAAGTTAAAACTTCCCTCTCATTTCAAGAAAAGAGCATTCTCATAAATTCCTCTTGAATCTGTTTTTCTTTGCATAAGCTTTTATCCACTTCCTCACTGAAGTGTACATATAATTTCAAATACTGAGTTCTTCAGTTAAGTATATTATGCAAGCAGAAAGGAGAATTTCCTTATCAGAAATGCACAAGTATAATAGCTGAACCACTGCAGTAGTAAAAAAAAAAAGCCTGAAATAAGCCTTTCTTTCAGTCATGTGAGGACTTCACTTTTTACATGACTGCAAACAAGATTACTTTTAAGCAGGGTTTTGAACTGAAGTTGTAGATCTGAGCCATTCAGCAAGGATAATGTTCTTGGATCTTGTGTGTGCACATTGATCAACACGGAGATAATATTTTTTCTTATAGTCCAGATACTATTTCATTTGCATTATAGAATCAGGCCAGAAGACTCTTTGCTCTGCCATCTAATTCTATCCAGCTACTTGCTTCCTTTTTGTGGGGGTGGTCAGAGCACTTTCGACTATACCTTTTCTAATGCAAACAGGAGCAGACTAGTTAGGGAAACATTACAAAATAATCTCCTACTCATCCTTCCTGGAAATAAGTCTGAGCAATTTCTTTGCAGCTGCCAAATTCTTCTGTCCATACAAAACCCCAAACAACTAGCATGTCTTTCACAGGGTTGTGAAGAATTACCCTTTTCTCTGTGTTTGTGTGTGCTTGTACACTTGTGTGTGTGGTTTTTAGCAGCTGTACAATTCACAAGTTTTGTAATTCTCCCTGACAATGCTTTTTTAAAATTAAAACAATACTAATTATGTCTCATTTGAGATTACTCTTAGACACCAAGTACTAACATGCCTCTTGATTAGAATTTCCGTAGAATACTGTGCAATTTCCTTGGGTTAGCCCTTCTCCATCACCCAACCTGCTTAATAATAATTTAAAAAAAAAACAAATACAGAAGAGATAGCAACTGTGATGGGAAAAGTTAGATGTAGCAGAATATAAAGAATAAGTGCTAAATCATCTGAACTTAAGGGAAACTTTACTAGTCCCATCATGGTTTTCCATGGATATTTTTTCTATTGTTTTCATCCACAAGACCATGATGCTCTGAGTACACCTAATTTTAGCAGTTGGTGCTATTGCTGGTGTTAATTGTGTTCAAAAGTTAGGAACATAAGTGCAATTTTCTAAGCACAGTTAAGTCGTTTTGCTGCCTAACCTGTGGAGCTAGTACAATTCAGTGTTTTTAAAATGTTTCTCCTAATCACAGGGTTGGTGCTATTGTAAAAACTGACTTTAGACCAAGGCTCATTGATCTGTTTAGAAGAGCTCCACCTAACAGGGCTTTGCTAGAATTGTAGACCCTTATCCACTGAAAAAAAATCCATTTTATGGAGGCAATTTGTGTTTTGTTTGATACTAAATCCGTTAAAGAAGTTTCATATGAATGGGCTACAAAAGTCATGTGTAAGTTAATAATAAAATTTTCCTTTAATGAATGCTCCTGGAAGCAGGGTGGAAGCAGATCTGTTTAATTTGAAGTGGTGTGGAGTTTTTATTTTATTTAATTTCTGACATCAGCTTCAGTACTCTTTACTTCTATGGTGTTTCCATTTATAGCCTGGAAAGTAATAATCCTCTCACTTGCAGAAGGTTTCTCACAACTGCATTTTATGAGACAGGTCTCAAGCAATTCTTGGGAATTGTTTCAGGTAAAATGGCTGCAGATTGATTGCACCCACTTAAGAACTGATGCATTCTCTTCTGCTTTTTTCAATTAATGAAAACTAAAGCTGGCACTCAAGTGGCCTTTGTTTAATATATCATAAAGAAATGACGCTGAGTGTTTTTCAGCATTTTCCTAGAATCACAGAAGGGATTGGGTTGGCAGAGGCCTTTAAAAATCATCTAGGATGTCCCTACCCTGCCATGGGTAAAGGCATCTTTCACTAGATCAATTCAATCTCACATTTGCATAATCAGATCAGTGTTTACAATTTTTTAAACAAAAATAAGGGGATTTGTTATACCTTCAGAAATTTATGTTAAAAAAAAAAGGCTAAGATTAGACAAAGAAAAGGCTTTTGATGTTCTCAGATACTTGGTCGTCTTAAAAACGCATGAAACTCTTAATTCCAGTTGTGCAGGTCAGTGCGTCCCGGTGTAAGACTAGAAATAGGAGAGTGGACTCGTGTGTGCCACTGTGGACAGAACTTGTCCAGCAAATCAGTTAAGGCTGTTCAACAGCTGTAGCTGGAACTTCAGGACTCTGAGCTAGAGGGGAATGTGAAAGAGGTGATTTTCCAATGGTTAGGACTGAGGTAGTTAGACATAGTCACTTAACCAACGGACATGAATTTATTCAAATATTGCAGTTAAATTACTAAGTTTTTGTACGGTGATTAAAATTCCAATAACTTTTTTTAAAAATTACTCTCTACATAATGAATTATTTTCTTCAGTTGTAACACTCACAAGATTCGTATCTGTGTCTTTTTTTCTTTCGGTTGTTTTTTTGTAATCAGATGTATATAATTCTGAAGTGCAGGAAGATTATTATATGAATTGGTTTTAATAAGATACTGAAATTTTTGCCTTAAACCTGTATTTCAAAAAGGATAAGAGAAGTGAAATTGTTCGTGTTTTGTCTCTTAAATGCTTTCCCTCTCACTAGAACCGAAATCAACAACAACAATAAAACCCATCTTACATTCCTAAACTTTCTTTTTATCTCCTCCCCCTAAATTCTGTGGCTTGATTTACTTCTGGATGAAGAGAAGAAAATCACATTTTACCCAGCTAATTTAATAAACTGTGTAATGCTGCTTTTGTAGAGGTGAAGCAAAAATGAGGAAGAAAAGAATGATTCTGAATAAAGGAAAAAATAATTTCTTGCTGCATCAGGTTCAGTAAGAAATAAAGGACACTTTAAAATGTGAACTCACTAGTTTTTGTATTGCTTAATGCAAACACAATTAATATGTAGGTTTTTTACTTTGCTTTATTTCCCATGCCATTTTTGTAAGTTGCTGTGACAAATGCTCATTTTAAGGAGTGACTGCTTTGGCTAGGGTGACCTGTCTCCCCTTGATGGCCATGTATTTGAAGTTGCAATATAGAGAGCAGCTTCTCTAAGTCAGTATTGTTAAAGCTGAAATTTTACAGAACTTATTATGTGTATCATTTCAGGTAACTCTGCCCTAAGCTCCCTTGAGCAGCAGAGTTCTGACAAGGAAAAGCATTTGAGGAGCATTTGAAGGTATATGTGTGCTCAAGTGTCCCGGCAGGGAAACACCAAAGGAAAAGATAATCAGCGAATAACAGCCTTCTGAGAGCTCAAGTCAGGGCAGAGTCATCTCCACCCAAGATAACCACAGATGACTGTACTAGAAACTGAAAATTAATAAGCAGTGTCAAGGCAGGATGGCTCTATTTGCCCTTGACAATTGGTGGTGGTCTGGGAACTTCCTGAAGGTCGTAGTCCAGACTTCTGCTTTTAGGACATGTCCTGCAAGTCTATTGTTCTTCTTTTGTTTCATATGTCCTATTTATAGAAATTAAGTAGAACAAAGCGAGTAACCAATGAAGATAGCACAAATAATGTATGATTGTGCCTGAAAATAGATATTCTAGAGAGAGCAGAGCACCTCATAAGCAACAGAAATAATCATTGTCATGCTTTTAACAAGAGAGGAAAATGCTTTAGTCCTAAGAGCCTGGGTAGGACAAAAAACAATAGAATCAAAATTGGTCTTAACTTATATTTGTAATGTGAATATTTGTATAGCTAAAATTAGCTGCCTTGATTCAGTGTTGCCGTGTTTGGATGTGTCATAAAGATCATGTTTCCAAACTTGTGATATTTGCATAATAGTTGCATTTTTTTGTGGGTTAAATACATTCAGGCACATTATTTTCTCATGTATCTTGATTTCAAGTGCTTCACAGTGACAAGATGCTGTCTGTAAGCTGGTAAATGGAAGGCCGATCCACCACAAATTAACATAAAGATACTGTTTGAGCTCTTCTAATTACATGTGGTTTGGAGGGAAGTTGTGATTCCTTTTATCAAAAGAATCTGAGGTCAAGCATTTCTTCTTCTGGTGAGGTTAGATGCAAAGGCACTGGAAGTGGGTAGTAATCCTCCCAAATCACTGTTACTCTCAAATGGATGTTAATACAGTTTAATGCTGATTTCTGAACAATTATCAAATTTCAAGGCTGGGAAAAAATATCCTTGTTATTTTACAACAATAATTTTTCATTGTTTTTCTTCTGTTTTTGAACTGTGAAGCAAAGGTGACTTCCCAGCAATGTGTCCCTGCCTCCCCTGAACACTTAACTTCATGCCGGTGCTAGGGCTCAGCAAGCTCCTTGTCCTACCTGTCTTTATGAATAAATACTTGCTAAAGACACATTAAAACATTAACAGTGCCTTTGAAAAGAAATAATTACATTTTGCATGTAAGAATGTGCGTGAAGTGCATTAAGAAGCATTGTGTCTGTGAATTCCACCCAGTGGTGCGAATGCCAGGAAAGATACATATAATGGTATCTATTATCAGCAGCTGTACTGTAGTGTAGGTGTTCAGCTCTGCTTTACCTTCTGTACCTAATCTGGGAATGGGAAGTCTCATTTGAAACGCCTACACCTCTTTCTTCTAATGTTCTGTCCCTTCTGTTTCCCCATCCTGGAGGCAGAGCAGCCAACTGAGCAGGGTACGGGGGTGTTGCATGAATGAGTTCAAACTAGTTAGAAGGTTGAGTTCAGTTCAAGATGGGGATTCGCCTACATAAGTCTGAATTAACTTTTGTGCTTCAAAATTAGTTGATTTCTTTCTCCCCATTGGTTCTGCTTACATGCAGTTGGTATTTATCAGGAGAAAGGTGCACTGCCATCTGGTGTCTGAACTGTTCACAGGAGCCAAGGCGTTTGTCCAGAAAAAATCGAATGTGGTGAATGTGGTGTAACAAATCCCTTTCTATAAAATTTCCTAAGCACTGATGAAGAGAGAGACTGGTCAGAATAAACTGTCCACATATGAACCCGACCAGGAAGAAAAAAAAAAAAAAGGAACAAATACAGTTGTTTCATTACTGGGAAATTTCAGTCTAGGTGAAGAGACTTGCATGTAAACACACTGCTTCTTTTGTAGGTGGAAGAGGGGGAGATGGCTGCCCTGTTATCACCTTTCCAGACTATCCAGCTTTCAGCGAGATCCCTGAAAAAGAGTTTCAGAATGTCCTGACCTACCTGACAAGCATTCCAAGGTGAGTACCTGTCTAGAGGAAGATGACCTTTTACCTGCTAAGACACTTTTCACATTTGGTCCCTTACATATGGTATAAAAGTCAGCCTTGATATTTAGTTAAAGGAAAATGCTTGATATTTAATTAAAGGAAAATGAAGCTTATGGTGTGGTGTCAGTAAGTGCTGGTTAGTGACAGCTGTCTAAGGTAGTTGTTAGATTAATTATGTAGTGCTATTTATATTTAATCAGAAAATTACGTCCTGGTGTGTATGGCTACAGAGTCCATGATGGACATTGTCCTCTCATGTCTTCACTATATCTTAGAATGCAATATTCAGTGTTTTAATAGAAAACATGGATAATTTTGTCACAACATGCTAATTCCTGCGTGCTGCTCAGGATATTACTCAGGGAGGGAATACTCTGTAGCTACATACAGAGGTTTGCCCTCACCACGTGAGCTGTTTTCCTGGCTTAGCTGAATGTATAGTGTCTGCAGCCTTCCAGAGCTTTGATTGAGGGTGAGAAGCAGGCCCAGGGATTAATTCTGACTCTCTTAGAGAGCACAGTAGTATTATCAATGGGCTGCTCAAGAAACATCGTGATTTTTGTTGGCAGTCTGTTAAGGAACCAAATAGTGGGCTCAAAATCCTGATGGAGGTGAGGAAGGCAAGGAGCAGAATAAAGTACATACCTTAGACTACAAGAGAGCAGGGTTTGGGCTTGTGCAGGGAACTGATAGGTGGGGTACAAAGGAAGGCAGTTCTGAGGTGTAAATCTGCTGCAGAAGGCTGCCAAGTTTTGAAGGACAGCATTCTCCAAGTACAAGAACGGTACATCCTGGAATGTGAACAGACGTAACAGGAGACTGACCCACTGTCTGAAAGTGAACTTCTGACTGAGCTGCACTACAAAGGCAGCATACAGGAGGTGAAAGCAGGGACAGGCGACAAATGAAGAACGTAGATACGTTGTCCAAACATGTAGGGATGGCGTCAGAAAAGTCAAAGCACACCTGGAACTGAGGGACAAGAAAAGAAGGACATCAAGGACCACTCGGAAAAACTTCTGGTGCTTTAGCAGTAGAGGAATAAACAAGGAAAGTGTGGACTTGTGCTGAATGGATTGGGCCGGCCAGTAGCAGCAGCACAGATGAAGCTGAGACACTTGAGTTCTTCACTTCAGTTGTCTCTGACAGTGTCTCCTAGGCCTATGACTTCAGAGAGAGAGTTCAAGGAGGAGAATGACAAGTAATGGCTGAGGACAAAATCAAGCAGCTCTTGAGAAATCTTGACCCAAATCTAGTGTGTGGGATAAGATGAGCTGCATTGAGAGCAATGAGGATGCTGACCAGTGCCATAGTAAGGTTGCTCTCTATAACCTTTGAAAGGTTTTTGAGATAATAGGTAAACCATGATGGCCAAAGAAAGATAAATACTGGATTCATGTTCAGGAACGATAAGAATAGTGATCTGAAGAGCTACAGGCTGGTCAGGCTTATACTGATCTGTGAGAAAATTATGAAGTGAGTCTTCTTAAAACACAGTTTTGGGCACATAAAAGAAGAAGGTGATGGGGAGCAGCCAGCATGAATTAAACAACAGTAATTGTGCTTGACCAGCCTATTTCTGTGATGACGATACTGGATGCATCAATGAGACAAAGCTGCGCGTGTCTTTTGCCTCACCCTAAGCAAGACGTTCAACTTAGTCTCCCCCAGCACTCTTCTATCCACTTTGAGTTGTTACATTTTGGCAGATGGGCTGCTGGGTGGGTAAGAAAGCGCTTGGGTTATTTGGCTCAAAGAGGAGTGTTTCATGGCTCATGTTTTATCTGGAGACAAGAGTTCCTCAGGGAACCGTATGCAGCCCTGCTGTCTGATGTCCTTGGCAAGGATCTGGAGTAGGAGATGGAGTGCATTCTCATGAAGATGTAACCAGCCCTCCTTGTTGTACTTCTCAATCCCTAGATTACCAGGGAATGAAGCTCTGAAGCTGAAAGCCAACTTTTGCATTTTCTTTGTCGTTGTGGTGGTTAGACTGCATGGTGCTAAGCATCCCTTGATCGTATCTTGGGTACTGTTTCTGCAAATGATTATATATCAAATTCACATCTGCTTCTCCTTTTGAAAGTCCTTGGTGGTGCACTTCATGGTGGCCCATTGAACTTCTGCACAGACTGGGGTCCATGTGAGAAATTCTGATCAGAAGAAACAGCATCTGGTGCAGGGGGGGAGCACTGAGAGCATCCCAGCATGCCAGTTTGATAAGAGCAGATTTTAACTAATTAAAAGCCTGGGAGCAGATTTTCTGGAGGTTTTTGTGTCAGTTGCTCCTACCTGACAACAATTATTCTGAGTATTGAGCCAGAAGTCATCATTCCTTAAATCTGGCTGTTCTTCTGTGATTTTCTTGTTTCTTTAATTTGTAAGTATTTAGAAAGAGATGAGTGGTTTTTGTAAACAAATATACCCCAGCTGTCTAGTTATTAAGAGTAAGGTAACTACTGTGAATATAACAGTTCTCTAGGTTTAAGGTGATGACAATTCAGTTTCAAATCTTGTAAAAATAATGCTATTGTTAAGATACTGATAAATGTGCAACCATTTTGTGTCTGAGAATCGATAGAATCTCAAAGGGCTTATTAAGAGTAAGGTAACTACTGTGAATATAACAGTTCTCTAGGTTTAAGGTGATGACAATTCAGTTTCAAATCTTGTAAAAATAATGCTATTGTTAAGATACTGATAAATGTGCAACCATTTTGTGTCTGAGAATCGATAGAATCTCAAAGGGCTTACAACATTGCTGATATCTTTGCTAGCAATGTTAGAAGCTTACTGTGTAAAATTGTGTTAGTGAGCCCTTGTGCAGGTTTATAGGAATGAAAAACTACAAAAAAGACATTAGCCAGATGCCAGCATACATCCCCTTATGAAGTATGTTTTGGTATTGATATGTTATATATATTGATACGTGTATAACCCTGAGAGGGGCAATGCTGCAGTTGTTCTTGAATTGGGATATTTCTAGTGCTCTTAAAGGTGTTGTAAGGTGGCATTTTTCCTGCAGTCTTAGTGTTCAAATACTCTTTTGGGTGCTTTGGAAGCTGCTTTTGAGGGAAGTAGAGGCAGTTAGTTTTTTAGTTAGTAAATTGATTAAAGAGGTGTAAGGAGTACAGATTTACAGAAAGGATGGAAATGCAGCCCACAGCTTTTACGCATGGACTGCTCTCCCAGGTTATTGTCATTTAGTTTATCAGATATATAACTCTGTCTTTTGGCTGTTCCGACAGACTAAGGGGAAGTGGACTTTTCTAAGAGAACAGACATGTCTGGAGCCATCATAGTTCCTCAGAAAACTACTTGTGCTACTTGGCCCTGTACAAGATCACAGCAAGGGTTTGGCAGCAGTAACTCAAACCTCATTGTCTCACTGCCTGCAGTTGCATGTTAAGGGAAATGATATTTCATGGGGATGACAGTAAGGAGCTACGAAGAGCCTCATAAGAGAGGACCTTTCTGTGCTCTGCAGTAGAGTTCACCCAACATTGTATTTACTGGTATAATAAATCTTAGCAGTGACTTCAGGTTTTCAACATCTGTCCCCAAGTGAAAGAAGGCTAGCTTAGGACTTCGTTGAAAGAGGAAAAACTGAAATCTCTCAACCTACCTTTTCATTCCTGCTAATTTTACAGATAAATGTGACCTTGTCACCTCTTACTATGTCCTTGTTCTGTATTACCTAAACACTGGGTTTCACAAGTTTTTTCTGCATAAACTTCCTCTTGTCTTTTTCACAGTAAACTTTAATCATGAAACATTAAATATCTCATGGGGTAACCTTGCATTTAGGAATAGAAGTATTAAAAGTTGCATATTATCAACTTAGATGGTCACAGAGTAGAATAGTGTAAATAGTAGAGTTACAAGCATGTGCTTAGATGTGTAAATGCCTGATACATGAGGATGTTAAGAAAGGATACGGTGGAAAGGGAATACCTCATCTCAGTTTAAAGATACTCAGTTAACCTTGGTGCAACTGTATATCATTACGCAGAGAGCCGAACCATATTCTTCAGGTGGGTGTTGTTAATGTTGCAAGGTAAATTCGTGCTCTGTAGATGGCTGGATAAAATACAATGTCTAACATATGGTTTGTAGTAATCTCAAAATAATCAGTACAGATTGTTGACATGGTGTGTGACAACAGTCATGTACCGTGTGTACTGAAAGATCCCTGCTTTGTCAGGAGAAAAACAATGGATTAAAGATCAGTACGATAGGCAGTGGAAGATGGCAGCTAATGCTTTTATAATTTTGGTTTTGGTGGTGAAATATATGTTGTAAAGGTATTTGTGTAATGCTTCTGAAGCAGGTTTTTCCTTTTAGCAGGTATTTTTTGTTATTATTCTTGGAGTACAAGATAAAGTTTTATTAAAAAGGTGAGAATTGTCTTAGAAAGATACGTAGGCTACCCAAGTAGGAGAATCCATGGCAGTACGTAAGGCAGTACTTTCTAGGAAGGGTAGTTTAACTGAAATGATTAATTGATACAAAGGTTAACATGTAAATATTGATCCACGTGAATTAATAGTTCTTATCGACAGAATTGTTGAATACAGTAATATCTCTAGATGAAATGTCTGTAAGAGGGGACAACTTTAAATTCAGCTGGGTTTTAGTAGAGGACAGTCAGCCACATCTTGCATCCATTTGGGATGATTTGAGGAGGTTTTATAATGTCCATGTAGCTGGTCTGTTTCTCTTTCTGCAGAGAAGAATGTCTCCTATTACTTCACTCTCTGAGTCCTTCGGGGATGACTGCTGAGCTCAGTAGGAAAAAGAGGCCAGGCAGATCAAGGTTGTCTCATCTCTTAGCTGAGTAAAATCCTAACGACCTCCAAACACAGTGTCCATCATTCCTACTGCACAGTGGGAGAGGCACCTGTGGAATGTACCTTTTACATCACATGTTTACTGAGGCTGAAGGAAGAATATTGCATTCGGGTTTGCACAAGGCTCCTGAAATAGCTGCCAACTGTACACTTAAGATTGCATTTCAGGGGATTCAGTGTTCTCTGTTTTGAAAGTATTTTTTCCTTTTTCTACTGATACTAGGAAATAGACTTCTAAGATTTGTAGTGTACCTTGAAGGCAGGTGTTATTCATATTTAATTTCTCTCCATCACAGCTGTTTCTTGAAATGTATTTTATTAGCTTAAGTGTGTACACATTGTTGGAATATGAATTTACCAAATATGGGTAGTAGCATGAGAACTTGCTCCAAAAGAAATTAATAGATAATTGCAGTGGTTAAAAAAAACCCTAACTAGACATTATTTTTCAACATATGGTTTTGCTTCTAGTTAATTAGCAGTTTCTACTGCAGTTAGAAAACAATATGCTGTTTGTGAGAACAAAAGAGTATAGTTGTAATGCTTTTCTTTGCTGCTCATATAGGCTCACCTTTGAATAAAGAGAGCAAGCTAAACTTCTTGTGGTCACAAGAGACTGGAAAGCTGATATTTTAAAAGTGAAAAACTGAGTCTTAAACACAAAACTCCTCTCAAGAGAAATAAGTATGTGGATTAGAAAATTCAGAACAGTTTTTGATGGCCTGTTTGAGTCCCATATTGCCAATTAAACATAACACATGGGCCTTTTTTACTTGTATTCTGCCAGAGCCTTGTACAGCTTCCCTTTGTAATGCCCTTCTGTCCTACTGCATGATCTTAAGCATAACTCAGGTTAACTTGGCACGTCCAGTTTCCTGTTTTGAAAGGTGTCCGTCAGTTTCCTGGCTGGGAGAGCGTCCCCTTCTTTGAGATTCCTGGAGGTTTACATGTGCTTGAACACCACGTGGTCTTTTGAAAAATCCTGTTGTTTTTGGTATTCTCTGGTGTAGGAAACTGGAGAGCCATCCTGTCCAAGGAATGGAACAGAACGAGATGACCTCCGAAAGTGTTGATGTCCAGCAGTTCCAAAGCTCAGTTGTTAGGGTTTGCAAGGCTTCTGGGAGAGCCTTCCTTGTTTACTATACCAGCTTACCATGGTTTGGGATAACACTGGAAAACTGAAAGAGAAATGTGTGTGCTAAACCTTTCAAACCTCAGTGCAAGGGGCACAGGAGAGCACAGGGATGACACAGCTGGGGCCTGGCCAGCCTCCTTGGCGCAGATCCACTGCTGTGCTCTGAAATCAGAGGCAGCAGTGTTGGGGTAATGCTGTGTTTTGAGCCTGTAAGTCCATCAGGGTCCAGCAGAACTTGTGAAGAGCCAGTGTCGGAGGGTAGCTGCCTGTGTTTCCTCATTTGTCTGCAAACTGAATGCACAGCCCACCGCTGGCTAAGAGTTAACCACTTTTGTTTTATACAGTGCCAGCGATGAACATCACCACATAATGGGAAAGAATTGCCTAAAAACAGATGCCCTGACAGTTCATACTGACGTGCTGAGCAACAGCTTTGCAGCTTCAGAGTTTATTTCTGTCAGCTGTGCTTCATTTCCCTGCTTTCCTCTTTGTTGGATTACAATCCAGGCTGAAGATATGGAACCTGTACCCTGCTGTTACCTTGGCAGTCCCTCAAATTTGTCAGTGAGAATATCCCAGGACCTCCAGCAAAATCTGTCATGCTGTGTGTACCCTTCCTTTCTCAGAGCACAGCTGCCAAACAGTTGTAAATACCATATGTTGCTGTAAGCAAACAGGAAATCTAAGGTCTTAGGTTTGAACTAAGAGCACTGTATCTTAAATTTAAGTGATATTCCAAAGCTTTTTTGTCGGATACTACCCTCACAAGATTAGGTCAAAGCCCAAATCGTTCCTTTGAGTCAGAATTTTTGCTGGGTTTGGAGCAATTTACACTTGTTTCAATGTCCACCTTATGAGTGCCTTAAACTGGTTTTAAAGCTCCGCCCTGTACAGGCAAACTTTTTCCAGTCTTTAAATCCCATTTACACCCTTAGGGTTTAGAGGATTTAGGTAGTATGTATGACACACACCATCCGGTGGTAAATTTAGTCTGCTAATAAGACAAAGTAAATTAAGCAGTGTAAAAATGTGAAAGTTAATTGCTAAAACTCCGGACCCTCACACAGGGATTTTCATCAGTCCAGTACTAAATTCAGATAATTTAACACCCTGTTTAAGTGTAAAAGCACAGTTCTAAAATAAATTACGCAGCATTCCCTGGAAGGTTGTTCCAATACTTCGTGCAGTAGCATTAATGGTTGTTGCAGTGCCTTGGAAATATGTACAATTCCAATATTGCAGTTCTGAAGAGCTGTAAAAATGCTCTTAAGGAGTTGGACTCAATAGTTCTAAAATGAGGGTCGCATGGGCCTTCTGTTGCTCAATTTACTTAAGCTTAAACAAACATGGAGCCCTTTTGCCTTTATTGACCTATTTATCCTTAATTGTCCCTCCAGGATAACGTGACCTACTTCAGCCATCTGTAGTTAAGTCTAAATGAGTCCTCAAAGTTGTTGTCTTTCTTCAAACAGTCCTTCTAAAAGCAGCTCTGAATGACCTGAAGAAATCACACTGTGTTTTCCATTTAGAAAATTATAACTCTTTCTTAAAAACCCTTATTTTATGTAATTTCACACACTAAAAGAGGATCTGTTAAGCAGCAACTTGTTGAATTAATTTTTCTTATACCTGCAAAAATGCATTAAGGTCACTCTGATTTTAGTTCCTTGGTGGGATAAAGCTTGTGAAGTTCTGGGCAGTTAGAACTAGATGATCTTTAAGGTCCCTTTCAGCCCAGGTCATTCTATGAAGTTACCATTAAAAAAAAGGCTGATGGGTGGGTACCATGGAAAGACAATGAGTGCATGTGGTACAAGCAGATGTCCAGGCCCAGGCAGATGATGATGCCTGGACACTTTGGTTGTTATTTTTAACACTGGCTACATTCCCTGAGCTTCCCCCCCAACAGCATAAGCTTTTTGGAGCAGAAAGAAGGTCAGCATATAAGATGGAATATAGCCAGCATTGCTGTCTTCCAATCAGTCTTGTTTGTTTTAAGGAGGAATTGGTGAAAGTGGAAGAGAGGCTGATTTGAGGACCTAAGGGAGCACAGAAAATAAAGAGGAGATACAGGGACCAATCAAGGAAGATACTGATGGCCATATCTCTGAATCTGAGTGGGGAGATAAAAGAGAAATATGACTTGTGTGCTATAAAAATTGGCATAAATGTTTAAAAATAAATAAGGTGTGTACCAACGCTGTCCACATGGCCGAGGAACACAAGCAGTGCTTGAGACAGAATTACCTCAAATAAATATGTTTGGGTTTTTATTTCAGAATTTCAAGGGAGTTACTGCTGTGCAGAATAAAGACCTCTGGTCGCTTTTGGGACCAGGGCTGGCGGGCAGCTCTCCTGTCTGTCAGTGGGTTGGCATTTGCCTTGCTGACAGAACATCTCCGATAGCAGCCCATCTTCCTTGCTGGTTCTTGGTCTGCAGGCAGATGCAGTGAGCTGCTGTTGTCACAGTCCTGTGGTGGCTGAGGAATTTCCAGATCAGGCACGGGGATACACATAACCACTTGTGGCTGTCTGGCCTACAGTCATTGTCAAGTTTGGATGAGACTTCCAAAGTTTTGAATTGTTAATAACCCCTTACACAAAGCTCTTTGAAGTAGCTCTCATTGTTTTTTCTCCTGTTTATCTGGATTTTAAGGTCTCCTGTCACTGAAACAGCATCGTGTGTAATTATCTTGCCTATGCTTATAAAGTGGCAAAAGGCATTTATTTTCATGGTGGCACTCTGCCAGGTTGTATGATTTTGCTCATCTCTTCTGCTTCATGAGCAGATTATAACCACTTGCCTGTGATGTTCTTTATTTATGCCACCTCACAACCCAACATTCATCTAGATTCTTCTTTGCCCACTTGCTGAGAGATCCTAAAATGCAATTTTGGTTATCTGATGGTTCCCCAGTCCTGAGAAAATTGCAATACTGTGTTTCTAGATATGCCTGGGGCATGAACTAATAACAGCTGAGACCAAAAGTAAGCATAACGGGAAAGGAAAGAGAGAAGGTTTTCATCAGTGGTACCCTGGAGATAAGATTTAGGGAGAGTTAACTGGAATGTGGAGAAATAAGAAAAAAAAAGTGCATAGTTGAAGAAGGGAAATGCATCAGATTTCTTATCTGAACCTTGTCTAATGATGAAGCTTTAACAGGTTCAGCTCCAGCACAGAAGCTCAGATTTTCTTAATTTCCTGTGCAGCTTCACCTCTTTCTCGGAAGGGAAGGTAGTAACTATCAAAACCAAAATAAAGAGAAGTTCTAAATGCTTTGGGTTTTTTAACATGCATTTAAAAATACATCTATTCACAGAATTTCAGTATAGAATTCATTAGATTGTAGAACAGTATGCATGTTGTTGTATTCAGAGTGATTTAGTTGTTTGGGGGGTTTTGGGGCGGGGGGGAGGAAGTTTTTATTTTTAAAATCAGATTTGAAACATAAGCATCAATAAGAAATGGTGCCTCCTTACTTACAGGTTGTGATCCTGCTGTGGAGTGTCAGAGCATCAGTTGTGTTGGGTGAAATGCAGCTGTAAGTGCCAAGAGCTTGATAGATAATAATTTTTACTTGGCATTCAGTGATTTTGGACAGACCACTAGAGGCTGCACTTGTATAACAGCACTTCTGGCTGCCTTATTTTAAATTTCTTCTGCTGGAATTCCTTCTCTCTGCTGTATTTCTTCATGAACAGTGGTCAGCCTTAGTCTCAGCTGCATAGTTTTTGCCTTCCTGAGTTACTTGGGTCTGCTCTGGGTGATTTTTCAATAAGAGAGAAGTGATGGACATGTCCTTTCAGCTGTGCTTCCTGCACTAGCTGACTTCTTCAATGTTTTCAGCTCTGATACAGATTACAAAAACTAAAGCCAAAACTGTATTAATTTATCTGAAATGACACAGAAGTTGTTAATCATTGCATTCTTATTTTTGCCCTGTATGCCGTGCCATGTACTGTAAATAGAGTGGGCCTGCAATTCCATTTTTTTCTCATAAATATTGCTGGAATAAGAACTGATTATGGATAGGCTGGTTATACACCGCAGCTGAAAGCGATTCTTGTAGGAATCTGAACTGAGATGTCACAAATGAGTATCACCACAAGATGTCAGGCCCACTGTTCGAGTGGGAGCCAAAATGTCGTGCCAGTTTGCTTTAGGGGCTCAGGAGGTCTGCTAGGTAGCCAAAGAGCTTCGTCTGGGTGTTCATAAATCCTGCCTTTGTTAGGGGCAATTCTATCCACAGGTTTGTTCAGTATTCTTGACCTAAGTCATACATCTACATCTGTGGCAGAACTTGGCACCAAACTGCTGTTGGCCAAGTGATTGAAAGCCCTGACAGCAACATGCAATTGTATATACAGCCCTCTTTTGGAAATACGTTTTCATTCTATTTATTTTCTTGGCAGATGGTTTCTTTGCCACTGATATCTCAATAACAATGCAAATGTCAAATTTTCTGTCGTAAAGATAGAAAATATAATTTTAAAGTTTGCTGATTTAGAGCAAGCATAGTTAAAAGGAAGTTTTCAGAACTTCCAACTTGTCTTAGGAGTGTAATCACTTTATGATCACATATGATATAATTTCATGAGTATCAAATGCAATAAATTGCAAGTTCAGAATATAATTTGTAACATTATGTAACTTTATAAAATGCTACTTTTGTAACTTGTTATAACAGATTATAACACTTTTTATTTGCCAGGCTGTTTTTCAGTTAAATGCTATTAAGTACTAATTTAAGTGCAGGTTTTTAGAAAACACATTAAGTAAGATCTGAAATGGCATTTCATTTCAGCAGCATTGCAAAGTGATATTCAGCTTAGGTACTGTGTTAAAACTGACGGGCTTACTTAGCAATTGAAACCAGGAAGTTCAGTGTAAGAACCTATATGTCTGGTTTATAGTGCTTTTTCAGTTCCCATTATCTCTAAATTGTTTTAGAGAACCTTCTACAGTGAGGCTGGATATTTTGGGCTATAAAAGCATGCAATATCTGAAGCATTCAAACTTGATCTTTGAGGAGTGTGATATATCATTGTATTTTCATCATTTTCTCAAGAAAGCACAAGTCTGCTTTCTTTTCCTTAGAAATGCTGGTTTAAAATGTTAAGTCCTTAATTTTAGTTTTTCTTTGGATTGTGAGAAAGAAGCTGTTATAAGATCAAAATGTTTAAAGACCAATTGAGTACAAGACATTTTAAAATTATTAAGCAGCTTTTAAACATTTTGAAATCAGGGGTACATGCCAAATATGATATTTTTGTTCCTTTTTTAAAATACCCAGCTGGTGGATTTCTTTTGGAATGAAGTGGATAAATTGGCCAGTTCTGAAACAAAGTAGGCTTTATGATAATGAGCAATCAAGAATTGTAAGAAAATGAAACTGCTCTAGGTCTAATTACTGATTAGTGGCTGGGTACTAGATTTTGTATAATGTTACAGCTGAATTTTCATTCTTTTTATTCTTCTTTTTTTTTTTTTTTTTTTTTTTTTTTTTTTTTTGGTCAAGTTCATAACCCATAAATTCTGCTCTAGGAAAAACTTCATCCTCTAGGACATAGTCAATTATCAAATTGACATAGTCTTGGTTACCCTACCTAAGGGACAGAAGGAGAGGAGATGTGCAGCAAGGCTATGCCAGGTGAATTTTTCCTGCCCTTTTCCTTGCTGAGAAACCAGCCTAAAACTGGTAATGTGAAATGTCACCACAGGGCTTAGCTGATTTTTTTTTTTTCTTTCCGAGTTGCTGTACTGGTGATTTTTATCTTGATTTGTTAATTCTATTAATATCACATTCTTCGCTGTATTATCTGACTGTCTTCTAGAGCTTATAAAGGCCACTAAGGAGGTGGCTCTGCTCTGCTTCCATTAATTGCTGGGGCATTCATGGTTTCATTTATTTAATGTGTGAAACACTGATGATTAAGAAAGATCTTGTCTCCCCTTCATCCCCCAAGAAATCATTCCTAGCAGCAACAGGAGAGATGGAGAAGTGGTCTTTTGAGGTGGCTCAGGTTCAGTTGATGTATCTCTGACAATGTAGAATGCAAAGTTTCTCTTGGGAAACAATAACCTTGCTCATTAAAGTATCTGATTTCCAAAGGCCTGTTCCTAAGCTGAGTGACCAATGATGAGTGCATGAGTCAATTCCAAGCCCTTCCTACACAGATTTACAGTTGCATGCCAAAAAAGATCAGGATTTTTGAGCTGCCCCAGACCTCACATCTTTTGGAGCAGTATGTGTGTGTCGCTGATAGTTGGTGACAAGCTGCTGTGGGTGAGGAAGCTTTAAGGTAGGGTGGTACCAGGGTTCTGCTCATAGTGCAAATTGCTGCACACACTGCCCTCATGTTCTGCTCCATGCAGCAATTCTTCATGGAATGTTACTGAAGTCCTGCTATGGAAATAGCTGTTCAGCCCCTGAGAGCAAGAATTTCTGGTCTGTTTGTATGCTGAGGTGGTTGAGGTAGGGAACAGTCCTGAGTCTAATGTAGGCCAACTGTTTAATAATAAAGCTGTAAGACTGAAATTCGATTTTAAATAACTGGGCTTATGTAACCTAAAATGCTGTACAGAATTTCAAATGTGCAAAGGTTTGATTTTTCAAGAGTCTGGGATGAACCCAAAGATTTGCTTTGTTTCATTTGTGGGAGAGATCGATGCATAGTAACCAATTTCACACAGCAGTGTAGAAGCAATAGGAAATTATTTGTGTAGCAGTTGTCACCACCCATACCTTGGAGAAATGCAAGGATCTTTCAGATGTTGTTTATGTAATTGCTTCCACATACCCCAGAGGGAAGTTTCTTTCCACAGTCCTATGTTCTATAAGCTTTCCCACCCTTTCCCCCAAGTGCATGAGCTAATAAGTCTCGCAAACAAGACAAAGAGGGGATATCCCCATAATCTAAAGCTGAAGAGTCACTAAGTGGAAAATTCGGTTCCTGCTCTACAGTCTGCATGGAAAATTGGCTGCTTGTTGGGCAGGTATTTCAACCTCACTGTCACCACCTCCCCAAGACAGAGGGAGGGGACTGAGAAGACTCTGCTGCATTTTCTGATGTCCTCTGTGGCCCTGCTCCTCTTCCTCCACTTTCTATGTTTCTAACCTGGCCTTTGTGAGTTTGCTGGACACATTTCCTGCAGAGCAGGGATAGTTTCTCTGCCTTTCTAAAAATGTTCTGTTCTTTGTTCTAGTGGATAAACAGAAGAACAGTGCTTACCCCACGATGTTTTGATTTTTTTGTTCTGGTTTGGGTTTTTTTTATGCGTGTATTAGGAGGGAAACAAAGGAAGGAAACACTAAATTTGAATTACAAGCTTATATAAATTACATTTCAGAAAGTACACCGGATACATGTTAATACATTAAAGACTACAAAGGTTGCAAGGCAAATGTTAAGAAGCCTGAATAGACAGGTGCTTCTGCTAAGGTTTTCTAATGTTTCTCTCTGTAAGGGTTGGTTCCAGTCATTTGCAACTCTGCCAAATTTTCTTTCCATTTGTGAGGTGCCATTTGATTTTGCAAATCAAAAAGTTCAACCGAAACAGCTGAATGGTTCCTAAGATGCCAGGGAACAAATCCACCATGCTTTTCAAACATTGAACCTCTTTTTGTCTGAGAAACTCAAGTGTCTCCTTCCTTTGTTCAAGGACTCAGACTTGACACTTAGAAAAATAATGGCCTTTGTGTCAAGGAAGTACCTTGAGAAAAATCTGCCTAAATCCCAGACCACAGATGTTCAGTAGCTACTCAAGCCTGTTGTCAAAAATGTCCTGCTTCATCCAGGGGCTGAGCAGGGGCTTCTCTGTGGTTGCAGGATGAGCTGCTCTGGAGCCAGGCATGATGGCAGGGCTGAGACAGGAAGGCTGTGGTGTGGGATGTGAATGCCACTTGCTGACCAGCAGCCAGGGCTGGCTGGACTCCACGGGCAGGACCACAGTGGGGGAAACTGTCCACCCAAGGGAAGATGTTGGGACACTGAGTGGGACATAGGGTACAGGAGACTCAGGCTGGAGGATGAAGGCACTGTGATGTTCAGGAAGGTGTGAGAACTGATGTTATTCATCCTGATAGTCTAAAATTAAAAGGAAAAGGAAAAAAAAAAAAGACTTTCTGAGCTTTCTTGGGACAAGGAAGGATGAATGGGAGAGGCAAATGTTGGTGGTGGAGGCAAGTTTATTGGAGAGTGATACAGAGGCATGAGAAGATGTGAGCTAAGCTGATGAGTACAATGCAGCTGGGCCAAGGCAGGGAAAAAAGCATGATGAGCAGGACAAGCTGTGCCCATCAGAGCATGCTTCTGCTGAGACACAGAGCACAAACCAAAATGCATTCCCCTCAAGCACATGGGGTGGGTAGGGGAAAATCATTACCGGGATAAAATGTAATAAATATGGCTGAGGGAAAGAGGGACAGCTGGCACTCAGTCAAATCAGGAACCAAAGGAAGATTGAGTATGTGCTTGTTTCCAAAACACTGTTTATCCTATGCCCTAAAAGAGAGGAGGGTATTACAAGATGTCTTGCAACTCCATATGCAGGTGCGTGTCTGGCAGCAAAGAGAGGTCAGTAGAGCGAGGGTACATTGGCAAACAGACCTGTTTTCAATATTTACTTTTCTTGAATACATGACTTTGTTGTCTTTGTAATGTTCTCAACTTTGTTGTACACAATGTCTTAGTTTGGTTTGTTGCTTCCTGCCTACGACTTGCTGGAGCTGGATCCCAGACTCCACAGCCAGGCCTTTGCAGCAAGGCACTGTTGTCGAGATAACAAATATTTTTCCCGCCCTGATTGATTTGGAACAGGGCATTTAATTTTTTTTTCAGCAGTCTATATTAGTGGAGTCTTAACAGTTTGAAGTCAGATGCTCAAGACTTTGCCTCTGGGTCTCTTCTAGGCAGCAGTGAGAAATCCTGGCTTTTATGTCTGAGGGGGCTGATTCATGCAAGCACACAACCTACTTGATCCGTGGAAAAAGAAGGTTGGCTGAAGACATCTTTTGGGCTATCTTAGAGATGTGCTTTTCTTTAATTAATTCTTCCACTTAAGTAAGCCTTGTCTTTTTGTTTTTCTAGGATAATGATATTAAGCTCTGCTTATTGTCAGGTGGTGAGGCAGGTGATTAACTGTGTGGAGCTGCCATGTCGATCATTTCTGGGATCCCAGCTGAGCCTGTATTTTCCTGTGCTCCTAGAGAGAAATCCTAATGATGCTCTTTCAGAGGCTTTAATTTTATTCATATTGCACTGTGAAATATCAGTAGTTTCTTGAAATATGATACAGATGTTGCATTTAGGTACTCTGAGGTTATGCTTCCTCTGAGGAAGTATGGAGAAATTTCAGGGCTCCTGGGAGCTTCAACTGAGCAGGGAAAATAGCTCTTACAAGCCTTAATATATTTCAAAATTCACACTAACTCCTGTGGGAACAGCTGTAGCACCTTTTTGACTCTGTTCATCCACATTAAGGCTGTTTATCCAAGGAGTTTGTTTTGCTACCTGATTTCCGTGGCACAGAGTTGCTATTAAAATTTTGTTTTGCTCAGTCACTAAAGGTTAAAATTGAGAGAACTTTAAATGGGGAACAGGAGGAGGCTGAAATCAGTCTGGATCCCTCTCCTCCTCTTGCCCTTTAAATAAAGAAAAAGAGGGGAAACTTCAGTAAATCATGGAAATTTACTGTAGTGGGAAGCATATCGCTAATATAAAGCCTTGTTTGTGTGCAAGGGCTGTCAGGCTTACAAGGCAAGTGCTCAGATGTTGTTTATCAGTGTTGTCCTAACCCAGAGGCAAGAGTTAAGTAACGTGCACTGAATGTGGGCAGTGAGAATCACTTCTAATATTCTGCTGTGCTAAAAGGACTGCTTAGCTTCTTCTGAAAGACAGCAAGGGTTCCTTTGCATTTTTAATGATCATTCGTGTTTCCCACTAAATATTGTGTCTGTAAATTTGAGAGATATTGCATTTTGTCAGAGAGGGAATAAACTGTGAGTCATGATTAAATTTGTAATTTTGAAGAGTACCTTAAGATGACACATCTGGGTACCTGTGTTCTTCATCCTCCTAAACATCCTCTTATCATTATGCTACTGACATAATCTTATAAAGCAAAGCTGGTGTTTCCATGATTCAGCAATCTTGAATAAAGAATCCTGACATTCTGCTGTGTTTATTTTCTTTCTTTTTTTTAAGATATTACCATAACAAATTGGTGCACAATATTTCTAAATATCACACAGTGCCACAGGAGGCCTTGCAGTAAATTATCAGGACTAAAAATATGGCACATACATTGAAAAAGAACCAAATATATGTGAAAACAATAAAGCTGAGCCTGTCTGCCTTGTATTTGCCTGCTGTTTTCATTTTGACTGCGATTGGCTGGCAAGGGCTGCTGCTGGCATTGCACAATTGGCTTAGATGGGGAATTACAAAACAGGAGCATATCCCTTGGTCAGGGCTCGGTAGCACATGCAGCTGAGCACAGGCAAAAGAGAAAGGTCACCCGTACGCCAGGATTTGAGCAGAATCTCTCTCACAGATGTTTCCATTCCAGAGAAGCGCATCTGAGTTTGTTGTTCTCATCTGTGATTTGAAGTGTTTAAATGCCGTAAGGTTTTTTTGTTTCAGTGAATGTAAAAATGCACCTAGGAAGAAGTTCACAACCTGGAGGCATATGAGAATTTCAGATGCGTGGAGCAATATCATGGATTGATCTGAAGGATCTGTGTTTTTAAGGAGTTTTAAATCCAGTGAGGAGGAAGACAATTCAAACAGAAGGTTAAAAGCAGATGCAAAAGGAAAACAACTTTATTTTGATCCTGAAATTGTACTGAAAACATCATGAGGAAGGGATTTATATCAGCACCAAACAGTGGAGAATCAAACTGTCTTATTTTCCTCTGAAATAAGCTCTGTGCAAGAAATGTAAATATTATCTCTTGTGAAAAAAGAGCATTCGTTATTTGAATACGTTTTGAAACTCTGTGAAATGCATATGGGACTACTGCATCTTTGCAATGGTGTATAGTATATCTTTTTGTAAGACATTTAAATGAAGAAGATTCTGCACAAAAAGGTCAAGCTACTTTTTTCTTTATTTTTAAACTTTTTTTTTAACTGCTTTTCTGTGTGAGGGAACCAGGAATTACATTTGTATTTTTAACTAAACTTTCCTGTTTTCTTCTTTTCTCCTCCAAACTTAGTTTACGAGATGCTGGAATTGGATTTATTCTTGTCATAGATCGCAGACAGGACAAATGGACCTCCGTGAAAGCTTCTATACTGCGGATAGCAGTGAGTACTGTTTTAAATTAACCCTTTAGATAGGTTTTTCTGTGTTGAATCTTCCTCTTACAAGTGGGAAAACATTTTTTTTTTCTTCAACTATATGTCAGCTAATAGATGATACAGAAGGTATCCAGCAGGTCTTTTGTATCCCAGCTGACTTGGGCAGAGCATTATGAGTCTGTGATGTGCTTTTAATGCAGTCTGCAGCTCAGGACATCTTCCTAAGTATGCACTTGGAGAGACAGAGTGTGTGTGTGTGTGTGCTTGTGAGTGTGTGCTTGTGAGTGTGGCAGCTCTCCCAGGTGGGAGCTGATATCTGCGTGGGCACTGTGCATCCCAGAGAGTTTGGGTCTGCTTGTCACTGTTCAAGTGAGCTTCCCTCTTATGAAGACATGAGGGTGAGGGTCCTGGTTGAGTTTACCACTTGTGAAAGGAATTCACGTGGAAAAACTGTTCTTGTGATGTTTGATTTAAAACAAGGGTTACTTGTAAGCAAGAAAATTTTATGTGCCTTCTGTGGTCAATCAACAGTACATGCTGTTCACTTTCAGTCTCCTGGTCTCCCTTTCAATTAATATTCTTAAAATTAGAAAAAGAAGCTTATTAGAGACTTGCTTTTTTGTTTGTTTTTTTTTTTTTTTTTCACCAGAAGTAGGGAAAGACAGATTCTTGTTTATCATGTGCTTATTCTACTGATGGTTTACTTGGTTTTTTTAGTTTTTTGTTGGTTGGTTGCCTTTTTTTTAATTTCCCTGGTTATCCTTGCTTGAATTGTTAGTGTCAATAGTCTTTCCAGTAAGGGCTGAAAAACAAAGCTGTAGTAAAATACCTTTTAGTTTTTAATGGCTGAAAACTTCTGACTCTGTAAGACAAAAGTCAGATCAAAACAGTAAATGTCATTTTTGTGCAGCCTGATTACAGCCAAAGAATTTTTTATTTATTATAAGTTAAAAGGTATTTCTTTAAAGGTAGTATGTTACTCCCACTATATGATGTTTTGTGAATACATACAGTGATATAATATTCCCACAATACAACTTTTTATACAATAGTTATGTTAGGAATGTTAAAATATTGAAAATATATTGAAGTATTAGCAAAATCTGCTTTTGCAGCTCATCTTGAAATTTTGAGATGCAGCATTGAGCAGATTCCAGAAGTGAAAACTGGGAGCAGCATAATTTAGGATGATTAAAGAAAAAGGACTCTATCTCTGGAGGTTTTGAATCTTTCAAAATTCACTGCTGTAGTTTCTGTTCAAGGACAGATAAGTGTTGCACAGATGATGGTCCTTTTATTTACATAATTGGGGTTGTAAGGGTTAGGGAGCAACTACAGAGAAGTTGCTTATAGCCATGATGATATTTATGGTAATGTTCCTCCAGTGTGTGTTACTTTGCTTTGAAGCACAGGGAACAGAACTGAGCAACTATTCCCCATTACAAGGGATCTGTCATTGTCGTGATAGTGTTGGTGCCTAAGGGATTTGCCCAGAGAAGGGTATTAAGGTGGCAGTACTGTTGGTGATGGGTTATTTTGCTCTTTTCATCTTTTCTCATTCTTCCATGAGCTTTTTTTAAAGGAGAAATCATGCTTCTTAGCTGAAGTCTCATCTGTTAAAGGCATGATTTTTTTTTTAAATTTGCTTCTCTTGTTGAACAGCAACAGTGTTGGCTTTGAATTGCACCCGTGTAGGTACATATTTATTGAAGTCCTCCTGTTGGGCTTCAGCAATAGTCACGTCAGCCCTGAACACTCGAAAATTTTGTGTCCCCATTCCAAAAGAAGTTAAAAATTGTTTGCTATTGTCCATTATATCTTTGCTGTAGTATTTGGTATAAATGAAATCTAATGCGTTTCAGTTGTCTGTTCTTAAAAAAAAAAACAAAAAAAAATCAAGCCAAATATACAAGATACATATATTATGCCAAATTAGTGAGGTCCTATTATGGACAAAGATTTCTTTTGAATGGCTCAAGGGTAACTGAAGACTTCCACCTGTTTGGTTTTCCTAACAAGTCAGAGTTGTCTTTTGGTGGTTATGAAGCACCTGGGTGTTATTTGGGCTATCCAGATTGTCCCTGATCTCTGAAAGCCTGATAGCTCTGGCAGGCTCAATCATAAAATCACAGAATGGTTTGGATTGCAAGGGACCTCAAAGATCATCCAGTTCCAAGCCCCCTGCCATGGGCAGGGACACCTTCCACTAGACCAGGTGGCTCAAAGGTGCATCCAAGCCTGGCCCTGAACACTTCCAGGGATAGAAAACCCTCAGCTTCTCTGAGTAACCTCTTCTAGTGCCTCACCACCCCCACAGTAAAGAGTTTCTTCCTAATGTCCCATCTAAACCTATCGCCTTTCAATTTGAAGCCATTCCCCTTGTCCTATCATTCCCTGCCCTTGTAAAAAGCCCCTGTTCAGCGCTTTTTTTTCTTTTTTTTTTTTTTTTTTTGATTGCTAAAGCTTATTGCTGTGTGTGAGGATAGGAGTCTCATGTTATCTGAGAAGAGACTAGACTTCTGGTTGTCGGTTTATGTGTTGTCGTTTCTGCAGTGTCCTTTCTGCCATCTTTTCTGATTTTTCTCTAGTTGTCCTGAGGGAGTTGACCCTCTTGATTTGTGAAATCAGAAATGCCAGCGTAGGGTGCTGTTGTTGGAGCACTGCCCAACAGGAATATCCTGGCTGGAGCATCTGCCCATCACTAATACCCTGGCAACTGTAGGAAGTATTTTTCTAAGCATTGAGCAGCTGTTAAACAGAAATTCATACTAGCATGTATATTTTATTATTATTCCTTGTTATTTTCACACACAGTGGTTGGATTCTACTGTGGATTTTGGAAGTATGTTTTAAAACAAAACTAACAAAAAATATTTTTTGTTTCAGGATGAAATTATTGTGGAAAATCTTTCTATATTATAAAAAATTCCTAGGCTTCATTTTTCCTTTGTTGTTGTTAGGGATACCTTTTTTTCCCTGGAACAGAAAATGAGCAATGAAGAGCTGAATCTGTATTTCATGCTGATACTTAAAGGTTGCTGTAGTCAAGACTCTGGAGATGAGGTGAAGCTATTTTTGCAGACACAGTGGAAGGTCAGTGACTCTACCACTCACCCAGGGTGGCTGCTGCTGCACCACATGCAGTGCAGTGGCTCTGAGAGCAGAGCCAGAGGCCTGGGCTGAAAGATGGCCCTTCTTTTCCAGGGATGTGACAGAGATTGTGGCAAGAACATGCCCAGGAATGTAGGCTTTGCTATTGTTTTATTCTACTTGATCAAGCTTATTTTATTCTACTTGATCAAACAGGAGGTTGTCCTTAGCCAGTGCAAGACTTGCAGAATCTGTGGCTTAAGAGATACTGCAAACTTTATTCTTTGTGTTTTTCACCTGATTTAGCTAAAGTTATTTGCTTAGGAAGAGTCTGGACTGCTGGGATAGGGAGACTGAGAGGTGGAGTTCTGGTGGAGACTCCAAGAGCCAAGTTTCATGTTGTGAAGTGTTGATAGTAAATTGTCGTGTCCTTAGAGAGGCAGTAGAATTTGAAAGTTCTTGCAAGAACAATATTGAAGTTAGTAGTTGCGAATTGTTCGCTGGTATTACTTTGTTGTTTGGGGATACAAAATTTTTTAAACTTTTTGCCCCATCAGCTGCAGTGATTCTTCTAAATTTGTATTGAAGGCCTGTTTCCAGCTAAACATGTTATTCAGAATATACAGAGACATGCAAGACCTTGCTGAACCTTTTAGCTCCTGGGCTGGGCAGTTGGGCAGTCTCATGGATAAGTGTGCAAGGAGGGGCAGTCATTGCCTGGTAAAGCAACTCTGTATTGTCCCAACTGAAACTGAGTGAGTGACAAATGCCAGACAAATTGATCTTCTTTTCCTTTCCATGTAGTCAAAAAATATTATTTTTTTCCTCTATTTTTTTTTCCTCTCCTAATGTTATCATACCCAAACAAGCAATATTCAATCCACAGTTGTAGGAGCAAGGCTTTTTACTGATCAGTGTGTTCCAGGGCTTTACACTGCTCTCTTCATAGTTCCACTGTATTTTCTTAAAAGAATTAAGCCTATGTCATTACATTGCATTAGTCTCTTGTCCTGTCATCATTGTCATCCTCCATCTTGAGGGAAAGGTTGAAGTGTGAACTCACTCGTTTAGACAAACAAATAACTGCACTCAACATCATTAAAAGTTTCACCACAGCCATCCATCAACCTCATATTGAAGGTCCAGAGAAAATAAACTTCCTCAACTTGGTGCATAGGGAATAACACACCTGTGGGCCACTGCTCTTGTGGGGTGAGCAGTTGGGATGGTAGTGAGGAATTTTTATCCAGTTATAAAACCCTGCAGCCCTTTCTAAATATGACAAGAGATGGATTTTATTCAACCTCCTGGAGCAGAAGTTTGCTTTGTGATTTACCACTGCTAACTAAGGATGCATTGCATGCAGATTTCATGCCTTCTGTTTTGGACTGCACTGTCCAGAGCACTGTTTTTCTTATCTGCTCGTAAATCAAAATGCTCACTGTAACAGAGGTGTAGCCCATTAATTACTCTGAAGATTAGGGCCAATACTGCTGACTGGCAGGAAGAAACCAGAAGCTAATAGAGACAGCAGAGTGTTTAGGTTGGACTCGATGATCTTGGCGGTCTTTTCCAACCTAGTTGATTCTGTGATTTTTGTAATACCAGCCTAAACCTTGCAGGAGTCATTGGCCTTGCAGGCCATTTTTGTGCCATCTGGATTCTTATCATTAATTTGACATCCAAGGTGAGAAATGCTGAATTGCAGTAATCCAGCTGTGAGTTCTCTGGCCTTGTTTTAGAGATGTTGAGTTTCTTAGTGCGTTGTTGAAATAGAAAAGATATGTTTAGTAAGTGATGCCCCATGAAAGGCACTATTTTGTATTACGGTATTTCTCATTAGCCCAGTTTCTGTCTAGCTCTTTGCATCATGTCCTGACAATTGTAATGACACTTAACACTTTGTGTGGCTTAAGCTTGAAAATACTGCTCTGCTTTCAGCCCCGGTCATATTTCTCATTTTGCTTGGATTCAAGACAACAACTTGGCAGTATGATGAAACTAGAACATTATTTGTATTAATTTTGTAGCTATTGTTATGAATTAAATCAGTAAATGATAAATGGGTATGTTTATTTTGAGATCAGTATGGTTTTGTCGTATTGCTTTGGATGTTTTGAGACTACTACACATGCAGGCACTTCTTCAGTTATCCTTGTGTAGTTAGCCATTTCCCTTTTTATGTTTTTTTAATTTGTAAAATCAGAGAAGTGAGTCACTTAAACTCAGAAAGCAGAATCATAATGTCACAAGCATAAAACACAGATCTAATGCAAAACAATTCTGTGTTTTTAAAACTAGATTTCAAGCTGCTCTTTTTATGAATTGATTTAATTCAAGGTTCTTTCATTACAAGGTTTCTGTGTAAGGCAGTTCTTCATTCTAGCCAGGAATAAACAGTCTTAAAAAAATAGGTAGGCAAGTACTTATATACTTTATATACAGAAGTGTTTTGGAAAGAAGTGCTCTGTGGCTCATGGCATGCTAGTAAGTGCAGAAGGGAAAACACCACCACAGAGTTTGGTTATGTGGGTGTATTGAAGCTGTTCATAAAATGAAAATTCATGTTCCAAACATTTTAAGACAGAACTACTAAAACCTAGTCAAGCATTAGCTCTTCAATGGCCCACGTGGTTACGATATTTCTGCAAGTTGGCTTAACTTTAGAGTCAGTACTGGTGGTATAGACAGTCTCTCTGTCAGTAACACACTGTGAAGAAAAGTGGTAGTTAGGATTATATGCAACTAACATGTGCTCCAAAGGAGGCCACAAAGGTGATCAGAGGTCTGGAGCATCTCTGCTGTGAGAACAGGCTGGGAGAGCTGAGGTTGTTCAGAAGAGAAGGCTCTGGGCCAGACCTCACTGCAGCCTTTTGGTACTTCAAGGGACTTACAGAGCGGAGGGACTTCACGCAGTCAGATAGTGATAAGACAAGGGGGAGTTGTTTTAAACTGTATGAGGAGAGACTCACATTACGTGTTAGGAAGAACTTCTGTAGTGTAAGGGTAGTAAAGCATTGGAGCGGGCTGCCCAGAGAAGTTGTGGAGACCTCAACCATGGAAGTGCTCAAGGCCAGGTTGGATGAGGACCTGAGCAACCTGGTCGAGTGGAAGTGTTCCTGGCCCTCATGAGGGGTCTGGAAATAGATGATCTTTAAGATCTCTTCCAATCCAATCCATTCTGTGATTCTATGATAATTTGATTTTACATTTTGCCCAGAACTCAACTGTGTTCAATCTCTCTACATTTTCCCCTTTCCAGAAACCTGGGGCATGCAGTGGAAGGCTTCCCATCCCTGAGAAGCAGAGGCCTGAAAGCAGGCAGCTCAACCTGCTCCTGAGAATTTATTAACTGGTTTTCTTGAGAACTTAATGTTGTTCTTCATTTTGTGCAGCCAGAAAAGGTTCTTCCCCGTGTTCTAGGTTCAGGGTATTTGCAGGACAGCAAAGATCTTGGTGTTTTTGTTTTTCAAACCAAAGCTTTAATCACAACTTTGGGCTGTGCTGTATACAAAATCCTGGTTTGGTCAGATTTAACTCAAAGCTGATAACAGTGTGCACATCAACATCTCTTTCTGCATCCTTGGAATCGGCACTGTCCTCACTGGATGAGAAAGCGAAGGAGATGGGCAGATAGAAAACTAAGCCCATGACTGTCATGTAGTATCAAACAAGTGCAAGTGAGATGAATGAATATATGGGTTGGGCTCTTCCAATTTTTGCAGAGAATGTGAAAAAAATGACCCCAGTCTCTTTTGCCTTGGCATTAAATCAGATAAATTCAATATTTGAGACAAGATGATGGGGGAATTGTTAATACTAATTAATCTAGTAATGAAAGACAGTTTTGGGGAAAAAAACCAACCCAGTTTTTGAGCTTATAATCCCTTCATCAAGTCTCGGTAAGGTTCATTGACTTCAGTGAAACAGTCCTTGAAGGCACTTTATTTGATAGCACTGCTAAACATAACATGAACATTTTTTGGTGCTTAACATTTAGCAAAGCATTATTGAGAAGTCATTGTTTGTTGTCTGGTTAGCATACAATGGCTTCAAACAAATATGCTGCTGGACTGGAACAGAGAATTTTTGTTTTGTTCCAGTGTTCAGGGTGAAGCTCACTGGTCAATGAAGTTCACAGGCATCTAAGGAGTATCTCTTACATCATAGTATTGTTTCTGCAAGTCACCAGGGCTTTAGAAAAAAAAATGATAGGAAAATTAGTAGTATTTTGGCAGTGCAAATACAACCTTTGATAAACTGTAAAAGCTGGTACAAGTCCAACATTGTTTACTGTAGCGCTACTTCCCTTTCTTGTTTCACAAAAATCAATTTGCAGATTTGACTCCTAGCCACAACAAGGGTAGGGGGCGTAATTTTTTAAGAGATGGGGGTTTTTTGAAGAAAAAGAACAAACAAAACCAAATGGAGACAGACTAGTGGAGACAAGATGATACTGTAGACAGAGTAATCTAGAATTTGAGCTTTTTTTCAGAGACAAGGGAAATTTCTGACAGGCCTTAAATGGGAATTCAAGTGATACAAGACTGTATTGACTTCAACAGCATCATTTTGGGTTGACACATTAAGGTGGAAAATAATTGTAATGTGTATTCTCTGTTTTCATTGAATTGAGCACCATACTTAATTTCATCATGCAATTAAACTCTATTTCATAAGAGCTAATACACAGTCCAGAAAAATTTACTATTATATTGCATTTGGATACTGCCGTTTGCTTCAGTAATAGCCTAAATGTCACAAAATCACAGACTGGGTTGGGAGGGACCTTGAAAGAGCATCTGGCCCAACCTTTTGTGGGGAACGAGAGCCTCCATGAGATTATGTAGCACCCTGTCCAGTGCATTTCCAGTGCTCCAAGTAAGGCTGAATGGGCTGCAAATATTCACTGCCATAAACAGTATGTCAGGGCATCCTGTAGTGGGGTGGATATCTCACAAGGAGGCACCTTGTTTTTTTTCAGAATGTGTTACCTAAAAGATATTTCTTATTGAAGCTTTTTATTCTGTAGTATTTGCATTGCCACTGAATGAACTTCACATTTTGGAAGTTAAAGGTAAAAAATAAGTGTAGACTGCTGTTATAGGAACAAAATAAATTGACATGTCTATTGAATGAGAGAATTAAATATGGCTGTCATCCTAAAAGGATTATTTGGGAGATTCAATTAAAGATTTTTTTTTGTCTGTTGTTGTAATGTCTCTTAAATAAATTTGTAGTTTTCCTTTGTATGGTAATTCAGAAAAAATAGTAAGAAATAAGGTAATCTTTTCTTTTTCTTCTGAATACAGTCAGACATTTTCTATGAAAGTTTTTCCTCTCATAACTATGGATTAGTAAATTCACAGGCTGCACTAATTTTAGTGAACAGTGTACTTTTTTACTGAACTTCACAGTGCAAGGATGAGGAGCTAGTGAGGGCACTCAGAATTACCTGGATTCTGTTCCCAGCCCTCAGACTCCTTTGGGACTGAAGCACAGTACTTTCTAGGAAAATTGAACATCACTGAAGTGGAAGCAGATTACAAAGCTCAAGCCTATAAGGGTCCTCAATCAACCTGAAATCTTGGTTGTGTGCTGAATATCTGGGGAACCACCATGAATCTGTAAAGTTTTCTAGAAAAGTGTTAAACTACTTTTCCCTTTAAAAGTTTCATTTCTAGTGCTAAGTACCTGGAGCCCTTGGAAACCCCAAAATTATTATTATATCACCCTTCAACCTTCCAGATCCTAACAGTTCCATTAGGCTTGGAACAGTGCATAGCATGACAGCTCCTTTAGTCAGTGGGGCTTTTTTTGTTGCCTTTTTCTTCTTCCCTCCAGTAAATCAGTTTGCTAGAAAAGTGAAATAATTTCCAACAGTATAATGAAGAAAATTGTGTACTTAATCATTATAATGATCATTTCTTTAGTGAATTTCGCTGCCTTCCTACAGTGGAAATACTGAATAGAGGAGAATGTTTCCAACAGTGGCTAAATGCCAAATATACAAATCTCTGCCACAGCAGAGGTTGATTTTTAATAATTTAATGCTTTTTTTTTTTGTTTCTCTCTTCTGTTCTCCCTCTATCAGTTGTAGAACCAGGAAAGATCCATTGGATTGCTAGTTGGAACTTGATGAGAAAAAACAGAACTGAGAATTTTATGCTTGATTTTTATTTTTGTCAGCCAAATCGAAGCTCATTTCTAAGTTGCTGCCTGAGAAATTCATTCTTTGTGGCAATAAGTTGTGTAGGCAACTGGCAAGGTAGTATATGCACAAATTAGAAATCTGTTGTTAGGTTTTCGCACAATAATGGAGGTTTCTCTTGGCACCTTCTATTAAAGAGAAGATGAAGTAACCATGGAAGTACTGCTGTTAAAAAAATACTAAGCCACTGCTGTTTGTTCATTAGCCTTCTTGGGTAGGTTGTAATCTTAGCTGAAGAGCAGTACAAGCCAGCCCAGAAAAAAAATTGATTGCAAGAGAATAGATCCCTGTTTCCTAAGACAAGTAAATGTCTTTTGAATGAAGCTCTTTGTACTAGCCATGCAACAATATGATTGGTCACCCCCTTATGGGAGGCCTTTGATACAGTTAGTTTGTGGTTTATCAGGGGCTTCTCCTTGCTCAAAAATATTTTCTGTAGCTGAGACACAGAAAATAACAAGCTAAACTTGCTTTGCAGGCATCTTTCCCAGGAAACCTGCAATTAGTCCTCGTTCTGCGCCCAACAGGATTTTTTCATCGAGCTCTCTCAGACATTGCTTTCAGAATCAACAAAGATGAGCTTAGAATGAAAGTACCTGTAAGTAATCCTCTGTTTTCACTTTACTACCAGGAATCTGTAAAAGTACTTAAGGTAGCCAGTGAGGACCAAAGAAACCCCAACAAAAAGCAATGCTTAGAGGGAGTTCTAGCAATTTTAGCTAATTCATGATGGTTTATTCTTGAAAGAGTATGTGAATTTTGAAGCAGATGCATTTCCCATGGACAAACGCTATGGTTTCTGTCATTTGAGCAAACATACAATAGATGCCTGTTGTTATATCACCAGTAAACCCACAGATTGTGCTTTTGTTTGCAAATGTACAGCATTTATATTTTAAAATAAAATTTGAAACTATATGAGCTAATGATATAAAAGTTATTGTATTTATCAGATGTAAATTTCAAGGGTGAAAGATGGTCTTCAAGAAAATCTTCCCCCATCTGTAGTTTATTTTGGAAAACCAGTCCCTACATGACAGATCCATGTAGACACTATTGTTCTCTCCTGTAGACCCAGGATAACAAGGAACAACGAACAAGAAATGAATGTTTCTTTTAGAAAATAGCCAAGTATGGTTTATCAAGATATAAAAATCTGGCAGTGTTATACTGTATAATCCATAAACTTTTTTTTTTAATATGCCTTGTGCTCATGCTCATATTCAGTCATTTACATTTACATCATCTTCAGCTGTAAGAACTGTTAAGTTTGTTTTTCTCTACCCACAGGAAACAGCTCCATCTCTCACTTCTATATTAAAGTGCATTTTTTCTCTGTCAGCGTCTGAAGGATGGGGCTTAGAATCCTTAACAAGGGACTTGTCACCACTGATCACGTTCACTTTTTTCTGTCCTGCTGCAGATCATAATGCTGGGCTCAGTATCAGAACTGCAGGGTTACATTGATAAGACACAATTAACAGAAGATCTTGGTGGCACCCTGGATTACTGCCATAACAGATGGCTGTCCCGTCGCACTGTAAGTCGTAGGTTTTGTTTTAACTTCCCAGCTTAATGAGCCCTTCTGTTTTATACCCTGTCATTTATAAAACAGATTCCAAGTGATGCAAGTTGACTTGCTCAGTGTGAGAAGATGTTCCCAATGGTACTTAGTCATATTAGAGAAATAATATGAGTAATAACTTGGGAGTGGTTTTTCTGAACACTTGGAGCAAAAGAACTACAGTGTGTTATTGTGTTGAGGTTTATTGGTTTTGCTACAAGAAAGAAAAAGCTCAAGTTGTAAAATAATTCCAGATTATAAAAATATGAAGAAGATACACCTGATACAAGCCTAAGAAAAATATACAATTAAGGAATTAATGGTGACGGTATCTGTTGCTTGCAAAATTATACTTTGGCCATTTTTCAGTCTTATAATACATCTGTTTGGGTTTGTTTCGAGAGTTATATTTTGTGTGCATGTGTTTGTTTGTACATAGGTGTGTGATGAACACAAAACATTTTTAATGCTTTTTATTCCAAAAGGCTATAGAAGGTTTCGCCCAAAAGGTTAAGCAAACAGCTCAGATTCTTCAGTCCTTTGGGACTGAGCTGGCTGAAACAGAACTACCAAATGATGTGCAATCAACCAGCTCCCTTCTTGCAACACACACAGAAAAGAAGGACAAAATGAAGGTATGTAATTTTTGTAAAGATGCTGTCTTTTAGCTAAACTGCGTTTTAATTTATAGCTAGAAATATTAATGGAAAATATGGACGATGCTAATAGACAGTAATAATGTGAACCATCAATATCTTATTGAACTTGAGTTTTTTTATGTTAAAAATCCTTTTTGCATTGAAAAATGACATTTCTTGAAAGTGAGTTTATGTATGTACAAATGCATAATGAATTGTATGTGAAACAGTAATTTCTTTGTAAGTGGTGGTGTGTTTAATTTGTAGTTTTGTTTGCAACAGGAAATTTGATTGTATTTGCATGCATATTAAAATATATGGCCTTTTGAAGCATGAACAAATGTTCTTTCAAATAGGCTTAAATGAAAGCTATTTGGCGGTTTCATAACTGTGCATCTAAAATTTTTGAGATATTTGTAGCCTAAAGCGACACTAGAAGGCTGTCTACCATGAAAATTCTACTCAGTTACACTGGGATCCTAAGATGGTAAACATGGAAAAAGCTGACATTTATCATTCACTGTCTGTTGTCAGCCACTGATTTTAATGAAACTGTGCTTGTTCGAATGCTGCTAAAATCCTTCTTCCAACTCAGTGCCTTGTGAATTTTGCTTAAAAAAACAACACCACACAGCATGTGGGGTTTTTGTTTTGCTTTCTTTTGTTTTGTAGGAGGATATCAGGGTAGCAGTAGAACAGGGAGATGATATCCTTGGAAGTATTACAAAACCAGTTACTGAGAATCCTGAGTACAAACTGAATCAAGATCAGCTAGACAATCAAACAACGGTAGAAAGGTAAGAGGTGTGAAATAGTAAACACTCTGCTTTTCTGCTTTTTTGACTCCTCCCCAGCTCCTTTATTTAATTCCATATGTATGCTTTGCAAATAAGCAAATGCTGCAATGTGAACATTATAAAACATTTCAGAAACAACTCCTCTGTTGTCTGATCTGTCCTGAACAAAGTAACCCCCTAATGTCCACTACAGAGTCACCTGGATGTAGGGAAATGGGGTTGATATCAAAAATGCAACACTGTTCTTTTTTTTCTTTTTTGTCACATTTGGACTATATAGTTGAGCATCTTTTCCTTATTTTAAATATTTTCCATATTTTCCTTATTTTAAAGAACATCAATGTTTTGTTTTGCAAACTAAAGTGCAACCCAAGGAAATTTTGCTGCCGTGCAGAAGACAAGAGGGAAAGACTGAAGTGATCTATCCCTTCTTTTCAGTAGATCTGTCCATTTTCATTTGGTCCCTTTGAAGTGGGAGGGGTTTTTTTGTTTTAAACCTGGTAACTTACCAATGTTGTTAGTAGCCTTTAAAGGGCTGCTGGGGACTACACCACTGTTGAAGTATCTATGCACCAATTTCCTATGTTCTTCCTTTGGGTATATAATAAGTATTGTTTTCCTTTGCTCCCTGCCTGCCACACACACGCACCCCCTCAAAGTACTGCCAGGTTCGAAGACATTATATCACTGCAGCACAGATGTAAATTTTCACAAGGCTATGAAAGCATAGCTCATTTCCCCCAGGCAGCATTCTGCATTCTTTTTTTGTCTGTCATTCTGTGTTTCTGTTACACTTGGGCCGACTTTTCTTTCCAAATAACTGTCCATTCCAATCCACAAAGCTTGGCAGAAGTCACTTTTTTTTGGTCACTGTTGCTATCAGCTATCCAAGGACAATCAGGGTGGGGGTTGCTAATTTATCCATGACATTCCTATTGATAAAATATCTGACGGAAGTTGGAACAAACTGCGTGTGTGTCTGTGTCACTGCCTTTTCTCTAGCTGGTTTTAACTTGTAAATTCAGAGTTCATTTCTCTACTGCTGGAGACAAAAATTCATTAGAATTCTGATGTGTAGCGTTCCCTGGATGTAGCCTAAGTGCACTTTAAAAATTCCATAGGTTATCATACTGTAAAATGCAATAGTAGAAGATAAGAAGTTAAAATTTTAGGTCATTTGCCAGAATTATAATCAAAGAAGGTTCTTTTAATCACAGTACAGCTATACACTTGTCTGTGATATTTAATTAATAACTCTGGTTGGAAGAGAGGGAGCAATGGCTTTCAGGTTTGTATCTTTGCTCCAAGGAATGAAATGTAAGGGCCGCTGGCTCGTCACAGCAGTACGAATTTTTACCTTAAGTTTTCCTCATAGGCTAAGGCTTGGGTTCCTCACCCACACACATTTACATGTTTTATTTATGTATGTTAGCCCCAGCTCCCCATGTCCCCGGGCCAGAGCTGAGAAGGTGCTTAAAATAAGCACTTGTCCATTTTTTAGAACTTAATGTTTGTGTTGCGTTTCAGTTTTTTACATCAGTGTTATTATAGGAAATGATACTCTGCGATACTAAAATGTGTTTCTTGTATCCAGTTTATTTGTTCTGGAAAATATTGCCTCGGGAGGCTTTTTGTTTACTGTGGAAGATTGCATTGTCCCTTGAAGGTTGCACTCATCATTCTTAGAGCATTTTTTAATGTGTTTTGTTTTGATTTTTTAAGGCTACTGGCTCAACTACATGAAACAGAGACCGCCTTTGATGAGTTTTGGATTAAGCATCAGCAAAAACTAGAGCAGTGTCTGCGCCTTCGGAATTTTGAACAGAATTTCAGAGAGGTGAGAACTTCTTGGTGGCAGTCAATATTTGGTAATATAGAAATGACTCAGAAGAAAATACTTCCTGCTCTTGTTTTTACAGTTCTTGTGTGTACTTGAGAGCTTCCTCCAACCCTTTTCTTGTCCTTACTTGACATACTGCTGTCTTCGCTAGTTTGAATTCTTGCCTATAGAGACATAACATCTTTTTTCTTCTGCAGTCTTAGGATGTTTTTTTTCCATGCACCCAGCAGTGTATAAGCATTCAAAAACTCATTTGAAGCCTGTTCTGTGCAACAGAAACATAAAATGCTGCTGCAACACTTCCATCTTGCCAGTAGGTCCTTTTATGGAACCAAGTCTCAACTAAACCTTCTGGCTGAAATTTTATGAAAACTGTCTCCAACACTGTAGGTGGGAATTTGAAAGCACACTGTTAGAAGCTGGGTGGAGGCGGAACTACAATTTTTACAGCCAGTTTCTGATCTCATGTTGTTTAACTCGTGTGCTTAGTGGCACCTACAGACTCTTTATCCTGGTGTAGCTGATCTCGGAGCACAGCCCCTGTGTGTCCATGAGAGCAATACTCAAAAACCCTCTTGCAAGCATCTGTCTCTAAACCCATTGCTAGGGTGCCTCTCCCTCATGTTTTGCTGTTACCATTAATGTTGCTTTGTATTGCTGTCATCTGGTAAAAGCAAGATCATGTTTCTTGAGCATTAGTTTTTCCTGCATCTTCTTCAGTATCAGGAAACAAGGATTACTTCACTGCCTTTCTTTGTTGGTTGTTTTGTTGGGGTTTTTTGTTGGTATGTTTTCATTTTGAACTGGGGGGAAAGGTAGGCTGTCAAGAAAAGGTGATTTGTCTCTGTTCCCCAGTTACCACATAAAGTGAGTGTCCTGACTGCAAACAGGGGCTATCAGCTACTTGACTGGTGGGTGTCCAGAGAGGTGGAGCTCTCTTCATTCATACAGAGCTGTGTCTCATTTCAGGTCAAAGCAGCTTTGGATATTGTGTGTGAGAGGCTGTCTGCTTTCACAGATGTGGGAAACAGCAGTTCACATGTGGAGCATATTTTGAAAGATCTTGCCAACTTTGAAGAAAAATCATGTGTAAGAGCTCTGAAAATCTCCCTAATTTCTACTATGACCATGCACCTGCAGAGGAGAATGGGATTTGATTGTTTAATGTGTCAGCTTAAGCTGACAACAAAGCAGAATAAGTAAGATGCAGAAAGAATTTGGAATAAAGTCTTTAACCATTGGAGCGGAATAATTCTTGGACATCACTCAATAAAGAGCAGTGACCAGTCACAAAGCGTGATTGCTTTGTGGGAGAATTGCATGAAATGTGTGCAAAGACAAGTTTTGCATTTACTGATCAAGGGGCCACTTCCATTCGTAGTAAAGCCACATTTTTCAATAAATCTTAGAAATAAGAAAGCTGTGTATTGAATGTACAATAAAGATGGCCAACAGAATCACACAGTGAACAATGTAGAAAGGGAGCCTTTTTCTGATCTGTGCTTGACAGTAAATATATTGCCCTCTAAGTGAGGTCATTGCTCTTAAGGCTGAGATGGGTATTTTTTAATTTGGGTTCAGATTGTTGTTGTATGCCAAATTGCATACATAGACACACAGACACTGCTGGATAAGGCATAGAAAGACAATAGTGGTTCCTTCACAAGGAGGCCATTGATTAAACTCATAATTGTTTCTGAAGTACTCTGGTACATGAAAAATTTTGGGCATCTGGAGAGAAAGGAAATCACTTTGATTTATTAAGCAAGGCAGCTGTTAAGTAAGGATCTGTTCTTTCTCAATATCTGTCTTTCACCATGTAAAAACAATTTTAAAATTTTTTCATTGATCTCGATCCAAGGAAAGATGTACCTAAATCAGTGTTTGTTTTCTTAGGAAACTGTAGCAAAAGCCAGAATGTTAGCCTCAGAACGTGATGCTTTTATTCAAAGCAATCATTATGCTGTGGACTCCATTATTCCAAAATGCAGTGAACTTCATCACCTCTGTGATGCCTTCACTACTGAGACAGAAAGGAGGAGAAATCATCTTAACAAATCTCTGGAACTGCATGACCTACTAGAGAAGGTAAATTTTAATGCATCAGTTGTTTCCCAAAAACCTCAGTCACACAATTGTCACAATGGTAGGCAACATTATCTTGGTGTTCTGGAAATTTTCCCTTTAAATAGCTGAATACATGACAAGGTTGAGGTGTTTTAGACTCTGAGTGTGTGGTGCTGACATTGGTGCATTCTGAGCCTGTTCTTCTCTGTTTCCAGTCTATGAAGTGGTGTGATGAAGGAATTTACCTGCTGGCTTCGCAGCCTGTAGATAAATGTCAGTCTCAGGATGGCGCGGAATCAGCATTACAGGAGATTGAGAAATTCCTAGATACTGGTGCTGGCAATAAAATCAAGGAGCCAAATAAAATTTACAGAGAGTATGCACACATCCTCAATGAAGACCTAAAGGTACCAGAAGATGTTTATGTGTATCTGTGTGTCCATTTGCTCATTTTAGAATTGCTCTCTGGTACTGCCACTGGTAAAGCTAAATAATCTGTGCTAGGAGTTATACCTGTGAACTAGAAAGCCAACACATTTCTGTGCCTGAGTCTCATCATTTCTTTGGATAAGCCTCAAGGGCTTCAGAGACTTTTCATAACTGCTTCAATTTTTCAAACAGTAAAATTGCTTTAAAAAAAATCTCTCAAGTGAGTATTTGATATATATATTTTATGTAGCAAAAATGTGCTTTTTTTTTTTTTTAACTTGAGAATATATTCCTTTTCTTCTTGGTCGACCTCTTCATGTAACAGAACCTTTAGACACTATCAGAAAAACCCTCTTTTTTTTTTTAAATTGAAACTTGAATCCCAGATTTCTCTATAGTAAGCACACAAAATATTTTTGAAGTGATGTTCCAATTCTTAAGTGTGCTAAATCACAGTAAATTATACCTTGTTAAGAGTGAAGAGTTAGCATAATATTTCTATATGTGGTATAAAAGTAATTGCAATTTCAAATCAATATGCTGTAGATGTCAATGTAGCTTGTTTATAGGTCGCTGACAGGAATTTAAAAATTGTAATAAATTATTTAAAATATTATTTTAATTTAAGTTCGTTTTTATTTCTGTGTCAACGGTAGGAGCATGTGCAAAAGGTTTTCCAGAAGCAAGAAAGTATGGAAGAAATGTTTCAAAAGCGACAAGTAAGTCTTAAGAAACTGGCAGCTAAGCAGACACGTCCTGTTCAGCCAGTTGCACCAAGACCTGAAGCATTTGTAAAATCTCCTTGTACCTCTCCAGGTAAATAACCGTATTAGCCTTTAACTAATTTTTTGTGATATGCTGAGAAACTCATAGGAACTCTCAGCCATAATTTGTGGTTGCACAAACATCTGTGTCAGAGCTGATCAAGTTCTGACTTCTGTTTGATTCTTGTTTACATGTTTAGGTCTTCAAAGAGAATACGTGTCCAACTCAGAAAGCAGTGCACTTCGGAGGGTAAACTACAGAAAAGCAAAGGTAATTTTGTTACTTTGCATTTTTTACACATCTGCTACTTAAGAAAGTCATAGTACAACAGAATATTCAGGAACTCTCAATAAGAATGAGGCAATTCCACTGAAAAAAGTGATGATATTGTCCCAATTGAAGTAACATGGGTGAAACAGTCACGTGGTTTAAATAGGGGCTGCTTTGTTGCTGGGCTGGTTATGAGGGAAGGTAAAATAAATAGTTGCCAATATTAGGAAAAATGTTAGGGGCAGCAAAATATTAAATCTATGAACAAGAAACATTTTTTATTTGCCAGCAGTAATTGGCTACTCTTAAAATGGTTGACAGCGAGGAAGTAGTTGTCATTGGCTCCAAGACAGTTTCACCTGACCTTAAGGGTTGCCGTTCCCAAGTGGGGATGGTCTTCCTGCCCCACCTCTGGCAAGGGAAGCATTCTGATGGCAGCCACAGAAAAAAGTAGTTCCCACTGGGTTAGAGAGTTGAATCAACTCAGCAAAGGTTCAGCAAAAGACAAGGCAAGGAGGAAGGCAGGACCACATGACCAGGATGGACAACATTTGTAGAAAAAGGGGTAGTTCAAGGAGGGGCTGAAAGCAGAATCTTTCTTTTTTTCAGCAAGCCACAGTTAGGTTTAGCCATTACAGTAGAAGTTTTAAGAGTGAATTTCTGTGTCAGGTTAAGAAGTAACCAGAAAGTTAGCACCCTGTTTTCAGCTTGGAAAACAGACTAAGGCTAGTGTTGCCTGCAAGACTATGCTGGGGCTCTGATGTCTTCTTTGAAAATGGGCTTTGAACCACCATCTCTTCTAAAGTGACCCCTGATGGAGAACTTCCCTTGTCCAAATGTGTGCTTCAAGACCTTCAGGTTGACTTGAGGTTTCTGTGGTGTTCTTGCAAATTGCCTTCATTTTTAGTGGAGTACAGTCCTTCCAGTGAAAAGGCATACTAGGAGAGCTGAGCACAAAGCTCTGTATTTTAAAGTTTTCCCCCATCTGTGATGCCATGGTTATTTTTTTCACTGTTTATTTGTTTCCTTCTTTAGAGTGAAATGACTGAACTCCATCAAAGCAGAGGAGGATCTACGATGGATGATGAAGAAAACCTAGCTGTGTTACGACAGTAAGTTATTTTGATAAACAAAAAGTGTGGGTTTTCTCTGCTTTGGCTCCAGCAAAGCCTGAGTTTGGCTAAGGATTTGATAAGACAAGTATATTTCTCTGAAATAAGCTCAGTGCTTCTTGAAATGCATTGGCTATGCTCTGTGCACAGAGGAAGATATTTCAGCCTGCAGCATCATTTAGAGTTTGGGTAGTAACAAACCCTACTTTTGCTGCAGTGAGGTGAAGCTATGGCAGGATAACTCTATATTTTCATTTCAAAGATGATACAGTTTCGAGTAATAGACCTGCTGTAAATCTATGTTTTGGTCTTGTGGAAGGTTGGGGGGGGGCAAGTGGAATTTTTCCCATTCTGTTGCTAAGCAACTAATGACTGGTACTTAAGGGCCATCTACACTCACAAAGGAGACAAAGCCTTTTCGCTGGCCAGGCAGAGGAACAAGAGATGGCAAGATTTGATAAGGGGACACTCACTCACTCACTCACTCACTCCCTCGGGGCTCTTGGAGGAGAGAGCAGGGGGAAAAAGGCGGCTCTGGTTTTTTTGGCTACAATTGCAGAAAAGGCCCGGTTTTGCACTGGTTTTTCTCTCTACCTGTTGGGTGAGTTCTCACTTGGGACGGGGGAGGACGGGATCCCGGTCCCTTCTACCCTCCGGGAGGGCGCAGTTCCCAGCTGCGCTGCAGCAGAACGAGACCCCTCGCCTGCTGCCGCTCCTCGCCCTGCCTGCTGCCGCTCCTCGCCCTGCCTGCTGCCACCCCACGCCTTGCCTGCCACAGCTGCGGAACTCCTGCTGCCTCCTCTGCTGGCTGGCTCAGGTGAGCCCACCTGGCCGTTCCATCCCTTTGCTGCGCTTTGTCCATCTGCGCTCCACCCTGCTCCAGCCCGTCGGCCATTACGTGCGTGACACAGATCCAACCTCGCGCCACAGCGCCATCTGCAGCTTCCCGGGAGTCATCGCACCTGCCCTGCTGGTCTAGGAGCCCAACAGCGCCCCTGCTGGCCGTGACCGTGACTGCACCAACCGGGAAAGTGCCTGACAGTTCAGGGACATTTGCCACCGAGTTTTTTTTGGTTTTGTTTACTGTTTTTTTGTTACTGATTGTTTACCTCATTATAGATACTAGTAAAAAAAACTCTTATTCCTTTTCCCATACCTTTGCCTGAGAGCCCTTGATTCTAAAGTTATAATAATTTGGAGGGAAGGGGATTCACATTCTCTGTTCTAAGGAAGGTTCCCACCTTCCTAAGCAGACACCTGTCTATCAAACGAAGACAGATTTTGGCGCCCAACGTGGGGCTCGAGGGCATTGAGAGAAAAAGGTGCAAAAGGAATAACAGTTTCTGGGAGACCCATTTTTTAGTGTGCTGAACATAGAAACCTCATTTAGTGGCACCATGTGGTCTAACATACCTTGGTTTGGCTGGCACATGCTCGTGGCCACATTTTTCCCATTTGCAGCTCCCTGTCTAAACATGGGTCCTATGACTAAGGTCGCGGTGGTTGTTATCCAGTTCTCACAATGGGTCAATAAGGTGAGGAATTTATGGATTTTTCACATCCTTTGGGCGGCGGGCACTTGGTTACAGGGCTTTAACACCATGAGTACATGTTTTTGGAGTCTGTTTGGTAATGGTACCTTTTGTGAGGAGATGACACCAGAGGGAATTTTTTCTCAACCCTTCACCCCTTTCTTTGGGCCTATCCTACCAGGGCTTGGAGGGTTCATATACTCTCTAAATGCTAATGACATCGTACAGTGGTTGGCATTGCTGATAGGTCTATTCCTCTTTGCATCCCGAGAAAGGGGGAGACTGCCCTGGGTAACCACTCTAACAGCTGCCACAGGGACTAGGGATGTTGCCACGGAGATTAGGGATGTTGCCACGGAGACTAGGGATGTCGCCACGGAGACTAGGGATGCTGTCATAGAAACTAGGGATGTTGCCACAGAAACTAGGGATGTTGCCACAGAAACTAGGGATGTTGCCACAGAAACTAGGGATGTTGCCACAGGGACTAGGGATGTTGCCACAGAAACTAGGGATGTTGCCACAGGGACTAGGGATGTTGCTACAGAGCCCGAGGCTGTCCCAGAGCCTGAGAGTACCCCCAAACCTGACCCTGTCCCTGAGCCTGACCCTGCCACACGGCCTGACCCTGTCCAACAGCCTGCCCCAGAAATGAGCCAACCAAATTGGATGGAGGTAATAGAGGAAAAGATGCGTCAGGTGTTGAGGGAATACACTTCCTCAACTGGTGGGAAGCCCTCTTCTTGCCCCACAGGGGAAGAGTCGGATGATACAGCAGCAGAATCCATGGACATTACAACCGTCCAGGTTCCAGCTGAACCTCAAGGGCAGTCACAGCCAGCAGCGGTTGCCCCTGTGCAGCGGAGGAAGTATAAGACCAAATCAGTACGCCCCGTTAATGATGATGGGGAACCAGGGCCCTCACAACCAGCAGGGGAGCCTGAGCCTATAATCATCACCGAGTCCCTGTCGTATGACACTATCCGTACTCTGCACAATGACATTGTGCGGCGGAAGGGCGAGGCTTTCTCAACCTGGTTACTTCGGGTTTGGGACCGCATGGGCCCAGGCGTGCAGCTGGATGGTAATGAGGCCAGGAATTTGGGATCCGTGGCCCTGGACGGGGGTGTTGACAAGGTGTTCGTGAGGGAGGCAGGACCCATTTCTCTCTGGGAGAGGCTTTTAATGAGTGTAAGAGAGAGGTTTGTTCACAAAGACAGAATGCAGGAGAACTACCGTAGATTGCCCTGGAAGACCGTTGAGGAAGCGATCCAACGGCTGAGAGAAGTGGCAGTACAGGAGGTGCTTTTTGGGAGGGACGGACAGCACGAAAATGATCCTGACAAGGTCAGGTGCACAGGGCAAATGTTGTGGAACCTGGCAAGTGTAGGGCCAACCCAATATGTCACCTACATTGCAACAATTAATGCCGATGACAACCGTGAGACAGTGAGCTCTGTAGCTGACAAGCTCAGGCATTATGCAAGTGTGATCAATGGCCCAATGCAGGCTCAGATCTCTGCTGTGGTTAAGGAGTTGAAGGAAGAGATGAGGGAGATCAGGGAGGAGGTGAGGAAAAACAGTGTGGCACCAGTGAGAGTCACAGGCCCCAACACCAGAGCCCGACGTCCCCCAGCTAGAGAGAGAGGGTACACCCCACGAGCTGAGTTGTGGTTCTTTCTGCATGACCACGGGGAAGACATGAATAGGTGGGATGGGAAGCCCACTTCTGTCCTGGCAGAACGGGTGCGTCAGCTTAAGGAGGGCAACGCTAGCCGAGGGGGTTCTGCCAGAGCGAAGGTAGCCTCAGCTTCCCGTAGCCGACCTGCTGAGTACAACAGAAGGGAAGATGTTGTGTCAGATTCCCTTGACGGTGGAATGTATGCCCAGGAAGGGAATGATAACCAGGGCTAGAGGGGCCCTGCCTCTAGCCAGGTAGAGGCATGGGAAAACCGTGTCTTTTGGACTGTGTGGATTCGATGGCCTGGTACATCAGAGCCACAAAAATATGAAGCATTGGTTGATACAGGTGCGCAGTGTACCCTAATGCCATCAGGACATGTTGGGGCAGAACCCATTTCTATTGCTGGGGTGACGGGGGGATCACAAGAGTTAACTCTGGTGGAAGCCGAGGTGAGCCTGACTGGGAAGGAGTGGCAGAAACATCCCATCGTGACTGGTCCAAAGGCCCCGTGTATTCTGGGCATAGATTTCCTCCGGAATGGCTATTTCAAAGACCCGAAAGGACTCAGGTGGGCTTTTGGAATAGCTGCTGTTGAGGCAGAGGGCGTTAGGCAATTGAACACCTTGCCTGGACTATCAGAGAACCCTTCTGCAGTTGGACTCTTGAAGGAGGAGGAACAACGGGTACCAATTGCCACCTCGACAGTGCACCGCCGGCAGTATCGAACGAATCGAGATGCTGTGATTCCCATCCACAAGCTGATCCGTGAGCTGGAGAGCCAAGGGGTGGTCAGCAAGGCCCACTCACCCTTCAACAGCCCCATCTGGCCTGTGCGCAGATCTGATGGAGACTGGAGATTGACTGTGGACTATCGTGCTTTGAACGAGGTGACTCCACCGCTGAGCGCTGCCGTGCCAGATATGCTGGAGCTCCAGTATGAGCTGGAGTCCAAAGCAGCAAAGTGGTATGCCACTATTGACATTGCGAACGCATTTTTCTCCATTCCTCTGGCAGCAGAGTGCAGGCCTCAGTTTGCTTTCACCTGGAGGGGCGTGCAGTACACCTGGAACCGACTGCCCCAGGGGTGGAAGCACAGTCCCACCATCTGCCATGGACTGATCCAGGCTGCACTGGAAAAGGGTGAGGCTCCGGAACATCTGCAATACATCGATGACATCATTGTGTGGGGGGGCACAGCAGAAGAAGTGTTTGAGAAAGGAGAGAAAATCATCCAGATTCTTCTGGGAGCCGGTCTCGCCATCAAAAGGAGCAAAGTCAAGGGGCCTGCCAAAGAGATCCAGTTCCTGGGGGTGAAGTGGCAAGATGGACGGCGTCAGATCCCCACTGAGGTCATCAATAAAATCACAGCGATGTCCCCACCAACCAACAAGAAGGAGACACAAGCTTTCCTAGGCGCCATAGGCTTCTGGAGGATGCACATCCCTGAGTACAGCCAGATTGTGAGCCCTCTCTACCTGGTGACACGCAAGAAGAATGATTTCCACTGGGGCCCTGAACAACAACAAGCCTTCGCCCAGATCAAGCAGGAGATCGCTCATGCGGTAGCCCTTGGCCCAGTCAGGACAGGACCAGAAGTGAAGAATGTGCTCTACTCTGCAGCCGGGGGCAATGGTCTGTCCTGGAGCCTTTGGCAGAAGGTGCCTGGTGAGACTCGAGGTCGTCCACTGGGATTCTGGAGCCGAAGCTACAGAGGGTCCGAAGCCAACTACACTCCCACAGAGAAGGAAATTCTGGCAGCCTATGAAGGTGTCCAAGCCGCTTCAGAAGTTATTGGCACAGAAGCACAACTTCTCCTCGCACCCCGACTACCAGTGCTGGGGTGGATGTTCAAGGGAAAGGTTCCCTCTACCCACCACGCCACCGATGCCACGTGGAGTAAATGGATTGCCCTCATCACGCAGCGCGCCCGTATTGGAAACCCGAATCGCCCTGGGATCTTGGAAATAATTACAAATTGGCCCGAAGGTGAAAACTTTGGTCTCACTGATGAAGAGGAGCAGGAACAGGTGACTCGCGCTGAGGAAGCTCCACCGTACAACCAACTGCCACAAGATGAAACGTGCTACGCTCTCTTCACTGATGGTTCCTGTCGTATTGTGGGGGCAAACCGAAAATGGAAAGCAGCTGTATGGAGCCCCACACGGCAGGTCGCAGAAGCTACTGAAGGAGAAGGTGGATCAAGCCAACTTGCCGAACTCAAAGCCGTTCAGCTGGCCCTGGACCTTGCTGAAAGAGAGAAGTGGCCAAAGCTATACCTGTACACCGATTCATGGATGGTAGCCAATGCTCTGTGGGGTTGGTTGGAAAGGTGGAAAAAGGCCAACTGGCAACGTAGAGGAAGACCAATCTGGGCTGCGGACGAATGGCGAGACATTGCCAGTCGGGTAGAGAAGCTACCTGTGAAAGTCCGTCATGTAGATGCCCATGTCCCCAAGAGCCGAGCTAATGAGGAACACCAAAACAATGAACAAGTAGATCAGGCTGCAAAAATAGAGGTGTCACAGGTAGATTTAGATTGGCAGCACAAAGGAGAGTTGTTCCTAGCCCGATGGGCCCATGATGCCTCAGGCCATCAGGGCAGAGATGCCACCTATAAGTGGGCACGAGACCGAGGGGTGGATCTAACTATGGACTGTATCTCCCAGGTGATCCATAACTGTGAGACATGCGCTGCCATCAAGCAAGCCAAGCGGGTGAAACCCCTGTGGTATGGGGGAAGATGGACCAAATACAAGTATGGGGAGGCCTGGCAGATCGATTACATCACACTGCCTCAAACCCGCCACGGCAAGCGCTACGTGCTCACAATGGTAGAGGCCACCACTGGGTGGCTGGAGACCTACCCTGTGCCTCATGCCACTGCCCGTAACACCATCCTGGGCCTTGAAAGGCAAGTCCTTTGGAGGCATGGTACCCCTGAGAGAATTGAGTCGGACAACGGGACTCATTTCAAAAATAGCCTCATAAACACCTGGGCTAAGGAACATGGCATTGAGTGGGTGTACCACATTCCTTATCACGCACCTGCTGCTGGTAAAGTAGAGCGATGCAACGGCCTGCTAAAAACCACCTTGAAGGCTCTAGGTGGGGGAACTTTCAAAAATTGGGAACAGCATTTAGCCAAGGCCACCTGGCTAGTTAACACCCGAGGCTCCACCAACAGGGCTGGCCCTGCCCAATCTGAACCCTTGCAAACAGCAGACGGGGATAAGGTTCCAGTGGTGCAAATGAGAGGCATGCTGGGGAAAACTGTTTGGATTAATTCTGCCTTGAGCAAAGATAGACCCACCCGTGGGGTTGTCTTCGCTCAGGGACCAGGGTGTACCTGGTGGGTGATGCAAGAGGATGGAGAGACACGATGCATACCTCAGGGGGACCTCAGTTGGGGTTGAACTGCCCATAACATTGTGCCTGTATCCATATCTGTATGTATATAATCAGAGTAATGCTTGTATGTATATAGTTTAAAGGCTTAAGTTCAATGTAATATGTTGGAATGGAAAAAATTCGGGGTGGATAATGTGGAAGGTTGGGGGGGGGCAAGTGGAATTTTTCCCATTCTGTTGCTAAGCAACTAATGACTGGTACTTAAGGGCCATCTACACTCACAAAGGAGACAAAGCCTTTTCGCTGGCCAGGCAGAGGAACAAGAGATGGCAAGATTTGATAAGGGGACACTCACTCACTCACTCACTCACTCACTCCCTCGGGGCTCTTGGAGGAGAGAGCAGGGGGAAAAAGGCGGCTCTGGTTTTTTTGGCTACAATTGCAGAAAAGGCCCGGTTTTGCACTGGTTTTTCTCTCTACCTGTTGGGTGAGTTCTCACTTGGGACGGGGGAGGACGGGATCCCGGTCCCTTCTACCCTCCGGGAGGGCGCAGTTCCCAGCTGCGCTGCAGCAGAACGAGACCCCTCGCCTGCTGCCGCTCCTCGCCCTGCCTGCTGCCGCTCCTCGCCCTGCCTGCTGCCACCCCACGCCTTGCCTGCCACAGCTGCGGAACTCCTGCTGCCTCCTCTGCTGGCTGGCTCAGGTGAGCCCACCTGGCCGTTCCATCCCTTTGCTGCGCTTTGTCCATCTGCGCTCCACCCTGCTCCAGCCCGTCGGCCATTACGTGCGTGACACAGATCCAACCTCGCGCCACAGCGCCATCTGCAGCTTCCCGGGAGTCATCGCACCTGCCCTGCTGGTCTAGGAGCCCAACAGCGCCCCTGCTGGCCGTGACCGTGACTGCACCAACCGGGAAAGTGCCTGACAGTTCAGGGACATTTGCCACCGAGTTTTTTTTGGTTTTGTTTACTGTTTTTTTGTTACTGATTGTTTACCTCATTATAGATACTAGTAAAAAAAACTCTTATTCCTTTTCCCATACCTTTGCCTGAGAGCCCTTGATTCTAAAGTTATAATAATTTGGAGGGAAGGGGATTCACATTCTCTGTTCTAAGGAAGGTTCCCACCTTCCTAAGCAGACACCTGTCTATCAAACGAAGACAGGTCTCCATGCTTCAAGGCTTCATCTTTTTATTGGACTGTTTTTAGTCCCCATTTTGATAAATGCTACCAAAAAATCACTCGTATAAAAACTGAACAGCATCGCTTTTATTAAAGAAATAACTTAGTACCACCTGCAATGCATATAGCAGATCTTGCATTTTTACCTGTAAACTGGCTACTTACATGGTCTTTTTGCTGTTACAACCTTGTATTACATCATACAAAATTACAAGGGAAGGAGTTTGGGGGGAAGTGAGATTTGATGCTTGATCATTAGGGAAATGAAACTTAAAGCAGCATTGAGATATTTAAAGTGTGCCTTAAGTGCCTCTAATTTAAAATTACCAGTATAGCTTTAAGTCTGTATTTGATAACCCTATACAGCTCCAGCTCCCATAATAGTTGCAAAACAGCATAACCAGACTTTGTACGTACAATGACAAGACACTTCACTGCTTCAATTCAGTTACTACAGCACTTAAACTGCTAGATTTGACTTTTTTCCTGTTCAAACACGTTTTCAAAAATTTTAAAATGTTTTAACAATACATATATCTCAATAAGGTTATATTAACTGCTGACAGGAATATCCATGGAACACCACATTTTCCATTACCTGGAAGTTGTTCTTATATTGTCTGAAGTAAAGAAGAAACAGAGACAAAATTAATGTTGCCTCATTACTTTGCATAAGTGAGTAGGTCCTCCTTAATTGTCATTCTTTGTCCACAGGCATGTAATGAATGAACTTATCGAGACTGAACGAGCATATGTGGAAGAACTTCTCTGTGTTCTTGAGGTAAAGACTAAATTTCACTGTGAGTGTTAGTGAATCGACTTATTTCTTGCTTTTCTGGATGCTCTTAGGTTTTCCTTACCACTGTAAAGCTTCTGTTTGTTCTGTCAAGCAGTGTGATCATTATATTTTCCTTTCTCATCATATTTTCACAGAGGCAGCAATATGACATTTTTTTTCTAGAAACAGTCATACAGGTAGGATTTAGTATTAGAAAACACAAATGGAGCATAAAATAAGATATGCCTTAGTATTTAGGTGGAATCATAGTGAGATTTGTAATGATCATTAATCACTGCAAAAGTTCTTTCCAGAGTTTTGGGTCAGTTCCATGAAGCTCCATGAAGTTCCAATGAAGTCCACATTCAGGAATGTGAATCTGCATCAAGAGACTCCTGTGTCAGAGGAGAAAATTTGTTTTTTACATCCTTCTTTGCATATCTTTAAGGGATCTTCCACATGTCTTGGGTTCAACTGTGGGAAGAGAATGCCTTGTAATAAAATGCTCATTTTAAATTGTTGAGGAAGCAAAGTTTGCTCAGCACTTGCAGAGGCACGATTGTGGTACCACTGAGTTGTTTGTAGAAATACACTGCAGTTTTCTTTTTTTCCTCAAGTTTAAGTCTTCAGCTATGGATGTGTCATTCTTGTAATCTAATTTGACTGCAGGGGATGATGAAGTTGCAAATAACTACAGCTTAATAATTTTAATCAGGATGAACTGGAATTGAGCCAAGTGGATATTCTTGGTGTCTAATGTTAAGCTCCTAAATAGGAGTTATGGATGAGGACTCATAATTTCTGAGTACATACTTTCAAGTAAGAGTAGTGTACAAGGGTTTTGGACTCTGGTCTTGGTTTTGCTGGTTTGTTCTCAGCTTTGCACAGCATTTACATCTGTGTTCAGTCCAAGAGCTAGAAGCGTTGATTACAGTGGGACGGTCACATCTGACATGTGATAATAAAGCCAGGTCAGTCTGGAGTGGACCCTAAAGATCACTTTATTCTCTGCTTTTGTAGACAATGCCATCTGTGCAGGTCTATTCACAAAACCAAGACTTGAGTAGTTGGAGGATTTTTGGTTTTTACTGCTGCTACTGGAGGGTTCTTGGAGGTACTGGAGAATCTTTCTATTCCCTTGGTATTACTCTTGTTTTCCATCGTGTGCCGTGCAGCTCCTGTCTTGCTAGGCCAAGCCGTCTTGGTTTTGTGCCAATGTGGCACACTCCAGTACTCTGACCATGCCAGGCACACCTATCTGTGCCTCCTTGCAGTTTGGTATCCCTTTGGCTTGAACTCAAGTGACTGGGAATGCCAGCAATAATTCTGGAACAGATATTTGCTGAGGTATGGTTCAATGGCGTCTTCCAGCTTTTGAGTAATTCTAGTTATTAATCCATAGTTCTGGCTATTCTCCCATTTCCTTTGTTTCTCCTATTCTATTAGTCTTCCAGTTTTTCATGTAAAATAACCTGGTATTCCTTTGTAGGGACTCTCTGCTCTTATTATATCATATTTGTTTGCCATGCATTTTCTGTCTGCCAAGGATTCCAATAGAAAAAAAGCAAGGGAGTTCCCAAGACTGATTATTTGGAAACACATAGAGCTTATCCAACCTTGAGAGTTTTTCTTTCATTAATAACCATGATCATCCCACTTTAGTCTGAAATTCAATAATCTTTACTGGGAGAAGAATACCGGTCTAGTCTTTTACCTAATTTTTAGGTATTGTGTTCTACTCTTTTTTCTATTTACTTGGATACTTTTAGAACAGCTTTCAAATGAAAGACTAAGCAAGGCCTTAAACATTTTTAAAGTAAGATTAAATAATCTTTGTGGCTGCATTAAGTAGCTTTCCCTCTCTTTTCTTAAAACACAATTACTGCATAGGTAGTAAAACATGAAGGTTTTTATAGTAAATTTTAAAAATACATCTGCCAAAAGTGAAAAAAAAAAAAAGAAATAAAGCTTTCTGTCAATATATTTATTTCATGCTTTTGTTCCTTCAAAGCTCAAAAGTAATGAACTCTGTCAGGCTTCCTTTCACCTCAGATAAATTAGATATTTCTTCTTTATGCCAGTGCTGGCTGTGCTTCAATATCATCTTGAGTTAAAGTGGAAATCATTCTCTTTGTGCAGGTCTTCATCTAAACTGCACGGTTGGCTGCAGTAATTCTTTCCCTGTTACAAAATTTTAACTCCATTTTATATAAATTATTTTTATCATTTTTAAGGCTGGATGATTTTTATTAATTTATTTATTCCACCCTCTCTCTTTCAGACCCTGCATTTTCCTGCTTGGGGGTGGGAAAGATATGGGAAAGGGATCACAATTTAGCTATTTATGAGGTCCATCATCCTTGCCTATACCACTGTGTTCTTTGTGTGGCCTTTTTTGGTGGGGTTTTGTTGTTGTTGTTGGAGTTTTTTGTTTGTTTGGGGATTTGTTGTTTGTTTTGTTTTTGTTTGGGGGGTGTTTTTGTTTTGTTTCGTGCTTTGTTTTTTGGTGGTTTTTTTGTGGGTTTTTTTGTGGGGATTTTTTGGGGTTTTTGTGGGGTCCTTTTTTTTTTTTTTTTTGGTTAGGTTTTCCAGGGGGTGGGTGTGGTTCGGTTGGTTGGTTGGGATTTTGTTTGTTTGGGGTTTTTTTTGTGGTGTTTGCGGAAAAAATACCCAGTGTTTTAAAGGGATGAGTCTGTTTGTTTGCAGGGGTTTTTTTAATTACTACTGTCCCACCCAAATGCTTGAATTCTTCAGGTTAGCTGACTTTACCAGCTAGTTCTCCTACCTTTTGTAGTTTGGACCACATTTTGAAATTGAAAATCTTAATTGTAGGTGCACTTTTGCTTATCTTTTAATTACTCAGTTCGTTATAATTTGATGTAGTTTATTATATTCAATGTGACTAATGCAAGGATCACCTTGTGTTTAAAAATTTTTAAAAAAATTACCAAACAAAAACCAAACCACAAGAGAAATCTGATCCAAATCCAAAGCAGATAGAACCATCTTCCTTCAATGCATGTATGCTAAGAAATTTATTTATATTAAGAAATCTATTTATCATGCAGGTGCTAGATAATTCCTGCTGGGTTTTGGGTTGATTTCTTGGGAGTGTTCTGTTTGTTTAGGGTTTTTTAGTGTTTTGAGAGAACAGATTAGTGAACTCAGGACCAGAGGAGACCAGTCCTGGGCTAAAGCCACCTATGTCCTTACTTGTGCTAGATGAACAGACAAGAGAATGTGTGCTTATACAACAAGTGGAAAATGTCAGAATCTAAAACTCCTCCTTTTGGTACCAATGCAAATGGAGGTGTCTTAAACAGAATTTTTAGCTTAATTTTAATAAGTTTCTGTTACCTGCAGAAGTAACTACAGTCAGTTTGTTCCTTCTTAATAATGGCTAAGACAGGCATGAAGGTTTGTACTGATGTGTACTGGAATTGTGGCTCTAAATTCAGATGTAAAGCCTTAACAAAAAGAGTATGAGCTATAATTTGTAAGCAGTATGGGAATGCAGAATCTTCACTTGGTGAAAATGATTGCAGACTTTGTTTCTTCCTCGCCTATCTAGAATCGCAGGAATTACTCAAATGTCTTCCTAAGACTCTGTGTCTGAATTGGCTGCTGGAAAAGCAGAATTTGTATTGGTCTTTCGTGATTAATTCTGAGCTCTTTCTTGTCTGTCTGTCTGTCTGTCAGCCTGAAGGCAGACTGCCTTGTTAGAGAGAGAGGCGCTGCAAGTGAAGGGAGATGGTCATTGTGCCTCTCTCCTGTGTTGCAGGGTTATGCTGCAGAGATGGACAACCCCTTAATGGCTCATCTCATTTCACCAGAACTGCAAAATAAGAAGGATATCTTGTTTGGGAATATGGAAGAAATTTATCACTTTCACAACAGGTGGGGATTTGCATTCAGTTCTAAGAACAGCATTTGGATGTGATTCTTTACTTTGTATTTTAATCTGCTTTAGATTGCTAAAAAATCCTTACTGAGTTCTACTTGTCTATCTGGCATGTCAGCATTCTATTGCATAGAAGAGGAAAAGCCAAATATCTATAAAAGATGAGCAAAGCTGTGTGAAACTGTATTTGCAGTACATAGGTAGAATTTTGCATTGTGGTCCTCTTTCTGAAGCAAGATATTTGGATCTGGTTACAGGATCATTAAAGTGAGTTTTATTTGGGTTTACTTTTTTTTAATTAATCTTGTTATAAGGCTCTAAACCACAAATTCTCAACTTTTATATCTGATTGAGGGTGAATAATGTTGTATGTCTATAGGTGTATTAAATAATATGTAAGATTAATATATATAAACCATATCTATTTGTATATATTAAAATATATATTGAGTGACCTCTCTGAAGTCTGAATCCTTGGTGCCAGAGAGGTATTTCTTCATAGGATAATATTTAAATTTATAGGAAAAAGAAATTGATTTCCAAGAGAAGTTAAGCATACTAAGTAGTTGCTGCTTGTTCAGGCAAAACTATAATGAAAGTTTGGCCACTGATTATTTATTTTGTTCTTTGGATGGGTTTATTTTTCATTTTGGGAAGGTGATTTTTGGGTTAGTTGGTTGGTTTGTGGTGTTTGGTAGTATTTGGAAGCAAACCCAAACACTTGAAACTGTACAAATCCTGCTGCTGTATACATAAGGCAGGGAAACTAAATCCCCCTTCCTTCCCCAGCCCTATATTTGATTTCAGTTGCAGAAACAGTAAGCTAACTGAAATTGGTCAGAATATTTGTTTTAATTCGCTATCCCTTTTAAAGTACACAATCTAGTTTTATGTTTTGTGTTTGTAGCATAGAATTACAGCTGTTTCCAAAAGTTTAGAAAACAAATCGCAAGACTGTGAACATTATGACAACTTTCTTTAATGTGTGCTCTAAGAAAATTTTCTTCCTCATAGAATATTCTTGAGAGAACTAGAAACCTATGTAGAATACCCAGAGCTAGTGGGACGGTGCTTTCTGGATCAGGTACGTGTCGCCTCTTGCTGGCACTTCATTGCAAACCTCTGTAGGACTGTAACGCGTGAGAGTGATTCTCACGGAGTAATTGCCACCACATCCCCTTTGTTTGTCCTGAGCATGTCATTGGTTGAAAATGTAGATGTTAATTGAGAGTTGGACCCCTGTGCAACACAATTAATTTTGTTAGAAAACCTACTACCTCATTAAAAGAAAACTGCTCTTTTAAAGTGGCAGTTAGGAAAGCATGAAGAGGAGTCATGCACTGCATTGTTTCACATCACTATCAATGGTTGGTTTACTTGGTTAGATTTCTTTATTAGATTGTTGTTCTTCTTTTTTCTTCAAAGAGTACACCTCAACAGACTAGGTCCAAAACATTTTTATTCTGAAAATAGAAAGCTATGACAAAATTAAACTTTTAATCAGGGATGTACTAAACAATGAGTCTCACCTGTAGTATATTAAAGGCTAGATGAGACTGTGTGTATGGAAATCAGTCTCCTGTTGTTGCTGCCTATTGATGGTCTGAGGCTCCTGGGAGGAGCCATCCCTCCCTCTTCTATTTACTGCCTATGTCCATGGAGATGCTGTTTCCTAAAACTGAGGGATGGAGGTACTTCTGTGCCTGCTGATTTCCTGCCTGGTCTTTCCTTTATATCTGTGGTTGCTAGGAGATTTTTCAACAGTCTTTATTTCCTTTCACTTTCCTTTACTTCCTTTCACTTTCAAAAAGTGCTGAAGTCAAGCTATTTAAACTTCACATTTCTGAAGTAACAAGGGGGAACAAACTGCTTGGTTTACCTTAGTATGACTCCCAGTATGAAACGAAAATAAAGAAAAAGGACAAAGTCTTTTTAAAAAGCTGCACAGTGCATCTCATGGTTGGGCACTCAGAGAAATATTTCTCATATTGTGGAAGAAATATATTTGTAAATGTACCATATGCTTTCTCATAAGGGGTTTAACATTATGGCAAAAATTAACAGGAATATTTTGTTTTGCAAGTACCAAGTTAGTAGCCATTACAAAATCAGTGATTTTGCAATTCCTTGAGGCATCCCAAGCGAAAAACAATGATTCAATTTTTGCTGGTGGTGGTTTTTTGTAGCATTATTGATTGTGAAAAAAATTGTTACAAACTTTGTCTATTAAAGTCACAAGAATTTATAACTTCTTTCTTGTCTCCCCAATTCCAGATGGAAGACTTCCAGATTTATGAAAAATACTGTCAAAATAAACCTCGATCCGAAAGTTTGTGGAGGCAGTTTTCAGACTCTGTATTCTTTCAGGTGTGCTTGCCTGAATCCCTAATGTAATGGTGGCTTTGGTTTTGTTGGGGTCTGGGTTTTTTGTTTGGTTTATTTTTACTGAATCTTCACGAGAGCAAATAACACAAATACTGATTAGTGTCCTGATGAAATCCAACACTGATTGCAGAAATGTCAAAGGAAACTCGACCACAAGCTCAGTTTGGACTCATACTTGCTGAAACCTGTTCAAAGAATAACCAAGTACCAGTTATTACTAAAGGTATGTGATACTAAACTATAATGCAAACACATTTTGTGCATTTGGGTTTTTTTAAATGCTGCTTCTCTCAGCCTGCTGGAGAGAAACCTAAAAGTTAGTGAACAGATGTACAAATGAAAACACACAAATCCCAGTCCATCAGTTTTCAGCTCAGCTCTTTTTCCCTTCTGTCAAAAAACTTCTAATAAGCAAATGTTATGCTGCGACATCTTGTGTAGCTACTTTTGCCCTTAGATTTCTGCTGAAAAGAAGGTGAAAAGTTGATGAGAGGAAAACAGAAAATCCAAGAAAATTTTGAAACAAAGAAGATAGAGTATCTGAAGTACTTGTTAGCCTTCAGTTACAGTCACCCCACCCATATTGCAGGAACTTGCCTTGCTGGGCTCTAGGAAATGAACAGAGAGCACTGTGTGGTGTTTGTACAAAGGATGCTCTTGTGATTCACTTAAATGTGCTATACTGCAATATACTATCATATATATAAAGCAATATACTATCATAAATTTATTTAATGTATAACATTTTGCCATGTTTGAACTAAGAAATATTACTCAAAAAACACGTTACAATAATTTTATTTAACAGTAGCTTTAAAATTTACCTCAAACCAGATTTACTCCTGCGTTAAAACTGAGCTGTTAACAGCCCTTAAAGAATTAGTTATGATAGGCTTGTGTAGAGAGAGAATTATAAAGGTTTCTGACTTAAAATATCTTCACTTCCTGCAGTCTATGAGTAAATGCTTATTTTCATACTGTGAAGTCTGAGGAGTTCTACAAGAACTTGCAGCTGTGTTTATCTGTATCAAATTGGAAGATGCAGAATCCCTTCAGAGGAGGGATTCCTTTCTAAATGTGCAGGCAATACTCAGTGCAGTAACTTTAAATCCGTTACTAGCATCTCAGGCCTTGCCATAATTAAAAGAGTAAATTAAATTTGACTGTATTTTTAAATTTGTTGACATCTAAAAAGTAGCAAATGAGAAAGAGCTATCCTTTTGTTTGAGGATTGTTGATTTGGTTTTGTTTGTTTTTTTTTAAATTGCGATAAAAAAATGTTTGCAAAATAGGCCTTGTAAAATTCTTACACACAGCTTACAAAACCTCTAGGTGAACAAAATATATTTGGCTAATTAGCAGCAGAGATGAGAAGTAAATCTTTAGGGTCTATTGAGTTCCAGCCAGTATTGAACGAACTAGATTATTTGGTATAAAGCTTTACTTTTTGAACTTTAAAATCACAGAATCATAGAATGGTCTGGGTTGGAAGGGACCTTAAAGATCATCTCATTCCAGCCCCCCTGCAGAAAATTCAGTGTTAAAATTTGAATATTCCTAGCTGCTACTGTTTCAAAAACTAAGTAGGTGTGCTGTCATTCCCTTCCACTCAGGAAATGCTGAAGTACAGTAAGAACTGTGAAGGTGCTGAAGATCTTCAGGAAGCACTAACTTCTATATTGGGCATTCTTAAAGCAGTTAATGATTCTATGCACCAGATAGCCATTACAGGCTATGATGTGAGTAGCAACATTTTTGCTTGCTTTTAACTTTAATTTCATTTCTTTCTTAGATATACATACAGCATACTCTATACCATGTACTAATAATGAGAAGAGTGTTTTATAAAACATGCCTTTAAACTGAATTGTGCAATGAAAATAATGGAAAAGGGATCTCTTTATACTCTTTGAAATTTTCCTCCTATGACTAATATTTTCCTGTCTACCTAAGTTTTTTTCTTTGATCTCGACAGTGAGTGAGAAACTGAAAACTGTCATGAAGAATCTGGTTTAGGCTACAGCCAAATGCGAGTTGCTACTAAGTTTTCACATCTATGTGTAAAACTACACCCAAAACTTTCAATTCCCGAGAAATAACGAAACACAAAACACTATGTAAGCAGATTTGGAGCAGAGTTTGGGGTGAAAAACCAAACAACCAAACGTGTACTGTGCTTCCCTCTCTCTATGTGTAATTCCGTGTATCTCTGCTGCTGGTATGGTACTCTCAACTGCAAAATCCTGCCTGAACAGTGTTGGCCAGTGATAATTAGATGTAAAAATTCAACACTAACTTTATTTTTATTGCATTTCCAAATCCAACATAAACACTGATATGAGAGATTATTGGGAACAACAGACTTGTAAAGACCTGTTCAGAGTCTGTATTTTAATCTGATGTTATCGCTGTAGTTACAAATATCACTGTTTTTTTTGTTCCAGGGAAACCTGAATGAGCTGGGCAAGCTTTTAATGCAGGGATCCTTCAATGTGTGGACTGATCATAAAAAGGGTCACACAAAGGTGAAAGATTTGGCACGCTTCAAGCCGATGCAGCGGCACCTCTTCCTCCACGAGAAAGCAGTGCTGTTCTGCAAAAAGCGAGAAGAAAATGGAGAGGGATATGAGAAAGCACCTTCTTATAGCTACAAACACTCCTTAAATGTAAGACACTGATCAGTCCTGAAGGTCAAGATACTGAGGGCTTTGCCTGTAGCAATACAATGTTCTAGTTTTATCTCTGCAAACCTGTGTTGTGGCATTGTGCTGGGAACTTCACTCTTTCAGACAAACCTGACTGGTGCTGCAGGTCTGTGTCATTTTGTGCTGCTGTCTGTCCAGCTGAATGGCAGTTGCATTAATCACACAGAAAACGTAGAGAAAGGTAATGTAAAAAACACATAGGATTTGGTGGTCTGGATTTTAAAAGCGACATTTTGCATGTCAGTCTCAGTGTAAGGTACCTAAACCCTTCTTCCCTCCAAGGTAGCTAGGCTGATACAAAGCACTAAATCTCATCTCTAACATGCAGATCACATCTTGTTAGCTATTCTTTTCCTTGTGCAAAAAGCCAGATGGGGTTTTCCTTTTCAGAAATAAGGGACCAAAGAATACCAGTAGCTGTCTGCTTCTGTTTTTAAAATAATTGCAATGCAGTAGGTCAGCTTCTGTTCTCTTTGCTTCCAGATGGCTGCAGTTGGAATAACAGAAAATGTCAAAGGTGATGCAAAAAAATTTGAAATCTGGTATAATGCGAGGGAAGAGGTTTACATTATACAGGTAAATAACATGCCACTACATTAAAAAAAAAATCCAGTCTTACAATATCCATAGAGGTTATTGTGTATACCATTACTATAGCTGTCACTGGAGTAGTGGATGGCTTGGGAGACGGTGTTTGACTGTAGCCCACGCACAGCCTCTGCCTCAGTTGTGCCAGTTGCTACAACCAGTTTCTGTTCATAGAAGGACTAGAGAGGGAGCTTTGTCTGTCCCTCTTGAAGGATTCCTCTGAGGCTATGCTTTGACATGCAACTATTTGTGTAATAACTATTCTGTGCTTGATGGCTGATAGTATTTATTTTTGGTTAGGCACCAACCCCTGAAGTTAAAGCTACCTGGGTAAATGAAATAAGAAAAGTGCTGACAAGTCAACTGCAGGCATGCAGAGGTAAAATATTTTTGATATATATGTATAATTTTTTTTTTAAATCTATTTTCTCTTTGAACTTGAAATCCTGCCCTGTAGATCTTCCCTGTGTAGGACACAAATCAATTTTAATATTTCTTTTCCCTTTTTCCATTACAGAAGCTAGTCAGCACAGGACACTAGAACACACACAGAGTTTACCTCTACCACTGCCAGCATCATCTTGTGCAAGGTAAGTATGTTGTCAAATCAGATTGATTATCTTGTAAATATACTAATACATCTGGTTTGCAGCTCTTCATTGCTCCTACCCCTTAATGCTGGTCCTTGTGTTTTAAGGTTTTCGTTTATTCTCTTCCTACTGTAAAGTTGTAAACCTTGGAGTTTACACATATCCAGAACTGTTAAACTCAGTACTAGTGGCATGGGCTTTGCCAATTGATAGAGATTGTCACAGAAATGTAATTTTCTGTACCAGCCAAAATTCTGGTGGTATTATGTGTCTGCTTGCTGAACAGCTAATTATATACATTACACTCCAGATAAGATAGTTTTATGGAGCAGCCTTTTTCTTCCTTCACTGTTCTTTTCCTTTACCCAAATTAACTTGTTCTTCCTTTTCCAGTGTCATGTTACTTTCCTTTCTGTCTTTTTCACAGCAGTATCTTTTCTCTGTCCCTTATTCTTTTACTACAATTTACTTTGGGTTTTTTTAACCTAAGTAATATGTTAATTCCTCCAGTGTCCCAGTTTCTGGGTCAAGTTATTCTTTTTTTCCATTCTTCACCATACCAACCTATATATTCTTCTGTTCCCATCTGTTGGTCTGCCTTTGCCTGACACCTCTCTTTAATTCTCTGCTACTCACTCTGGTTTTTCATATGTGTATATGTACCTGTCCATAAGCCCATGTGCTCATATCCATATGGTGTGTGCTCAAATATGTATTGGTAGCTCACTGCTCTGCATCTTTTATGCTCAGGGAGAATTTCCCAGATACATTGTGCTTGTGGAGTACTTGGTCTTTAAATGCACAATCACCATTTACTTTTTCAGTCCTGGAAGCTACAATCTAGGAAGTAACAAATAAATGGTTTTCAGCCTATATGTCCATATGTAATAGACAGCCTGTGACTGGATTGGTTGTCTTCATTTTCTTCTAATAAACAGTCCTTCACGAAACCACATCAGAAATACCAAAAAAACGGAGGAGAAGAAAGCTGATGTCACAAGTCTAGAAGGTTGTGGCAGCACAGCAGCACCAAAGTACCCTGAGAAAGGCAAAGGTGAGTGTGCCCACACGTGGGGTGGTGTTTCACTGCAAGGAGCATGCCTGCACTGCGGATGCACAGGCAGATCCACCAGCAGAGTAGCCACGGTAGTGCAGGGGAGGCAGCAGGACTCCTGAACGAGCGGGGCTTTGCTGTTTTCAGCCCTAAGGCAGCCCACCCACAAAGGTGGGTGCCCACACTGCCCCAGTGTGCTGGTCCCATCTGTCTTTAGCTTGGGATTGATTTCTGCATTCCAGTGTGCGGTGTGGACAGGCCCAAAGCCATCTTGAATGGATGGTAGCCAAAAGCAGGTGGGAACTATTTGCTACAAGGCCAAAGTCTGCAGTAGGTCTTCTCTTAGAGCTGCTTAGCTTCTCAGGGTTCTCTTTCTCTGAAAAAAATTATTGGCATTACCTGATCTAAAGAGGGGTTGTTTCATTTTGTTTTGTTTTTCTCTTTTTTTCCATCATGGAGGTTACTTATTGAACCAGTGGCAATACAAGCCTTTGCACAGCAAGAACAACCAGCCATTTGTGTTGTACCTGGACTTTCAGTTGTCCTTTCTCATCCTAACATGCAGGTTCCCTGGCACAGCTGCAAATGACTTTTTGCCTTGATCTCTTCACGGCTTTCTCCCTTTTCTTTCTGTGTCCCTCTCTTCTTTTGTAGAGAACACTAGCTCTACCTCAGAATGCTCTGTATTGTCAAAAAAGCGCTTTACGCTGCAGGGCTTTACTAACCTCAAAGGTCAGAAAGGTAATTTTAAAAAAAGGCTAGACTGTTTTCTGTGTTAGGCTGTAAGTGAAGCATCACTCTGTATTTGTGCGCAGTGTGATAGGTTCTCAGTGTACACACTAGCTTGTTCTTCTAAGGTCAAGCTAGGTTCCTTAGTCGTTGCCTCTGACAGGGAGATTCCAGGAGGAACTAGTGCCAGTGGGAGGGGGAGATGCAGCTGGGAAAAGTGGGGCTGTGGAGGTGCAAGGGAAGGAGCGAAGTTTCCAATGCCTCCAATCTCACTGTCAAGGCTGAGGACGGAGTTTATAGTGCCCCATTCCTGTAGAAAAACTAGAGGAAGGAAGTTGTCTTCTGCTCAGACACCTGGCCTGCTTCTAGCTTTAGTGGATCTGCCCCAAATGCACTTGTACTTGGCAAAAAGGAATCAAGGTGATTCTGTGAAGGTTTTACAGAGCATTTTTGTACTGGCATCCTTTCTAACAAAACTCTCAAAGCATAAATAACTACAGCAGAATGTGTCTGACAATGTTGTTTTGCTGGATAGAAAATAAGAAAGAATTTCCCTATTCTTCCAGAAATGGTCTTTGCCTCTTTTTTTTCTAAAACATGCAATAAGAGTCTGACACCTTTCTTGCTTCCTGCTGCCAAGTAGTCACACTGGTACAGTCACTTCTTGCTTTGAAGAGCTGTCTTTGAACAGTCTGAATTGCATTAAAATGATGCACTTGTTCAAGAGCATGGTATTTTTTCCCCCAAGCATCTTTCCAGAATGCCTGTTTAAAACCCAATTACCTTTGAGTTCTTTCTGGAGAGACTCTAGGGTTGTGTATCTGATGCTAATGAGGTGAGCACTAATGTCCCATGCTTGCCTTGACAGAAACTCCATCTTCTTCTGCTAAAAGCCAGACATTGCCAATGATCCTTCTTACAGGACCAGGTATTGCTGTAGCACTAGATTTACATAAAAATGATTGCATAATTTGGTAATGTTTGTCTGAAATGGAAGTTAATTGTATTCAGTTGATGTCTAGTTAATTCAGAAAAGTTTACATATATTTTCATCTATTACTGTAAAATAAATTTGTCAATTTATCTTCAAATAACTACTTGTAAATAATTAATTCCTTCTGCTGCCATGCACCAGTGACAGCTAAAATTAGATTACAGAAATCCACTTGTTTTCCAGTGTAAACTCAAAGGTATTTAGCATGCAATCCACCTATTCTCTTTTTTCCAGTTCTTCAATATCTCTCTTCTGTGTTTTTTACCTATTCATCCTCCTGCAGCTTCTCCTACCAGTCCTGACAAAAAAGCCAAACGGCATGAAGTAGTGAGTGACCCAACTCCTTTTGGTATAAGAGGTACAGTGAAGCCACATCTTGTACTCCACAAGTACCCACACATCCCTCATGTAGTATGTTACATCCGAGTGCTGGGAATAGCTGTATGATGCTGTTGTGTGCAGGACTATTGACATCAGCTGTGTTTTTCCAGGTGGATCTCTATATACTGGTTTTGATAGCACAACTAGTTGAAGTTTTACTTTGGTTTTAAATGAAGTAGCATATGGGTAACTAGTTTTTAGCAAACAGAGGGGAAGAGATCCGTTGATGAAGAAATGGCCAGAAGCTGGGTTTTTAATGGAATTACAGGGGTGTCAGCTGCTATGGGAGTGTGGTTTTCCGTGTGTGAGAATCCTTCTGTCACTGTTCCCTTTGTGGAGAGGATTGAACTTTTAAAGAAGAAAAATATTCCAAAACCCAGATCACTGTCATGTGGAATTTCCATTGTAGATCTGCGTCTATTACTGCAGTCACAGTCCTGTTGCATCTTTCTCTGGGTGATAGCAGGCAACTTTTACCACCCTGTGAACCCGAGATGACTTAACTGAACCCCTTGCAGCAATTTTCCTTCAATCCTCCCAACTCACAGCTAAACAGAGAATAGGAAAGCATTTCAATTAAACAATCCATTTTTGACCAGCAAGGCTGTTGATGAAGGTTTGGGTACAAATCCCTAGAGTAGTAGAGTACAAGGAGAGCAGGCCCTCTCTTCCTGACCCTTTCCACCAGTATCTCCTTTAGAATGTATTAGTCTAAAAGTTTAGCTGTTTCAGGCCCCACCATCAGCCTCCTCTCCTCTCCGTCTGAAGTCTTTGTCTCATCTGTGGGAATGGCGTAAGCTCAGCTGCTGTGCTGGGAAAACTGTGCAACACTATTCACCTTGTCTGAGCACCAGGCAATGTAGTCCTGGGCTAGATATGTGCAGAAACAACACGAGGGTGGATATGAGAGTTACAAGGTTATTTTTATGCAGGTAGCAAGCAAAACTCTGAGATCTCCAGGTACCTGAGGGCTCAAAAATGTCTGAAAGAAATGGGTGTTTTATGGCCTTTTCCACAGATGCTGGAATTTTCCAAGGAAGAGAGTCCTTGATCATTGCTAATTTACAGGAAAATTATTGTGTTCTTGGAACAGACTTATCTGATTTGCTGTTCTGTGCCAGAAGCATCTCACGTTATGAAACTGCTAAACCAAGTAAATTAATTTAAAAAATCTACTAACTCCTCCTTCTGTTTTGCATTATCTGATCTCTTTTCTGACACTTTATCTCTTCTCCTTCCCCAACTCAAAGAGGGAAAAGCAGGGAGCTGACCCTGGCATTTTGGGATGAAACTGCACCAGAGGATGGTCACAGCGCCCCAGCACAGAGTGGCCCCCACTGTTTCCTTTCACTGCTTCATTGCTCTGGTTTATGTTGAAGTGAGCTCAAGAAATATGAATTAGTGTCAGAATTACATGTTGTAGGCAGATCATAGTTCTTTGAAGAAAGCTGTGATTGTTTCTGAAGAGAAGCGGTTAATGAATTCTAGGTTTTCCTGGTATCATTAGATCTAAACTCATTTCTGAATAACCTTGTCTTCTCTCAGGACTGCCTGCCCTTTTCCTACCTTTCCTGCCTTTATAGGGAGCCCTGATATAGTCCCACCCTGCAGAATACACACACAGATTGAATGTGCTTGCATAATTTTAGTGCCCATAGTTTGCTAATATGAATACTGCCATAGTGACCACTTCCCTTCCCAGGATGAGATGGGCTTTTATATAGACTTGTTGCGTGCCAGCTTGTATGAGGAGGACTAGGGTTGTTGGCATGGCAGGATCAGGCCAGTCTGCTCTTAGCACAGGATAAGAAAAGAAAGAGGCTGAGGAGCAAGAGCTGTTACCCAAAATGTACCAAATGAGCAGGCCAGTGAGTATGAGGTTAGAGGCACTTACAATGACTTAATTTCCTTTTTCTTTTGTGCAACTCATTGGTTCTGTTTCTAATGAGAGCTTGGAACAATTAGGAGAAACCAAGATTTCTTTTGTTGCCTTGTTCTTAACTTAGAAATAACAGAAATGGTTTCAGCTGTGTCCAACAAGCCAGCTAGAAGATGTAAGCTTCCAAGGAACTTTTCGTGGAATACAGCAGAAATTTATTACTCAGTTTCTTCACAGATGGAAGTTCATTCTTAACCCTGGACAGGGCCAAGTGGGTCAGTACTTCTAATCTTGTGCAGGTCACTCAGCAGCATAGGCAAGGTAAAAGTCCCACTCTGTTTGGTGTGCTCTGGTTGTGATTTCTTTCTATGATTTCTTTGGCTTTACTCCGATGCTGCTCAAGTTTTTCCTAATGCGCTGGCATGAGCAGCTGTGCGACAAATGCCTTAGGAGCAGTGAAAAGCAAAAATGCTCGTGCCTTCTCTACTTAACTAATAGTTACATAAAATGGGAGGTTTGTTCTTCCTTTCATTCTTTTCATTGAGTTTCACTGTTGTTGCTATTTGGCTTGAAACAAAAGCTTGCTTACAAATACTAGTCTCTTTTATTATGATCTTTTTCATTATAAGCTCAACACATTTATTAGCAGCTGCTGAACTTGGTGTAAAGCAACCCACTAATAAAACTTGATGTAGTTTTATTTGAAAGAGAGTTTTGTGCACTCTGGATATGATTCAGCTTTATAAATAAATTAAATGCTTCACCCTGAGAGAGAAAAAGCAATAAATGACAGGCAGGAGATTGTTGTTGTGGTGTTTGGTGCAGTGATTTAACACCAAGATAGGTCAGAGTGCTTAAGTCTTCTTGTGTCAGCATGAACACTCTTAAATAATGAGCTGCCTTGTCAGGTGAAGTACAGAGTGCTTGTAGCTTGTGTGGAATTTTTTGACAGCTCTAAGTTCTTGACAGAGTGATGGAGGCAATGCTCATCTATCCCTAGCTCCAGCAAGCTGTTTAGGTTGCTTTGGGTGACAGACCTGGGTGTTCAGCCTTTTCCCAAAAAGTGTATGTTCCTGTCTTCTGCTTCCTCCCAAGAAAAAAGAGTATCTATCCATTGTTCATGTTTGTATAATATATATTTATTATACAAATATTTATATATATATTTGTTTTTCCATTGGGAATTTGCATTCTCTCCATTCATTTTCCTTTATATAAATCCAAAGGGCTAAATTCACTGCCATGCGTTGCCGCAGCTCCACTTACTCAGACAGAAACAGGCCAACTTTTGCCAGCAGTGAATTTCACCCAGTAACCATAATAACCTCCCTGTGTACAGTTTTTCTCCCGTTTCTGTTGAACACTTAGGAGCTTTTCAGTGGGGAGAACATTTCTCCCAGTCAGTGTCTCACAGCTGCAAAGTTAACTGTCGGCTGTTCATTCCCCAAGGTTGGGCCAAACCATCCCATTCTCTTGATGCATCCGAAGAAAATGACGGCTGGTCTAGTGCTGAAGAACCGCTGAATTCATCGGATGCGGAGGAAGAAGGAGGAGGAGGAGGAGGAGGAGGGGGAGGCGAGATCAAGCTGGTAACCAGAAATGCTTTGCTATGGAGCTAAGCAGTGGCACCAGTCCAGTGTGTGTGGCAGGATACAGGAATGCTTTTGAAGCTGGCAGGTGGGAAAGTGTCTGCCTTGAAATGCTCAGCTGGGCAAAATTCCCAGGGCAATGGAGAAGAACCCTTTCTCTTAAATCAGCCCCGTGTTTGTACCTTGGGAGGTCCCTGTGTGCCTCTGCACAGCCCCAGCCCAGCGAGTCAGCGCTGCTTGTGCCATGGCGCAGCACTCAAGCCGTGCCATGCTCAGCTACCACATCAGCTCACTTCCACACACACACCACGGCATGAGTCTGCCAGGCTTTCTTTCTCTTTTGATTTTATTTTCTGCAGACATATGAATTAATTGTCGTAGTGGGAACATTTCACTGAATGTTTTTTAGGGTGTGAGAATGCATGTATTGAATTTTTAATAGATCAGCAGAATTTCACTGCCTCAGTATGTACATTTACACCATCTTCGGCATGTAGGTACATGAGAAAGAAGGGAAAAGTACTATAATTACATAAAAAAAGCTACAACATACCTTAAAATACTCAACAGAAATAATTTGTTTTTTTTCCTCTGTGTGCATTTAGACTCCTGGTAAATATACAGTTGTGACTGATTATGACAAAGGAGTTTCTGAAGAATTTACAGTGAAAAGTGGAGAACTAGTTCAACTGATTCGTGAAGGGGAGGATGGACTTTGGTACGCAGATCTGTGTTTGGAAATTTTTATACGCAGAACTGTGTTTGGAAGGCAGATGTTTAGGGCAAAACTTTCAAAGACATCAAATGAGGCAATCTGACTTCTAATTTTTAAATTTTTTTTTTTTAGGTTTGTAAAGAACCTGAGCACCGGTAGAGAAGGTTGGATTCCAGCAAGCAATCTGCTGATGCTCCTAGGCAATTCAAAATCAGCTCAATCTTTAAGCAGTTCTGGTAGGTTATTTATTTTAAATGCGATGATTGTCTCTTTGAACATTCCTATTACCAAAGAAAGTAATGAAAAACAACCACCATATAATATTTTCTTGTGTTTTGGTTTTTTTCCTCCCTTTCATTTTCCAGAATCAGGCACCGCCTCCAGCACTTTAAGCACATCTTCAAGTTGCAGTGATAGCTGCAATGTCAGCAGCACCAGCTTCTCTGACATTAAGGGCTAATATGAAATGTTCGTCCCACCTCTCTGGAAGGTAAATCTGGAGATTGTCATTTGCTGCAGAGTTCTGGACATTGGACTTCATTGGAGAACCAGCTGTTCTGTGTTGCCAGCTCTGAGTATTTTTAGTGGTGACTTTTACAGGTTCTCCCAGAAGATCCCAATTAAAAGTGCATGGAATGTGAAGTTGTAAATAAAAGTTAAATGATTTGAAATAGGGTTTTGTAGAGGTTTCTGCTCTGAAGAGCTGTTAGCATAAAGCGCGTTTTCTCTTTGGCACACAATCAGGTTTCTGCAGAACTGTATCTTTTTGTAATGGCCAGAATCTGAATGTGAGCAAAAAAAAAAATGTGTTCAATGCTAAATGCTCATTGTAAACTAGTAACATAGCAATCACTGTACAGGATATGTATGAGGAAAATAAATCCAAGTTTACAATTTCTTCTCCCCAAAAACCCTTTCTCCAAGGACATACCTCGGTCAATGCAGTAAATGGGACTCTTATGGCAATGAGGAAGGAGGTTTGGTCCACCCTTTTCTCGTGTGTTTTCAGGATATTCTTCTGCTCCCTAGAGGCTGGGATGCAGACATGACCAATTCACTGACCACAACAACATCAGAAGAAACTATTAGTTTATCCTTTCCAACCTTTTAATGACACGTGCAATGAAATAAATAGCTCTTTTCTGAGGTATTTTGACCTCACAACCAAATTCTTTACCAAGATCACTGTGTTTACATAGCCTTGGCAATTTAGTAGTATCTTTTTCCTTATGCAGGTGCACAATGAAACACAAATGTTCTTATTCACTAAATGATTTTTTAATAAATGATAATTGTATGGTTACTTTCAGCTCTCACAATTAACATGCAGTTACAGGCAGAGGAAACTATTGTAAGTGCACTGTGGGTCAAGAGCCTTCCTTGAAATAAACCTATGAGGGCTGGAAATCCAACATATTTTTAGTCCCTAGTGTTTGTTCCAGATTAATTGAAAGAGGAAAACACCCCAATGACATCATTTTTCCATGAAAGGGGAGCACAGGAGAAAAAAATCTCTGAGAAGAGTCAGATTAATGCTACAGATAAGTATTTTAAATTTTTTTAAGGAAGGGTGATGCTAAACTTTCAGGGTATGATGTAAGCCAATGTTGCAAATTTTCACTTTGCCAGACATTCTTTGCACACCATCCTTACAAACAGTACAAAACTAAGTGCACATATAAAATACTGTATTCATTCCTGTCCACCTCTCAAATATTTTTGCTTATACGAAAACAGTTTTTTAACTGATTCATGTACCATATTACTTAAAAATAATGGGGACATGAAGAGTGTAACTTTTCAGGAGCACTAAGCACAGCAGATTACATCGATGGAAAGAGCTGTTAATCATCAGATTCTCTGATTGCTGAGCCCTGAAGTCTATCTTTATGCCAGAATTTCATGTTTTAGAGGCTGCAGCTTAGAAAACTTAAATGACAAACGCTCCTAAGAATGATGCAGAGCAACCCTACCCCAGACGCAATCAAAATGCAGCTGACCATGGTCAGCACAAATTAAAGCACGTATAGACACACACATATATTTATGCACATATATATGTGCATGTATGTGCTTGTGTGTATATATGTGTGTGTAGATATGTATATGTGTGTAGATATAATGTATCAATGTAAAAGATGTATTTATAGTCTTCATGCTGCTGAATGTGTCACTTTACAATTCATAAATACTTAGGTTTCTTGCATTACTGCAATATAAATGCTGATCAGGGTTTTACTTCAGGCATCTTTTTCAACACAGAAATCCTCTGGTCTTTTTTTTATTATGCCATATAATACTGTGCTGACCAGGAGTATTTAGTCTGATATTTAACAATGGAATAGCAACATGAGATTCAGCTTATCTTCATCTATGTAAGTTATTTTGTAAATTATCTGTAACATAATTACTTATATATTGCTGTCATTGCTAGGATGAGACTGTCGTTTCATTTCTCACTGCAGCCTCATTTGTGTTATTTCAATGTCCCTTTCCACATCATTGCACTTTAATACAACCCATTTCACCATTTCCTTTTTTACTGCTGTTGTGAATTAGAAGTTCAAAGTCAGAGGTCTCTACTGTAATTAATTTGAATAAATTTCAGCACTTCTTGCTGAATGCCTTTATATAGACATGCTCTGGGGTTTATTTTGTCTCACAGTCTTGCAAGCTTTTTTTGGGTCTCATATTAAAACAGAGCGAGGTTCTAGGATTTGGAACAGAAACCCAGGTCTGTGTGTTCAGATCCTCAGCCTGCTCATTCTGGGACCATCTCAGAAAAACACCATTTCACCTTTGTGATCATGTCTCACTTCGAATCATTTGCCTAGCACCAGGGAATTAAAGCCTGTCTGCAGGCTGAGGATAAAAAATGAAAGCCACTGCCAGGTAATTGGATTGATTCCCTATTTCCCATACACCCTTTTCAGAAAGAAAGCACATCACTGTAGGGTTTTCTCAAAGAAAGTTGTGTATGCCATGGATCCTGTGATCTTAGCAGAGCAAGTTGGGGAGTCTGTATCTGGCCACAGCTGGGTGAGAAACAAAACACCATGTTCACCCTTGCTGCATCTGAAGAGGAACATGCTTGTACTGATTAACGACTTTAAAGGACCATCATGCCATGGTAGGAGGTGAATTTCGCACTGACTGGAGAGATTTGGGCTGTGCTGTTGGCCACGTGCATTACACAATCCAGTTAAGGTGTTACTGAGACTTGATTGCTTTCATGTTTACTCTTGATCTTTATTCTTGATCTTGTTAACATAACCACTCCCTCCGTTACAGGTAGTCCTACTTTTCTGAGCAAAAGGAGGTCCAACTTTTTGAGTAGATCCACATCATACTTGTTAGAGTAAAAGAATGAAAGAATTCCAGCCAAAATGTACCTTAGTAAAGAGCTAAAGTAAAGAGTTTTCTATATAAAAACCTAATAATGATTGGTTTCTTAGATCATAGTCTCAAAGTTGGGGCACAGTGTTTAGAGATACACAAGCAATTTGCTAGCTGGAATATAAAACCTTTTCTCCATCCTGCACAGATATTGTCACTGAGCAAAACTGAGGAAGTTGGACCATAACTCATTTACATCACTTAACTCAAAATGACAGGAACTCCCATTCCCCTTCTCAATGATATGTTAACTGCTACTATGAACTCCACTGTGAATTTTGGAGTGGCCTCACAAGTCCCCAGAATTGGAAGCCTCCCTAGACATGTGTGGCAAGCACCAAATCTGCCTGGTATAATGAAGCTACCCAAATTCAGGGGTATTCAGGTAAATTCAGGTATAAATAATCAAATCCCTTAATTAATGATGCAGGAGTAGAAGAGATAAATTCTGTTGTTCCCTAGGACTTTGTGTAAACTATGTTTAGAGATTATATTACCAAAATAAGACATGTAGATACTGAAGTATCTTTTCTGGGCTTTGATTTGAACGAAGATGAATTTTTATTCATTCCCCACCCATTGACAGGACAATGAGGTGCCCAGCTACATTTAAAAGACCATGGATTTTCTAGTGGTACTGTTGTAGCTCTGGTGGCCTAGGGACAGTCAAGAAAAGCTTTGTAGCAGAGTTAATATCTCTCATTACCAACGGAGATAGGTGGCTTTAAACAGACAAATTTTGGGCCACACTGCCTTCATTGTCTTTTCCTTCCTTTATTCTCCCTGTATTTTTACATATCCTCATCAAGCAGTGAAAGAAAAGAAAGAAATAATCCACATCAAAATTTAAAAATACAATGTTAAGCACTTGTATTCAGAGGTTTTCACACAAAAAAAAAAAGTCTTCCCATCTTCTATTTCCTCTTTATGAGAATATTTGCTGTATGGTGATACAGAACTCTCAAACAGGCAAGTAATTTTCTCCTGGAAAGTAGTTACATTTTGAGGTCTCAATCTCAAATTATTTGCTTTAAAGCTTAGCAGCATAATACGCATATGTTTATAGATTAGTATAACAGAAATGGGAAATTATTAACTTGATCAAAGTCTTTGCTTGTTTTCAATTAGTCTGATACATGATTGATGGCAAGTTGCTATTGTAAATTCAAAAAGCAGATTTTTCCTAAAGCTTTGTCAGCTTACTCAAATGATCTCTGATAGCATCTTCAAAATGGAATTCATTGATTTTTTTTTTAAATTGTTTCCAAGTACTGATGAGAAAACTCATGTTGAAATGGCCAGTGACTTGTTGGATCAGATCAAATTGCCCAGCTCCCAAAAGCTTCCATACCTATCTTCTCTCAACCCAAAACATGAAACTAAAAATAACAAAATTGTAAGAGTGCTTCTTTTAAAAATGTCAGCAGGAAACAAAGCCAATATAAAGAAAGACATGTTCTGAGACATCATCATGTCTTCAGGCTCATGTTTCTGCTTTAGATTTTTTTGTTTCATATTGTTAACACTTTCCATGTTTCATTTCTTAACTTTCAAATTTTTTTTAAATAAAACAACTTTAGCACATCAAAAATATCCTAAATCATATTTTCTAAAGAGCTGTTCCCAGACTGATTCTAGCAGCACCCATGAGCAGCAGGGGTACATGTTTGTATTAATATATATTGATTTTTAATTGCACAGCAGATCGTTTTTCTTGGAATTGCTCAGAAAACATAAGCCAAAGCAGAAGCCTGCACTGGCAAGGAGATGTATAGAGCAGAACTACAGGGTAAATCTCATGAACTAGAGCAAGACCACACAAGAAGAAAAAGAAAGTATCACATAGGGATCTTCTGGGGAAGAAAAGCAAACTGCTTCCCTTCTGGCTGGTGATATGGTTTAACCCCAAACAGGAGATGACCACCATGCAGCTGCTCACTCCCTCCCACACAGTGGGCTGGGGAGGAGAATCAGGAACAGAAAAGTAAAATTTGTGGGTTAAGAGCACTTTAATAATTGGAACAAAGTAAAATATAATAATACCGATGATAATGAACTAATGATACTAGTGCTAGTATGAGAGAGAGAGAAAAAACCCAAGAAAGGACAAGTGATGACAATACCATCGCTCAGCACCAGTGCCCAACCCAGCCTTGAGCAGCAATCATCCCCTTCCAGTTTATATACTGGGCAGGACTTCTGAGAAAGGAATATCCCTTTGGCCAGTTTCGGTCATCTGTCCTGGCCATATTCCTTCATGGCTGCTTGTGCAGCTTCTCTCTGTCAGCACAAAACTCAAAAAAAGTCCCTCAAGGTAAGCACTACTGAGCAACAGCCAAAACATCAGTGTGCTATCTGAATCCAAAAATCCCAGCACTGCATTAAAGAAGAAAATTTACTCTGTCCCAGCTGAAACCAGAGCAGTATCCAACCCTTATTCCATGACTTGTGTCATGCCAGGTCACACACTTCCAAATACCCCATCACCTCTCTATCTTTTGATGGATATACACAGAGATATCATTCTCTTACTCTATAGGCCGTCCTTATAAAAGTCCACTGAATTAATTTAATCCATGACCTTGGTCCTTGTCTTTCAGAATAATTTTTCATGGCAGGAAAGATGGCACCTGGTGTTGGATTGTTGCATGTTGAAACCAGTTATGGTTTCATCATCAATGCACAACCATCAGGTGTGTGATGTGAAGAGGGGATTCTTCGAGCATCCAACCCAGCATGGGTAACTGGGGTGCCAGGGGGAGCTGTGCTTCAGTACCAATCACTTCCAAAGTGGCCTGAACACCTTCCTAAGCTGCCAGCAGCTCTTTATCAGTTACAGTATAGTGGGATTTTGATCCTCTGGAGTCAATGTGACTCCAACAGCATATGGACCAATCTTGCATGTCCCCTGGTACTTTCTCCCAGAGGCTCCAAGTAGGACTGCTCTCCCCCTCTGTGGTGTAAAGCACATTCTTTACCTCTTGCCCTCTTCAGACTGGCCCAAAGGCTGCAGCATGAACTATCTCTTGCTTGACTTGCTCAAAGGCTTGTTGCTCAGGGCCCCAGTTGAAATCATTCTTCCCGGTCACTTGATGGGGCTGACAATCAGACCACAATTTGGAATGTGCTTTCTCCAGAAACCTGCAGCGCCTGAGGAAGCTTGTATTTCCTTTCTTGTTAGCTGGTGGAGACACTGATGTTATTTTGTTGATCACATCCACTGGGATGTGGCAACACCTATCTCGTTGTATTCCCTAAAGCTGAATTTCCTGTGCAGGTCCCTTGACCTTCACTTTGTTTTATGGCAAAACTATCTTTCAGAATTATTTAGACTATTTTCTTCCCTTTCTCAAAAACTACTGCTGTGTCACCCCACAGGATATCATCAACATATTGCAGGTGTTCGGGAGTTTCACCCTGTTCGGTGCATCTGGATCTGTCCCTGGCAGGCGGTGGGGCTGTGCTTCCAGCCCTGGGGCAGTCTATTTCGGCTGTGCTGGACATCCCTCCCAGGGAGATCAGCTGCAGTGTGAGCAGCCCCAATGCTCGTTAGCAGAATTTGAGTGGCTCCAGAGCCTGTTGCTGGAATTTGAATCCCTTTCCTCCTCGTTCGAGCGGCAGTGCTTGTCATGGGGCCTGGGGCTAGGCGTAATCATTAATAGTTCCCAGCAGATGGCTCCCGAAATACAAAGGTGACAGCGGTGCCGAGAGCTCACGCCGGGTCAGGCTCACAGCCGCTATCAGATCAAAACCGATACCAGGAAGAGAACAGAGCCCAGGCCTCGGAGGGACAGACACCAAAACAGCAAACAAATGCTGCAAGTGAGGTATTGCATAACACAGCCCCGAGAACAAGCACAACCACTCTGGTGGCAAATAAATCAGTATTGTGACCAGTGACTATTAAACCAATGCAATGAAGGCTTATAACAAACTTGTTTTAATACTCTCTGGTCAGATCAGTCATCATCTCGACTTTCCAGGCCCTACGTTGAGCACCAAGGAGAATGTTGTGGTTTAACCCCAGACACCAACTAAATACCAGGCTGCTGCTCGCTCAATGCCAATCTCCTCATGAGATGAGGAGGAGAATCAGGAAAAAATGGGTTGGAATAAGAACAGTGTAACAATTGAAGCAAAGTAAAATATTATAATATTAATAATACTAATATAATAAAATTAATAGTATAAAAAGCAGAAGAGAGAGAGGCAACCCAGGAGAAACAAGTGATGCACAATACAATTACTCAGCATCCACTGACCAATGCCCACTTTGTTTCCAGGCAGTGATCATCCCCTCCCAGCCAACTCTTCGCAGTTTATATACTAAGCATGACATTATGTTGTATGGAATATCCCTTTGGCCACTTTGGGTCACCCGTCCCGGCCATGCTGTCTCATTGCTTTTTGTGCAATTCATCACTGGCAGAGGACGAGACACTGAAAAGACCCTGACAGGATAAGCACTGCTCAGCAACAGCTGAAACATCAGTGTGTTACCAGCATTACCCTCCCACTGAATCCAAACCACAGCACTGTATGAGCTACTGCAAAGAAAATTACCTCTATGCCAGCTGAAACCAGGACGTTTGGGGTCTAAGACTGTAAGGAAGGGGAGCTCTTCTTTCAAAACACAGCTCTACCTGGCCCAGCTGAAGTTAGTAGGAAACACCTTCATGATGAAATTTGTCAGTATGATGTTCTTAAACAAAGAGCTGAAATGTAGTCCTGGGAGTGCCGAATCCTCAGTGACCCTTCTCAGGTTCATCCTGACAGAGCCTAATTGTATTAATTTTCTTGGAAGGACAGTCCCCATACGAACTGACTCTTGTTCCCAGAACCTGGGATTCTTCCTGGGCTCTAAAAATAACTGGCTGTATTTCCAAGAAATAAAAGCAAAACCTTTCAGGTTTAAGGGATGCCAGCAGAGGAAGGAAGGCAAAAGGAAAATACTGCATCAGGCTCCTAAGGATGTACAGAATCTGCACATGATGAATAAAGCAGAGGTTGCAGAGGTGCTGCAATGCCACTCTGGAGTGGCAGCCACCCCACCCTCCCTGGCAGGGAGATGCCCACCCACAGTAAGGAAACACAGGGAATTGGGGGCATAGGTGCAGACTCAGGCTGGCCTTAGGCAGAGAAGGCAGAACTTCATTCTCTGATCTGCGTGACTCATGCAGCCAGATGGGGGCAGATCTTTCCCAAGAAGATGAGATAAAAAGAAATTTTCAAGTTTAGGTTTGGCCTTGCTAATCTGAACATGCACTTGCTATTTTCAACTCACTGCCACAGGCAAGTGAACAAGGAGTAAGGACTGTGTTGGCAGGCTAGGAGGTAGCCTGAAGAGGGTTTGGAGAGGGTTCCCAAAAAGCAGCATTGGGCTGCTGTAACTTCCTTTGCATTCCAGTAACTGGCCTCCTTCCTCTGCCTGGGACAGGACATGCCATCTGTTCCCAGCCATCCCAGGAACTGGGCTGCTGGGAATTAGCCAGGCTGTGATCCAGAGAAGTGCCTGGATACCGCCTCTTGGGAAAGTGATTTCAAAGCAGAATATCCAGCTGTGTGCACTGCCCCTAAACAACAGGACTGCATGGAAACAACAGCCAGGAGCCTGACTTTCCTAAGCAATCACAGCTTCTGCAGGGAGTTTTGCTGAGCATCGGAAGCAAAGTAAAAATGCATCTGTTGCTTTCCTTTGCTGTAGCATTCAGATGCAAGGTTGACCCTCCTTCCTTTCCATGCAGGAAGGGGAGGACAGCCTGGAAAACACTCCAGCCTTCAGGCAATGCTTCACTTCTCATAGACAAACATGCTCTTTACCTTGCTGCTATCTTAAGTAAATATTTCCCCAAGAATGTTGCCAACTCTCCAGTCTCATGCCATTAATTGATTTCCATTGAATCAGAGTTCCAGATAAAACACTGTCTGCAGATTGGCCCCTCAAGCCCCTGTAGTTACTAATGAAGTACAACGTGGATCAGCTCAGTGTCACTTCCAGCTGGTACAACTTGGGCAGACCACATACATGGGTCAGGTAGTAAAGAAGGAGAGAACCAGTGTAGTTAGTGCTGGTTAATTAGTGTCTCCAAGCAAATTCAGGCAGAAGTGCAGAGTTTCAGCTGGTGATAGAAAAATGGGAATAGACAATGGTATAGTCATACTCCAAAGCATTGAAATGCCATATCTTGACTGCTGATGCAAGATAAATATCACATCACTGCTCTCTGCATATGGGGCTGTGTGGCCAAGTTAATGCCTGTCCTATGGATTCAGGGTCCCAGCATTTATGCTTCTCATGGGAAAGGTGTGTTAAATGGAAAATGCAGGCCCAGAGGTAGCAGCATGTGTAATCAGCATAGCTTTTGCACAGGTCAGGAGAGCACACTTCAAAACCAAGCTCCCTGCTTGTGTGAAAAGGGCACATTGCAGGATTTGCATGTGCCCTTCTGCTCAGCTCACCAGGCTGTCATGGATCTTTTCTGTTTCCATGACTCGCCAGCCCCTCCTCTGGCTCCAAGCATTTGAGGCTGAGCCCTTTGGCCAAACAGTCCTTGCTGAAATGTCAATACACTACCGGGACACTGGCTTGCAGGGTTCATCATGATTTCCAGGCAGTGTGTGGCTTTGTTTCTCTGCTTTCTGCTACTGATGCCTCTTTCTCTGGATGCAGGTATGTTGTAGAATATGGCTGTAATTATGTTTTCTGGCAATGAACCTCTTTCCTGTTACTGTGACAATTTCCACTGCAAGTTTTGAGCATTGTTGTGTGTTTGTCCTGTCTCCTGCTGTGCCTGTGCTTTACTCTAAAGCTCTTATTTACTCTCAGCAATGGCTCCATGCACTTGTTCCGCCAACTAAGGAAAAGCACCTCTAGACTGCTAAATTAATTTATTATCTTGGTGCACAGGGAGCAGGCAAACCACCAGCTGTCTGCCTTCTACATGAAAAAAGGAACTGGGATTTACCGTTATTTCATATAGAACTGGGACATTTTTCAAAGCAAAGCATCAATAGCCTGTCATTCAGCTGATAAGTACTTAAAGAGGTGAGGATCCACTCTGTTTCAGCAGCAGAAGGCAGAGAGGAGGTAGCTCTCCAGCGGCTCAGTAAGTGTCTGAAAACCAGCTCCCATACTAATAAAGCAGATCCAGTGCTCTCAGATTCCCAGTTAGCCATTGACTGGGTCTCCTGTGTTGCCGTGAGGAAAGGTGGAAATATAGGTAGCAAAGTGAGAAGTGATCCAATACAAATAAGTGGATAATGCCAAAATAACAGTGGATGGACATTCCCAGCCATGCACTCAGGAACGTTCCTCTGCCGGAGTCTGTGCCCACGCACTGACACATGTGCCATGTATCTGCAGTATAAGGTTAATTAAAACCCTTCAAGGAAAGCTATATCAAATGCACACAGCCTGACTGAAATCAAGGCAGAAACACCCAGCTGACATTCTTACAATGACCAAATGTTTATGAAGCACCCAGGGATAAATGCAGTGCACGCCACACAATACTTTATTCATTTAAGTAACTTTGAAATACAGGGAACAATTACCACTATTCTGCATGTAATTCAGCAATTATCCTGAATTAGACACAAATGTTTATGGAGAAACCTCACATCACTTCAGACTGGAATAAACCCTCTCAGCATCTCTCTTTGTGTGTATATTGGTGGGAACACACATGAGTCTTGTCCTTCAGCATCCCTCAGGGCCCTTTCCACAGGTAGAAAACTCCCACTCTTTTGGGAGAATGTCCTGGGGAAAGGCAGGAGATATGCATCAGCCTCAATCCCCAAACCTACCCAAAATCAGAGGTGAAACAGTTAAAGGGCTGAAATGTAAGCTGTTGTCATGAAGCTCCAGAAGCTCCTCTACTGACAGAAAGGAGAAAAAAAAAAAAAAGAAAAATTAATAATTTCAATACTTGTTCTGTGCAGTACATAGAGCAAAACTATACATCAGCATTCGGACTTCTTGTTTCTTATCCTGAATTATTTCAGGAGAGCATAGTTGTGTGATGTGCTTCTATCCTGGGGCTGAGGAGCAAGTCAGCATGGTGACAATGACATTAGTGCTTTCAGTGCACACTTCTGCCAGTTGCAAGTTGATACAGTTCTAGGAAATAAGCTCTGCTGATGCCTGCTATCAAACCTATGTACCCAGTGTCTTTCCAAAGCATTGTAGAGACACACAAGGAGACCCCTTCATGGCTGTAGTCTGTGGTGATGGCAGGAGCCAGGAGCCGTTCACAGCTTCCATTAGGAAATGCAATCAGCATTGTCCAGCTTTCCTATGTACCTTAACACAACCTTTTCAACAGAAGAAAAGATAATATATTAAAGCAGTGATTCTTAAATTGTGGTCTGCTAGTGGTAGGATAAGTCCCTTCTTCAGGTCCAACAAGTAGAGGGCATGAAATAACATGTGACTGTGGGTGAAGGGATGACTCTGGTCCACCTGTCACTGTGACTGACTGTATCAAGTACAGAAAAATCAGGTTTTTCCATGTACACCAGTGCTAGATGAAGTGACATAAACTTTCCAGTGCCATGTACACCAGTGCTAGATAAAGTGACACAAGCTTTCCAGCTGCTAGAGCTGACAGAAACTGCTGCACATGTTAAGATGCATATGACAAGTAATAGTACCTTAGGAGTCACTGACATACATACAACACACATACACACAACACTGTTGTAGCATGCCATCTTCTCCTAAGCTCCAGGATCTCTAAAACTCCTGTGCTGTCACTTTACCTGTGAGGCAGGCCAGGGAAAGGAGACTCTCCCACATTTGCCCATTTCTTTTCTAAAGTATCTCAGAAAAAGCTTGGGAAGCAGAAAAGCTTTCAGGGGAAATCGTTCCCCCATCCTCTGTCTGGCAAGCACAGCTGTATGACAAACAGAACATGCCGCTGTTTTTCAGTCTTTCTAAAGCAGGAAGAGGCAAGCAGTGTTTTGCAAAGGCGAAGACGAGCCAACAGCTTCTTTGAAGAGATAAAACTGGGGTCACTAGAGCGAGAATGCCTAGAAGAAAGGTGCTCCTATGAGGAAGCAAGAGAGATTTACCGTAACGTTGAAAGGACAGTAAGTAGCACGAGGCTCGGTGAGCACTCATTGTCATAAGGACTCTCCCTGCTCAAGGGTGTGCTTTGACACTTTAAACCACCAGTTGAAAAAGCACTTTGTGTCCTGCTGTCTGCACCTTTCTCTTATATCTATAGGTGGACACAGCAGCAGTGAGTTGCAGGAGGGCACACTGCGCAGGCAATCCCTGGCAGCACTCATCTAGGGGTTGGTGGGAAAATGGATGCTTTCTAAGTCATTTCCCAAAACCCCAGTAATGCCTGCCCTGAAAATACTTTGAATTATTGTATTGTGCAACATCTCTTTCAGTCAATCTCACCTCAACTATACAGAGCTATTTACAGATGATCCATTTATGTGTGTTAAACAAGGCCCTTCTCTATTAGTATGAAAATAATGTACAATCTAGAAAATAATATAGAATATTTTATGGATATTAACTGTCACTAACTATAAAGGCAGAAGTGGCATCACTCTGACTGTAATCCATCCTGTGGAACAAGGGCTGTAAGACATGAGTTGACTTTTCTTTAATTAAATCTTGATTCTTTTTCTTCCAGGATGAGTTCTGGCGCACCTATACTGGTACGATCATTCACGATGTTCTAACAGCTGTGGAACACTCCCACTGCTGCAGCTCTTTGTGTGAGCTGGACTGACACTGAATGTTTTACAGACCATAACCAGTGCGCCTCCAACCCTTGTCAGAATGGTGGGACTTGTGACGACCAGTTTCAGGATTATGTTTGCCGTTGTCCTCCCGGATACGAGGGCAAAAGCTGTGAAAAAGGTCAGCTGCGGCATAACCTGACAAAACTAAAATGCCATTATTAATTCAAATGCAAGGCATTAAGATAAACAGTAGCAATCATTATCATTCAGGATTTGGGTTTGGTGATCCTTGTTCGTCCCTTCCAAATCCAGATATTCCATGATTCTGTGATTCTGCATCATTCTAGCTGGTACAGCTGCTGTTCATACTGCTTTTGGTGCCACGTGATGGATCTAACCAGACAGCAGCCAGGCACTGGAAGGCAGCAAGATACTTATTGCCCTATAATGACTTTGTAAAAAAAAAAAAAGAAAGTTGCTTTTTTTGCACCACCTGAGAGAAAAGGAGGAATTATTTCCTACTCAGGTGCTGAAGTTACTTTGACTTAGAAGCTCGATGCAGTATGTGAGAACTACACTGCATACGCATGGTACAAAGATCAAAGGGAAGGATCCAGTGGTTAATGAAGTTAATACACATCTTTCCACTGATTTCAGAGGACACTGCACATTGAGTGTGTTATATCCTCAGAACGCACAGAGTCGGGACAAGGGCTAGGCACTCATCAAGTCTAGGCAGGCAGTCTCAACAGTCATCCCAGAGCATCTTCCTGCTTAATGGCTAAATTATAATTTTTCAGTCATGTATTACAATGGTTACCATACAATTACAACATCTCCATTCTTGAGACAGCTCAGGTACTGTATAAATGCTGACTGATTTAATTTTCAGTATATTTCTTAAGCACAGCCTATTCTTCCCTAATCCCTGGAGATCCAGGCCTACCTAGTTTTTGATGGAAGGTGCTTTTGATGAAGTTGCTCTGAATAAATCACAAAAATCTTTTTTCCTGCCTTGCTTCCCTGACAACATTCCAATTGCAAGTTATCAATGTTAAGCACAAAAATCCATGTCTTGAAACCTAAATGCTCTTTCTCTGACCTCAGCTAAGGCTGACAAACTGAAGTGCATTTTTGACAACGGTGGCTGTGAACAGTACTGTACGGACAAGCAGTCCAAAATACGAGTGTGCTTCTGTGACGATGATTACACTTTAGCCAGTGATGGCGTGTCCTGCATCCCTCGAGGTAAGACACTACCAACCTCACGCTAAGTCTAAGCCAGCCCTGGAAGAAAAGTTTTCAAAGTGTACACATCAGGAGGCGCAATGTATTACTCTCAAATACCAGCTCCTCACCTCTTTTCCATGGGCAGAGTCCCAAACTGTACATCTGGTTTCTGGTGCAAGTTAGCCACCCCAGAAAAGCAATTGTCAGCATGCCCACCAAGCACAGATCCTTCTGGACTTCTTCCTGGCCCCAGAGGCCCACTCCTCTGGAATGTGGGAAATTCAAGTTTGACCATCCCACCTGCCCAGAGCTAGGAGGCAGCTGAAGCCATCTCTTCCTTTGGGAGCACACTCATCACTAGTCTAGTAGAAAAGGACTCAGCAGTGGAGACAGGTTCCTCACCAGGTGATCTAAATAAAGCAGGGCACCAGGTGGTCAGGGATTTGGGGTCATGCTGAGGGGTTTCTGGTGAGTGGAAGGGCTCCGGACCTCACAAACCCTTTTCTTATGTGGGTGTATTAGCTTACACCCACAGTATGAAAATATTTTGGGGGCAGAGTTGTTTTACTGTTGTCTCTCCAATCTGAAATTGTGACTAGATTTTATTGCTATATTTATTTTAGTAAAGGAAGAGGCCTATTAAAACAAAAACATCAAACTTACTCTTTTCTTTTCTTTCTTTCTTTCTTTCTTTCTTTCTTTTCCTTCCTTCCTTCCTTCCTTCCTTCCTTCCTTCCTTCCTTCCTTCCTTCCTTCCTTCCTTCCTTCCTTCCTTCCTTCCTTCCTTCCTTCCCCTTTCTTTTCCTTTCTTTCTTTCTTTCCCTTTCTTTCTTTCTTTCTTTCTTTCTTTCTTTCCCTTTCTTTCTTTCTTTCTTTCTTTCTTTCTTTCTTTCTTTCTTTCTTTCTTTCTTTCTTTCTTTCTTTCTTTCTTTCTTTCTTTCTTTCTTTCTTTCTTTCTTTCTTTCTTTCTTTCTTTCTTTCTTTCTTTCTTCTCTTTCTCTTCTTTCTTTTCCTAACTGGTAGGAATAATACACTTTTGGTACTCCTATAAACACTATGGCTAGATATTTCTTTCAGTCATCTGGCAAGGTAAATTTCAGCTGGGACTAGAGTAGTGCAAGTTAATTATCTTGCCAATACATAGGCTGGCACCTGACTCCATTGCAGATGCCTACTTGAATTACTTCATTAGAGGGGAAAAAGAGACCCCTGGGGATATGAACATAACAACATAAAGGACAGAGCTGCAGGAAGCATGCAAAGTAATTCTAAGGGACGATGCCCCCATACACACACCTCAATGGAGCACTCATGCAGAGAGCTGCTAATGACAACCTAGCTCTCAACAGCAGCAATTTCATTAGAAAAACATGTCTACTAATGTGCTTATCCCTTATTAACAGATTCTGCAATACCACGTGATGGGAAAGCTGCTTTTGTTAAAAGCTGAGAACAAAGAATTCCAAATTCCTCACAGCCTTTTCAGTGCATCTTCCCCTGCAAGGAAGATGTATTTGTTTCTGCTTGCTTCTTGAGGACCAAAATAGCCATAGAACTGACCATGCGTTGCAAGTAGAGAAAACTGTGTAACTGCCAGGCTGACAGTCCTTTCCCTGTCCTTCTGTCATCTCCCACAATGGCCCAAACTTGTGTTGCCCCACACACAGTATTAGAGGCTATGGGTCTTACGTGCCGTGTCTGTTGTAGTCTTTCACCAGCTGCCAGCAAAAATCTAGTCCTGTTTCTCCATACTTTGTGTGTACCTGTAAAACCTCAACACTCTCTTCATGTCAGCTGCAGTACTTACAGATCCATGGAGTGTTGCTTGCAGCTCAGCATAGACTATAGGGCCCTGGCTCCCGAAGTGGTAGAAAGAGAGCAGTCCTCACAGAGAGACTGCCAGACAGAAGGGATGGAGTGCTCAGTTACAGCACAGACACATGGCACACAGGCACCCCCAAAGGTAAACCTTATTCTTTACAGAAAAACTCAGCTGGGTGAAGGATGTACTGAAAACACCAAGGCTTCCTCTGCACTACAGCTCAATGGCAAGTTCAGTCAGGATTTGAGTCTCTTTATTGCCAGTCTTCACACGCTGGCTCAGGCAGAACACGGAGATGTGCAGTCTGGGAGAAGCCAGCATGCTCTGGACACAAGCAAGTGAGGTAGTCTGGGAGAAGCATACCAGAAGACTCAGCGTCTGCTCTTAGGACATCTTTGGCTCTGCCCAAACAAAGGATGGCAAGATATACACTCCATGGTTAAGCCTCTGTCTCACCCTGCCATGGATGCTGTGCACTTGGTACAACTGATTTAAAGCCAGCAGGGGCAATGAAAATGTGTAGACTACTGAGCTTGTCAGAGTCACTTCTGCACTCCAGCCTGCAGCCTACCTTATTGTGTTGACATGTATCTTAAGCGGGTTTATCATTTGCAAAGCCCTGTGATAGGTGAATATGTGCCAATGATGCTGTAAGGGCCTGAACTGTAATTGTAGGAGCACTTCTGGCTGTTTCCAAACAAAATAGACTATTTACCTGCTGAGCTGCTTCACATTATTTTTGAGAATCCATGCTCCCAGACTAGAAATCAGTTTTTCAGCTAACACAGCTTCACTGAAGACCTTACATGTTTTGTTGTGAATTCAGAACAATAAAATCACACTTGCTGCCTTTTGTTGTTTTGGGGTTTTTTGTTTTGGTTTTGCTTTTCTTTTTTTTTTTTTCAGTGAAATACCCGTGTGGAAAAATACCAGTGCTTGCAAAAAAAAATTCAACTGCACGAGGGAGAATAGTAGGTGGTTTAATCTGTCCTCCAGGAGAATGTCCATGGCAAGTGAGTTTGCAAAAATCTTTCATTGCTTTTATTTTTTAAATTTCTTTACTAAATCACTATCTTAAATTCATTGCTTTAAATCAATAATGTTAAAATTTTATAAAAAGTGCCACATCTTGATAAGCAAATTCCTTCCTCATCCATAGCCAGCATATCCACCTGCTTCACTTAGGCACCTTAGCCTTGTTCTGGAGCACCTGGTTTCATAGAGTAGAGTGGTAGCACAGCTGTCTCTGTCTCCTGACCCCATAGTCCTTTACTGCCAGCAAGAATTTTAGTTGCAGCTTCCAGGGATATGCTCTTGGCCATAATAGGCAGGGTCCATATTATAAGATGGAGAAAATATCAATGGGAAGACTTCCCCTGCTAAGTTCTCCATGCAGTCAGCACAGTATTGTTGAACACAATTGCATACAGGGACAGAAAGAAACAATACAAAACCCATCTCTACTGAGATTTATGCCAAGCACGTTATATGTAAGACATAAATTTGCTTTATGTTGGCAGGCCCTTATAATACAGGATCGCAGAGAAACATGTGGTGGTACCCTGCTTTCCCCAGAGTGGGTGGTCACTGCAGCTCATTGTTTGGAGTATACTCACCCTAAGCAGCTTCGGGTGAGACTGGGTATGTATCTTCCCCTCCTCATCTTATCAAGGTGGTGGCACCTTCTCATGCTGATAAAACCAGAGTAGAAGGCTTTGGTAGTACAGGGTAATTATCCTTAAGAGGTGTCAGACAAGAAACGCCCCATATCCTCAAACTTCCAAGGAATCAAGGAGGTATCTGACATCACCTGTGATTAATGACTTTTCCAGGTGAACACAAAATAAATGTCGATGAGAAAACTGAGCAAGAAAGTGGAGTCGCCAGGACGATCATTCACGAAGGATACACGAATGGACAGGTCAATCATGATATTGCCCTCTTGAACCTGGAAACACCGGTGAATCTCACCGACTATGTGGTACCAATATGTTTGCCTGAGAAAAGGTTTTCTGTGCGTGAACTGTCCATCAAAAAATTCTCCACAGTAAGTGGATGGGGACGCCTAATAGATGGAGGTGCCAGCTCTTCTGTTCTGATGAGAGTTGATTTGCCACGTGTAAAGACACAAGAATGTGAAAAGGAGACAGATTTAAATATTACAGAGAATATGTTCTGTGCAGGAGACCTGTCTGGGGTTAAGGACTCCTGCAAGGGAGACAGTGGTGGTCCTCATGCTACACAGTACAAAAACACTTGGTTTCTGACTGGGATTGTCAGCTGGGGAAAGGGCTGTGCTGTTGAAGGCAGCTATGGGGTTTACACAAGAGTATCCAAATACATTGACTGGTTGAAGAAGCACATGGACTCATGATGTTGAGCCAGAGCATTTCCAGGTCATGTTATTGCCCCCCAGTCCCTCTGTACTATTTTCCCATTGAAGGATTCCTTCATTACCTTAGATATGTGATACATGTCCATACCCAACACTATTAATGATTTGAAGTGAGCCTAAGGCCTGAGTACATAAAGTAACTTCCCTCTCAGTGTTGTTTGTAAACTTGTGTATCTTGTCAAGCAGGCACAGAATGACCATAACAAATCAGACACAATGTTCCCCCTGTTCTGCATCCATTTCTGCTAAAGGACAGAGCTAGATGCTGAAAGACTGTCAGCAACACATCATGCAGACCATAAACCTTCCTCCAGCTACCCTCTCAGCTTCTGGTAATCAGTGAAATACAGACTTCCTGAGCCAGAAGTTGCATTAGATTGAACAGTCATGAATGAACTTGTTGTCTGTAATTGTGTGTAATCTCCTTTGAACACATTTATGCTTCTGGCTTTCATAACTTCCTATGCTATCAATCCTGTAATATAATGATGAAATAGCAGAAAAAAACTAGAAAATGTGTTTCTTTTAGCTTATGTTAAAGTAGCTTTCTCTTGCAGTTGCAGTGGCAACAGGGAGATTTGAGGGGGAGGAACTGCAGACACTCTCCAGGACAAAAAATCTGGGAAAAGTTGATTCTATATTTACAGGTCAGCTACAAAACCCGATTTAAATCTTCTTGCACCAAGCATTATTGCTGTAAGGCTAGTAAGTGCAATATTTAACCCTATGAGTGGTGAAGAACACCACTGATTTAATCTTATCTTTGCCTTGGTATTAAGCTTGTCGATACAAAGAGCACAAATGAAAGGGAATGTTTGTTTCATTTGTTGTCCAGTATAATCTCAATTGTACTGCCTATTCTGAGATCTAAAACCAGAACAGGATAATTGTCTAACCCTCTGCAAAATGTTGACCAAAGACCATTCACTAAAGTCTTAAGGCATAAATGTTAGAACCTGAAGCCCTCTGAAAACATACACAGTTCAAAAATATATTTTCTAACCTTAGCATGAAAACACTGAAAAGGAAGATAAAAGGAAGATAAAACTGAACTAGGATATTAGAAAATAGTTTAACTATCTCATGCAAAACACTCTAGATTGCTCAAATAATGCTGAGTATCAACTCAACCACAAAAGCTGATCAGCAAGTAGGACACTTACATCATACTCCATTATTAGGGGAAGACATTGTCATTGTAAGGTGACCATGTAATACTGAACATCCTATAACCTGCTTTTCCAACAGAGAAGAAAGTTATACTGTTCAATTTAGCAGTGAACTGAACTGGGAAAAGCAGCAAATTTCAGAGACCTAAGAAACAAGAGATGTTACAGTATGCAAACACGCACTAGGGGTTCTCCTTGATCCTAAAGAGAGTGCAGTCCCAAGGAGAAAGGTAACTATAAGTAGTGACCAGCAAATAAAGCCTCATTTTCACTTAGATGAGGTGCTCAGCAATGTAAACTATCCCTGACGACCCGTCAAGATAGAACAGTTTGGGTTTTCCATGATCCACAAGACGACTTCTCCTCTGTAATATTCCAGTGTAAATACTGACATTTATGAACAAATCATCTTGCAGAAAAAGGGTAAAACGCTGCAAGAAATCAGTACTAATAATGGCTGCACAAAGTGACTTTTTCAAAACAAAGCTGGATTTAGGCACATTTTTTATATAACAGCCTGTTTAAGCAAGCCAAGAAGATAAAGGAGACCGGATGGCTGCCTCTGGAAGCACCAAACACGTGGCCGCCGCAGCACACGGTGAACTCCCCACAAGAAAGGGGAGATTGAGGCCAGCTCCAGGCCGAGGTCACTGGTCCGAAGCGCGGAGCCAGTGGGTCACGGTGCTGGGTGTGCGACACACGGGTGGGCTGGGAGCGGCCAAGGCTGGCGCTGCTGTGGGACCGGGGCCACGCCGGCTTGCTGAGGGGACGATGCACTTCCCTTCCTCCAAAATACAAGGTGCAATCAAAACAAAACAAAACAAACCCCACGCTTCCTTGGGCTCTGAAAAAAAAAAATAAATAAAGAACAAAAAGAAGAGGAGCCTCATCCCCGCGACTGAGAAATCCCGCCGCGGCTTTCACCCTGTCCCGGCGCTTCCGCTATTTCTGGGCAGGGTGAAGCAACGCTGCTTCAGTCTCACCCTGCCCGAGGGGGTGAAGACTTCGGCTCCCGTCCCTCTCGTCCGTCCGTCCGTCCGTCCGTCCGTGCCGCCGGCGCGGCCCCGGGAGCAGCACCGCGGGCGCGCTGCGCTGCCATGGCCGGGCGCCTGCTGCTCCTCCTGCTCTGCGCCGCGCTGCCCGCCGGGCTCCGGGCTGACGGAGGCGGTAAGGCGGCACTTTTCCCGTGTTTTTCGGGAGGAGGGAATCCCCCTTCCCAACAGGTTTCGGGGGAAGAGGGGGGCTGCCGGGCGGACGCGGGCGGGTCGATGCTGCGGGCCGGAAGAGCGCCGGGAGCCGCGGCGGCGGGAAGGCGAGCGGGCACCCCACGGCTCGTCTTCGCCGGCAGGTTTGGTTCCCGCATGTCTGAGGGCTTATCGGCACCTGTGCCGACCCCGCACAGGTGCTGCGCTTCGGGGGCAGGGAGCTGCTGGGGCACCTCGGGATGGTGTAGGACAGTGGGATTGCCGCCGTTCGCAGCGGGGGACAGCTGCCCTCGCAGCCTGAGGCGCTCTCGTGGGTGAGGGGAAACCTGGCCAAGCCTTGGCTGCATGTGCTTGGCCGTAGAGGGGCTGGGGCACGGGGGGTGCAGGTCCCACTGCCTTCTGTGCACCAGGCTCAACGCCAAAGTCCAAGGCAGCATCAGCAAGTGACTTTCCAAAAGCTGTTAACTCTTCCTTCAGTGAGTCAGACTGCTTGGAGTTTAAAACAAGGTCCTTGGCATGTTTCTGGAATATCCTGTTTCAGTTGACCAATGCCTGCTGCTTCTTGATGTCTCGGAAGAAGGAGGCATGATAGAAAGGTTGGGGAAAAGAACGACCAGCCTCAGAAGACTAATTGTTTACTTCAAGTTTACAAAAACATCCGCTTACGTGGGTGGTGCGAAAGCAAAAGAATACAGAGGCGATAACCCCACCGGCTGCGTCCTGTCACTTTCCTGTCACTGCAGAGGGGGGTTTAAGGGCAAGTAAGATGGTGGGTGAATGAACTAACAGTCACTGAGCTGCAAGTCACAAGCACTTTCCATTAGCCTTCTTTTCGAGGAGCCTTTTCAGAGTAAATGGGGCTTCAAATTACGTGGGATTGCTTAATATAAATAACACAAACAGAACTTGTCACCCTGTGGATGAACCACCAATTTCAGTGAAAGAAGAGTAAGTCTCTTCTGTGCTCACTTGGAGTATATATATATATATTACATATTAGGGTATATAATTACTATTAGCAAGTTTATTTATCATTGAATTAAGCTGCATGAAGAAAGGTCCAGAAGGTATGTGCCAGCTACCCACTGAGTATAAGCCATTGTCCTTGAAGTCACATCTGTACCACAGTCTTCCACACTCCAGCGTGTGATTGGAAAGTATTTTTTCATCTTAAATTCCAGGCCGTAGAACTTGATTAAATGCCAGCTTCCAAACTCTTCACACTTTCCTAGAACATAAACTTTTTACAGGGTATTTGACAACTTATTTACTCCAGTGTTGTTTTTATTTTTCCTGCCGAGTAACTTTTGCACAAGTCACTGGAGAGTAATGGTGTTGTTCACACAGGCAAGTGCCTGCGATGAGTTTAATGTCTCTGATCTTCCAGTTTAAATCAACAGCTACCTGAATCTTGAAGGCAGCAGGTTTCAGGCTTCTGTGACACCAAGCTTTTCAGAAATAAAACAAGTCAGCAAACTGACTTCAGGCTGTACTTTCCTGCTAAAGCTGATGTTCATTTACTTCCGCTCTGTATAAAATCTTATAAGGCAGCTGCCTTAGCTCTACATGCACGTATATTAGGAAGGCAGAAACATTTCTACAGAAGGTTGGGAGTTGCTGTTAAGAGGGCAGGAAGATCCATGGGCGGCACAGTGGGATTTGGAGTGGTAAAGAGCAATAGAACTCATACATGGACTTTTCCCATTTGTTAGTAGATACATTGCTGCATCTTGAGTGGCATTTTGTTTCTGCATCATAGCCCCTGGAGACAGTGGTGTTGCCTGGTAGTCAGCTTTAAAAACAAATCAAGGAATGCAATCTCCCTGGCATTCAGGGGAAATAATTCCATTCAGTACTTGAATCTTGAGCAGGAGCAACAGAAATATAAGCCCTCATTGGCAACCTGTATGTTCTTATTTTCAAGATTAAAAAAGAGTAGGAGAGAATTTTGGGAGCCTACATTTTTTTCTGGGGCTACTGATTCTCAGAGAGACATTGCTCTGAGAGATCCTGGGATGTATCACCCTATGTGAGGACTAACCTGACAGGTAACGTTCTGTACCGGTAGTGTGGTCTGTTTTGGCTTTGTTTCTACCTCACTTATTTGTAATGACTCTTTTCCACCACCAAATGTTAGCCGCCTGTATCATTATTTTTCTCTGCTATCTAGTATTCATCAAGAAAGAAAATGCCGACAAGTTCTTGGAAAGAACAAAACGTGCTAACTCGTTCTTTGAGGAAGTGAAGCAAGGGAATATTGAAAGAGAATGCAAGGAGGAGCGCTGCTCAAAAGAAGAAGCAAGAGAAGCTTTTGAAGATGATGAGAAAACTGTAAGGATGAACTAATATGAAACATAGGTCTATATATTTCATGTTTTAAAAGTTACTATTCAAGTCCTTTGAGCTGCACATCAAAACTCACAAGTTGTTTCCAATCACTTCACACAAAGAACAAATAGTGATTGACTGTGGGTGGAGGGCAATAAACATAACAGTCTTAATTTAGCACTTGCAAGGCCAGCCCATGTTAAAGCCTCCGTTCTTTTACCTGTTCTATCTGTTTAATTGCCATTGAGAGTTATTTGACCTTCAGTGGCTTTGTTGCTACCAGTGTTGGCAGTATGTTCACCCTATCTTGGCAGCATAGCTGAGTGCCATGACCATGGTTAAGGCAGTCCGCAGGAAGTCTGAGAAGTCAAATGCTGACGTGAACTTCTTGGGGGAATTTTACTGAGCTTATCTCGAGCATCTTTGCAGTGCTTGTAATTTTGTAGCTCTCTTTATCTGAACTGAGAGAATGCATACTGTGAACAGTTCTTAAATGCCTTAATGTTGCCTGGAATGAAGTTTGTATGTGTGACTCTTGTGTCACCTGCCCTACCCCAATGGCTTGCTTAACTTCAGGCAGAAATGTGATTTGTTCCCAAGCTCAGGGTAAAGCTAAAGAGATAGGGCAGCTGTGGGGACTGGAGTCAGTAGAAAAGGTGATATTGCAAAGATAGACTGCAGCTATATGGCTGTTAAGGACTACCCTGAAACTGGAGTTAAGGCCAGATTCACTTCCCTTTAGCATTACATGATGGCCAGAATGTTCTTGGAGTGGGGAATGTTCCTGGGTGGGGAGTCGTGGGAGCATCGCCAGTGTACTTCAGTTCATAAATGTTGATTTACCTATAATATAAGTGGCTCAGCCTGTTCTGACTGGTGACCAGATGTCACTGGAAAGGTCTGTCTTGGACAGACAGTGTCCTGGAGTCCTCGGTGCAGAGAGAAAGAAGAACACAAATCAGGCAAAATATTTTTAAATGTCAGGATTCGTGAGGTCCTGATTGATGGGAGTATGGGTGGGAATGGAGAGTGAGAATTTGGCACTGCGGGAATATAAGCAAATTCAGTCAAAACTGATGGAAAGATAGTTGTGCAAGAAATCAAGTGGCTTATGCTGAGTGAGTCACACTGGGAAATCTCTAAGGAGTTTCAGACAGCTCTGAAAAATGCATGAGACTTGTTTCTGTAGAGCTGGGCACCATATGGATCATGTGGTTTTAAGTTATTAAATGGTAATGGTGAGCTGCAAGGCACTGTATGTAACTATAATGTAAACATTTCTTTTAACAATTGTTAGCTGGAAGTATCCTGTATATGAAAAGTCTAATACTTTTCTGAGGAATTCAGTAATTCTTATCTAACTCTGTTTCCTTTTATTCCCCATTTCCCACACTCACCTGTAGGATGAATTCTGGAACATCTACATAGGTAAGAAAAACTCTATTTCTAAACTTCTGTTTATAAGATTAAGCAAGATTTGAAGATTATTGCAAGGTTTGAAAGGATGCACATCTTAAGTTGCCCCTTCCTGCTCCCTTGCTTCCTCTCTTTTCACTCTGGGACACCCTCACATTGTGTTTCCTCTGAAAAAGGTATCTAATTTACTGCCTGCTGTTGCTTGAACCCAGTCACTTCATTTGAAGGCAAGGTTCAGCTGTCTCCAATTGCTGAGCTGACCTTTGTCCTTTCAAAGAAAAGAACAATGATCCTTTGCACACAAAGGACAGTGAGAAGCAAAAACTGTGCATGTGACTGCTAGATAGTTTTCCTTCAGAGGGGCAGCCCCAGATGGAAGAATTCAAGATGCAAAGAGTCACAGATGAGGGTGTCTCTTAAATGCCATAACCAGCACAAAGTTAAACTGTATTGCACAGTCATTTGCCAGTTTTCTGTCACCTTCCATGCCAGAGTGTTGTTGGTTCCTGTGTTATAGAGCGTTTTGTGGGATGTGTTTTCTATAGAACTGTTTGGCATTCAAGGAAGATATACCAATGGATCAGCAGATACTACCTAACAGTCTTTTCTGGTTTTTTATCCAAATGTGTGAGTTTTATTTTTTAGGATTCTAGTGTTTGTAAGCAGTATGCAGGGACAAATTTTTAATGTATTAGTGTTTGGTAACGTGTTCTCCAAAAAGTATACATCCAGTTTGCACACTAGGAGGAGTTCCTCAAAAATGTTGACCAAAGACAGCTCAGCTTTGTTTTTTGGAATCTGGAGAAAATTTAATACAGTTGCCATGAAGAAGACACAGACTTTCACAATCCTGTAAGCAGGGGATGAACTCTGCGGCCTACAAACTGAAATTTCAAGCAAAGTCTGCGTCAGTGTTACAGTAAACAGGATTCGAATATTTCAAACCATTTTCTCATGAGAATACAAGCAGCAGAATATCAGTGCCAATGCTCTTAGCAGAAATGTCAGTTTTTCATACATTTTAAACCACAGTCCACAACTGCTTTATGGGTGTTCAGAAGTATTGAAAACCACAGCTACATTCAGCCAAGTTACTAGAACAATTTGTTCTTGCTTCCTATTTTAGTAGGGGATTCTGCAATTTGTGCAATATTGATATAAAACTCATTTCCACAGCTGCAACTACAGTATAGGGTAAGAATAAATAAATATTTCTTCTAACAATAGGGTGCTTCTTAGCTAAGACCACTACAGAACAGAGTGCTATGGCACTGCAGAGGAGGCAGAAACCAGAAGTTGTGATGTAGGCCTTAAGTCTGTCTTTCCTTTGGTTAATGTTGGTCTTGCCTTCCCTCTGTTAAGTATGAGCATTGGTTTCCAGAGCCTCCATGGCTGGAGCATTTGGAGAGCTATTACTTTTGGCCACATGTAGGTAGAAAAAGGATCTTGATGTACAGGGTGCAGTACACAAAGCCCAGCAACTGTTCCCTGTGGGAGACAAAGCTGCAGCAGATGAGGTCACACCCCAGAAATACCACACAGGGAGCATGCTGGACCCTTAGGATGAGTAGCTTCTTGCATACTGTTTACACTATGGGCATTGCTGTTTCAGCTGCTCCAAAGAGGGGCAGAACAGGTGGTAAAATAGGGGGATAAGAGCATGTTATCTAAAGCAGCAAATTATCAAGCAAGTATCACTTTTGTGGATATCCTGCATTTTGTATGAAACAGTGCAGAAACTATAAGGAAATGCAAGAGGCCAAAAGCTCAGTGTCTTTAGGCAGTAATTGCAATGTAGAAATGTCCTCTCTGCTCTTACAGGCTTCACTGTATGTATATTCTGACCGCAATCACAGTATCACAGAATATCCTGAGTTGGAAGGGACCCACAAAGATCATTGAGTCCAGCTCTTAAATGAATGGCCCATACAGGGATCAAATCTGCAACCCTGACCTTAGTAGCACCATGCTCTAACAAACTGAGCTAATATCTATACCTTCCCACAAAGAAAGGTTTGTGTATGCATCATCATACAGTGGCCACCAAAAAGAGATTGCAAAACTGAGGACATATAGGTGAATCATTGCAGGTTTGGAATGACTGCATTTATGCTGTTCATTCCATCTGGAATGTGGCGACTCACAGGATCTATATTTTAAAAAGAAGGATAACAGGATGAAAACCAGCACCCCTTCCATGTTCACTGAAAATGCTTGCACACTCACAATCATTTGGGGTTTGGTTTGGTTTTGTAGATGGGGACCAATGCAGCTCAAATCCTTGTCACTATGGTGGCCACTGTGAAGATGGAATTGGTTCCTACACTTGCATATGCTTGGATGGTTATGAAGGCAAGAACTGTGAATTTGGTGAGTTTCTGCTTTAGAGAACTGTGGCACTGAACTTCCCAGGGGCTTTGCAAGGAATCATGTTTTGCATGTAAATCCTTCCTGAGGCTCACTCTGTGACATAGAGCTGCTACCCTGCCCTTGTCTCTGGAGGGGTTGTCATTAGCCCTGAAGTAAGAGTGGGGAGTGTGGAACTGAAGTTTGGTCACAGGACCGAGGGGGATGATGAGGAGTTGAGTATTTTAGGGCAGGAGGGAGGAATCATGTGAAGATTTACATGATTATGCCCTCTGTTGGTGTTTTGCTCATTCTTCCCCTGACAGTTTGTCTCTGCTTTTCTAAGCTCACCATGCCAAGGCCATTGGGCCCACTTAGACTTGGCAAGTACATTTTGTGTGCTGGATGAGGCTGCTTTGTAAGGCACAAGCTGATGTTCAGCCCTCATGTTATTCCTAAAATGTGCCTCAGGTGCTTGGCAGATGGAGATACAGATCCCATTTAAGGAGTGTGTTTTGTTTTGGAGAACTTGCAGATCTTCTGTGAACTCAGTGTTTACATACAGTTTTTCTCCTACCCTCTCTTTTATAGTCATACCAAAGTTCTGCAAAATAAACAATGGGGACTGTGAGCAGTTCTGCACTGTGAAAACAGGTGATGGACAGAAGGATGTACTGTGCTCCTGTGCAGATGGGTATGCTCTAGCAGACGATGGAAAACACTGTGTCCCAACAGGTAAAAACCATGTGATAAACCAATGGCAATGGTGGTGAGACTTGTTTCAGTGTTAAGGGATGACTTGGTTGACAGCTGAAGAATGTCTTTTGAACCTTCAGTATCCTCCATGGCATAGACTCAACAGTGAGGGCAACAGATTTGTATTTCCAAAGCCTTCCGTTTGTGAAGTGCTGTGATGGATCAAAATCTAGGTGATTTGGAACCCATTACAAGTGCTTTTTCCTTCTCTGCAAATTACCAGAATAAATTCTGCTGATGTCAAGAGAAAAGTATGTGCAGTAATAACTCATTTTCTTAAATGCTTACATGCCACATAAAAGAGCCCCCTGCAAAACTTGTCTTTTCAAAACTCTTCCTTTTATATAAACATTAGATAATTATAATTAGTGCACCTTACACCTATATATTTTTGCTCTGTTTTAACAGGACTGGTCAGAGGTGTCAAACAAATGCTTATAATGTTGACCTTTATATCCTTTATAACTACAACAACTTGCTGTCACGAGCCGTATTACTTCACTCCATTTCCTTGGTGTTTCCAAGAAGTTTTCTCTTATGATAGTGTTTCTATGCGTCTTCAATTTTAGCATTCTTTTCTTTACAGTAAAATACCCTTGTGGAAAAGTTTTTGTGACAAGGAATAAAAGGTCTGTTGTTTTACCAACTGACTATACCAACGTAAAGAGTGACCAAGAATTCCTTCCCATAAATGTAACGAGTGAAGAGGACGACTTTGTCATTACCACAGAAAGCCCAACCCCTCAGCCCAACAACAGAACAAGTAGCAAGACGCCGTACGTTGATACCAGAATAGTAGGTGGGGACGAGTGTCTTCCTGGGCAGTGCCCATATCAGGTAAATGGGGTGTGTGCCCTGCATGTGGGCAGAGTGTGTCTCTCAGGGAAGGGGAGCAGTGGCTCCTTCCAGCTGGGTGCCCTCTGAACGCTGCCCATGTAGCGTGACAGTGGCAGCAAGAGGTGGCTGAGCTGTGTCACCCTGGGCACATGGATGTGCTGTTCTGCAAACTGCAGCCTCCCAGGGGCAAACCAAAAGGCTTTGTGCCATTTTAGATGCAGCTGCCTATCCTACTCTCAGAGAGAACTTTTGGGTCATGCAGGCCTCATTTTTGCAGGTTCCATTCTGGTTCTGTCTGAGAACAACCATACAGGCAGCACACCTCAAGAGCATGTCAGATAAAGCAGGCGTTTTGCTTCACAAATACACCCTTGTGTTTTACTCTTGAGTTTGGAGACAATGTGAATACAAAAATGTATTGGGGACATTGTTTGGGATGGGTCCGAGGGATGGGTGATCTGGAGTCTGCACTCTGCCTGCTCAGTCAGTCGCTACCTAAGGGACATTACTAAGCACTGTGAGGGAGGTGACATGGCAGCCAAATGTCTGCTCCACATGAAGACAATGGACACTCTGTAGCAGTAGACATCAGTCTGAAGCCTCTGCACCTGTGAATGCAGCATTAGGAGAGGCCTGGAGGGCCATGTACACGTTGCAGTGAGAAGCATATCTGTGGTATGCAGAGAAATCAGCTGTGTATAGCTCATTGACATTAAACTGCACTTCCTTCTGCACTTAACCTTTTTTACTTCACAGGCTGTTCTGTTAAACGAGGAAGGAGAAGAGTTTTGTGGTGGAACAATTCTGAATGAAAAATTTATACTTACTGCAGCTCATTGCATAAACCAATCCAAAGAAATCAAAGTTGTTGTTGGTAAGTGATTATTTCTTGTTGACTCTTGTGAGGTGGGACTGTCTGTTGTACCTCACCTTCTGTGCTCTCAATCTCCCATGAGGTGTACTCATGGTTCATTAAGGTTTGTTACTTTGCTGTAGTTTTGCTTTTTATAATTTCTTGTTATTGTGAAAACCCAGCTTTATAAGAACAGGGGCAGCTGATGTGGAAGGTGATACTGGTGCATCTCTTTCACCTCTGCCAGCAGGCTGGAAAGTGATTAGGGTCAAATGTTCTAGAAATGTTGGTTATCAATGTGTTCAGCAGAGCAGTGTTTCTGCGGGAAGCTTCTCATTCCTGGCACCTCCAAAGCATCCAGATTTGTTCCTGGAGGACTACTCAAGAAAGCTCTGACTTATTGAATAGAGCACAAAAGAACAAACTCAGATTTATCATTGCTTCACTTTTGAGCCAGGACACAGCATCAACACAGCTTTGGCTTTTCACTGTTGTAGTCTTGACCAAGACTATGTTCTCTTTAAGCCAGGCTCAAAGCACCTGTAAAAGATTCCACACCAAGTTGCATTGGTTTAGCTGAGTCAGATTATGCCTTCATGTAAACCCGTACAAAAATCTCCAGAGACCAAAGCTCAGGAGCAAAGCCAATTCAGTTGCTGCTAAGAAATATTGCCATACCTGTTTACAATTTCCTTCTTTTCTTCGTGTGGTTCTTCGTGTGGTCCGAAATCTTAGGCAAAGTGTTGGGAATGAATTTCCTACTCTCTTCCTCTGTCAAGGTTGTTCTGAAATTCTTATCCTTCCTGCACATTAATGACCCTTTTAATCCTCTTGCACAGGTGAAGTGGACAGAAAGAAGAAGGAAGAGTCTGAAAGCATGCATACCGTGGAAAAAATACTTGTTCATTCTAAATTTGTTGCTGAGACTTATGATAATGACATCGCCTTAATAAAGCTGAAGGAACCTGTGCAGTTTTCGGAGTATGTCATCGCAGCGTGTCTCCCCAAAGTAGACTTTGCTAATGAAGTTCTGATGAGCCAAAGATCTGGGAGGGTTAGTGGCTTTGGGCGTGAATTTGAAGGTGGACGACTATCCAAAAAACTGAAGGTGCTTGAAGTCCCCTACGTTAATAGGAACACTTGCAAGCAATCCACCAACTTTGCGATAACCGAGAATATGTTTTGTGCTGGTTATGAGACAGAGCAAAAGGATGCTTGCCAAGGAGACAGTGGTGGCCCCCATGTGACCAGATATAAGGATACTTATTTTGTTACTGGAGTTGTTAGCTGGGGTGAAGGATGTGCAAGGAAAGGCAAATATGGTGTCTATACCAAACTGTCCCGGTACTTGCGTTGGGTAAGAGCAGTCATGAGTTTGTAGTGGTGGTGTGTCCCTTGATCCTTCTGTTAGCTGCCGAGGTGCAGGTTTTATAAAAGAAACTTTTCTTTCCCATGCATCTGCCAGACTTGTTTTGAGATCAGATTCCTTAAAGTTATGTTGCTGCTTCCATTTGTGTTATTGCTGGCTTTAAAGCACATCTCTGTGGACTGTGTTGGTGTTTTGAATGGGCTGAATGAGGAAATTTCCCCAAGAAAATGGTGGCTTGGTCTGGTCTTTGGTTTCTTTTAGTTATTTTTTGATGGCCATTTTGGTTCCTCTCTGTTGACCCAAGTGCTTCCACCAGAGGCTCCTAAACATGTTATGAACATTCACAAGTCATGATGGAGGCAGGAAGGCTGGGACTTGAGTTAATCCTCATATTGCAGCCATCCGGCTCAGCAGGGAGTTTGTCCTTACTGGAGTTGTTTAGTTTCTAGCTTTAGATGTCTTCGGAAGCTTAAGGGAGCAGGGGATCTTGCATGGCTATATAAAAAGAGTTTTTGATTTATAGGGATTGTACTTCAGTTTAGTTTAATTTGAACACTCTGCTCATCAGAAAAAATATATGTGCATGGTCACATTCTGCATATCTTTGTCTGGATTATGTATGGCTGAGGATTGGAAAGCTGCTTCCATGTGTATTGTTCTAGATGTTACTCTTAGGTGCAATATTGACGTACACCTTTATTTGAAATAAACCATTCTTTCTTTTTTGTTCTTGGTTTGTTTTGTTTTTTTTAACAAACCCAGCCCCCTCAGCCTCTATCCATCCTTTGCTTTACTCCCTAACAATCCCGATGGGTTTCCCAAGGCTTCTCCAGTCTCTTATGCTCTCCTGCCCTTTGAGGAACACTGAACTTCATTAGACAAGTGCTACTTGTCTCTTCAGCTTTGAGCTGGTATTGGCTTGTTTTGTATAGCAGGTGCTGTGAGCAAAGCAGGCTGACAAACTTGAAATACAACTCTGCAAACAGCAAATATTGCAGCGGTCAGCACTAGTGGTGGCCAGGAAGGTGAGTGGGCAGGTCAGTTACCCCAGTTGGATGGTCTTGACCTGTGCAAGTCATCAGTGGGCTTACTTCAATGTTTGCTCAGCAGTGTTTGTTCCGTGAGTTCTTCTGCACACTGAATTTCTGTTCCTTTGTCCCGTTTGTATTCGGCCTTGTGCTCAATCAGGGTGAAACATCCCTCTTCAAAGGAAAACCTCAGGTCTGGGTCCTACCCAAATCCTGTCGACATACTCTTCCTAAGGCCTTTCGTCTACTATAGTGGGGCTTGAGGACTGAAGCAAAATGCAGACTGGGCTGTAAAATTTTGAGATAGCTGAAGGCATCACTTTATATCCATTGATGTTTCTGTGACACCATCTCTGCCATACTGAGAGGATATGAGTGAAACATCTGCTTGCCTCTGGGCCTCCAACCCTAAGGCCTGCAAGAAAAGGAGGCATTAAAGCACACTTTTTAAAATCTAGACAAATTATTTGGGAGTAATTTCCCATCGCAAAATTGTACAAAAGATTGTAAAATCCAGTGTCGTGGTATAGACCATGGCCAAACGCCAAGGTACCCGTGGCATCTACTTCCTCACTCTCCCCTGCCACAGCTGGGCAGAGGAGGAAAAAAGTTAATACACACAGAGCTCATGAGTAAAGGACTGGGAGACGCTCCAAGGACAGAACAGGCTCGTCTTAAAGTTACAAACTGAAATTTATTACCTACACAAAGTCAGAGGAGGCTAATGAGAAGTAAAAATAAGCCCTTAAGACACTGTTTCTCCGCTCACCCCCCTCCCTCCTTCCCACCAGCAGCTCAGGGGGACAGAGCATGGGGGTGTAGGTCAGTTCATCATCGAGATTCTTCTTCTGCTTGTGAGGGAAAGAGACGTCTTTGCATAGCCATGGGGTCCCTCCCATGGGAGGCAGCTCTCCGTAAACTCCTCCAGCGTGGGTCCAAATCTCATGAGCAGCAGTCCACCCGAACCTGCTGCAATGGGAGCTCCCCCCATGGGCAGACAGTCCTCCCAAAACTGCTGCAGCGTGGGTCACTCTTCCACGGCATGCAGACCTCTGAGGCCAGGCTGTTCCATCTCGGGAGCGAGGCCTTTCTCTCCACTGGGCCTCCCTCTGGATCACAGCCTCCTCCAGGCATTCACCTGCTCCTCTGGCGTGGGCACCTCCCCACAGGCCGTGGGTGGATCTCTGCATCCCCCTGGACCCCATGGGCTGCAGGGCCACAGCTGCTCCACCATGGCCCTCACCACGGCCTGCAGAGGAATCTCCGCTCTGCTGCCTGGAGCACCTCCTCCCCCACCATCTCCACTGACCTTGGTGCCTGCATGTTATTTTCTCTCACATATTTTCACCTCCTTCTCCTTCTCTGGCTAAAAAGAACTGCTTCCACCCATTGTTTTGATTTCTTCTTAAATATGTTATCACAGAGGCGTAACCAGCATCTCTAATTGGCCCAGGCTTGGCCAGCAGCATGCCCATCATCTTCAGAGCCATTGGAGATTGGCTCTGCTGGGCATGGCGAAAGCTTTAAGAAGCTTCATACAGGAGCCATCTTTGTGGCCCCCCACTAGCAGAACTGGGCCAAGCAAAACCAACACATCCAGCAAAGCGGTACAGCACTCAGCTGCTGAGTAAACTGGTAGATTTTTAGATACCAGAATTCCTCCTGGCAAACAAACATGGCTGGCTTAGACAAAAGCTGACATGTACCAAGGATGGTGGACTGAGAGGCTCTGAGCTAACTTCTAGTGCTCAGGCTTCCTCTGCCTTCAAGGAAAAGCCGGTCCTGAGACTTAAGGGAAGAAAAGGATGGTAAGTAAACCCTGTGACTAGAGAACCCCTCCAATAGATTTTGCCAGGAGGGCAGTGGAGTCTCTGATGCTGGTTGTCTTCCAAAGCGGGAGATGTAATGTAGCTGTCCTTTGTTATGGTATCTTACAGTATGGGAGGAAAACACACTGCAGTAGGCTCAGCATCCAATGGGAAGCAACTTCCCAGACAGCTCCTTCCCTGGAGCCTTGGCCAAGGTGCCGAAATTAAAATAGAGGTAACTTGATCCCCTGTTGGCTCAGCAGGCTGGGCTGCCTGACCCTGGCAGTGTCTCCTGCCCCTGTTTTCTGTGTTTCCGGGTGAGCCGCACAAGCAAAGTGTCACTGCTACAATTATGCCTTTGTGACCTGCACTAGCAGAGTAAGAACAAGCTTCCTCTGTAGTGCTCCCTGACACAGGTGGCTCACCCGGCAGGATTGGCTTCCATAGGCTGATTCCCAGACCACAATGCCCTGTCAAGAGCTGTTCCCTTGAGTGGTTTGAACAGGATGAAAAAGCACATAAAACCCACAACCCCTCCCCAACATTCAAATTAAGACGGAAATTGATGAATTTGGGGAAGTGTGCTCTGTCCTGGTGCTTGTGCTAGAGCTGGTGAGTTACATCTTTGCCGTGTTCTTGCCGAGCCCTGTAAACTCAGTGCCGTGATCTACTCCTCACTTCTGGGGTGCCTTCCTGCTTCAGCCCAGTGTACAGGAGGCACAAAGCTCTGGCTCTGGTTGTTCTGCCTTCCTTGGAGCAAGGGCAGCAGCCAGATTACTTACTCTAGCTCCTTGCTGCCTGGATAGTCAAGCTGGTTTAGGGAGGTTTTGTCTATATTTCCTAGAGGAAATCCCCCTAGAGGTGTTTTGCCAGCACAAAGCCACCAGGTTGGCATTGCTGCAGCATGGTGGCTTTTTTTGTGTCTTAACACCGTGACGTTGAGCGCAGACTTTGCTCTTAGACGTTTTGTTTTCTCATGAGTGCGTGACCTTTGCACTGTGGTGTTTCTCGTTTAGCAGCTGCCCCAGATCCCTGCAGAGAAAGCCGTGGGTGATGCACAGTGAGCTCGGAGGATGGGCATGGCAGATCATCGTGGGACCATGTGGCTTCTTCCCGTTGTACTCCTCTTCCTTCAGATGATGCAGACAGGTAGAGCTTTTGCTTTAGCTTGCTGCTTTGCCAAAACACACAGAGAGTTGTCAATATTTTTGTTTTGCGGGGCAGGGGACATGAGTGAACGCCCTGTAGCTATGCTGTCTTGCCTGCCTTCTTCCCTTTGCCAGCTGCAGTGTAATGATATCCAGGGCTCAGGCACATGGGGAATACCATTTTGGAATGGCAATTGTGTCAGTGTTAATTATGGGGTCAGTATGTCAATATGTAGTGGTTTCCAATGCTCAGCACAGTTAATGGGCTATTTCTCATATTCTCAAGAAATGTGATAATTAAATAATTGTTACTATCCATTTGTAAGCTGCTGAGTGGCAAAATGATATCCACAATATTTAACTGTGCAGAGGGGCACAAGAGCCCTACCCCATAAGTCTCTGTGATTTTCTAAGTCTACACACAAACATCATAGCTGTACTTAATAAAAAAAATTGTCCCACCTGTTCTCCCACCCTCCTCCAAACAGGGGCAGAACAGGTGGGAAAATATAGAAATCTGAAATTTGTCTTGTTTGAAGCAACAAACTATTAACCAAGTGTCACTTTTCTGGATATCCTGCTTTTTCTATGAAACAGTGCATGCCAGAGAACATGTGTGAGGGGGGAACACATTTTTTGCAGCAGAGCACTAAACGGGAAAGACCATGTCAGTGAGCATGAGAGAAGGAATGAGATGGGGCGGGAGAAAGGACTGCTACATTAAATGTGTCCCAAGAGCAGTGTTACCTCCCTGTCCTCCATGTAACTGAGTTTATGAGATATGTGTGGCTGGGACTCTGGGTTCAGGTCAGCCAGTAGTGCCTGGGAAAGGAAACAAGGCTGCAGAACATACATGTGGGCAGTGTGAGCTCAGAGCTAAAAATTTAAAGCTCAAGCTCGTATCTCAATGGATACAGTGGGAAAATTTTGGTGCTGTAAGCAGTACAAAAGAGAGTTTTAACTGCTCATGAAAATTTAGCCAGGTTTTGTAAAGTTTGGGAGTTTTATTATCTTCTGTTTAATATGTTGCTATCTGTGTCTTTAAATGAACAGCTCTGCTGGCAAAAGACATGCACAAAGCCTGAGATGACCTAAAAGGAAATAAAAGATGATGGTTTTTAGCCAATAGTTGCAATGTAGAAATGTCCTGTCTGATGTTACAGGTTTCACTGTAAGTTATGTAGACTCTGACAACTATGTGTTACTTTATCTTCACACAAAGAAAGGTTTGTGTATGCATCATCATACAGTGGCCACCAAAAAGAGATTGCAAAACTGAGGACATATAGGTGAATCATTGCAGGTTTGGAATGATTGCATTGATACTATTTGTTCCATCTGGAATGTGGCAACTCACAGGATCTATATTTTAAAAGGAAGGATAAAAGGTGGCTTACGTAAACCAGCACCCCTTCCATGTTCACCGAAAATGCCTGCACACTCACAATCATTTGGGGTTTGGTTTGGTTTTGTAGATGGGGACCAATGCAGCTCAAATCCTTGTCACTATGGTGGCCACTGTGAAGATGGAATTGGTTCCTACACTTGCACGTGCTTGGATGGTTATGAAGGCAAGAACTGTGAATTTGGTGAGTTTCTGCTTTAGAGAACTGTGGCACTGAACTTCCCAGGGGCTTTGCAAGGAATCATGTTTTGCATGTAAATCCTTCCTGAGGCTCACTCTGTGACATAGAGCTGCTACCCTGCCCTTGTCTCTGGAGGGGTTGTCATTAGCCCTGAAGTAAGAGTGGGGAGTGTGGAACTGAAGTTTGGTCACAGGACCGAGGGGGATGATGAGGAGTTGAGTATTTTAGGGCAGGAGGGAGGAATCGTGTGAAGATTTACATGATTATGCCCTCTGTTGGTGTTTTGCTCATTCTTCCCCTGACAGTTTGTCTCTGCTTTTCTAAGCTCACCATGCCAAGGCCATTGGGCCCACTTAGACTTGGCAAGTACATTTTGTGTGCTGGATGAGGCTGCTTTGTAAGGCACAAGCTGATGTTCAGCCCTCATGTTATTCCTAAAATGTGCCTCAGGTGCTTGGCAGATGGAGATACAGACCCCATTTAAGGAGTGTGTTTTGTTTTGGAGAACTTGCAGATCTTCTGTGAACTCAGTGTTTACATACAGTTTTTCTCCTACCCTCTCTTTTATAGTCATACCAAATCTCTGCAAAATAAACAATGGCGACTGTGAGCAGTTCTGCAGCTTCAAAAGACATGCTGGACAGAAGGATGTACTGTGCTCCTGTGCAGATGGGTATACTCTAGCAGACGATGGCAAACACTGTGTCCCAACAGGTAAAAACCATGTGATAAACCAATGGCAGTGGTGGTGAGACTTGTTTCATTGTTAAGGGATGACTTGGTTGACAGCTGAAGAATGTCTTTTGAACCTTCAGTATCCTCCAAGGCATAGACTCAACAGTGAGGGCAACAGATTTGTATTTCCAAAGCCTTCCATTTGTGAGGTGCTGTGATGGACTGGATCAAAATCTAGGTGATTTGGAACCCTTTGCAAGGGTACCTCTCAGTGAGGCCTCTTAGAGTAAATTCCACTGTTAACAGGAGAACCAAAAAATCATAGAATCATAGAATATCCTGCTTTGGAAAGGACCCACAAGGATAACCGAACTCCAACTCCTGGTCTTGCACTAGACTACCCCAAGAATAACTCCACGTGCCTAAAAGTCTTTTCCAAACACTTCTTGAACTCTGTAAAGCTTGGAGCCTTGACCACTGTCCTGGGGAGTGTGTTCTAGTGCCCAACCACCCTCTGGGTGAAGAACTCTCTTCTAATATCCAACTAAAGCTCCCCTGACACAACTTCCTGCCTTTTTCTTAGCTTCCTTCATGGAAAGGGCTGTCCAGCATTGGAATGGACTGCCCAGGGAGGTGGTGGGGTCACCATCTCTGGAGGTTTTCGAGAAACAACTGGATGTGGCACTTATAGCTGTAGTCTAGTTAGCGAGGTGGTGAAACGTCAAAGGTTGGGCTCGATGATCTTGGAGATACTTTTCAAGCTAAATGATTCTATGATTCTGTGTCCTATCACTGGTCACCATAGAGAAGAAATCAGTGCCTGCCCCTCCTCTTCCCCCCAGGAGGAAGTTGTAGACTGCAGTGAGGTCTCCCCTCAGTCTCCTCTTGTCCAGGGTGCACAGACCAAGTGGCCTCAGCTGCCCCTCACATGGCTTTCCCTCAAAGCCCTTCACCATCTTTCTTGCCCTCCTTTGGACACTTTCTAAAAGCTTTGTGTCTTTCTTACATTTTGACACCAAAAACCGTACACAGGACTCAAGGCGAGGCCACACTAAGAAAAGTGATCGCAGTACAATCTCCTTTGCTTAAACACTTACAGGCCATACAAGAGAGCAGCTCGCAAAGAATTTGTACTTTAGCTTTCAGTTAAATTTATCAACCAGTAATTGAAGAGATTGGGTAATTATGATTAGCACTATGTACATATGCACAATTTTGTTGTATTTCAAAATACCATGGGGAGGAGTAAGTCAACCATTTATATATCATGTCAGGTTTTATACACTTTATAGCTAATAAGAAATTGCTGTCATTAGCCATATTATTACTAACATAAAGCATTTCAATCACTTTCAAAATTAAGAACATTTTATTAAGGAGAGCTACATTGTTATATCAATGTAAATACTTGAAAATGATGTATTAAATTTTAAATACTTTCAAAACGTGGTCATGAGGTGAAAGCTGAAGGAGAAGTTTCAGGATGAGAAAACAGCTTTTGTTTTTCAAACCGTATGGTCTTTTTGCCTTGTTGCATGTGCCAAGGTTTGGCTACTGTTTGGAAAATGAGGAAGCTGAACTATGTATTGTGAGATGGTATTTCCAAGGAGTTTCCTCTTGTGGTGGTGTTTCTGTGCATCTCCAATTTTATTGTTCTTCTCATTACAGTAAAATACCCTTGTGGAAAAGTTTTTGTGGCAAGGAGAAAAAGGTCTGCTCTTTTACCTACTGACTACAGCAATATAACGAGTGACCAAGAATACCTTCCCATAAATGAAACGAATGAAGAGGACGACTTTGTCATTACCACAGAAAGCCCAACCCCTCAGCCCAACAACAGAACAAGTAGCAAGATTCCATCTGTTCATGCCAGAATAGTAGGTGGGGACGAGTGTCTTCCTGGGCAGTGCCCATATCAGGTAAATGGGGTGTGTGCCCTGCATGTGGGCAGAGTGTGTCTCTCAGGGAAGGGGAGCAGTGGCTCCTTCCAGCTGGGTGCCCTCTGAACGCTGCCCATGTAGCGTGACAGTGGCAGCAAGAGGTGGCTGAGCTGTGTCACCCTGGGCACACGGATGTGCTGTTCTGCAAACTGCAGCCTCCCAGGGGCAAACCAAAAGGCTTTGTGCCATTTTAGATGCAGCTGCCTATCCTACTCTCAGAGAGAACTTTTGGGTCATGCAGGCCTCATTTTTGCAGGTTCCATTCTGGTTCTGTCTGAGAACAACCATACAGGCAGCACACCTCAAGAGCATGTCAGATAAAGCAGGCATTTTGCTTCACAAATACACCCTTGTGTTTTACTCTTGAGTTTGGAGACAATGTGAATACAAAAATGTATTGGGGACATTGTTTGGGATGGGTCCGAGGGATGGGTGATCTGGAGTCTGCACTCTGCCTGCTCAGTCAGTCGCTACCTAAGGGACATTACTAAGCACTGTGAGGGAGGTGACATGGCAGCCAAATGTCTGCTCCACATGAAGACAATGGACACTCTGTAGCAGTAGACATCAGTCTGAAGCCTCTGCACCTGTGAATGCAGCATTAGGAGAGGCCTGGAGGGCCATGTACACGTTGCAGTGAGAAGCATATCTGTGGTATGCAGAGAAATCAGCTGTGTATAGCTCATTGACATTAAACTGCACTTCCTTCTGCACTTAACCTTTTTTACTTCACAGGCTGTTCTGTTAAACGAGGAAGGAGAAGAGTTTTGTGGTGGAACAATTCTGAATGAAAAATTTATACTTACTGCAGCTCATTGCATAAACCAATCCAAAGAAATCAAAGTTGTTGTTGGTAAGTGATTATTTCTTGTTGACTCTTGTGAGGTGGGACTGTCTGTTGTACCTCACCTTCTGTGCTCCCAATCTCCTGTGAGATGTACTCATGGTTCATTAAGGTTTGTTATTTCTTTGCTGTAGTTTTGCTTTTTATAATTTCTTGTTACTGTGAAAATCTAGCTTTATAAGAACAGGGGCAGCTGATGTGGAAGGTGATACTGGTGCATCTCTTTCACCTCTGCCAGCAGGCTGGAAAGTGATTAGGGTCAAATGTTCTAGAAATGTTGGTTATCAGTGTGTTCAGCAGAGCAGTGTTTCTGTGGGAAGCTTCTCATTCCTGGCACCTCCAAAGCATCCAGATTTGTTCCTGGAGGACTACTCAAGAAAGCTCTGACTCATTGAATAGAGTACAAAAGAACAAATTCAGATTTATCATTGCTTCACTTTTGAGCCAGGACACAGCATCAACACAGCTTTGGCTTTTCACTGTTGTAGTCTTGATCCAGACTGTGTTCTCTTCTCTAAGCCAGGCTCAAAGCTCCTGTAAAAGCTTCCACACCAAGTTGCATTGGTTTATGTCGAGGTTTGACCCTGCTAAATGCCAGGAACCTACCACGTCTGCTACTAACTCTGTTTCTCTACTCACCTACCTCCCTATTAAGACACCATTTCTCAGCTCACCCCCTCCCTCCTTCCTTCCAACAAACAGCTCCGGGGTGGGGGCAGGGTATGAGGGTTTCCTTTAGTCAGGGTCAGTCCAATCAGGGGGAAGAATCCTCTACTTAGCCATGGGGGTCCCTCTCACGAGAGACAGTCCTCTGCGAACTTCTTTGGCATGGGTCCAGTCTCACGAGCAGCAAACCTGCCCGAATTTGCCGCAGTCTGAGATTTTTTGTCCTTAAGGTGCAGACTTCCGCGCCGAGGCCGAGCCGAGGCCAGGCTGTTTCCATCCCGGGAGCAAGGCCTTTCTCTCTCCTGCAAGGCCTTTGCAACTCTCAGTCTCTGGGACTCCCACTGGATCACAGCTTCCTGCAGGCTTCCACCTGCTCCTCTGGCGTGGGCACCTCCCCACAGGCTGTGGGTGATTCTCTGCACCCCCTGGACTCCATGGGCTGCAGGGGGACCACCTGCTCCCCCATGGTCTTCACCACGGCTGGCAGAGGGTTCTCAGCTCCGGCGCCTGGAGCACCTCCTCCCCCACCTTCTCCACTGACTTTGGTGCTTCCATGTTGTTTCGGTCAAATATTTTTACCTCCTTCTCCTCCTTCTCTGGCTAAAAAGAAGTGCGTGCTCACATTGGTTTGATTTCTTCTTAAATATGTTCTCAGAGAGGCATAACTAACATCTCTAATTAACCCAGGCTTGGCCAGCAGCATGTCCATCATCTTCAGAGCCATCAGAGATTGGCTCTGCTGGACATGGTGAAAAACTTCCAGAATCTTCACACAGGACACACAGGAGCCATCTTTGTACCCTACCCTACTCACTAGCAAAAACTGGGCCAAGCAAAACCACCACAGTTTAGCTGAGTCAGATTATGCCTTCATGTAAACCCGTACAAAAATCTCCAGAGACCAAAGCCCAGGAGCAAAGCAAATCCAGTTGCTGCTAAGAAATATTGCCATACCTGTTTACTGTTTCCCTCTTTTCCTTGTGTGGTCTGAGGTCTTGGGCAAGGTGTTGGGAATGAATTTTCTACTCTTTTCCTCTGTCATGGTTGTTCTTAAATTCTTAATCTTTCTGCACATTAATGACCCTTTAAATCCTCTTGCACAGGTGAAGTGGACAGAAAGAAGAAGGAAGAGTCTGAAAGCATGCATACCGTGGAAAAAATACTTGTTCATTCTGAATTTGTTGCTGAGACTTACGATAATGACATCGCCTTAATAAAGCTGAAGGAACCTGTGCAGTTTTCGGAGTATGTCATCGCAGCGTGTCTCCCCAAAGTAGACTTTGCTAATGAAGTTCTGATGAGCCAAAGATCTGGGAGGGTTAGTGGCTTTGGGCGTGAAGTTGATGGTGGACAACTCCCAAAAAAACTGAAGGTGCTTGAAGTCCCCTACGTTAATAGGAACACTTGCAAGCAATCCACCAAATTTGTGGTAACTGAGAACATGTTCTGTGCTGGTTATGATACAGAGGAAAAGGATGCTTGTCAAGGAGACAGTGGTGGCCCCCATGTGACCAGATATAAGGATACTTATTTTGTTACTGGGGTTGTTAGCTGGGGTGAGGGATGTGCAAGGAAAGGCAAATATGGTGTCTATACCAAACTGTCCCGGTACTTGCGTTGGGTAAGAACAGTCATGAGTTTGTAGTGGTGGTGTGTCCCTTGATCCTTCTGTTAGCTGCCGAGGTGCAGGTTTTATAAAAGAAACTTTTCTTTCCCATGCATCTGCCAGACTTGTTTTGAGATCAGATTCCTTAAAGTTATGTTGCTGCTTCCATTTGTGTTATTGCTGGCTTTAAAGCACATCTCTGTGGACTGTGTTGGTGTTTTGAATGGGCTGAATGAGGGAATTTCCCCAAAGAAAATGGTGGCTTGGTCTGGTCTTTGGTTTCTTTTAGTTATTTTTTGATGGCCATTTTGGTTCCTCTCTGTTGACCCAAGTGCTTCCACCAGAGGCTCCTAAACATGTTATGAACATTCACAAGTCATGATGGAGGCAGGAAGGCTGGGACTTGAGTTAATCCTCATATTGCAGCCATCTGGCTCAGCTGGGAGTTTGTCCTTACTGGAGTTGTTTAGTTTCTAGCTTTAGATGTCTTCAGAAGCTTAAGGGAGCAGGGGATCTTGCATGGCTATATAAAAAGAGTTTTTGATTTATAGGGATTGTACTTCAGTTTAGTTTAATTTGAACACTCTACTCATCAGAAAAAATATATGTGCATGGTCACATTCTGCATATCTTTGTCTGGATTATGTATGGCTGAGGATTGGAAAGCTGCTTCCATGTGTATTGTTCTAGATGTTATTCTTAGGTGCAATATTGACGTACACCTTTATTTGAAATAAACCATTCTTTCTTTTTTGTTCTTGCTATGGTTTTATTTTAACAAACCCAGCCCCCTCAGCCTCTACCCATGGTTTGCTGTACCCCCTAACCATCCTGATGGGTTTCCCAAGGCTTCTCCAGTCTCTTATGCTCCTCTCTTCTCCAAGGAACACTGAACTTCATTAGACAAGTGCTACTTGTCTCTTCAGCTTTGAGCTGGTATTGGCTTGTTTTGTATAGCAGGTGCTGTGAGCAAAGCAGGCTGACAAACTCGAAATACAACTCTGCAAACAGCAAATATTGCAGCGGTCAGCACTAGTGGTGGCCAGGAAGGTGAGTGGGCAGGTCAGTTACCCCAGTTGGATGGTCTTGACCTGTACAAGTCATCAGTGGGCTTACTTCAATGTTTGCTCAGCAGTGTTTGTTCCGTGAGTTCTTCTGCACACTGAATTTCTGTTCAAATCCTTTGTCCCGTTTGTATTCGGCCTTGTGCTCAATCAGGGTGAAACATCCCTCTTCAAAGGAAAACCTCAGGTCTGGGTTCTACCCAAGTCCTGTCGACATACTCTTCCTAAGGCCTTTTGTCTGATTTAGATCTCTGCCCCAGATCTCTGCCGAGAAAGCTGTGGGTGATGAGCTTGGAGGATGGGCATGGCAGGTCATCGTGGGACAATGTGGCTTCTTCCCGTTGTGCTCCTCTTCCTTCAGATGATGCAGACAGGTAGAGTGTTTGCTTTAGCTTGGCTTTGTGCTGCTTTGCCTAAACCACACAGTGATGTTTCAGTTTTGCTGCTGTCTCTGATTGGAGACAACTGTACAAACACCTGAGTCATCACCGTTGCAAGAGCTGTGAGTTAGAGGGAGATTTTGACATCCCAGGGATGAGATGGGAGAGGTACTTAGTGGGACACAGAGTGCCCAGAGAGTCTTCAGAATGTTTCAAGGGAAATCTTCTCATACAAACATGTAGAAAGCAATTTTGTGTGCATTCGCGTGCATTTAATTTTAATATATATACTAGATGTTGCTGACAACACAAAGATAGAACATGACTTTTATAAAACTGTAAAAATGACAGAGCTCATTAATGAAATAAAGAAAAAGAACAAAAGAATAAACTTCATGTATTTTTAAAAGAGAGGCTACTTCTAAATTCCCCACAAAACCCCAGTGTATTTAAGGCACATGTCAAAACTGTCCCAAGGTCAGGAAAGGACAGGATGATTGATTAAAACTGTGAGATCTTTTGTGCCTTGACCTCTAAAAGGAAGTATAAAAGTGCCTAGCTCTGTATAAAAGAATTGCAAACATCCTGGCATGAAACCAGAAAAGCTGAGGAGTAAATACAGTAAGATAAACATGATGTGAAAATCAAGAGCTAATCTAAGTATATGAATAATGGAAGAAAGACCAGGAATGTTAGTCTGTGCCTGATAGAGAAGAAATTCTTTCTTCCTTAAGGTGCCAAATAACTTGCACCCAACAAGGAGGAAAGAAACTGCTGAATTGCTCTCATCAGGAAAAAATCGCATCAAATTCCTCCAAGGGAAAAATCACATCAATTTTCTCCAAAGACAGGATGACAGGCTGGGTGGCTGCAAAAGATGGAGTAAACCTCAGGTCTCTCCTTTAAGGGAGGCTTCTAACCGTTTTCAAATCATTCTATCTAACACTTTTATTGCAACAGAAAGAGAAACATTGGTAATTTTTGTGCAAGTCTGGTCAAGAATCTGTGCTACTTGATTGAAAGATTATATAGAGTGCAATGCTCCACAGAGGTGAACCTGAAGACCTCTGACACTGGCATTTTCCACAGTAACATGCAAGACAAGAGAGAGTGTTTGCTCACTGCTTTTGTACCTCATTCCAGACTGGAAGGACTACCATAACTTGACATGAGCATTCAGGCAATCTTGGGAAACTAGAACAGTGGTCCAACAGAAACAGAAGGCAATTATGTAAACACAAAAAACATCATTTCACCTTTGGTCCCACAATGCACAACCACAGAAATTCGTAAAATACGTAATGAAAGCAAGACTTCTTCTTTTCCATGAGGGTGAACAGCTACAAGAGGTAATGGGATCCCATCACTCTAAAGGCCACTCAGATTAGATGTTAGGAAACACTTTTGAGACATTATGAGGCTAATTAAGCAGTGCGTTAAGCTGTGTGGGTGAGCTGTGGAATTTCATTAGGAATCTGTAGGAACAGGTTAAACAGCATCTCTCAGGACCAGTTTATTTGCTCTTGCACTGTTGGAGCCAGGAAGAGCCCTCTGACTCTGCCTGTGATCTGGCAATACCAGGGATTGAGCTAAGGTAGCATGAGCCATATGCAGATGGAAAAGGAATATTGCAAGGATCTACCAAGAGTCCAATACCTCATTTATTACTGATGCTTTAGTTGTTGCTAATTTTTGCCTCTTACCCACACCCATGTTCATCTTTGCCTTGGTACAATGGCTGTTCTGACAAGTACAGATTGCTCCTTGAATTGCCCTCAAAGAGCTGTTAGTTACAGCTGAGAAACACAACATAAAATGTAGAATAATAGTGGTCTACCTAATGCTGACAGCTTACCATTTTTAAAATAATGATACAACTATTGTTATCATTACGACTTTTTGCAGGAATTGTACTGTATTTCCTAAAGTGGGGTGTTTGACTGTTTGCAAGCAAGCTTTTATAAGCTGCTTGTACTTTTATGAAGCCACCATAAATCTGTAACCTGCATTTCTCTCCTTTGCAGTCATACCAAGTGATGCAAGGTCAATTCGGGAACTGTGAGCAGTCTGCAAAACTGAAGATGAAGGAGTCATGTGTTCCTGTGCTGCTGGCTATGCCCTGGGCAATGACAAAACCTGTGTTTCTGTAGGTACGAAGCCACATTTATAGTTCATCCTGTGGGACACACATCACATCTGCACCACGTTTGGGAAGTGCTGCTGTGTTGCAGCGCTGTTGTAGCACGGAGAATAATGTTAATTGTTCAGGCCTTTCACATGGCTTGCCTGAGCTGTTGATAACAAATTTAATAAGACCTTAGCTAAAGGACATAATCTAAGTAACATCAAATTATGCTACTGTGAGGGATGTCTGGCAGCAAAAATAGCTCAAGAAAGTATTCTGTCCATGGCTTGGAAGCCTGGTTTATAGCAGGAGCCAGTTCCACCACCCAGGCTCATGTGTCTGGGCTGTGGGTGGAAGCTCTCAGTTGCAGTCTTTGCACTGGTGCTGCTGAGGTCAGGTTAGGACATACCTCCTGCTGAACCTGCTGCAGAAGAAGTGACTGGCTGGTCAAAGGAACAACTGAAATCATAACATCTGGATACAGCTGCAGGGCTGCTGCCCAATGTCCTCAGTGGAGAGAGTCAGGCAGAAAGACAGAGGGACCGGATACTGCATTAAAAATTCTGAATTTTGGGTAAAGTCCAAACATTTTCTTATCACTTCATTGTCCACTTCAGACTGTGTCAGTGTTCCAGGAGTTTGCCTGAAAAATCCACTGTTTAGGTTTCTCTGAGAGCCATCCTTAACCTTTTTTATCCAGAACTCCAGGTTAGGGCAATGGGGAGATGTTACCAGACAAAATTGGAGGAGAAAAAAAATCTTCATCCAAATAGCACAGATTTCAAAGCGATTTTGCTTCATTTTTCACAAGGGATGAGGGGATATTCCTCATCTCAGAGCAAAATTAAACACCTTACCAAGCCCCCTTATCCATCGTTGAAACTGTAACTAGGAGCTGAAGTGCTATAGTGCTATCTGTGCATGTGCTCTGCTGTCTTCTGTTTGCTCCACAGCTAGTTTTCGTGGCTGGAATTTTGGTAGGGAAAAGAATTTTAATATAAAAGTTGGGGGAAAAGGTAAAGAGACATGAAGGTGGAAGAAATAATGTATTTTAATAAATGAAATATTAACAACAATTGCTATTTTTAACAATATATGCACAGAAACAGAAAATGTCAGAGCTTGCATCTACAGAGATCACAGAATCATAGAAGGATTTTGGTTAGAGGGGATCTTCAAAGATCAGCTAGTACAACACTGCCTGCCATGCATAGGGACACCTTCCACTAGGCCAGGTTGCTGAAAGCCCCATCCTGCCTGGCCTTGAACACTTCGAGGGATGGAGCAGTTCCAAGGTGGCTTTTGTTTTCACCGCCAGGCCATCAGGAGACTTGCACATCCTTGTGGGTAGGCTCACAGTCTTGTTGTGAGTGCAGCACCCAAAGGAGAAAATCAGAGCTCCCTGGGGTTACATTCCTTCCCCCTGTTCACTCCTCCAGGGTTTCCCGCAATCTGTAACCAAGCCACAAACACAGTGCTGGTGCTCTTTTGAACAGCTGCAAGTTCCTCCCACTTTTAGAAACGCTGATGCACTTTGGATTTGGCAAGAAAAACTTTCAAATTTTTTCTGCAGGTGGTGAACAGACCTGGCTGATGGCAGCCCAGGTGTTTAGCTGAAATTATTACCCATTTTAACTGCACTAAGCAGCTCACTAGCTGAGGTATGCATTTCCAAAAAAGCATGTGATGAGTTACTCAGGACAGCTGCCCTTGGCCCCGTGCTACAGCAGGGCTGATGGCAAGCCAGAGTCCATAGCATGAGATGGGTGGCATTGATGTGTCCCCATCACTGCCCCGTCACTGCCTGGGCAGCTGGTCTGCAAACCCACTTCCTCTGGGTAGCTGCACTGGGCAGGGAGCAACTTCCATGTGAACCTGTTGCTAAAGCAGAGCTAATTCCCTCTGTTACTCTATCCTGAGAACTGCTATCTTCATATCTGACACTGCCTGCAGGCTTCACCTGGAATGAGTAACCCTCCAAGAGGAAGGCAATCCCTAAACAGGGCTGCAGGAAATAGGGTGCAGGACTCCATAATGAAACGCATCGCCATGTGCTTGCTGTGGTAATTAAAGGAATGGAAAAAGAAATCCCAGTAACTCTTCGTAAAAAACATGTGAGGAAAGGACTGCCCTGTTAAAACCTTCTATGAAATTTTTCATAGTCACATGAAAGTTAAAATGTAAAACCTGCATTGATATCAATATAGAAAAAGCAAAGTCAGGGCCATATGTACTGAGTACACTGTGTCTCATTCCTAAGGATGCAGCTGCTCAGTCAAGGGATACCTTTTTTTAAAAGAATCCCACCCAATAAGAAAATAATTACCATGTAAACTAAGAACTTGTGAAAATAAAGCTTCTGAAGTTCTGTGTTATTAATATTAAACCAAATTAAATAACTAACTTATACCTACAAGAGTTCCTTAATTGACATAGGTCTAGGATTGTGAAATGTAGTTTCTTAAAAAAAAAAAAAAATCCACGGATCCACATTTTTGTGCTGGGTTCTGCAAAGTCCTGTGCTGACATCAAGTGGTGACATATTTTTCATGCCAAAGGGAACCAGACCGGCTGTGCTGTGTATGCAGGGGATGATTCATTATCATGAGAAGGTAAAGGCAAGTAGTCCCAGGCCACTGGGGACTGCAGCAGCAGCCTCACTGGCAGGTGTTCCCGTGGGGATGGACAGCCAGAGGAGTGTGGAAAAGCGACACAGCCACTGCTGTGCAAGGCAAGGCGGGTGAGATGAGCCTCCACAGTGACTCCCAGGCATTGGAGGTGCTGTCTGAGCCCCCAGCACCCACCAGATGTGACCACTGGCAACAGCTCTCCCTTCCCTAGCCAAGAAACCTCTGGCTGGGACAGGTACAATGGGGCTTGGTGGCCTCAGGGGACTGAGGAGAGCATGGAGAGCTCATTTACTAAGGAAAGCTTGACACAAAGTTAACCAAAGAAGATGGGAGGCTGTATTAATTAGTTCTGCAGAAATGTCAAGAGGGCAAAACAAATATGCAAGGTCATGAACTGGCTGCGGATAAAATCAAGCTTGATATTAGAAGGGTTTTAACTCCAAGTGAACTTCTGAAACAACAGAAGTGGAAACTGTGCAGGAAAACCCTCCCGCAATGGAGTTTCAAAGTGCAGGTTGGTTATTTGCTGCAGGTATCAGGGCCTGTGATGTGAGCTGTAACATCAGCTCTGGGTTGGTAGGGACAAACCTTGGTGAGGCACATGGTCTGCTTCCCTCACCTGCCTCAATATTCACTGCAGCTTGTTTTCAGAGCTGCACTTGATGGGAAGTGAAGTTTTATTTGGGGATGTTCAGATCCATGATGAACCCATGGATATTCAGATCAACCATACTTTGTTAAAAGAGCTACATAAATAATAGCTGGGGAGTTATGACATGAAAACACAGAATGGTATCTGTTCATAACTCAGATTAAATAAGAACCAACTCTTCACTGCTTGTTGCTTTGAGTGTAGAAATGGTTTGCTGCTCTTCCCAGGAGCCTGCCTGTGCTGGGAGCCCTGCAGCACCACTGCAATTGCATGCTGAGCGGTTTATCCTTCCTCTTGTCCAGGGCTGGGAAGGAGGGTCACCCCATCCAGCAGCCCAGGGAGTGCTTCAGTTCTCTCTGTACCTACACCTCCTTTCATGGACTCTGTCTGTGTGTGACTGGAATCCTGACATCAGGATTTTCCATGCTCTCCTTCATGGCTGCACGTTAGAAACCCAACAGTGAAAAAGAAAAGTGCCATATCCATTCAGATGCATCCCTAGGGGAAAAATCACATGTTTGGGGGCTTGGTTGCTCCAAAGGCTAGTGGGATTTGCCCGTTGCAGCTAAGCTTTGGTAAACATTTTGTGGGGACAGTGTATAAAAGCACCACGTCATATAATTGGTCGCTGAGGTCATTGTCCAGTCTGTGCTTTGACATGATACAAAGAAATGTTTGTGCTGTTCATGTCACCCATGCTGTGTTACAGTAAAGGAATGCTGGGGCATGGGAAGAGCGCCAAAATCTTGGAGCAGCTCTCAGTGGCACTGGCGAAGGGCCCCGCAGTCAACCAGGGCATGGAGAGAACGGGCACTGTTGCACTGCTGAGCTGGGGGCTGGGTTTTTTGGTTTGGTTTGGGTTTGATTTTTGGTTTTGTTTTTTTTTTTCCCTCCATGTGTTGACATTGCAGCCAGGATTTGCTCTTAGAGGTTTTGTTTTCTCATGAGCAGCTGGACTTTAAACCTCAACATCTCTCCTGTAGCCATTTCCCCAAAGAGCTGCAGGAATGAAGTCAGGCACCATTAGGCTCAGAGGATAATGATGGCAAGGTGCTCTTGGATTATATTCTTCCTTCTCTCTGCCCTTTTTCTTCAGACAGAGCAGACAGGTATGGCTTTTGTTTTGTTGCACCTTTAATTCTGATTTGTGCTGCTGCTTTTCTAAAAGCATCAGTAATTTTGTAGCTTGTATAATGTTTATTTTGTAGCATGGGGTGACATCACTGAAAATGGTCTGTTCCATTTATGTAATTTTCTTTACATTTCTCCTATGTATTTCATGCAGCTAAATGAAAACTGCTGTAGGCTAATGAGACAATGTAGTTTTGAAGTACCATCATTTACAGTAATATTTTGACTTTCCTTACCATTTTTAGAGTGTCCCAGATATTAAAGAGAATTTTTTTTATATTTCTAGTTGCTGCTGAAATAAAAGTAAGAGAGTCCTATGAAAGAGGCTGATACGCATGCTTGTTATAGCTTGAAGAAATTTATGTTTCTGTATTAATCCTCCGTGGTTTGTCAAAAATAAGGAGGAGCCAGGCAAGGAAGAAAAAGACGGTGATATCTTAAGAAAGTCAAAACACCCTGCAGCAGAAGTTTACTGCCAGCTGTGCTGGATGTGGCAGAGCCACTGCCTGGCAGAAATGTGTGCTGAGGGTCAGATAACACTTCAAAATGCAGAACAGAGTCGTGAAGCTTTCCTTTTTTTAATATCATGTGCAAGTCAGTTGCTTATGGGGTATCCTTCAAAAAGATAACTAAACAACTGTACACAGTTTCAGAATAATTTTGCTATTGCTGTCACTTTTTCCAGTTCTCTGATTATTATTTCAACCAGCAGTGTTGGGCCCCCAAACCCTATATAAAAGAGAAAAAAACCCCAAATATTCCCTGCCCCAACACATTTACTTTCCAGGCACAGAAGAACTGACAAACACATGCTGACACACGCAATCACATATTGCTTCATGTGGAAGACAAGGCTCCAGGGTGGCACCATCTGGCAGGCAGTTTTTGATAGAGGTATCCTTTGCAAAGAGAAGTTTTAAGATCTGTTAACTCTTGTGTCTCTGGTCTCTCCTCCTCTTTACTCAAATCCAAAAGTTTACAGTGTCTTCCACACAAACAGTAGTATGTAATATAGCCCTCAACTATGAGCATTGCTGAGGCGTAGCTTTTATTTATTCTCTTTAAGAGAGAATTGATTGAGAACTCAGCCATGTCATAGCTTTGCTTCTCAGAAAAAAAATTGCCATGAACTAAGACTGAAGAGCATCAGTTTGGATCCACCATCATAACTTAATACAACTAATATTCACTTCTACTGATGAGTCTGAAAGCCCTATGCAGTCTCACAAAATAGCCTCTGCCTTTTATAGTAACGTTTTTCCCCTTTCCCCGGCTGTGCCACCGCACTCTGCTCTGTATGTTTTGTGCAGTAAAATAATGTGCTGGGAATGGCTTCAAATTCCCCCTCCTCGGGAGGAAGTCAGGCATTCCCCAAAAGTACAAGGTCACAACTCCTCAGCTGAATTTTGGCTAAGACAGTACAGCTCTTTAAGTATGTAAGTTTTATGTGGCTGAAACTCCAAATCAATCAAAATTATTTATCTCAAAAAAGAAGGTAAAAGTACATAGGGGAATGAATCTAAGTACTTACATTAGTGTTTTTTCATACAATGTTTCAGTATTTATATCAGCCGATGAGGCAAACAGTGTAATCAAGCGACAGAGGCGTGGCAGTTTCCTACTTCTGGAGGAGGTCCTTCAAGGCAGCTTGGAAAGAGAATGCCTAGAAGAGAGATGTACACATGAAGAAGCAAGAGAAGTATTTGAAAATGATGAAATGCTCGTAAGTATTTTGTTTTTCTGCATGCGTAATAAAAACTGCTGCCTCGATCCTTTACTTATGAAACACAAGACTGCTTCATTTGTTTGGGTTTCTCTCCATGTGAAATCTTTGCTTTTGCCATCTCAGCAGGTAGCAAGCAGGTTTCTTCCATGGTCAAAATGGAAATGGGGAAGGTCAGCTCTGATATTTTCAAGTCCCCTCCTGAAAAGGATGCTCCTTATGTTATTAAATCACATGGTTGTTGTCCCATCCTGGCCACACACAGAAATACAGCTTCAGCATCCCTTAGGGACCAGGAGGGGCAAAGGAGTGTTGGTCAGCAGAAGAGAACCTGAAGGGCAGCACAAAGGAATTCCATCCACTCCAGCCAATAAATGGGCTTCATCAGGGCCCAGCTCAAATGCCTCTGTGCAAATGCATGCAGCATGGGGAATAAATGAGAGGAGTGAGAGTTGTGTGAGACACCAGAAAAGGTTGCCCAGAGAAGTTGTGGAGGTCCCATGCCTGGAGGTGTTCAAGGCCAGGTTGGATGGGGCTTTGAGCAACCTGGGCTAGTGGAAAGGATTAGAACTAGAGGATTCTAGTCTCTGCCCACACAGCAGGGGATTAGAACTAGAGGATTTTTAATGTCCCTTCCAACCCAAACCATTCTGTGATTCTGATTGGGATGGAGGGAAGCAATGCACCAGCAAGTAGTGGGACCTATAGAGAGAGGCTCACTTGGTGAGTAGCTGCAAATTCCCTTGCACTGGAGGCTCTCTGGACAAGCACAGATGGGTGCTGTGCTCTTTAATGGGAATCTGGATGGAGTTTTTGTTTGCCGGGAAAGCAGAGGAAACAGCTGTAGGGCTACCCATGGGCAGCCACGGTGCTTTGGGAAGGGAGGGGTGAGCAGAGGTGTCCCTTCAGGGAAAGCAGCACCAGGGTCAGCTGCAGTACATGGGGAATGGAGGGCACCTGGGGGTGCTGAGCAGTGGTGGTGGTGCCCTGCAGCTCTGCTCTCTGCTGACCGCTCTGCCTCCAGCAGCACCTGCTGGGAGCCAAGGGGGGTGGGACAGGATGGGGTCACTTCCCAGGCTGCAGCACGCCAGGGACACAATAGCCAGCCAGTTTTTTCAGGAAGCTACATTGCTAAAGGATCCAGCTGTTCCTCTCTGGCCTGTGGAGTATTTCTTTTCCTTTATAGCTTCTTAAGAAACAATAAAGTAAGCAGTAGGCAAAGTCCCTCCCTTCTCATGCATATTTTGCTAGCAGGGCAGAAATTGTAGTTCTGCAACTTTGTAAACATTAAACCGTTGTATATATTCTCTCATAGCATGTTTTTGGTTTAGCAAAATATTTATGGCATATTACATTACTTGAGAATTAATATCTCATGTCTTTTTTTTTTTTTTCACCCAGAAAATATTTTGGGATATCTACTATGGTAAGCTGGCCTCTTGATTTCTCTCCTTCCTAGTACTGTCACATTATGAACATTATGATTCAGTCTAATACTGGTTTTCTAAAAGTTTATTCTGTGAGAAACAACCAGCCTCTATTTGTCATGTCTGTAATAAAGCAGAAGGAAAATTCTTGATGTGAAATGATTTTTAAAAAGTAATATATAGGAAAAACCATTTAAAGCTGCAAAAATAATAAAAGTGGAAGGTGAGTAAAGGTTATCATAGTAAATAGGCTACTTCTTTTCCTGAATCTAAAGCTGTTCTGAAACTGCCTGGGACATGAGAAAGTATGTTTTGCTGATAGGGCAATGTATGTTGACAGAGAAGCACAGTTTTACCAGCAAAATCTGCCAAATACAGAACTAGCGCTTAAATCTGAATCAGATGAATAGGTATTAAAAGCTACTGTGCCACCTACGAACTCTGCACACTGGCATTGCATCATTCCCTGTCAGCTGTCAAGGCAGGAAACAAATCTGTAGAAGCTGAGGGCCTGATGTAACTAAATGCCACCTGAACAAGGAGCCTGTGGCACCAGCTTATGGTGACTATGCCCTATTCCCTCCCTTTTTCATGTATGCATCATCCCAAATTTTTCTCTTGTTTTTAACTTAACCATAATTAAGTTCTAATCTTAGGTTTAAACAGTGGATAAGGAGGTGGCAAAACCAGCAGTCAGTAATAATTTTCTGCATAAACCACTGAGTCGTGGGAACCATTGCATAGAAGAATCCCAACAGTGCTATGTTATGAAGAATGATGCTAAATATCTGGTATTTTATTACTTCTGTGAGGGTGGGATTAATTTCTAATTTGAGTCATTGGATGTTTGTACTAAGCATGTCATGCAGGCTTTCTCTCTAGTCTGGGAAGACAGAAGGGCAACCGGTTCAGAATGGTCCCTGCAAACAAGCTTAGCCACAATCAGGACACATTGCCAACTTCAGCCTCAGGCGTGACTTTCTTGCTGTAATTAAAACTCGTATGTTCTGTCTTCTCCCTGAAGAACAGCAGTGTGTGTTTCCTTCTTTGTGATGTCTTCTCTAACATTTTGAAGTGTGTTGCCTTTGAAGAGTGGTTTCTTTCCTCCTCACTAAACAAACACATTTTTTCATCCTGTCTTCCAATGACATAATTTTCTAGACTTCTTGTACCCCTGTTGCTTTCCCCCGAAAGTCCAGGGTGCTGTGCATAAATCTGCATTGAGAATAAAAGAGAGCTGAGGAGAAAGGCTGAGCACCCACCTAACTGCTGGGTCACCCATCAGCTCTGTTTTGTACTGCTCCACCTTTGTCCCTTCAAGTCAAAACTGATGTAGTGGCATCTTGCTGGATGTCTGCTGTCAGGGCACTTTGCCTGAGGTCACACTTGTCCCTGACCCTCTTTTATTAACAGTATAAACTTTGCCATTGACAATCTCTTTTGAAACATCATTTTCCAAAAATTTTGTGCTTGCCTTATAGCAGTCTGTGTTTTCCTAGCTCAGTTAATGACAATTTCATTGGAGACATTTCTATTCTATGATATTCACTGATTGCCCCTGGGTCCCTTATCCTAAAATATGATTAGATTTAAATGGTTTTAATTATTTGATCTTGAAAAATGTATGTCAGTTGTTACTTACCACCTTTTTGTTTTGCTGAGTGCTTATAGTTTAATCATTCCAGTAGCTTTCCAGTAACAGCATTCATGCCAATTTATCTATATTTCCTTGAATCTTTTCTTTCCTCCTTTAATGAAGCTAGGTGCTGGATTTGTTTTCTTGTCAGCATGCATTTCAGAGGCTTGAAACCACCTAACTGCTTCAGGCTGCAGGGGCAGCCTAATTCCAGCTCCAGCTCCTTAATTCTGCCTGCTCAGCTGCATAGGGAGATTCCCCTAACTCACCCCAAAACCCTCCCAGGAGGCCTATGATGGTATGACTGCAGATGGGTTGAAGATGGTGACTTTCAGCCAGTATGTTAGTACATCTACCACTCAAAGATACGTGTGCTGATAGCCTGAGCAGATAGTGATTAGTGGTTTTTTTCCCAGTAGCAGGCAGAGTTTTCACTTTTCCACCCCTGAAATCAGCTAGGGCATCTTGCTGACTAAGTTAACCTCTCTGACGAAGTACTAAATTGTAGAAAGGTTAGACAACATGTCCCAGGTTAGGCTTTTCTGGTTTGCTTACTAACAGCCTATGTCTACAATAAGCAGTTATTATTTGGAGCATGGTTTCAAACTGTTTTGGAGTCATTCCCATGGGCATTTTGAAGGGAAACTGGCAGCTCTGCCTGGTGCCTCACTCATAGTGAGGACACCCTCTCCTGTCAATGTTCAGTTCATCAGGAAGATTAGGCTTGCTAGTGTCTGAGCTGCTGTATTATAATTGTACACATATATAAAAGTTGTATTTCCTCCTATTTTGATATTGCTTGCTGCACACTTGCTATATAATTTTGATGCCAGCTTTTTCCTTCCAGCGAATATCAATCTAACATGGGAGACCTAAAACACCAACCTTACACTATGTTTGTGACAAAGCATGAACTGTAACTCAGTCCTTTTCCCTGAATCAGAGCATCCATCCTCCAGAAGCAGGCTCTGCCTCTGGGCAGCTCCCAGCTTCTCTGACAGGGGCTGCAAGAGTGCCTCTGGAAGCAGACTTGAGCTAAAATTCCCCCAGAGGAGCAGTTCAGTGACACTTAGCCCATATCCCATAAACTGCTCTCACGCCACTTCTCTGAGCGGCTCGTGTGTGGGAAGGGCTGTGTAATTCGGGGCCAGTAGCGGTGGTGACTTGTCCCTCTCCATTTCCTCAGGTGGCAGGAGGTGTTCCTCGAGCCCCTGCCAGCACAACGGCGTGTGTGAGGACAGCATCCGTGGCTACACCTGCACCTGTGCCGAGGGCTACGAGGGAGAGAACTGTGCTTTCGGTAAGGCACTGCCCCCTTCGGAGAAGCCCCATCTCCTCCTGTTGCAGGGTGTCCCCGTGAAGCCACAGGCAGCTCCCCCGTTCTGCCAATTACCACGGTTTTGGTTAAAATACACAGTTCTTGGCAGAGCGGGGGTGATGGTGTGCAGCCTGTCTGCAAAACATTATGGCTTCCTGAGGATACGCAGGCTGTCCCTGCCCCCTGAGCCTCCCTCCTCTGGGGCTGCAGCAGGAGGGTGAAACAAAACCACCTCAAGGGCAGACCCCAAAGCCAGCCCTGCCCCTGCCACCTGCACTGCCTGCCTGCTTGTCCTGCCGTGCTCCCAGGTGGTGTGTGGCCTGAAGGACCAGGGCTGCAGTGCCAGGGTGGCTTCCCAGCACCATGGTGCCTCTGAGGCCACACACACCCACAAGACAGTCCCTCAGGAGAGAAGGACTCCAGAAAATAAACAGTTTCCAGTGGAAGTGAAAAGCATGAAGCAAAACAGATGCTTTCTGGCAGAGGAAACCCCTGGGCCACATACTACATTTTTGTATTTGCCAGGTTCTACTTTCCAGCCCTTACATCAGTATTTCTGCTGGTTCAGAGGTCCCCTGGGGCGGGAGACGCCCTGGCTGCAGCAAGGCAGGGTCATTTTCTGTATAAGGGGTGTGACTGTGACCAGCTTCTGGGGGAGCACAGAAGGTGACACAGCTTGGACCTGTGCTGGGAACTAGATCTGCTAAGCGTGAGCCTTAGGGAGCCATGTTATATGAGGTTTTTTGCTACCTATGAGCTAGATCAAACAGCTGTTGCTTTGTGCTAAAGATTTAAGTGTTTGCTTAGCTATGGAAAGTTGAGCATGTTTCAAAATTTATACTCCCTTTCTTTTTTTCTTGTCTTCACTGGATGGTAATTTAAACAAGTGTGCAAAATGAGAGCTATGTGTTTGTTCTTTCTCAAAACCAGAAACCTTAGCTGCCTTCTTCCTCAAGCAATACTTGTCTTCTTAACATGTGCAGCAGTTCCCCTCGCTGCAGACACTTGGTGTTTTGTTTAAAAACCCATGGCATCCTTCCATGGGTTCACATGGAAGGCCCAGCTTGACCCATGGCTAATGCTCCCCAGAACTCAGAGGTGCAGTGCCTGGTGCAAGGAGGTTCTGGGGGGAGTACACTTTGCAATGAGTCTGTGCATGCTGCAGAGACTCAGCTCTCTCCAATTTCTGCTTAACAAGGGGGGGAAAAGGTGGTAAATACTACCAAGCTAGTCCCTACCTACCTCCACACAAAGTGAATAAAAATAAATCATAGAGGACTCAAGCTATGAAAGAACACTCCAGGTGAACTTTTCTCAATGTTTTTCCTCTGCTTGTTCTGTTTAGCTAAAAATGAATGTCACCATGAAGGAAAGGTAGGATGTCACCACTTCTGCTACCCAGGAAGTACTTCCTACCGCTGTTCCTGTGCTGATGGCTATGAGCTTGGGAAGGACAAAAAACAGTGCATTGCATTAGGTAGGTGTGGATATGGAAGTACAGGGGGCACCTGTTCAGGGCTGGGGTGGGCAGGCCACCATCTCACATCTAGATGTGATCAGCCTGCTGCAAGGCTAGTGATGAGAGTATTACTGGGCAGAAAAAGAAGGCATCTAGGGACCAAAGATGGCAAAATAATGGTAAAACAGGTGAGATTTGATCAGAACATGAAAATATGAATCTGCAGAGAGGGCTTGCATTTCCCTACATATCACTCACTGGACCAGTTTTTCCACTCCTATGTTTGGTAGAGTTACTCTGCTTAACATCTGTTTGGGAATTAGATTCAGTTGATTCCCATCAGGCAACCAATGGTCTGATAAATGAAGGAAAACATTTGCTGCCATATTAATTAGTTTGAAGCAGTAGCCCTTTACATTTCTTCAGTCTCATACTAGATATTTCATTCAATCTCACCCCCTTATGAAGGAGTTCTACTAAAAACACAGAAGTATACTTAGACCTGTGTCTGTATTAGTACAAGCAGAGCAGCCAAGTAGGAGTTCAGCTGTAGAGCCACACTTTAGGTGGTGAAAGACTGATTCAGTGCATACTTCAGGTGGGCTTTACATCAAAAAGGCTTAGTTCGAACCTGTTCAGCACCCATTAGCTGTGAGAGCATGCCATGTGTGCTCATGGAAGGTGTCTCGTGGTTTAGCTTCACCTCAACAGAATCCAGTCTGTGTGACCCAAACCCAAACCAACTGCAAGTGTGACAAATGCAGATAATTGATTCAATTGAAAAGTGATCCAATTGAAAAGCACAAGTGTTGCTTGAACCAGATGAGAAAGGCATGCATACCCTTGGAGTGACAGCTGTAAGAAGGAAAACCAGGATGTACCTGGTCCAGACGGGACCACAGCCATCAGGTATTTGACACAATTTGAATACAGGATACAAAGATGAAAAAGCAAGCTGTGCTGATGGTTGGCTGGAGAGGAAGCCTCATTTTATTAGTGACAGGCACAGTGAACCCTGGCCACTACAAACCTAAGACAGTGACCCAAAATGTTCAGACCATTGCTAAACTATTATGACTACAAATGCCAAACACATTATTCCAGTTTTCACCAGCTGAGAAATTGTCATTTTCCTTTTCCTTTGTGCAAAAAGAGAACCCCAAAGTCAAGGTGGACCAGTAAGGCATTTGCAGGTATTAGCGACCTTGAAATGATACAGCATGAAGTTTTATTATTTCTTAATTCATTTGGTAGATGCGTGTGCATGTGGCAGACTTCAAGACAGTGATAACCTGATAAGTGAAACCAGGAAGAAAAGTGATGAGCGATTTCCTTGGCAGGTATTCCTAGCAATTCATGAAATCCATCACTCAACCTCACAGAGACAGTGCTATCTATTGTCTTTTTCATTTTCTTAGGTGCTACTGCTAAACTCAGAAGGGAAAGGCTTCTGTGGAGGAGTGTTGCTAAAAAGTAACTTCGTGTTGACCACAGCGGAGTGCGCCCTTCTGCACAGCCATTTTGAAATCAGGGTTGGTGCTGGTAAGTGATCCAACACATTTTCTCTTGCTGCAGCACGATTCAGTTTGACAAGCTAAATTTTTTAAAAGCTTACAAAACTTCTTGCTGCATAAAGATATTGTTAAAGGAAACAAATATACTGTCATTTCATTTAAGCACCTCAGCCAAGTATCTGAGCTAGAATTACAGCTACCCCATACTACCCTTTACAAAGCAAGCAGAGACAACTGCCTCTAGAGCACAGCTCAGAACTCAGCACCCAGGGATCAGCTCAACATGGTGGATTTAATGGCGGCTTTAGTTTCATGGCAAAATTCAAGTCGATGTTGTGTATTTGCCCTTACTGCTGAAATTATACACGTTCCTACACAGCATTAAAAAGCTGCCAGAGTATTATTCTTCATTTCCCTTTACTGCAGCTGTTTCGAGGAAGAGTGCCTTGAGTTCCTCTGCTGCATGAGTTTCTCAGCACAGCCAGGCAGTTCTCAGGCTGCATGCAGCTTTCAGGTCTTTGATAAACTATTCCTAAGAGCAGTGAAATGTCATTGCTTCACAGGGCCCCATGGAACAAATGGAACTGGGAAGATAATGCAAGTTAGTGAGAGGCACATACACATCCGGTATGACGAAGACACTGGTGAGAACAACATTGCATTACTACAGCTTCAAGAGCATGTTGAATGTGACAACTACCATCTTCCTGTGTGCACCCCTGAAAGAGACTTTGCAGAACATGTCTTAATTCCAAAATTGGCTGGTGCAGTCAGTGGCTGGAGAATGGAAGGTGATGACCTTCAAGGCGATGAGCTGCAGGTTTCATACCTTCCTGCTGAGGACTGCAACCAAATACTCAACATCAGCCTCACAAACAGGCAGTTTTGTGGGCACCTCCAGGAGGCTGTAGACAAACAACTGGTTGGAGGAAGCTTTTTGGCTACTGAGTATAAGGGCACGTGGTTTCTGACTGGTATCCTGGGATCTTGGCCGCTGGAAGACACTGACTGGGACACATTGCTTTTCACCAACACCGCAAGGTATATGATATGGATTAAACAAAAAATAAAATAAGACAAAAACACAACCAACTCTCAAGCACCAAGCCCCTACCAGTCATTGCAAGGAAACATGGATGCAGCCAGTACCCCCACCTGACTCTACTACAATTTGCAGCAATGGAAGTTGCAACAATGGCATATATTTAACTCCAGTTTATACAGAAAAGCCTGTTCGTCTTTCCTTCTGCTGCTGACACACAGTACTGTGAAAGTCATGATGCAGTAAACCTAGTTATTGTACTAAAAACTGATTTAACTTTAAATTTCCTAGAACTGTTCAATCTAAACCTCAAAAACATGTTCAATATTCTGTGATTTTAAATGTTGCTAGTTCCCTAAGGTTTGATTCAGCAAATTCATATTCTTATTTCAGGATCCATACAAGTAAAATTTACAAAGACATAGGGAACACCAAACTTTTAAATGTCTTTGTTGAGGTGGGACTTGACAGTTTAATCAACTAAATAATGCTTCTCCTCATACATGGAACCTATGTTTTCCCTTATGAATGATGTCCATGTCAGCTCGAGGGTAAAATAAAACCCAACTGTCAAGACAGGAAAAAAAAATTAATTTCTTTTAAAAATAATTTTAAACCCCCAAAACTACAATCTCATCAGTCTGGTTATATTGTACCACCCCCAAACAAACAAACCAACCCCCCAGCATGGTAACACTTAAAATAATGAAATCCCATGGTAGCGTTTTCTCCAAAAGCAAAATAAAACAGAGCATGGATAATTTAGCTATATCAGCTTTTGTTCATCAAAACGAAAATTAAACAAAATATTACCAGAATTAAAAAAAAATCCCAAACCCATCTGTGGGCACCTACCACATTTACCTGAACCCGTAAGTAGTACTGACACAGTAAAACTTTTGGTGTCAAATGCTTCTTTAGTTTTCAGAGAAAGCTTGAAGAGAGTATTTAATGCCAGCAAGATTATTGACACTTAATAAAAATTGGAAACCATGTAAGAAAACATTATTTCCATTCTGAAGAACAGATTAACACAAGTAACAAAGGCTGATACTTCTCTCTGAAAGATAAACACAGAAACAGTAACACAAACTACTTTATAAAAGCTTTTAAGTAGTTCAGAAGGAATTTGGAATGCTTTGCTTTATTTCTTCATGAAATACTTCGAATGATCTAGAAAGCCTATGGAAACTACCATTTAAAAGTTAGCATTTCATTCCAATGCACTTTGTAACAGTGGCAGCCTTGGTCATTCTGGGAAAGGAGCCACAAACAGTTCCTGGTATTTCAGTCCTGGAGATGGACCAGTCCATTTACAGTGTTCCTGGGGTGACTGGGAGCAGTTCCACTGGGCAAGCCGAGTATCTGAGGAGTACTTGCATGGCTGAGATGCAATACTCAACACACTGTTGACAGCGGAGGAAATGGGTTCTGCTTACTGACCACAAGCTTCTGATGCTGATGGGATATGTAGCCTTTAATGTGACCCTGGCAGAAGGAGAAAAAGGCAGGGTAAGTACTGGGAGCTGCTAACACAATCCCTACAACCTAAGCAAACACCTACAAGCTAACCATAGCCAAGCTGTGTATGCTCAATCACCACTGCACTCCTGTACTCAATATCCCTGAAGGTCCAATTCACATGGGACACCTCAGAGAGCAAGCAGAAAATTGGAGCCACCACTACGTTTGTGTACTAAGGGCCTTGTCAGACTGAGAGCCTCTTGCCAGGGCCCCCTGCGGGTCTGCTTACACTGTCTTGAAGAGACAGAGCTCTACAGAAGTGTTTCTATATTTACTCTTGTTCACTTTAAAATGAGGATTTTAATCAATTAGTATTCCATACCTAATAAACTAAATGACATAGTGCTGCCTTTCAGACCGTGTTGTAACACTGAAAGAAATCTCCCAGTGACCTAGACCATATCAAATAATGTTTCAGAAACAGAAGCGGTCAATTTTCTTGCTGACAGTGCAATGATGCTTCAAAACCTCTGATTTAATACAAATATTTAGATTTCAAGCCTTTATCCATTCACGAGTAGTTGAGATTCACTTAGAGCAAAAGACAAAATGTGGAATAAAACCAAAGAAATCTGGCTCTATTTTTTTCTAATTTGAGAAGATCAAGAGTCTCCTACTTCAAATGCAGAACAAATCTTTTTGGTGCCAGTTAAAATGTTTGTATTTTTAAATCAGTATTTATGCATATATAGAAATGTCAGTATTGAATTTGTAATGTGAAATTCAACTTCAGTTTTAACTGATTCCTGCAAAAAAAGACAGGAACTAGAGGAAGTCCTCAGGGCAAATGAAAACATTTCACTTTGAGCACAAGTCCATCAACCTTTAAAACACAAGTAAACCAGGGATTACTGATGTGTTTTTTGTCATAAAGTGTTATTCTCTATCTAATACTTTTTACTGTCAGAAGTCTGGAAGGACCAGACAATGAGTGATCAGCACTTACCATATATATAAGGTTAGCTAAAATACACTGGACTTCATCAATATCAACATCATCAACTTGCATGAACTTCAGAGCAATCAGAAAAGCATCTAGAGATAACTGATGGGTTTTGAGTAGTAAATACCTGAAAGAAACAACAGGAAAAAAGTGTTATTGAAAAATAAGCACTTTAAAAATCTGTTTCTTAGAAAAATGGCCTTTCTACAATAAATTCTTCTTAACAGGAAGTCAGCTCTCTCAAAGAGAACTAAGGAGCATATACACTTCTAACTCAGTCCCCCATGAAACAGTATTAAATCTGCTTTTGCAAAAATGCAGGTTTTGCTATACTTACACTTTCTTGAAGAGATTCCTGTATGTGATGATTTTCAGTTTCTCAAGGATAAGAAAGATTCCACATCGAATAAAGAACGTTTCATGCTTTGTCAGAGCATCATTCAGTAGGAGAAGATTTCCTTCACTACAAGGATAAAGACATGGAAAAATGAGGTCTCACCCCGGTGAAAAAAGAAATTACCTGATGTGGTAGGAATATGCCTCCCCTGCCTTCCTCAATCATCCCAAAGAAATACTTTCTACTTAATATTTTTTGAATGCAAAGCAACAAAATAAGCATCATACCTCACAGACTTTGTTACTTCAGCAAACTGCATAAGGTCATACTTTTTTAAGAGCTGAACTGTTGGCATATGGCCCTGAAAAATAAATGGTGTCCAAGTTTTCCAGGGTAAAGTCAAATGCATTTTAAATAGAATCTAGCAAGCTACTAAAAAATTTGTTAAGAGAAAAAAGAGGAATATTTAACCTTTTTTTAAAATTTGCTACAGAGTAAGAAATGAATAAAAGTATTTGTAAGACAACCCCCTTGTCCCTCTCAAACACCTCGCAGCACAACTCACAATAACTACTGATTTATCATGATTTAGGGAATATTAATACTTAGTGTTAGGGAACAGCTATCAAACTTGTAGAATCAAGATCCTGTGACATGAGGCCTTGGCAGATTCAAATTTTATGTCACGCTGTATGATCTCATCTGCAAACAGAGAAACTGTGGGAATTCCAAGCATTCCCAAGGGAATACAAGCAGTACTTCAGCCCTGTCAAGTGCTATCTGAGTCTGTAATAGATTTTTTCTTCACTATGCCTCTGTGCAGAAATAAAAATGATTTCTCAACAAACATCATCATCATGCCCTCCACCCACTTCCAAAAAAAAAAAAAGAGAGAAAAAGGTTAAATTAAAAGAAACAAAATTAATTCTTATTGCTAGATCAGGTAAGACTGAACCATCTATAGAGTCAAAAAGAAACTTTGTTTTTTATCCCCTGTACAGCAAAGATCAGAATGCACATTGACTTGGTCAGACTTTAAATTTAGTTACATCATGTCATGCTGTTGCTAACTCCTTTCCTGGATCAAGGATTAGCTGAGAGCAGAGCTGTGCTGCAGGTTTACTGAGAGCTGCTAGGAACAAAAAAAACATACAAGCTATTTTAGTACAGTTGAAGTTAGTGTTAATGTTAGGGCTCTGATTTTTAAAAAGCAGCTGTAAAAACAATAAGCTTTATCTAGTTTCTTTAGTGCCTCTTGTAGACTAGAACTGCTCCAGAAAAGCCACAGTAATTCTAGGCACTAACAGACCCATCAGTTAAAGGCACCCAGTCAGGACTGGGATGAAGTTTTTAGGAAGACTGTTAGTAAGCTTTCCTTTATCAACCCTACCACTGATTGATCCGAAAACCACTGAGAAAGTAAACAAATTAAAAAAGGAAAACAGAAGCCAATTACCATACCCACTACACCTCCCCTTTACCCACTGGAAACAGCAAGGGATTGGAAAGGGAGCACCGAATGGAAAAGGCAGGGAGGACACAAACAGGTCAGAGGGAAGGTGGAAAGTGCCAACTCAACAGAGGCAGGTCATAACAACATTCTCCATGGGTAACTTTGGTAACAGAACAGGAAACTCTAAAATCTAGTTCCTATCCCCTCAGTTACAATGAATTAATACTCAGCATAATCCACTAATTCAGGGATACACAAACATTAGCACAGCACATGAGAAAGGACAGGAACAAGAAAGAGATGTGCTCAATTCTTTCAACAGATTGTTGAAATGATCAAATAGTAACAAGTCTTCACCGATTTTTCAAAACCAAAATGCTCTGCCTCATGACCCTTCTGACATGCCTCGAATGGGAAAATGTACAAGGTACAAATAGAAAACCCAAAGAGAGGCTGTAGCTGTGGCAAACCCCTCTCAACAGTCCTCAGCCATCTGTTTGCACATCCTTCTTCCTTCTACCAGGTGAAAGAAGCAGATAAATTTGTTCTAGTGAATACACATCTCCCCTGGCTTTTGTGACCAGTTGATCAGTAGAGAGGCACTGCTACAAGACAGAAGATACCCTGTTGAGTGCTTCTCCACAGAATTCAAAAATACCTTTATTACAGAAGTAACATCAGGTTGCACCCTTGGGAGGGGTGGGAGAAAGGTAGGGGGAAAGGAGGGCCGGGTTGGTTGTGTTTGGGGGTGGGGTTTTTTTCTTTGGCTGTGTCTTTTCCCCCCTTTTTCCTTTCCGGTATTGTTATAAATGACAACTCAACACTTTTTGCCCTCACACAATAAGGTGTGCATATGCTGGCTCTTACAGGGTAAAACAGCCTCCGAATTCCAGTAAGGGAAAACCAAGAAAATACTGAGCAACAGTTTTGCTACCTGCACGTGTACCCCCTTCCCCTTACTTAGGAAAGTAATATCTACTCACCAACAACATTTTTACTGGCAGCAGGTAGATCAAAATCATTCTTTTGTTCTTCTGGCTTGATCGGTGACAGTGCTCAAAGGCAAATGACAGATACTCTTCAGCTGCAAACGAGTAACACGAATCAACAACAAAAATGGATTAAAGCTGTAACCCAAATTCTGTACTCATTGTCCATCTCTAGCTTGAACACGTGACATTTGAAACTGTATAAAAAAGAATCACACCTATCAAAATACGTAAGGAAAAATTGGAGATTCACGCAAAATACAAAGTATTATCAGAAAAGTAAGTTCTCCTTTAGAAAGTCAAAGGAAACTTGTCAAGGTCTAGATGTCAGACATTACAGTTACAAGAAATATTGGAATTTTCAGCTCATTTCAGTAGCATCATTGTATATCATATCTCCTATTACAGAAGCAGAGAATCTCAAGAAGTGCTGATCATACACTCTATTTTCTAAAGTCAGATTAGGTTTTTCAGTGGATGAAAGCTGAATGCAATGCACACATCTCATGAGCTGCAGAAACATGCCAGTGAGACCACATAGTGTAACAGCATGAAAATCTCTCAGCAGCTTCTACTGATTAGAGAAAAAATGATACGCCTGACAGGCAGAACACACTGTTAGGAGTAACAGAACCAGCTCCAGAATAGATGTTGGTCAGGGGCTTAAGTTAGTGATGAAGCTGTACACCTTAGCTCTAGAAGCATTTCTGTTAGTGAAATCTGTTAGAAGTCCAGGAAATGCAGTTTCTACATCTTCCAAAATCAATGCATCAAGAAACTAATTCTACATTACAATTTGCTGAAGATTTCCTATGTGGCACACAGCAACTTCAAGAGTTCAATGCTCCTCTGCGAAACTTTTAAAAACCTATTCTTTTGGATGCTCATACATTTTGTAATGCACACAAATAATGCATAAGACTGCCGGGAACTTCACTGACAAATATTTTAAAGTTGGGCATATGCTATAATTAGAAGTGTCATGTAATCTCATCTCTGTTCTGAATCAGCCTGTGGGCCTTGCACCTTTCAGCATGACTTTTCCTTTGATCAATGCAAATACAACTGCACCTTCTACTAACATTTTGAGTCACACACAAACTTCAGCCAGAGTTCAAACCAAGCAGCAAGACTTTAAACGTGTCTCACTAGCACACAGTACCTTGCTTAAAGTCACTGTCAAACATAGCCTTGCGTCCAACATAGTATTTGTATGTAACTCGCTGTGCCATACTATACTCATCCTTCAGATTGGAGCTGTCAATTGCTCTAATTAAGGGCTTACAGAGATGGAGCTTGTTGATCTGTTAAAAAAAAACCAAAACATTTGAATCAGAGCATAGGTAGACAATATCATAGAAAAACAGGATGGGTTTGACTTAGAATATGAAATATAAAATGCAGCTTACCAGATTTGAACCCTACCTTAAAATAAATTTTAAACAGCTGATTCACGAGAAACAACATGCCCCACTTTTTTGAGTCTTCAATGCCTGCTCGACTGTCAGAAGAAAAAAGAAAAAAACTGTTAGTACTAAACATTGTAAGAAAATAATGACTTTGTCCTTAGAGTAAATTCACTCCATAGCATTTTCAGGGTAAACAAGTGTAGCTCTGCTATGTATTTTCTCAACATAATGAAAAGATATGCAAAATACTATTCGTGTGCATCAGGGTCCTCACTCCAGTCTGCAGATAACACATACACAAGCACAGCGGTGGCTTGTAATATTCAAGGTGAATGAAAGACTGGAATAAAAAGCATTTTTTCCACTTCAGAAGTGTTAAAATTGCTAATACTGGAAACCAGACTATTAGAGTATTGGAGTAAACCAAACTCTTTTCCATCTAATTCTAATGGAGCAAACTTCACAACTAACAGGGCGCAGAAGCATTAATCATCTTTCCTGAGAAACAGAGACATTATCAGTCCCTCCCAACAATACCTGCCAGGAATGCTAAACCTGAAGTGAGGGCTTTCCCTCTGTAGTAAATAGTCAAGAGAGAACAGACTATAAATGAGAAGAAACAAGCCTCAGAAGTGTTCATTCTAAGACCCATATATAGTCTTAGTAAGTGGGAAAATTTAAAGTAAAGTTCACTAAATTCTTAACAATTTAATAGTGCAAGTTCAGTAGAGGATCTTTCACTTACGTGTCACTGGCACAGACTCGAAAGCAGCTCATCAGCAGTTCTGCTGCTTTTTCCAACATGTCACCAACTTTGCTTTTCCCTTTCTTCACAAGCTGTTGATCTGCCTAGCATTACACAGTAAGAAACAATATGTAATTTATCATCATGGTTCACTGGGCTGCAAACAGCTTAGTTCTTTAATATGGCATTTTATAAAGTATGATAGCAATAAATCTGTCATGCCTGCTATCTCCCCAAGCCAGAAGGCAGTCAAGCTCGCAGAATAAAAGAAAACACTCGGAGAGGTTCCTGGACATGTACCAAGCCCAATGTACACGAGGACAGTCCTTTGGAAATAGCACTGAACACTATTACCTTTAGTATCACTCAGCTTAAGGCAGGTCACAGAAACCTAAATTCAGGTTCAATATTGGAATTGGATCATTAACACTTCAACTCAAGTTTACAAAGACAAAGAGTCTGGAAAAAATTATGGAGTTTGAGTTTTAGAATTTATAAATCAATTTCTCTCCACAGCCACAAAGACTAAATTTTATTTCTAAATCATATTCAACAGTTTCCAGGAGTAACACACACTACTGGGACCTGAGACTTCCAGAAGAAAGACAAAACATATGTTACAGCAGCAAGAGGAAAAAAATAATTCAGTTGTCAACGCATGGGAAAGATCCATGAACTGATTAATGCAGAACTTCAACAGAAAAAAAATAGCAAGCAGATATTTATTGTGTACTTTCTAAAAAGTTTTATTATAATGTTTGCATTCTCATTAGCTGAAATGTAAAGAAAAGAAATGGAAATGCATCTTTTGCTGCAGAAGTCTTCTCTGCACTGAAATCCTTTGAATACACTAAGGTTAGAAGACAGGGTTCAAACACTTCCAGCATGACTGATTCAACATTTCCCTTTCTCATGTGTCTCAGAGATATGGATTTCTCTCATTCAGACTGAGAATTGAGACTTGTTACAGAGCAGTCACACACACAAAAAATATTCCCTGTGTGGTTTTGTGGCTAAGCGGACATAAGAGAATGCTGAGGGGATGAACACTGAAAATACCGGATATTGTCAAACTCTAACTTGAACTCCAGCTTCAGTTGTTCAGGTAAAGTGACTCGCAGTGAGATCACAACTCTGCCACTTACCTTGGCCTAGTTTTCAATAGATCCCTACACAAGCTACTTCAATCCACCAGCCTGAGAAAAATAATGTCAATTTGGGGATTATTTGCTTGTCAGCAGTTGTATGGGCTCCCAAGGGCTCCAAAGAGCATCAAAAGTGGTGCACACAGCTGGAAAAATGGAGCAGAAACCTCCCTTTTCACATGTGGTAGATGTTAGATTAGCTTGGTTGACTGTGATACCTCCACATGTTTATAAAGATTTGCACCAAATCCTAGGAATAATACAGATATAATGACTTACATCATATGCTACTCAATAAAGAAAATAATTATCCCTTCATAAGTTCTAAGCAACTGCTGGAAGTTGCATTCAGGTCCTCAGAACCCCTCTAGTTCCATCTGCAAATGGGAGGTGGACAGACCAAGCAACCTTGGTTTTCAATAGGACTTGAAGAATTTAGTGTCACCAAAATCCTAACCAATGAGCTAAAGAGAACTGAGGAAAACAAGCCTGTGTAATAAAGTCTAAAAACATTTCTATTGTGGAAATACCAAACAGAAAAAAAATGAAATTAATCAGATCTACTTACATTATTAGCAAAAATTCTAAGATCAAGGGCTACAGAATACATAATAGGTAAGGCCCTGCAAAAGAAAATCATAGTATACTTAGTAGGTGCACATCAAGTAACAATTAAGACATAAGCAATTTATCTTTTTTTTTGCTAGTTGGCCATAAAATTAGAAAAGTATATGTTAATCTTCATTTAAAGAAGGATGCACTTCTTAGAAGGAAAGTTCTTTAAGTTCTCAGCATTTCAGAAATCCTACACTACAATAATTATTTCTAAAGCCATTTTTACTGTGGCTTTAATAAAATACCACTTCTCTGAACAAATCCTTCATGTGCTTACATATGGACCATTCTACACAATGAAGTTCAGATGCTTAGTTTTCACACTTCTGGACATATAAACTCGAAGAGGCAACAAAGCCAATTAGGCTTGATTTTAGCATTACTGGGGATAAATAAAAACTATAGGTGTAATTTTAGTTTGACTGCTATGGTGTTATAGTAGGAAAATATGAGTCTAAGTTCTAGTAGCTTTCTATGATGTACTCACCAATTTTCTTCTTTATGTGCCTGAAATGCTCGCAGGAAAGATGTATTGTATTTAGGAAAATTTAAAATACCATGAAATGAAGCACAGAGCTGAGAAACAGCTGTTCAATGGTACCATATATGACTTCATGAAAGACTAGAAAACAAAAACCCATCAAGTAGTTGAGGAGTTGAGCTGCAGTATGGAAGAACATGAGCACAGCCATGCACTCCTTTGAGTGGCAGCAGTAGTAACAAACACTGGCCAGATAAGATAGAAGCTTCTTTATCATTATCTTTCCCTCTAGCCAAGTATAAGCTGCAAGGTATTATGACTTGAAACTCTCCTATATTCTGGGAGAAATTAATTTTCTATTTTAGAGCCCAGTGACAAATTCCATCTTAGTCCTACAGAAAGTTGAAAGACTTTATTATCTGGATTTCCTTGCTTAGAAACCTAAACAGCTAAAGTGTATTTGGAAGCAGACCACATTCTATTGGATTTTTAAAAACCATAAAGAGAACTTAATCTACCATAAACTAATCTATACATAGTATACAATATTTATGGAAAAGGATATTGGACAATAACTGTTTGGCATTTGTATGCTTCTATGAAGTCATGGTTTGCAACGGCATAAGTACACCTGTCAAAGAAAACGTGTATTAGTGCATCAGAAAATATACATAAACCAAATCTTTATTTTTGTGTCCTACCAGGCATGAAGTTTTATAGTTTATTTAAGGCACAGAGAAATACGATTAGAAACAATTTTAAAAAGCTGGCACGAGTATTTTAATAGAGAATTGTAGAAAACAGATCCTAGAGAAAAATAGGAATTTGTTTTAATAAGCTGCTGCTTATTGAAACTGTCACCAAGATTACATTTTAAAAATCCAAAATTGTTGAAGGAGACTAGATGGAGACAATTATTAAATAAAAGCCTCACAGAATTACTTAGATACTAAGCTCTCTTAAGGGTATTTTTATGACTAAAATTCCCTTTAAAAAGTATTTATTTCCCTTACTTATTTCACTCTAAATTCTTGTGTAGCTTGCAGGCAGAACAAAGGAAACAGCAAGCACTGACATCAAAGCTGTGCCAACAGCCATACACAGATGATGGCCAGGTACATAGAGCGAACTTTATGTGAAGAGGAAAAACAAAGTCTTTATTTCCTGCAACTCTAGCATTATTTATAAGAGTAATAAATGCCAAGTTTCCAGGTGTAAGCCCTTTAAAACAGGTAAGTAAACTTAAGGATATTCTTCCCCATCCCTTCTGTACACCTCACAAGTGACTTTACATTCCAGGCCCATCTTTACCTTAAGTGGGCTGCAAACATTTCATCATATGGCTGTTCCAAAACTTGCTGACATTTCTCCTCTGGAGATTGAAGCTAAGCATAGAATAAACCAACAAGACATTAAAGGAACGTGCAATGCACCAGAAACAGAATGTCATATGGATATTTTGTCATGGCAACTTTCACAGATTTGCTAGAGTTGGAAGGGACTTCTGGAGATCATCTAGTTTGCATCTACCAGAACTTTAAATTACATTAACAATCACATCCAGAATAATGAATTGGTAGTGGGCATTCTGCCTCCAGAACCTGAAAAGAGCCAGCCTCAAATAAAAGCATCTGAAATGCACAGGCACTAGGCCCTTACTATCCACTGTTTTTTTCTCTGTAGTCCCTTCCACTGTGCCATGCTACTAACTAACGCAGATGTGGTCAGAAAGGACATTCAAAACTGTATCTATCCAGAAAACAATTCAAAGTGGAATATAAAGAGCCAAGCAGAAAACAAAAATTGTATATTGTTTCTTTGTAAGAAGAAAACGGAAGCAAACCTACAACAGATTTGTTTCACCTGCCTTGATCTGTGAAAGAGATTTCTGAGGTTTCTCTCCAATGGAAAGGAACCCACATAAAGAGGTAGGAAAACTGAAAGCAAAATGAAAGGTCAAAAAACAAATCGTCACCTGTAGCCTTGGGTTTGCAACATGTGGATGTTTAAATGATACTAATTCTGCACAAAATGCTCCATCTCTGCTGTCAATGGCTTCTTGTACCTACCAAAGTAAGGTATAAGTAAGGTAAATAAACTGTCACATTACAGAACAAAATCCAGCAACAGACACACAACATATTTACACAACTACAGAAGCCACCATCTAGTTACCACTATTCATACATATTAATATCAAAACAAATGTGAGTTTTTAAAGGTTTGAAACAAAATGAATAATTTTGTATTTTCAATACACCTGTTTTTCAAAAGGTCTGAGGGAGAAACCGGAACACTATTGTGGTTTTTTCCTCATTTGTAGCATACAAGCATATGTATGTACATGGGTTTAACATTGTAAAACAGCAGCTGAGAGACAGATTTGGTAAAGCTTTTTAAAATTCTAGTCAGAGTTATGGGTATCAAACAGGTATGTGAAGGCACAATCTATGAGTAATGCTTTAAACTGAAGACAGCTAGATTTAACATGTACATATCATTCCAAAGGCAATGTCTGATATTAGACTGATATTCTATCTATACAAAATGCTTTTGAAACCCGCTAAGACTGTAGATGTTATATTCTGTGGAAGAATGGTTTAATTCTGCTTCCTGCTGAAGATAACTCCTTGTAAAAAAAAATCTGCCTGGACAGGCTATTGTGACATCAAAGTGGAAATTCTTCAGTTATGGATGCAGTTTTAGGTATTACTTCTTAAGAGCTCCTTTCCCACTGCTTGTGCAATATTTCTCATATTTTTGTGTCCCAATATGAAAAAAACAAATCTTTCCGATGTATGAAAACCTCGTACCAAATGGGAAAAAAACCCATAGACTAAAATAGCAACAAGAGAGGGAATATCAACTGCTTAAACTCTTTCAGGAATTTGTGTTTAGTTTTTGTTTCAGGAAAAGGGAGACTATCTACGTTTGCTAGGTAGTTTTTAATATGAAATGATCAATGGACTGTCAACTGAACAAGATGCGGACTTTTCACAAAAGACTGGTGCCCTGAGAGATCTCAGATACTCCATTTTTGGAGACTAAAACCCAAACAATTACTTTCTTTTTGTGCCCTCACTTAATTGGCTTAACTGATGGCAGAAGAAGTAAGATGGTAACAGTGATGAGAATATGATGGTCCAGCAAGAACCACCCAGAGTGGGCACACTAAAAGCTTGTCACCGACAGTCCCCTCCAGCTGGTATCCCTGGGACGCTGCTGCTGCCTCTCCATCCTCCATGTCACACACTCGCTGTGTCCGCACTTCTGGACATCTCACATCCCTGCATTTCTCGAATCCCTGAGCTGCCCGTGCTCCTGGACACATACACAACCCTCCGTGGCGATTCTCACAGACAAACTGCCTCAGAAACCACCGCACTTCTCAGGCATTCCAGATGCACATCCCTGGCACTCACACGATGTGCGCTTCACACACAATGAAGAAATACATTTCTTCGCCACGTCACTCATTCTACATTGATTTATTTCTTAACCAAGGCAGCATATTTACAGCAAAGAAAAACACACCCGCATACTCAAACAGCGCCCACAGATTAATTTTTAAAAATAATTTAAAAAATCTTGCTTACTTGCTGCAAGTACTGATTTATGGTGATGTGCGCCATTAAAGGGTGAGGAGCTGAGGCGGGAGCCCCACACCCGTGCCGCCGCGCGAGCCCCGGAACTCCCGGCGCTCCCGCCGCGCTTCCGGATCCCGGCGCGGCCCACGGCGGGAACGGCCCCGAGGGTCACGTGACAGGTCGCCGCTGCCACGCCTCTGCCCCGCCCACCGCCGGCAGGGGGCGTGGCTTTACCCGGGCAGCCAATGGGAGTGAGCCATGGGCGGGGCAGAGGGCGCGCGTCAGCGGTAAACCGCGTGCGCTGGGGCGCGCTGCGCAGTTCTGAGGGTGCTGGGTTGTTTTTGTCGGTGGTGTCTCTGCTGCCGCTTCTACCCACGGCTTGTGAAGGAGGCGGGCGGTGCTCTCCATGTGACAGGACCCCAGTGGCGGGACCCCGCATTTACTTCCTCCGGGAGAGTGCTGGAGGGCCGCTTCCCCCCGCCCCTCCTCTCTCGCTGCGCTCTGGGTTGCTGCGCTGCCCGCGGGGAGCGCTCTAGAGGGGTCTCGGTGAACTTGGGTCGAAAAAGTTGAATCGAGCATTAAACTCTCGAACAGGTTGACTCCTAAAGGCACTAACGCCAGGGGGATGTGTGAGACGAGGACGCGCTCCATGCTCGTGCGGGCTGGGCTCGGTTGGGTTCGGGGGGTGCCGGTGAGCAGGGCGCGGGCGGCCTCTCGGGCTGGCGGCTTTTCTGAGCAGGAAGCCCGGCTGCTGTTTGGCTTTCGTTCCGGCCGCCCTTCGGCGGGTACCAGTAAACAGCCAGGGAAAGCGGGGGACACCGAGGGGCTGCTGCCGCCCGCGGGAAGCTGCCCAGGCCCGGGAGCCATCTTGTGAGCGGGGCTGGCGCTGCCCGAGCGCCGCGGGCGGCCCGGACCCGGGAACAGACCCGGACTCGGACCCGCACCTGGGGCGGCCGCCGGGAAGGGCGGAGGCGGGCGGCCGGCCGCCTGTCGGTGCCTCCCGGCCCGGCGGCACTTGGCAGCCGCCCGCGGGCAGTGGGGGAGGGCGGCTGGGTGGTGGCGGCGGCGGAGGAGGAGGGGAGCGGAGGCGGGGACCAGCGGCCCCGGCCCGGCCCAGCCCAGCGCGTTGCCCCGGCCGGACACGGCGCCCGGGGCGGAGATGGCGGACGAGCCGCAAAAGAAGCCGCACTTGTCGGCCTTGGTGGGACACACGAACGGGCTCACCAAGCCCGCCTCGCTGGCCGCCACCACCACCCGCGCCGCGGGAGGGGGAGGAGGAGGCGGAGGCGCGAACGCCTCCTCCAAGAAACTCGTGATCAAGAACTTCAGAGGTGGGTATGGGGCAGGCCGGGCCCTCTGTCCTGGCAGGTGCGCTCGGCCCCGGCCCGACCTTTGTTTACTGCGACTCCGGCCGCTCTCCGCCCCTTGCCCGCGGCCGGGCCCCGCAGCTGTCACCCGGCCCGCCGCCGTATCGGGGCGAGGGGCGGCTGCCGCCGGGCTGATAACGCCGCCGGGCCGATAACGCCGCCGGCACCGTGCCCGTGTGAGGGCTCCCGGGGACACGCGTGGGGCTCCGTGCGCGGGGGCAGCGGCCGTCGGGAGCGGGCAAAAAGCCACCTTAGTGTCAACGCTGATTAAAGCCAGGCGAGGGTGCTTGCCTCGCTAAAAGTAACGCGGGCGTCAAACACAGCAGCCGGGGGTAAAACGCATCGTGCAAAGGCTCGGGTGGGATTAGTGACTCCTCTGCGTGTGCCAGAGTTACATGGTCAAGCGTAGAATGGCTTGGCAGAACTTGATGGAGCAGGAGGGAGAGAGAGATTGCTGCAGGCTCCCCTTGGGTGGCTGGTTTTAAACTACCTGTGTCTCACTTCACAGAAAGACCCAAATTACCAGATAATTATACTCAGGACACCTGGCAGAAACTTCATGAAGCGGTGGGAGCAATACAGAGTAGCATTTCTATTAAATACAACCTTGAAGAGCTCTACCAGGTAAGCCACTTAAGGTTTTGGGTTCATTTCTTGCAAGTAAACTGCTTTGGCACACGTTCAACATTATATATTTTGATTTGTTAAAAGCTGATTGCGTATTTTGCTACATAGTCTGTTTCTAGGTGTGCAGTTTTATGTATCAGTTCCTTGGAGAGCTACCAAGGTCTGGGCCCATGAAAAAGCAGTTTATGTTGGGAGGCACAGAAAGCTATTCTTGGGCAGGGCTGACATCTAAGTCTTAGTATCTTCAATACTCTGCCCACTCAACATGCTGAAAACAGGATGTTAGTCTAACAGGGTTATGAAGTCATGTATTTTATGATGATTTGTGTGCATGCTATAGTCTCTTGTAAACAGTAGTGTTGAAATATTTGATATTATTAGATAATAAGCATTACACTTCAATACTTTTTGGGGAATTAAAAAGGAATCTTGATTGAGCAGGCAACAAACTGTCACTTTACCCACATTTCAGATTACTGTTGCATTTTCCTAACATTCAGATCTTAGTTTTTCTAATCAAGTGGTAAAAAACTATTTCTGGAGCACCTGGACTACTGGAGCAGAGCTAGGGAGGGTAAAAGAGAAACATACTCTTGAGCCATTTCTTTCTACTTTCTCCATTTATGTGTGGTTTAGTTCTGTGTTATTCTAGATGCATGTGCTTTGAGCTGTTTAACTGAAGTGGGAGCTTTTTAGAGTGATCGTGTTATAAAAAATTACTGATTCCTTAAATTGTGCTACATAGCAGAAGTTAGTTATGAGTTACCTGTGGGTGCAGGTGTTTGATCCGCAGATGGATGTTCTTGCCAGATCAGGACTTAAAACGTTGTTATGCACACCTAGAATTTTCTAAATGTTTAGTTGAGGTGCAAAGGGCAGACTGTGAGAGAGAAGGCCAGCAGTCCATACTGGGTCCCTGTTCAAGAAAATCAGGATGTATTTCAGAACTGACTATACTTGTCTCTTTAGTTACGGTGTGTAATATATGGGTCTAAAATGGCTGATTATGTAAATGTATATTAATATCATTTATTTTCTTTAAATGGAAAACTTGATTGTAATAAATTCATCTGTTAATACTTGCAGATTTTTAAAGTTTGAATGACATAATGTGTTTTATTGTTTTAAATTCAGCATTTGAAAAATCCTGGTTTTCCATGTCTAGCAAAAAAAAATAAGCCCACAGATGCTTTGAGTGTTACCTAACTTGTTTTCAGAGGCTCGGAAATGAGATTATAGTAATATGGCTATGAAATCACTAGGGTACACACTTGCGTTTTGGCAGAAGAGGAGAGAGATTTCAGATAAACTATGAAGGGAGAACTGTACTTCTTGCTTTTTCTCTTTGCCTGCTTATTTGTAAAAACTGTGCAAGGCTGGTTGAATAATCTCTAACGTGGCAAATCAGGAACACTTCTGCACCGTGGGTGGTGGTGCTCAGTGTGCCTGTGCATAGGCAGGTACTTACTCTTCTGCCAGAGGAATAAAAGATGAGGTTCAGCATCCATTGGAAACCTGATCTGCATTTACAGATCATTTTAACTGCCTCTTGGTGAGTACCGAGTCATCCACAGGGGAAAATATCTCTGCATGCATCAGTTCTTACTATCAGGCCTTTTTGGTGGTTTTTTTGAGTCTTTATCCAACATTGTGGGAGGAAGTGAGAGGCCTGCCTCAGTGAGGCCTCAGTTCAGTGCACTGAGCAGGCTGGCATACCAGCCTGCAGTTGAACCTTCTGATTTATTTATTTAATTTGGCACTGTGGCTGAGGAGAAACTGAAGAACAATGATGAGGCTTTGTGGGAAGCCCAAAGGATACTCCTTTCCAGGCATTAGAGGCAGCATGGAATCGGGCATGAAGGTGCTTGGCAGAGACGTAGTCAGTGAGCAGTGGGAGGGTGGCAGCCAATTTTTTGTGACTAAAATAGAAATGATGTCTGGGATTGGTGGTAGATTGCAGAGATTTTGATAGAAGTAGCTTATACTTGATGGGCTAGAGAAAGTGGGGCAGTACAAAGAATTGCTGAATGAGGAGTGAGTGATAAAAATAATAGAAAAAGAAAATTACCTTTGCAGCAAGGTCCTAAATAACCTGAAATAGGGCAGCACTGCCCTGGAGGACATAGAACAGGACAGTGTAATAGCAAAGGAAAGACAACAGAGCACTGGAGGAAAAAGTTATGAGTCCTGACTAGGCTTATATTTGGATATGTGGATTGGAGTAGCTGTGTTTGAGGAAACACAACAAACTATCTGCAAAATGATTGTCTGAATACTGTTTGTTGCATGTTATCATTTTACTTACCTTTTTAAAGACCAGATGAAAAACTTACATAGGCACTGTTATAATTTTGGTTTTTTGTTAGCATGCTTTAATGTTGTATCAAAATTGTGGAGACCATTTTTTATGTGTGTTTACATAAAATTACATTAGGTAGGTTAGAATCCTCTCAAGCAGAGGAAAACATTCTTGGGTCAGTTTTGGTTGCCCAGGTGACATAGTGCTTTAAATTCTTGGCAGTGTTCTCTGCAGGACAGTAGTAATATAAAGGCAGTTGACATTAACATAGTGACCACAAGAACATTTGGTTTTGGGTGGAATTGGTTTCCTTAGTTAACTAAGGACAAATATGCAACTAAATCCTATGAACTCCCAATAAATCAGCTCAAGTCTTTATGTAATGGTTAGTGTGGGGTTGGTTTTGGGTTGTTGTTGGGGTTTGTTTTGTGGGGGTTTTTTTGTTGGTTTTTGTTGTTGTTGTTGTTGTTGTTTTTGTTTGTTTGTTACTGTTTGGGGTTTTTCTTAATCACTTTTTCCCTTCAGTTTATGTACCTTAGCATGAGTGTGTGAATCGGTAGAAATATTTGGGAAGAAATAAGTTGATAAAAAGACAGGAAAGTAGCTATACTCATTTACCCTTTAGAGAGACTGGTTGAAATGTCTGCCCTAAAGTTATTAAGAAATAAAAATATTTTGTATGATTGTGTTCCTGCCCCAAAAAAATACATGTGGGCATACTGAAGGATGCACAGAATGGACCCTCAGGAGGAGTTCTACTGTGGGGCAGTATTGAAGGAGGCAGAATTCTGGCAGTGTTTAACAGCACATCTGAAATATGACCCAGATTCAGATGGCGGACCTTGTGTGGATACGAAATTTAGCAGAATAAGAAGGCACCAAAATCAGAAAGGACTCCCAAAGTCTTAGTTTTCTACATAACTTCATTCCAATGCTTTGGTTTTGTGTTTGAACATATAATGCTGATATAGACATATAAAGTTTGAACATATAATGCTGATATTTTTTTTTCTTTTCCTTCATTGTTAGCCTTAGTTACACAGACAGAAAAATTTGAGTTCTTTTTTTGTCTCATTCATAATGCTTTTTTGGTTTTTAGGCTGTTGAAAATCTCTGCTCCTACAAAGTCTCTGCTACACTGTACAAACAGCTGCGACAAGTGTGTGAAGAACATGTGAAAGCACAAATCCTTCAGTTTAGAGAATATCCTTTTCTCATGCACAGAAATTGTTAGAATGGTTAGTTTAAATAATTATTTTTTAGAACAACCTTTTGCAAAAATTAAACCTGTAATCACTAATGTGTTAAAGAGGTTCTTTGACTACTTACATGTTTTAAATCAGTCATAGGCAACTTTGGTCATCTGGGTGAATAATTTTTCTGTGTTGATGTGTAGCATACTAATAAGAATTTATTTATAATTTTAATAGGGATGCAAATTTTACACATAAGCTAGAAAATTTCAATAGCACTATGAGATTTCTCAGCAGGTATGAATTTCTGTGGCAGGTGAGTAGTGGAAATGCTTATGGCAGCAATAACTTTAAAAAAAAGTCACAGTGATTGTCAACAACAATAAAAGAATTTTCAAACATAGACTACACCTATTTGACCTAAAATAACTACTGGTCAACAATGATGTATCACAGAGGCATTCAATAAGCTTTCGTGTATCTTCTATATACCTTGGGAGGCTCTTGGGAGAGAGCTCTAAGTTCAGGAGATCATTTGGCTGTCTTGGGATGCATAGAAAGATGAAGTTTTATGGTAAATTTCCCCATAGTTTACTGAAGTTCCATTGCTGGACTTCTGTTCTGGCTGAATGGGTCACAGAAGTGCCTGTAGATCTTCTGTGGACACCTGGCTGTAGCCAGCCCTGTTTCCTGAATCCTGCTGAGCGTTGCGTGCTGAGAAGGTGCTTTATGTGATAGCTGTCTTTTGTGCAATAGCCACGGGGTTGCACTTGCTTGAGCACCAGATGAATAGTCTGTGTTCACCTCGCTGTTCCCATATTCCTGAAAAGTGCCTTATCCAGCAGATGCTGGATGGAGAGTGCCGTACTGAGCAGGTATTATAGCGCTGCTGCTGGCAGTGTTTCCCAGCTCTCTGTATGGATTTTATTAGCAGAAAATGATAGGATAAAGAAGAACAAAATAAGGGGCCAGGGCCTAAAAAGAACATCCTTTCCAGGTGAAGGCTTTAAATGTGCTTTGGATTGTGACAGTCAGTTTCTTGGTTCACTGCATTCCCCAGGTAGGTGCCTACACTCATAAAGAGAGTAATTTGGGTTTTTTAATGTTACATAGTACCAACATGGTTTTGGGCTATGTGGCTTTGGTTTTGTTTTTTTGGGGTTTTTTTTCTGAGTTCCATTTAAGGAGTCTGGCTTCTACATAGCACATTAGTGCAGTAGTCTTAAACATACCTGGTCTTTGAGAACCAAATCTTATAGTCTTATTTAAAGCAGTGTACAACCATCTTTTGCATTCATGCTTTTTCAGACTTTAGATGATGGTATGTAGAAATGTTTTAAAACTAGTGTTTTCAAACTTTACTTTCAGCTTGCCCTCTTGACAGGGTGATGGTGGATTGGAGAGTTGAAAATTTAATATTTTACAGGTGTACCAGTTTGTATCCCAGGTACATGAGATCAGATTAATCAGATTTGGCCAGAATGAGTTTTAAATAATAATGTGCGGGAGAGGAAGGTAAAGCATTATTTAGATTTACTTGTGAGACACCTAAGAATTCTTTAATTTGTAAATAACATTTAAATCTGTTGTGTATGAAGAAAATTCTGTAGATAACTTAGGGTGACCCGGAGATGTATATGAAAAGAGTGGTATTTGGATTTGTCGAGGATTATTTAGAACTGTAACTGCTTTTAAGAGATTAGGGTCACTCCTGTTGTGCACAGTGTGAACTCATTAAACAAACAAAATAACCTTTCCATCCCGCTCACCTCAGTTGGTGACAAATGTGTTTATGACACTGGTGGAATTTCTTGTTTATCTATGTTAAGCTTACACAGTACAACCACTAGATGGTATTACTGAAGAGCTGTGAGTGTTATTCCTTGAAAACACAGTGAAGCCTTTTGGAGACCTGCCAGCCACTGTGCTGGGCAGCTCTGCAATTAACAGTTTATCCCTGGCAGGCACAGTAGCACTGGAATATCCATGGAGCAGCTTTGCCTAATGGCTGGCAAAGATCATCTCCAGAATCTGGCCTCTAAAGATACTGGCAAACTAGTTTTCCTTAATGGGTGCTGTACAGATTCTCTGGATAGTCTTTTATTTTTAAAGAAGATAAATAAATGCTGGCAAGATCATTGCAGACAAATGGTAAGTTGAATGTTTGTTCAGAATACATATCCTTGAGGTGTGAAATCTGGCTAAAATGAGTTTATCAGACTTTTAACTTGGGACTGCACTGTATCTTCTCCAAGTTTCAGCATTACTTTTCACTTTTCCCTTTGCTGGCTGAGGGAGCTTTCATTGTTCAAACATAGATTCTGTTAACTCTGACTTTCGTAGGCTTCATATAAGGTTTGAACATCACTCACCAATATATTGACACCTTTTTTTCTATGGGTGGAAAGAAAACTAACCAGGAAATGCTGAAATTGTTTGCTGTTCGTAATTTTAAGTAATTGGAGAACCTTTGCTTTTAGGTAACTCCAAGAACTAGGTTAACTTGTGACTTTTTTTTTTTTCAAAGCAGAAATTATTATCCTGGCTATAGAGCTAAGGAACAGAAAGGATAAAGAACTGAAACTTGCTTTCTATCTGCCTTTCTTGTCTTCTACCTCCACAGTGATTTATGCTACAGAAGAAAGCCTTCTCTGAAACACACTCTAATGATGCCTTTAAGAAGGCATCATTATAATTCCAAACCAGCATTTTACAATGAGTTTTAATTGCATTGTCATTTAGCTTTGGCTGCAGATGCCCCATATGGTTAAATTTCTATTTTCATTCCTCAAATCCACTGTTCTCTCTTTTCCTGTGAGGGTGGGGCAGAGGTACGTGATTTTTATCTGTGTCAGGGAAATAATTAGAATTCAGCAGTCTGATGAAAACAGTTGAAGATACTGTCTTGAACATGTAGTTAACTTGAACCTGGGTTTTCATAAAAAGACTTTTGTGAACACTGTTTGCTTTAATTACTTGTAAGCTTTTTTTTTTCTTTTTTTTCTTTTTTTTTTTTCCTTTGTCTTCTTTAACAACAACCTGTAGCAAGTGGCTTTCTTGCCCATGGGCTGGGTTAGCACTTGTACTATTTAAAAAAAAAAAATCAGCCTTATTGCTCTTTTACTTTAATATGCTTGGCCAGAAGCTATGTCAGCTTGAGAATTGCTTCAGAGGCAATGAAATCTTTCAGGGAAGGAGTAGGTGGACAGCTAGGAATAGAAATCTCTATCTGGCCTGGGGGTGAGTTACTGACATCCGGAGTTATGCTAATGCTAAACTGAGAGTTGGGCAGCCTTCTTATGAGCAAAGTTAAAAATGCATTTTGAATGTAAAACACTAGTGAAAAAACCCACCTCCTCCTGACACTTTTTTAATTTAAAACAAGATATTTTTATACTTTCTTTCTCCTGTTGGATTTGATGTATCTCTATGTTTCTCATGAATTTTGGCAGCTAACTTTTATTATTAAAAGATCTGTTGCACAGCTTATTACTGTCTCTGCTTAAAGCTCTTTTTTTTTTTCATTTTGAAACAAAAAACATGGCAGCATGCTATTTTAGGGTGTTTAATGGCTGTCTCAGAGGTACTGTTTGAATAGCTTATGTATATTAGTGGTATAAAATTCCTGATAGACTAATAAAACTCTTTAGTTAATGGTTATGAATTTGAAAACTGTCTTGGATGTACTTGGGAATACCACCAAGTAATGGTATTAACTTCAATAAATTGCATACCAGTGGCTCTACTGTTCACCATGAGTGTTTAAAATACCTAGATCAGTAATTCAGGTGCATGTCTGTGATGCAGTTTTTCATAAGTTTTTTTATATTTTAAAATATCACATGATGGTAAAGAGAAAAATATTTTCTTTATATATTTTCAGATCATGATCAGAAGCATTTTCTTATTTTTGGATCGTACATATGTGCTTCAGAATTCAATGCTTCCTTCTATATGGTAGGTATCCATGTAAGTATTCCTCTAATCTTTAGAGTGTGGACATGCTATTATATTTGCAAAAACTGAAAGTAAATTTTTCATGTTCTATTTGATCTATGTAATAGATCTCTAAAATTTTGTGTCAGTTTGTGAAAATACATGTGTCAGCATATGCATGTGTCATTTCCTCCTTCCCCAGGAATATTCATTGTCAAGTGGGGGTAAAAGAAGGAGCTCTGTGAACATAGGCTTAAAAGGCAAGGCATGTGTGTAGCTGCAGTTGTCAGAGCCCAGGTGAGGCTGGCTCTGTGGGAACCTCCTCTTGCCTGCTGCCTCCCGCCTTAGCAGTGGCCCAGCATTACTGTAGGTCTTCCTGGTTTTGACAAAATTCGACATTCAGCTTCTTGCTCTTTTTTTTTTTTTTTCTGAGAAAGTCAGATAAGCTACGAGGTGCAGATTATCTTTCCAGCATTGGCCACTTGATGCTTTTGTACTTTCAGCCCACCATGGTCACGTCTTTGGGCATTCTGCTTTAAAACATCCCTTCTGATGGGCATCGTACATCATTGCCCAAGCAAACAAACCCAAGCTTGGCCAAAAATTTCTGGTATTGTTACTTTATTTAGTGCCCCCCCACCCCTCCCCCAAAAAATAAAGTGCTGAAGTAAGAGCATGTCTTTTCCCTGCCTAGCTGGCTGCTGTGCTCTTGCAAGTTCCTCAGGCTGTCTGAGGAGCCTGGCATCTTTCTCCAGCCTCTTGTTTGTCAAGTGGACATCTTTTGTTTCCAGCTTCAGCAGTTCTGCTCCAATTCTTTGTGTTAGGCTTCCTTTTACTAAACACTGTTGATGAGGTCTGTTCATACTCTGTCTTATTTTCCTCCTGCTGGGAAAATTCCTTTTATTGAAATCCTGATGCATGTGAAGAAGTTGGAGGTAACAAGTTTTATCAAAGATGGAGCAATTCTCAATATTTAACAATTAGCAGCTTCATAGCATAGGGGCACCATTCCTCATCATCTTGGAATGAAACCAGAATCTGATAGAGGTGATAATATCCTAAAGATACAAAGAATTCATGCTTTTGAACAATACTTACACATTTAATGTAGAATATCTGATCCAGGGAATCTTATGTTAAGGTATATGGTCAGTTTTTTTTTTTTTTTTAATAAGAAAAAAAGTTTTAATCTATTACATGAAAGTTGGACAGGTTGGTAGCAGTTCTCAGCTGAAGCGTATGCCTCTGGTAGCATGTGCTCTGGTATTTTTAGGATAATTCTTATTACAGTTTTGTTAGAGGACAGTGTCAGACTATAAATACCATTAATATATTCTCTTTCTGTGTAGTATATATATACTGCATGTATTTTATATGTCTTTCTCAAACTGAGATACAGATTTTTCAAAAGAATCGACAGTGTGACTTACTAATTTTCAATATTCACATAGGGATATGGGGCTAGAGTTATTTAGAAACCATATCATTAGTGACAAGCAAGTTCAAACCAAGACTATTGATGGAATTCTGCTGCTGATCGAACGAGAGCGAAATGGTGAAGCTGTGGACAGGAGCTTGCTGCGGAGTTTGTTGAGCATGCTCTCCGATCTGCAGGTGAGTACAGCCAGGTTCACTCGTAACAGCTTTGTTTAGAAACACAGTTTGAACTTCGTAAGTCGTGTTTTGTACAAAAATTATTCTGTTCATCTAGTAAATGTGCTTCAAAATCTATTTCTTTGGTACGATTGCTTCTTTGTTATCCCATGTCCAATATACTCTGGTTTTAAATGAGATCTCTTTGCCTGTTTTCCTTAGAGGTAATGGCCTCAGATCTTAATAGATTTTCAAGTCTTTTAGTATGTGCAGTATTTTGTCTGTATTAATCACTCATTGTCTCATCCTAGTGCCAGTTAAATGTAGGAACTGAAAAAACCCCTCTCTGTCGCTGTAAAAAAAGATGTCACTTTTTGGAGTCCAGATCTTGGGTCTGTATCACAAAAACATCACTGTACTGGCAACTTCTTAGAAATGCTGAGGATAGAATGGGGTGCCAAATTAAGGCCAAGATTTTCAAATAGATCATGTCAAGCTGCAACTTTCTGGAACTTTCCATGAGCAGAGATAGTAAGTAACCAAGGAGACTGATGAATGCTGTGCTTCTGGCTTCCACATAGGTTGTCCTTGAATTTGGCATCACAGCCTTGCGTGTTGTGCAATGAAACTTAGGAGCTGCCTTTCAGTCCTAAAATGTGTTGAGGTTGCTCCATTTCAAAGTGGCATACAGCATTACAAAACTGGCTGAAGGTTTGAAAGAGTTTGAAGAGGAAGACTGCATAAAAAACTATATACTTTCTGGTTAGGCAGCTTACCTGGTTTTCTGCCTTTCATGTTAATCCTCTTGACTTTAATCTGTAGCCTTCTCTAGCATACCAGAAAAATAATTCTGTTCAAGAGAGAAGGCATTGGAAAAAAAATTAAGCTTTTGAATGTGATAGAATATTGGAATGGTTTGGGTTGGAAGGGGCCTTAAAGATAATCTAGCTCCAATCTCCCTGCACTGGCAGGGAACCTTCCACTGGAAGTCATTGAGGCAAAAAGTGGTCAGAATGTAAAGAGTTTTACAGCTCTGTTATATGTTTTGGAAGAAGTATTTTCTATTCTTCCACCACACTCAAGGAATTTTCTTTTCTTTTCACTATCCTTTTGTTTACATGTTAATCTCTAGTTACCTTCTTCAGACTGTTTCAACTTTTTCTTTATATAGTTGTCCTTTTTAACTTCTTTCTATTATAAGCTGTTAGTCATTATGAAGTTTTTTAATGTCTGTAATTGTTGTTGGTGCTCTTTTTACACACTTAATTTGTTCCCTGGAGAAAGAGTTTACCTTATTTGATATAATTCATTTTTCCTGGGCCACTGAGGGAAACCTGGCAGATCTGAAGATATGTTACTGAGCATATTATTATTTTACTGATGAGAATTACCTGTTTGAGCAAGTGTTTCCCTAGGTGGAGGGGTTTTTTTTCCACAGAAATATCAATGGGAGTACATCTCAGGTGGATTGGATGTCATTGCTGTGCTGTGATGTTGGGTACTGGTGTTGGGCTGTGTGCCTTAAACAGAAGCATGTTAATTTAGACTATTTGACTATTGATGACTGAAACAAACCTGCTGCTCTGGGAAGTCAGTTCTGATCTCAGTCTTTCTAAAACTAGTGGGCAAACAGAGAATTTGTTAATGAAATGTTACATAGACACTTCTCACAGCTGTGTGCATCCTTAAAATTTTACTTGCCCTCTTATGCCTGACAAAATATGCTACTGTTACTGGGAGTTTAATGTAGGTAACTAAATTGATTTCTTGAGCAGGTTTACAAGGAATCGTTTGAACAGAGGTTTCTTGAAGAGACAAATTGTTTATATGCTGCAGAAGGCCAAAGATTAATGCAAGAAAGAGAGGTAGGTGCATGTGGTAGATGATTGCCTTTATGTTAGTTTTATCAACTGTGGGATTACATGAAAACTGTGGTAGTGCCATGGTATATTAATGTCCAGTGAAATTTACTGGCACAAAGGTATTCATGTGTTTTGATGTGGACCATGCTATTGTATCAAGGAGAGCAGACTCCAGGTTGTTGTGAAACTTGATAGATGTAATTTTGTAGTAATCCAGTGATGTTTTTTGTAGCTGAAGTCTCACTACCAGCTATAATGCCTTTAATATGAAGTAACATTGATTAATAAAAATACAGATTTTGTAGTACATAGCATTCTGGTGGAATAGTCCTTTTCAGTTCATATTCTCTTTAAAACTGTAGTTTAAAATAATTGTCATGGAACAAGATTATCTGCCTTTCATACCTTTGAATTTGCTGTTCTCTTGTTTTGTTAGGTCCCAGAATATCTTCACCATGTTAGTAAACGCCTGGAAGAAGAAGGAGACAGAGTAATAACATATTTAGATCACAGCACACAGTGAGTACAAAGTTTATTAGTGCAAGTCAAGCATCCTTCATAAATCAGTATGATTATCCATTGTTGCACAGATGCAAAATTTCTTTGTTGTTTTACAGATATTATCTTGTTGCCAATGCCTGTGAAATAGCTTATTTTTTTAAAGACTTCATTTTTATCAAAAGTGACTTCTTTAAAATAAAAGTATACTTTCAGTAAGAAAGAAGGATTTTTTTCAGAAATATTAATCCTGTATACTGCAGTTAAAAACACTATATAAGAACTCAAATTTCCACTATCAAAATAGCAGCTGATTTTAGTCATTCATGTACTGATAACATCTTTAACCACAAATCCCTTGAGGGAAGGAAAGACTCATTAGAAAAAAACCCAACTGAACAAGCAAAACCACAAACAAACAAAACAAAAATCCAAACAAAACCCAAAAAAAACAGGACAGAGGACATGAATATAATTTGTAATCAGTCCAAGGTGTGAACTTAACAGTAGACCAGCTGCTGCCAATGCACTATGTGAGGTAGCTTGTCCTTTTTTCACTTGGATTTTAAGTAATAGTTTGTGTTTTATTGGGTTAAACATTCCTGCAGGAACTGACACACTACATAAATCCATGTATAATTTGTCCTGTGGTAAGTTATTGCTTTCTTTTTTTCTTTTTTAGTTAAAGTTTTTTTTTTTAGTTAACATTAAATTTATTGGGTTTTACTCTTCTGGGTGATTTATTGGCATTTCATTTGGTGTCAAGAGGATAACTGAATACAGATTATCTTTTCAACTTACTGTTTTCTTCAGACATTTTATATATATATATATATTCATATGTGTGTTGTGTGTCATGGCACGTATTTGAACTTGGATAGTCCTATAAATGTGCTGGCAGGGTGACTAAAATCACTCACATTGAAATATATGGAACTATTTCTATTTATAAAGTTAAAGCAAATACATTTATTTATTTACTGTATAGGTTTAAGTTAAAAATTAGATGGATGCCATTAAATTTTCAGTCTAGATACACCTCAAGTGTGTGTGTTGATTCTCACCCTTAGTTAAAGATTTAGAAACCTACTTTTTGAAGGCTTCACAATAATTTCCTTTCCTTGCATTAAGAAGGAGAGCTCTTAAAATTAGAGCCCTTGAGTTTTCCTGGGGTCATAGTGTTTCTCTGTGTGTGCATGAAAACAGTGCAAAGAATGCTGTTTAATTTCTGGGCTTGATCTGAAGATGGAAATGATTCTTCTAGGGCAAAACCTTCATGTGAAACACTTCTGTTTCCAAATACTTGAGACGGCACATGTGAAGTGTGTTGTTGCAGCCCACAGAGGATTCCTTCAGCCCAGCAGTGCAGGCCTTTCTGGACAGCTGACCGGATAAAGCAGGTCTCCTTGTCAGTCAGTAGATGACCAAGGTGCATGGCTTTGAGGTCATGCAAAACCTTCAGGCTCCTTCCTTAGCTAGCAGTCAAGATAAATACTCATTTTGTCTGCTTGTTGGGATGTAATGCTTTGCCTGTTGGCCTCAAGCAGACAAGTAGTCTCCTTCTCCTGTGCTCAGAACAGGTCTTCATATGGTAGGGCAAAGGGTGGTATTCCATACAACCCTGACTCCTTCTGCTCTTGGAAACAGACAGCAGCTGTAGATAGCAGCAGTTGGAAATGCCAGGGGATATGGAAATTACCATAAAAATGGCCATGTGTGTTAATAACAAGGGTCTGTTCTAAACAGTATTTCATGTTCACTTATGACCATTGAAGGGAACAAACAGAGAGTGTATGTGATGCCCTGATACTCTCCTAGTGTCTGCCTGTTTTCAGCTCAGTGTATTTTCTGAACTTGCTGCAATTTCTCTGTGTCTTTGTATCTCTGAAATACTTGCAGTCTCTCATGGGGATTCACATCAGCTTTTCTGTCTGTGCCAAGCTTTGGCAAAGTGTCCTTCCACCAGTGCACAGCCACCAGGTGATAAAGTGCCTCCTTTTAAGTCTCGTTCCCAGTACCATCATGGATGACCCCAATTCTTGCATTGGAAAAAAAAAGTGATCAGTCGCTTCCATTCCAGCCCTTTCCTGCCTATTAATGGTATCTCTAAGTCCTCTTCTTCCCAGAAGGAAGAGTCTTGACATGTCTCCCTTGTAGCTGCTGCTGCATATTTTGATCATCCCTGATCCCTTCTCTGAATCTTTCCAAATGCAGGACCTAAGCTGGTGAATTGTATAAGTCAGGCATGTCACTGATGGGCTTTTTCAGGAAAGAGTGCATTAGCAAAGGTGTATGCTGCTACAGGAAAGGCTTCCATCAACCCAAGTTGAGCATCTCTCTTCCAGGAAATCTCGGTTAAGGTTCTGAAAACCAGTTTTATAAAACTTAACTCATAAAGAGTTAAGTTGGTCTTACGTTGTCCCATTGTAAGCAGGGTAAAAGTTGAAATTAATTATGACTTTGCACTTCAGGTATTTATTTCATCTTTTAGGTGATGAAAGATGTAAGCAATCCTGTCCAAAACAAATGTGTAGAAGTAAAAAGTAGGGGATATTCAAGGACAAATTTAAGATGTTTTGCAAATTTGTGTCTTGTGACTCTAGCTCAGTTCATGCTTGTTTACATACATAATGCAATTAGCTGAAAAGTTTGAATTTGGAACATCACTAATGTGTATTGTTTCAGTTTGGAGTTCAAATCCTTTGTGGTTTTTGTTTTGTTTGTTTCCAAAATTCAATATGACCTTTTTCCAGTAATGATTTTGTATTGACTTTTGCAATGTAAGCTTCTGTCTTCTACTGTAAGGACTTTCTTTTTAGTATGCAAACGTGAATTTATTTTTAAATTACATACATAGTTTATTGTTGTCTTTTCTTATATAGTGATGATATGAAAAGATATTTTTGTCTTAATTTGTAGCCTCTGTTTTAAGTAGAAAATTGTTGGGGTTTTTTTACATTATAATGGGAGTTATGCACAAATACGCTGTGACAGAAGGCAATTCCGTTATACTCTAATGCTTCTAATATATTTTTCTTGCCTAATTCAGGAAACCACTGATTGCTTGTGTGGAGAAGCAGCTACTAGGAGAACACTTATCAGCTATTTTGCAAAAAGGTATTTTTTTTAAATTAATGTAATCTTTGATTAGCAATGGATTCTCATACTCTGCAATAGCTATAAATTTTATAGCTTTCACTTTAGGAGGTATATTAGCCATAGGAAAAACTTCCACAGACACAGAAAGCCAAGCCTGTGATTGTTACACCCACTCTGACAAGTAAATGGTATATTTGGAAAGAAATGTCTAAAATCTAATTCCATATTTGTAAAGGTTGCTAAGCCTCTAAATCTCCTTTGACTTGCAGCAGTGGGTTTAGGAATTAAACCTTTGGAACTGCTTATTTCTTAGAATTATGTAAACTTCTAAATGTGAGCTGCAGTTACTGTTGTAGCTTCTTTTATGTGATAGTCACACAGGTCAAGTGCAATAGTTTCACATAGTCTCGTGATTGTGTAGTTTAGGAATCATGAGTTACTGGAACTGGCAGCATTTGAGGCAACGAGCTTTCATATGCCTTTGTTCTATATCTTTTGTCTGCCAATTTCAGATAAGAACTGCAGCCTTCTTAGGAAGCCCTAATTCAGACATTAGTGTCTTCAAATTGCCATTTCTTTGTTTTTCTTAAGTTTTAATCTCCTTTTCACTGAATTTCTGGATTTGCCCAGTATTCCCTGATCTTTTAATATTTTAAATGATCTATTCCTTCTCTTGCAGTAGCCATATTTTAGGTTTTAGATCTTCTAGCAAATTGCCCTTACGTCTGTGTTTTCTTTTATGTTGCAAAACAGATGTCCCTGGTAGTCTGGCATCTTCAAGCTCCATCTCATCCATGTTTGTTAACACTTTCATGTTGTTACACATACTCTTTCCTTGTCTTTCTTCATCACTTCTAAAGATGACGTATGCTCACAGTTTTCTCTCAACTACCTAGGAATAGGTTGTTTCACTGTTTTCAATATATTTATAATAATAAGCTTGATCACGCCTTCTTAGCTCTTCTTAAACTTACCATAAACAGAAGGTAAGAATAATTATATTTTGCTGATATATGTCAATTTTGCTTGATCCTTAATTCAAGTGTGATTTTTAAGCAACTTTTCCAGTGATACACTTTTTTAGCAGGTGGCTTAAACAGGAAGCTTGTGGTCTTGTTTTAAATGGAACTTTTTCTTGGTTTGCAATGTATATGAACCATCCATGTAAATACAGAGAGATTTTTACATTTTTCTAGCTTTCTGGTTACTGTGCTTTAGGACTCGAGTATTGGTGGATCAAGATCATTATATGACTCCACTGGAAAAAAAAAGTTAAAAAAACTTCTGTCATCACTTGATTTGCATAATTTTCTGTATTCATTTGATCTAGGACACATTTTAATTTGCTTATAATAGCTTAGTGTTGTGTGCAAGTAGAAAATGATACTGCCTTTTGTAGGTTTTCTTCATTAAGATGAGGCATGGGAAGTAGTCAGTCTGGTACAGGAGGAAAAAAGCTTAAAAATGCAGAGTCTGTATAAGAAAGCTTTTTTTTCTCCTTGTATTACTATAACTGCTGTTGACTAGGTATTGGTGGGGGCTCTTTTTGTGAGTACAGTAGATTTTTCCAAGATTGTAGCAGTGCTTTCAGGAGGCTCTGTGAAATACTTTATCAGAGGACTTTTTTGTATGTCCTTTTCAGTTGTCAAATGTGTGACTGAATATGTTTTCATTCACACAGCTCATGTTAGAGGAGGAGGAAAGGCTAAATTTTATGATCTTGGTTATAATAAAGCAGTTAAGTGTATTGGTGCCTTTAAATGAATAGGAGGTGATGCATAAATGGGATGGGCATCTCTTCCTTAAAAGAGCTGGGGTCTTTCGGCATAGAAAAGAGAAGGCTCCAGGGAGATCTCACTCTGACCTTCCAAAACTTAAAAAGCACTTACCAAAAAGAGGGAAAGTGGCTTTTCACGTGGACAGATAGTGATAGGACAAGGGGGAATGCTTTTAAACTAAAAAATGGGAGATTTAAGAAGAGATGTTAGGAAGAAATTCTCTACTGTGAAGGTGGTGAGGAACTGGAACAGGTTGCCCTGAGAAGCTATGGATGCCACATCCCTGGAAGTGTTCAAGGCCAGGCTGGATGGGGTTTTGAGCAACCTGGTCTGGTGGAAACTGTCCCTGCCCACAGCTAGGGGTTGGAACAAGATGATCTTTAAGGTCCCTTCCAATCCAGGCCTTTCTATGATTCTTTAATTTCTGGGTTTCTAATTCCATGTTCAATGACAATGTAGTCTGTTATCTTACATTTAAAGTATGTCTATTCTTCTGATATCTCAAAAGTTTAGGAAATCTCAAAATAGCAGACAAAAATTTACCTGACTTTATTCTTGAACATTGCTTGCCTTTCTGAACATGTAAATAAGTTATAATATACAGTGAAAATATTTTTAAGCTGAAGAATATAGTAGATTATGGGATGATTTGGTAGTGATTTGCAAATCAGTTTTTAATACGATTTAAAAATTGGTGTTAATGAATATATTTGGTGAAATAGTACAGTTGTACAGTGTCAGCTACACTGATGTGAATTGTCAACCTGTGTAAAATCAAGCTTTCTGTTTATTAAAAAAATGTCATAAGTCTTTGATGCTACGCGTCCATACTGCTAAATCCTCTGTAACTGACACCAGACAATGTACTTCTGTTTACACTGGAACTACATTTGTTATACTCTCAAATGGAAAAATGTGTATGAAGTTACTTGCTTGTTATGTTCCTTGAGCTTCACTTCCCCATTTGTTAGTACAAAGCTTCGTCTCATGTAGGGTGAATTGATAAAGCAAAAGATGCTTGGAAGGAATTTGCAATCTTGTGTTATTCCATTGGTAGGAGTGTAGATTGTTCCCAGCACATTCTTAATCTAAAAACACGGCTCAGCATGCTCCACAGAAAAAAAAAATCTCGCAAAGTATTTATCATTACTTTAAATTTAGGGCAGTTTACTTAGCCTTCTGTCTTCATTAGAGGTTCTTGATAAAACTGTACCCTTGAAGTCAAGCTCTCTTCATAACCATTCTGCAAAAGGCATATGATCATCAGCTTGTTGGGAAAGTATTTCAGTTGAAATTTTTTTTTAAGTATTATACCATAAATCATTTCATCTAGTTTAAACAAGGAAACATATCACTTGCTTTCAGAAATTTAACCTGAAAATGTCCATATGTTTTAAGCATACAAGAGGGAGGGTCTTGTCTTTTGCTGTATTTCATAGAGGTTTCTCTAATATATTTCTAACTGTATTTTTGCAACTGTATTCCAATTTTCTCTTTCTACTAATTTAATTTTTTAGGACTTGATAACCTGCTCGATGAAAATAGAATATCAGATTTGACTCAGACATACCAGCTGTTCAGCCGGGTGAAAGGTGGGCAGCAGATTCTTTTGCAACACTGGAGTGAATACATCAAGGTATTTCAAAGATCTGTTACTAATGTAGAAATTAATGCTGTTACAAATTTCTTCTGTCAAAGCCAAGAATAAGATGTAGGTGTATCACCAAACTTCTGTTTTAAGTAAATATGGGGAGGGATGTGAATGCTTCCTCCTCAGTAACTATCACATGAGAAACAGCAACACCTGCTTCAGTTTTAAATTTTTACTTGGAAATTGCTCTCCTTATAGGTTTGAACATTATACAGGATGTTTTTGGTTGCTTTGCTGTTAAATAGAGCCACATGTGTTTAAAGTGTGCTGGACAGCACTATGTGTTGTTTTGCTGCAAATACACTCAGCTGTTTATGTATCTGCAAAACCAGTGAAACATCAGATGTCACTATTCTTCTGCAGATTAGCAGTGCTATTTGTAACCAGCCTACAGCAATGCTGATGAGTGTTAAAGCTATTGGGAAGGGAATGCTCCTACTGAAAATAATCCATCATAAGTCATGTTGAGATGCTTTGGGTTTGTTAGGCATAGTATGCACGTAGTATACTGCCCCAGAAAACTTGCATTCTAGTGCTCGTGCAAGATGAAGGCAGGAAAGCTTCACAGAAGATTTTTCTCCCTGGAGTTGATAATTCCCAATGGTGTGGTTCTCCCCTGAATTGCCCATGTGTTTGTCAACTTTCAGAGCTAAGTGCATAACATCAGTGAATTCCAGAAGTGCCTTTTCTGCACAAAGATATCTGGAGTTCAGCGTGATCCACCAGTGTTGCAGTCATGGGAGTGGAACATGGTTACCCTCTGTCCCCAGAGCCAAGGTGGAGTTTACTCCTTAGGGTGTTGCTCAATTGAATGGTTTGCTGTGGCTGAGGAGGAGGAACATCTTTCTTCTTCCTTTCTCCCAGAGCAGGCCCCTGACTTAATCCTAGTGCTGCCTGCTACTCCATACGTTCTTCTATGATTTATCACAATACCTGGGCAAGGTTATTTTTATCCCAAATTTAGTGTACTAAAGCAACTCACAGAAAGGTGCATGTGCTGGGCCATGGAAAGAAGCAGGAGTTCCAGATAGGTAAAAAAGTAAGGCAAGTAACCTCTCCTTTCAGAGCAGCCAGTTGTTAAATTGGCTTATTGATACCCTGTATCTTGCAGAATCAGACCTCTTATGGCTTTAAGGTGGTTTTGTACATTCTCAAAAGCCTAGAAAACCTTTTCTATAGTGTCAGTAAATCTCCTTCCAAACATTTTGTATGACAGAGTACAGTAAAGAGAGGCTTCAAGAACTTCTAACGTGTATCTTGTGAGCCTGAAGTTACTGCAGGGTAAAGGTCTGTGCTCCATTGTAGTCACCACCTTGTGATTTCAGAGGTGTCGTATCTCGGTTTGCCATTTGCAGAATGGGGGGAAAGCCCTGCAATTTATGAATGTACCTGATAGAGACTGTGAGATGCCCAAATGCTGTACTAATGAAGGGGAAATTGTGATAGGTGGAAGATCTGATGGACTACGTGATCATCAGAGATCTCTTCCAGCCCAAACCATTCTGATTCTGTGATACAGACGTTAAATCTAAGGACCTTGGGAGCCTTGTGTTCAGCTTTACTCTGAAATGGTACTTGAGAGAGATCTCCATGAAAGATGACAGCAGCTAATTAGATAATGCAGTGGAAATTCTGAGGCTGGAGAGGGATTTCCCCCATCTCTTTTACTGATGTTGGCTAACATACTTCAGTTGATGAAAATCTACCAAGTGAATACTGTTTTGCTGTTGCTGTGAAGATGTCCCTCTTTCTCACCTTGGAAAACTGATCACTCCAGAGCACTGATCACTGTTGCTAAGCAAACGTAAATTGTCCAGTAGCTGAAAATCCTCCATTACAGGATATTTTGGTTGGTTAGACAAATAGCGTTATATCTGAGATAATAAATGTCAGAATGGGAAGAGAAAGTCAGGAGTGTGGCTGCTTCTTGTACCTGAGAAAGTTCTGTTTCCTTGCAAGTCAGCTAGGATTTTATTTTGTTTAGAGCCCTTGATGAAAGAGAAATCTTAGAGTGCTGAGCAGCAGTTGAGTTTTTGCTACCTGTTTAATCAATTAAGCTCTCTAGTGGGTTTAATAAAAAGAGTGCAAAGTTTTCCTTTATACTTAACATTTCTGAGGCAGTTTCCATATAATTTATTTTACATGAGTCATAGTTCTGTATTTCACTGTAAACTTGCACATCATAGTCATGTCTGTGTATTTCTTTAATTATTTTTTTACTTTCGTCTTAAATGTAAATAATCTTTAAATCAAACACTGTTTGAAATCCATTAATGTGTGTCTAGTTTTTATTTTAAATTTCAATGCATCTCATTTTTTAAAAACTTGAAGTCATAAGTAGTTTTGTAAAAAAAATTACTTTTTCTAATGATAAATTTTATAAGGGTAAATGTATCTGTTGGGGGAGATAGGTAGCACTCTGAAGTATTTTACTATCAAAAGTGTTTGTTTTGCAGAACTTTGGGACAACAATAGTGGTTAATCCTGAAAAAGACAAGGATATGGTGCAAGAGCTACTAGATTTTAAGGATAAAGTGGACCATATCATAGAAGTGTGCTTTCAGAAAAATGAAAAATTTATAAACTTGATGAAGGAGTCCTTTGAAACATTTATCAACAAGAGACCAAATAAGCCTGCAGAATTGATAGGTACACAAATATTTTTCTGTAAAATATTTCAAAAGTCTCTAGAAAGCATGATAATGCTGCTGAGTGTGCTAGTGCAATAGTGGTGCAGTCGCATTCTGCTTCAGGAGCCCTAGTTTTGGGATACGAGGCAAATGTTAACCTGGGCGCGTGGCGGGTCCCAAGAGCTTGGGTGTGCTAGTAGGTCTCTTCTGGTGGGGCATGTCACCCTCCTGTCCCTGCTCTGCTGCTTGCACGGGGCCTGGTGCTAACAGCTGCTCAGTGGAGCACTGGGGCTACCACGGGACTAAATGGTCAGGGGCAAAGAGCAGCTGTGGCAAGTAAGAGGGAACTGGCTTTAATTATGCTGTAGAGGAGATCTGTGGATGTTCTGGGTCTCTCAGAAAGGAATAGGTACAGCTCATCCATCTGCCTTGAAGGCTGAAGTTGGGATAACAATTTTAAAGCCTTCAGATACAAGGAATTTTAATAGGGGGAGAAAAACCCACTACCTTAACAGGAGGACTAGTGCTTATTAAAGGGAAAGTTAATAATACTTTAAAAATACTCTTATTTAGTTTATCACTGATCTGGCAAAGCTATGCTGACTGTTTTGCCTGCTGTAAAACTGGAGCTGTGGCATTTTACACCAGGAGAGGATCCTGCTCCTTGGTTGGTTGTATTTCCTCTGTACATTCTTTTGCCTTTATTTGGCTTATTTTGTGTCTTCCTTCTAAAATCAGCCTTATGTGGGACAGATTGCACAACATAGTGATACAAGTTAAAGCCGTGCTATGGGCTGTTGTCACTTGTGGATTGTGGTGTTCCAGCTCCTGCCAAGGTTTTCTTCTTACACAGAAGATTGTGTAAGGATACTAATGTGGCTTAATAAATACTTAGCTAAACTCAAGGCTTAACCTTATTTCTGGCATTCTGAAACTACTAACTGGAAAGCATTGCTTTTTTTTAAACTTTAATATGCTCTTACCAAGGAGCATGAGGGACATGGTAAAGGTCTACAAAAATAGAGTACTCTTTATGTTGTTTGTTTCTGTTTCTCATAAAATACATTCATATACATTGTGCACCTCAAACATTGTCTTTCAACAAGTAATGTCCTTGTTATGACTATAACACAAAATTGTGGGAATTGCTAATGCATTAATTTTAATTATTATACTGTATTCATTTTTTACCTTGGACTGTTCCTTTTTGCAGTTCTTTTCCATTATGCCAGTAATACAGTAGGGCTCTGTCATTCCACTGAACACAGGGATGGGAAAAGGGAAAATAGAAAATTTAGCGCTTATCCTATATTTTAATATACAGTAATATTTAATGGATAGTAATATTTCAAGCAGGCAATGCTTAAGTTGGTTATTTTAGATTTATTTTTTAAGCTGTTACATGATTTTATTTATTTGTAGCAAAATATGTGGATTCCAAGTTAAGAGCTGGTAATAAAGAAGCAACAGATGAAGAGCTGGAAAGAATCCTTGACAAAATCATGATCATTTTTAGATTCATTCATGGTAAGAAATAGCAGTTCACAATTAAAACTGTTCCCCTTGCTACTAGTAGGGCTGCTTTCCTCTGAATGTAAGAGACCTTTTTCAGCATGAGTTTCTGCTCAACTTAGTCTTTAGTTTAGGTTGCCTTACATGTGAAGGAGCACAATAAATATACAAGGAGGGGAGGACAAATGGTTTCATTGGGACTGGCAAGTTACAGATCTTTCAGAATCTTGTGAGTAGAGACCTAAGAGTTGGAGGTGTTGCTGGAAGTTTTTTCACATAAATTAACCACATCTGTAACCACAACCTCTCCTCTAATGACAGTACAGACTTTCTCTTCCCTTTCCACTTATGTATGTTGTAGGTTTAGTATGAAAACCCAGCAACTAATGACTTCTCTTTTCTCATCACGGTTGAGAGGGAACACAGAGGAAGGCTCAGAATAATGGGAAAAAGTGTTACTGTTGAGTTTCACTGCCTTTGAAATGCTCTTCCCTCATGTTTGTCTCTATCTGAGCAAAACCCTTGAATGCATTAGATTTTTTTTTTCTAGATTGGATATCAAAAAGCAGTGGTCTCATCCAATAGAGATGCATGGTCACTGTTTTGAGGGAAGTGGAATGTGTATCCTGGGCTGAGGTAGAATAGCAGGAACTACCCAGTTCTGTATTAGTTTGTCTGAGGTTTGTGGGGTTCTCTCCTCATAAAAATCCCAAACAAGTACAATATAATAGGAAAGCAGTCAAGTCATAAAGTGGTATAATTTACATAATTGAATCATAATTGCAACATTTTTGTCAAATGGAGATGGTGAATTAAAACAGTTGTGCTGGCAACTTGCCAGGCTAAGAGATTAATTTCTGTTACTTGGAAACTTTCACCAACTCTTTTTCTCTTCATATTTTTTGTAGTACTGAGCTAAAAGCACAAGTTTTATTTTGAGCTGTCTAGTATGTGAGAGTTCCTTTAAGAGCAGATGATAATTAGTAGGTAGTTTCTGGGCATTGGCCTTTTCAATAATATCTTGATGGAGCTGTTTCATGAAGCATCACCAGGACAGGATGGAGAAGGAAGAAAACTATCAGAAGAACCACTAAATTGGGAAGTATTTGCAAGGAAATACTAGGTGCTACTGTAGGCAGCACAAGTAGTGGCTTGAGTTAATTTGTTCCTCTTTAAAGGGAAACACCTTGCTGATATCTTTGCACTGTCAGTGGGGAGAAGCTTGGGTTTAAGGTGTGAGAAGACTTCTAGACTTCTGACAAGTTTTCTTCACCTTAGGCTTTTAAAGTATATTCTTTAATACACAGAACCCCCTCCTTGATTTTTTTTCCTTTTAATAAATCAGACCACTGGAGGGAGAATGTTCTTCTGGACCCCAGAGTAATTTCATGTGTTTTGCAGCTGATCCAAAAGGAAATACAAGGCAGTCCAAGTTCTGGGGCAGAAATAAGAAAGAAAGCAGTAAATATTTTGCAAAATATGTTAAAAAAAACTTTAAATATAAAAAGAACAAGTTTTCTACATGTTTTTCTTCACTCCTTCATAGTGAATATTGTTCTGCTGATCAGCTTGTCACAAGAAAGGCTTGTGTCACAAACCTGAAGGGCAGTGATGCAGGTAGAATGTATCTTTTCATTTGTATTTTATTTTTTGTTTCAATTTCATTACAGGGAAAGATGTTTTTGAAGCGTTCTATAAAAAAGACTTGGCCAAAAGACTGCTGGTTGGAAAAAGTGCGTCAGTAGATGCTGAGAAGTCCATGTTGTCAAAACTTAAACATGGTAGGTTTCTTCAGATGTGCTAAATTTGCATTACTTTCTGGCATGCAAATTGGAATGCCTATTTTCTCATGCTCTTAAGAAGTAACAAGCCAGATTTTAAGTAATAGCTGGATAGCTCTTACTTAAATACTTAGATATCTATATTAGAGCTTTCATTGTGCTCAACAAGAATGTTTGGGCTGACCTCTTAGATATGAGACTGGTACATTTCATGTACCTGCAGAGGAGCAAAATCCTGAAAACATGTACCTATTTGTGGGTGCTCTGTAACCTGGCAAATGTGGCTCAGCTGTCTCAGGTTAAATGTTTATCACTTGTTCTGTGCTTTTTTGTAATTGTGGGATCTTTTTTTGTGTGTGACAGAATGTGGTGCTGCTTTTACCAGCAAACTGGAGGGCATGTTCAAGGACATGGAACTGTCCAAAGATGTCATGGTACAGTTTAAGCAGGTACATCTAGCTTTTGTTTGTGTACTAAATTTTCAACAGTCATGGGGAAGCAATTAATGGTGTTATACCTTGGATTAAGCTAAAATTAAACCAAACAACTTTTGAGCAGGTCGTAGTCATAATAATAGTAATGATGACCAGGATGTAATGTAATAATATTTACAGTTCTGTTTATAGAATGGAATTTATTTACTGTATACAGTAATTTTACAGTTTTGATTCCTTTTTAAGTAAATTACAGTCTAAATACCACGTGGTAATTTAGGTGACTGTCATCCTGGAAAGTCTGTATCCCTTCATTCTGTAAACTGTTACCGCTCTGATGAATTCTTCGTGAATGGCCCACAGTGGAGAAACTCCCTGATGGTTGCTAAGTGTACAGAAACTGTGCATATATCAGCCCCAGAGCTTCCAACCTGTTGGTGACTGAAGGAATGCTTGCAGGGAATACTGTACATGCTCATTGTGTTGTTGCATTTCTCCCTGGGTACTTGCTTTGGGGCCTTACTGAAGTCAGGATGCTGTGTCAGAGATCTGACCAAGGACAACACCTATAAAAAAATACTGTAGTGACTCTTCTGTCCCAGATTTTGCAGTCTGGCTTGTCTGGTGCTCCGCTCCAATTATATGAAAAAATTTAGTCTAACAGATGTAGAAGTGCAAGGGGATCCTTTTGATCTTATATTCCTTGTCATGGCTTCTGATCAAAAGCTTTTCTTTTGTTTTATTTGCATGTGATTAAAGATTCTTTGACCTTAGTACCCTGTATAGACGGGTCTAGGATATTTCAAGGCATGTTGATCTTTTCTTTGTACTCCCAAAAGCCTGCTGTGTTTTGAAATTGGAGAAGGGGTCATTAGATAGTTATCCAAAATCCTGGTAGAGCATGTCTAACCAAGGATGTGGCCTGTAGAAATTTTTCATTGTTATACTAACCTTAAATTTCTGATTTAACTATATACATTTTCTGATTTAGTATGCAGACAGTATACTTGAATGATTTTTCTCTCTTGTGTTTTAGTATATGCAGAACCAAAGTGACCCAGGAAATATAGACCTGACAGTAAATATATTAACTATGGGATATTGGCCAACTTATACACCTATGGAAGTCCACTTAAATTCAGAGGTTGGTGTTTGAATTCTTCTTCTAAATGCACTGTATAGAATGAAATCATTATCACAGGGTGAATTAATGTCCTTCATTTAACGTTCTTCTGATAGATATTTAAGGGGTTTATGTAATTTTAAAGATGCCAGAATTGGAAAAAAAAATGTAGTGGATAAAATCCAATTTTTTCAGATTATTATTTCATTCAGTGTGGGTTTTTTTACTTGTATAATAATAATAACAATTGGAATAAAATTGCATCACTTTGCATTGCAGACAAGCCTAAAAAGTTGACAGTTGATCAGTTCACCTTTAGTCAATCTTTAACTACATTGGTTAGGCACTTTAAACTAGCCAGTAGTTATGTTACTGCACATTCCTTATTTTTTGCAGGATTCTTCCTCTATTCCCTGCAATGTGTCACACAAAACCAGACCCTGCATTTAAACAGTATTTGCATGAAAAATTATTGTTTCCAAGTTGAGAGATTTTTTGCAAAGCTCCTGCCAGTAGTGATTTAGGTTGAGGTGTGTATTCGGAGTCTCTATTTGCTACAATACCTTGCTTGATCTAAGGTGTGGGAAGCACTTCAGAGGCCAGAGGGGGTAATGGGGTTACCACTCAGTTTGGAAGATGCAGAAGCTCTTGTGCTCTTGCTCCTGAGGCATCTTTTCCTCTGTGGCAGACTACTTCTGAAGGATCCAGCCTGAGCAATACGCCATGAAAATGGAGGGGTAGAACCCCTTACTTGGAAGGAAGAAGGCATAAAGTAGTGGAATTGGACTGGAGTTCCATTCCATCCACAAACTACAGGAAGAACTTAAGAGCAGATGGTACTAGGCAGTGTAAAGGTGTGAGATACATGCTATTTGTCCCATGACTTCTTGGTCAGATTCAAAGTCCAGGGCAAAAGTAGAATCTATTTTTGCGGTTTAAAACTCTTTACAGGGGGGTTATTTTACTGTTATTTAAAACAAAACAAGCAAGTTAAAAACAAGCAAGTTAAAATTTAGTTATTTTTGAATTGAGGCTTTCTTTTGTGCGTAATAGTACCAGTGTACTTGGGAGCAGAATTTTGCTGTTGTTACTAAATTTTTCCCACAAAAAGACCTATTATGAAACATGGTTGAGGAAATAAAGAAATTACATGTGTGAAATCATTCAGTATCACTGCACTGGTACAATGCAAATGTTTTCCTCTCTTTTCTTTACAGATGATAAAGCTTCAAGAAGTATTTAAAACCTTTTACCTGGGAAAACACAGTGGTCGGAAACTTCAGTGGCAGACCACTTTAGGGCATGCTGTCCTAAAAGCAGAATTTAAGGAAGTAAGTTTGCTTGTTTAATGCTTTGCCTGTTGGGATAAAATGTAAGTTAATTACTTAGAATCTAATAATGTATTTTATTTTTTAATGGTAGTAAGATTTCTGTGGAGGAACAATCACAATTCAATACTGTTATTTTGTACAGAAAGTAGGCTTTTTATAATTAAATTTATATATTACCTTGCTAACAAGACAACAATGTGATACCTTTTGGTAATACTCATTTCATAGGAATTGTTGCTCATTCAAATAAATTAAGTTGTAGTAAAGCAAGAAATTAAAGCAAGAAAAAGAACACAGCATTTTTTAATCTGGAATTGTTTTAGTTGTAGAAATCCTGGTGATGCTTTTAGTATGCTTTACATACAAAAAGAGACTGAAGGGTGTTAGTCATGTGATGGCTGTGGTTGAAATTTAAATGCTTGCTGAATTATTTTGGTATTAAATAACTGCACTGCTTGTTTATGTGGTTTTGTTTTGTCTCATGCAGTATCTTGCCTTGTAATAGTGCAGCTTCAGTGAGCCACAGCAAAGACAAAAAAACCCTTGAATCCTTCTATGAACTCATTCTGAATATTAACTTAATTACGGAGAAATTCACTATTGATGGCAGCAACACCAAAATTTCATGTCTTGTAATTAAAATGAAGTAAAGGATGTGAAGTATGTACCAGGCCATTCTAATGAGCGTCTGCTGTGTACTGTATTGTTACTGTTAGAGGAGCAAAAAAAGAGGTTTTAAAAATATCCTGTTTCCTCGATATTACATTCAGGCAGATTCCTCTGTGTGCCAGGCATTCTAAATTTCTTCTAGAAACAGAAAAATTAATGGGTACTTTCTGTAACTGTCAAATGTAAGGGGTACAATAGAAGATTCTCTGAATATTGCTATTATTTCTTATTTCTGTTTTAGGGGAAGAAGGAGTTTCAAGTGTCGCTCTTTCAGACATTAGTATTGCTTATGTTTAATGAAGGAGATGAATTCAGTTTTGAAGAAATAAAAATGGCTACTGGTGTAGGTAGGAACAATACTTTCTGATTTTTAAATTTATTCATCAAGTGATTGTCAATTATGATTTGGGATGTAAAAGCCTAATTATTAGAAATTTGTCATGATCATTAGGACAAACTGTGTGCACCAATAGCATACACACACCAAAAGAGATGAGAAAAACACACTGCAGCTATTTTTTAGTGTATTTTCTTAGTGTGTAAAATGGATGCTTCACAAAATTATTAGTGAGAGATGTATGGCATGTGGTACTACTAACTGCCTATTAGATTTACAAAATGTATCACTGCAATTCTTAAAATTTAAGTGGCGATAAAGACTGTCGTGTGTACAGATTATTTTTGCTCCCTTTCAGTTTCATATACTATATTTTGAAAATGATCTCTTGTAGAATGCTATCATTTGGGGGTTATTCAAGAGAGTATTTTCAATTGAACTGAGAGCTCAGCTGCCTGTTGCCCATTACTGTTGCGGGGTGCCCCCTTCACAGCAGGTCTGATTTGTTCAGAGCAGCAGTGTGGACTGGGTGTGTTCTCTGTAGCTGTCTGCCTCTGCACTTGAACCTGAAGGACAAAGAAAACTGAGGAAGAGTACAGCTTTCTTTTTAGCCATCTGCAGTATCTGTCTGCTGTGTTTTTATGTTCTTGGGTGGGTTTTTTTCCAAATTTTTACACTTTATTGAAATAGTTACGGCTGTAACACTGTCATCTCTTTGCTCTCTGGAAATTCTGCATCAATCAGCAGCTTATACCCAGTAGTCCTTCACATGTTGAGACTTAAGATCAGCCCAGTACAGCAGCATCTGGAACAGTATTTGAGCCCATACAAGTACTAAAATATTGTAATATATTTACTAAAATTCTGTAAAAAGGGGATACCAAGGATCCTTGTGGTTCAGAATGATGTATTGCAGAAGGAAGTACAGCCTGGGTGCTCCAGTGTGTCTCAGTGCTTCAAGTTGCTTAGTCATCCTCTCCATTAATGGTCAGGGAGCTGAAGAAAATCCATGCCAGTGATAATAATCATCAGGATAGGCTGGAGAGGCTCATTAGGCTGGAGTACAATGTTTACAGAAAAAACACAGGTTCATCCAGATCCTGCTTTCTCCCTTGGAGCTTGCATTCTGGCTGCCTGACAGCAACAGATAAAATCTGCTGCATGTGAATCCATTCCATTATAGCACAAAATCAGGAATTCAATGGACTGTTTTTAAGACAGCTGGCTGGAATTGATAGCTGGGAGATACCTATATGTCATTGCACAGAGCGCCATATCTCTATTTCTCTCCCCTATGGAGAAGCAGTATAGAAGTTTAGGTAATAAGGACAGTTCATGGTCCACAGGGTTCCTGTGGGGCCAGAATAAATGGCACAGAATCACAGAAGAGCTGGGATTGTAAGGGATCCTTAAGATCATCGAGTTCCAGCCGCCCCTGCCATGGGCAGAGACACCTTCCATTAAACCAGGTTGGTAAGAGCTCCATCCAGCCTGGCCTTGAACACTTCCAGGGATAGGGCATCCACAGCTTTTCTGGGTAACCTGTTCTAGTGCCTCACCACCCTCACAATAAAGAATTTCTTTCTAATATCTAATCTATTCTGTTTCAATTTGAAGCCATTCCCCCTTGACATGTCACTACGTGGTCTTGTAAAAAGTCCCTCTCCATTTTTCTTGTAGGGATTAACAGGCCATGGTTGGAACCTGTGTTTTCCAGTCACTGTTACAATAAATTACCATCAGTCTCTTTAATGAGATTATCCCTGGTACATTAGGACAGTGAGAAAATGCATAAACTGTTACTCAGAGAAAGAAGGATCACCTTCTCTCTGCTAATTGTGCTGGTTTGAGATGTGTTGTCCAAATACACTCCGTGCTTTTACCTGCCTTATTATCAAGGAAACTTCTAGGAGCTGTAGTTTTTACTTCAGGGATTGATGGGTAATTGCAGATTCCTTCCCTTTGGCATACTGTAACCTTTGACTTCACATGCAAAGCTCCAAAGTGTTTTAATGGCATCCTTGTGTTTGGACAAAAACACAACTCAACAATCTGAATTTACTGAAGTTGAAACACATAAAATGTCTCAAGAGTCATAAATGCCTGTTTATCCCATGTAGTTTAAAGGGGTTTTTTTAGAAATCATAGAACAGTTGGAAGTTTAAAAAAAGGAAAAGGTTGTTCTGTGTGAAAGCTTAAGTACTTTAAAAATAGCGATCGTGTTAATCTTTTACTCAGCTGTACTTCAGCACTAGATTGCAAAACCTTTCTTTCAGTTTTTAGACTAAAACTCTGTTCAGGAGATCCAACACATTTAGTGATAATTTTATACTGTGAATAAAGTATTCTAGAGACTGCAGAGGCTGTTTCAATGCAAAACCTTGATACAAGACTTTGCAACATAATTATTAGAATGTTTAAGACTTCATTTTATCGTCTTGTCTAAATGCTTTTAGCCTTGAATATTAACTAGATAAAATTTTCCTCACACACTTGTGTCTACTACTTTCCTATTTGGGGGGGAAGTTTGACTGTAACAGCTGTCAGCTCTACCCTCCCACAAAACATCTTGTCAATTTAGACTTCTGGGTTTTTATTCTATTAGATATTTTCTGCTGTGTGATAAAAACACTGATGAAATCTTAGAACGGGAAGCTTGTCATCCACTGACTTTTTCTTTTCGGAAGTCCTGTTACTACCAGACAAGCAATAAAATCAGCAATAATTTAGAGCAGTACATAAAGCAATAAAATTAGGTTGTGTTAATGTGAAATCTTTTCTGAAACTATTTTGGATGGAAAACTCACTGAGACGAGCTTAAGTCTGTCTTTCTGAGATACATAATCCTGTGCATGCTCTCAGCATTTAAACTCTGAAAGAGGAGACCAAGTTTGAAGGCTGTGAGCTACTTCCTAATTGGAACTTAGTTGGAATAAAGTATTAACCTAAAAACACTTGCTTTTCAATTTTACTTCTAGATTAATCACATAAAACTCATCATATTAATGTTTTATTGTGCTTTCTCCCATATTTGAACTCCTTCACAGAGGACAGTGAATTAAGAAGAACCTTGCAGTCTTTAGCTTGTGGAAAAGCACGAGTATTGATTAAAAATCCAAAGGGCAAGGATGTAGAAGATGGAGACAAATTCATCTTTAATGGTGATTTCAAGCATAAATTGTTTAGAATAAAAATCAACCAGATTCAAATGAAAGAAACAGTACGTACTTTTTGCATTCATTCAGTTTATGTATTGACTGTTTACATATGCCATATGAAAAGACATAATCTCTTATTTTTTTTGCATAAAGAAAGGATTATTTAATTTTAAAGGATATTTAATTTTTAGTGTAGTATAGATGACTCAGAGAGGCAATAAAGACTTCAAAATCATTGAAATTGAAAACAACTTTGGTTGCTTCCTGTGCTTGCAAATTTAAATGCCGATGTATTAAACTAAAAGGATCTTGTAGATATTTCTACATCTACAAGTTTAGATGTTTCTGTGGTATTGCTGAAGTGTTAGGTACTATATTGAACTCATGAATCAAATGTCACCATGTCACTTCTATATTTAGCAGGTAAGAGGGCTGTAAAAGTCAGGGTTGTCCCTGATTCTGTAGTGGCTATCTTCCTTGTCTCTGAATCCCCATTATTGACACAAGGTGACATATTTTAATTAACATTATCTTGTTTCTTTTTTTTTGCCTTTGCATATTAAAATACTTAAAAGTCAGACTGGAGTTTGACACAAAACACTGCTTTCTTTGGGCTGTCAAACTGTTACGTGTTCTCTCAAGAATCTGAAGGGAGTTTTTAAGATTTAGTTTAATTTATCAAATAATGTAAAATAAGATGTTTTTTCCTTTATATTACCCTTAATTTTCTCTTTTACTTGTTTTAGAAGTACACTTCAGAATCACTTAGCTCTTAGCATGCAGTAACACATGCATCTGTCTCAAGGATGAATAAGAATGCATGAGTTTAATTTTATTGAAAAGGTTAACAATAGAGATATAATTAATTAAAAATAGCAACAGAAGATGATGTGATTTGTGGTGTTGTATTGTTCTTTAGGTCGAGGAACAAGTCAGCACAACTGAAAGAGTATTTCAGGACAGGCAATATCAGATTGATGCTGCTATTGTACGAATAATGAAGATGAGAAAGACTCTTGGTCACAATCTTCTTGTTTCTGAATTGTATAATCAACTGAAATTTCCTGTAAAGGTAACTTATGTTTTTGTTTGTCAAACCATCCTGTGTTTATCTGAACATATGTAATATATTTTTCTATTCAGCTTGTCCATAAGAGCAAGAAATGTGAAATATCATAGAATCAAACCCAAAGATTAAGGTATTGTGTGAACAGAAATAAGCCAGAGTATCAGTAATACATTAATTATATACTGTGGTGCATTTCTTATGTAGTTTTTAGCAGTATTATTTTTTAAAATATGTTTGCCTTTATATCACTAACAGTTATACTAATCTCATCTTTTCTTGTAGCCTGGAGACTTGAAAAAGAGAATTGAATCTCTCATTGACCGAGACTATATGGAGAGAGACAAAGACAACCCCAATCAGTACCACTATGTCGCATAAAGGAGAAGAAATACTTTTATTTTAAAATTTAAAACCCAAAAAATAAAAACCAAAATCATCCACATATATCTTCAGGACACCAAATACCTATGCTGTTCCAGACTTTCCTTTTAGCAGATTTCAGGTTGATGTATATTATTCAACCAGCTGCATGCACTGCTGTGGAAAAGAAGCAAAATGACATGTTAATTGATCACTTTTGTCAAGACTTCTTACTAATTTTAAATGTCCTGGGGTTTTTTCCCCTTTAGTTAATCTTCTGTTCTCTTGGATTCTTCAATATTTAGTTTTACAGTTTTGTTTAACAGTGTCATTTACGTTGGATGGAAAGGTAAAATCACCTGTGTGAGAAACACTTCCGTGATGGATGCAAGTCTGGTTTCTTCATTTAGGTGTTCCTAACTGCATCCATAAAGTCCCTATATGCTGCATTCTTTAGCTACAGTGACAACTTGGTAACTTTTTAAAAACTCTTCATTGATGAACTTGTATGTACAAGCAGTGTTGTTGAAATAGACTGAAGCTTTGAAGTTTTGCACCATGAAAACCCTTAAACTTGTGTTTAGTTAATTTTCTTTCAAGTTACTACAAACTTCAGTCTGGTTTGGACAAATCAGGTTTTGAAGTGAGATCCTTGAAGTGCCAAGAGGACAACTGCATTCATGTGTGTACTGGGCTGTTGGATTATTTAGCTAAAATATGGATTGTTCTATTATTACTATTACTGCTAGCTTGGGTGGCAAGGATTATATCTGAGTCAAAGAGGCCCTACCTCATTTTAGGGCAGCAGGTGTATTTCACTGTTTCTATAATTGCCGTAACATTTAGTTCTGCCTTGAAAATAACATCCAGGGAACCTACTGTCCAGCGTGCTCCACTTTAAGAAAACAAAACCTTTTTTAAAAAAATACTTTTATGGTCTCAATATTGGGAAAGCATAGCTTTTTGTCTTGAAAGACTAAGGATTTTGTGATTACTTTGTTACATATTGTACATATGTAAGTTGAATTAAAGAGTGAAAGACACTGTAGATCCGTTAGATAATTGTAACTATAAGGAAGACACATTTTCTGGTAATACTTGCAAGACTGTTTGTTTTCCTGATTTGTCTACTGGTATGTTTCATTCTGAAAAAGAGCTACCAAAGGAGTTTTGATCACTACATAAATGAGAATTTAACTGAGCAATATTTTCTTGAGAGATACCTTATTAAGTTTATGTAATATGGGATTTGTGCATCAATTAAAAAGCCACCACCTCTTCTTAAAGTAAACAATGCTATGAGTTGACATCTTGTGGAACTATATATTAAAAGTCCTTATTCTGTCATCTGGTGTCATTAATTGTATTGCATTCTGAATTATTTTTGTTCCCTTTGTGTTTAGAAACTAAACACATTTAGTTTATTGTATTTAAAGCATATTTAATATAATTTAATGTAGACTTATTTTAATATTTGAATCTTCAGTTAATGCAAATAAAATCTTTGATGCATATTAAGTATTAATTTCTTAGCCTTTGTGAGAATGTGGCACTTCAGTTTATTTGTGTGGTTGGTTCTTTAGTATTAGTTATACCATTCACTTTGTAGTTCACTTTTTATGTGTATGGAAACCAATGAGATCCATCTTACCGGACTTCTAAAAAAAAAAAAAAAAGGAATTATGTGCCTTACAGAAATGAAATGGTCAGAGAGAGGCTTTATCCACACTGAAAGCTGGCAGTAATATGCAGTAGCTGATAGGAAGCAGTGAGAACGTTCTGCCTGCCTCTTCTGAACTCAAATGTCTGGTTCAGTGGTTTTAAACAATAGCTTAAAGCAGTGGTGTTACCCTGAAGATGACTGAAATGGTTCTGCCTCAAGAAGCAGTATTAATAGATTAAAAGTGCTGAGATGTGCAGTTTTTTTTAACTGCCACCGACTAAGAACTCTTTAGCCAAGTTACCCTGGTCTAGCAATTAAAAATTAGTTGTTTACAGCAGTGGAAGTTATGAAGCCTGTCTTTCTGTGCTGTATGCCCTTGGTCCCTGACTGTATCATCCCCTGCAAAGAACCTCAAACAGCAGCACTCAAAGGGGTTCTCCTTGGTTCTGCCTTTCTGCTTGTGGGAGTGGGGTTATGTCCTTCATCCAGCTGCTGATCTCTTACCTCCCCCTTGCCCCCCTGAACCTATAGAGAGTGTAATGATCCCTGAAGACTTTTACTCTTCCAGATTGGTCTGCACGTGGCTTCACAGGTTCAAAAGCTGTGGGAGAGACTGACAGGCCAGGTAATTGTGACGCTTCTTCTCGGGTCTCCATTTTTTATTTGATTTCTTCAAATTTTTCTCACTGGAATTTTTTATGTGCTGAACCAAAAAGGTAAGCAGTTACTTTATGAATCGGTATGCAAATCACTTCTCAATAGCAAAATGGCTGCTTTTTGGTAGCTGGTGATAGAATCTGGCTGAGCAGCCAGCCTCAATCAGTTCACTCTATGGGGTCACATTGTCCCCTGAGTGTACCTGTACCTGCAGGGCAGAGGTTGTTAAAAATTTCTTCCAGGAAGATCACCCAGTGTTGAAGATGTTGGGCAGTAGCAAAGGAGCAGATATCCAGTGTAGAGCATGTATGTTCAGGTATGTTTGGGAAACCTGGATCTTGGCATTTCAGTGTCCTTAGAACAAACTGTGTAGCAGCTTCTGTGGAGTGACAAAAATAGCAGCAGGAGCCTGGATAGAGATGGGGGCTCTAACTTACCCAAATGTACATTATATGCATTTAAAAAGCAGTTTTCCTAAATGTGACAGACTGTTATGTAGTCCAACCTTTCCTGAGGGGAAGTGAGTGTGAGAATGTAGGCTGGGGGCTGAATTAAAGGTGCTTCCCAAACATGGCAATTACAGCTCTCCTTATCAGCCAACACTCTCCTTCCTGCCCTCTCTTTAGATCTTTTTTTCTTAGTTCTGTATTTTAACTTCCCTGGCTTCCTTTATCTGAACCTGGGTTTATCATTTAACTCCCTTTGTCTGCTGCAGCTTCTTTCATCCTCTTTGTGCTATACATCTTTGGAAAAAAAAAACGAACACACCTTTCAGAGAGTTTCAGTGTATCAATTTATGGTTCAGTTTATTACACAGATCTACCTATTCACTGCTCCAGGTAGGGGCCAGAGCAGCTGGAAAGATGCCTGGTGGAAAAGGACCCGGGAGTGCTAGTTGAGAGTGGAGCCAGAGTGTGCCCAGGTGGCAGAGAAGGCCAAGGGCATCCTGGCCTGTATCAGCAATAGTGTGGCCAGCAGGACCCCGGCAGTGATTGTCCCCCTATACTCAGCACTGGTGAGGCCATGCCTCAAATCCTGTGTTCAGTTTTGGGCCTCTCACTGCAAGAAAGAGGTCCTGGAAAGTGTCTAGAGAAGAGCAACGGAGCAACGGTCTGGAGCACAAATCCTATGAGGAATGGCTGAGGGAGCTGGGGTTGTTAAGGCTGGAGAAAAGAAGGCTCAGGCCTTGCAGCTCTCTAGAATTGTCTGAAAGGAGGCTGTAGCCAGATGGGGATTGGTCTCATCTCCCAGGTAACATGTGACAGGGTGAAAGGAAAAGACCTCAAGTTGTGCCAGGGGAGGTTTAGATTGGATATTAGGAAAAATTTCTTTACTTGAAAAGGTTGTCAATCACTGGAACAGGCTGTCCAGGAAAGTGATGAAGTCACTATCCCTGGAGGTATTTAAAAGACCTGTAGATGTGGTGCTTAGGGACATAGTTTAGTGGCAGACTTGGCAGTGTTGGGTTACCAGCGAGACTCAGTGACATTTGAGGTCTTTTCCAACCTCAATGGTTCCATTCTATTTTATTATCTAGGTTTATTATCTTTGGCAGGTATGTTTGGGAGAGTGGACTCTGTACCATAAACTTGGTTAGCTACTCCTACTTCAGAAAGGAAGTAACCATGTGAAGTCAGGTAATACTCAGGAAAAGGCTAAGGGAAAATAGTCATGTTTTGTGGAAATTCTTTCCTGGTAAAAATTCCTAGCCTGTATTGTCTCCCTTGACCTCACAGGACAGCTTTTATTGTAGTAATAGCTCCTACATCTCCTGTGTGTTTCCCATGAGCAGCCTATTCTGCATCCATGGCTCTGAAGAAAGGCCAGGGAGTTCACCATGGTTCATATCTGGGACTGTGGGCATGTTGGTTGGCCAGCAGCTCTGTCCAACAAAACCAGCCCCTGCTGGGTACGGACTACATTTCATTTCCCTCAGTGACAACACTAATTTGGACCTCCAGGATGTGTATAGAGCAGCTTTTACAGAAGCTGTAACTTTATGTTTGTTTATGTCTTACCCTGCTATCAGGTTTGATTGATGTCAGCCAACATGTTACCAAGCAGTGGGGCTGAGGGCCAGCACGGTTGTGCAACACTTGTTGCATTTGTCTAACAAACACCCTGGTAATACTTGTACTGAAAGGACGTGGAAATTGGTATTGTGCCATCTCTGCACCATTATTAAAGGCCTAGTGAGCTAATGATCCACAGCATGGAAGGTCAACATCATTCTCAGCTGATAACCTTATGTTCTTTATTTACCAGATTTTACCAGATTATTGTTGCTTTATGCAGTTTATATATTGATCTTTTTTTTGGTAATAACCTAAGCATCTGTCACTTTTCCATTCATAGACGCCTACTGATTTTCCAGCAGGAAGGCAGAATACTGCCCACCAAGTTTAAACCCCACCTTGGGCCTCCCTCTTCATTTTGTTTTGTGGCAGACTTTGTGTTTCACAGACCTTCCTCCACTCCCAGTGCAGGTTCCAAAAACAGTGATCCAAAATGAGAACCCATGTCCCACCTCCATTACCCTCAACTCCTCTGCAGATGACTCACTCAAGCACTTGACCAGAGCTGCTCGTATGTGTCCTTTTCCAAGCTGACTAACTTCTGCTTCTGGCAATGCATGGCAAGAATAGAGATTGCTACAAGTGTTGCACGGAAAACCAAACAAATAAAATAATACATTACTGTCTCTAAAAATGCACAAATAAAAATGCAGCATTAAAAAAGAAATGCTTGTTTATAGTAATAGCATTGAAAATGAAAGGTAGATCCCCAGGCCACTCTAAGGAGCAACTAAACTTATCCAGGATGTTTTGGGAAAAGAGGAAGCATGAGTGAAATGAGGCAAACAGCAAGGAAAGGTCAAGTTCACACTAGCTGAACTTGACTTTAGCAGCTGGGAGTAGCTAAATTGCATTTCAAATGGGTTCAAAGTAAAAATGTATGAAGGCAGCTCGGGAGCAGAAATGATTCTGCCTCAGAGACAATTAATTTGGAGCAGCCTATAGTGAGGAGAGAATATGGCAGTCATTGTGAGAAAGCAGAGGCACACTGCTATTGGCACACCTTCCAATAGTACTAGAAAAACGATTTCAGGAGCAAAATACATACTTCCGAGGTTTCAGATGAAGTAACCATACCCCTAACAGTGCAGATAAGAGAGAGCATTGAATTACAAAGTGATCAGATGACTTGGGCTTCCCCTATGTACTACATCTCAGCATGTTTACAAACGTCACCTTTTTTCTGGTTTTCTCAAAAAAGAGGGATTCCTTAAAAGACATGAGACATCTGAAACTATGTGAACTTCCAATTTTTACCCACGCAAACACTCGTCATGAGCAGTCCTTGTTTTGTTTTGGAACACACGTGACTCATATGTGTACCTGGGTATATACAGATTGAACACATCAGAAATAACAGACCATCAACTTCCGATGTTTTTATACATCTGGGACTGAATCAATTCTGTGCGAAACGACTGTACTCACCTTAGACTACGACAGATTCAGTGGCGTGAAGCATATTCCGGAGGCTCACCAACGCAATGCCCCGTCCCGCCTCACCGCCCGCTCCCCAGAGCCCCCACAGCGCCCCCGGCACGCGCTCTCGCGAGATCCGCCCCTCGCCCGCGGCGCGCGGCACCCGCAGCGCCGGCCCGCCTCACGTGACGGGCGGGCGGGCCCTGTGACGTCAGCGGTCACATGATCGGCCGGGGCCGTCGCCAGAGCGCCCCGAGCGCGGAGCCGCCGCCGCCGCCGCCCCCCGCCCGTGCCCGCCCTCGGCCTGTGCCAGCTCCCGCCGAGCCCCATCCCTGCACCTCGACATGGCCCGGGGGCTGCTGGCGGCGGCCGCCCTGCTCGGTAAGGGGGAGGGACGCGGGCGGCCTGTGCGCTCGGCGGGGTGGCGGCGGGGCGGGGGGTGGTCGCCGCGGCCTGAGGCGGCCCCGGGGCCGGCGGCGCTGGACGCGGCACCTGTAACTGGAGACCCACCCGCCCGCTCGCTCCCGCCCGCTCGCTCCCGTCTGCTGTCGGCGTTCCGGGGTGCTGACTAACCCGCGGGGTCCTGGGGCTTTTGGGGGAGCCATCCCGCCCCGTCCCCGCGCCGGGCCCCTGTGACGCCGGGAGCCTCTGAGGGCCGCCCGAGGTACGAGGGCAGTGATGGCCGGGAGGCGGCGGCTGCCGAGCTCGGCGGGCTGAACTGCGTAGTGCCTGGGGACGCGGGTCTGAGCACCTGCGTTGGATGTAGGGACAGCGCTCCGGGAAGAACCTGGAAACACGCCTGGAACACGAGGCGTGGAGACGCGGGAGCTACTGATGTCATTGCTAGGAAGCAGCTCATTTCTATAGGGCATGTAATGCTGCCTTGCTTAATGGCTTTCTTCCTGCCGTATCTTGAGTAAAATATGAAACGTGTCTGGAATAGAGAAATTTCAGTGCGTTGATGAGAAGGTTTATTAGGACAGCAAGGCTGTTTTACGAGGAAGTGTGTCTTGCTTGTTTACTGATAACTACCTTGCTTTTGGTTTCTTGTCTTGAAAGCCACATCACACGACGCTATCAGGTTTCTGAGATGTGACTTTGGCAGTAAAGGAAACTTGTTCAGCAGCTGGCCAAAATATTTCCCAAATAGCAGTTGAGAATGCTTATCTGCCATCATTTCTGAGATATGGCAGTCTTTGCGACTCTTCTAACGTCTCTGGTAGTAAATATCGTTATCACTATTGACCGTGCTTCGGTTTCACTGAGCCGAAAAGATGCCGCTCGCAAAGGGCACTGAGCAGTTCAGATATCCAGCCCTCGTGAGCCCGTGTAGCAAGCACAGTGACTTACAGTGCTCCTTGACTTGCTTTTTAGGGCTGGCAGCGGAAATGTTGTTAAACTGGTATTAGAGTGGGAATTATTTGTATAGTTTGTTTATTATAGCTGTGGCTTAAATGAAGAATTGCTTCTAAATAAGTTTTTGTGGTTTTTAGGTGATACCATTTTCTGCCACTGTAGTAGTCTTCCTCTGTTTAATTAGCAGTTACAAACATCATTAGGTGCATTATCTTTGTCACTTTCTGGCATATAAAATACGTTAGGTTTCTGCAGCTGAGGCAACAGAATAGTTTATTTTACCACAGAGTAACTCTTTACTGATAGTTGGGGCTTTGTACCAGTGTCTAGTAGCTTAGTAGCTGGGTGTTCCCGCATAACTTTATACTACAATCTTGGGGGAAGGTTTTGTGGTGCAGAGACCCCCTTCTTGCCAGAGTGTGGGGCTTGGGTTGTAGGTGAGGGGAGAAGAATAAGAGATAATGATAATACATGAGCTGAAGTCTTCAGGTATTTTAGCTCATTTGCAACCTTTTAGTCATCTGAGGGAACACTGATTAGGAGAAGGTAATGATCACAGGAGGCTGAAAGATTAGCATGGGTGGGGCTGATGTGAAAACTTGGTGATGCCTTGACTTTGGGAGAATAGATTTTTTTTCCATCTGAACACCTCACTTACTGTTTCAGTTTTCTATTCACATTGGGCAGCAAGCACTAAGCTAAATGTTTCATGTGTCAGCATTGAGCTTTTTGTGATGAATTTCCTCACTAATATCAAACATACATATGGAATTAAGAAAGCATTTAGATAGTATAGTGGTAGATGCAGGAAAGGGGGCTATGGGAAATGGAAGCACCTCCCCTAAACTTAACTGCTGGTTGTTGGAATACTGAGTAAGATGGTGCTTGTCTGTTGTTGAGCACGATGAGTCAGTTGGGTTGCGTGCCAAACCCAACAGAGCTGCTCGTGCTCTCTGAGATCTAGAGCACCCATAGATTTTTTTTTCTTTACTGAAACACAGACACATCTGAGAACACTTTTCTGAAAATTTAAGATTAGAATTAGACATGGATTCAGTTAGTGAGTAAATAATGAAGTGTTTGAGATTTGCGGAAAGAAAAATTAGTTTTTCAAGGTAGCATGATGTCATTTCAGAGTTAATGACACATAATCCACGTGTTTCTATTGCACAACTCTAGTCCAAAGAGGAATTTCAAACCTTGCTACCAATGTAGAGATAGTCGAGAGAAACTTGATAATGAATTCCAGCCAGTGAGCAATTTGGTGGTGAATTGTTTGTCGCGGGTTTGGCATTATCAGCTGTTTGGAACTGAAACCAGTATAACTTGGTTTTCACAAAATCTAACTGCTTTAATGTTGAGCAACTTTCGAAACATTGTTTTACCAAATGCTGCCCTTGACATAGTGTTTGCTTGATAGCTGCTTGAAGTGTATTGACACAGTCTCTAAGGATCTGAGTTAGTGTGACAATCATCATATGATAGGTTACTTGGCTTTGACTTCAGCAGCTTTTCTGACTTGTGAAGTTACTTCTTACTTTCTGAGAACTCTGCAGGTTCCCTGACATGCCACTTTTGAGATATGTTTCCAGGGTTTCTGTTCAGGCTGACTGAGGAGCTTTATTTTTAGTGTAACCTTCTTTAGATTGTTCTGTAGCGATTAGGATGTTTTCTAATTGGTAGCAGATGACAAAGTGAAGAATTGCCTCTAAGTACAGAGGAACCCAACTCAAAGAAAAGATTGATACTCTATTGCAACATTAACTGCTGCTATCTCTGATAAGCCTTTGTAGGTCACGACGATAAAAGATTGTTTCTAGCAAAAGTCACACCTTGCCTTTGCTTTTTGCAACTTAACTGCAACAGTTTGTCTTTGCTCTTAAGTCAGCCATGATTATTTGGAAAGTCCTTGAGAAAGCTCGGTGCTGAAATGGATTTCTTGGTATGTGTTCTCTTACGCTTGGCAGAAGACACTTTTGGGCATGTGAGTGGTGAGAGTTACAACAGCTATTTGAACCTGCCCTTGCATTATCTTGATTCTATATTACATACTTTTAAGTGTACCTTATGTTTTGGTAAATCAGGATTCCATGGTTTTTGGGCATCTGACTTCAAGATGGACTGGTGTCCCTTTCAGTCTCAATATAGTAGTTTCTTAACCTTCTCTGTCCCTTGATAACACCACTGACTATCAGTACTTATTTTTCTACTGTTAATTCCAAGTGTGAGAGTCCTAGGAGCACCCTGCCTTTAGAGTACAGAGTTTTAAGTGTGCTTCAGCTCTGTGCAGTGGGTACTTGTCTAGCTGTTCCCTCTCCAGTGTTCAGCCTTGAGCACAGTAGTTCACAGTTAATACATTTAGTTTTCTTGTATTAAACTTCTGATGTCATCTATTTTCTTAAGAAGGATTCGCTCCGTTTGATATGGGAACACCTGTATGTCTTTACTTTCCTTGGCAGGGTTTATATTTACTTCTTTGTAGGACTAGGAGAGTGGTTTTACTCAGGCTGTTAGTTTATTTCCTTATTTCCAATATCCTCTCTTCTGGGGAAGCTTTCTCTTCAAATTGTCAGACAGTGCTCCTTCCTTCAAAACATTGTCCTCAAGGCTGACGGCTGCCTTGAGGAATGTGTGTTAGTTGTGTGGTGTGATACAGCAGCACTAACCAGAGCAAGTGCAAAATGGACTTGTATGAATGCTGAAAAGGATCTGGCCAGGGGAGTTCAGATCTCCCAGTGCACTCATGTAATCATTTGCTGTAGAACTATCCCAAGACTTCCTTCCTCTAGATAGGAAGACATAAAGAAGTTTCATGTGACTAAACTTGATGCAGTTGTGCAATTCTCTGGTCAAATGGCAAGTGTATGGCTGCTAGATAGCCTTTCCTTTATAATGCTTTTGTACTTGTATAAATTTGTTTATAAAGACAAAAGTTATTCATCTGCAAACTTGAATTAAGAAACAAAATGTTTACTGCCTTAATGGAAGTCAACAATATCAAAACCATAATCTGAGATTGCATGATTTTTTCTCTTGGTTGGCAAGGTTGCATTTTCTGGGCTGCATCAGGAAGTTGATATAATCAGGTGCTGCACCTGCACAAGTGCAGCTGGTTTTCTTATCTCCTAAAGTACTCTCATGCATCCTTGAATTAAGCTCTGTTCTTCCTTTCCCCACCACTCTGTGTGTATTCAAGTGAGTCCAACCTTGTCTTTTCCTGCCAGCTTTCCAGATAGCATTCAGTCTTGTGTGTCTGTTGGTGAAAGCTAAGTATAACTCATAATTTTAGGGAGACCATCTTGCCTCTTGCAAAGTGTTTCATACGTCAAGCCTGTCAAGGGATTTTCCTGTTTTCGGTTGTTCTGTCGTTTTCTTTCTGTTTTATCCCAAGGTGGTATAGGTTCTGAATCCTAAGGAAGTGATCTTGACTCAGTCTTCTGATAAAGGACTTGGACCAAGTGTCCCTCTGGGAGTGGTGCTTACATTAGAACACAGATCATTAGAGGAGAGCATAACTCCCCAGGGTTTTTTCCATTCTCTTCTCTGGCATAGATTTAGGAGTCTGAAGTGGTGACTAAGGTTACCACTGTTCACAAAATAGCACTGAGATGACAGGATCATTCTGAACCATCAGAATGAGTAAATTACTGGGCACTTTGGTTCACATGTACAATAGAAAATAAACCTTCTTTAGGTAATAACCAGCATTTCTTATCTGTTTGGATTAATGCCCTATAGATAGCAGTATTCGTTATGTTTGCTATCAGAACACCTGGGCAAAGGTGCAGGGCAACAAATCAGTACTGCAGCTTAGGTACAGAATGATTATGTAGGGCTGGCATCCCGTACCCCAAAATGCTGCTGCACAGTAATTCCAGGGTGAGCTGTAGCTGAGGAGAGTCTGTGAGTATGACCAGGCTGTGGGATGCTCTGAACCCTGTCACATCCCAGGAACTGTCAGCTGGGCTATGCTGCAGCCATGATTTTCCTCCTGAACATTGTAGGCAGCTGATGTAACTGCAAACATCCCATCCACTGGATGTCTGTATGGCCTAAAGTGCTGATGATATGGGATATTAGGATATGTGCCCAGGTGGATTTGGATGGCTTGCTGCCCTTTATTCCAAGAGGGAGGGGAAAAAAAAGCTAAAGGAGATTTTACTTATGCAGAAAACATGACTATAGTAATAAACCCCAGATTATACAGAAGCAGCTTTTGTGTTTCCTTATTTTCAAATGTTCCATGTTTCTAATAAAAATTGGAGGCGAAGTAAATCATTAACTATAGTAACTGAAGTCCTCTTTGCAAGCAGATGGTGTACACAATTACCATTAAATATGCTCGGTTTTCTAGAGCACAGCAACCATTCATCTCTCTCCCTTAGCAGGTTTCCATTATATGGGAGAGTAGCTGGGTTTGACTAACAGGATTTCAGTTATAAGAAGGTTGAAACCTGAAAACATGTGCTAGGTAGTTTTATTAGCTTTGTAGTTTTCAGCTTAAACCACTTTATAAGGTAGATTTCTTTAAGAGAAATTGTTATACAATTAAGGAAGTATTTGTTTGGTTTGACTTATTTTATCTCAGACTGTTAATATACTTAGGGGGTTTTTTTTGAGGTAGGTATGTTAGATAAAGAAGGATGCTGGATTTAATTCAGCCAGCATCTCTAGTTGTTACTTTAACAGTTTTACCTTCGATGAGAATGCATGAGACTGTAATTGCAGAAATGAAGTGTAAAGGGAGAGATTGTCTTATGATTTTCAATTGAAAATATGCAGCTAGAATAAATGTATAAGCAGTGGTTTTTTGGAACTTACTGGAATACAAAGGAAGCACCTGAACTAAGTGACTTTCTTTTATGTTAGTACATTTTTGATGATTCCTTTACTAGGTATTCATAATGTAGTATTTCCAGCCAAGTGAATAATGAACCTAGCAAAACTTTTTGCTATTGAAAAATTGAGGACCACTTCATTTAAATCTGAAGTACTGCACTTGCTGTGCCGCAGGTAGCTGTCATATAGGGCTCTGCAGTTTCCTAAGAGGAACATTTAAAACCTAAGTTAAGAGTCTGGAGGTTGTACCAGTTCTTGTGTTAAACAGCGAAGAATGATATTGTTACGAGGTGTACAAACAATAGTCTCAGCTTGTAGATATGGCCTGATAGAATTAAGCAATACATTATGCAACTTCATTAGAAATATTCCCAGGATAGATTGATTCAACATCAGTTTGCTTTTCTGTATTCTTGACATTTTGACTGTAGTCTCGTAGTGTTTGTGGGCTGGTGATGATTCATGCATTAATCACTACTCGACACTGAAACTGTCGTCACAAAATTCAACAGCTGCTTTCCTGCAAGACCCAGCGAGCTGTTCCTCTGCCTTAAAGTGGCTGGAGCAGAGAGTAGGCAGGACCTTCTTTCCTTCAGTGTCCTGATTTGTTCTTTAGTGGGTTTATTTCTAATTTTTCTTTGCTCCTATGTCCCTTGTGTTTCACTCGGTTTCATCTGCTTTCCTCCGAGACCTTGGGAGCAGATGAGCACAGTGCTCTCTGATCACCACCTTTGTGAGTGTTGCCTTACTTGCAGTGAAACAGCTCTCTCACCACTCCATCGAGGACAGCTCAGTGTCTCGTGCTGGATGCGTCTGTCTCATCACTGATACTGCAAATCCAGCAGCTGCTGAATGTTTCTTAAGAAGGACTGGGGTTTTACAGCATTTGTTCCACACTAACGAAACCAGGATTCATATAATGATGTGACTTTAACCGTGCAAAAATCTAGTAGTTATGCAGGTGTTATTATTTAATGCTTATTTGTGCCCCTTATTCTTTGTTACTTAAACTTGCTGAGGGTGATTTATTAGCTCTTCATTACCAGAATTTGTCTTCCATTTGGTGCTTTCTGGTACCTCTGTATTGTCTTTTGGTGTCTCTGAATCATCTGTAATGGACAGGTCTGTCTTCATTTAGGTCAGCAACAATTTTCTTAATTGTTTTTCCGTCTTTCCTCTGCATTTTTTTTAAAATTCTTTTTCTTTCATTCTTTTACTACCTGTTACTTGATTATTTTTAGCTCTAAATTTGCCAAGATTTTTAACAGCTATCAGACAGGGGAGTCTGCATAGCACATTTTTCAGTCATAGTGTTAGTTCAAGGAGCAATGGATTCTTATTCCCTGCCTCTACACTTTTCTACGCTGTGATAGAAATCTTCAGGAAAGTGTTAGTAGCTTGTTTTTGAGAAAACCAGTGCTTTCTTAAAATGTAAACATGTTCCAGATGAAAATGCAAATCAAAGGCAACTTTGCAAATTGAAACTTCCATGTGGAAGAACATATTTCTGATAGTGCTCTGAATTGCAATAAATAACATTTCTTTGTGAATATATGGTCCCTAATGAACATTTTATGCTGGACATAAGGGTAAAGGTAGGACAGTTTTGGTTTGAAATAAGTTTTCTACTCTATCTGTTCTTAAGCATTTTCTTTCTTCTGTCTATCTCTGTTTTCAAGTCTAGACTCTTCGAAACTGGGTAAAGCTGAATTAATTCCCGTTTAAGCTTTGCCCTCTTTGGTGCTGGGGGAGGATGTGATGTTGCTAAGAGGAAGGCAACAAGGGAAAATGCTTGCTGGGTGCCAGAGAAATAGTTTCCAATGTGTTCCTGCAACTGATGTGCCTTCTACTGAAGTCCAGCTGACAAAAGTCCAATTTTGCCTAATAATTGCCCTAATAAAATTGTACTCACCATTTCTGCAGTGAAAAGTTTTTAAATGAATATTTGTCTTTTGAAAACTTCTCAGAGAGGGAAGCTAGATAATGGATAATCCCTCATGTGGATCTTTTTGCTATTATCAACAGTTGAATGGATTAGCATGTTTGACTTGTTAAAGCTTATTTACTTGTGATAATGGTTTATGTCTTGCAGCTGTTTTTTTATCAGGTTTTCTGCAAGACTGAAGTTGCAAATGCAAATTGATAAAGTGCTAGTGTGAAAATGATACAGGCTTTTTGCAGTGAGGTTCACTTGTGGGGTGGTGGTGGTGACAAACTGAGAATCTGAGAAATAAAAGGCTCCAAAATAAAGAACTTGGAACACCTTGGTATGATCTCAGGTGCAGGAGCACTGTCAGGTACCCCTTGCCACAAACAAAGTAGAAGATAAGCAGCTTTCCAGCTGTTTCCAGCCTGCCACAGTGTATCCCCTGTGTGAAGCTTTGTTGGCAGTGGACACTTGTCCGACTCCACACTGCCATCAGAAATGATTCTGTGTCCCCTTGCTGCGTGTTTTTACCCTGTTAAGTCAATACTCAGCATGCTCTGAGTGTTGAGGCTGAAATGGAACAGGTGGGGGAAAGCTTTTGTCTGCTTTTCTGAGAGCTCGGTCTGAGTTTAGGTTAAACTAGTCAGGAAAACATAACCTCAGTCTGTGTCAAGGTCTTGGCCTCCTCCTCCTCTCAAGTGTGGAGAGCGTGATGACAGTAAGGAGAAGTTCTCCTGGCAAGGGTAGCATGCTCTATCATGCTATTTTTGGCAGGGCCTTCAAAACATCTGCAGTCAATCCAAGCTTTCTAAATGCTGCATTCAGTGCATTTACAGCTGAGTGTCCTGGTACAGTGTCAATGAAGGCTTCATGGTGTGCTGTGGGGGGACGGTGGAGTGTTGTAGGCATGCAGGATCAAATATGTTAAGTCCAGCTGAAGATGGTAAAATAGTTGGTGTATAGGGTGAACACTGAAGCTGCCCTGAGCACTGTGACTGGTGTTGGTTGTATGTTTTTCTTACCTTCTTAGGACCCAGCACGTCAACAGTTTTGGTTTGGGTGGCTTTGCATTTTTATAAGTGAGGTGTTAAATTTGTCTTCTGTTTGTTAGTGATGTTGAAGCTAATCTAGAGACTGTTAATGCCCAAGTTTCCAAACTCAAGTGATGTTTAGGTTGTACTCCCAAAATGTACAGTTGTACATATTTGTCTCTTTGGGATCAAAAATACAAATTTATGTGACACCAAGTTAATAACTTTTTTTTTTTATCAGGCTTCTTACAGGCTTCCTCTTCATTTGAAGTGAAAGATTCCAGTGGTAAGGTCTGCATAATTGCTGATTTGACAGTAGCCTTCTCAGTGGAATACAAAAGCAGTGCGCAAAAAGAGGTAAGGGCAGTGAGTATCTTACAGCTTGTCACTAGTATTTATAAAATGTGTGGCATCTCTGCACATGTGCAGTATTTACACTTTCAACAAGTATTTATGTATGAAAAACTGTTTCAACAAAGGTTTTTTACCCTCCAGTCACGAATGCATCAGCTTTTCTTTATTACAGATGCTTCTTCTAATTAAGCAGCAAGGTTGAGGCTGCCTGAAACACTCACAAACAAAACATGTGTGAAATTACTTTTGTGACTGAAATGGCACACCAGTCCTAGTGATAATGAAAGTGGCTTTCATTGGAGCTATAAAGGCAAAAATACTACAAGTTCTCTTTTGGTAACTTGGTCACACTCACATAGACTAAATCTGAACTGAAATGGCTGTTGGCATGTAGCTTTTAAACTTTTTGAACTCCTGGAATCTGTGACCTTCTCACATAGCAAATTTCTAGATTTCAGTGTATTGACAGACTACTGCTTGTGCAGTGCTTACAAGTTGTTCCATATTAACAGCAAAAGCTAGTTAATGGAAAATTAAGAATTTGCCTTAATAGATAGGTTTTGGGGCTTTTTGTATCTTCACTACTGAATAGGAATTGTGGATTATTTGTAGTCTTGTTGCAGTTGTATGTTGTTGAAGTTGATTTTCTTTTTCCCCAGGCATCAGTGTAATACAAGTTTAAAAAAATCCTACTGCTTGCCAGTGGTGCACTTGCTGTGTGTGATTTGAGCTGAGCCTTATATTGTATAATCCACATTTTCAATGGTGCTGGTGGCCTGAAATCCTGCTGATACTGGTTTATGTGTTTGCACTCAGAACTGACTTCTTTCACAGCATGCTTTTTATCAGTTTCTTCTTGTAAACAGTAAGCTCAAAACTTCCCAGAAAATGTTGTATTGGTCTTCAGATACCACATTTCTTCACAACCTGTAATAAACTCAAAGTATTACAGCCAAGCTACATGGGATGTATCATTTGTTTCTGTTCTTGCTCAGTTGTACTACAAGAAGCAAAGCTTAAATTCTCCCATTTTTCACATGTCTAGAGTTTGCCAGATTTGATGCTTGTAGTACAGAAGTACCTGCAAATTCATATTGCTAGTTTAGGAGGAAAAAAAGTGTAAGAGGTGCTGTGAGTATGTACTCTTTTGTCCTCAAATTTCAGAGAGCAAGATTCTTAAAACTCAAATGCCAGTAACATGCTACTTGCTGTATACTGGTATGTAAGTAGACATCTAATGTGTTTTATTTTCTACCCCACAGTTTGTACAGTTTTTTCTTCCGCAAAATGCTTCAGTAGACTCACAGAGCTCATGTGGTAAAGATAATGCATCTCATCCAGTTCTGGTATTGGATTTTGGAGCAGGACATTCGTTAAGCCTGAATTTCTCGGAATCTGCAGACAAGTACCAAGTTGAAGAGTTAGTTTTCCTCTACAATCTGTCAGATGCAACTTTATTCCCAAATTCAACTACAGGTAAAATGAAAACTTCGTGTTGTTATTGTGTAAACCTTCCAGATGTAATACTGAGTCATTTCTTTAAATACTGGTACATACTAATGCAATGTATCTTTTTACAGGAGGAGTGAAGACTGTATCACATAAAAGTGTTATTCAGGCACATACGGGCACAAAATATAGATGCATCAACTCCAAGCACATCAATATGAAGAATGTGAATGTTACTTTTAGCAATGTCACTTTGGAAGCCTATCTCACGAATGGCACTCTCAGTGTGAACAGTAGGTATCTTGTAGTAGAAAATGTACTTCATGATCTAGTATTTCCAATAATAGGTTATTTCTTTTTAAGTCCTGACTAATCATATTTAAGGTGGGTACAGACTGGATCTGAAGCTCTGATAACAGCATCTTTTAACATGAATGGACTTGCCTCAGGTTTTCTCTGTAGGGTGTTGGAATCCATTACTAGGATATAGTGCCCTGGGTTCCCATGGGTATTGTACTAGGCTGTTCATGAGTATGGGTGTTAAACACATGCTGCAGTAGGTCGGGTGGGCACATGGCCAAAATCCTAATTTAAGAACTATCTGATAACTTCCAAGTATTATAGCCTCTACCAAAGTAATTTGATCTAGTTACTGTGTGCTCTGGGGAAAATCAGTGAAATCATGGCAGACAGTAGAGAATTGGTCTGTAAGGAGCAGCTACAGACATCTTCCTTCAGGAGGTTTTATGTCAGCTGTAACAGTCAGGTTTTTCTCTTTCAGGCACAATCACAAAGTGATAGGTTTTTTTATCCTGAGTGCTTGTATTGAAAAGCAGGTTGGAATTTTACTTCAAATTAAAGGCCAGCTATTTCATGGTGTGTTCATGTCCTTTGCTTTTGTGGCAGCACTCCTCAAACACGAAAGAGCTGTATAAACTGATCACCCATGCTGTCTTAAGGAGTGATAAGTCTTTGCCTTACTTTTAGAGTCTTCATCTTCCCTGGGAAATACAGAGCTTTTCTTTAGCTGTTAATCCCATTTATGCACTTGCTAAGTTCAAACAAATCTTAAAAACTAGGGTAGCCAGTGCTGGCATGGAATGGATACAACAAACAAGTGCCTTCTACTGAAGTGTCTCTACCTTGTCCCATTTCTGTGAAAAATACCTTGCCTGATGCATGATAATAGTGACATTGACTTATTTTATGGCTGCTTCACGTGACTGGCTCGGATTTGTGTGTACCATTCCCTTGATCAAACTTTTCCATTCAGTGAACTAGTTTGCAGTAAAGATGTAGACCTACATTAGTGCTTAAAGAAACCTAAACCAAACCCTGATTTCTATTATTGCAGTCTTCAGAACCGTCTTTTTTTAATTATGAAACTTTGATCCAGTTATTATATCAGGTAAGTATGGTAAGTGATCATTTATCACCAGGCTCAAACATAAGACATAATACTGGGAAAAGCTCATTTTTAACTTCTAAAAAATTTCAATAAAATCTCCCTACTATGTAATGCTTTTGTTTTTAAGACCTTAAGATCTGCCCTTATATAGTCCTCTGGTTAAAAAAAATTCAGTATTGCATTATTTCTGGAGGGTGTTTCTTCTGAAACACAAATTTCTCAGCATTTTCTTTATTTTCTATTCCTATGCTTCCTTCTCTTTTTTAGATCAACATAAATGCTTTAACTTCTCGCAGTCATATTCTCTAAATTGCTTTTTTCCATTCTATGATATCACGGTCTTGATGAAACTACTGATTCTTAGAAAAAAGATGTGAAGTCCTGTGACTGTGATCAGACACTGGTCTGAGTTAGGGTGGGGGAACACACGAATATTATTTTGTGGGTTTGTTGTTTCCACATTCCTGTTATTCATACTGCCGTGCACAGTTTTTTCTTTGATTATCGCATTCCTTAAGTTTTTATTACAGTGTTGGATCTGACTGTTCTATTCCTAGTGCACAATGAGGTAGCTCTTTCTTGTTTGGTTTTTTAATCCTTTTTTTTTAAATCTTCTTGACCTGAAAATCATATTATGCTCACCAGATCTGTTCTTTCTTTCCATTCTTGTAGGCTTGAGCCTTCCACTGTCCCTTAGGCAGCTAGTTATTGATAAACTTTAGATCTGGAATTTTCCCTTAGTATTCTTTTTTCCTGCAAATCTTTAATGAAAGGATATTTCTGATGGTAATCTGTACAAGGCTTACTGAAGGGAAGAAGAATCAGTGTTTAGTACATCTGCATAACTAGAAATGGTGACTTCTGTCAGTGTACTAGAAGTTAGTGACTGAGGTGATGGTAGTGGTTGCTCTGAAAGGGAGGCTTTTATTTTCTCTCTGTTGGTAGTTTTGCCAGCTGCTTTCCTGTAACAGTCGAGAAAAGATGTAAGAATTTGTTTCATCTTCTGATCTGTCCTGAAGAGCTACTAGAAACTGCTCTAAATCAGTTCAGTAAAAATAATGTATCAAAACTCCACCTAGGCTAAACTTCCACTCAATGTGATTTGATTGCTTCCATCTCTGCCAACTTAAATAAGAGCCTCTCTGCGTTGAGGTGTTGCAGATAGAGGGTAATTCTCCAGTGAAGTACCCAGAAAGCTGCTTTTTAGTTTGTTAGGAAATGACTGCATTTTGGGATCAGACCAGTATCAGTCTACAAAATACAGGATCACTCCTCCTTCATCCACCTTCATTCTGCTCTTTGACTTCCAGCAATGGAGTAGAAATAGGAAGGTATGTTATGTTGGAATGTGTGTGACTTCAGAAGGTCTGATTAGAATTCCTCTTTCTGAGCCATAATTGAAAGTTAAGTGTCTGTTTAAGGCTATTTATTAGGTGTCTTCTATCTGCAAGGTATGTATGCATTAAATTTTAGAAGTAGGCTCTTTGAGTCAGAGTTGACTGTTGCTGCAGTTGCTGTTGTCCTTAAAAAGTCGCAAGTTGTTATCCCTGGCACGTGGAAATGACCTTGGCTTGGAACATGAAAACCTCTGCTTTAGTAATGTCTTTGTTGTGACCTTTGGTTTTGGCTTAGATGTTCAATGCAGGAACCTTCTTGGCTCCCAGATCAAATTAAGATCTTGCTGCCACGTGTTTCTAAGTACTCTGGCAAATAAATCAGAGTCACTGTTCCCTTGGAAGTTGCTGCTGGCTGGATAAAAAGAGAAGGTGAACTTGCACACCTTCACTCAGCCTTGTTAGCCCCACAGAGAGTGGCTCCTTGTGTGGGACTGATGGGAGGATGGATGTGAGAGGATACAGCAGAAAACTTGCCATCAGAAGCAGTGTCTTAGAATCCACTTGTTAAGGACAGAAGAGCCACAGCAGTACTTTAAGGCTACTGTGGGTACTGCCAAAATAATGACACGGGGTCCTCACAAACTAATAGTGTAACTGAGTGAGGGGAAAACACATCTCCTGGGAGACCACATTTAACAGTGGGCAGGAGAACTGTTCCTCTGCTTTTCCCACATAGGTGCCCAGAGTGAGTGATAGTGATCCCAGCCTGGCTGTGAACAGACAGCAGGAATGGAATGCTGGCTCTGTCAGATTTATCCTGACTCTATGGCAAAGCAAAGTGACGACGTGAATGAAAATGGATGTGGTCACCATGAAATGCAGTAAATTAACAGCAGAGGTGTTTTCACATGTCAGGCTTTAAAGTGTCTCAAACTTTGCAACAGGAGTTTACGTAATGCTTTAGCATCATGTTTCTGAGCTTTTATTATCTTTTATTAGGAAAAAAGCTGCTTGAAATAGTGTCTTCCTTTCCCTTGAGGATTAAAAAGGTAGATCATCCCACAGCTTAATTTTGTTTGGTCACGATTGTTTTCCTTTCTCTGCAGAGACAGAATGTGCTGAAGATATGGTCTCTACTACTACTGTAGTGCCTACGACTGCTAAACAGACTACTAGCCAGGTTCCAACTGGCCCAGCACCAACATCACCCCCAAATCCTGCAGTTGGTAGATACAATGTGACTGGTCCAAATGGAACCTGTATACTTGCCTACATGGGCTTACAGCTTAATATCACCTATCCAAAAAAAGATGAAAAGGTACATTCTGGGTTTTGTTTCTTCAAAGCCTTCAGATTTCTTTTTTGGGGAAGACTTGGTGAATTATTATTATAAGCTAACCTTTTTCTTTAAAAAGCCCAGGAGTTTGTGTTCATCCATCATTATCGTCTATTTGAATTGCTTAACTTGGTCTAGACTGGTGACATTTCAAACACTTCTACTGAAAGTGGTTGTTAAGGCTTCTTCCATTCACTAAAAGCAGTAAAGTAGTAAACTTGTCTGTTGAATCCAGGAATTGTATATGGTAATTTAATGGAAATAGTAAAAATAATCAAGGTCTGAGTAGGGGAAATCCTGTTATCAAAGTTACAATTGAAACAAGATTTTTAAAATGTTAAATAAAATACAGAAATTTGGCCTGGGGCATTTGCATAGAAATAGTGAATGACTATTTGAAGGGAAAATTACTACTGTAGAACTGGACAGGCTTGTGACTTAATTACCGTCCAGCCAGCACTGAAGAGGTTTGGGTTTATCTTTGATGCTTAAAAGCTACTTAACAGCTGATTTCAATAGTGAAAAAAACCCCCATTGTTTATGCAAGGTCCAGCCCTGGCACAGGTTCTTTCCCTTCACTATTGGTGCAGAGCCCAGCTTGCCAGCTCCATGGACAAACCCAGAGTCCCAAAGGGACTGTTGAAGACCCCCAACAGGAAACAGTGGTGTTGCAAAAGAAACTATTACATTTATTTATGATGTTGATAATGACTGAGAGGTAAAGTTATGAGCACTGATAGCGAGTGTGTGGCTGTACAGTGGGTTGTTATGATAGCAGTGTGTTTTAGCCACCTTAATTGTGTGAAATTCCCTGATTCTGGTGTTCTACTTCTGGTGGAACAGCTGATTTCTAGTGTAATGACCAATGAGGAGGTAGCAAGTAGGTTTTCCAAAATCACATGAGGATCAGCTAAGAGCTACTGAAAGGTTTCTATTTAATTGTTTGGCTAGGACATTTAACCCACAGCCTTCTGCAGATGTGAGACAGTATAAAATCATGAACCATGGGCGAAACTAAAACACTTAGAACTGAAGTGACATGATGCTTACAAGTGGTTCCCTTAATTGCTTCTACATTATGTCAAAGCAGTATTTTACAGCATCTTGCCCTCTATGTAGTGTAGTGGTTTTTGATGTTTTTGCTTATGCTGCAAGGACCAAAGCAGTTTGTGGAGAAAGCAGTGGGCCGATCTGTTTAGCCTGGGCGGCCTGGGGATATTAGGGTTAGGGTTAGGGTTAGGGCCAGCCAGTCAGGGCTGCAGAAAGCTTTGTTAGATGCACCCTTAGTTGTCTGTCAGCCTGGTAACTCAGGTGCAGCTTGCGTGGGCCTGTAATGTGAGCGCATGTCTGCCCAGGTGTCTGTAAGATAGGGGCAAACACAGCACTATAGGCATGTGATACAAGCCAGCTACACCCCAACTGAGCATAAGGTGATGTGTTAAGTCTCTTCAAATGTCATAATTGACCTTCTTCTCTCACAGATGGGTTTCGATTTGCTGAATTTCACACCACGTAATACAACTGCTTCTGGGAGATGTGACAATACTTCTGCCTTGTTGAATTTGACTTTTGAGAAAACAAAGGTTATCTTCCAGTTTGCATTGGTAAGAATATCTGCACCAAGTGTGTAGGGTCTGCAGGACTTTTTATGTGGAAAAACTAACTGGGGCAAGTACAGGAGGTAAAAAGATGCAACTACAGGAAGTAACTAGTTCCTTCGGTTTTAATACTAGGATTTAGTCGGTTTTATGCTTGGTAACTGTTGTGAGAAAAGAATATGTTTATGTGTATACGCAGACATATGTATGTATACACAGCAAAGTATTTTGTTTGGAATGGGAACTTCCTTGAAGACTGTATTGCTTACTCTTTAAGGCTTCTTACCGAAACTGGGAGCAGCCTGTGGCAAGTGGGCATCTCATCTAATTTTAAGCCTGGAGCTGGATTTAAATCCTCATTAATATTCTGTGTACAGCCCAAAGGCCAAGTGTGCTTGTCTTGATCTCCTGTGGTGGTTGGGGATCCTGTTTCCCACAGCCCTGCCCCAAGTGCTGTGTTGGAGCTCTGTACCCGCGAGGACTGAATCCACTGTGTTTGTCAGAGCTTCATGCTCCTTTTAATGCTGATGGGATTGATCAAATGTGATCCCCTTGAGCTGTTGCTATTAAATGACTCTACAGCTCTGTGGGGTAGGTACTGAGACCACTGCAAGTAGACTGGTTTAAGAGTGGGTGGGACTATGTCTGCAGTGTGGAAGTCAACAGTTTGGGGATGACAAGGCCCCCTTTCTCTGCCTCTTTGCTCTCCCAGAAAATTATCTTCCTTAAGGTGCATACCTTATGTAGCTTTTCTCTCCTAAAGCCCAACTAAACACCTCTTCTGGATGCTAGTCCCAATTGTGGACTACGCTTTGAAAAACTTTCTCAAAATGCATGCAGAACCGAACCTGAATGTTAATAGCTTGTGTTGTACATGATCAGCTTAAATGACAACTACTGGTTTGTTGTTTTTATTTTAAAGAATGCAAGTGCTGAAAAATTCTTCCTGCAAGGTGTGAATGTAAGCACAACTCTGCCTCCTGATGCAAAAAGTAAGGACTTTTAAGAAATCTACTCTCTATGATTACTTCTATAAATATTAAGGGTTGCCTCCATTAAATAATGTATTAGAAATGTTGGGGGTGAATGTATCAAATTTCAGCTCTATGAGCTTACAGCTCCTGCTCTTCAGGTTTATATAATAGGACTTTCTCTGACACAGATCCAACATTTGATGCATCAAACAACAGCATGAGTGAGCTGAGAGCGTCAGTAGGGAACTCCTACAAGTGCAGTTCCGAGGAGAATCTGCAGGTCACGGACCAAGCCCTTGTCAATGTATTTAATGTTCAGATCCAGGTTTTCAAGATTGATGGAGACAAATTTGGGCCAGGTAAGAGGTTTGCATTTGGCAGCCCTTGTCAAACTGAAGATTTGTGAAGTATACTTTGGTATAAATATAACATTCTGTAGTCAAATGTCAGCTTGTGGGTGCTGTGCTTAGTCTCTGCATGCCCCACTACAGATGATGTGGGGGCTGATGAAGATGTCCGAGTTGAGGCTAGTGTGAGAAGTATGTAAAAAGCTTTGAAACAGCTTGGACTTGTTCCTGATGGTCCAGAGAAGAGTTAAGGAAGGCTTCTAGCCTTCCCTCCAAACTGTGTGCGGATAGTTGTGTGAAAGGGGAAAACCTGTCCTTTGTGACTACGGTGAAAGTAAAATGGCTGTGGGAAGAGTCGCATGGATATTTATGATGGCTAAATTTGTGTGTAACTAACAGCTCTTGAGGAGGAAACAATCAGTATAAATCTCTGTATTGTGCTGGTACTAGAAAGACTTCATCCTGAATGATCATAGTTAGTGGACTTGGCTTCATTTTCATTGTTGGCAAGCTAGCTGAGCCAGTTTTATCTATGTGCTGAGAGCAGAATGCTGCAGTTCTGGATGTAGCCATCTGTTGGTGCACTAGTACCTAACATGGATCTTCTTCTCTCTCTTCAGTGGAAGAATGTCAACTGGATGAAAATAACATGCTGATCCCTATAATAGTTGGTGCAGCCCTTGCTGGTCTTGTTCTAATTGTCTTGATTGCTTACCTGATTGGCAGAAAGAGGAGCCACGCTGGATATCAAACAATTTAATTACTTGCACTAAAATCCAGTGTAGATGAAAAGCAATTGCAAGAGCCTGGGGGAAATAATCCCCACACATTTCCCCTGAACTGATTGATATTGTAAGGTAACATCTTTTCTTGCAAATTGCTTCTTTAAAGTCTGCTTTATTAAATGTGAAATCATCTTGCAGCATTTAACTATGCACAAAAATAACTTCTGGAAATTCTGGTGTTTAATTTTGCTAACTAGTTTTAATATTTACCCACTTAGAAACAAGCTAAAAGTTTTTAAGGGTGCTTTTTTTTGGAATTGGCATAAGATCATGTCAGCTAAAGATTCCAGAGAGGGATGTTGCTAACTCTGACTCAATTTCAGAACTCTTAACAAAGGGAAAAGGTTCATTCTTTGCGCCGCTGCCATCGAGCAATGATGTTAAGTATACTGATGATATATTTTAAAAAATTTAGTAACAACTGACAAAATTGAAATTTAAAATCTGAACTTCACCTTGTCTCTTAGGTGTGTATTTTTTACTAAGCTTTAAACTCAATGCCTGGCACATGCAGGGTGTGAACGACGCAATACTCAAACCTTACAGGAACTCTTTATGATTGGACAACTCCCCTGTTTGATATTTTTGATGCTATGCCAGCTTGTTAGGAGCTGGTACTTTTTTAAAATGGGTGTTATTTTTATTTACGTTTTTTTGTAAAGTGATTTCAGTCTATTCTGTTGGAAAGTTCAGAGAGATCCTGTTACTGCACATGTGTACAATATAGATCTCAATCTGCTGATTCTATTGCTTTAAACTTGGCTGGGGGGTTGTACACTTTAAGGATCAGTTCTTATGTATGCATTGCCTGTAACAATGCTAATAAAGACACTTTTTTTTTCTGTATTTTTTTAGTATTGCTGATCACTCTTAAAATGATTTGTTGACAATTATATTGAGTGCTGAAGTCATGGTTTGCCTGTACTTGGGAAGCTTCAAACCATCTCTAGCGTGGAGTTACATTAAACAAATGCTTAAGTTTCTTCTTCGTGCCACAAAGGCAAACCTTAATGTGTATGTGTGTTGGAAACAGGCTCTTGTTTTGGACTTTGTGTTTGGAAACAAGGAAAGCTACATGTTGGTAACCTGAGACCTGGAGAAGTTAACTCTTATATTAAACTGCCACTTGCTGAAACGTGTCAGTACACTGGTCTGCCTGGTGAAGCATCACTTGCTGGAAGTGCTACTAAGGTTCTCAGTATAAGGACTGTGTAAATGACATTTCATGTTTAATTTTGAAATTAGGCTCTTACCACAAAGTAGGAAACACATGTCTGCTGAGGGCTGTGTGTCTTGTAACGTGCTGGAAATTAACCTTTGTGTTTAAAGCTTCCCTGACTCCCTCCTGCAGCAAGGCTTTGGTGTTAACAGTACCAGCTCCACAGGGCAGGAACCAGGGCACACCAAAACCTTGCACAGACACTCCTGACCATGAGTAAGGCTGCCTTTGGACCAATCCCCTGCAACCTTGAAGGTACCTGGAAACTATGAATTTTGCCTAGTCGTGAATAGTATTTCCTAATACTTGCTGAGTACTGAGTTCCAAATACCTAGGAGTATGGTACTGCTACTGTCCTTATAATTCGGTGCTTGAGGAAAAAAGGGTGTATGTCTGGTACCATAAAGGATAAGGTAGCTCAGACTCACTGATGAGTAGCAGTATTTAGTTGCCTAGAAGAGTACTCATCTACTTCCTCTGAAAAAGATGATTTTTTTTTCCTCCTGAGGAGTGAAAAAATCTCAATTTGCGGGGTAGGGGAAAGCCATCCCTCACAAGGAATGAAGAGAGCTTGGAGTGAAGTCTGAAAAGGATTGTGCTGTTCAAAGGTGAGACTTTCCACAGTAGTTGATGCGCAGGGAGCATAAAACGCCACAAAGTGCTGATCTGTCCAGTCGTCTTTCCCCGGCTGGAAGGAGAGGATTTGGCCACGAGAGGGCTCTGTATGGACAAGAAAGCAATTCCCGGACTCCTGGCCCCGGCAGGGCTGGAAGTGGCCCGGGGCCAAGCACAGGGCATTTAGATTTGCTTTAAGGTACGACTTTGGAACTACCCCATGTCTTCCTCCGTCAAAGAAGTCTATTCATGGATAGTGTTGTAAGTGTTTCTCCTCAAATTTTTAGGGACACAGATGTGTGAGGATAGAGCAGCTGTAGTACAATCTCACACTGCATAGATCAACTGCTAGTGAAGATGACTTTCATTGCCCTCTTGACCTGCACATTGCTATATTTGAGTTCCATAACTGAAAGCAGTGAGGAAAAAGATGCTTATATTCCAGCCAATGATGGGCAGTCAGGAGTCAGATCACATATTTTACTCTCTACACCAAGAAACAGGTTCTGACAAATTAAATTAAATTTATTTTGTACAAATGGTGATGATGTCACAGTTAATACAGTAATATGTAATTTTATACATCTGTTTTCTTTCAATATTACAAAATTCCCTGGGACTATTTTTTTAAAAGGAGGGTCCTGACATTGATCACATTCTACTCTGAAAACACCTTAATCTTTAAAAAATAAAAACAACACACCACCAACAAACACTAACAGAACCACCAGTTCCAGTTATCAAATCTGACATACAGTACAAAGTGTTAACACACTTACTTGAAAGGCAGGAAAAATTGGTCAAGTGTCAATTAATTCATGGAAAGCTTAAAGTGTGCTTTAGTCAGTGCAAATAGAGGAATGTGTCAATTGCTGTAGTATCTGACCACCTGGTTACATCTGGCAAGTTATCCCTGAGAAAGCACCTTCTCCCTGCAAGTCTCTCGGAGTTTGTCGATTGTTGCCATGGATAAGCTTCCAGGATCTGTGAATATCTTCTGAGGGAAAAAGGAGAAAATTCTTAGTTAAAATGCTGGCTTTGGACAGCATGCTAGAATTCTTACATAATTCTCTGAGGTGTGAAATCCCTGCTTCAATGTCCATACTGTGACATTGCTTACTGCTCTTTGGCCTTCCTGTAACAGGGTAACATCTTCATCTACTATGCTGTAAACACACAGTAAACCTGCAGCAGCAAAGTTACACAAAAGCAGCAATAGAAAATGTGGTTTGAATATGTGTCCAGTTGAGGTTATTTTAGACGGCAGGTGGTGGAAGGTGGCATATTTAGAACACATTACGCCATGCTGGGTAAAGTGAGAAAGCATCAGTGCACTTCTTGTGTGGTGCTAGCAGAAGTGGTTCAGGCTCTGGAACACATAAATAAACCAGCGTCTTCCTACTGCAAAAAATCAGTTTTAACCTCTCACGATACTACCTTTGCTCCTCTTCTCTAACTGGCTTTCCATGGGAGTAATGTATATGGTATAAAACCTCGATGCATTCTGAATGCCATCACACATCTTCAATTACTTTTTTTTCTTTTGCTTTCACTTACTGTTCAAGAACAATACTTTTGTTTCCACTACTTCACCTAAAACTTCTGAGTGAACATAACTCTGAATTGAGCTACAAGTTTATGCACTTTAAGCTACAAATAAAGGTGTGTGGGCACCTCAGTTCTGTGGAGCTGTTAAATGACAGCTCTAGAGACGAGATTGTAGTGGAACCACTTTGGAACACCTTTTGGTGAAGAAGCCTTCAGACTAAAAACTAAGGGTCTCTTCTGGGGGAGGAAGCATAAAGGTACCTGTCATCACCTCTACTGGTACTAATACCCGTACCGCTGAAAAGAAAAACCAACCCAACAAACCAATCCGAACACAAAAGTATGTGTTTCAAAGTTACAGAAGAACCTAACCTAAACCATTTATCTAACTGCCTTCAAAGCCCCATTACTACAGTAACTAACACAGTTAAAATTCTTTTTCCTCAGGGTAAATGCAAGAAAAAGGTGGTTGATTTTCTAAAAATACCTGGTGTAAAATTTAATACAATTAAAGAGGAGGGGGGGAAGTCCTTCAAGGACAAGTGTTAGCATCAGCCTCTGCACAGGTGTTCTCAAGGCAGTTAACACTTAGTAAAATTCTTGTTCTAAACTGTTTATAGAATGGAAAAAACCCTTAAACATCTCCCTTCTAAATTAAAGCTGTACCTGTGATTTTTCTCTTGCTCCTTTAATTAAAAGACTTAAAAGTGTCAGTAAGTTAAGCTAATTTGTCTTCTATATGAGCAAAAATGAAAGTTAGTATAAATGACATCCTACTGGGACTGACCTGTGCACAGAGATCTGTCACGAGCATGAAACTCTTAGAGGGGGTAGACATCACCCTCCGGGACATGGTTTTCTGCACATGGAGCAAACAATGATAATGGAGCTGACCAAGTGATTTATGACAGATATGCTCCTCTTTGTTTTGCAGCCACCACCTTTTATATTTCCATCTTCTGAGATAAGCCCTGAATCTTATGTTTTATACTGATGTGGCACCCACTGTATTAATAATTTACAAGAATAATTCTTAGATTGCAGATTGTCATAGCACTTGAACACTCAACTTCATGGGTTTTTGTCTGGAAATGAGAATGTGCTGCTACCACCTTGTTCTAAACAGAATGCTGTGTATTCTGGCACTACAGTAATTTATCAATGCAAGCTTAAAATTCACTTTGTGCTTGTTCTACAATACTGTGTTACAATTCATCTGGAAGAAAACACAGGATCAATATCCACAGTTCACTGGAAAAATGCACTAAAATTATTTTCTCATCAGACTTCCTGCCTTCACTGGTAAAAAGGGCAAAAGAATTTTCTTCCCTGTATGACAGATGATGTGAATGGATTGCTAAATATATTATTTAATTATTATTATTACATATAAATTTTTTAATAGATTACTATATTTCTTAGAAAGGTTGCAGTTTCTTATTTTAAAAAGCATTCTTCATTCTTTTGTCAATCCTAACAGCTATGTTTCTCCTGACTGTATCCATCTTTTGCTCAGTGAAAAACATTGCTAAGTCAGTCTTGGTTTTAACTTGGAATGACTAAAAGCTGCAACGAATTTACCTGCATGAAGCTGTGACACTCTGTTACAAATGTTCCTTTGGTGATCTGCTTAAATTTATCACAAATGTCAGGGAAATTCGTGGCTTCCAAAATAAAAGCTTGGTTTTGCTTAATCAATGTTAAGGCCACGCGGAAGATGATCTTTGACCCTTCATAGAATAAACAATCCCATATTCGGAGCACAGTCTGCAAGAAAGGAGAGGATTCAGATTAACCTTGATTTCCAGTAAGCAATTACTAAAGCAGTACAAATGAAATAATTATGAGTGTAGTAAGAGAACTTTATGTTACTGATTACCTCCACTGGAAGAATGTCAATGAACAAGCATATAAACCAGCGTGACACCACTAGGGTCCACATGACTCCATGTCTTTCCATCAGCTCTGCCACAGCTGGAACTTTCATTTTCACAAGTTCTCCAAGGACTTCCTGATCAGTTTTCAGGCCCAACATTGCAGGACTGTAGTAATCTTAGAGAGAAGAAATCAAAACTCAGGAATCTGTGGACATGATCTTTTTGTGAAATTGAAGAGAATGTCCTCTGCAGCTGAATGTATAAAGGCATGTTGAGCCTATGAATCCCAAGGTGAAGTAAATTAACCCACAGCACAAAGATCTCTGCACTGTGCTCATACAGTGCTGCTCTTTCAGCCAAGGCTGATCCCTCTGTACAAACACTTCATTCATGCCTACTGAAGTATCTTCTTTCTCTCTGATGTTTTTTGGCAATTCATTCTTCCTTCCCAAGGAAGGATAGTCTAGGTGGTTTTTAACTGCTAGCTTAAACTACACAAGTGTTACTAATATTTAAACAGTTTAGTATAACCACCACCTCCTTCCTGTGTGTGGGGGCTGCACAACTCCCAGTCCACACAACACCCAGACAGGTAACAAAAGACCCAAACCACCACAATAACCTGTAGCCTTTAGACTAGGTCCAGTCAAACTGGAAATGCAAATTTCCCAGTGTCAGCTGTGCAGGGTGCTGGAGGCCAGATACCCCCCATCTCCTAAGGCATGACCTAGCCATTAAGATAGGAGTTTTTCTCTCTCTGAGCCAAGAAAATCTCACTTTTCACAGAATAATTCTGAAAGGAAATGACTAACAGATCCCTCAGGCAACATCTCTCTCAATTTACCTGCAAGACATGGATTGAAATAAGACCTACATGTCCTGCACTTCTGGTCACTGCAGTAAACTGGTAAATTCACAATTAAGAATAACAGAGTGCACTCTGGCTGTCAGTCCACAGCCTGTTTGTCACAGTAAGCATTTTCATTACCAAGGTGCATGCTGAATAACAAGCATCTCAGCTCTATAAACAAGTAAGTGTTGGGTATATTTAAGGGAAGAAAAAATATGTTGTTTCAGTTCATAAGTATTCAAATGCCCCAGTAAGGGACAAGAATTACACAGATGTTTAAGAAACTAATATTTTGGTTTTATATGTTGACAGAAATATTTAAGCTGGACTTGGCCACTCCAGTCCTGGGAAGCAACCTTTGATGATTCACAAGTGCTTTTCTGAAAAGACCTATGTTGACCAAAAAAAAACTTAGTTTATGGAAAGAAAACAGTGGTAATACAAGCTCCTTTCTATGCATTTCTTTCCTTCACTGATTCTGGAAAGCTGCAATTCAGGTTTCTTTGTCTTAACTGGTTTCTGCCAAGGTCCCCAGATACACACAGCATAAGCCAAAGGTTCATATAAAAGTGAAGGAATCAGAGCAAAGTCTATTTGCCTGAACTAATTCTCATAAAACCACCCAGTGCCACAGGTAAGTTTAAAAATGTGTCCGACCTATGCAGTACATGTATAGTCACTTTAATTTCTCAATGAAATCACAAGAGCAGTTTAATATTCCACTCTTTCCTGTGCCAATGGTTTTCCTGACCCATTTTCCCTCCCAGTGAGCTATTTGCTCTACATTTCTCCTGTCCAAAGTCTACAACATCTACATCCGTACTACAGGAGTTTTTAATGGTACTACAGAGCATCACATTCAATCTTTAGGAGTCTAGCTTTCTATCTGGGATCCTTTTCTTTGTTCCCACTGAAGAGTGATACGTAAAACTCCTCTACAGACCTAAGAGTCACTGCCACTCTATACACTTCTTTAACCATTTGCCTTTCAACTGCTTGTAGGGAAAGCTCCAAGAGCTAAAACACAAGTAATCCCATGAAAAAATGTACTGAAAACACACCATGACCTCAGAGCCAAGACAGAAACATCTCTTTCTGCAAATGTTGTATTAGTGTTGTGCTCATTTTTGAGCTGGAATGCAGGTAACAGTAACAATTGGCTGAGTAGATATTTTTTAAAATGCAAGTGAAATCTAATCACATCTCAACAAGTAACAGAACAAGCCTTTTTCCTTTCCTATCCTTCCTCCTCCTCTCATACATCCACAAAACATTTTTCCCTTTTTTTTGTGCTCCTGAAACATGTCAGTACTTAAAACTTCAAGTTACCACTGGCCAATGTCCTCAGGAGGGACTGCAGCCCACTCGCTCTGCAGCAATCATTTGATACGCTGAAACCACAGCAGCTGCTATTTTTAATCTGTACAGCAAAGTAAATGTCATGATCTCAAGAACACAACTGGACACCTACCCAGCTCTTTGAGAGCTGGCAAGCAAAAGGTTAACAGACAGGCAACATGGATACCTCACTCCATGAATTACTAAAGCAGCCAGGAAGCTTTGGTGTAAATTAAAATTTCATTCAAGTCTGCTAGATTGTACTGCTGGACAGAAGGGAAAAAAGGAACTATTCATCTATCTGGGGCAGCCCCCTGCCGTTCCTCGTGGAGCAGGAGCAGCTCCCATGTGCCCTGGTACACAGCACTGCAATGTTCAGCCCAGCGCTGCTGCAGAACAGTGGGAGGAGTGATTAACGATTTATGCAAATGCCAATAACTGAGTAGCAGGGGTTTCCAGGACATTAGCTGCCAGTTCACAACAGAAGTTAGGTTAAAAAAATCTGCACTCAAGACACTTTTACACGTAATTATTAGATGTTAGTTATAGTTCATGTGGGTATTAATTATAATTATTACACATAATTAATATGTAATTATAATTTTCTATTTTTTTCCTGTATATATACTTTCATACATAAATGTATGTATATAAAATTAGCTCCTCAAATTAGGAAAGCCACATTTCGAAATCCTTCAGAAACATTCCTGGAGGACCCCATATTTGTGCAAAACTTACCGACAGATCACTTACAAGGAACACCTTTCACAGTCCACATCTGGTTTCACTAGGGAACATTATTTTGTGACTTCGTTCAGTGCCTAAGTGCTTGGTAACATTTAACCTACATAGCTCTTCTATTCCCTTCTTATTTACTAGGGATTCCCAGTCATTAAACCTTCTGGAAATGTCCCCTCAGCAAAAATCCTGCAGCTCTCCCATGCTGCACATGCTTCACTGTGTGCCCTACTTTCCTAGTATTTTATAATTGGCTGCTCTGCCCAGAAGTCAAAATATCATTGTTTATAAACAAGTTACACAAGCCTACCTCTCCCCCCACACCACAAAGCTGTTTTTCACAAGATACAGTGCAGTATATTATTTTTACTCATCTACCATTGAAACACATTAGCTTTATGTTCCTTCCATATCTTATCTTACAAGTTATTTGAAATTTCTAGATTTGCATGATCCACATTTAATTAGCATCTTAATTATTTTTCCCCTTTCAATAATCTGGCAAAATACTGAGCAGCTGATGACCCAGAACAGACCTGAGTCAGTAACTGCTCCCGATCTGCCACTTACTAATTAAAAATAAAAAAAGTAGGCTAATTGTATTGTGTATCTGTTGATCTAGGTGGTTTACAGGAATGTCCTCTGACAAGGTATCATTCCCCTGAAAATACACTTAGCCAGGTTGTCTCCTTTTATTCTTCACATGGTCAAATGGAAGTGATAATGTTAATTTTTAGGTGATCACACCCTACATTATTTTTCATCACATTTTCTGAAAGGCAACAAATGAAATACTGTATTATAAACTATTATTGTATTATTAATTTATTACTAAATTCCAGAAAAATGTCTAGATGAAAATTAAGTTTCTTAATATGCAACTCTGCATTTTCAAGTGCTTTTGTAATCTGATCCTAGGCTTAATGTACTTTTCCTCTTCGCTTTCCATTTGTTGCTTAATAGTGTGGACCTGCTTTGCCTGGTCTCTTGTTCCTGAGTACCTGCCTATGGATTTTGGATATCTTGCTAAGTTTAGGAGTTCCTGAGAGCATACCAGAGGGCAATGTGGGCAGCATCCCACATGGAATTCATCCTGCCAAGTGCTACTTCCTCATCAAAGTCCTGACCCCAAAAAGCAGTGTAGCCCTGTGGCTCTGTTGGGATCATCAGCTACTTCCTCTTGGAGTCCAGCAGCACACAGGAAAAGCCAGCTTCACCAGCTGCCAGCTACTTCATTGCTACGGTACAACACAGGTGACCAGATGAAGGGACTTATTTCCTTGTTCAAAGCGCTTTTGGTACTAACACTGCACTGCCTGTGGCATGCAGTCACTGAGATGGAAACCTGGTCTGGCAAAGAGATATTCCTAACACTACATTTCATTGTCTCCCCAGCACAATAGTTAGCACCTCTCTGAATCCCACCAGAATATCCAGGACTAAGACATAACTGGCTGCTTGTGTTCCAGAATAGTAATAAGATTTGTAGGAAATAGGGATAAAGCTTGTAGGGGACTCTATGACCTTGTTCTCTGTTACAAATAGATTAAGAGGTTCCAAAAATAAAAGTTTAAGAAGCAAGACTCTTATAGCCTTAAATTATCTCTACAAGTCAGAGCTGCAGAAGTTTAAAAAAAAAAAAAATCCTTCCAGTCTGTTGTGCGTATGTCAGGTTAAATATACATACTCTTCGTGGAACTAAATTCTGAAGTGCTACAAAAATACCCAAAACAAGACCTCAGCTCTGCTGCTTATCTTCCAGCATTTCTGACTATTATTTCAAGAAGCTACATAGCCAGTCCAGGACAGAATTATTTGTCTTGGAGATCCAAACCAACTGAAAAGTTAAAAATTAGCTGGTTTAACTTTTCTCACCGTTTAAGCAATGCAAATTACTTTATTCACAAGAGTATGTTTATAATGTCCATGAGAACTGCTGTGTGTATGTGATGATGATAATGTTCTCCCTCCTCCCCAAGTAGCAGAAATAGTTCATTTTTATACCATCAAGCAGCATTCAAGAATGTCTCCTTGCTGGAGAAGCACGTCACCATTTGCTACCAGACCTCACTGGAATCCAGAAGAGAGAAATAGAGCAGGCCTAAGGGCTGGCCAGAAAAATCAGAGGTTTCCATGAACAGAATTGGGCAACTTCATGGAAAGCACTCAGTTCTAGGTTTCCTACATTTCAAGTCTAAACCAAAACAGAGTCCATCATGTGCATTTATAGGGAAAAATAAACATTTAAAACATACCAGCTTTTGTGTCTTCTAAGTATCTACACCATGAGCCTTACATTAAAAGCTGAACAACCTACATTTGGGAAAAAATCACAAAGCCACAACAGGAAAAGGAAGAAACCCAAGAGTACTGCCAATTCTTTTTGCAGTATCAGGCCAGATTGACCCCTGCAGGTGTCTTGGCCAGAGCAATATCCTGCAGATATGTGGTTAAATGGCAATCTAAAAACTCTTAACTGTGTTATTTTTAAAACACAAGTTTCTAATTTTCCAGGGAACATGGAAAAAAAAAATCTAACAAACCAACCAACCCAAAACAGGCTCAAGCCACATTTTATCTTTTCCTTCAAACTAAACTGACTGAGAACTTCTGTCCTGGGGTACTGAACTCACACCAGATCCAACACTAACTGTGTAATTCACAATTAAACATTAACTTTAAGAAAAAATAAGGAACCCAGACTTATTTTGGATGGCAAAACTACCTTAAAAATGGGAATGCAAGCATTTTATGGATCCTTATTGGCTGATATTTAGATTACACAAAATTTCAAATACTATATCATGAGAAATTACTTACTATTTAACACCTTTCTAGCAAGCACAAAAAGGCAGTGTTGGTTTCTACATAAAGCCATCTGCCTGTATTCATCTTTTGCTTCTGGTCCCAGAAGCAAAAACTTGGAAAATAGAACCAAGGGAGCTGAAAGAGCCATTTGGTTTCTCATTTGCATTTCACAGAATACAGTGGGATTCTGAGCAGATGTAGCTACCTGCCATTTGGGAACTGAAAGGATGCTTGTGTATTAGAAAGACAATGGAAAGGCAGGCAAAGATGTCATCCTTCCAGACCTTACAGAAGGCAGAGATGAAACACAAAGAAACAAAGATTTCATGTCTAACCTCTCAGAGAAACAAATCGAAGTTAGCAGCATGCTGGAAAACACGAATGCAACTTTCAGACATTCTAGTTACAGAGAATGAAACTGGCTATGTTAATTATTTATTTACACACCACCTCTGTTACGTGCTGCTCAGTAGAGACATTGGCATCATTTAAAACTAGTCCAGCTTAAAGTTATAGCTACCAAAACACTCTCATTTAGCTGAAATATAACTGAGCAAATACTGTTGGCCAGCTCTCCTCTCTTCCCTTTCTCCCCTCTTTGTATCCACTACCATTGGAATGGCTTCTCTTGTGGATAGTGGTTTTTTCACAGTATCACTGAGCTGACAGACACCAACCAACAGCATATTCCCCACTCGGCTGTTTGCAAGCAGCCTGGCCTGACTCCAGTCATTGCACCCCATGAATTGTGCCCGTCTAAAGAGGTGCATGCTCTGAAGAAGTCTGTAGTTTATGGGGCTGATGATGGTCCCAGGAGCCAAGGCTTTTAATTCACAGAACACTTTGACAGACTTTTATCACCAATTTCCTCAAACTGAGAGGAAATTCATGAACAAGCATTGAAAACTACAACTGCTTATCATGCCTGTTGAGGAAACAAACTTCTTTAAAAAAAAAAGTTTACAACTGCATAGTGAATCTTAATGACTGATGACTTCAAGCCAAATAAGGATTCCTGACTCTGTGTTTTTTAATGCCTCCAGGGGATTAGAAAGAATAGGTATTTTATCAGTTGACCACACTGACAAGATTATTCTTAACACCTCAGCACAAAACACAGCACTGATATCCTTTCACACTTAAGAAGCAGCCCAGTGTTACATTTTCATCAGCTCTTCACAAGAATGCTACAGTCACACCATAGGGACCACTGAACACTTTACTTGAAACTGGGACAGGAGCAGGCACCTTAAAACAGAGAGCTCGACCAACACATATGGTTCTAGGCTGGCACTGGAAAAAGAAAACCAATCCAAAACTTCGGTCTGAATAGAAGGGGAATGAAAGGCACAATCCTCTTACTTCAAGCTTGAAGAAGCTAATGAGAGAATTAATTTTAATCTTGAAGCAACAGGTTTTAAAACTGTAAGAGGAACAAATGAGACTTCTCCACTAGCCATAAACTGACAGCTTCGTAAAGCACTCAAGTCTTCTGAATATGAACACATGAAACAACCAAGGCTGCATTTTCATTTCTCAAACTAAACACTTCCTTCTTGTGCATTTAGGTAAACAAGAGCTACCACTTTACATTGCACATAGTTTTCTTAATTTAATTTCTTTTACTCCCAAAGAACATCTCCTTACACCAACACATTCTTTATGTTGTCACCTATGCTGCACGTGCATCAAACTGTATTTTAAAACAATATCAACGTCTGCTGTCAGTCCTTCTTCCTAATATGACATATTTTAAAAAAACCCAACACTTAATGGAGTTGAACTTTAGAAAAAAAACCTCAATTTTGTAGTATTTTAAGTTGCAAATACAATAAATCCAGAGTAAGCATGTCTTAGCTCAGAAAAAAACCAACACAATCCTCGGATATATTCACTGTTGAAGAGAGAGTATATCATCTCTGTACATGACATTACTAAAACTGAGGTTAGAAAATTTCACCCAGTTCTGATATTCACAATTCAGGCAGGAAGCTGAAGAACTGGAAAGGACATGAAAGAAAAAGTTATAAACACTACGTAGAAAAACTGAGCTCTGTAAGGAACTTCTTTATTTGTAGCTTTTATGCAAGAAAAATAGAAAGCAAAGTTAACAACTTCATAGAGAAAACATGCTATGCATTGTGCTTTTCAATATAGTAGGAGAAAGTCTTAAAAAGAAGTAATAACCTGAAAATTAGGACAAACCAAATTCCAATAAAAATATAGGAAGCATTTTTAACAAGACTGATTTACAGTTTGAATGCACTACTGGCAGTGGTGGCACAGTTTCTCTTTCAAACCAAGTCTGGGTGGGACCTTTCATGAAGATGAGCTCTAGCCAAATGAGTCTGCTGCAGAGGTAATCACAGAAAGGTCTGAGTTGGAAGGCACCTTACAGGTATCTGGCCTTGAACACTTCCAGGGATGTAACATCCACAATGTCTGTGGGCAGCATGTTGCACTGCCTCACTAACCTCTGAGCAAAGAATTACCTCCTGATGTCTAAGTGTCCCCTCTTTTAGTTTAGAACAATTCCCCTTTGTCCTGTCACTATCTGCTCCTATAAAAAGTTGCTCTCCATCTTTTAAAGTTCTCTTTTAAGTACTGAAAGGCCACAATGAGAGGAATTACTACTATTTCCTCATCTGGCTCTTTGTATGGAAAATCCAGTTTTATGAGTCTTAGTATTTAACACACAGATCACTTCAAGCATATTAATATATTTTATGGGAATTTACAAGTAAAATACAAAACTGTATACTGGAATCTGCTTTAAGCACATATAACCCATCACACATTTGTCAGCTGATATATTATGCTTCTTACTGTCATATCATTCTTATGTCAAAGTGACATATTCAGGAAGGTTCCATTATTAAAATTGTAACTGAACATACTGAACTGAACAGGTTTCTGGCTAACCATCAAAAGTAACAACAAAAAAAATGCTGCTGTGCCTTTGCTGTGTTAATTCGACAGGTGGAATAGCACAGTCCCTTTAGCATGGAGATGGCTAGGTCAAAAGTATAGTTTCAATAACATATGTGCACATTAGTGCTTTCACAACTTGAGCCATTAGTTAAAACTAAAACAAAAAACAATAACAAAACAAACCAAAAAAACCCACCAAAAACCCCACCAACAAAAAACCAACCAACCAAACAACAACCACAAAAAACCCCACAAAAAAAACAAACAAAAAAACCCCCACAAACAAACAACAAAAAAAAAAACCCCCACCCAAAAAAGTCCCTCCCTCCAAGATGGGTATTCCAATAAAATATAAAACACAAACTCAGTAAGCCTTATGTTGTATACTAAGGCCTGGGCACTAACTGGTTTTTACACATCCCAAAAAAAGGTGACCTCTTCCCCCACACTTCTGTGTTTATGCCACTCTACCTACCTTTCTCCTTTGTATGCAGCCAGGGAATTCTACCTTTGATCAGTCCTAACTGAATTAAGATTTCATTTGACAAGTTATTTTGCTGCTAGCTTTTGGTAGGTATAAAACTTTCATTTACAGGCAAACTTTGATTTTGAGATAAACAGGCAAATAGCACTGTCTGCTCAGATAGCCAAAGGCTGCAGTCCCACACAGAGTAGGACCATGGATGGCCTACTGAAGATATTTCAAGTTCAAAATAATCAAGTTACATCAACAGAAGGCTTGCTTTTCAGAAGGAAGGAGGCATATTTGACTTTTTTTTTTGGTGGAAGAGGTCCTGCTTCCAGTGCAAATACAGCCATGTCAAGGAACACAATATTCTTCAGCGTTTTTAAACACTATGGGTGCTTTTGCTGCACAGCTGAAACTTAGCATGTTTCCCCACAAAAGTAAGGCTGACAGCATTTTCTTACATTAAAATGACATCACGTCATTAAAAATCATGTGCATTAAAAAGACATCATGTCTTACATGACAGTATTTTCTTTTCATGTAGAGCAAACTTCTGTTTCAGACAAAAGTGTAAGAGTTCTACCCAGCCACCTAAAACACACCTACTAAATAATGTGATTGTTCTTTTATTGATGACTGGGGGGAGGGAGATATGATACAGAAAGTAAATAAATTTCAAATGTATAAATACATGTATAATTTTAAAGAAAAAAACCCCATCAGTTACTCATTTCCTGCTTGCTCAAGTCTCACAAATCCCCTAGCAGTTCAGGTTTGTAAGTAGTGAGGATTTCAGGCTTATCATGGTTTCTAAATACAGGCACATGACTCCTTCATTCTACCTTCAGCTTAACAGGACACTGCATGCTTAATTCCTAGGTAAATTCAACTGACCTCTAATGCTCAAAGATTAATGCTTTCATCATGGCTGGGGGTTACCAGTAAAACACGACGGAGCCCCGTATTTCAAAACTCTTAATTATTCAGCTGACCAGCAAACTGCTCCTGTCTCCTAGCAGCAGATGTGATGTCCAGAGGTGCACACCACTACAGCTTCAAATGCAATCACAGAGGAACCCCATGGATGAGTGAGAATTCTGCCAACTCACAGACCTGTAGCTGAGTGCTGCCAGAGGAAGAAGATAAAGAAGCAGCCCAGAACTGATCAATCTGCTGAAATTTTCTGGGTTGATGGTGCTATAAAAAAGGCTCAGTTGTCAAAAACTACTTTGCAAATACGGTGTCATGCATGTCATGCATAGCCTTGAAAGGAGCTTTCACACCAAAAGCACATGCCTGAGGTGCTCAAGTCTTCTCTCTGAAATGCTTTTCATGACAACAGTCCCCATTTTAGGCTGCAAATTCAGCGCAGTTTAGTTCTAGCAGTGTTTTTTACCTGCACAGCTAAATAAAATACTGCATGTGAAACAGTTTCACTTCCTTTGGAGATGCAGGTCTGAAAAGATGCAGCTGCCAAGCCAGTTCTGCATTCAGAGGTTCCCTGGCAATACCCAATTAGGATATTTAAATAAATTCAGCCACAAGAACAAAATAAATACAGGCTTAACTGCAATTTAAAGCAAGCAGTCTAAATAGAAATACTTCACAGGTTAGTACAGCCTTCTGCATTTCCCAAGTGATCCTTCCCTTCAAACCTGGAAGTCTGTATGCTGGCATTCAAAAGAATATTATAACATGAATCACTCAAAAGAGAAGGATATACAAGAGTTTGGTATGTAGTTATGATGCCTTTCAGCTCAAATAGTCATGTCTCTTAAGGTGCCTAATCTCTTGTGCAACCTGTGAGTCTCTGGCTGATACAATTGCAAGCCAGAGAGAGCTGAACAAACGTGAGATATCTGTTATCTCAGCATGCAGACGCTTGCCCTAACCAGCAGTCACTACACAACACACCAAAGTGGCACCTTGCGTCCTTGCACCTAATGCCAGTTACTTCAGAATACTCTACTACTTTGGTGACTATTCCATCATTCAAAACTCTGCTCTTAATTGTTCATAGACAACCAGGCAGTACACATGGGTAAAAAAAAATTTAAAAGAAGCTGCTAAAAAGCAACAAGACCCAAGGAAGATTGTTAGACTGATTCTTGAAGAATGCTACACCTCACGTAAGATTTTTATTAAGAACATTGGAGAAGCAGAAAAAGCTGGTATTTGTCGACAATCCTAAACTAAGAGATACTGGCCCATGTCAATACACAAGGCACAACAAAGTAACAGTGAAAAGACTGGAGTAAGAGACACAATGACATTTAAAATAACAAGAACGTGCAAATAAAGATCAGCAAAAAGGTATTATGAATTCCTAAATGCTGGGGAAAAAACATCTGTTGACAATGAGAGAGGAGGAAGAGCACAAGCATTATGATGGAGATTGCAAATCAAAACCAGAGTGCTACTAGAGAAAAAGGCAAGGGAAATCCCACAATTTTTCTCTCTTTAAAAAAACACTTTCCACTGTGAAAAGAGACACTGCATAAGGCACTTGCTAATTCGCCACTGGAAAAAAAAAGTGTACCATTGTGATCAGGTTTCTAAAAAAAATTTGAAAAATCAAACTGGAACAAGCACACAGAATAATTATTAGGCTAAAACAGGAATCGAGAAAAATTTCATGCGAGAGAAGAGTTTGACTGAAGCAGCATAGCCCTATAAAAAACCACCAAAATTAATTGACTGCACCCTACAAATACATGAAAAGTAAGCACAAAAGAGAAGGGGACTTTTCTCACCCCTAAAAGTCAGCATTAACAGTAGAATAAAAGGATATAAAACTGGCCATGAGCAGGGTAGTGCAGAACTCATGAGACCTCTCTTAACCACTGGAGAAGTACTCTACAACTAGTTTTCTGTAAGCATAAGTAACTCCCGTTTAATAGTCCAGTCCAGTAGACTAATTAGAGTATAACTCGATATACACAATTGCTTCCAGACTGAGAACCACTGAACGTGGGAGGGGGGATTGTTCTGCTATGTAAAAGCATAACTGTCCTCCTTAAGTGAGACCAAATTGTCAAGTTTTTCTTCTTGTAAACTCACCATTTAATCACAAATATGTAAAATATGACAAATATACTCCTTAACTTACATACTGAGGTACCACAGTTAAAAGGTTCTACCTACCCAATGCTTTCTAAAGCAATCTCCCCACTATTTCCTTAACTGAACAAAAAAAAACCCCAAAACAAGGATCAGAGGGGTGAACAGAACAGAAACATGAGAGCTACACTGAGTACAAACAGCAGGCACATCCACTCTGAGTTTGAATTGAACCTATGCTGTTTCTTGTGGGCACTGCTGTCTGCTCCAGCTGTCTGTTTGAATGAGCCTGGAATAAAAAAAAACTTGGTAACACCCAAAATTTCAGTTAAACAAATAATTCTCTTCCCCCTTGCTGTGTGTAAGTGATAATCCCTCCAAATCCCTGACTGAGCAGCTGACAGACACATCGGGCAGAAATGCATGGGCTTGCCCTCAGCAGAAGCAGGAACTTTCTGGCCTCACCCAGCTGTACCCAGCAGTGCTACGTTCAGCCAAATGAAAGGCATGCACACAACTCCGCACACCAATCAACCAAATCCTAATTTCCTGGCTCTCTCTCCCAGCTGCGCTAACTCCATTTGGATGTAACAGAACAATTCAACCAGAAAACCTCTACTGATGGAGTCCCATTTTCTGTGACTTCCCCAGAATGCTCCCATCTGTCACACTGTACATTTTTCAATCAATGGCATTGATCTGTGGCTGGCTTAGTTCATCTGCTGACCAAGAAAACCACTGTCAGCATCACCGTATTGGAGAAGCTGCTTAATGTAATTAAACACGTGTGGGCAGGGGAGGAAGCACTCACAGGGACACAGCAGAGGGCAGAGAATGGATTCCTAAATTATCCTAAAGCACCACTGATTTAACTGGCAGTGACAGCACACACTCAAAAACGAGGACATGAGCTGGAGGCATATTTGGTGCAACGATAGGGGCAAAACATGTAGATTATAATGCAAACAAATCAAGAAAAGCACATCACCAACCAAACCAATGGAAAAATGTTGGCTAATTACAATGTTAGCAACCAACAAAACTGATTCTTAATCTTCCTTCTGGAGACCTGTAAAACATTCAAGATCTAGAAGATCTTGAGAGGTACAGTGCTTCTCTGCTTCCCTAACAAATAACTGTAGGGCTTAAAACTGAAATTTGCTATACCTTGCGCTGTTAACAGAAAGGCAGTAATTAGTTACCTGAGTTGCTTTATGAATACGGCCTTTCTGTCTGAGTCTCTTTCTCTTACATATGCACACACAGTATTTCACTGAAATTGCGCCAATTATTTTATCTGTCATGCTTTGAATTTTATAAATACACAAATCAAACATGATATAGGAGAATGGTGGGAATAGAAGGGATAAAAATATTTTTAAACATTTGGGGGGGAAAAGAGCATCAGCAACAGTTTTCTGACAATACAAAGCCTTGTATTATTCAATACAAATATTTATACTATATAGAAGATTCAGTTGAACCCAAGCTAAAGTATATAACAAGTCCAGTTACAGAGAAGTAAAAATATATCTATAAATACAACTTAAGTAAATATACACCTCCTTTATATATAGTAATTGCATTTCATGTTCTGAGTTTCTTCTCATCACCAATGCTACCTGCCTAAGATAAATTCAACAACTAAGAGGGAAGAATAAGAGCAACTTTTGTCACAGGTATCAGTGAAGTGTAGAAGGATATGCAAGAACTGAAGGTTTATGACAAAGTGAATTAAGTTCCCTACTCAAAACAATGAACATAAAATTCTGACTCTGCCTCCTTTGCCTCAAATAAAAACGCCTAAGACTATTGAAAGGATTAACAGCAAGAGTTTCCACACATCACTTCACAATAAACCTGGTAATCCCTGACACAGTGATGTCAAAGGAGACATCCACCCATGCCAAGCACTGGCAGGTCACATGGCAGACAGCAGCCCTGTCTCCTACCTGTTTGCACAGCTTAGCGCTCTCAAGGCTGAACAAAAGCAACAGACAGTTCATTTCTTTAGACTATTTTTATAGCTTAAAAGTAAACTTCGAGGCTGCATAATGTCAAATATTTGCAGACTCATAACATTCCCTGTCTGTCTCTACTCTTTTAGTGTGGAAACAAAGTCCAACCATTCTTTCCACACAAGGAAAAGCCAAGCTCCTACATGGTGTATTCAGTGTAAAATAATTCCTTGAAGTCATTCAAAAGCATGAAAAGAATCTTTCAGCTATTCTTCTTTATTTCTCAAGGTCTTTCCATTCAACAGGGTACCAAATTCTTTTTTGTTTAATCTTAAACAAGAACAGAAAGAAGGAAAAATAAAAGTATCAATCAACCTTGATGCCCTTGACCAACACCTAGTTGACAGTGCAATACTGAATTCCACCTCCAACCATTTGAGATAAAGATCTACGCAAAAGCAAAACTGGGCCAATAAGGAATTAGCCCTCCATTTTTTATTGGTCTTCCAATTAGTCATTCCACCTACGTTACAGGTGTATCTGTAGTCAGTCCTGTGCAATGCTAATGGGAATTCACAATTAAACCATTCTCCCTCTATAATTAGATCCCAAGAAGAAAAGACTCCCAAATGCATTTCACAGGAGTAAAAAATATAGCTGTGCCTGGTATCTACTTCTGATTTTAAACTACCTCACATGTGCAATGGGGTTCAGCTTATAGAGGGGGAAAAGTTGATTGTGTAAACACCTCCTGCAAACCCAGAGATCCAGGCAAGGGAACTCAGAGAGCTACTGAGCAGACCAAATGCAGATATTGTCTATAGCTTAATTTCTCCTAGTTTAATTTTCTCCTAGTTAAGTCTCTCTGGACTCTATTGATCAGCCTGGCTAGATCACTGTGGATTGTAACTGACCTTTAACAAGAACTTCCCATACAGACACAGACAGGGATTTTGACATTTGTTTGCTTTGTTGCAAAATCATGATGTATGAGGTGTCCAAGAAATTTCCACTCAGAAGTAGGGACACAGCAGAAACTACCACCACCTCATCAAAAACCTCTGCAGAAAGCTCACACTGCATCCTGCCAAGCCACTGGGAATTCCTGCTCCAGGCTCAGTGCTCCAACTGCACCCATCTCCCACCTTTGCTCTGCTCTGCAATCGCTGCTTCATCTATGCTTTGTGTCACATCCCTGCAATCCCAAGTGCCAAATCCTAAACACCTTCCCAAGCACTGTCCCCCAGTATCACAGGGATAGAGGAAGGCACCTAACAGGTGTAAGTAGGGAGTAAGAAAAAAGACTTCATATTAACATACACATAAACCACTGCATCAAGACTAAAATCTGTCATGAGACATTGACAAATTTTGCCTGCGTGCTGTGTCTTTGTCCTGTGTTTCCAGGACCTAGAAAATCTTTAGTCCAGACAGGCTCAATTTTAACATCTAAAGCCTCTGAAACTGGAGAAGAATGCAAAGATAAAATCCAAGCCTCAATATATGATTATAACTATGTTTTAAACATACCAGGCAATATTCTTCCAATAAGAGCATCTAGCAGCCAAAAGGACTCCTCTTCATTCTTTGTAATAAGAATCAGGTATCCAGCAATGAAGTTCATGCCCTGAAACAGAAAGAAGGGTTTTAAGATGCATATACTTATCTTAAGATGTTTCTAGCTTACTTCTTTGGATTAAGGGGTAAATTACTACAGTTCTACAAAGTGTGCATATTAAGTAAACTCCAGTAATAGAGGCCACTGGTTGAGTAACCTGCTAAACCTGCATGACAACAGTTAACAATAATTATTAACAAAGATCAAGGAGAGGAATATTTTTTAAAAAAGCTTAGCAGTCTATACTTTCAATTTTCCTTTTTTTTAAATTCCAAAGCCCAATGCAACTGAAAGCTGTTTTGATCAGAACACAAACACAGCTGCATTAGACAAGCACTACAAACACAACACACCTGCAGGTAGACACTGAGGCTGCAGGAGGAGAATGTCTGACCCAAACACACGAAGTAAAAGGTTGCAGTTCCAGCAGCTTTTACTGCTTAACTCATCCAAAGGCTGAATACAAACCATTTTCTTCCATAATACCTCCAGTACTCCACATATACATATAACAGCACTGATCCTTTGAGACCAGATGTACAAAGAATTCACATAAGGGTTTTTTAAGTGTTCTTCTTTCATTAGCCCATTAAACAGTAATGGTACCAAAACATTTTATTAACAACTGGACCTGTAGAAGCTCCTACTGTTTAGAGGTTGTGTACGTGTTATGGTGTGTATAACCAACTCTGTATAGAAGCCTGACACTTGCAAAAGTGAGTATTGATAATTCTATTGATCATTCTAAGATTATTCTGATTATCAAAATATTAAAATTATATTTTAATAAATACATATTACTGAAAGTAATAAAAATCACTCATCTTTTGAAGAATGGTGGTAAATAATTTCTGTACTAAAACTGGTTGGGATACACAAGAAAAAGAATTTTTTTTAGTGACTGCAGCGTAGGTTTTAAGTCCCTCTAAACCTCCTCTCCATATTTAAATAAATACTATTCATATTCTTTTAACTTTGATGCAGCTGTATTTACTATATTAACCTTCTCAACTAACATGAGTTGTATGTCAGCACACATACTCTTGCTGAAGAAGGGGAGGAGACAGGAGAGGACTTAATAAGTGAACTGAAAACACATTTTGCTCACAACAGTTCCTGCTTCTTTATGATCCTTAAAGATGGCCGCCTTTTTTCTTGACTGTCAGACTGTCATGAATCAACTTTTATCTTCTTTGTGTCCCACAGGAAACTTTACAATACTTGACAGTGACAACAGAAGCTTTCTTGAGCTGCCATCATATTCAGGCTGGATTTCAGGCTGAATTTCAAATAATTCTTCGTACTTGCATTATCTGTATTGGGTGATGGCACTAAATAAATGCTACCAGCCCCCAAGTACATGATGTCACATTAATGCTGATCTTTCTGTATTTTGAAAAATGCAACAGTGAAAACAAAGGAAATTGAGATCTCATGATGCCTTGTACATACTGTACATAGCCTGTTTTGGGAAAGATAAGCTCACTTTCTCTTGCTCTCCAAAGCAACTAACCTTAATACCACCATGTGTGATAAAATACCTATGTTGCAGGTAACAAATGAAACCAAACTGATCAAGCTGGCTGTGAGAATAGCCACTGAGAAATTTAGAAGGAGATCTGAACTTGCCTGAAGTGATTCATACTCCATTCCTTTCCCCAGGGCCAGTTTAAAAACAGAAATAGTTTGAGGGTGCGCTTCTAAAACACACATTCAAATGGACAACACCAGTACCACTGGTGAAATGCAGCATTATTTACAAAACAGTGATTACCTACCTGACAATATCCTACTGCTTTATTGTGATGCCCATATGCTACCAATACATTGTAGAGTGCGTGCTGCAAACACGGATCAGCGGTTTTGCGGAATTTTACATTATCTGGAAATGTTCTGTTCATGTCTAGACAAAAAGGAAAAAGACCAGAATTAAGAGCCGTTCCCTCTTTCACTTTCCAAACAAACTTTTACAGCTCTTTTGAAGTACAGCTAAAGCTTCACTATGGTTCACTGAACTGTTGTTTTGGTGGATTAATTTTAAGAAACAGCTTTACCTCCATTTTGGCTAAAAGGGCACTTGGATTCAAGGATAATCTATTCCTAGAAAGAATAATCCTATTAGTGTACAGAAACCAATTTCAAGCAGGCCTGAATAAATTCTCCTGCAGACTGGACTCCCTCCATATCTGACTGCAAAGGCTTAAATGACACCAAACCAGGTATTTATCCTGACAGAAACAAGACATGCCAAATGGATCAAGTCAAGTGGCATGAAATGAGTTGTGCTTCTAGGAAAGCATATTCTCATTAACAAATCAGATGAACTTTAAATTGAATTAGTCAGTGAACTTCTACCAGTCACAGCCAAAAAACCCAGCCCTGTTCCCACAGCTGGAGACTCCCTCTCAAAAAATCACTTTTAAAAATTTAAGTTTCTCCATGATGTGACTGGGAGAAAAGTGTCTTCACTGGTGCACAATCATCAAGAAGGGGAGTGATTTCTGATAAGGAAGCAACAGAGCACATTCCCACATGCTTCAAACTCAATTCTTAAGTAAGGACTATGCAATTACTGACATTTCCAACCATTAATTTTTTTCAGACCAAACATTAATGGTAGAACTCATCTCTCCTTATAAAGGTCTAAAAATTAGACATGCAAGTTTGAACTAGTCCCCCCAAAACACCCCTCAATTGTTGGAAAGAAACAGGCAGAGTTAATTTTTGGCCTGGTTCACTCTATAAAGAGAGAACCCAAGGTCACTAGTCCAGACTTATGCATCTGATTTTTAACCAGAATTTTTCTCTCCAACTTAAATGTCTAAAAGTAACTTTGGAGATTTTCAAAATCCAAGAGTTATCAATAAATATGCCCAAACAACTACTCATATTTTAACAGCAACAACAAATTGGGTTAAAGTTAAAAACAAATTTTAGTAACAGCACCTCTGTACAGAACTTCATGTCCTAAGAATTATCACTTTTTATCAGCCTTTTCCGGCATAAAGCACGAAGTCTGTTACAGCTTTGACACAAAGTTCAGCTGTAAGCAACCAAAGGAAGAAAGCTCCCCAAAATCACGAGTAGTGTAGTGGAAGTCACAAGCATTAAGAAGTTATCACACTAATTGCTATTTCCTCCTTTAAAGGGAACAAATAATTTGCAGAAAAATATTTCCCTTCACATCTCACGCGAGTGAAAACACAAGGAAAAAGATAATTTTTAAAAAGACCTGAAGAACAGACAGTTAGAGAATAAATAAATTTCTTCTGTTTCTTCTGGGTAGGAATAGCAGCATAGTATTGCATAATCAAAATTTATTAAAGTATATGCTGAATGTTACAGAAAAGATTAATGCTGAATTTTAGCCATGGCTCTTCTCAGCTATGCAGAGAAAGAGTGAGGGAGGAGTAAGAAAACTCCATCACATACAAAGCAGGGACTACTCAAACTGAACTCATCCGTAATTTCACAACTTGCAATTGAGAGAATCAGCTCCAACTTGCTTTCTGATTGCAGAGCATGTTTTTCCCACAAGGACTGGGGAAGTCTTCCCTAGTTTTATGAAGGATTTAAAACTTTCCTTTATATTTAGTAACAGTATTTTAGTCTAGGGGGAGGGGATGGAGAGAAAAAAGAAGACATAAGAGCTAAGAGGCTTTACCCTTAAGAGAAGATATGGGGCATGATCTCACAGGGCTCCTTGTGGCAGACTATTTGAGCACAAGAGCAGAGGGTCCCCTTTCCTCTCCATCCTCCCCTTCCTGCTCCGTTTGCTCCCTCTTCCTCCAGTTCTGAGGCTCCTCTGACTGCAAGGTGAGGGAACTCAACTCCACAGGCACACATGAGCCAATACATTTTACCATACTACAAGATAAGGGTCAGAGATGAGCCAAATGGCAGGGGCAGGCAAGAGCTGTTCATTTGGCTTCACCACCTACATCCACTTTACTACATCTGTTCCAGTGGAGACATCCAAACACTACCTTCTCATGCTCTGCACAGCCTACCCTCTGCCCTACTATCAATTAATCTGCTTCATTCTTAATAGACATTACTGTCCAAAGGAACACAGTCCTTTGGACAGTATAGTCCAGTTTGGGAGAAAAAAAACCCCAAATTATTTTCAAGCAGGGAAATGAACATTAGGACCTTACCTGCTGCTTTTAAATGAACTGGGTATGGGAGAATCAGGAAGAAGGTCACAAAGAAAAGACTAGCAACTCTTTTGTAGTAAATTCAGATTAAATCCCAATAGCAATTTTTAGACAATCTTCCAGCACTCTGAAGTGGCAGTGTTATGCTGCTGTGCAACAAAACCAACCAACAGCTTTCCTGCCAATTGACCTTCGTGCATAAACCATGAGAAGACCATTAGTTTCTTTCTTCCCTCTCATGGGTCTGCAGTATTTCTACCTGATTCAGTAACACAAACACAGGCAGAAAGTCACATTAGCCTCAGTTTATAAAACACATCTATTTCGGTACCAAGAATCACAGTCATTGATGCTATTTCTGGAGCAAAGAGATTTGAAAGAGCGGTCCAGAAAGCTAATGATTTTGGAACCAGTCTTGTGCTTTTCCTATTTAGGGTACGTCACAAGTCAGGCATCTACAAAACAACCTTCTTCACCTTGCTATCTCATCCTTCCTTTTTGTCCTGATTCCAGCCAGGACAGGGGTAATTTCTGCAGTAGCTGGGAAGGGTGTGGCTGTAGAGCCTAGAGGTTGTTCTATACCACCACATCATTGCCAGGGGCAGGGGAAAGGGGCTTTCTTCCAGGGAGAAGGGGTTCCATCCAGTTGAGAAAGTGGCAAAGGGAGCCATCTGGTATTGTCTATTACTGTTTTCTTTCCATGTGAATTGGTTTTTATACCTTTTGTTATTAATATTGTTGCTGTTACTGTTCGTTTTCATATCTCATTGCTGTTTCCAGTAAATGGTTCTTATCTCAGACAGTGACCTTTGCCTTTTGACCCTCCAGCTGGAGTGGGAAGAGGGACTGGTACATGGTTTTTGGTGGGAGTACTAAACTGGAGAATCTATTTCCTAAACCATAGCACTTCCACTTTCATATCCAGGTGCTTCCCGCTCCAAGACACAGGTGGTCAGTAAAGTATTACACAAGTATTTTTATAATTAACATCTCCTACTCCTATTATGGTCACTTCTTTGCCATTGTTATATCTGTGATGTGCATCTGCTCTGAAGAGCCTCCATGCAAGTAATTTTTTTTTCTTTTTTTTACATGGTAGAGAGCAGAACAAAAATTCACCTCAACTGCCAACTACAAACATTCGAAAACTCCACTGCAAATTCAGAATAATGAAGTTAGGCCATAAATTGCAACTTTTAAAAATAGCATACTTAAAGAGTATTTTAGATTTGCTATAACTGGATATTTAGGAGTCATCTTCAAGCTTTCCCTTGAAACTCCTGGAACTATAAATTGTTTTGGTGGATTGGGGGGGAGGGGTGTTGTTTGTTTGTTTATTTGAAGTTAAGGCCATGGTTTTTATTAACTAAAGTCTGAAAAATTGAGCCTGACAACCCCCATGACCAAGTAAGAGTTCAAGAGCTTTCAGCAATCAAGGAGGCCAATAAGATTAGGATTTCCTACAAAAGAACAATATTCCCACTGTATAAATCCAAGAAGCACATGCATAAATTCCAGCCCCCTTCATCTCCAAAAGATGATACCAGAATTAGAGAAATTGCAGAAAAGAATGGTAACAAGGAAGACCACAGATATGAAGTGGCTACCATATTTAGCACAAACCCAGGTGGATTAGAGCTCCTTAGTTTACAGGGAGATGCTTAAAAGCATGGAGTCTGCACAAATCAGCAAAATCATGAGCAAGGTAAACAACATGAAAAAGGAGAAACCAGAAGGGGTTTTGTGATTTTTTTTTTCCCGTCCAGCGTTATTAGGTACAAACATGCAGCATATATCTTGGGAACTCTCCAAACATCAGATAACTGGAGACTAGGAAAAACATTTTGAGGAAGAGTCACTACACACTTTACTCCTCCAGATCTCCCTTTAGCTGTTCTGGTAGACCAAATGAGGCAGCTGTTTGAATATGACCTGATAGGGCTGCTCTTACAGAGAGCCACAAGAGCTGATACTGCTGTTCCCCTTCCTCCTGCATGGCTTTAAACTCACCTGAAAATTCCCAACTTCCACTAACAGTTGAACAACATTTAGAGAAGATTCTTAGTGGCTTTGATAGTAAAATATTCCCTGTCTCCAGTGAAATGGCAATGACCATTGTTTGAATTATTTTTCTGAACACATCATAAACTCAATTAAGATCCTGCAACTACTATCCGATCCACAGTCAGACCCTTATGCCAGCTGTGACATGGCACAGCACAGGCTCTGGGACTGACTGATAAATCTCAGACCCTGGGTTTCACTGCACCTCCAACTCCTCCTCATGAAAAGCAAGAGTGGAAACACAGATTAGCTGCATGTGAGTGCCAGAGCACTTGCAGACACAGACACCGTTACCCCAAAATTCAATGGGCCAGTCTAAGGGGAGCTTACTCCAAGGAAACTACAACTTACACTCCAGCATGTAGTCTGAATTAACCAGCATGTAGTCTGAATTAGAAGGACAGCCATTTTTTATCTTACAACATCATTTGTCCTACTAAACTTTCCTATAATAGGGCATGAAAAAAAAGTGTTGTTGGAATGCATGCCCTTCTAAATGTGTACATAAACTAAGACATGAAAAGTTAGACCTGCATTCTTTAAGCTCTTTTTTTTTATGATTGGAGTAAAATGCCAGTTCTCTCCTACCTTTCTTTAAAAAAAAAAGTTCAAACAGCAAACACTATATAAAACAAAGTCAGCAATAAAGCTCATCAGCTCAGAATCAAAAAGTTAAAGGGCAAAAATGGTGAAAGAACAGATTATAGACTTAATTCGCTGAAAGACTTCCATTGCTATTACTAATCAGATTTTTCTTTAAAGATTAGACCATTTCTTTACACAGTCTACCTGCCCTTTTAAACCTGATTATACCCCATTATAGACTTTCCCATATGAAAACAAGTTCCAAACATACATGAAAATGGTTTGCAGCTTCTGGGAATGTGAAAGAAACAGGACACATTGGCTCTTACAAGTTTTAAATTGAATTTGAAATAAAGTCTCTGGTTGGCCTTGTCTACTTGCCCCTCCCCCCAGAAAAGAGAAAAAACATGACTGCTGTTCTCTTTTTTATAAACTCCACCATTGTGCTGGGCTGTAACTTTACAGCTAGACTGTGGGAATAAATAGAGTACAGTTGCAAGAAAATTCTGGAAACTGAAAACGTGAAAGTGAGCAGCAGTACAATTCCGCATCTTACATTGGTTTACTACTAAAAACAACTATAGTAATGGGAAAACAACACTTGAAGAAACAAAATGAAAGTCAGACAACAATTCACACTGAAAGAGTCCTCAGCTAAAGCCCACTATAAAATGTGCACAGTCCACAGGAGCTCAAGTTCATTAAACACACTAACCACGAAGTTTGCATTCACCTTAAGTACTTTGCTCCTTTCATCCCTCCTGTGTCCACATTTTTTCTTCCTTTCTGAAGGAAAATCTACCACTGGAGCGTCTGAGGTATTAATTTTATTTTTTCCCTTCCAATAAAGTCTTCCAAGCCATTTTTCTTTATCTTTTCTCTCACTTGCTCTATGTTAATTTTCCCTTCTGCAGTTTCCCAGTCAATACAGTAGCTCTTCCAAAACTTTATTTCCTCTATAGTTCACAAATAGATCTTTATCATTTTCCAGTATTTTTCCTCCCCCACAAAAATATTTTTATTTCATTTTAACCTGTGTGGAAAGCCACCTACTGACGCTTCATGTCTTTGTCTAGTACTGGAAAAAAATTGTTTTCAACTCGCTCTTGCAGCAATTGTACCCCAATTGCATAGTTTGACCCTTCTCCAGACCCTTACTACAGCTGGCTTCAGAAAGTCATCTTACTAGCTCCCTCTGTATTCATAGTTAGAGCTCTACTGTTTCTAGTTCTGAGCAAGATAAAAGCCTGCAGATTTCTGGCTAGTCTCCATATTCACAGGAATATGAAGTTTATGCTCCAAAATACCTTAATAAGGCGTTTAGTCCCAAAAGCCCAAAGTACTGCTGTTGCGGGCAAAGGCAGAGAAGAAACTCCATATAAATCAAAAGTGTTTAGATGCTTATTGTGGGAGGTCCATCCCTGGTGGTCTCCCGATCCAGCTCCACCTCCTCGGAGGGTGGCTCCCCGTTAGGGAAGAATTCAGGGGCATGAGATCCACTGCTGTTCTGGAAGGGAGGCATGCCCAGGGCTCTGGACCGACCCCCTCTTCCCAAACCTTCTGTTAGGTTTGTCATGTCATTGGTTATAAGTCCTTGTACCCCTCCCTCATATGTTCTAATTGGATCCCGGACCCTCGTACTCTCCCCTTATTCCTTCTCCTGTTGGTTACCCCTTTTCCCTTATAACTGGCCATCCCGGGGACAGCCCTCGGGATTTCTCCTTCGCTCTCCCTCCCAGATATCCCACACCCTACCCCTACAATAAAGGAGATCACGGAGGAGACCCCCTCCCGCAACCCTTTGTCTCGTCTTGTCTCCTTTACCAGCGGCACCTCATTGCTGATCACTCGCCAGGAGCAGCCCCACCTCGGTGGGAGTCATCCCCACATCAGACTGTGGTGGCCTGGAGGCTCGCGTCCTGGGCCAGGACAGCCAGGACAGCCAGGCGGCTTATTATTTTATTTTATTAACTACAACAGCTTATCCAACTCGAATAAAAATCCATAAAGCCCAAACTTTAAGTGCCTGGGTTTTTTGCAAGAGGAAAAAGACAACCTGCCTTTCTAACCAAACAACCTCAGCATTGTTCCAGAGCAGAGCCCACCCTCTTGACTTTTTAATTGGGCAATTCAGCCAATATCAGCTTCTCCCCAAAGGCTCTGCTGTAGTGGGACAATTATCAGTTACATCAAGCTCCTACTTGTTTGTCCTCACCTACTGCCTCTTTTGGCTCCCACTGGGCCAAAAGGTCTGGTTGCCCTTATACCCTGTCATCCGTACTGGCTACTGATCAATGTTCACAGAAAGCACACATGAAAATGGATTAATAGAGGACGGGTATTTCACCTCCTACATATCTCCCAGGGATTTACATTTAGTGTTTAATATTTCACACATCAAGTAGATTCCCCCACCTGTCCATTAATCAAATTCGTTTTTAAACCAGTTCATACTTCTAACCCCTGCAACACAGTAACAAGTGCCACAAGTCACTGATATGCTCTTCTAAGCCTGCAGCACGGCAAATTTCATTCAGTGTCCTTGGTTCTTATATTACAAGAAGCAAATGACAATTGCTCCCCATTCGCCCTCTTTGCACCATTTATAATTCATATAAATCTATCAACAGCTTTTTCTTAGCAGTCTTTTTACTCAACCTGGAATCCTAGCATACATCATCTGCCTCTTATGGGCCTCTGTACCACACCTTCAATCTTCCCTGCTGCTTCTCCAGTGTCCTATGGGACAGAATTAAGGAGAAACAGACTCAAAGGCAGGTGTCATGGCTTAAAGTTATAAATCTTCAATCACTTACAAGAGGACACTATAACATTTTCCAGTTTATTCCTTCTCAAATAATTTCTAATTTGCCTTAAAAGCATTCCTTAATGCTTTTAACCACATGATGAACCTGGAAAGATCTATGCTGTTAAAGAGCTTACAGCTAATCTAATTTAAGAGTTAATTCAGCACTTAAACCATTACTACACAAACATTAAGTTTTCCATGACATAACTTGATCTCTAACACTTAATGACCTAGGATGGATAAATACGGATAAACAGCATTATCAAGAGAATAACCTGTTTTGATTGCTTCAAGCAGCTTGCCATTCTTCTCTCCTTCAAGCAGTCTGTGGTAATACCCAGGGTTTTGTTCCATGTTGGTTTGGGCCCCACTCACAATCATCCAGATCAATGCACGGTGTTCATTGGGGATGCCTTTCCTGATATATCTCTTCACTGCAAGACAAGAAATTTGGTTTTGTTTGTTCATTCTTTAAATAAATAAAAAACTGTATTATTCTTTTTTAAATGAGCAGCCTAAAGTTAAGAAGACATAGGAAGACTCTTGAGTAGAGATTACTATGTTTTCTCTCCTATGCTACTACTTAGGATAAGCATGTACTTCTCAGCTGGATAGCATATTTTAGATTCACTCTTAAGTTCTTGTCACTCAGGCTCCCCACACAGCTCTCCAGACCCAGGTTATCCTCCCTCCTTTCTTCCCTTGTTAGAATTTTGAATCCTTTCCCCCTCTTCTACCCTTCTGGATGGAGATATGAACAGCAAAGTTTCCCCTTGATCTTTGTCCTTTTTTATTCAGACAAGCACTGACTTTTCTGTTCCTCCATCACCAGTGGCCTCTGACGTGGTGGTCTTCCCACTTGGTTATGCTCTAACATCAATGGCCACGTTAACACAACCCTAGGGCTTCAGCTTAGCACCTGACCACAGAAATACAGAAACTGAGGAATATGAAGTATCTGCCTCCTGTCTAAATGCGCCCCCGAAGAACTGGAAATGTGAGCAGATGATTTTTCCTGAAATAACTGGGGAAGTCTTTTCAAATCTAAAGTAGTTCTTATCTCCTGCATCATTTTCATCATTAGGGTGTGCTTTAGAGTTTTTTTTAAGCAGATGATTCAGTGTAAATAACTATGATGCAAGATTACAGGAACAAGCATCAGGCTAATGACAACCAAAGCGGCTTCCTCCTGGGAATGGTATGAAAAAATATTAATAAGGAGGCAGTGCTGCTTATGGGTACATGATCCTAAATCAGCATTACCTTTTCTGACCTAAAAAGACAGCTGAATGTTTAAGATTCTTCTCCTTTTTTGGGGGGAGAAGAAAATGACAAATGAAGCAGACATTTCTTACTAAACTAATTAGGTCGTATCAATCAAAGCATCAACTTCTCCTCCCTAAATTCTATGGGACTCAAATCCGAGTGGGGATTTTTATTCCGCCCACATGCTACCACACACACACAATATCATTACCTAGCCAGGTTTTATTCAGTCACAAAGTTCTGTAATAAATGCTGCCTAAATTAAAGGCCTTAATACAGCAGAGTGAAGCAATGTTTTACACTTCAGCCAGATACTTTCTAAAAACGTTCCACGTAATTGCAGCTGCCTATCCTTTAGGAACCAAAGCTGCTTTCCCAGTGTCCCCTGTCATAAACATGCACATATAATGAGCATTTCACCCACCTAAAATCTGGTGTTTTCTTTCAAAGAAACATATTTGTAATAAACACCTGGTCTTCAGGGTACAGTTTGTTTAGCTTTTTTTAGCTTTTCAATGAGGATTTATACTACACGTTACAGTCTCTACTGTTCTAGCTGTAAGGTGACATTAACTACAACCTTCTTTTAGACTGGAATTAACTTACTTGTTTCCATGGTGGTTTAATAATCCCCAGTTCATCATTTTTACAAGATTTTGAACTCTAATGCTCAATAAATCCTACAGATTGACATAGCAATTTCAGGAATGAGTATCAAGAACCAGTCCCATTTAGGTGAACCAGAGACATTCAGATGAGCCTAGAAAAAAATTTACTGGCTAAAATACTGGATTATCATATTTTAACACATAATCCCAATGGTATTTTTTTCTGGAGCAATTATAAATTCTGGAAGCATAGCCAACACTGATATCCAACAATACACATTAAATTCAAGAGAAGCACGGACCAGCCTTTGACAGTAGCACAAGGGGAAAGCAGCCTGCAGCACAGCACACATCCATTATTCCTCAGTGTCATCGTTCTCATGGCAATACAGCCAAGGGCTTGTATCGCCCCGAGTGACCACTGACCCAGCTCCCTCACTCCCTGAGGAATGCAAAAGCCCTTTACATTGTGCTGTTCTTCCTCACTCCATTATAATACTTGCCAGGATCTGCAAACTGGCATTCAGAAGCCGCAAAGTAGTTTTGAAAATAAGGCCAGTTGCATTTTATATATATAGATATATCATATTCTATAAATAAAATTGTATTTTATTTTTATATATATATATATATATAGTATTATATAAATATATATATATTTATTTATTTACTTAAAGGCTCTCTTCCACATTATCATCAGGAACTAAGAAGCCCACAACAGTTCACACTGCAGAATATCCTCGCACTGTAACATCTAAGAAGCTTTCCCAGATGAAGAAGCCAGATCATGCATGGGTCTGCACTCACACACCCAATGCCAGTTGTAAGCCAAGGGCTTGTTCTCAAAAGTAGCACTGTTGAATACCCCCAAGTCCTGAGTATGACACACAGAATCACTCCCAGGACAACCATAGTACATCATGTGGTCTAAATTCTAAAACATACATAGCAAAGAAGCATCATTATGTAAAATTTTTACCTCTGTTCATTAAAGCAATATGAAACATCTATTTTTAAGACACCCCCCCTCACCCTTAGTAATTCAATTACCTCAGACACTTAGTGCCAGTTTCACAAGTTTAGAGTCACACTTTAAGAATGTATTTTCCTTGTTACAAAAAAACCCCAGCTACCTCATAGGGTAGCAGTCTAAAAGTGATGACAAATACCCAAAGTAACTTCAAGATAAAAATATACAGAAAATAACATTTTTCTAATGCTGTACACTACTTATAGTAACAAGATACAAAAATAAGTTACTTAAACCTGTTACTGTTTGATGGTAGAATATGAGAATTTTTGAGACTTTTGCTTCAAGGTATGTGTTGTGTTACCTTTTTCCCCCATTAACATTGTTTCACTCTACACCATAAACTCACTTTATGTAGCAAAAAAACCCCATTTAAAAACAAAAATTATCTCATCTTGAAAATATTAGAATAGAGTGATTTTGAGAAGCACCTGCACTTTTACTTTTTCAGTTACTAGCAATTACTGTTGAATGTTGAGGAAATAAACTTCGGCCCTAGGAGAAAAATTCTACAGGAGAGCTGGAAACAGCATACAAGGTACCAAAAGGTTTATTTCATGAATACATAACAGAAGAAGTAAAGCAGATCAGTGCTGTAAATGTTCAAGTTCCAGTCAAACTGACTTTCCATCCTCCATGCCCTGGGCTGGAACAGAAATGCTCCTGTTATAATCACTATTTAATACATTTACTTTTCCCTTGCACTGTATTTTACCAAAGACCAGAAAGTATCTTCTGCTACTGGTCACTTTTGACTAATCCACTTACAGCCAAATTCTTTTGTGTGGCATAATTTTGGTCAAATTAGGCTACTTTGATCAATTATGTCAGACAGTTTGTTGCCCACCTGTAAACAAACCAGAGCAGAAAGCTGTATATTGGTCCCATAAAGATAGAGATGAATGAAGCAAGGTAAAAAATAAAGAGGATCTCAGTAGTGGCAGAGGGAAAGAGAGAGAGAGAAAGGAGGCAAGTGACAAACAATGACTATAAACCCTCATGCGCAGTGGAAACAAGGTGAAGGTAACAAGGGTAGGGGGAGAAACAAAATACCAGAAAAATAACAAACAGGAAGAGCCTGGAGAATGAGTGAAAGGGACTGTCAGCCAAAATTCCCATGACCCACCCTGCCAGCAGGCTGCAATACAGAACAACAGGATACACTGCTTAATTACCCTTGTTAAAACATAGTCTAATTATTTTTCTTTATAGTGCAACAGAATTATATACATACAAACCACCCTGGATATGAGGTAAACACAGTAGCATGTGAACACGCCACTTTTCCAAACTGGAAAATTAACACAAGTCATCACTTCTTCCTGTTCACCTGGGCAGAAATTATGAGCTTCTCTGTGTGTAGACAAATGGGTGTGGAACTACTGCGATACCACACACACAGTGCCTCTCTCATATCTACTCACAGCAGGACAGACTCTGAAAAAGCCCAGGCAGGACTCAAAACATGGGTTCACAGCTACTGTGTTCAGGAAGGGAAGTGGCAAATCAAGTATTCTTCTCAGTTCTAGCTAATGGCAGAGCCAGGAGCTCCTGAGCAAAGCTTCATAGCAATGAAGTCAGATCTGGGAGGAGGGAATATCAGTGAATAAGCAGCAGAGCTTCTGCTATTTGCCTGCAAGGAGTCACTGCATAATCATCTTGTAGGATAAAGCACACACCTAAACAACTGCTTACATAATTCCATGTGCATGTCACAGACTACAACTTCAATAGTGATACGAGAAGGAAAGTATTTAAAAATCAGTAATTGCACAGGTAAACCTTTCACTCTCCTCCTCTGATACAGGAAGCTTTTTGTAACAACTTTGAATCTACGCTCAGACTACATTTCCTCCACAGTACTTATTCCTGTCACTCTCCTTGGAATTACATATATACATGAGAATGCATAGCCTACAAATCCGAGTATCTTTAACAAAAGTCAGTAATGTCAAAGATGATGCACCAGCCCATGAGCACTTGCAACAGTCCAGAGCCATTGCCTGCGTCCCCTCAGTGAATTTACAGAATCCCAGTTTTCACAAAGAGCAGCCTGTTGGAGACAATTAAAGCCACGGTAAAGGCTGCTGCCATTATGTGCCCAGTGGGGCAGCATGACCATTGCTTCTGAAGCCTGGTGGACAAGTTGAGAGATTTGGTCAAAGTTTTGACCAAATAAGACCAAAGGCATTCACACTGTTAGTATCATAGTAACATTCTGTGTCTGCAAGGCCAGAACTGGGAACAGAAAGAAAGAGAAATTAAATGAACTCACAGAAATTGCTAAAAGCTGCCACTGTTACCATTCAGAAGTTAAGAAAAGGGTATGAATCAAAACTGAGATTATTTTTTCACAACTAAAAGACAAAGTTCTGCAGAATTTCAAAATCCTCACTAATTCAAAATGGCACAAAGTTATCACTACGTTCAAACTTGACACCCCAAACAAAAGCGTCTTTACATTTGTAAGAAAAACAAGATAGTAGAAGTAGATACTTTCTGGTTAGCAGCATATGATCTAGCAGCTATAGCTCAAACCTACACTTTCTGGAATTTCTCACCCTTAAAACAGACATCTGTACACAAAATACATTGATATATTTAAAATGTCTCACTAGTTATCATCCCATTCCTGGCGCCAAGATAAAAAAACAACCCCAAAACAACAAAACCATCAGAATCACCAGCCAAAGTCTGCACCTGGAGCACAGCTCTAAATACTTTAGCTATGTTATAGTCAATGTCTGATTAACTTTTGCTTAGTTTTACTTGCTTTTTCTTCAACATACTTACAGAGAACTTTGCCCAACTCCACAAGACACCCAAAGAGAAAGCAACATAAATAGCACCATTGAGCAAATAGGAAAATTTAGATGCTTATATGAAAACATAACCCAGAGAGAGAGTGGGAGAAAATCCCAGCCTTTAGTTTTACAGGATTCCCTGACCCCTTCTGACTCCCTCCATTTATTTCTCTCTCATGCAAGGTAAAACATTACTAGAGGTTTTCTTTCTCTTTGAAGCAGACATTAACACTTCCATCAGCATTTTATCCAATGTTGCATAAGCTTCTGCATAAACTTTACCTTCTTTGCTTCGTAAGGCATTTATCATCAGTTCTTAATACAAATCTTTCTAGCTGCATGGTCAATGTCATTTTACAAAAGGAGGATAAGGAGAGCTAGAAAATCTCAGCAGTCTAAAGAACTGCCAAAGAGGCAGCAACTGAGAGCTCTAACATCCTGATCCCTGGGTAAAAGACAGCATCCCCTACATAATCGCATCTTTTTAAAGAGAGCACAGAGTACAATACAGCAAACAGCTGCAAAAGGGTATCTTGGAGTGCCAGTGGCTATAATATCTGGGTTACAGATGTAACAAGATATTCGTGTGCTGAAGAAGGATTAGTCCTTCATAAGCTTTAAATCAAATCCCTCTAACAACAGCATACTTGCTTATGCATTATTACTGTTTATACTACTGGTTTTAATTTGAAGATAGAAATAGCATTCAACATTGAAAAACACAAACCCACTGAATACCATTTATATTGATCCCAACATAATGCACTTTTACCTACAAATACATAAAGCTCACCTTTTAAACTCTTCTGTATACTGTTATTTCCCTTTAGGAGCTTGGACCATTTTATTGCTCTTCTAGTGAGTACCACTAGGTATCTGGAAAAGAATGCTTCATAGGATGCATAATCAAAGTCTTCTGGCCTTTCAAAACCATATGGATCAACCCTACAAAATAAAAAAGAATTCCTGTAATAATGTTTCTACACACCTACAGCTGGGGGAAAGAAAAAAAAAAAAAGGCAAGTATGCTTTAAATAACTTCCAGTTGCTATTTCTAAAAGCAGCTCAAGACTCCCTCCTGCCAGCAAAAACCTACTTTACACAAACTGTAACACTCCATTTAGCATATCAAAGCTGTTTAAGTAAATTAATTTAAACATGCACTGTTCAGACAGCTTTACAGATTTCACTGCTTTTTTAAGTAAGGAGTTTTTGGAGCAAAAGACCCATTGTGTGCAAAATGGACTCACAATTACAGCCACATAAAAGTCTGGGGGGTATTTTTCTCCACAATACAGGCAAACAGTTGAAAAGTATGAGGTAGAGCACAACAGCTCTAATATGACCTGAACTCTCTTTCCACACAGTTCTGTGGAGAAAAATTACAACAGAAAGTACAAGTGTAACGAGTTACAAAGATTATTTTTTACATGGGTCATTTCTGAAATTATCTTCATGAAAATATACGACTTGGAAGAAGAGACAAATCCTTGTGTCAATCTACCTTCTTCATAAGTAGCACCAAAATGTTTTATAATTGTTCAATGTTACAGCACATTATCTCAGGCAGTACAATACTGAGAGTTTCAGAACTGAATGGCAGATTCTGTTGTAATATATCACCTCATGTTGCTAAATTAGATTTATGGCAACCTCCCAGGGCGCTCTATACCTGCCAAGTATCACCTGAGTACAGAACATTAATGGGCTTCAGCGAAGTTAAATAGGCAGAGGGATGTGTCCAGTCAGACAAGGTTTCAGGACAGACCTCAGGGCTTAACTTCCCAAAACACTGCGCGTTTCATTCATGGAGAAGGAATTTGGCCAGGGAGCAGCACTGACACAGCCTTGGGAAAACTGGCTCACGGGAGCGTCACAGGTAGTAAAGCATGAATCAGACGAGGAACAATTAAATATTCCGACCTCAAATTGTTATTACATTGCTGGCTGTTTAGAAGAGTCACCTTAGTATTCATATACTCCTCAAATCTGACACAAAAACCACAGGTGTAAAAAACACTGATACCCTGACACAGATTCCTCTAAAGACACAGAACATGAAAACACACACGCACACACAGACAAAAACCCCTCACACGTCCATGAACACACATCTCTTATTTACGACTGCGACTGCCCAGGCAGCAAGTACAGATTAATTTCATGCTCCACTCCATTCCCGAGGCAGAAAGGGAAAACAAAGAGTGAGGACGCAGGGCTTTAGGGAAGCCACCTTGCCCGGCCGCCCGCGCTCAGGGCAGGCTGCGGCGGCCCCCGGTGCCCTCAGCCGCGGCCGGGCCGGTCCGTGGGGCTTGCCCCGGCCGCAGCCCGACAGGGCCGGCTCCGAGCGCCCAGGGAGGCACAGCTCGCCGTCCCCGCGCGGCCGAGGCGCTCCGAGCCCGGCCCGGCCCGGCCCGGCTGCCCTACCTGTACGCCCAGTCCCGCCCGTCCTCTCGCCGCGCCATCGGCCCCCCGCTGGCGCCCGGAGGGCGGGCGCTCCCCAGGCCGAGCAGCGCCGCGGCCGCGGCCCCGCCGGAGCTGCGGCTCCCGAGTGCAACTCCCTGCGCCCGGCGAGGGGCGGGGGCGGCCGCCGGGCCGGGCCCGCCCCGTGCCCGGGCCGGCAGCGGCAGGGCAGGGCAGGGCAGGGCAGGGCAGGGCTGGGCAGGGCAGGGCAGGGCAGGGCACGGCAGCTCCGCTCCCCTCCCCTCCCCTCCCCGCCCCCGGGGCCGCGCCCCCTCCGCTGTCCGGCAGGCTCGGCAGGGACACGCGGGTCTGATGCTGATCCCGCCTTAGATTTGTGTATTTCACATTTCTCTCACGTCTTGGGCGGAAAAAGAAAAATTCAAATGTTTTAGCGCGAAGGAAATCTCCCACTAATACGGGGGAGAGTGGTTTCAGGTGCAGCTGTTCAAACCAAATTAATTTCCCCATAACCAGCAAGAAGAGGTGGTTGTGTTATTATTTAAGTTCGCTTGATTGGTTTGGGATTTTTCCCCCCCCCCCAAATTATCACAAACTTCTTTTTAGTTTCCTCAAATCACTCATTACAGTCATAACCACAGAATATTCTGAGTTGGAATGCACCCACAAGGATCATGCAAGTCCAACTCCCGGCCCTGCATAGGATACTCCAAGAGTCACACCATGTGCCTGAGAGCATTGTCCAAACGCTTCTTGAACTCTGTCAGGCTTGGTGCCATGACAACATCCCTGGGGAGCCTTTTCCAGTGCCCAATCACCCTCTGGGTGAAGAACCTTTCTCTAAAACACTGAAATATTGCCAACTTTACATCCTGCTGATTAGTTTCCACCATAAACTAACATTCATTTTGATATGATTTAGGTAAATGGCAGATTGTAAAAAATGTGGAGTAATAATACACAAAATTATACCAAAAAATTGTCTTCCCCATTTCCAGAATCCACCTCTAAAGCTAGCGCACTGTTCTTCATCTTTAGAGGTCTCGAACAAAGCCTGAAGCCCACAAGGACTCAGCCCTACCTGATTGCCAGCAGCTTAATTCATAACACACTGCAAAACAGAAGGGAGAGAGTAAAATTATGTCCCTGCTTGTCCTTCTTTGAATCAGGTTCTGACTTTGTACCCAGCAAAGTGCTTGGAAAATTACAGCTACTGCCGGGGAAACATTATCTTGTTCAGCCAGCAAATAAGTGTTGCTGCAGACAGCAGATGGGATTTCACAGGGGAGATCAACAGTTGTTCCAGCACACTCTTCAAGAAAGCTACCTTCCCCTCCGTGGGATCACAGGCGATCACCCACACAGAAATGTAAAAGCAGTTTGGCTCCAATGGCAAAGAAAACAAAATAAAAGGGACTTTTACTTGGTTTCACTGCCATTGCACTGCTGTGAAAATTTGTGATTGTTCAGCAAAACATAATTATCACTTTTTTTTTTTTTTTTGCGGGGGTGGGGAGGGAGGAGGAGAATTCAATGCTTCACCGGGCATAGGGCTTCTCCTGCAGGAGTGTGCTGCTGCTCAAATTACTGTGCGGCATCACGAGCCGCTGGGGCGCTGGCAGGGCTGGAGCCCGATCGCAGCCCGATCGCAGCCCGATCGCAGCCCCATCGCAGCCCCATCGCAGCTCGATCGCAGCCCGATGGCAGCCCGATCGCAGCCCGATCGCAGCCCGATCGCAGCCCCATCGCAGCCCCATCGCAGCCCCATCGCAGCTCGATCGCAGCCCGATGGCAGCCCGATCGCAGCCCGATCGCAGCCCGATCGCAGCCCGATCGCAGCCCGGCCCCGGGGAGAGCCACCGGGGCCGCGGCCAAGATGCGCTTGACTCGCCGCCAGCGCTCAGGCACGCTCAGCAAACAGCTCTGCCCCAGCCACCGGGCACAGCCTCACAGAAATCCTTGGCCGAGGTGGGAATAGGAGCCAATGCTGTCCCACGGAGGAAAAGAAGCCTCGGTTAAGCAGAATATCCTCTTCTTCTGTAAATCCTGAAGCCACAGGCTTGTTAGGTAACAGCTATACTTCGTCTAACGACATCCATCTCTTTGGTGCATATGCCCTTTAAAATGGATCCATCAAAAGTTCCCTGCAAACAGCAGATTGTTTCTGTGATTAATTAAGGTACATCTGCAGTGCATCAAGGGTAGTCTTGTCTATAGCACAGTGTACTTTTACTCAAGCCTCAAATGTTATGTACAGTTTCTGTTGCTCTGACACAAACACAACTGTGTGGTTGACTCAGATTTATTCCCGTTAAACACAAAGGCTCCCATTAAGAATACTTAGGTTATTAATTGGTTAAGAGAAATAATTCCTAAATTTCAGCACAATAATTGGATCCCCCCGTATTTTGTCTGATAAAATGAGCCAACTCACTGTCTGGCAAGAGATAATACCTTGGTTGTCCTTCCCAGGGTATCAGTGCTGCTCTCTTCTGGGCAGATATCATGTTGCTTTTAAAGGCATTCAAAGAAACTAATGCATAAACACTCGAAATCTGAAAACTGCATGTGCTTGGTAGTGTGATCAGCAGAAAACGATACCATTTACTTTTGATCCTTTACTTCTGAAGGAGCTGGTGACAGTGATAGAGTGCAAAAGGTCAGGCTTAGCTGACGAGTTCAGATGAGTGAAGCTCACCGCCTTCCTACCTGCCACCTGGTGCAAAAGGAAATGTACTTTATATAACTTCTCCCCCACCCCCTTTTTGCATCTGAACCTTATCCCTGAAGTTTTATGTTATGGTGAATGTGTTTGGTAGAAATTATCATCGTGCTGCTGCTAGAGTAAGTCCTTAAAATAGTGACTTCCCTTTAAGGGTAGGCATTTAGATGTGTTCCCTGCAAAGGCAGATGAAGACAGCAGATGAGTGTTTCACAGGCTGAGGCATTCAGAGCTTTGCTTGTCTCATACCCTGCATTTTACTGAGCAAGGCTTCCCTTCTTGTGTTTGCAGAGCAGTTGCTAAATAACAGTACCAGGATGATTCTCAGCCAAATCAGGAATTAGTCTGCAGTGGCTTTATGCTTCCTAAGGCTGTGAAATGTGTGCTATCTCGCCTATTTTGATGTATCAGCAGTGCTGAAATGTGGTCCAGTGCCTCACATAGTGCCCCACAGCCATTGCTACTTTTAAGGCCAGAAATGGAGAAGGAGCATCAGGAGAAAGGAGAAATTCCTGATGCTCCTTCTTAATACTTAAACTACTTAATACTATTTGTGCTGGAAGTGTTTCTTTGACTGCCTGTGGGGATCATAAAGATTCTTTATCCATCCAAGAATGGAAGAAATATATTTATTATTTTATATATCATAAGTGTATCTGGGGCTTTTTTCCCCCTGAGGTTTATTTATGTTTCTGTTTTTGGTTTTGGTTTAGGTTTTGGTTTTGGTTTGGTTTGGTTTGGTTTGGGGGGTTTTTTTTGGTTGGTTGGTTGGTTGGTTGGTTTTTGGGTTTTTTTTTTTGTTCTTTTGCAGGCTTCAGGGAGACCAAGGAATAGAAATTGTTATGGGAAAGAAAAGCATTATAGGACTGAGAAATAATAAGGTGTGTGTGAATATAGGTGTACATGGATATAGTATGTGTACATGGATATAGTATATGTACATGGATATAGTGTGCTTAATATTTTAAAAACAGTATGAGTGAATTTGTTCATAAGAAATACCAGTGAGAAATGCTATTTTCAGGAAAGGTAGAAGCTCTGCTTTTTCAAATCCAGACAGGAGTTTAAACTTTGGAAAAAACCCTAACTGCTCACAAAATGGTTTAATAGCCCCTGTTTAAAAAATATGAATGCAGCAGCATCGGAGAAGAGATAAAAAGATAATCTCACTACTGACTGTGTGCTGTAGTGTCCTAAGAAAAGGATAAAATTCCCACAGCATACATGGCTTCTCTAGCTCATGTGATTTTCCATCCAGCCACTCATCTTGGTGTCTATACTTAGTTAACCATGCCACACAAGTGTATCCTGCTTCGTTGCAGCTCTACTCTGCATTATTTGGCTTGAACTACTTTCCCACGACCTGAAATAAATCTGCTGCTCCATACGTGGGGAAAACAGTTAAGGTTAAGTAGATTTGGCAATGTTGAATTTGAAAAAACCCAAAAAACCCAGTAAGAAGTAAACATGCATGTGTGTGTGTGTGTGTGTGTCACTGCATTTCTATATTCTAACCTAGACATAATGAGATCCAGGACTAGACAACTCATCCAGCTAATAAGGATAAGGAATGCAACCATCACATCCAGACACCTTTATTTCCTGTTATAACCAGCTACCTACCAAGTTCAGTCAATCCTCACCTACATATGGATTAAGGCTCTCAATCCATAATGAAATGTAATGAAATGCTGAACTTGCTCCATGTTTTTGTCCCAGAAAACTGCATCATGCTTACATAATTGTAGTCTGCAGGCCTGATTAAGCCTGTTCACGTGAATTGTTCCATCAGCATCCACTGAACTTTAGAACAGACTGCATAGCAAGGACAGAAATGTATTTTAAAAAGTTGATTTCCACTATTCCCTAAAGGCTTCACAGCTTCATGTCTATGAAGGTTACTAGCTGTTAGGACAAGTTACATCCACGTGTAGTGTGGGAACTGCCAGTATTTTGATTATTCTCGGTATGACTGTGGCCCCAGGAGTCAAAGCATACTGATAAGAACATCTATAAAAAGGAGCTCTAAAGCTTGCTGCATAGCACTGCAGCTGCCTGGAGAATCAACATTATCCATGTAAACCTCTGCAAAAAGGTTTCTGCACTCAGCTGCCATCCTCCAGCTGCGTCAGAAAAGAAGGCTCAAGGCTGTAAATGACAGTACTGGAAACAGCAGGGGAAGAGAAATTATATGGTAGTGCCCTCGGTGTGAAAAACACAGCAAAATTATATGTCAAAAGTGATATGGGAAAGATACTTGAACATTATTAGCAGGAAGGGTTTCTAAGGCAGGGACAAGGGTGTCCTTAGGAAAAAGGTCAGTAGCTATCACAGATCAGTAACCCAGTGGCGTGGAATTGAGCAGAGCAGGAGGTTCATGAATCTACCTGAGGTCAAGCTGCAGCTCTGTAAAACATGCTTGTTATTCAACTGACAAAGTGAAGTATTTTCTAGATGGCTTTGTTCTGTTTATTTTGTTTTTCCTTATCTACTTGAATGATCATGAGGGGTATGCTGAAAGCCCTTTACAGCACGCTGATGATGTTTACTTTCCTGGCTGCATGAGTACAAGGCGTATAACTGAACTTTGAGATTTCATAAGGAGAGAAGACAGACAAGATTGGAGATTATTAACTCCTTACTTGTCCCATCCCCTTTTCTTTCTTATCCCCAATTGTAAAGGTATCCTGCCTAGCAAATCTGGTGGCTCAAATATCTGCTGATTAGGCATAGGGTTTAACTTGGATATTCTCTGTCTGCCTACTATGATTTCACATCTGGTCCTAGCTGAGAAAAGGCAAGCTTTCTCCTGGCTTTTGATTGCTTCTGCATTAAGATTCCTCTGCAAGGACTCTCAGTTGTCTCAAGTAGTATCCTAATCTGCATGAAACAGGTAGAGTTATCATTACAGGTCTTTAAATACAGTATTTGCATATAAATACATGGTCTTAGCAGTGAAGAACATAACCTATGTACCTTAGTTGTCTAGAAATTTCTCTAAAAATAATGCATTAAGTAAAAAAAATTCTTAATATAACAACATGATTTGGAGTAAAGAGAAGAATGTATATCCACCCACTAAGAAACAGACATCCTTTTCACACATGGATTAAGGATGAGTTTTCTAGGAGCACAGATGTGAAGTTTCTGTAATTAAATACTATTTTATAATGCATACATACAGGGGTACTGACCTTAAGTTAGATCAGCAAATTCCCTTTCTCTGAGTTCCAAGCTTTGGAGTGCTGAACTCTGCAAAAGGTAATGTGCTCCCAAGGAGATTGTTCTTCACCATAGCTTTCTGCGTGTTTATTTCCTACATACTTTTCAAAATCACAGCCTGAAAGAAAAATAAGGTTTTGTGAAAACCTAAAACTGGGTTTGACAGCAAGAGCGAGTGAAGCTTCTTGGAATTGCAAGGTTATAGCAACAACCATCAGTACAGACATGCCTCCGTATTTACATGGGATCAGGGTATCAGCTGAAGTATCATGTTTTTAAATTCCTTTGGAAGGGGAGAAACTTTGATTGCAACATCTAGGATCAAATTATGACTTTCTTCTGGCTTACTTTGTCAGGTTACAGATTATATCACATCACTAATACTGGAGGAAAAATGTTATTCTCATTTTGTATTAATTTGCAGATAAATGTCCCTAATACTATCACAAACTGGTACATTGGCAAAATTGAAATAATTTAATTTTGCTTTTTCATATTTCAGGTATTTCTGACACTGTTCTTTCCCATCTTAGAGTAATCACATTGAAGAGAGAAGTGTAACATTGAAAACCAGCAGCAACATTTTGGTATTTCCATGGTTTGCTGCATAATTAGATACAAAAATAGTATGTTCCCAGTCAGCTGTTTCATCCTTTGTTCCACTTAAAGTGTAGCTCTTTTGTCAATAAAAACCAGTTTGTTTTTTCCAACTGAGAAATTTTATTTTAGCTGTGTGTGAATTAAAGAAAATTATACAACTTAATTTGCTGTAATTATTCAGGGAGCCATAGTAATCATTGAGTGTGACACTGCTGCACATTTGTATTACTTCTGCAACAGGTGTTATTTCTATGTTTTCTTATTTCTCAAAAATATATTTTTCAAAAATTTTCTTCTCAGAAACTCCAATTGGCTTATTTTTATAATTTTCTTTACATGTCATTTCATCACTGCCAATCCTCCATGAGCAGTTGCTAAATTTCTGAACACAGTCAAGTAAGCTTTATGATAATCATTATCTTTCCTGATCTATGCAAAGTATTTTTTTTAATATGGTTGCAAAAGTGGATTTATTGTCTTATTAGATGTTGATGGAAAATTGTTGATGATAATTGACTGTAGTCATAATCCACATGTTGGATCCATTGCAAAACCAACCCACCAAAATACATAAGTAACACTTAGAATTGGCATTAGACAATTACAGGTGTGGACTTGCCTTGTCGGGGCCCCAATTCTCTGCCACGCTCAGTTCCAGTCTAGCCCATGATACCTACATGTGAAGAAACCATTTAGAATTCTAAAGAATGACTGTATAAATAATTCCAGCTGTAATTCTCTCAACTACACTGTCGTCTCTCAGACACAGCTTTTTGTATTTTGATGGCAGCATTAATGCCCTGTATGAAATTTGTTGAGAATTACAGACGTTGAGAATTTAATGTTTCGTTATATGTAGGCAACAGGTTAGTTTGTATAAATGAAATGCTTTTCAGCAAAGAAAGCTCAGATTTGATCCCACGGAAGTCAGTGGAATGGGCTGAGTGATCTTCATGTCTCTTAATAATTTTCAGTTCTTTGTTTCATCCTGTCCTAGCTCCTGGGGTTCAAGCAGCTGTAGCAGTCGAGGATCAGAGATTTTATGAATCACTCAAGAAGAGATGATTCTCCTCCAGTGTGAAAATTTGTCACTCAGGCCTTCACTCAAGAAAAAAGGTGGTTTCTGTCTCCAGTTTCAGTGCCCAGCTCTGAGACCCACTCAAGACTTGGAGCCTTCCAAGGCGCAACACAGAGTTGGTAATCCAGAAGAAACAGTGCTGGGGAGATCTAGCACTCCTCCCAGACAGAAATATCCACTCTCTGCTTGAAGGAACCAACTGGCTCTCATAAAATATATTACATGTGGCTGCTCTGTCTCACACATGACATTTCTTTGCTTGTGTTACAAAAAATAGATCATAAATGTGAAGGTATAGTCACTGTTTTACTTCTCATCTGAGTAGTGAGGGAAAGTGAACATAAAAGAGCTGCTAGTAGAACAAAAGCAAGTTCAGCCTTCCATCTGGTAGAAAAAACCTGCTGGTGCATTGGATATGGTGCATTACAAGGCAGAATTTCAACCCTGCACATCACAGGATCAATTATTGCTCACAGCAAAGTTACAAGTCTAGCACCCACATGTAAGCTGAGAATCAAGTGGTCAGACACCAGGAAGATGGACATGTTGCTGAGAACTTCCTCAGATTCATCCAGTGCTTCAGAAAAGAAAAAAAAAGAAGGGAAAAAAAGAAAATAAAAGGATCAAAAAGAGGGGACTCAGAAGTACTGTTCTAGGGAGGACTCAGCTTTCAAAGTGCACACAGTATTCATGAGCATGACTGGGACTTACTCTGTGTGGAAAAACACTGGTGGTTTTTTGATTGCACTGGCTGTATTTTAGAGTCCTGCTGTGTGGTTACTGCAAGGGATGGTCAGAGTTCACAGTGTAGGTTCTAGCATGAAAGCAATGCCAGATTAGCAAGGTGTTGTATTTCCCACAGCAATCAGAGTATGTCCCTGGCAATACCTTTCATATTCCCAGGGGAGAAAGCTAATGCCGGTCCTTGCAGTCAAGCTTATGTAGTGATAATAAACAGGACTTAAAAACCTCACAGTTGCTGTCAAGGGTCCTCACAAAGGGTCATTTGTAATGGAACAAAAGACAGCTCTGGTAGACTGATTTCCGGGAAGAAATAACAATTAGGTAACTCTTACATAAGAATCAATGTCCGGCTTTAGCTTTTCAATGGTCTGATTTGCTGCTCGAGCACCCTTCAGGACCTATTGTAAATACATCCTCCCGTGCAGTTATTGGCTTTTGCAACTTGCAAAAGGCACCCACAGAGCTACCTTCAGCTGCCTGGGTCCAGCCTGCATTTACAATTTCTTGCTAAACAATTTTGAAAACTGGTGGGGTAACATCAAATCATATTTGAGAAATTTGCAGCAGATGATTGCAAGGAGCAAAGCTGGGAATGCTGAAGAGTTGGTAATAACGACATGCAAGATGCTTATCTTGTCACTTCCATTTTACCACTTACCTTTAATTAAACTAAAAAACAAAGGCATCTTGTATCTCCTCCCTGAACACACATACTTCAATACAGTAATTGAGTTGATGGTCTGTACTATTAAAGATGGGCAAAAATAGTTTACAAGAAGGCGAGACAAAATTTGTCTTTGACAAGTGTGTGGAGAGAAGAGGCAGGACACCACAGAGAATCACTGCATCAGGGTTTTTGCAGCTCTAATTTGAACATGACTATTTTTAGAAGACCTATTGTACATACCAACAACACTAATGACTGCCAGAAGAGACAACCATGTTCCTAGAGCCAGTGACATCATGGGCAGCTCTCAGGATTTAACTAAAGCATGTGTTTGGCAAATAGTAATAAAAAGTAATTAATTCTTTTTGTTTCCATCAAACTGAATTATGCTTTTATTTCGCCTCTCTTTTTCTTTCGGAAATTAGTCCTGAGAGTAATTTTACAGCCTTTAGTTCGTACTACTTCTGACTTTTATGTTTTGTGTGTGTAATCGATGGAAACCATAATTTCCCATTGCCTTCATTTTATTGCTATTCTGTGATCCTTCTAAGATTTTAGGAAGCAAAGCAATCCCTACAAAGAAACTTGTCTCACTCACTAGTAAGTGGTGAGAACAGCCGAGAGGAAGACTCTGTAATCTCTGGCAGGAGACAAGCAAACACACTTGCCATCTAGACCCACATTTGCAAGAGGGGCACCCTGAGCTGGATGAGAATAAGAGAGCTGCTGCAGGGCAAAATTCAATCCGCCTTTGCCAAGGGCGTCTTTCTTATCACCATTTACTACTAGCAAGCTGTTCACTCACAGATCTACCCACAGTCCTGGATGATAATGTTCCTAAGTGATAAAGCAGCCTCATTAGAAAAGTTTCTGACTGGCTGTAGTGGCTGGGGAATGCAAGTTGAGTGGCAAGCAATGGGGAATCAGAGAGAGCACTTTGCTCTATGGCTGCAGCAGAATAACACCCAAAGAAATCACTGTGCAGACACTATCAATGAATGTCAAAAGGGCCTTGAAGTAAATTGTGGAGGATTTGATTGTTGATCTCAGCAAAATACCATCCAGACCTTGTCAACTGTGGAAAATGGAAAGAAAGAGCCAGAACCTACAAAATGCAAGGGCTCCAATTAGGCAAAGACACTTAGCTGTTGGTTTGTGCTCAGTGCAGGTACTGAGCCCACTGCAGGCACGACATAGAATCACAGAATCACAGTGTCACCAAAACTGAGGGAATAAAAGAAACTCTCCATCACCATCTTTTAAGTGTTAGAGAATCAGGCATTACTTTATTTTGGCCAGGATGTGCAATGGAAATCCTTCCATCACATGTGACAATTGTGTCAGAGAAGCATTTCAGTTGGAAAAGACCTTTAAGATCATTGAGTACAACCATTAACCCAGCACCACCAAATCCACCTTTTGCCCTGAAGTGGCAGAACTTTGCAGAAATCTGGTGGGGGAGAGGGGGAACTCCAAAATGGCTTGTGTGAGGTGAATGAGCAAGTGTTCTTCTTAAAAAGAGATTGCCAGTGGTGCAGTCTTCCTTTCAGCCCTGCACAACCATATCATCTAAATGACAACATACCTTGGGTTAATTTTTGTCAGCAGAAATCTGGAAAAGCAGTTGAATGATTTCCATCCTATAAAATATAGAAGTACACTCTGTGAAAAGCGGTAATAGGGCTTTAAGATCTCCATGATCTGCTACTCCTAAGTCCCTGTGGCCACTTCACTGCCAGCTGAGCTTGGAAGTGCTGTGTGCATCGGGAAAGGCAGAGGTAATGGCATAAAAGGTCTTGCAGCAAGGAAAGGAGGTTTAGTCAGCCAAAGTGCTGAGTTTTATCGGCCAAAAAGTGCTGTGTGTGCAAAGGGAATGCCCCCAGGCTGGTGAAATATGCTATGGAGGTATTGCCTCTGCTCCTCTTAGGTTTGTCCACATGACTTACAAACTGTTGTGGGGCCAAAGTCAAGCTATTAAAATCTAGGAATGAAGTAGAGTCCGTGGATGGCTGGAGGGCTGAGTTACCACTTTGCCAGCAACATGTTCTTCTGAGCATAAACCAAGATTTCCTCTTTGTCGCCACTCAGCCTTTGCTGTGCATTTCTCCTTTCCTGGTGCTGCAGGAAGCCTCACCCTCTTCTGTGCTCCACAGCTGCTCATTGCCATGGGTAGCACCCCTGCAGCAGCCCCAAGACAGCTCCCACCTTGGCAGCAGCCCTGCAGCACTGCGTATCCAAGGCGCAGAGGATCTGGCCTCCCTTACCAGGCTCCTCCTGCAGCTGGGGTGGTGGCAGAGGGTAAAATCCCAAGGTATCCAAGGGTGAGAGGAGAGCTGGAAATGCCTCCCCCGCTCCCCCCAATATTTTAGTTATTTGAGCACCCAATTGTCCCCAAATTTGAGGTTTGTTGCCAAAATGCAGTATATCTGTGCATCTGTCTGGCTGATCAAAATGGCACTCAAAATGTTGGGGGTTTTTTTATTTGTTTTGTTTTGTTTTTTTAATATTTGTTTTGTTATGAGTGCCTTCTTTAACAACATAGCAGTGAAACTTCAGAATGGAAAGATTACTACATAACTGAAAACTGTTTGCTTTCGGGGTTTTCCCAGGAATTAATGAGCAGCTGCATGTTGGAAAGAAATTCTTTCTCATGAGGCTCTTGGGAGGGCTCAGAAGTCTTTATTGAATAACAACTGGAAAATTTGACCCAGAGAGTAAGTTCTCTATGTTTCTTGGAAACACATGATCCATGTTCCAGTCTCATTTTGTAGCCCTTGAGCAAGACAGAAATGTAAGGGGAAAAGTAGAAAAGTGGAAAGGAAGAAAGGGAAGCCAGCAATAGGAAATGCGTGTGTCACAGGATGAGCTTAGCAGAGTTTCCATGTGGACAGTTAGAGGAAAACATATATTCTTTTGTCTATTAAAAGTACTCCTTGTAATATTTTATTTTTATTTTTGTGAAGTATTCGTAGTTTTTCTTTTGTGAATTGGTGAAGGAATCCAGATGAGTTTAAAATACAAACATGGATTTTGAAAAAACAGATATGAAAAACATATTTTCCTAGAAATATGTGGTGATTCAGTGGGGCCCAGACTCAAAATTTTTGAGCTCTTTGGAGAATTTAACTCCTTGTGGCACAGAGATCAGTAACGCTGCAAGTCATTGCTTGAGTCTTAATCTTGGCCCTTGGTATGGGACATTTGGAGTCAGTCAATATGTGTATCTCTTAATTCATGTCTGTGTATTACTAAAGACTGTAGGGGGGACCAGAAAATGATCAGATAATCATCATATACTGTTGCTTCACTTCTTGGAAGAGCAGTCTTAATGATTTTGTGCTGTGGACTGTGGCTGCTGCCGAAGTGGGTAGTAAAGATCCCTATTTCCATTACAAATAGTAATGTTTAATGATCAGCTGAAGCATTGATATTACCATCTTCGGGGCAGGGTCCTCATGCCTGGCAAACAGCTGGTCATGCACACAAAATGAAGAACCGTGGGAAAACTCTTGGGCAGGGTGCAGAGTTAACTCCCAGCTATCATCTTCAGACAGAATTTGTTTTTCAGACTCCCTTAAGGATGCAGGGCTTATTCCCATCCTGTCAGCTAGAAGACACATCTCCACATGGCAAACTCGCCCTCTGCAGGCCCGTGGGACAACTTGCCAGGGACGGGGGGAAAAGCCGCACAAGCTCAAGGACACTTTGCTGACGGTGGTCTTAGGATTTCCTCCTCTTTTGTGCAGCATTTAGCAAAAGGAATTCAGGCTCTAGGTGTTATTCCAAAGAAGTTTAGGCTGTCTGTTTCTGGAGCTTAATCTTATCCGTAAAAAAATTAGACTTGATGTTCTGCAGCAGGCTTCTTCTGCCCTTATTAACTCATGTCTGGGCTCAGCTGCAAGGAGAGAGCACAGCTTCCCAGAGCAGCCCTTTACACCATCCCCCAGCTACTACAAATCAGCACTGTTTGGTCCCATGAAACACAGTTTTGATTAGAACGTACTGTTTCGTAAGCATATTTTTGCCATGAGAACATGTTTTATTTTTTAAAGATACTAAAATATAGTGTTTCAGGAAGTTTGAGCTTTCTTTGTCAGGCTGGAAGAATATTATTGGAATGCATTTTTCTACTTGAAATAAATCTTAGGGATAACATTTACTTTATTCCAGTGGTTGTTTTGTAGTGCTCTTGAATCATAGTTGCATCCAATTAACCACAGAAGGTCAAAACCTAAAGAAAATGTTTCATTTTCATAATGATGCCTCCATTCAGCCCTCAAAAAAACCCCCCAAAACAAAAACAAAAACAAAAACAACAACAACAAAAAAAACCCAAACAAAAAACCCAAGAGGAAACTGAGGCAACCTCAGTTTCCCTGCATTTTGAATGAAAACTGTTTTTAATCTGCTGAAAGGAAAACACGCACAGCCTAGCTCCTGCAGCAACATAATGGTTTGAAAGCACTCCAGAGAAACCAAAGATTCTGCAGCCCTGCCTTTGCCAGCCCTGTAAGCCACATCCTAAATACCATCATGTGGCACTAATGAGAAACATCGCTACTGCCACGTCTCCCGCCCCACCGGTCCCAGCAGCTGTGGGTGAGACCCCAACCTGCCTTTCATGGCCTCCTCTGGCTCTTAGCAGAGGTTTTGCTGTGGTGTTGTCCCACCTGGAGCCTCTGCTGCAGGGAAGCTGTTCTGCAGCCACAGGGTTATGTGGAGGGCAGCCACCAGACAAGAGAACCTACCAAAGCTTCAGGGTACTGCTGGCCTTCAGTCAGCCTGCTGCTTGACTTAATACGCTCTTTCAATCCATCATTAGTCACAGAACACTCAAAGAGAAATTTTTGTGACCTTCGTGGAGGCTGTTGTGATCTCATGGGCTTCAGAAGTAAAGTTGAACTTTTCTTCAGCCCCTGGAACCAGGCAATTATGTTGTTGTACTTTAGTCCCTGAGATGATTTTTCATTTAAATTTGGGTTTCTAAAGGAGAAAGCGTAAAGAAAGATTTGATTTTGCATTTCTCTTTGCCTACAGTTGGGCACTGGTGGTGTACATTGGAGAGCAGTGTCTTCTTATTTTTAGAAAATACTTGAAGAAGACAACAAACCAAATTTTAAATTCAAAACTAAGCCTCAGTGTTACCTTGTTTGAAAGGGAAGCATCCAGAGGTTGTACCTCTGCCACATATCTGCTTCCAGGTGGATTCTGAAAATGAGGGACTGAAGTTATTGGAAAATAATAGCTGTGATATTCAGGCTGAGTTTTTTTCACATTGCCTGCAAACATCAGGTGAGCTCCTGGCTGCAATCAGAAGGGTAATACATCCGCATACAAACACTTGTTGCAGACTGCCATGACCCAGAGAAGTTACGTGTGTAATGATATGGTGAGGGAAAAGTCATTCATTCCCTCATTCAGGGGGAGAAGCAAGGCATAGACAAGGCTGATTCTTTTGACATCAGAAAGCCTTACTGCATTGGGGGATGGGGGAGGCAAAATCAAGCAAAATCAGGACTTCTCGTTATATTTTCTTAGGACCTCATTGTGCTTAAGTGTTTGGTCTCATGAGGATACTTACAGAAGTCTGTTTCTTCTAATTCTTTGTGACATCCAGCTTCATACACGCTCCTGCTGGGAATTGTGCTCCCATACAAAGTACGTGCACTCTTTGTACCTTTTTCAAATATGACTTGTGTAGTCTGTGAAGAAAAACACCAGAGGAACATCAGAAGTCCCTGAGCAACTGCTGGCATTGGTTTGGGTGAAAATAGGGGAGTTGTGACCCAGCTAAACCCAAAGCTGAAAAAGTGCTGTCTTTGTAGGGGGTTGCTCTGACGAGCTGTGTGCTCACGTGGGCTGCCTCTCTCTGTTCACTCCCCACCACCACACTTGTCCTGCTCAGTGTCACCTACGTATGTCTCCTGGAGAAATAGCACTGGAAAAGCCGAAGGGGAGGTGAGGATCAGTGGTGGTGTTTTTGGAAAAGGACTCAGATGCACAATGGGGAATGTGGGTGGGCAGCCTCTGTCCTGGTTTCCCTGTGCTGTTCCCATTCAGGCAATGGGTCCAACCCGGGTGCCTGCTGGACGCTGGCCACAGCTGTCACCTCAGCTCCCTGCTGCCTGTGAAGTGTACATCTGTTTTGCAGGCAGGACATGTGGAAGGATTAAGTACTGATGGTTTCACAGACAGTTTGTGACAAGAAGGAACAGAACTGAACTTGGCTCATCCAAAATATCTTCAGGGTGAACCCTCAGCAAAATCCTTCCCTTCACTGGGATTTGTGGGAATAGAACAAAGGCCCAGGACAAGGGTCAGGGGTCTCCCCAGGGTTTGCTCCTCCCAGACTAGCCCCAGGTTTACCCAAATGCTCTGGCCAAGCAGCAGGCAGGGCTGGAATGCTTGCTGGTCACACTGGACTGCTCAGTGGGTAAATGTTTCATGTTCAAAGGTTTGGTTTGGCTGGAGTTTCCTGTTCTGGGGAGGACAGCATCTGGCAATCTCAACAGCATAAGCTATTTTCCTCAAAGGTTATATGTGGAGTAGTTGCCTGAGGCCTTTCCACAGTCCTAACATACTTATTTGGTCACCAAATTACTAACTTCTGCTAGCCTTGAACCACAGGTAGCCAAACCTGATCCAGCCCTGCTACAGCACCAGGTTTGTTTCGGGTGTGCATTTAAAAAGTGCCCTCACCAAGCAAAGGCGAGACAGGCACTCATGTCAGGTGGTGCAGCCCTGGCCAGCCACCCCCACTCTAGGGGCAGCAAGGGAGGAGGGAGCTGGTCCAAGCAGCCCAGTCCTTGGCCCATTGCTGCTCCTGTTTCAGTGGCCAGAGCCACCTCCCTGACACACAGCCTTCCCTTTGCCCGTGTCTGAGGAAAGGAACTGCAGGGAAAGGGTGGCAGGGGACACACTGCAGAAAATGTAGTTTGCTGAGCTCTTTTCAAAGCCATGCCATTTTGCGTAATTAATGTTCCCTATTTTCTACCTATTCCCAGCTGTCAAATGAAACTTGGCATGTGTCAGCTCTCTTGGGCAAAAGGAAAACAGTTTGTATACTGATGAGATATTTATGGGTGCTGTTTGTCTTTATTTCTCATGCTCCTTCCCTGATAATGACAGAATGAATACAGGATTGTTATTTTTTATGCTTTTACTATTTTATTCTTCTCAATACACAATTTATACTCAGTGGTACAAATAAGGAACCCATCTGAGGAGGAGAACAGTTTTATTAAGAAATCTGTATGGCATGACAATGGTACAGACTTTCTTGTCCCATGATGTGTGCAATTTAAATGAGTTAATAAAGAAGATACCTTTTGGTTATTTCTGGTCTCCTGCAATAAGTGTCCTGGAGCTTGGAGACAGTTAGAGTTGAGCTACATTTGGTGGGACCTTTTCTGGGTGTTTGGATCACTGCTGCCTGCACTGTACCCATTCCTGAGAAGAATGAAAGATCTCAGAAACTGGATTAGCAATCCAGAACTGCCTTTCAATAGTCCGTTGTACTGGCACGAATCCCAAGGGGGACAAGGATTTCACACTGATGGTGTAATTTGATTTCACAGTTGTTTCTTGAGAAGGAAGGACTGGCTCTACAGCGTCAAAAAGGTTTCTTTCTTTGACTCCTTCCAGAAGTCTTGGGGAGCACAGCAATGGGAAGGACTCACCTACTTTCTAGACTGCATCTCAACCAGCAACTGCAGCAACTGGCATTGTGCAGGTCAAAAAAGGTGTGGGGCCTGCAGAAAGTAGTTGCAATTCCTTGTGGTAAGCGCAAGGCACTGGCTGCGTTCACCTCCAGGGCTGTGAGGAGCTGGCTGTTCCTGCACACCAATTCCTCTGTTCACATGCTTTTTTTTGTAGGTGCAGCGGCAAGTAGGTGCCCATGAAACTCTTCTGTATTTCAGGAATCTGGGGTAATTTATCTAGAAGAGGCTTTGGTTGTCTTACATGAGGCATCTTACAAAAGAAGCTTGATTTTCAGAGAACAAATGCTGAGCACTTTCCCGAACCACCACAGCTTTAATAAGATGTCCTGTTTTGGCTATTCAGAGTCACTATCAATTTTTTTAAACAGAGCCCATAACAGCTATTTGATGGCTTTTTGAGGATAACCAGTTCAGTGCATTATAGATTTTTATGGCGTTACTTTCCCAGTGATTTTTCCCTCTGGCAGTACATTTCTGCTTTTGCATGACACGCACCATTGAAAGCCTGCTGTAGTGCTTGTTTGAAAAATGAAAGTTCCGCCAGCTGACAAAGGTCTTGGGCCTACAACTGAGGCACATTGAGGTTACTATCAAGTGCAGTAATGAGGAGTGTAGCAAATCCCAAAAGTGTTTCAGGTCCTTCAGGTCATAAGAGGTAAAATACTGACCTGCTGATTCTTTTGTTATTCAGTATACAAAAAGTCTTTTATTTGGCAGGAAAGTAGATACCTATAAAGATTTTTTTCCCTATTTTTCCTAAATTCTCATCAAGGAGTGAAAAATACTTCAATTCTATAAAAATATGCTTATGGAAATTAAAAGGAGCTATAAAGCTCATGGGACCTAATACATTTTGGAAACCACATTGTGAGTGCAGTAGTTAAAACTGTTTTGCTGATAATACATATCCCTATGCTCATTTATCAGGTAACAGAGATTTACTTTAGTGTTCCAGAGAAACCCCCTGCCCCAAAATCCATAAGGATCTCCGTTACTGCTTGTCAGGTTTCTCTGATCAACCAGACAAACTTCTTTTGGATGGTGTCCATAGTGGCACAGGAATAAGAGAAGAAATGGTTCCCTAAATTTTCTTATTATTCCTGGCACTATTTTTCCTTTGCTTTCATCGCTGCTTGCCTGCAGCCTGCTTTACAAATTCAGCCATTAGGTGGGGTGTTTCTACTGTCAGCAGCCCACATTTCGTCTGCAGCATCTGGGGCCTGGGAGGGATGCTGAACAGTCCCGTGTGCTGGGATATGGAGTGTCTTCTGTTATCTCTAATGCTTTCTTCTTTTACGAGCTCCATTGACATCCAAAATATTACAAAGGGGGAAACCTGAGTCAAATTGTACAGCTTAAGGTCTCAGTCTCTACCATTTTTATCATGTGTGAGGTGTTAACTGAAGAAGATGCTGATCAATTACTAAGTTATACAGTTCAGAGCCAAAAGCGTGCATTCATTAATTTTTTCGTCTCATTTGAACAATTTGGAATCAGACAGCACCACCGGGACAACTATTTCTTCCTGGTTTTGACATCTGGGAAAAAGTAGTGACACATTTCCTGACACTGCAGTGGACCAGTTGTGTCTCATGATACAGCACTGGCCTGAGTTCTTCCACCGGATAAACCTTCTCAGGGTTTGGGCTTCTTTTGCTGGGAATAGCTATACTTTATGCACCCTTTTTTAATTTGGAAAGAAAAAAATCAATGAGGAGCTCTTTGTTATATAGAGATAGTACTCATCCAGCATGGCTGAGCAGCCCTTTCTGAGCTGGGGGGAGAGGGAGTTCTCCCGTGGGCCATCTGAGCTCTCCTAGCACTTGAAGTCCCAGAAATACAGGCATCACTTTCACTTCATGAAACTTTTGGAGAAAGTGATGGTCTCTTTGCAAACCTGGGACTCTGAGTCCTGGGCTTGTCCCACTCAGCCCCGAGAGCCTCGGTCACGAACTGCCCTGCTGCAGGAGATGGAGGGAGAGAGAGGCACATCCAGAGCACAGTTGAACTTATTCTGAGTTTGGGGACCAAAGGCAGAGGTTTTTCCTTCAGTCAGAAATGTGGGAGGATGAATGGGGCTGCTGGAGATGGTGGGCACTTGTCCAGCACTGTGAGGGGGACTTCACTATCCCACTGATGTACCAGGTCCAGGCTTGGCTATCCAAACGACCCCAAACCAATCCTTTTGTGATTTCTGTGTTGCTAAGTCCATCTGAGAGGTGTCCTGCCAAGAAGCGCTAGGGGAGATTTGGCTCTGGCCTAACTAGAGAGGACATAAAAAGTCTGAAGGATTTTACAGATGGCTGGTACTGGGAGCCTGTCTGGCTTCACTACTGCCTCAGCCTCTACCCACCACTGCCTACTGAGCCCCCCTCGAACCTGCTCCTTCAGATGGGACCCTTCAGGTGCCCCAGCTCCTGAACAGGGTCTGGACTCCCTTTAAATGCCTCTTTTATTCAGGGTTTCAAAACCTTTTGGAAAGCTACACCTTGAAGACTCCAAAGCAATGGACTATGCCTGAGGCAATAACATTGCAATTAATTTTGCCCAGTCTCCTTCAAAAATCTCTTTCCATGAGAGTCTAATTCCATAAGAATATGAAATTTCAAATCACATCACCATAGAGGGGGGACCTTGAAAAACCTTGTCTACCTGGGCTTTATTTTTTTCATATTCCTTATTCCTGGCCTGGTTTTGATTGTGTATCTGTGTCTATAGCTAAGCCAAGGCTTTAAGGAATCATTACTAAAAAAATTCCTGCTGCATTTAGTGTAGGCTAAGGATCTAATTCCTCCAGTGACCTTGAGAGATACTTACCTTGAAAACTGTATATTAGTAAAGCAGAGGGCTGTAGTATGGAAAAGGAACACAACTGTACAGAATTACACCCATTGTCCAGAACCACAAAAGCCAGAGGTGTGCGGGCAGATGCCTCAAAATTATCTGTTAGTAGGTCAAACAAATTGAAATAGTGGCTGGGAGGGCTCCCTTCACTGCCTCTCCTGTGATGGAGTGGGAGATGTTCCTAAAGGATAGCAGGGGCACAACGTCTCTGCTCCTGGGGGTAAAAAGTCTGTGAAGGACTACTGAACACTGGGAATGAAACTGTTTTCTGTTGCATCAGAAAGGGTCTCATCAGAGTTCAAGCCTGGCTGTTTGCACACCTGGCACCACTGACATACATTAATGTATCACCCCTCAAACTCTTTTTCTTTCTGAAATACCCATTTCTGGCATTTCTTTTCTTCAGTGCTAAATTTCCTGCCCACATGGCCTGGAGTGACTTATTTACTGCAAGGCACACCAGTCTTCTACACTCCTCTAGCCATCACCATCGGAATATGTATGGCCTTGCTGTCTTCTTTCCTGGAGGATTAAGTGTGCCAGCTCCCAAAATGAAATTATTTCCTTAAGTGAGGTGTTACTCATAACGATGCATTTAATGCAAATCTATGTCAGGTTTTAAGTGCACTTTGGGGAGAGTCAGTTGACTTGGATGGATGTTTTATCTTACCAGCAGAGATTAAGGCATGCAGCAACCTCAAAGCTGAACCCCGCAAGATGACTCTGCCTGACTTGCCCCAAACACAGGATGCTGCATCTTAGTCTGGTAGTGTTGCATCTCTGTTGAGCCAAACAAACAGGGCTGGTGTAAACTGAAAGACTTAAGGGCCTCCTGGTTCCCAAGGACCAGCTCTGCTGGAAGGCTCCTGCTCAGTATTTGACTGACTTTCTGACAGAGACAAGAACTCCTTCAGTTGCTTACAGAATAGTAATATTTCCAGGTGTGAATAAGGGGCAACGCCCCCGCACCCCAATTTCTTTTGAAAGGTTAGCAAAAGAATAATTAAAATTACTTCTAATTAGAATAATTAAATTTTAATAAGATTAATTAAAACTCCTTCTATGAGAAGGTGACCTGTCTAGTGGATAAGGGAAAGGCTGTGTATGTTGTCTAACTAGAATTTAATAAAGCTTTTGACACCACTTCCCACCACATTGTCCTGGAGGAACTGACTGCTCATGGCTTGGATGGATGAACCGTTTGCTGGGTAAAAAAACAGATGGATGGCTGGGCCCAGAGGGTGAGGGTGAATGGAGTTCCTGTTTAATACCTTTATCAGTGATCTGGACAAGGGGATTGAGCCTGCTCTCAGTTAGTTCACAGGAGCCACCAAGCTGGGCAGGAGTGTTGATCTGCTGGAGGGCAGGAAGGCTCTGCAGGGGAATCTGGACAGGATGGATTGATGGGACAAAGCCAATTGCATGAGGTTCATGAAGGCAAAGTGCCGGGTCCTGCCTTTGGATCACAACAACCCCAGGCAGTGCTGCAGGGCAGAGAGGCTGGAAAGATGCCTCAAAGAAAAGGACTGGGGGAGGGGGGGGTGAATATGAGCCAGAGTATGCCCAGGTGGCCAAGAAGGCCAATGGCATCCTGGTCTGTATCAGCAATACTGTGGCCAAGAGGATGAGGGCAGGGATTGTCCCCCTGTACTTGGCACTGGTGAGGCCACACCTCAAATCTTATGCTCAGTTCTGGGCTTCTTGCTACAAGAAGGACATTGAGGGGCTGGAGAGTGTCCAGAGAAGGGCAATGGAGCTGGGGAAGGGTCAGGAACACAAGTCTGATGAGGACCTGCTGAGGGAGTTTAGCCTGGAGAAAAGGAAACTGAGGAGGGACCTCATCACTCTCTACAACTACTTGAAAGGAGGTTATGTTGAGGTGTGTGTTAGTCTCTTGTCCCAACTAACAAGCAATAGGACAAGAGGAAATGATCTCATGTTGTGCTGGGGAAGGTTTAGATTGGATAAAGGGAAAAAGTTCTTCACCAAAATGGGTGTCCACCATTGGCATAGGCTGCCCAGGGAAATGGTGGAAGCACCATCCCTGGAGGTGCTCAAAAAATATGTGGATGTGATGCTTAGGGATGTGGTTTAGTGGGGGATGTGGCAGTGCTGGATAATGGGTGGACACAATAGTCTTAGAAATCTTTCCCAACCACAACAATTCTATGATTCTGTGATGCTCCTGTGCAGGCATGAGAAGCCAGCTAGTAGAGAATTTATTATTCAAGTCTGGTGCAAATGCTCTGTGCTTTGAGGACTTTTCTCAAATGGGAAATGAAATAATGGACAATAAAAACTAAATTATGCTTTAGGTTTAGTACAAAGCAGCCTTTATGGCTGCCAGCTTATAAAAGCTTGGTGGGTGAAGTAAACTTCTGTGTGTAAGGGCAGTGTTGTATCTCCAATAAAATCTATTTTAGTTTTTGAGGACTGGTGTGATATACAAAATGCAATTTTCATTTTGTGACCCTCTAGATGCCAGAAAGCCTAATTCTTGGCAGGTTACGAAGGAAAAAGAAGTCAAAGCTTAAGCCTCTTCAGTGGTCGGGGGACACGATGTTCACGTTCCCACTTCTTCCCAGCAGTGTCCCCAACCGGGCCAGCCCAGTTGTCACGTATGTGACTCGTGTGCATTGTGCTGGCAAATGGGTTTGATCTCAGCTTGCTGCCAGCCTGTTCTTGTCCTCAGTCTCTTGATGGCAGTGGGTGGGGGCATTCTGCCAACCTGGGCTTAGGGAACAGCCAGCCCTCAGCTGCAGAGTGTGGTCATGGAGAGCATCATAAAAATGGAAGGGAATTCACTGCTACAGGGAAGCAGGACCTTTGTATAAACCCTCTCTTCTCCTGAAGCTGGATCCTTAGGATATGCCTTTAGGGTTCCTCCACAGTAAGTTTTAATATGAATGTGGGGTTACAATGCTAAGCTAAACTTGTGTATGGGAGAGTTGGCACTGTGAAACATTCTGTCTGTCACAGCTTTAGTAAGCACCCACAGCAGCAACCCGACCCTCACTTCTCCAAAACAACATTCATCACACACAAACTTTTTGCAGAAGATGCTATTATTGTAAACACAAAAAATCGCACCCCATTAGTAGGATTCAGCAACACTGGCTGCTTTTTACTGCTCTGTTTCACATTGCATTGTAAAACAATCACTTCCTAAGACTTTAAATGTGAGCTGAGGCACCTGCCTCATGTCTGTGTGCCCCAGGATTTGGAGTGGGACAGATGTCCCAGGAAGAGCTGAATTGCCATGGCAAAGCATTGAGTCCCTCTGGCTTACCTTATCCTCATGGCCTTTCAGAATTGAGCTTTTTTGAGCTCTTACACTTGTTGCATATTCATTTGCAGTAATTAAGAACCCCTTGAAATGGTGCACCTTTACAACAATAATGCATACAGTGCCTGGCCGAAGTGCAAATAGCTTCAGAGGAGGTTAAATCACTATTTTTCCAATATTAATATTAATGAAGCTGAACATTTGCATTTGTGGTAAATCCCCTCGTAGCGTCAACGTCCTTTGAGGATTTTTCTGCAGATAAATGAAGCATTCCCTTCCTTCCCTCACTACTTGCTAACAGTGCTGCTTTGCTAACACTGTCACTCAGTGCAGCAATAGATCAAGAGTTCCTGCTAATCTGTGAAAAGGCAGAGCTTAGAACAAGTGCTTTTTGACATAATTAAAGCTACACTGGCTACCACAATTCCTGGAAGAAGTACTAGCGGAGTTTCATTAGAACAAGTAAATACAAATAGAGTTCAGCCTGAACAGTTGCCTTTGTTACAAACAAAGCCCATTAGTTAGCAAAGACAATTCGAAGCAGGGCTGAATTCACACTGATCTCAAAGCCCTTCTCATATTTAATTTATAAACTGATGATTAATTCAGTGATTAGCTAATTCACTTGCAGTGATTAATTTAATTCATGTCTTCAGGCTAATGTTTAAGAAAGAAAAAACTTAGCTCTGATAGATGCACATCAATGTCCTTGTGATTAAAAAATGATAATATAATGCCCTGGAGAAAAAAGGAAAAAAGAAAGATCAAGAGAATTAGTAGCATGATCTGTTGTAAGTTCTTGCTTAAGCTGTAACCGTAATTTTTAGCTGTGATGTTTAAATGTGTCAGATACTCTAACGATCAATGGTTTGAAAGCCGAATCTAAGGATCCTTCACTGTAGCTTTCCACTGTGTATTTTGAGAATGGCGTTGCTTTAGAGCAGTCCTCCACCTCTGCTTTTCTCTCACTTGTTTTGCCAGCTGCCTGCCCACTCCCCTCCCTTTCAGCAGAATCTTTCTCATGCCTCACCAAAGTCTTTGATGAGAGTGCTTTGTATTTCTTAAATCCAGGCTGCTTTTCTCTATTTCCAGCAGGATTTCCCTCATCTTTTGGTGCAACATGAAATGATGAAGATGATTTGGGGGATTTGACTTTATTAGACAAACTGATCTCTTCTGGGACAGTACTGCTTTTACAGCTTATGCCATTGCTTGGCAATGGAGCTTGATAGTCTCTGAAATCACCCACAGGGCCCTCCTCTCCTAAGCCATCATTGCTGTGTGTCTCCAACTGAGCTGAAGAACCTAGCTGGTATTTCTCTCTTCTCTCAGGTTCACTCTTCTCTTCTGGACTACCAGCTTTATACATTGGTTTTTCATCAGGTGGTGGTGGCAATTGCTCCTTTTTGTCTGTGGCATTATTTTCTTGAGACTTCACCTGCAAATTTGAGCATGGGGACTGGCACATCTCAGAGATTGGATCTTTGCTTTTATCTTTTAGAGCATTTCCATCAGGCTTTGTAAAACTTTCAGAGAGAGTTTGTGGTTTTTCTCCTCCTGGAATATTTTTCTCAGGCTTCAATAATTTACTTGAAGGAGGTAACTCATGGTTCCCAGAACCATGGTATTTATCTTTCTCTTTTACAGCCTTTTCTTCAGGTGACCTGGTGTCCTCTCCTGCTGATGTCTTTTGCTTCCTCTCTCCTGAAGCGCTTTTTCCTTGAGGCTTCAGCACTTCATTTGAAGAAGGCAGCTTCTCAGAAGTTATATTTCCATCTTTTTCTTTTACAGAATTAGTACCAGGCTTCTTAAAACCTGAAGAATCTGATGTTTTTTGCTTTTGTTCTGGAGTAATTTTTTCTTGAGGCTTAACCAATGTTTCTGATGGTACTGATTGATACTTCCTGGAACTTGGAAGTTTGTCTTTCTCTTTTGCTGTATTTGTATCAGGTGTTGGAAAATCTTCAAATCTCATTTGCTGCTTGTTTCCTGGATTATTTTCCTCATGCATTTCTGATTTTCTTGATGGAGGGAGCTGGTGCTTCCCCAAAAACTGCTGCTCAATATCCTTGTTTACTAACTCTGTTTCAGGTGCTCCATTGTCTTCTGCTGCTGGTGTCTTTTGCTTCCTCTCTCCTGAAGAGCTTTTGTCTTGACAATTTGGCATTTCATTTGAAGAAGGCGACTGGAACTTCTCAGAGGTATGTTTAGTCTCTTTTTTGTCCAACTTAGTTTCAGGCTTTACAAGGTCACCTGGTGACATCTGTTTCTGTGTCTCTAGAGCAGTATTGTCCTCATCAGTGGTCCTGTTGTCCTGCCTTGCTGTATTTCGTAGTGGCATTGAATAATTGTTGAAGTCTGACTTGATGTTTTCTAGCCCTTCACTGTCATTTGTGTGTTTCATTGGCTCATCTGATGAGGCCAGGTGGTTTTTCCTATCATTGCAACAGATGTTTTCATCTCCTGTCATATCATGTTTGTGTTTCACAAAATCTCTTGAAGGTGGTAGATACTCCAAACTCTGTCCAGTATTTTTGACTCCTTGAATGTTAGTATCATGCTCTGATGAAGGTAACTGGGATGTTTGAGGTCTATGAGCATTATTCTCATTTGAAGAGTTATTATCATGATCCACAGTATCATTTAGTGTGAATACCTGTTCCTGCTCAAATTCATGCAAGACATTTCTTTCTTCTTTCTCCTCTGTTTCCATCCTATCACTTTCATGCTTCATGTCCTCATCTGAAAAGAGCTTATCCCCTGTGTGTTCAGACGTCTCATTTCTACTTTTTGCATCCTTCTTTTGGTCTGAGACCAATTCAGTTGATGAAGGAATTGGGTTCTCTTCCAGCATGTCACATCCTTGCTTTTTGGTATCATCTAATGTTGGTGTTTGGCTCTTCTCCAAGGTTAATAGGGGTTTTCTTGCTAGCGTGTTTTTGTTTTCATGTTTTCCTGGCTTTGTGGTTGAATGTGAAAGAAAGTTCTCAAGTCTTTGACATGCATTTGTCTCTTTGTCTGTAGAGTTTTCATTTTCTGTTGCATGATTTCGAGATAGTCCTTGGTTCTTAAAATCACACATAGTTTTCTTCTCCCCCGTTGTGCCATTCCCACCGTTTGTCAACTCATCAGAAGGGGGGTGCGGATGCTTCTCACAGCCATGGCTGTCATGCTCATGTTCCACACCAGCAGCTCCCTGTCCCACCAGAACAACAGGTGGGAGTGCTGGAGGATTTACAAGAGTGTGATGCATACTTTGTCCTGCAATCCCACTCATTGATATTGGCAAAGGGGTTGACAAGGGTGACTGCCAAGCCTCGGAGTCAGGCCAGAGCATCTCATCTGCAGTGTCCTCTTCATGTTCAATGAAAGATTCAGATGGCTTATGGCAGCTCTCCAGGTCAGTTAAGGAACTCCTGTGCAGGGCTTGAATGTTTGAGTGATTCATCATTTCATCTGACGAAGATAATTTGTCCTTCCCAACATCTTCTTCTAAAATAAAGGAACTGTGCTTCACAAGGTCATTTGGCAAAGGGCTTTGTGTCTTTTCCAAAGGAGAAGAGATGTCCTCTTCTCCTGCAGCACCAGGCTTTGGCTCCTGGCTCTCATTTGAGGAGAGTGTAGGTTTGTTCTGATTTGCATCTGGAATTGGCATGTCCACACTGGAAACATTAAAGTTATTTTGTGAGCCAAAATTTATTTGAGGAGGCTGTGGCTGCATGGTTTTAAATTCATTTTGCATTTGGCTGTTGGGTGTTTTATTCTCCTCCTCCTCTATATTTGGGACATCACTATCATTTTTGCTAGAAGCAGAAGACGTTTTGTCTTCACTGTGAAATTTTGCTTCTTTTTTGGCTTCCTCAGAACATTTGCCTCTTAAATCCAGTGCCTCTTTTTGGACTATTGGTGGCTTTGTGCCAGAAGCTGATATTAGTTCTGTTAGCTGTCGATCATCCATTGGAGGCTCAACTTCACAAGGTGCTGGATATCTTGGAGAGTAAAATGGCAGATTGTTTTCCAGTGCTTTCTGCTCTGGAAAACATTTTTGGCCTGTGAAGAGAGGATCCTTTTCTGGCTCAGTGAGCTCTGTGTCATCTTCCTCTGAACTGTATACATACATAGATATTTCAGGAATCTCTCCTGGTTTAGTATCCGGAGGATTTTGTTCATGGGATCCTTCAGCAGTGCTAGAGTCAGGCGAGTCAGAAGGTGGGCTGTCTTCCTTATGCTGCAGAGCATTGCTGATTCCCAAGAGTGAAGATGCGTCGGGCCCAGCTGGCATGTTAGTCTTGTCACAATCTAGACCACATTCAGACAGGGGAAGAACGCAGTCTACAAGATCTTTGTTTTTATGAGTACTTGAAGAGTTATCTAGAACAGGATAAAAGTTGACTCCCTCTTTGGTGGAATCTATTTTAGCCTCATCACAGTCCTTTGCATCTGATATGGTCTCTGGTGCGACCAGTAACTCTTCTTTGTCCTCCCTGTCTTGTGCTGCCTTTGCCAGTGTTTTGTACTCTCTGTGGTCTATGTTGGATCCCTCCTTTTCCTTCAGTAGTGCGTCATGACCAAAAGGTTGCTTTGTAGCATTATTTTTCGACCAGCTCCAAGGATGGTTTATTTTGGTAGCCATGCTGAATCTGGGCACTGGGACCATGGAGCACACTAAATTTTGGGACTCTGGACTCTTTATACCTGTGGCCGTCATTGCTGCCGTGCGCAGCACTCTGACCTCAGGCTTATGAATAGTTTTTCTGCTTGGGAAGTTTTTAGTCTTTCTCTCACCTTTGCGCAAGAGTGATGCTTTCACCTCTGCAGCTGAGCGGAGAGTGCTTTGTTCAAACTGCTCCTTCAGTTTGGACAGGATTGAATTCTTGTTGACTATTTTTGGCAAACTGGTGTTTTCGCCCTTCTTTTTCCAGCTGGGAGACTTCTCCTTGGCTTCTTTTTCTTCAGCAGCTAAAAATTTCTTCAGGATGTTCTTCACTGTGTTTTTTCCAGTCACACCGCTCCACCTTGCCCTCTCGCTGGGTGCTGTGTCTGCATCCTCATCCTCTCCTTTTCCATCTCCTTTCCTGTCTCTACTTCTGTCTAGCTTGTTACCAGCCCTGCTCACCCACAGCTTCTCTTTAATGACCAGTTTGCCAACTTCTCTTCTCTTCTTGGTGTACGGCTCACGATTGTTGTTTAGAAACCTGGACCGCAAGAGCTGAAATCTAGTTGGATACTGAACCCTGACTGGACCTGGACATGGCTGGTTATAGCTCACCTGGTTTTCTTTACCTTCTGCCCATTTTGTCCTCTTGTTGCTGATCTGTGGATCGCCGGCTGCGAGCTCAGTGACGTACAGCAGCAGGCTGCTGAGAACAGCATAGGCTCCTTGCTCTGTTGCCATCCTATCGAGCTTTTTCTTCAGCACCAGAGGGTCTATAAGCATCTTGTAATCTCCACAGATGTGTGTGCTTTTGGTGCTGTGCAAGAGAAAACATAATTGTCTTTTAAAGTCATCAGCATTGTCACTATCTTCTCACTTTGTTTTAATGGCATGCTGCTACGCATGAAATGGAAAAAAACACCTTAATTTAGAACTTCTCAAGAGAGTTGATGTTAGTGGCCTGTTAAAAAGCATGCAAAGTGCTCAACAAGCTTCATGAGGCATGGTGTAGCAGGAGTGTAAGAGCTTTACGTTGTCCCACACAGCACTGTCAGGCCTTTCTTCTGTGTTTTGTGGGCAGTGGAAGCACTTAAGGAAGCAAGCAATGCTGATCAGGGTCACTACATCTCCTCTGTGCCACTACTCCCTCATTTAGTGTTACCATGTCCTAAAGTGAGGACAACACTGAAGGTGTTTTCCTTTCCTGCTAGGTAAAGTGTAGGCAAAAATAAATATGATGAGAACACAGTTAGCAGGAAACCACGGTTCTGTCTCTGGTTTGTAAAATCAGACTCCAAACATTAAAACAAAATATCAAGGCTGAGGGGCTCAAATGTGCCACTGGTGATTTTTGCTATTGGTACATTTTAGAAGTCAGTAGATACCTCCCCAGAATTAAAAAACCACAACAGGGTTTCTGTTATTTGCTTTTTGATAGCATTCAGATCCCACATCAGGACTATGCTCTTAAATCTGCTTTGGGAAGGGTATCACCACAACAACAACTCTGTCAATGTCCCTTGACTACAACCTCTTTTAATCTGGAGGAAGAGGGATGGTATGTTGGACCTTTGCTTGTTTGAAGAATCAGGCCCTTGGACAGCTGGGGATTTAGGCAATGCTTTAATTGGTGTGGATCAGTTACTAAATAAAATACTGAACTCAGCACAAAAGCTGGAGCTTGAAGTCAATAACAATAGATGGGTCTAGGAGGGAAAATTCAAGAGGTGTCAGCTTTCTGACACCATGAAAAGCTGGAAAGTTACTTCACCGTGCAGTGAAATAGCTTCATGAACAGAATGCAGCCTGCATACCCACAGGGGATTAATTTTTATGAGCAGAAGTGGAATAAAAGATTCTTTAAATTAAGCCCACATGTAGAAAATGAAGAAAGGCTGCAAAGAGGCTCATCCTTTAGGGAGCGTCAGCCTCAGAAGGCTGGGGAAGGCCCAGCTGTGCCCCAGCAGCTGGTACCCCATGGCCTCTGAAAGAAACTGGACCTGGCCCCCCACTGCAGTATTATGGAGGCTGTTTGCATAATGAGGGGCTTGTCCTTGTCCAGTTGGGTTGTGACATTTGGATTCTACTTGGCTGCATTTCAAGTACACGTATTGAAAATGACATCCCTCAGCAGAGGGATGAAGTTGCCATCTTGAATGGAAGAAGGTCTATTTATAATGACTTTGTAGGTATTTTTACAAGCCAATAAAAGAAAAAAGCCTGACAACTGGCCCATGTCTAATGTGACAAACAATACCTCGTAGGTTTTGATAGGGAATAACCACATTTCAGCATAGCACAGGTGGTATCATCCACCCTTTCCCTTACCAAATTGACTACAGCCAAGGAGGCAAAGCTTCTATTTTACACCAAGAATCCCATTTTTCCTAACCGTGGGAATTTTCAGAACCAAGAAAGAATCAAAATTCAGAGTATAATTGGCTAAAAATATCCTGGGTCATTCCCCCTCCTAGCCAGTCTGCCTATATTTTAACTGCAAGCTTGCCATGGCAGAAGACCATTCCTCTCCTCCCTAACTAGTGTCTGGTGTATTCAGAAAAACATGTGGGGCCGTCAACCAATGTGCTTTAGTGTCATTTCTGATCTCTCAGAACAGCAGTGGAACCAGATGCCCTGCTTACCCCTCCCTTCTGGACTACTTTGGATGCTAAAAATGGTCACAGTAAAATACAGACTAGTCTTGCTTTCAGCATAGCCAAACTACTATTGACTGTGAAGGGAAGAAGATCAGACCCTCTCTGCTAGAAATATTCACAGTAATTAATCATGTACGAGCTATAAAATTCAAACAGCTTCATTAAAATATATTATGAGTGAGCTCTGTTCAGGGATTTCCTTTTCCATGTTAGAATGTTATTATAGGATGCCATCTGAAATGTAGCATTTGTGGGAATACTGCATTGCCTTAAGTACCAAGACATGTTGCATGGGTTGAGTGTTTGATCCATATTCCCCAGCCAGCAGCAGAAAAGGAACAAACAGCTATGGCCCCTATTTAGGGCATCTGCAGTTCTTCCAAGATGACGTCACCTGCAAACGACCATCGTGACCATGTAAATCTGAAATGCATTCTGTGCAAGGGCAGTGGTACTACAACACTGAATTCTGAGACCATCACAGAAAATGGAGGTAGTGATGAGTCTGCTTTGACCTAGTGTTTGGAAAACACCATGGTTCCCCCTCAAGGATGGAGGACTAAGTAAGAGGTTTCTCATGTTTGGGAACATGACCACCATTCTCAATAGGCCAAGTCGTCATCCCTGATTTTTCCTTACTGTCTTTTCCCAAGTTGCATCCTGCTCTTCCTAATCTATGCCACCTATCAATGAAATATAGTCACCTCTAGATCAACTACAGACAGTCAATTCTAGTCCCATTGGGAGTACCTGGACAGGTGGTCCCCATGCACAGGGAAAATCCCATGCCAGCAGAATTCCCTTCCCAGCACAGGGAGCTATGCCATACAATGAAGCAGATACTTGGGCTCCTCCCTGATGCTGTGAAATGGCCTATCATGTACTTTATCCCCCTCACCCCTCTCATCCTCTAGAGATGCTGGTTTTCCCTCTTTTTGATGTGTGTGAGGTACCTCAGGGTGCTTCTGGTTTATGGAAGTGCTGCTGCATGGTTTTCGGTGTCTGGGGGACAGACTGCTTGGAACTGCAAAGGAGGCAAGGCCACCTTCAACAGTTTCCTGTCTTCTTGGCCCACAAATAATTAAGATGCATAAGACAAGCTGCTTAGTTACTTATTTATAGGTTCTTTGGGGACACTTATCATGGGCAGCATCAGAGTGGTAACAGCCTAATATGCTAACGGGCAGCAGTGCAACCCTATCCCGCTAGCTGGCCTGTCACAGAGAAACCTCTGCACTGGATACCACTGCATCAGGAGCAGAGGGGAGCCGAGGTGCCAAGGCACAGGGAGAGGAGCTGGCATTCTCTCCCAGGCCTGCCCACTACCTCCTGCACCTATGCATTCCAGCCTTTTCATTCTGTTATGGGTCCAGAGGCTGCTGAGTAGCAGGGGGTGGTGGCATCCCATGGCATTTGCCAAAAGCATACAATTAATTGTAGGGTTTTCTGGTGAAAAGAAAAAGCCCTGTCTCCTGATCCTGAATTGCTTGTTAAATATCTGATCCCCATTTTAGACACTGGCAGCCTGAAGGACTGGCTATTGCAGGGACAGCAGCATGGGCAGGAGGAGACAGCACAATAGAGGTTTCACCAAAAAATAGAAAAAAATTGTAAAACATTGTCAACCTACAAAAGCTTTCAGAGATCAATGGATTGGTCTGCCTCACTGTTGGTCGGCTCTGGGGAAATGGCCATGAGCTGGAGCGTGCAAAATGCTGCATCCCTTGGCCTCCCTCATCCCGGGGCATCCCATCACTACCTGGCTCTGACCTGGCTTTGGTCCTGTGACCTGCCCCTAGATAAGGAAGGCAACCAGGAGCAGCTCTGCCCACTCAAACTGATGCACAGGCCTTTGGAGTGTGTTCAGTGAAATGATGGCCAAGGCACTGCTCACCCCAACAGCTGAAGAAATGGGGCTTTATAGGTTCAGTCTCTTTTTTTCACCTTTTAAATGAGATTCCCTTATTCATCTCTGAAACACAACTTGGTCCCGCCCAGGCTGGATAGAAGGTAAAGTGGGAACAATTATGAATGCTCTTAATTTTTGTCAATGATTATGCTTTTTCCTAAAGGAAGAAGAAAAACCAAAGTACTAGAGAAAGTCCTACCTTATGCAGAATATGTTCTTCTCTCTTCTCTACTGCTGAATTTATTACAGGTGTGCTAGAGGCATCCTAAACTAGAAGCAATGTTTTCAGAAAGTCTTGATATTCTCTGGCATCAAAAGCTACCGACACAATTGCTGCCTTTGGTTTAAAACATCTCCAAAGCAAACAAGAAAGCACCTTGCAAAGCTGCCAAGAGAAAACATGCTAAAACAACAGAGCGAGAAGTAACTCAGAGTACGGAAAACCTTTTCATATGGACATTGTCATGCAGGCTGCTATTCCTACTGATAGGCATCACCTGCTCCTGTGTCTGCCACATAACATCCCAGTGGTGATTCCAGCAATGGCTTACATGGAAAAAGGCGTAGGAAAGTACTCATGTATTTTTAGCTATCTTTTTAAAACACAGTTCAGCAGCTGGAGAAAGACAGGAGAAACCAACACCACGTCGGAAATCACACATGGTGGAAATTAGAAAGTATTATGTAGACCTCAGTTTCTGAACTTCTAAGGTAAAACATGAGGTTAAACACGGGAACAAATTCTGAGCTCACTTCTGCATTATTTCATTGAGAATTTCAGATTTGTACTTGGGGTGCTCTTGGGGGCATCAGGGTCTCCTTCATCAAGGCCTACTGTTTGCTTTTTTTGTGGTATGCAGTTTTTAACTCAATCATAGTTTGTTGGTTTTCTTGAAAAATGAGAAAATTAAAGAAAAAGAAAAAATGAAAAGAAGGAAAAAAAAAAGGAAAGGCACAGGGAAAGGAAAAGAAAAAAAGAATGAAAAAAGGACAATAAAAAATTAAAAGAAAAAAAGAAAGAAAAAAGAGAAAAGAGAAAAGAGAGAAAAGAAGAAAGAAGAAAGAAAAAAGAAAAAAGAAAAAAGAAAAAAAGGAAAAAGGAAAAAGAAAAAAGGAAAAAGAAAAAAGAAAAAAGGAAAAAGAAAAAAAGAAAAAGAAAAGTTGAAGAAGAACCTGGAGAGGAGAGGTGAGATGAGGCCAGGCAAGGAAAGGAGAAAAAGAACAAAAGGTAATAAAGGGAAGGTGGGGAAAAAAAGGAAAAAGGTAAAGCAGTTGTAACTTTTCTTCTTGGGGTTTTTGTGGTACTCAGATTTGTGAAATGTATCACAGCCTGACTGTTGACCTATTACAACTGCTCGAAGACCTCAGCCAAAAATTCTGATACTGATACAGCAACATATAATCTGTTCAATCTAAAAATAAAGACTGATACTTAGAAAATAGTGCAAGATTAATTTATTTACAAATATTTCAGCCAGTTATATTTTGAAACTTTTGTTCTGAAGACTGAAGAAGAATAAAAACATAATTCAGAAATTTTAGACACACTGATCAGAAATTTTAGACCCACTGATGCTTTGCTGTTCCTTGGAGGTATTTTTAGTGTTGGCTTTTCCTTTTTTGGAAGCTTCTAATGTAACAATACCTTACACCACAGTGCTGATACAGGGATCAGTGATTCATTAAAGGCTAATCCATGAGACATTAGGTTTACAAGTGTCACAGACACATTAGATTTGAGAACAAGGAGGGACACAGTGGTGAAAGGATTGTCAAATATACAGAGAATATCCCTGTAAGTGGGTACTACCATTAGTTTTGCAAGAAAGCATTAGTTCTGAAAATTAATTTCGTGTGTGTAATTACTGGAAACAGCTGTTTAGGAAGTGGCATTATAGCAAGTTAGACTGAAATCAGTCAAAAGGTGTTTTATTTATTTTTTGCCATTTGAGGTTTAAGCAGCACTCCTTATATTCAGAAATCCCTACATCTGTAAAAAACCCACAAATATCGCATATATCTAATCAGTCTAATAACTCTAATAAGTCTAATAATTCAGCTATCTGCACTTGCACGCGATGTACATAGAGCTCTTCAGACTAACTCAGGGCTATTTCCTTCACTATGATTGTCAGCCAGATATCTACAGGGTGTGATATAGTCTCTATAGAAAGAGAAAATGGCAGAAACTGCTTTACTTTTCCTCCATGGATAGTCGGTAAAGGTTCTCGCCCAAGAACTCGAGCCTCTCCCTTTGTTCCAGGTCCTGGTACAAGCCCTTGGGCACCTTGCTCAGGCCGTACACCAGGCCGAACAGGCAGCCGGCGATGGAGCCCGTAGCCGCGCTCTCCCCTGCGGGTTTAAGCACAATTGCAGTGGCCTCTTAGTGTCACCTTCGCACACACAACCAAAAAACTGCCCTGCACAGAGGGGGAACATTCCATGCTGATGGAGCGCAGTGGGAGCATGCTGGGTCAGTCCTAAAGGCTGAGGATGCCTGAGTAAGAGAGAGATGCCAAGGCAAGCATATGGAGGTGCCACTGTGGTGTGCACTCCTGGGCTGGGAGCTCACTTGGCTTCGGGAAAATCTGCCCCAGCCCAGCAGCTCTCGCAGGCAGAGAACAAGGGAGGGAATAATAGTTGCAGGGGTGTCTACTATACAGCAAAGGTCCTGGACTGCAGAGTGTCCCTTCCCCCCTCACAGCAGAGCAGAGCACAGCACTGTGCAGGCTCTAAAACACGCAGCCTTGCTGAGCGGCACTGGTGCTCTGTGCGTGCAGTGCCTGTGGGTTCGTGCCTGCCAGGGTCTGCAGCAGGGCACTGCGAGCTCTCACCACTGTGTCGGGGCAGGTGAGAGACCCAAGCTCCTGCAAAGGGCCCACAGCACACAGGAGAGAATGGGCGATTCAGGGCTGGGGTCCTACCCCCCCAGCTATGCTGGCCCTCCTAAAAGCCCAGCAAGATCCATCTGCTGATGAGAAAGTTCTCTCACAAAGCTCTAGAAGTACTTAACTGTGTGCATCTAGGTCCTTGATTTTATTTGCCTGGCACTTTTTTGGGTGCTGTATTATTTTTCTCTTGCTTGCTTTCACTACACACAGTTAAAAGGTTTTCTTGCCAAAGGCGCTCGTGTTCTGTCAGGAACTGTCAGCCCTTTAGAAAGCCCTGCTGGACTTACTCTTCACGCACCTCTGGCGGAACCACGAGGTGTAGCTGGAGCAACATTTGGAAAGTGACATAAATGGCTTGTGTGTCAGCTGCTGCCAGAAAAATGGGGTTTGGAGGATAAAACCAGAGGTGAGAATGTCACAGACTGGCCGAGAGAGGCAGCCGACACCAGGCGGGGCCTGTCGCGGCCTGGCGAGGGAGCAGGGTGGGGCCCAGGGGACGCTCACCTCCGTGGAACATGGCGCGGTTGCAGAGCTCTGTCCAGTCCCCGCCGCAGCCCATCAGGGCATCGTACGCGATCATGGGCGCGTCGTGGCCCCGCCTGCCCCCGCGGCCTTCCGAGCTCCAGCGCCTGTAGGTCTGCGGGAGAGACAGCGCTGTCGGGGCGGGACACTGCAACGGGAGGCGTGGGGCACCTGGCCACGCCGGGCTGGCGTGTCCCTGCCAGGTGGGAATAGCTCAGGGGGCCGGGAAAGGGCGGCAGGGGCTGTGCTGCCACCAACTCTGGGGCGCCCTGGGACAGCCACAGCGGCAGCTCCAGCAGCCCCGGTGATGCCGGAGGTGCCCTCCAGCTCAACGCACCGAGCCCTTGGCAGGCCAAGACGCTGCTTTAAGCAAGCCAGAAATGCCAAAAAGTAGATCGAGATAAATTCCAGGTTCACATCCTTATCATATAAAAAATAAAGGTTTGTAAGGACAGACTTTGTCAGTCCTCTTCCTGCCTCCAGGAAATACTCTCAACTCCTCTTGTCACACGTTTGCAAATGTTTCAGTAAGCCAAGTTTTTATGGGGGGTGAAAACGTTCTGATTCAGTAATTTCTTTAGGACCTTAGTCTCAGACTATGTTAATTCAAGCCCCTTTCTCTGTCTTTTTCTTGCCAAGCCTTTTCTCTCCTCTTCTACAAGCCCTTGTTGAACAAAAGAGAAAATAATATGCAAATGTCAGAAACAATTCTTCCCCAGGAGAAGAAGGAAGAAAAAAGAACTCCAAACCCACAAGTGAGGTTTGCAACGGAAAACTGGATTTTCTCTAGAGCAGATACCTCCAGCCCCAAAGCCCCAAATTATCTCAACACTAATAAATTTATAGTTAAAAAATACCTTCCTATTAAGAAATGGGCAGCTTTATTTCCCGAAGTTTGACTTACATCATGGCAAGCTGAATTGTTGCTGGTTGGCTGGTTCTTGGCTTCTGCAACTTATATGAAGGGTTTACATTTCTCTCTATTCACTTTCACCTCAGCCATTTCATACTTGGTTGAGGTTTATCTACACATACATCAAACAAGGCAGAGTCGGACTACAGCTTCACTCTGCTTTCCTTTTTTTTCTTTTTTTCTTTTTTTTTACAGTTTAGAGAGATTATTTATGCCTCTATGCTGTCCTCTGCCCCATGCAAATTTCCAGCGTTACTGCTGCAGTTTGGATGCTGGTGGAGCAGCACAGACACACACGCAATGCTCCCAAAGGCAGGAGGGCTCAGCATGGAGGGGCTATTCTGGGTGTGCAGCCAGGCGGCTCAAGTGTCGCTCCGGTTAGTCCTCATCCCTGATGCTCTGCACTCGTCCGATGCCATCTCGCCTTGCTGCAACAGCCTTGCATTGGGGATAGCTGCCCTAGGAACGAACCTGGGGGGGCTTAACTGCACCAAGGTAGCACTTCCCAAACTTCCTCTATCTCCTTTCAGCTCCAGTGCCTTTGTGCAGCCCGGTGCTGTGCTGTGGCACCAGCCCAGCTTTCCTCAGGTGGGCCAGCAAGGACCTAGTACTCGGATGGGGTGTCAACATGCACTCTCCTGCTGAAGGCACTGGGCTGCTGCCAAGCCCAGGCGGTAATTCACACGTCCCCTCCTTGCTGTCAGCCTCTGCTGCTACTAATTACAGCTACCTCTGACTTCCTCACCCTTCAGAACCTGACCGCTGCTGGCTAGCACTCCCTTTCCATTCTTTTTTTTTTTTTCTCCTTTCTGGGTTCTTTCACACTGCTGGTTTAAGCAACTTCACCTTAAGGAAGCAATAGACGAATTGTGCTGGATGACTTTGGTTTGGTTCCTCCCTGATTTTGTAACACATTGTGTCCATCACAGGAAAGTGAGCTAGGCAAGTGTTTTGTTTGCAGAAGCAAGGCTGATCCCAAGTTTGGATGTATCACCACATACCTAACATCTTCCAAATACGTATCACTGAAAAATTATATATACCAGCTTATATAGAATGTGGCCTTTGCTGCTAAGCATTTCAAGGTGTGATTTCTTTTTGGGAGGGAAATCCCATTTGAAACATGCTCAGATCCATCCAAGCCACATGGGCTTCTCTTCTCTTTGAGGGCTTCTCTTTCACACGCAGCTGGCATTGTGCCTGCAGAAAGGTGCACCTGGCCAAGCAGGAACATGCACATGGTGAGCTGTTGGCAAGGGTCGTGCCAGGTATTGGTGCTTTATTGACTGCATGTGGAAAGGCAGCTGGCTATACTCCCAAACACAAGGGAACAGCTAGTCTGGAGGGAAGGCAAAGGAGAGAGCTCCAGGGAAAAAGGCAGGCAGAATGGTTACCTTCTCCTCATTTATTCTTTTCTAAGCTATTTACACGCTAATGAAATGTCTTGACTTCTGCCAGGCTGTGATCTCTGGCTGGTGGTGGAGTTTGAGAGTCAAGCACCATTTTTCCTTTCTTGTTCATCAAAAGGAATTGTTCAACAGGCCAAAATAGTTGGGCTAGAGTAATGAAGGTAAATTTTGCTTCTGCATTAGGAATTCATACAATTCTCTCTTGAAATGATCATGGGAAATTACTGTTTGGTTTAATCTCTCCTAAAGCTTTGCTAAGACTCCAGTAGTACTGGAAGGAGTATAAAACTAATAGCAAATTCATGGCACTGAATTAGTAAAATAAACCTGGAAGGAAATCTATTCTTGATATTTAGAGTGAGCAATTTCTTACTATCCACAGTCAATTGGACTTCCATAGGCACCTTTCACTGCATAGATAATCACCTAAAAGTACACAAAATGACTCCTCAGAAGAGAACTATGCTTAAATAGTCTGGAAAAAAAGGATTGATTTATGGGAAAGGGTGACAAGAACCACATACGTATTGCTTAGCTGCTAAGTGGAGAGCTTTGGAAGGTGCCAGCACATATCAGATAGCTGTAAACACCAGGGAAGAAGACACATTATTTCTCTCGAGTTAAGAAGGTATAACCAGCAAACAAAAGATCATATACACAATAAAACAGCATCCCATGGAATATGGTGAAACACCATCTCTCAAGACACTTAAAATTAGCTTGGCACAGCCCACGTGGGCAGAAAATCGACCATTTGGGATGTCTGTCTCCTGCTTGAAGGACCAAAAAATCGTAGACTGGTTTGGGTTGGAAGTGACCTTAAAGACCATATGTTCCAGTCCCCTGCCATGGGCTGGGACATCCCCCACTAGACATGACCTAATCTAGCTTCCCGTACCTGGGGGTATTACTGTGGGACTCTGGCCACAGCTCCATTAGACTTTAATGAGAGCCCCAGGCAAGACATTTACCTTCTCCATCCTCAGATTTCCATGGCCTATGTTTTGTACCTGCTCTGGGTACCACACCATTAAGCCTGCCTCTCTGCACTGTTTTTTCCCATTGCAGCAAACCCAGGACTGGTAGCAACTTGGTTTTTTTCTTTTTCATGCTAACACGTGCCTGAGCCAAGGATGGGAGTTGTTTTTTCTTTCTTGACATTTCAGAAAAAAACTCAAAGATTTCCTTACTCCTCTGGTTGTGGAATCAGTTGAAAAATAATGGTGTGTCTCTTTGAAGATACCTCTGTTGGCTCAGAGCCATCCCAAGAACTTTTGGAAGTTGCAGTTACCTTTTCTCTCTCCTCTGCATCATAGTTGTCTGGAAAGACAGGTTGATTCTGATTTTCCTCATTGATTTCTCTCTCCTCCAAATAAAACTGCCACTTGGCTTCAAAGTAAAACCAGTGCTCCTGATATTCTGAAAGCAAAAGAAATTAATGATGTAGTATTTCATTTTGACAATATTTTCTGTTCTACTTTTACATATTTTAAAGACAATGACAGTATTAACTGACATGAAACCCCAGGTATTTTACAGTAATGTACTGCATATATACTAAAAATGTACAGAGCGAGGCATCTAATTGAAAACAGAGGATGTGAATAAAGAAAATACTTTCAGAATTTTGTTCTCTTTCAATGATAATTAAGATATACTGAGATGAAATTTCATGAGAATTTATTGAAGAGCACTCCAAGAAAAAGAAAATAGTCAGCAAAAAGAAAATAATAAATTCTTTGTCAATGTTTTTATTCCTCTACTACTATTAAAGATTGTCTAAAAATGCTTCCACTTCCTAAATACAAATTGCCACCTACCTCCATTAGCAGTTTTTAATCGCATAAATTCTCCAGTATTTCTGTTCTATTTTCACAACATTTCTTGTGCGATTGTTCAGGAAAAAACAGATAGGAAAGTCCAAAATTCCCATTTGCATATATTATTATACATATCAAATGTAGTAACAGGGATAAATAACACACACATCTGCTTTCTGTGCCCATAGAAATAAGCCTTTTTTAATAACCATATGTCTTTCTCCTTTTTTTCTGACACTTTGGGAAGTGATCTCTAATCATGCTTAATGTTCCACATATAAATAAACTTCCTAAGTTTAGTTTGTTTTCAAGCCAATGCTCTGGTCCCCCCTTTTAATAAAGGCTTGAAAAGGCTCCTAAGTCAGTCACACTGAACTGTTAAGCACATACAAATACACCTGCCTGCAGGACTGAGGCCTGAGGGAAACCCTGCCTGGCAAGCTGAGGGGGGGAAGGAGTTAGAGAAGAGTGAGATGGTCCAGATAGCTAATTATGCCAAGGCAAACTAGCCATTTAGTATGGGACTATGGACATAAGATAAAATTTAACATTGCCACCTTTTCGCTGCTCTCTCATGCTTGGCTGTTCAGTGGTGTGTGCTGCAAGTGCCTAAGAAGCACACACAAGCAAACCATTCATCCGAAGGATGTAATCTGATTTTGCTTCTTTTCCTAAAATGCCACAGTGGCAACTCTCTTTGGCAATTAAGATCTTTAAGTAGGGGCATTTTTGTAAAAATACCCAAGCTGCTTTGTAGGACTTGATACTTTCACAAAGTTGTCATCTGCCAGTGCCCCAGCCCCAGACAGCAGTGAGCCTTCAACCACATGCCCGAGACACCTGGAAATGCCCAGCTGCCCTTTTTCTGAATCTATGACCCAGTTTGGCCTCATTTCAAAGAAACTATTCACCAGAACCCTCAAAAGGGGAGGTGTTTAGAAAAACAGAGTGAAAGTACACTCACAACCATCAGGTCAAGGAGAGTATCTAGATGCAGCATCTAGAAGAAAACAAATGTAAGCAAAGCAAATGTAAACTACCAACACCCACTCCAGTAGCTGGTTATAACTCTATTTAGAAATGTGAGTGGCCTGACAGGTTTCTTTCTCCTTTGTTGGCTTTTTGTTTGTTTGTTTGCTTTTTCCTAAATCACCCATGACAATAAACCATAAATGCCTCAAAAATTAAGGTTTTCTATGTAGCACCTTAACAAGCAAGGAAGTGTGATTATTCCACAAGTTCAGAAACAGAGGGATCAAGCAGCTGAAGGAGATTTTTGTTGTGTGGACCTGTAGCATGGTCAGAATCCCATGCCACTAACCCTAGCAAGGCTCTGCACCATCTCTTGAGCCCAGCTGAGATGATGGTCACATTCAGGTCCATGGAACTATCTGGCCAGTAACCGCAACTGGATATCAGAGAGGGATGTAGAGTTGACCTCTCTGTGACACGGATAACAAACTCTCTGTTTGTTATCCATGGGGGATAATATAGCTAAAATAGGATTTTCTAAAACTGGAGGACTCTGTTTGGCAGGATTTCTTTGCAGCGCATCTCCCCAAGCCAAGGAGCTTAACTTTAATGCAGGACACTTTTCCCGCTACCAAAATAGGACAAAGCTCAACAATACGGGCCCTAGCTGGAGGGCATGCCTCAGGAGTCCAACACGCATACCTCCCCGCCAAGGGGTCCTGCTCGGGTGGAGTGACAGGGACCTGCTGCAAAGCCACTCAGAGGGACGCTCGATCACGTTAATCCTGCACCTGCTCCTCATGGGTCTCTGCTAAAAAAATCCTGGTGTGCAATGAGGCGCAGATGAAAATGCAGGGTCTTTCAGAAAGCCTTCCTGGTGCTCCTTTCAGACTTTAAAGTAGCAGCTTTTCTTCAGGGGTAAATTTTAATTTCTGAGGGCTCTTGAGTAAAGATTTCCATTGAAATCAATCTTTCTCAACTACTGTCCCTTAAGTCTCTTTCCTTCATGTTTCAATGCAATGATACTCGTCTGTCCATGGCAGGTCTCACCGCTACAAACACATCACTCCCTGGCAAGAGGGGACTAAGTACCTTTGCCCCAAAGGCCATGTACATAGCAACAATAAAGTAGCAGTATCAAGTTCAGTAGTTGTGTGATGCTCAGTTGTTTCAAAACGAGGATACAACAGGTTGTATCTTAAATATGTGTTCAGAAAAGCAACAAGCCAAACTTGAATTTGTGGTCAAAAGCTAACTATTGGTCAGGAGGCAGGTGAAATTTTCCTGGCAGAATGAGGAGTGTTAGTGGTTTTTCTTAAGGAAAATGTTGAATTGCACTAATTGATGGGAGATAAATAATTCATATCTCAGCAGTCAGTTTGCCTAATAACCTGCTAAATAGAATTTCCTTCCTCCCCCCTACCCATCAACCTCTGAAGATTTCCTAAAAATAAAACTGTGCAGTAGGGCATGGTCATTGCTATTTTGCTTTGTATTTTTGCCACCAATACACCAGGCAACTAACTGGTGGTAGAAGAAGGTGGCACCACCTGCCAAGAGCTTAGTTTTGTGAGCAGAGAAAGCAGGAGGACAACCTGTGGAGAGAGGAGAGGGGGGAAAGCAGCAAGATGGAAAGACTAGGGAGTGGCATTTCTTCAGTGCCTTTCCAGCTAAACACAGCTTTAAGAAAATAAACTCTTGATTCAGACTCGGTACCTGCCATGTGACGAATGGTCTTCTTACAGTATTCTTCAGCCATTGGCACAACCTTCATCATCTCTCTTCCCCACTGCACAAGGGGTTTCCCTTGTATTGCGTACGCCACAAAGAGAGCTGTGCAAAGGGACCCTAGAAAACCTGGAATTCGCAAATAACAAGGATTACCAGTGTGCAGTCTGTGCTGGTACCATCCTTGTTGTCCTTGTTGCTCATCATAAAATCATCAGTGGAATGCCTCACGGCTGTCAGGTAGATTAACAAATGTACAAAACCCATCTCTGCCTGTTTGCAGCCTGACTCGTGGCATGTCGAGATTATTGCCTAATGAGTGGTGCCCATTGGTTTGCGACTTATCTTACAGAGAAGGGAGCTTCTGTTCTCAGTGGTGTAATGTGATAGAAATTGAGGTAGGGGTCAAAAATAAACATCATCTACCAATGTGATACTCAAAATCCTCTAATTGAAGTCACATGAAATAATTAACTCGTACAAAGTGATTCAATTACAGGCTATGCCAGCTTGTTTACAGCATCACCCAGCCCAGGAGGGGTGGTTTCTAGATCTAACACTATTTCTGGCTCATTTGACTCTAAGGGGACAAACCCAGGTCCCCTTGGAGGAAAGAAGAAATCGTCCAAGAAAGACAAGTTGGTCTTCTACTTTGGTTACAAATATTTCAACATTGTAAATATTATAAATATTGTAACTGTTGATGGGCACCCAACGCTTCTATGACACCAGAAACAGTAGGGCTCAATTCTTATGTTTGCTTATGTTCTTGACGTTCTGTCAAGGGCAACAAAACCAACCTGGTGCAGTGCGCAAAAGAAGCTTAAGAAAACCAATCTGTCATTTAAATAAATCCCAGGTGACCAAAGTATTGATGCATGTGCTTCTCTCGGTGCATGGGTCCAAAAGTGTTCACTCATGCACAGAGGTAATCATGAACTTTGTGTGTTTTGCTGAAGGTAAAATCAAATTATTTTAGGAGGTAACAAGTCCAGATGAGGCAATTACTACTTCCCTCTCCCACAAGACCTGCAATACTGTGCCAGGCCCAAGGCACATCCAACTAGAGTCCAATAGATGTTTTCATAAAGAATAAAAGCCCGGGTAGAGCCAGCTCAAAGGGTCTCACTCAGATAGACAGCATCTAGCCCAGATGCCATAAAGACCCTGGAGTGCCACATTTACCGTGAGGGTGGCAGCAGAGGGATTAGAGTGTGAGTGGCAGGGCTAGCAGGGGGCAGTGGGTTAAGTCAGAGCGTGGCAGAGGCTGGGGTGTGCCCTGAAGGTGTCCTGGGGGCTGTCAGTCTCCTCCTGCCCACTCCCCAGCCTCTCCATCCCCCATTGCTGTTCCCTGCTGCCCCTGCTCCCGGCAGTGCTCACAGCCTGCTGTCCCTCCCTGGGGAGGAAAGCACGCCCCGGCCAAGGTGTGCAGAGTGAACACAAGTGGTGGGGCTTCTCCATTCCCCAGAGCAACTAGGCCAGGCTAGGGGCCATTGTGATTACACAGCCTGATTGATTTTGACAGAGGCGGCCTCCTTCCCTGCTCTCCCTTGAGCCCAGGCATATCTGTGCACTTTGCAGCTGCCTGTAGCAACGAGGTCTGAGGCTTCACTGGGCGTGACATGGGAAAGGATTTTCTTTGTCTGCTTGTTTCGGTCCTGACTGACACATTGGCTGGGTTTTCTGTCTCTGAGTTACAAGGATCACAACTGATGTTTCACCAGCACCTTTCAGGATGGCAGTGAGGTGCATGTAGCCCTTCCACCCCTCTCCTCTCTGCCTCCCCACTGTGCCACTTGTTTCTTTTCCCAGCTGAAAACTCTTTCTGGATATAATTTCTCATTGCATGGAAGGTGTGTGACAACTTGAATCCTCCTTGCTGCCATTTTCTGGGTCTCATAAGCCCTTTCTGACATGAGGCACACAGACTGCAAGCAGTCTTATGGCTGCTAATGCACCACAGACTTCATATACCAGCTTAATTTTCTGCTTTGCTTTGAACACTTTTCTCCTAATTTTATGCCATCCTGACGGCTTTTCTGACTGCTTCATAGCACTGAGTGTGTTGAACATGTCACCCTTCATTATGGATTTATTCATTGCTGTTTAAAACAGACAGAATGAATACATGTTTACATAGCATAAAATTATCAAAATGACAGACCAGAATATTAAAAACAACGTTAAATCTGCTTATTTATATTTTGTTTAGAAAATGTTTCAGATTGTACCCTAAAATACGTGGAGTTAGATTTTTTTTGGCTTACTACCTTTACCTACAGTGATTGGATGTGACAAAACCTGCCAAGAGAAAAATGTTGTTATCCCCTGAACCATAAATTTTCATGATAACAGTGAGTCATCTAGATATACAAGAGTCCTAAAAATTGATCAAGGCAACTAAGATGAATAAGCCGTGAACAAGGCAGGTTAGATATTGGGATTTTAGGAGAGAAAACAACTATGCCTGAGGATGCTGTCTGCATAATATACAAGCAAATATATAAGCCTATGTAAGTAACATACACGTGTATGTGTTTACCAAGCAAAGTTCAAACCGAGGCCTTTGGGCCTGCAAAACAGAGGTGGTTTAACCAGGGGAGCTCACAGGAGCCGTGTTAGTCCCTGCAGAAGAGCAAAGCTGCCGTAGGGATGTCAGAGCGCAGGCATTACCTGTGGGATGGTTGTGAGTCATCCGTCCGCATTCAATGCTCACTTCGATAAGGGACTCCAGCCTTTCTGGCTTCCAGTATCGCATCCCTAAACACATGGCTTTTGTGGAAGCTCCAAATCCAGAACCTAAAGTAAAAGGATACCACCAAGTATTTAAAAGGAGACCGATATCACACAATTATGTTGATAAAATGTGAGACAAGCACAGTTCATTAATTCAGCTCATGTGTGGGAAGGGAACTCCTCAGGGAATAGGAAATTAACATGCAAAATGAGTTACAAGTTTTGAAAGTTTCTTGTGAGGGATTTTGCTCCTACATAGTCATTCTAGTTTTACAGGTATATTCCAATATAATCAAGTGCTATGAAGAGCCTAGTGGATTCAGAAAGCAGTGCACTCTCTTGTTCACAGCGCTTGTTTGATCCAAACTCTCATCCCATCTTCACTCATTCTTGGCTGACACTGCTGTTTTGCTTGCCCCAGGTGCCTGCACTAGAAACAGAGCTTTGAGAAACAGATACATTTTCCCCACACCCTTATTTTATAGCTGTAAGCACACAATTAAAACACTTTATATGAGCTTCACAGTTCAGCTTACAATTTTAATGCATGTTTCATCCTGGAGAGCCTCATCAGCTTCTGCTACATACAAAAATAATGTGTCCAAAAGAAAAGAGAGGCTACAGAGCCAAATCCTACAAAGTTAGGCAATGTCAGAACTGAAGTTTCCCATGCAACCTGAAATTAGTCCTTGTTGAGCTACAGCCTACACTTACTGATCTTGGTACTGGGAACATCTGCCTCCTTGCAGCACAGAATTTATTTATTGAATAGATAATTCAGAATTTCTTTTAATCCTGAGCATTGAGTGCATGATCCCAGGTGTTCAACTTCTAAACACTTCATTGAATGGAGTTAAACTTACTAATGAGTTTCTCTGCAGTACTTATCACAGTAATATCAGGATCCCACAGAAGTTTTAATGAGCTTATCTTCACAAGGCACCAGTGAGGTGATTATCTCCTCTTTGCAGCTGGTGAGCCAATGCCCAAAAAAGCATTAACTCATTGCAGGCAACCACCCCGAGATGGATAGGCTTCGATTTTTCGAAGTACTTGGCATTTTTCAGCACTGTCTTTGCTCAATCACACTTCCCAGTGACCTTGGGAATAGCTGAGAGCAATCAACGTTTCTCTACTTGGTTCCTGGAAGATAAGGGGCATATTTCTGCTTCCTAATTTTAGCCTATGTGAACCTGCATTAGGAGCACAATCTCCTTGTCTTTCCCTGATAGGGAGCATGGAGAAAGGCTGTATATCCACCAGTGCGTATGATGGCACAGTAGGAGCAACTGAGGGGCTTAGGGAATTGGAGCAGCAGATGCCAAGGAACCAGGGTCAGGGCTTTCACTCACTTTTCTGGACAAGGGTCCACAGCTGCTCCACTGGCTTTTGTCTGCTGTGGGAGCAGGGCACCAGGGACTCTCTTAGAGCACCAGGGGCTCTCTTGGAGCACCTCTTGCCATTTAGTCTCATTCCAAGTAGCTGCAGCTCCGGTATCCTAAGATTACGAGGGTGATCCAAGCATGGTAGTGGGAGTGGCAGAAGATCTACTTCAAGCCATACTGCAGCCTGAGCCAAACTAACATAAGCCACCTACTGGCATTTCCAGGTGCAATATCTAAATTTCCCTCTTAGGAAAAGAGCCCTTCTCCCCCAAGAGCAGCCATCCAGGAGTTGGTAAAACTGTCTGCCAATCCCATAGATCACATAGAAACCACAAGGAAGAGTCAGGAAGGAAATCCAGTCTTCCAGGGCATCACTCAACTGGGAGAAAATACGTTCTGCTTGTGAGACCAAACTCTTCATTAAACCATCTGCTGCCACAGAGTAGTAGATGAGAGTCTTCAAAGGAAGACTGGTTTCTCCAAAGGACACAATCCATGCTGGTTGTCCAAGAGGGAAGGCTTTTGCACTACACAAAGCTACTAATTAACTAACATCTCTCAATATATCCAAAGTGGAAGGTGTACAACAGTAATCTGACTGCTGGTCTGGAGGAGCTTGTCTTCCCAACTTCATTGCATTCCTATAGTCTGGGAAGTTCCATTAAAACCTTCTGCAGAATCAGACAAGTAAACTGAGTAAGAAAACATTCCATCACATGGAGTAACATTAAACCCAGACAGAGCTTCAGGGAGCTGTTAACTCCCCTGTCTCACATCTACCATTTGAACCAAGGACATAAGGGACAACGAGACCAGTCTGAGCAGCAGGGGTGACACGTGTAACAACATAAGGACTATCCTCCATGGTCAGACCAAAGGTCAAGCCAACTTACCACGTCTGAGAATGAAGAGGATACTTAAGAAAGAGTAAAGGAGAAGAACAATGACACTATCCCTTTGTACTAACTAAGCTGCTGACAATTTGTCTCCCTGATCCAGGAGGCAGCTGGCTATACATCTTGCTGCTTAATAACCCTTGAAGGATTTCCCCTGGGTGAATTTGCCCAGCTCCTTTTTGAACTTGCATGAACTGTAGCACCTGCAAATTGGCATTGGAAAATAGTTATGCAGCTTAATTATGTGTTGTGTGAAGAAGTCCTTCCTTTTGCTTGCTTTAAGCTCATGACCGTCTAGTTTCATTTGAAGTCCCTAGCTGCTGTCCTGGAGGAGAGTGAGTTTTTGCTGTACCTACCCATGTTTCCTAGTTATTTTCATTTTCATTCATGAACTGCATTATTCTTTTTTGGTATGAAATACCTCAGTGTGATTATCTTCACCCTACACCTGTAGAATAACAAAGATTAGGCTAATGGCTACTAAGCCCTGAAGAGGATGTGCCTTTTGTGACTGCAGACCATTCTGCATAAGAGCTTAGAGCCTGGCACCTTTATCTCCTGTGCATCTGCAGCTTAACTTTCTCTTCATTTTTTCCCCGCATCTGCATTTAACTCACACTTTTCCGTCATTCTCCTCTGCCAATGCCACTAGCCAAAGGGCACTGTTCTCAAGTGCTTCTGGGAAGCCCAGAAGTTGCTTCCACAGCTGCAAATAAAGAGCTGCTTGGATGCTGCAGTCTCAGCCTGAAATACGCAATATAGGTAGAGGCCAGCTATTTGACCCACCATTTCAATGGCCTGTCACAGTGGTTCCAAAAGCAAATCTCAGATTTTTGTTCCAGTTCTACAGCTGGACATTGTTCTCTTCTGAACAATTTGATGTTTTGGCAGTGGATCACAACATTTTCACCATGTCCCAGAAACAGCAGACTCATCTGCATCAAAACTTTAAAAAAATACTGACAGAGGAAAACACTTAATGGAGAGAATTTTAGCCTTGTGCTTATCAATGTTGTAAATTGTAAACAAGGCCTTAAAATGGAAGGTGTTAGACAATCTTGGGCAGGTTTTCTGGTGGTCACAGGAACCTCACCAGCCTCTAACATAACCCAGGTATCTCTGCAATGAGTGTGGCAATGAGCATGACATGAAGTGGCAGAGACACACAGGGCAGTTTGACTTAGGGATTCTGTGTGCTGACTAAATCCACAAGAATTTGAGCAGAGAAGTAACACATAAGCAATGCAAAATTACCTAAGCTAAGTCCGTGAAGGCTGGCACATGAATTACTTTTGGAAGCAAGGTAAGATAGAATGCCCACAGCAAATCACCCTTTTGGTTCCAGGCCATCCAAAAAAAAAAAAAAAAAAAAAAAATCTGGCTGCTAGGCATTCAATGTTAGGCATTCAATGCCTGTGGCATGTTTTTGCCTCAAGAATTCTGTGCAAAATAAATTTTAAATTAAAAGTTAATTATGACCATAGCAGTGTTGGGTTCTGTAGTGGACAGAACATCTCCACGTCAGGTCACTGGTTCTTCTGCTCTCAGGGTGAAAAAAAAGGCTTCTTGAGATGTTCAGGATGCTTATTTGTCAGACCAGATGGAGAGGGTGACTTTTAGCTGTCGGATCTAAAGGCAGGAATTAATTCTAGACTCTTCTAGCCCAGAGAATCCCCAAAGCAGATAGTCCACCATGGAAAGCTGGGGAGGAGGAAGGCTGAAAGGAGAGAGGTAGCCCCAGCACTGCAGAGGACCAGGGAACAACCATACTCAACTGCTTGTTGAAAAATCGTAAGAGCTACTTGGGGCCAGCAGCAGCTCCCACAATTATTTTATCCAAATTTTATCCACTGTCAGTCAGAAAATATGTGACAACTGCCAAAGGGGCACTTTCTGAGATCTGGCTGGCTGATAGCAGGGTGGGAAGAATACACACCCTTTTCACTCCCAGCAGCTGTTGTGAGGAGTGGGGGACAAGTGAGAGATGCTTTTTGTGTCAGGGAAAACTGGCTGCAGAGACCCAGAAATAGCCATGGCATGGTGCCACCGGGTCTTTGCCACGGCATTGCATCAATGCGCAGTTCTGTTGGGCCAGAGTGCTCTGCAGTGGCAGTGTCACACCAGAGCCAACATCGCTGTGAGCTGACACTGTTTCATGGCAGGCTGGCTCTACCTCCTCTGATAATGGGATGTCTCCACAGGCTTTCAAGATTATTGCACTGTATGTGTGCACATAGCTGCATGTGCGTTATTTAACTTGAAGTGGAAATTTTATTCATTGTAAAAATAAATGATCATAAAGAGAAAGAACGAGAGGGTTAGGCATAGGTAAACCAGGCTAGGAATATTAGGGATTATCAGCAAAACAATCATAGCTGTTAGCAGGGCATCCAAATGGACACAAGTCCCTACTTTCCCTCCAGTGAATGTGTTGGTGCTTAGAGCAATTTACAGGCCTGGCATTTGGTTTCAGATCTGGTATCACTGAAAAGATCGAAGTCTACAAATGTTTAAATGAAAAATGGCTGAAAATATTTCTTAAAATAACCATTAAACTCAAGGACAAAGATCTGGACCCTGAGGCACAGAGCCAAGGACAAAGTCTCTTTAAATAGATGTTAAAGAGGGAGGGGTTTGCTTACAAGAGGACACAGTGCCCTACAGAAGGAATTCTTGGCAGACCTCTTGTCATCCTCAGGCAAACATGGAAACGTTTCAGGGGTAGTGGCCTTTGATGTCGGGGGGAAAAGGAAACAATTTCCATATAGCCACAAACAGCGAGAGCACTCATTATTCCAGGCAGGAGCTGTAGAAGGAAAGCGGTGCCGTACCCTTTTCGTTGAATGGCGTGTGCCAGGCGAGGAGGTGGTTGTCTGGTTTTAATTCCCTGCAGCCTTCGATGGTGGCGGGGTCCGGCCGCCTGCCCGACAGCTTGTCCACAGCATCCACATAGCGCTTCACCAGCTCCCGGTACAGGTCCTCTAAACACCAGTAATCTGCTCAGAGGAGGAAGAGAAGGTTGTCGTGTGAAGGCAGAAGAGCAAAATGCCACAGAAAACATGCATGCAATCTCACTATGCATCTGAGAAATATTCCTGTTTCCACTTCCAGTACACCAAGTCATATTTCTGGTGCCACTGTCAACACATTTTTACACAACATGAGAGTGGGCTGGAGGGAGAACAGTCTTGACTCTCAGTTCTCATCTTTCCCTCCTTTCCATGTTTAATTGTTTCATTGGAAAGATGAAGGCATTCTGTTTATCAACAGTAACTGCTCAGGGCCTTTATTTAAGCTCTGTGGTGTGAAGTCATTGCAGAGATGTTCAGCTGTCAGGTGACCGTGTGGCTTCCATGGGGTCTGGGTAAAGCCAACTGTGCCTGGCTCAGCCTCTCCCTTTACAGATGTGAATCCAATTTAAAACTGAAAGGTTTTGGTTGTTTTTTTTTTTTTTTTAAATTACCACATTACAGAATTACTTTAAGAGGTGTATATGACTAGATACAAAAAATTAGCAGATTTTTTTAATCTGTATGTTACACGTATTTTGTCTAAAATTTGTCGGTCTTTCATGCAGCAATCCAAATCTTATAAGATCATGCACAGCTTTCATAAAAAATATTATAAAAATCAGTAAGAGTAGTAAATCCCTACTGCCTGTAGGCAGTTTCTAGCACATAAATTTCTCTCTGTAATAAGTTCACTAACAGTATCAGTTTATAGATTATTTTTACCAAGTCCTACAGTCTTGCCTAAGGAGGAACCTTCCCCCAGTTAAACATATACTGTTTCTTCAGTATTGCTGCTTCTCTCAGCAGATGCTGTCTGTTGTTGGTCTTGAAGAGTCCTGCCCTTGACTCTTGTTGAGGAAAACCTTCCACTGGCATCTATTACAGCTGTGCAACCAGTGGGAACAGAGGCCAAAGGGATTTATCCACTTATATATTTTCTATGTACTCAGAGAAACTCCATTTAATACTTGATTAGTTGCACAGGTTGAATGACACAGCAGGGGAAGTTCTTCTAAAAATATCTTGATTTTGTCAGAGATGGTGAATTCTGGAAATCCACAGTTTAACTTAAGAGAAAGTCTGGAGTCCCAGAAGCAAGAGACTCTCTGAAGTACCAGTTATGGAGGCAGACAAATAAAAATGAAGGGCAGAACAAAGATTCCTCTTCTTTCACATAAAATAATACCCTACCAGTTACACTAGCCATCCCACACAGAATCCTAAAGAAACAAGACACTTTCAAGCTGCCAGATCTTTCCAGATTTAGGAGTCAGGTGTCACAGTTTATCCGGATGGGAGCCAGGAGCAGGGTTTATTGCCTGGCGGTTCCTGCAGAAACCTTGTCCCCAGAGCCAGAGTCCCTGTGGTCCAGCACCTCTGGGATGTTCAAGCCCACCATGGTTCCCACACCTGGAGATTGCTGTCTCAGCCATCAATAGGACAGGTTCTTTCTTCAGAAATGAACTCTCATTTTTTTAAACCCATGTTTAAGTAAGAGAGGAAAAGGCTTTCATCATTACAGGGATAGTTTCCCGGGGTTTGATGATGCAGTTCTCATTCCTCCCTTATAGGACA